>OZ012736.1:172016403-174758601 GCA_963859935.3 Lathyrus sativus
GGAATTTTTCTTATTATTAAAAAACTTACCAAGCTTCTTTACAAGAAGCATGAAATTTTCATCTTCGGAAGTCTCGTCGTCTTTGTCATCCTTTGTGTCAATCTTCAAGGCAATTCCTTTGGACTTCTTTTCTTGACTTTCGTGCTTCTCGAGTCTTCCAAGTTCCAATTCGTGCTCTTGAAGTTTGCCAAATAAGGATGCGGATGTCATCGTTGAGAGACTCTTCTTTTCTGAAATAGCGGTCACTTTTGGTTGTCATTCTCTTGTCAAAGATCTTAGGACTTTTAGGTTGAGATCATCATTGGTGAAGGTCTTCCCGAGAGCAATGAAATGATTAGTTAGATGAACGAATCTTTTTTGTAAGGCAACAATAGATTCACCGGGCTGCATACGGGACATCTCATATTCTTGGCTTAACATGTTAAGCCTTGATCTTTTTACTTCAGCGGTTCCTTCATGCGTTTCTACCAAGGTGTCCCAAATCTCTTTTGCCGATCTACACTGTGATACACGGAAGAATTCGTCCATACTGAGAGCGCTTTGGAGTATGTTGATTTCTTTCTTTTCATCAAGAATCTTTTTCTTATCGTTTTCATCATACGTGCTATTCAACTTTGCGGTTCCAACGCCATTTACCACATTTACTGGATTGTGTGGTCCTTCTTCGATTGCTTCCCATATACCTTCTCCTTGGGCTTCAAGATGCGCCTTCATTCTGATTTTCCAAAAATCGAAATATTCTCTAGAGAACAATGGTGGTTTATTACTACTTCCACCGTCTTTGAAAACCGGGTTGGTGCTAGCGGAAGCCATACTGAATCGTTAGGAACAGATTACCTTAACCTGCTCTGATGCTAATTGTAAGTTCAGAGTATGCCTAAGAGGGGGGTGAGTTAGGCTTTAGAAACTTTTTCCAGTTTTTCAAAAACTCTTGAATTTTTCTTCTTTAAGTTCTTGGTGATGAAAGCAGTAAAAGCAGAAAGAAAAAATGAACACGGAGATTTATAGTGGTTCCCTTCACAATCCAAAGGTACTCCACTCCCCTTTCCACATGAAATAGAGTTTTCACTATAGTTTTAGAAAGTACAACCTATCACACCATCAATCGGTGAGGCTTACAATCTAACAACTAATCAACAACTAGTGTGCAAGAACAATCCTCTTGCCAACACTAACCCTTGTGTCCAACAATCCTGGATCACAAGTCACAATAGAAATAACTTTGTATTTTTGTAATTTGAAAGTGATACAATGATAATATCAATCTACTGATTGATCTTCTCCTTTTGATCAAAATCCACTCTTCAATATCAATACAAGTTTTCAAAAATCTGGATATGAAATTGTATGAACAATATGAACACTTTTTGAAAATATTTGAAAATATTTGAAAAGTAGTGAATTTGATTCAATGAATATTTTGAAAATTATTGGAGGTTGTTTTTGAAATATTCAGAATTTATATGAGCAAAACACCATTTCAAAAAGGTATAATTGAGTATGATTCAAAACATGAAAAGGTATAATATTCAAACAACATTTGAATTTTAACAGCAACAAATTTTCAAAATTCGTTCAGTGTTAATCGGTTAACCATATAGGTTAATCGGTTAACACTTGAACGTTGGCCCAGAGAAATAAAAAATTAAGGCCGTTAGCCGATTAACCCATATGGTTAATCGGTTAACACTGTTAAAACTCAGAAAAATGCTTGAGTTAAAAAGTGTTATACCAATTCAAATGATTTTTAAAACATGCAAATGCAATATGTTAATATGTTAAATATTTGAACACTTGTATATCAATTAAAGGAGTGAAAAATGATATACCGAAGCTTGAGTCCAAATCTTGAAAGTTGAATGAACATTTGCACAATGATGCTTCTAGTTTTATCTTTAGTGTATATACCCCCACGGGTATATAGTGCAAGTATCTTCTTAGTACATATACCCCCACGGGTATATAGTGTAAGAATCTTGATCTTGATCAGATTTGAAAGCTCTGAGCTTAAAGATTTTTGCCATCAAGCATAACAAGTTCCAGAATAACTTTGGAAGAATTTTAAATGTGCTAGATGAAGATTTCAATGTCGAAGCTCTCACAGCCTTGGCTCAGTATTATGAAACTTCTCTTCGTTGCTTCACGTTCTCTGACTTTCAAATTGCGCCAACCTTGGAAGAGTTTGAAGTGTTATTGAATCGACTTATCAAATACTTCAATCCCTTTCCGAAGAGGGAAGAAGATCTTACTATGCCAAAGGTAGTTATTGCTTTAGGTGTTCCAACTAAAACTGTGGTGGCCAACTGGACAAACAATGGAGGATTCTCAAGGGCGTTCCTGAAAGATGAAGCTCGGAAGTGTATCAAGGAATAAAGGTGGGTATAATGCGGAGCTATCCTAGCATTGTTGGTGTATGGGATTGTGTTGTTCCCAAAGGTAGAGAAATTTGTAGATCGTTCAACAGGAGAAATCTTCTTAACCAGTAATTCTGTTCTATTCCTGCTGATGACTTTTATCATACCTTCCACACTCATCATGAGAAGAAAAATGGAACTTTCCTTTGTTGCGCTCCTTTTTTACACACGTGGATGAAAATGCAGATGCCTCAGAAGGGTCCTTTTGTAGCCAGGCAACTCCGATGGCCTCAAAGATTTGCCTCCCTTACTTCCAATGACATTACTTGGTATAAAAGGGACTGGAACAACAAGACTGTGATTCTCAGCTGTGGAGAATTCTCTAATGTATCGCTAATAGGGATTTATAGCTACATCAACTATAATCATGTGCTGCTTAAAAGACAACTTGGTCTCCCCATGGAAGGTCCTCCTGAAGGCGGATGTTTGGTGTCATTCGTCATTAATAATGTATCTCCTACAAATCTAGATGTAAGAAGAGTAAGGAGTGCATGGTCAAAAGTGATTTGGAGCAGTCTTGATTTGAAGAAGAACATTGATGTTAAAGAATCCTATGTCAGATGGGTAAAGGAAAGGGCTCTAATTGTTAAGCTACCTTTTTCTTTTGATCTATCATCTTTCCATATGACTCTAGAGCCTATTCCAGTGCTGCCCGAAGATATATACAAGCTTAATGACAAAATCATAGAGCTTGAGTGGGAAAACACACAGATAAGAATTCAACTTAATAGGACCAAGATGAAAAGTGAAGTTTGGGAGGACAGGAGCATATCGCTGACACAAAAGGTCAAAAGTAGCAAGAAGAGGATTCCAATCGAGGAAGTCAAAAGGAACTGGGTTGGAGGGGCCCTGGTTGGAGAAAATGCTGACCTGGACCACCGCAATGAAGAGTTGAGCCAAGCCAAACGAAAGATCTGG
The DNA here is from genome assembly GCA_963859935.3 of Lathyrus sativus. Lineage (NCBI taxonomy): Eukaryota > Viridiplantae > Streptophyta > Magnoliopsida > Fabales > Fabaceae > Lathyrus > Lathyrus sativus. Next base: position 172,019,736 of record OZ012736.1, read on the forward strand.
GAGCTTGAAAGAGACTTGGAAAACTCTAACACCATGAGGAGGGATACCAAAATAGATTACGAGGCTCAGATTCAAGAGTTGAAGGCTACCATCCAAACTCAAAAAGATAGAGTGGAACGAGAAAGGCTAGAAAAGGAGAGGCACCACAGAGAATGTCTCCAAAAGAAAGTTCAGCTAGATAATGCCATTGAATAAGTTGACAATATGAGATCTGGGATGGCTTACCAAGACTTGTTGAACGTCGGTACTCAGTGGATGACTCAGTGCAAGAAAGCTGAAGCTGCTTTGGGTGAAAGAGACATCATTATTTCCAATCTTCAAGCTTTGTACTCCAAGTGGAAGCAAAAGTTTCTAAATCAGGTTGGTATGATGAATCTAGTGGATCAATATCTTTTTGAGAAGCTGATAGAGGCTGACCTGATAATGTGTCCAGAGAACACTCCACATCAAGTCTACAACTGTATCAAGTATTGCAAGAAGCTTATGGAAGACCTTGCCATGGATTTAAAGGTGATTCGTAAAGCTCAGAGAGTCACTTTCAGAATGGAGAATTAGTTTGATGTCATAGATTGTTGCTTTTTTTATTGCTTTGAAGTTGTATTTCATTTTCATTGTGCTTGAATATGAATGAATAAAAGTGGAGGTTTTTGTTTATCTATGTCTTTTCATGACTTGCAATGTTAAATGCTTAATATTCTCAACAATAGATAATAAGATAACTGCGAGCTTTGTAATAAAAAAACATTCATTCATGCATACTAAGAAAATCAAAAAAGTAAACTCATACCTCCATTTCCAGACAATATGACTACTCGACATTGCTACGAAACGAGAAGAAACTACAACATGACATTGGAGCAGATAGAAGCCAATTAGAATACCATGAGGGAAAACATTGATACCCTTCGAGTTAAGATGGACCAACTGCTGGAAACTATACTGACCCTAGCCCAGAAAGAAGAAAACATTAAATCCGCTGCTGAAACCCGAAAGCTTGCAAATCGAATTGGTTTACCTAAGGTGACCAAAGAGGATGATATCCCGATTCCCGTGATCAACATAGACGCTTCAGTGTTTTTCGTTGCTGCCCAACAGGGTTCCATGATCGACGTTGATGAACAATACGATGCTTTTTTGGTACCTCAACCATTTGTGCCTACTACTGTGACCACACCAGAATTGTCATTTGAAAGGTTTCGTTCCCTAGAGAAGGAAGTCAAGGCTATCAAGGGTATTAATATCTTTGGATCTTCTACTGCCAACATGAGCCTTGTATCGAACTTGATTATCCCCACTAAGTTCAAAACCCCTGATTTTGAGAAATTCAAAGGCAACGCGTGCCCAAGGAGTCATCTGGTCATGTATTTCAGGAAGATGGTTGCTCATACTGACTACGAGAAGCTACTTATCCACTGTTTCTAAGATAGTTTAAGTGATGCCTCACTTAAATGGTACATGAGTCTAGAGCAAAAACAGATCCAGAGTTGGGAAGACTTAGCCAATGCTTTCATTCACTAGTACAAGTATAACTTGGACATGGCGCCTGATCACATGCAACTCCAAAGCATGTCAATGAAAGAAAAAAAGTCCTTTAAAGAGTATGCCTAGCGCTGGAGAGAATTGGCTGCTCAAGTATAGCCACCATTATCTGAAAGGGAAATAACTGGAATTTTCGTGAATACGCTGAAGGAACCATTCTTTGATAGGTTGGTGAGTAATGGGGCTCTGAATTTTGTTGATTTGGTAGTCATTAGGGATCGTGTTGAATAAGGCGTGAAGAAATGGGATATTCAAGCTAGCATCGGAGTATTCGGTTTGTCCAAAAAGCCTTATCTCAACTTTCAGAAGAAGAAAGAAGGTGAAGCTAATGCCGTAACGTGGGGAACAAGGGGGAAAGCTCCTGTGAACATTCCTTATCAACAGGTAGCAGCAATTGCTCAAATTCTGTATCAACCACCTGCTTAACAAGGCTATCAACAACATCAACATCAACAGGCTCCTGCACAACAGCCTCAACAATACAAAAATCAAGCTCGGCGACAGTTTCGTCCAAGAGCTCCGAGGAAGCAACTAGATCCTTTGCCTATGTCTTACAGTCAAATATTCCCTTTTCTCCTGCAAGGAGGCCATTTGACTTTGAGATATTTGTGTCCTGATACCCTTTCGTATCCTCCTGGGTATGATGCCAACGCCCACTGCAAGTTTCACAAAGGTGCATCAGGACATTCTATCGAAAATTGTTATGCCTTCCAAAATAGAGTTCAAGAGATATTAGATTCCAAAGATATGACTCTTACTCCTAGATGACCGAACGTAAAGAACAATCCTATGCCTACACATGGAGGCCCATCTATTCATGTTATGGAGGAAAGTAATGAGCGAAGACTAATTACAAGGGTCGAAGACATCCGTACTCCTATGGCAGTTATAGGAGAACAACTGAAGAAATGTGGTTTGATCTCTTTGAAGAATAAGACTGATAGTCTTAATGGTGAAAATATATCGGGGTGTTTACAAGAATTACTAGATTAGGGTGTGATCCAAATTGAAAGAGCTGGTAAAGATAGGAAGATGAAGTTGGTGTATGTGATTGACATCCCCTATGATGTTCCGTATGATACACCACCAGCACGAGTTCCAGCCTCTCCTATTGTAATTTACTATCCTGCTCCATTCCCATATGAGAATGATCAAGCAGTCCCATGGAACTACGAACCCAAAGCTTTTAAGCAGGGGCAAGAGATGAAGTCTTCACACGCTGTTAAACCAAATGTAACCTCTATCGTAGGACTAAGTGGAATGACCAGGAGCGGAAGAGTGTTCACCCCTCAGAATGTTGACACCAAAAAGAAAACACCTGTTGTGATCCCATTTCCATGTACGAAATCTCAGGAAGGGTCGTCATCACCGGAGGCCGCCGTTACACAAAAGGAGGCTGAGGAATTTTTGAAAATAATAAAGAAAAGTGACTACAAGGTGGTCGATAAGTTAAATCAGACACTGACTAAGATATCCATGATGTCATTGTTACTAAGATCTGAGGCTCATAGGACCTCTCTATTGAAGGTTTTGAGTACGCCCCATATCACCAAAGATGTCACCGTGGCTCAATTTGATGATGTAATAGAAAATGTTACCACTGGGAACTTTCTTGGTTTCAATGATGAAGAGCTGACTGCGGAAAAGAAAAACCACAACAAGGCTCTGCACATCTCCATAAAATGTATGGACACAGTGTTGTCGAAGGTCTTGGTAGATATCGATTCATCCTTGAATGTGATCCCAAAAACTACTTTGATGAGGTTACCTCTAGAAGGCTTGGAAAAGAAGTCGAGTACTCTGATTGTGAATGCTTTTGATGGTTCCAGACACACTATTATTAGGGAGGTGGATCTGCCCATCAAGACAGGCTCAACTGTATTTACCATTACTTTCTAAGTAATGGACATCCACCCTGGATATAGTTGCTTACTTGGAAGACCTTGGATACAAGACGCAAGCGCCGTGACTTCTACTCTTCACCATAAATTGAAATTCATCACCAACAAAAGGATAGTTGTTATTCGTGGAGAGGAAGACATCTTGGTGAGCCACCTAACGTCCTTCCATTACATAGATGTCGAAGAAGAAACCGTTGAGACACCTTTTTAATCACTAGAAGTTGTGAGCATGTTGGTAGTGCAACGGATACCTGATTAGCCTGAGTCCTCCATGGCATCTTGGCAGAAGGTTAAAGCATTAATTAAAAGCAGAAACACACAAAGTTGGGGCAAGCTAGTCGAAGTGAATGAAAATTTTGAAAAATTTGGGCTAGGGTATCAGCCGTCTTCTAGCTCAGTGTTGGTTCCATATGACAAGAAGCAAATTCCTCCGGTGGAAACGACATTCACAAGTGCAAGGCATATCTTTTGTCGTTGCATGACGATGATTGCTGAAGACCAGGGTATCAATGATGAAGCTGCTGCAAGCTGGATCCTTCAAGAAAAGCCTGGAGAGGAGCTCCACAATTGGAAGACCATTGAAATTCCCCAGTTCTTCCCATACAAAACATAATTTTCTTAGTTTTATCAAAAACCCTACGTTTTGCCCAAGGCGTAGTGGTATCTTGTACGGGCCTCTGATGTTTTAAATTATTATTTATCATCAATGAATAAAAGTTTGCATTCAATTTCGCTCATTTTCTTTCGCATTTTTCATTTCTACAATAAATGGAAATATTTTCATACACGCACTTCCTAAAAATGGCATAAATTATAAACATGCAGAAACACCATCGAGGTCCTTGATATCGACTCTGCTATTGGCCTATATGACTTTGATTGCCCGATCTACCAGGCTGAGGATGAGGACGAGGAAGATTGTGAAATCTCCGACGAGCTAGAAAGGGTACTCAAGTAAGAACAGAAATTCATTCAACCACATCAAGAAGAAGTCGAAGTTATCAATCTGGGTACCGAGGAAGATAAAAGAGAAGTGAAGATAAGAGCCTCTCTTCACGCTACAGTCAAGAATAAGATGATAGAGCTTCTCAATGAGTACTCTGATGTGTTTGCCTGGTCGTATCAAGACATGCCAGGCTTGGAAACTGACATTGTTGTACACAAGTTACCACTTAAAGAAGGATTCTCTGCGGTCAAACAGAAGTTGAGGAGGACCCGTCCCGATATGGCCCTCAAAATCCGTGAAGAGGTTCGAAAGAAATTTGATGTCGGTTTCCTAGCTGTAGTAAAGTATCCACAATGGGTTGCCAACATCGTGTCACTACCAAAGAAAGATGGAAAGGTCCGTATGTGTGTGGATTACCGTGATCTAAATCGAGCCAGTCCTAAAGACGATTTCCCATTACCTCACATTGATGTATTGGTCAAAAACACAGCTCAGTTCTCAGTGTTTTCCTTCATGAATGGTTTATATGGATATAATCAGATCAAGATGGACCCAAATGTTATGGAGAAGACAACCTTTATCACACAATGGGGCATATTCTGCTGCAAAGTGATGCCTTTCAGACTAAAGAATGTTGGGGCAACATATCAACGTGCGATGGTGACACTTTTCCATGACATGATTCATAATGAGATTGAAGTATATGTTGATGATATAATTGTCAAGTCTCAAACTGAGGAGGAACACTTGATCAATTTGCAAAAACTATTTTCCCGATTGAGAAAGTTTAGACTGAAACTCAACCCCAACAAATGTACATTTAGGGTACGATCTGGAAAGTTATTAGGCTTCATTGTAAGTCAGAAAGGGATTGAAGTGGACCCTGATAAGGTCCGAGCAATTCAAAATATGCCAGCACCAAGAACAGAGAAAGAGGTTTGTGGCTTTTTGGGAAGAGTGAACTATATCGTCAGATTCATCTCACATCTCACCGCCACTTGCAAACCGGTTTTCAAACTGTTAAGAAAGGATCAAGCGATAGAGTGTAACAATGAATTCCAAGAGGCACTCGACAAATTCAAAGAATATTTACAAGATTCTCTAATCCTGATACCTCTTGTTCCTGAATGACCCCTTATTATGTACCTGGCTGTGTTCGATGACTCCATGGGCTGTGTGTTGGGATAACAAGAAAAGACTGGTAAGAAAGAGCATGCCATCTATTACCTCAGCAAGAAGTTCAATGATTGCGAGACAAGATATTCCTTACTTGAGAAGACTTGTTGCGCACTTCCATGGACTGCTAGGCATCTTAGGCAGTACATGTTGACCCACACTACTTATCTGATTTCTAAGATGGATCCCATTAAATACATCTTTGAGAAACCTGCTCTCATCGGTGGAATTTCCCGATGGAAAATGCTTCTATCTGAGTACGACATCCAATATGTTACTCAAAAATCCATCAAGGGTAGTGTTCTAGCAGATCATCTAGCTCATCAACCGATGGATGACTATCAACCCTTGAAGTTCGATTTTCCATATGAAGATATCATGGCTTTAAGAGACTATAAAGATCCCGGACCAGATGAAGGACCCGAACCAGGGGAGTGGTGGACTCTCATGTTCGATGGTGCTTCGAATGTTTATAGACATGGAATTGGGGCAGTGATTACATCCCCCAAGAACTTTCACCTATCATTTACAGCTAAACTCTGCTTTTCTTGCACAAATAATATGGCTGAGTATGAATCTTGTATACTGGGATTAGAAGAAGCCATTGACTTAAGGATCAAAACCCTCGATGTTTTTGGAGATTCTGCCTTGGTAATACATCAAATTAGAGGTGATTGGGATACGAAACACGCCAACTTAGTTCCATATCGAGATTATGTGGCGAAACTACTCCCCAGATTCTATGACATCACTTTCACTCATGTTCCTCAAGAAGAAAATCAAATGGCAGATTCCTTGGCAACTCTAGCATCCATGTATAAGTTGATATGGCCCAACCATCGTCCATCCATTGATCTCAGGCGCTTTGACGAGCCTGCCCACTACTTAACTACCGTTGAAGAGTCAGATGAAAAGCCATGGTTCTATGACATCAAACGCTACCTGGAAAAGCAAGAATACCCAAAAGGTGCTTTGAGCATAGACAAGAGAACCTTGAGAAAACTAGCGTCCAACTTCTTTCTGAATGGTGACATATTGTACAAGAGTAACCATGATACCGTTTTACTCAGGTGTGTCAAAAAACATGAGACTGAACAAATTCTGAAGGAAATTCACGAAGGATCCTTTGGTACCCATGCTAATGGACATACAATGGCAAAGAAGATCTTGAGAGCAGGTTATTATTGGCTCACCTTGGAGGCTGATTATTATCATCACGCCTGAACTTGTCATAAGATCCAAATATATGCTGACAAAGTTCACGTGCCGCCCACTCCTTTGAATGTCTTGTGGTCACCATGTCCCTTTTCCATGTGGGGCATAGACATGATTGGGATGACTGAGCCAAAAGCTTCCAATGGTCACCTTTTCATACTAGTTGCCATAGACTACTTCACCAAATGGGTCGAAGCTGCATCATACGCTACAGTTACCAAGCAAGTGGTCGCCCGCTTCATGAAGAACAACATTATATGCAAATATGGGGTTCCTAACCGCATCACCACTAATAATGGGTCTACTCTCAACAATAAGACGATGAAAGAGTTGCGTTCTAGTTTTAAGACCGAACATCACAATTCAACACCCTACAAACCCAATATGAATGGAGCTGTTGAAGTTGCCAACAAAAAGATCAAAAATATCATTTAGAAGATGGTGGTACTTATAAATATTGGCACGAAATGCTACCTTTCGCACTACATGGATATCATACTTTGGTAAGAACCTCCACAGGGGAAACACCCTATTCATTAGTTTATGGCATGGAAGCAGTACTTCCCATAGAAGTTGAAGTTCCCTCACTGAGAGTTTTAATGGAGGCTCAACTTGATGAAGCAAAATGGGTAAATACAAGGTTTGATGAGCTTAATCTTATTGAGAAAAAGTGTTTGACAGCTTTGTTTCACGGTCAGCTCTATCAGAGACGTATGAAGAAGGCTTTTGACAAGAAGGTGCAACCTTGGACATTCCAAGAAGGCGACTTGGTGCTTAGAGGATCATGTCCATGTATAATGAAAGGAGGGGCAAGTGGACACCAAACTATGAAGGACCATATGTTGTAGTAGGAGCATTCTCCGGGGGTGCCCTAAAACTTGCAACTATGGATGGCGATAATTTACCGTATCCTGTGAATACAGACTCCGTCAAAAGATACTATGCCTAAAAAAGTGGAATAATAATAAAGCCGCTAAGTCGAAAACCTGAAAAGATGACTTAGGAAAAAATGGCTATCCAGGTGGACTAAAAAACCTAAAGGGCAGTCCAGGCCAAAATTAGGGATAAATAAAAAATAATAAAAAAATAAAAAATAAAAAATAATAATAGAAAATTATCATGTCCGCTGGGTTGAAAACCTGAAAGGGAGACTCGGGCAAAAAGGGGCGTCCCGGTGGATTGAAAACCCGAAAGGGCGATCCAGGCAAAAATAAGGGACAAATTCCAAGGCAAAGTATCTAGTCTGTACATCCAATTAATCCTGACATGCTACTAAGTTAAGGAATCAATCCAACCGTCTTCCTACAAAGTAAGGTGTTGAAGTTCTCAGAGTCGTAGGGACCATGGCAATATTGGAATTCGATGGAACCTCACTTTTATTTACCATTGTATTTTTCTTGCACATCAATTACCTCATTAAGGGATTGCATCTTTGTACATATTTACCCATTCAAGGGTCAAATAAATAAAATAGAAATTTCTCATCAAATTATGCTCACATTTTACTTTATCTACCTGTTTGCAAATTAATTTCATTTTTGATAAACGTTGTTTTGAAACTTCGAGTAATATTAATGATTGAGAAACGATAAAATTTGTTTTGGTGTTCGGAGAACCTAAAGGAAGATTAATTGTCCCCAATGGCGCTCTCACCACGTGAACTTAAAATCATTCGTCAGCTACCTTGGCTCTTCAGCATAAATGGCATAATCCTTCCAGAGGTCTGTACACGTGTAGCTCCACCACAATGAATCTTCTAGAGTTCGTTTGGGACAATCATGTTATATGTCGCTCACAATGTTACCACACTTCGAATATCGAGTAGTTGGATCCATCCTCCAAAGTCCAACCTTTTTTTGTCAACTTCTTTAAAGTCCACCCTTGTTGGCATCTTCATAATCCCCAAAAATAATCCAAGAACATTTAACGCATAACCAAAAGTCCAGTTTTCATTGGCAAATACCAAAAGTTCACCCTTGTTGGCACCTTCATAAAACCTAAAGTCCAATTTCACTTGGCATGTCCTAAATCCAATCCCCAGTAAATGAGACCATCCTAACATATCAATCATTTACATTGTCACCTGCATGACATACATCATACACAACATTCCTGCTAAAAAGGAATGAAATCATATCAATCATATCAATCATTAGCATATTTGTGCATGATCTTTTTGTTAAGAAAATTTACCAACTAGTCTTGTGCATTCATACATGCATAAGGATCCTCAACAGTTGCATCCTTATATACATATCCATGCATCATGCAATGCATGGTATTTCCATCCAAAATGGAACATCATATCAAACATAGCATAACAGGATCCCGAATCAATTAGAAAACATCCCGACCAGTCCTCTTTCAAGGTCGGATATATTCCTCTGAAAAGAGTTGATATCCCTCATATGCTCATTGGATTTCTGTCCCCCTTCATTTCATTCTTCAACCATGTGGTTGATAATGATAATCTCCAACATTCTTTCTCTTGTTGCTTCCCAAGTAGAGGTTATTCTAAAAGTCTCTTATGAACTTTCCCCTGCGGGGATTCGTTGACTCTTTGTCCTTTAAAAAGGAATCTTGCTTAAAACTGTTTTCCCCAACAGATTTCGTGTTCAAGATACTTCTCTAATATCCGTGAAGAATCTTAAATGCGATTGAGGTATCATTCCCCCTTGTTGGAATATCTCGATCAATAAGATACTGCTTCATTGGGCTAGAGAATCTCATCTGTTTTTTGAGATACTGCTTTGGTATCTGTGGAGAGCCTTAATTAATAAGGTACTGTTTCGTCCACCTAAAGAATCTCATGTTTTGGTAAAGATATTGTTCTAGTGTTCCCGAAGAGCCTTTACCAGGTACTACTTCACATGACCTAGAAAATCATACCGATTTTCGAGACACTGCTTCGTCAAACCGAAGAGTCTCATTTTTGAGATATTGCTCTAGAGATCCCCAGAGAGATGTAATCCATAAGGTACTGCTTTGTGAGATCCAGATAGTCTCATATCTGTGCTGAGATATTGTCCTAATGTCCTCAGAAGAGCCTTAACTCATAAGGTACTGCTTCGCATGGTCCAGGAAGTCTCATGCCTTTTGTTGAGATACTGTTCTAATATTCTAGAAGAGCCTTAATCCATAAGGTACTACTTCATAAGAATTAGAAAATCCCACGTATAGCATTTGAGGTATTGCTATATTATTCCCAAAAAGCCTTATTCTATAAGGTACTGCTTTGCATGGATCAGAGAATCTCATATGTCTTTGAGACACTTCTTTGGTTTATCTCGGAGAGCCTAATTTATAAGGTACTGCTTCGACCCCAAAGAATCTCATGTTTTGGTAAAGATGTTATTCTGGAACTCCCGAAGAGCCTCACCAGGTACTGCTTCGCATAATCTAGAAAGTTTTATACCATTGTTTGAGACACTGCTTCATTAAAATGGAGAGTCTCATTTTATCGAGATACTGATTTGACATCCTTGGAGAGCCTTAATTCGTAACATACTGCTTCATTTGGCCCAAAGAATCTCATGTTTTGGTTGAGATATTGTTCCTGGAGAGCCTTAATCAATAAGGTACTACTTCACATGGTCCAGTTAGTCTCATATATGTGCTGAGATACTGTCCTAGTGTCCTTGGAGAGCCTTAATTAATAAGGTACTGCTTCATACGGTCTGAGGAATCTCGTACCCTTGCAGAATTTTGCTCTGAATATCCCTGGAGAGCCTTAACCAATAAGGTACTGCTTCATGCAATAATAAAGAATATCCTTGTTAAGCCACTCTAAGGATACTCGAAGAGGTTTAATTCATAAGGTATTGCTTCGTGCGACCTAAAGATTCCATTTGTGTTTGAGATAATGCTTTGACAATCCAAAGAATCTCATGTTATTTTATTCTTATTACATCATCCTTTTACCTTTACTTTTTTATCCTTGATGGAAAAATTTAGGGGTTTTCTTATATCTAATTGACTTTTACCCTAAAAGCGAACGCTATGCAGCAGTTCATTCTCTCGGGTTCAAGGCAATCAAATAGGCGCATTTGTCATACCCCAAATTTGTCCTACCTTTGCATGTTTTCTCTCTCTAAGATCATCTGACCTTTGGCCATGATCTTCTGAGAATTAGGTCACATGATTTTGTGTGCGTGTTTATTATTAACTAACCGTTTTGTGCAGGTGCAGTAATTTCAATAGTAGTTTCTGTAAGTCAAGTGCTTTGATCGTGACCATTAGATTCTGATTTAAAAGGTCCTAGAGTTTTCTACTAATCATTTTTCTCAAGATTTCTCAGAAGTTTCAGTGTATATACCCCAAGGAGAATTAGGGATTTCTTCCAATCGATATTCGAGTTTGGTCAATTGAAGATCGAGAATGCTAGTTTTTTCATTCCAGGATCTCGTTGGTATCATTCATTTAGATTAAATGGCAAGGGCTTTAAGCCATGGTATAAGAGATATGAATTTGTGGATTCATTGTGATCAAGACCTTATTTCCTTTTGTCGCTCTAAATGCAAAATAACTTGGATTTGAGATTAAGATATTCATTCAAGTCTGCTTCAAATTCATTATTCGCAAGGGGACCAAACAACATGATTCGGTTTATGGGTTTCCTAGGGCGTCAAAGTTGGTTCATAATATTTTGAGTTCAAATGGGTCGACTTAAATGGATCAAGAACTAAGTCTGGAAAGAAGGTTCATTAAGTACAAAAGTCAATTTTCAAATTCAAAGGTGACTTCCAAAAGTTGTAGTACAAGAATGACAAATTTCTTTTGATTGGTTTCAACTAGTTCATGGTTACACATTCAAATATTCGGTCATGTCAAAATTACAAAGAATCAATAGTTTGCTGATCGGCCTATTTATAAGTTCATTCGAATACGTGATGTTCATTAAAAATTTGTGGAAAAATTCATTAAGGTTTATACAAGTTACAAGCCGTTTTTGGAAGAAGTAAAGAGCATGCTTAACTTACATAACCACCAACAAGGTAATAAAAAATGTGAATGTCTCCCATTAAAACTACAGTTCATATTTGATAGGATGCCTTTTTCAATGTAGCAAGTTATGTATATTTGGTGAAGATCCTAATATAATACCGCTTTGGGAACTTTGTCAAGGGTCAAAAGTTAAATATATATTTCATGTAAAACTAGTTTGAGTACCTTAAAAAAGTGTATGAAAACATGTTGAATTAATACACCCGCATGCGGGTCGTGAAGTGCAGAATTAAAAAGAAAAAACAAATCCAATTGCACTTTGGAAGTTTCTGCTGGAGAAATAAAACTAGAGAAAAGCCAATAAGATTAATGTTGTTGCTATACAATAGAAAAATCCCACGAAGATTCGTCGGTGCTAAAAATTCGTCTATGTGCATACAGAATAGGAAAATGCAGGCTCTACAAAATTCATTGCTCCCATTATGTGCAATTCCTATACTTGACAATTGAAGTAGCTAACGCTTGAAAAGCCATTATGTTAGTCAATCCGGCAAAACAAATTTCAAGACGAATAAAATACCGTCAATAAGATACCACACTTATAATTGTTATGCCTATGAAGATTGAGAAACAGGCCGCTCAAAGAGTTTACGAGGTGAATCCACATGTTGCGAGTGGTTATATGATCATGCTGCTTCCAAGAGGCAATGGAGAAAAAGATTTAGATGAAGGAAAACTCAACAGAGGAAAAAACAAGGTCTTGAAGTCATCCTGATACCATCATCGAAGGAAGATTCGACATCAACAAACCTTCCCAAAACAAATTCAAGTTAGTACTTAGCAACTAATTCACAATCACCATCATACACGACAACTAAGCATGTTAGTGGAGTCAAGTTCATAAGACATAACTGTTTTGCCGAAGGCGCGAAGACCAGTCAGATTCTCATGTTTTTCGCCCAAGACATCTGAAATTCAGTTTGTATGAGTAATTGAAGCCATGGACACAAATTCACTTGATGCTGCGAATGGGAGCAAAAGGAGGACGGACTTTGAAAATGAATCATATCCATTAAAGCCTGAATAGTGTGGGGTCCAACCATTGCCACATGGCCACCATACATTTGACAAAATGGAAGGTTGCATGTGATGGCAAGTAGCAAGGTGTATGATTTACACATGTTGTGGTGCATGAGTAACACATGGTGTGGTGCATGTATTGCAAGGGACACTTGGTGTTTTGCATGAAAGGCAAATGACAAGTGTCTTCATGCATGTAAGGCAACTTTGGCTTGCCTCTCCTATAAATAGGATCATAAGCAAGCATTCACACCACACCACAAGAGAAGAATAACAAGTAGCAAGAGAGAAAGAGAGCCTTGTTCAAGAGAGAAAATCCTCATAGAGAGTTTCTTGTGAGAGAAATAGTGAGCCAATTTGTGAGAGTGTTTCTTACAAATTGAGAGCTACATTGTAGTGAGATCCACCTAAGGGTGAAGTTGTTGTATTCCCATTATCATTATAGTGGATGTTTTAAGAGGCCCAAGGGTCCCGTGGTTTTTCCCTTCCTCATATTGAGAAGGTTTTCCACGCTAAAATTCTATTTGTGTCATTACGCTTTTATTTCACGTTTTCGCTAAGTGCCTATTTTGAGTTCACGGAGGAGGGAAATTATGTAGGCATTTCCCAACAGTGGTATCAGAGCACTCGTTGCTTTGGGACTCTGAGGTGTCGTATCTGCAAGATAATTCTTAGTATGCTCTGTGGCTGCAACATTGTTTGATCTTCCACATCAGAAAAGAAATATTCTTGTCGCTAGAAATAAAAGTGAGGTAGTGATATATTGCATGTCTAGGAAAGTTCTGGCAAGGAAAGACTTGGTATTTAAGCGTGTCTATTGATCCACCTCTCTTACCTGGGAACTTTTCTGGTGCACTATTCACGAACTCATTTATTCTAGTATACGATACTAGTCACGTTGGTTAAAGAAATTGTTTCCTGTGTAACTCAAGATGGAGGGTTCAATCAACCATGATGGTGATATGTTCAAGCTAACTGTTGACAACTACTCATAATGGAAGCCAATGATGGAAGACCATTTGTATTGCAAAAACTTTCATGAGCCAATCACCCAAAAGGATAAACCCGAGAAGAAGACCGATAAGGAGTGGGAACTTCAAAACCGGAAGGCAGTAGCAATGATCAGAAAATACGTAGACAGAAGTCTGTTCGAGCATGTGTCAACTTATACTAATGCGTATGAGTTGTGGACGAAACTTGATTCCTTGATTCAAAAGAAGACACCAAGGAACAAAGCCCACCTTGTCAGACGACTAGTGAAATTGGAGTACTCTGATGGCCAAAACATGATCGAGCATTTAAATACCTTCAAAGGTATTGTGAATCAACTAACGAAAGCCGACATGAAGATAGATGATGAGTTGCAAACTCTTCTACTCCTAAGTTTTCTACCCGAGAGTTGGGACACTCTAGTCGTCACTCTCAGTAACTCTGCTCCAGATGGAAAACTTGTCATGGATTCTGTTACAGATTCCTTGCTAAGTGAAGAATCAAGACGGAGGGAAAGAGGCTTCAACAACCAGTTCAAAGCAAATATTGTTGATAATAGAGAAAGGAGTAAGAATCGTGAAAGAGGAGGTCGTGGGAGATCACAAGCTAGATCAAAGTCTCGCTCTAAACTAAGTTGTTATTATTGTGGCAAGCCAGGCCATAGAAAGTTTGAGTGCAGATTCTTTAAGAGAGATCAGCAGGCTGGAACGATCCATCCCGATAAAATCGATCCAAAGAAGAAGGAAGATGGAACAACGACAACAGTCGTAGCAACTAACGAGAATTTTTTTCTTGTTGAAGAGGAAAACTATCTAAATGTAGCGTTGGATAATTGAATCAGGAGCATCCTTTCATGTAACCCCTCATGAAGAATTCTTCTCATCATATCAAAAAGGAGATTTTGGTATGGTGAAGATGGGCAATCAAGTCACAAGCAAGATTGTTGGCATTAGTGAGGTGACTATGGTTACAGAGAATGGTTATAAGCTCGTGTTGAAGGAGGTTAAACATGTTCCAGACATGCGTCTAAACCTTATCTCGACAGGAAAGTTAGATGATATTGGGATGATAAACCAATTTGGATCCGGTAGATGGAAGCTCATTAAGAGAAGCATGATCATTGCTCGTGGTAAAAAGGAAGGCTCTCTGTATATGATGCAGGGAAAGATAAACAAGGGAGATATTAATGTATCTCAAGACATGAGCAAAGAATTGTGGCACAAACGACTTGGCCACATAAGCGAGAAAGGTTTGGATATTCTTTCTAAGAATCATCTTCCAAACATCAAGGGCCAACCACTTGAATCCTGTGAAGATTGTCTAGCAGGCAAACAAAATAGAGTATCCTTTCAAAGATCAGATGATGCAAGAAGAAGAAAGCATATCCTAGATCTTGTTCATTCAGATGTTTGCTCTACATCTGAAAGGTCCCTTGGTGGTTCACAATACTTTGTTACCTTCATTGACGATCACTCTAGAAAAGTGTGGGTGTATCCATTGAAGACAAAAGATAAAGTTCTTCAAGTTTTCAAAGAATTTCATGCCTCTATAGAACGGGCATCCGGAAGAAAACTGAAATGTTTAAGGACAGATAATGGTGGAGAGTATATAGGCCCATTTGCAGCCTACTGTAGATCTCATGGAATAAGACATGAGAAGGTACCTCCTAAGACTCCTCAAATGAATGGAGTAGCTGAAAGGATGAATAGAACGATTGCAGAAAAAGTCAGAAGTATGCTTTCTCATGCAAAACTTCCCAAATCATTTTGGGGTGAAGCAGTGAGAACTGCAGTTGATTTGATTAATTTGTCTCCTTCAAAACCATTAAATGGAGAGATACCAGATGAAGTATGGTATGGAAAGAAAGCCTTCTATGGTCATTTAAGAGTTTTTGGATGCAGGGCATTTGTTCATGTTCCAAAAGATGAAAGAGCAAAGCTAGATGCGAAGATGAAGGAGTGCATATACCTTGGTTCACCAAGAGATGAACTTGGCTTTAGATTATGGGATCATGCTACTAAGAAGCTTGTTCGAAGCAGAGATGTGGTATTCTATGAAGATCAAACAATCCACAACATTAAATCTAAGAAGCCAAAGACCATTGTGGTACACAACTCAGGGGGAGATATTCCTCAAATGAATTATGATTGTGATCAGCCAACACAACCCGATCAGATGAATTATCCTGATCAGATAGAACAAAATCAAGCAATGCATGAAGAGCATATGGTAGATGATGATGTTGATGATGAGATAAATCAAGAACCTCAATTGAGAAGATCAACAAGATCCAGACAACCATCAAAAAGGTACTTCTCAGGTGAATATGTGAATTTCACCGATGAAGGAGAACCTCAAAGCTTCATGGAAGCCATTGAGACTGATGACAAGGAGAAATGGATGCAAGCCATGCAAGAAGAATTATAGTCGCTGAAGGAAAACCAGACATATGACTTGGTAAAATTATCAAAGGGAAGAAGGGCGTTGAAAAACAAGTGGGTGTTCAAACTCAAGTCTAAAGAGAACAACCCAAATCCCAGATACAAAGCACGAATTGTCGTGAAGGGGTGCCATCAGAAGAAAGGCATAGACTTTGAAGAGATATTCTCACCGGTGGTAAAGATGACATCCATTAGAGAAATCCTTGTACCCACCCCTTCTACGTGATGATCTCCGATCCTAAAGTCCAGTTAACTTAGCTCGAGCGCTCGCCTCTTCGAGAGGTATGTTGAACATTGGGAACAACTGGTTAAAGAATTCACAAGGTGTTTCGGAGTGACAGTTACTCCTTTTTCGTTTTCGGCGTCTGTGTCTACACGACTTCGTCCTTGTTCGAGGATTTTTCTCTTTATATCCTTTCTTTTTCATTCTTTTGATTCCCTAACTTTTGCCTGGACTGACTCCTTTTGAGTTCTTTTCGATTTTTCTTTTTGAAGTCCAGCGGGATGCCCTGATTTTTGCCTAAGTATTTGCTTTCTAGCTTTTCTTTTTTACTTAGCGGGCTTTCTTATTTCTCTTTTTTTTTTCTTGGAACAAGTCGTGCGACACTGGTTGTCTTGATTGCTCCGAAAGGATTATAACTGTCTCACTCCTGATTGGTGAGGTTTAACCATTGTGGTTGATGAGGTACGACCTCTGGAGAGGAATATGATGTGATTGGTCCTCGAAGGACAACACTCCTCTATAAGACTTGAACGCTCGATCAAGCTAACTGACAACTACCCTGCCCCGGGTTAAGATGCGAGGGTTAAAAAGTCCGAAAGAAAACTCCTACTTCTCGGCTCGAAGTGGTTACCAAGGGATTCTCTTCCTTATCTCTCCGGTGTTTAGGGGATTTGAAACAATGCCTTGTACGTCATCGGCAAAGTTTTATCTAAAAGCAATACGATCATTGGTTACGAGTATTCAGTTTCATCATCCTCCCTCCGCTCATTGCTAATCATAGTAAGAAATCGGAGTAAATAAAATGCAAGTGTCAGTGTAATGCAGTAAATGAGTGACAACGACATAATTAGTTCAGAAAAAATGCATAGTCACTTTATTAACATCACCATTCGAAACATACAATGTTTTAACAGCAAGTAGTAACTAACAGAAAAGAAACTACAAATGCAAATGGTAAAAAGTCCAAGGACTGCCAATGTTGAGGACGTCTGCCTGTCTGGATCACTGGCTTCTGGAAATAACCCTCTGAATCTGCGAGCTCAAACAGCTGAGAGATTGTCACGTACAACCAAAACTCCGTCTGGAAAGGAAATACACCCTTGGTCGATCAATTGTTGCACTTTCGCCTGGAAAGCCTTGCAATCTTCAGTTGAATGCCCCAGAGATCCACCATGGTAGCCACACTGAGCATGAGGATCGTACCCTGGAGGGTAAGGCTCTGGCACGGGCTTGAGAGCTTTCGGTTCCACCAAGGAATTCTGAATCAGCAGTGGAAGAATCTGGCTATAAGGCACAGGCACTGGATGGGAAGAAGCATTCCTTTGTTCTAAGTGGTTGCGAGGTCTCTTATGATCCTGGGGCTGGTATTCTTTCCGCCCAAGAAGTCGTCGTTTCTGAATGGCAATGGTCCCTTGCTTAGGCGCTTGCGTCCCTGAGCTTGATCCAGGTAGAAACTGCGAGCGAGGCGATTCAGTCACCAAAGGTCGCGGGACATATTCAAGATCTTTCTCAGCTTCAGGCAAAGGAGTGAAATCATTCACTTCTTCTGCGGGGTACGGGATGAACTTTCCCGATGCTCTCATGCCGCCCGGCGCAAGCCTAATCGCCCTTGAGTCGATCAGGTCCTGAATCTTATTCTTGAGAGCCTTACATGTTTCAACATGGTGCCCTGGTGCTCCTGAGTGGAAATCACAACGCATGCTTAGATCAACGTCTGGTGACACGTCATCTGGTGGATCTGAGGTCCGAAGCTTGAGAACACGGTTCTGAACCAACAGCGGCAGCAGTTGGGCATAACTCACAGGTAGTGGGTCCACAGCTCTATCAAGTAGCTTCTTCTTTTGACCATAACCTTCAGGGTTATTCTGAGATGCTCGGCGCGGCTGATGACGAGACAGGCCTCGAGCTTCATGCTGTGTAGAGGATCTATGAGGTCCATTTGGCTTCAGCACAGGGGGCAATGATGGCAATGGGGGAAGCACTTTGGTCTCCTCTTTGGGTGCTTGACCACTCTCCTTATTTAGCATACTTCTTACCACTCCCATGAGAAAGCTCAACTGATTCTGCAGCTGCTGATTCTCCTCTCTGAGCACTTGTTGGTCCAGACGCACTGCCCGCATGTCATTCATGACCTGCCCCAGTTGGCTCTGGATTTTCCCCAGTTCAGCTTGTACCTGCTCCATCAATCTGAGTTGCTTAATTCTGAGTCAAACCTGCAAACACAAGGGTTAGAAGACAAGCCCCGGCTTCTGTCATGCAAGATGAATTATGGGTGTCTGTACGTTCAGGAGATCACCCCTGATTCTGGTGTCAACGTGCCAACCTAGTGTTAATGCAATGATAAGACTGGATCCATTCATGGAAGAAAATATCTCATATCGCTCGGGACACCAGAATCAGGGTACGAAACGCGCCTGTAGCACAGACACATGCTAATGGAATGCAAACATGAATATGCGAGCTAATGCAAAATGCAGGCATGCAACAGTATATCCAGGTGGCTGCTGTGGAGATTCGGTATCAACAGTCACTGATGAGAAGGAAACCCCGGTGTAAAACCACTGATCTGATCTGCTGAGAATAACCATCTGATAAGATCGAGATCAAAATTCTGCTCTGTCAAGAGTAAGTGCCTGATAATAAGGACGCCGGGTGCAAGATCAAGAGATATACGGTGATGAAGTCTTCAGACCCCAAATCAAAAATCTGCTCTCTCAAGAACAAACACACAGCTGCTGATGAGATCTTCAGACCCCACTCAAAATCTGCTCTGGCCGGAACAAACCTCTGGTGATAATACTCTGATCGAAACTTGCTCTATCAAGAACATATCTGCAACTGAGAACCCAACATAACTGATTCACTGTCAAGAAAACCAGGTAGTCTGGAGGTCAAGGTTTCCTGCAATATCCCAACCCCACTCACAGGTATGGACCTAATCCACGGACAAAGGTACGGCATCCTATGCGGTTGTCAGCGTCACAGACTTTCATGAGTGACGATACGATTCCCAGAAGGAGTGGCATCGTCAAGTCATGAAGAGGTCTCACTTAGCTGACTTCCAAATGATCGGTCCCCAGAGTCGACAATCCTCACGTCTGGACTCCCCTCAGATCCTCAGGACCGGAAAGGAGCACCTCTGCAAGAATCTCGTCTGAGCGCAGATTTTCGTAGGGAACTGTGCCTGCTCAGCAGATAGGTTCGTCTACTACTTCTCCGCAACTATATCTAGGTGTGTACTCAAAGCCCAGGTCCGGCTTTTCACTCACAGTAACATCCCTCTCCCACAGCAGCACAGATAATCATATCAACTGGAAATAAAATGCGGGAAATAAAATGCGGAAAGTAAAAATGCGGGAAGTAAAAATGCGATAAATAAACGCAACCCAACAAGCAAACACACAAACGATAGGATTGACTCGCGTAGGGGATGGGAAACGGTCCCAGCATAAGGGATGGGAAAAGTCCCTAGATGCCATGAGTCCCCAGCAGAGTCGCCAGCTGCTGGGGACGGTCCCTGGCAGCTAGGAAGAAAATCCAAGGCGAGACTCGCATAGGGAAACACCTGAAGTCCCCAGCAGAGTCGCCAGCTGTCGCTTGCGCGAAAATAAGGTGCCGGCATGACAGAAGAGTCGCCACCTTTCGTTATTTATCCCTCAGGGCGGGAAAGGAAACGATCGGAAAAACCTGACGAAAGAAGGGTAAGACAAGGTCGTCGCAACCATTGTCTGGGTTCGGGAGTCGGTTACGCAAGGGGAAGGTATTAGCACCCCTCACGTCCGTCGTACTCGACGGGATCCTCGCTTGTTTGTTTACTTGGACGGGTTGGTTTTATTCTATCTACCTATCAAGGCTGGCTGAAAAGGAAAAGAAAAATGACTCGGCAAAGCGTCGCGCTTTATGCCTACGTATTCCCGTCTGGAACGAGAAATCAGAGTCAACGTAGTTCGGCTAACTACGGGGGTTTATGGGGAAGGTTGCTCGCTAGGATATCGCATCCTATGCCTACGTACTTTCATCTGGTATGAAAGATCAGAGCAAACGTAGTTCGGCTAACTACGGGGTTTTAACTAGGAGGGAAACTATCAAGTCCTACTGTTATCATGCCATGGATTCATCCTATGGTTGAGGTTTGAGCAGGGAACTCCTAGATGTTGTCATGCATAGGTTTCAACCTAAAAGTCTATCATCAAATCCTTATCAAAGGAAATGAGAGCCCTAAGGGATCATGTCAATGATACACCAAAACAGACAAAAACATCAGCTTAACAGTAAAATGCATGCAATGCAAGTGAGGGAGGAAATGTGTGTGTGGCATCAGCCTCCACAAGCTTGTCTCGACCTCAAGCCAGTCATGAAATAACAGTAATCATACTGAAATAAACAACATGCTATCAAGCAATGAACAGATAAGGGAAATGAAGTGCCATCAGGCAAACAACACACACTTGAGAAAGAATCATCTACTCTCTAATCCTAACCCTAACACAGAATCCTGAACAAATCTAAGCAAAGCCCTAAAGCAAAACCTAACCAAAAGAAATCAATCCTAGTCTTCAAGCTTCAGAACAAGCTTACCAAAGAAAGGGAGCTAAGTAGGCAGACTCATAGTGTCTTCCTCAGGAAAGCACTAGGAGGTGTATACTCAGGAGTCATATCCTACGTGGCTCAACCACTGTGATCAGTTTATATTCCTCCTCAGGAGAAATTAAACTCACAAGCAGGCTCCAACATCACTGGATATTTAGGAAATCCTATCTGAACTAGTGGAGCTAAGTGAATAGACTCATAGGACCTTCCTCAGGAAAGTACTAGGAGGCTTCCACTTAGGAGTTGTATCCTATGTGGCTCAACAACTGTGATCAGTTTACATTCCTCCTCAGGAGAAATTAAACTCACAAGTTGGCTCCAACATCATTGGATACTTGAGAAGTCCTGGACACACTAGTGGAGCTAAGTGAATAGACCCATAGGACCTTCCTCAGGAAAGTACTAGGAGGCTTTCACTTAGGAGTTGTATCCCATGTGGCTCAACAACATGTGATCAGTTTACATTCCTCCTCAGGAGAAATTAAACTCACAAGTTGGCTCCAACATCATTGGATACTTAAGAAAGAGGTGAGAAGAAAGGATGAAAGTCATTCATAGTGCCTTCCTCAGGAAAGTACCATGAACTTCCTTCAAACTTCAGGATCTCAAACCTCACCAACAGGGAACAAGACAAGCTCTGGGTCTCTGAATCTTGATCTACAATCTTCTCTTCATGATGCTCTCCATCAAGGTCTTCAAGGCAACACAAGCCCCTCAACAAATTCCCCACAATGAACCCCAAAGATGAACAGATAACCACAGGGCAGACAAAATCAACAGGCAACTACAGAAAATACCTAAAAATACTAAACTAGTGGGGAAAAATCTAACAATTATTCACAAGGGTCCTCAACACCTACTCATAACACCTACATAGGCCTCTACCTAAGAATCAAAACAAGACTTGCTCAAAGAAAGGGAATTCTTCACCTAAACACAATCTAAACCCTAATCAGGATACCCTACATCAACCCTAATTAAACTAATCAAAATTTAATTCTAAAATTCTAGAAAAAATCCTATGGGGAACTATGATTCATCATCTAATTGCACAAAAAAGAATGGATAAAAAAAACCTAAGGGAAGGTCCTAAAATAATTCTTGCAAAATCATGATATAAAACTAAACAATATAAAAGCTACTTTAAAAGAAAAATCTATTAAAAATACTAGACTAAAAAATAAAATCCCATTTTTATTTTTATAATTTTCTACACAGAATGATCTAATCATAGAAAAAAGAAGCATTAAAAAAGAATTAATTTCCAATTTTTAATGAATTTTCAAAGACAGCAAAATATTAAAAGAAAATTAAAAAGAAATAAATCAATTAAAGGGAGGGGGGGTATGAACAGCAACTCTCGCTAGTTAAAATGACATGGGCCAGCAAAAAGGGGGGGGGGGGGGGGGGCGAATAGCGAAACAGGCCCAGAACGCTGGCTTAATGAAACGCCGCGTTTGGATTATTTGAAATTTCCCTCTCTTTCTCAGACTCGCGCACGGCTGTTGGATTAGATGAATTTGTCAACTTTGGAGCTTGATCCAATGGCTCTCCCTCATCGTCCCAAATGAAACCTAGGGTTTTCAGACCCCTCCTCCCATGCACTCAAATTCAACTGGCTCGTTCTCTCTACTCAGGCCACGAAACAACATGATTCCAAAACAAAAGTTGTGCTACTCAATGAGAGGAATAAAATGGCACGAGTAGTTTTTCTTAATTCTACCTAGGTTATTCTAACAGAGGCTTGCAATGTCACGATCCAAACCAAAATCACCTGAGATCAACCTTCATTAACCCTAACTCTAATGATCTACAGATGTTCTATATGTGAACCTAACTGTGCTAAACCAATTCTTGATGATTTAAACTCCAAATTCAAACACTTCTTGAGAATCAAAGATTCTTGGTCCTGCTATGGAACTTCATGGAACAGGCTGCAACTCTCAGTATTTAGTCATCTACCCTAATACATTCATTCTAAACCTAAAACATGATACATCTATGCATAATTAAGGTGGAAGAGAGAAGAAAAGGAACCTGTCAAGTGATGATGGTATGTGATGCTAGGGCACGATTCCAAGCTTGCAATTCACTCACAATGATCCTCCAATGGAGATATGCTTTCTGTTTGCAAGGATCTTGAAGAAGAAAGCTTGTAACAATGACTTTGAAACTGAAATGCAATGATGGAGCACCTTGAAACCCTAGCTCGAATCTCTCTCTTCTCTACTCAATTCACCAAGTTTCACCAACCCCCAATCTCTCTGCATGGCACTCTTTAAATAGCAATTGATGGAAGCTCGTGGAATCATCTAGAAGGATCTAGAAAAGTCATGAACTTCTCCTTAAATGAGAAGTTGAAAATATCATTTCCCTTGCCTTATCCCTTGTAATCTCATGCCAAATTGTCTTAATATGAGATATTGAATGTTAATGAATGAAAGCAGCCCTTACATTTCACTTATGTAGGGTTTTGCAAAGTTGCCTTCTTATGCAAGTAATAAATTTCCAAAGGAAGTCCATTTTTGGAGCCTCAAATGAAAAATATATTTAAACCAAAGTTCTCAAAATGGTTTTTCCAATCAAAATGATATATTGGATGACCTATTTTGGATTTGTGGATTTTCCAAATCACTTTCCAAATTCAACTTTTCAAGTTTATAAGCCATTTTTAGTTCATTTTTGACCAATCATGTAATCTCATGCTATGAGCTTTTCCAACAATTTGTGACCTTCTTTCTAGACTTAAAATCACATTTTGAGCAACTTTCATGTTTTGAGTTTTTCCATTTGAGGCTTGGAAATAGGAGTTTTAGGCATTGGATAAAATGACCTATAACTGACAAATGACCAAAATACCCCTGTCTTGTTCAAACCATAAGTTGAGTTCCACAAATCCAATCAAGGACTTCTACCACTCAAATTAAAGCTAAGAAGATCCTCTTCAATATTCATGTTGACCAAGAAATCATAGGAATCCTCCTACTAGGGCAAAAGTTGTCTGCAAGTTGGGTGACTTTCAAGGACCCAGATTCACATACCTCTGCTGACCTGTAATTTGTCAAAACCATAACTTGAGCTCTGTAACTCCTATCAAGGACTTCCACCACTAAAATTAAAGCTAAGAACAAGCTCTACAACATTCATGTTGTGGGGAAGATGAGATATCAATCACATCTAGAGCTAAAACTGCCTGGAAGATAGGGATCAAATTAGGGTTCTTTTACTGACAATCCTTGGAAACCCTAACTCAAAACTTCTCAAACTCCTCAATCATGATGAGTTGGTCTAGGAATCCTCTTCATAACATCTCTATGCATCATTCCATGACTTCATGGCCCTTGGATTAGGTCTCAACCTTCTCCAAATTTTCAGTTATCCTAGGGTTGACCCAGTCAAAACCCTAATTCTACCATTCATGGTTGAATCTCCTGAACTCTTGCACAATGACTTCTCTGGGCTTCATGAAGGCTATCAAGACATCTCATAAGCTTTCTCAAAACATCAAGTTCATTCTCAAAGTCTCAGAATCATCTGAGGAGCACCCACAACTCTCAAGCTATGAAGCACACAACCCTGGTTTCAACCCACTCCTCTGAGGATCTCTTGAACTTTCTGATGAAGGTATCAATTTTCAAACACTCAATGAATACATAATTGTTGGTCAAATTTTGGGGTGCAACAGCTGCCCCTATTCAAACGGCTTGAACCTGACTGGGTGAGAAGCGAACGGCTCTCAACCAATCAAGGTACGAGACGGTTGAATATCGGTAAACCCGAAAATTTGCCAACTGCACGAGCACACGGTACTCTACGGGGAACAAATCTTTGAATACTGCAACACTAGCTGCTCAACAACTAGCTGGAGAAATACCGATCTGACATCATCGTCAGACAATCAAAACACCCAACATCACCGCTGGAGAACTAAATCTGACATCATCGTCGGAAACAAACATCATTCTGAGAGACACTCGACATCGCCGTCGTACCAACATCATCTCTGCTGGGGATTTAAAGAGTCTGACATTGCCGTCAAACAAACATCCAACCTCGCTGCCGGAAACAAACATAATCTGACCTCGCCGTCAAATCCAAACATCCAACCTCGCCGCCGGACACAAACATAATCTGACTTCGCCGTCGGATAATCAAAATACCCCGCATTGCCGCTGAAGAAAATACAACACTGAACAACTCTGACCTGGGGGTTCACCCCTGGTAAATGGAACAAAAGGTACACTTGCGTATTTGAAACTACTCCGCTGGGAATGAGAGACTCAACCAAGCACACTCTGATCTGGGGTTCACCCTCAGAACCATAACGAACATCCAAATATTACTGCATACTGAGAAACCGTGGAAGTTCAACACTACAGATATATGAAACCCTGGCCCCTGGCCACTTCCAGCTTCAGCTAGAAAAGATCTTTAAGTGTTTCTGAAGATAAGCATCCTTGGCCTCCAAGGATGGGAACTCTGCAGGAGGTATCTTCGACTTCAGTCTGAAGAAATGGTCCTTGGCCTTCAAGGATACATGGATCTGCCTTCAGGCAACTCCGCCTCTGCTATAGAGCATCCGTGACTTCAGTCAGGGATATATTTCGGCCTTCAGTCCGAAAAATGAATCCTAGGTCATTCATGACCTTGGGGATAACCTTGCCCTTAGGCACCTTCGCTTCAGCTTGGGAAATCTGTGACTTCAGTCAGAGAAATGGTATCCTGAGCCATTCATGACTCTACGGGGATTCAAACACTTTGCCTTCAGGCAAAACTCCGCTTCAGCTGGAGAAACATCTTCGATTCAGTCAGAAGAAAAACTATTCACTTGATCGCAATCAATCATCTCCTCAGGACAACTGACTTGGTCTTCAGACCAACACGGATCATCTTGAACACAAAATTTGGAACCTTGTCTTCAGCCACCCGTTGATTCATCCACAAGGAAATCTGAACTCACAGGAACCTTCTGATACCGCCTTCAGGCGTTTACGAAGTCAATCTTCAGATTAGACATCACTGTTGGAGCAGACATATCACGCTGCTAGGGGTTTTCAAGAATCATCTTGAACAAACAAATCCGTCGGGCACCTTCAAGAATCATCCTGAACTGATAACCTTTCTGGAGACTTTTATTCTGCTGGGTATTCCAGGAATCTTCCTGGGCAACTCTTGCTGGGGACGCTATTGGGGAGCTCAAGAATCATCCTAAGCAAACAACTCGGGAACTTGCGCTGAGGTCTTAAGAATCATCTTAAGCAAACGGCCCTGCTGAGGAATTCAAGAATCGTCTTGAACTGAAGACTTCGCTGGGGATCTCAAAAATCATCTTGAGCGAGCGACTGTGGCGATTACACCGGAGTCTTAAGAATCATCTTAAGACAGCGACCTTGTTGGAGAGAATATCAAGAATCGTCCTGAGCAACTGGTCTTTTGGGGATACACCTGTTCAACAAGGATGATAATGACCTAGATCATGCTTATGATGCGTATGCTTCTGCGCTACGCCCCACATGGGGAATGATATGCATTTATGCTAAATGCCATGCAATTATGCACAATGCTATGCAATCATGCACAATGCTATGCAATCATGCACAATGATGCGATTCCATCAGCAAAAATAAAGGCCGAAGGGGGAAATCCTCCTGTCAAGGAGAAAGAACCGCTCATATATAGGAATCATCCTACTGTGGAGAACTTGAACACGCCAATATCAATCAGGCCCTGTCTGGGGAATTGATCTTCCGCGGACTGCTGCAGGGGAACAACTTCAGCTGACTGCTGCAGGGGATGAAGCTCTACGAGAACTTGGATCTGCTGATATCAATCGCGAGAATGAATTGCGCGGCCGTCTCGGCTACTCTTCTGGGGATGACCACTCTGTGGGGAACCAACTTCAGCTGCTCAACACTCCCCTGGGGAAAAATCATGATCTGATCAACTTCCAAGGATTCGGATCTCTTGGACATCTGCAAACTCGGCTGAGGGAGGAGAAATCATTCTGCTTCGATGGAGAGAGTGCGATTCTGGGGGAACACAGCATTAGCTGCCCCACGCTCTTCTGGGGAACATCGATCATGATCTGATCGACTTCCAAGGATTCTGCTTTTCTGCGGACTCAGCCGGGGAGAGAAATCATTCTACTTCACTGGTGAGTGCGACTCTGATGGGGAATTCGATTCCACTGGGGAAGAAAGCATCATCTGCCCTCGGGGGAGAGTACAACTCTGCAAGGGAACACAACATCAGCTGCTCCAACACTCTACTGGGGAAGAAGGAATCATCCAACTTCAGGAGAATGACTCTGGTGGGGAATCTCAACTCCACTGGAGACTTCAGTCTGGCACCATCAGTTACTGCATCCTTCGGCTAACGAACAGCCTCCTGCGAAACCTGCACTTGTGACCCGGTGCGGGGGAAGAATCCTGCTTCGGCAACTTTACTGGGGAAAACACGAGCTTCGGCACCCGAATATTCCTGTGAAATCTGCACTTGTGACCCGGTGCTGGGGAGAGACGACATCATTCTTCGGTGCTTGGCTCAGCTGATGGGGGTGACGCTCCTTCAGGACGCGTCTGCTTGGGGAAGAGAATCATCTCTGCCTGGTGGACATATCAATGCTCACTGCTCTGCGTTCAGATTCTGCGGAGGAGAGACTACTGAACCTTGCTGGAGAAGGAGGACTCGCTCCGCTTCGGGGATATCAATCCTGGTTTGCTGAGGGTAATCTTGACCCTAATCTGATAAGGGGTAAATGCCATCTCAATTTGCTGCAGTCTCAAACTGTACAGGGGGAACAACATCAAACCGTACATCTCTGCTGAGAAACGATCCTGGTCCAACAATGTCAACACAAGCTATCAATCATGGAACCAAGTAACTGGTTAGGCTGTAGGATAACAGTCCAATGACAATAAGGCTTCTTCAGAAGGCTCAGGTTTTGGCAGGGTAACGACACGATTCCCCGATACTCAATTCTTGCTAGGGTGAACAAACTCATTTGAACAACTTGCCTCAGCGCAATTCAACTTGCCCCAATCCGACCTTTGGGAATAATTCGTTCTGAGCCGGAAACAACTGGCAACAAGACAATCTTCAGAGGGCTTGCCCCAACATCTGCACAACGGGAGGATTCATCCTCAACTAATTAACTCTCAGCATGGTCGACTTCAATATCTCTGAAGTAGTTTGCCCCTGAACGAGCGATGAGCGACTCAACATGCTCTGATCGAATGCTGGAGGGATCTGCGCTCAAATCGCAAGAATTCTGGATAACTGCCCCTGATTGGGTCTCGAGAAGATTCACTTCCGGCCAACCACTTCTTGCATAACCTGCCCCAAAATCAACTGATGCTCCGGGACTTGTCCTAGGACAAACTGATTCCAAGCTCACTGGAAGTCGATGCCCCAGATTCACAGGGTTTCACAGCATACCATTCAGACCCAGACCTCTGACGATTCAATCCTGATTGACTATTCCCTGCTGAAGTTCCTTCGTATCAGCTACTAACCTGCAACTAAAATTGTTTATTCCCGAATAGTAATTCTAATGCAGTGTTCATGCAAATTTCGAAAAAATGTTGTACTGTCACTCATTTACGTGTCATGCTAGTGAGTGACGAATGAACCAAAGAGTTCAAACGTAGTGCCGATGCGATCAGTGAAAAATGCAATAAGGATATGATTAGCAAATCATGAAGGAGTCAGGTTACTCAACCTTATCGTAATGCGCTCTCAGAATAAACCCTGCCTCAATTAGGTCTTTTAAGGGCTGTATCGTGGTCGGGTTCACGGTTCGTGAAACAAGGATATTTAGCTCAAATTATGATTTGTACCCACCCCTTCTACGTGATGATCTCCGATCCTAAAGTCCAGTTAACTTAGCTCGAGCGCTCGCCTCTTCGAGAGGTATGTTGAACATTGGGAACAACTGGTTAAAGAATTCACAAGGTGTTTCGGAGTGACAGTTACTCCTTTTTCGTTTTCGGCGTCTGTGTCTACACGACTTCGTCCTTGTTCGAGGATTTTTCTCTTTATATCCTTTCTTTTTCATTCTTTTGATTCCCTAACTTTTGCCTGGACTGACTCCTTTTGAGTTCTTTTCGATTTTTCTTTTTGAAGTCCAGCGGGATGCCCTGATTTTTGCCTAAGTATTTGCTTTCTAGCTTTTCTTTTTTACTTAGCGGGCTTTCTTATTTCTCTTTTTTTTTCTTGGAACAAGTCGTGCGACACTGGTTGTCTTGATTGCTCCGAAAGGATTATAACTGTCTCACTCCTGATTGGTGAGGTTTAACCATTGTGGTTGATGAGGTACGACCTCTGGAGAGGAATATGATGTGATTGGTCCTCGAAGGACAACACTCCTCTATAAGACTTGAACGCTCGATCAAGCTAACTGACAACTACCCTGCCCCGGGTTAAGATGCAAGGGTTAAAAAGTCCGAAAGAAAACTCCTACTTCTCGGCTCGAAGTGGTTACCAAGGGATTCTCTTCCTTATCTCTCCGGTGTTTAGGGGATTTGAAACAATGCCTTGTACGTCATCGGCAAAGTTTTATCTAAAAGCAATACGATCATTGGTTACGAGTATTCAGTTTCATCATCCTCCCTCCGCTCATTGCTAATCATAGTAAGAAATCGGAGTAAATAAAATGCAAGTGTCAGTGTAATGCAGTAAATGAGTGACAACGACATAATTAGTTCAGAAAAAATGCATAGTCACTTTATTAACATCACCATTCGAAACATACAATGTTTTAACAGCAAGTAGTAACTAACAGAAAAGAAACTACAAATGCAAATGGTAAAAAGTCCAAGGACTGCCAATGTTGAGGACGTCTGCCTGTCTGGATCACTGGCTTCTGGAAATAACCCTCTGAATCTGCGAGCTCAAACAGCTGAGAGATTGTCACGTACAACCAAAACTCCGTCTGGAAAGGAAATACACCCTTGGTCGATCAATTGTTGCACTTTCGCCTGGAAAGCCTTGCAATCTTCAGTTGAATGCCCCAGAGATCCACCATGGTAGCCACACTGAGCATGAGGATCGTACCCTGGAGGGTAAGGCTCTGGCACGGGCTTGAGAGCTTTCGGTTCCACCAAGGAATTCTGAATCAGCAGTGGAAGAATCTGGCTATAAGGCACAGGCACTGGATGGGAAGAAGCATTCCTTTGTTCTAAGTGGTTGCGAGGTCTCTTATGATCCTGGGGCTGGTATTCTTTCCGCCCAAGAAGTCGTCGTTTCTGAATGGCAATGGTCCCTTGCTTAGGCGCTTGCGTCCCTGAGCTTGATCTAGGTAGAAACTGCGAGCGAGGCGATTCAGTCACCAAAGGTCGCGGGACATATTCAAGATCTTTCTCAGCTTCAGGCAAAGGAGTGAAATCATTCACTTCTTCTGCGGGGTACGGGATGAACTTTCCCGATGCTCTCATGCCGCCCGGCGCAAGCCTAATCGCCCTTGAGTCGATCAGGTCCTGAATCTTATTCTTGAGAGCCTTACATGTTTCAACATGGTGCCCTGGTGCTCCTGAGTGGAAATCACAACGCATGCTTAGATCAACGTCTGGTGACACGTCATCTGGTGGATCTGAGGTCCGAAGCTTGAGAACACGGTTCTGAACCAACAGCGGCAGCAGTTGGGCATAACTCACAGGTAGTGGGTCCACAGCTCTATCAAGTAGCTTCTTCTTTTGACCATAACCTTCAGGGTTATTCTGAGATGCTCGGCGCGGCTGATGACGAGACAGGCCTCGAGCTTCATGCTGTGTAGAGGATCTATGAGGTCCATTTGGCTTCAGCACAGGTGGCAATGATGGCAATGGGGGAAGCACTTTGGTCTCCTCTTTGGGTGCTTGACCACTCTCCTTATTTAGCATACTTCTTACCACTCCCATGAGAAAGCTCAACTGATTCTGCAGCTGCTGATTCTCCTCTCTGAGCACTTGTTGGTCCAGACGCACTGCCCGCATGTCATTCATGACCTGCCCCAGTTGGCTCTGGATTTTCCCCAGTTCAGCTTGTACCTGCTCCATCAATCTGAGTTGCTTAATTCTGAGTCAAACCTGCAAACACAAGGGTTAGAAGACAAGCCCCGGCTTCTGTCATGCAAGATGAATTATGGGTGTCTGTACGTTCAGGAGATCACCCCTGATTCTGGTGTCAACGTGCCAACCTAGTGTTAATGCAATGATAAGACTGGATCCATTCATGGAAGAAAATATCTCATATCGCTCGGGACACCAGAATCAGGGTACGAAACGCGCCTGTAGCACAGACACATGCTAATGGAATGCAAACATGAATATGCGAGCTAATGCAAAATGCAGGCATGCAACAGTATATCCAGGTGGCTGCTGTGGAGATTCGGTATCAACAGTCACTGATGAGAAGGAAACCCCGGTGTAAAACCACTGATCTGATCTGCTGAGAATAACCATCTGATAAGATCGAGATCAAAATTCTGCTCTGTCAAGAGTAAGTGCCTGATAATAAGGACGCCGGGTGCAAGATCAAGAGATATACGGTGATGAAGTCTTCAGACCCCAAATCAAAAATCTGCTCTCTCAAGAACAAACACACAGCTGCTGATGAGATCTTCAGACCCCACTCAAAATCTGCTCTGGCCGGAACAAACCTCTGGTGATAATACTCTGATCGAAACTTGCTCTATCAAGAACATATCTGCAACTGAGAACCCAACATAACTGATTCACTGTCAAGAAAACCAGGTAGTCTGGAGGTCAAGGTTTCCTGCAATATCCCAACCCCACTCACAGGTATGGACCTAATCCACGGACAAAGGTACGGCATCCTATGCGGTTGTCAGCGTCACAGACTTTCATGAGTGACGATACGATTCCCAGAAGGAGTGGCATCGTCAAGTCATGAAGAGGTCTCACTTAGCTGACTTCCAAATGATCGGTCCCCAGAGTCGACAATCCTCACGTCTGGACTCCCCTCAGATCCTCAGGACCGGAAAGGAGCACCTCTGCAAGAATCTCGTCTGAGCGCAGATTTTCGTAGGGAACTGTGCCTGCTCAGCAGATAGGTTCGTCTACTACTTCTCCGCAACTATATCTAGGTGTGTACTCAAAGCCCAGGTCCGGCTTTTCACTCACAGTAACATCCCTCTCCCACAGCAGCACAGATAATCATATCAACTGGAAATAAAATGCGGGAAATAAAATGCGGAAAGTAAAAATGCGGGAAGTAAAAATGCGATAAATAAACGCAACCCAACAAGCAAACACACAAACGATAGGATTGACTCGCGTAGGGGATGGGAAACGGTCCCAGCATAAGGGATGGGAAAAGTCCCTAGATGCCATGAGTCCCCAGCAGAGTCGCCAGCTGCTGGGGACGGTCCCTGGCAGCTAGGAAGAAAATCCAAGGCGAGACTCGCATAGGGAAACACCTGAAGTCCCCAGCAGAGTCGCCAGCTGTCGCTTGCGCGAAAATAAGGTGCCGGCATGACAGAAGAGTCGCCACCTTTCGTTATTTATCCCTCAGGGCGGGAAAGGAAACGATCGGAAAAACCTGACGAAAGAAGGGTAAGACAAGGTCGTCGCAACCATTGTCTGGGTTCGGGAGTCGGTTACGCAAGGGGAAGGTATTAGCACCCCTCACGTCCGTCGTACTCGACGGGATCCTCGCTTGTTTGTTTACTTGGACGGGTTGGTTTTATTCTATCTACCTATCAAGGCTGGCTGAAAAGGAAAAGAAAAATGACTCGGCAAAGCGTCGCGCTTTATGCCTACGTATTCCCGTCTGGAACGAGAAATCAGAGTCAACGTAGTTCGGCTAACTACGGGGGTTTATGGGGAAGGTTGCTCGCTAGGATATCGCATCCTATGCCTACGTACTTTCATCTGGTATGAAAGATCAGAGCAAACGTAGTTCGGCTAACTACGAGGTTTTAACTAGGAGGGAAACTATCAAGTCCTACTGTTATCATGCCATGGATTCATCCTATGGTTGAGGTTTGAGCAGGGAACTCCTAGATGTTGTCATGCATAGGTTTCAACCTAAAAGTCTATCATCAAATCCTTATCAAAGGAAATGAGAGCCCTAAGGGATCATGTCAATGATACACCAAAACAGACAAAAACATCAGCTTAACAGTAAAATGCATGCAATGCAAGTGAGGGAGGAAATGTGTGTGTGGCATCAGCCTCCACAAGCTCGTCTCGACCTCAAGCCAGTCATGAAATAACAGTAATCATACTGAAATAAACAACATGCTATCAAGCAATGAACAGATAAGGGAAATGAAGTGCCATCAGGCAAACAACACACACTTGAGAAAGAATCATCTACTCTCTAATCCTAACCCTAACACAGAATCCTGAACAAATCTAAGCAAAGCCCTAAAGCAAAACCTAACCAAAAGAAATCAATCCCAGTCTTCAAGCTTCAGAACAAGCTTACCAAAGAAAGGGAGCTAAGTAGGCAGACTCATAGTGTCTTCCTCAGGAAAGCACTAGGAGGTGTATACTCAGGAGTCATATCCTACGTGGCTCAACCACTGTGATCAGTTTATATTCCTCCTCAGGAGAAATTAAACTCACAAGCAGGCTCCAACATCACTGGATATTTAGGAAATCCTATCTGAACTAGTGGAGCTAAGTGAATAGACTCATAGGACCTTCCTCAGGAAAGTACTAGGAGGCTTCCACTTAGGAGTTGTATCCTATGTGGCTCAACAACTGTGATCAGTTTACATTCCTCCTCAGGAGAAATTAAACTCACAAGTTGGCTCCAACATCATTGGATACTTGAGAAGTCCTGGACACACTAGTGGAGCTAAGTGAATAGACCCATAGGACCTTCCTCAGGAAAGTACTAGGAGGCTTTCACTTAGGAGTTGTATCCCATGTGGCTCAACAACATGTGATCAGTTTACATTCCTCCTCAGGAGAAATTAAACTCACAAGTTGGCTCCAACATCATTGGATACTTAAGAAAGAGGTGAGAAGAAAGGATGAAAGTCATTCATAGTGCCTTCCTCAGGAAAGTACCATGAACTTCCTTCAAACTTCAGGATCTCAAACCTCACCAACAGGGAACAAGACAAGCTCTGGGTCTCTGAATCTTGATCTACAATCTTCTCTTCATGATGCTCTCCATCAAGGTCTTCAAGGCAACACAAGCCCCTCAACAAATTCCCCACAATGAACCCCAAAGATGAACAGATAACCACAGGGCAGACAAAATCAACAGGCAACTACAGAAAATACCTAAAAATACTAAACTAGTGGGGAAAAATCTAACAATTATTCACAAGGGTCCTCAACACCTACTCATAACACCTACATAGGCCTCTACCTAAGAATCAAAACAAGACTTGCTCAAAGAAAGGGAATTCTTCACCTAAACACAATCTAAACCCTAATCAGGATACCCTACATCAACCCTAATTAAACTAATCAAAATTTAATTCTAAAATTCTAGAAAAAATCCTATGGGGAACTATGATTCATCATCTAATTGCACAAAAAAGAATGGATAAAAAAAACCTAAGGGAAGGTCCTAAAATAATTCTTGCAAAATCATGATATAAAACTAAACAATATAAAAGCTACTTTAAAAGAAAAATCTATTAAAAATACTAGACTAAAAAATAAAATCCCATTTTTATTTTTATAATTTTCTACACAGAATGATCTAATCATAGAAAAAAGAAGCATTAAAAAAGAATTAATTTCCAATTTTTAATGAATTTTCAAAGACAGCAAAATATTAAAAGAAAATTAAAAAGAAATAAATCAATTAAAGGGAGGGGGGGGAGGGGTATGAACAGCAACTCTCGCTAGTTAAAATGACATGGGCCAGCAAAAAGGGGGGGGGGGGCGAATAGCGAAACAGGCCCAGAACGCTGGCTTAATGAAACGCCGCGTTTGGATTATTTGAAATTTCCCTCTCTTTCTCAGACTCGCGCACGGCTGTTGGATTAGATGAATTTGTCAACTTTGGAGCTTGATCCAATGGCTCTCCCTCATCGTCCCAAATGAAACCTAGGGTTTTCAGACCCCTCCTCCCATGCACTCAAATTCAACTGGCTCGTTCTCTCTACTCAGGCCACGAAACAACATGATTCCAAAACAAAAGTTGTGCTACTCAATGAGAGGAATAAAATGGCACGAGTAGTTTTTCTTAATTCTACCTAGGTTATTCTAACAGAGGCTTGCAATGTCACGATCCAAACCAAAATCACCTGAGATCAACCTTCATTAACCCTAACTCTAATGATCTACAGATGTTCTATATGTGAACCTAACTGTGCTAAACCAATTCTTGATGATTTAAACTCCAAATTCAAACACTTCTTGAGAATCAAAGATTCTTGGTCCTGCTATGGAACTTCATGGAACAGGCTGCAACTCTCAGTATTTAGTCATCTACCCTAATACATTCATTCTAAACCTAAAACATGATACATCTATGCATAATTAAGGTGGAAGAGAGAAGAAAAGGAACCTGTCAAGTGATGATGGTATGTGATGCTAGGGCACGATTCCAAGCTTGCAATTCACTCACAATGATCCTCCAATGGAGATATGCTTTCTGTTTGCAAGGATCTTGAAGAAGAAAGCTTGTAACAATGACTTTGAAACTGAAATGCAATGATGGAGCACCTTGAAACCCTAGCTCGAATCTCTCTCTTCTCTACTCAATTCACCAAGTTTCACCAACCCCCAATCTCTCTGCATGGCACTCTTTAAATAGCAATTGATGGAAGCTTGTGGAATCATCTAGAAGGATCTAGAAAAGTCATGAACTTCTCCTTAAATGAGAAGTTGAAAATATCATTTCCCTTGCCTTATCCCTTGTAATCTCATGCCAAATTGTCTTAATATGAGATATTGAATGTTAATGAATGAAAGCAGCCCTTACATTTCACTTATGTAGGGTTTTGCAAAGTTGCCTTCTTATGCAAGTAATAAATTTCCAAAGGAAGTCCATTTTTGGAGCCTCAAATGAAAAATCTATTTAAACCAAAGTTCTCAAAATGGTTTTTCCAATCAAAATGATATATTGGATGACCTATTTTGGATTTGTGGATTTTCCAAATCACTTTCCAAATTCAACTTTTCAAGTTTATAAGCCATTTTTAGTTCATTTTTGACCAATCATGTAATCTCATGCTATGAGCTTTTCCAACAATTTGTGACCTTCTTTCTAGACTTAAAATCACATTTTGAGCAACTTTCATGTTTTGAGTTTTTCCATTTGAGGCTTGGAAATAGGAGTTTTAGGCATTGGATAAAATGACCTATAACTGACAAATGACCAAAATACCCCTGTCTTGTTCAAACCATAAGTTGAGTTCCACAAATCCAATCAAGGACTTCTACCACTCAAATTAAAGCTAAGAAGATCCTCTTCAACATTCATGTTGACCAAGAAATCATAGGAATCCTCCTACTAGGGCAAAAGTTGTCTGCAAGTTGGGTGACTTTCAAGGACCCAGATTCACATACCTCTGCTGACCTGTAATTTGTCAAAACCATAACTTGAGCTCTGTAACTCCTATCAAGGACTTCCACCACTAAAATTAAAGCTAAGAACAAGCTCTACAACATTCATGTTGTGGGGAAGATGAGATATCAATCACATCTAGAGCTAAAACTGCCTGGAAGATAGGGATCAAATTAGGGTTCTTTTACTGACAATCCTTGGAAACCCTAACTCAAAACTTCTCAAACTCCTCAATCATGATGAGTTGGTCTAGGAATCCTCTTCATAACATCTCTATGCATCATTCCATGACTTCATGGCCCTTGGATTAGGTCTCAACCTTCTCCAAATTTTCAGTTATCCTAGGGTTGACCCAGTCAAAACCCTAATTCTACCATTCATGGTTGAATCTCCTGAACTCTTGCACAATGACTTCTCTGGGCTTCATGAAGGCTATCAAGACATCTCATAAGCTTTCTCAAAACATCAAGTTCATTCTCAAAGTCTCAGAATCATCTGAGGAGCACCCACAACTCTCAAGCTATGAAGCACACAACCCTGGTTTCAACCCACTCCTCTGAGGATCTCTTGAACTTTCTGATGAAGGTATCAATTTTCAAACACTCAATGAATACATAATTGTTGGTCAAATTTTGGGGTGCAACACCAGGAAAAGAACACCTTGTGTGTCGCTTGAACAAAAGTCTATATGGCTTAAAGCAGGCTCCAAGACAAGGGTACAAGAAGTTTGATCTCTTCATGACCCAACACAATTTCACAAAGACGTCAGCAGACCATTGCGTGTTTGTGAAGAACTATGAAAATGGGGAATCCATCATACTTTTGTTGTATGTTGATGATATGCTTATTGTTGGAAAAGATAAAGCAAGGATAACTGCTCTCAAGAAAGCATTGAGCAAATCTTTTTCTATGAAGGATCTGGGTGCAGTGAAGAAGATTCTTAGAATAAAGATTGTTAGAGATTGCTCTAAAAGAATGTTGTGGATGTCACAAGAAGACTATATCATGAAAGTTCTTGAAAGGTTCAACATGCATAATGCAAAACATGTGCATGTTCCGCTACTTGGACATTTGAAACTTAGTAAGACACAATGTCCAAAGAATGACCAAGAAAAAGAAGAAATGAGCAAGGTTCCCTATTCTTCAGCTGTGGGTAGCCTTATGTATGCAATGGTTTTCACAAGACCAGCCATTGCTTATGCGGTAGGAGTTGTGAGTAGATTCCTATCAAACCCAGGAAAGGAACACTGGAGTGCTGTGAAATGGATATTGAGGTATCTGAAAGGAACTGCCAAAAGGTGCTTATGTTTTGGCAATGAAAATAAAATGCTCACTGGATATGTGGATGCTGATATGGCCGGAGATGTAGATTCAAGAAAATCTACATCTGGATATTTGATTACTTTTGCAGGGGGAGCTGTCTCATGGAAATCACGACTACAAAAGTGCGTTGCTTTAAGTACCACAGAAGTAGAGTACATCGCAATCACTGAAGGTTGTAAGGAGATGATGTGGATGAAGAAGTTCCTGCAAGAGTTAGGCCAGAATCAAGAAAGTTATGTTCTCTATTGTGATAGTAAAAGTGCAATTCATCTCAGCAAGAATTCGACATATCATTCAAGGTCAAAACACATTGATGTGAGGTATCATTGGATACGTGATGTGTTAGAGAATAAACTGCTACAAATAGAGAAAATTCACACCAATGACAACGGGGCAGACATGATGACAAAACCTCTACCAAAAGAGAAGATAGAGTTCTGCAAACAAGCTGCTGGATTGGCGGCAACCCCAAACTAATCAAGGCATTCCCCTATGGCTGGAGGGGGAGAAATGTGGGGTCCAGCCATTGCCACATGGCCACCATACATTTGACAAAATGGAAGGTTGCATGTGATGGCAAGTAGCAAGGTGTATGATTTACACATGTTGTGGTGCATGAGTAACACATGGTGTGGTGCATGTATTGCAAGGGACACTTGGTGTTTTGCATGAAAGGCAAATGACAAGTGTCTTCATGCATGTAAGGCAACTTTGGCTTGCCTCTCCTATAAATAGGATCATAAGCAAGCATTCACAATACACCACAAGAGAAGAACAACAAGTAGCAAGAGAGAAAGAGAGCCTTGTTCAAGAGAGAAAATCCTCATAGAGAGTTTCTCGTGAGAGAAATAGTGAGCCAATTTGTGAGAGTGTTTCTTACAAATTGAGAGATACATTGTAGTGAGATCCACCTAAGGGTGAAGTTGTTGTATTCCCATTATCATTATAGTGGATGTTTTACGAGGCCCAAGGGTCCCGTGGTTTTTCCTTTCCTCACATTGAGAAGGTTTTCCACGCTAAAATTCTCTTTGTGTCATTACGCTTTTATTTCACGTTTCCGCTAAGTGCCTATTTTGAGTTCACGGAGGAGGGAAATTATGCAGGCATTTCCCAACAAATAGCACACACAATAATAAGAAGAAAATAAATCAATGTGCCTATTAAGAATAACATGGCAGCCAACAGTTATCACTTTGCGATGACTACGACAGGATGAATAGGATTCAACTCACTTCATAACCAAGACTATCCTAATTATTTCCTAGTTCCAAATTCTAGTACGATTTTAGCACCAAGTCAACAACATGTGCAAGTTAAGTTCGAGAGGATACCACGAGGCATGATAGAAAGAGGTTTTTACCAACAACGTTCATGGAGATGTTGGAATTAAGGATTGTTTAAGCCGTCATGTTGCAAGGCGCAAGTCCTACTAATGAAGTAAATTATGCAGCACTCCAAAGGTGCACAATATCATCAATCTTCAAAATCGTTCGCATAAGCTCAGTTATTGTTCAAACTTGCGCTGATAACTCTTTATTGAAAATAGCTTGGAATTCACCAAGAGTAACACTTATGAGACTTATGTTCTATTAGAAACCAGCAAAGTTACTGTCCAGAAGATTTATTCATGTTAGTATGGCTAATGCATATGCTATTATGAAGCTCTTGCAATAATAGTTGGAACCAAAAACACTTGTCTGTGGCGTGTGACAGATGGTGCGAATTACCTGTTATCACAACATGTGGGGACAATGCTTATAGGCCGAGTCGAGTTCCCTGAGAAGTTGGCTAGGTGAGAAAATACCCTTCCAAATTCATGATGATGGATATAATATGAGATATTACCGAGGCATTTGAAGTTGTACGTCACAAACGGGAAACCTGTCAAGTTCAAATGAAAACCAAATATTTATTACATACGAAATCGGTATGATTTTGGCAAGAAATCAAAAACACAATTAGAAGGGAAACTAATCAAAGAAAGATCATGAAAATCAAGCGTCTATAACAGGGTTGAATCACACAATCAAACGTGTTCAGGGAGCATTAATCACATGGATCAAAATATTCTAAATTGAACCGAAGATGGAAGCCCAAATCCTCGTCACGGGAATCACAGAAATAAACCCGTATCAAAATCAACAATTAAAGAGAAAGATTTTCAATCTCGCATTTAATTTCGAGATTGGAAATTTAATTGTAAATGTCTATAAAAAGAGGACAACAGAAGTCCATACGCAAGATCAGAGTTCACAGAGAGAACACACATATACAACAGTGACCAAAATGCATATAAGCGAAGGATTTCAGATTGAAGAGAGATACGAATTCGAAACACTAACCTCCTTTACGCACGAAGAGCGTTGCAAGGCTGCTGGTATTCCGTCATCGCCGTAAAGACATTTCTCAATTCGCCATCAGGTAAATTCTTTCCTATTTGACATAATAATCCGACTTCGTTGTTGTTGATGTTCACTCTTATTGGAGTATTCGAATGAGTATGTTGGATCGAATCTGTGGCGAGAGAGTAAGGCGTGAGATGAATTGAGAGAGAAGAAAATAGGCCATGGCACGACAGCTAAAACTCTGCTCCGACGATGTGCTTCATGAAGGAAGAACAAAGGAAATAGCTCGCAAGAGTGAGAGAGATGGGTTTTGTTTCTGAGTTTTTTTTCCATACTTGTGATCCTATGGAACTCGGCTTGGTGTAAACATGACCTGTCCAGGTATCTTGTTTTTTGGAGGAATAGTGGGCTTATAGCCCATGTTTTGTTTTTCTTAAACAAAAACTTTCTTATTTTAGTTTCATGTTTTTAATTTGGTTTTCTTTCTTTATTTATTTTCATAATTTGAATTTTATATTTAATTGTTAGATAATAATTAAACTCTTAATTTTGATTAATTGGTTTTTTAATTGATTAACTAAATTTCTAATTAACCTTAATTAAAACTTTAGTTAATCCTGATGTCAACTTCGATTATTTATCTGTCAATGTTCCTGTGAAGTTGTGATGTGAATCTTTGACAATTCTGATTTGCCACATTCCCTTAAGTTCTTGATTCACTCCTATCTTTGATAAATTGAATTCATACAGGCTTTAGGCTATGAGCTTTAGAACGATAACCATAGCATAGTTTCCCCCTTAATCTTAATCGTAAGCTTTAGAATTAGGTTAGAATTCCATCTAAAACTAAAAAAATTTCTCCTAATCAAAAATTCCAAAAATACTCTAATCATATCTAATCTCTTTTCAAACTAAAAAACATCCGAAAAATCTCAAATCATTTTGCCACTTGGCTTTTCCATTTAATCTTTCCAGAAAGTACATGCCTCTAGCATTGTCCATAAAAAGCACACAACAAACCAAAACATTCTCAACAAGAACTACGGAGTTCTGATTCCCTCTAAGATACGTATGCACAGAATTGTAAATTTAGACAAACTCAATAATAAAAAATATTTCATTTTCCCTCAAGTAATCATCCACTTTTTCCCTTAGCAAGCATAAGATATTGAGTACCTTTCATGCCTAGAAAACCTAGACGGTTCTGTAGCACCCCAAAGTTTTCCCTTTCATTTTAACCGTAACTGGCTTATGTTTCTTTACATTTTGCATTTCCGCATATCATAGCATTGGTTCTCGAGACATGGGATCAAGGTATTTCTGTGGCTCAGGGTTCCCTTTTATTGCAAGAGTCTAAACAGCGAGCATCAAAGGCTCTGACGTTTATTTTGCCCAGCAATCGAGCGACCGATTTTATTTTATTCAGCAACTTATTTTCAGCTTAAGAGACGGTGTACATGATATCTCTAGCATTCTCAAAGTTATAATATCCAAGGGTAAGTTTCAGAGGCTTAACAGAGCTCAAAACAGGTGGCAACAGATGATTACGCAAGTTTCCCTCCATTTTGGCGCCAAAATTGACATTTTTTGGATAGGGTAACCGGTTACCACATACAGGGTAACCGGTTACTTCAAGCGAAATTTTCCAAGAAATTAAAATTTTTAGCATTGCAAATTCTCCAATCATTTTCAACCATTGATTTCACATGATCATCATTGGAAGGATCTAGAATTGTTTCAATTTTCACCATTTCCCTCCAAATTTCAAACACTCCATTCCTAATTCCACTCCTAATTTCCATTCTAAATGCTAATACACACTCCAAACCATATCTTGATTCGAAACCTAGAGCTTATTTAAGTGAATTTGCTCCAAACCTCACACAATTAACCTTCATTTTTCAGATTTCACATTCATTCTTTAGAATTTGCTCTCATTTTTCTCTCCACTTTTTCACTCCCAAAACCTCCATTAAAGATCTTTCACTTGAGTTCTTTGATTCTTCATTGTAATCCTTGAATTCTAGAGCTAAACCTCCACCAGTCATCTCCATTATCTTCAATTCACCATTCAATTCTCGTTTGAATTGAGATCTGATTTTGGAAGCTAGATTGGAAGTGCTTTTTTGAGTCGATTTTGCTTGATCTTGCTTGTTCTTCATTTCTACCATAAGGAAGCTCTTGGATCTTGAAGATTCTCTGGGTTTCTAGCTTAGATCTATTAATTTCAAGTGAATCAACACTTAC
This sequence comes from Lathyrus sativus, assembly GCA_963859935.3. Taxonomy (NCBI): domain Eukaryota; kingdom Viridiplantae; phylum Streptophyta; class Magnoliopsida; order Fabales; family Fabaceae; genus Lathyrus; species Lathyrus sativus. Next base: position 172,062,176 of record OZ012736.1, read on the forward strand.
CAAAGCAAATCTCAACTTTGAAGGTTGGTAATTCTAGATCTAATTCTGATTTGAGCTTATTTGAATAATCACAATCTAGATCTATGGCTTTTGTTGCTTTTTTTATTCATTTTGATGATTTGGATCTTGGTGATTTGTGATTTCAGTATTTGATTGTGTTTACATGATGTTTGATCATTGATATTTGATGTTAATTTCGTGCTTAATTGATAACATATTCATATGAGTGATTGGATAAGTTGTTGGATGCTGAAAACTGATTTTCAAAGCTTTTTTCTGTTTCTGGTTCAGTGGTAACCAGTTACCTTATATAAGGTAACCGATTACTCAGTACAAATTTCATATCCAAGATGTTTTCTCAATAGGGTAACCGGTTACTTGATATTGAGTAACTGGTTACTGCTGAGCAGAATGCTGTGGTTTTGCATTTTTCTTGCTTGTTTGGGATCCTTTTCACATGTTAACTTCATGGATTGATATGATGTATTTATGTGGATTGTTTTTGACATATTTCATCATTCTTGAATGTTTGATCTTGGTTCTTCGACGCGTGACTTTTGGTTTTCGTTTGAACGCATAACATGTTAATGTTGCTTGCTTGATGAATGATCACATTGTATGATGCATTGTTGATTGATTATGTTAGATTGGTATAACATGTCCACATTTGCATGATCTCTATCCATGATTGTTGTTTGCATTTGATTAATTGCATTCAAACATGCTTGCTGCCCTACTTTCCACAGTTGTCCATGTTTTGGACTTGCATGTTGTCTTTGCTTTACTTGCTTGCTGCCTGGCTTTTCACACCTGTTTTTGTGCTGAAACATGTGTTGTTATATGATGTCATGCTTGTGTGCTGGATTTTATTGTTGTTTTGTGCAGGAGGCGCTGTTGTAGCTGTTGTTTTTACCTTGTTTCTTTGCTTTTTGCTTTGTCTTTGCATACTCCCTTAGGTTTCTAATTCTAATTTAATTTCCGATTAAATTTGGAGTAAGATAAACATTAGGAGTCTAATCCATGCATGATAACAAGTAGACTAGTCCCTTTTAACCCCAACCTTAGGACCATTTTGCATGACAACGTTTGGGTCGAGTTCCCCTTAGACCTTTCGTGCGTCTCTCTTCTCATCTCAAAAAACATTCTAACTCATCTAATAAGTACGATGAACGTTGTATGCTACGAGCCTTAAGCACGTGGGAAATGATGAGTGAGGGGTATCCTCTCGCTTGTCTAGAGTGTCTTGTGTATGTCCCGTCTGGGGGCGATATGCGACACATTCGTTCCTATGTCATAGTCTTTAGTGCAACGTGAATCCCAAACAAATTCAAATCACTTCACTAAAACTTACAAACAAAATCAAACCTTTTATCCTTCGGGATTGTTCTTCAAACTCATTTTCAGAAAAGAGTACGTTACTTTTTCGTTCTATCACAAACAGGCATCGACCCTAACTGTTGGAATGGAAACTTAACATCACTCATAAAAAAACACTTAACCAACCAATGGTCTAATTCTCCCGAACTACGTTTGCTCTAATTTCTCATACCAGATGAGGATATGTAGGCACAAGACGACAATTTCTCACTCGTAGTTTTCCGAACTACGTTGACTCTGACTTTCCCATTGCACGAGGGAATACGTAGGCATAGGGCGACGATGTCCTATCGAATCTCTTTCTTTTTTCTTTTGTTCTCTTTTCCGTTTAGCAGTAGCTTATAGATAAACACACTCCTTGATTAGACAACAAGCGTGGATCCCGTTGAGTACAACGAACGTGAAAGGTGTTAATACATTCCTCTTGCGTAACCAACTCCCAAACCCAAGATTTGGTTGCGATGACCTTGTCTTTTCCCGTTCTTCAGGTTTTCTTTGATTGTTTCCTTTCCCTCTCTTTAGGATAAATAACGTTCGTTGGTGACTCTTCTTTTTTTCTGCCAGGTGTTTTTTGCAATTGCTACAGCTGGTGACTCTGCTGGGGACTCTGGTTCCCTATGAGAGTCAATCATAGCGCTTGTTTGTTCTGTTTCTTTGGGTGTTTACTTTTGTACATTTATTTGTTTTATGTACATTATCCTGTTATGTATTATTGCATTTGTATCTTATTGTTATCATATTATGCTATTGTTGTTGTGCTGTTGGGTGGGTTGTTCCATGAGAGATAAGCCCAATACCTAGACTTGAATATACACACAGGATTAGTGTGGAGATTAGAGGAAGCTTATGTGGCATCTGACCATGCAATAGTTCGCGTGAAATTCACGTTTAGACGAGGTTTTTCTTTGGAGATACTCTATCCTACACGTCTGGTGCAGTTGAGGGAGTATTGACTTAGAAAAACTAACGACTCTGGAGACCGTTCATTGGGAAGTCAGTTGAGACCTCCTTGATTGACCATGATGCCAAACCAGAAATGGTGAACATATCATCATTTCTTGACCTGAGAGTCCGTGATACTGATGACCTGCATAAGATGTCGTACCGTTCAAGAATAGAACCCACATGCGAGAGGGGAAGGGTTTTGCAGGAAACCTTGACTTTCAACCAACCCGGTTTCCTGGTTTTCTTGTTCGAGCGAACTTTTGATCCTGAGTACTCCAGTTTTATACTGTCTCAGTGTCCTGGTTTTCTGGATTTCTTATAAGAGCAGAATTCAGATTCAGCCAACAGCACAACAACAAGTTTGAGCATTGGATACCTTGATCCCATGTTTGTATCTGCATAACCATCCTGCATATAAGATTGCATGTTTGTGTGTTTTACAGGTTTTTGTCTCTCCTTCAATTCTGGTACTGATCTTTTGTAGAGATGGAAGTAGACAGAAAGAGGATTGTTGTATACAAGTTTCTGGCACCTGAGTTAGGACCTTTATTTGGTCTGATTTCCATGGCCAAGTCTGGCGTTCTTGAAACCTTCAGGAAAGATTATGGGAGAATTCTGAATCTTGTCTGAAAAATCACGAGTTATGGCCATGGAGTTATTCATACCCTGTTGCAGTTTTATGATCCACCGATGCGATGTTTCACTTTCGCAGACTATGTATTGGTTCCGACTTTGGAGGAGTTCTCTTTCATCTTAAGCGTTCCGGTCCAAGATGAAGTGACATTCTTTTATTCAGAGGAAGAACCTGATCTCGAGAAGTTGGCCGCCGCTTTTTATTTGAGTGCCTCTGAGTCGGTTGATCATGTTATCAGTAGGAATGGAGTTTCCAGCTTTACTTTGTCTTTCATGGTCAATAAAGCTCGAAAGTATGATGAAGAGGGTTGTTGGGTGGTTTTCAGTGCTATCTTGGCTTTGTGCGTCTATGGCATTGTGTTGTTTCCTAACGTACCAGATTTTGTTGATTTTGATGCGTTTCATATCCTCGCTTCAATGAATCGCATACCTACTCTCCAAGGAGATTTGTATCATTCAGTACACTACAAGAATGAGAAGAGAAGAGGAAAGATGATTTCTTGTTCTGCACCATTTCTCCGCAAGTGGTTTATCGATCATCTTCCTTGCTCTGGAGCTTTTGTAGATTCAAGAAATTCGTCTGAATGGTCTAAGAGGCTTATGGGTTTAACAGAAAAGGATATCTTCTGGTTCAACCGAGATCTGCTTGGTCGTGAGCTCATCTTTAGCTGTGGTAGTTTCCCTAATGTGCCTTTGATGGGGAGGAAAGGCGGTATCAACTACAATCCTTCTCTTGCTGTTAGACAATTTTGTTATGCTTTGAGGGGACCTCCAAAGGATAAAGAAGTGTAGGAATCTCTGTACTTCACGGGTGTAGCTGATCCTTGTCTTCTGGCCAGATTCGTTGATGCGTGAGGTAAAATCCACAAGAGGGGGAAGCTTTCCTTACGAAAGAGTGACTATAGAGCCTGCGGCCCCTACTTGGATTGGGTTCAGAGGAGAGTTGAAAGGGTACTATTGTCGTTTCCTGTTGAAGAACCATTGTATCCCTTATTCATTAAGCAACCTACAACGATTGACATCCTGAGATTCAACAAGCTTTGGGCAGAGAAGGAAGAGCTGCGCATAGTGAGCGAAGAGTTGAAATAGGAGATCAGTCAGCTGAAGCATAATAAAGGTGAACTTGTTTATTTGGCTAAGACAAAGTCAGAATCATTGATCAGGCTGGAGAAAGAGCTAGCCGGGCAGATCAGGGTACGAGAGCGGATCGGTCAAGATCTAAAAAGCACCTATAGCATTTTGAAACATAAGAAGGCGGATTTAGACAGAGCGTATCTAGAGATATCCAAATTTAATGAGCAAGGGAATGCTACTTTGACCGCCAACAAGAACAGGGAGGACCAGCTTCACACTCATGGTGATAAGCTGAAGGCGCAACTCAAGATCAAGGAGAAAGAAGTAATGATGGAATCGTCCTGTAGATACATGATTGAGCAGAAATTCTATGAGAATTTATCAGCACTTGAAGAGCTCAAGATCCAAGCAGGTGTGAAGAAACCCAGGCTTGAAGATGCCTTCAGCGAGGATGCTTGGGAAGACTATTGTCATGTAGAAAGGACATCCTCATTAGAGAGTTGGTTGTCAGACCAGACCATCCAGATACGAAGAGGATGCTTAAGGAGGCTCAGATATGGGGCAAAGAGCATGATTGTTGGGCAGGTTTATCTTCTGATATGTCATAGTAGTTTCTTTGCTTTTGTATCTTGATCATCACCAGATCTGTTGGATGAGATCAATACCTTTTTGTATTCGGATCTTTCACATTTGTTGTTATGTATTGTCTCAACTTTACTTGATATGAGAAGATTTTGGTGGTATTCTTGTCCACCTCTGCTGTTCTTGTTTATTGAAACTAGAATCAAGGGGGAGATCTCCCTGTAAATACATAGACATGTTGGTATTTTGCATTTTGCATTCTCATTTGAATCACATGTGTTCTCAGTGGCCTTGTGTTCTTATCTCTTCTTGGTTTTCTTCAGTAACAGGATTGAGGAGTTTAGTTTCTACAGATATCCAACTCGAGGGAATCAGCAAAAAGTAATGGATCAGGTTCAGGTTGAATTACAAGAAGTCGGAGCTTGCATGGCCCAGTTCATGGAGATGATGCAGAATGTTGCCATTGGGTAGGAACAACTAAGAACTATGGTCCAGTCGTTGATCGCATGGGTCGACAAAGAGGGCATTTTGCACGGAGGATATGGTGTTATTCCTCCACCAATTGGTGGGCCTATTCCACAGGGTATTCCTACCATCGTCATACCTCCGAGAGGAGGTGCTGTGAATGAAAATGGTAATATTGCTAGTGGGAATGTGTGGTGTGTTGTGCACGGGGCTGCTGGCCCTCATTGGGAAGATCACCAGGATGACGTCTTTTCCGCGAAAGATATGGAGGGTGGTTTGCCAACTGAAGCTGACAGAAGGCTTAAACTGATCGAGGAGAAGATGAAGTCTTTTGAGAATCAGAACTCTATGGGTCTCGATATATCAAATCTTGGTCTAGTTCCTGAGGTCAGGATTTCCCCCAAGTTTAAGGTACCATATTTTGACAAGTACAAAGGGACGACCTGTCCTAGAGTACACACCCGAGCGTATTTCAGAAAAATGTCTACATACTCTGATGATGAAAAGCTGTTAATGCATTTTTTTCCAAGAAAGTCTGGCAGGAGCGTCTTTGGAATGGTATGCGGGGCTTGAAAGAACTCATATCCGCAGCTGGAAAGAATTGGTCGAGGCCTTCGTTCGGCACTATCAGTATAATAGTGATTTGGCACCAAACAGGGTACAATTATAGAGTTTTTCACAGAAGAATGCTGAGATCTTCAAAGAGTACACCCAAAGATAGTGGGATATAGCAACGAGGGTGTAGCTTCCTATGGTGGAAAGAGAGCTGATTAAAATGTTCATCACTTCACTGCCTGGTTTGTATTTTGAGAAGTTGATAGGTTGTATGTCTGCGGGATTTTCTGATTTAGTAATGGCTGGTGAAAGAGTCGAAAGTGAGATTAAGTCTGGGAAGATTCCAAATGGTGGTGGATCCTCTTCTAGAGGAGCAAAGAAACCATATTCAGCAAATCCTAAGAGGAGGGAAGAAGATGCGAATGCTATTTCTCACAAGGGTAAAGGTAGAGCGCAGTCTCGTTATCATCAACAAGTTGCAACCGTGGCCATCCCAGCCGCACCTCAACAACAAGTTAACGCTTCGCGACCTTACGCTGCTAGACCCAGAATGGCTGATAGGCAATTTGAGACACCTCCGATGATGTACTCTCAGTTGTTACAACATCTGTTACAGTTGCAACTGGTTCAAAAGAGGACTTTGGCACCTCTCATTGGTACACCGCCTCCTGATTATGATGTGAACGCCAGATGAAATTTTCATTCAGGCGCTCCGAGCCATAATATTGACAACTGTAAAGCCTTCAAGCACAAAGTTTAGGACTTGCTTAACTCAAAGGCTATTAACTTCACCAACGAGGAGCCTAATGTAAATCAAAACCCGATGTCGAATCATGGGCTGGCAAGAGCTAATGCCGTTATTGAGGGAGAAAAATTGAATTTGATAACAAATGTTAGGGATTTGAATACTGCGTTGAGTTTCCTGAAGGCTAGTTTGTTGAAGAAGGGAGTGTTTCTGGGGTGTTCTACTAACTGCTCAGAATGTGAAGCGTAACCTGAGGTATGTGACCATTTGAAGAAGGGTATTTAGAGAATGATTGACGAGGGTTATTTACAATTTGACAAAGTTGTAAGAGAAGACATTGAGGATAAGGTGAGTAACGATGGAAGCGAATTTGCTACAATATCTATTCCATACCAGACAATCAATATTTCAGCGCCTGCTAGGCCAACACCGGTTATCATTACTATTCCTGGGCCTGTGTCGTATGAGAGCACTAAAGCCATCCCATGGAACTATGGGGCAGAGGTGTTCTGTAATGGGCAGAAACAAGAATTGACAGGATCTTCATGCAGAAGTTCTTTAGTTGAGAATATAGTTGGTGCCAGCGGTATCACTAGAAGTGGTAGGATCTTTTCCCCACCGGAGGTTAATACTGATAGGAATGACAAAGGGAAGGGTAAGACAGTGATTGAGGAAAATATCCAACAACAGGCTGGTAATGATGTTTTTTTTAAAGACACAGAGGAATTTATGAGACTCATTTGACAAAGTAACTACAAGATTGTAGATCACTTGAATCAGACTCCTTCGAAGATTTCCATTTTGTCATTATTATTGTATTCGGAGGCACACCACAATGCCTTATTTAAAATTTTGAATTCAGCATATGTACCCCAAGAGATTTCTGTTAATTAGTTGGACGGGATGGTAGCTCATGTAAATGCTGGCAATGGCTTGGGTTTTATCGATTTGGATTTGACTCCTGCTCGGAGGAACCATAACCATGCTTTACATATATCAATGGAATGTAGAGGGTCCCTGTTGTCGCATGTCCTAGTTGATACATGATCATCCCTCAATGTGCTTCCAAAGAAGGCGTTGATGAAGTGAGATACTCAAGGTTTGATATGCACGCCATGTGATTTGGTGGTGAGGGCTTTCGATGAATATAAGATATCAGTGTTTGGGGAGATTATGATGCCTATTCAGGTAGGATCGAAGATCTTTGATGCAACTTTTTACATTATGGGTATCCAGCCAGCATACAATTGTTTGCTTGGCCGACCTTGGATACACGTTGTAGGAGAAGCTACTTCAACGTTGCATCAGAAGCTGAAATATATGATGGAAGGAAAAGTTGTTACAGTATATGGTAAAGAGGATATCATGGTTAGCCAGTTATCATCCTTCAAGTATGTGGAAGTGGATGGGGAGATCCACGAAACACTCTGCCAGGCATTTGAAACAGTTCAGATTCAGGAGAAGCCTCCTGTAGAAGCCAAAAGTCCAGAGGTTTCCATGTCATCGTTCAAGGAAGCCCGTGCTATCGTAGAATCTGGTTTATCACAGAAGTAGGGCCAAGTTCTTAATGTTCCCGTCAAGTAGGACAAGTTCGGCCTAGGATACAAACCCTTCAGTTCTTGTCATGACATTCTGAGGTACAGGGGACCTGTTCAATTCACCAGTGGTGGTGTGATATTTGACATGATTAATGCCATTAAAGATGACGAAGCTGACAGTGATTGCGATATGATGCCTGGATTCGTCCATGTATTCCTGGCCAGAAGTTGTGAAACTGAACTATTGAAGAAGTCATTCATGTTACTACTGTAGAGTAATATTCATTGTTTTGATTATGTTCAGACCTACGTTCTGCCCAAGGTGTAGTGACTCAATCTGTAGGGTCCTCTTGTTATTTGCATTTTATCATAAATAAAGGACGTTTTTCGCATTCAAATATTATGATCCCTGTTTTTCCTTTTTCTTGTTTTTGCATTTGTTATTAAATTGAGAAATGGCAATGTGTTTTGTTTATTGCATCACATAATAAACATAAACATTATCATGCAGGTCTTTTCTATCAGATACCATCGATTCAGATTCGACTATGGCTTCGTATGACTTTAATAATCTCATTTATCAAGCCGAAGAAGAGATTGATGAGGACTGTGAACTATCTGAAGAGTTAGCCAGACATCTCAAGCAGGAGGAAAGGGTCATTGTGCCTCATCAAGAGGATATTGAAGTCGTCAATCTGGGTACCGAAGACGACAAGAAAGAGGTTAGAGTTGGGGCTACATTGGAAGACAATATCAAGAGAAGATTGGTTGAAATGCTCCGAGAGTATAAGGATATATTTTCTTGGTCTTACCAAGACATGCCTGGGCTGGATATAGATATTGTGGTACACCAGTTGCCTCTCTGAGAAGAATGTTTGCCAGCCAAGCAGAAGTTGAGACGGACGAGACCTGACATGGCAGTCAAAATCAAAGAAGAAGTTCAGAAGCAGTTGAATGCTGGTTTTCTTGCTGTCACGAATTACCCTCCGTGGGTCACTAATATTGTTCCTGTACCTAAGAAAGATGGAAAGGTCTGAATGTATGTTGACTATAGAGATCTGAATAGAGCGAACCCGAAAGACGACTTCCCAATCCCCCACATTAATGTGTTGGTTGATAACATCGCTTAATATTCTGTTTTCCTTCATGGATGGATTCTCTGGGTATAACCAGATCAAGATAGCCCCAGAGGAAATGGAGAAAACTACTTTCATTACACTGTGGGGGACTTTTTGCTATAAGGTGATGCTGTTTGGATTGAAAAATGCTGGGGCAACTTATCAGTGGGCAATGGTGACTCTCTTTTATGATATGATTCATCATGAGATTGAAGTATATGTTAATGACATGATTACTAAGTCATAGACGGAGGAAGGACATCTGGTCAATCTTCTGAAATTGTTTGAAAGTTTAAGGAAGTTCAAGCTGAGGCTGAATCCTAACAAGTGCACCTTCGGGGTGAGATCTGGAAAGCTACTGAGGTTGATTGTTAGTGAAAAGGGTATTGAGGTAGATGCTGTAAAAATAAAAGCTGTACAAGAAATGCCTGAGCCGAGGACAGAAAAAGAGGTTCGCGGTTTCCTGGGGAGATTGAACTACATTGCAAGGTTCATATCTCATCTTACATCCACTTTTGAACCAATATTCAAATTGTTAAGAAAATATCAAATGATCAGGTGGAATGAAAATTTCCAGAAGGCATTTGAAAGAATAAAAGAGTATCTGCAGGAACCTCTAATACTCATGCCTCCAGTTGCAGGGAGAACTCTGATCATGTATCTCACGGTTCTTGAGAATTCAATGGGATGTGTGCTCGGTCAACAAGACGAGTTAGGTTGAAAAGAGCATGCCATCTATTACCTGAGTAAAAAGTTCACTGATTGTGAGTCGAGATACTCAATGCTGAAAAAAACATGTTATGCACTCTGTTGTACCCCAAAATTTGACCAACCGTTTCTCGCAACTTGGCTTATGTTTCGTTTCATTTGCATTTGCATCTGCATACCGCATACTGTGCATTTTTTTCTAGCCGAATTGATTTTATCGAGATTACAACCCTCTTCTCGCGTCTCAGGCGATTCAAACCAGTTCGAATAAGCAGGTTTTATTGTGGGATTTGTGCTCTGCCCGATGATTCGATCTAAGCTGTTATTTTTGAGGATATTTCGGTGTCCGTATTTTTACCGTTTGTTTCGTTGCGTTCTCGCATTTTTATTCATCGATTTAATTGATTTTCATTGTTTTTCCTTATGCAATTATTAGTATTTTTTAGAGTTTATTTCTCAATTTTTAGCACAGAATTAGATTTTAAATAGGTTTTTAGATTTAGTTCTCTATTTTAGATTTTTTTAATAGATTTTTAATAGAATTTTTCTATTTTAATAGTTTTTCTAGAAATTAATTGTTTTTAGGATTATTAGTTTTTTTAATAGATTTTAAATAGTTTTTCTAGAATGAACTCTTTTTAGACTTTTATTAGTTTTACTCTTTTAATAATTTTAATAGATTTTAATTGGGTTTTTCTAGAAATTAATTGTTTGTAAAATATTTTAGGTTATTATTTCTTTTAGATTTTTTGTTAGAGTTTATTAATTTGGATTAATTTGTTTAGAAGTTTAGTTGGGATTTATTGAGTTACTATTTTTAATTGGCCTGTTTAGCTTTAACGTGACCTTAGGTTTTAATTGTCAGCTTTAGTGTTAATTTTTCAACACTTTAATTAGTATTAGTCTAAGCCAACTTTAATTAATAAATCATTCAGCATTAATTTTGGTTCAGCTTCAGTTTAATTGATTTGCAGCTTTAATCAGGTGATTAATCATTTCAGTCCAACTAATCAGTCTTAATCATGTAGGGTCCGCGTGACAAGTGTCAGGGCTATAAATAGCCCTGTTCACTCTCTCTCCAGGTGGCTGCACGAATCCCAAGACAAACCCTAAACAGTCCACCGGCAAAATCAACGGTAGCCCAACCTTCGCTGGAAAACTCAAACACTCATCGGAAACTTCATCAGTTTTCCAGATTTTCCAGCAACGTTCATTGTGTTCTTCACGTTCATCAATAATTTTCTAGATCTTCAAACATTCATCAACTTCTTCCCAGAAATTCAAACCTTCATCCGTGTTCATCCACCTTCAAGCATTTTTTTTCCAAAATTCATCAGAAATCTTCAAACCTTCATGAGTTTTCCAGAAATTCATAGATCTTCATACAATATTCAAATCTTAATCCGTTTTTTTTCCAGATTTTCTTCATCATTCATCGTCATTTTTCCAGATCTCTTCAATGTTCATCCCATCTTCATCATATCTTCAACAAATTCCCCATATCTGAACCTTGTTCATCTATCCAACCTACAAACTTCAACCAGATCCAAACGAAAATCTCCAGTCGCAAACTCAACCACCATCTTCGAATCTCATCACATATTTCTGTTCAAACCATCACCATGAACAAACCTTCATTTGTTCTTAATCATCTTCGTATATCTTCCAGATCTCCATATGTTCATAACAACCAAAACACTTTTCCAAATTTCTTTCAAGCCTGCATAGATCTTCTTCCGGACCTTCATCATTAACCTTTAAAACCTAGATCCAACTCACCCTCACCTTCAACGCTTGAACAAATCTCCAGATTCAACATTCAAACTCGCCCTAAACGAACACCAATCTCGGATTCAGAACTCTCATATAGGGTTCTTCAACTTCGACTTCCGCCATTGAACCGCAACAACACTTCCTTCAAATTTCCAGATATACAACATGCAACTTCAAATCTTCATCACAAATCAATATATCAACAGATCAACCTTCATCATCCGTCATGGATCTTCATCCCTCGGGCTCCACCAGAGCTCAAACCTTGACACTCAACAGGAAATGGAAGGGTTAACTTGGTTTCTTTGGGTTGTCGTCTGTTTTTTTTTCTTTGTGTGTTTGAACAGGAGAGGAGTTTGCATGCGAAGGAATGAGGAGTTCGAGAAGAGGCTAGGTTAACGAGGGAGAAGGAGAATTGGGCGCAGGTCAAGGTGAAGTGAAGGAAGAAGAAAGTTCTCGTGGAACCTCTTGAGATGGTTAGTGGGCTTTGGCCCATTCGTTTCAGACTTTACCCCTGTATTCCTTATTACACCCCCCCTGTTTGGTGTTATTTTGCTGATTGTGGATCAAAGCCCATTTGTCTGTTTGCTAAATTGTACCCCATTTGCTTTATTTTTGTAACTATTTTTGTAATATAAAACCAATGGTGTAGTTTTTCAGATATTGTTTTAGGAGCAACTTGTAAATATATTTACTATTTTCTTTTAGAAAGATTTATGTATTATATTTTGAATATATGTTAATAATATTTTCTTTTAGATATTATATTTTATTTTAAGAATTTCTATGTATATTATTAGGATATATTTTATATTCTATTTTCCATTCAATTTCTTCTTTAAATTTCTTTAGAACTTAATTTTCTTTCTAGAAGTTTATTTTCTTGTTTCCATTTGTTATTGGACTTTTCATCCCATTTTCATTTTGTTTCGGCTGATGATGAGACCTCTGTAATTTGTTATTAATCGAATTGTCGATGAATAATGCAGGATATGAAACCATTTCTTTCTATCCTCATTTCTCTTCTCCTTCTGATTTTATTTTGGACTCTCTTCTTGTTTGGTCCATGTGACACGATTCAATTGGAGAATGATTCTCAATATCATTTCTCTATCTTGTCTTTGACACGAAAATCAATACCCAACCTCTTATAGCTTGACTTCCATTCATAAGTCGAGTTACGATGGTTCAACATCACATTGGTTCTGATTCGAAACGTCTTCATCAAGGATCAAAAGAGGAAAAGCTTGGGAATGGAGCTTGCATGCAAAAGTCAAGGGTCAACGGATCCACTCCGTTCGGTAACATTGTTTTTATTTCATCTCTTTCATCTCTTTTATTCAACTGTCGAGTGTTGTGAGTAATCGTTTAGATACGTGGGAAATCATGAGTGAGTGGCTTCCTCTCACTTGTCTAGTGTTTAGCGTACGTCCTTAGGATGATATGTAACACCCTGTTCCCCAAAATAAAACAATCATTCAGCAAGTATCAGATTTTTTCCCCAAAAACGGGATGTCACATTTTCACCAAATTTCCACAGAAACAATTCTCTAAAATGGTTTTCAACAAAAATGCAGCGGAAAAGAATCTGTCATAAATATAAGCATGTATATATACATCATCAACATCATCATGTACAACCAGTCGACCATCTGCCCAAAATATACAAATTATCATCCTCGTAGTCAATAAAACAACATACACCACAGGGGCACACAAAACATCAAATAAACACAAATACTCCCCAAAAGCCCCGGTGTTGCGTATCAGAGCAGTCCCTACGACATCGCCACAATCCAAGCTAGCTAAACACCTGGATTATCTGTATCATCGAAGAAGCATAGACCACAACAACAACAAAGGGGTGAGAAATCACGATCAAATATTAACGGTATAAATGCACATGAAATAAAAGGTAGAAACACATAAACATCATTTCATAAACATCGAATCCGGACCTACTGTCCCATGCCAACACAACATATATGCAACAAATGCAACACATGCAACTCGACTCAACAATATGCAGTACCGACTTAACTCGGGATAGATCGCATACACTCCATATGAGAAACGATCTATCCCTACCACGCTCCTCCTGAGCCCATATAATCAAATCTCAGGATAGATCGCATACACTCCATCCGAGCAATGATCTATCCCTACCAACGTTCCCCACTTAGAACACGGGTGAATCGTGTACACTCTATCCGAGCAACGATTCAACTCCCGTCCATGCTCCCCAATTGGAGCACGTGAGTGAATCACATACACTCCACCGAGCAATGATTCACCATGTCCACATGCTATGCAGACACCATGCACAACAACACAACACTCACGGTGCACACGATCCTACTGATCCATCGCATCATATAATGCATACGCACCAAGCACACAAATAAACATCATTTCATACACATCGAATCCGGACCTACTGTCCCATGCCAACACAACATACATGCAACAAATGCAACACATGCAACTCGACTCAACAATATGCAGTACCGACTTAACTCAGGATAGATCGCATACACTCCATATGAGAAACGATCTATCCCTACCACGCTCCTCCTGAGCCCATATAATCAAATCTCAGGATAGATCACATACACTCCATCCGTGCAATGATCTATCCCTACCAACGTTCCCCACTTAGAACACGGGTGAATCGCGTACACTCTATCCGAGCAACGATTCAACTCCCGTCCATCCTCCCCAATTGGAGCACGTGAGTGAATCATATACACTCCACCGAGCAATGATTCACCATGTCCACATGCTATACAGACACCATGCACAACAACACAACACTCACGGTGCACACGATCCTACTGATCCATCGCATCATATAATGCATACGCACCAAGCACACAAAGTGCATCCGATCCTACTGATCCAATTCCTCACACAACACATCAATACAACGCACACAAGGCGTATCGATCCTACTGATCCACTCATCACAACAGCATATAAACGCAATTCATATAAAGCGCGTTGATCCTACTGATCACAATTTATCATATATCGAACATGCCTCACCCATCACCACAGTCATACATCATAACATACACCAATTCAATTATCAAAATCACACGGATATCACGAAATCACGTTCCTACACCATACATACACTCACCACAGCTCACTAATAAGCTCATCACCAAACATGACCAACAAGGGTCCAAAACCACAAAGAAATCAACATAGAACAGCAACAAAACACAAACTGCAGTCGGGCTCGCAGGCGCATTCGCCTAGCGAAGCCCCGCAGCAAACACTCGCTGACCATTCGCCCGACGAAACCAAACAGAGGCTACTGGCAGCATTCGCTGCCCAGTTCTCCTGGCGAAGCCTAGCGAAGGCTCGCCCCCTCATTCTCCCAGCAAATACCTGCGATCTCAGAAAAATAAAGCCTTAGCTCAGAGTCGGCAACACGCTCCGAACTCAGCCGATTCTTCTCAAAGCCAAACCCCATCATACCAGACAATTGTTCCACCACCTAACTACAACATCTATCCTCAATTTAACCCGATAAATTCACACCTTTATTCGATTAACCAACTTCCGGCATAGCACTTTGAACTACCCGGAAACCCCCAAAATCAACCAAACAATTATTCTACATCACATGTGTTGTACCCCAAAATTTGACCAACCGGGTCTCGCATCTGGTCTATGTTTCGATGCGTGACCGCATTCGCATATGCATATCGCATACAGTGCATTTTTCATTTGTTTTGGCTTTATCAGGATCACAGCCCTCGTCTCGTGTTTCAGGTTTTTTTTTAATCAGTTCAGATAGGTAGAATCGTATTTTTGGGATATTTCGGTGCCCGTTCATTTTTACCGGCTATTTTGATGCGCTCTCGCGGTGTTATTTGCCGTTCAGTGCTATTTTTGTTCCGTCGGACATTATTGTGATTTTTTTCTGGATTTTATTGGCTATTTTTAGGGTTTAAATAGATTTTTAATCATTTTAGGATAAAATAGATATTTTTAGAATATAATAAATAGATTTAAATCATTTTTTAGCATTTTTTTAGAATATTATAGATTTTAAATAGATTCTATCATTTTCTTAATAGGATAATATAGATTTTATTTTAGGATAATATAGAAAAGAATATAGATTTTTCTTTTATCTTAATAGGAGCTTTAATAGTTTTGAAATAGAAATAAATAGGGTATGTTTTAATATAGTTTTTCTTTTAAATAGATATTATAAAATAAATGGTAGATTTTTAATAGGATTTTAATAAGAGATGTTATAGAAATTAGTAGAGTTTTAATCATTTTTTGGTTTAATATGGAGTTAATTAGATTTTAATCATTTTTAGATTTAAATCAGGGTTTAATTAGGTTAATTGAATTTGTTTGAATCAATTAGGATAGTGTAATCTGCATTTAGTTTAATTGGGATTAGTCACTAGTTAATTAGGATTAGTCTTAATTAGGTTAATTGGATTTAATATTTTTGTTAATTCAGTTTTTAAGTTTTTCTGATTAATTTTCGTATGGGCCCAGTATAGATTTTTTTGGAGGCCCAGAATGCCATCAAGTCCATCAGTGTATTTTTTTGTTCATTCTGTCCAGAAGAGTGACACTTGTCACTATAAAGGGGCGCCACGCGTTGCACCCAGGCCCCACCACCTCATTTCCACTCAGATTCCACTATCTCTCTCTCTCACTCCCAGAAGCACACGCGTCCCACGTCTCAGCAGCCATCCACACGTGGCGTTGTGCATGCACCCCCTAAGCCGCCCTCTGTGCCACTTGTCACACCCTCATCCTCGCCGGAGCACATCGTCGCCGGCCATGCAGCCGCCGGCCGGACTACTCCCATCCACCGTAACAGTCGTCGGAGACCGGTAAGGTCGCCGGAAACTGCAAAAAACTCCAGAATTCGTCCAAACCGTCCGATCTTCATCTTTCTCCTCCGTCCACCTTCATCAGTACTTCGCCGGAGAACTCAACGTCGCCGGAAAATTCATCATTGCGCCCAGATTCATCCACCAATTTTCCAGATTTCTCCAGAAAGCATAACAACCTCCATTGTTCTTCGAAGAGTTTTCTAGAAATCCTTCAAGCATTCCTCGTTCTTCAAAGAATCTTTCCAGAAATTCTTCAAACCTTCATTGTTCTTCGCAACTCCAAAGACCTTCAAGATCTATCAGCTTCCAGAATCATCATCTTCATCGGTTCTTGAATCTTTTCCAGATCTTCATAGAACTCGTGGAGTTCTTCGCTGTTTGTCCAGAAAACTTCGAACGAGCTTCAACGCTTCCCTCAAGGCCTCCACGAGTTCCTTCAATAGTCAAGGAAACATCAAAATCTTCTTCTCTCTCGCGGCAACCTTTGTTGAACCCTCAAGAAATCTCAGGAACTTCATCGTCTCAGGTTAGTTTCTCTTTTCACCATTTCCATTACCGTTCATTCATTGCTATGGTTTTAGGGTTTCTCGTTTCAAGATGTTGAGGTTTAGTGTTAATCGTTTTTGGAGATTGATCTGAGTGAGGATGTGTTTAAGAGGATTTGGAGAGTTTGCAGAGATTGTTTGAGAGGAGGGAGATGAGAGAGCGGCGTGCTAGGGTTTGCCATAGGTGAACAGTGATCAGGGTTAGGGGAAGGGGAATTAGGTTTTGTTAGGGTTTCTAGTTAGGGCTCGGATTGGGTTCAAGGCCCAAATGGGTTTGCTGAAGGGCCACTCCCCCGTTTACTCTTTCACCCCCCTGCGAGAGAGGAGATAGAATGATTTGGGCTGGGCTTTGCCCTGAGTTGCTAGGCGCACCCCCCTAGCGTGGGCCTAGTGAAAAATAACCAGATAATTACTCATATTGCACCCCCCTGCGTTTTTTTTCTCTTTTATTTTTTAGTAGATTTCTGATTCATGTGGGCCTGCGCCATTTGCTAGGTGCACCACCCCTCTCTGGCCCACCTTAGAATAACATTGGGCGCAAATGCTTTTCTCACCCCCTCCCATTTAATTTCCATTTTGTGTGTTTTAATTTCCTTTAATATTTTTTACATCTTTAAAAAAATCATAAAAAATGGAAAATTTGGTATTTTTAATTGGTTCTTTTTGCTGTAGGTCCATAATTCTGTCTAGAAAAATATGAAAAAATAAAATTGACATTTTATTTTGTTTTAATATTTTTCATGCATTTTTCTTGTAAATAGCATTTTGTTAAGTTTAGTTTGATACTTAAATTTGTTAATTTTTGTTCTAATAGTTGCTTTAACATTTTTAATCCATTCTTTTTAGGTTGTTTAGTTTAGACATCCAACTTGTATATCCAATTTAGTTCACATTTTTAAGACTCAATTTTAGGTGTTTAGTTTAGGTGTGAATAACATGAACAAAATTAGGGTTTAAGTGATGACTTAGGTGAATTTGTTCATTTCCCTTAGGACTTAGAGATTGAATATTTTAGATATGGGACTATAGGGACTATGGGTAGTTATTAGATCCCTTAGAAATCACTAGGATTCCCCTACTGCTATTGGTATATTACTGTCTATATTTGATTGATTGGTGTGGTGTGCCCTCTGGGATTATTGTTTGTCTGTGTGGGTATTGGGATTGTCTGGGGATTGGGGGAGCTGAAGACTTGTGATGATGAAGCCATTGGAGATCCAGAGCTTGAAGACCAACTTCCAGAGTTGATGAGGAGATTCCTGCTAGCAACTGTTGAGGAGATTAGGGTTTAGGAGCTAGGCAGAGCTCTAGATTAGAAAGCTTGATTCTCAAACATGGAAGGCCTTGACTGCCTCCATTCCTCTCTGTGATGCAGAGTCTCTCTAAGACACTCACCCCCTTCCTTTGGAAGGCTTGGTGCTACTATCTAAGGGATAGAACTCTTGAGAGAAAATGTCTTATGTGTTAGTAGCAGTTGGTTTGCCACCCTTGGTAGTCAACTAATTGCTTAACACCCATTTCACTCTTGTGATTGATCCCTCAGCTTGGAGGATAGAACTTGAAGAAAAACCCTTGTAGACTGAAGATTGATGACAAAGACCTTGCTTGAAGGCTGTAGAGATAGAGATTGATGCTTGCTGAAGCTTGAAGACTGATGTGGTGCAGAGCTGTTGTGGCTGTTTATTTTTGCTGTATTTCATTTCTGATGTATTGATTGGTTTTCCTGACTGTATTGTTTGCTGTTTACCCTGTTGGGTTGAAAGTGAAGTCTGTTCACTTTTGCCTATTGTTTTCTAGGTTCGAGGTTGAGTGGGACTCCCTTGCCTCGCTTGTATTGTTGCATCCATGCATTTTACTGCTTTACTGTATATATCTGTTATTGTTTCTGTTTCTGTCTATCCCCTTAGGATCTCTGTTTCTCTCTGTGCAAGAGAGGAGCATGATAGACACTAGGTCTTAACCCAGGCATGATAACATTAGGTTAGTTTGATTCCCTTTGCAACCGTAGGTTAGAGTTTTGTCTCTTCGTTCTCAAAACAAACAGAAAAATACAATAAAATTTCAAACACGATAAAAGACACTTCTTCCGTAAAAGAATGTGAACTCATCAAGACGTCATTTTTGTCCGCTTGGACTGCTAATCAGAAAAACCCTTTTCAGAAGGAATAAAATCAATCAAAACAGATTTGTGTCGTACGTGGCCCGAACTACGTTTGCTCTGATCTTCCATGCAGTGTGGAAGTACGTAGGCATAGGATGCGATATCCTAGCGAGCAACCTTCCCCTCCTTTCCCGTAGGTAGGCGAACTACGTTGACTCTGATTTCTCGTTCCAGACGGGAATACGTAGGCATAAAGTGCGATACTTTGCCGAGTCATTTTATTTTCATTTTATTTTAACCCTTGACCTTTAGTTTAGATAGAATAACAATCCAAACCCGAAAACAAGCGTGGATCCCGTCGAGTACGACGGACGTGAGGGGTGCTAATACCTTCCCCTTGCGTAACCGACTCCCGAATCCAGGTTTTGGTTGCGATGACCTTACCTTTCCCGTGTTGTGCGAGGTTTACTCTGAGTGTTTCCTTTCCCTCCCGTGGGATAAATAATGCACGGTGGCGACTCTTCTGTTCAGCCGGCGCCGATTTTCGCAGTAGCGACAACTGGCGACTCTGCTGGGGACCCAACATCCCCTGGCTGCTAAGGACTGTGATAGTTCTTATGCATTTGGGATCCAACGTCCCTTAAGAGAGTCAATCCTAACGCTTGTTTTCCCGTCGAGGATTTTGTATGGATTTATATTTCTGACCTTTACTTTCAGCATTATGTGTATTGATTATTATTGCTGTATTTTGGGGTGACGGGTGTTCTGATATTGAGTGAGAAGCCGGACCTGGGCTTGAGTGCACCTAGAATTAGAGTAGAGATTAGTTGGCGCCCGCTTGCTTTGCTTGCCTTGGTGTCCCGCGAAATCTACACTCAGACGAGGTTCCTCTGGTTGGCCTCCTGCCCCTTCCTTTGGTTGGCGTGGGTTGCTGGTTAGTTGAATTGTCGACTCTGGGGACCGATCATTTGGAAGTTGGCTAAGTGAGGCCTCTTCAGGATTTGATGATGCCACTCCTTCTGGGAATCGTATCATCAACCCTGAAAGTCTGTGACACCGACGACCGCATAGGATGCCATACCTTTGTCAGTTACTAGGACATCCACCTGTGAGAGGGTTTGGGGATATGCAGGTAACTAGACCTTCAGACTACCGGTTATTTCTTGATCAGAGATCCTGGGTATTAAGGGAGAGTTATGAGGTCTGTCAGAGGCCATTCGGAGATGTGTTATGAGGTCTGTCAGAGACCATTCGGAGATGTGTTATGAGGTCTGTCAGAGACCAGTTGGAGATGTGTTCTGAGGTCTGTCAGAGACCAGTTGGAGATATGGTTTGAGGTCTACCAGAGACCAGTTGGAGTTATGGTTTGAGGTCTGTCAGAGACCGTTGTTGGAGCTTTGTTTTAGGTCTATCTGAGACCAGGGTTTGAGGACTTCTAAAGGGTCTGGTTGAGACCTCTTGATATGGTTCAGGCTATTCAGCTACGGCCTTTGGTCCCTGTTGCATGTTATTTGCATTGCATTGTTTGCATACCCATTATCATTGCATCCCATTAACGTGTGTCTGTGCTGCAGGTGCATTTGCATATCCTCCGATTCTAGTGCCCAGACTTCTGAGTATTGATCATGGCTGGTTTGAGGAAGACAGTTGCGTATAAGCTGCCGACCCCTAATATTACTCCTTTGCTTGGTCTGATATCTCTTGCCGATGAGGAGGTTAGGAGAAGCTTCAGAATGAGTTATGGGAGATTACTGAGATTAGTCTGCAAGCCCACTGCTGATGAGATGAACGGGCTATACACCTTAATGCAATTCTATGATCCCGCATTGAGATGTTTTACGTTTGCTGATTTTATTCTGGGGCCTACCATTGAAGAGTATGTGGAGTTTACTGAGCTACCCGTGCAGAACCAGGTTCCATTCATTCATTCTGGCGCTAAGCCCAAGCTAGAGGACTTGGCCAAAGCTTTGCACATGGATGCTTCTGAATTGTTGACTACTATTTCCCGTGGAGTTCCAGGCTTCTCACTCCAGTTCTTGATTGGTAAAGCCCAGGAGTACGCTAAGAGCGGGTGCTGGATTGCCTTCAATGCTGTGCTGGCTCTGTGCATTTATGGCATAGTTTTGTTTCCCAATGTACCGGATTTTGTGGATTTCGACGCCTTCTACTTGTTTGCCGCTGGTAATCCTGTACCTACCTTGCTCGGAGATTTCTACCACTCACTGCATTACAAGAATGAGAAGGGAAGAGGGAAGAATGTTCACTGTTGTGTACCATTGCTGGGTATGTGGTTCAAGAGTCATCTTCCCATGAAGGGATCTTTTGCGGAGAGTGCAGCCACCGCTAGCTGGTCAGAGCGCCTGATGAGGCTATCTTCCGAAGACGTTGAATGGTTTGATAGAGACCTGCTGGGATCTGAGCTCATCTTCAATTGTTCTGGGTACCCTAATGTCCCGCTGATAGGAAGAAAAGGGTGTATCAACTACAACCCATCATTGTTGGTCCGTCAGTTCGGATATGTGCTGAAGAACCCGCCAAGGGAGGAAGAAGTACAGGAATCTCTGTACTTCACCGGAGACGTGAAGGGGGAGTTACTAGCCAAGCTGCAGCATGCCAGGACGCGTATTAACCGAAGAGGAAAGCCGTTGTTAGGGAAGAATGACTGCCAGGCCTATGCACCTTACAGGGTTTGGATCCAGGAGAGAGCCAGTCAGTTGCGGATGCCGTTTCCAGATGCGCCAGCCCTTGTTCCTATTCCGGTAGCAGAACCAACTACTGTTTCCAGGGAAGCCTACGAGCAAGTTGTGAAAGAAAAAGAAGCCTTGATGAAGATCAACGAAGGGTTAGAGCAGGAGTTAGCTCAGATATGCAGTGAGAAAAACAAGGCCGTGCATGCTTTCCAACAGCAGGTTGAGCTAATGAACAGACTAGGGGCTGAGTTGATTGAAGAGAAGAAGAAGCGCGAGCGTCTGGGGCAAGAGTTCAGAAGCTCCCATGACATGCTGGAATCCAAAAAGAAAGCACTTGACATCGCTCACCGAGAGATATCTTCTTGCAATAAGACTTGGAATGCTACACTGACCAACAATAAGAAGAGGGAGGATAAGTTGAAGCAGCAAATTTCCGACCTCGAAGAGCAGTTGAAGGCCAGCATCGATAAGTGCGAAGAAGAAGTGATGTCCAGGTATAGTCTCCAGAAGGCGTTGAACAAGGCCAAAGGCAGAGATGAAGCTGTGTCTCAGAAGCGTAAACTAGAAGATTGCTTCGGAGAAGGGGCATGGGAGGAAACTGCCGGTGACGTACAACGTGTGCTCAAACGAAGAAACCAACTGGTTGAAGGGCTGCTTACTCGACCAGGTCATCCAGAGACCAAGAAGTTGATAGAAGAGTATCAGGCTTATGGGAGTACTTGAACATTTCTTGTATTAACTTGTATGCTTTATTTGCATAATGCTGACCAACGCCAGGATTGTTGGTTGAGATCATGCCTTTTTTGTACTCAGTGATATTGTACTCTTGGTTTTCTCTGCAATATATGAGGCTTTATGTGATTCAACTCCGATCTTTGTATTGCTAGCACTGTCACCGCACTAGCACCTTCACACTAGAATCGGGGAATGAATTTCCCTAATGCACAGACACACACGTTGCATTGCATTCATATTCATATTGCATTACAGGTAATTATTAAATTATATCTCATCTCCTGCATCTGACAGGTCCTCCAAAGATCAGCGACCGAAGAATTCCCTGGCATTCAACCAGAAGCAGCAGCAAGGAAGTCATGAGTCAGGATCCGACTGAGATGCAAGAGGTGCACGACAACATAATGCGGCTCATACAGGTAATGGAAGCCATGGCCGAGAGTCAGAAACAGTTGCAAAATACGGTGCAGCCTCTGATTGCACGGGCTAATGATAGGGCTGCCGACTTTGCTCAGCTAGAGAATCATGGTTCTCTCCCAGGCCGCATACGCCAACTTGTGGGGATAGCCATCAAGCAGGTTCAAGCAGAATTAACGGATGTTCGAGGCCAGCTGGGGCAGTTCACAAAAGATATGCAAGCGTTGCGCTCGAATCAAGAGACGCTAGAAGAAGAGAACTGCCGATTGAAGGCACAGATAGGGTTGATGGCGGAAATATTAAGGAACGTACTCAGGAGAGAAGGAGGGCAAATGTCTGAAGATGCGACTGGCTTATCTGCTCCTCAGGGGTCTGAAGAACCATTACCCGCGCATGATAGGCGTAAGAGACCCTCTCCACGATTCGAAGCTCAGGATTCTCCTCGTCAGCAGTCGCAATTGATCTTTCAGGATAACTCAAGAAGGTGTGGTAAGAGGATGAGGTCTTCTAACAGAGTATTTGATGAGATCCCTGTGGATTATGATCAGCTAGTGCAACTCTTGTTCCAACTTCAACTGGCTGAGCCCCGCATTTTGGTCCCATTGACAGGGCAGCCGCCACCAGAGTATGACCTGAACGCCCATTGTGCCTTCCACTCCAGAGCACCAGGGCATAACATTGCAAACTGCAAAGCTTTTAAGCATAAGATTCAAGATTTCCTGGATGAGAAAATAATTGAGTTTGTACCAGGGGGCATAAAAGTTTCAGGGACTGACATTCCCATTTCTCCGCTAGAGGTTGCAGACGAATCGAGATATATCCCAGAGCCACTGGAAGATAAGTCCCCATGTCCACAACAGTTGCCGATGCCAGGGTTGAATTTAAGGGTGATAGCGCTTGAGCCTAAGGAGTCGTCCGAGCAAAGCCAGCAGCATGCAAGATGCCAGTATCCGGCTCAACAAAGAACACGGGGAAAGAAGCCAAGGAGGGTGTTTGAAAAGCCTCCCTCAACGTACGCAAATTTGTTACAGACACTACTAAGATTGAACTTGGTGGAGAAAAGAACTCTGGCGCCAATAACCGGCACTCTGCCGGATGGCTATGATGCAAGCAGGCACTGTGAATTCCACTCCGGGGCTCCCGGACATGATATTGAAGGTTGCCACGCGTTCAAGCATAACGTCCAAGATTTAATCGACAGCAGGGTTATTAACTTCTCTGATAGGGTCCCCAAGGTGGTGCAAGGCCAGAGACAAGCAAAAGCCGGGGTGATGAAAAGCTTTCCCAGATTTGATCGGGCCGTTGAGAGAAGATCGAGACAGCAGTAGACTACCCCTGATGATAGCTTCTGAGGATGGCTGACTCGCCAATAAGTCAAAGTGCAGAAAGTCCAGTTCTGAGACACCGACATTTTTCATGTTATCTTGTTCATGTCCGCGCATTTGTAGTTTCTTTTCTGTGTAATTGCAAATTTCGCTCTTAAAACTTGTTGTTTTTCAATTGATATTAATAAACGAAATGAATATGCATGTTTTGAATTAATCCAGTCGTGTTCACTCTTTGTTTTTCTTTAATGCTTAATGCTTGTTTTAGCAGGAATCTGGGGAGGATGACGAAAACAGATGACGAATAATATTCCGATTGTATGCTTTTGGATAAAAAAAACTTGTTGATGAGATACAGGCATTGTTTCAATCCATAAACACCAGAGATATAAGGAAGATAATCCCTTGATAACCCCTTTCGAGCCAGTAGTAGGAGTTCCTTTTTGAAAATGAAAAAACCCTAAATCTTAACCCGGGGCAGGATAGGTGTCAGTTAGTTCGACCAAGCGTTCGAATCATGAAAAGAGTGTCCGGTTGAGGATAAATCACACTTGTATAGGTCGTGCCTAAAGAACCACAATGGTTAAACCTTGCCAACAAGGAGTGAAACAGTCACATTATTCCACAAAGTCAGACAAACCAGTGTCACACGACTCGTTCAAAAAAAGAAAAAAAAACGAAAAGCGAAAAGAATCAAAAGCCCGCTAAGTCAGAACTTGAAAACAAATGACTTAGGCAAAAAATAGGGGCATCCCGCTGGACTGGAAAATCAAAAGAATATCAAAAGATACTCAGTCCAGGCAAAAGTTAGGGAATGAAAAAAAAACGAAAGACGAAAAGGATTGTCAAAGCAAAGAAAAATCCTCGAAAAGGACAAAGTCGTGTGACTCTAGGTACCCAAAGACGAAAAGCAAATGACTGTCACTCAAAAAGAAAAAATGTGTGGTATCCTGAACCATCACTCCTATCATTCCACCTCTAATAGGTGAAGGCTGAAGTCAGATTAGCTGAACATAGGATTGGAGAACATCACGAAGAATGGGCGGGTCGAAATAAATTTTGAGCCTATATCTTTCCTTGTTAACCGTGAACCTGACCACGTTACAACCCGAAAAAGTCCTAATTGAAACAGGTTTTGGTCAAGAGCATACGTCAGTAAAGATCTCGTCGATTCTGACTCCTAAAAGGGTGCCTCTTACCAGCTTTCATATTGACATTTTGATGTCACAACATTTTTTTTCAGTGAACAGACTTGGATTTTGAAACTGTCATATGCATTGCGTTTAATATACCTTTTATGCAGAACAACTTGTGTTACTTGCGAGTAAGCGCATGTCGACAAGAAAAGTTCCTACAGTGGAAGGTATGATCGGGATAAAGTGCAGAATGCCCAAATGTTTCGTGAACTGGGGAAAGCTATACTGATTAATTCAGGTAGAGTCAGTCATCCTAGAATCAGTAAATCTGGGGCAGTCAAGTCAAGATTTGGCAAATCTCTCATAGCTATGGGCATTGTTCCACGAATCGATCAATCAGGGGCAAAACCATTACCAGACCAAGATAGGTCACCCTAAGAGCACGAGAGCTACTTTTGACAGAGCACCTTTTCGAGGTCCGAAATGTAGAAGCCGTCCATGTCTGGTTGTCAGGATACAAAGACTGTAGGGTCCATTCCAAAATTGCCGCAGAATCAGGGGCAAGTTATGCAAAAATACAGACTGGGGCATGTTAGCATCCCCGAAGCGGAGTTCTCTCTTTTCAACAAGTGTTCTTTCCTCCCAGTGGAACTCGAAGATTAAGACTCTCCCCCAGCGGAGTCAGTTGATTTTCCCCAAGAGAATCGTCCTGTCCTCAACGGAGTTCTCTTTTCAGCAAGTATTCTCATTCCTCCCAGTGGAACTCGAAGATTAAGACTCTCCCCGGCAGAGTTGGGTGTGTTCCGACATTTATTTTGCCGGAATACCGTGTGATATTCGTTCACTCTCCAGCAGAAGTCCAATCATACCGGGCACACCTGTTATTCCCCAGCAGAGTTATATTCCCCAGCAGGGTGTTCCTTCAACAAGGTGCTTGGTTAAGTTCCCAATTTCCCAGCAGGGTTGACTTCACTCTTCCAGCATTTATTTTGCTGGAATAATTCTGTAGCATCTGGCTATCCCCAGCGGAGTTGGCGTTATCTTCAGCATTTATTTTGCTAAAGCGGTTTCTGTATCCCAGCAGGTAGAGAGAGCTCTTGCTCAAATGAACTACCAAACACTCAAGATCTCGGCATGAGATATTCAATGATAATGTCAGTTTCGGCAGTATTCCCCACAGAGTTATCAGGATAAGTTTCTCTTTATTCCCAGGCAGAGTTATTTGTCATCAAGGGGTTTCATGAATCAGAATTTCAGAAGTTGCCTCCGGTCATCAGAACAGGCATCCGGTAGTTTGGTTTCCAGATATCCCCAGTAGAGTCCGCCTCAAAGTCGCTGTCACGTCAGTGCTAAGAAGTTTGTGGGTTGGGACCAATAAAGAAGTGAGTCCTGACGTGGACAAGTTTTATTTTCTC
This sequence comes from Lathyrus sativus, assembly GCA_963859935.3. Lineage (NCBI taxonomy): Eukaryota > Viridiplantae > Streptophyta > Magnoliopsida > Fabales > Fabaceae > Lathyrus > Lathyrus sativus. The sequence goes on from OZ012736.1 coordinate 172,088,930, forward strand.
AGCAGAGGAGACGTGAGTCCTGACGTGGACAAGTTTTATTTCCCCAGCGGGTCGAAGATACCTGAGTCCTGACATGGACAAATCAAGACGAAACATGGGTCCTGACATGGACGAATTTATTCCTTACGTGGAAAGAAGTTGGATTCCTTACGTGGAAAGCTGATGATTTCTTACGTGGAAAGATTGGAGTCCTTACGTGGACATATCAAAAGGTATTCCTTACGTGGAAAAAAGATTGTATTTCCTTACGTGGAAAAGTTTAGTCCTGACGTGGACAGATCAAAGTTTGGTTCCTAACGTGGAAAGAAAAAGGTATTCCTTACGTGGAAAGATTATATTCCTTACGTGGAAAGATTGGAGTCCTTATGTGGACAGATTAAGATCGTGTTCCTGACGTGGAAAGGTGGGTCCTAACGTGGACGATGTTCTCCTTATGTGGAAAGACGATGTTTCCTTACGTGGAAAGAAGATGGTTTCCTTACGTGGAAAGAGATTGATTCCTTACGTGGAAAGTTTAGTCCTGACGCGGACAGATTGAGAAAAGCAAGTTTAGTCCTGACGTGGACAGATTCAGAAAGAGTGGTCTCCTTGCGCGGAAAGATTGTAGTTTCCTTACGTGGAAATATGTGAGTCCTTACGTGGACGAATCAAAATGTGTTTCCTTACGTGGAAAGATGTGATTCCTTACGTGGAACAAGTTGGAGTCCTTACGTGGACAAATCGAAAGAAAATGTGCTTCCTTACGTGGAAAGAAGTTCATTCCTTACGTGGAAAGATTGAGTCCTTACGTGGACATATCAAGTTGGAGTCCTGACGTGGACAGATCGAGGTTATGTTTCCTTACGCGGAAAGATTGGAGTCCTGACGTGGATAAACTAAGATAAGATTGTGTTTCCTTACGTGGAAAGAAAAGAAGTTTGTTTCCTAACGTGGAAAGAAGGTTGTATTCCTTACGTGGAAAAAGAAGTATTCCTTACGTGGAAAGAGAGCATTCCTTACGTGGAAGAAAAATAGTTTCCTTACGTGGAAAGAGTTGGAGATTCCTTACGTGGAAAGATGGAGATTCCTTACGTGGAAAGACGAGTTTATTCCTAACGTGGAAAGACGAGATTCCTAATGTGGAAAAGAAGTGGTTTCCTTACGTGGAAAAGTGATGATTCCTTACGTGGAAAGATTGAGTCCTTATGCGGACATATCAAGATTGATTCCTGACGTGGAAAGAAAGAGATTATTCCTGACGTGGAAGAGTTTAGTCCTAACGCGGACAGATCCAGACGAAGTCTTATTCCTTACGTGGAAGAGAAAGATGTTATTCCTAACGTGGAAATGTTATTCCTAACGTGGAAGTGTTATTCCTAACGTGGAAGTGTTATTCTTAACGCGGAAATGTTATTCCTAACGTGGAAGAGCAAGTTTATTCCTAACGTGGAAAGTGTAGTCCTGACGCGGACAAATCCAGATGAAATTTTATTCCTCACGTGGAAAGGTGAGTCCTAACGTGGATGGTGTTATTCCTAACGTGGAACGGTTATTCCTTACGTGGAAAGGTGAGTCCTAACGTGGACGGTGTTATTCCTAATGTGGAACGGTTATTCCTTACGTGGAAAGGTGAGTCCTAACATGGACGGTGTTATTCCTAACATGGAACGGCTATTCCTTACGTGGAAAGGTGAGTCCTAACGTGGACGATGTTATTCCTTACGTGGAAGGGTGAGTCCTAACGTGGACGATGTTATTCCTAACGTGGACGATGTTATTCCTTACGTGGAAGGGTGAGTCCTAACGTGGACGATGTTATTCCTAACGTGGACGATGTTATTCCTTACGTGGAAGGGTGAGTCCTAACGTGGACGATGTTATTCCTAACATGGACGATGTTATTCCTAACGTGGACGATGTTATTCCTAACGTGGACGATGTTATTCCTTACGTGGAAGGGTGAGTCCTAACGTGGACGATGTTATTCCTAACGTGGACGATGTTATTCCTAACGTGGACGGTGTTATTCCTAACGTGGAAGAGTTTATTCCTAATGTGGACGATTTATTTCTGACGAGAAGGCAGACGAGCCATCCCCAGCAAAGTTGTTGAAGTTTTTTCGAGTTGACGGCAGGTGGAGCCCTAACGTGGACAATGTTCTATCTCTGCGATGATAAAATCTTTTTCAGGCTGATGAAAATAATCCCCAGCACGAGATCAGTGGGTTGTCGTAACAGCCAGATTCAGTTGGTGAATGTCGTTCCCCAAGCAGTGGTGCAGTTTATTTCTGCGGTTGGCAAATTTCAGGGTTCCATTTGTATTCAACCACCTTCTACCTTTGAATGATCAAAGGCTGGGCGCTCTTCAACCATTCAGGTCCAAGCTGCTTGAATAGGGGCAGCTGTTGTACCCCAAAATTTGACCAACCGGGTCTCGCATCTGGTCTATGTTTCGACGCGTGACCGCATTCGCATCTGCATATCGCATACAGTGCATTTTTCATTTGTTTTAGGATCACAGCCCTCGTCTCGTGTTTCAGGTTTTTTTTTAATCAGTTCAGATAGGTAGAATCGTATTTTTGGGATATTTCGGTGCCCGTTCATTTTTACCGGCAATTTTGATGCGCTCTCGCGGTGTTATTTGCCGTTCGGTGCTATTTTTGTTCCGTCGGGCATTATTGTGATTTTTTTCTGGATTTTATTGGCTATTTTTAGGGTTTAAATAGATTTTTAATCATTTTAGGATAAAATAGATATTTTTAGAATATAATAAATAGATTTAAATCATTTTTTAGCATTTTTTAGAATATTATAGATTTTAAATAGATTCTATCATTTTCTTAATAGGATAATATAGATTTTATTTTAGGATAATATAGAAAAGAATATAGATTTTTCTTTTATCTTAATAGGAGCTTTAATAGTTTTGAAATAGAAATAAATAGGGTATGTTTTAATATAGTTTTTCTTTTAAATAGATATTATAAAATAAATGGTAGATTTTTAATAGGATTTTAATAAGAGATGTTATAGAAATTAGTAGAGTTTTAATCATTTTTTGGTTTAATATGGAGTTAATTAGATTTTAATCATTTTTAGATTTAAATCAGGGTTTAATTAGGTTAATTGAATTTGTTTGAATCAATTAGGATAGTGTAATCTGCATTTAGTTTAATTGGGATTAGTCACTAGTTAATTAGGATTAGTCTTAATTAGGTTAATTGGATTTAATATTTTTGTTAATTCAGTTTTTAAGTTTTTCTGATTAATTTTCGTATGGGCCCAGTATAGATTTTTTTGGAGGCCCAGAATGCCATCAAGTCCATCAGTGTATTTTTTGTTCATTCTGTCCAGAAGAGTGACACTTGTCACTATAAAGGGGCGCCACGCGTTGCACCCAGGCCCCACCACCTTATTTCCACTCAGATTCCACTATCTCTCTCTCTCACTCCCAGAAGCACACGCGTCCCACGTCTCAGCAGCCATCCACAAGTGGCGTTGTGCATGCACCCCCTAAGCCGCCCTCTGTGCCACTTGTCACGCCCTCATCCTCGCCGGAGCACATCGTCGCCGGCCATGCAGCCGCCGGCCGGACTACTCCCATCCACCGTAACAGTCGTCGGAGACCGGTAAGGTCGCCGGAAACTGCAAAAAACTCCAGAATTCGTCCAAACCGTCCGATCTTCATCTTTCTCCTCCGTCCACCTTCATCAGTACTTCGCCGGAGAACTCAACATCGCCGGAAAATTCATCATTGCGCCCAGATTCATCCACCAATTTTCCAGATTTCTCCAGAAAGCATAACAACCTCCATTGTTCTTCGAAGAGTTTTCCAGAAATCCTTCAAGCATTCCTCGTTCTTCAAAGAATCTTTCCAGAAATTCTTCAAACCTTCATTGTTCTTCGCAACTCCAAAGACCTTCAAGATCTATCAGCTTCCAGAATCATCATCTTCATCGGTTCTTGAATCTTTTCCAGATCTTCATAGAACTCGTGGAGTTCTTCGCTGTTTGTCCAGAAAACTTCGAACGAGCTTCAACGCTTCCCTCAAGGCCTCCACGAGTTCCTTCAATAGTCAAGGAAACATCAAAATCTTCTTCTCTCTCGCGGCAACCTTTGTTGAACCCTCAAGAAATCTCAGGAACTTCATTGTCTCAGGTTAGTTTCTCTTTTCACCATTTCCATTACCGTTCATTCATTGCTATGGTTTTAGGGTTTCTCGTTTCAAGATGTTGAGGTTTAGTGTTAATCGTTTTTGGAGATTGATCTGAGTGAGGATGTGTTTAAGAGGATTTGGAGAGTTTGCAGAGATTGTTTGAGAGGAGGGAGATGAGAGAGCGGCGTGCTAGGGTTTGCCATAGGTGAACAGTGATCAGGGTTAGGGGAAGGGGAATTAGGTTTTGTTAGGGTTTCTAGTTAGGGCTCGGATTGGGTTCAAGGCCCAAATGGGTTTGCTGAAGGGCCACTCCCCCGTTTACTCTTTCACCCCCTGCGAGAGAGGAGATAGAATGATTTGGGCTGGGCTTTGCCCTGAGTTGCTAGGCGCACCCCCCCTAGCGTGGGCCCAGTGAAAAATAACCAGATAATTACTCATATTGCACCCCCCTGCGTTTTTTTTCTCTTTTATTTTTTAGTTGATTTCTGATTCATGTGGGCCTGCGCCATTTGCTAGGCGCACCACCCCTCTCTGGCCCACCTTAGAATAACACTGGGCGCAAATGCTTTTCTCACCCCCTCCCATTTAATTTCCATTTTGTGTGTTTTAATTTCCTTTAATATTTTTTACATCTTTAAAAAAATCATAAAAAATGGAAAATTTGGTATTTTTAATTGGTTCTTTTTGCTGTAGGTCCATAATTCTGTCTAGAAAAATATGAAAAAATAAAATTGACATTTTATTTTGTTTTAATATTTTTCATGCATTTTTCTTGTAAATAGCATTTTGTTAAGTTTAGTTTGATACTTAAATTTGTTAATTTTTGTTCTAATAGTTGCTTTAACATTTTTAATCCATTCTTTTTAGGTTGTTTAGTTTAGACATCCAACTTGTATATCCAATTTAGTTCACATTTTTAAGACTCAATTTTAGGTGTTTAGTTTAGGTGTGAATAACATGAACAAAATTAGGGTTTAAGTGATGACTTAGGTGAATTTGTTCATTTCCCTTAGGACTTAGAGATTGAATATTTTAGATATGGGACTATAGGGACTATGGGTAGTTATTAGATCCCTTAGAAATCACTAGGATTCCCCTACTGCTATTGGTATATTACTGTCTATATTTGATTGATTGGTGTGGTGTGCCCTCTGGGATTATTGTTTGTCTGTGTGGGTATTGGGATTGTCTGGGGATTGGGGGAGCTGAAGACTTGTGATGATGAAGCCATTGGAGATCCAGAGCTTGAAGACCAACTTCCAGAGTTGATGAGGAGATTCCTGCTAGCAGCTGTTGAGGAGATTAGGGTTTAGGAGCTAGGCAGAGCTCTAGATTAGAAAGCTTGATTCTCAAACATGGAAGGCCTTGACTGCCTCCATTCCTCTCTGTGATGCAGAGTCTCTCTAAGACACTCACCCCCTTCCTTTGGAAGGCTTGGTGCTACTGTCTAAGGGATAGAACTCTTGAGAGAAAATGTCTTATGTGTTAGTAGCAGTTGGTTTGCCACCCTTGGTAGTCAACTAATTGCTTAACACCCATTTCACTCTTGTGATTGATCCCTCAGCTTGGAGGATAGAACTTGAAGAAAAGCCCTTGTAGACTGAAGATTGATGACAAAGACCTTGCTTGAAGGCTGTAGAGATAGAGATTGATGCTTGCTGAAGCTTGAAGACTGATGTGGTGCAGAGCTGTTGTGGCTGTTTATTTTTGCTGTATTTCATTTCTGATGTATTGATTGGTTTTCCTGACTGTATTGTTTGCTGTTTACCCTGTTGGGTTGAAAGTGAAGTCTGTTCACTTTTGCCTATTGTTTTCTAGGTTCGAGGTTGAGTGGGACTCCCTTGCCTCGCTTGTATTGTTGCATCCATGCATTTTACTGCTTTACTGTATATATCTGTTATTGTTTCTGTTTCTGTCTATCCCCTTAGGATCTCTGTTTCTCTCTGTGCAAGAGAGGAGCATGATAGACACTAGGTCTTAACCCAGGCATGATAACATTAGGTTAGTTTGATTCCCTTTGCAACCGTAGGTTAGAGTTCTGTCTCTTCGTTCTCAAAACAAACAGAAAAATACAATAAAATTTCAAACACGATAAAAGACACTTCTTCCGTAAAAGAATGTGAACTCATCAAGACGTCATTTTTGTCCGCTTGGACTGCTAATCAGAAAAACCCTTTTCAGAAGGAATAAAATCAATCAAAACAGATTTGTGTCGTACGTGGCCCGAACTACGTTTGCTCTGATCTTCCATGCAGTGTGGAAGTACGTAGGCATAGGATGCGATATCCTAGCGAGCAACCTTCCCCTCCTTTCCCGTAGGTAGGCGAACTACGTTGACTCTGATTTCTCGTTCCAGACGGGAATACGTAGGCATAAAGTGCGATACTTTGCCGAGTCATTTTATTTTCATTTTATTTTAACCCTTGACCTTTAGTTTAGATAGAATAACAATCCAAACCCGAAAACAAGCGTGGATCCCGTCGAGTACGACGGACGTGAGGGGTGCTAATACCTTCCCCTTGCGTAACCGACTCCCGAATCCAGGTTTTGGTTGCGACGACCTTACCTTTCCCGTGTTGTGCGAGGTTTACTCTGAGTGTTTCCTTTCCCTCCCGTGGGATAAATAATGCACGGTGGCGACTCTTCTGTTCAGCCGGCGCCGATTTTCGCAGTAGCGACAACATGCAATGATTTCTAACACATTGATCACACTCATAACAGAATTAACAACAACAGCATCGATTCATCATCAATCACGGGGATTAGGGAATTTCCCCTTTCTACCATATATTCATGTATATACCAATTTAACCGATCAATTCCCCCTACCTCAATTGCGATTCTGATGATGATGAACCTTCACAAATCCACAACCTTCGCGTCTTCCTTGCCAATCTTGCTCACTTGATCACTCTTGCTCCTTCACCGTGATCGTGCGTGTTCTTTCTCCTTCTTCAATTTCTATTTTCCCCAAAAAATGCCAACATTACCCTTAGTTCCAAATATTACACCTTTTATTTTCTTTTACTCTAAATAATAGTATTTCTCCCATTTTCTTAATTCCAAAAATTTCAATAATAATATTTTACTCATATATTAATATTAGTAACAATAATAATAATAATTAATAATAATATTAACATTACTATTAATTATCACACTATTATCACTATATATTAATAATATGATCCTTGGTTCTCAAATAATTCCACACAAACACGTCAACGGATAAAAATAACACCGAAACTTAAAATAATTAAAATGGGCGTTACAACTCTCCCCCACTTTAATTATTTCCGTCCTCGAAAATACCTGATGGAAACAACTCTGGATACGCTTCCCGCATCCTGCTTTCCAATTCCCAGGTTACACTGCCTCCCGCAGCACCTCCCCAAGCCACTCTCACTAAAGGTATCTTCTTTCCTCTGAGTCGCTTCATCTTGCGATCCTCGATTCTCAACGACATCGTCTCCACAATTCTGATACTGGAATGGTAACTGTTGTTGTACGTGAACTCTACCAATGGAAAATGAGTATCCCACATACCACCTTTCTCCAAAACACAAGCCCGTAACAAATCCTGTAACGTCTGAATAGTCCTCTCTGATTGTCCATCCGTCTGCGGATGATAGGCTGAACTCAGCTTCAACTTGGTACCCAAAGCTTCTTGCAAACTCTTCCAAAATTCTGAAGTGAACCTCGGATCTCTATCCGACACAATACTCAACGACACACCATGCAGCTTCACAACCACCTAAATATAGATCTCTGCCAGCTTCTCCAACGGAAAACTGATACTAATCGGCACAAAATGTGCAGACTTCGTAAGCCGATCTACAATTACCCAAATCGCATTAAATCCTCTCGCCGTATTCGGCAATCCTGTAACAAAATCCATGGCGATACAATCCCATTTCCAAACCGGAATCTCTAACGGTTGCATCATCCCAGAAGGTCTCTAATGCTCCACTTTTGATTTCCGACATATCAAACAAGCATAAACAAAACGAGCGATATCTCTTTTCATTCCTGACCACCAAAATAACTTTTTCAAATCCTGATACATCTTCGTAGCTCCTGGATGAACACTCAGGCTACTACGATGTCCTTCGTCCAAAATTGACTTCTTAAGCTCGTCATTATCCGACACACAAATTCTTCCCCGAAACCTCAACACACCAGCATCATCCAACTTGAAATCACTACCGGAGTCACCCTCGGCTCCTCGCATCAAATCCACAAGTTTCACATCCAACTTCTGGTGTTCTCTAATTATATCCAAGAAATCATTCTTCACATGCAATTTACCCAACATCACACCATCTGTCCTGAATTCACAAACCATGCTCAAATCTCTAAACTGCTCAATAAGCTCCATCTCTTTCACCATTAAGGCCGACATATGAATCGCTTTCCTTCTCAAGGCATCCACAACAACATTCACTTTTCCTGGGTGATAACTCAAACTAAAATCATAATCTTTCAGGAATTCCAACCACCTCCTCTGCCTCATATTCAATTCTTTCTGATCAAACAGATACCTCAAGCTCTTGTGATCACTGAACACCTCAAACCTCGAACCATACAAATAGTGTCTCCAGATCTTCAACACAAAAACCACCGCAGCCAATTCAAGGTCATGAGTAGGATAATTCCGCTCATGTACCCTCAATTTCCGTGAAGCATAAGCTACCACCTTCCCATTCTGCATAAAAACTCTGCCTAATCCCATCTTATACGCATCACAATACACCACAAAAGGCTCACTCGGATTCGGTAACACCAACACCGGCGCTGAAGTCAATCTCTTTTTCAGCTCTCCAAAAATCTCTTCACAAGCAGCATCCCACACAAACACTTGGTCTTTCCTCGTCAACTGAGTCAATGGTAACGCCAATCTAGAAAATCCTTCAATAAATCTTCGATAATACCCTGCCAAACCCAAAAAGCTTCTAACCTCAGTTACCATCTTCGGCGGTTCCCACTGTAACACCACACTCACCTTCGATGGGTCTACCGAAACACCATCATCAGAAATAACATGCCCCAAGAAACTCACCGTCTTCAACCATAACTCACACTTCGATAACTCAGCAAACAACTTGTTATCCTTTAACACTTGCAAAGCAATCCTCAAATGTTCCGCATGCTCTTCCTCAGACTTAGAATAAACCAGTATATCATCAATGAACACGACAATAAACTGATCCAAATAAGAATGGAAAATACGGTTCATATACTCCATGGACACTCCCGGCGCATTAGAGACTCCGAAAGGCATTACTGCATACTCGTAATGTCCATATCGAGTCCTAAATGCCGTCTTCTGAATATCACCTTCTCTCACTCTGATCTAATGATAACCCGACCTCAAGTCGATCTTACTAAATACAGGAGCTCCCACCAACTGATCCATCAAATCATCAATCCTTGGAAGAGGATATTTTTCTTGATGGTCACTTTATTCAACTGACGGTAATCGATGCACAACCGCATGCTACCATCCTTCTTCTTCACTAACAACACTGGAGCTCCCCACGACGACACACTTGGCCTGATAAACTTTCTATCCAACAACTCTTCAATCTGAGACTTCAACTCGGCCAATTCCGTTGCCGACATCCTGTACGACGCCATAGAAATAGGCCTCGTACCAGGAACAAGGTCAATGCTAAACTCAATTTCTCTCTTCGGAGGCAACTCTGTAATATCATCAGGGAACACCTCCGGAAACTCATTCACCACGGCTAACTCATCCAATAACGTCCTGCTGTCAACCGACAACGATGCAAATAAAGCAAACACCTTAGCGTCATCTGCCAACAAAGTTCTCAATTCCTTACTATATAAGGAATCTGCCAAAACTTCCTCTTCTGGAGTAAAAAACAATAACACCTTCCGATAACAATCGATGTAGACTCGGTTGAACTCCAAACAGTTGATACCCAAAAAAACATCCAAACCGCCAAGTTGTAAACAAATTAGATCCACTCCGAAATCTCAACCAAAAATAGTCAGTGAACACTTCAAACACACTAACGAAGTAGTCACTGAACCAATCGAGGGAGTTTCGATAGTCATCCGCCGCTCAAGAGTAGACGGTACCAAACCTAACCTCTTCGCACAATCAACAAAGATAAACGAGTGGGTCGCACCCGTATTCATTATAGCAGTCAAAGGAACATTATTGATAAAACAAGTACCTTTGATCGAACGCTCCTCGTCCACCGACTGAGTCCCCACCACAACAAACACTTTCTCGCTGACCTGAGGCGCTTGAGCCCTCCTCGGTTTCTCACAATGAGTACTAATATGACCTTTCTCACCGCAGTTATAGCAAGTAGGCATATTAGTCCTACAATCCGCCACCACATGGCCTGACTTCCCACGCTTAAAGCACTTCTTCGCTTCATGAGGACAATCGCTAACACAATGCCCCACAACACCACACCGATAACATTTCAAATCCATCGATGGTTTCCTCTCTCTAAACTTCTTATCAGCCACAACCTTCTGCTTTCCCTTATCGGTCGACACACTGTAAGGTGTACCATCGAATCTTTGCTTACCCTTACAGTCATTCACTGCCTTATAGTGTGCAATCCTTGCTCGGTTGTCATTATCATAAATTCGGCTTCTACTCACCAATTCAGGATAACTCCTGATCTTCTGACAAGCTATTCCCATCTTGATCTCCGGTCGCAACCCATTCTCAAACTTCAGACACTTAGAAGTCATGGCCTTGTCAGTATTGTAATGGGGACAATATTGTGCCAACTCTTCAAACTTAGCCGCATACTCGGCCACCAACATATTGCCCTGCTTCAGCTCTAGAAATTCAACCTCTTTAGCACTCCTAATATCCTCCGGAAAATACTTTTCCAGAAAACCCGTTCGAACCACCTCCCAAGTGATCGGGGTTTCCGAAGCCTCCAACCTCTGGCGACAATTGTCCCACCAAGCCTCGACTTCACCCTCCAACATGTGAGTACCGAACCTCACCTTCTGCTCATCACTGCACCCCATGGTTCTGAAGATCTTCTCTATCGCCTTCAGCCACTTCTGTGCAGCTTCCGGATCCAAAATCCCACCTTCAAACTTTGGTGGCTTGTTACTCTGGAACTGCATCAAGTCTCTGAATTGTGCGCCCACAGCCAGATTCTGATTGCCACCACTTGTGCCATTGCTTGCATAGCTGCAGCCAATGCAACATCATTCCTCCCCACAATAGTGCTCAACAACCACAACAACAGGTTAACGGAAAACAACCAAACTCTATCCTGCAGACAGACTCAACCACAACACTGGCCGGACGGACCAACCTGCTCTGATACCAACTTGTAACACCTTGTTCCCCAAAATAAAATAAAATAATCATTAAGCAATTATCAGAGTTTTTCCCCAAAAATGCGATGTCACATTTTCACCAAATTTCCACAGAAACAATTCTCTAAAATGGGTTTCAACAAAAATGCAGCGGAAAAGAATCTGTCATAAACATAAGCATGTATATATACATCATCAACATCATCATGTACAACCAGTCGGCCATCTGCCCAAAATATACAAAATATCATCCTCGTAGTTAATAAAACAAGATACGCCACAGGGGCACACAAAACATCAAATAAACACAAATACTCCCCAAAAGCCCCGATGTTACGTATCAGAGCAGTCCCTACAACATCGCCACAATCCAAGCTAGCTAAACACCTGGATTGTCTGTACCCCCGAAGAAGCACAGACCACAACAACAACAAAGGGGTGAGAAATCACGATCAAATATTAACGGTATAAATGCACATGAAATAAAAGGTAGAAACACATAAACATCATTTCATACACATCGAATCCGGACCTACTGTCCCATGCCAACACAACATACATGCAACAAATGCAACACATGCAACTCGACTCAACAATATGCGGTACCGACTTAACTCAGGATAGATCGCATACACTCCATCTGAGCAACGATCTATCCCTACCACGATCCTTCTGAGCCCATATAATCAAATCTCAGGATAGATCGCATACACTCCATTCGAGCAACGATCTATCCCTACCAACGTTCCCCACTTGGAACATGGGTGAATCGCGTACACTCCATCCGAGCAACGATTCAACTCCCGTCCATGCTCCCCAATTGGAGCACGTGAGTGAATCACATACACTCCACTGAGCAATGATTCACCATGTCCACATGCTATGCAGACACCATGCACAACAACACAGCACTCACGGTGCACACGATCCTACTGATCCATCGCATCATATAATGCATACACACCAAGCACACAAAGTGCATACGATCCTACTGATCCAATTCCTCACACAACACATCAATACAACACACACAAGGCGTATCGATCCTACTAATCCACTCATCACAATAGCATTTAAACGCAACGCATATAAAGCGTGTTGATCCTACTGATCACAATTTATCATATATCGAACATGCCTCACCCATCACCACAGTCATACATCATAACATACACCAATTCAATTATCCAAATCACATGGATATCACGAAATCACGTTTCGACACCATACATACACTCACCACAGCTCACTAATAAGCTCATTACCAAACATGACCAACAAGGGTCCAAAACCACAAAGAAATCAACACAGAACAACAACAAAACACAAACTGTTGTCGGGCTCGCTGGCGCATTCGCCTGGTGAAGCCCCGCAGCGAACACTCGCTGACCATTTGCCCGGCGAAACCAAACAGAGGCTACTGGCAGCATTCGTTGTCTAGTTCGCCTGGCGAAGCCTCGCCCCCTCATTCGCCCAGCGAATACCTGCGATCTCAGAAAAATAAAGCCTCAGCTCAGAGTCGGCAACACGCTCCGAACTCAGTCGATTCTACTCCAAGCCAAACCCCATCATACCAGACAATTGTTCCACCACCTAACTACAACATCTATCCTTGATTTAACTCGATAAATTCGCACCTCTATTCGATTAACCAACTTCTGGCATAACACTTCGAACTACCCGGAAACCCCCAAAATCAACCAAACAATTATTCTACATCACATGCAACGATTTCTAACACATTGATCACACTCATAACAGAATTAACAACATGCAACAACATCGATTCATCATCAATCATGGGGATTAGGGAATTTCCCCTTTCTACCACTTATTCATGTATATACCAATTTAATCGATCAATTCCCCCCCTTACCTCAATTGCGATTCTGATGATGATGAACCTTCATAAATCCACAGCCTTCACGTCTTCCTTGTCAATCTTGCTCACTTGATCGCTCTTGCTCCTTCACCGTGATCGTGCGTGTTCTTTCTCCTTCTTCAATTTCTATTTTCCCCAAAAAATGCCAACATTACCCTTAGTTCCAAATATTACACCTTTTATTTTCTTTTACTCTAAATAATAGTATTTCTCCCATTTTCTTAATTCCAAAAATTCCAATAATAATATTTTACTCATATATTAATATTAGTAACAATAATAATAATAATTAATAATAATATTAACATTACTATTAATTATCACACTATTATCACTATATATTAATAATATGATCCTTGGTTCTCAAATAATTCCACACAAACACGTCAACGGATAAAAATAACGCCGAAACTAAAAATAATTAAAATGGACGTTACACGATATGCGACGCATTCACTCCTACGTCTTAGGACTTCGCGTGTGCGTCCCGTTCTCCCTTTTCTCTCGCATCCTGGCGGTTGAGACCTTCCTTTTTCTCTCGCATCCTGGCGATTGAGATCCTTTCTCTTGCCCCCGTGCAATCGAGACTGTTTTTCAGTAGTTAGGCCGAACTACGGCTGCTCTGATCTCTCATACCTGTTGAGAGTACATAGGCATAGGATTGTGATGATCCTAGCGAGCACTTTTCCCCCTTTCCTGTAGTTAGATGAACTACAGCTGCTCTGATTTCTCGTACCAGACGAGAATATGTAGACACAAGACGCGACGTCTTGACGAGCACACTGACGACTAACTTCTTTGTTCTCTCGCTTCCGTGCGATCGAGACTTTCCCGCTGACGACTAATTTTCCCTTTCTCTTGCCCTAGCGCAATCGAGACCAGCCCATAGTTCTAAAACCCTTAGGTCCCCATAACTTCAAACCAACGACATACTACGTCCGTTCTACTACAAATAGGTAACGCCTAAGTCTCCAATGGTCGAGCAACATACACCTAACTGCTAGAATGCGTACGCTAGTATCGTCAACCTTTTCTCTCACCCCCGTGTGACCGAGAACATCCTGCTTTCCCGTAGTTAGCCTGAACTACGTTTTGCTCTGATTTCTCTTGCCAGATGAGAATACGTAGGCACAAGACGGCGATGTCTTGGCGAGCAATTCCCCCCGTAGTTTCCCGAACTACGTTGACTCTGACTTTCCCATTGCACGAGGGAATACGTAGACATAGAGCGGCGATGCTCTATCGAGTAAGTTCCTTCCGTTTAGCTTTAGCAGCCGTAGATAGTTTGTTTTTCACCCATAGACTAGACAACCCAAGCGTGGATCCCGTCTAGTACGACGGACGTGAGGGGTGCTCATTCCTTCCCCTTGCGTAACCAACTCCCAAATCCAGGACTTGGTTGCGATGACCTCGTCTTTTCCCTTTTTTGTCAGGTTTTTCCGATTCTTTCCTTTCCCTCTCTTTGGGATAAATAACGAAAGGTGGTGATTCTTCTATTTTCCGCTGGGTTTTTTTCGCAGTTGCTACACACTCGCCTGGGCTGTTAAGCGTTTGAGGAAGTACATGTTAAACCACACCACCCTGTTGATTTCGAAGATGGATTCGATCAAGTATGTCTTTGAAAAACAAGCATTCTCCAGAAGGATTTCCCGATGGCAAGTGGTTTTAATAGAGTATGATATTCAGTATGTTTCCTAGAAAGCCATCAAGGGAAACATTCTGTTAGAATATCTTGCTGAACAACCGATTGAGGATTATCAGCCAATGAGGTTTGATTTTCTAGATGAATATGTCATGTTTTTGAAGATGAAAGACTGTGGTGAGCCTTTACCTAACGAGGGTCCTGAGATTGGATCTCGGTGGAAAATGGTTTTCGACGGAGCTTTTAATTCATATGGTAATGGAATCGGTGCAATTATTACAACTCCTCACGATTCTCACATATCGTTTACTACCCGACTGAAATTCGTCTGCACCAATAATGAAGTCGAGTATGAAGCGTTCATTATGGGCTTAGAAGAGGTCATTGATATAAGGATCAAGAATCTTGATGTATATGGCTATTCAGCGTTGGTTGTTAATCAGATCAAAGGAGAGCGGGAAACTCGTCAGGCCAATCTGGTGCCTTATAGGAATTATGAAAGGAGACTATTGCCAATCTTTGATAGAGTTGAGTTCCATCATGTACTGAGAGCTGAGAATCAGATGACAGACGCCTTGGTCACATTATCATCGACGTACAAAGTGAATTTCTGGAATGAAGCTCTAGCTATCACCATCATGCGTCTTGATAGACCCGCCTTTGTGTTTGTAATTGAGAAGGCATCAGATGGAAAGCCTTGGTATTTTAATATCAAGCATTTTCTAAAGACTCAAGAGTACCCATCTGGGGCATCTATCAAAGATAAGAGGACTCTGAGGAGGTTAGCCGATAATTTTTATCTGAACAAGAATGAGGTGCTATATAGGAGAAACTTTGACATGGTCTTATTGCGTTGTATTGATGAGCATGAAGCAAGCCTGTTGATGGATGAAGTCCACAAGGGTTCTTTTGGTACTCATGCCGGTGGACATGCCATGTCTAGGAAATTGTTGAGAGCTGGGTATTACTGGATGACTATGGAATCAGATTGCTTCAAATACGCCAGAAAATGCCATAAATGCCAGATTTATACTAATAAGGTGCATGTGCCACCGACGCCTCTGAATGTGTTAACATATCCTTGGCCTTTTGCTATGTGAGGCATCAATATGATTGTAAATATTGAGCCAAATGCTTCCAATGATCATCACTTCATTCTGGTTGCGATTGATGACTTTACGAAAGTAGAAGCAGCTTCCTTTGCCAGTGTCACGAAACAAGTGGTCGCCTAGTTCATAAGGAAGGACATCATTTGTCGTTATGGAATTCTGGAGAGAATCATTACTGATAATTGTTCAAATTTGAATAATAAGATGCTGAAGGAACTGTGCCAGAGTTTCAGGATTGAGCATCACAACTCTTCTCCATATCGTCTGAAGATGAATGGCGTTGTTGAGGCATCTAACAAGAATATCAAGAAGATTATGTAGAAGATGGTGGTAACCTATAAAGATTTGCACGAGATGTTTCCCTTTGCTCTTCACGGTTATCGTACTTCGGTGCGTACGTCAACTGGGGCAAGTCCTTTCTCACTGGTGTATGATACGGAGGCAGTCTTACCATTAGAAGTTGAGATTCCCTCTTTAAGGGTATTATCTAATGTGAAGCTTAACGAAGCTGAAAGGGTGCAAGCCAGGTTGAATCAGCTAAAATTGATTGACGAGAAGAGATTGGTAGCCATTGCTCATGGCCGGTTGTACCAGAGTAGGATGAAGAAAGCCTTTGATCAGAAAATGCATCCTCGGTGCTTCTAGACAGGTTATTTGGTGTTGAAAAGGATCCTTCCTCCTCAGACAGATCACAAGGACAAATGGACTCCCAACTATGAAGGTCCATATGTGGTAAGAAAGGTTTTCTCTGGCGGAGCCTTATTACTATCAACCATGGATGGTGAAGACTTTTCGTCCTCTATGAATGCAGACGTGATTAAAAAATACTTTGCTTAAAAGAGACCCGCTGGACACAAAAAGAAAAGTCCAGGCAAAAATGGGACATCCCGACGGACCATAAAAAGGAAAGGCTCGAGCAAAAATTAGGGATAAAAGGAAAAGAATGAACCTGCAAGGTTGAAAACCTGAAAACGCGACCCTGGCAAAAATGGGTATCCCGGTGGATTGAAAACCCGAAAGGGAGATCCAGGAAAAAGTTAGAGATTTGAAAGCAAATGACTGCGGCCTATGTTCGATCTGTGAGCTTATCCGGTACACAATTATCCCGAAGGAAAGGAACCAGTCCAATCAGTCTTTTCAAAAGGCGAAACATGGGGGAACATCAAAGGCATACGGGTCATAGCTGAAATGACGCATGGTGGTTGTCTGTTTCCACATTACCAACATTTGTGTATATTCTTTTTCTTTTTGCGCAATTACCTCTTTTCAGGGATTGCATCCGAATTGTAATTCGCCTATTTACAGGCCTTTCATCAATAAAGTATTCATTTCAGTCAAAGAGCTTTTCATTTCCTGTTTTTACCTTTACTATTTTGTTTCCAAAAACGTCCGTTATTTTTGATAAGCATTATAGGTGAAAACATGAGGTTGTACAGAGCATAATGAAACTAATGGATTTGCTTGAACAATAAGTGTTTTGAGTGGTAACTTAGGTAACCATTTCACATATGGGGCATCCTATTGTTTCTTGTTTGTTGCAGGATGGCAGAGTCCTCTCCCCAATAGAGCTTTTCTTCCTAGCGATGAAGTTCTAACAATAATGCATGGTGAATTATTCCTCCCCTAGCAGGAGTTCGGAGTTGTATTTCCCAACCGAAGTTTGACTCGTACTCCCCAGCGAGTTTTCGAGGGGTGACTACATCAGATAGAATGCAGTCAGGCATTTTCATTTCCCCACAGCAGAGATTTTTTCTTCCTCACATAATTCTGTTATCAAGTCAGAACTGTTGTCACCAGCGGAGGAGTATATCGTAACTCCAGCGGAGCAGAGTTTTTGTCTCCGCACCAAGGCTAATCCCCAACAGGGTGGATTTATTCTCAACATATTCAGTGGAGTAAGGTTAAAGGATATTCCCTCAGCGGCAGGTTGGATTTCAATTCAGTGTTACTCTTTAGTAGAGGCAACGTCCTTGACATCCTTCCCCAACGGAGTCGACGTTCTGGTGTCTCTTCCCGGCAAGATCAATATTCATGAATTTCTTCCCTGAGCATAGTTTAGTGTTGATTCCCTCGACAGGTACATCAACGGCAGGTTGGTATCTCCAGCAAAGTCAAATGATCATTGGCATTTTACAAGATCAGTTTTCGGGATGAGCTCCTAACAGATGGTATTCTCATTTTCCTCAGGGTAGATGTTTACGCAGAGCTTGTTTATCCCCTAGTAAAGTGGAGTTCTCTGTAGATGTTATTCCTTGTGGAGGGGAATCATTAATAGAGGTTACTTTCATCTCTTCATCAGGAAAAAATCTTCAGTAGAAGTCTATGATATCCCCAAGAGGGAGGATTGTTACTTGTATGTCCCCGGCAGGCGGATTTTTATTCCAAGCAAAGTGGAACCTTCAGCGGGATCTGGTTATCCCCACTAGGTGAGATTTTAGCGTTATTCTTGATTCCCCACTGAGTGGAATTTTGGTGTTTTACCTAGCAGGGTGAAGTTTTGCAAGAAGGCCATCCAGCGCGTATTCCTCAGCAGGGTTTGTTGGTTGGTCTTCTCGGCACTCCTCCGAGTTGTGTTCCTTTGCATTTGCATAACATCCTCCTAAATGCATAGCATTTTCATTTCGTATGGAACATTACGCCATTTTCAAACGTATGCATCTGAAGCATAAGCCAGGGTTGATACCTTTGGTTCCAGTTGTCTCTTCGACAGCTAATAGTTTTATTCAGAAGAGTTTTGCGTTATCCCCATCAGAGTGGATCTTTTGGTTGTTCATTTTATTGGGTTCTCCCAACGGAGTCGTTTCTTTAAATGTCTTCTTTCGCCAACAAAGTTGTTTGCTTGACGTCATTTTCCCCAGCAGAGTCGTTTGTTTAAACCTCTCTTTTCCCGTCGGAGCGTTCTTTGCAGGTTATGAGTCGGTTGATTCTGTTTCTTGCCTATTCTGGGTGTGTCATCCCAACTTTTGGTTGGTAATCCCCAGCATAGTCCGAAGTCTTATGATTGTTATTCCATCTTTTGGTTGGTAATCCTTTGGTGTGTTATCCCAACTCTTGGTTGGTAGCCTTTGGTTCCTCATGCAGAGTCGTTCTTCCAACTGTTGGTTGGTATTCTTCATGTTCTTGGATGTTATCCCAACTCTTGGTTGGTAACCTTTGCTTCATTCTAACTCTTGGTTGGTATCCCATTTGCGGTTGGTTGTTATCCCAACTCTTGGTTGGTAACCTTTGCTTCATTCCAACTTTTGGTTGGTAGTCCATTGGTGGTTAGTTGTTATCCCAACTTTTGGTTGGTAATCCGTCGCTTGTTGGCCGTTATTCCAACTTTTGGTTGGTAATCCCCAGCTGAGTCCAAAGTTTGTTGGTAATCTTTATTATTTAATTCAAAACAAATCCAAAAGGTGCAAGAGGAAAGAGAAACTTTTTGGAGTAAAATCTGGTGCAGTATGGCCCCTACCCTATTGACACCACATATGGATTTCTTACAGCCTGTTTTATGCATCACAAATCATTGGAAACACCCAAGACTCTCTGCACCAAGATTCATGTGAAGATTTGTTCTTTTCTCCCTCCAAAAGATAGAGTAATCCAAATCTCCAAAATCTAACAAGCTTTCACTTCCTCTATAAATAGAGACTTTCTCTATGTATCAAAGACAACAAGAACAAGCTAATAAAACCAAAAGAAACTCACCAAGAATCTTGCTATTCATTTTTCTTGAAATTCAAGCAAGTTCCTTAATAACCTTCAAAATCTGTCTTGGTCAGATTTCTTACTAAAACCATTTCCAAGCATTGAGACTCACCATAAACCATCAACATAACCCACAAATGACCTTTAGAAGGTGTTAAAGCCATTAAACCAGTCCAATACCTCATATATCCAAAAGTCAACTTCAATCTAACAAACTTTGACTTTTCATACAAAACTAGATAACTCTTTACTCAAGCTTGTTTCAACCATCTTGACACTTCAAACACCTTTGGTTTGAAGTGTACCAACTGTCAAAAACATTAAAAGACCTCTGCATCATTGGTTATTGGATCTGTCACAAAGACCTTCATTTGCTTCAAGTGCAAGAAAGTTGTTGGTTCACCAAGGCTCGTTTGAGATTAGTTGGAACAACTCTTCAAGGTTTTCCCTACTAAAATAGCTTGCTTGGAAGTCTACAACAGGTTAGTGATCACTATCTTAATTTTGAATTGCCAAGAACATGATTGAGGTGCATTTGTAGGAACATGTTTGAATACAAGTACAACTCATGAATAAATCTGCCATGACTATTTGCCTTTTCTCATCAATATGTTTAACACCCTTCTAGTCATCATAAAATGTTGTACTGCTATGTGAGATTCTCTTAAATATTGATTTATGTCATGTATGAACATAAGGGAGAAGGTTTGTAACTGTCATGAAGAGTAAGTGTTGAGTTTGAATTTTGTTTCTCCCATTGCTGAACTTTTAACTGCTTCTGTTAGGGATAAAGTTGTTGACTTTGTTTAGAGTCAATTTTAGGTCACTCTAAACTTGGAAACCTTGATGGATTGTGCTTGACACTGTTAGCATGTCATGTTTATATGAGCAATTTGTGTAGGGTCTGTTCAAGCCAGTTTTTATGTTGATTTAAAAATTGTTTTGAATATGTCTATGTCTTGTATGTGCCTACTGTTTTGAATATGTCTATGTCTTGTATATGCCTATGTCTTGTGTTTGATTATGTCTTGTGAATGATGAATGGAGTTCTGCCATGAACTGGTTGTTTGATTGTTATCACAAGTCACTTTGCATTGGCTACAAATGTTAATAAGGTTTATAATGTTTGTTTCTGCTGCAAACAACTTTGAGGGTGTCATGACAACCTCCTAGACCTTAAATCCTTTGTGCTGATAATTTGAATCAAAGGTCCCTATGTGTTTAACTTTTGATGTGTTGGATTTGTTTTGATTGATTCTTTTTGGTTTTGGTGCTGCTACATCAATCTTAGCCATTTTCCAAATTCACGTGCAAGATTTTCAAATCAAATACCATATTCTATTCTAGTATAAATTTGATGCATCATTGTGTTTGAACTTTGTATATATCATGTTTAGAATGTGTACACATCTTCTATTTGATCCAAGCATGTTAGTTTTGCACTCAAACTTTGAAAATGCATCTCAAACCATCATTATGCAATTGCTATCGTTTTTTAAGCTATGAACATAATTTGAGAAAACTAAGATTACCATCATTTCCCTTGTTAAAAATCACGTGAGTTAGACTTTGAGTTTGTTAAATTTGATGTTGTTTTGACAAGATTTGAATGTTCACGTTTTGTGGCATTTTGAATTTTTGTTGCTTGAACTTTTGCACAAAATTCACACTTGGAGGTTTATATTGCACTAGGGTGGTTTGATACATTGGATGTATCACCACCCCAGTGGTTATGACCTACGCGCTCATGTATTTGCCTTGCCCAATGTCCTGAGTTCAATCCGTGTGGAGATCAACTCTTTTGGCATTTTTGCATTTTTCATGTTTTAACATTTAATCTTCTTTCTCCATTAATTATCCACACGCGCACACTAGATGAGTTGGTGAAGTTTTAGACTTGTGACCAATGATTGTGGGTTTAACACTTACCGTGTGCATTCTATTCTTTTTAATCACTTGAATGTTTTATGCTTTCTTCATAAACTTAAAAACCTCATAACTTTTCCATTTTTTTCACATTTTTGATCTATTCTTTTTACAAAATGTTCTTAATTATGTCTACTTTCACACAGTGAGAAAACAATTCAAGGATATTAATCCTAGAAATACTTTATCCCACTTGAAAGTCATATTGCATTTTAGGGTTTTTACCTTGTTTCTTGTTGAAACTTTTCTTAAATACTTCTTGAGCTATTTTGTGAG
Source organism: Lathyrus sativus (assembly GCA_963859935.3). Taxonomy (NCBI): domain Eukaryota; kingdom Viridiplantae; phylum Streptophyta; class Magnoliopsida; order Fabales; family Fabaceae; genus Lathyrus; species Lathyrus sativus. The sequence continues at coordinate 172,110,915 of OZ012736.1, forward strand.
ATTTTTTTGATCCATACATGTTTGTTAACTTTTTTGAGTGTTTGAGTTTTTCTTGACTCAAGGCCTTATCATTTTCAAATCCTTGCTTTTACTTGCATCTAATAGTTTGACAATTGTGAACTATGTCTATGAATTATGCTATCTCTTGATGTTGTGACCTCTTGAGTGTATTCTTCATGTATCCTCTACTTGTTTAGAAGTCTTGTTAGAACTCTAATGTGATAGGATATGCTTCATTTTGGTTATTACCATGAACTTGTATGCTATCCTCATGAAACTTTGAACTTGAACTGTTGTAACATTTCTTGCATGCTTACTTGCATTTGATTGTCATTAATGCATGATTTGTTAGTCTTATGTTGTTACATTTGAAACCCTTTGAACTCTATGCCATGCTTGCCTCAAGTTATTACTTATTTGCACTTAAACTTGTTTGAATTACATGCGGTTGTCTTGATGGTTGTAACCTTATTTCCCTTCATCTTTGTTAAGATACTTCAAATTAATTTTACCTTATATACTTGGTCTTATAAGAACCTCTACCATGTTCCCTATCTAAGATATTGTAATATCTTTGTTCTTTATTGGTTGTAACCATTTGCTTTGATTATAATCTTTGCTTGTTGTTGTCACATACTTGTATCTCTTCCTTGGTTGCTACCATGCTCTATATGTTCATCATGTTTGAATGAATGTTTATGTATGCTTTTAACTTTGTTAAGTTATTCCCCAAGTGATGGAACTTGTTAGTTCTCATCCAGTTGCCCCATCTTTCCCCATTCCAAAGGAAAGTCTCTTCATTGACCCTTGGGTCATAGATAGCTCATTACCCTCCCTTTGACTTTGTTAAGTCATCTTGAACCATAACTTAATTAATGTAGAACCTATCAACCATTAGACTTTTTCTATAAAGTCTAAAAGACCTACCCCTTGTTAGGAGTACCCTTCAATTAGAACTTTAAGATATAATTTGTCAACTCTATGTAAGAATCATGGTGATGATTATTTACTCCCCTCTTGGCTTTTGTCAAAGTCAACCCCCTAGTTAGGTTAGGTTCTCAACTTAGATTTAGAGAGTTGGTTAACTCTATATAAGTATCATGGTTATGGATACTTACTCCCCTTTGGAACCTTGATTGTTATCAAGAGTTCTTCATCTTTAGTTAGGTGAACTACGGTTGCTCTGATTCTATCCTAGTCAGGATACGTAGGCAAAGGATGCGATATATTTGCGAGCAAACTTTGAAACATCAACCTTAAGTCTTTACCTAACCTTATACCCTATCCCAAGCCATATCAAGTAACTTAGCATACAAACAAACAATAGGTTCATGTAGAGTACTACACATGCTTAGGATGTGAAATACCTACCCTAGGCATTACCAACCCCCGATTCCTGAATCTCTTAGCGTTGTTGTTACATCGTGCAAAAGGTTTTTCTTTCTTTAAACCTTTCCTCTAGATAAATTAAAGTCCGATTGTGAATTTAATGAATTAAGATTCAAGTTAATCAATAGCTTGGTATCACGATTCTCACCGCAACAAAAATGGCGACTTCACTAGGGATATCAAACTTAAAATTTGAGGGTTTAACCTATTTTGTTTATTTGTATGCTATATTCGTGAATATTTGCTTACATGTATATTTGTCAATATATCTATCTGTATTGGATATCATGAGTGGTGAGATAAAGTCCTAGCTCGGACTTGAGTGACACATTTGATAGGATGTGATATGATCAATAGTTGACAGTGGGGAGTAGTCCTAGCAAGCTTAACATATGATGTAATCATGCTCAGTGGAGACCTCCTTAAGTAACACTTTTACCCCACTAGGCCTTTTTATGATTGTATGCTATATTCATTAATTGTTTCAACCTAAGAGTTTGCGAAGCTAAGGACCTTTAGTAACACTTTTACCCCACTAAGCCTTTTTAGGACGTAGTGCGGAAACTGTTAGGGAGTAGTCCCGAAACAGTTGTTACGCGATGCTACACTCAGACGAGTTTATCTTAAGAATATTATCGACTCACATAAGTAGTTGTGTTGGTTGATAATATCCGAAGGATTTACTATGACTCTGGGAACTTTGATAGAACTCGTTTGGCAGGTACAAATTAACTCATAGTGAAAATCCTTGGGGAGGGGTAGACCTTTTGACTCCATTCTTTGGCCTTGAGTTTAGGAAGCCTTGTGTGTGCATGTGCATTATATTTGTGAATATTTTCCTTTGTGTTATGTGTGCATCATCTCATCATCTCATCATGGAATTTCATGTTACAACTGGTTTTATAAAGCTCAGTCGACTTCTTTGTGTAAAATCCTAGATATATCATGGATATTGGAACAAGAAATACAATTTCAAGAAGCCTGATACATCCGAGTTGAGAAAACTAGGAACTATGGTATCAGAAGAATTTGGAAAAAGAAATGGGAAGATTTTGAGCATATTCAGAACAGGGATGGAAGAAGGAACCTCAACACTTTGGTTCAGTTCTATGACCCATTGTATAATTGTTTCACTTTTCCCGACTATCAGTTGATGCCAACCTTGGAAGAGTATGCCTACTTTGTGGGGGTCTCTATGAAGGATCAGAAACCATACAGTGGATTGGAAAGCTTACCTTCATCAAAAGAAATAGCAGATGCTCTTCACCTTGAAGTATCTGAAATTAAAGCTAACCGTGCCACCAAAGGCGGAGTTAAAGGTTTCCATTCAGAATTCTTAGTCAAGAAAGCTTCCTACCTTACCAAAGAAGGGATCATGGACGCATTTGATGCAATATTTTCTCTATTGATCTATGGATTAGTATTGTTTCCAGAAGTTGAGGAATTTGTCAATTTCTCTTCTATTACAATATTTTTAAGTGGCAACCATGTGCCTACCTTGTTAGGAGATGCTTATCACTCTATTCATCATCAGACGCTTCAAGGAAAAAGAACTATTCTTTGTTGTTTACCTCTGTTGTACAAATATTTCGTAAACCATTTGCCATGAACCGACGCTTTCAAAGAAAATCCCAATGGATGGAGATGGTCTCAAAGGATTATATCCTTAACACAAGCTTATATTCATTGGTACAATCCTGCCTACGATAGAGGAGTCTATTTTGACCAATGTGGAAGATTTTTAAATATACCACTCATTGGAGTAAGAGGAGGGATCAACTACAAGCCAACTCTGGCCAGACGTCAATTTGGTTTTCCGATGAAAGACAAACCCACCAATGTGCTCTTAGCAGGTTTCTTTTATCTCAACATCGAAGCAGCGGAGAGTATGAAAAATAGCACAATTGATGCTTGGAAGAACATCCAGAAAAAGACAAGCGCTGACCTAGGGAAGAGGAAATGTGTAGCTTTTGAACCATTCACTCAGTGGGTCCAGTCTAGAGCAAGAGATTTGAAGATGCCATATCTCCCAGAAAAGAACGCACAGATTGTCACCGCGTCGTCATCCTCTGCCATTCCTATTGAAAAGATGGAAGAATACCAAGAGTTGCTTGCAAGAGCTCAACTTGAAAGGGACACTTGAGAAGGAAAGTATCACGCACTTTCCTCTGAAACAACAAAGCTCATCAGAGAAGTACAAGAAAAAGACGAATTGATAAATTGGCTCGAACAACGAATGATCAATGGGGAAGCAACAAAGGAGAATTTATTTTTCTCTAGTATCAAACCCACTCAAAGCATTCATGAATACTCAAATGTCCCTCTAACCTCTGGATCATGGAAAGGATTAGTGGACAAGCTTGTAATGGAAAATGCGATACTGAAGAAATTGAAGAGGCCTCACATTTGAAGTTCTCAAGACCTAGTTTCTCGATGTAAACTTAGGCTTCTTGTATTGTGTTTCAAAAGTTGTAACTTTTCCCAGTAATGAATGAAATGAGGGTTTAGCATGATTGATCTCCTGAGTTTTGTAAAACCAGTTGCATTTTGCATTGCATTTTTTCATTTTACTAATCATTTAAGGAAATTCAAAATTTTCTTTTGCAGACATTGACATGGAACGAAGAAGCAGGTTTTCATTTCTAAGCCTAAGACTGATAACCTCAGGATCCTGGCAGGCCTTGTCAGGAACCCCGTTGCTTTTATCGCCAAATACGGAGATCTTCTACCGCTACTCAACACCAGAGTTAACGAGGACATGTTGCGAGCCCTCGTTGAGTTTTATGATCCGGTATATCACTGCTTTATCTTCCCAGACTTCCAGCTGCTCCCGACTATAGAAGAATGCTCTACTTACCTGAAGATGAAGGTGAGAAAAACACTTAGAAAGGGGGGGGGGTTGAATAAGGGTTTAGAAAAAAAAATATCGTAATAAAAACAACACAAGATTTTTATCCTGGTTCGTTGAACTCAACTAATCCAGTCCACCCTATCAAGGTGATTTGCCTTTCTCCACAAGGACTTAATCCACTATATTCAAACAGAGTGTCAACCACTAAGAACAACTATCTTAGTCTTCTCAAGAAATCCTGACCACAACTTGGTCTTCTTAAGGAATCTTTTACAAATAAATGTAAACTAAACAAGTGTTTAAGTTGCTTCTAAAAAGCTATATCACACACTGTGATTTTTACACTTAGTTTGAGAACGAATACAAACTATTTAGCTTATGAAATGAAATTGTATAAGAGCTTGAGAGTAGTTTTGATTTGATTTCTCAGTAATTCGTCAAAGATTCGTTAACCTTGAAATGTTGTTAAAGACATCCTTTTATAGACTAGAAAGTCCAATGCTTGAAAAATGTGCCTTGCTGTGTAGCTGAAGCCTTTTGTCTTCTATTGACTCTAGCTTTCCCAGAAAAGGAATGTTCAGACAAATCCCTTTTGTCTGATTTCCTGTGCCATACATGAATAAGGAAAGAGTCGTTTGGAATATACCAACGGATATATCTTTGAATAATATTTTCTTCAACAAGCTTTTGTCTCAAAGTTATCAACATCAGAGTCTTGATGTTATCAGAGTTTTGCAGCCAGTGCTTTCAGCGTGAATATCACTCAGAGCAGAGTTTGAATAACAAAGCCTTTGTACTTGCAGCGTAAAGTACTTCAGAGTCTTCTTGAAATAATGCTTGAAACTCTTCATACAAAATCTTCAACTACGCTTCAGAGTCTTATGTAGCTTCTACTTCAGAGTCTCTTCTGGCAGCGCTCAGAGTCTTCTGATCACTTGCTTCTGATGCTTCAGAGCTTTGCGTAGAATACTGTTCCGATGCATTTTTGCTTCCATAGTAATATTTATTTTAATATCTGAAACAAAAACACTAGAACAAAATTAGAGTATATATTTTCTTAATACAAATTTTCATTATAGTTATCATCAAAACATAGAGATATAATTAAACACCAATTTGTGTTCTAACAATCTCCCCCTTTTTGATGATGACAAAAACATAGGAAATTTTGTTCAATAAAAAGGATAAAATATATAACTCCCCCTGAGATAAAGAATCTCCCCCTGAAATGAATACTCTAATAGAAGAAAATACTTCCCTTTTTGCATGAGTATACTTTTCAGATTAAGAGTCTGATTAGAATCCTGGTTAGAATATGCTTTCCAGAATCAGAGCTTGATTTACTTTCCAGAATCAAAGCTTGATTTGCTTTCCAGAATCAGAGCCTGGTAATAGCTTGATTTACTTTCCAGAATCAGAGCCTGGTTTACTCTTACTGATTTTCTTTCCAGAATCAGAGTCTGGTATACTTTTAGGATCAGAGCCTGGTTTGAATTATCAGAGCCTGGTAATCAGAACCTGGTTTGAATAAAAGTCTGGTTTGGGGATTCTCAGGGTAACTTCAATAAATTTTGTCAGATGATACGTTAGTTCTGAAAGACTAAAATTCAATGTTAGTTAAAAATGTTTATGTCTGAATTCCATTTTAGTGACTGTTTATTTTTGAACAAACATAATTTCTTTTTTTTTCTCCCCCTTTTTGTCATAATCAAAAAGAAAAACTTTTTAAGACAGAAAAGAATAACAGAGAAAAAAAATATAAGCACAGATAATGAAACATCCAACTTCATAGATAAATAGAATGCAGAAAACATTCAGAGAAAACAACAAGATAACAAAACACAACAAACATGTGCACAAACATAACAGAAAAAGAAACTAAGATTGGCGAGAGGCTATCAACTTCAGAAGATCTGTAATCTGAGAATTAGATTCCTCTTGTTTAGACATCCAAGTCTTAATCTCATCTATTGTTTGTTCTTGCTTGACAATCCATGTTCTGATCTCTTTGTTACTGGCTTCTAGCAGAGCAAACTTTTCTTCTAGATCTGGTCTCTCTGTCTTGATCTCAAAAGAAGCAGGTGCAGATGCAGATTCAGTAGCTGGAGCACTATCAGTGACCATTGCAGATGCAGATGCAGGTTCTTGAATCACAGAAGTAAAAGCTTGTTCCATAATTATCAGAGCTGACTGATTAGGCACAACAATTTCTTCAGTAACAACAACTTCTGGAGGAGTATCTTCATACATAGGTTCAGCAGCATGTGCATTTTCCAGAGCCAGAACTTGAGGTCTACTCATGTTCAGAAAAGTCTGTTTGATAACTTCAGCAAATTTCACCTTTGCATCATCAGAGCAAATGGTGCGAAGATTTGAAGCAACAGTGTTGAACCTTGAGATGAATCTGTTCCAAGAGGCTTCAGAAGCATCTGGATTCACACTAGACAAATAGTCTTTCTTCACAGAGGATATTCATACATTCATTTCCTTCTTGAAGCCATCAAAAAGCGTACCAACATCCATTATGGGTTTAGGTTTAAGAAAGTTTTCTAGAGAAGGTGTTTTTGGTTGTTCTGGTGGGGATGGTATTGTAAAGGTTGGGATAATGAACAAAGGACGAGGATATGGTGTAGAAGATGTTTAGCCATATGATTCAGCAGAATCTTGATGTTTTAGATAAAAGTGTTTAAGTTTGAGTCCAAAGGGAAGGTTATCAGAGGATAAAGGTTTGAAAGAAGCAAAAGAAACAAAATCAGATGATCTTGGTTCATAGCCACAAAGTGAGGGTGGTGAGTTTACTACTAGGGGAACATCAGATTCAGAAGAATCAGATGATGCAGAAGAATGACAGGATGTAGAAGAAACATCAAACAACATCTTTAAAGGTTGAACGTCAAGAACCTCAGAATCAAATATGAATGATTCAGAAGGTTGATGTTGTTCTGGTTGAGGAACAGAGGGGATGGGTTCTTCTGGTATAGATTTTTGGGGTTCTGGTTGTTGTGGAGTAGGTTCTTCTGGTAGTGGTTTAGAAGTTTGTGGTTCTGGTGGGGGAATTTCAGAGTTTTGTTCTTGTGGTGTAGAAGATGTTTGTTTATCAGAGGGAGAATATCAGATGGTTGAGAATGTGTTGGTTCAGATGGAGTTGGTTGTTGTTAGGGTACATAAGGAGCTGTTATAGAAGGTTTCTTTGGTTTAGAAACACGAGGAAAAGAAGGTGAAGGAGAGGGTATAGGTTCATGGATAGGTTGATCAGATGTTAGTACCTCTTTGACAGTTTGCAAGATAGAATCTAAACTTGCCTCAGGAGGATTAGCCTTTTGCTTCTTAACCCTCTTAGGTTTGACAGCAGCAGCTTCACCAGAGGCTTTCCTCTTGGGTTTTGAAGATCCTTCTTCAACAACCTTCCTCTTCTTCTTGTGTCTTCCCTCATAAAGATCTGGAGTAGGTTCGCTTGCTTTCTGAACCAGATTTGCTGGTAGAGGAGTTCCATCTTTTAGACAAGTTGATATATAATTCAGAATAATCTCCCTTGGTTCATTAGCGAAGAACATAGGAAAATCATCCACTGGTATCCTTCTTTTACCGACCTCTTCAGAATTTATTTGATTTAGTGCAGAAGTGAGTTCTTCAACAACTTTCATCCTCTGAAGACTTTTCCCATTCAGAGGTTTTCCAACTACAGAAGCTAACTCTTCCTTTAATCCAGGTTCCACCAGATGTCCAACCAAACCATTCTCAGTCAGAATGTCTAAAATGAGTCTTCCCATAGGAATCCAATTCCTCATCTTCTGATGTTTGGTTCTGACTTCTTCCCTTGATTGTTTTACGTGTGTCCACAGATGATTGAAAAGTAGATAAGGCAGATCCACTTTTGTGCTCTGACTCAGACAGTACATGAAGTACATCTGATCAGTATTGACATAATCAGGAGAGTTTGAGGACATCCTGTGGTGAATGCAACCCATAAAGATCTTGGCCCAGATCCTGTAGTTTGACTTCAGATCTTTCACCTTATTAGAAGCTTCTCCAGATGAGCAAACTTCTCTATACACATCAGTCATATCCACACGCCCATCTGGCAGATTTGTGACACCATCAGTTTCTTCATAACCTATGAGCTTCCTTATCGGATCCTCAGTAATGATGATTTCCTTACCCAGAACATATGAAATAATGAACTTAGGGCATGTAGTAGCATGAATCCAAAATTCCTTTACTAAACAAGGATAAACTAATCCCATCAGCCTATCAAAGAACTTAGTCCAGCATTGAGCATCAACAATGGGACGAAGATCATACCCATTTTCAGCAAACAATTCAAAGTTTACAATGGATTCACACAAGACTTCCAGTTTGTCAACAGGTGTGAGTAAAGTTCTAACAGGTTCCTTGAAGGTAACAACACCCATGTTGGAAGATGAGACAACAACCATGGTTGATTGAAACTGAGCAGAAGTTGATGAAGAAGTAGCCATTGATGTTCTTGAAAGAGATTTAGGGTTACAGACGGTTTTGGGTTTGGGAGAGAGATGAAAACAATGAAATAAGTAGAAATGCATACAAGAGTGTGAGAGAGTGAAAAGTGTGAAAAGTGAAGTGTTGTGGTATATATAGAAGAAATTAGGGCACACAAGAGTCACATGTTCAGCACGCTTACACTTAACATTTAATGAAAAGAATATAATCATTTCAAGCAATTAATGATTCTGACAATTGGGGGGAAAACGAGAAACTCAATATTCAAAAAAAGTACCTCAAACGTCAATTCAGTAATGTGCACTCCACCTTTTCAGATTCAGAGTTACACGTGTTTGCTTGCATGTGCTTCTGAAACTTCTTTGAGAAATGAAACGTTAGCCAACGTTCAGATCCTCTGAGGCTTGTTAGTTCATATTTGCACACAATAAATAAAATAATAAACAATAAATAAATATATGTAATACTTCAGAGTTAAAACATTTTCATCTGAGGAAATTTTCTTCTGATAAACATTTTATTCTAGACAGAAATCCATACTTATATTTTTCAGAATAAATTTAAATCTATTTTCAACAAGGGGTTTTGTAAAAATATCAGCCCATTGATGATCTGTATCAACAAAGCTTAAACTGATAATTCCCTTCTGAACATAGTCTCTGATGAAGTGATGTTTTATCTCTATATGTTTTGCCTTAGAGTGTAAAATAGGGTTTTTAGACAAACATATAGCAGAAGTATTATCATATAAGATTGAAATATTACTCTCATGGATCTGATAGTCTTCTAGTTGACTCTTCATCTAGAGCATCTGAGTGCTACAACCAGTAGTAGCAATGTATTTTGCTTCTTTTGTTGAAAGTGAAATTGTGGGTTGCTTCTTGCTGAACCAAGAGATCAGATGACTTCCAAGAAACTGGCAGCTTCCAGAAGTACTCTTTCTTTCAACTCTGTCTCCAGCATAGTCAGCATCACAGAATCCAACTAATTTATAATCATCAGATCTTCTGTAACACAAACCCACGTTAGTAGTACCTTTTAGATACCTTAGAATCCTCTTAACAACTGTTAAGTAAGATTCTCTAGGATCTGATTGGAATCTGGCACACAGACAAACACTAAATAGAATATCAAGTCTAGAAGCAGTCAAATACAGAAGAGATCCAATCATACCTCTGTAAAGCTTTTGATCTACCTTCTTACTTACCTCTTCCTTACCAAGAGTGCTTGTAGGATGCATTGGGGTTTTAGCCAACTTGCTTTCAGTCATATTAAACTTCTTCAGAAGCTCCTTCACATACTTAGTCTGATGTATGTAAGTGCCTTCTGGAGTTTGATTGACTTGGATTCCCAAAAAGAATCTGAGTTCTCCCATCATGCTCATCTCAAATTCATCCTGGCCATAGGAGCATAAGTCTCTGTGTAGTCAATTCCTTCTTGCTGACTGTACCCTTGAGCAACTAGCCTTGCTTTGTTTCTTACAACTTCTCCTTGCTCATTCAATTTGTTTCTGAAGACCCATTTAGTTCCAATGATGTTGAAACCTCTTAGTCTTGGAACCAGATCCCAGACGTCATTTCTGGTGAATTGATTTAGCTCTTCTTGCATAGCAAGTATCCACTCATTATCGTTCGGAGCTTCATCCATGGAAGTTGGTTCAATGATAGACACCAACCCAAAAAGTGACGTTCCAGATGATCTGAGGAAAGACCTTGTTCTGATAGGGTCATCCTTCTTTCCAATTATCATATCCTCTGGGTGAGAGGCCTTAATTCTGGATGATGATCCTTTAACATTTGGTTCTGGCCATTTCTTGCAATGTTCTATTTTCCCTCTCTACAACTCCATTCTGTTGTGGAGTTCTAGGGCAGGAGAAATCATGTGCAATGCCATTTTCTTTAAAATATTTTTCAAAATATTTGTTTTCAAATTCACCACCATGATCACTTCTGACTTTAACAATTTTAAAGTCCTTCTCGTTCTGGACTTGTTTGCAGAAGTCAATAAATTCAGCATGAGACTCATCCTTGTGTTTTAGGAATTTCACCCATGTCCATCTGCTGTAGTCATCAACAATGACTAATCCATACTTCTTGCCTCTGATGGATGCAGTTTTCACTGGTCCAAATAGATCAATATGAAGTAGCTCTAATGGTCTTGAGGTTGAAACAACATTTTTAGTTTTAAAAGAAGATTTTGAAAATTTTCCTTTTTGACATGCTTCACAAAGAGCATCTGAGTTAAACTTCAACTGAGGAAGTCCTCTGAGCAGATTGAGTTTATTAATTTGAGATATACGTCTCATACTAATATGCCCCAATCTTCTGTGCCAGACCCATTGCTCATCATTAACAGACAAAAGGCATTTTACATTCTGAACCTTTAGTTCTGAAAGATTGATTTTATAAATGTTGTTCTTCCTCTTTCCATTAAATAGGATTGAGCCATCCTTTTGACTGACAGCCTTGCAACATTTTTGATTGAAGATTATGTCATAACCATTGTCACTTAATTGACTTATGGACAATAAGTTATGTGTTAATCCTTCAATAAGTAACACATTAGAAATGGAAGGAAGGTTACCATTACCTATGGTTCCAGAGCCAATTATCTTGCCCTTCTGGTTCCCTCCAAACTTGACGTCACCTCCAGATCTAAGCTCCAGGCTTTGGAACATACACCTTCTTCCCGTCATATGACGCGAGCAGCCAGAGTCCAGGTACCAGGACCGGTGTTTCGAATTTGCTGCTAAGGATGTCTGCAACAAATATTATTTTGTTTTTAGGTACCCAAATCTTTTTGGGTCCTTTAGGGTTAGTTGCCTTAAAGTTTTGTCTGAACTTCTGTCTTTTGACAGCAGGTTTGTTCTGACTAACTTTAGGTTAAAACACATGAATGTTCTGACTAGAACGTGTGTGTTTAATATCATTAAGATGACCAAACTTGAAATGAGTATACAAGGGAGTATGCTTAATGATTAGTTTATCAACAGATGTTGGATTTAAATCCTTCTCAGAAGAAGATTCATATCCAATACCTTTCCTGTTGTTTCTTCTAACACCATAGATCATTGAAGCCATCTTGCTTCTATCTAGGCTTCTAACCAGAAACTTCTGAAAACTATAGTCATATTCTTCTAAAATGTTTTTAGATTTAGACTTAATTTCAATTTCAGAATCTTGTTGAGCTTTTTCTAATTCATTTTTAATTTTCAAATTGTTTGCTTTAAGCTTAGAAGCTTCTGGTTTCAGAAGATCATTCTCAGATACAAGATTGTTTTCACGCTTCTTGTACTTGAGCTTAACCTTACTATAGTTTTCCAACATTTCAGATAAACTCTCAATAAGTTCTGCTCTAGAAAGTTCAGAAAATACCTCCTCAAAGTCTGATTCTGATTCTGATCCAGATGTTTCAGCATGGCCTTCTACGTCAGCCATGAGTGCCATGTTTGCACATTCTTCTTTTGACTCTGATGAAGAATCAGATGTATCTGAATCATCCCAGGTTGCCATCATAACTTTCTTTTTATGATCAGACTTCCTTCTTGGCTTCTCCTTATGAAGCTTTGGGCATTCATTCTTATAGTGCCCAGGTTCCTTGCATTCATAGCAAACAACCTCTTTCTTTCCAGATCTTCTGTGACCAGAAGACTCTTTATGTTGATCTGGCTTCTTGAAGTTTTTGAACTTCCTCTGTTTATGCTTCTAGAGTTTGTTGATCCTTCTGGACAGCAGAGACAATTCATCTTCTTCTTCAGAAGAAAATTCTTCAGAACTTTCTTCTATTACCTGCAACGCTTTAACAGATTTGTTAGACTTTAAAGCAACTGACTTGCCTTTCTTTTGGGGTTCGTCTTCTTCTAGTTCAATCTCATGAATCCTCAGAGAGCTGACCAGTTCCTCCAGCGTGATCTTGTTTAGATCCTTTGATAGCTTCAGAGCCGTGACCATTGGTCTCCATCTGGTTGGCAAACTTCTAATGATCTTTTTGACATGATCAGCAGTGGAATAACCCTTGTCCAGAACTTTCAAGCCAGCTATGAGAATCTGAAATCTAGAGAACATAGTTTCTACAGATTCAGACTCCTCCATTTTGAAGGCTTCATATTTCTCGATCAGCGCCAGAGCCTTGGTCTCCTTAACTTGTGAGTTCCCTTCATGAGTCATCTTCAAAGATTCAAACATATCAAATGCAGTATCTCTGTTTGTTATTTTCTCATACTCTGTATGAGATATTGCATTTAATAAGATGGTTCTTGCTTTGTGGTGGTTTCTAAACTCCTTCTTCTGAAGATCAGACATAGATTTTCTGTCAATCTTCTTTCCTTCAACATTGGTAGGATGAGTGTAACCATCAGTTACTAAATCCCACAAATCAGCATCATAAACTAGAAAGAAGCTTTCTATTCTGTCTCTCCAGTAGTCAAACTTCTCACTATCAAACATGGGAGGTTTGGTGCTAATTCTATCTTTATCATCGTATCTGTTGTTGTATGAAGTCGAAGTAGAAGCTTCAGTATCCATGATGAATAAAGAGCAAGATGTATGGAGTTTTTCTCAAACTGGATCTTTTCTGTTCACGGTGAAGTGAGAGCACTAACAGAACCGGAGCTCTGATACCAACTAAAGGTGAGAAAAACACTTAGAAGGGGGGGGGGGTTGAATAAGGGTTTAGAAAAAAAATATGGTAATAAAAACAACACAAGATTTTTATCCTGGTTCGTTGAACTCAACTAATCCAGTCCACCCTATCGAGGTGATTTGCCTTTCTCCACAAGGACTTAATCCACTATATTCAAACAGATTACAGTGTCAACCACTAAGAACAACTATCTTAGTCTTCTCAAGAAGTCCTGACCACAACTTGGTCTTCTTAAGGAACCTTTTACAGATAAATGTAAACTAAACAAGTGTTTAAGTTGCTTCTAAAAAGCTATATCACACACTATGATTTTTACACTCAGTTTAAGAATGAATACAAACTATTCAGCTTATGAAATGAAATTGTATTAGATCTTGAGAGTATTTTTGATTTGATTTCTCAGTAATTCATCAAAGATTCGTTAACTTTGAAATGTTGTTGAAGACATCCTTTTATAGACTAGAAAGTCCAATGCTTGAAGACTATGTCTTACTGTGTAGCTGAAGCCTTTTGTCTTTTATTGACTCTAGCTTTCCCAGAAGAGGAATGTTCAGACAAATCCCTTTTGTCTGATTTCCTATGCCATACATGAATAAGGAAAGAGTCGTTTGGAATATGCCAACGGATATATCTTTGAATACTATTTTCTTCAACAAGCTTTTGTCTCAAAGTTATCAACATCAGAGTCTTGATGTTATCAGAGTTTTGCAGCCAGTGCTTTCAGCGTGAATATCACTCAAAGCAGAGTTTGAATAATAAAGCCTCTGTACTTGCAGCGTAAAGTACTTCAGAGTCTTCTTGAAACAATGCTTGAAACTCTTCATACAAAATCTTCAACTACGCTTCAGGGTCTTCTGTAGCTTCTGCTTCAGAGTCTCTTCTGGCAGCGCTTAGAGTCTTCTGATCACTTGCTTCTGATGCTTCAGAGCTTTGCGTAGAATACTGTTCAGATGCATTTTTGCTTCCATAATAATATTTATTTTAATATCTGAAACAAAAACACTAGAACAAAATTAGAGTATATATTTTCTTAATACAAAATTTCATTAGAGTTATCATCAATACATAGAGATATAATTAAACACCAATCTGTGTTCTAACACAAGATTCCTCTGACCTTCAAAGCTCCTTATGGGAACCTAAGAAGGAAAGACCTTGCCAAGGAGTTACATATCAGGCCAGCAGAGCTGCCAATTGAACTGGTGAATAGGAGTGATTTCTCCGGCATGGAGGCAAGACCATTCATGGAAATGGCCGAGTTTCATTATGATAACATAAACTTGGGGATTTTTGAGGCAATTTTGGCCTTCTTAATCTATGGGTTGTACCTTTTCTCATGCTGTGACAAATTCATCAGTGAAGAGGCCATCCGACTTTTCATCATCAAGAATCCTGTGCCCACACTGCTGGAAAATTCCTATATTTTCATCCATCTCTGAAAGATGTATTATCTTGGGTTATTTTCATATTGTACGGAGCTGCTTAGCAAGTGGTTTATTTCTCACTTGCCTAGAACTCAAGTTCTTTGGGACCTCCCCAACAAAGAAGCGTGGGTTGAAAAATTAATAACCCTCAGGAACTATGATATCAATTGGTACGATATCAAGAACAGTTGTGTTGTTATGATCCAGAGCTACGGGGATTTCCCGAACATACCCATCATCGGTACTAGGGGAGTTATCAGCTACAACCCAACCCTTGCTCGTCGCCAGCTAGGATATCCAACTGGTCCAGAACCGGAACCCAAACTACTATGAGCCTGCTTTGGTGAAAAAGGCAGCGATGAAGAATTTGAAACCCAAGCTCATTTTTCTTGGTATCGTCCCCACATGCAAGGGATGACTACAGAGGAAAATATAAGCTGTTTAGCAACAAGAGCCTATCTACTTTGGTCAAAGTGTCGCTACTGCGAAAAAAGGTGCCGACAATGACATATGAGTCGCCACCGTTCGTTATTTATCCCAAAAGAGGGTAAGGAAACGATCATAGAAAACCTAACGAAAACGGGAGAAGACAAGTCATCGCAACCATGTCTCGGGTTCGGGAGTCGGTTACGCAAGGGGAAGGTATTAGCACCCCTCACGTCGTCGTACTTGACGGGATCCACGCTTTGTTGTCTATCTAAAAGGGTGTTTACTATCTAAGCTACGACTCAGGGACAAAAGAAAAGAAAAGAGACTCGACAGAGCATCGTTGCTCTGTGCCTACATATTCCCTCGTGCAATGGGAAAGTCAGAGTCAACGTAGTTCGACTAACTACGGGGGGAAGGTGGAAGAAGGTTGATCGCCAAGACATTGCTGTCTTGTGCCTACGTATTCTCATATGGTATGAGAAATCAAAGCAAACGTAGTTCGGGCTAACAAGAACACCGGTTAGTTCAACTGTTTTTTATCCGAGTAGGGTTAAAACTTAGTTCTAGCAGTTAGGTGTATGCAGCTCGACCATTAGAGACTTAGGCATTACCTGTTTGCGGTAGAACCAAGAGTTAACGAGACTCTCCTTGTGAAAAAGGTTTGCCAAATTAAGATCCCGAAGGATAAACTGAATTGAAGTTTGTTTGTGTTTTTTAGAGAAGAAGTGTTTTGAGTTTGATTTGTAACTCATGTTGCACTAAAGACTATGACCTAGGAGCGAATGCGTCGCATATCACCCGAAGGGTGTACACTAAAAACTCTAAGCCATTGTGAGGAAGCCCCCCAATTGCCATTTCCCAAGTAGCTTAAGGCTCGTAGCGTACAACATTCATTAACCTTTATTAAATGTTTTGAGAGAGTTTGAAGATGAGAAGAGAAAGGACACACTAAAGGGAGACTAACTCAAACTTAGTAGTTGTCATGCAAAGTATACCTAGAGTTGAGGTAAAAGGGAATGATACCTAATATTGTCATACATGGTTTAACTCCTAAGGTCTATCATAATCGTCCTTGAACAAGGAGATTAGAGGTCCTAAGGGGACATGGCAAAGAAGAAAGAAGAAGAAGGAAGCATAATATAACATGAAAGAAGAAAGAATGCATATGCAATGCAACACACAAGCAAAGGGAGCAAAAAATGTGGGGTAAATACCTCCGCAAGCACATCTCGACCTTTATTAATGCAAGAAAGAAGCTGCAAAAAGAATGCACACAAAGCAAAGAAATGCAAGAAGCCAAGCAAACATGAACATGCAAGCACATCATTACTTTGAACGACAACTACGAAAGTATGCCCTCAAGTGGAAACCAAACATGCACACCGAAGAAATCCTGATTAAACAATCGAGAACAGTGGCATATATCTAAAACATTTCACTCCTAATGCATCATATTGATTCATGATGATCCGAAGTGAAACGATACCAAAACAAGCATGAACAACAGCAAAAATAGGCCTGCTGGAACAATGTTAATCGATTAACACCAGGGGTTAATCGATTAACAACTGAAAAACGCTTGAAAAATTGAATGTTTGATCTGGTTAATCGATTAACACCAGAGGGTAATCGATTAACACTGCTCCAACAGCAGAAAACAGCAACAGAAAAGCACTTTTCAACAACTTATCACTTAAGCAAACATCCACATGATTTCATAAACAATTGTGCACAAAATCAAACCAGAAAACAGTAATCTAATAAAGATGTAAACACATCTAAAAAACACCATCACATTTCATATAGATCAAGAATCAACCGAATCAATCAAAAATGAAGATCAACATGATTATGCGAAATAAGCTCAAAAATGCAATGGATCTAGAATTCCAACCTTCGAAGCGGAGAATTGCTTCGGTTAATGTTGATTCACTTTGAACATGTAGATCTAAGCAAGAAATCCGCAATTTCTTCAAGATCCAAGCTAATCCTTGTAGTAGAAGTGATGATCCACCAAAATCAAGAAAGAATTATCCAAATAAGCTCTTCCAACACCACTTCAAAATTCAGATCCATGTTTGCACAAAAATTGAATGAAGAAATTGATTCAATAAGGATGATGGATGAAGGTTTTAGCTCAAGAATTCAATGATTCCAATGGAGAATCAAAGAATTCAATGGATGAAGAGCTTTGGTGAGGGTTTTGAAAAATGGAAAATTTGAGAGAAACTTGAGAGAATTGAAATGAATTCTGAAAATGAGAATGAAATTATAAAGATTAGATGCGTGAGGTTTGGAGTAAATCAATTAAATACCCCTTAGGTTTGGATCCAAATGAGAGGTTTGGAATGTGGTTTGTGAAATTTGGTTTGGAATGAGGAATGGGAATTTGGAGGGAAAATGAAATTAACCAAAATTCAAGATGGTTCTAGATCCTTCCCAAGGTGTAAAATTGAACTTCCATGTGATCAAAATTGGACCCCAAAGTGACCCCCTTTGAAAATTCACGTGCAAAGGCAAAATCTGCACTAGTTAAACGATTAACAATTTGGGTTAATCGATTAACAATGTCAAAAATTCCAATATAAACTGATTTTGAATTGGTTAATCGATTAACACATTTGGGTAATCGATTAACACCTTCAAAAATTTGAATTTGGCGCCTTTTGGGGGGAAACCTGCACAATGGTCTGTTTTCAACTGTTCTAGGTTCTGATAAGCCTCTGAAACTTGCTCTTGAATACTGTAACTGCGAGAATGCTTGGTATAGCCGAAATGCTGCCTCCTTAGCTGAAATGTCCTGCAAAACAAAATAAAATCGACTGCTCGATCGCTGGGCAAAATAAACGCCGGAGCCTCCGATGCTCGTTGTTCAGTCTTTTGCGCTAAAACGAGCCCTGAGCCACATGAAAACCTTGATCCCCTGCCTCAAGAACAAATGCTATGATATGCTGAAATACAAAATGCAAAGAAACAAAAACCAGTTAAGGTTAAAACGGAAGGGAAAATTTTAGGGTGCAACAGCTGCCCCTTTTCAATCGACCTGGATCTGAAGGGTTGAAAAGCGAACGACTTTCAAACATTCAAGGTAGATGGTGATCGAATACAAAAAGAACCCATAAATTTGCAATCTGATTGGGATGTATGTAATTGGAGCCCGGTCACACGTCGTCAGAAAGAAAACATACCCAAAGTAAACACATTGTCAAATTTCAGAATCCTTTCGTCAATAGGAATTGATAGAAATAAATGTCAACCAACGATCACCTCGTCTAAGGGTAGACAAGAAGACATATCCAAAGTTCACATCGTCTAATGGTAGACAGAATGAAATATCCACAGTTCACATCGTCTAAGGATAGACAGAAAGAAATATATCCAACGTTCACATCGTCTAAGTGTAGACAAAAAGAAATATATCCAAAAATCACATCGTCTAAGGATAGACGGAGATAAATATATCCAACGTTCACATTGTCTAAGGGTAGATAGAAAGAAATATATCCAAAACTCACATCGTCTAAGGGTAGACGGAGAGAAATATCCAAAGTTCACATCGTCTAAAGGTAGACAGGAAGAAATATCCAAAACTCACATCGTCTAAGCGTAGACAGAAAGAAATATCCATATCCAACAAATCACATCGTCAATAGGAATTGACAGACGGAAAACCATATCCACAACCCACATCGTATAAGGATAGACGGAGAGAAACACCACCCGGAGATCCTATCGTCAATAGGGATTGATAGAAAGAAAATCATCTTGAATATTACCTCGTCTAATGGTAGATGGAAAGCAAACATCATATCCGAAACAATCACATTAGTGAACTTTAGAACTCTTTCGTCAATAGGAATCAATAGAAAGAAATGCCAAATCCATAGATCAAGTCAAAGAACTTCATAATCTTTTTGTCAATAGGAATCGACGGAAATAAAACCATCTTCAAAGAACCACATCGTCTAAGGGTAGACGGAGAGAAAACCAAATCCAAATCTCGCATCGTCTAAGGATAGACAGAGAGAAATCCACACAGAATAATCACATCGTCAATAGGAATTGACAGAAAGAAAATCATGTCCAAAATATCACCTCATCTAATGGTAGACGGAAAGAAAATCCATATCTAAACTATCACCTCGTCTAATGGTAGACGAAAAGAAATATCCATATCCAAACTATCACCTCATCTAATGGTAGACGGAAAGAAATATCCACAACTCACATCATCTAAGGATAGACGAAGAGAAATAACATCCGGAGATCCTATCGTCAATAGGAATTGACAGAAAGAAAATCATCCAGAATATTACCTCGGCGAACCTAAGACCCCTTTTGTCAATAGGAATCGACAGAAGGAAAACCATCCAGAATACCTCGGTGAACCTCAAACCCCCTTCGTCAAAAGGAATCGACAGAAGGAAAACCATGTCCAAAATATCACTTCGCCAATAGGAATTTACAGAAGGAAAATCAAATCCATATCCAAAATATCACTTCATCAATAGGAATTGACAGAAGGAAAATCTGCTGGGGGATGTCATCATTAGAGGGCTGACGGACAAAGTACGACCGACGTATGATCTGGAACCCAAGAGTAAGCAAGCAACTGAGTTGACTGAACCAGGCTGCTGGAGATATACCGCTATCTTAACTGAAGAGTGATTCAGGTTGCCACACAAGGCTAACACAAAACTGGCTTCTGCTTCGCATGCACATGTTTGAAATATGGCGTAATGCTCCATACGAAATGGAAATGCTACGCATTTGAGAACGCAATGCAAAGATGATGCAAATATGCAAAAATGCAGATGCAGGCCCAGACTTCCGGGGAAAGCTGGACGCAAAAGAACCAATTCAGCAAAAGAAATGTTGAAGAGATGAAGCCAACTTCGCTGGGGATGACAAACTGAAATGTCTCTGGGATCGCAACCCTGCTCAATATCCCAACCAAACTTCCATTCTGCGAAACAGAAGGAACAACAAACGACTTTTGGGGAAGATCACTGAGATTCGATATTTTGCCTCTCCATGAGGAATTACCTTTGCTGAGGAAACACCAAGGACAATTAGGTTGTGCCTTGCCAGGGAAACCTACTATTTCTGGCGACTTCAGTGGGGAGAGAGATAATAACCCAAGATGACACCCACTCCATTAAGGGATAATGCCAGCTTCACTTCTCTATTGGGGAAATGACCATATATTCTAGCTTGTTGGGGAACTTGGTGTTCTTGAAATGATCTGTTTCAAAATGAGCCTTCGAGGTAACTTTGCCCCTGTAAGATTGACCTTCAAAAAGATTTGCTGACTCTCAACTTGATTGCCCCAGACTAACCAATCCTTAGAGAGACTTCTCGACATAACCGCCCCATACTAACTGAGTTTTGGGGGGAACTCCCTGACATAGCTGCCCCATATCAACTGAGCTTTTGGGGAACTTCTTTACGTAACTGCCCCAGATTGACATTTACTGACTGAGCTCATTAGCCTCACGCTTCTCAACATATTTGTCCAGGAATTTTTTCTTAACAGGATAAGACTTCTTGGCTGACATTCATTATGTAAACCTCATTGATGTCAAATACCTGTATGCAAGCAGAAAATGTTTATTTTGAGAATGAAAATTCTAGTGCAACACACATGCTACTCTTGAAGTTTTTGTTGAAAAGGTATTGCCAAACTTGGTGAACAAGTCACTAGTCAAAATGCAATATTGATTCTTTGAAATGATAATATGCGCATGCAATACCAACGAAGTGTTTTAGCGCAACTCATGGGAGTCAGGAACGCCATCTAGTTGAAGTACGCCTTCAAAATAAACTCTGCTTCAATTAGGACTTTTGAGGGTTGTAACGTGGCCAGGTTCACGGTTTTCAGAAAAAAAGATTTTTGGCTCAAAAATTATTTTAACCCACCCATTCTCCTTGATGTTCTCCAGTCCTATATTCAGCTAATTCGACACAAGCGCTCACCCTTCAAAGGTTGAATGACAGGGGTGATGGTTAAAAAAACCACAAGTTTTTGGAGTGACAGTCACTCGCTTTTCGTCTTTGGTGTACCTGGAATCCCATAATTTTTTATCGTCATTCTTTTTCAATTTCCCTATTTTTGCCTAGACTAACTCTTTTGAGTATATCTTCTTTTCGAAGTCCAGCGAGATGCCCTCATTTTTGCCTAAGTCGCTTGTTTTCAAGATTCGACTTAGCGGGCTTCTTCTTTTGATTTTTCTGTTTTTTTTCTTTGTCCTCTTTTTTTTCTTCTGATCCTCTTTTTGAACAAATCGTGTGACACCGGCTTGTCTGACTTGTTGAAGGGATTGTGACCGTTTCACTCCTTGATTGATGAGGGATAACCATTGTGGTTTTTTAGGCACGACATATAGAGGTGTGATTGGTCCTCGAACGGGAACACTCCTTTTGCAATTTGGACGCTCGGTCAAATTAACAGACTCCTACCCTGCCCCGAGTTAAGATTTAGGGTTTTTCATTTTCAGAAAGAAACTCTTACTGCTAGGCTCAAAGGGGTTGACAAGGGATTATCATCCTTATATCTCCGGTGATTAGGAATTTGAAACAATGCCTGTACATCATCAACAAGTTTTTATCCGAAGGCATAGAACCAAAACGTTTGCGTTTTCGCTTCATCATCCTCCCTCCAAGAGTTTAAGCAAGAAAGTTGGTATTGCAATGCACAGATAGAAACTGATGTTTTTGCGGATGAAACTCGAAATAAATTGCGTAGTTTAGTCAGGTAATGCTTAGTCGTGATTATTGGATTTCGTTTGATTGAATTTGGTTGAATTTGTGAGTTTTGACATTTTCGGACAATTGGAGGTTAAGATTTTGGATGAAAATCGGAAGTCGTAGAATTTGCGCTTTATGATCCTAAATTGTTACCATATGGTTGGTAATGATGAGTAGGTATTTAATCGGGAGAAAATAATTAAATCGGTCGAGTTTTTGGAGGTTTTGGGCAAAAAATTGTAACCTTGTTTTTCCAAAATTTCAGGTGTTAACTGGTTAACACTTTGTGTTAACCGATTAACAGTATAAAATATGGCCTAAAAACTGAGTTTTTGGAGCTGTTAACCGGTTAACAATATTTGTTAACCGGTTAACAGAGTGTTAATGCACCAAGATTTGTTCAAAAAGATCCTACACGGTTCTGCAGATCCAATATAACCATCGCATCAAGCGAGGTTCTACAGATCCTACACGGGATCAAATATAACCATCGCATCAAGCGAGGTTCTGCAGATCCTACACGGGATCAAATATAACCATCGCATCAAGCGAGGTTCTGCAGATCCTACACAGGATCAAATATAACCATCGCATCAAGCGAGGTTCTGCAGATCCTACACGGGATCAAATATAACCATCGCATCTAGCGAGGTTCTGCAGATCCTACACGGGATCAAATATAACCATCGCATCAAGCGAGGTTCTGCAGATCCTACACGGGATCAAATATAACCATCGCATCAAACGAGGTTCTGCAGATCCTACACGGGATCAAATATAACCATCGCATCAAGCGAGGTTCTGCAGATCCTACACGGGATCAAATATAACCATCGCATCAAGCGAGGTTCTGCAGATCCTACACGGGATCAAATATAACCATCGCATCAAGCGAGGTTCTGCAGATCCTACACGGGATCAAATATAACCATCGCATCAAGCGAGGTTATGCAGATCCTACACGGGATCAAATATAACCATCGCATCAAGCGAGGTTATGCAGATCCTACACGGGATCAAATATAACCATCGCATCAAGCGAGGTTATGCAGATCCTACACGGGATCAAATATAACCATCGCATCAAGCGAGGTTCTGCAGATCCTACACGGGATCAAATATAACCATCGCATCAAGGGAGGTTCTGCAGATCCTACACGGGATCAAATATAACCATCGCATCAAGCGAGGTTCTGCAGATCCTACACGGGATCAAATATAACCATCGCATCAAGCGAGGTTCTGCAGATCCTACACGGGATCAAATATAACCATCGCATCAAGCGAGGTTCTGTAGATCCTACACGGGATCAAATATAACCATCGCATCAGGCGAGGTTCTGCAGATCCTACACGGGATCAAATATAACCATCGCATCAGGCGAGGATCTGCAGATCCTACACGGGATCAAATATAACCATCGCATCAGGCGAGGTTCTGCAGATCCTACACGGGATCAAATATAACCATCGCATCAAGCGAGGTTCTGCAGATCCTACACGGGATCAAATATAACCATCGCATCAAGCGAGGTTCTGCAGATCCTACACGGGATCAAATATAACCATCGCATCAAGCGAGGTTCTGCAGATCCTACACGGGATCAAATATAACCATCGCATCAAGCGAGGTTCTGCAGATCCTACACGGGATCCAATATAACCATCGCATCAAGTGAGGTTCTGCAGATCCTACACGGGATCAAATATAACCATCGCATCAAGCGAGGTTCTGCAGATCCTACACGGGATCAAATATAACCATCGCATCAAGCGAGGTTCTGCAGATCCTACACGGGATCAAATATAACCATCGCATCAAGCGAGGTTCTGCAGATCCTACACGGGATCAAATATAACCATCGCATCAAGCAAGGTTCTGCAGATCCTACACGGGATCAAATATAACCATTGCATCAAGCGAGGTTCTGCATATCCTACACAGGATCAAATATAACCATCGCATCAAGCGAGGTTCTGCATATCCTACACAGGATCAAATATAACCATCGCATCAAGCGAGGTTCTGCAGATCCTACACGGGATCAAATATAACCATCGCATCAAGCGAGGTTCTGCAGATCCTACACGGGATCAAATATAACCATCGCATCAAGCGAGGTTCTACAGATCCTACACGGGATCAAATATAACCATCGCATCAAGCGAGGTTCTGCAGATCCTACACGGGATCAAATATAACCATCGCATCAAGTGAGGTTCTGCAGATCCTACACGGGATCAAATATAACCATTGCATCAAGCGAGGTTCTGCAGATCCTACACGGGATCAAATATAACCATCGCATCAAGCGAGGTTCTGCAGATCCTACACGGGATCAAATATAACCATCGCATCAAGCGAGGTTCTGCAGATCCTACACGGGATCAAATATAACCATCGCATCAAGCGAGGTTCTGCAGATCCTACACGGGATCAAATATCACAAATCCATACATATTCGCAAATATATTATCATGCATTCTTCACACATCAACACGTACAATTATCATGCACTCACAATGTGTATTATATTCATCGTTCATCACAATTGCCATGCATTTTTTTTCAATTCTAAACAATGCATAATTTGCCCAAAGGCCACGATTCAAAATCACATTCATACACTAGGATTCACACCTTACGGCTACCCACAGCACATCACAAACCAGCATATAAGCTATTAAATCAAAGAAGGGTCGATCGCAACCGAAACCCCAAGCCACGACGGCACTACGCGACAGGGAAAATTCATCCTGCTACGTTCGCTACACGCTCGCCTAGCGAGCTGCTAGCGAACGTTCGCCACCTTCTCGCCTAACAAACTGCTAGCGAGCAAGAACAGAAGCTACAGACTTCGTTCGCTACCTCGTTCGCTACAACAAACCCCCAGCGAGCCATTCGCTACTCCATTCGCTGCCAACGAAGGAGACCAAAACACCACTGTCCCAAGTCTGGGACCGTTCGCTACGCACTCGCCTAGCGAGATGCTAGCGATCACTCGCGACCTGCTCGCCTAGCGAGCTGCTAGCGAGCGTCTGCGAACTGAACTTTCTCCCACTGTTCAGAATCCAAACACCCGATGAAATCTCCCGATAAAACCCAACTTGTTCCCAGTGGCCTTAGTCCAACATTCCTCGACTAAATTCTACCACTTATTCTCATTTTCAATCATTAAAACTCGGCTTCTACCGATCGAATCAATTTCGACCTAAAATGGGAGTTTATGGAAAACTCTCCAAAACTCTAACCAATCAACCATACACATACATAACCAAACATATTGATTAAGATAGTAAGATTTCACACCCTTACCTTGGATTAATCGAAGCTTTGAGTTGTTCTTGATGATTCCACACTTTTTCCTTCTCTTTTCTCTTTTCTCCTCCTTTTTCCTTCTTTCTCTTTTCTTTCCTTCCTTTCTTACTATTCTCCTCTTTCTTTCTATTTTTCTCTTTTATATCCTTCCACTCCAATTCTTTCCATTATTTTCTCTCCAAACATCTACTAACTCATTTCTTCATAAAGTATCTAATTTAACATCAATTAAGAAATATCTCAAATATTACCCAATTAATTTCTCAAAATCCACCAATGATAAAATATCATAATATGCACACCAAACATATTAGATAGTCCATTTCCACCAATAAAGCAATAATCACTCAATTAAATCAAAGGACTCAACAATTAAATACGGAAATCAAAATTGGGGCGTTACAGGATCGGTCTTAAGTGCATTTTGTTGGTTGATTTCATATGCATCATTTAGTCAAGAGGCAATGTTTGCTAGTTTCGTGGAGGCTAGTGGCTTGTCCCAAACCTAGAAGGGTGGGTTTGAAGCCTAGGGGACGGGCTTTGTTGTTATCGGTCTAGAAGGGTGGACCCGGTTTAAGTGTAAAAACTGAAAAATGATAACAAGTGTTGGTACCATATAGCATTGAGTTGCATTGAGCCGTGATTGAGTCACATTGTTGCACCCTAATTTTTGACTTTAAGATCCCACATCTTTTTGCATCATCGGTATAGTTTATCATCTCTTACATTTTTCATAATATCCAATTTATCAGCTGAAGTAAAATTTTTGGGCAGTTTAAGCCGTTTTAGCGGGTAAAATTTATTTTAAAATTTGACAAAACGCTGTATTTTTCCGAATCGTATATTTTTTGCTGATCACTTTGGTGTATTCATTTTATTTTTTCGAGTACTTCGATACCGACCCAATTATTCGTTTTTTTACTGTCTTTATTTCTACATTTAATTAATATATTCTTTTAATTTATCAAATCTTTATTTAGATTTTATTGTAAATATTTTATTCTTTTTATGTTTATCTTTTCCTTATTTTGTGGAACTTTTGAAAAAGTTTTTGATTTTGTAATAATAATTGAGATTTTGTCCATTTTTTTTTAGTACTAATACTCCCACAAGCTACTACCTCTAGCATCCAAAATCCCACAAAATCTGAAGAAAAAAAAAGGCTAGAAGGACTACTCCATGTACTACCATCATCATTTTCTCTTAAACAACACACTTCATCATAATATCCTACCTAATCTACACACTTTCATCACCACAAAAATACATAACTCATAAGCCATAAATCACATCTACATCACATATCTCATTTCCCTTCACATATATTTTACTGCAAGAAAAACCTTAACCAATACTCTTTTCTTTTCATGAAAAAATAGAGCTCTCACACACTAAAAGGACACTCTTTTCTTTTCTGCTACATACTGCACTTCACATATGCACTCTATTCTCATTTTTTTTGGCTTTATTCAGCAACAACCACAACAACTTGACATCTACATAATTTCTCTATAAAACCACTCTTAATTTTTTCTTTTTTGTTGCGATTCATAAGCAAATACCTTCATCTTCATCTGACTGTATACTCCTTGCGTGTCACTATTTTCACTCCATATTACATAACTCTTTCTCCATAACCATATAATCACCCCCACTGCTCGTAAGGCAACACACACAACGACCCCACCGTAACTCTCACGCTCCGACAAAAACAAAACCACCGCCGTCGCAAATAAGACGAGGATGACGACGTGCAACACAACGATGAAGTTACGCAAGCAGAAAAAGAGGGGAGAGGTGAGGTCGTGCCGCGAGAGTTCCGGCGTAGCCAGAGTATAGAGGAACAAAGAGAGTTATACGTGAGAGAGTTACAGGTTTTGTTTTTCTTTCTTTTTGTTTTTTTAATTATTATTATTATTATTATACTGTTGTTACTTATCATACATAATTTATTTATTATTATTATTATGGCATGTGTGTAGCATCTTATATTATGTGTTTGTGTTGTACCAGGCATTGTGTTAGAATTTTTTTTATTATTTTTCATTTGGTTATTATTACATTTTATGTTAAATATTTATTTTTATTGAAAAATATCATAAGCTTATAAAATGAATAAGTGACAGAGACATACAACATTGTGAGAGAGAGAAAATGATCGTACTCCTTCAATCCTTTTAACATCTTTCTCTTGTTTAATTAAACATTAGTTAATTTTTTATTTTTTATTTTTTTTATTTTTAAGTACTTAATAATTATTTACATCTTTAGCTTTACTTAATTGTTATTTGTTTAATTATTTATGCTACTTGTTTGTTTTCTAATTTAATTTGCATGATATTTGAAAACAAAAAAAGATATTTTTATCTTTTATTTTAATACTTTTTTTTATATAGTTTAAATTAATTGTTTGATATTAATTATAATTGTAAAAAAATTATTCAAATTAGTAATCGATTTAAATATTTTTATTTAATATTGGTTAACTAAATTATTAGTTAATCTTATTAAATATTTATATTTAAATGGATTAATAATTCTTTGTCACTCAATTTCAAAGAAAAGGATTTACTTGTTGACAGTCATGTCGTATTTAGCCTAACCATAAGTCTTTACCCTTTATCATAGCCTTAGGATTTGAGTCGTCGTACTCATGTTTAGCGTCCCGTCGTGGACATTCTCTACCATAACAATCTTAACGTAGATTTAGGAGTCGCCGCACTCCATGTAAGTACTTCCCTATGAATGCTTACATCCCCCTGGAACCTTGACCATAATCAAGAGTTCCTCACTCCTAGATAGGGGAACTACGGTTGCTCTGATTCCATTCCCGTCAGGATACGTAGGCACGAGATGCGATGTCTTCGCGAGCAAACTTTGTACAAACTTTACATTCTTTGTATATACTTTAGATCTTTACCCTAGCACTTTTCCCTTAGCAAGCAAACTCTAGCAAACACAAATATTAACAAGAGGTTCCTGTAGAGTACTACAGATGTTTAGGATGTGAAATACCTACCCTATGCATAACCAACCCCCGAACCTTTAGATCTCTCTTTGCTTAGCTTTAGGCCTTGCCTTTTGCTTTGCATTTTTTATAGGTTTTTCTTTCTTTAAACCTTTCCTTTTTGGATAAATTAAAGTTCGGTTGTGAATTTGTAAGAATTAAGATTCAAGTTAATCAATAGCTTGGTATCACGATTCTCACCACAACACACATAACATGGATGTCCTGATCATATGAATATGCTTGATTGTGAATTATGGAGTTGAGAATATGGATGTATGTAGGATGAAATGTACTTGTTGAATATCCATGAATGGTTTGTGTATATGTATGATGATGCATATGATATTGAAAATGAATTGTGGTGAGAAATGTGGATTATATGTAATTGTTACTTGTATATATATAACCTCATGCATTGAATATTATGGTAATATTTCTCACCCTTTTGCTGTTTTATAATGCTCTATGAGGCATTGAAGATTAGGTTGCTGGAGGTCCTTTTTAAGAAGTATATCTTCATTCTTTTGTCGGGTCGCTCTGATATGTAGCATTGGGTAGATAGGTTGTTTAGCATTCTTTTGAGATACATTGTATATGTATCTGATGACATATATGTTTTGTAAAATCGTGAATGATGTGATGAAAAAACTGATTTGATAAATATATTTATGATGATGTGTCTTAAATGATTTAATGTTTTAATCTTCCGCTAAATTTCGAAAGTTGAAATGTGGGTGTAAGGACTAAGTTCCTCTATTTTCAAAACTACCCCACTGCTATATGTCACCTTGAGCAGGTATTGTGTGTTTTAATTGGTGATGATGTGGCATACCACTTTATACCATATTTTCTTAAACTCTGATGAAAATTTTTATATGAGCATAATTGTTTTTATGTTGATTAATTGGGGGTATAGAAGGGGGTGTTACATTAAGTGTGTTGTTCTCTATGTATATTGATATGTGTGTGTGTTACACTATCGATATTGGTGTTCTTACGTGGTTCTGTTGATTGGAATTCAGTAAGATCGTTGCAGGTAGGAATGACGAAGCAATTGTGGAGGGTTTGACGAGATTGGCTGGGGCAATTGGACAGAATCCTCAGGCCAACGTGAATGGGGGGAATAATGCTGATGATGAATTTTGTGCTTTGGGAAGGTTCTAAAGGAATAATCCACCGACGTTCAAGGGAACCCATGATCCTGACAAAGCACGAATTTGGTTGAAAGCTATTGAGAAGATTTTTCGGGTTATGAATTGTTCGGATGCACAGAAG
The DNA here is from genome assembly GCA_963859935.3 of Lathyrus sativus. Classification (NCBI taxonomy): domain Eukaryota; kingdom Viridiplantae; phylum Streptophyta; class Magnoliopsida; order Fabales; family Fabaceae; genus Lathyrus; species Lathyrus sativus. The sequence goes on from OZ012736.1 coordinate 172,140,479, forward strand.
GTGCAGTTCGGAACTCATATGCTCGAAGAGGAAGATGAGGACTGGTGCGGTATTACTCGCCAAAGATTTGAAGAGGATGAGATTATGATTACTTGGAATCTTTTTAGAGATACATTTCTGGAGAAGTATTTTCCAGAAGATGTGCGCGGAAAGAAAGAGATTGAATTCCTTGAGCTAAAGTAAGGTAATTCGACGGTAGCTGAGTATGCGGCAAGATTTGAGGAGTTGATCAAGTTTTGTCCTCACTACAACATTGTTAATGCTGAGAGATCTAAGTGTCTCAAATTTGTGAATGGCTTGAGGCCTGAGATCAAGCAAGCTATTGGTTATCAGGAAATCCGGCGATTTTCTGAGTTGATAAACAAGAGTAGGATTTATAATGAGGATAGTAGGGCTCGGTCTAGCCACTACAAGAGCCTAAGTGATAAGAAAGGAAAGAGCCAATTCAGAGGAAAACCTTATGTGACTCCTGCTGAAAAGCGGAAACAAAGGGTTGGTTTCGGTAAGAAACCAAGTGGGGGAGTTTCTACTCCGGTGAGATGTTATAGGTGCGGCGAAGAGGGACACCATGCTCCGGAATGCAAAAGTGTTGAGAAGACGTGTTTCAAGTGTGGCAAGCCAGGCCACAAGGCTCTTGAGTGCAGAAGCGGTACGGGTGTGACTTGCTACAATTATGGTGAGCAAAGGCACATTAGTACCAACTGTGATAAGCCAAAGAAGAATAAAGAGAGCAGAAAAGTGTTCGCTCTATTTGGATCTGAGACTGCTAGTGATGATCGCTTGATCAGAGGTACGTGTTTTATTAATGGTATGCCTTTGATCGCTATAATTGATACTGGAGCTATGCATTCTTTTATTTCTCTAGAGTGTGTTAGAAGGTTGAATCTTGAGATGTCTGTTATTGGTGGTGGCATGGTTATTGATACTCCTGCTATGGGTTCGGTAACTACACCGTATGTGTGTTTGAATTGCCCTTTGAGTATTTTCGGTAGAGACTTTGGGGTTGATTTAGTGTGTCTTCACTTAGATCAACTTGATGTCATTCTGGGAATGAATTGGTTAAAATTCAATCGTGTTTATATTAACTATTTTGATAAAACGGTTATTTTTCCTGAACCGGGTGATGAAGGGAATTTGTTTATGACTGCTAAGCAAGTGAAAGAATTAGTGCGAGATGGTGCAAGGGTATTTATATTGATGGCAACTTTGAGTATTGGTAGAAGTGAGGCAATTGATGCCTTACTAGTTGTCCGTGATTTTCCGGAAGTTTTTCCTGATGAGATAAGGGATTTACCACCGGAACGAGAAGTGGAGTTTTCGATTGACCTGATTCCTGGAACCAGTCCGATATCGATGGCTCCATATCTTATGTCCGCATCGGAATTGAAAGAGTTGAAGAGTCAACTTGAAGATTTGCTTGAGAAGAGGTTTATTCGTCCGAGTGTGTCACCGTCGGGTGCACCGGTGTTGTTGGTTAAGAAGAAAGAAGGTTCTATGAGACTCTGTGTGGATTACAGACAGTTGAACAAGGTGACTATCAAGAACAAGTATCCACTTCCGAGGATTGATGATCTGATGGATCAATTGGTTAGTGCAAGTGTGTTCAGTAAAATAGATTTGAGGTATGGGTATCATCAGATTCGTGTGAAAGCTGAGGATATTCAGAAGACTGCTTTTAGAACGAGGTATGGACACTATGGGTATTCTGTAATTCCATTTGGTGTGACTAATGCACCAGGTGTATTTATGGAGTACATGAATAGGATTTTCCATCCTTATTTGGACAAGTTCGTTGTGGTGTTTATTGATGAAATTTTGGTCTATTCGAAGAATGAAGAGGAGCATGCCGAACATTTGGAGATTGTGTTATCTGTGTTGAAAGAGAAGCAGTTGTATGCGGAACTTTCTAAGTGTGAATTTTGGTTGAAATAAGTGAGTTTCCTTGGTCATGTGATTTCAAGTGAAGGTATTGCGGTTGATCCATCGAAGGTTGAGGCGGTATCGCAATGGGAGACTCCGAAATCAGTTTTTGAGATTAGAAGTTTTCTTGGTTTAGCGGGTTATTATCGTAAGTTTATTGAAGGCTTTGCTAAGTTATCGTTACCGTTGACGCAATTGACTAGGAAGGGTCAAGCTTTTGTTTGGGATGCCAAGTGTGAAGAGAGTTTTCAGGAACTTAAGAGAAGATTGACGACAGCCCCTGTTCTGATTTTGCCAAATCCAGAAGAGCCGTTTGTTGTGTATTGTGATGCTTCTTTGATGGGCTTGGGAGGTGTGTTGATGCAGAATAATCAAGTTGCAGCCTATGCTTCGAGGAAACTCAAAGTGCATGAGAAAAATTACCCGACGCATGACTTAGAGTTGGCCGCCGTTGTGTTTGTGCTTAAACTTTGGAGGCATTATTTGTTTGGTGCGAGATTAGAAGTGTTTAGTGATCACAAGAGTTTGAAGTATCTCTTTGATCAAAAGGAATTGAATGCTAGGCAAAGAAGGTGGTTAGAGCTTTTGAAGGATTATGATTTTGGGTTGAATTACCATCCGGGTAAAGCGAATTTGGTAGCGGACGCGTTGAGTCGGAAATTGTTGCACATGTCGATGATGATGATGAAAGAGTTGGAATTGATTGAGCAATTTCGTGATTTGAGTTTGGTGTGTGAGGGGACTTCGTATGGGGTTAAGCTTGGAATGTTGAAGCTTATGAGTGGTATTCTGGATGAAATTCGAGAAGGATAGAAATCCGATCTGAGTCTAGTTGATCGGTTGACTTGGATCAACCAAGGCCAAGGTGGTGATTTTCGGATTGATGAGAATGGTATTATGAGGTGTCGGGATAGAGTTTGTGTCCCGGATCTTGATGAACTGAAAAAGAGTATTCTTGAGGAAGGACATCGTAGCGGATTGAGTATTCATCCGGGTGCTACTAAGATGTATCAAGATTTGAGGAAAATATTTTGGTGGCCTCGTATGAAGAAGGATATTGCCGAATTTGTGTATTCTTGCTTGACTTGCCAGAAGTCGAAGATTGAGCATCAGAAACCGTCGGGTTTGATGCAACCGTTGTTTATTCTTGAGTGGAAATGGGATAGCATTTCTATGGACTTTGTGTCTGGATTACCTAGGACACCGGGTAATTTTGAAGCTATTTGGGTTATTATGGATAGATTGACTAAATCTGCTCACTTTATTCCTATGCGAATGGATTATTCGTTGGAGAAATTGGCAAAGCTATACATCGAGAGGATTGTCAGTTTGCATGGTATTCTGTTTAGTATTGTGTTGGATAGGGATCCGAGGTTTACTTCGAGATTTTGGGAGAGCTTGCAAAGTGCTTTGGGTATGAAGTTGCGTTTGAGTTCAGCTTATCATCCTCAGACAGATGGTCAGACTGAGAGAAGTATTCAATCACTTGAGGATCTTTTGAGAGCTTGTGCATTGGAGAAAGGAGGAGCTTGGGATAGCTACTTGCCTTTGATTGAATTTAATTACAACAACAGTTTTCATTCGAGCATTGGTATGGCACCGTTCGAAGCATTGTATGGTAGGCGGTGTAGGACGCCACTGTGTTGGTATGAGTCCGGAGAGAGTTCTGTAGTTGGACCCGAGATAGTTCAGCAGACTACGGACAAGATTAAGATGATTCAAGAAAAGATGAGGATTTTTCAAAGTCTTCAGAAGAGTTATCATGACAATAGGAGGAAGGCACTTGAATTTCAAGAGGGAGATCATGTGTTTCTTCGGGTTACTCCAATGACTGGTGTTGGTAGGGCATTGAAGTCGCGTAAGTTGACGCCGCGTTTCATTGGTCCTTATCAGATTTTGCAGAGGATAAGAGAAGTGGCCTATCGTGTGGCTTTACCACCGTCACTTGCTAATCTCCATGATGTGTTCCATGTATCTCAGTTGAGGAAATACATTGCGGATCCGTCTCATGTAGTCCAAGCAGATGATGTGCAGGTGAGAGATAACCTAACTATGGAGGCATCACCTATGCGGATAGAGGATCAGAAGTTGAAGCAACTTCGAGGCAAAGATATTTCTTTGGTGAAGGTCGCTTGGGGAGGACCGGCCGGTGGAAATGTGACTTGGGAACTAGAGAGCCAAATGAGGGAGTCTTATCCAGAACTGTTTGAACAAGGTAACATTTTTGAGGACGGAAATTCCTAAAGTGGGGGAGGGTTGTAACAACCCAAACTTCATTAACTAATTATGTTAATTAATTGATTTATTGGAATTAATCTTAATGATTTGGATTAATTGGATTTATTTGGTAGATAATTGAAGAGAGAAATGGGAAGGAAAGAAAATAATAGAAGTATATAAGGGAGAAGTGGAAAGAATTGGATAGAAAGAAAATAGAAGAGAAAGAATAGAGAAAGAGGAGAAAAGAGAAGAGAAGAGGGAAACTTGGAGAAATCATCAAGAATCAACTTCAAGCTTCAATCCAATCAAGGTAAGGGTGAGAAACATTATTATCTAGTCAATGTATGTGGTTATGTATGTGTGGGTTGGGTTTTGTTGTGAGTTTCCACCATTTTTCAAGCTAGGGCAAAATGGATTTAATCGGTAGAATGGTAGTTTAATCGATTAGAAACTGGAAATAATGTCGTAGAATAGTCGGGTGATGTGGGGTTAAGATTACTAGAACTGGTTTGGTGAGAATCGGTCGATTTTTGGAGGGTAGAAGTTTTAGGGACAAAATGAGGGTTCTGATATCGCAGGTTCGCTGGCTCTCGCCATGCGAGTGAAGGCGAAGCCCAGCGAATAGCTGGCGAATAATTCAAGAAAACTCCCAGTGGTCTTCGCTGGCAAGTTCGCCAGGGGAAGGTGAGTGACGAAGGTTCGCCAGGCGAGTACATCAGCGAAGGGTAGCAAAACAAGTCAGTAGCTGCTGACTTTGTTCGCTGGCGAGTTCGTTGGGCGAAGGTCCCAGCGAGCATTCGCCAATGGCTTCGCCAGGCGAGTAGGACATCATTGTTTCTTTTTTGTTTTATTGATCCAATGATTAATTGCTTGGTTCAATTATGTTAATCCTATGTGATATGAATAGTTTGCGTACTATTGTGATGAGCTGTGGGTAGCCTTTGGGCGTGAATCCTAGATTGAGATATGTGTATTGTTTAAATTGATTAGGGATACATGAGAACATATTAGTGAATATGTGTGTATTATCTAATAAGTATGTGAATGCATATTGTTGTATGCTAATGTATGTAATGCATGGGAATATATCGTGGATATGTGTGCATTGTTTTGATGAATGTGATGATGGTATTGAATGTGAATGCCTTGAATTGTTATGAATATGTTGTGTGTGCAATCATGTTGTAATTCTTGAAGGGATGAATTATTTGAATGCATGGGATTAAGACGCGGGGTCGGTCTTAAGTGCATTTTGTTGGTTTATTGCATATGCATCATTTAGTCAAGAGGCAATGTTTTCTAGTTTCGTGGAGGCTAGTGGCTTGTCCCAAACCTAGAAGGGTGGGTTTGAAGCCTAGGGGACGGGCTTTGTTGTTATCGGTCTAGAAGGGTGGATCCGGTTTAAGTGTAAAAATCGAAAAATGATAACAAGTGTTGGTACCACATAGCATTGAGTCGCATTGAGCCGTGATTGAGTCACATAACATGGATGTCCTGATTATATGAATATGCTTGATTGTGAATTATGGAGTTGAGAATATGGATGTATTAGGATGAAATGTACTTGTTGAATATCCATGAATGGTTTGTGTATATGTATGATGATGCATATGATATTGAAAATGAATTGTGGTGAGAAATGTGGATTATATGTAATTGTTACTTGTATATATATATATATATATATATATATATATATATATATATATATATATATATATATATATATATATATATATATATATATATATATATATATATATATATATATATATATATATATATATATATATATATATATATATATATATATATATATATATATATATATATATATATATATATATATATATATATATATATATATATATATATATATATATATATATATATATATATATATATATATATATATATATATATATATATATATATATATATATATATATATATATATATATATATATATATATATATATATATATATATATATATATATATATATATATATATATATATATATATATATATATATATATATATATATATATATATATATATATATATATATATATATATATATATATATATATATATATATATATATATATATATAACCTCATGCATTGATTATTATGGTAATATTTCTCACCCTTCTGCTGTTTTATAATGCTCTATGAGGCATTGCAGATTAGGTTGCTGGAGGTCCTTTTTGTGAAGTATATCTTCATTCTTTTGTCGGGTCGCTCTGATATGTAGCACTGGGTAGATAGGCTGTATAGCATTCTTTTGTGATACATTGTATATGTATCTGATGACATATATGTTTTGTAAAATCGTGAATGATGTGATGAACAAACTGATTTGATAAATATATTTATGATGATGTGTCTTAAATGATTTAATGTTTTAATCTTCTGCTAAATTTCGAAAGTTGAAATGTGGGTGTAAGGACTAAGTTCCTCTATTTTCAAAACTACCCCACTGCTATATGTCACCTTGGGCAGGTATTGTGTGTTTTAATTGGTGATGATGTGGCATACCTCTTTATACCATATTTTCTTAAACTCTGATGAAAATTTTTATATGAGCGTAATTGTTTTTATGTTGATTAATTGGGGGTATAGAAGGGGGTGTTACATCGAGCACCTTTTAATGCAAATGAAATGAAAATGTCATGCTCAAGTATTTCCAAGGAATCTGTCTGCTCTGATTCATGTTTTACACATAAGAACCACCAGAAAAAGATTTAATGCTCAACAGCGAGTTTCAGAGTTAAGATCCTTGGAAATACAAGAACATGTATGTCAAAATGCAAACATGCTATGATGATGCAGATGCAAAAACAAGGGATCAAGGCTGCTGTGTTGTTGATCGAGAAGAACCAGCGCTCCGCTTTGACAAGAACATAACACTGATACTAGGAGCCACTATATCAAGAACACAGATTCATACTGCAAAGAAAACTGGTTAGTTTGAAAGTCAAGAATTCCTGCATAACCCAATCCCTCTCACAGGTATGGACCTATCCACTGATAAGGTTCGGCATCCTATTCGTTCATCAGCATCACAGACTTTCGAGAAACGATGATATGTTCACCATTTCTGGATTAGCACCATAATCTCCCAAAGCGGCCTCACTTAGCTGAATCACAAATGATCGGTCCCCAAAGTCGACAATCCTCAGATCCAAAATCCCCTCGAGCCCAAAGGGCCGGAAAAGAAATCATCAAAGAGAATCTCGTCTGAGCACGAATTTCATGGGAACTTGTGCATGCAAAGCATACAGGTCCACCACTACTTTCCACTACTAATACTATGTTTGTACTCAAGCCCGAGTTCAACTTATCTCGCAATGGAACATTTCCCCCCAACAGCACAGTAAAACTGATATATACAATGCTGAAAGTAAATGCGGGAAAGTAAAGTACAACACTTATATACACACCCAACAGATAAACAACCAAGCGCTAGGATTGACTCGCATAGGGGATGGGAATAGTCCCCAACAGAGTCGCCAGCTGTCGCTACTGCGAAAAAAGGTACCGGCAATGACAAAAGAGTCGCTACTATTTGTTATTTATTCCAAAATAAGGAAAGGAAATGATCAGAGAAAACCTGACGAAAACGGGAGAAGACAGGTCATCGCAACCATGTCTCGGGTTCGGGAGTCGGTTACGCAAGGGGAAGGTATTAGCATCCATCACGTCCGTCATACTCGACGGGATCCACACTTTATTGTCTATCTAAAAGGGTGTTTACTATCTGAGCTACGAATCAGGGACAAAAGAAAAGAAAAGAGACTCAACAGAGCATCACCGCTCTGTGCCTACGTATTCCCTCGTGCAATGAGAAACTCAGAGTCAACGTAGTTAGGCTAACTACGGGGGGAAGGTGGGGGAAGGTTGCTCGCCAAGACATCACTGTCTTGTGCTTACGTATTCTTATATAGTATGAGAAATCAAAGCAAATTCAGTTCGGGCTAACAAGAACACTGGTTGGTTCAACTGTTTTTTTATCCGAGTAGGGTTAAAACTTAGTTCTAGCAGTTAAGTGTATGTAGCTCGGCCATTGGAGACTTAGGTGTTACCTGTTTGCGGTAGAACCAAGAGTTAACGAGACTCTCCTTATGAAAAAGGTTTGCCAAATTAAGATCCCAAAGAATTATCTGATTTGAAGTTTGTTTGTGTTTTTTAGAGAAGAAATGTTTTGAGTTTGATTTGTAACTCATGTTGCACTAAAGACTATGACCTAGGAGCGAATGCGTCACATATCACCCGAAGGGTGTACACTAAACACTTTAGGCCATTGAGAGGAAGCCCTCGAATAGCCATTTCCCAAGTAGCTTAAGGCTCGTAGCGTAAAACATTCATTAACCTTTATTAAATGTTTTGAGAGTGTTTGAAGATGAGAAGAGAAAGGACACACTAAAGGGAGACTAACTCAAACCTAGTAGTTGTCATGCAAAGTATACCTATAGTTGAGGTAAAAGGGAATGCTACCTAATGTTGTCATAAATGGTTTAACTCCTAAGGTCTATCATAATCGTCCTTGAATAAGAAGATTAGAGGTTCTAAGGGGACATGGCAAAGAAGAAAGAAGAAGAAGGAAGCATAATATAACATGAAAGAAGAAAGAATGCATATGCAATGCAACACACAAGCAAAGGGAGGAAAAAGTGTGGGGTACATCGAGACAAGCACATCTCAACCTTTATTAATGCAAGAAAGAAGCTGCAAAAAGAATGCACACAAAGCAAAGAAATGCAAGAAGGCAAGCAAACATGAACATGCAAGCACATCATTACTTTGAACGACAACTACGAAAGTATGCCCTCAAGTGGAAACCAAACATGCGCGTCGAAGCAATCATGATTAAGCAATCGAGAACAGTGACACATATCCAAAACATTTCACTCCTAATGCATCATATTGATTCATGATGATCCGAAGTGAAACGGTACCGAAACAAGCATGAACAACAGCAAAAACAGGCCTGCTGGAATAGTGTTAATCGATTAACACCAATGGTTAATAGACTAACCACTGAAAAATGCTTGAAAAATTTAATGTTTGATCTGGTTAATCGATTAACACTGCTCCAACAGCAGAAAACAACAACAGAAAAGCACTTTTCAACAACTTATCACTTAAGCAAACATCCACATGATTTCATAAACAATTGTGCACAAAATTAAACTAGAAAACAATGATCTAATCAAGATGTAAACACATATAAACAACACCATCACAATTCATATGGATCAAGAATCAACCGAATCAATCAAAAATGAAGATCAACATGATTATGCAAAATAAGCTCAAAAATGCAATGGATCTAGAATTCCAACCTTCGAAGCGGAGAATTGCTTAGGTTAATGTTGATTCACTTCGAACGTGTAGATCTAAGCAAGAAATCTGAAATTCCTTCAAGATCCAAGCTAATCCTTTTAGTAGAAGTGATGATCCATAAAAATCAAGCAAGAATTATCAAAATAAGCTCTTCCAACACCACTTCAAAATTCAGATCCAAGTTTGCACGAAAATTGAATGAAGAAATTGATTCAATGAGGATGATGGATGAAGGTTTTAGCTCAAGAATTCATTGATTCCAATGGAGAGTCAAATAATTCAATGGATGAAGAGCTTTGGTGAGGGTTTTGAAAAATGGAAAAGTTGAGAGAAACTTGAGAGAATTGAAATGAATTCTGAAAATGAGAATGAAATTATGAAGATTAGATGTGTGTGGTTTGGAGTAAATCAATTAAATACCCCTTAGGTTTTGATCTAAATGAGAGGTTTGGAATGTGGTTTGTGAAATTTGGTTTGGAATGAGGAATGGTGATTTGGAGGGAAAATGAAATTAACCAAAATTCAAGATGGTTCTAGATCCTTCCCAAGGTGTAAAATTGAACTTCCAAGTGATCAAAATTGGACCCCAAAGTGACCCCTTTGAAAATTCACGTGCAGAGGTGTCGCTTCCGCGAAAATAAGGTGCCGGCAAAACAGAAGAGTCGCCACCTTTCGTTATTTATCCCTCAGAACGGGAAAGGAAACAATCGGAAAAACCTGACGCAAAGGGTATAAGACAAGGTCATCGCAACCATTGTCTGGGTTCGGGAGTCGGTTACGCAAGGGGAAGGTATTAGCACCCCTCACGTCCATCGTACTCGATGGGATCCATGCTTGTTGTGTTTATCTGATGGGTTTGTTTACTATCTACCTATCAAGGCTGGTATAAAAAGAAAAGAAAATGACTTGGCAAAGCGTCGCACTTTATGCCTACGTATTCTCATCAGAGAATGAGAAATCAGAGTCAACGTAGTTCGGCTAACTACGGGTTACGGGGAAGGTGGCTCACCAATACATCAGTATTGTGCCTACGTACTCTCAACAGGTATGAGAGATCAGAGCTTACGTAGTTCGGGATAATACGGATTACGGGAGGTTCAGATTCATCTGTTTTTTCGAGTAGGGTTAACAAACAGTTCCAGCAATTTGGTGTACGCAGCTCGACCTTTGGAGACTTAGGCGTTACCGTTTACTGTAGAACTGGGAGTTAACGAAACTCTTTTCTTCAGAAAAGCTTCCTTTGAATTATGGGCCCACGGGTCAAAAAGATTTGAAGTTTGTTTTCTGTCTTTTACGGAAGAACTGTTTTTTAGTTGTCTGTAGTTTGTACAACACTAGAGACTATTTCCTGGGAATGAATGCGTCGCATATCGTCCAAAGGACGTATACTAAACATTCTAGACGATTGAGAGGAGGTCGCTCAATTATCATTACCCAAGTAGCTTAAGTCTCGTAACGCGCTTATACTAACTTGCCTTTATTACGTTTTTTACTGTTGTTTGAGATGAGAAGAGAGAACATGATCAACTAAGGGGAGACTATCAAGTCCTAATGTTGTCATGCCAAGGATTCATCCTATGGTTGAAGTTTGAAACAGGGATCTCCTAGAAGTTATCATGCATAGGTTTCAACCTAAAGTTCTAATCATCACTTCCTTATCAAAGGAAGTGAGATTCCTAGGGGATCATGTCAATGATACAGAAACAGATAAAGCATCAGCTTAAACAGTAAACAGTAAACAACTGTAAAATGCATGCAATGCAAGTGAGGGAGGAAATGTGTGTGGGGCATCAACCTCCACAAGCTCGTCTCGACCTCAAGCCAGGTATGAATAACTGCAATAATACAGGAAGAATAACATGCCATTAAGCAAATCACAAACCACATAGGCAAGGGAGCAGGGCTCTACCGAATACCCGCAAGCAAAGCCATACAGTAAAAATACAAGCAGAGGGAGCAACTCAACCTCTAGTGCAATCATGCTCCTAGCTTAAATCAGTCTAAACATGAACTTATTCTAATGCATCAAGCAAATCACACAAGTCACATCAATACAGTTGCACAGAAAGAAAACAGACAGGAAAGAAAGCAGATCAACAGCTTCCACAACTTCAATGCAAAGCAATCTTCTGACAGCAGTCCAGTCCTCAGTCTGTAACTGTTCTTCAAATCTATCCTCTTCAATAGCAAGTATCAACTTGCTTCTTCAAGCTTTCAATGCATCTAACACAAGTATCAACTTGTTCTTCTTCTTATCCAAGCTTCAGCTCTTTCTTCATTCTCAATTTGATCTTCTTCACAAGTGTCAACTTGTTCTTCTTGATCTTCAAGCTTCAGCTTCAAGGGCAGTCTTCAAACACAGGGAAGTGGAAACCTCTAGCATCTTCAATCTTCTAACAAGGAACTCCATCCTCTAGCAAGGGAGAAAGATTCATCTAACAAGAGCAAGGTGTGGATAGTGATGAGCAAAGTGAAGACCAAAGGTCACCTCTAAGCACTCCACCATCAAGGAAAGGAACCCTCAAACCATCAAGGAAAGGAACCCTCAAAGGTTCTACCAATTTGTGATGAGCCACTCATCCTACCAAAGGAGGGATGAGGCCTTCACAATGGGACCTTTCATCATAGGGAGGAATGGAAGTGATCAACACCTTCCATGTTTCATGAAGGAAGAAAATCTATTCTAAGAGATCTCACTAAAAACCCTAATCCTTAACCCTAAACAAACTACACCAAAGGGAGAGAAATCTTCAAGTCCAAGTTCCATCATGCATTCCACAGCAGCCCACACATGCCTTCATCCTCATCCAAGAGCAAGAGAAGCAAAACCCTAGTCTAGGGGAACTAATGAAGTCATTCTAGTTGAGTTAGCAAGTTAGGATCACCTAAAACCTAGTACTAAAGTTAATCCTAACTAAAATACTAAAACCAATTGTAAAATCCTACAAAAATAACTATGGGAACCTAAGTCAATCATGACTCTATCATGTTAATTCCAGAGATCAAATCCTCAAATAAGACCTAGAAATAAATTCTACACTACAAGGTACTAAACCTAAACCCTAAAAGGAAGCACCTAAAGTTACAATACAAAAAAAACCCTAAACTTCTTTACAAAAATGTGAGAAAATTACTAGAGGAGCATACATATCTAAGATAGCTACACACAAAAAATCAGCTCAAAAATCATCACCAAGTGATCACACAAAAATCAGCAAGACAAGGTATCAACTATAATGAAATTAATATCAATTAAAATACAAAAAATGCAATTAAAATAAAAAATACATGAATTCCTATACTCTTAATTCCCTAAAATTCTAGACTCATTCATGAGTCTGGGGAAAAAAACCTGGATCAAATTGAGTTATTTTTCTATTTATTATGAATTAATTTCAAACTATATGAAATATGCAAAATAAAAGAAAATACAAGAAAATAACAAGATACGCGTGCCGAATAGCAATTATTATGAGTTCATTTCACAGACTGGGCCAAAACGGGGGTGTGGATAGCACTTTAACACTAAGCCCAAACCAAACCTATTAATGAAACGCAGCGTTGCGTACAAATCCAAGTCTTCAGACTTTTTCCAGCAATCGTGGCCGTCCATTGCTTGCCTGAGTCAAAGGTCAAGCACTCATCCAATGGCTCCCATGCATCGTCCCCAAAATTCAAACTGATGGAGGGAACTCTCCAGACGGTGGCCTGAGCTGCAGCGCCACCGTCTTCTCCGGTGAAGTGCTCATCACAGTTCATCAAAAATAACAAAACAAATCATCATCTCACTCAGTTTTCTCTCCTGAACACGAATCCAATCTCTAAATTCACTAACTCTTGCTATAACTTAAAACACGATAGGATTTTCAGAAACATACCAATTCTTGATCATTACAATTCCCAAAAATAATGGTCCTAATGTAATCTACACTCTTTAGAGGTTAAAATCCATTATCCAAACATGATTATTCCTTCAAGAATCTTGAGATATCAGCCTCAACCGAAAATGATCCATGACCTAAAGTGTCTCTGTCCATTAGTTTCTTGTACCAAAATCCATCTATATCCTACCAAGAACCTAACCACATGCAAGTTTCTATGTATCTCCCTATAGATTAAGCAAAATTTTGATTGGTACAAACCTGGTTTCAGATGAAGAACAGGTACAATCCTTGCTCGATTCTTCCTCCAATATGATCCAGATTCACTCCAAATCTTCCTTTGAAGCTAATGCACACGTCAATTTGCTCTGATTTCAACTCAATCCAAGAACACGATCTTGAGTTTCAGCTCTGAGTTTTCAATTGCTCCTTCTGTTATCAGCATCAATCTTCTCCAAAAAACTGGCTGAACACACTCCAAATCTTATATAGAACTCAATGGAATCATCCAGAAAGTTCTGTAAGCTTCCAAATGAGATTTTGCAATTTCAATTTCTCTCCAAAATCTCTCCCACACCAGTCATGATTTGCACTCTGTTTGGGCATGAAAACACTTGGAATCTTCATCTCATGAGATATTGAACTGATTTGTTATGATTATTTCCTTGTTTGCAATCCAATGGTTCATGTTGATTATGTTGCTTCATCATGAAGAAACAAAGTAAAAGTGCATAAAAATGGACTCAAACCAAAATTCTAACATTGCCAAAGTTTCTAAAATGCTTTTTCCATTCAAAAAATGATGTTACTTTGCCTTGTTTGGACACAAATCATTTTATTTCAATTTTTGGTCATTAAATGCCTTTAATCCTTCCCTTTTCCACACCTCCTTGAACCAAGTCCTTCCTTGAGACATTTCAATGTCTCCTTGATTCATGGTCAAGGTTAAAACCATATTTTGAGAAACTTTCTAGTTGGACAAAATTTCATTTGAGGTGTCTAAGTTGGTGAAAATGACCTATAACCAAAAATGGCCTATAATCATAACTTCCCAAAATACCCTTGACTTGTCAAAGCCATAACTTGAGTTCTAAAAATCCTATCAAGGACTTATAGTACTATATGGAAAGCTAAGAGAATAAGGAACAACATTCATGTTGACCAAAAGTTCATAGGAATCATCCTTCTTGGGCAAAAGTTTCATGCAAGTTGGGTAACTTTCAAGCTCCAAATTCACATACCTCAGATGACTTGTAACTTGTCAAAGCCATAACTTGAGTTCTACAAATCCTATCAAGGACTTCTAGTACTCAAATTAAAGCTAAGATCATGATCTACAACAATCATGTTGAGGTCAAGATGAAATGACAATCATATCTTGAGTTAAATTGCCTTGAAGATAGGTGTCAAACTAGGGGATTTTACACTATCAAGTCTTAGAAACCCTAGCTTGAAACTTCTCAAACTCTTCAATCATGATGAGTTAACCTTGGAATCATCCTTATAACATCTTAATGTATCAATCCATGATCACATGGATCTTGAATTAGGTCTCAACCTTCTTCAAATCATCAGTTGACTTAGGGTTGACCCAGTCAAACCCTAGTTGCACACTCATGGCTGAGGCTTCTTAATCTTGCACAATGACCTGTCTAGGCCTCAAAGTGACCTTCAACACTTATCATGAGCTCTCTCAAGACCTCAAGTCCAACTTCAAGGCTTCAGAATCATCTGATGACTTCCCACAACTCTCAAGTTAGGAGACCTACACACTTGGCTTCAATCACTGTCTCTGAGGGTCTTTTAACTTCTTTGACAAGGATATCAACCCTTGAGCACCTGAATAACCTTCTTAGCTAGATTCATAGTCTTGTATAGCTCTTAATTGGTAATCATACCTCTTGATCTCCTGCACACATGTCAATGAAATGCAAATGCTAATGCTAATGTGAATGAAATGAAACATAAGCTAGGTAAAGAAAAGTTGGGCAAATTTTGGGGTGCAACAGCTGCCCCTATTCAAACGGCTTGGACCCGACTGGGTGAGAAGCGAACGACTCTCTAACAATCAAGGTGAAAGACGGTTGAATACCAACAAACTCGTAAATTTACCAACTGCACAAGTATACGGTACTCTGATGGGGACAAATCTTCAGAAACTGAAATAATAGCTGCACGACAACTAGCTGGAGAAATACTGATCTGAATCTCCGTCAGGATGATTCTCTGATTTATCTGATATCATTGCGTCCTCAAATCATCGAGGGATCATTGGTTACACGGTAACGGGTGATTTTCCAACCACGCACAGGTAAACGATACTCTGATTGTTAGGAACATCTTCAAAAACTGAGCATGACAGTTGCACGGCAACTCTGCTGGGGAATTGGTCACACGGTAACCGGTGAAAGGTCTAATCTCAAATCTCAGTCAGGATGATCATCTGATTTTGCTGTAGATCTTCGTCCTCAAGTCATCAAGGGGTCACCGGTTACACGGTAACTGGTAATGGATGGTTGATCATGTCGTCAGACATTCTGCGTCATAGCAGAAGAATTCCTTATCGTCGCCTATGGACTCATCATGTCTCTAGGAACGTCGACAGTATCTTTGTCTGGCTTCATCAGTAAGTCAATAAGGGGTCACCGGTTATTCGGTAACTAGTGAAGGGCTACTCTCATATCTCCGTCGGGATGATTATCAGATTTTGCTGCAGCTTCTTCCTCAAGTCATCAAGGGATCACTGGTCACTCAGTAACCGGCGATACATAGCTGATATTATCGTCAGGCATTCTGCGACACTACGGCAGAAGGATTCCCCGGGACTCATCAGGTCATTAGGAACTTTTAACAATCAAGTTAATTATGCCGTCGGGCATTCAAAGAACATCTCGGGCGTCAGTCGGACTTCGTCAGTAAGTCGGGAATAGAATTCTCGGTCAATCATGAACCAAGTAGGGATATACAATCTTTTGCCGTTAGGCACTCCGCATCAGCTGAGAGAACTGCTTCGACATCACAGTTGGACTCCAGCAATAAGTATTCAAATGGAATCCTTGATCAACCAGGAACTACTAAGGATATGCAATCTTTTGCCGTCAGGCACCCTGCGTCAGCTAGGCAAACTGCTTCGACATCGCAGCTGGACTTAATCAGTAAGTCTGGGGTTTTGGCACCGCTGCCGGACTTCAATCATCAAGTCTTCAAGGAAATTTCAACTTCTATGTTTAAGACCTGCTAGGGATGACACATCTCCGCTGGGGGTTCTGGAGAACTATCAAGTAAATCTGCTTCGAGGATCCAGAAATCATTCTGGGTGAATCAACTCTGTTGAGGACTTCAAGAATCATCTTTGACAAATAACTCCGCCGGAGACTTCAAGAATCATCCTGAACCAATAACTCTGCTGGAGATTTCAGGAATCATCCTGAGCAAACACTCTACCGAGGACTCTAAGCATCAACTTGAGGAACCCTCTCTGGCGACTTCACTGGGAATTTTAAGAATCATCTTAAGCAATCAACTTCGTTGTGGAATTCAAGAGTTATCTTGAGCAAACCATTATGCGGAGGAACACCTGCAAAACTAGAATGGTAACGACCTAGCTCATGTTTCGTTTGCATATGCTTTGACAATGGCGTAATGCTCCACACGGTGGAAATGCTACGCATTTAGGGTAAATGCTATGCAATCATGCAAAATGCTACAACCCCATCAGCAAAATAAATGCTGAAGGGAGAATCCTCCTGTCAAGGAGAAAGAACCACTCTGGTGGAGGAAGGAATCATCCCGCCGAGGAGAAGAAGTCACACCAATCTCAATTGGAATCCGCCTGGGGAAATGAGCTCCAAACGACTGCTGCAGGGGAATGAAGTTCTACGAGAACCTGAACCCGCTCAACTGGGCATTCAAACCATAAACTGCTGAGGAAACGATATCAATTACAGCACAGCCTTCGCGACAAAACTTTCTGGGAGGTAACGACTCCGATGGGGAAAAACAGCCTCAGCTATTCAACACTCTACTGGGGAAAACTAATCATGGCCTCAACGGCTTCCAAGGACTCGACTCTCTTGGGGAACTACAAACTCGGCTGGGGATGGGTAACCAGACGCTGGAATAAATCCTACTTGTCGGGGAGGATACGACTCTGTGGAGAATTTCAATTTCGCTGGGGACTTCGGTCTGCGCTATCGAGGGCTAAACACTTGTGAATAGTCTCCTACGAGAAACTGTACCCTGACCCAGTGCTGGGGAAATAAACGCACACTTCAGTGTATGACTCAGCTGGGGAGATGACGTTCCTTTAGGATACATCTGATTGGAGAGAGAATCTTCTCTGCCTGGGGGACACATATCAATGCTCTTGGTCCTATGTTCAGACTCCGTGGGGAGATGTTTATGAACACGCTGGGGTAGAAGGAATCATCCTGCTTGGGGACGCATACGGCGTACTGCCTGGAATAGGCTATACCTGCAACAACACAAACTAACAGACAAGATACCCTTCTCAAAGGGACCTATCAAGGTTATCATCTTGTGACAATGTTCAAGTAATTCATTGTTTCAACAATCAGTGGCCTAGGCCAGTAAGCTTATGTATGCGCATTTTATCAAAAACATCGGCGTTCTTTTTCGCAAACAAAACAGATAAATGCTAAACAAGCAAACAGAATTGCTGAATAGTATATATTTTATTGATGACGAACCCCTGAATGGGTGAAAATGTTTTACAACAGATGCAAGCTCCTGGAATGAGGAAGCTGCGCAAATATAAAAACATAAACATACATCAGTATATACACAAATGTCGACAATGCGGCATAGACGAACACCATGAGTTGATCCCTCTATGACCCACTCGACTTCGATACTTCTCCGACGCTTCAGCTTCAGAAGAGATTGATTCAGATAAACGGCCCTCAGGTCTTCCAAACCACTAAACATTGAAAGTCCATACGCGGAACGCAGTCATTTGCTTTTTCAAATCCCTAACTTTTTCCTGAATCGCCCTTTCGGGTTTTCGATTCACCGGGATACCCTTTTTTTTCCTAAGTCGCCCTTCCATGTTTTCGAATTTGCGGGTGTACATTTTTCATTTATATCCCTAATTTTTGCCCGAACCTTTTTCCTTTTTTATGGTTCGCCGGGATGCCCCATTTTTGCCTGGATATTCTTTTTCTTTCCAGCGGGTCATTCTTTTTAAGCAAAGTATTTTTTAACTGCGTCCGCGTTCATCGAGGATGCAAAATCTTCGCCATCCATTGTGGATAACAACAAGGCTCCTCCCGAGAAGACCTTGCTGATGACGTACGGACCTTCGTAATTGGGAGTCCATTTGCCCCGGTGATCGGAGTGTGGAGGAAGAATCTTCTTCAGGACGAGATCACCCGTCTGAAAGCTTCTAAGACGCACCTTCTTATCATAGGCTTTCTTCATTCGGCTTTGGTACAGACGACCATATGCGATCGATGCTAATCTCTTCTCGTCCATCAAGCTGAGTTGGTTTAGTCGGTTCTTAATCCATTCTGCCTCATCGAGTTTTACGTCAACCAAAACTCGTAAAGAAGGAATCTCAACTTCTAACGGTAGGACAGCTTCCATACCGTACACTAGTGAGAAAGGAGTTGCCCCGGTGGATGTACGAACCATCGTATGATAACCGTGCATTGCAAATGGCAACATCTCGTGCCAATCCTTATAGGTCACAACCATCTTCTGCATAATCTTCTTAATGTTCTTATTGGCCGCTTCAACGACGCCATTCATCTTCGGCCGGTAAGGAGATGAGTTGTGGTGTTCAATCTTGAAACTCTGGCACAGCTCCTTCATCATCTTGTTATTCAGATTCGAACCATTATCAGTAATGATCCGCTCGGGAATTCCGTATCGACAGATGATGTCCCTCTTTATGAATTTAGCCACCACCTGCTTGGTCACATTAGCATATGAGGCTGCCTCCACCCACTTGGTGAAGTAGTCGATAACTACTAGAATGAAGCTATGACCGTTAGATTTAGGGGCTCGATCTTTCCTATCATGTCGATGCCCCACATGGAGAACGGCCACGGGGAGGACATGACATTCAACGGGCACGGCGGCACATGAATCTTATCCGCATAAATCTGGCATTTATGACATCTCTTCGTGAATTTAAAGCAATCTGACTCCATTGTCAGCTAGTAATATCCTACCCTCAGGATCTTTCTCGTCATAACATGCCCGCCGGCGTGCGTACCAAATGTGCCTTCGTGGACTTCTTCCATGAGCATACTCGCTTCTTTCTCATCTACACATCTGAGTAGCACGAGATCATGGTTTCTTTTATATAAAACTCCATCAAGATTGAGATAAAAGTTTCCAGACAGCCTCCTCAGAGTCTTCTTATCCTGGGTTGACGCTCCCGCAGGATATTCCTTAATCATAAGGAAAGTATGGATGTCATGGAACCATGGCTTGCCATCGAAGGCTTCCTCGATCGCAAAGATGAATGCAGGTCTATCAAGACGAGAAAGGATAATCCTTGGAGCTTCATTCCAAAAATTGACTTTATACATTGAAGCCAACGTGGCTAAGGCATCAACCATCTGATTTTCAGCCCTGGGCACATGATGGAGTTCCACTCGATCAAAGAACGGAACTAGCCTTCTGGCATAATTCATGTACGACACCAAATTCGATTGACGAGTCTCCCACTCCCCTTTAATCTGGTTAATCACAAGTGCCGAGTCACCATATACATCTAGGTTCTTGATTCTCAAATCAATTGCTTCTTCTAGACCCATGATGCATGCTTCGTACTCCGCTTTGTTATTGGTGACCGGAAATGTCAGTCTAGCGGTGAACGGGATGTGGGATCCATGGGGAGTCGTGATGATTGCCCCTATGCCACTTCCGTAAGAATTAACCGCCCCGTCAAATATCAATTTCCATTAGGATTTCCTATCTGGAGCCTCGTCGGGAAACGGTTTATCGTAATCTTTCACCTTGAGAAACATGATATCCTCATTAGGGAATTCAAATTTCATCGGCTGATAATCCTCGATCGACTGTTCGGCAAGGTATTCAGACAATACGCTTCCTTTGATGGCCTTCTGGGAAACGTACTGAATATCATATTCCGTCAACACCATTTGCCATCTGGCAATCCTGCCCGAAAGCGCTTGCTTCTCGAAGACGTACTTGATCGGATCCATCTTCGAAATTAGCATGGTGGTGTGATTGAGCATGTACTGTCGTAAACGCTTGGCAGCCCAGGCTAGTGCACAACACGTCTTCTCCAGCATCGAGTAACGAGATTCACAATCTGTGAACTTTTTACTCAAATAGTAAATGGCATGCTCCTTTTTTCCCGTCTCGTCGTGCTGACCGAGAACACACCCCATACTATTCTCAAGAACTGTCAAGTACATGATTAAGGGTCTTCCGGCCACTGAGGGTATCAAGATTGGAGGTTCCTGTAGATACTGTTTTATCTTATCGAATGCCTTCTAGAAATCCTCGTTCCAGATAATCGCCTGATCTTTTTTAAGTAGTTTGAACATCGATTCACACGTGGCCGTAAGCTGAGAGATAAACCTTGCAATGTAATTTATTCTGCCCAAGAAGCCACAAACTTCTTTTTCGGTTTTTGGCGCTGGCATTTCTTGTATTGCTTTAATCTTCGCAGGGTCAACCTCAATGCCTCTTTCACTCACGATAAACCCCAGTAGTTTTCCAGACCGTACTCCGAAAGTACACTTGTTAGGATTCAGCCTCAACCTGAACTTCCTAAGCCTCTCAAAAAGCTTCAGCAAATTGACCAGATGCCCCTCCTCCGTTTGGGACTTCGCAATCATGTCATCAACATAGACTTCAATCTCATGATGAATCATGTCATGAAACAAAGTAACCATTGCTCGTTGGTAAGATGCCCCTGCGTTCTTCAGACCGAAAGGCATTACCTTGTAGCAAAATGTTCCCCAAGGTGTAATAAATGTAGTTTTCTCCATGTCCTCCGGCGCCATCTTGATCTGATTGTAACCAGAGAAGCCATCCATGAATGAAAATACGGAGAACTCAGCTGTATTGTCGACCAACACATCAATATGAGGGAGCGGGAAATCATCTTTAGGACTCGCCCTATTCAAATCCCGATAATCGACGCACATTCGCACCTTACCGTCCTTCTTCGGTACAGGCACTATGTTGGCGACCCACGGAGGGTAAGTGGTGACCGCTAAGAAGCCAGCATCAAGTTGCTTCTGCACTTCTTCTTTGATCTTAACGGCCATATCTGGTCGCGTCCTCCTAACCTTCTACTTAACGGGAGGACAATCTTCTCGCAGCGGCAAGTGATGGACCACGATGTCAGTATCAAGTCCGGGCATATCTTCGTAAGACCAAGCAAAGACGTCACTATACTCTCGAAGCATCTCGACTAATCTCTGCTTGACATCGCTCTGCAATGCGGCCCCTATCTTGACGTTCCTGACCAGTTCTTCAGAACCCAAATTCACAATCTCAATCTCTTCCTCGTGAGGCAAAATGACTTTCTCTTCTTGTTTCAACAAGCGGGCCAACTCTTCGGGAAGGTATTCGTCTTCATCAATCTCTTCTTCGGCTTGATAGATCGAGCAACCGAAGTCGAAGTGAGTCGTAGAAGGTCCAGAGTCGATGTCATCTGCTATGTGGATCCTGTAATAACAAGGGTTAAGCTTAAAACAAGGATATGCAGGTTAGCACAAACGCTATTGCCATTTTATTGTTTTTCAAAACAAATATAAAACAGGAATAACAGAGATCACAACATTTGAATGCTAAGAAAAACGCCTTTTGATTTATTGGTAAAATGCATGTACATAACCAAACAAGGCCCTGACAATAAAACCATTATGCCCTGGGTAGGACATAGGGTTGTACAACGATTGGAGAAAGTAAATCATTACTCTTTGCCTGTCACTTGGATGGTATCCCTGATGGACCAGTTGTTGAGGCTCTTGCCTGGTTTTCCTGGATGGATCCAAGAGTCTAGGTCGCAGTCGCTGTCCTCGCCGTCTTCAGACACTGCGCTGACACTTTCAAATATCACCCCGCCACTGGTAAACTGGATCGGCCCTTTACCTCGCGACCCACTGTGAGAAGAGGAGGCTTCAGCCGTAGGAGAGTATCCTAACCCGAACTTGTCCTGTTTGTTAGGTATTTCTAGAACCTGCCCCCAGCCTGGGGTAGATCCAGCTTGAACAACGGCCCGGGCTTCCTTGAAGGAAGAGAGAGTCATCTCTGGTTTTTCAGTCATTACTGGAGCCGCGTCCTTGACCTTAACAGCTTCGAATGCCTGACATAGGGTTTCGTGGATTTCCCCATCCATCTCAACATATTTGAAGGATGATAAATGGCTCACCATTATGTCTTCCCCGCCATATACAGTCACGATGCTGCCTCCGACAGCATACTTGAGCTTCTGGTGCAACGTGGAGGTCACGGCACCAGCAGAATGGATCCATGGCCGGCCTAAGAGACAGTTGTAGGCAGGCATGATGTCCATAATGTAGAAGACTGCGTCGAAAGTTTCCGGCCCGACTTGGATTGGCAGAGTTACCTCTCCAAAGACATGACGCTTAGTCCCATCGAAAGCCTTCACAACCAGATCACTAGGTGTGCAAATCAATCCTCGAGTATCTAACTTCATCAATGCCTTCTTCGGAAGAACATTGAGCGATGACCCAGTGTCCACCAATACGTGAGCCATAACTGTTCCTCTACACTCTATCGAGATGTGTAGGGCGCTGTTGTGGTTTCTTCCCTTTGGCGTCAGCTCCAGGTCAGTGAACCCTAACCCGTTTCCAACATTCACGTGGGCTACTACCCCTTCCAACTGGTTGACCGAGATTTCCTGCGGTACATACGTGGCATTCAAAACCTTTAACAGCGCGTTGCGATGTGTCTCCGAACACAACAACAAATTCAGGATGGAAATTTTCGAGGGTGTTTGATGGAGGTTATCCACGATCTTGTAATCACTCTTCTTGATCAACCTCATGAACTCTTCAGCGTCCTTTACAAGTAAGTCCTTCTCTACCCCACGAGGGGTTTCCTCAACGACTTTACCCTTTCCCTTATCAGTTTCCTCGGATTTGTCCGCTTTGTCCGCCACAATCTCAGGTGGAGCAAATACTCTTCCGCTGCACGTAATTCCGCCAATCCCCACTAGGTTATCCACAGACTACCCAGATGGTTCTAGTTCCAATTTCTGTCCGTTACAGTAGACGTCTGCCCCATAGTGCCATGGGACATCATTGGTGCTTTCAAAAGGTATTGGCCCAGCTTTGGTGATGGTAATTGTGGGCGGCCTGAGTGCAGAAATGGTTATCGTCTGGCGAGGGATGGTGATGGTTGCAACCTCATTATCTTGCTTTAGCATTACCTCTCCAGATCCACGTTCGGCCATTCGGCTAAACTGCAAGATTCCTTCGGTCATTAGACTCCGAATCCCCACTATCAACTGATCACATCCATCAGGACGAGTCGCACAGCCCATACACAATTCTCCACAGCCCGGAAAGAAGCCTCTTTTCATCAGCTTGGCTTTAACGAAGCTAAGCGGTGTCTTCAGATCCTTGACATCAGTCAACACATCTAAATCCTCTTCTTCAATAATGGCATTCACCCCACCTCCCCTATGGTTCGGCATAGGGTTCTTTGTGACATTCGGCACATTATTTGAGCAATTGATGATCTTAGCATCCACCATATCTTGCACCTTGTGCTTGAAGGCTTTGCAGTTTTCTATCGTGTGGCTGGGTGCCCCTGAGTGAAAATCATATGTAGCATTCGCATCATAACCCTGCGGAGGTGCCCTTGTCAAGGGAGCCAGGTGTCGCTTCCGCGAAAATAAGGTGTCGGCATAACAGAAGAGTCGCCACCTTTTGTTATTTATCCGTCGGAGCGGGAAAGGAAACGATCGGAAAAACCTGACGAAAAAAGGGTAAGACAAGGTCGTCGCAACCGTTGTCTGGGTTCGGGAGTCGGTTACGCAAGGGGAAGGTGTTAGCACCCCTCACGTCCGTCGCACTCGACGGGATCCACGCTTGTTGTGTTTACTGGACGAGTTGGTTTATCTATCTACCTATCAAGGCTGGCTTAAAAGGAAAAGAAAAATGACTCCGCAAAGCGTCGCGCTTTATGCCTACGTATTCTCATCAGAGAATAAGAAATCAGAGTCAACGTAGTTCGACCTACTACGGGTTACGGGGAAGGTAGCTCGCCAATACATCAGTATTATGCCTACGTACTCTCAACAGATATGAGAGATCAGAGCTTACGTAGTTCGGGCTACTACACATTACGGGGGTTCAGATTCATCTATTTTATCGAGTAGGGTTAAACAGCAGTTCCAGCAGTTAGGGACAAAGCCTGTTTCCGTTGGCGCTGAAGTTTAACGATACTCTTTTCTTCAGAAAAGCTTCCTTTTGAATTACGGGCCCACGGGGCAAAAAAGTTTGAAGTTTGTTTTCTATCTTTTACGAAAGAAGTGTTTTTTATTGTGCTTGCAATTTCAATCGCACTAAAGACTATGACCTGAGAATGAATGCGTCGCATGTCACCCAAAGGGTACCATGCTAAACATCCAGACTGTGGAAAAGAAACTCTCCCACAATCCTTTCTCAGATAGCTTAAGGCTCGTAACGTACGAAAGAAATCATTCATGATTACTGTATCTTAAGCTGTTTTGAGATGAGAAGAGAACAGGCTCAACTACGGGGAGACTATCAAGTCCTACTGTTGTCATGCCAAGGATTCATCCTATGGTTGAAGTTTGAAACAGGGAGCTCCTAGAAGTTATCATGCATAGGTTTCAACCTAAAGTTCTATCATCACTTCCTTATCAAAGGAAATGAGAGTCCTAAGGGATCATATCAATGATACACAGAAACAGATAAAGCATCAGCTTAAACAGTAAACAGTAAACGACTGTAAAATGCATGCAATGCAAGTGAGGGAGGAAATGTGTGTGGGGCATCAGCCTCCACAAGCTCATCTCAACCTCAAGCCAGAATGAATAACAGTAATCATACTGAAATAAAACATGCTATCAAGCAAAAACAGTAATCTGCAATCATACAGAAGGAATAAAATCTGCTATCAAGCAAAACAAACCACATGGGCAAGGGAGCAGGGCTCTACCGAATACCCGCAAGCAAAGCCATACAGTAACAATACAAGCAGAGGGAGCAACTCAACCTCTAGTGCAATCATGCTCCTAGCTTAAATCAGTCTAGATATGGACTTATTCTAATGCATCAAGCAAATCAAACAAGGCACATCAATACAGGAAAGAAAACAGACAAGAAAGCAGATCAACTCCTCTCTCAACTCCAACTCCAAGCTTCAGCTCTTTTAACAGCAACTCAGTCTTCAGACCTCAATCACTCTTGACAAATATCAATTTGCTTCTCCAGGTTCCAACCCTTCAACATAAGTTTCAACTTATTCTCTTTCTCCAAGCTTCAGCTCCTTAATCAGTTCCACCTTCAGGCTTCACTATTAACCACAAGTATCAACTTGATTCCTTCAAGATCTCCAAGCTTCAAGGTAAGTGTCAACTTATCCTTTGATTCTTCAAGCTTCAGCTCTTCACTAGATCTTCTTTGGGTCTTCTTTGGGTCTTCTTTGGGTCTTCAAGTATCAACTTGTCTTTATGCTTTTCAAGCTTCAGCTACGATGGCAATGCTCAGGGAATCATCCTCTTCCATACTCTTCAATGAAGTATTCATCTTCACACTCAAGCCCAACATCTCTCATGATACTCAAACCAGAAGAAATCACTTAACTGGATAAGCTAGGATATTAAACTGCTTATTGACCACCAAAGGTGACCTATAAGGGTTTAACATCAAAAGAATGGTTCCCTCAAAAGTTCTACTTCCTAGGTACCATCACTTATCCCTCCAAAGGAGCGAGGTGAATACCATGGAAGGACCTTGAATCATGGGGAGGAATGGAGGTGAAAGATACCATCCATGTTTAAGAAAGAAATCAACTAAGTCTAAGCTCTTCCTAATCCCTAACCCTAAAACAACACCAAAACAAACAAGTCTTCAAGCTCTCAATCTCCTTCTTACTACCTTCAAGTCTTCTACTATGCTCCTCCATACTCCTCAAAGCAAGACCAAGCCCACCAAGCCAAGCAAAAACCCACAAAGCAAGGCAAAACCAAATACAAGCCCCCAAGGGCAACACAAACAACAAGCAACTACAAACATCAATTAAAAATAGTATACTGCTATATTAAAATCTAATATAATTCCTAGGGGATCCTATATACCTACCCTTAATACCCTATATGTCCCAATATCTAACATGACTTAGAAACCCAAAATTCTAGTGTTATTGTGGACCTCTGTTAAGGATTGACCTAATTCTATACAACCTAAAGTCATCTAACCAAAACTAATCAAAAATTAATCACAAAATTATGGAATAAATCTAGAGGGGAGCTAAAGTCCTAATCTAACTATCCTAAAAAGAATGGCCTAAAAATGCAAAGGGAAGTAGCTAAACAAAATTCTACAAATCTATGCATCAACATAAAAGGAATTAAAATGCTATTAAAAGAGAAAATACACAAAAAATATTAAAAATGCATGAAATGCAAATATTTTGATTTTATAATTTTCTAGACATTAACATGAAATAGGAGGAAAAATCCCCATGTAAAAATCATCATTTTTCTATTTATTATGATTTTTCAAAGATTAAAATAAAATGGAGAAAAAGGAATTAAAATGAGAAAACATTGGTGTGAATAGCATTGCTATGCAGTTCGTTATGGGAATGGGCCCTAAATGGGGGTGCAAACAACAATACGCGCTAGGCCCAATTCTAATCAGAAAATAAATTCAAAAAATATAAAGAAAAAGGAAAAGACACGGTGCATAAAGTAACAAAAATCAGTTCATATTCTCAATGGGCCATGAATGGGGGTGGGGATATCAATCAGTCCATTAAAGCCCAAAACCTCAGTTTAATGAAACGCCTCATTTTGGTGTATCTTCAGATTTCCCTCTTCAAATGAAATTAAATCACCGCCTTTGGATCTCCACTCAGTCAATGAGTCTTGCCTCATCCAACGGCCACGTCTTTATCTTCTTCCTCCAGCTAGGGTTTGAGTGAAGAAGCCATGGAAACAGAGCTCCATAGCTCAAGCTTCTCCTAATTCGTATCACCTCAATTCTCAACCAAAATCCGTGGTTCAAAACCCTAATCTATTCTAAATTCAACCCTGAATCCAACCATAGCCTTAAAATCAATTGAATCATCCCCAATCTCTAAACCCGATCCAAGATAAAAAATATACTCAAACTTCAACTTGGATGATTCTTGAAATTAATTACCTCATAATGATCACCACCTCACACTGGTTAATTCTTGATATTAAACTCATGCTATGCTTCACTATATCTCGTGTTCTTGATCAAAACAAAAATGGTGTCACTAACTCAACCTTCACCAATTGATCTAAAACTTCCCAGAATCCATCTCCTACTTGTCTCTAACCATTCTAACCTAACAAATCTACCTAATTATGCTTAAATTAGGGTGTAGAGGAAAAGTTACAAACCTGTCAAATCTTGATTATCAGATAGGGCAAAGCTCTACTTCAAACTCTCAAACTCTTCAGAAACCTTCCTTGATTGATGATAAAGCTTCTATTTGCAAAAGATTTGGTCAAGAAACCCTGAATCTCCAAACTCGATTGTGACTTGCAGCCTCCAAAATCCAAAAGCTATCTCCTCAGTTCTTCATGATCTTGCCCTCAATTTGGTATGCACACATTCAGTGTGATCAATGGAAGGTGTTGGGATTGAAAGAAGCAATGGAAATTGTGTGGAAAGTAGAATTTGATTTCAACTTGCAATGGAAGCAATTGAAATGGCTATCTCACTCTCCTCTCTAATCTCTCACCAACCTTGCATTTGAGCAAGTTCTAATCCATATATAGGATGGTTCAGACCCATCTAGAACCTTCTGGAACCATCCAATGAGAATTTGGGATTCTCATGCCATGAGTTTTTGATTTCCATCTCATCTCACATGCCATCTCATGCTATAGCTCTTGTAGCAACTTGTTCTGACTTGAAAATCTCCTTGGAGGAGATATATGACATGTTAAGATACTTCGCTAGCTTGTACATTGAGTTTCCTTGTGTTTTGCATATGTACCTTAATATGCAAGCAAACATTTTCCAAAGCAAGTCCATGATCTAAACCTCAAATCAAAAATGTGGATGAACCATTGTTTTTAAAATGCTTTTTAGAGTCAAAATGACCTATTACATGCCATGGTTTGGATGTGTAGCTTGGAAATTTCAATTTCCAACTGTGACTTATTTAACTTATGCCTCCATTTTAGGTCATTTTTACCATTTTTTGCTACAAGCCTTTTCAACATCTCATGACCTCCCTACTATCCTTAAAACATCATTTTAAGCAAGTTTGATGTTGAAGATTTTTCCATTTGAAGCTTGGAAATAGGAGTTATGGCCTTATGCTTGAAATGACCTATAATCTCCAAATGACCAAAATGCCCTTGACTTGTCAAAGCCATAACTTGAGTTATACAAATCCTATCAAGGACTTCTAGTACTATCTAGAAAGCTAAGAAGATAAGGAACAACATTCATGTTGACCAAAAGTTCATAGGAATCATCCTTCTTTGGAAAAAGTTGGATGCAAGTTGGGTGACTTTCAAGGCCCCAGATTCACATACCTCAGATGACCTGTAACTTGCCAAAGTCATAACTTGAGCTCTACAAATCCTATCAAGGACTTCTAGTACTCAAATTAAATCTAAGAACAAGCTCTACAACATTCATGTTGGGGGTAAGATGAGATGACAATCACATCTGGAGCTAAACTGCCTTGAAGATAGGGGTCAAACTAGGGGATTTTACACTGTCAAGCCTTAGAAACCCTAGCTTGAAACTTCTCAAACTCCTCAATCATGATGAGTTGATCTTCGAATCATCCTTATAGCATCTCAATGCATCAATCCATGATCACATGGCTCTTAGATTAGGTCTCAACCCTCTCCAAATCATCAGTTGACCTAGGGTTGACCCAGTCAAACCCCAATTGCACCACTCATGGCTGAGTCTTCTTATTCTTGTACAATGACCTCTCTAGGCTTCATGATGGCTTTCAAGACATCTCATAAGCTCTCTCAAAGCTTCAAGTCCATCCCCATAGCTTCAGAATCATCTGAGGAGCTCCCACAACTCTCAAGTTAGGGGGCACACCACCTTGGTTTCAACCAATCTCTCTGAGGATCTCTTAACTTCTCTGACAAAGATATCAACCCTTGAACACTTGAATAACCTCCTTGGCTATCTTCAAAGTCTTAATTGGTACTCATACCTCTTGATCTCTTGCATACATGTCAATGAAATGCAAGTGATAATGCTAATGTGAATGAGATGAACCACAAGCTAGGTAAAGAAATGTTGGTCAAATTTTGGGGTGCAACAACTGCCCCTATTCAAACGGCTTGGACCTGACTGGGTGAGAAGCGAACGGCTCTCAACCAATCAAGGTAAAAGATGGTTGAATACCAACAAACCCGAAAATTTGCCAACTGCACAAGTACACGGTACTCTGACGGGAACAAATCTTCGAAAACTGAAATATTAGCTGCACGGCAACTAGCTGGAGAATGGGTCACACGGTAACCGGTAATACATTATTGATCATGCCGTCAGGCATCAAGATTCCTCAGGACTCATCAGGTCAACAATCAAGTTAGTCACGCCATTGGGCGTTCTAAGAAAACTTTCGGGCATCAGCCGGACTTCATCAATAAGTCGGGAATAGAGTTCTCGGTCAATCATGAACCAATTGTGGATATCCAAACTTCTGCCATCAGGAACTCCGCATCAGCTAAGAGAACTGCTTCATTAACACGGTCGGACTTCAATCATCAAGTCTTTGAGGGAAGTTTCAACTTCGCTGTTCAGAAACCTACTGGGGATGACGCATCTCCGTCGGGGATTCTGGAGAACTATCAAGTAACTCTGCTTCGGGGATCCAGGAATCATTCTGGACGAATCAAAAATGATGAGGACTTCAAGAATCATCTTGGACAAATAACTCCGCTGGGGACTTCAAGAATCATCCTGAACCGATAACTATGCTGGAGATTTCAGGAATCATCCTTAGCAAACACTCTGCCGGGGACTCTAAGCATCAACTTGAGCAACCGACTCTGGAGACTGCGCTGGGGATTTTAAGAATCATCTTAAGCAAACGACCTTGCTGGGGAGTTCAAGAATCATCTTGAGCCGAAGACTTCGCTGGGGACTTCAAGAATCATCTTGAGCAAGCGACTCCGTTGGGGAGAATTCAAGAATCATCTTGAGCAATCAATTATGCGGCGGAACCTGCAAAACAAGAACGGTAACAACCTAGATCATGCTTATTATGCGTATGCTTCGGCAATGGCGCAATGCTCCACACGGTGGGAATGCTATGCGTTTATGATAAATGCTATGCAGTCATGCAAAATGATGCGATCCCGTCAGCAAAATAAATGCTGAAGGGAGAATCCTCCTGTCAAGGAGAAAGAACCACTCAGACAGGGGGAAGGAATCATCCTGCTGAGGAGAACAAGGTCACAACAATCTCAATTGGACGCTGTGGGGAAGTGAACTTCAGTTGACTGCTGCAGGGGAACGAAGCTCTACGAGAACCTGGACCTGCTGAGGGAAAGCGATGTCAATCGCGGGAATAAACTGCACGGCCTTCACGGCTACTTCCCTGGAGATAACAACTCTGGCGGGGAAATATGGCATCAGCTATTCAACACTCCACTGGGGCAAACCAATCATGGCCCGAACTGCTTCCAAGGACTCAGCTCTCTTGGGGATCTGCCAACTCGGCTGAGGAAGAAGAAATCGTTCTGCTTGCTGGGGAAAGTACGACTCTGTGGGGAAACTCAATTCCGCTGGAGACTTCAGTCTGGCACCATCAGTTGCTGCACACTTCAGTGAATGACTCAGCTGAGGAGATGACGTTCCTTCAGGATGCATCTGATTGGGGAGAGAATCTTCTCTGCCTGGGGAGACATGTCAATGCTCACAATCTCGTGTTCAGACTCTGCGGGGAGAGGCTGCTGAACTTTGCTGGAGGGAGGAATCATCATGCTCGGGGATACGCACGGCGCATTGCCTGGAATTATGCTACACCTGTAACAACACAAACAAACAGACAAGATACCCTTCTCAAAGGGACCTATCAAGGTTATAATCTCGTGACAATGTTTAAGTAATTCATTGTTTCAACAATCAGTGGCCTAGGCCAGTAAGTTTATGTATGCGCATTTTATCAAAAACATCGGCGTTCTTTTTCGCAAACAAAACAGATAAATGCTAAACAGGCAAACAGAATTACTGAATAGTATACATTTTATTGATAACGAACCCCTGAATGGGTAAAAATGTTTTACAACAGATGCAAGCTCCTGGAATGAGGAAGTCGCGCAAAAAATAAAACATAAATATACATCAGTATATACAAATGTCGGCAACGAGGCGTAGACGAACACCATGAGTTGATCCCTCTATGACCCACTCGACTTCGATACTTCTCTGACGCTTCAGCTTCAGAAGAGATTGATTCAGATAAACGGCCCTCAGGTCTTCCAAACCACTAAACAAAGAAAGTCCACACGCGGAACGCAGTCATTTGCTTTTTCAAATCCCTAACTTTTGCGTGAACCGCCCTTTGCAGGTTTTCAGTTCACCGGGATACCCTTTTTTGCCAAAGTCTCCCATCCGGGTTTTCGACTTTGCGGGTGTACATTTTTTCAATTTATATCCCTAATTTTTTCCAGAACCTTTTTCCTTTTTTATGGTTCGCCGGGATGCCCCATTTTTGCCTGGATATTCTTTTTACTGTCCAGCGGGTCGCTTTCAAGCAAAGTATTTTTTAACTGCGTCTGCGTTCACCGGGGATGCAAAATCTTCGCCATCCATCGTGGATAACAACAAAGCTCCTCCCGAGAAGACCTTGCTGATGACGTACGGACCTTCGTAATTGGGAGTCCACTTGCCCCAGTGATCGGAGTGTGGAGGAAGAATCTTCTTCAGGACGAGATCACCCGTTTGAAAGCTTCTAGGACGCACCTTCTTATCATAAGCTTTCTTCATTCGGCTTTGGTATAGACGACCATGTGCAATCGATGCTAACCTCTTCTCGTCCATCAGGCTGAGTTGGTTCAGTCGGTTCGTAATCCATTCTGCCTCGCCGAGTTTCACGTCAACCAAAACTCGCAAAGAAGGGATCTCTACTTCTAACGGTAGGACTGCTTCCATACCGTACATCAAGGAGAAAGGAGTTGCCCCGGTTGACGTACGTACCATCGTACGATAACCATGCAATGCAAATGGCAGCATCTCGTGCCAATCTTTGTAGGTCACAACCATCTTCTGAACAATCTTCTTTATGTTCTTATTGGCCGCTTCAACGACGCCATTCATCTTCGGCCGGTAAGGAGATGAGTTGTGGTGTTCAATCTTGAAACTCTGGCACAGCTCCTTCATCATCATGTTATTCAGGTTCAAACCATTATCAGTAATGATCCGCTCGGGAATTCCGTAACGACAGATGATGTCCCTCTTTATGAATTTAGCCACCACCTGCTTGGCCACATTAGCATATGAGGCTGCCTCCACCCACTTGGTGAAGTAGTCGATAGCTACTAGAATGAAGCGATGACCGTTAGATGCAGTGGGCTCGATCTTGCCTATCATGTCGATGCCCCACGTGGAGAACGGCCACGGGGAGGACATGACATTTAACGGGCACGGTGGCACATGAACTTTATCAGCATAAATCTGGCATTTATGACACCTCTTCGCGAATTTAAAGCAATCCGACTCCATCGTCAGCAAGTAGTATCCTGCTCTCAGGATCTTTCTCGTCATAGCATGCCCGTCGGCGTGCGTACCAAATGTGCCTTCATGGACTTCTTCCATGAGCATACTCGCCTCTTTCTCATCTACACATCTGAGTAGCACGAGATCATGGTTTCTTTTATACAAAACTCCATCAGGATTGAGATAAAAATTTCCAGACAGCCCCCTCAGAGTCTTCTTATCCTGGGTTGACGCTCCCGCAGGATACTCCTTAGTCATAAGGAAAGTCTGGATGTCATGGAACCATGGCTTGCCGTTGGCGGCTTCCTCGATTGCAAAGACGAATGCAGGTCTATCAAGACGAGAAAGGACAATTCTTGGAGCTTCATTCCAAAATTGACTTTATACATTGAAGCCAACGTGGCTAAGGCATCAGCCATCTGATTTTCTGCTCTGGGCACATGATGGAGTTCCACTCGATCAAAGAACGGAAGTAGCCTTCTGGCATAGTTCATGTACGGCACCAAATTCGATTGACGAGTCTCCCACTCCCCTTTAATATGGTTGATCACAAGCGCCGAGTCACCATATACGTCTAGGTTCTTGATTCTCAAAACAATTGCCTCTTCTAGACCCATGATGCATGCTTCGTACTCCGCCTCGTTATTGGTGACCGGAAACGTCAGTCTCGCAGTGAACGGGATGTGGGATCCGCGGGGAGTCGTGATGATCACCCCAATGCCACTTCCGTAGGAATTAACCGCCCCATCGAATATCAACTTCCACCGGGATTTCCTATCTGGCCCCTCGTCGGGCAACGGCTCACCGCAATCCTTCGCTTTAAGAAACATAATATCCTCATCAGGGAATTCAAATTTCATCGGCTGATAATCCTCGATCGGCTGTTCGGCAAGGTGATTAGAAAATACGCTTCCCTTGATGGCCTTCTGGGAAACGTACTGAATGTCATATTCCGTCAACACCATTTGCCATCTGTCAATCCTGCCCGAAAGCGCTTGCTTCTCGAAGACGTACTTGATCGGATCCATCTTCGAAATTAGCATGGTGGTGTGGTTGAGCATGTACTGTCGTAAATGTTTGGCAGCCCAAGCTAGTGCACAACACGTCTTCTCCAGCATCGAGTAACGAGATTCACAGTCTGTGAACTTTTTACTCAAATAGTAAATGGCATGCTCCTTTCTGCCCGTCTCGTCATGCTGACCGAGAACACACACCATACTATTCTCAAGAACTGTCAAGTATATGATTAAGGGTCGTCCGACCACTGGGGGTATCAAGATCGGAGGTTCCTGCAGATACTGCTTTATCTTGTCGAATGCCTTCTGGCAATCCTCATTCCAGGTAATCGCCTGATCCTTCTTTAAAAGCTTGAACATCGGTTCACACGTGCCCGTGAGTTGAGAGATAAACATTGCAATGTAGTTTATTCTGCCCAAGAAACCACAAACTTCTTTTTCTGTTTTTGGGACTGGCATTTCTTGTATGGCTTTTATCTTCGCAGGATCAACCTCGATGCCTCTTTCGCTCACGATAAACCTCAGTAACTTTCCGGACCGTACTCCGAAAGTACACTTGTTAGGATTCAGCCTCAACCTGAACTTCCTAAGCCTCTCAAAAAGCTTCAGCAAATTGACCAGATGTCCCTCCTCCGTCTGGGACTTCGCAATCATTGACCAGAAGAAATCTCAAGATTCACGATCTCGATCTCCTCTTCATGAGGCAGAATAACTTTCTCCTCTTGTTTCAACAAGCGGGCCAACTCTTCAGGAAGGTCTTCGTCTTTATCAATCTCTTCTTCAGCTTGATAGATCGGGCAATCGAAGTCGAAGTGAGTCGTAGAAGGTCCAGAGTCGATGTCATCTGTCATGTGGATCCTGCAATAACAAGGGTTAAGTTTAAAACAAGGATGTGCAGGTTAGCACAAACCCCATTGCCATTTTATTGTTTTTCAAAACAAATATAAAACAAGAATAACAGAGATCACAATATTTGGATACGAAGAAAACGCCTTTGATTTATTAACAAAATGCATTTACATAATCCAACAAGGCCCTGACAATAAAACCACTATGCCCCGGGTAGGACATAGGGTTGTACAATGATTGGAAAAAGTATATCATTACTCTTCGCTTGTCATCTGGATGATATCCTTGACGGACCAATTGTTGAGGCCCTCGCCTGGCTTGCTTGGCTGGATCCAAGAGTCGAGGTCACAGTCGCTATCTCCGCTGTCTTCAGACATCGCTTTGATGCTTTCGAAAATTATTCTGCCACTGGTAAACTAGATCGGCCCGTTACCTCGAGACGCATTGCTAGAAGAAGAAGCTTCAGCTCCAAGAGAATATCCCAACCCAAACTTGTCTTGCTTGTTTGGTATCTCCAAAATTCGCCCCCATCCTGGGGTAGATCCGGCTTGGACAATGGCCCAAGCTTCCTTGAACGAGAAGAGAGTCATCTCTGGCTTTTCCGTGACTACAGAAGCTACGTCCTTCACTTTGACAGCTTCGAACGCTTGGCATAGAGTCTCATGGATTTCGCCATCCATCTCAACATACTTAAAGGACGACAAATGGCTCACCATTATTTCTTCCTCGCCACAAACGGTCACGATGCTACCTCCGACAGCATATTTGAGTTTCTGGTGCAACGTGGAGGTCACGGCACCAACAACATGGATCCATGGCCGGCCTAAGAGACAACTGTAGGCAGGCATGATGTCCATAATATAAAAGACCGCGTCGAACGTTTCCGGCCCGACTTGGATTGGCAGGGTCACCTCCCCGAACACGTGGCGTTTAGTCCCATCGAACGCCTTCACAACCAGATCACTGGGTGTGCAAATCACTCCATGAGTATCCCACTTCATTAATGCCTTCTTTGGAAGAACATTAAGTGACGAACCCGTGTCCACCAATACGTGCGACATAATCGTGCCCCTACACTCTATCGAGATGTGCAGGGCGCTATTGTGATTTCTCCCTTTAGGCGTCAACTCTAGGTCTGTGAAACCTAACCCATTTCCAGCATTTACGTGGGCTACGACCTCTTCTAGCTGATTCACTGATATTTCCTGCGGTACATATGCGGTGTTCAACACCTTCAGCAGCGCGTTGCGGTGCGCTTCGGAACACAGCAATAAGTTCAGGATAGAAATCTTCGAGGGCGTCTGATGGAGATGGCCTACAATCTTGTAGTCACTCTTTTTAATCAGCCGCATAAACTCCTCGGCATCTTTAACAAGCAAGTCTTTTCCTACCCCACACGGGATCTCTTCAACGACTTTACTTTTACCTTTATCAGCCGCATCAGCTCTGACCGCTTTATCCGCCACGACCACTGGTGGTGCAAACACTCTTCCGCTGCGAGTAATACCACTGATTCCCACAAGGTTCTCCACAGTCGAACCAAACGGTTCTAGCTCCAACCTCTGTCCGTTGCAGTAGACTTCAGCCCCATAATGCCACGAAACGGCGTTAGTGCTCTCGAAGGGTATCGACCCAGCTCGGGTGATGGTAATTGTGGGCGGTCTGGGCGCAGAAATGGTGATCGTCCGGCAAGGGATGGTGATGGTGGCGACCTCATCAGCTTGCTTCAGCACTACCTCTCCTGATCCACTTTCAGCCCTCCGGCTAAACTGTAAAATCCCTTTAGTCAACAGACTTTGGATTCCTTCGACCAATTGTTCACATCCATCAGAACGTGTGGCACAGTCCATACATAGCTCTCCGCAACCTGGAAAGAAACCTCTTTTCAACAACTTAGCTTTAACGAAGCTAAGCGGCATTTTCAGATCTCTGACGTCAGTCAACAAATCCAAATTCTCTTCTTCGATAATGGCGTTCACTCCGCCTCCCTTATGATTCGGCATAGGATTCTTCGTGACATTTGGCACATTATCGGAGAAGTTGATGATCTTGGCATCCACCATGTCCTGCACCTTATGCTTGAAGGCTTTGCAGTTCTCTATTGTATGGCCGGGTGCCCCTGAGTGGAACTCACAAGTGGCATTCGCGTCATACCCTGGTGGAGGTGCCCCTGTCAAGGGAGCCAACGTCCTCTTCTGAATCAACTGTAGCTGAAGCAAAGTCTGCAAGAGTTGCGCGTATGACATGGGCGGTGTCTCGAGGTGACGGTTCGCCAAAGGTGCCCGATTCTAATACTTCCTGTATCCCTGTTGATTCGGTTGCTGCTGCTGCTGCGGCTGTTGAACTGCCGGGATAGTTATACTGGCCACCTGCGGGTGAGGACCTTTACCCTTCCTTCGAGCGTTGGTCACAGCGCTCGCTTCTCCCTCTCGTCTTTTGCCACTATAAGGTTTCTTTCCGCCTCCTCCAGCTGAGGATGACTCACCTTGAATCTTCCCGATCTTGATCCCATTTTTGACGTGCTCACCCGTGATAATGAGATCTGAGAACGTCCCAGACATACCACTGACCAACATCTCATAGTAAACCCCTGGGAGGGTGGTTACAAACATCTGCACAAGCTCACGTTCAACCATCGGCGGCTGAACCCTAGCTGCCAACTCACGCCACCGCTGGGCGTACTCCTTAAACCCTTCATTGTTCCTCTGCGACAGATTCTGCAGCTGGACTCGGTTCGGGGCCAAGTCGCTATTGTATTGGTAGTGGTGCACAAATGCTTCAGCAAGATCCTTCCATGTGCGCACACTAGTAGGCTCCAGACTCATGTACCATTCGAGGGATGGCCCGGAAAGAATGTCTTGAAAGAAGTGCATCAGCAACTTCTCGTCATCAGAATGAGCTGACATTTTTCTGTAGTACGATCTCAGGTGGACACGAGGGCAAGTGGTGCCCTTATACTTTTCAAAGTCAGGTACCTTGAACTTGGGAGGCACCTTGAAATCAGCAATTAGCCCCAACATGGACATATCAACGCCCAGGGTGTTCTGATTCTCGATATCTCTCATCTTATCTTCGAGTGCCTTGAATCTAAGCCGTGCTTCAGCATTCAGCTCCCCTTCAGCACCTCTCTGAGAGAACACATCGTCCTGACGATCCTCTAGCCACGGCTGAGGCCCAAACAGATTCCCGACACTTGCATTGCCGTTGCCCGGCCCGATATTGACATTTGCTCCCAGACTCCCATTGCCGACGCCCGTCGTATTGAGTCCGATGTTGGCCATCACATTGCTGTTGGCACTGCCGTTTCCCCCGGTCACGGGGACACCATTCTGCGGAGTTTCAACTAGTGGAGGAGTAGGCACAGTCCCACCATGGAGCACACCATTGCTATCGACCCTGAAAATCAGAGGCTGGACCAAGGTTCTGAGCTGATCCTGGCCATTGGCGACCGCTTGCATGAGCTCCATGAAGCAATCCATTCTTTCGCGGAGTTCCTGAACATCAGTTTGCACTTGCTCCATGATTCTGGTCTGATTAGCTCTAGTCGGATACCGGTGAATAGGTCTCTGATCAATCCTGGAACCACCTGAAACAACCTGTAAACACAAAAGGGTTAGGAAAAACAACAAAATGCTCGTTATGCAAATGCTTCATGCAAATGCAAATGGGTGTCTGTGCGTTAGGGAGATCTCCCCCGATCCTAGTGCCTGAGTGCCAGTGCTGATAATAAGAAGAAGTCCGAGTCCAATCATGGAAATAACAATCTCATATATAAAGAAAGCCCATCAAGGCAGTACACAACATCAGCGAGTACAAGATGAATCAACAGCGTGACCTCAGCCAACAAGCCTGGTGATGGTCAGCATACAACAATGATCAAAACAAAAGGAATACAAATAGTAAAGTACAGCCACGGGCGCGATACTCTTCTAACAGCTCCTTCGTTTCTGGATGATCCGGCAAAGTGAGCAACCCTTCGACGAGTAACTCCCTTTGCACAATGGTGTACTGAAGACCTTCGACTGAACCTTCCCATGCTCCTTTGCCGAAACAATCTTCTAACTTCTGCTTCTTGGACTCAAACGTCAGTTTGCGCTCCTTCAGGTTGGCGAGAGCCCTGTTGAGTTGGCCTTCGGCGACGTATCTGCGAGCGGTTTCTTCATCAAACCTCTTCTCACTATCTTTCACCTGGGCTTCCAGCTTGGAGATTTGTAGCATCAGCTTATCCTCCCGCTCTTTCCTGGTGGCCATGGAAGCCTTCCAGTGCTGGTTGAACTTGGATATCCTCCGATATGCTTCGTCCAAGTGCTGCTTCTTCGTAGCCAATACGTCGTTGACAACTTTGAAGTCTTGACCCATGCGTTCACGCTCGGCTATCTGCTTAGTCAGGTCCGTCCCTAGCCGGTTCACCAGCTCTGTCTGCCTTTTGAAAGAATGAACGGCTTCGTTCCTCTCGCTTCGGAGCTGAGCCAATTCTTTCTCCAGTTCCTCATTCGCCCGCTTCAATTCATCTCGCCCAGCTAACACCTGATTATGCTGCTGAATGGGCACATTAGTAGGATCTTCAATCATTGGAGGGCTTTCTGGCTTGGCATGAGGAAACGACGTCCCTATAGCACCTGCTCTGGCTCTGATCCAAGTCACATACGGAGGGTAGGCTTGGTTATTGCTTCTCCCCAACAATGGTTTTCCTCGCTTACTGATGCCATTCCAGGCGCGCTGCAGCTTGGATAACAGATCCCCCTCTAGAAGACCAGTGAGGTACAGAGATTCCTGTACCTCTTCATCCTTCGACGGAGCTCTCAAAGCATACGCGAACTGTCGGACCAGCAAAGACGGATTGTAGTTTATACAGCCCTTCCTACCTATCAAAGGCACGTTCGGAAACTCGCTGCAGCTGAAGATAATCTCGGTACCCAACCTATCTCTGTCAAACCAGTCAATATCCTCTGCAGATAAACTCATCAGACGCTCGGACCACTCAGCTGTGGCTGCAGACGAAACAAAAAGACCCCTCTTGGGCAGATGACTATCAAGCCATTTGTAAAGCAAGGGCACACAGCATGAGACATTCTTGCCCCTCCTGTTCTCGTTTTTGTAGTGGATGGAATGGTAGACATCTCCTATCAAGGTAGGGACTGGATTCCCTGATGCAAAGATGTGAAACGTGTCGAAGTCTACAAAATCGG
Source organism: Lathyrus sativus (assembly GCA_963859935.3). NCBI lineage: Eukaryota > Viridiplantae > Streptophyta > Magnoliopsida > Fabales > Fabaceae > Lathyrus > Lathyrus sativus. Next base: position 172,180,818 of record OZ012736.1, read on the forward strand.
GCATATTGGGGAACAAAATGATGCCATATATGCACAGAGCGAGGATGGCATTGAACGCGACCCAACATCCATCTTTGGCGCACTGCTGAGCCTTACCCACTAGAAACTGCAAGGAAAACCCGGGAACCTTGTTCCAACTAGACAATACCAACTCGGAGGCATCCAGATGAAGTGAAGGAGCTAAACCAACTAGATCAGGCTCAGCATCCCTATGAACAAAAGGCATCTGCCTCTTGATAGGCACACCTAGCAAATTAGCATATTCCTCTAGCGTGGGTGCGAGAACAAAATCCTGGAAAGTGAAACATCTCAACGGAGGGTCGTAGAACTACAGCAGAGCGTGCAACCCATTCAACTCGAACACAGAAGGTTTACGAACCAAACTGAGCAATTTGCCGTAAGATTTTCTGACTCATCCCTCACAGAATCATCTGCTAAAGCTATCAAACCGGTCAGCCGAACCACATCAGGGGAAGGGAACTTGTAAGCCACGGTCTTCCCCAGAGAACCCATAATAATACAATAGGAGGAAAGAAATCCTGGATCGGGGGAAACGGTACCTGCAACACAGACACACGTTAATGAAATGCAAATGAATATGCAAAGCAATGTAAGATGCAATCATGCAGCAGGAGATCAAGGCAACTGTGCTGTGGAGATTTTATATCAACAAAACCATAATGCCGCTCTGTCAAGAACAACCACTATATCTGATAATAAGAAAATCCCGGTATCAGACCACAAATCTGCTCTGTCAAGAACAACCATCTGATAGGGCCATATACGTAGGATCATAATTCTGCTCTGTCAAGAACAAACGTCTGGTAATAAGGACCTCTGATACATGACCTGCTCTATCAAGAACAAATACACATCTGATGATAAGATCCTCTAATCAAAACCTGCTCTATCAAGAACAAATACACATCTGATGATAAGATCCTCTGATCAAAACCTGCTCTATCAAGAACAAACATCTATCTGCAAATGAGATCCTCAGACCCCAATCAAAAACCTGCTCTGTCAAGAACAATCAACTAATAACCAGAACTCTGCTGTATCAAGAACAAACATCTGATAATGAGATCCTCAGACCCCAGTCATAAACCTGCTCTGTCAAGAACAATCATATATCTGCAGATGAGAACCTCAGATCCCAACAAAGCTGATCCACTATCAAGAAAACCAGGTGGTCTGAAGGTCAAAGTTTCCTGCAATAAACCCAACCCTGCTCACAAGTATGGACCTAAACTGACTCAAGTTCGGCATCCTATGCGTTCATCAGCGTCACAGACATTCAAGAGAGGTGATACGATACCCAGAAGGTGTGGCATCACCAACTCATGAAGCGGCCTCACTCGGCTGAATCACAAATGATCGGTCCCCATAGTCGATAATCCTCCAAACCAGCAACCGTCTCAACCCAAAGGGTTGAAAGAGAAGCCAACCGGGAGAACCTCGTCTGAGCGTGGATTTCATGAGACACTAGTGCCTGCAAAGCAAGCACGTACCCACTAATTTCCACAACTAATGCTATGTTCACTCAAGCCTGGGTCTGGCTTCTCACTCATCAGAATCCCCCTCCCACAACAGCACAGATAATCATATCATACTGGAAATAAAATGCGGGAAATAAAATGCGATAAATAAACACAACCCAACAAGTAATCATACAAGCGCTAGGATTGACTCTCGCAGGGGACGTCGGATCCCCAAACTGACTCGTATACGGGACGTTGGATCCCAGGAAACTATCAAGTCCCCAGCAGAGTCGCCAGCTGTCGCTTCCGCGAAAATAAGGTGCCGGCAGAACAGAAGAGTCGCCACCTTTCGTTATTTATCCCTCGGAGCGGGAAAGGAAACGATCGGAAAAACCTGACGAAAAAAGGGTAAGACAAGGTCGTCGCAACCGTTGTCTGGGTTCGGGAGTCGGTTACGCAAGGGGAAGGTGTTAGCACCCCTCACGTCCGTCGTACTCGACGAGATCCACGCTTGTTGTGTTTACTGGACGAGTTGGTTTATCTATCTACCTATCAAGGCTGGCTTAAAAAGAAAAGAAAAATGACTCGGCAAAGCGTCGCGCTTTATGCCTACGTATTCTCATCAGAGAATGAGAAATCAGAGTCAACGTAGTTCGACCTACTACGGGTTACGGGGAAGGTAGCTCTCCAATACATCAGTATTGTGCCTACATACTCACAACAGATATGAGAGATCAGAGCTTACGTAGTTCGGGCTACTACGCATTACGGGGGTTCAGATTCATCAGTTTTATCGAGTAGGGTTAAACAGCAGTTCCAGCAGTTAGGGACAAAGCCTGTTTGCGTTGGCGCTGAAGTTTAACGACACTCTTTTCTTCAGAAAAGCATCCTTTTGAATTACGGGCCCACAGGGCAAAAAGGTTTGAAGTTTGTTTTCTGTCTTTTACGAAAGAAGTGTTTTTTATTGTGCTTGCAATTTCAATCGCACTAAAGACTATAACCTGAAAATGAATGCGTCGCATGTCACCCAAAGGGTACCATACTAAACATCCATAATGTGGAAAAGAAACTCTCCCACAATCCTTTCTCAGATAGCTTAAAGCTCATAACGTAAGAAAGAAATCATTCATGATTACTGTATCTTAAGCTGTTTTGAGATGAGAAGAGAACAGGCTCAACTACGGGGAGACTATCAAGTCCTACTGTTGTCATGCCAAGGATTCATCCTATGGTTGAAGTGTGAAACAGGGAGCTCCTAGAAGTTATCATGCATAGGTTTCAACCTAAATTTCTATCATCACTTCCTTATCAAAGGAAATGAGAGTCCTAAGGGATCATATCAATGATACACAGAAACAGATAAAGCATCAGTTTAAACAGTAAACAGTAAACGACTGTAAAATGCATGCAATGCAAGTGAGGGAGGAAATGTGTGTGGGGCATCAGCCTCCACAAGCTCATCTCAACCTCAAGCCAGAATGAATAACAGTAATCATACTGAAATAAAACATGCTATCAAGCAAAAATAGTAAACTGCAATCATACAGAAGGAATAAAATCTGCTATCAAGCAAAACAAACCACATGGGCAAGGGAGCAGGGCTCTACCGAATACCCGCAAGCAAAGCCATACAGTAACAATACAAGCAGAGGGAGCAACTCAACCTCTAGTGCAATCATGCTCCTAGCTTAAATCTGTCTAGATATGGACTTATTCTAATGCATCAAGAAAATCAAACAAGGCACATCAATACAGGAAAGAAAACAGACAAGAAAGCAGATCAACTCCTCTCTCAACTCCAACTCCAAGCCTCAGCTCTTCTAACAGCAACTCAGTCTTCAGACCTCAATCACTCTTGACAAATATCAATTTGCTTCTCCAGGTTTCAACCCTTCAACATAAGTTTCAACTTATTCTCTTTCTCCAAGCTTCAGCTCCTTAATCAGTTCCACCTTCAGGCTTCACTCTTAACCACAAGTATCAACTTGATTCCTTCAGGATCTCCAAGCATCAAGGTAAGTGTCAACTTATCCTTTGATTCTTCAAGCTTCAGCTCTTCACTGGATCTTCTTTGGGTTTTCTTTGGGTCTTCAAGTATCAACTTGTCTTTATGCTTTTCAAGCTTCAGCTACGATGGCAATGCTCAGGGAATCATCCTCTTCCATACTCTTCAATGAAGTCTTCATCTTCACACTAACATCTCTCAAGATACTCAAACCAGAAGAAATCTCTTAACTGGATAAGCTAGGATATTAAACTGCTTATTGACCACCAAAGGTGACCTATAAGGGTTTAACATCAAAAGAATGGTTCCCTCAAAAGTTCTACTTCCTAGGTACCATCACTTATCCCTCCAAAGGAGCGAGGTGGATACCATGGAAGGACCTTGAATCACGGGGAGGAATGGAGGTGAAAGATACCATCCATGTTTAAGAAAGAAATCAACTAAGTCTAAGCTCTTCCTAATCCCTAACCCTAAAACAACACCAAAAAATAACAAGTATTCAAGCTCTCAAGCTCCTTCTTCAACCTTCAAGTCTTCTACTATGCTCCTCCATGCTCCTCAAAGCAAGACCAAGCCCACCAAGCCAAGCAAAAACCCACAAAGCAAGGCAAAACCAAATACAAGCCCCCAAGGGCAACACAAACAACAAGCAACTACAAACATCAATTAAAAATAGTATACTGCTATATTAAAATCTAATATAATTCATAGGGGATCCTAAATACCTACCTTTAATACCCTATATGTCCCAATATCTAACTTGACTTAGAAACCCAAAATTCTAGTGTTATTGTGGACCTATGTTAAGGATTGACCTAATTCTATACAACCTAAAGTCATCTAACCAAAACTAATAAAAAATTAATCACAAAATTATGGAATAAATCCAGAGGGGAGCTAAAGTCCTAATCTAACTATCCTAAAAAGAATGGCCTAAAAATGCAAAGGGAACTAGCTAAAAAAAATTCTACAAATCTATGCATCAACATAAAAGGAATTAAAATGCTATTAAAAGAGAAAATACACAAAAAAATATTAAAAATGCATGAAATGCAAATATTTTGATTTTATAATTTTCTAGACATTAACATGAAATAGGAGGAAAAATCCCCATGTAAAAATCATCATTTTTCTATTTATTATGATTTTTCAAAGATTAAAATAAAATGGAGAAAAAGGAATTAAAATGAGAAAACATTGGTGTGAATAGCAATGCTATGCAGTTCGTTATGGGAATGGGCCCTAAATGGGGGTGCAAACAACAATACGCGCTAGGCCCAATTCTAATCAGAAAATCAATTCAAAAAATATAAAGAAAAAGGAAAAGACACGGCGCATAAAGTAACTAAAATCAGTTCATATTCTCAATGGGCCATGAATGGGGGTGGGGATATCAATCAGTCCATTAAAGCCCAAAACCTCAGTTTAATGAAACGCCTCGTTTTGGTGTATCTTCAGATTTCCCTCTTCAAATGAAATTAAATCACCGCCTTTGGATCTCCACTCAGTCAATGAGTCTTGCCTCATCCAACGGCCACGTCTTTATCTTCTTCCTCCAGCTAGGGTTTGAGTGAAGAAGCCATGGAAACAGAGCTCCATAGCTCAAGCTTCTCATAATTCGTATCACCTCAATTCTCAACCAAAATCCGTGGTTCAAAACCCTAATCTATTCTACATTCAACCCTGAATCCAACCATAGCCTTAAAATCAATTGAATCATCCCCAATCTCTAAACCCGATCCAAGATCAAAAATATACTCAAACTTCAACTTGGATGATTCTTGAAATTAATTACCTCAGAATGATCACCACCTCACACTGGTTAATTCTTGATATTAAACTCATGATATGCTTCACTATATCTCGTGTTCTTGATCAAAACAAAAATGGTGTCACTAACTCAACCTTCACCAATTGATCTCAAACTTCCCATAATCCATCTCCTACTTGTCTCTAACCATTCTAACCTAACAAATCTACCTAATTATGCTTAAATTAGGGTGTAGAGGAAAAGTTACAAACCTGTCAAATCTTCATTATCAGATAGGGCAAAGCTCCACTTCAACCTCTCAAACTCTTCAGAAACCTTCCTTGATTGATGATAAAGCTTCTGTTTGCAAAAGATTTGGTCAAGAAACCCTGAATCTCCAAACTCGATTGTGACTTGCAGCCTCCAAAATCCAAAAGCTATCTCCTCAGTTCTTCATGATCTTGCCCTCAATTTGGTATGCACACATTTAGTGTGATCAATGGAAGGTGTTGGGATTGAAAGAAGCAATGGAAATTGTGTGGAAAGTAGAATTTGATTTCAACTTGCAATGGAAGCAATTGAAATGGCTATCTCACTCTCCTCTCTAATCTCTCACCAACCTTGTATCTGAGACAGTTCTAATCCATATATAGGATGGTTCAGACCCATCTAGAACCTTCTGAAACCATCCAATGAGAATTTGGGATTCTCATGCCATGAGTTTTTTATTTCCATCTCATCTCACATGCCATCTCATGCTATAGCTCTTGTAGCAACTTGTTCTGACTTGAAAATCTCCTTGGATGAGATATATGACATGTTAAGATACTTAGCTAGCTTGTACATTGAGTTTCCTTGTGTTTTGCATATGTACCTTAATATGCAAGCAAGCATTTTCCAAAGCAAGTCCATGATCTAAACCTCAAATCAAAAATGTGGCTGAACCATTGTTTTTAAAATGCTTTTTAGAGTCAAAATGACCTATTACATGCCATGGTTTGGATGTGTAGCTTGGAAATTTCAATTTCCAACTTTGACTTATTTAACTTATGCCTCCATTTTTGGTCATTTTCACCATTTTTTGCTACAAGCCTTTTCAACATCTCATGACCTCGTTAATAGCCTTAAAACATCATTTTAAGCAAGTTTGATGTTGAAGATTTTTCCATTTGAAGCTTGGAAATAGGAGTTATGGCCTTATGCTTGAAATGACCTATAGTCTCCAAATGACCAAAATGCCCTTGAATTGTCAAAGCCATAACTTGAGTTCTACAAATCCTATCAAGGACTTCTAGTACTCTCTAGAAATATAAGAAGATAAGGAACAACATTCATGTTTACCAAAAGTTCATAGGAATCATCCTTCTTGGGCAAAAGTTGGATGCAAGTTGGGTGACTTTCAAGGCCCCAGATTCACATACCTCAGATGACCTGTAACTTGCCAAAGTCATAACTTGAGCTCTACAAATCCTATCAAGGACTTATAGTACTCAAATTAAAGCTAAGAACAAGCTCTACAACATTCATGTTGGGGGTAAGATTATATGACAATCACATCTTGAGCTAAACTGCCTTGAAGATAGGGGTCAAACTAGGGGATTTTACACTGTCAAGCCTTAGAAACCCTAGCTTGAAACTTCTCAAACTCCTCAATCATGATGAGTTGATCTTGTAATCATCCTTATAGCATCTCAATGCATCAATCCATGATCACATGGCTCTTAGATTAGGTCTCAACCCTCTCCAAATCATCAGTTGACCTAGGGTTGACCCAGTCAAACCCTAATTGCACCACTCATGGCTGAGTCTTCTTATTCTTATACAATGACCTCTCTAGGCTTCATGATGGCTTTCAAGACATCTCATAAGATCTCTCAAAGCTTCAATTCCATCCCCATAGCTTCAGAATCATCTGAGGAGCTCCCACAACTCTCAAGTTAGGAGGCACACCACCTTGGTTTCAACCAATCTCTCTGAGGATCTCTTAACTTCTCTGACAAAGATATCAACCCTTGAACACTTGAATAACCTCCTTGGCTATCTTCAAAGTCTTAATTGGTACTCATACCTCTTGATCTCTTGCATACATGTCAATGAAATGCAAGTGATAATGCTAATGTGAATGAGATGAACCACAAGCTAGGTAAAGAAATGTTGGTCAAATTTTGGGGTGCAACACCAGGGTTCTTTTCTGGACTAGCTGTAACTGAAGCATAGTTTATAATAGCTGAGCATAAGATATGGGCGGTGTCTCGAGGTGACGGCTTCATAGAGGTGCCCTGTTCTGATATTTTCTGTACCCTTGCTGATTTGGCTGTTGCTGCTGCTGTGACTGGGGTTATTGGACAGCAGGGATGGTTATGCTAGCCACCTGCTGGCGCTGGCCCTTACCCTTCCTTCGAGCGTTAGACATGGCGCTCGTCTCTCCTTCACGCATTTTGTTACCATATGGTTTCTTTCCTCCTCCAGCTGAGGATAGATCACCCCCTTGAATTTTTCCCAGTTTGATCCCATTTTCAACGTGCTCGCCCGTAATGATGAGATCTGAGAAACTCCCTGACATACCACTGACCAGTTTCTCGTAATAAACCCCCGGGAGAGTGGCTACAAACATTTCAACAATCTCTCGTTCAACCATCGGCGGCTGAACTCTAGCTGCTAATTCACGCCATCGCTGGGCGTACTCTAGAAACCCCTTGTTGTTCCTCTGTGACAAGTTCTGCAGCTGAACCCGGTTCGGAGCCAAGTCACTGTTATACTGATAATGGTGCCCAAAGGCCTCAGCAAGTTCCTTCCACGTGCACACACTGGTGGGTTCCAAACTCATGTACCATTCCAAGGATGGCCCGGACAAGCTATCCTGAAAGAAGTGCATCAGCAGCTTCTCGTCTTCAGAGTGAGCGGACATCTTTCGGTAGTATGACCTTAAGTGGACACGAGGGCAAGTGGTGCCCTTGTATTTCTCAAAGTCGGGTACCTTGAATTTAGGAGGCACCTTGAAATCAGAAATCAATCCCAATTTAGACATGTCGACACCCATAGTGTTCAGGTTCTCAAAATTCCTCATTTTGTCCTCGAGTGCCTTAAACCTCAGACGTGCTTCAGCAGTCAGTTCTCCTTCAGCGCTCCTCTGTGAGAACAAATCTTCTTGACGATCTTCTAGCCATGGCTGAGGCCCATACAGATTTCCAGCGCCTGTGTTGCCGTTTCCTAGTCCAGCACTGCCATTAGCTTCAAAATTTCCATTGCCGACGCCAGTCGTATTACCATTGAGCCCGATGTTAGTGATCACATTACCGTTACCACTTCCATTCCCCCCGGTCACGGGGATGCCACCCTGAGGAGTTTCAACAGGTGGAGGGGTTGGAACATTCCCACCATGGAGTACACCATTGTTGTCAACCCTTGGGATCAGAGGCTGGACCAATGTTCTGAGTTGGTCTTGGCCGTTGGCAACCACTTGCATGAGCTCCATGAAGCGGTCCATCCTTTCTCGGAGTTCCTGGACGTCAGTTTACACTTGTTCCATTGCTCTAGCTTGATTTGCTCTGGTCGGATAGCGGTGGATCGGTCTTCGATCAATCCTGGAACACCTGCATACACAAAGGGTTAGAAAAAAACGACAAGGTGCTCGTTATGCAGATGCTTCATGCAAATGCAAACGCGTGTCTGTGCCTTGGGGAGATTCCCCCCCCGATCCTAGTTTTTGAGACAAATAAAGTCTATGATCCAATCATGGAAAAGAAATCCTCATATATTCATCTGAAAAACCCACTCGGGTAGCGTACAACTGTAATCACATACAACTGAGGCAATAAGGCATGACCCCAACCAACAGACCTGGCGGTGATCAACATATCAAAAAATGTACAAAGAAAGATACAAAAGATCAGGCGTGGCCACGGGCATGAAAATCTTCTATCAACTTCTTTGTAGTGGAGTGATCTGACTGAGTAAGCAAACCCTGGGTCAGCAGGTCCTTCTGACTGAAGGACTTTGGGAGGTTCTTGGCAACGCTCCTAGAAATACCATCTTCAGAATGGTTCTCGACTCTTCTTCTCTTAGCATCAGCTCGGAGTTGAGAATCTTGCAAAATCGCCTCGGCCTCAGCCAATCTATACTGGACGTCTTATCGCAGGGAGGCTTCAGCCTCTGTACTCTCATCTTTCACCATAATCTGAGCTTCCAGCTCGGCTACTCGCTGCTTCAGCTTTTCTTCCCGTTCTTTGTACTTGGCTATGGTGCTGTTCCAAACCCTCTCGTATTGGGTAAGCTTCCGGTACACTCTGTCTAGATCCTGTTTCTTAGTTGTCAACACGCCATGTACTGTCTTCAGATCCAACCCCAGACGTTCCCTAGCATCAGTTCTTTGGTCAGGTTGGAGCCTAGACGGTTGATCATCTCAGTCTGCTTCTTGCAGGTATAAACAGCTTCGCTTTTCTCTTTCCGAAGTTGAGCGATCTCTTTCTCCAACTCTTCGTTGGCTTTTCGTAGCTCTTCCTTCTCTTGGAGTACCTGATTGAATTTCTGGATATCAACTGTAGTAGGCTCTTTGTACACGGGAGCATACAATGGTTCCACAGCAGGAAATGACATTAGAAACTTGGCGGCCCTTTCTCGCACCCAAGTCACGTACGGATCAAAGGCCTTGTTGTTGCTCTTTCCTAGCAAGACTTTCCCCTTTCGGTGAATTTTGCTCCAAGCATTCTGTACCTTGATCAAAGTGTTGCCTTTGAGCAACCCTGTGAGATACAGAGATTCCCATATCTCTTCTTCTTCAGGAGGACCTCGTAGTGCATACCCGAATTGCCGTACTAGCAGAGAGGGATTGTAGTTGATACATCCATTCCTTCCGACCAAGGGGACGTTTGGAAAGCCACAACAGCTATGTACAATATCCTTGCCCAGCAGATCTCTATCAAACCAGATGATATCAGCAGTCAAACCCATCAAACGCGCAGACTAAGGCGAAGACTCAGCAGAATCAATGAACGGCCCCGACTTAGGAAGGTGGCTAGCAAACCACTTATACAGTAAAGGAGCACAACACACCACGTTCTTCCCCTTTCTGTTTTCATTCTTGCTGTGAACTGAATGGTAGACGTCTCCGAGGAGAGTGGGCACTGGATTTTCGGAGACAAATATGTGGCAAGCGTCCATGCTTATGAAGTCCGGGTGACTTGGGAATAGCACGATCCCATAGATGCAGAGGGCTAAGAAGGCATTGAACACATCTCAGCGGTCCTTCTCGGCAAACTTTCGGGCTTTTTCCATCAGGAAAGGCAAAGGGAAACCATGAACTTCGATCTTTCTGGATACCATCCCTTCCAATTCAGACTCATCTACATGCAGAGTGTCAGTCAACTCACTCAATTTGGGTTCACCCTCAACACGGTAATAAGGCATTTGATTCAACAAAGGCACCACCAACAGGTCAGAGTACTCTTCCAAGGTCGGGGCGAGGACGTAGTCTGGAAACACAAAGCATCTGAGCTGTGGGTCGTAAAACTGCAGCAGGGCATAGAGGCCATTCAACTCGTACGTAGGAAGCTTATACACAATACCTAAAAGTCTCCCATAACCCTGTCTGAAACTCTCCATCACTGCCTTATCAGCCAAAGAAATCAAAGTCCGTAACTCTCGGATGTCAGGTGTTGGTAGCTTGTAAGCCACAGTCTTCTTCAGAGATGCAATATCTGCCATAAGGATCAAGATCACTAGAACTAGGGGAGAAATATGCACCTGCAACACTTACACACGTTAATGACATGCAAATGAGGATGCAAGTAATGCAAAATGCAATCATGCAGCAGGAGATCAAGATGATTGTGCTGTTGAGGAGATGAAGGCTCTGTATCAACAGAACCACAATACTGCTCTATCAAGAACAACCATATCTCTGATGAGAAGAACCCCTGATATCAGACCATAATTCTGCTCTGTCAAGAACACACATATCTGATGATGAGAACCTCTGATATCAGACTATAAATCTGCTCTGTCAAGAACACACATATATCTGATGAGAAGAAACCCTGACACCAACAAAACTGATTCATTGTCAAGAAAACCAGGTGATCTGAAGGTTAAGGTTTCCTACAATAGCCAGACCCTGCTCACAGGTATGGACCTAATCACGGAAAAGGTTCGGCATCCTATGCGGTCATCAGCATCACAGACTTTCAAGAAATGATGATACGATACCCAGAAGGTGTGGCATCACCATCTCTTGAAGCGGCCTCACTTAGCTGAATTCCAAATGATCGGTTCCCAGAGTCGACAATCCTCAGATCCAACAACCCCTCGAGTCCAAAGGACCGATAGGAAGCTATCAAAGAGAACCTCGTCTGAGTGTGGATTGCGTGGGAACAGCTGCAAGCAAAGCAAGCACGTCCTCCACTAACCCACTCTAATACTATGTAGCTCTCAAGCCTGGGTCTGGCTTCTTACTCATCAGAATTCCCCTCCCACAACAGTACAAATAATCATATCATACTGAAAATAAAGTGCAGGAAATAAATGCGATAAATAAACACAACCCAACAAGTAATCATACAAGCGCTAGGATTGACTCTCGCAGGGGATGTTGGATCCCCAAATTGACTCGCATAAGGGACGTTGGATCCCAGGAAACTATCAAGTCCCCAGCAGAGTCGCCAGTTGTCGCTTCCACGAAAATAAGGTGCCGGTAAAACAGAAGAGTCGCCACCTTTCGTTATTTATCCCTCAGAACAGGAAAGGAAACGATCGGAAAAACCTGACGCAAAGGGTATAAGACAAGGTCATCGCAACCATTGTCTGGGTTCGGGAGTCGGTTACACAAGGGGAAGGTATTAGCACCCCTCACGTCCATCGTACTCGATGGGATCCACGCTTGTTGTGTTTATCTGACGGGTTTGTTTACTATCTACCTATCAAGGCTGGTATAAAAAGAAAAAAAAATGACTCGGCAAAGCGTCGCACTTTATGCCTACGTATTCTCATCAGAGAATGAGAAATCAGAGTCAACGTAGTTCGGCTAACTACGGGTTACGGGGAAGGTGGCTCGCCAATACATCAGTATTATGCCTACGTACTCTCAACAGGTATGAAAGATCAAAGCTTACGTAGTTCGGGATGATACGGATTACGGGATGTTCAGATTCATCTGTTTTTTCGAGTAGGGTTAACAAACAGTTCCAGCAGTTTGGTGTACGCAGCTCGACCTTTGGAGACTTAGGTGTTACCGTTTACGGTAGAACTGGGAGTTAACGACACTCTTTTCTTCAGAAAAACTTCCTTTGAATTATGGGCCCACGGGGCAAAAAGATTTGAAGTTTGTTTTCTGTCTTTTACGGAAGAACTGTTTTTTAGTTGTCTGTAGTTTGTACAACACTAGAGACTATGACCTGGGAACAAATGCGTCGCATATCGTCCAAAGGACGTATACTAAACATTCTAGACGATTGAAAGGAGGCCGCTCAATTATCATTACCCAAGTAGCTTAAGTCTCGTAACACGCTTATACTAACTTGCCTTTATTACGTTTTTTACTGTTGTTTGAGATGAGAAGAGAGAACATGCTCAACTAAGGGGAGACTATCAAGTCCTAATGTTGTCATGCCAAGGATTCATCCTATGGTTGAAGTTTAAAATAGGGATCTCCTAGAAGTTATCATGAATAGGTTTCAATCTAAAGTTCTAATCATCACTTCCTTATCAAAGGAAGTGAGATTCCTAGGGGATCATGTCAATGATACAGAAACAGATAAAGCATCAACTTAAATAGTAAACAGTAAACAACTGTAAAATGCATGCAATGCAAGTGAGGAAGGAAATGTGTGTGGGGCATCAGCCTCCACAAGCTCGTCTCGACCTCAAGCCAGGTATGAATAACTGCAATCATACAGGAAGAATAACATGCCATCAAGAAAATCACAAACCACATAGGAAAGGGAGCAGGGCTCTACCGAATACCCGCAAGCAAAGCCATACAGTAAAAATACAAGCAAAGGGAGCAACTCAACCTCTAGTGCAATCATGCTCCTAGCTTAAATCAGTCTAAACATGAACTTATTCTAATGCATCAAGCAAATCACACAAGTCACATCAATACAGTTGCACCGAAAGAAAACAGACAGGAAAGAAAGCAGATCAACAGCTTCCACAGCTTCACAGCAAAGCAATCATCTGACAGCAGTCCAGTCCTCAGTCTGTAACTGTTCTTCAAGTCTATCCTCTTCAATAGCAAGTATCAACTTGCTTCTTCAAGCTTTCAATGCATCTAACACAAGTATCAACTTGTTCTTCTTCTTATCCAAGCTTCAGCTCTTTCTTCATTCTCAATTTGATCTTCTTCACAAGTGTCAACTTGTTCTTCTTGATCTTCAAGCTTCAGCTTCAAGGGCAGTCTTCAAACATAGGGAAGTGGCAACCTCTAGCATCTTCAATATTCTAACAAGGAACTCCATCCTCTAGCAAGGGAGAAAGATTCATCTAACAAGAGCAAGGTGTTGATAGTGATGAGCAAAGTGAAGACCAAAGGTCACCTCTAAGCACTCCACCATCAAGGAAAGGAACCCTCAAAGGTTCTACTAATTTGTGAGGAGCCACTCATCCTACCAAAGGAGGGATGGGGACTTCACAATGGGACCTTTCATCATAGGGAGGAATGGAAGTGATCAACACCTTCCATGTTTCATGAAGGAAGAAAATCTATTCTAAGAGATCTCCCTAAAAAACCTAATCCTTAACCCTAAACAAACTACACCAAAGGGAGAGAAATCTTCAAGTCCAAGTTCCATTATGCATTCCACAACAGCCCACACATGCCTTCATCCTCATCCAAGAGCAATAGAAGCAAAACCCTAGTCTAGGGGAACTAATGAAGTCATTCTAGTTGAGTTAGCAAGTTAGGATCACCTAAAACCTAGTACTAAAGTTAATCCTAACTAAAATACTAAAACCAATTGTAAAATCCTACAAAAATAACTATAGGAACCTAAGTCAATCATGACTCTATCATGTTAATTCCAGAGATCAAATCCTCAAATAAGACCTAGAAATAAATTCTACACTACAAGGTACTAAACCTAAACCCTAAAAGGAAGCACCTAAATTTCCAATACAAAAACAACCCTAAACTTCTTCACAAAAATGTGAGAAAATTACTATAGGAGCATACATGTCTAAGATAGCTACACATAAAAAATCAGCTCAAAAATCATCACCAAGTGATCACACAAAAATCAGCAAGACAAGGTATCAACCATAATGAAATTAATATCAATTAAAATACAAAAAATGCAATTAAAATAAAAAATACATGAATTCCTAAACTCTTAATTCCCTAAAATTCTAGACTCATTCATGAGTCAGGGGAAAAAAACCTGGATCAAATTCAGTTATTTTTCTATTTATTATGAATTAATTTCAAACTATATGAAATATGCAAAATAAAAGAAAATACAAGAAAATAACAAGATACGCCTGCTGAATAGCAATTATTATGAGTTCATTTCACAGACTGGGCCAAAATGGGGGTGTGGATAGCACTTTAACACTAAGCCCAAACCAAACCTATTAATGAAATGCAGCGTTGCGTACAAATCCAAGTCTTCAGACTTTTTCCAGCAATCGTGGCCGTCCATTGCTTGCCTGAGTCAAAGGTCAAGCACTCATCCAATGGCTCCCATGCATCGTCCCCAAAATTCAAACTGATGGAGGGAACTCTCCAGACGATGGCCTGAGCTGCAGCGCCACCGTCTTCTCCGGTGAAGTGCTCATCACAGGTCATCAAAAATAACAAAACAAATCATCATCTCACTCAATATTCTCTCCTGAACACGAATCCAATCTCTAAATTCACTAACTCTTGCTATAACTTAAAACACGATAGGATTTTCAGAAACATACCAATTCTTGATCATTACAATTCCCAAAAATAATGGTCCTAATGTAATCTACACTCTTTAGAGGTTAAAATCCATTATCCAAACATGATTATTCCTTCAAGAATCTTGAGATATCAGCCTCAACCGAAAATGATCCATGACCTAAAGTGTCTCTATCCATTAGTTTCTTGTACCAAAATCCATCTATATCCTACCAAGAACCTAACCACATGCAAGTTTCTATGTATCTCCCTATAGATTAAGCAAAATTTTGATTGGTACAAACCTGGTTTCAGATGAAGAACAGGTACAATCCTTGCTCGATTCTTCCTCCAATATGATCCAGATTCACTCCAAATCTTCCTCTGAAGCTAATGCACACGTCAATTTGCTCTGATTTCAACTCAATCCAAGAACACGATCTTGAGTTGCAGCTCTGAGTTTTCAATTGCTCCTTCTGTTATCAGCATCAATCTTCTCCAAAAAACTGGCTGAACACACTCCAAATCTTATATAGAACTCAATGGAATCATCCAGAAAGTTCTGTAAGCTTCCAAATGAGATTTTGCAATTTCAATTTCTCTCCAAAATCTCTCCCACACCAGTCACGATTTGCACTTTGTTTGGGCATGAAAACACATGGAATCTTCATCTCATGAGATATTGAACTGATTTGTTATGATTATTTCCTTGTTTGCAATCCAATGGTTCATGTTGATTATGTTGCTTCATCATGAAGAAACAAAGTAAAAGTGCATAAAAATGGACTCAAACCAAAATTCTAACATTGCTAAAGTTTCTAAAATTCTTTTTCCATTCAAAAAATGATGTTATTTTGCCTTGTTTGGACACAAATCATTTTATTTCAATTTTTGGTCATTAAATGCCTTTAATCCTTCCCTTTTCCACACCTCCTTGAACCAAGTCCTTCCTTGAGACATTTCAATGTTTCCTTGATACATGGTCAAGGTTAAAACCCTATTTTGAGCAACTTTCTAGTTGGACAAAATTTCATTTGAGGTGTCTAAATTGGTGAAAATGACCTATAACCAAAAATGACCTATAATCATAACTTCCCAAAATACCCTTGACTTGTCAAAGCCATAACTTGAGTTCTACAAATCCTATCAAGGACTTCTAGTACTCTATGGAAAGCTAAGAGAATAAGGAACAACATTCGTTTTGACCAAAAGTTCATAGGAATCATCCTTCTTGGGCACACGTTTCATGCAAGTTGGGTAACTTTCAAGCTCCAAATTCACATACCTCAAATGACTTGTAACTTGTCAAAGCCATAACTTGAGTTCTACAAATCCTATCAAGGACTTCTAGTACTCATATTAAAGCTAAGATCATGCTCTACAACAATCATGTTAGGGTCAAGATGAGATGACAATCATATATTGAGTTAAATTTCCTTGAAGATAGTGGTCAAACTAGGGGATTTTACACTTTCAAGTCTTAGAAACCCTAGCTTGAAACTTCTCAAACTCTTCAATCATGATGAGTTAACCTTGGAATCATCCTTATAACATCTTAATGTATCAATCCATGATCACATGGCTCTTGAATTAGGTCTCAACCTTCTTCAAATCATCAGTTGACTTAGGGTTGACCCAGTCAAACCCTAGTTGCACCACTCATGGCTGAGGCTTCTTAATCTTGCACAATGACCTGTCTAGGCCTCAAAGTGACCTCCAACACTTCTCATGAGCTCTCTCAAGACCTCAAGTCCAACTTCAAGCCTTCAGAATCATCTGATGACTTCCCACAACTCTCAAGTTAGGAGACCTACACACTTGGCTTCAATCACTCTCTCTGAGGGTCTTTTAACTTCTTTGACAAGGATATCAACCCTTGAGCACCTGAATAACCTTCTTAGCTAGATTCATAGTCTTGTATATCTCTTAATTGGTAATCATACCTCTTGATCTCCTGCACACATGTCAATGAAATGCAAATGATAATGCTAATGTGAATGAAATGAAACATAAGCTAGGTAAAGAAAAGTTGGGCAAATTTTGGGGTACAACAAGAGGCAAAATCTACACTGGTTAATCGATTAACAATTTGGGTTAATCGATTAACACTATCAAAAATTCCAATATGAACTGATTTTGACTTGGTTAATCGGTTAACACATTTGGTTAATTGATTAACACCTTCAAAAATTTGAATTTGGCGCCTTTTGGAGGGAAACCTGCACAATGGTCTGTTTTCAACATTTCTAGGTTCTGATAAGCCTCTGAAACTTGCTCTTGAATATTGTAACTGTGAGAATGCTTGATATAACCTGAATGCTGCCTCCTGAACTGAAATATCCTGTAAAACAAAATAAAATCGACCGCTCGATTGCTTGGCAAAATAAATGTCGGAGCCTCCGATGCTCGTTGTTCAGTCTTTTATGCTAAAACGAGCCCTGAGCCACAGGAAAACCTTGATCCCCTACCTCAAGAACAAATGCTATGATATGCAGAAATACAGAATGCAAATAAACAAAAAACAGTTAAGGTTAAAACGGAAGGGCAAATTTTGGGGTGCAACACAAAGGAGATAGCTTTAAGAATGTTTTACACTCGTACCTATGAGATCACCATGGAACCCGAGGTTCTTATGCCTAGGGAGGAGCTGAAGTTTGCTTTGGTCAAAGCAGAACGTGAAAATTCTGAACTGTGGAAGATAATTCGTCAGAATCAACTCCAGCCCAGGCCTCAAGAAGGAGAAGGATCGTCTGGTTAGAACGATCAAAGCTTCCTCATTTCCTTCTTTTTCTTTAAGATTATAATCTTATATTGTATTTGCTTTTAAGAAAGATCTTTCTTGTTAGCAAGAGCCATCCATTGTAATGGACCTCAATTTATTAATGAAAATCTGGTTTTCAAGCATGTCGTTACGTATGTTGCTTTAAATTTTGTTTGTAAACAAGATTGTTGTTTTTACTTGAATGGTTAGTTTTGCATTTTCATTTGCATATCATTTGCATAGTGTTGCTTAGGTTCCACAACTTATCTGTTGTTCTTTTCCACCAGAGAAGGAGAGAGAGGAGGAATGAAGTCACACTGGGTTCCCACAATTACAACACTCGAGCCAATGCTCAAAGGAAGATGGTCGATCATGGCTAGAGAATCAACCAGATCGACCATGATATTGAAGGAATCAAAGACAATGTCATCCAGATAATGGAAGTTCTCCATGGAATAAAAGCAAAGATGGACTCACAGGCTACTGTGATCTTTGAAATCACTACATCAGCGGTGAATCCTCCTACTGTAACAACTTCAACAACTGACGCAAAAGAATACTGAATCCTTCAAGGAATATACGCAAAGATGGTGCGAGACAGCTGCTCAAGTCGAACCCCCCTGACTGAAAAAGAACTAGTCGAGTGGTTTGTAGATACAGTCAGGCTTGAATTCTATGAGAGACTAATCAGTAGTGTAACGACGAATTTCTCTGACATTGTGGCTGTGGCAGTAAAAGTTGAGGCAGGGTTGAAGAGTGGCAAAGTATCAAATTCAACTGCTAGCTCCAGCGCCGGTACAATCAAGAAACCTACCAGCAACTTTCATAAAAAGAAAGAAGGTGAAGTAAGCGCCGTGACACATGAAAAAAGAGCACAAAATCAAAGAAATCAGCGACAAACAGTATCAACAATCACCGTATGTAGCAGCGGTAACACCGATCTTCCAACAACAATGGGTTCAACAAAGTTCTCAGCAAGGGGCACCCAATCAGTATAAACAATATAATCAGCAACCATGCAATAATCAACAAACGCAGCAACCTCAAACTCAGACTCCTAGGTCAAACTATCAAAGTGGGAAGCCAAGGATACAACTCATACCCATGAGTTATACTAAATTGTATCCTATGCTGGTAGAAAGAGGGCTCATCAGGACATGGAAATTAGGTGCTCCACCTAACCCTTTACCCCATTACTGCAATCCAAATGCGCATTGTCCTTTTCATGAGAACGCTGTGGGGAATGAGCTAGAAGGTTGCTTTTCACTTCAGCATATCGTTTAAGATTTAATAAAGAAAAAGATATTGTCGTTCATGAGAACGCGAAGGACAATCCTCTACCAAATCAGGGCGGAGTAAATGCCATAACCAAAGAAGGGGAATGGTCTGAGATGAAGACAGTTAAAACGGTCTTTGAAGTAAAGATACCATGGGTGGAATTGCATAAAAGGCTAGCTCGAGCATGGGTATTCAAAAGTTCTCATGAAGACTGTGAGGGATGTAAACTAAATGCACAAGGTTGTAACCTTGTATAAGAGGATGTTTGATCGCTAATCAATCAGGGAATGCTGCAGATCAGTAGCAGAAAGAAGAAAGAAGATGTGGCAGTAATCGAGCCAATGTTCAACATGCCTGGAGAATCCAACAAGAGGGAAGTTTTCAAAAATAATAATGAAAGAACAACCCGCACTAAAGCTGTTAGGCCAGTGTTTCACAACGATCCTGTACCAAACTTTGGAAGGGACCAACCAAGGTTCGATCCAAGAAAGGGTTCTCGTTGTCCTCACCCAAGAGCTATAACGCCAAAGTACGATTATTCTTGGTATGACATGAATGCTGGAAGGAAGAAAGCAGACGTCACCAACATCGCTGGGGCAAGCAGAATGACCCGGAGTGGTCGAATATATCACCCCCGATCAAATCCTACCGTTTCTTAATCAACCACCACCATTCCTAAAGCTGCAATCACTATTCCTAAAGAAGTTGCTCCAAAAGATGTAACTTCCAAAGAAACCACCGACAAAGGGAAAGAGGTCCTCAAAGATGACGAGAAAGAGTTTTTGAGAATAATCTGCCGAAGTTATAATCGAGTGGTGGATCAACTCAACCAAACGCCATCTAAAATTTCAATCATGTCATTGTTGCTAAGTTCCCCTGTGTGTCGTCAAGCCCTGATGAAGATACTGACGCAAGCTTACGTAACAAAAGATATTACCGTGGGACAGTTTGACTCAGTTGTTGCAAATATTACAGCATGCAACACATTAAGCTTTGATGATAGTGATCTAATAACTGAGAAACGCAAGCACAATCGTGCCTTGCATGTATCCATCAAATGTGAAGAGGACACACTCGCCAGAGTGCTTGTTGATACAAGGTCCGCGCTTAATGTAATGCCTAAGAAGACTTTATCCAAATTGGCCTACCAAGGAGTAAAAATGACGCCTACCTCTCTAGTCAAAAAGGCTTTCGATGGGTCGAGAAGAACTGTGATAGGAGAAGTCGACTTCCCAATCATGGTAGGCCCCCAGATCTTCAAAATCACTTTTCAAGTAATGGATATCAATTCGGTTTACAGTTGTCTATTGGGAAGACCGTGGATACACATAGCAGGCGCTGTCACATCCACCCTACACCAAAAAATGAAATTTGTCGTTAATGACCAGCAGGTCATAGTGCATGGAGAGGAGGATCTAATGGTGAGCAATTTGTCCTCCTTCAGATACATAGAAGCTAATGAAGACGTGCTTGAAACTGCTTTCCAAGCCTTGGAAATTGCTCACGCTGTGTTGGTTGATGATTCAGCCATAACCCGTGGTCCATCTTTTGCTTCCGTTCAAAGTATAAAGGCTGCAATGAAAACAGGACACCCATTGGGATAAGGGGAGGTTATTGAAGTCAATGCTCGTGCATAAAATGACAGACAAGGGTTGGGTTACAAACCAACTCTAGAAGATGCGCCTGAAGAAAGTGTCATGAAGAAAAAGACCTTGGAGGAAATATTCACAAGCAGCAGAGTATAAGTGAATGCCGTTATTGTTGAAGATGAGGAAAACGACCTTGATATCCTGGTGATCCGAGGCGGAGCAGCTTTATGCAACTGGGAAACAGTGGAAATCCCTGTCATTTTACCTTTAGAGTAATACATTTGTTTGTTAGCTTTGTTTTCTTTAAGAAATTCTTGGTCTTGCCCAAGGCCAATTAATCATTTTGTATGGGCCACTTTGCAATTTGAAAAGATCTATGAATGAAAAAGTGTTTTTGTTAAAACTCTTGTTTTATTTTTCTCCTTATCATTTTTGCTTTTTGTTAAAAGGAAAAATGGAAACTTTTGAAAACTTAAAATCAAGCCATCATCTGCATGTTTGTGTGTGTGTGTGTGTCTGATCATTCTCAAACCTCTAAAACCATGCAAAAAACCTTCATCACCCACAAAATCCATTGATCATTCGGTTTCTTTCGGTAGTGCTCCATTTGTCTTTCAAGCCGAAGAAGAGAGTGATGAAGATTATGAGGTCCCTATGGAATTACTGAAGATGACTGAATACGAAGATGCATATCTTCAGCCCTACAAAGAGCAGATAAACATCATCAACTTAGGCTCTGAGGAAGAAAAGAGAGAAGTCAAAATTGGAGCATCGTTAAAGTCAAAACTCAAAGGCAGATTGATAGCACTTCTAAAAGATTACGCCGTAGTATTCGCTTGGTCCTATCAAGACATGCCAGGGTTGGATACCGACATTGTTATACATAAGCTCCCTTTGAAGCCAGAGTGTCCTCCAATCAAGCAGAAGCTCCGAAGATCCAGACCTGACATGGCTCTCAAAATCAGAGATGAAGTCAATAAGCAAATTAATGCAGGATTTTTAGCAGTATCAAAATACCCATAATGGGTGGCCAGCATTGTGCCTGTCCCAAAGAAAGATGGTAAAGTCAGAATGTGTGTAGACTATAGGGATCTGAACAAAGCTAGTCCGAAGGATGACTTACCTCTCCCACATATTAACACTTTGGGGGATAACACAACCAGTTTTGCAGTATTTTCATTCATGGATGGATTTTTTGGCTACAACCAAATAAAGATGGATTCAGACGACATGGAAAAAACAACTTTCATTACACCTTGGGGCACTTATTGTTATAAGGTCATGCCTTTCGGGTTGAAAAATGCAGGAGCAACATATCAACGAGCTATGGTCGCATTCTTTCATGATATGATGCATCGGCAAATTGAAGTATATGTAGACGACATGATTGCAAAGTCCCGAAACGAAGAGGATCACTTGGATCATCTGCTGAAGTTATTTGAGAGACTCCGAAAGTATCAGTTAAGGCTAAATCCAGCTAAGTGCACGTTCGGAGTTTGTTCTAGTAAGCTACTCAGATTCATTGTTAGTCAACGAGGAATTGAAGTAGATCCTGACAAAGTTAGAGAAATTCAAGAAATGCCCACTCCTCAAACAGAAAAATAGGTCAAAGGCTTCCTTGGGCGACTAAGCTACATCTCCAGATTCATCTCTAACTTGACGCCTATCTACACGCCGATCTTTAAGTTGTTACGAAAAGATCAAATGGTGGTATGGGATGAGAACTGCCAGTCGGCATTCGAGAAGATCAAGAAGTGTCTCCAAGAGCCTCCAGTATTAATTCCTCTAGTGCTAGGAAAGCCGTTATTCATATACATGACAATATTGGAAGATTCAATAGGTTATGTCCTAGGATAAACTGACGAGTCAGGGAAGAAAGAACATGCAATCTACTATCTGAGCAAGAAATTCACAGATTGCGAGAGTCATTACTCACCTCTAGAGAAGGCTTGCTGTGCTCTAGCCTGGGCGACCAAACGTCTGAGACAATACATGATTTGTTATAAGACTCTGTTGATCTCCAAAATGGACTCGATAAAGAACATATTTGAAAAGCCGACTCAAACTGGAAGATTAGCCAGGTGGCATATGCTCTTGTCAGAGTATGATATTCAATATGTTACTCAAAAATCCGTCAAAGGCAGTGTCTTGTCAGAACACCATGCTGAGCATCCTGTGGATGATTATCAACCGCTCAAGTTTGAGTTCCCAAATGAAGATGTAATATACATTCAACGTTTGAAACCAGAACCCGATCCTGAAGAAGGTCCCGAACTTGGGTCCCCCTGGGAGATGATGTTTGATGGGGCGTCTAACAAGAATGGACATGGTATTGGAGCTGTCTTGAAAAATCCAACTGGAGGGTATATTGCCGTCACCGCCAGACTTTGTTTATCCTGTACCAACAACATAGCCGAGTATAAAGCCTCCATCCTAGGATTAGAAGCTGCTATTGATCTCCGTATCAAAATTTTGGAAGTGATCGGTGACTCTGCCTTAATAATTTATCAACTCAAAGAAGAATGGGAGACTCGAGATGAAAAATTGATCCCCTACAAAGATTACATTCTAGAGATGATTGAATACTTTGACGAAATTACCTTCAAACATGTTCCAAGAGCAGAAAATCACATGGCAGATGCTTTAGCCATGCTAGCGTCAATGTGGAAGGTCCAGTTTGTTAACGAGGCACCTCTGATTCGTATTGAAAGAAGGACCATACCAGCATATGTCATGATGATAGAAGAAGATCGTGATAAGAAGCCTTGGTTTCATGACATAAAAAAATTTCTTCAAAATCAAGAATATCTGGTTGATGCCTCTAGAATCGACAGGAGAGCCATACAGAGATGGTCATCCAAGTTTTTCATCAGCAATGGCATTATGTACAAGAGAAACCATGACATGGTTCTACTCAGATGTGTTGGCAAAAAACAAGCAGACTTACTAATGACTGAAGTTCAGGACGGGATGTTCGGCACCCTTGCCAGTGGCCATGCCATGGCGAAAAAGGTTTTGGGATCTGGATATTTTTGGTTAACCTTGGAGACTTACTGCATTCTTTTTGCTCGAAAATGCCACAAATGTCAAGACTATGCCGAAAAAGTGCATGTTCCTCCGCATCCTCTCAATGTAATAACATCACCGTGGGCATTCGCAATGTGGGGAATAGACATGATTGGGGCAATAGAGCCCAAAGCTTCCAATGGCCATTGTTTTATCCTCGTTGCAATTGATTACTTTACCAAGTGGGTAGAAGTGTCGTCGTATGCAAACGTAACCAAACAAGTGGTCACTCACTTCATCAAGAAAGAGATCATCTGTCGGTACAACATTCCTAACCAAATCATCACCAATAATGGGTCAAATTTGAATAACAAGACAATGAAAGAACTTTGTGATAATTTCAAAATCAAGCATCACAATTCTTCTCCGTACAGACCAAAAATGAATGGCGTTGTCGAAGCTGTAAATAAGAATATCAAGAAGATAGTACAGAAGATGGTTGTAACCTATAAGGACTGGCACGAGATGTTACCATTTGCTTTACATGGGTACAGAACATCAGTACGCACTTCAACAGGAGAAACCCCCTTCTCCTTGGTTTATGGGATGGACGCGATACTACCCATCAAGGTCAAGATACCTTCGTTAAGGATCTAAATGGAAGCTGAGCTTGAGGAAGCCAAATGGATAAAAGAGAGGTTTGATTCGCTGAATCTCATCGACGAAAAAAGGATGACTTCCATGTGTCATAGCCAAATATACCAACAAAAGATGAAAAGAGCTTTTGACAAGAAAGTTCATCTCAAGGAGTATAAGGAAGGAGAGCACGTGCTCAAAAAAATCTTACCAACACAAAAAGATATGCGCGGAAAGTGGATGCCCAAATATGATGGCCCTTTCATCGTGAAAACTGTCTTCTATGGAGGATCGTTAATTCTTGAAACGATGGATGGTGAACAACTCAAGTACCCCATTAACTCAGATGCAGTAAGAAAGTACTATGCCTGAATGGGAAACCTAGAAAGTTGACTCAAGCCAAAGGAGCGCCTCAGCAGGTCAGAAGTCCAAAAGAATAATCAGGGAAAATGTAGGGGCAAGGCTTCGTCAAAAGTATTGAAGGAAGTCATTATGTGCCATTCTCGTTAGAAGCAGCAAACATGTGGACTACTAGTTAGTAGGGCCGGATCATTGTTGGATTTTGTAACCCTTCCTATTTTCCATTTTTTTCAAAATTGTATTTGCTCCCGAGGCTTTACCATTTGTAAAGTCCTCTCCTATTAATGAAATCATATTTCAGACCAATCGTTGTTATGATCTATGTTTTTGTTATGCAAATTTCACTTATTCATTAATAATGATTTTGGAAAAGCAAAGTGTTTTAAAAATTAAATTTTTTATTTTATTTTAAGAAAACTAAGTTAACAAAACACGTCAAAACTCTAAAGGTGACATGACAGTATTACACTACTCTCAAAGCAGTAAAAAGCTTGGTGCCATCTCTGATCAAAGTTGTGCCCAACAGCAGCCCTGCTACTAAGCCGAGACTCCTCTTCCGCAGGTTTGCAAGAGCAGCGATTACTTCTACAAGGACGTTCCTCTCCCCTTGGAAAGAAGTCTTATCTAGATTAGTAACATCAGGGCTCAGCGTGATGGGTTTCCTCCATGTGTTCTTGCTTTGTTTTGCTCCTTCTCCTTCGTGGGTCGGTCTGCATTTGGATTCGTATCATATCATTAGCATACGCATTTGTTTGCATGCTTTGGTTTCTATTTGTCTGACTTTTGCCTTTGAGATCCTATGGTCGTTACAATCTTCTTGCTCCGTCCTATTTGCCACGGGCTCGCTTTGCGGTTGTTACCCCAACTTTGTCATGATTTTTGTGAAAATCCAATTGTTATTGGTATACTTTGACTTAGTTCTCACCAATCATTCTAAGTCCAGTGGTCATTGGCATTGTATGTTTAAATCCAATTGTTATTGGTACTTTTATTTGTTTGTTACCAATCTTTCTAAGTCCAGTAGTTACTGGCATCGCTTAAAACCAATTATTATTGGTATGAAGTTTTTGGTTATCGCCAACTTCCCCCAGCTAAAGTCTAGTGGTTACTGTTGTACCCTAAAATTTGACCAACCACTTCTTGTACTTGGATTATGTTTTCTTTTCATTTTGCATTTTCGCATAACATAGTATTTGTTCTTGAGCCAGCAGATCAAGGTTTTTCTGTGGCTCAGGTCTCTTTTTCGTGCAAGAGACTGAACAACGAGCATCAGGAGCTCTGGCATTTTTCCCGGCTATCAAGCGGCTAATTTTATTTTTTATTTTGTAGGATAATTTGTAGGTCAGGAGGCAACATTCAGGCTATCTCAGGCATTCTCACAATTTTGATATTAGAACGGAAGAAAACGGACTAATGTGCAGATTTCCCTCCAACAGGCACCAAAATTAAAATTTTCAAGGTGTTAACCGATTAACCAATATGGTTAACCGGTTAACCAAGGCAAAATCAAGACATATTTGGATTTTTAAAGGTGTTAATCGATTAACCAAAATGGTTAACCGATTAGCCGAGGCAAATTTTGCCTCTACACGTGAGTTTTTCAAGTGTGCTACTTTGGGGGTCCATTTTGATCACTTGTGAAGTCGATTTTACACCAGAAGAAGGATCTAGAACCACGTTGAATTTCGATTAGCTTTCAAATTAATTAAAATTCCCTCCAATTTCCGACTCTTAATTCCATTCCAATTTTCATAACCACACTCAAAACCACCATTCTACTCCTAACCTAGAGCATATTTAAATGATTTTCTCCAAACCTCACACAATCAATCCTCATAATTCCATTTCATTTTCAGAATTCACTCTCATTCTCTCAATTTTGCTCTCAACTTTTTCACTCCAAAAACTCCATTAGAGCTCTCACCTTGGAATTCTTTGATTCTCCATTGGAATCATTGAATTCTAGAGCTAAACCTTCATCCTTCATCCTTATTATCTATAATTCTCCATCCAATTTTCGTGCTAATGTGGATCTGAATTGGGAAGTGGATCTAGAAGAGCTTATTTGGTTTGATTTAGCTTAATTTTGATGGATCTTCATTTCTACTACAAGAAATTACTTGGATCTTGAAGAATCTCCCGGTTTCTTGCTTGGATCTGTTCATTTGGAGTAAATCAACACTCACCAAAGCAAATCTCTGCTTTGTAGGTTGGAAATTTGAGATCCAATTCTGTTTTTGAGCTTATTTGCATAATCATCATGTTGATCTTCATTTTTGATTGATTTTTTTTGATTTTGATCCATGTGATTTGTGATCCTGCTGTTTGAATATGTTTACATGTTGTTGGATCACTATTTTCTGGTGTTAAATTCGTGCATAATTGATTATATGATCATTTGGATTATTGCACAATTGATTAATTGATAAAAGTGCTTTTGAGTTGCTGATTTTCTGCTTCTGGTACAGTGTTAATCGGTTAACCAGTTGCAGTGTGATCCGCGGTCATGCGTGTATCAAAACCGAGCGGTGTGAAAAAAACATAGTAAAGCGACGGTAACTCGGATGTCGATTCACAAGGATTCTTATTTAAAGTAGCCAATTGAGACGAATTGGGGGGGGGGGGGGGTTGTTTGATTAGAAATTCGATTAATAAAGAAAAAGGCAGAAATAATTGATTTTGAAATAAGTGATTAAAAACAGGTAAATCCACTGGTTCGACTCCCAACTTATCATCGGTTATTACAATTTAATATTTTCAAAAGGGTTCAATCCCTATTCGATTGCAATATTGACGAACAAGCGTCGACAATACCGCACGACTTCTATTCCTAATTACCGAATTAAGCAGACGGTTAAAGATTGCGCAAATTAACGAAAAAGCTAAGTTAATCCGCGATTGAGTTAAGGAATATTGATCGACCAAATTAAATCCAATTTATCTTATAATAACGAATTAAGCAAATGAAATTATAAGATAATTTGGAACGAGATTAAAAGAAATAATGCACAGTTTAAGTTGAATAAACCTCAAAGAATTACGGGTTCGAAACCGACGGATTTTCCCTTAGGATTAGTTCGCCATGAAAACAATAAAACAAAAGGAAGTTCGGAAAATAAACAGTGTGAATGTTTTCATCACAGCAGTAACGTTAAATAGAAAATAACTGGGCCAGAAACCTAAACTAGGCCCGCAAGGAAAACTACATTATCACAAGTCAGAGACTTCAACGAATTATTCGAGACTCAAGAAATCGGAATCAGCTCCTTTGTGCAACATGAAAGTTGTAGATCGTTTTCTTAGCTTTCCAAAGACTGGTAGAACGCCTCAATCCGATTCTTGTAGCTCCAGTTATGAATTTTTTTACTAAAAGATGCTAATGCTGAAAAATAACAAACGAAAATTAAATAAAGCTTAAAATAAAACAAATTGTAAAAACATTATAAAATAGGAAATTAAACAAATTAAACTGTAGAAATGCCTAAGTATAAACATAGAGGAAGGTGCATTAAAATGCACTGATCAAATTCCCCCACACTTGAACCTTTACACTCCGAGCAAAGTATTGTCAAAACTCATGAAACACAAAAACATTCAGATACTCAATCTAGGCTGTGAACCCCTCTTTGGTCAAGATTGCATTGATAGGTAGTACTTTTGCATACTAAGGATATCGTAAGAACACAAATCCGCAATTTTGCGGTCATAAGACTCCCTCCTATACAAACCAATTCAAATCATGTCGTTATGCCTAAGTCTAACTTACTCATCCTCCTTTTTACTCTCTTTCATTCTAGTGCAATCACATTAAGCCCTTTATCTATTCACACACATGGTAACTAAACTTGTTAGTGACTATGATCCATATTTTTTCTCAACAATTCATAATTAGACATTTTTCTTTGTCTTTTCTTTTTTTTTTTCTTCTTTTTTTTTTATTCACTTTTTGTCTTCTTCTTGTTCTCTTTTTTGTTCTTCTTTTTTTTTCTTCTTATTAAGCACGGGATCATTCACTTATTTACATCAGCTCAATTACTTAGCATGTGATTTCTAGATGGTGCTGACTGCTAGATAAACTACTTAAGAGCTATTAAAGGACGAGAACTCAAGACTAAGCCATAACAAGTATCTAAATCGATTTCCATATTTGGGAGACTCAAGATGTTAAAACAATACCGATCTTATGAATTTTTCCCAAGTCTCTACAATCTGACCTCCAATTGATCTATAGCCCAAAAATTGCAAAAAAAAATGCATTGTGTTTTTCTAAGTAAATGACTTATTTTTTTTAAAGGAAAGTAACGGAAATAAAAGAACTAAGAAAAACAAAATAAACGAAACAAAAGGTTCCCTCCCCCACACTTAAAACAGACATTTCCCTCAATGAAAGGGACTCAATTAAAGAGCAAGAGTAAGAGAAAGGAAAGGGTGCTCCCTGATTATGTTGCAGTGTAGTTGGGTGCTTCCAAAGAACACTCTTCTATGGTAACACCTTCGGGTACCGAACTCTCATGGAATAGCTTCAGCCTCTGTCCATTGACCTTAAAAACTTTATCAGTACCTGCACTTTTAATTTCTACTGCACCATGGGGAAAAAAACTAGTAACAATAAAGGGGCCAATCCATTTGGATCGAAGTTTCCCAGCCATAAGCTTAAGGCGGGAGTTAAACAGTAAAACCTGTTGGCCCATAGAGAATTCCTTCCTAAAAATCATTTTATCGTGGAAGTGTATGGTTTTCTCTTTATAGGTTCTAGAGCTTTCATAAGCTTCTAGCCTAAGCTCTTCAAGCTGTTGTAATTGGAGTTTCCTTTCACTACCTGCTTGTTGCATCTCCATATTACAACTTCTTACCGCCCAATAAGCACGGTGTTCTATCTCAACAGGAAGATGACATGCCTTACCAAAAACAAGTCGATAGGGAGACATCCCTATTGGTTTCTTAAAAGCTGGTCTTTGAGCCCATAGTGCGTCTTCTAGACGACGACTCCAATCATTCCTGTTCGGTTGCACCATCTTCTCTAGAATTTGTTTGATTTCCCTGTTAGAGACCTCAGCTTGCCCATTGGTTTGTGGGTGATATGCAGTAGAGACTCTATGTGCAACTCCATACTTCCGAAGCAAATCTTCCATGGTGCGGTTACAGAAATGCGTGCCTTGGTCACTTATGATAGCTCGTGGAATTCCGAACCTTCAAAAGATATTAGACTTGACAAAATCTGCAACAACTTTAGAATCGTTAATCCTAGTGGGGATAGCTTCTACCCACTTTGAAACATAATCGACAGCAAGTAAAATATAGAAAAAACCAAATGATATCGGGAAGGGACCCATGAAGTCAATTCCCCATACATCAAACACCTCACAGAAAAGCATAGATTGCTGAGGCATTTCATTCTTACGAGTGATGGTCGTACCTGCTATCTGGCACTCTTTACAAGTGCGGTAAGTCTCATAAGCATCCTTAAAAATAGTTGGCCAATAGAAACCTGAGTCGAGGACTTTTCTTGCAGTATGTTATGGGCCAAAGTGTCCTCTTACTTGAGTGGCATGAGAAAAATTCAAAATTGAGTCAATCTCATAGTCGGGGACACACCTCCTAATAACCTGATCACTACAAAATTTCCAAAGATAAGGATCATCCCACACATAATATTTGGCATCACTCTTGAGTTTGTGACATTGTGCCTTAGATGCACCTGCAAGAAAAACACTAGCAACAAGATAATTAACAATATCAGCAAACCAAGGAGTAACTCCTTATAAGAGTAGCAACTGCTCATCAGGAAAGTCATCCTGAATGGGAGAAGGATCTGCGTCTTGCTCTATTCTGCTCAAGTGGTCAGCTACTAGGTTCTCGGCGCCACTCTTGTCTTTAATCTCCACATTAAAGTCTTGGAGCAACAACATCCATCGAATTAATCTTGGTTTTGCTTCGGGTTTCTTCAAGAGATACTTCAAAGCTGCATGGTCAGTAAAAACAACAATCTTGGAACCTAGCAAGTATTGTCTAAATTTGTCAAGAGCAAAAACAATCGCTAAAAGTTCGTTTTCAGTGGTGGTGTAATTAGCTTGTGCAGGATCCAACGTCCTAGAAGCATAGTAAATAACATGGGCAACCTTGTCCACTCTTTGTGCAAGGATAGCTCCAACTGCATAGTTAGATACATCACACATAATCTCAAAAGGGAGATTCCAATTAGGAGGCTGTATGATGGGGGCGGAGGTTAATGCTTTCTTCAAGAAATCAAATGCATGCTTGCATTTCTCATCAAAAGTGAAGGCCACATCGTTCTTCAACAAGTTTGAAAGGGGAAGAGCTATCTTGCTGAAGTCCTTTATGAAGCGCCTGTAGAAACCTGCATGACCAAGAAAAGAACGAATCTCGCGAATGCAAGATGGGTAAGGCAATGTAGAAATCACATCAATCTTGGCAGTGTCAACTGAAATTCCTTTTTCAGAAATTATGTGTCCTAAAACAATCCCCTGATCCACCATAAAGTGGCATTTTTCATAATTTAGAACAAGGTCGATTTCGATGCATCTCTCTAAAACCATTCAAACTGTTCAAACATGCATCAAAAGAAGAGCCATAAACAGTGAAATCATCCATAAATACTTCCATGCAATTTTCGGTAAAATCAGAGAAAATGCTAATCATGCACCGTGGAAAGTGCCAGGAGCATTGAAAAGGCCGAAAGGTATCCTCCTGTAGGCAAATGTACCAAAAGGGCACGTGAAAGTAGTCTTTTCTTGATCTTCAGGTGCAATATGAATTTGAAAGTAACCTGAAAAACCATCAAGAAAACAGTAATGTGATTTACCTGCGAGTCGTTCGAACATCTGATCAATGAATGGAAAAGGAAAGTGATCCTTTCTAGTCACCTGGTTCAATCTCCTATAGTTAATACAAACTCGCCAGCTATTCTAAACTCTAGTGGGAACAAGTTCATTGTTCTCATTTTTTATCATAGTCAGTCCAGATTTCTTTAGTACAACCTGCACTGGGCTAACCCAGTTACTGTCAGAGATAGGGTATATGATACCTGCTTGTAATAGCTTGGTTACATCTTTCTTCACCACATCAAGAATTAAAGGATTAAGCCTCCTTTGGGGCTGCCTTACTACCTTAGCTCCTTCTTCAAGTAGAATCCGATGCATGCACCTAGCAGGGCTAATACCTGGAATATCCGCCAAGGTCCACCCTATTTTCTTTTTGCGCCTCTTTAAAACCTGCAAAAGCCTACTTTCTTGATCAAAATCAAGGTTAGCTGAGATAATAATAGGGAGCTTCTCATTTATGTCCAAGTAGGCATATTTGAGACTTTCTGGGAGAGGTTTGAGTTCTAAAGAAGGGGGCTGCTCAATGGATGGGACGGTCGGGGCAGCAGGGACGTCCAGAGCTTCAATCGCATAAATTACTTCGTCGGGAACTGTATCCACCTACAAAGTATCGTCCTGCAATGCAACATTTATCTCGGCACAAGTAGAGCAAACATTAGTGTCAGTGCATACATCACAGGAGAAAGTATCATCATAGTCCAATAAAGACGAAAAATCAGATAAAAACTCGGGGAGTGTATCGTCTATTAAGTCAGATAGTAACTCAATTTGAAATACTGAATGCTCTTCCATGGGACGTCTCATTGCATCAAAGATGTTAAATTTTGCGACAATATTACCAAACTCCATGGACATCGTGCCATCATCAACATCGATTTTCATCTTTGCCATTTTCATAAACGGTCTGCCGAGAATGATGGGTGCCTTGTTTGACTTTGTTTCTCCCTCCATGTCAAGAATATAAAAACCAGCAGGGAAAATAAAGTCATTTACTTGCACGAGGACATCTTCCACAACTCCGGCGGGGCGGGTATTGCTTCTATTTGCCAGCTGAATGATTAAACCTGTATGCTGCAATGGACCAAGATCAAGATTATTATAAACAAAAGTAGGAATAACATTAATACTAGCTCCTAAGTCTAGCATGCAATTTTCGAATTTACTATTCCCAATGGTACAAAGGATAGCAAAAGTTTCTGAATCCTTGCATTTTTGTGGCATGGGCTGAAACATTTTTTTCAGCGGCATCATTTGATTGGATGAAGGCAGAAATATTCCTTCCCATATTCACCCTCTCATTCCCTTTCAATCTCCGTTTGTGAGTACATAAATCCTTAAGAAACTTCGCATATTTTGGGATCTGCTTGGTCACATCAAGAAGCGGGATGTTCACCGCCACCTTTTTAAATACATCCAAAATCTCTCTCTCTCTCTTTGTCTTCTTCAAGGACATTCTTATTTTTCTGCACTCGATGAGGGTACGGTATGCGAGGTAAATACTGTTTTTCCGCAACAGCAGAAGGTTCAGCCGCAACAGTAACAGAAGGCCTAGCAATTTCCTCAATAAATTTCGGGCCAGAATCAGAATCATCATCAATTTTTTTCGGGGCAGAATCTGTAACTTTACCGGATCGCAAGCTTATTGCACTCATATTAGCATTAGGATTAGCCACGGTTTGAGAGGGCAGTTGGTTGGATCCTAGTGCTTGTTAGATACTATTAATCGAGGTAGCAAGTTGTCCTATTTGTGTTTGCAAGGCTTGGATGGAGGATTATGTCCGTTGTTGGATGGATTTTGTCCGTTGTTGGAATTGGAGGGTATTAGTGGCCAATTGCTTAACAATATCATCAAATGAAGGACCGGAAGCTGGGGCAGCAGTGGTTGCAGCTTGTGGAGGGTTCTGTCGTGATGGCAAGGGTAGCGCCAATTGTTGCTGACTGGGGTAATGTTTTTGGTTGGAGGGCTGGTTTCCATATTGGAGGTTGGGATGGTTCCTCCAGCTTGGATGGTATTTATTAGTGGATAGATCAGGAATATTGTAGCGGTTCTGGTTGTTACCTTGATGGTACAGGGCTGCTGCATATGCTTGAGGTACTTCAGTAGGAATTTCATCTTTAAGAATGGGACACGTGTCCGTAGAATGATCAGGAGAAGTACAAATACCACACAATCTTGTTGTCACTATTTGGGCTTGATGGGCTGCATGGGCTTTACCTACCACTATCAACTGTTGCACTAACTCCTTCAGCTCGCTCATCTTATTTTCGAAGGCTTTGTCAGAATGGGCAACATGAGAAGATACATGAATCTCGTTCACACCCTTCATCGGAACAAAATTTTCTCTCGTTGTGAACTGTTAGGAGTTAAGCTACATGTTCTTGATCAAAGCTTTGGCAGCGGCTAGAGTTTTATCGACAAGTGCACCACCACTAGCAGCATCTAGCATATTTCTATCCATTGGTTTTAAGCCGTCATAGAAATACTGAATCAATAATTGCTCGGTGATCTTGTGTTGTGGGCAACTCGTAACCAATTGTTTGAATCTTCCCCAATATTCAGCCAACGATTCATTATCTCGTTGTATAATACCACAGATGTCTTTTCGTATCGAGGCTGCTCGGGATGCAAGGAAATACCTTTCTAGGATTACCTTCTTCAGATCATTCCAAGTAGCAACAGAATTCGGCTCGAGATAATATAACCAATCCTTGGCTGCACCTTGTAGAGAAAAGGGGAAGACTCTCAGCTTGATGTGGTCTTCCGTAATTCCTTCAGGCCTGAGTGGGGTGGAACAAACAATCTGGAATTCCTTGAGATACTTGTGTGGATCCTCACCTGCAAGACCGTTAAATCTAGGCAACGAATGTATTAATCCAGCTTTTAACTCAAAGGGAGAAGCAAGGTTAGCATATTCAATACACAATCCATTATAGTTAACATCGGGGGCAGCAAACTCCCTTAGTGTCCGTTGTCCAGCCATGGTGGACAAAGGATCAGAATCAAGAACGACAAGAGATGATGAACTAGGGCCGGCCTGATTATCTCGAAGGCGTGCGTGCAAGGTTCTCTCAATCTCAGGATCGCAATCAGCTAGGTCGGGACAAGAAGCTCTCGTGGCCAGGATTGTCAATGCAGCAACAATTCCAATAATTCCCACAATGTCCCTGTAGGTCAGAATCAAAATCAAAGAAGGAAGATGGTTAAAATAGAATCAAAAAAATCTGAAAACACAAAATTTAATCTAATTAGGTCAAATGAGAATTTTGGAATTTTTTTTGGATTTTTTCGAGACGGTGAAAATAGTAAAAAATTAATTAAAAATAGTAAAAAGGGTTTTTTGGCGATTCCAATGGCAAACTCGCGTAACTACTTTGTAGTACGGGACTTTTGATCGCACGATTTTTCTGCTTCAATTGCACGAAACAGATCTTGAAAAGGAGGCGATTTGCCCAAAACCGGGTTTTTTTGGCTCGGTCGGAAGGGAAACGGGCGGCCGGACGCGAAAACGCAAGAAAAAACTCAAAAAAGCAGAAAATTAAAATAAACAAAACCTAAAACTATACTATTGGCTAAATCGATAAGGATCCCCGACAACGGAACCAATTTGATCCACGGTCGCGCGCGGATCAGAACCGAGCGGTTTGAAAAAAACGTAGTAAAGCGACGGTAACTCGGATGTTGATTCACAAGGATTATTATTTAAAGTAGCCAATTGAGATGAATTGGGAGGGTTGTTTGATTAGAAATTCGATTAATAAAGAAAAAGACATAAATAATTGGTTTTGAAATAAGTGATTAAAAACAGGTAAATCCACCGGGTCGACTCCCAACTTATCATCGGTTATTACAATTTAATATTTTCAAAAGGGTTCAATCCCTATTCGATTGCAATATTGACGAACAAGCGTCGACAATACCGCACGACTTCTATTCCTAATTACTGAATTAAGCAGATGGTTAAAGATTGCGCAAATTAACGAAAAAGCTAAGTTAATCCGCGATTGAGTTAAGGAATATTGATCGACCAAATTAAATCCAATTTATCTTATAATAACGAATTAAGCAAATGAAATTATAAGATAATTTGGAACGAGATTAAAAGAAATAATGCACAGTTTAAATTGAATAAACCTCAAAGAATTACGGGTTCGAAACCGACGGATTTTTCCTTAGGATTAGTTCGCCATGAAAATAATAAAACAAAAGGAAATTCGGAAAATAAACTGGGTGAATGTTTTTCATCACAGTAGCAACCTTAAATAGAAAATAACTGGTCCAGAAACTTAAACTAGGCCCGCAAGGAAAACTATATTATCACAAGTCAGAAACTTCAACGATTTATTCGAGACTCAAGCAATCCGAATCAGCTCCTTTGTGAAACATGAAAGTTGTAGATCTTTTTCTTCGCTTTCCAACGAATGGTATAACGCCTCGATCCGATTCCTGTAGCTCTAGTTATGAATTTTTTATTAAAAGCTGCTAATGCTGAAAAATAACAAACGAAAATTAAATAAAGCTTAAAATAAAATAAATTGTAAAAACATTATAAAATAGGAAATTAAACAAACTAAACTGTAGAAATGCCTAAATCTAAACATAGAGTAAGGTGCATTAAAATGCACTGATCACAGTGCAAACTGGTTTATTGAATAACAAGTGCAAATTTTCAAATTTTTAAACATTTTTAACTGGTTAATCGGTTAACCATATGTGTTAACCGATTAACACTGAACCAGAATGTCATACTTCCTGTTTTTCAAGCTTGTTTTGGTTGCTTCTCACTTTGAATCTTCATAGATCAATATGATGCATTTGAGTGAGCTGTTTTGGATATGTGTTACTGTTTTTGATTGTTTAATCTTGATTATTCGACACGCGTGGCTCGATTTCCATTTGAATGCATAATTTTGTAGATGTGGTTCAAGTGATGTTCATTTGTTTGAGTTCTTTTGCTTGCATTCCTCCATTGTTTTGCATCTATTTGTTTGTTTTCAAGAGGTTGAAATGTGCTTGTGGTGGTTGCTGCCCCACACTTTTTTCCTCCCTCTATTCTTTGTGTTGCATTTCATGTTTGCATCCCTTTCTTCCTTTTCATTTGTGATTGATTTATCTTGTGTTTTCTTGGTCTTTTGCCATAATCTCTTATGATTCCTAGTCCCTCTGTTTAGGTGGGAGTAGGAGAGACATTGAGTGCTCAATCCAAGCATGATAACATTAGGATAGAATTTCCCTTTCAATCTCATTCATAGGAGCACATTGCATGATAACATTAGGGTTGAGTTAATTTCCCCTTAGTTGTGTCTTCTCTCTTCTCATCTCAAAACTTCTTCAAAACATGTTATAAAGGATAATGAGTGTTGTACGCTACGAGCCTTAAGCATTTGGGAAATGATGATTGGGGGGCCTCCTCTCAATTGTCTAGAGTGTTTAGTGTATGCCTTTTGGGCGATATGCGACGCACTCGCTCCTATGTCATATTCTTTAGTGCAACATGAATTACAAACACAATTCAATTCACTTCTTCTTCATAAAAGACTCAAAAACAAACATCAAACTTTTTTATCCTTCGGGATTAATTGAAAACCATTTTCAAAGAGAGTGGTGTTAACTCTTGGTTCTACCGCAAACAGGTAACGCCTAGGTCTCCAATGGTCGAGCAACAATACACCTAACTGCTAGAACGAAGGTTTAATCCCACTCAGTTAAAACACTTGAACCAATCCATGGTTGTGTCAGTCTGAACTACGTTTGCTCTGATTTCTCATACCAGACGAGGATACGTAGGCACAGGACGACGATGTCTTGGCGAGTAACCTTTCCCCACCTTCACCCGTAGTTTTTTGAACTACGTTGACTCTGACTTTCTATTGTACGAGGGAATACATAGGCATAGAGCGGCGATGCTCTATCGATAACAAGCGTGGATCCCGTCGAGTACGACAGGCGTGAGGGGTGCTCATACCTTCCCCTTGCGTAACCGGCTCCCGAACCCAAGATTTGGTTGCGATGACCTCTCTTTTCCCTTTTTCGTAGGTTTTCTCTGATCATTTCCTTTCCTTCTCTTTGGGATAAATAATGAGCGGTGGCAGATCTTCTGTCCTTGCTGGCCCATCTTTGCAGCGATGCGACAACTGGCAACTCTGCTGGGGAACTTTCCCTTCCCCTATGCGAGTCAATCCTAGCGCTTGTTTGTTTTACCTTTGGGTGTGTATATGTGTTGCATTTGTACTTTACTGCATTTGCATTTTACTTTCAGCACTTTATATATCATTATTGTTGTGTTGTTGGGTGGGACTATTCCGTTGAGTGATAAGCCAAAACCCAGGCTTGAGGATATCCATAGCATTCAAGTGGAGAGTAGTGAGGACCTGTATGTCAGCATGCACTAGTCCTCACGAAATTCGCGTTCAGACGAGGCTTTCTTTGAAGACATCACATCCTGTGCATTGGTCAGGATATGGGTGTTGGATCTGAAATCTGTCGACTCTAGAGACAGTTCATTTGGGAGTCAGCTAAGTGAGGTTGCTTCGTTAGACTATGATGCCAAACCAGAAATGGTGAACGTATCATCATTTCTCGAAAGTCTGTGACGCTGATGAACACATAGGATGCCAGGCCTTATTAGAGTTAGCACTATACCAAAAAAGACCTTTAGCAGCGCTTTTTTTGGCCTTTAGCAGCGCTTTTATAGCACTTTAGCAGCGCTTTCATAAGCGCTGCATATTCCCCCCAACCATCCCCCCTTTAGCAGCGCTTTCACAAAGCGCTGTCTTAGAGCCCACCTTTAGCAGCGCTTTTACAAAGCGCTGCCATAGCCCCCCTTTAGCAGCGCTTTTTAGAAGCGCTGTCTTAGACCCCCCCCTCTTCCAAACCTATAGCAGCGCTTTTGTAGCGCAATGTTTGTGACTTTTAGCAGCGCTTTTTTGTAAAAGCGTTGTCTAATGTCCCAGATTTTAAATTTTTTTTTTAAATATTCACCCTGTTTTATATATTTACCAACAACCTGCTTATATTACACAAACCTGCTTATCATTCAGGCCTTTATTTCAACACTTTGGCCTTATATATACAATTCAATACTTTGGCCTTAAATATACAATTCAAAACTTTGGCCTTATATAGACAATTCAAAACTTTGGATACATTGTAACTCATCACTTTGTTCATAAACATTTTAATACACATAAACCTGCTTAAATATGTTACAACAAAATTCGATCCTTAGAATTACAACATCACAAATACATTCAATTTACATATAATTACAATTCTTCCAATCCGATAACTTTATACAATTCTCAACCCAAGAATAAATTGACACCATTCCTCTTTAATTTCTTCCAATTTTGCTTTCGTGTAAGTAGCGCACTTGAATTCATCAAAATACTACATAATATAACAGAACATGCAAGATTTAATTTTAAAACTAATTACTCAGATGAAGTATCGGATGATTATCAAAATGAATCATATAACTTATATAATGAATTGATCCATACCATGACTGGAATCTCAAGTTGACCAGAAAGAATAATTTCCCTCATAAAGCGCAATACAAAATATCCACAGTCAATATCATTGCGCTGCCGAGGACACTGTAAATGGAAAAAAAACGAACATTTATCAGGATATATAGTTTAAATAGTTTTATCAAGTAGAACCACTATAACAGGTAAACATGGGAAAATATACCTCCACTCTGATCCAGTTGATGTTGTTAGCCTTGCTTTTTGGCACCATTGCATCTCTTTGTGCTCTGAATATTTGTATAACTCTAACATAATATAAACGCATATTTATAACAATGTCACATAATAAATAAAGATATATAATTAAAGACAACAATATATCTCATCACTTACGTATCAACCATGTTCCTCAGATTTTCATATTCTGTTGTATCGCCATCCAATGAATCTATATAATACACTATTTCTTTCCTCGGATTAATCGCGACCAACAACCAATGTCCACTATAAAATAAGACAACAGTTTAGACGAAAATATTATATAGAAAGGGAAAAATCGAACAATTATAATAAATGAATTTAGAATAAAATCTAACCCATGGTCAGTATTATATGGCAACAAGAACAACTTCCCCGTAGTCGCGCGCATAAATCTCTGCACTGTGTACTCTTTGACTGTATCTGGTGTCTGGTCTATTATCCGTGAGTTGACACAGCTAGCAGATAAGAATGCGAATACTGAAGTCAATTCATTCGGGACCAACAACTTGTCATACAAGAACCTAAAAAAACATAATCAACATTAGAATATTCAGTTAAACGAGCAAATTTTAAAATGTTCAATTATTTAATTAAAATGGATCGAAGTACCTGGCGTATGAATGCATAACACCGACGCCCAATTCAGAATGGTTGAAAACCTGATCAAAATCCTCCTTAACAATTGTTTCGGGATATTCAAAATCGAAAATACCTTCCTCCATATGTATTTGACGGATGCCACCCTCAGGCACATCTGATGTTCCCACATATGTTTCAAGGCACATCCTAAATCGAGGAACAAATGCTTTTCTGGGTACCTTGAAAGTTTCAGGCATCTTACCCTTGCTGACTTGTTGCGACTGCTGATCATGAACCTAAAAGTCATATATAAGTTCAGTAATTAATGTATAACAAGATAATCATGTAACTATAGTAGTACCTGTTTCTTTGATGCAGCTGAATCGGTATCCCGCACAATAATTCTATCATCTTTTGATTTGGATTTTGTAGGAGTCTAAGATCATCATGTAAATAAGAAAATGTAAATGTAAGAATAACTTTCATGTATGGATCACAAAACATTTGAGTATTAAAAGGTTCAACCTACCTCATCATCTATGCAAATGAGATTTGCCGGCCATGCCACATACGCTCCTATTGTGTCTCCCACCACTGTTGCGCCTGAAATATCATCTGGTATAGGCAACAACGCACCCCCCTCTAACGCAATATCAATAGATACTTTCAAAAATCCAGAAGGGAGCAGTTTGTGGTGAAGTAAGTCTCCCAGAAAGTTATGCACCTTTCCCTTGCCAACCATTCGATGAGTAGGTGACGATAAATATAGCTGGCAAAGTGAAATGCCCTAAACAAATAATGATCAGTTAATATGTCAATTAAGTAAACTCTGCTAAATTAATTTCAAAGTAATATATACAATTACCTCTGGAAGCTTCTGCGCACAACCGATACTATCTTTGTCACTAGTAGCTTTACCCTCTGGAGCGCGTCTTTCCGACATCTATCTCTCCTTATCCTTCTGTAATTCACGGATCTGCGCTTTCAATTCCTCCAAAGTATCCATCACTTCTTTATTGGTTGGATTTTTTTTCTTTGGCTGCTTATAAAGTTTTGATGGAGTGACACCAAATCCCTTACCCCTCACACGCCCAGAATACTCAGGAATATTCAGCACCCGGCTCAGTAAGCTCCTGCAATCATCGTTCTCAGCGGGAGTTATGGTCTGGGATAGAGTCTCCTGAAATATAGATAAAAACATATATCAATATATTATACACTTTTGATCAGTTACTGACAAAGATAACGTTGTACGTACACATTGTTCAAAGACTTGTTGAACTTCTTCCTGAACGACTCCATCTCGTCCCACACGGGCAGCCTTCCATACAACATGGTCCGGAAGAGATGTCACATCACTCTTCTCCTCTTCCAACTACGCATTAAGACGGATAATAAATCATTATATCCTATTATATATACTTACTATTTTTTGTAAATATATCATATTAAAGCATTTATATGTACTTACTATTTTTTGTTCTAATCGTGCATATCCCAAACGGCCCTTTCTGTATGGATATGCGGGATTTGATGCCCGTTGACGATTTACGCCACTAACAACCTGAAAAAACAAGTTTATCAGAACTCTTGTGGAAGAAGTATATATACTATACATTGTTCATGATAAGTTGTACTTACTTTAAATTCTTTTGTTCTTTGCTTTGCAACAAACGTCTCCCATTCTTCCTCCGAAATCAAATCCGCGTACTTCATTGGATGCTCCGAGTCAACAAAGTTTCCTTCAGAATATTTTAGAAACTTGTTTGTTAAAAACGCTCTAAATCCCCTCAAGCGTTTTCCGGCCAATTGAATACAATATTTTCTCCTACGATCTTCAATATTAAAAGATCGCTGCAAACAAACACACATACATATAACATCTTAGTATAATTAATTTAAAGACGTAACTGTCAACATAATTAAAAATAATCAAATATCATACCTGAATCTCGGTCCAAATCTTATCTTTAGCCGGTTGTAATGAAACAAGTCTCCAATTATCGCAAGTAATCGGAACTTGCGAACGTATAAGTGCTCCGATGTAACTTGTTAGCAACGCACCGTTAGGCTCAACTAACTGATCTCTTTCATTCCAATGGACATCATACTTTACTCCTTTATCTCTCGCATGGATGATTTTTTTCATAACTTTTATGCCTCTTTTAATATCACCTTCCACGTCTTTTGTTGTTTGTTTTCCATCATGTGATGTTTCCTCGTTGCTGGCCATAATATATATACCTGTAATTCAGAAAAACCAAAGTATCAAATGAATGACATGCAAATATGTAAATAACAAATATATACATAAGAAATGTGTAAATAATAAAAACATGGTATAAATAAGAAATAATATGTTACAAGTACCTTTAATATCTCTTTCTTTTTTTCGTTTAACGGGGTTTACTTGTCTCTTAACAACACGGACAGATGGATTGATCCAAATTCCCTCGTTATGATCA
The DNA here is from genome assembly GCA_963859935.3 of Lathyrus sativus. Classification (NCBI taxonomy): domain Eukaryota; kingdom Viridiplantae; phylum Streptophyta; class Magnoliopsida; order Fabales; family Fabaceae; genus Lathyrus; species Lathyrus sativus. The sequence continues at coordinate 172,223,154 of OZ012736.1, forward strand.
TTTCTAATATATGATTCGTCCGCTCTAATATTCTCATCTGAATCATCTATAATATAAGATTCATTCTCAACATCAACATCCCTCTTTTCTCCAATGTTATCATCGATTACTTTGTTGGAAAAAAGAACTATAAACCATTTCGTACTTGTCGGATCAGTGACATAGAACACTTGTTTAGCTTGCGTGGCTAGAATAAAAGGCTAATCTTTGTACCCCACCTTATTAAGATCCACTTTCAAAAAACCTGATTTATCCATTCGTATGCCACTATTATTTTCAACCCACTTGCATCCAAAGATAGGAATCTGAAACTTCTCATAATCAAACACCCAAATGCGCTCGATAACCCCATAATACGAGGAAATGTGCATTGCTTCGGCAAGCACGGTGACACCACTATTTTGCATTGTACTTTTATCATCTTGTTCCTTGGTATAAAATGTGTATCCATTAATTGCGTATGCGCTATAAGAAAACACATGCAAACTTGGACCATATGCTAAACATCTCAACCTTTCTGTTATTGAAGCAGGATCAGAATAAAACTTTGAAAAAATATGCTCCTTGAACCATGTTATAAAACTTCGATTGTGCTCACGTACTATCCAATTTTCATTTCTATTCAGATTTAAACCTCGGAGAACGTCCTTGTGCATTTCAACATACGGCTCAACCTCAATGTCATTGTGCAGAACATACAAATGCACTTGCTCCTGTTCATCCCTTGAAACTGTAACAACTTTATTTCCGATTAGCTGTTTACCTACTATTTTTTCAACAACATGAGATTTTGGGAGGCCAATGGATTGAACGTTGGACAAATATTCAGTACAAAACTCAATAGCTTCTTCAACAATGTATCGTTCAACAATACATCCCTCTGGTCGACTTCGGTTTTTCACATACCCTTCCAATATTTTCATATAATGTTCAACAGGATACATCCATCTCATATAGGCAGGTCCACACAGTTGTGTCTCTTTCACAAGATGAACAACTAGATGTACCATTATGTCAAAAAATGATGGAGGAAAATACATTTCAAGCTCGCACAAAGTAATAACTATTTCTCTTTGCAATGTTGGTAAGATCGCAGGATCTATCACCTTACTACAAATTGACCTAAAGAAAAAACACAATTTAGTTATTGCGCCTCTCACTTTTTCTGGAAAAATAGAACGTATACCTATTGGTAGAAAGTGTTCCATTATAACATGGCAATCATGTGTCTTTAAACTCTTTAACTTGAGGTCTTTCATAGAAACAAGTCTTCTAATATCTGAAGAGTATCCTTTTGGAACTTTAACTTCACTCAAAAACTTACACAGTATCTTTTTCTCCTTTCTAGATAAAGTATAAGCAGCAGGTGGTAGATATGTGCGATTTCCTTTCTTCAAGGGTCCTAATTCATTTCTTATTCCCATTGCTACCAAGTCCTTTCTTGTTTTAAGGCCATCCTTAGACTTTCCTTGTATATTGAGTAACGTACCAATAACACTTTCAAATACATTTTTTTCAATATGCATAACATCAAGAAAATGTCTTACATATAACGACTTCCAATACGGCAACTCAAACAAAATTGACCTCTTCTTCCACCCACGCGTGACAAGCGTATGAGCAAAAGGCTTGCCAAACTTAGTACTCACATCTTTCACCTTTTCAAAAATTTGTTCGCCGGTCAATGTAGGTGGAGCTTTACGTTGTTATGAATTTCCATTGAATGCTTTTCTCCACCCACGGTAGTGATGACTAGAATTTAAGAATCTACGATGACCAAGAAAAACATTCTTCTGACCAAATTCCAACCGCGTCTAATCTGTGTTTTCTTCACAGATAGGACACACACATTGACCTTTAATGTTATACCCCGATAGATTTCCGTATGCTGGGAAATCATTAATTGTGCCAAACAACATCGCCCTCAAAATGAAACTTTCTTTCCTATATCCATCATAAACCTCCACACCGTTCTCCCACAAACTCTTTAAGTCTTCGATTAGAGGTGTCAGGTATACGTCTATGTCATTCCCTGGTTGTTTAGGGCCAAAAATTAACATAGATAACATCATGTACTTACGCTTCATACATAGCCATGGAGGTAGGTTATAAATCATAATAATTACAGGCCAGGTGGAATGTGAGATACTCTGCAGACCATGCGGATTCATTCCATCAATCGATAATGCCAAGCGAAGGTTTCTAGCTTCTTCTCCAAAATCAGGATAATCATTATCAATTTTCATCCACTACGGTGAATCTGCCGGATGTCGATACTTCCCATCTACAATTCTATCATCTGCATGCCAAGTCAGGTGTTTTGCATCTGTTTCACTGCGAAACATGCGTCTGAATCTCGGAATTATAGGAAAATACCATAATACTTTTGCTGGTGACAATTTTTTATTATACCGATATGCACCGCTTTTAGGACACTCGTTTAATGATGCATATTCATTTCGAAACAAAATGCAATCATTTGGACAAGCATGTATATTATCATAGCTCATGCCAATAGAGCATAACATTTTTTTTAGCTTCATAGGTTCGATTGGGAAGAACATTATCCTCCGGAAGCATCTCTTGAAGTAGGGCTAACAACTCTGTGAAAATTTTATCCGACCATCCATTACCCGCCTTTAAATTGTACAACTTTAATACCATGGACAATCTTGTGAAAGTAGTGCAACCTTTATACAACGGTTTCTCTGCATCGCTTACCAACCTCTCAAACATCTTGGGACAATCTTGAAGATCTTCTTCAAGTTCTTCTGCAATCTTTTCGACTCGATCATAATCATATGTATCCCTGCCATTGTCCTTTGAAGCATATATCATATTATTCTGGGGTTCAACATTCTCGTTACTTATCTCACCATGTAATGTCCAACATGTGTAACTTCGATCAATTCCATGTCTCATTAAATGAGATTCCAACTGAACGGCATCAACTCGACGCCCATAACAGCATCCTAAGCAAGGATATGTGATCCTACTGGGGTCTTTGGCGTGTTCAACAGCAAACTTAACGAACTTTGATACCCCATTCTCGTACTCTTTTGACAATCGATTACCAGACATCCATTTTTTATCCATACTAATTGAGTAATCTACACTAAACTATAAAAGTTAAACAAAACAGAGAATACCTGTAAGGAAATCACTAACTTCTAAGAATGCTATGCAATAGGATGCTTGGAAGCGATTACAACTTTGCTCTTCACAGGTAACCCCTATAGCAGACAAAATATAAATTTTATTAAAATCATATTAATAATTAACCAAGACAAAAATACTAGATAATCCACCAAAACAAATCATATTAAAAATACTAGATGATCCTTAAACCAAAATGACACCCTTACTAAACATTGAGAAATCCTAACTAAACATATAAAACCATAATAACATATAAAACCATATCATATAAAACCATATTCATGTTGGCTACTCTCTTAAAAAATAGGAATTTCCAAACTATATTAAACATGCAAAATATAAACTCTTGTTTGTCAATCTAAAACATACAAAATATAAACTCTCTTAAAAAATATAAACTCTCTTAAAAACATATTCAACAGAGAGACTTAACATAAAAACATATAAATCTCTTATCCACATTTTAATTATTCTTTCTTCCTTTCCATCATTTTCTCTTTATTTCCAAGAATTCTAACCACCAACCCAATAAAGTTGTTTTTTCTTAAGTATAAAGTAGTATTAAAGAAACTGGTCCTTACACACACTCTACTCTAACTTTACTCTATGATTGTTATCCATAAATTATTATCATTAACAACTATTAATTAATATTGCTCACCCACTCTAATTAAACTTTGAGGACACCATACATAAACAAACAACGAAACATTGCATTTTCACGACCAAACAGTTATCACAAACAAAACTCTCTTATAAACTCTCTTAAAACATACAAAATATAAACTCTCTTAAAAAATATAAACTCTTGTAGAAAACATATTCAGTTCAAATACTTAACTTGATTCTGGTTATAAACTCTCAAATATAAACTCTCAAATATAAACTCTCATATAAACTCTCAAATAAAAACTCTCTGTTCTACTTAAAGATTACAACAACAATGGTGAAAACATATTCAGTTCAACTTAACTTGATTGCATTCAAATAATAAAAACATATTCAGTTCTACTTAAAGATTACAGCAACAATGGTGAAAATATACGTAAAAAAGAAAACCAGAGTAAAACTTCAAATACCGTAACAATGGCGGAAATGCAATGCAGACGAGCAGAGGGACGGTGAACGGCGGCGAAATGCAACAGAGGAGGGCGACGGTTGGACGACGACGGTTGGACAGCGACGGTTGGACGACAACGATGGGTTTATAGGGCAACGTTCTTTGTTCGCTAGAGAAAAAGAAAGAAAGAAATACGTAATGACTGTTCTGTTTCTCATAAAAATTATGGTGGGTATTTTAAATTAATTCTAACTAAACCTATAGCAGCGCTTTTTAATGGCTTTAGCAGCGCTTTAAAAAGCGCTCTCAAAGATCTTCTTATGTACCCCATATAGCAGTGCTTTATGGAAAAAGCGCTCTCGTAGACTAGACCTACAACAGCGCTTTAGAAAAGCGCTATCTTTGGGCTGTCTTAGACCCCCCCATTTAGCAGCGCTTTTTGGAAGCGCTGTCTTAGGACCCCCCTTTAGCAGCGCTTTTTAAAAAGCGCTGTCTTTGGGCTGTCTTAGACCCTCCTTTTAACAGCGCTTTTTAGAAGCGCTGTCTTAGGACCCCCATTTAGAAGCGCTTTTTGAAAAAGTGCTGTTGTTAGTTATCAATTTTTTTTCTTTTTTTTAATTCCTCTTTAGCAACGGTTTTTCTAAAAGCGTTGTCTTTGTATGCGCTACTAAATGTCAATTCTGACGTAGTGTAGGTTCATACCTGTGAGTGGGGAGGGTTATGCAAGAAACCTTGACCTTCAACCTACCCGGTTTTCTCGTCAGTGTGAGCTTTTGGTCCTTGATACAATGGGTCCTTATGTCAGTGTTGTGTTATTATCTTTTCGAAGTGAAGCGATGTTCATCTCAGTCAACAGCACAACAATCTTGATCCCCTATTGCATTTGTATTTTCATTTGCATTTAACATTGACATGTATTTATGTTGCAGGTGTATATTTTCCTCTCGATTCTAGTGATCTTATCCCACTTCTGACATGGAGCCCAGTTTGAAGAAGACTGTTGTGTACAAGTTTCCTACCCCTGACTTAGCACCTCTGCTCAGTTTGATTTTTGTTACTGATCGTAATGTGATGGAAGATTTCAAGGAGTATGGGAAGCTTCTGGGATGTATCTGTAAAGCTTCAGTATTTGAGTTGGAAGGTTTTCACACCTTGCTTCAGTTCTATGACCCACAATTGAGATGTTTCACTTTCCTTGGTTATATGCTGATGCCTACTTTGAATGAGTTTTCTATGCTGTTAGGAGTTCCTATTCTGGGCCAGATGCCTTTCTATCTCTCTGAAGCAAAGCCTGATTTGACTAGGCTTGCTAATTCTCTTCATTTAGATGCTTCTTAGTTGGAAGGTGTCGTACTTTGAAAAATACGATCCTCGCGATTGACGCGGAAAATACGTTCGAAACAGAGTCGCCACCGAACTTTATTCATTCCAAGGAAGGAATAGGAAAATAGCTATAAAACCTTTAAGGATATAAGAACATGGTCGTCGCAACCAATATTCTAGGTTCGGGAGTCGATTACATGAGGGGAAGGTATTAGCACCCCTCATGTCCGTTGTACTCAACGGGAACCTCTTGATCGATTCGAGAGTAAAGTTAATTACGCTTGTTTGTTTTCTTCTAAGGTTTCTCCTATGGGGGAATGGGTGGTTTTAAGATAGGGTGCTCGCCAAGGATTGGGGCCCTTGTGCCTACGTATCTTCACTTGTAAGAAGTGGAAAATCAGAGCATTCGTAGTTCGTGGAACTACGGGTAAAAGAGGGGATTGTGCTCGCCAAGATCATCACAATCTTGTGCCTACGTATTCCCATTGATAAATGAGAAATCAGAGCAGCCATAGTTTGGCCTACGGTTTGCTGAAAGGTTTGTGTTTGGAATGAATGAGAGTTTAGGTCGCATTCTAACTGCTAAACATTGACTTGTCTGCTCGCTAGGGGAGGCTGAAGCATGAGTTTGTCATGCGCGGAAGAAAGGACTAAACAAGGTTCTTTGGTAAAGGTTTGAGTCGAACGAGAGTTTAGGTCGCATTCTAACTGCTAAACATTGGCTTGTCTGCTCGCTAGGGGAGGCTGAAGCACTAGTTTGTTATGCGCGGAAGAAGGGACTAAACAATATTCTTTAGGAAAAGGTGTTTGGATTGGAAATCGCACGAGGGCGGGAAATTTAGGCTTAAGAAAGATTCAATCGCACGGGGGCGAGAAAAGAGTTGGATTGGTTGGATATTTTAAGGTTTCGATCGCGCGGGAGCGAGAGAGGGGAGTTTGGTTAGGTATTTTGACGGATAATGACGACTATTCGATAAACGAGACGTCGGCCTCGCAATCAATTAATCGGGATATCATTGGAATGCTAGATCCCAACGATACCTTTTTCATTCAATTTTGAAAGTTGTGTTTGATGGACGGTTTAGAACGGGAAAGAGTTTGAATTGAAGGAGATTTCAATCACACCAGGGTGAGAAACAAGGTTAGAGAAGTTGTATGTTTAGGAGGAATGGCGACTATTCGATAAGCGAGACGTCGGCCTCGTAACCAATTAGTCGGGATATCGTTGGAATGCTAGATCCCAACGACATCTTTTTCATTCCATTAATTATGAAATAGTATTTGTTGGACAGTGAATATACTTGTCCAAATAATTAGGAGAAGTGTTTTAGAAACGAAAGTTCGAATGACACGCTAACCAAGGCGTATGCCTCAATAGTTGTCACTCTCGAATTCAAGGAATGCACGACTCCAAGAACTCGATACTTTTGTAATTTAATTAAGAAAAAATGGTTTGAAAATAATAACGTAGGTGGGTTAAACTAGGGTAGGCATATCATTTGAGTTAGGGTTCGCCTACTTTGAAAGATTTAGACAAGAGTTGGAGAGTTTTAACGATGAATGACGAAGCGGCCACAACTCAAGGTGTGCACCTCGAGAGCGGTCGCTTAAGGACCCAAAGAGTGCTAGACTCCAAGGATCCACCACTTTCATATAAATTCAAAAATGGATTTTTATTTATTCTAGTTTAAAAACAAAATATTTTGAATTTAATAAAAAAATAAAATAAAATATATAAAATTCTAAATAGAATCTAAATAATATCAAATTGTAAAACAAACATCAATTATAAAAATCTAAAACAAATAAAACTAATAATATTACTAATTAATTTTTAAAATAATCCCCTTAAGTTTCACTAAGTCCTAATTAAACTAAATAACTCTAATCACCACTAAAATGGGCTTAAGGTCATTTAATCCAAATGAAGTCTTAGATTTATGATGAGGGGAGGAACTATTGCCTCCACCTTCCCTAATATGTACGCGTGGCAGGTGAAAAAATGAAATACCGAGCAACAATTCATTCCCCATTAATTTCTCACCTCCTCTCTCAAGTGTATTTTTTTTTTACTTTCCATTTACTACCCACGCATGAATCAAGAGAGCTGCCACATTTTAAGTACTGATAAAGGAATCATTATTGTGGTTCTAGAAAACGTAATATTGCTCTCTCCCTATGCTATTAATTATTATTAAAGGTGAATTATAATTCTGAATAGGACATGAGTTACTAACTCACAGCAAATACACCGCCTAATTTGACCCAATCAGGATTTCAATGCTATCCAAATCAAATTAAGTGAATAAAAGGAAGACGCGTGGGGTACATGCATTAATCAGCTTCTTCGCTCTTTCTCAATCATCTTGTTTCTACGCTTTCCTCTCTCTCTCTCTCAGAACTTCAAAATCTCAACTTCTCTACACTTAACACTTAAACCAACTTCAACCTTTAATTCCTAAATCAAGAACAAACAAAACCTAGAAGGAAAAATGGAACCATTGTGACAATGATTTAGGGTGATTGGCACGCGATTCACATTCAGATCAAACTTAAACATACATGGAGAAAATGAAAGGCACACAAGAAATGATGGAGATACCTGATTAGAGAAAAAAAATCGATGACGCTTCCTTCAATGATGTCTTAACGAACCCCTAGTAAGTACTTTCTTCCTTTTCTGCTTCGGTCCTTGTTTTGGTCTTCCTTCCGTCTGAAATTTCGCTATTCACTATTTCTTCCAGTATTGTTGCTTTTATGCGCTATGAACGGGTTAGCTTTGAGTAACTTGAAGTTTCAGGGTAAAGCTTCAACTACTCAATGGTGAGAGCTTTGGGTATGGGTTTGAATGTAGATTTCGGCAGAGTTCCGTTAGGGTTTTTTTCTTTTTTGCTGCCGCCTCTTGGGATGAACAGTATGCGTTTATATACGGGTGAAATTAGGGTTGGGTTTTGGTAATAGGAGTAGATATAGTATGATTTCGGACTCCTTTATTGTGATTTCTTGTTTGTTAGCCGTTTCTGGAAATGCCTGTTTTTACCCAGATTTTCACTGCGAAAAGATACAATTTTACCCTGTTTTTTTTCACCATGAATTCTTGGGATTTTTACCGTGGTTACATGGTATTGAAAAAACATTCTGACTTGTGCTTCTGGCGGTTTTTGTTGAAAATAATGCAGGTTACTATCTATGAATCACGGTGATAACTTAAGCACAAAACTTCTGCGAATTTATCCATAGGCTATGACAAAGTCATGCTGTCGATTTTCCCGGATTGACGAAAGTAACCATCAACAAGGGTAAATACTTTTTCTTATGACCTTCTCTTTGGTGACAGATTTTTACACTGTGAACACTGCTAATTTCTCTGGGTTTTGTGCCAATTTTCATGTACATGCTGCAACTTGGTGTGGAGTGACATGATGGAGACAATCTCGTGGATTAAGCATGAAGTTACAGCCGAGGAATTGCAAGTATTTTCATAGAGTAAATGTCATCATGAAGTACGAAAAAGGATATAACACGATTCCTTGGACTAGAAACAACAACAATCATGCGTAAGTATATGAATATTTCTATTCAAATTACTTGAATCCGAATCTGAGTTGGGTGTTTCTGTATCGGGTTTTGCAGGTACTTATCTTATCTGATGCAGGGTGGAATAAATGTAACACCTTCACGACTTTGTACAATCCAAAGTGTAACAAATGATGTCACGGGGTAGCGAGAAGAATGCAACACCCTTTCCTTGTGATTCTGGCTATACCTGGTTCACGTATGATTCAATGCGCGTCTTTGTTGTGCCAAACTGCAGAGATGTTAACATTCTTTGTCATGCTCACTATGCAAGTTGTGCGGTTTTGAGGTATTCTGATGATGAGGCCTGAACGAAGAGCTTGCGGAGTTTAAGCACACTCATTCATGGCTCGGTTTGGAAGTTGATTGGTGAGAGGTCTCGAAATACCTTCTGTGACAGAAACCACAGCTATTTCACGAGTCGCTTGCTGATTCACCAGAGGATTTACCAGCTTAAGAGCAGCAAGTAACTGCGGTTTGAGAAACCAATTTAGGATGCTCAACAATGATTAGTTTTGAGGTGAAGGTTTCAATCTTGTGTCATGTTATACATCAAGCAGTGTTGGTTGTAATTATGTTATACTGACCCTGCTGTTATGGTTTGTGCAGGTCTAGCCTTCTCGTGAGACTCATAAAACTCAAAACCATTGAATGTCCTAGTACCCCTGAACATCACCATAATGGTCTGGGCACTCTCAATTATTCTTGAAAAGGCTTGACATGCCTCATCCCTCTCACCTTGAAGCACAAGAACATACCTGATCCTTTCTCCAAAAGCTTGTCACAACACAGTTTCTATTTACATACACACTCCCTCAGCACAATTCATCAACGGTGATGCTCCATTGGTCGTATGAAGCGCAGTAGCAACTCCCAGCAGCGACAACAAGGGAACCTGTCACAGTTGATTTTGCATGACCAACATGAGTGATGACAAATATTTTCCTCGTGCAAAAACTGTCTTCTACACTTTTGGGAAGTAGAACCTCGTCACCCTGTCAAACTTGTTGTGAGGATACCTCTTTAGGCTAAAACCTGGTAATCAACTTGTTAAATGTTATTTATTATTTAAGCTCCTCTTTCTTTGACGTTTTGACATGTGCTGCTTTTGGGATTGATTTTCCATACATGAATTCATTTTTTATCAATTATCTCTAGCATCGTATCCCTGTAACTCTGCTGAATTTTCGCCAATGGTTGCAAACTAATCTTTGTAATGTTGTTTTTGGAAGGTAGATGCCGCAGGTTGAAGGACGGGACCGTCATCGGCTGACGAGATGCATCCAACTGAAGCTGCAGATGAGATGTTTGAATAGGTTGTTGAAGTTCTATGAGAATTTCGGCACGATGGCAGCCAGTAGTTTCCTTGGAATCTCCATTGGTCATTAATTATCGCGTCATTCCCGTTAAAGCTTTGCAAAGATATCAGAAGTTTGGAGCAATTCTTTTTTCATTTTGAGTTGCAGGTGTAGCCAGAACTTGCGCATAATCTTGCCCCTCGAACGATTTATGAATTTTGGACCAATGATTGTGACTCCAGTTCTACATTAATATTTGTAATTTGGACCACTAAAACCAATCATCAATCTTGTCTCTTGTGGTTTTAAAACTTTACGAATTTCTTTGAAATATGAATTTATTTACTATCAATTCTCTTTTAGATCGTTTGATGGGGTAAGACCAATGGCTTCACAAAGTATACTGCTAGTTTTTTTTCCAGGATTCTTGAGTTGTATTTCGTATATGAATCAAATCATAATATTGTTGCTATTGTGAACACAGAGGACCTGTACCATGATCCACAGACCTGTACCATAATCCACCACTAGTATTCATCATGTCCTGATAAAAAAATTGGTCCAAGACGGTGCAACCTTAGGCCCACTCCTCATATCCGCCTCATAAAGAAAATTGTCATATCCGACAGGAAATGTAACAGCTCACTATTTGAACCTCATGCTGCTCCAAAACTTGAGAGAACTTTAAACATGGCATCCAACTTTTCAGTGTTTGTAATCTTCGAATATTAATTCCTTGTAACAATACTTGAATTTGTAATTTCAACTTCAGATAATAAACCTTTGTACAAACTCAAACTAGTTTATGAATGTTACTCTTTTTCTTTAAAATCCGTTGAGTACGCCTTACACGATAACTCGCGACGCAATATACTTTTTGAAGCCCATGCTTGAACTGGTTCTAGATGGAACATGAATTGAACATACATCATGATTTAAAATGATGTAGTTGCAACTTTTGGTAAAATATTTCCCATCCTTAGTGTGAAAATGAAATCCAAACATGGCTTAGGACTATCTAAAACGTTTTGTAACATTGGATCCTTTGCAAAAATTCTGATTGTCATCACTAATATCCCTTAATACTTTATAACAACCATATACATCCTTAAAGCTACATTAAATGATAGCTTGAGTCAAGTTACGCCAACTTTTAAGACATGAGTTGAAACCACCCTGAATCAACTAGATTTAAACGACACAGCTTGCAGTAAATTAAGTTTACGTTTTGGAACTGATCGTTCACCCATCCTGGCTTATGGCTTGAGACGATTTGATGCTTATGGCCCTCTCATTGTAACTTGACACAAACTCAAATTATGTCTTGAATAAAATCTCCACACGACTTGAAGTTTACAGTCTAAATCTAAGTTTGTCATAAACTGATTTTCTAATTCAATTATGATTTGAAATCGGCGAGCTAAATCTAAGTTTGTCACAAACTGATTTAGAATCCAAACATAGCTTGACGCTTGCAATCAATTCAAACAAAGTCGGAGGCTAAATCGACCGTGTTGAGAAGCATCATGTGAAGTATCTTTGAACAACTTGAATTAAGGGCAGATCATAACAAACAACTTGTTGTGAGGCTTAAACAACCTTTAGAGAAACTTGTAGTCAAGTGGAAATAGGGTTTAAATTTCTTGAAATCCAACAAGTATGCTGCGAGATGTATCCAATCATGTATTTGATGTTGTTAACCATATCACATCTGTCTAATCGTGATAACGATGACACATATGAGTTTGGGTATAAGGGGCTGGATGCGCGCTCTTCCCACAAGAATTCAACAAAAATTGCTAGGGATTATAACCACAATGTGTACACACAAAGTCTTTATAAACGAAGTCTTAGAGGATCATGGCCAGAAGTCGTGAAGCAGTAAAACATCCATTAAATACCGAAGTAGGACAAATTTGGGGTATGACAGAAGGGAATTTGATTAAAAGGAATGGAATTCCTGGTTTTCCATTGCCTTTCTTGGTGGGTAGAGCTCAGCATTTTGCGAAAGAGGGTTGCTGGATTGTCTTTAATGCTATATTAGCTCTGTGCATATACGACATAATCTTGTTCCCGAACATTCCAAATTTTGTGGACTTGGATGCTTTCCATATCTTTGTCTCGAAAAATCCTGTGCCCGCACTCTTAGGAGATGTGTATCATTCTATGCATTACAAGAATGAGAATAGAAGGGGGAAGAATGTCTCTTGTTGTGTACCTCTCTTGTACAGATGGTTTGTGAGTCACCTTCCCAAGGTTGGTCCTTTTGTTGACACTGCAAGTATCTCTGAGTGGTCTGAGAGACTTATGGGCTTGACTTCTGAGAACATTGTATGGTTTGATAGAGATTAGTTGGCCACATATATTATCTTTAGCTGTGGTGGTTTTCCTAATGTCCCGTTGATCGGAAGGAAAGGAGGTATTAACTACAACCCCGCTCTTGCAGTGAGGCAATTTGGTTACGCTCTAAGGGAATCTCCGAAGGAAGAAGAAATACAGGAATCTCTGTATTTCACTGGTTTGATTGACAGTGAGACCCTGATTAGAGTAGAGAAGGATTGAAGTTAGATTCACCGAGAGCAGAAGTCTTCTTTGGGAAAGAGAAATAGCAGAGCCTATGATCCTTATGTGGTTTGGATTCAAGAGAGAGCTAAGAGATTATTAATGCCATTTCTAGCTTGTGAGCCTTTATATCCTTTGATGATTGAGGGGCCGACTACTGTTGTTATTCAGAGATACAACCAACTGTGGGCCGAGAAGGAAGAGATACGCAAGGTAAACGAGGAGTTGGAAAAGGAAATTCTTCAGCTCAGAAGCGAGAGAAATCAAGCCACTTTTTCATCTAAGAAGCAAATAGAGCTGGTGAATAAACTGGGTAGAGAGCTAACTGCAGAGATCCGCTCTCGAGAGCGTGTGGGCTTAGATCTGAAGAGCGTCAGTGATGTTCTTAGTTCCTAGAAGAAAGAGCTGGACAAAGGATATGTAGAGATCTCCAAGTTTAACGACCAATGGAACGCCATTCTGACTAACAACAAGGAGCGAGAAGATGGACTGCGACAATAAGTTGCTAAGTTGAACGCTCAAATCCATGTGAGAGATGAGAAGGTTATAGCTGAATCCTCACGCCGATGTGAAAGCGACTATAGATTAAATGAGGCTCTTGCAACCATGGAAGACTATAAGTCAAGAGCAGATGTGAAGAGATCTAAGCTTGAGGAAGCATTTGGTGAAGGCACTTGGGAGGATTATGTTCAGAGCTTGCAGAGAATCACTAGCCAGAGAGAGTTGCTCATCCAGGGGTTGGTAGACAGGCCAGATCATTCAGAGACGAGAGATTTGTTGGAGGATTTCCAGGCTCGCCCTTATATTTGATGTTTTTCTCTTTTTGTAGTTTATTGTTATGATATATCTTGACCATCACCAAATATGTTGGATGAGGTCATTTTAATTTCGTCGTATTCAGTGTTGTGTTGTACATTGACTCTTGGCTCTCATTTTATTTATGAGGAGTTTACTATGCTTATCTGTTGGCTTTCTATTGTCTTGCTGTTCTCGTGGAACTAGAATCGAGGGGAAATTTTCCCTAACACATATTTACATGTCTGCATACTGCATCATTTCTCATTTTGCATCGTAGGTGCTCCAGAACCGTTAACCTTATATATGTGCTTTGTAGCTTGTTTCAGGATTGACAACCAAGCGACTCATCGCTACGCTACCAGGGGAAATCAACGCAGGATTCTGGATTAGATTCAGGCTGAGCTTCAGGAATTCCATGACAGGATGGCCCAGTTCATGGATATGATGCAAGGGGTCGCCAATGGCCAAGAACAGTTGAGAACTTTGGTGCAATCGTTAATTGCTAGGGTTGACGAGAGTGGTGTGCTTCATGGAGGAACTGCTGCTATACCTCCTACTGCTGACAATGTCACCCTACATGCTAATACTGGTCCTACAGTTGTTATCCCTCCGGGCGGAGGAAATCAGACAGGAGTTCATATTCCCGGACCTACGTGTGCTTTGCATGGGAATACTACCCCTCAGTGGGAGGAAGATGATCAAGAGGATGTGTTCTCTATGAGGGATGTTGGTGATGGTATGCCATCTGACGCAGACAGGAGGCTTAAGTTGCTCGAGGAAAAGATGAAGAGTTATGAGAATAAGAATTCTATGGGGTTGGATATGGCAAATTTGGGGCTGATTCCATATTTGAAGGTTCCTCTGAAGTTCAAAGTCCCAGACTTTGATAAGTATAAGGGGACAACCTGTCTGAGGGTTCATCTTCGTTCTTACTACCGCAAGATGTCCACCTATTCTGACGATGAAAAGTTGCTTATGCACTTTTTCCAGGACAGACTTTCTGGTCCGTCTCTGAGTGGTACATGGGGCTAGAGCCAGTTAACATCCGAAGCTGGAGGGATCTAGCTGAGGTGTTGTTTAAGCATTACCAATACAACAGTGATCTAGCACTGAACAGGGTCCAGTTACAGAACTTATCTCAGAGGAATAATGAATGCTTCAAAGAGTACGCCCAGAGATGGCATGAATTGGCAGCCAGAGTCCAACCTCCTATGATGGAGAGGGAGTTGATAGACATGTTCCTTGCTACCTTACCAGGGGTATATTATGAGAAGCGGACCGACAACATGTCGGGAAGTTTTTCAGATCTAATCATTACAGGGGAAAGAGTTGAGAACGAAATCAAATTGGGTAAAATTCAAGCCGGTGAAAGATCCTCAGCTGGAGGAGTTAAGAAAAGTTTGGGTAACAAAAGAAGAGAGGGGGAAACTAATGCAGTCTCGGGTAAAGGTCAGCAGTACCGTCAACAACAACCTCAGGTTGCAAGCATTACAATTCCCGCAGTAACACAACCGCAACAGCAGGAACAAAATTATGCTCCTCGCAGATTTCAGGATCGGGGCAGAGCAGTAAATAGGAAGTTTGATGCGCCGCTGATGCCATATTCGCAGTTGCTTCAACACTTGATGCAATTACAATTGATTTAGAAAAGGACTCTGGCTCCTTTGACTGGTGCACCACCACCCGAATATGATGCTAATGCTAGATGTGATTTTCATTTCGGCGCTCCTAGACACAACATCGACAATTGTAAAGCAATTAAGCATAAGGTGTAAGATCCTATAGACAACAGAGCTATCAATTTATCTCATGATGCACCCAATGTCGTGCAAAATCCCATGCCTAATCATGGGGGAGCTGGGGTTAGTGCCATTATTAAGGATGAGGGTTTGAACTTAGTAGCTGATGTTGAAGATTTGAAGACTCCGTTGAGTTTTGTAAAAGAAAAACTGCTGAGAGGAGGGATATTTCCTGGTTGCGACCGAGCGTGTGCAGAGTGTTTGATCCATCCTGAGGGATGCGAGAAGTTGAAGAGTCATGTTCAGAAGCTGATGAATGATGGTATTCTACAATTTGACAGAGTATCAGAGAAGAAAGATGAGGAAATAGTCGATAAAGAGAAGAATGAAGTTGCGACAATTTCGGTTCCTTACAAAACAATCACTATTTCCGCGCCTCCAAGGCCGCCCACTATCATAATTACTAAATCTGGACTCGTACCCTATGAGAGCACTAAGGCTATTCCATGGAATTACGGAGCCGAAGTCTACTGTAATGGTCAAAAGCAGGAACTGAAAGGTTCCCTGTTGGATTCTGTTGACAATCTAGTAGGTGTCGGTGGGATAACTTGAAGCGGAAGAGTATTTTCACCTCCCGAAGTGAGTGCAGAGAAATCTGATAAGGGTAAAGGAAAAGTGGTGGTCGAGGAGTGTTCTCAGGTTGGTGAGAAAGAGTCCTTGTTGAAGGAAGCGGAAGAGTTTATGCGGCTGATCAGGAAGAGTGACTACAAGATCATAGATTACTTACAGAAAACACCGTCAAAGATCTCTATTCTGTCATTACTGTTGTGTTCTGAAGCACACAGAAACGCTCTCTTAAGAATCTTGAACACGGCATACGTGCCACAAGAGATATCTGTGAATCAGCCTGAAGGTGTAGTGGCAATCGTTAATGCTGGTAATGGGTTGGGCTTTACTGATCTGGATTTGACTCCCAAAGGAAGGAATCATAATCTGGCGCTGCATATTTCCATGGAACGTAGAGGGTCTGTAATGTCACACGTGCTGGTAGACATTGGGTCATCACTGAACGTGTTACCCGAGAAGGATTTAATGAAGTTGGATGCCCGAGGGATAATGTGCACCCCAAGTGACCTGGTGGTTCAAGCTTTTGATGGGACCAGAAGGTCCGTGTTTGGAGAATTGACTCTCTCAATCCAGGTTGGTCCGAAAGTTTTTGATGTCGTGTTTTATATCATGGATATTCAGCCAGCATATAGCTGTCTATTGGGACGACCTTGGATCCATTCAGCAGGCGCTGTTACGTCAACTCTGCACCAGAAGTTGAAATATATGGTAGGTAGCAGTGTTGTTACTGTTTGTGGGGAAGAAGACATTATGATAAGTCACTTGTCTTTGTTCAAATACGTCAAAGTTGACGGTGATATCCACGAGACGCTATGTCAGGATTTCGAGACTGTACAGATCAAAGAGAAAGCACCGGTTGTACCTGAGGTTGCCATGTCATCTTTTAAAGAAGCACAGGCAGTGGTGAAATCCGGGGCATCTCAGGGTTGGGGCCAAGTTCTGAGCATCTCCAACAAACAAGACAAGTTCGGACTGGGGTATAGCCCATCCTCTTCTCCACAGAGCGCGCCGTAGGACCCGTCCAATTCACCAGTGGTGGGGTGATTTTTGAGCAGATCAATGTTGTGTCCGACGAAGAAGGGGATAACGACTGCGACATGGATTCATGGATTCGGCCATGTATTCCAGGTCAGAGCCTAGGCAACTGGACTCTCCAGGAAGTCATCCAAGTGACTAAAGAAGAGTAATGATTTGTTTTCCTGATTATCTGTAGCCCTATGCTCTACCCGGAGCATTGTGGTATTTGTATGCAGGGCCTAATCTTTTATGTTGAACAATCGTTTTATCAATTAATCAAAGGGCATTTTTCTTGCATTCAAATATTGTGATCTCTGTTTTTCTTGTTTTATTTTTAACAATAAAATGGCAATGTGGTTTGTGCTTGTTAGCATATCATTTTAAGAATTAAATCATCATCATTGCAGATGACACCGCTCCAGAATCGTCTATGACTCGCTTTGACTTTGATAATCTGATCTTTCAAGCCGAAGAAGAGATTAAGGAAGATGAAGACCTACCTAAAGAGTTACCCAGGCTACTGAAACATGAAGAGAAAGTCATTCTGCCTCATCAGGAGGAAATTGAGATCATTAACTTGGGTACTGAGGAAGCCTGAAGGGAAGTCAGGATAGGGGCTGCATTGCAGAGTGGTGTGAAGAAATGATTGGTTGGAATGCTCCGAGAGTATAGTGATATCTTTGCTTGGTCATACGAGGATATGCCCGGTCTTGACACAGATATTGTGGTTCATCGTTTGCCTTTGCGTGAAGAGTGTCCACCTTTCAAGCAGAAGCTCAGGAGAACCAGACCAGACATGGCAGTAAAAATTAAAGAAGAAGTCCAGAAGCAATTGGATGCAGGATTTCTCGTCGTGACAAACTACCCTCCGTGGGTCGCTAAAATCGTACCTGTGCCTAAGAAGGATGATAAAGTAAGGATGTGTGTTGATTATAGAGACTTGAACAAAGCGAGCCTGAAGGATGATTTCCCGCTCCCCCACATTGATGTACTTGTTGATAATACTGCTCAGTATTCCGTGTTTTCCTTCATGGACAGTTTTTCCGGATATAACCAGATCAAGATGGCTTCAGAGGATATGGAGAAAACAACTTTTATCACACTACGGGGGACTTTCTGTTATAAGGTAATGCCTTTTGGCCTGAAGAACGCAGAGGCAACCTATCAGCGGGAAATGGTGACGCTCTTTCATGATATGATTCATCATGAGATCAAGGTCTATGTTGATGACATGATTGCAAAGTCACAGACGGAAGAGGAACATCTGGTAAACCTTTTGAAGTTGTTTGAGAGGCTAAGGAAATTCAGACTGAGGTTAAATCTGAACAAGTGCACTTTTAGTTTACGGTCAGGAAAGTTGTTGGGGTTCATTATCAGTGAAAAAGGAATCGAGGTCGATCCTGCAAAAATAAGAGCAATTCAAGAAATGCCAGCACCGAAAACCGAGAAAAAGGTTCGTGGTTTCTTGGGTAGATTGAACTATATTGCTAGGTTCATATCTCATCTCACAGCCACGTGTGAACCATGTTCAAATTGTTAAAGAAAGATCAGGCGGTCGTCAGGAACGAAAATTGCCAAAGGGAATTTGAAAAAATAAAAGAGTATTTGCAGGAACCTCCGATACTGATACCTCCAGTAGTTGGAAGACCATTGATAATGTATCTAATGATTCTTGAGAACAACATGAGTGTGTTCTTAGTCAGCATGACGAGACTGGAAGAAAAGAGCATGCCATATACTACTTGAGTAAGAAGTTCACAGATTGTGAGTCCAGGTACTCAATGTTGGAAAAGACGTGTTGCGCACTCGCTTGGGCTTCCAAATGCCTGAGACAGTATATGCTAAATCATGGAACCATGTTGATTTCAAAGATGGATCCGATTAAGTACGTCTTTGAAAAGAAAGCACTTTTGGGAAGGCTTGCCAGGTGGCAGATGGTCTTAACAGAATACGACATTCAATATGTCTCCCAGAAGGCTATTAAGGAAAGTGTTCTATCAGAGTATCTTGCAGAGCAACCGATTGATGACTATCAACTGATGAAGTTCGAATTTCTTGACGAAGACATCATGTTCTTAAAGATGAAGGATTGTGATGAGCCATTACCTGAGGAAGGTCCTGAGAAAAGCTCCCAGTGGCAAATGATCTCTGATGGTGCTGTTAATTCTTACAGTAGTGGAATTGGAGAAATTATTACGACTCCTCATGGTTCCCATATACCATTCACTGCCAGGTTGACATTTCCCTGCACCAACAATGAAGCCGAGTATGAAGCGTGCATTATGGGGTTGGAAGAGGACATTGATCTGAGGATCAAGAATCTAGACGTGTATGGCGATTCAGTGCTAGTTGTAAATAAAATCAAAGGAGAGTGGGAGACTCGGCAGCCTAATCTGATTCCTTATATGAACTATGCAAGGAGGTTGTTACCCTTCTTTGACAGGGTGGAGTTTCACCACGTGCCAAGAGCGGAGAATCAGATGGCAGACGCTCTGGCTACTTTATCCTCAATGTATAAGGTGAACTTTTGGAACGATGCTCCGAGAATTGTCATCTCGCACCTCGATAGGCCAAAATTCGTATTTGCAATAGAGGAAGCTTCTGATGGCAAGCCATGGTATTATGACATCCAAAATTTTCTCAAGAATTAGGAGTATCCTCCTGGGGCTTCGACCCGGGATAAGAAGACCTTAAGGAGGTTGGCTGGAAGTTTTTATCTAAACCAAGATGGTGTACTCTACCAGAGGAATTTTGACTTGGTACTAATGAGATGCGTAGATGAGAAAGAAGCAAGTCTGCTTATGGAAGAGGTCCACGAAGGTGCCTTTGGCACGCACGCCGACGGGCATGCCATGTCTCGAAAGATGTTACGAGCAGGGTATTATTGGTTAACTATGGAGTTTGATTGCTTCAAGTATGCAAAGAAATGCCATAAATGCCAGATTTATGCCGATAAGATTCATGTGCCGCCAAGCCCTTTGAACGCCATGGCGTCACCGAGGCCCTTTTCCATGTGGGGCATTGATATGATTGGCAAGATTGAGCCAACCGCATCCAATGGACATCGCTTCATCTTGGTAGCAATTGACTATTTCACCAAGTGGGTCAAAGCATCTTCCTATGCGATTGCCACCAAACAAGTTGTAGCCCAGTTTATTAAGAAGGATATCATCTGTCGTTACGAAGTGCCTGAAAGAATCATTACTGATAATGGTTCAAACTTGAATAACAAAATGATGAAGGAATTATGCCAGAGTTTCAAAATTGAGCATCACAACTCTCATCCCTATCGTCCGAAGATGACCGACGCTGTTGAGGCGACCAACAAAAATATAAGGAAGATAGTGCAAAAGATGGTTGTAACCTATAAGGATTGGTATGACATGATTCCCTTTGCTTTGCATGGATATCGTACTACGGTGCGTACTTCAATAGGGGAAACTCCTTTCTTGTTAGTGTATGGTATGGAAGCTGTTCTACCATTGGAAGTCGAGATTCCTTCTTTGAGGGTGTTGCGGTGAGAATCGTGATACCAAGCTATTGATTAACTTGAATCTTTAATTCTTAGAATTCACAACCGGACTTTAATTTATCCAGAGGAAAGGTCTAAAGAAAGAAAAACCCTTTTCGCGATGTAACAACAACGCTAAGAGATTCGGGGATCGGGGGTTGGTTATGCATAGGGTAGGTATTTCACATCCTAAACATCTGTAGTACTCTACAAGAACCTTTTGTTTGATTGCATGCTAAGTTTGGTAAATGTTTGCTAAGGATTGGGTTGGGTAAGGATGAAGGTTAAAACCTAAAGATGTTTCTAAGTTTGCTCGCAAAGACGTCGCGTCCTCTGCCTACGTATCCTAACTAGGATAGAATCAGAGCAATCGTAGTTCACCTCACTAGGGTTGAAGAACACTTGATTATGATCTAGGTTCAAAGGGGAACAAACATTACAATGTTTGTATAGGGTTTAACAAAACTTTCTAGATCTAAGTTATAACACTCAAGAGGGAAGTAAGTGATCATTATTATGATTCTTACATAGAGTACAAACTCTATCCTAGGGTTCTAGTTGAAGAACACTCCTAGTGTAGGTAAGGCTTTTTAGACTTTAAGCAAAGTCTAATGGCTTGTATGTTCTAACTTAACTAAGCTAGGGTTGAAGATGACTTCACATTGTCAAGGGAGGGTAATGAACTATCCAATGACACAAGGGTCGAGGGAGAGACTTTTCCTTTGGAAGGAGAGAGAGAGAGAGAGACAACTTGGATGAGAACTAAAAAGTTCCATCACTTGGGGAAGAAATACTTAACAAAGCAAATGAACGATTATGCAAGATGAATAAGATTACAATCAAGTAAGCATGCATATTACAATAAGCAAATACTTCAAATAGGATGAATGGTTACAACCAAAACATGCAAGCATATTACAATAGGCAAGCAAATATGAGTTCTTACAAGACTTAAAGAAAAGGTAAACACCTAGGCATATCTTGACAAAGATGAAGGTATATCTTAACAAAGATGAAAACATATCTTAACAAAGATTGAAAGCATATCTTAAAAAAGATTGAAAGAGATGAAGGTGACAACCATGTAAACAAATCACAATTTGAAAGTAAACATGTCATAAACTCAAGGTATATAAAGTGTAACAACAATATGCATTTGATGACAATCAAATATAAGCAAACATGTCACAACAGTTTAAACTCAAATTTAGGAGGAAAATAATATGAGATCATGGTGACAACCAAGAGAGAACAAGCCCTAACATGTTAAATAACATATGGGAAATAATCACAAGCAAAATCTTACAAAACAATTCAAGTGATTCGACAATATGCGAGATAACGATCTTAACAAAGAATCAAAATTCACATAGAAAAAAAGTATCATAATTATGACAAATTTGGAATGTTTTTCCATCACATGAAATTAGACATTAAATTAAACATATTGCAAAAAGAATGAGCTAAAAAAGATGAAAGATGAGCAAGTTATGAAAATTTGGAAGTTTTGTATGAATTATGACAATAAAACAACACAAGTAAAATAAAAAGAAGAAGAAAGGGCCAAGCTGGGAGTTGAACCCAGGCCCTTGTGTTTACAAATATGCACATCAACCACCAAGGCACACACGCACGCTGGTAGGAAATGGAAGAGGAGAAAGAAAATTAATTCAACACAAATGGAAAATAAAAACAACAAAAAGGGTTGATCCCAAGGATCGAACCCTGGTTTGGCAAGTGAAAGGCGCATGAGAGAGTAAGGTTTCTACCACTAGGGTGGCTATACATCCGTTGATTTAGCCACCCCTAAAAATATATATGGCAAGTTTTCATGAATTTCTAGGCAAACAAAGGAAGCAAGAACAAGGCAATTTTCAAAAGGCGTTTTGATTCATAACAATGTCAAATCTTGGTCTTTTTTGATGAAATTTTATTCAAACTTGACTATTTTTTCATGAGCATTAGGATGGTGCAGTTGAAATTTTGAAATGAGGCCTTGAAATAAAAACACGATGCAAGATGCAAGTTGAGCATTTGAGTTGCATTTTGAAAACTACCAACAACTATGAGTTCAAATACATGTAAATGGCACTGCATACAAGTCACATATGTCATAACAGAGGTGTAGTACATTTAAAACTCAAACATAACTCGCAAGAATAGGAAATAGTACATGAGTTGCAAGTGTAGCATGAAAAACAAGCAAGTTGTCCTAACAGAAGGAAGATGTGATTATGCACATGAGATGCATTTGGGAGCCAACATCCACTATGAGTTCAAACATATGAAAAGAAGTAGTGCACATCAGTCACATAAGTCATAACAGAATTACAACACACTTATGGCTCAAACATGAATTAAAAGCAAGGAAAGTAATTCATGGATTGCAACTGTGGTGTGTGGACTAGGCAAGCTGTGAAGACAAACACAATGGCATTTTTGAGATGCAACTTGATGCAATTAAGTGTGAACAAGAGACAATCATGATCATAAATGAGTCTAAGTTAGTGATAACAATCAAACAGCATTGAATCAAAGAAAAGCACATCAAACTGCAGTGGTATGGTAAGATACTGTTGCTATCCAGATTTTGACATAAAAGCAAGGCAAGAATAAAACTCATTTGATCATATCATAATCAATGCAAACATGAAGTAAAACAGATAGGATGCAATGTGAGAACAAAGAAGATTACAATCATAGTGTTCAACACAAATTCAAGGAACAACTGTCATGCTAAGTGAAAATTGGAGAAAGAAAGCAAGTTTGGAAGCTAGATCAAGAAACAAGCATAATTGAAATGAGAAGGCCCTTCAAACATCCTCAAAACATCATATAAGGTGTGTCCACACTTCAAAATGGTTCACAAACATCATGGAATTGAAAATCCCAAGTCAGCTGCTCAATCACTCATAAAATGCAATATTTGAATCAAAACTGGTTTGGAAACAGATGAGGTAAAGTAAATGTCACACACAAGTCTCAAATATGATCCTAGATGAGTCTATCATTTAAAATGGCCATGAAATGCACAGAACAAGAAGATGACTATCAAATTGCAATTAAATCAAACATAATGAGTGGGTTGTTATGACAGAGAAATAAGACATCTCAAATTGATTGATTCATGCATAATATAGGTCCTAAACAGAAGTCTAATGTTTCAATGGACTGACCTAAGGCAATCAAACAAAAGAAGTGAATTGTGTGCAATTGATTTCAAACACAGTTTGGCAGCAACAAGGCACAAACATGGTCTAACTCTAATCAAATGGTCTCATGTTGACAAACACAACACACACACATCATAAATGTAGGGAAGAATAAGTTACAACTCAGAAACTAAACATATTCCAAGCAATCAAGAATTTGGCATGGTCATGGTGTGTTTTAGCTTAAAAAGAGCAGTTTGAGGGTGAAATACAAAAGCAGGTAAACATTGATCAATCCAATCATCTACACACATCAAAATCAAGCATATAGATGAGTTTCAATTCAAAGATTAGGCATGTGTAAACAGAACAACAATTTGGTAATGTTCATGGCATATTCTAGTATGAAATGCAATTGGAAGTGAAATTGAGAAAGCAGGCAAGAACAGATCAATGAACCAATATGTACACACCAAAATCATGACAAGGAATGAGTTTCAACTCACAAAATAAGCATAGGACAGTTGGAATGAAAATTGGCATGTTGTGGTATTTAGTGTGAAAAACTGTCTTGGCAAGAATGTGGCAGCAGGGGCATTTTTCAAATTGTGAAGTTTTAAACTAAAATAAGGATATACATACATCATAAATATGATAAGGAATGTGACCATGCATAGAAATCAAGCTCATTGTAGCTGGCACAGGAATTGACATATTGGTTGCAAGAACAAGTTGTTTTGAAACAGGTTTTGGTACAGCAAGACATTTTTGGCAAGCAATGAGTTTGTGAAGGAACCAATGTTATGCACATACCATAATGATGCTAACATATGAGAACATGCTCAAGAAATAGATGAAAACCTTACCAAACAGAAAATGACATTTTGAAACTCATGACATACAAAAAAAACAACTTAAATGTGAAGTAGGTACATTCATGACAGTGGGGATGTTTTGATAGCACATACAAGTTTCAAATAAGTAAGGCAGTGATTCCATGCACATAAATGAAGTAGAACTTAGTTGAAACAGAATGTGATATGTGTTTGGCATCATGATATTTTTGAAAAATGCAAATGAAGCATGACAAAGCAGTTTGAACATTTAAGGAGATTTGAGCATAATAGGTACAACATACATCTTCAAAACACATTATCAAATGATTCTCCAACTTAGAAACAAGCAACAACTGCTCCTAACCAGAAATGGTATGTTGATCCAAATTTGACAACAAAAACAACAAAGAATTCACAGCAGGCCCTAATGGCTAAGTCTCATGTTTCTCAAATTTTAACCAATCAAACGTCATGAGCAAGATCATGTAAGCATTAAACAATGATTTAGAACAAATGAGATACAATCATGACAAGCACAAACAGTCCAATAGTAATGATAGAGTAGAATGACACAAAAATAGCATAAGTGTGAAACAAGTGCCACAATAGATTCAAACCTGATCTAGGGCAGGTGGATCCTATGAACAACCTACAAGTTATTCAAATCTCACTAATGAATAAGGTTTGACAGTTCTAGGGCTAAACACACCACATTTCCATGTTGGATTCCTAAAACTACCACATAGACCAAAATATTCACAAGCAAGTTATACATGACATCAAAGTAAAAACTTGGTAACACATCATCAACATATCATTTACAAATGAAAATACATTGATAAAAGCAAGTAACATGACCATGAAACAAGAGTTCTTGACAAAGAACTAAAATGGGGCAGCAAGACTACATTTTCACCAAATCACCTCAAAATGATAAAACATGATAATGTATGATCAATAAAGATTTTTAATGTCACATACCTCTTGTAGACAAGTCTTGAACAAGCTAAAAAGCTAAGAAACCCAGAGACTTCCTTCCTTAGCAAAGAATTGAAGCTTGCTTCCTCTTGAAGCAATAAACCACTTTTCAAGACAGTTGGAGTTGTGTGATTTCCAGCTGGTTTTTTAGGGCTTGGACATTTGAGATATGATGTATAGGAGGTGTTGGGAGTTTTAGAATGGTGGGAAGTGCCTCAAGTAAGAATTTGGCTTTCAAAATGCAAGAAAGTCAAACTACTAAGGTGTGAAGGTTGACTTTTGTGAAAAGGAGATTTTTGAGTGGTTTGAATGTATGGACACCTTCTACACAATGTTTATGGATTGTGTGGAGGGTTTTGAGTGACTTAGAAATGGTAGAACTGAGCTTGAGAAGAGTTTTGCTCAAGACAGCTTTTTTGGTGAAAAATGGAAGTTTTGAAGATTGAGATTCTTGAGGAAATGAAAGAGAATTGAGAGCTATTGTTTCTCTTGGTTTTGGAGATTGCTCTGGTGTATCTAACATCAATGAAGAGGCCTCTATTTATAGTGAAAACAAGAGTGAGGGCAGCTTGGTACTTTGCCACTTTTGGAGGGAGTTTCATGAAGTTCTTTGAAAAATCTTGCCAAGATCTTCTCCTATCAGCTCCATGGTTCAAAGAAGATCAGAAAAATCAAGTGGAGATGGACATGAAGTGACTGAGGTGAGCTTAGAGTGTAGGGTGAGCCAGCTGCAACAGTCCTTGAGTGAAAAGTTTCTCTCTCCTTCTTACACATTTGAATATTTTAATGCATAATGTTTGCAACTTGCCTCTCTCTTCAAACTTCTCATTTCTCTGCATTTTCCTTCCTCTACACATTTAAATATCATATTGAATCATGATCCAAGGGTTGAGGATATCTCAAGTTGTGAAATCTGAATTTTGAGAAGTGTTGGATTGTGGTTTCAAGTGTTGACAACCCTAACTTCCATGGCTCATAACTTCCTGCTCACACATGCTATTGAGGATTTCTACCACAATTTAGAAAGCCCTTAAGTAGCTCTATAACTTTCGTGTTTTGGAGATTTCCAAATTCTAGATGGAACTAGGTTGAAAAACCCTTCCAAGTTGCTGAAAAAACCACTTAAAAAGGATAAATAACTTAGAATTTTTCTAAGTTATTTCCCTTCTTAAAATGAATCTTGTCATAACTCCAAATCTATGCATTTTTTGATCATGGACCACTTTGAGGCTTTTGTAGGATTTGTCAAGAGCTTTCCAATGAGCTTTGTGATCGCGACTTTCTATGTCTAATACAACCTAACTGCAAGTGCATAGTCTATCGCGTAGTAATAATAGATATCGATCCCACAGGGACTCGTAATCAAACTAGTGTTCTCGGGGGTTACTATGTTTAGCTAGGTAGAATATGTTTAAGGGAATAAGATTGTCACTAAAAGGGAACTAAGATTACTATTTAGATTATAATTAATCGAATCGATACGTAGTAATTGTGTTCTTCAGGGATCTGATAAATTACTGGTGTATGAAATAATTTTCAAAGTTTATTTAAGTCGAAAATGGAGATTTGAAGACTCTCGTCTCACGATGGTTATTGACGCTAATCATAATCCTAAGGGCCAAACATACACTTTCGTATCCCGTTCGGGGTTAAAATTATTTTTTGGAAATCTCTAAGTTCTAATTCATTTTAAAGTGCTTTCGCTGTTATTAAGACAAATGCCTAGTGTTTACTATCTGACCTTACCGCAGCTTTCGCTTGTTGGTTCGTATCTTAATTAATTTCCCACTTTTGTGGCAAAACTACTTTTAAATAAGTTCTCGCTTTCGCGACGAAGTTTATTCAGTGAATCAATTTTAAACATTCAGACCATAAATTACTTTTTGAAAAGAAAGTTTTTCAACCAGTGGTTATCAAATCCCATTCGAATTATTACTACATATCGATTACCTAAGTTTAGCTAGACATGGATTTGGGAAAGATAAAATATAAATAAGAATAATAAATAATAATTTGCATTATAATAAAACTGAAGTCGATCAAAATGAAAACCTGTAAATATGCCAATTGGCCTTTGGGCAGATCCTCCACAGATGTTGGCAGGATTCTGGTCTTTAGTGCCAATTTGATCGTACAATAAAATAGAAATTGCAGAAGAATGAAAATGGGAATACAGGAAAGGTAAAGAGAAACAAATAAGAATAAAACTGGAAAATAATGCTCTGGGAAGTAAATTCGGCAGCACTTCGTGGTATGAATGCAGCACCCTTCTAAAGTCCCCTGCTTCCCTTTTTATAGAAGTGGAATCCCAACGGTTATCACTGAAGATGATGGACCTTGAGGCAGATAATTTAGGGAGTAGTGGTCCACTCTGTGGGAATTGGAACTGCTCTTTTGACATGTAATATGAGTTGGGCGTTTTTGCCTGCATGACGGTCGTCACAAGGTGTGACAGTCGTCACCCGTGTGACGGTCGTCATGAAGCTGTGACGGTCGTCACATCAGCAAAAACAGCTTGCTGCGCTTTTCATTGTATTTTCACTCCTTTTTCGTCCATATTTCATCTGAGATTGCTTCTTTTCTTCATGTTGCCTTGTTTAGACGTGATCGTTGAGTACCTGCAAAACATCAGACAAATACACGGAAATAACCCGAAATCGGATCGAAAACGGTTAGATTTTAGTTGAATTATGCATGAAAATATCTATATGATTTCGTGTTATCAAACTCCCCTAAGCTTGAATCTTTGCTTGTCCTCAAGTAAAACATGGAAAAGTCGGCAAGCACGAGGCAACTTCTTCGTTCGCAGAGTTTGGAAAAACCGGGATTCTTGGTAGGAACAAGACGAGTATCATGACGACACTGGACTACAAGTCTTCGGAGGTCTCCTTTTTATGCAAATCAGTCTCAGTCATGCTACTGTATCTTGGTGTCAAGGTTCTCGCGGCAAGTTCACCCTGTTTGTTCTAGCGCAATCACATTAAGCCCGTTGTCCGCACACTTTCATGGCAAATCGACCTGTTAGTGAATATGATCTCATTTCTGTTTTTGATCTTCTTCATTGATCATAATTTTATGTCATTGATTTTCAATGAGTTTTTCGTGCCGTTGGGCTAAATGCTCGGGTGAGGAGCACCTAACTTAGAAGGAAACGTGTCTTATTTTTTTGGGCTATTTAGCTCTCTTTTCATGATTTTTCATATTTTTGGAGATCATACACTTATTTGCATCGGTCGCTCGCTTAGAAGAGTTTTAGGATGGTGCTGACTGCTAGTATAAACTACTTGGGGTTGAGTTTGCGTAGACACTTGAGACTTTGGTACACGTAGGTGGTGAAACCGACTCGCATAAACTAGAGATCTAAGGTGTCTGGACGACACTGGTTTTGTTAGAACTGTCGTTTCCTCGGAGTTTCAAAACTTGGTTTGAACTCAGGTGCATTCTCGTGGTGCTTTTGCTTTTGAGGAACAAACTAAAATTTTTGTTTACGTTGAATAATGTGGGGATTGTCTGCGTAACGGGAAATGTATATAGACGAGCTTTATTTGCTAGAAATGGAAAGTGTAAAAATAGAAATTACTAAAATTCAAAGTGTAGTGAAATGGAAATAAAGGAAATAAAGGAAATTCAGAGTACAGTGGAATGGAAATAAGGCTCCGCTCCCACACTATCTCGATCAGTGTCCTCACTGATTCTTGAAGCATGCGAGAGGGAGATACAACTGAAAATGAAAATACAAATAACTGAAATATAGTAAACAATGAAGGAAAAATGGAAATCTAGTCACGGCCTCTGTCACGTCCGCGCTGGCGTCCTCTGGCTCTAGCAAGGGCTACTCTGTCCTCATAGCTTATAGCTCCGGTGTGGTAGACGGTGTCTCGGAGTCCTTCGACCTCCAAAGTCAGATTTGCTAGGCTCTCAGTGATCGTAGCTTGGCCGGTGTGAAGTTGTTGCATTTGAGTCCGGTGCCAAGCTTCGAACTGGTCAGCTCGCTGATTCTGCTGCTGCAGCATCGTGAGTATCTGTGCCTGCTGGTCTAGGGAGCGACGGAGGTCCTCTTCTGTGTAGTCTGGCACGGGATGATGACGGCGGCGGTGGGAGGATGTACCTACGGGAGGAGGAGGCTGCGATGCCTCTGGCTGCTCGGACCTGTCCAACTCAGCTTGGATTTCATCGTCGGAACCGTGAGTGTGGTCCTGAGTAGGAACAGCGGCAGCAGGAGGGGCAGTGAGGTCGAACAACCAGTTGGTACGGTCCTCTGGATGGATGCGGGTGCGGGACGGAAGGATGATGCTTCGGACGATATTGCCACGCACAACCGGATGGTATTTGCCGTCAGCTCGGGAGCGGATGAGATGGGAGGCTCTGCAGTGGTCGGTGTCTAGGAACACCGAGGGGATGGAATGGAGGTGCTGGAGGCGGTCGCCAAGGTTCAGCCCAAGTGCAATAGCAGTGACAATCCCGCCAAAGTAGAATGGCTTCGAGCCACGGTTGCAGTTGGCCTGAATATGAGCCAGCAGAAACGGAGCAGCGTTGACAGGTTCATTGTTGAAGACGCAATGAAGAAAGAAGAGCTCTTTCGAGTTCACTTTGTGGTTGCTGTCTCTGGCGAAAATAGTGTTGCTCAGCGCTCTGTGAAAGTACCGGATGGTTGGGTTATGGATATGAGTGGCGTGTAGGGAGTCCCAACCATCGGCATTGAGGCTGGTCAACTGATACCACAACGCGAAAGCTTCGTGCTGGAACTGATCGGTGATGCGGCGATGAGCGTTGTCGCCGCGAGGTAGCTGTAGGATGCTGGCAATCTGATTTTGATTCACCTGGTAGTTGACGCCAAACATCCGGAAGCATGCGACACCTGTGTGCTGGTTAAGTTCGCCGCTGGATGTGGCGTAAGTGAACGAACTCAAGAACTCAAGAGTGAGTTGTTCGTACGTTGGCTGTGGGTTGGTGCAGAGGTTCCAGATGCCTGCTCTTTGAAGAATCCAGGTTACACCTTCATGGAGTCCGAGCTCCGTAAGTGATGGAAGGTGCGGGTAGTGAGTCGGCTGGAGCGACCTCTGATGAAATGCAATGTAGTTTGCTCGCTGTCTTTCCCCTAAGTCTCCTTCACTGAAGGTGATGTTACTGATATCTGGGGTTTCTGCATTCCTTGCCATTGTTGGAAGATGGAGAGGTTTTTGAGGTTTGGGGTTTTTCTGCAGAGAGGGAAAAACTGACAGAAGTGTGGTTTGGAGGTTGAATTTGGAGTTGAAATTTATAGTTCAATGTGGGGAGGACGAAAATTCGTAGTGGGGTAGGAGTTAGGATGATTGAAAGTGATAATGGGGGGAAGTGGAAGGGAACACGAACCCTGTTTTATCAGATATCAGTTTCTGACTGCGTGACGGACGTCACGTAGGTGTGACGGTCGTCACCCGTGTGACGGTCGTCATGAGGCTGTGACGGTCGTCACAGCAGCAAAATCTGCAGAACGCAGAATTTTGCTCTGAGGGCGTACTCGTAGTGACTTTAAGGCTTAGTATTGATACGGTGATGTAATATAACAGCCAACAAACAACGAATAATGTGAAAACAGAGTAATTGAATAAAAACTAGAATTGAAATAACATAGAATTGAAACAATTGTATGTAGTACATAAAGAAAACTAACAATGCGAAAAATCCAAATGATTAAATGAAACTAACTAGACTAGACTAAAATTGAAACTACTGCTTAGAGCTAATAACTAATCTTTTCGTGCCTTCAACTCATCGAATTTCTGTGAGTAGTAGTCGAGTTGGTCGCAGACTAGATCCATGAAGCCTACCAGTTCGCCGTGCATGCTTGTGATGTCAGCTTTTACATTAGTCAGAGCAGTATCGACGTTGTCCAATCTGAGTAACACGACATCCATTTTGTCAGTGGTCTCCTCAGGGATAGTGTAACGCCCCGATTCTGAATTCCCATTAATTGTTGAGTCTTTTAATTTATTTAATTGATGTTTGTTTTAAATTGAGAAATTATATATTGCTATGTGGTGTTTTGCTTATTTTATCTATTTTTACCGATTCAGAGAGTTTTCGGGGAATTAGAGTAAAAAGGGCATTTTAGACATTTAGCACTTTAGTGTAAGAATTGATTGATAAGTGTTGGAAAGAATTTGAGAGGAAAGAAATAGAGATAGAAATAGAATAAGAGAGGAAAAGGAAGAAAGATAGTAACATAAGAGGAAAAGCAAGAGAAAGAAAAGAGGAGAAGAGAAAGAGAAGAGAAAGTGGAGAGGAAAACCTAGAATCATCAAGGAAATCATTACCAAAGCTTGCAATCGATCGGTAAGGGTGTGAAACTCCATCATCTCTTTAATGTGTATGATTGTATGTGTATGTGTGTGGATTTTGTAGAGTTTCTACTCTTTTTCCACTTAGGTTAGAAGTTGGTTTTGTGAGTAGAATGAGGTTTTAATCGGTTAGAAATCGGATTAGACGATGTAGTTTAGTCGGGTGATGGTTGGGTTGTGCTACTGTGACTGGTTTGGATTTAATCGGTTGGTTGTGTGGAGTTTGGGCTTTGAGACAGCCATGGAAGTTCTGTCTTCGCAATTTCGCCAGGCGAAAGGCAGCGAAGCTTCGCCAGGCGAAGCCCAGCGAGCTGTAGCGAAGCAAGTCAGAAGCTAATACCCTGTATTCGCTGGCAAGTTCGCCAGGCGAGGTGAGTTGGCGAAGGTTCGCCAGGCGAGTGGGTAGCGAGCCTCAGCGAGTAATTCCAGAATTACTCCCAGTGGACTTCGCTGGGGAGTTCGCCAGGCGAAGGCCAGCGAGCATTCGCTGCGTGGCTTCGCCAGGCGAAGGTTGGCGAACCTGGCAGTGTTATTTGTTTTGCTGTTTGTTCATGGCATGATGTTTGATTGATTCAATTATGATTAATGCCTATATGAATGATTGATGTGTGAACTGTTTCAACATGTTGTGCTGTGGGTGGCCGAAAGGCGTGAATCCTAGATTGTAGAGTAAATGATAAATCTTGAATATTTGATAATCTTGTGTATTTGCTCGAATTGAATAGAAATGCATTGATAGGCTGATATGTGTGTAAACCATGTGTGGAATGGTGTATAATGTGAATGCATGATAGATATATGCTATGTATATGATAAATGCAATGAATATGTTTGTGAGCATAGTATGCATTTTTGTGTCGATTGATCCCTCGGAGGATTTGCAGAACCTCGTATGATACGATGGTTATATTTGATTCCTTGGAGAATCGGTTGCATTGTGTGATTCCTCGGAGAATCGGTCATAACATGTAATCCCGTGGAGGATTGGTTAGAGTATTTGATTCCGTGGAGAATCTGCTGAGTACTTGATCCCGTGGAGGATCTGCTGAATATTCGATTCCGTGGAGAATCTGATGAATATTTGATTCCGTGGAGAATCTGCTGAGTACTTGATCCCGTGGAGGATCTGCTGAATACTCGATTCCTTAGGGAATTTGTTGAATGAGTCGGTACCGCATTTGCATCTGCATAGGGTCGTGTGTCGGTCTCTATGAGTTGCATGAGTCATCTGTGTATGATGCATTGGTTGTGTGAATATAACTGTGTATGTTATATGTGATTGTTTGGAGGAAATATAGTGAATGTTCATGTGTATGTGTAGAGACATGATTATTTGTATATGCTTAATGTGGTGAGAACATAATTTGAGTATAACTTGTACCAATATGAGTATATGTATATATACAATTTTATGCATTAACTGTTATGATGTTGTTTCTCACCCTTCTGCTGTTTTCTAATGCTCTATGAGGCATTGCAGAGTAGGAAGCTGGAGGTTCTTTTTGTGAAGCGATGTCTTCACTCTTTTTGGTCAATGGCTCTGATATGTAACATCTGGGTAGTTAGGAAGTCTTTGACTCTTTTGGAGTTACATTTGTTTTGATTCTTTTGTGATACATATGTGTATGTATCTGTTGTGGATACGTTGTAAATCATGAATTAACTGATGGTTGCATATACTTTTATGCATGAGATCGATTCAATATTTGGATGTTTCCGCTTTATTCTAAATATTGAGATGTGGGTTACCCGTTGTTGCATATCTATTTTGAGCAGGTATCGTATGTGTGTAATTTCATGATAATGTGATGCGCCTCTTTTATACCATGTTTTAATCAAACTCTGATGAAATAAATTTTCTATGTGCCTAATTGATTTATTTAATTTATTTGGGGGTATAAAAAGGGGGTGTTACATTAAGTGGTATCAGAGCCAGTGTTGAGTCAGTCGTGTCTGTCTTGTTGTTGTGTTGGTTGAACGGTTGTTTAACCTTGTTGTCATTTTTGGGAATCCTCAGAATATGGCAGGTTGTAATGACAATGCTATGGCAGCGGCGTTAGAGGCTATGGCCAGAGCTGTGCAGGGTGCACCTAACGTGAATGCGAATGATGAGTTCAGGAAGAACCAACCACCGGTGTTTAAAGGGAGATTTGATCCGGATGGTGCTCAGATATGGTTAAAGGAAATTGAGAGAATTTTTAGGGTGATGGATTGTGCTGAAGGGAATAAGGTGAGACTAGGGACTCACATGCTGAGAGAAGAGGCCGATGACTGGTGGGTCAGCATGAGGCAAGTTCTTGAGGTCGACGACGAGGAGATTACGTGGGATTTATTTCGTGCTGAGTTTCTAAGGAAGTATTATCCCGAAAGTGTTAAAGGGAAGAGAGAAATGGAATTTCTGGAGTTGAAACAAGGTAATATGTCGGTGGTGGACTACACCGCTAAGTTTACTGAGTTAGTGAAGTTTCACCCTCACTATGATGCGGTTACGGCGGAATTTTCCAAATGTATCAAGTATGAGAATGGCTTGCGTCCGGAGATAAAGCAAGCGGTGGGTTATCAAAGGATACGAAGATTTTCGGATTTGACTGAGTGTTGTAGAATTTATGAAGAAGATAGTAGAGCTCGTTCTACTCATTATAAGGGTTTGAGCGAGAGGAGAGGGAAGCAGCAAGTACGAAGCGGACCTTATGTGACGCCTGCTGATAAGGGCAAACATAGGGGAAACTTTGATAGGAGACCCGGAGGAGGTTCCGGTGCGATCAAATGTTTTAAGTGTGGCGTGATGGGCCACAAGTCTTATGATTGTGGAAAGTTCAAGGCGAAGTGTTCCAACTATGGACTCTTTGGTCATGATGCAGCAGAGTGTAGAAAGAATGCTGTGAAGTGTTTTAATTGTGGCGAGGTGGGTCACATTAGCCCGAATTGTACCAAACCGAAGCAAGCTCCGGCGGGCGGAAAAGTATTCGCATTAGCAGGTTCAGACGCCACTAATGCGGCAGATCGTTTGATTAAAGGTACATGCTTTATTAATGATATGCCTTTAGTTGCTATTATTGATACTGGAGCGACTCACTCGTTCATTTCTCTTGCGTGTGCTAAACGGTTGGATTTGTGTATGGTTTCTTTGAGTAGTGGTATGGTTATTGGGACTCCCGCTTCGGGGTCGGTAACTACTTCTTTGGTGTGTGCAAGTTGTCCTTTGACCATGTATGGTAAGGACTTCGTTATGGATTTAGTGTGTTTGCCGTTGGAAGGTTTGGACGTAATCTTGGGTATGAATTGGTTGCAATTTAATAGAGTTCATTTGGATTTCTATCACAAGTTGGTAAGGTTTCCTTCTTTGGAAGATGGTGAAAACGAGAGTTTTCTTTCCACTAAAGAGTTGAAGAAACTTTTAGCGGACGAAGCTCAGTTGTTTGGTTTGTTTGCATCGTTGTCGGTGGAGAGCAAAGTTGAGCTCGACGTGTTTCCTGTGGTTTGTGAATTTCCTGAAGTGTTTCCGGAAGATGTTGCGGATGTGCCGCCAAAGAGAGAGGTTGAATTTTCTATTGATCTAGTTCCAGGTACTAGACCGATTTCGATGGCCCCGTATTGGATGTCGGCATCGGAGTTGGTGGAATTGAAGAAGCAGTTGAATGATTTGTTGGATAAGAGATTTGTAAGACCAAGTGTTTCTCCTTGGGGTGCGCCGGTATTGTTGGTAAAGAAGAAGGATGGTAGTATGCGATTGTGTATTGATTATCGGCAGTTGAATAAGGTGACAATTAAGAACAAGTATCCGCTTCCAAGAATTGATGATCTGATGGATCAATTGGTTGGAGCCCGTGTTTTTAGTAAGATTGATTTAAGATCCGGTTATCACCAGATTCGGGTTAAGGAAGAAGATATTTCGAAGACGGCTTTTAGAACACGATATGGTCACTACGAGTATACGGTGATGCCATTCGGAGTTTCTAATGCTCCGGGTGTTTTCATGGAGTATATGAACCGTATCTTCCACGAGCAGTTGGATCGTTTTGTGGTGGTGTTTATCGATGACATTTTGATTTATTCTAAGTCTCGAGAGGAACACGAAGAACATTTAAGGATTGTGTTGCGGATTTTGAAAGGGAAGAAGTTGTACGCAAAGTTGTCTAAGTGT
The DNA here is from genome assembly GCA_963859935.3 of Lathyrus sativus. Lineage (NCBI taxonomy): Eukaryota > Viridiplantae > Streptophyta > Magnoliopsida > Fabales > Fabaceae > Lathyrus > Lathyrus sativus. The sequence continues at coordinate 172,259,254 of OZ012736.1, forward strand.
GAGTTTTGGTTGTCGAAGGTGAGTTTTCTTGGACATATTATTTCCGGCAATGGTATTAGTGTGGATCCATCCAAGATCGATGCGGTAATGCAATGGGAGACTCCAAGATCGGTTACGGAAATTCGAAGCTTTTTGGGCTTGGCCGGTTACTACCGGAGGTTTATCAAAGGATTTTCAAGGTTAGCACTTCCGTTAACGCAATTGACTTGTAAAGGAAAGGTTTTTTATTTGGGATGTTAATTGTGAAGAGAGTTTCATGGAATTAAAGAGAAGGTTAACAACAGCGCCAGTTTTGATTTTGCCGAATCCTACGGAACCTTTTGTGGTTTATTGTGATGCTTCTTTGTCAGGATTGGGTGGTGTATTGATGCAAGATGGGAAGGTCGTGGCGTATGCTTCTAGGCAGTTGAGAGTGCATGAAAAGAATTATCCTACTCATGATTTGGAGTTAGCGGCCGTGGTGTTCGTTTTGAAAATTTGGAGGCACTATCTTTATGGTGCAAGATTTGAAGTTTTTAGCGATCACAAGAGTTTGAAGTATTTGTTTGATCAAAAGGAATTGAATATGAGGCAAAGGCGATGGCTAGAACTTTTGAAGGACTATGATTTTGGTTTAAATTATCATCCGGGTAAGGCGAATGTGGTAGCAGATGCCTTAAGTCGGAAGTCGTTGCACGTGTCTACTTTGATGGTTAGAGAGTGGGAACTCTTGGAGAACTTTAGAGATTTGAGTTTGGTTTGTGAGTTAACACCGAGTAGTGTGAAACTTGGTATGTTGCATGTCACGAATGATTTCCTTACTACAGTGTGTGAAAAGCAAAAGTTGGATTTGAAATTTGTGGATTTGATGACGAATGGAAATGAAGATTTCAACGTTGATGAATTAGGAGTTTTGAGGTTTCGAGGTCGTATTTGTATTCCCGATGACGCGGATTTGAAAAAGATGATATTGGAAGAGGGACATCGGAGTAACTTAAGTATTCATCCGGGAGCGAATAAGATGTATCAGGATTTGAAGAAGATCTTTTGGTGGTCTGGATTGAAAAGCGATATTGCTCGTTTTGTGTACTCGTGTTTGACTTGTCAGAAGTCTAAGGTGGAGCATCAGAAGCCTAGTGGATTGATGCAACCGTTGGATATTCCGGAATGGAAATGGGATAGTATATCGATGGATTTTGTTACGGGATTGCCGAATACGCAAAGAGGACATAATGCTATTTGGGTGATTGTTGATAGGCTTACTAAATCGGCTCACTTTATTCCGATTGATATTACTTATTCTTTGGAAAGGTTAGCCGAGATTTATGTTGGCACTATTGTGAAGCTTCATGGAGTTCCTAAGAGTATTGTGTCGGATAGAGATCCTAGATTTACTTCAAGATTTTGGGAGAGTTTGCAAGGTGCCTTGGGTTCTAAGTTGAGATTGAGTTCAGCATATCATCCGCAAACGGATGGTCAAACCGAGAGGACGATTCAATCGTTAGAAGATCTGTTGCGTGCTTGTGTGCTTGAACAAGGTGGTGCGTGGGACGGTTATTTAGCGTTGATTGAGTTCACCTATAATAACAGTTTCCATTCGAGTATCGGTATGGCGCCATTTGAGGCTTTATATGGTCGGAGATGTCGAACACCTCTGTGTTGGCATGAGACAGGTGAAAAGTCGGTAGTTGGTCCTGAAATGGTACAGCAAACGACGGAAAAGGTGAAATTTATTCGGGAAAAGATGAAAGCTTCTCAGAATAGACAGAAAAGTTATCATGATAAAAGGAGAAAGGATCTCGAGTTTCAAGAGGGCGACCATGTGTTTTTGAGAGTTACACCGGTTACGGGTGTGGGTCGTGCCTTGAAGTCGAGAAAGTTGACTTCTCGTTTTATTGGTCCGTATCAGATTGTCGCACGAGTTGGTGCTGTGGCTTATCGTGTGGCGTTGCCTCCGACTCTTTTGAATTTGCATGATGTATTCCATGTCTCGCAACTTCGGAAGTATGTTCCGGATCCGTCACATGTGATCCCAATGGATGAAGTGGAAGTAAGAGATAACCTTACAGTTGAAGTTTTACCGGTTAGTATTTTGGACCGTGAAGTTAAGAAACTAAGAGGCAAGGATATTGCGCTTGTGAAAGTGTCCTGGGGAGGTGCCGCGGAAGGCAACATGACTTGGGAATTGGAAAGCAAGATGCGAGAATCGCATCCAGAGTTGTTTGAATCAGGTGATATTTTCGAGGACGAAAATTTCTAAAGTGGGGGAGAGTTGTAACGCCCCGATTCTGAATTCCCATTAATTGTTGAGTCTTTTAATTTATTTAATTGATGTTTGTTTTAAATTGAGAAATTATATATTGCTATGTGGTGTTTTGCTTATTTTATCTATTTTTACCGATTCAGAGAGTTTTCGGGGAATTAGAGTAAAAAGGGCATTTTAGACATTTAGCACTTTAGTGTAAGAATTGATTGATAAGTGTTGGAAAGAATTTGAGAGGAAAGAAATAGAGATAGAAATAGAATAAGAGAGGAAAAGGAAGAAAGATAGTAACATAAGAGGAAAAGCAAGAGAAAGAAAAGAGGAGAAGAGAAAGAGAAGAGAAAGTGGAGAGGAAAACCTAGAATCATCAAGGAAATCATTACCAAAGCTTGCAATCGATCGGTAAGGGTGTGAAACTCCATCATCTCTTTAATGTGTATGATTGTATGTGTATGTGTGTGGATTTTGTAGAGTTTCTACTCTTTTTCCACTTAGGTTAGAAGTTGGTTTTGTGAGTAGAATGAGGTTTTAATCGGTTAGAAATCGGATTAGACGATGTAGTTTAGTCGGGTGATGGTTGGGTTGTGCTACTGTGACTGGTTTGGATTTAATCGGTTGGTTGTGTGGAGTTTGGGCTTTGAGACAGCCATGGAAGTTCTGTCTTCGCAATTTCGCCAGGCGAAAGGCAGCGAAGCTTCGCCAGGCGAAGCCCAGCGAGCTGTAGCGAAGCAAGTCAGAAGCTAATACCCTGTATTCGCTGGCAAGTTCGCCAGGCGAGGTGAGTTGGCGAAGGTTCGCCAGGCGAGTGGGTAGCGAGCCTCAGCGAGTAATTCTAGAATTACTCCCAGTGGACTTCGCTGGGGAGTTCGCCAGGCGAAGGCCAGCGAGCATTCGCTGCGTGGCTTCGCCAGGCGAAGGTTGGCGAACCTGGCAGTGTTATTTGTTTTGCTGTTTGTTCATGGCATGATGTTTGATTGATTCAATTATGATTAATGCCTATATGAATGATTGATGTGTGAACTGTTTCAACATGTTGTGCTGTGGGTGGCCGAAAGGCGTGAATCCTAGATTGTAGAGTAAATGATAAATCTTGAATATTTGATAATCTTGTGTATTTGCTCGAATTGAATAGAAATGCATTGATAGGCTGATATGTGTGTAAACCATGTGTGGAATGGTGTATAATGTGAATGCATGATAGATATATGCTATGTATATGATAAATGCAATGAATATGTTTGTGAGCATAGTATGCATTTTTGTGTCGATTGATCCCTCGGAGGATTTGCAGAACCTCGTATGATACGATGGTTATATTTGATTCCTTGGAGAATCGGTTGCATTGTGTGATTCCTCGGAGAATCGGTCATAACATGTAATCCCGTGGAGGATTGGTTAGAGTATTTGATTCCGTGGAGAATCTGCTGAGTACTTGATCCCGTGGAGGATCTGCTGAATATTCGATTCCGTGGAGAATCTGATGAATATTTGATTCCGTGGAGAATCTGCTGAGTACTTGATCCCGTGGAGGATCTGCTGAATACTCGATTCCTTAGGGAATTTGTTGAATGAGTCGGTACCGCATTTGCATCTGCATAGGGTCGTGTGTCGGTCTCTATGAGTTGCATGAGTCATCTGTGTATGATGCATTGGTTGTGTGAATATAACTGTGTATGTTATATGTGATTGTTTGGAGGAAATATAGTGAATGTTCATGTGTATGTGTAGAGACATGATTATTTGTATATGCTTAATGTGGTGAGAACATAATTTGAGTATAACTTGTACCAATATGAGTATATGTATATATACAATTTTATGCATTAACTGTTATGATGTTGTTTCTCACCCTTCTGCTGTTTTCTAATGCTCTATGAGGCATTGCAGAGTAGGAAGCTGGAGGTTCTTTTTGTGAAGCGATGTCTTCACTCTTTTTGGTCAATGGCTCTGATATGTAACATCTGGGTAGTTAGGAAGTCTTTGACTCTTTTGGAGTTACATTTGTTTTGATTCTTTTGTGATACATATGTGTATGTATCTGTTGTGGATACGTTGTAAATCATGAATTAACTGATGGTTGCATATACTTTTATGCATGAGATCGATTCAATATTTGGATGTTTCCGCTTTATTCTAAATATTGAGATGTGGGTTACCCGTTGTTGCATATCTATTTTGAGCAGGTATCGTATGTGTGTAATTTCATGATAATGTGATGCGCCTCTTTTATACCATGTTTTAATCAAACTCTGATGAAATAAATTTTCTATGTGCCTAATTGATTTATTTAATTTATTTAGGGGTATAAAAAGGGGGTGTTACAGATAGGCTCAGGATAAGTATTGTAGTGTGGAGGAGTCGTGGGGTCTACTTCAGTTTCAGATGCAGCGTCCTCATAGTACATATAGTCGTGTGCCTCAGAGATGTGGTCACTATCATACATATAGTTCTGGGGTGTTGACTGTGGTGAAGGAGGTCCCATAGGCTCATCCAATTCATAGAGCCAGTTGTCCTTGTTGTGGATGTTTGTCATCAGATGATCAGGCAGTGTGAATAGCTGTACTGGTTTTTCGTTAATAAGGTACTCATACGGTCCAGGTCCCATAGTACCTAAGATGCGCCTGTTAAAGCAGAATTGTATGTTCATGGGTCGGATGGTACCAAAACGAGTGCTGGCATTTAAATGGAATCTAAGGACAAGCTCGTGGGCAATCATTGTTACCAGGCCTCCTATAAGAATAGGTGTCTGAGGTTCCAGCGTGAGGCGTTTGAAAGATCTCATCATGAAAGGCACTGCATTTACTGTCCGTCCCTGAGAAGCACAGAACATGATGAATAACTCCTCCTTAGATACTGCAGTAATATTTTCTTCTTTTCCAAACAAGGTGTGAGCTAGTATCTTATGGAAGTATCTGAAGGTTGGGTTGTGTATGTCATCATTGTACATTCTGTCTGGTTCAGGGTGATTGTCGCCTGTGATTCTACCCCAGAATTGATCGAGTTCAAAATCAATATCGTCATCTTCTGCACTGATGAACACATGCGGTCCGCTAGGGAATCCTAGGAGGTTAGCTAGTGACATCCGGCTATGGGTTTGGTCCATTCCAAACAATCTGAAGGTAATCAACTCTGTGCTGGATCCAAAACCATAGTTGGGTGTGTATCTAAAAGAACTAAGGAATTCATAGGTAAGATCCTTGTAGGTAGCGAAACGTGTTTTCAGAGCAGTGTTCTCCCAACCTAGTTGATTAAACAGGTATTGAATGCTATCTGTGATCCCTAGTTTATCCATAGTAGCCTTATCATAATACAGTGTTAAGGAGAATTCTCTTTCGGTCAGTGCTGCAAATCTTGCCTTTTGAGCGAGTCCTCGGAAGTGAACCTTCGTGAAGTCGTATTCGGCCATACTCGCAGGTAATTCGGAGAAAACAGAAGGAATGTTTTGAAGACTTTTTAAAAATTCTGAAAAGTTTGAAACAGGAAATTGAAGTCAGGATTTTTAGAAACGAAAAGCGGTAGAAACAAAAGACAAAAGAGGAAAAAAAATAAAATATAATATGAAAACAAACGAAAGTAGAAAGTAGTGGTAATTATAAGTTTAGAATTTTTGTTGGATTTTCAAAGTGGAATTTTAAAGAAAAATGAAATGCAATAACGAGGGAAATTTGGGTTGCCTCCCAGTAAGCGCTGTTTTTAACGTCTAAAGCCTGACGATAGCTTGGTGAGAAGCTATTCGGGTGTCTGAGCTGGAAGCTCAAGCAATGTTATATTGCTGACTTGAGGACTGTTGTCGTTCTTATTGTAATGTTTTAGACGTTGCCCGTTTACGATAAATGGTGCATTCGTCTTATCGGTAATTTCAACAGCTCCACTCTGAAGTACTTTAGTCACTTCATAGGGTCCAGACCACCTAGATTTTAGTTTACCTGGGAAGAGTTTTAATCGTGAATTAAAGAGCAATACGATGTCTCCCACACTAAATTGTTTCCTGATTGAACGTTTATCATGCCACTTTTTAGTTCGTTCTTTGTAGATACGGGCATTTTCGTAAGCGTCTAATCGAAGTTCTTCTAACTCGTGTAAGTTCGAGATTCGCTTTTCTCCTGCCTCGGTGTAGTTGAAGTTGAGTGTTTTAATGGCCCAAAAGGCCTTATGCTCTAACTCTACAGGGAGATGGCAGGATTTACCGTAAACCAATTTATAGGGGGTGGTTCCTATTGGTGTCTTAAATGCGGTCCTATAAGCCCATAAAGCTTCTTGTAGCTTCGACGACCAATCTTTCCTTGAGGTAGTGACAGTCTTTTCCAAGATCTGTTTTATTTCTCTGTTCGAGACCTCTACTTATCCGCTAGTTTGCGGATGATAGGGTGTAGCTACTCGGTGCCGGACTCCATATCTAGAGAGAAGTTTATCGAATATTCGCGATATGAAGTGAGATCCTCCGTCACTAATGACGAGTCTGGGTACACCGAATCTAGGAAAGATTGTGTTTTTGAAGAGTTTGATTACTACTCGTGCGTCGTTTGTTGGAGCAGCTATGGCTTCTATCCATTTAGACACGTAATCGACAGCGACGAGTATGTAGTTATTTCCAAAAGAAGGTGGGAATGGTCCCATGAAATCTATTCCCCAGACGTCGAAGATTTCTACCTCTAAGATTCCTTTCTGAGGCATTTCATCGCGTCGTGAGATGTTGCCAGTTCGTTGGCATCTATCGCACTTTTGCACAGCGATGTGAACGTCTTTCCAGAGATTAGGCCAGAATAAGCCGGCTTGGAGAATCTTAGCGCACGTCTTAGATGTACTAGCATGACCACCATATGGTGCTGAGTGGCATTGGGAAATAATATTTTCTATTTCTTCCTCTGTGACACAGCGACGATATATGTTGTCGGCCCCTCTCTTGAAGAGTAGGGGTTCGTCCCAATAATAGTGTTTCAGATCGTGGAAGAATTTCTTCTTTTGCTGATAAGTAAGATCTGGTGGAAGCACGCCCGCAGCGAGGTAATTAACGATGTCAGCATACCAAGGTAATGTGACTTGGGCATAGACGGCTTCTACGGCTTTTTCGAATTCTGGATCTTCCGAGATTGAATTGGGCGTGTCACTTTCTAATTTGGCTATCAGACGTTCGTACGGGAAATCGTCATTTATCGGTACTGGTTCATGTCTGATGCCCTCTATTCGGGATAAGTGATCTGCAACAACGTTCTCGGTTCCTTTCTTATCTTTGATTTCTAAGTCAAAATCTTGTAATAACAGGATCCATCTCAATAGTCTTGGTTTGGCATCCTTTTTGCTTATTAGGTACCTTATGGCAGCGTGGTCTGTGTATATGATGATTTTTGCTCCTACTAAGTAAGAACGGAATTTGTCAAGCGCAAATATAACTGCTAGAAGTTCCTTTTCTATGGTAGCGTAGTACATTTGGGCAGGATCTAAGGTTCTACTGGCATAGTAGATGGCATGGAGTTTCTTGTCCTTCCTTTGTCCTAGAACTGCGCCTACAGCGTAATCACTCGCGTCGCACATGATTTCGAACGGTAGTCGCCAATCGGGTGGTTGCATGATTGGTGCGGTGATAAGGGCTGATTTCAATGTTTCGAATGCTTTTAGACAGTCGTCGTCGAAGACGAACTCAACATCTTTCATTAACAGGCCGGTCAGAGGTTTTGTGATTTTCGAGAAATCTTTTATAAATCTTCTGTAGAAACCGGCATGTCCTAGAAAACTCCGTATTTCTCATATGGATTTTGGAGGTTGGAGATCTTTTATAATCTCTATTTTAGCTTTGTCTACCTCAATCCCTCTATCTGATATGACGTGTCCTAGAACTATTCCTTGTCGGACCATAAAATGACATTTCTCCCAATTTAGGACGAGGTTTACTTTTACGCAACGTTCTAGTACCATTTCTAAGTTTTGTAAGCATCCTTCGAAACTTTATCCACATACCGAGAAATCGTCCATAAATACTTCCATAATGTCGTCTATGAAATCTGCGAAGATTGCCATCATGCATCGTTGGAAGGTTGCTAGAGCGTTACAGAGTCCGAACGGCATTCAGCGGTGAGCAAAAGTACCGTAAGGACAGGTGAATGTAGTCTTTTCTTGGTCATCCGGATGGATGGGAATTTGGAAGAATCCTGAGTAACCATCTAGATAGCAGAAATATGAATGTTTGGCTAATCTTTCCAACATTTGGTCTATGAAGGGTAACGGGAAGTGATCTTTGCGCGTAGCCTTGTTAAGCTTCCTATAATCTATACACATCCTGCTTCCAGTCACGACTCTTTTTGTTATTGATTCGCCTTTTTCGTTTTTAACTACTGTGACTCCTCCTTTCTTTGGTACGACGTGAACTGGGCTAACCCATTCACTATCGGAGATCGGATAGATGATTCCTGCATCTAGCAATTTCTTTACTTCATCTCTGACTACAGTGCTCAGGATGGGGTTCAGTCTTCTCTGATGCTCTCGAGAGGTTTTAGAGTCTTCCTCTATTGTAATTCGATGCATACAGATCGAAGGGCTTATACCTTTTAGATCGCTTATGTTATAGCCTAACGCGGTGGGGTACTTCTTTAGGACTTCTAATAACTTTTCGGTTTCTGGTTGTCCTAAGTCGGCGTTGACTATCACTGGTCTTTTTAGTTCATCGTCTAGAAATTCATATCTGAGGTTTTCGGGTAGTGTTTTAAGTTCTAAGGATGGGTTCTTCGGACCTGGCATATGGTTTGGGGTCAGTGCTAAGCTTTCGCTTAGGCTGTCGTCTTTATACGGTTTATGCCAATTATCGTCTTCAGAAATGTCGGGTATTTGAATCTTTATTATTTCTGAATACGTGGTCTCTTCATTTTCTAGTTCTCTTATGCATTCGTCAATTTCGTCTACTAAATAGCAGGTATCGTCTATTGCTGGTGCTTGTAAGAACTTGGTGAGAATGAACTCTATCTTTTCTTCTCCTACTTCGAATGTTAGCCTTCCTTTCTTCACGTCTATAATGGCTCCAGCTGTAGCTAGGAACGGTCTTCCTAGGATAATTGGGGTTACAGTGTCCTCCTTGATGTCCATGATTATGAAGTCGGTTGGAATGTAAAATTGTCCTATGCGTACTGGAACATTTTCCAGTATTCCGACGGGGTATTTTACTGATCGGTCAGCTAATTGAACGGGCATTTTGGTTGGTCTGAGGTCTCCCATATTCAGCTTTTTGCATATAGATAAGGGCACAACACTGATACTGGCTCCTAAATCACATAGAGCTTTGTCTATTACAAACTTTCCTATGACGCAGGGTATGGAGAAACTACCTGGGTCTTTTAATTTAGGAGGCATGCGGTTTTGAATAATAGCGCTACACTCTACAGTAAGTGTAATTGTTTCGTTATCCTCGATCTTTCTCTTATTCGACAGGATCTCTTTGAGAAATTTAGCGTATGACGGCATTTGATTTATCGCTTCTGTAAAAGGAATAGTAATATTCAGCTGTTTAAGGAGCTCTACAAATTTCTTAAACTGTCCTGAAGTTTTGGAGTTTATTAGTCTTTGAGGATAAGGAATAGGTGGTTTATATGGCGCTGGAGGTGCTTGAGTTTTTTCACTTGCGGTATCCTCCTTCTTGTTGTCCTCCTTCTTCTCTAACTCAGATTCCTTTTCTGCTTGTTCAGTTGGTTTCTGTTGCATGGCTGAGTTTTCGGTCCTCGGATCGATCGGTTCGTCCAATTCTTTTCCACTTCTTAGTATTACAGCATTTCCTTGGCCTTTGGGATTCTGTTCGGGTTGTCCAGGAAATGTGCCAGCAGGTGCGGCAGCAGAGGCTTGCTGTTGAGCCACTTGTGATATCTGAGTTTCTAACATTTTGTTGTGGGTGGCTAAAGCGTCTACTTTTCCTGTCAACTGTTTAATTTGCTCGCTAGTGTGTATGTTTTGATTCAGGAATTCTTTGTTTGTTTGAGCTTGAGTTGCTATGAACTTTTCCATCATCAACTCGAGGTTTGATTTCCTAGGTGCATTCTGAGCAGCTGGTTTCTGATATCCTGGCGGAGCAGTAGGCATTTGCAATGCATTTTCGCTTTTGTAAGAAAAGTTTGGATGATTTCGCCAACCTGGGTTGTAGGTATTTGCGTAGGGATTTCCTTGAGCATAATTTACCTGGTCTGGCGGGATTCCGGCTAGCAATGGGCATTCGGGTGCATTATGAGTGGTGCTTCCGCATAACTCGCAATTTGGAGTTACTGCAGCGACAGTCGCAGTGGGGTTAACGGTCAGACTATCAATCTTCTGTGCTAGAGCATCTACTTTAGCATTGAACTTTTCAAGGCTGCTGATTTTGTACATCCCACCTTTCGCTGTGGTTTTCTCAGTTGGAGTGCGTTCACCTCCCCATTGGCAATGGTTTTGTGACATGTTTTCTATTAATTGATAGGCTTCATCGTATGGCTTATCCATAAGTGCACCGCCCGCGGCAGCGTCTATTGTCAATCTAGTATTGTATAGAAGCCCGTTATAAAAAGTATGGATTGTCACCCAGTCTTCTAGACCGTGGTAAGGACATGTTCTCATCATATCTTTGAATCGTTCCCATGCTTCGTAAAGAGATTCAGTATCTTTCTGTCGAAATCCGTTGATTTGAGCTCTAAGCATAGCAGTTTTGCTTGGCGGAAAATATCTCGCTAAGAAGACGTTCTTCAATTGCTCCCACGTCGTAACGGAGTTGGATGGTAACGATTGTAACCATGTCCACGCTCTGTCTCTAAGAGAGAATGGGAAAAGACGAAGTCTTATCGCGTCTGGAGTTACTCCATTTGCTTTCACTGTGTCTGCGTATTGTACAAACTTCGTTAGATGTTCGTTCGGATCCTCATTTGCGTTTCCTGAGAATTGGTTTTGTTGTACAGCCGACAACAATGATGGTTTCAGCTCAAAATCATTTCGGGTAATAGCTGGGGCAGCAATGCTACTTCTAGGCTCCATCTGAGACGGTGTAGCGTATGCCTTCAGCGGTTTGTTCGGAGGTCCTTCAACCATCTCTGGTTCTTCTTCTTCTGATTTGGGAATGGGAGTGAGAGGTTCTGGAGTGTTATGTTTGAGTTGCTTGAGTTGGTACTCAATGATTCTACTTCTTAAATGTAAGAAGCGTTCTAGTTCTGCGACCGAAGGTTTTACGATATCGCCTTGCGGGCGATTTCTTGGCATACAATCGATAGAACTAGTAAAGGAAAAATGAAAATTGTTTACCTAGTCTATACGGCGTAACAGAAGGTTACACTATTGACTAAACGGGTCCCCGGCAACGGCGCCAAAAACTTGATCGTGACTTTCTATGTCTAATACAACCTAACTGCAAGTGCACAGTCTATCGCGTAGTAATAATAGATATCGATCCTACAGGGACTCGTAATCAAACTAGTGTTCTCGGGAGTTACTATGTTTAGCTAGGTAGAATATGTTTAAGGGAATAAGATTGTCACTAAAAGGGAACTAAGATTACTATTTAGATTATAATTAATCGAATCGATACGTAGTAATTGTGTTCTTCAGGGATCTGATAAATTACTGGTGTATGAAATAATTTTCAAAGTTTATTTAAGCAGAAAATGGAGATTTGAAGACTCTCGTCTCACGATGGTTATTGACGCTAATCATAATCCTAAGGGCCAAACGTACACTTTCGTATCCCGTTCAGGGTTAAAATTATTTTTTGGAAATCTCTAAGTTCTAATTCATTTTAAAGTGCTTTCGCTGTTATTAAGACAAATGCCTAGTGTTTACTATCTGACCTTACCGCAGCTTTCGCTTGTTGGTTCGTATCTTAATTAATTTCCCACTTTCGTGGCAAAACTACTTTTAAATAAGTTCTCGCTTTCGCGACGAAGTTTATTCAGTGAATCAATTTTAAACACTCAGACCATAAATTACTTTTTGAAAAGAAAGTTTTTCAACCAGTGGTTATCAAATCCCATTCGAATTATTACTACATATCGATTACCTAAGTTTAGCTAGACATGGATTTGGGAAAGATAAAATATAAATAAGAATAATAAATAATAATTTGCATTATAATAAAACTGAAGTCGATCAAAATGAAAACCTGTAAATATGCCAATTGGCCTTTGGGCAGATCCTCCACAGATGTTGGCAGGATTCTGGTCTTTAGTGCCAATTTGATCGTACAATAAAATAGAAATTGCAGAAGAATGAAAATGGGAATACAGGAAAGGTAAAGAGAAACAAATAAGAATAAAACTGGAAAATAATGCTCTAGGAAGTAAATTCGGCAGCACTTCGTGGTATGAATGCAGCACCCTTTTGAAGTCCCCTGCTTCCCTTTTTATAGAAGTGGAATCCCAACGGTTATCACTGAAGATGATGGACCTTGAGGCAGATAATTTAGGGAGTAGTGGTCCACTCTGTGGGAATTGGAACTGCTCTTTTGACGTGTAATCTGAGTGGGGCGTTTTTGCCTGCATGACGGTCGTCACAAGGTGTGACGGTCGTCACCCGTGTGACGGTCGTCATGAAGCTGTGACGGTCGTCACATCAGCAAAAACAGCTTATTGCGCTTTTCATTGTATTTTCACTCCTTTTTCGTCCATATTTCATCTGAGATTGCTTCTTTTCTTCATGTTGCCTTGTTTAGAAGTGATCGTTGAGTACCTGCAAAACATCAGACAAATACACGGAAATAACCCGAAATCGGATCGAAAACGGTTAGATTTTAGTTGAATTATGCATGAAAATATCTATATGATTTCGTGTTATCACTTTGACCACTTCATTTGGATGTGTGGTTGAGGAGTTATGGTCTTGCCCCTTTCGAAACCCTAATTCCCGATTTTTGCAATTACTTCTTAACCCTTGATCCAATGGTCATGAAATTTTATGGGAAGGTGTAATATGACATAAGGAACATTTTTGAATCACATTTTGAAGTCAAATTCCTTATTGTTGAAGAGTTGACTTTTCGGTCAATCGTTCGATCAATCGGTGACTACCGAGTCGACCGTTGGTGATCCGGGTGTTCTGAGGACTTGAAACTATTTTGATGGACTTTACTAAGCCATAGGAGCTTAATGGACCAAAATTCCACCATTGAAACACACTTTAAATCAAAAGTCAAACTACAGTTGACGTTTCCTGATCGAAAACCCTAATCGGGTATCTTGAACTGCACTGCTCTCAATTCCTGGGTGACCACCTCAAATTGAATTCATACTTGATCCAATGGGGAATATTTGATCTTGTTTGAAGTTGAATCAATCTAAAACATTGATTGATCAAACCCTCGAAGCTTCGATTTTGACGGTACGGAACCCTAATTCATCTGCATCTTGACAAAGAAAAACTGGAAATGGGTTAAGGTTAGTTAATCAAATGAATATGGTCCTATAATGATGATGAGGATCTAAGGGGTCAAAATTTGGGGTGCAACAGATGCCCCTATTTAAATATCTTCACTAGATGGTAATGAGAGATGACAATCCTCATAGAATCGCAGTGAAAGGTATTTAAATATAGCAAACCAGAAATTTTGTCCCTTAGATCCGATGGTATGCAAAAGGACGAATGCAAATATGCCATGAATCTAAATTATGTTATATGATGCTTGAATGCAAGACAAATGCAGACACACGAGCAAAGATAAAAGAACGGCAAAACGACGAGTAACCACTCACGAGGACCCAACACACTGGGAAAGATTCCAAGCGAAGTAAGCAAGATAGTCCAGACATGACTAAAAGATGCTTGTTCAAGGAAATCTTTCACGCAGGGGACACAAATTCCACCAGGGAAGACACATCTTCATTGGGGAAAAGAGATATGAACCTCACTAGGGATAACCAGATGAGGAAGCCCACCGGGGAAGATGACAATTCTTCACTGGGGAAACGAAAGAAAAGAAAAGCAAACCGCACTGGGGAAGGAACCCACTGGGGAAAAATTTACTGGAGAACAAATCCACTGGGGAAGCAAAGCTTCACCGGGGAAAAGACGGAACAAAGACACAAAAATCACTGGGGATGACCAGATGAGAAAAATTTCCTATAACGAAGAGTTCAAACGGGATCTTCAGGAAAAGGTTAGAAACAAGACCGGGCGTGCCGAGGAAGTTAGTTTCCACTAGTTCTCCGTGACTTGACTGGAAAAGCAAAAGCTTCAACTAGGGAGGCTGGTGACGACCAGAATGACAGATAGCTTCAAATAGTGCTAGTTTTCACTAGACTTACTGGGGAGGATGGTAATGAACAATCCAAAGTTCGGTTTCCAAGAAGCGCTAAATACCACTAGACTTCTTGGGGATATGGTGACAACCAAGTCGACAACGGTTTCCAAGAAGTGTTAAATACCACTAGATTTCCTGGGGATATGGTGACAACCAAGTCGAAGTTCCAATTTCAAGTGGGAATTTCCAAACAACATTGATAAAGCACAGGACTTCAGTCGGGGAAGTTGGTAACAATCAACTTTCGGCACTAATAACGATTAGTTTTTTAAGCAATGCCAGTAACTACTGGACTTAGAGGAGACTGGTGATGACCAAATCAGGATATACCAATAACAATTGATTATGGATAATGCTAGTAACCACTAGACTTAACTGGAGAAATTGGTAACGACCGAGTCCAAGGAGACCAATGACCATTGGATTTTTCAAAGAGTTTGGTAACGACCAGACCAAAGTGATGATAACAATATACTTTAAGCGATGCCAATAATCATTGGACTTAGGCTAACTGGTGACTACCAAATCTAGGGGTATACCAATAACAACTGGTACTAGATACTGCTAGTGAAAACTAGATTTTCTAAACGATGCTAGTGACCACTAGACTTAGAAAGATTGGTAATAACCGAATCAAGAGGTACCAATAACAATTGGATTCGAAGGTAATACTAGTAACTACTAGATTCAGAAAGACTGGTAATAACCAAATCAAACAGGTACCAATAACAATTGGATTTGAAGGCGATGCCAATAATTATTGGACTTTCAGGGAATTATGGTAACAACCCACCCAAGTACCAATGACCATTGGTTTTAAGAGGCAAATACTAATGACCACTAGATTTTTAGCAAAGATTGGTGAAAACCGAATCAAAACGACTCCAATAACGATTGGTTGGCTTTAATACCTGAATCAGTGGCAACTGGATTTGGAAAATTGTTGGTGACGACCGAATCAAGATACCGAACATAAATGGTTCTGAACGGGTGCTAGTGACTACTAGTCTTTAAAGATTTATTGGTGACAACCAAATCAAAGATGAATATTGGTAACAACCGCCCATTTGTGTAAACTGGATATTGCTAGTCACCACGAGCTTCCCAGAGAAGTTAGGAAACCCTAGGATGTCAACTTCGAAGCGAAATTCGTTATAAAAGATCAAAGATAAAGGTAACGACCAAAGGATCTCAAAGGCAACAGCCAGACAAACAAAGACCAAAACCAAAATGCAAACAAATGCGTATGCTGGTATGATGCTGTATGTAAAATGCAGACCGACCCGCAGGAACAAAGGAAAGCAAAACAAGGAAAACACAGAGAGGGCTCGTCACGCTGAGTCTTAAATGCTTCAAGTCAGGCGACACTTTCTTTTGGCGTAGATAACGATCTTTCCGGATAATATCCTCGTAATTTTGCAGTGAAGAAGTCTTGGCTTAAGAGTTGGAATTGCTGTCGGACGCATCTAGTTTGGTCCAGGGTGACAACAAACTTTCACAACTTTGAGAACTGTGTAATGTTATCAGATTACCTCTAGAACTCTTCAATTGTTTTGTCAAATTGCGTTTTCTTTTTAAAACAAGACTTAAGTTTTTCAAAACACTTTTCTTTCAAGAAAATTCTTATTAACGAAAAAGTGAAATTGCATAACAAAAACAGAGGATCATAACAATGATTGGCCAAAATTTGATTTTATTGATAGACAAGAACTTTACAAAGGGCAAAGCCTCGGAAACTTTATATATTTGAAAAATGGCAAACAGAAAAGGTTACAGAATCCCATAATAATCCGGTCCTTTTAACTGTCAGTTCACTTACTTCGCTGCTTCTGACGAGAATGACAGACGTTGATCTTTCTTCTGATACCTTGCACATGACTCTGCCCCCGCGTCCGCCAGCTTTTAATCATTAGGCTTCCATCTTGTTGAAGTACTGGAATCTCCTTTCTAGGTCTTCTGCTTTAGGCATAGTATTTTCTCACTACATCTGAGTTGATGGGATACTTTAGTTGTTCGCCATCCATGGTCTCATGAATTAGAGATCCTCCGGAGAAGACAGTTTTCACTACAAAGGGGCCATCATAGTTGGGCATCCACTTGCCGCGCATATCCTTTTGAGTTGGTAGGATTTTTCTAAGCACAAGCTCTCCTTCCCTATGCTCTTTGGGACGAACCTTTTTGTCGAACGCTCTTATCATTCTTTGTTGATATATTTGACTATGACACATGGTCGTCATTCTTTTCTCATCGACGAGGTTCAATGAGTCGAACCTTTCCTTTATCCATTCGTCTTCTTCAAGCTCGGCCTCCCTCAAGATATTGAGAGAAGCTATTTTGACTTCAATGGGTAGCACAACATCCATCCCATATACTAAGGAAAAGGGAGTTGCCCCTGTTGAAGTTCGCACTGATGTTCGGTATCCATGTAGAGGAAATGGTAAAATCTCGTGCCAATCCTTGTAGGTTATGACCATCTTCTGTACTATCTTCTTGATATTTTTGTTTGCAGCCTCAACTGCGCCATTCATCTTGGGCCTGTAAGGAGACGAATTGTGATGTTTGATCTTGAAATCGTCACAGAGTTCCTTCATCGTTTTGTTGTTTAGATTCGACCCATTATCAATGATGATCTGGTTAGGAATACCGTATCGGCAGATGATTTCCTTTTTGATGAAGCGAGCAACCACTTGCCTTGTCACATTCGCATACGACGCTGCTTCCACCCATTTGGTGAAGTAATCAATGGCAACAAGGATGAAGCGATGACCGTTGGAAGCTTTTGGCTCTATTGCCCCGATCATGTCTATGCCCCACATTGCAAAGGGCCATGGTGATGTCATCACATTGAGAGGATGTGGAGGGACATGCACTTTGTCGGCATAGACTTGACATTTGTGGCATTTTCGAGCGAAGAGTATGCAATCCGTCTCCAAAGTTAACCAAAAGTAGCCTGCCCTTAAGATTTTCTTAGCCATAGAGTGGCCGTTGGCATGGGTGCCAAAGGTTCCCTCGTGTACTTCGGTCATTATGAGATTCGCCTCGTTTTCATCGACACATCAAAGTAAAACCATGACGTGATTTCTTTTGTACAAGGTACCATTGCTGATGAAGAATTTAGATGAAAATCTTCGTATTGCTCTTTTGTCAATTCTGGACGCATCAGCTGGATATTTTTTATTTTGAAGAAATTTCTTGATATCGTGGAACCACGGTTTCTCATCAGTTTCTTCAACTATTGTCATAACATATGCCAGTACTGTCCTTCTTTCAATGCAAATCAGAGGCACCTCATTAACAAACTGGACCTTCCACATTGATGCTATCATGGCTAGTGCATCGGCAGTGTGATTTTCCGCTCTTGGTACATGCTTGAAGGTAATTTCATCAAAATATTCAGCCATCTCCAAGATATGAGTTTTGTAAGGGATCAATTTTTCATCCCTGGTTTCCCATTCTTCTTTGAGTTGGTAGATCACTAAAGCAGAATCACCGATCACTTCCAAGATTTTGATGCGAAGGTCGATAGCAGCTTCCAACCCTAAGATACAGGCTTCATACTCGGCTATGTTGTTTGTACATGAGAAACAAAGTCGGGCTGTGACGGCAGTATACCCTCCAGTTGGATTTTTCAGAACAGCTCTGACACCATGTCCATTCTTGTTTGACGCTCCATCAAACATCATTTCCCAGCGGGATCCAGGCTCGGGACCTTCTTCCGGACCAGGCTCTGGTTTTGTGCATTGAATATACATCACATCTTCATCAGGAAAATCAAACATGACTGGATGATAATCCTCCATGGGGTGCTCTGTGAGGTGTTCTGACAAGACACTTCCCTTGATAGATTTTTGAGCAACATACTGAATATCATACTCTGGTAAAAGCATATGCCATCTGGCCAGTCTGCCTGTTTGGGCTGGCTTTTCAAAAATGTACTTGATGGGGTCCATCTTAGAAATCAACATTGTGGTGTGACAGATCATGTACTGTCTCAGACGCTTGGCGGCCCATGCTAAGGCACAACAGGCTTTTTCTAGGGGAGAGTAACGACTCTCGCAATCGGTGAACTTCTTGCTCAGATAGTAGATTGCATGTTCCTTCTTTCCTGACTCGTCAGTCTGACCTAAGACACAACCCATTGAATCTTCTAGTACTGTCATATACATGAACAAAGGTCTTCCGGGTACAGGAGGAATCAACACGGGAGGCTCTTGTAAGTACTGCTTGATTTTCTCAAATGTGGCCTGACAATTCTCGTTCCATACCACCGTCTGATCTTTTCGTAACAACTTGAAGATCGAGGTGAAAGTAGGAGTTAAATTGGAGATGAATCTGGAGATGTAATTCAGACGTCCGAGGAAGCCTCAGACTTGTTTCTCTGTTTTAGGAGCAGGCATCTCCTGGATTGCTTTAACTTTGTCGGGGTCTACTTCAATTCCTCGTCGACTAATGATGAAACCAAGTAACTTGCCTGAGCAAACTCCGAAGGTACATTTTGCTGGATTTAACCTCAGTTGATATTTTCGGAGTCTCTCAAATAGCTTCAACAGATGATCCAAATGGTCTTCTTCACCTTGGGGTTTTTGCGATCATATCATCCACGTATACTTCGATTTCTTTGTGCATCATATCGTGGAAGAGTGTGACCATGGCTCTCTGATACGTTGCCCCTGCGTTCTTCAAATCGAAAGGCATAACTTTATAACAATAGGTGTCCCAGGGTGTGATGAAGGTTGTCTTCTCCATGTCAGCTGGATCCATTTTTATCTGATTATAACCAGAAAATCTGTCCATGAATGAGAATACTGCGAAGCTTGCTGTATTATCCACCAAAGTGTCAATATGTGGTAAAGGGAAGTCATCCTTCGAACTTGCTTTGTTTAAATCCCTGTAATTGACGCACATCCTGACCTTGCCATCCTTCTTTGGGACTGGTACGATGTTTGCCACCCATTCTGGATATTTGGATACCGCTAAAAAGCCTGCATCAATTTGTTTCTTGACTTCGTCTCGGATTTTAAGAGCCATATCTGGTCTTGACCTGCAAGTTTTTGTTTGACCGGAGGACACTCTGGCTTCAGGGGGAGCTTGTGCATAACAATGTTAGTATCCAACCCTGGCATGTCTTGATAAGACCAAGCAAATATGTCGACGTAATCTCTGAGGAGCATTATCAGCTTGCTTTTGATCTCTGGCCTTAATGATGCCCTAATCTTGACTTCTCTTTTTTCTTCTTCTGACCCCAAGTTGATGACCTCAGTCTACTCTTTGTATGGCTGGAGATACACATCTTCATACTCAGCCATTCTCTTCAACTCTTCTGGGACTTCTAACTCTTCATCATTCTCTTCTTCAGCTTGAAAGACAGATGAACCACTAGTAGAAGGAGCCGAAGGATCATAGGATTCTGTGGTGGATGGAGGTATTCTGCATGTTTTATTTTTTGGGAACAATTAGACACACACACACAGACATGCAGATGAAGGGTTGTTTTTATTTTTATTTTTCAAAAAGATTGCCATTTTTCCTTTAAACAAAAAGAGTGAAAATGATGCGCAAAAATAATAAACAAGAGTTTTAACAAAAACACTTTTTCATTAATGATTTTCAAATTGCAAAGTGGCCTAATACAAAATAATTCACAGGCCTTAGGCAAGACCAGGAATTTTTAAAGAAAACACAAAGCTATCAAGCAGAGTGAATTACTCTAAAGGTAAAAAGACGGGAATTTCCACAGCCTCCCAGTTGCGCAAAGCTGCTCCTCCCCTAGTTATTAGATGATCCAGATTACCATCCTCATCTTCAGCAATGATGGCGTTGATTTGTACTCCGCCACTGGTGTATATCTCATTCAAAGACTTCTTCTTCATGGTGCTTTCCTCTGGCTCGCCTTCTAGAGTTGGTTTGTAACCCAACCCTTGTCGATCATTTTTGGCTCGAGCGTTAACTTCGATGATCTCCCCCCATCCCAATGGGACTCCAGCTTTCAGTGCCGCCTTGATACTCTGAACAGAGGTGAATGATGGCCCGCAGGTTATGTCTGATTCGTCAACTAGAACAGCGTGAGCTATTTCTAGTGCTTGGAAGGCTATCTCAAGGGAATCTTCATCGGCTTCGATATACCGGAATGAGGACAAGTTGCTTACCATTAAGTCCTCTTCTCCATGAACAATGACCAACTGGTCATCCACAACAAACTTCATTTTCTGGTGGAGAGTAGAAGTAACAGCGCCAGCTGCGTGAATCCATGGTCTTCCTAGTAAACAACTGTAGACAGGATTAATATCCATCACCTGAAAGGTGACTTCAAAGATTTGTAGTCCGATCAGGATAGGAAGATCAACCTCCCCTATCACAGCTCTCCTAGATCTATCAAATGCCTTTACTATGAGAGAAGTTGGCGTCATGGTAGCACCTTGATAAGCCAGCTTGGCTAGTGTCCTTTTTGGCATCATGTTGAGCGTTGATCCTGTGTCAACAAGAACCCTGGACATTGTATCTTCTTCACATTTGATCGACACATGTAGAGCACGATTGTGCTTACGTTTCTCAGCTATCAGATTATTATCGTCAAAGCTTAACGTGTTGCAGGTAGTGATATTTGCTACAATGGAGTCAAATTGCCCCACTGTAATATCTTTGGTGACATGGGCTTGTGTCAAGATTTTGAGTAAAGCCTGGCGATGCGCCGGAGAGCTTAAGAGTAAGGCCATGACCGAGATCTTAGACGGTGTTTGACTTAGTTGGTCCACCACCCTGTAATCACTTCGTCTGATGATTCTCAGGAACTCTTCTTCATCGTTCTTGACGCTTTCTTTTCCTTTGACTAAAGATTCTTTAGTGACGTCTGCCTCTGGAATGGGCTTCTGGGGAACATCAACTTTTGGAATAGAAATTGCTGGTGGAGGAGCCACATTGTATGTCCGAGGTTGGTAAATGCGACCACTCCGGGTCATCTTGCTTCCACCAGCAATGTTAGCTATATTCGCTGGCTTCTTTTCTTTGAAGATTCCCTCACACCATGAGTAGTCCTGCTTTGGTGTCACATCCCTTGGGTGAGGTTTGGATCCTCCCCTTGGTTCAAATCTGGTCTGCCCCCTCCCGAATTTTGAGGGTGCATCGTCGCGGAATACCGGCCAGACGTTCTTGTAGTTGTTGTTGTTGTTATTATTTCTGAAAACAACTCTTTTGTTGGGCTCTTCTGGCATGTTAAACACAGGTTCGATGACTGCCACATCTTCCCCCTTTTTCCTGTGAGTGATTTCTATCATCCCTTGTTCAATCATTGCTCGAATGTCTTTTTTCACAGCATCACAACCCTCTGGGTTCAGCATGCATTCTTTGCAGTCTTTGTGAGATGTCTTAAGCACCCATGCCTGAGCGAGACGTTTGTGTAGGTCTGCCAATGGCACCTTGATCTCACCAATAGTGGTAAATTTCTTGTCCTCTGACCCTTCACCTTCTTCAGTAATGGCATTGACTCCAACATGATTTGGCAGAGGGTTGTTCTTTACGTTTGGATGATTATCTTCAAAGGAGAGAATTCTTTTTTCAATCAATTCTTGAACGAGGTTCTGAAGTGCGAAGCAACCTTCAAGATCTTGGCCTGGAGCATTCTCATGAAATAAGCAGCGAGCGTTGGCATTGTAGTAGAACGGGAGTGGATTAGGTGGAGCACCTAATTTTCTTGTTTTTACCAACCCTCTTTCTATCAACATGGGAAACAGATCGGTGTAGCTTATGGGAATAGGCTGTATTTTTGGTCTATTCGCCTGGTAATTCGCCCTTGGGGCCCTGTTCTGAGGCTGTTGACCTTCTTGCTGATGGTATTGTTGTTGATTGTTGGAGTGATATTGTTGTTGATTGCCAGAATGATATTGGTGCTGATTACTGGATGCCCCAGGTTGGGGACCCTGCTGTGATGATGGTTGAAAAGCTGGAGTCACCGCTGCTATATATGATGGATGGTACTGCTGACGATGGCTTCTGGAGTTTTGTGCCTTTTTCCCATATGTGATCGCACTCACATCCCCCTCTTTCTTCTTGTGAAAATTGCTAATCGGCTTCTTTGTTGTACTGGCGCTTGAATTAATATTTGGGGTAGCCACTTTTCCACTCTTTAAGCCTGCTTCAACTTTGACTCCTACTGCCACAATATCAGAGAAGTTAGTTGTGACACTGCTGATCAGTCGTTCATAGAATTCCGGCCTGACTATATCTACAAACCAGTCTGCTAATTCCTTTTCAGTAAGGGGGGGTTCTACTTGAGCTGCAGTTCCGCGCCATCTTTGCGCATATTCCTTAAAGGTTTCAGTATTCTTCTGTGTCATGCTGAGAAGCTGACGACGATCGGGAGCTAAGTCCATGTTGTACTTGTACTGTTGAATAAAAGCATCTAAACGGTCTTGGAAACCGTGGATCTTTGCTTGATCTAAGCTGAGATACCATTTAGCCGAAGCTCCTTTAAGACTGTCTTGGAAACAGTGTACTAACAGCTTGTCATTTTCAATATGCGGAGCCATCCGCCTGCAGTACATGATTAGGTGCACTTTGGGACAAGTAGTCCCCTCATATTTGTCGAATACTGGCATTTTGAATTTTTGAGGAAATACCAAACCAGACACCATACACAGGTCCTTGGCATCAGACCCAAAGACATGGCTTCCTTCGATAGCCCTCATCCTCTTATCCATGATGTCCATCTCTACCCTTAATTTTTCGTGCTTTTCATCCTTGGCTTCAGAACCGTCAGGTATGTCAAAGATGAGTTGTTGATTGTTGAAGACAAGTCGCACTGTAGTGGGTCCACCCGCCTGAGTGAAAATAGGATTCCTGATTGTTGAATCAAACAGTGGATTAAGACTTGAAGATTGCATATTGTTGAATGGTGGCACAAAATATCGAGACATGCCATAGGGAAATTTTGCAGTGGTAACTGGAGCTACTGTGACGTTGGCCGCTGCCGTAACGACTTCGGAGATTACTGTAGACTGTGTGTCCATCTTTGCCTTGATTATATTGAGAACTTCCATAATCTGGCTGACGTCACCTTTGATTCCTTCAATGTCGTTGTCCATTTGGTCGAACCTCTCGTCATTATCTACCATCTTCTTTTGAGCTTTGGATCGAGTGTTGTATCTGTGAGTATTCAGCATGACTCCTTCTCTCTTTTCTGAACAAGAACAAAGGATGAGCTGCGAAACCCAGATGCAAGACCCATGCAGAATGAAATGCGAATGCAAATGCAAATGCAGATGCATAAACCATTCAAGGATAAACAAATTTTTGTTTACAAACAAAAAAGTTGGAACAACATGTAACGACATGCTTAAAAAGCGTTTTTTCATTGATAGCTTGAAGTCTA
Organism: Lathyrus sativus; assembly: GCA_963859935.3. NCBI lineage: Eukaryota > Viridiplantae > Streptophyta > Magnoliopsida > Fabales > Fabaceae > Lathyrus > Lathyrus sativus. Next base: position 172,283,086 of record OZ012736.1, read on the forward strand.
TTACAATAGATGGCACTTGCTAAAAAGCAAGACCTTTCTTACAAGAAGTGAAAGTAAATGCAACATTAGGATTTCAATCCTTTTAGGGAAAACAGGGAAATGGTGAAACAAAGATCATTCTAACAAGATGATCCTTCTCCTTCTTGGACTTCAACATGAGCTTGTTCCTGGCGGATAATTTCCCACAGGTCTTCGTTCTCTCGTTGTGCTTTGATCAAAGCGTATCTCTGCTCTTCCCTAGTTGTGGGGACCTCAGGTTCCATAGTTATCTCATAACCATGAGTATAGAACATGGTCAAGGAAATTTATTTCGACCAAAGCAAGTACCCTCTGGAAGTTAAACAACTTGCATTCTCTATTGGAGTTATGCCCAAGAGGCGAGGATCTCTTTGAGCGTATTGAGCACGGGCTTCTAGTTCAGGGTTGCAACCAGTTTTGCAGAAGCAAGGCCTCAACAGTTCCAGTTCGGGCTCTGGGCCAGTGGGATACCCATATTGACGCCGGGCAAGAACAAGATTGTAGGTGATAACCCCCTTTGTCCCAATGAGAGGCACATTCGGAAACTCTCCATAACTGGGGATCATGACGAGATCACCAAGGATGGTGTCATACCATGTGATGTCATAGTGCCTGAGAGTGATGAGTTTAGAAACCCATGTGCTTTTGTTAGGAAGTCTCCAGAGGATATGGGTCCTGGGCAGATGAGAGGTAAACCATCGATCAAGTAGTGCGAGGCAGCACAAGAATTGCCCGAGATCGTACAAGATGAAGCGGTGGATGACTATGTAAGTATCAGCTAGTATCTCGTTTACCGGATTTTTGATGATGAAGAGGCGGATCGCCTCCTCACTGATGAAGTCATAACGGCTTAGGAAGAGATACAACCCATATATCAGAAATGCCAGAATTGCTTCAAAGATGCCCAGATTTCTACTTTCATAATGATATTCGGCCATCTCCATTAGGGGTCCTGCCTCCATTCTGTACCATCCTCCTTTCGCTCTCATTGGTGGTAAATCCTCTATCTTGTTATGTAGGGCTTTAGATAAATCCTTTTTCTTCGGTTTTCCATAAGGAAGTTTAAAAGTCCATGGAATCTTTAAATAGTCGGTGTACTCCTCTATGGTCGGGAGTAGCTGAAAGTCCGGAAAGACGAAGCAGTGGTAGGTTGTATCATAGAATTCAACCAGAGCTTGCAGCATGGGCTCGTTGACCTGAGTGCTTATTAGCGGTAGGAGGTCTCCATATTTGGCAATGAAAGCAGAGGGGTTTCTGACAAGTCTCGCCAACATGAGACGGCCCAATCTCAAGTCTGGAAACGGAAGCATGTCTCTTCTCACCATGTTGTTGTCTGCAAAAGAAAAGTTTGAATTTCCTTGAATGGTTAGAAGAAATGCAAATGCAAATGCAAATGGTGTCATGGAACTCAGATATTTACGAACATCAGAAGTTGCCATTTCATTGATCAACAAAATAGGTTTACACAATATTGTTTCCTCTTACAAGAGTTTTAAACATAAATAACATCTAAATGAATCCTAACAAGGTTCCCCTAGCAGCCTCAAGTTGAGCTTCTCGATCTTTCTTTCCATCTGAGCCTTCTCAAAAATGAGCTTCTCCACAATTATCTTCCATGGAGTAGACTGAGGCTCATAAGGTTCTTCTTGTGCTTTCCTCTTCTTACAAGAGAGTACTTCTTCGTCTTTCAACTGGAGTTGCTTCTGGAGCTCCGTATTCTCTTCGACGACTAGTTAATACTTGTGCTTCCAAGCTTCTTCGGTTTGTTGTGCTTTGACTAAAGCAATCTTCAACTTTTCTTCTTCAGACATGAAGACCAATGGGCGTTCTTCCTTCAGAGCCATAGGCTCTTACTTAGGATAAGGCATCCTTAGTGTGATGGCTCTCTTTCGAACCCATTGGAGGTAAGGTTCCAAAGAGATACAGTTGAGTCTTCCAAGATCCTTTTTCCCTTTCTTGTATAGATGCTTCTAAGCCTCTATAATCTTTCCTTTTAGCTCTTAACTATCGTTTTCTTCTTTGAAGAAAATGTTTTCCACTTGAACACCATTGGGCTTGTCTCTCAAAGGGTATCCCAATTGTCGGCGGGCGAGGACTGGATTATAACTGATTCCTCCATTAGCACTGAGAAGAGGTACATTGCCAAAATCCCCACAATTGTCGATGATCATTGTCCCATCATAGTCACGACTATACCAATCAATATCGGAGTGGGTGAGAGCCATGATATTTTGTGACCACCATCCTTTCTTTGAATCCCAAAAAGCGTTGGCTTTGGGCAAGTGTGAGGTGAACCATTTGTATAACAAAGAAGCACAACAAGTAATCATTCCTCCATTGTGAAAGTTCCTCAGATGAACATAATGATATGTATCTGCTAACAAGGTAGGCACAGGATTCTTCTTCAAGAAAATTTTAATGGCATTGAGGTCCACAAAATTCTCAAAGCTAGGGAACAAGAAGATGCCATAGATGAGTAAGGAAAAGATAGCTTCGAATGCATCCATGCTTAAATGATCCGCATAATACTGAGCTTTCTCAACTAAGAACTATGCTTTTAACCCAAAAACTCCTCCTTTTGTAATCAGATTCTTTTTAATATCAACCAATCCCAAACGTGTGGCCTTGGCAATATCTTGTTCTTTAGGGTCCTCCTCCATAATTGGAAAAGGAGAATCTTCGAGAATGGGCAATCCAACCAACTGGGAATACTCTTCTAGTGTGGGCACTAGCTGATAATCAGGGAATGTGAAACAGTGGTAGAGCGGATCATAAAACTGGAGAAGTGTAGAAAGGAGTCTGCTATCCATTTTTATCTTTAAGAGTAACAACAGCTTCCCATACCGGCTTTGAAATCCCTCTGGATCTGTCACTAAGGTGCTCAACCTTTTCAAGTTTTCTAGGTTAAAACCCTTGTAAGTGTACTTCGAAGTTTTCTTTCTTTCACTGTTCATAAAGACCTTTGATGTTTACAAACAACAAAGTCTGAGTTCCATGAAACCATATGATGATATGATGTTATGAATGCAAAATGCACAAACACAGGCAAATGAAAAGATCGCACATATGCATACAACACAAACTTAGGTTTAAGGACGAGCATGGGTCCAAGGTCTACCCCTCCCCAAGGATTGTACTATGGATTGATTTTTACCTGCCGAACGGGTTCTACAAAGTTCCCAGAGTCATCAACCCATCTTTCGGATATTATCAACTTCTCAAATCACTTGGTAATCGATAATATTCTCAAGAGAATCTCGTCTGAGTGTAGTATCGCGTATCAACTATTTCGGAAATACTTCCTTATAGCCATCGCACTACGTCCTAATAAGGCCAAAGTGGGGTAAAATGTATTCTAAAAGTCCACAATGTCATGGGCTCCTTCGTTGAAAGTAGCATTGTTTTCACGAATACTCGATCAACAACACTAAACTTTCAAGAGGGCCTACACTGAGCGGTGGTTTCTCAAGTTAGCTTGGTCGGGAATCAACTCCCTATAAGCCTTCTTGAATATACCACCATCCTATCACAATTGTGCTCAAGTCCGGGTATAGGACCGTCTCACCACTCAAAGCACCCAATCAAACAAATATATTGACAAATATACATGTTAAGCAAATACTTACAAATATAGCATGCAATTTAAACAAAATAGGCTTCCTCAAGTTAAGATTAATTTTCCCCAATGAAGTCGTCATTTCTGTTGTGGTGAGAATCGTGATACCAAGCTATTAATTAACTTGAATCTTTAATTCTTAGAATTCACAACCGGACTTTAATTTATCCAAAGGAAAGGTCTAAAGAAAGAAAAATCCTTTTCCCGATGTAACAACAACGCTAAGAGATTCAGGGATCGGGGGTTGGTTATGCATAGGGTAGGTATTTCACACCCTAAACATATGTAGTACTCTACAGGAACCTTTTATTTGATTGCATGCTAAGTTTGGTAAATGTTTGCTAAGGATTGGGTTGGGTAAGGATGAAGGTTAAAACCTAAAGAAGTTTCTAAGTTTGCTCACAAAAACGTCGCGTCCTCTGCCTACGTATCCTAACTAGGATAGAATCAGAGTAATCGTAGTTCACCTCACTAGGGTTGAAGAACACTTGATTATGATCAAGGTTCAAAGGGGAACAAACATTACAATGTTTGTATAGAGTTTAACAAAACTCTCTAGATCTAAGTTATAACACTCAAGAGGGAAGTAAGTGATCATTATTATGATTCTTACATAGAGTTTACAAACTCTATCCTAGGGTTCTAGTTGAAGAACACTCCTAGTGTAGGTAAGGCTTTTTAGACTTTAAGAAAAGTCTAATGGCTTGTATGTTCTAACTTAACTAAGCTAGGGTTGAAGATGACTTCACAAAGTCAAGAGAGGGTAATGAACTATCCAATGACACAAGGGTCGAGGGAGAGAATTTTCCTTTGGAAGGAGAGAGAGAGAGAGAGAGAGAGAGAGAGAGAGACAACTTGGATGAGAACTAAAAAGTTCCATCACTTGGGGAAGAAATACTTAACAAAGCAAATGAACGATTAAGCAAGATGAATAAGATTACAATCATGTAAGCATGCATATTACAATAAGCAAATACTTCAAATAGGATGAATGGTTACAACCAAAACATGCAAGCATATTACAATAGGCAATCAAATATGATTTCTTACAAGACTTAAAGAAAAGGTAAACACCTAGGCATATCTTGACAAAGATGAAGGTATATCTTAACAAAGATGAAAACATATCTTAACAAAGATTGAAAGCATATCTTAACAAAGTTTGAAAGAGATGAAGGTGACAACCATGTAAACAAATCACAATTTGAAAGTAAACATGTCATAAACTCAAGGTATATCAAGTGTAACAACAATATGCATTTGATGACAATCAAATATAAGCAAACATGTCACAATAGTTTAAACTCAAATTTAGGAGGAAAATAATATGAGATCATGGTGACAACCAAGAGAGAACAAGCCCTAACATGTTAACTAACATATGGGAAATAATCACAAGCAAAATCTTACAAAACAATTCAAGTGATTCGACAATATGCGAGATAACGATCTTAACAAAGAATCAAAATGCACATAGACAAAAAGTATCATAATTACGACAAATTTGGAATACTTTTGCATCACATGAAATTAGACATTAAATTAAACATATTGCAAAAACAATGAGTTAAAAAAGATGAAAGATGAGCAAGTTATGAAATTTGGAAGTTTTGTATGAATTATGACAATAAAACCACACAAGTAAAATAAAAAGAAGAAGAAAGGGCCAAGCTGGGAGTTGAACCCAGGCCCTTGTGTTTACAAACACGCACATCAACCACCAAGGCACACACGCGCGCTGGTAGGAAATGGAAGAGGAGAAAGAAAATCAATTCAACACAAATGGAAAATAAAAACAACAAAAAGGGTTGATCCCAAGGATCGAACCCTAGCTTGGCAAGTGAAAGGCGCATGAGAGAGTAAGGTTTCTACCACTGGGGTGGCTATACATCCGTTGATTTAGCCACCCCTAAAAAAATATATGGCAAGTTTTCATGAATTTTTGGGCAAACAAAGGAAGCAAGAACAAGGCAATTTTCAAAAGGCGTTTTGATTCATAACTATGTCAAATCTTGGTCTTTTTTGATGAAATTTTATTCAAACTTGATTTTTTTTTCATGAGCATTAAGATGGTGCAGTTGAAATTTTGAAATGAGGCCTTGAAATAAAAACACGATGCAAGATGAAAGTTGAGCATTTGAGTTGCATTTTGAAAACTACCAACAACTATGAGTTCAAATACATGTAAATGGCACTGCATACAAGTCACATATGTCATAACAGAGGTGTAACACATTTAAAACTCAAACATAACTCACAAGAATAGGAAATAGCACATGAGTTGCAAGTGTAGCATGAAAAACAAGCAAGTTGTCCTAACAGAAGGAAGATGTGATTATGCACATGAGATGCATTTGGGAAGCCAACATCCACTATGAGTTCAAACATATCAAAAGAAGTAGTGCACATCAGTCACATAAGTCATAACAGAATTACTACACACTTATGGTTCAAACATAAATTAAAAGCAAGGAAAGTGATTCATGGATTGCAACTATGGTGTGTGGACTAGGCAAGCTGTGAAGACAAACACAATGGCATTTTTGAGATGCAACTTGATGCAATTAAGTGTGAACAAGAGACAATCATGATCATAAATGAGTCTAAGGCAGTGATAACAATCAAACAACATTGAATCAAAGAAAAGCACATCAAACTGTAGTGGTATGGTAAGATACTGTTGCTGTCCAGATTTTGACATAAAAGCAAGGCATGAATGGAACTCATTTGATCATATCATAATCAATGCAAACATGAAGTAAAACATATAGGATGAAATGTGAGAACAAAGAAGATTACAATCATAGTGTTCAACACAAATTCAAGGCACAACTATCATGTTAAGTGAAAATTAGAGAAAGAAAACAAGTTTGAACGCTAGATCAAGAAACAAGCATAATTGAAATGAGCAGGCCCTTCAAACATCTTCAAAACATCATATAAGGTGTGTCCACACTTCAAAATGGTTCACAAACATCATGGAATTAAAAATCCCAAGTCAGCTGCTCAATCACTCATAAAATGCAATATTTGAATCAAAACTGGTTTGGAAATAGACGAGGTCAAGTAAATGTCACACACAAGTCTCAAATATAATCCTAGATGAGTCTATCATTTAAAATGGCCATGAAATGCACAGAACAAGAAGATGACTATCAAATTGCAATTAAATCAAACATAATGAGTGGGTTGTTATGACAGAGAAATAAGACACCTCAAATTGATTGATTCATGCACAATACAGGTCCTAAATAGAAGTCTAATGTTTCAATGGACTGACCTAAGACAATCAAACAAAAGAAGTGAATTGTGTGCAATTGATTTCAAAACAGTTTGGCAGCAACAAGGCACAAACATGGTCTAACTATAATCAAATGGTCTCATGTTGACAAACACAACACACTCACATCATAAATGTAGGGAAGAATGAGTTACAACTCAGAAACTAAACATATTGCAAGAAATCAAGAATTTGGCATGGTCATGGTGTGTTTTAGCTTAAAAAGAGCAGTTTGAGGGTGAAATGCAAAAGCAGGTAAACATTGATCAATCCAATCATCTTCACACATCAAAATCAAGCATATAGATGAGTTTCAATTCAAAGATTAGGCATGGGCAAACAGAATAACAATTTGGTAATGCTCATCGCATATTCTAGTATGAAATGTAATTGGAAGTGAAATTGAGAAAGCAGGCAAGAACAGATCAAATAACCAATGTGTACAAACCAAAATCATGACAAGGGATGAGTTTCAACTCACAAAATAAGCATAGGACAGTTAGAATTAAAATTGGCATGTTGTGGTATTTAGTGTGAAAAACTGTCTTGGCAAGAATGTGGCAGCAGGGGCATTTTTCAAATTGTGAAGTTTTAAACTAAAATAAGGATATACAGACATCATAAATATGATAAGGAATGTGATCATGCATAGAAATCAAGCTCATTGTAGCTGGCAAAGGAATTGACATATTGGTTGCAAGAACAAGTTGTTTTGAAACAGGTTTTGGTACAGCAAGACATTTTTGGCAAGCAATGAGTTTGTGAAGGAACCAATGTTATGCACATACCATAATGATGCTAACATATGAGAACATGCTCAAGAAATAGATGAAAACCTTACCAAACAAAAAATGACATTTTGAAACTCATGACATACAAAAACAACAACTTAAATGTGCAGTAGGTACATTCATGACAGTGGGGAAGTTTTGATAGCACATACAAGTTTCAAATAAGTAAGGCAGTGATTCCATGCACATAAATGAAGTAGAACTTAGTTTAAATAGAATGTGATATGTGTTTTGCATCATGATATTTTTGAAAAATGCAAATGAAGCATGACAAAGCAGTTTGAACATTTAAGGAGATTTGAGCATAATAGGTACAACATACATCTTCAAAACACATTATCAAATGATTCTCCAACATAGAAACAAGCAACAACTGCTCCTAACCAGAAATGGTATGTTGATCCAAATTTCACAGCAAAAACAACAAAGAATTCAAAGCAGGCCCTAATGGCTAAGTCTCATGTTTCTCAAATTTCAACCAATCAAACATCATGAGCAAGATCATGTAAGCAATAAACAATGATTTAGAACAAATGAGATACAATCATGACAAGCACAAACAGTCCAATAGTAATGATAGAGTAGAATGACACAAAAATAGCATAAGTGTGAAACAAGTGCCATAATAGATTCAAACCTAATCTAGGGCAGGGGGGTCCTATGAACAACCTAAAAGTTATCCAAATCTCACTAATGAATAAGGTTTGACAGTTCTAGGGCTAAACACACCACATTTCCATGTTGGATTCCTAAAACTACCACATAGACCAAAATCTTCACAAGACAGTTATACATGCATCAAAGTAAAAACTTGGTAACACATTTTCACCAAGAGTTCTTGACAAAGAACTAAAATGGGGCAGCAAGACTACATTTTCACCAAATCACCTCAAAATGATAAAACATGATAATGTATGATCAATAAAGAGTTTGAATGTCACATACCTCTTGTAGAAAAGTCTTGAACAAGCTAAAAAGCTGAGAAACCCAGAGACTTCCTTCCTTAGCAAAGAATTGAAGCTTGCTTCCTCTTGAAGCAATAAACCACTTTTCAAGACAGTTGGAGTTGTGTGATTTCCAGCTGGCTTTTTAGGGCTTGGACAGTTGAGATATGATGTATAGGAGGTGTTGGGAGTGTTAGAATAGTGGGAAGTGCCTCAAGTAAGAATTTGGCTTTCAAAATGCAAGAAAGTCAAACTACTAAGGTGTGAAGGTTGACTTTTGTGAAAAGGAGATTTTTGAGTAGTTTGAATGTATGGACACCTTCTACACAATGTTTATGGATTGTGTGGAGGGTTTTGAGTGACTTAGAAATGGTAGAACTGAGCTTGAGCATAGTATTGCTCAAGACAACTTTTTTGGTGAAAAATGGAAGTTTTGAAGATTGAGATTCTTGAGGAAATGAAAGAGAATTGAGAGATATTGTTTCTCTTGGTTTTGGAGATTGCTCTGGTGTATCTAACATCAATGAAGAGGCCTCTATTTATAGTGAAAACAAGAGTGAGGGCAGCTTGGTACTTTGCCACTTTTGGAGGGAGTTTCATGAAGTTCTTTGAAAAATCTTGCCAAGATCTTCTCCTATCAGCTCCATGGTTCAAAGAAGATCAGAAAAATCAAGTGGAGATGGACATGAAGTAACTGAGGTGAGCTTAGAGTGTAGGGTGAGCCAGCTGCAACAGTCCTTGAGTGAAAAGTTTCTCTCTCCTTCTTACACATTTGAATATTTTAATGTATAATGTTTGCAACTTGCCTCTCTCTTCAAACTTATCATTTCTCTGCATTTTCCTTCCTCTACACATCTAAATATCATATTGAATCATGATCCAAGGGTTGAGGATATCTCAAGTTATGAAATCTGAATTTTGAGAAGTGTTGGATTGTGGTTTCAAGTGTTGACAACCCTAACTTTCATGGCTCATAACTTCCTGCTCACACGTGCTATTGAGGAGTTCTACCACAATTTAGAAAGCCATTAAGTAGCTCTATAACTTTCATGTTTTGGAGATTTCCAAGTTCTAGATGGAACTAGGTTGAAAAACCCTTACAAGTTGCTGAAAAAACCACTTAAAAAGGATAAATAACTTAGAATTTTTCTATGTTATTTCCCTTCTTAAAATGAATCTTGTCATAAATCCAAATCTATGCATTTTTTGATCATAGACCCCTTTGAGGATTTTGTAGGATTTGCCAAGATCTTTCCAATGAGCTTTGAACCACTTCATTTGGATGTGTGGTTCAGGAGTTATGGTTTTCCCCCTTTCGAAACCCTAATTCCCGATTTTTGCAATTACTTCTTAACCCTTGATCCAATGGTCATGAAATTTTATGGGGATGTGTAATATGACATAAGGAACATTTTTGAATCACATCTTGAAGTCAAATTCCTTATTGTTGAAGAGTTGACTTTTCGGTTAACCGTTCGATCAATCGGTGACTACCGAGTCGACCGTTGGTGATCCGGGTGTTCTGAGGACTTGAAAATCTTTGGATGGACTTTACTAAGCCATAGGAGCTTATTGGACCAAAATTCCACCATTGAAACACTCTTTAAATCAAAAGTCAAACTACAGTTGACTTTTCATGATCGAAAACCCTAATCGGGTATCTTGAACTGCACTGCTCTCAATTCCTGGGTGACCACCTCAAATTGAATTCATACTTGATCCAATGGGGAATATTTGATCTTGTTTGAAGTTGAATCAATCCAAAACATTGATTGATCAAACCCTCAAAGCTTCGATTTTGACGGTACGAAACCTTAATTCATCTGCATCTTGACAAAGATAAACTGGAAATGGGTTAAGGTTAGTTAATCAAATGAATATGATCCTACAATTATGATGAGGATCTAAGGGGTCAAAATTTGGGGTGCAACAGAGGGTTCTGGTTGATGTCAAGCTTGATGAGGCAAAATGGGTGAGAAACAGATTGAATCAGCTCAGCCTGATGGATGAGAAGAGGTTAGCATCCATTACGTATGGTCGTTTATATCAGAGCAGGATGAAGAAAGATTTTGATAGGAAGGTACGTCCTCGGAGCTTTCAGGAAGGTGAGTTAGTGTTGAAGAAGATTCTCCCTCCACAAACAGATCACAAGGGCAAATGGACTCCCAACTATGAAGGTCCATATGTCGTGCGAAAGGTTTTCTCTGGAGGAGCCTTGCTGTTATCAACCATGGATGGTGAAGATTTCACATCCCCTGTGAACTCAAACGCAGTTAAAAAATACTTTGCTTAAATAGACCCGCTAGAAAGAAAAAGAATATCCAGGAAAAAATAGGGCATCCTGGCGAACCACAAAAAGAACGGGTTCGGGCAAAAGTTAGGGATAAAAGGAAAAGATGTAACCCCGCAAAGTCGAAAACCTGAAAAGGAAACTTTGGCATAAATGGGTATCCCGGTGAAATGAAAACGCGAAAGGGCGATTCAGGAAAAAGTTAAGGATTTTGAAAAGCAAATGACTACGGTCTGCGTATTTGATCTTCAGAGCATAGTGGATTGAGGGAGGACCTGAGGGTCGTTCATCCGAATCAATCTCTTTAGAAGACGAAGCATCAGAGAAGCATCGAATTCATGTGAGTCATAGATGGATCGATACATGGTGTTTGTATATGCTACATTGCCGAAATTTTGGATATTTCTGTGCATTTCTGTAAATTTTTGCGCAGCTTCCTCTTTTCGGGGGTTACATCTGTTGTAAAATCTGCCTATTTACAGGCCATTTGTTAATAAAGCATATACTATTCAGTAAATTGTTGTTCTTTCTTTGGCTCTACTTTTTTGTTTGCAAAAAAACGCTCGATGTTTCAATAAAACTTTGCGTTTATAAACTTACAAGTTTTGCCAATAATCATTAAAACTTTGATTTATTTGAACAATGTCATGGATGATAACCGAGACAGTTTCCGTTGTGCAGGATATCTTGTGGTTTGTTCATGTGCAAGGTCGATACCCTTGAGGCAAGTTTTTCCGGAGGCGTATCCCTGGTAGGATCACCGTCCCCACAAAAAGAAGGTGTGTAGTTTAGACTCATTCATCTCCGGCAGGCGAAATTTTTGCATCTAGTCTCAGTGGTCCGAATGCACTGTGTCCCTAGCAAGAGTCTGTTTCCACAGGAAAGGATATGCAAGTTAAGTGTGCGGTTAAGTGTATAGACTTTATTCCGACAGTTTATTTGTATGCACTTATTCCTCAGCAGTTCAAGTTTGATTTATTCGGTAGAACAAAGTCATCCCCAGAGGGTCGAGATTGATATCCCCCGTGCAGGTCAAGTGTGTACCCTTATTCCCAACAGAGTATAAGTACGCACTTGCTCCCCAGAGAGTCAAGACTGGATTTCTTTCCACCAGGAAGATGTGGAATCTTTTTTTCCAAGCGGTGGAGCAAAGTCAAGTTTTGTTTCTCTACAGAGTCCCAATATGTTTGACTTTGTATCCCCTCGGATTTTGATTGCTGACTCAATCCCCAAGAAAAGGTTGATGTCGTTTCCCTTAGTGCTTATTCCCCGGTGAAGTCTGCAGAGTATATCCTTCCTGAGCAGTGTAGGTTCTTCCCCGCAGGGTGGAATCGTTTTTGAGAAAGTTTATTGGTGCATTCCTAGCAGTTGGGATGTATTTTGATGCTGATTTCCCACTGAGTAATCCCCGACAGGGTGGATTTGAATCTCAAGTGGAGTGAATTTATCCCCAGATGTTTGCTTTATACCCTAGAAGATTTCGGTGTTCTAGGAGGCCATTCAGGGCTGCTTTCCCTGCCAGAGCGCAGGCTAATCTCAACGGTTGTTTGTGGTTCCCCTGCAGGGTCGTTGATTTCCCCAATAGGTTGGTTTTTATTCCAACGGTTGGTTGTCTTTCCCTAGCCAAGTTGTTTGTTCCCCAGAAGAGTGGTATTCTGGAAGGCCATCTAGGGCGTTTCCCTCAACAAGAGTTGAGTTGATTCCTAGCCGAGTGTATTGTGTTCTCGTCAGAACAGTATTACCCAGGAGTTCTTTTTCTGGAGGTCATCCAGGGCTTGCTTTTCCCAGCTTAAGTCCAATCGTAATTGGCATATCCCATTTCTCCCCGGTGGAGTTGGCCCTGTCTCTTCAGCATGTATTTTGCTGATTTGGTTTCTTTGTATGTTGCATTTGTGCATAGCATCCTCATAAGCGTGTAGCATTTCCATTTCGTAGGGAGCATTATGCCATATTCAAACATTTGCATTTGAAACATAAGCCAGGTTATTAGCTCTTTGTTTTCAGGTTTATCTTCACCAAGCGGTTGATTTTGCTTTGCTCGCGCGATATTCAGACCCCGACAAATGATGTTATATCCCTGTAGCACGCTGTAGGCAGACCCGACATATTATCAGTTAATTCTTTAGCGTGCGGTATCCAGACCACGACACATCTTTTGATGGATGTGTTTATCCTATCATTTGTTCCCCAACAGAGTTGCTTGTTTAAGTTTCTCTTTCCCCAACGGAGTTCTCTTTTGGATTGTGAATCAGTAGATTCTCTTCTCAACTGCGTGTTGAGCCGGCCTGAGGGTTCGATGCTCGCTTTTATTTAGCGAATTCCTGCTTTGAATAGCAGATGATCTCAACTTTGTGTTGAGCCGGCCTGAGGGTTCGATGCTCGCTTTTATTTAGCGAATGCCTGCTTTGAATAACAGATGATCTCAACTGCGTGTTGAGCCGGCCTGAAGGTTCGATGGTCGCTTTTATTTAGCAAATGCTTGCTTTGAATAGCAGATGATTTCATCTTCGTGTTGACCGACCTTAGGGTTCGATGCTCGCTTTTATTTAGCGAATGCCTGCTTTGAATAGCAGATGATCTCAACTGCGTGTTGAGCCGGCCTAAGGGTTCGATGCTCGCTTTTATTTAGTGAATGCCTGCTTTGAATAACAGATGATCCCAACTGCGTGTTGAGGAAGCCTTCAGGTTCGTTGCCTGCGTGTTAGCAGATATTCCTCTCGACTGCGTGTCGATGTGTTATAATTGGTAATGAGTTAGCTCATTGTCTTTGCAACTATTAATTCAGTTATTTCCGGAGATTTTTGTTCCAGTAACAGTTTGCAGTTCTATTTCAGCGGTTGGAAAATTTCCGAGTTCTTTGGTATTCAATCGTCTTTTACCTCGAGTGATTGAAATTCGTTCGCTTTTCATCCCTTCAGGTTCAAGTCGTTTGAATAGGGGCAACTGTTGTACCCGAAAATTTGACCAACCGTTTCTTGTATTTGGCTTATGTTTTCTTTTCATTTTGCATTTTTGCATAGCATAGCATTTGTTCTTTGGGCAGGGGATCAAGGTTTTTCTGTGGCTCATGTCTCTTTTTAGTGCAAGAGACTGAACAACAAGCATCAGGAGCTATGGCATTTATTTTTCCCGACGATCAAACGGCCAATTTTATTTTTTATTTTGCAGGATAATTTGAAGCTCAGGAGGCAACATTCAGGCTATCTTAGGCATTCTCACATTTTTGATATTCGAAAGCAAGTTTCAAAGCCTGAACAGGGCTTAGAACAGAAGAAAACGGACTAATGTGCAGATTTCCCTCCAAAAGGCGCCAAAATTCAAATTTTGAAGGTGTTAACCGATTAACCAATATGGTTAACCGGTTAACCAAGGCAAAATCATGAAAAATTTGAATTTTTAAAGGTGTTAATTGATTAACCAAAATGGTTAACCGATTAACTGAGGCAAATTTTGCCTCTACACGTGAGTTTTTCAAGTGTGCCACTTTGGGGGTCCATTTTGATCACTTGTGAAGTTGATTTTACACCAGAGGAAGGATCTAGAACCACTTTGAATTTTGATTGGTTTTCAAATTAATTCAAATTCCCTCCAATTTCCCACTCCTAATCCCATTCCAATTTTCATAACAACACTCCAAACCACCATTCTACTCCTAACCTAGAGCATATTTAAATGATTTGCTCCAAAACTCACACAATCAATCCTCATAATTCCATTTCATTTTCAGAATTCACTCTCATTCTCTCAATTATGCTCTCAACTTTTTCACTCCAAAAAATCCATTAGAGCTCTCACCTAGAATTCTTTGATTCTCCATTGAAATCATTGAATTCTAGAGCTAAACCTTCATCCTTCATCCTTATTATCTATAATTCTCCATCCAATTTTCGTGCTAATGTGGATTTGAATTGGGAAGTGGATCTAGAAGAGCTTATTTGGTTTGATTTAGCTTAATTTTGGTGGATCTTCATTTCTACTACAAGAAGATACTTGGATCTTAAAGAATCTACAGGTTTCTTGCTTGTATCTATTCATTTGGAGTAAATCAACACTCACCAAAGCAAATCTCTACTTTGTAGGTTGAAAATTTCAGATCCATTCTGTTTTTGAGCTTATTTGCATAATCATCATGTTGATCTTCATTTTTGATTGATTTTGTTGATTTGGATCCATGTGATTTGTGATCTTGCTGTTTGAATATGTTTACATGTTGTTGGATCACTGTTTTCTGGTGTTAAACTCGTGCCTAATTGATTATATGATCATTTGGATTATTGCGCAATTGATTAATTGACAAAACTGCTTTTGAGTTGCTAATTTTCTGCTTCTGGTACAGTGTTAATCAGTTAACCAGTTGCAGTGCAAACTGGTTAGTCGATTAACCAGTGCGAATTTTCAAACATTTTAACTGGTTAATCGGTTAACCATATGTGTTAACAGATTAACACTGAACCAAAATGTCATACTTGCTGTTTTTCAAACTTGTTTTGGTTGCTTCTCACTTTGAATCTTCATAGATCAATATGATGCATTTGAGTGAGCTGTTTTGGATATGTGTTGCTCTTCTTGATTGTTTAATCTTGATTATTCGACACGCGTGGCTCGATTTGCATTTGAATGCATACTTTTGTATATGTGGTTCAAGTGATGTTCATTTGTTTGTGTTCTTTTGCTTGCATTCCTCCATTGTTTTGCATCTATTTGTTTGTTTTCAAGAGGTTGAGATATGCTTGTGGTGGTTGTTGTCCCACACTTTTTTCCTCCCTCTTTTCTTTGTGTTGCATTTCATGTTTGCATCCCTTTCTTCCTTTTCATTTGTGATTGATTTATCTTGTGTTTTCTTGGTCTTTTGCAAAGATCCCTCAGGATTCCTAGTCCCCCCGTTTAGGTGGGAGTAGGAGAGACATTAAGTGTTCAATCCAAGCATGATAACATTAGGATAGAATTTCCCTTTCAATCTCAATCATAGGAGCACATTGCATGATAACATTAGGGTTGAGTTAGTTTCCCTTTAGTTGTGTCTTCTCTCTTCTCATCTCAAAAGTTCTTGAAAATATGTAATAAAGGATACGTAGGCACACTCTCAATTGTCTAGAGTGTTTAGCGTATGCCCTTTGGCCGATATGCGACGCATTCGCTCCTAAGTCATAGTTTTTATTGCAACATGAATTACAAACACAATTCAATTCACTTCTTCTTCATAAAAGACTCAAAAACAAACATCAAACTTTTTTATCCTTCGCGATTAATTGAAAACCATTTTCAAAGAGAGTGTTTTTAACTCTTGGTTCTACCGCAAACAGGTAACGCCTAAGTCTCTAATGGTCGAGCAATAATACACCTAACTGCTAGAATGAAGGTTTAGCCCCACTCGGTTAAAAGACTTGAACCAATCCGTGGTCGTGTCAGCCCAAACTACGTTTGCTCTGATTTCTCGTACCAGACGAGGATATGTAGGCACATGACGACGATGTCTTGGCGAGCAACCTTTCCCCACCTTCACCCGTAGTTTTCTGAACTACGTTGACTCTGACTTTCCCATTGCATGAGGGAATATGTAGGCATAGAGCGGTGATGCTCTATCGAGTCTCTTTTCTTTTCTTTTTTCCCTGTGGCTTGTAGCTTACATAGATTAACCACCTTTAGTTAGATAACAAGCGTGGATCCCGTCGAGTACGACGAACGTGAGGGGTGCTCGTAGCTTCCCCTTGCGTAACCGAGTCCCGAACCCAAGATTTGGTTGCGATGACCCATCTTTTCCCTTTTTCGTAGGTTTCTCGTATCGTTTCCTTTCCCTCTCTTTGGGATAAATAACGAGCGGTGGCGACTCTTCTGTCCTTGTCGGCCCCTCTTCGCATCGATGTGACAATTACTAGCGTTGTTTAAAACAATTGTTATTGGTATTTGGCTCGGTTGTCACTGATTCCTCTAAGTAAGTCCAGTGGTTACTGGCGTTGCTTAAAAATCCAATTGTTATTGGTACCTTGATTTGGTTGTCACCAATCTTTCTAAGTCCAGTGGTCACTGGCATTTTTTGAAATCCAATTGTTATTGGTATCCTTTGATTTGGTTGTCACCAATCATTCTAAGTTCAGCGATCACTGGCATTGTTTTAAATCCAATTGTTATTGCTACCTTGACCCGGTTGTCACCGATTCCCCTGTGAAAGTCTGGTTGTTACTAGCACTCCCCAGAAAGTCCAGTAGTTATTGGCACCACTTAAAACCGATTGTTATTGGCAGAAATTTCTGGTTGTCACCAGTATCCCTGATGAAGCCTTGGTATCCCCAGTCGAGTCTCGGAGATCTAGTGGTTACTAGCATCCCTAGTGCGTCTGGTCTTGTTTCTAGTCTTTTCCTGAAGATCCCGTTTGAACTCTTCACTATAGGAAGTTTCCTTATTTGGTTTGCCCCCAATAAGGACCATGTCTCTAAACTTTCTGCTTCCTCAGTCGAAGTCTGAGTCTGTTGACCTTTATCCTTCTGCGTGGCTTCTCCCTTGATGCAATTCTCCGTTGGAGGTTTGCATTTCCCTAGTAGAGCTTTTCCCTTTTCCCCTGTGGAGTTTGTGTCACCTGTGGAAGATCCCCTTGAAGTACCATCATTAGTCATGTATGAACTATTGCTTATTATACCTTGGATCTTTCCCTAGTGTGTCGGGTCCCCATGAGTAGTCACTCGTTGTATTGCCGTTCTTTTATTTTTATTTGTGTGTCAGCATTGTCTTGCATTCAAGCATCATAAAGCATCATTTAGAATTCATTACATGCTAGCATTTTTCCTTTTGCATACAAACATATCTAAGGGACAAAATTTTTGGTTTGCTATATTTAAACACCTTTCACTACGATTCTATGAGGATTGTTATCTCTCATTGCCATCTGGTGAAGATATTTAAATAAGGGCAACTATTATACCCCAAATTTTGACCCTTAGATCATCATTATCATTCTAGGAGAATCATCATTTGTTTATCTAACCTTAACCTATTTCAACTTTGTCTTTGTCAAGATGCATATGAATTAGGGTTCCATACAGTCAGTGATCGGGGTTTCTATGGTTTGATCAGTCAACATTTTGGATTGATTCTCCATGAAAAAACTCCCTATATAATCAAAGATACTATATTGGATCAAGTATGAATCCAATTTGAGGTTGTCACCCAAAGAAGAAGAGCAGTCAATTGTGGTTTTACTTTTGATTTAAATGGTACTCCAATGATGGAATCATGGTCCATGAAGCTTATATGACTTATTGAAGTCCACTCAAGAAGTTTCAAGACCTCAGGGAACCCAGAATGCCAACAGTCGATTCGATGTTTTTTTCGATCGTTCAGTTCGTCTGATTGAAAAGTCAACTCATTGACCAACAGGGTTTTGACCCAAAATTGAAGGCAATTATGTTCCTAATTTTATAGCACATCTAGTCATGAAGTTTGGTAACCATTGGATCAAGAATTGAGGAGTAATAAAAAAGTCGGGAAATTAGGGTTTTGAAAGGGGCAAGACCATAACTTCTTAACCACACATCCAAATGGAGTGGTTCAAAGCTTGTTAGAAAGGTCTTGAGGATACCTACAAAAGTGCAAAAGTGACCTATGTTCAAAAAATGAATAGATTTGGAGTTATGGTTAAAAACAAGTCAAGAGGGAAAAACACTTAGTGAAATTTCTTGATTTTGGCACTTTTCTAGTCATGTTTTTAGCCAACTTCAAGAGGGTTTTTGACCTAGTTCCACTTGGAATCTGAAAAAACTTAAAACATGAAAGTTGTAGAGCATTATGAGGGCTTTCCAAAAAGTATAAGAACTCCTCCATAGAATTTTTGAGCTAGGTGTTTCGAAGGAGGGAAGTTGGGGTCTAAGCACTTGAAATGCACAACTTCAAACTTGACATGAACCAACATACCAATTATCCAATTGGTTCTCAACCATTGTTTAGAATTTTATCTGATATCTAGGGTGTATAATGAGTATAAATGCATAAGAATCCAAGAGAAAAGCTAGGATTTTGGTCAAGTTCATTATTTAATTCAAAACAAATCCAAAAAGGTGCAAGAGGAAAGAGAAATTTTTTGGAGTAAAATCTGGTGCAGCATGGCCCCTAACCTATTGAAACCACTTCAATCACTTCTTATGGCTTGCTTACAACCTGTTTTATGCATCACAAAGCATTGGAGACACTCAATACTCTCTGCACCAAGATTCATGTGAAGATTTGTTCTTTTCTCCCTCCAAAAGACAAATAGTAATCCAAAGCTCCAAAACCTGTCAAGCTTTCACTTCCTCTTTAAATAGAGACTTTCTCTATGTATCAAAGACAACAAGAAATAAAATGATAAAACCAGAAGAAACTCACCAAGAATCTTGCTATTCACTTTTCTTGAAATTCAAGCAAGTTCCTTAAAAACCTTCAAAAGTCTTGGACAGATTTCTTACCAAAACCATTTCCAAGCATTGAGACTCACCACAAACCATCTGCACAACCCACAAATGACCTTTAGAAGGTGTTCAAGCCATTAAACCAGTCCAAGCCCTCATATATCCAAAAGTCAACTTTCAATCTAACAAACTTTGACTTTTCATACAAAACTAGATAACTCTTTGCTCAAGCTTGTTTCAACCAAATTGACACTTCAAACACCTTTGGTTTGAAGTCTACCAATTGTCAAAACATTAAAAGACCTCTGCATCATTGGTTATTAGATCTGTCACAAAGACCTTCATTTGCTTCAAGTGCAAGAAAGTTGTTGGTTCACCAAGGCTTGTTTGAGATCAGTTGGAACAACTCTTCAAGGTTTTACCTACTAAAATAGCTTGCTTGGAAGTCTACAAGAGGTTAGTGATCACTATCTTAATTTTTAATTGCCAAGAACATGATTGAGGTGTATTAGTGGGGACATGTTTGAATATAAGTACAACTCATGAATAAATCTGCCATGACTATTTGCATTTGCTTATCAATATGTTTAACACCCTTCTAGTCATCATACAATGTTGTAACTGTCATGAAGAGTAAGTGTTGAGTTTGCATTTTGTTTCTCCCATTGCTGAACTTTTAACTGCTTCTGTTAGGGATGAAGTTGTTGTCTTTCTTTAGAGTCAATTTTAGGTCACTCTAAACTTGGAAACCTTGACGGATTGTGCTTGACTGTTGGCATGTCATGTTTATATGAGCAGTTTGTGTATGGTCTGTTCAAGTCAGTTTTTATGTTGATTTAAAAACTGTTATGAATATGTCTATGTCTTGTATGTGCCTAGTATTTTGAATATGTCTATGTCTTGTATGTGCCTATGTCTTGTGTTTGATTATGTCTTGTGAATGATGAATGGAGTTCTGCCATGAACTCATTGTTTGATTATTATCACAAGTCACATTGCATTGGCTACAAATGTTGATAAGGTTTGTAATGTTTGTTTCTGCTGCAAACAGCTTTGAGGGTGTCATGACAACCTCCTAGACCTTAAATCCTTTATGCTAACAGTTTGAATCTTAGGTCCCTCTGTGTTTAACTTTTGATGTGTTGGATTTGTTTTGATTGATTCTTTTATTTTGGTGCTGCTACATCAGTCTTAGCCATTTTCCAAATTCATGTGCAAAATTTTCAAATTAAATACCATATTCTATTCTAGTACAAATTTGATGCATCATTGTGTTTGAACCTTGTATATATCATGTTTATAATGTGTGTTGCACCCTAAAATTTGACCAACCAATTATTGTATTTGGCTTATGTTTCGACTTATTTTGCATTTTTGCATTTGCATACCGTGTACATCGCATTTCCCAGTCAGATTGACTTTATCGGGATCACAGCTTTTCCATGGCGTTTCAGGCATTTCAGGCCAGTTCGAATAAGTAAGTTTTGTTGTGGAATTTGGGCTCGTCCCAGTGTTTTCAGCTTTCGCTGTTGTTTTTTAGGACATTTCGGTGTCTAGTTTTTACCGTTTATTTCACTATAGTCTTTCGTTTTTTTTTAACCGATTTAATTGGCTTTATTGCATTTTCCAAAATTTTTCCTTAATTTCTAGAATATTAAATTGATTTTAATTGTTTTTCTAGATTAATTTTTAGATATTATTAGGTTTTAATAGTTTTTTTCTATTTTTAATAGATTTAACTCTTTTTATGTATTAATTGAGTTTTAGAATTTAATAGATTAGTTTGACTCTTTTTAGAATTTAATAGAGTTTAGAGTTGATTGGATTTTAATTTCTTTTTAGAATTAATTCTTAGAGATTAATTGGATTTTAATCATTTTTTTAGGATTAATTAGGAATATTGATTAGTGGTTTTTAGTTGATTAGCTTTAATTTTCGTTTAGCTTTAATAGTCATTAATTCATTCCATCAAGCCATTAACTAGCATAATTAATTGAGTCGTAACCATTAGTGGAATTAATTGAGTTTTTAATCAGACTTTAATTCATCTTCGTTTATTGTTTAGTAGCCTTAATCATCACTCATAGTCATTAATCAACACTTGCATTAATTAGAGTCAGTTAATTGAATTAGGTTTTGTCCTTTTCGTGGGCCAGGTATCACTTTTGGAGGCCCATAGTCCAACAACTTGCCACTTGTCCACATATAAGGCTCCATGCGTGTTTCTCTCTCTCTCCCACCTCATACTCTCATACCACCTCACTCACACACATGGCCACATGCGTCCCTCCCTCTCTGCATGCAAAGCACCATGTGTCTCACACCTGTCTCACCCTCACCCCTCACCGTCGGCCATGCAACCGCTGCCGGAAGGTCATCAGAACCACCACAACGGTCGCCGGAAACAACAACGGTCGCCGGAAATCATCATCTGAAACTTCCTCCAACCTCACAATATTCATCATGTTCCTACCAATCTTTCCACCGGAAACCGCAACTCACCGGAAAACTCAAGAGTTTCCCAGAACTTCATCAAAAATTTCTAGATTTCCATCCGTCTTCCATCATTTGTTCATTAGGATCTTCATCATCATCAACGTTCATCACTCTTCTCCAGTTTTTCCAGATCGTGTCTAACAACTTCATGCATGTTCATCTTTTTCCAGTGATCCTCCAAGATCTCTTCATCGTTTCTTCCAGATTCTTCAAGATCTGCATCAAGATCTTCAATTCATCACCAATCATTTCTCAGAAAATCATCAAGATCTTCATCAGTTCTTAAATCAAATTTTCCAGATCTTCGTTCCACCTTCAAGAACTCCTTCAAACACGATCATCCCAACGCCAGAAAAACTTCAAGTTCGTCCTAACTTCACGAATCGTTCATCAGATCTTCGTCAAGATCTTAGTCGAGATCTTCGTCCAGAAGAACATTCAGAACTTTCCTCTGTGTTCATCGTCTTCACGTTTCTTCATCTAAACCCGATGATCTTTACACGCAACTTCAGATCCACAAACGATCTTTCGTCAACATCTTCCAACATCTCCAAATCAAAACGCCATGGATCTTCTTCACCTACCTTCAACGAGTTTTGCTTGTTTGTTATCCGGCTTTGCTTTTCTTAACAGGAAAGGGAAGAGAGCGTGAGGATTAAGGGAGGAAAGTTTGAGAACTGGAGAGTTGGATTTCGGAGTTTGATTTGAGATTTGAGGGAGGTGATGAGAGGTTGAGACGGAGGAAGTTTGAGAGGAGAATGGAAGACGGCGGTGTTGTGGCCAGCGGCGGCTGAGGATGAGTGATAGGGACTTAGGGTTTCTGAGGGGAGATTGAGAGAAGGAGGAAGATGGAAAGAGATTTGGACGGTGTTGGGCTAAACCCTTAGCCCAACGAGTTTTCCTGGACGCACTCCCCGTTTCATCACACACCTCCCTTTGGCTGTTGGCTTCAATTAGGAGTCTTTTGCTGATTGTTGGGATTGGCCCAACGAGTTGCCTCGCACCCCCGTTTTTCTCACTTATGCCCCTCTGGCTGTTGTTGCGGTGAAAATTGGATATCAAGCTATTAGATTAACTTGAATCTTAATTCTTTTACAATCGAACTTTAATTTATCCAAAGGAAAGGTCTAAATAAAGAAAAACCCTTTTCGCGATGTAGTAACAACACTAAGAGATTCGGGGATTGGGGGTTAGTTATACCTAGGGAAGGTGTTAGCACCCTAAGCATCTGTAGTACTCTACAGGAACCTTTTGTTTGATTGATTGCTAAGTTTGAAATATGTACTATGGATTAGGATAAGGGAGTTGGGATATAACCTAGAGTTATATACACTAAGTTTGCTCGCAAAGACATCGCATCTTCTGCCTACGTATCCTAACTAGGATAGAATCAGAGCAATCGTAGTTCACCTCACAATGGAAGAAGAACACTTGATTAGGATCAAGGTTCAAGGGGGAACAAACATGACAATGTTTTGTGTGGAGTTTGACAAAATTCCCTAATCTAAATTGTAATACTCAAAAGGGGAAGTAAGAAATCCTGACGATGATTCTTACATAGAGTTTGACAAACTCTATCCTAGGGTTCTAGTCGAAGAACACTCCTAGTACAGGTGGGTTTTTTTAGACTTAAATCAAGGTCTAATGGTTTCTAAACTAATATTAAAGTGACTTAATAAAGTCAAGGGATGGTGAATGAACTAATCATGACACATGGGTCAATGGAAAGACCTTTTCCTTTGGAAGGAGAGAGGGGAGGCAGCTGGGATAAGAGCTAACAAGCTTCATCACTTGGGGAAATAAAACATTAAGTAAATTAACAACATGATAAAGATACATTCATGGTGAGAACCATTAAATGAGCATGTGAAATGATAAAAATAAAAATGCATTGATGACAATCAAAGCAGATGAACAGGCGGGAACTGTGACGACAGATCGAGCTCAAGTAAGTTCAACAGAGGGGAAAAAATAAGCATGGTAACAACCAAAGATGAAATCTTAGCATGTTAACTAACATTTAAGGACATGAGTACAAGAAATTATCACAAACAATCACAAGTATAACAAGAGAAAAATTCATCTGCATACACGAAAACGATCACAAAATGCACTTAACTTGCATATAGCCAAAAGGGATGAAAATTTAGGCAAACATGGAATTTAAAAATATAGCATGAAAGTAGACATAAAAATAGACACAATGAAAAAAGAATTGGTGAAAAATGATAAATATTGAAGGAGATATGAATTTTTGAAATTTGGTTGAAAAATGGCAAAAATTGGTAAAAGGGTTGCCCTCCTCAGGGGTCGAACCCATGCTTGCAATGTAATAGGCGCTTAAGTGACAAGTTGATTACCACTGGGGTGGTTGTACATCCAAGTAAAAATGCCACCCCATAAACATATAGGGCGTATTTTCTAGGCAAGTTGGGCAAAAACATGAACATCAAACCAGTTTTGCATTTTCAAGTGTAACTCAGTCAATTCTCAATGGGTTTAAGCAAAATTTAGGTCTAAATTGCCTAGAATTTCATGAGGATCATAGTGGTGGCATTGGTTTTTTGAAATTCCTCCCCCAACTCAAAACCCGATAGTACATGCTTTGGAGATGTTTGGAATGCACTTTGATGTGTAACTCCTAATCCAATCAGTTTTAAATCAACATGATCATGCACACACACCACCTAAACATTAATGAATGAATTCATGCAAGAGGTAGAGTTCAAATCATGCTGTAATGGAAAGTACTATGTGAAATGCAAATCTTTTATGAATGAGATGCATGAAGAGATGAAGATCAAATTCCAAACAGTTTCAAACCAAACAGATCACATACACACCTTGAAAATACATTGATGAATGAATGTAGGCACAATGATAAGTTCAAAACTGGCCCTGGTGAAAAGTAGCAACCAATATGCAAAAATGGTATTGATGTGCTCATGAAGATGTTCAATTTTAATTCCAAGTATTTTCAAGTCAAACACATCATTCATACACACTATAGTCATGCTAGTAAGTGAGTCTAAATCACAATTTTGATGTAAAACAAACTGGTGTAAAAAGTGTTGTTCAAGCTGTCAATTTGTGTTTGTGAGGTGCAGGGCAATATCCAATTTCAATTCCAAGTACTTTCAAACCCTTTCAAACACACATACACCTTACATATATGTTATTAAGTGCATTCATGCCAAAGAAACAAATCAAAACAGTTGGATGAATGGAATGATGTGCAAGATGCAAAACTGTCATGAGAAATGCAGGTTGATGTTCAGTTTTGTTTCTATGTACATTTTTACCAATTTAAAAACTTACACACATTGAATACATGATGTTGGATGAGATTGGACACAAAGTAAGGCTTAAAACTGACTGGTATGAATGTAGTGTTCAATATGCAAACTTGTGTGTGTGAATTGCATGAGCATATTCAATTTCAATTCAAAACATTTTCAGACTAATTCAAACATATACACATCACATATACATGATATTGAGTGGATTCAAACATCAAAACAAGTTGGAAAAGGACTGCTATGAGAAATGGTTAACAAATTGCATGTTTATCATGAACATGAGGCATGATGAGATGAAACTTCAGTTCCAAACATTTTCTGATCCAATTGATCACACACATAGCACATATACATGATATTGAATGGATCTAAACAAGAATTGAGGCTAACAATAGACTGTCATGAAAAATGAGGGTTAAGTTGCAATATGGCAATTTTGATGCATATGTGAAAAGTTCAAATCAGGTTCTAGGCATATTTAGATCAAACCAACACTTCAAACATGTTATAAACATCCATACAAATGATTTCTAACATGTAGGCAAGTCATAAAACCAATTGAAATGAAAGTGACCTATTTGATGCAAATTGTTATATGAAATGCAAGAGCAACATCAAAACAGATTTGGAGGTATATTCATGTTAAACCAGTAGTGTACACATATTATATGAATGATGTTGGATGAATTTGAGCACCAGTTTAAACACCTCTAGACCTGAGACCACAACTGGCATGTTCATGACAGAATTTGATACAAGACATACACATGATGAACTCAAAATTCCAAAACATGAAATTATGGTGTAAAGTAATGATGGAGTGTTTACATACCTCTAGTAGACTGTGTTGAGCAGGTTTGATCAATAAGAAACCCAGAGAAAACTTCAAATGCACCTAGCTTTGGAGATTTCTTCTTTTTGAAGCAAGGATGCAAACTTCAAGGCAATTGGAGAAATAAGCTCCACCAATGATTCTTAACACTTTAGACAGTTGAGAACTGATATAAGGGAGGTGTTTGAGTGATTAGAACATCAAGCAAATTCCTAGAACAAGTTTTGACAGATTTTATGGCTTTTGGTCAAAGTAACTTGGTATGGGAATTGACTTTTTGAATGGTGAGGTTTTTGAATGGTCTAAGGTCTTGGACACCTTCTATATCATATTTAGAGATTGTGTGGATGATTGTTGGGGAGTTTTAGTATAGAGAAATGATTTTGGCAGCAATTGTACCAAGAAAGATTTTGGTGGTTTTTGGTGAAAATGTGATTTTGTGATTTTGAAGCAAAGTGTGCAAGAGCAAAGGCTTGAGCTTTCTCTGGTTTTTTAGAGTAGATATTGTGTGTCAAATGAAGTGGTGAAGGCCTCTATTTATAGGCAAATGAATGGAGGGGGCAGATTTGGAGATTTCCTCCATATGAAGGAAAGATTTACTTTTTTGATCAAACCTCCACAAAGAGGTTTCCTTGGCTGATAGGTAAGCTCTAAAGTCAAGATTCATGATGAGTTTGAAGTGGCTAAATGCAGGCTAGAATGCATAGGTTGATGGCTGGTTCAGATTTTTCTTTCCACCTCATGCTTGCCATTTTCACTTTAAGTGCAAGTTGTAAAGCCACTTGCAAACTTAGCTAATTCCATTTCCTCTGCATTTTCATTATATTTCCATGCTACAAAGTCCCTACATATCAGATAAAACATGTTTCAAAAGCTGAGATTGGCCCAACTGATCAAGGAATGATTTTTGAAAGTTTGTCAATGTGGGACTCAAGTATGAGAACACCAACTTGCCATAACCATAACTCTCAGCTCACAAATTCTTTTGAGATGTTCTAGTACTTTTTAGAAAGCACTCAAATAGCTCTAAAACATTCATGTTTTCCTAAGTTTCAAATTCTCAAAGGATCTTGACCAAAAAAATCTCTCAAAGTTGCTAAAAAATGAGCTTAAAAGTGAAATTTCTCTAAGTCTTTTTCCCTTCTTGAAATAAATTTGATCATAACTCCAAATCTACGCATCTTCTGATCATGGACCACTTAGGGAATTTTGTAGGATTTGTCAAGAGCTTTCCAATGAGCTTTGAAACAACTCAATTGGATGTAAGGTTAAGGAGTTATGGTTTAGCCCATTTCAAAACCCTAATTTCCCGATTTTTCGATTACTCCTTCATCCTTGATCCAATGGTCATGAAAATTGATAGGCAAGTGAAAAATGACATAAGGAACATTTTTGATTCACACTTTGAAGTCCATTTCCTTAAATTTGAAGAGTTGACTTTTTGGTCAACCGTACGATCGATCGGTGACTACCGAGTCGTCTGTTTGACACTCTGGACCTCCTGAGACTTTGATACTTCTTGAATGAACTTTATTAAGCTATATGAACTCCATGGATCATAATCCAACCATTAAAACACCTTCCAACACCAAAGTCAAACTACAGTTGACTTTTACTAGTCAAAACCCTAATCGGGTGCCCTGAAATGTGTTGTTCTTGATTCTGGGGTAACAACCTCAAATTGGATTCTCAATTGACATTATATGATACCCTTGGTCTTGTTTCATGATTGAACTAGTCTAAAACTTGGATTGATCACAAACGCTGAAGCTTTGATTTGACTGTACAAAACCCTGATTCATCTGTAACTTGACAAAGACAAACTTGCACTGGGTTAGGGTTAGATAATTTATGAGTATGCTCCTAAAATGATAATGAGAATCTAAGGGGTCAAAATTTGGGGTGCAACAGTTGCCCCTATTTAAATATCTTCACTAGATGGAACTGAGAGATGACAATCCTCGTAGAATCGCAATGAAAGGTATTTAAATATAGAAAACCAAAAATTTTGTCCCTTAGATCCGATGATATGCAAAAAGACAGGTCATGATATGCCATGAATTCTGAATGATGCCTTATGATGCTTGGATGCAAGACATATGCAGATGAAAGAAAAACAAAACAACGAGTAACTACTCATAGGACCTGGTTTTGGACTCGATACTGGGGGAAAACCGAGATATGACAATCAATAGTTCAAACATGACTAGTGATAACTGAGAGGAAAATTTCACATGAGGATGCAAGAATTCCAATGAAGATGACAATCTCACTGGGGAAGAGCAAACACTCCACTGGGGAGAGAAGCAAATTTCTACCGGGGAAAAGAGCGACTTTATACTAGGGAAGTGAAGAACTAGAGACGTGAACCACACCGGGGATGATCAGATGAGGAACTTCCTATAGTGAAGAGTTCAAACGGGATCTTTAGGAATGGACTAGAAACAAGGACAAAACATACTAGGGATACTAGTGACGACTAGATCTCTGAGACTTGTCTGGGGAACAAAGGTTTCACTGGGGATAATGATGTCACCCAGTTTTAACAGATGTTTCAAAATAGTGCTAGTAACCACTAGAATTTCCGGAGGTAATGGTAACGACCAACTTGAGATAACGACAAATGAGATTTCTCAAATCCAATTGGTAACACATAGGATTCCGACTTGGGAAATTGGTGAAGAACGAATTTCAAGCAATGCCAGTAACTACTGGACTTAAAGGAGATTGGTAACGACCAAGTCCGGGTACCAATGACGATTGGTTTTCAAGTAATGCCAGTTACGACTAGTCTTTGAAAGAAAACATGGTGAGACCAAATTAGGGTATACCTACACATGTGGCTATGAGAATGCTAGCAAGCTACTAGGCTTCAGCTGGGGAGGTCGGTAACGACCAAACCAAAAGACACCAATAACGATTGGATTTCAAATGACGCCAGTTACGACTGGACTTCATGGGGAAGAGTTGGTAACGACCAACAGGATACCAATGCCAATAGGATTTCGAACATCTGCCAGTTACGACTGGACTTAAACGGAAAATCAACTAGTAACGACCACACTTCACAGGGGATTTGCTAGTGATGACTAGACTTCAGAGGGAAAAAGTTGGTATCGACCAAACCAAAAAGGTAATAACGAGTGAAGTTAAGACAATGCCAGTTATGACTGGACTTTAAAGGAAAATATGGTGACGACCAAAAAGAATACAAATAACGATTGGATTCTAAAACAATGCCAGTTACAACTGGATTTGAAAGGAAAAAGGTGGCGACCGAATCAACAGATACCAACGAGTGGAATCAAGACAATGCTAGTTACGACTGGTCCTAACAAGAAATATGGTGACGACCAAAAGAATACCAATAACGATTGGCTTCTAAAACAATGCCAGTTACAACTGGACTTTAAACGGAAATTCACTAGCAGTGATTAGACATTCACAGGGACTCGACAGATAGCACACCGAACCCAGGAGACAAAATGAATCACACTGAACCCAGGCTGAAGGGTGTATGTAGGCTTGAAAATAAATCCAATCCTAACAGGGGAACAAAGCTTTAAACCAGCTAGTCAGAGATGACAAAGCAAATTCAAACAAATGCTCAGACATCTTCTACAGGGGACGAGTCTTCACATCATCATAAGAAGTTCTTGAGACAGTCTTCAAGCTTGATAGCCACCCATGACCAAAGGAACATCCGCAGTTCAACTTGCATACAATTCACCAGGGAGCACAACAGGATTGCGTATCAAAGCTTCTGCTACCCTGAGGTTTCGGGGAAGTATGATTTCCCTCGATTCTTTTCCATGAGTTGAAGTTTTTACGTTTGTTAATCTTTTCAAGTTTTATCCAATAATTTGACCCTAATGCTTTCAAAATTATCGTTGATCAACAAACAATATTTTGCATAACAAAGAAAATAAAGGAAATGGTAAATTTGCAAAAGAAAAAAATGGCTCAAAACTGATTTTATTCAAGAATGAAATCTTGCAAATGACAAAATTCCATAGAAGTTTTACAAGTGAAAAAAATGGCAAGGTGGACAAGGTTACATTGAATCACTTGACCAAACTATCCCTAAAGACTAAAACTCCCCAAAATCCTCTCTTCTGACAAGAGCGGTTGAGATGGTTTCTTTGTAGAATCTTCTGCGGTAGTGACAACTCATCTGATGCAGTGAAACGCCTTTGTCCCTAACTTTTTCCTGAATCGCCCTTTCGGGTTTTCAATCCACCGGGACGCTCATTTTTGCCTAAGCCGCCCTTTCGGGTTTTTCAACTTAGCGAGCTCTTATTTTCTTTTTTCTTTTTTTCTTTTTTCTTTTTCTTTTTTCTTTTCTCTTTCTCAACCCTAACTTTTGCATAAGCCGTTCTTTTTGAGTTTTCGGCTTATCGGGTTCTTTTAGGCGTAATATTTTTGTACTGCATCAGAATTCACTAGATGAGTAAGCTGCTCTCTATCCATGGTGGTGAGAATTAATGAGCCTCCTGAGAAGACTGTTTTCACAACAAACGGGCCGTCATAATTAGGCATCCATTTTCCCCGTGCATCTTTGTGAACTGGTAAAATCTTTTTGAGTACAAGCTCCCCTTCTCGGAATTCTTGGACACGAACTTTCTTGTCAAAAGCCCTCTTGATCCTTTTCTGATATAACTGACCATGACACATCGCAGACTTGTGTTTCTCGTTGATAAGATTCAACTGATCAAACCTTTCTCTCACCCATTCTGCTTCTTCAAGCTTGGTTTCCATTATGACTCTTAAAGAAGGTATTTCGACATCAATAGGAAGTACCGCATCCATTCCATATACCAAAGAAAAAGGGGTTGCCCCTGTTGAAGTGCGAACGGATGTTCTGTACCCATGCAAGGCAAATGGTAGCATCTCATGCCAATGTTTGTAAGTTTTCACCATCTTTTGCAAAATCTATTTGATGTTTTTATTTGCGGCTTCTACAGCTCCATTCATCTTGGGACGATAAGGGGAGGAATTGTGATGTTCAATTTTGAAGTCATCGCACAACTCTTTCATGATTTTGTTGTTCAAATTGGTACCATTGTCTGTTATGATTCGGCTCAGAATTCCGTAACGACAGATAATTTCCTTCTTGATAAAACGGGCCACCACTTGTCGAGTAACGTTGGTGTAGGATGCGGCTTCAACGCACTTTGTGAAATAATCAATAGCAACCAGAATAAATCGGTGTCCGTTAGAAGCTTTTGGCTCAATTGCCCCAATCATATCAATGCCCCACATAGAGAAATGCCACGGCGATGACAACACATTTAGCAACGTCGGAGGTACGTGCATCTTGTCCGCATAAATCTGAAACTTGTGACATTTCCTGGCATATTGAATACAGTCAGTTTCCAAAGTCAACTAGTAATAACCAGCCCTCAAAATCTTTCTAGACATAGCATATCCATTGGCGTGAGTGCCAAATATTCCCTCATGAACATCTTGCATTAACAAATCTGCTTCTCGTCTGTCGACACATCTAAGCAGGACCATATCATGATTTCTTTTGTAAAGCACATCATTGCTGAGAAAGAACTTGGATGCTAATCGTCTCAGAGTTTTCTTGTCAAGTGACGTAGCATCTGTTGGATACTCTTGTTTTAACAGGTAATTCTTTATGTCATGGTACCAGGGCTTCTCATCAGTTTCTTCTTCAACCATCTGACAGTAGGCTGGCTAGGTCTTGCGTTTAATTCGAATGAGAGTGGCATCATTGATATCCCTGATTTTCCACATTGAGGCAAACATGGCTAGGGCATCGGCAATGTGATTCTCATATCTTGGAACATGCTTGAAAGTAATTTCATCAAAATACTCAATCATCTTGACAATGTAGGCCCTGTAAGGGATCAAATTCTCATGTCTAGTCTCCCATTCTCCAGTAACTTGATAAATAACCAAAGCTGAATCCCCACTGACTTCAAGAAGTTTGATTTTGAGGTCGATAGCTGCTTCGAGGCCGAGAATGCATGCTTCATATTCGACGATATTGTTTGTGCAGTCGAAATCTATCCTGGCTGTGAATGGAGTGTAACCGCCCTCCGGATTCATTAAAACGGCGCCTACACCATGCCCACTGTAGTTGGAGGAACCATCAAACATCATCTTCCACCAAAGACTTGTCTGCGGGCCTTCATCAGGACCTGGCTCTTCACACTCTTTTACCAACATAATGTCTTCATCTGGGAAATCAAATTTGAGAGACTCATAATCTTCCACTGGTTGATCTGCAAGATATTCTAACAAAACACTACCCTTGATAGACTTCTGGGCTACATACTAGATGTCGTATTCTGATAATAACATATGCCAACGGGCGAGCCTTTCGGTCTGAGCAGGCTTTTCAAAAATATACTTTATCGGATCCATTTTTGAAATCAACAAAGTGGTATGACAAATCATGTATTGCCTCAAGCGTCTAGCAGCCCATGCCAAGGCACAACAAGTTTTCTCCAGAAGTGAATATCGGCTTTCACAGTTGGTAAACTTCTTACTCAAATAATAAATAGCATGTTCTTTTCGTCCAGACTCATCCTGCTGACCTAACACACAACCCATTGAATTCTCAAGCACCATCAAATACATGAAGAGAGGTCTTCCCGGAACAGGAGGTATTAAGATCGGAGGCTCTTGGAGATAACCCATAATCTTATCAAATGCTTGCTGACAATCTGAATTCCAAACAACCGTCTGGTCCTTGCGTAATAATTTGAAGATGGGCTCACAAGTAGGAGTCATATTGGAAATAAATCTGGATATGTAGTTCAGTCTTCCAAGAAAACCTCTGACTTGCTTCTTAGTTTGTGGAGCTGGCATATCTTGAATGACTCGGACTTTATTTGGATCCACCTCAATCCCACGGTGACTGACAATGAAACCGAGTAACTTCCAAGATCTTACTCCAAAGGTACACTTGGCTGGATTTAGTCTCAACTGATATTTCCTGAGTCTCTTAAATAATTTCAAAAGATGTTCCAAATGGTTCTCCTCACTTTGAGATTTGGTGATCATGTCGTCGACATATACCTCTATCTCCTTGTGCATCATGTCATGAAATAAAGTCACCATTGCCCTTTGATAAGTAGCACCTGCGTTTTTCAGACCGAAAGGCATAACTTTGTAACAGTAACTCCCTCACGGAGTAATGAAAGTAGTTTTTCCATGTCATCATGATCCATCTTAATTTGATTGTAACCGGAGAAACCATCCATAAATGAGAAAACTGCAAAGCGAGCCGTATTATCCACCAATGTATCAATATGCGGCAAAGGGAAATCATCCTTCGGACTAGCCTTGTTCAGGTCTCTATAATCCACACACATTCTGACTTTCCCATCCTTTTTTGGTACAGGTACAATATTGGCCACCCATTCGGGGTATTTGGACACTGCTAAGAAACCGGCGTCAATCTACTTTTTCACTTCATCTCGAATCTTGAGAGCCATGTCAGGTCTTGTTCTTCGGAGCTTTTGTTTAACCGGTGGGCATTCTGGTCGAAGCGGTAATTTGTGAACCACTATGTCAGTGTCTAAACCCGACATATCTTGGTATGATCAAGCAAATACATCCATATACTCTTTCAGAAGCTTCTCTATTTACTGTTTGACTTCTGCCCCTAGAGCTGCCCCAATCTTGACCTCTTTCTTGTCTTCTTCGGTGCCAAGATTAATGACTTCTACCTGTTCTTGGTGGGGTTGAAGCTCTGTGTACTCATGATGTGCCAATTTTACCAGTTCACCAGGGATTTCAAAATTTTCATACTCATCTTCAACTTGGTATATTGGTGAATCAGAGTCAGGAGGGAATGCAAAATCATAGGATTCATTGGGTTTTAGGACATCACTGCCCGTTGGAATGGCTTAATTTATTAAAACACACAAAGACAAATGCAGCATACAAAAGAGAAAATTGTCTTGGGTTTTTTAAGACTGCCATTTTTCTTTTAAAATGAAAGCAAAAGCAGTAACGGAAATAACACAAGGAAATTAACAAAATAGTTCGTTTTTCATTGATTTTCTTGAAAGCATGAGGCCCTTACAAAACATTCCTATAGCCTTGGGCATGGCTATGGAGATTCAAAACAACAACAAGAAAAGAAAGACAAACAAATTATTTTAACTCAGGAAAGAGCATAGGAATCTCGATAGCTTCCCAGTTGCTCAAGGCAGAGTTGCAATGATACACTAACTGTTCAAGGTCTTCATCTTCAAACTCTTCTTCCATAACACTGACTTGGAAACCTCCACTGATGAATACCTCTTGTATAGTCTTTGGGCGTCCTTTGTCATGTGTCGGTGCTTCATCATGAGTTGGTTTGTAACCCAACCCTTGGCGGTCCATCTTTGGCTTCACTTCAATAACCTCTCCCCAACCTGCAGGAGTACCTTCTTCCAGTGTAGACTTGATGCTCTGAGCGGATGCAATAGACGGACCACTCTTAGCCACTGTTTCCTCTAACATCACTGCATTAGCTATCTCGAGTGCCTGAAAGGAAGTTTCTAACGCGCCTTCATCTGCCTCAATATACTTAAATGATGACAGATTGCTCACCATTAGGTCCTCTTCACCGTGTACAATCACTAACTTATCATTCACAACAAATTTCATTCTCTGATGCAATGTGGAAGTCACTGCCCCAGCCGCGTGAATCCACGGTCGTCCCAACAAACAACTATAAGCTGGGTTAATGTCCATGACTTGGAATGTAATATCGAACACATGAGGTCCGATCATGATTGGCAATTCTACCTCTCCAACAACTGTTCTTCTTGAACCATCAAAAGCTTTTACAATCAATGACGTCGGTTTCATTTCTACCCCTGCATATGCTAACCTTGTGAGCGATCTTGCGGGCAATACATTTAATGAGGATCCAGTGTCAACTAAAACTCGTGCCATTGTGTCTTCCTGGCACCTGACAGATATGTGCAATGCACGGTTGTGATTGCGTCCTTCTTTTGGCAACTCTGCATCACTAAAACTCAGCGTGTTACATGGAGTAATGTTGGCTACTACCGAATCAAATTGGCCGAGAGTTATCTCTTTTGTAACATGTGCCTGCCTCAACACTTTTTGCAGAGCTTCTCTGTGAGCTGGAGAGTTCATCAAGAGAGACA
The DNA here is from genome assembly GCA_963859935.3 of Lathyrus sativus. Classification (NCBI taxonomy): domain Eukaryota; kingdom Viridiplantae; phylum Streptophyta; class Magnoliopsida; order Fabales; family Fabaceae; genus Lathyrus; species Lathyrus sativus. The sequence continues at coordinate 172,318,170 of OZ012736.1, forward strand.
AGATCGATATCTTTGATGGGGTTTGGTGAAGCTGATCAATAACCTTGCAATCACTTTTCTGAATAATCCTTAAGAATTCCTCTTTTGGAGTGACTATTGTTATCTTTGGCTGATAGATTCGACCACTACGGGTCATTTTGCTTGTACCTGTAATGTTTGTCCCGTCCACTTGGTGGTCTTTCACTGTCTCTTTCTGACTAACTCTCCCAGATCCTCGGTCTATCACAGTCATGTCATATTTCCATGGAACGGCCTTTGTGCTTTTAAAAGGGAATGGTTTTGGTTTCTGAATAATAACCGGTTGAGGTTGATCGATAGCCGACTTGTTGAAGACAAATTTTACACTTTTGTTGGTCGTATTGAACACTAGAACTCTCTCACCTTTCTTTGGTAAATTAAAAACAGGCTCAATTACTGAAACCTTTCCTTTCCTCACTTTGCTGCATACTTGCAATACTCCATCATCAATCAATCTTTGTATATCTCTTCGTATCACATCACACCCTCTAGAATCAATAGAACATTCTTCACAATCATTATGGGTACCTTCTATCAATCCCGCTTTCAACAGCTTCTCATGAAGTAACTTTACCGGAGTCTTGATTTCTGACACACCTCGGACTGTCTTTTCATCTGAAACTTCTTCTACAACATTAACCCCTCCATGATTCGGCAATGGATTGCTTTTAACATTAGGGGGTACATCATCAAAAGATAAGATCTTCTTTTCCATCAACTCCCTGACAAGATGTTTTAAGGCAAGACAACCTTCTAAATCATGACCGGCAGCTCCTTCGTGAAAGGCACAATGAGCATTTGGATTATAGTGAGGAGATGTAGTGTCTGGATTTAACGGTCGTGTTGTTACCAATCCTTGATGCACCAAGGAGGGGTACAACTCTGTGTAAGTCATCGGTATCTGAGGAAGTGGAGGTTTTGTTGTTGGTCTCTGGTTCTAGTAGTTCTGTCTAGGTGCCTGAGCTCTAGGCTGATGGTGTTGTTGATAGGGTGGAGCGTTGGGCGCTCGTTGATACCCTTGTTGAATTGGCTGATATACAGGCGCTGGCATTGCCTGATAGCTGGGAATAGGATGATTGAAAGCCAGAGTTACAACTGCCACATATGGTTGTTGGGCATACTGCAACGGATACATTGGTCGTTATTGTTGGGATTGCTGAACATAACTTTCTTGAGGCTGCTGAACAAAGCCTTGCTGAGGTTGTTGAACATAACTTTGCTGATATTGTTGGTAAGGCGGTCTCCAGGCGCAACTCTTTCTTCCCACAGTTACTGCATTTATCTCCCCTTCTTTCTTTTTATGAAAATTACTGCTAAACTTCTTGACATTGTTGTTACCAGAACTGCTGGAACCACTAGCCACCTTTCCATTCTTCATTCCCAACTCCACTCTCACCCCTACTGCTACTATATCAGAAAAACTTGTGGTTACACTACTGATCATTTTCTCATAAAACTCTGGTCTCACCGTGTCGACGAACCAATCTGTCAGCTCTCTTTCACTCAAAGTTGGTTCCACCTGAGAGGCGGTTTCCCTCCACCGTTGTGCATACTCTTTGAAGGATTCTGAACTCTTCTACGACATGCTCATTAATTGTCTTCTATCAGGTGCTAAATCCATGTTGTACTTGTAATGTTTTACAAAAGCATCGGCAAAGTCTTAGAAACTGTGAATACGAGACTGATCCAAACCCAAATACCATTTAGCAGGAGCTCCTTTCAAACTATCTTGGAAATAATGAATCATCGACTTGTCATCTTCTACGTAAGAGGCCATTCTTCGGTAATACATAATCAGATGCGTCCGAGGACAAGTAGCCCCAGAATACTTATCAAAATTGGGAACCTTGAATTTCGGCGGAATTACCAATCCAGACACTAAGCACATATCTCTGGCATTAGTACCAAAGATGTCATTTCCTTCCATTGCTCTAACTTTCCTGCCTATAGTCTCTACACTTTCTTTCAACTTATCATGTCGTCCACTCTCCTCTTCATACCCGTCGAGACCTTCGTACACTTGTGGAGGATTATGAAAAACAGGGCGCGCTTGAATCTGAACAGAAGGCTGAGTGTAATTAGGAATAACTTGAGGAACTTCTACCCCTAGGGGAACTGCTTGTTGAATGACTGCTGGTGTAGGTACAAAGCCAGGAGGTAACCCATATGGTGGAATATTTGCAACAGTGACTGTCGTTGGGATCGGCTTTACAGCTATGCCAATGATTTCAGAAACAACAGTGGCTTGAGTGTCCAACTTTTCACGAATGATCTGTAGGGCTTCCATGATCTGCCCCATGTCTCCTCGTAGCTCTCTGAGTTCATTATCAATCCTGTCCACATCCAAATTCTTTCCTTCCATTCTTAGGCGAGCTTGGGCTCGGGTGTTGTATCGGTGTTGAGGATTCAGTGTGATTCTTTCTGGAGATAAGACATCGAGATGAGACGCAACACAAGAACATGCACATGCAATGCTTATGAATGCAAAATGTAACAATGCAAAATTAATCATTCAAGGAATCCAAAGAAATATTTGCAAAAATTATAACAATGGGGAAATAAGAAAATTCAAAGTCTTCATAGATTAATAATTGAGAGTTTTACAACAATGATTCTGAAACTGAAATACAAGTCTCCAATGCAGATACATGATGAAATAAAATAGAAAACAAAAAGATCTTAGGTCTTCTGGTTGGAGGGCCCTTCGTCTTCTAGCTGATTCCTCTTTCCACCTTGATGGACCAACTCTTGCAGCTCCTCCTTCTCTTGCATAACCCTAAAATACTTATCGCTCCAAGCGTTTCCTTCTTTTTCATCTTTTGCCAAGGCAACTTTCAATTCTTCTACGAGAGTAGGTTTGGGTGAGTCAGGCTCAAAGCGAGTGTAGAACATCTTCAACGCTGCTTCTTTTACCCATGATAAGTAAGATTCTGAAACAGTAGTGTCGTGGTAACCTAGGGCAGTTACTCCCCTCGTGTGGACATGACGCCAAGCATACACAATTCGAGCCTTGTAAGCGGGATTCTTCCCCTCTTCAATGTAGAAGCTTCTCAAAAAGTCTGGGTCTGGTTCATCCTCCATCGGGTGTCCCAACTGGCGACGAGCTAAAATAGGATTATAGCTGATGCAACCATTAATGTTGATGAGCGGTACATTCGGGAAATCTCTACAACTTTGAATCATGGCTATCCCCCCATACCTAGGGTCATACCATTTGATATCTGAATGTTTGAGTAACAATAGCTTTTCAATCTAGGAGAACCCATTCTGCTTATCCCAGAGGGCTGGACTTTATGGCAAGTGCGAAATAAACCACTTGTGCAAGAGAGCGGTGCAACACTCAATCTGACCAACTCCATAACGGTTCCTACGGTGGATGGAAAAGTACACATCAGCCAACAAGGTAGGTACAAGATTCTTGATTAAGAAAAGGTTAATTGCATTTGCGTCTACAAAATCATTAGCAGTCGGGAATAGGAACAATCCATAGATTAGTAAAACCAGGATGGCCTCAAATGCTTCAATATTCTTCGACACGGCATAACCTTGAGGTTTTTGATATAGGAACATAGCTAGAAATCCATGCAACCCTCCCTTAGCAATCATATGTGATCGTACCTCGTCCACCTCCAAATACGTGGCCTCTGCAACTGCTCTTTCATTAGGAGTCCCTTCTCTTCCAGAAAATGGTCTAGGAGTGACGCCTACTCCCATCAGGGCGAAATATTCTTCCAAGGTTGGAAACAACTGATAATCTGGAAATGTGAAACAGTGGTAGGTTGAATCATAGAACTGCACGAGTGCGGACAACATCTCTTCATATACTTGAACTTCTAGCAAATACAGCATATTCCCATACTTCCCTCTGAACGCCTCGGGGTCTTCTACTAAACTTCACAGTTTCTTCAAGTTCTCCAATTTTGGTCTTTGGAACACAATCTTTGCTTTCTTTCCAGAATCCATCCTATAATATATGCAAAACAATCTTTAGTTCCTTGAATGATTAATTAATGAGAATGCAAATGCAAAGGTTTCATGGAACTCGGATCAAAACATCATTTAATTTCATTGATTTTTCAAGTTTTGAATTACAAAATAGTACATCTTACAAAAAGTCCTAAACATAGAGCTAAAGATATTCTAACAAAAGTCCTTTCTTGCTTTGATCTTCTTGAGTTCTTCTTCTATCTGTGTCTTCTCAAGAATGAGCTTGTCTACCATTAACTTCCATGGAGTTGACTGATGGCTGGAATAAAATAAATCTTCATGCGCCTTCCTTTTCTTACAAGCAATCATTTCTTCATCCTTCACCTGAAGTTGTCTACGGAGTTCATTATTTTCTTCCACGGCCACTTGGTACTTGTACCTCCATGCTACTTCAGTTTGTTGTGATTTCCTCAAAGCGATCTTCAACTTCTCCTCTTCAGACATAAAGATCATTGGGGGTTCCTCTTTCAACACCATGGGTGCCTGCTGAGGATAAGGCATCTTCAGCTGAATGGCTCTCTTTCGGACCCATTGGAGATAAGGCTCGAGAGAGATGCAATTAGGTTTCCCTAAGTCTTCCTTTCCTTTAGTATGCACATGACCCCAAGCTTTTAGGATCTCTTTTCTTAATTCTGATTCTCCCTTAAAGAAAATATTCTCCACATGAGCGCTATTGGGTTTGTCCTTCAAAGGATATCCAAGCTGTCGGCGGACGAGAACAGGGTTGTAACTGATTCCTCCATTTGTACCAAGAAGAGGTACGTTACCAAAAATTCCACAACTGTCAATAATCTTTATCCCATCGTAATTACGGCTGTACCAATCAATATCTGAGTGAGTGAGAGCCATAACCTTTTGAGACCACCAACCCTCCTTCCAAAAAGCATGAGTCTTAGGTAAGTGAGAAATAAACCACTTGTATAATAAAGGGACACAGCAGATAATCATTCCTCCCTTATGCAAATTCCTCAGATGAACAGAGTGATAGGCGTCAGCTAGTAAAGTAGGCACATGGTTTTTCTTCAAGAAAATCTTAATGGCATTGAGATCCACAAAAGTATCAAAACTCGGAAACAAGAAGATCCCATAAATGAGCAAGGCGGGGATAGCCTCGAATGCATCCATACTCAAATGATCAGCATAGTATTGGGTCTTCCCAACCAAGAACTCGACAATCAAACCAAATACTCCTCCTTTAGTAACCATATTTTTCTGAATATCCACCAATCCCAAACGTGTAGCTTTAGCAATTTCTTCCTCCTTAGGGTCCTTCTCCATGATTGGAAAAGGAGAGTCTTCAAGAATAGGCAAACCAATCAAGCAAGAATATTCCTCAAGTGTAGGTACCAGCTGATAATCAGGAAAAGTGAAACCATGATAGAGTGGATCATAAAACTAGAGAAGTGTGGAGAGAAGTCCCAGATCCATCTTCCTTTTTACTTTCAACAATGACAATAAATTCCCATACCTGCTCTTGAATCCTTCTAGATCTGTTATCAAAGTGCTCAACCTCTCTATGTCATCCAAGTTAGGACTTTTGTAAGTGTACTTTATAGTTTTCTTTTTTCCATTATCCATGAGGATCCTAATGTTTACAAACAAAATCTGAGTTCCATGAAACTTTTATGATATGAATGCATGAATGCACAAACACAGGTAAGCACAAAATCACATATACACAAAGGTAAAGAGGTGAAGGTTTAGGTTTGGAAAACATGAGCATGGAGCCAAGGTCTACCCATCCCAAAAGTATGTACTAGGGCTTTCAAAAATTGTAGAACAAGGTTCTAAAAAGGTTCCCGGAGTCCTCGACCCATCTTTCGGGTATTATCAATTTCCCAAATACTTGGTGGTCGATAATATTCTCAAGAGAGTCTCATCCAAGTGTAGTGTCGCGTATCAACTATTTCGGAATTACTCCCTTATAGTCATCGCACTACGTCCTAATAAAGCCAAAGTGGGGAAAAGGTAATCTAAAGGTCCTCAGTATCACGGGCTCCCATGTAGAAAGTAGCATTGTGTTCACGAATACTCGATCAACAATACTAAATCTCAGAAGGGCCTCTACTGAGCAGTGGTTTTCTCAAGTTAGCTTGGTCGGGAATCAACTCCCTATAAGCCTTCTTGAATATACCTCCATCCTATCATAAGTATGCTCAAACACGGGTATAGTGTTGTCTCACCATTCCAAGTTCCCAAGATCCAACAGGGCATATATATACATATTTACAAGTATTCACAAATATAGCAAGTATTAAAACAAGATAGGCTAAACCCTCAAAGCAATAAACTTGTCCCCAGTGAAGTCGCCATTTCTGTTGCGGTGAAAATTGGATATCAAGCTATTAGATTAACTTGAATCTTAATTCTTTTACAACCGAACTTTAATTTATCCAAAGGAAAGGTCTAAATAAAGAAAAACCTTTTCGCGATGTAGGAACAAGGCTAAGAGATTCAGGGATCGGGGGTTAGTTATACCTAGGGAAGGTGTTAGCACCCTAAGCATCTGTAGTACTCTACAGGAACCTTTTGTTTGATTGATTGCTAAGTGTGAAATATGTACTATGGATTGGGATAAGGGAGTTGGGATATAACCTAAAGTTATATACACTAAGTTTTCTCGCAAAGACATCGCATCTTCTGCCTACGTATCCTAACTAGGATAGAATCAGAGCAATCGTAGTTCACCTCACAAGGGAAGAAGAACACTTGATTAGGATCAAGGTTCAAGGGGGAACAAACATGACAATGTTTGTGTGGAGTTTGACAAAACTCCCTAATCTAAATTGTAATACTCAAAAGGGGAAGTAAGAAATCATGACGATGATTCTTACATAGAGTTTGACAAACTCTATCCTAGGGTTCTAGTTGAAGAACACTCCTAGTACAGGTGGGTTTTTTTTAGGCTTAAAGCAAGGTCTAATGGTTTCTAAACTAAGATTAAGGTGACTTAACAACGTCAAGGGATGGTGAATGAACTAATCATGACACAGGGGTCAATGGAAAGACCTTTTCCTTTGGTAGGAGAGAGGGGAGGCAGTTGGGATAAGAGCTAACAAGCTTCATCACTTGGGGAAAGAAAACATTAAGCAAAGTAACAACATGATAAAGATAAATTCATGGTGAGAACCATTAAATGATCATGTGAAATGATAAAAATAAATATGCATTGATGATAATCAAAGTAGATGAACAAGCGGGAACTGTAACGACAGATCAAGCTCAAGTTCAACAGAGGGGACAAAATAAGCATGGTAACAACCAAAGATGAAATCTTAGCATGTTAAATAACATTTAAGGACATGAGTACAAGCAAGTATCACAAACAATCACAAGTATAACAAGAGAAAAATTTATCTACATACACGAAAACGATCACAAAACGCACTTAACTTGCATATAGCCAAAAGGGATTAATATTTAGGAAAACATGGAATTTAAAAATATGGCATAAAAATAGACACAATGAAAAAAGAATGGGTGAAAAATGATAAATATTGAAGGAGATATGAATTTTTGAAATTTGGTTGAAAAATGGCAAAAATTGGTAAAAGGGTTGCCCTCCTGAGGGGTCGAACCCATGCTTGCAAGGTAATAGGCGCTTAAGTGACAACTTGATTACCACTGGGGTGGCTGTACATCCAAGTAAAAATACCACCCCATAAACATATAGGGGGTATTTTCTAGGCAAGTTGGGCAAACACATGAACATCAAACCAGTTTTGCATTTTCAAGTGTAACTCAGTCAATTCTCAATGGTTTTAAGCAAAATTTAGGTCTAAATTGCCTAGAATTTCATGAGGATCACAGTGGTGGAATTGGTTTTTTGAAATTCCTCCCCCAACTTAAAACCCGAAAGTACATGCTTTGGAGATGTTTGGAATGCACTTTGATGTGTAACTTCTAGTCCAATCAGTTTTAAATCAACATGATCATGCACACACACCACCTAAACATTAATGAATGAATTCATGCAAGAGGTAGAGTTCAAATCATGCTGTAATGGAAAGTACTATGTGAAATGAAAATCTGTTATGAATGAGATGCATGAAGAGATGAAGATCAAATTACAAACAGTTTCAAACCAAACAGATCACATACACACCTTGAAAATACAATGATGAATGAATGTAAGCACAATGATAAGTTCAAAACTGGCCCTGGTGAAAAGTAGCAACCAATATGCAAAAATGGTATTGATGTGCTCATGAAGATGTTCAATTTTAATTCCAAGTATTTTCAAGTCAAACACATCATTCATACACACTATAGTCATGCTAGTAAGTGAGTCTAAATCACAATTTTGATGTAAAACAAACTGGTGTAAAAAGTGGTGTTCAAGCTGTCAATTTGTGTTTGTGAGGTGCAGGGCAATATCCAATTTCAATTCCAAGTACTTTCAAACCCTTTCAAACACACATACACCTTACATATATGTTATTGAGTGCATTCATGCCAAAGAAACAAATCAAAACAGTTGGATGAATGGAATGATGTGCAAGATGCAAAACTGTCATGAGAAATGCAGGTTGATGTTCAGTTTTGTTTCTATGTATATTTTGACCAATTTAAACACTTACACACATTGAATACATGATGTTAGATGAGATTGGACACAAAGTAAGGCTTAAAACTGACTGGTATGAATGTAGTGTTCAATATGCAAACTTGTGTGTGTGAATTGCATGAGCATATTCAATTTCAATTCAAAACATTTTCAGACTAATTCAAACATATACATGATATTGAGTGGATTCAAACATCAAAACAAGTTGGTAAAGGACTGCTATGAGAAATGGTTCACAAATTGCAAGTTTATCATGAATATGAGGCATGATGAGATGAAACTTCAGTTCTAAACATTTTTCTGATCCAATTGATCACACACATAGCACATATACATGATATTGAATGGATCTAAACAAGAATTGAGGCTAACAATAGTCTGTCATGAAAAATGAGGGTTAAGTTGCAATATGGCAATTTTGATGCATATGTGAAAAGTTCAAATCAGGTTCTAGGCATATTTAGATCTAACCAACACTTCAAACATGTTATAAACATCCATACAAATGATTTCCAACATGTAGGCAAGTCATAAAACCAATTGAAATGAAAGTGACCTACTTGATGCAAATTGTTATATGAAATGCAAGAGCAACATCAAAACCGATTTGGAGGTATATTCATGTTAAACCAGTAGTGTACACATATTATATGAATGATGTTGGATGAATTTGAGCACCAGTTTAAACACCTCTAGACCTGAGACCACAACTGGCATGTTCATGACAGAATTTGACACAAGACATACACATGATGAACTCAAAATGCCAAAACATGAAATTATGGTGTAAAGCAATGATGGAGTGTTTACATACCTCTAGTAGACTGTGTTGAGCAGGTTTGATCAATAAGAAACCCAGAGAAAACTTCAAATGCACCTAGCTTTGGAGATTTCTTCTTTTTGAAGCAAGGATGCAAACTTTAAGACAGTTGGAGAAATAAACTCCACCAATGATCCTTAACACTTTAGACAGTTGAGAACTGATATATATGGGAGGTGTTTGAGTGATTAGAACGTCAAGCAAATGCCTAGAACAAGTTTTGACAGATTTTATGGCTTTTGGTCAAAGTAACTTGGTATGGAAGTTGACTTTTTGAATGGTGAGGTTTTTGAATGGTCTAAGGTCTTGGAAACCTTCTATATCATATTTAGAGATTGTGTGGATGATTGTTGGGGAGTTTGAGTGTAGAGAAATGATTTTGGCAGCAATTGTACCAAGACAGATTTTTGTGGTTTTTCGTGAAAATGTGATTTTGTGATTTTGAAGCAAAGTGTGCAAGAGCAAAGGCTTGAGCTTTCTCTGGTTTTTTAGAGTAGATATTGTGTGTCAAATGAAGTGGTGAAGGCCTCTATTTATAGGAAAATGAATGGAGGCGGCAGATTTGGAGATTTCCTTCATATGAAGGAAAGATTTACTTTTTTGATCAAACCTCCACAAAGAGGTTTCTTGGCTGATAGGTAAGCTCTAAAGTCAAGCTTCATGATGAGTTTGAAGTGGATAAATGCAGGATAGAATGCATAGGTTGATGGTTGGTTCAGATTTGTCTTTCCACCTCATGCTTGCCATTTTCACTTTAAGTGCAAGTTGTAAAGCCACTTGCAAGCCCACTTGCAAACTTGGCTAATTCCATTTCCTCTGCATTTTCATTGTATTTCCATGCTACAAAGTCTCTACATATCAAATAAAACATGTTTCAAATGCTGAGATTGGACCAATTGTTCAAGGAATGATTTTTGAAAGTTTGTCAATGTGGGACTCAAGTGTGAGAACACCAACTTGCCATAACCATAACTTTCAGCTCACAAATTCTTTTGAGATTTTCTAGTACTTTTTAGAAAGCCCTTAAATAGCTCTAAAAAATTCATGTTTTCATTAGTTTCAAATTCTCAAAGGATCTTGGCCAAAAAAATCTCTCAAAGTTGCTAAAAAATGAGCTTAAAAGTGAAATTTCTCTAAGTCTTTTTCCCTTCTTGAAATGAATTTGATCATAACTCCAAATCTATGCATCTTCTGATCATGGACCACTTAAGGACTTTTGTAGGATTTGTCAAGAGCTTTCCAATGAGCTTCGAACCAACTCAATTGGATGTGTGGTTAAGGAGTTATGGTTTAGCCCCTTTCAAAACCCTAATTTCCCGATTTTTCGATTACTCCTTCATCCTTGATCCAATGGTCATGAAAATTGATAAGCAAGTGCAAAATGACATCAGGAACATTTTTGATTCACACTTTGAAGTCCAATTCCTTAAATTTGAAGAGTTGACTTTTTGGTCAACCGTACGATCGATCGATGACTACCGAGTCGTCTGTTTGACACTCTGGACCTCCTGAGACTTTGATACTTCTTGAATGAAAATTATTAAGCTATATGAACTCCATGGATCATAATCCCACCATTAAAACACCTTTCAACACCAAAGTGAAACTACAGTTGACTTTTACTGGTCAAAACCCTAATTGGGTGCCCTGAAATGTGCTGTTCTTGATTCTGGGGTAACAACCTCAAATTGGATTCTCAATTGACATTATATGATACCCTTGGTCTTGTTTCATGATTGAACTAGTCTAAAACTTGGATTGATCACAAACCCTGAAGCTATGATTTGACTGTACAAAACCCTGATTCATCTGTAACTTGACAAAGACAAACTTGCACTGGGTTAGGGTTAGATAATTTATGAGTATGCTCCTAAAATGATAATGAGAATCTAAGGGGTCAAAATTTGGGGTGCAACAGTTGCCCCTATTTAAATATCTTCACTAGATGGAACTGAGAGATGACAATCCTCGTAGAATCGCAGTGAAAGGTATTTAAATATAGAAAACCAAAAATTTTGTCCCTTAGATTCGATGATATGCAAAAGGACAGGTCATGATATGCCATGAATATTGAATGATGCCTTATGATGCTTGGATGCAAGACATATGCAGATGAAAGAAAAACAAAACAATGAGTAACTACTCATGGGACCTGGTTTTGGACTCGATACTGGGGGAAAACCGAGATATGACAATCAATAGTTCAAACATGACTAGTGATAACTGAGAGGAAAATTTCACATGAGGATGCAAAAATTCCAATGAAGATGACAATCTCATTGGGGAAGAGCAAACACTCCACTGGGGAGAGAAGCAGAATTCCACCGGGGAAAAGAGCGACTTTATACTAGGGAAGTGAAGAACTAGAGACGTGAACCACACTGGGGATGATCAGATGAGGAACTTCCTATAGTGAAGAGTTCAAACGGGATCTTTAAGAATGCACTAGAAACAAGGACAAAACATACTGGGGATACTAGTGACGACTAGATCTCCGAGACTTGTCTGGGGAACAAAGGTTTCACTGCGGATAATGATGTCACCCAGTTTTAACAGATGGTTCAAAACAGTGCTAGTAACCACTAGAATTTCCGGAGGTAATGGTAACGACCAACTTGAGATAACAACAAATGAGATTTCTCAAATCCAATTGGTAACACATAGGATTCTGACTGGGGAAATTGGTGACGACCGAATTTCAAGCAATGCCAGTAACTACTGGACTTAAAGGAGATTGGTAACGACCAAGTCCGGGTACCAATGACGATTGGTTTTCAAGTAATGCCAGTTACGACTGGTCTTTGAAAGAAAACATGGTGACGACCAAATCAGGGTATACCTACACATGTGGCTATGAGAATGTTAGCAAGCTACTAGGCTTCAGTTGGGGAGGTCGGTAACGACCAAACCAAAAGACACCAATAACGATTGGATTTCAAATGATGCCAGTTACGACTGGACTTCATGGGGAAGAGTTGGTAACGACCAACAGGATACCAATGCCAATAGGATTTCGAACATCTGCCAGTTACGACTGGACTTAAACGGAAAATCAACTAGTAACGACTAGACTTCACAGGGAATTTGCTAGTGACGACTAGACTTTAGAGGGAAAAAGTTGTTATCGACCAAACCAAAAAGGTAATAACGAGTGAAGTTAAGACAATGCCAGTTATGACTGGACTTTAAAGGAAAATATGGTGACGACCAAAAAGAATACAAATAACGATTAGATTCTAAAACAATGCTAGTTACAACTGGATTTTAAAGGAAAAAGGTGGCGACCGAATCAACAGATACCAACGAGTGGAATCAAGACAATGCCAGTTACGACTGGTCCTAACAAGAAATATGGTGACGACCAAAAGAATACCAATAACAATTGGCTTCTAAAACATTGCCAGTTATAACTGGACTTTAAACGGAAATTCACTAGCAGTGATTAGACATTCACAGGGACTCGACAGATAGCACACCGAACCCAGGAGACAAAATGAATCACACTGAACCCAGGCTGAAGGGTGTATGTAGGCTTGAAAATAAATCCAATCCTAACAGGGGAACAGAGCTTTAAACCAGCTAGTCATAGATGACAAAGCAAATTCAAACAAATGCTCAGACATCTTCTACTGGGGACGAGTCTTCACATCATCATAAGAAGTTCTTGAGACAGTCTTCAAGCTTGATAACCACACATGACCAAAGGAACATCCGCAGTTCAACTTGCTTACACTTCACCAGGGAGCGCGACAGGATTGCGTATCAAAGCTTCTGCTACCCTGAGGTTTCGGGGAAGTATGATTTCCCTCGATTCTTTTCCATGAGTTGAAGTTTTTACGTTTGTTAATCTTTTCAAGTTTTATCCAATAATTTGACCCTAATGCTTTCAAAATTATTGTTGATCAACGAAACAATATTTTGCACAATAAAGAAAATAAAGGAAATGGTAAATTTGCAAAAGAAAAAAATGGCTCAAAACTGATTTTATTCAAGAATGAAATCTTGCAAATGACAAAATTCCATAGAAGTTTTACAAGTGAAAAAAATGGCAAGGTGGACAAGGTTACATTGAATCACTTGACCAAACTATCCCTAAAGACTAAAACTCCCCAAAATCCTCTCTTCTGACAAGAGCGGTTGAGATGGTTTCTTTGTAGAATCTTCTGCGGTAGTGACAACTCATCTGATGCAGTGAAACGCCTTTGTCCCTAACTTTTTCCTGGATCGCCCTTTCGGGTTTTCAATCCACCGGGACGCTCATTTTTGCCTAAGCCGCCCTTTCGGGTTTTTCAACTTAGCGAGCTCTTATTTTCTTTTTTCTTTTTTTTCTTTTTTCTTTTTCTTTTTTCTTTTCTCTTTCTCAACCCTAACTTTTGCATAAGCCGTTCTTTTTGAGTTTTCGGCTTATCGGGTTCTTTTAGGCGTAATATTTTTGTACTGCATCAGAATTCACTAGATGAGTAAGCTGCTCTCCATCCATGGTGGTGAGAATTAATGAGCCTCCTGAGAAGACTGTTTTCACAACAAACGGGCCGTCATAATTAGGCATCCATTTTCCCCGTGCATCTTTGTGAACTGGTAAAATCTTTTTGAGTACAAGCTCCCCTTCTCGGAATTCTTGGATACGAACTTTCTTGTCAAAAGCCCTCTTGATCTTTTTCTGATATAACTGACCATGACACATCGCAGACATGCGTTTCTCGTTGATAAGATTCAACTGATCAAACCTTTCTCTCACCCATTCTGCTTCTTCAAGCTTGGTTTCCATTATGACTCTCAAAGAAGGTATTTCGACCTCAATAGGAAGTACCGCATCCATTGCATATACCAAAGAAAAAGGGGTTGCCCCCGTTGAAGTGCGAACGGACGTTCTGTACCCATGCAAGGCAAATGGTAGCATCTCATGCCAATCTTTGTAAGTTTTCACCATCTTTTGCAAAATCTTTTTGATGTTTTTATTTGCGGCTTCTACAACTCCATTCATCTTGGGACGATAAGGGGAGGAATTATGATGTTCAATTTTGAAGTCATCGCACAACTCTTTCATGATTTTGTTGTTCAAATTGGTACCATTGTCCGTTATGATTCGGCTCGGAATCCCGTAACGACAGATAATTTCCTTCTTGATAAAACGGGCCACCACTTGTCGAGTAACGTTGGTGTAGGATGCGGCTTCAACCCACTTTGTGAAATAATCAATAGCAACCGGAATAAATCGGTGTCCGTTAGAAGCTTTTGGCTCAATTGCCCCAATCATATCAATGCCCCACATAGAGAAAGGCCACGGCGATGACAACACATTTAGCAACGTCGGAGGTACGTGCATCTTGTCTGCATAAATATGACACTTGTGACATTTCCTGGCATATTGAATACAGTCAGTTTCCAAAGTCAACTAGTAATAACCAACCCTTAAAATCTTTCTAGACATAGCATATCCATTGGCATGAGTGCCAAATATTCCCTCATGAACATCTTGCATTAATAGTTCTGCTTCTCGTCTGTCGACACATCTAAGCAGGACCATATCATGATTTCTTTTGTAAAGCACATCATTGCTGAGAAAGAACTTGGATGCTAATCGTCTTAGAGTTTTCTTGTCAAGTGACGTAGCATCTGCTGGATACTCTTGTTTTAACAGGTAATTCTTTATGTCAGGTACCAGGGATTCTCATCAGTTTCTTCTTCAACCATCTGACAGTAGGCTGGCTCGGTCTTGCGTTCAATTAGAATGAGAGTGGCATCATTGACATCCCTGATTTTCCACATTGAGGCTAACATGGCTAGGGCATCGACAATGTGATTCTCAGATCTTGGAACATGCTTGAAAGTAATTTCATCAAAATACTCAATCATCTTGACAATGTAGGCCCTGTAAGGGATCAAATTCTCATGTCTAGTCTCCCATTCTCCAGTAATTTGATAAATAACCAAAGCTGAATCCCTACTGACTTCAAGAAGTTTGATTTTGAGGTCGATAGCTGCTTCGAGGCCGAGAATGCATGCTTCATATTCGGCGATATTGTTTGTGTAGTCAAAATCTAGCCTGGCTGTGAATGGAGTGTAACCGCCCTCCGGACTGACAATGAAACCGAGTAACTTCCAAGATCTTACTCCAAAGGTACTCTTGGCTGGATTTAGTCTCAACTGATATTTCCTGAGTCTCTTAAATAATTTCAAAAGATGTTCCAAATGGTTCTCCTAACTTTGAGATTTGGCGATCATGTCGTCGACATATACCTCTATCTCCTTGTGCATCATGTCATGAAATAAAGTCACCATTGCCCTTTGATATGTAGCACCTGCGTTCTTCAGACCGAAAGGCATAACTTTGTAACAGTAAGTCCCCCACGGAGTAATGAAAGTAGTTTTTTCCATGTCATCGTGATCCATCTTAATCTGATTGTAACCGGAGAAACCATCCATAACTGAGAAAACTGCAAAGCGAGCCGTATTATCCACCAATGTATCAATATGCGGCAAAGGGAAATCATCCTTAGGACTGGCCTTGTTCAGGTCTCTATAATCCACACACATTCTGACTTTCCCATCCTTTTTTGGTACAGGTACAATATTGGCCACCCATTCGGGGTATTTGGACACTGCTAAGAAACCGGCGTCAATCTGCTTTTTCACTTCATCTCGAATCTTGAGAGCCATGTCAGGTCTTGTTCTTCGGAGCTTTCCTTTAACTGGTGGGCATTTTGGTCGAAGCGGTAATTTGTGAACCACTATGTCAGTGTCTAAACCCGGCATATCTTGGTATGACCAAGCAAATACATCCACATACTATTTCAGAAGCTTCTCTAGTTGCTGTTTGACTTCTGCCCCTAGAGTTGCCCCAATTTTGACTTCTTTCTTGTCTTCTTCGGTGCCAAGATTAATGACTTCTACCTGTTCTTGGTGGGGTTGAAGCTCTGTGTACTTATGATGTACCAATTTTACCAGTTCATCAGGGATTTCAAAATTTTCATCCTCATCTTCAACTTGGTATATTGGTGAATCAGAGTCAGGAGGGAATGCAAAATCATAGGATTCAATGGGTTTTAGGACATCACTGCACGTTGGAATGACTTAATTTATTAAAACACACAAAGACAAATGCAACATACAAAAGAGAAAATTGTCTTGGGTTTTTTAAGATTGCCATTTTTCTTTTAAAATGAAAGCAAAAGCAGTAACGGAAATAACACAAGGAAATTAACAAAATAGTTCGTTTTTCATTGATTTTCTTGAAAGCATGAGGCCCTTACAAAACATTCCTATAGCCTTGGGCATGACTATGGAGATTCAAAACAACAACAGGAAAAGAAAGACAAACAAATTACTTTAACTCAGGAAAGACCATAGGAATCTCGATAGCTTCCTAGTTGCTCAAGGCAGAGTTGCAATGATACACTAACTGTTCAAGGTCTTCATCTTCAAACTCTTCTTCCACAACACTGACTTGGAAACCTCCACTAATGAATACCTCTTGTATAGTCTTTGGGCGTCCTTTGTCATGTGTCGGTGCTTCATCATGAGTTGGTTTGTAACCCAACCCTTGGTGGTCCATCTTTGGTTTCACTTAAATAACCTCTCCCCAACCTGCAGGAGTACCTTCTTCTAGTGTAGACTTGATTCTCTGAGCGGATGCAAAAGATGGACCACTCTTAGCCACTGTTTCCTCTAACATCTGCATTAGCTATCTCGAGTGTCTGAAAGGAAGTTTCTAACGCGCCTTCATCTGCCTCAATATACTTAAATGATGACAGATTTCTCACCATTAGGTCCTCTTCACCGTGTACAATCACTAACTTATCATTCACAACAAATTTCATTCTCTGATGCAATATGGAAGTCACTGCCCCAGCCGCGTGAATCCACAGCCGTCTTAACAAACAACTATAAGCTGGGTTAATGTCCATGACTTGGAATGTAATATCGAACACATGAGGTCCGATCATGATTGGCAATTCTACCTCTCCAACAACTGTTCTTCTTGAACCGTCAAAAGCTTTTACAATCAATGACGTCGGTTTCATTTCTGCCCCTGCATATGCTAACCTTGCGAGCGATCTTGCAGGAAATACATTTAATGAGGATCCAGTGTCAACTAAAACTCATGCCATTGTGTCTTCCTAGCACCTGACAGATATGTGCAACGCACGGTTGTGATTGCATCCTTCTTTTGGCAACTCTGCATCACTAAAACTCAGGGTGTTACATGGAGTAATGTTAGCTATTACTGAATCAAATTGGCCGAGAGTTATGTGTTTTGTCACATGTGCCTGCCTCAACACTTTTTGCAGAGCTTCTCTGTGAGCTGGAGAGTTCATCAAGAGAGACAAGATCGATATCTTTGATGGGGTTTGGTGAAGCTGATCAGTAACCCTATAATCACTTTTCCGAATACTCCTTAAGAATTCCTCGTCGTCTCCCTCAGTACTTGGTACTTCTTTTTCTTTTGTCGCAGTAGGGGTAACCTCTTTTGGAGTGACTATTGTTATCTTTGGCTGATAGATTCGACCACTACGGGTCATTTGGCTTGTACCTGCAATGTTTGTCCCGTCCACTTGGTCGTCTTTCACTGTCTCTTTTTGACTAACTCTCCCAGATCCTCGGTCTATCACAGTCATGTCATATTTCCATGGAACAGCCTTTGTGCTTTCAAAAGGGAATGGTTTTGGTTTCTGAATAATAACCGGTTGAGGTTGATCGATAGCCGACTTGTTGAAGATAGGTTTTACACTTTTGTTGGTCGTATTGAACACTAGAACTCTTTCACCTTTCTTTGGTAAATTAAAAACAGGCTCAATAACCGAAACCTCTCCTTTCCTCAATTTGCTGCATACTTGCAATACTCCATCATCAATCAATTTTTGTATATCTCTTCGTATCACATCACACCCTCTAGAATCAATAGAACATTCTTCACAATCATTATGGGTATCTTCTATCAATCTCGCTTTCAACAGCTTCTCGTGAAGTAACTTTACCGGAGTCTTAATTTCTGACACACCTCGGACTATCTTTTCATCTGAAACTTCTTCTACAACATTAACCCCTCCATGATTCGGCAATGGATTGCTTTTAACATTAGGGGGTACATCATCAAAAGATAAGATCTTCTTTTCCATCAACTCCCTGACAAGATGTTTTAAGGCAAGACAACCTTCTAAATCATGACCGACAGCGCCTTCGTGAAAGGCACAATGAGCATTTGGATTATAGTGAGGAGATGTAGTGTCTGGATTTAACGGTCGTGTTGTTAACAATCCTTGTTGCACCAAGGAGGGGTACAACTCTATGTAAGTCATCGGTATCTGAGGAAGTGGAGGTTTTGTTGTTGGTCTCCGGTTCTGGTAGTTCTGTCTGGGTGCCTGAGCTCTAGGCTGATGGTGTTGTTGATAGGGTGGAGCGTTGGGCGCTCGTTGATACCCTTGTTGAATTGGCTGATATACAGGTGCTGACACTGCCTGATAGCTGGGAATAGGATGATTGAAAGCCAGAGTTACAGCTGCCACATATGGTTGTTGGGCATACTGCAACGGATACATTGGTCGTTGTTGCTGGGATTGCTGAACATAACTTGCTTGAGGCTGCTGAACAAAGCCTTGCTGAGGTTGTTGAACATAACTTTGCTGATACTATTGGTAAGGCGGTCTCCAGGCGCGACTCTTTCTTCCCATAGTTACTGCATTTGTCTCCCCTTCTTTCTTTTTATGAAAATTACTGCTAAACTTCTTGACATTGTTGTTACCAGAACTGCTGGAACCACTAGCCACCTTTCCATTCTTCATTCCCAACTCCACTCTCACCCCTACTGCTACTATATCAGAAAAACTTGCGGTTACACTACTGATCATTTTCTCATAAAACTCTGGTCTCACCGTGTCGACGAACCAATCTGTCAACTCTTTTTCACTCAAAGGAGGTTCCACCTGAGAGGCGGTTTCCCTCTACCGTTGTGCATACTCTTTGAAGGATTCTGAACTCTTCTACGACATACTCAGTAACTGTCTTCTATCAGGGGCTAAATCCATGTTATACTTGTAATGTTTTACAAAAGCATCGGCCAAGTCTTGGAAACTGTGAATACGAGACTGATCCAAACCCAAATACCATTTAGCAGGAGCTCCTTTCAAACTATCTTGGAAACAGTGAATCATCAACTTGTCATCTTCTACGTAAGTGGCCATTCTTCGATAATACATAATCAGATGCGTCTGAGGACAAGTAGCCCCAGAATACTGATCAAAATTGGGAACCTTGAATTTCGGCGGAATTACCAATCCAGACACTAAGCACATATCTCTGGCATTAGTACCAAAGATGTCATTTCCTTCCATTGCTCTGACTTTCCTGCCTATAGTCTCTACACTTTCTTTCAACTTATCATGTTGTCCACTCTCCTCTTCATACCCGTCGAGACCTTCGTACACTTGTGGAGGATTATGAAAAACAGGGCGCGCTTGAATCTGAACAGAAGGCTGCGTGTAAGTAGGAATAACTTGAGGAACTTCTACCCCTAGGGGAACTGCTTGTTGATTGACTGCTGGTGGAGGTACAAAGCCAGGAGGTAACCCATATGGTGGAATATTTGCAACAGTGACTGCCGTTGGGATCGGCTCTACAGCTATGCCAGTGATTTCAGAAACAACAGTGGCTTGAGTGTCCAACTTTGCACGAATGATCTGTAGGGCTTGCATGATCTTCCCCATGTCTCCTCGTAGCTCTCCGAGTTCATTGTCAATCCTGTCCACATCCAAATTCTGTCCTTCCATTCTTAGGCGAGCTTGGGCTCGGGTGTTGTATCGGTGTTGAGGATTCAATGTGATTCTTTCTGGAGACAAGACAGCGAGATGAGACGCAACACAAGAACATGCACATGCAATGTTTATGAATGCAAAATGTAACAATGCAAAATTAATCATTCAAGGAATCCAAAGAAATATTTGCAAAAATTATAACAATGGGGAAATAAGCAAATTCAAAGTCTTCATAGATTAATAACTGAGAGTTTTACAACAATGATTCTGAAACTGAAATACAAGTCTCCAATGCAGATACATGATGAAATAAAATAGAAAACAAAAAGATCTTAGGTCTTTTGGTTGGAGGGCCCTTCGTCTTCTGGCTGATTCCTCTTTCCACCTTGATGGACCAACTCTTGCAGCTCCTCCTTCTCTTGCATAACCCTGAAATACTTATCCCTCCAAGCCTTTCCTTCTTTTTCATGTTTTGCCAAGGCAGCTTTCAATTCTTCTACGAGAGTAGGTTTTGGTGAGTCAGGCTCAAAGCGAGTGTAAAACATCTTCAACGCTGCTTCTTTTACCCATGATAAGTAAGATTCAGAAACAGTAGTGTCGTGGTAACCTAGGGCAATTACTCCCCTCGTGTGGACATGACGCCAAGCATACACAATTCGAGCCTTGTAAGCGGGATTCTTCCCCTCTTCAATGTAGAAGCTTCTCAAAAAGTCTGGGTCTGGTTCATCCTCCATCGGGTGCCCCAACTGGCGACGAGCTAAAATAGGATTATAGCTGATGCAACCATTAATGCTGATGAGCGGTACATTCGGGAAATCTCCACAGCTTTGAATCATGGTTATCCCCCCATACCTAGGGTCATACCATTTGATATCTGAATGTTTGAGTAACAATAGCTTTTCAATCCAGGAGAACCCATTATGCTTATCCCAGAGGGCTGGACTTTTTGGCAAGTGCGAAATAAACCACTTGTGCAAGAGAACGGTGCAACACTCAATCTGACCAACTCCATAACGATTCCTACGGTGGATGGAAAAGTACACATCAGTCAATAAGGTAGGTACAGGATTCTTGATTAAGAAAAGGTTGATTGCATTTGCGTCTACAAAATCATTAGCAGTCGGGAACAGGAACAACCCATAGATTAGTAAAACCAGGATGGCCTCAAATGCTTCAATATTCTTCGACACGGCATAACCTCGAGCTTTTTCATATAGGAACATAGCTGGAAATCCATAAAACCCTCCCTTAGCAATCATATGTGATCGTACCTCGTCCACCTCCAAATATGTGGCCTCTGCAACTGCTCTTTCATTAGGAGTCCCTTCTCTTCCAGATAATGGTCTAGGAGTGACGCTTACTCCCATCAGGGCGGAATATTCTTCCAAGGTTGGCAGCAATTGATAATCTGGAAATGTGAAACAGTGGTAGGTTGAATCATAGAACTGCACGAGTGTGGACAACATCTCTTCATATACTTGAACTTCTAGCAAAGACAACATATTCCCATACTTCCCTCTGAACGCCTCGGGGTCTTCTACTAAACTTCCCAGTTTCTTCAAGTTCTCCAATTTTGGTCTTTGGAACACAATCTTTGCTTTCTTTCTAGAATCCATCCTATAATATATGCAAAACAATCTTTAGTTCCTTGAATGATTAATTAATGAGAATGCAAATGCAAAGGTTTCATGGAACTCGGATCAAAACATCATTTCATTTCATTGATTTTTCAAGTTTTGAATTACAAAATAGTACATCTTACAAAAAGTCCTAAACATAGAGCTAAAGATATTCTAACAAAAGTCCTTTCTTGCTTTGATCTTCTTGAGTTCTTCTTCTATCTGTGTCTTCTCAAGAATGAGCTTGTCTACCATTAACTTCCATGGAGTTGACTGATGTCTGGAATAAAATAAATCTTCCTGCTCCTTCCTCTTCTTACAAGTAATCATTTCTTCATCCTTCACCTGAAGTTGTCTACGGAGTTCATTATTTTCTTCCACGACCACTTGGTACTTGTACCTCCATGCTACTTCAGTTTGTTGTGATTTCCTCAAAGCGATCTTCAACTTCTCCTCTTCAGACATAAAGATCATTGGGGGTTCCTCTTTCAACACCATGGGTGCCTGCTGAGGATAAGGCATCTTCAGTTGAATGGCTCTCTTTCGGACCCATTGGAGATAAGGCTCGAGAGAGATGCAATTAGGTTTCCATAAGTCTTCCTTTCCTTTCTTATGCACATGACCCCAAGCTTTTAGGATCTCTTTTCTTAATTCTGATTCTCCCTTAAAGAAAATATTCTCCACATGAGCGCTATTGGGTTTGTCCTTCAAAGGATATCCAAGCTGTCGGCGGGCGAGAACAGGGTTGTAACTGATTCCTCCATTTGTACCAAGAAGAGGTACGTTACCAAAACTTCCACAACTGTCAATAATCTTTATCCCATCGTAATTACGGTTGTACCAATTAATATCAGAGTGAGTGAGAGCCATAACCTTTTGAGACCACCAACCCTCCTTCCAAAAAGCATGAGCCTTAGGTAAGTGAGAAATAAACCACTTGTATAATAAAGGGACACAGTAGATAATCATTCCTCCCTTATGCAAATTCCTCAGATGAACAGAGTGATAGGCGTCAGCTAGTAAAGTAGGCACAGGGTTTTTCTTCAAGAAAATCTTAATGGCGTTGAGATCCACAAAATTATCAAAACTCGGAAACAAGAAGATCCCATAAATGAGCAAGGCGAGGATAGCCTCGAATGCATCCATACTCAAATGATCAGCATAGTATTGGGCCTTCCCAACCAAGAACTCGGCAGTCAAACCAAATACTCCTCCTTTAGTAACCATATTTTTCTGAATATCCACCAATCCCAAACGTGTAGCTTTAGCAATTTCTTCCTCCTTCGGTCCTTCTCCATGATTGGAAAAGGAAAGTCTTCAAGAATAGGCAAACCAATCAAGCAAGAATATTCCTCAAGTGTAGGTACCAGCTGATAATCAGTAAAAGTGAAACCATGATAGAGTGGATCATAAAACTGGAGAAGTGTAGAGAGAAGTCCCAGATCCATCTTCCTTTTTACTCTCAACAATGACAATAAATTCCCATACCTGCTCTTGAATCCTTCTAGATCTGTTATCAAAGTGCTCAACCTCTCTATGTCATCCAAGTTAGGACTTTTGTAAGTGTACTTTATAGTTTTCTTTTTTCCATTATCCATGAGGATCCTAATGTTTACAAACAAAATCTGAGTTCCATGAAACTTTTATGATATGAATGCATGAATGCACAAACAAAGGTAAGCACAAAATCACATATACACAAAGGTAAACAGGTGAAGGTTTAGGTTTGGAGAACATGAGCATGGAGCCAAGGTCTACCCATCCCAAAAGTATGTACTAGGGCTTTCAAAAATTGTAGAACAAGGTTCTAAAAAGGTTCCCGGAGTCCTCGACCCATCTTTCGGGTATTATCAATTTCCCAAATACTTGGTGGTCGATAATATTCTCAAGAGAGTCTAGTCCAAGTGTAGTGTCGCGTATCAACTATTTCGGAATTACTCCCTTATAGTCATCGCACTACGTCCTAATAAAGCCAAAGTGGGGAAAAGGTAATCTAAAGGTCCTTAGTATCACGGGCTCCCATGTAGAAAGTAGCATTGTGTTCTCGAATACTCGATCAACAATACTAACTCTCAGAAGGGCCTCTACTGAGCGGTGGTTTTCTCAAGTTAGCTTGGTCGGGAATCAACTCCCTATAAGCCTTCTTGAATATACCTCCATCCTATCATAAGTACGCTCAAACACGGGTATAGTGTTGTCTCACCATTCTAAGTTCCCAAGATCCAACAGGGCATATATATATACATATGTACAAGTATTCACAAATATAGAAAGTATTCAAGCAATATAGGCTAAACCCTCAAAGCAATAAACTTGTCCCTAGTGAAGTCGCCATTTCTGTTGCGGTGAAAATTGGATATCAAGCTATTAGATTAACTTGAATCTTAATTCTTTTACAACCGAACTTTAATTTATCTAAAGGAAAGTTCTAAAGAAAGAAAAACCCTTTTCGCGATGTAGGAACAACGCTAAGAGATTCGGGGATCGGGGGTTAGTTATACCTAGGGAAGGTGTTAGCACCCTAAGCATCTGTAGTACTCTACAGGAACCTTTTGTTTGATTGATTACTAAGTGTGAAATATGTACTATGGATTGGGATAAGGGATTTGGGATATAACCTAAAGTTATATACACTAAGTTTGCTCGCAAAGACATCGCATCTTCTGCCTACATATCCTAACTAGGATAGAATCAGAGCAATCGTAGTTCACCTCACAAGGGAAGAAGAACACTTGATTAGGATCAAGTTTCAAGGGGGAACAAACATGACAATGTTTGTGTGGAGTTTGACAAAACTCCCTAATCTAAATTGTAATACTCAAAAGGGGAAGTAAGAAATCATGACGATGATTCTTACATAGAGTTTGACAAACTCTATCCTAGGGTTCTAGTTGAAGAACACTCCTAGTACAGGTGGGTTTTTTTAGACTTAAAGCAAGGTCTAATGGTTTCTAAACTAAGATTAAAGTGACTTAACAAAGTCAAGGGATGGTGAATGAACTAATCATGACACAGGGGTCAATGGAAAGACCTTTTTCCTTTGGAAGGAGAGAGGGGAGGCAGCTGGGATAAGAGCTAACAAGCTTCATCACTTGGGGAAAGAAAACATTAAGCAAAGTAACAACATGATAAAGATACATTCATGGTTACAACCATTAAATGAGCATGTGAAATGATAAAAATAAAGATACATTGATGACAATCAAAGCAGATGAACAAGCGGGAAATGTGACGACAGATCGAGCTCAAGTAAGTTCAACAGAGGGGACAAAATAAGCATGGTAACAACCAAAGATGAAAATTTATCATGTTAACTAACATTTAAGGACATGAGTACAAGCAAGTATCACAAACAATCACAAGTATAACAAGAGAAAATATCATCTGCATACACGAAAATGATCACAAAATGCACTTAACTTGCATATAGCCAAAAGGGATGAAAATTTAGGCAAACATGGAATTTAAAAATATGGCATGAAAGTAGACATAAAAATAGACACAATTAAAAAAGAATGGGTGAAAAATGATAAATATTGAAGGAGATATGAATTTTTGAAATTTGGTTGAAAAATGGCAAAAATTGGTAAAAGGGTTGCCCTCTGTTGCACCCCAAAATTTGACCAACTACTCATCGCAATTTGGCTCATGTTTCGACTCATTTCATTCTCGCATTTGCATATCGCGTACATTGCATTTTTTCCCGTCAGATTGACTTTATCGGGATCACAGCCCTCTGATAGCATTTCAGGCCAATGCGAGGACGTATTTTGAGAATCGGTGCTCGTCCCGGTGTTTTCAGCTCTCGCTGTTGTTTTTTAGGACCTCTCGGTGTTCGAATTTTTACCGTTTATTTCGATATAGTTCGCTAATCGATTTAATCGGCTTTCTCGGTAGTTTTAGATTTTTTCCTTATTTTCTAGAATTTTTTAGGGATTTAATTCCTTTTTCTAGGTATTAGATAGATTTTTAAATGGCTTTTAGATATTAATAGTTTTTTAATAGTTTAGGAATTTCTTTAATATTTTTTTAAATAGATTTTAGGTTTAAATCATATTTTAGACATTAAGTCATTTTTTTAGATAATAGTTTAATAGAATATTCCTTTAATAGGTATTTTTTTTTAAGTAGAAATTAATGTAGTTTTTTCTATAACAATTAGTGGAATTATTAGAGTTTTTTTTATTATTTTTATTAGTTAATAGTTTTTTAGAATTTAATTAGATGTTAATTCTCCTTTTTAGGTTTAATATAGTTTAATTAGATTTTAATCATCTTTTTAGATTTAATTAGGATTAGATTAGTTTAATTTTCATTTAGCATTTAATTGTAGTTTTAATTTTCGTTTAAGTCTTAATTGTAGTTAATTGCAGTTTTAAGTTTTAATCAGGTATTAATCCGTTTTAATCCATCATTAGTGCAGATCCAATTCATGGGCCGTGTGCCATTTTTTTGGAGGCCCAGTTTATCAGTCCAGGTGTCACCCCTATAAGAGGCCACGCGTGCGCCTCAGAAGCTCTCTCAGTCGCCACGTTCTCACACCACGTCCATCCACGTTTCAATCCAGTTTTCTTCCACGTTTCGCTCAGAACCTCTCTCCACCTTCCACCTCGCCTGCCACGTGCTACTCCATGCACACACTCCCTCGCCACGCGTCTTCGCCTTGACCCTCACCGGTTGCATGGCCGCCGGCCATGCAACCACCGCCCCACCAAACTCCGGCCACCTCTAACCAACTTCCGACAACCGCAACTAAATCCCTCCGCCGTAACCAACCTCGCCGGAAACAATTTTTTGCCCAGAATTCTTCTAACACGTCCAATCATCCTTTTTCTAGTTTCCGATCAACATTCATCGTCGATCATCAATTACAAGAATCTCATCGTTGTTCATCCGTTTCCAGCCATCTTCATCAAGCTTCATCCATGTTCTTGCCATAAATTCATCCGATAACTTCGAGACCTTCAAGAACGTGTGAATCTTCATCCTGATTTCCCTCATGATTCATACGCCTCCTTCAAAGCATCTCCAGAAATGTCTCAAGAACATTCAACCAGAAGCTCCAGATTTTCCAGCAAACATCAAGAACAGCAACAAGATCCTCCATAAGTCATCGTTCAAAGTTCTCCAACATGCGGTTTCAGTAATCATCGTTAATTCTTCCATCAGTTTCCAGAAATTTATTCAAGATCTTGATCTTCAACCATCAGATCCTCATCATGTTCATCGCAAATCTCCAGAAATTCAAAGATCTCCAGATCAACATCAATCTTCATCCTCTTCATCCTTCCAACGGATGACTTCATCTCCAGAAACAGATCAAGATCCTCCACCAGATCTGTCGAAGCTCATCGCGCGCTCACGGATCTGTTCGTCAATAAGGTTGTTCACCAAAGATCTCCGATCAACATTCATCATCGCTCATCAGCATTCTTCAGACTCATCAGTAATCTTCATCAAACATTCAACGAACTTCTTCAATCTTCATCCGTTGATCTTCGCGAAGAAACGCCAGAAATCATCATCGTTCGGAATCGTTAACATGCGAAACGGAAGTTGAGTGGGAAGATGTTAGAACAAGAAACGTTGTGAGAGAGAGAAGTCGGAGAGTGAGTAGCGGCGCTGTGGTGAACGGTAGAATGGGAGAAGAGAGGCGTTTAGGGTTTTCAGAGTGTGAGAGAAATGAGAGATGGATAGCATGGCTAGGGGATTGGGCTCCGAGGCCCATTAGGTTGGTTGTTTTTGGCACCCCCGTTTCTGGACATTCACCCTCCATTTTCGTTATTGGTCTGATGGGCTGGGCCCAATTGCGTTCTGGGCATACACCCCCCGGTTCACTTTCTTCACCCCCTCCCCGTTTCAGTTTCATTTTTTTGCTTGGCTTGGCCCAGTTCCTGGTAGTGTTTTCTGCTGGCTGCACCCCTTCTGCTGCAGTGTACCCCCCCTTTGTTTTTTCCTTTATTTTCTTTTATTTTCTATTGTTTAGATTTTCTTTAGAAAAAGAATATAAGAAAAATATATGTAATAAATAGAAAAAGATGGAAAATATATAGAAATATTATAATAGTATTTTTAATATTTTCTTTTAGGATATATTTTTTTCTTTTTAGAATATATTTTCTTTTAGGAGTTTATTTTATATTTTTAGAGATAGAATTAAAAGTCCATGTGTTAGGGGACGTCTTCACTTTTAGAAGTAGATTTGAGAGTCCACTTGTTAGGGGACTATTTTCCATTAGATTTTCCATGATAGTTGGATAAGATTTTTAGGAGTTTATTTTCCTGTATTCAATCATTGTAATTTCTTTCAGAATATCAATAAAATGAGATTGATGTTGTGGTCTCCGTTCTACCCGTAGTTAGGCCGAACTACAGCTGCTCTGACTTTCTCTGAAGAGAATATGTAGGCATAGGATGCGATATCCTAGCGAGCACACTAACAACTAACCTTTTGTTCTCTCGCTGCTGTGCGATCGAGACTTTCCCGCTGACGACTGATGTCATCCTTTTCTCTTGCCCGAGTGCATTTGAGACCAGACCGTAGTTCTAGTTCCCGTGGGTTCCCATACCTTGAAACCCGACATACTACGTCCGTTCTACCGCAAACAGGTACGCCTAAGTCTCCAATGGTCGAGCAGCGTCCACCTAACTGCTAGAATGCGTATGCTAGTATCGTCAATCATTTCTCTCACCCCCGTGTGACCGAGAACACCCTTGTCTAGCCGTAGTTAGCCTGAACTACGTCATGCTCTGATTTCTCTGATGAGAATACGTAGGCCCAAGACGCGACGTCTTGCCGAGCAACTAACCCGTAGTTTCCCGAACTACGACGACTCTGATTTTCCCTGAAGAGAATACGTAGGCATAGAGTGCGACGCTCTATCAAGTCAATTTCATTCCCGTTTAGATTTAGCAGCCGTAGATAGATTGTTTTTCACCCGTCCAAGTAAACACAACAATCGTGGATCCCGTCGAGTACGACGGACGTGAGGGGTGCTAATACCTTCCCCTTGCGTAACCGACTCTCGAACCCAGACAACGGTTGCGACGACCTTGTCTTACCCTTTTTCGTCAGGTTTTTCCGATCGTTTCCTTTCCCGCTCCGAGGGATAAATAATGAAAGGTGACGACTCTTCTGTCATGCCGGCACCTTATTTTCGCGCAAGCGACAGCTGGCGACTCTGCTGGGGAGCTTATAGTTTCCTAGGGATCCAACGTCCCGAAAGCGAGTCAGTTTGGGAATTCAGCGATTCCCTGCGAGAGTCAATCCTAACGCTTGTGTGTTTACTTGTTGGGTTGCGTTTATTTATCGCATTTTTCTTCTCGCACTTTATTTCCCGCATTTTATTTTCAGTATGATATGATTATCTGTGCTGTTGTGGGATGGGAGTTCTGATGAGTGAGAAGCCAGACCCAGGCTTGAGTGCACTATAGACTTAGAGTGGAAATTAGTGGGCGCGTACTTGCTTTGCAGGCACTAGTGTCTCATGAAATCCACGCTCAGACGAGGTTCATCCGGTTGGCTTCCCTTTCAACCCTTTGGGTTGAGACAGTTGCTGGTTTGGTGGATTGTCGACTCTGGGGATCGATCATTTGTGATTCAGCTAAGTGAGGCTGCTTCATGAGCTGGTGATGGCACACCTTCGGGGTATCGTATCACCCCTCTTGAAAGTCTGTGACGCTGATGAACGCATAGGATGCCGTACCTTGAGTCAGTTTAGGTCCATACCCGTGAGTGGGAGGGTTTTTTTTGCAGGGAACTTGACTTCCAGCCTACCCGATATCTTGGTTTTCTCTCGTCAAAGCAGACTTATCCCGTCAGCAGCGCAACAACAATCAGAGCTTTGTGGGGGCTGTGATCCCGTGTTTGCTGCATCTTGCATTGCATTTGCATAAGCATTCCTGCATCATATTGCATGTCATTCGCCAGCTAGTCAGAGCTCTTATCCAGCCGTTATTTTCTGAAGGTGAGCGTTGAAGACGACCAAGGGATTCGAAGCAGATCTGATCAGAGTCAAGCAGTAAAGTCAGTCGACAGTTGCTGGTAGCCATGTCAGAGAGCAGCTTCCAGTTTGTTGATACCTTGTCCGGTTTCACGGTGACATCTAATCCTCTGTATGGATCTACGCGTGACGAAGACTTTCCGCAAGTGAACAACCTTACTGCAGCTCAGCTTGCACAGCCTTCTGTTGAAGACCGAGGTCTACGTGAGCAGTTTGTTGTCCGAGGTGAACGTTCTCCTTCTGTTGATATCTCAGACTACCAGGGTTTTGCTTTCCCTGTGCCAAAATCCCGAAGAAAGGTCCCGATAGCAAAGACTGAAGACCCATTAGCTCCCGTGTATGCTGAAAGGTTTCGTGCATTGGATGAAAGATTCAAAGCCTTGAAAGGTAAAGATGCTGTTAACCCTAGTGCTGCAGATATGTGTCTGGTTCCTGGCCTAGTGTTACCTCTGAAGTTCAGAATGCCGAGGTTTGAAAGGTACAAAGGAGACAGTTTCCCGAAGCAACATTTGGTGATGTTCTGCCGAAGAATGACCTCATTTGTGCACAACGACAAGCTGATGATTCATTGCTTTCAAGATAGCCTGACTGGGGCATCTCTGAGTTGGTATATGCAGTTAGAAAGTGATCAGATCCGATCATGGATGGATTTAGCCAATGCTTTTCTGAAACAGTATGACTACAATCTTGACGAAGCTCCTAGTCGCATGCAGCTGCAAGAATTGTCTCAAGGGAACAATGAACCTTTCAGAAAGTATGTTCAGAGATGGAGAGAATTTGCTGCCAGAGTGCAACCACCGATTCTAGACCAAGAGTTAAAAGGCATGTTCGTAAACTCCTTGCAGAGCCCGTACTTCGAAAGAATGCTCGGAGTCGCACCAAATTTCTCTGAATTGGTAAAGACAGGAGAGTGCATCGAGTATGGTGTAAAGACTTGAAGAATCCAGAATGTTTTAGGCGGTCAGGCCAGTGAAACTGAATCTCTCTACAGCTTTCAAACTGAAGATGGAGTTGTGGTCAATGCAATCATGAATGATGTTGGGTATCCTCAAGTCGAATCGGTGAAATCTGTTGGTTCTCCGTCTTCTCAGCGGTCAGTATCTTCTGTGTCTCGTTATTCTCAATAGACAATTGTGCCTGGGGCACCCCATCGGGAACTTTATGTCGCTCCTCTTGCAAATCAGCGAGCCCGTGGTCGAGGCTATCAGAATCAACGTCAGAATCAGAATCGACCTCGTAACAACTTGGAACGAAGGAATGCTCCTTTCCATCCAGTTCCTGTGCCGTATAGCCAGATTCTCCCGCAGTTGATTCAGAACTCTTTGGTGGAACCCAAAGCTCTCAAACCCATGCCAGAGCCTTACCCTCTTGGGTACAATCCCCATGCTCAGTGTGGTTACCATGGCGGATCTCCGGGGCATTCAACTGAAGATTGCAAAGCTTTTCAGGCAAAAGTGCAACAGTTTATCGACAAAGGGTGCATTACCTTTCCAGATGGAGTTTTGGTTGTGCATGACAACCTCTCAGCTGTCTGATTCAGAGGGCTATTTCCAGCAGCCAGTGGTCCAGACAGGCAGACGTCCTCAGCATTGGCAGTCCTCGGACTTTTTATCATTTGCATTTGTAGTTTCTTTTCTGTTAGTTACTACTTGCTGTTAAACATTGTTTGTTTCGAATGGTAATATTAATAAAGTGACTATGCATTTTTCTGAATTAATCATGTCGTTGTCACTCATTTACTGCATTGCACTGACACTTGCACTTTATTCACTCCACTTTATCACTATGATAAGCAAAGATTGGAGGGAGGATGATGAAACTGAATACTCATAACCAATGATAGTGTGCTTTCAGATAAAACCTTGCCGATGACGTACAAGGCATTGTTTCAAATCCCCTAAACACCGGAGAGATAAGGAAGAGAATCCCTTGTTAACCACTTCGAGCCGAGAAGTAGGAGTTTCTTTCGGACTGTTGAACCCTCACATCTTAACCCGGGGCAGGGTAGTTGTCAGTTAGCTTGATCGAGCGTTCAAGTCTTATAGAGGAGTGTTGCCTTTCGAGGACCAATCACATCATATTCCTCCCCAGAGGTCGTACCTCGTCAACCACAATGGTTAAACCTCACCAACCAGGAGTGGGACAGTTGTAAACCTCTCGGATGAAGCCAGACAGCCAGTGTCGCACGACTTGTTCCAAAAGAAAAAAGGAATAAGAAAGCCCGCTAAGTAAAAAGAAAAGCAAATACTTAGGCAAAAATCAGGGCATCCCGCTGGACTTCAAAAGAAAATTGAAAAGAACTCTGAAGAGTCAGTCCAGGCAAAAATTAGGGAATCAAAAGAATGAAAAAGAAAGGATATAAAAAGAAAAATCCTCAAACAAGGACAAAGTCATGTAGATACAGACACCGAAACGAAAAAGGAGTAACTGTCACTCCGAAACACCTTGTGAGTTCTTCAACCAGTTGTCCCCAATATTCAACATACCTCTCGAAGAGGCGAGCGCTCGATCCAAGTTAACTGGACTTTAGGATCGGAGATCATCACGTAGAAGGGGTGGGTACAAATCATAATTTGAGCCAAATATCCTTTGTTTCACGAACCGTGAACCCGACCACGATGCAACCCTTAAAAGACCTAATTGAGGCAGGGTTTATTCTAAAAGCGCATTACGATAAGGTTGAGTAACCTGACTCCTACATGATTTGCTAATCATCTCCTTATTGTATTTTTCACTGATCGAATCAGCACTACGTTTGAACTCTTTGGTTCATTCGTCACTCACTAGCATGACACGTAAATGAGTGACAGTACATTTTTTCAAAATCTGCATGAGCACTGCATTAAAATTACCGTTCGTGAATAAACAATTTTAATTGTAGGTCAGTAGTTGATAAGAAGGAACTCCAACAGAGAGTAGTCAATCAGGACTGAATCGTAGCAGTCTGGATCAAAATGGTATACCGTGAAACCCTGTGAATTTGGGGCATTGACTTCCTGTGAGTGTGGAATCAGTTTGTCTGAGGACGAGTCCCGAAGCATCGGTGGATTATGGGACAGATTATTCAAGAGGCAGTTGATTAGAAGTGAATCTTCTCGAGACCCAATCAGGGGCAGTTATCCAGAACTCTTGTGATTTGAGGGCAGATCCCTCCAGTGTTCAATCAGAGCATGTTGAGTCGCTCACCGCTCGTTCAGGGGCAAGCTACTTCGTAAGTACTGAAACCAACCATGATGAGAGTTGGTTAGTTGAGGATGAATCCCTCCGTTGTACAGATATTGGGGCAAGCAATCTGAAGATTGTCTTGTTGCCAGTTGTTTTCTGTTCAGAATGAATTTTCCCAAGAGTCGGATTGGGGCAAGTTGAATTGCACTGGGGCACGTTGTTCAAATGAGTTTGTTCACCCCAGCAAGAGTTGAGTGTCGGGGAATCGTGTCATTACCCTACCCAAAAAACCTGAGCCTTCTGAAGAAGCCTTGCTGTCATTGGATTGTTATCCTACAGCCTAACCCGTTACTCGGCTGAACCTTGTAACCAAGTCCAGTTCTCGTCTGGCAAGCCGGAGATCAGTTCTCATCTGAAATCCAAACCAGAAACCAGCCCCGTCGGGTCACCTTTTCTGTAACCTATTATTCAACCAGTTCTCGTCTGGCCAACACAGTTTTAAAGCCCAGTTCTCGTCTGGCAAACCAGAAATCAATTCCCGTCTGATATCCAGAACCCGTAAATCAATTCTCGTCTGACAACCTAACATACTTTGCCACCAGTTCTCGCCTGGTAGTCCACCTTGAATGCTAGTTCTCGTCTAGTATTTCCCTTTCAAATCCACTTTTGTTGGTAACCAGAAATAAATCCCTTTCACCATAAACCTATCCCTAAACCAGAAAAAGCCTAGTTGTACCGGGCCCGATGATTCCTAGTGACTCGTATGTTGTCACATTCCCCGACAGAAGGCTTGAGTGACCTCAGCCCCATGATTGGTATTCTGTATCCCCTGTGTTGATGTTGTGAATCAGGAATATGTTCTCAGCAGAGATGAACAGATTGAGGTTGTTTCCCCTGAGTAGTTTGAGATTACAGCAAATTGAGATGGCATTCATCCCTTATCAGAGTAGGATCAAGATTATCCTCAGCAGATCAGGATTGATATCCCCGATAAAGTTCAGCAGTCTCTCCCCGCAGAGTCTGAACGCGAGATCAGGAGCATTGATATGTATCCCTAAGCAGAGATGATTCTCTCCCCAACCAGAGGTATCCTGAAGGATCACCATCTCCCCAACTGAGTCAGGCGCTGAAGCATGAATTCATCCCCCAGCACCGGGTCACAAGTGCAGGTTTCATAGGAAACTATTTGTACGCCGAAGTATGCAGCGACTGATGATGCCAGACTGAAGTCTCCAGCGGAATTGAAATTCCCCACCAGAGTCGTACTCTCCCCCGAAGTCGGATGATTCCTCCTTCCCCAGCGGAATTGAAATTCCCCACCAGAGTCGTACTCCCCGGCAAGCAGAATGATTTCTTCTTCCTCAGCCGAGTTTGCAGATCCCCAAGAGAGTCGAATCCTTGGAAGTCGCTGAAGCCATGATTGGTTTTCCCCCAGTAGAATGTCGAACAGCTGATGCTGTATTTCCCCGTAGGAGTCGTTATCTCCAGGAAAGCTTTGTCGCGAATGTCGCGCAGTTTATTTCTGCGATTGATATCGTTTCCTCAGCAGTTGTGGTTCGTATGCCCAGATCAGCAGGTCCAGATTCTCTTAGAGCTTCGTTCCCCTGCAGCAGTCAACTGAAGTTGTTTCCCCAGGCGGAGTCCAATTGAGATTGGTGGTCCTTTCTCCTCGACAGGAGAATTCCCCCTCGGCATTTATTTTGCTGATGGGGCCATCGCATGTTGCATGATTGCATAGCATTTACCCTGAAAACGCGTAGCATTTCCACCGTGTCGAGCATTACGTCATTGCTGAAGCATGTGCATAATAAACATGATCTAGGTTGCTACCGTTCTTGTTTTGCAGGTGTTCCGCCACAAAATTGATTGCTCAGGATGATTCCTGACATTCTCCCCAACGAAGTCGCATGCTCAAGATGATTCTTGAGATCCCTAGCGAAGTCTTCAGTTCAAGATGATTCTTGAATTCCTCAGCAGGGCCGTTTTCTTAAGATGATTCTTAAGCTCCCCAGTAGGGTCCCCAGTGAAGGTTGCCCAGGATGATTCCTGAAGCCCCAAGAGAGCCGAATCCTTGGAAGCTGCTCAAGCCATGATTGGTTTGTCCCCAGCAAGAGTTGCCCAGGATGATTCCTGGAATCCCCAACAGAGTATTCGCTCAGGATGATTCCTGAAATCTCCAGAATGGTTATCGGTTCAAGATGATTCTTGAAGGTCCCTGGTGGAGTTACTTGTCCAAGATGATTCTTGAAGTCCTCAGCAGAGTTGATTCATCCAGAATGATTTCTGGACCCTCGGAGCGGAGTTGCTTGATAGTTCTCCAGATTCCCCAGCGGCGAAGCGTCCTCCCCAGCAGGTTTTCTAACGACGAAGTTGAAATCTCCCTTGAAGACTCCATGATTGAAGTCTGACCGTGTTAATGAAGCAGTTCTCTCAGCTGATGCAGAGTGCCTGATGGTAGAGGTTTAGATGTTCCCAGTTGGCTCATGATTGACCAAGAATTCTATTCCCGACTTACTGACGAAGTCCGGCTGATGCCCGCCAGTTTCTTTGAATGCCTGATGGCATCATCAACCTGATGGTTGAAGTCTGGCAGATGCCCGATAGTGTTCTTTGAATGCCTGATGGCATGATTGACTATGTACTACCGGTTACCGTGTGTCCAATTCCCCAATGGATTTCTTCACCCTGACAGCGAGGTCAGACGATGTTGAGAGTCGACGGCGAAGTCAGATTATGTCGAGTTCTCCAGCGGCGATGTTGGATATCTGTTTGTCTGACGGTGATGTCAGATCCTTTGTTCTCCAGCGGCGATGTTGGGTGTTTTGTTTGTTCGACGACGAAGTCAGATTATGTCTAGTTCTCCAGCGGCGATGTTGGATGTTCATTTTGACGGTGATGTCAGATTCTTTTATTCTCCAGCGGCGAGGATGGATGTTTTGTTTCCGACGGCGATGTCAGATTCTTCAGTTTTCCAGCGGCGATGTTGGGTATGTCAAGTGATTTGGTTTTCCAGCGGCGATGTTGGGTGTTTTGTTTCCGACGGCGATGTCAGATTTAGTTCT
This sequence comes from Lathyrus sativus, assembly GCA_963859935.3. Taxonomy (NCBI): domain Eukaryota; kingdom Viridiplantae; phylum Streptophyta; class Magnoliopsida; order Fabales; family Fabaceae; genus Lathyrus; species Lathyrus sativus. Next base: position 172,354,162 of record OZ012736.1, read on the forward strand.
CCAGCGGCGATGTTGGATGTTTGTTTACGACGGCGATGTCAGGTGAGTTAGCTTTCCAGCGGCGATGTTGGGTGTTTTGGTTGTCCGACAAGATTCAGATCAGTATGTCATCAGCTAGTTGCCGTGCAACCATGATCTCAATTTTCGAAGATTTGTTCCCACCTGAGTTCGGAGTACCGTGTACTTATGCAGTTGGCAAATTTCTGGGTTCTTCGGTATTCAACCATCTTCTACCTTTGAATGATTGAAAGCCGTTCGCTTCTCAACCCTTCAGGTCCAAGCCGTTTGAATAGGGGCAGCTGTTGCACCCCAAAATTTGACCAACTACTCATCGCAATTTGGCTCATGTTTCGACTCATTTCATTCTCGCATTTGCATATCGCGTACATTGCATTTTTTCCCATCAGATTGACTTTATCGGGATCACAGCCCTCTGATAGCATTTCAGGCCAATGCGAGGACGTATTTTGAGAATCGGTGCTCGTCCTGGTGTTTTCAGCTCTCGCTGTTGTTTTTTAGGACCTCTCGGTGTCCGAATTTTTACCGTTTATTTCGATATAGTTCGCTAATCGATTTAATCGGCTTTCTCGGTAGTTTTAGATTTTTTCCTTATTTTCTAGAATTTTTTAGGGATTTAATTCCTTTTTCTAGGTATTAGATAGATTTTTAAATGGCTTTTAGATATTAATAGTTTTTTAATAGTTTAGGAATTTCTTTAATATTTTTTTAAATAGATTTTAGGTTTAAATCATATTTTAGACATTTAGTCATTTTTTTAGATAATAGTTTAATAGAATATTCCTTTAATAGGTATTTTTTTTAAGTAGAAATTAATGTAGTTTTTTCTATAACAATTAGTGGAATTATTAGAGTTTTTTTTTTTATTATTTTTATTAGTTAATAGTTTTTTAGAATTTAATTAGATGTTAATTCTCCTTTTTAGGTTTAATAGAGTTTAATTAGATTTTAATCATCTTTTTAGATTTAATTAGGATTAGATTAGTTTAATTTTCATTTAGCATTTAATTGTAGTTTTAATTTTCGTTTAAGTCTTAATTGTAGTTAATTGCAGTTTTAAGTTTTAATCAGGTATTAATCCGTTTTAATCCATCATTAATGCAGATCCAATTCATGGGCCGTGTGCCATTTTTTTGGAGGTCCAGTTTATCAGTCCAGGTGTCACCCCTATAAGAGGCCACGCGTGCGCCTCAGAAGCTCTCTCAGTCACCACGTTTTCACACCACGTCCATCCACGTTTCAATCCAGTTTTCTTCCACGTTTCGCTCAAAACCTCTCTCCACCTTCCACCTCGCCTGCCACGTGCTACTCCATGCACACACTCCCTCGCCACGCGTCTTCGCCTTGACCCTCACCGGTTGCATGGCCGCCGGCCATGCAACCACCGCCCCACCATACTCCGGCCACCTCTAACCAACTTCCGGCAACCGCAACTAAATCCCTCCGCCGTAACCAACCTCGCCGGAAACAATTTTTTGCCTAGAATTCTTCTAACACCTCCAATCATCCTTTTTCCAGTTTCCGATCAACATTCATCGTCGATCATCAATTACCAGAATCTCATTGTTGTTCATCCGTTTCCAGCCATCTTCATCAAGCTTCATCCATGTTCTTGCCATAAATTCATCCGATATCTTCGAGACCTTCAAGAACGTGTGAATCTTCATCCTGATTTCCCTCATGATTCATACGCCTCCTTCAAAGCATCTCCAGAAATGTCTCAAGAACATTCAACCAGAAGCTCTAGATTTTCCAGCAAACATCAAGAACAGCAACAAGATCCTCCATAAGTCATCGTTCAAAGTTCTCCAACATGCGGTTTCAGTAATCATCGTCAATTCTTCCATCAGTTTCCAGAAATTTGTTCAAGATCTTGATCTTCAACCATCAGATCCTCATCGTGTTCATCACAAATCTCCAGAAATTCAAAGATCTCCAGATCAACATCAATCTTCATCCTCTTCATCCTTCCAACGAACGACTTCATCTCCAGAAACAGATCAAGATCCTCCACCAGATCTGTCGAAGCTCATCGCGCGCTCACGGATCTGTTCGTCAATAAGGTTGTTCACCAAAGATCTCCGATCAACATTCATCGTCGCTCATCAGCATTCTTCAGACGCATCAGTAATCTTCATCAAACATTCAACGAACTTCTTCAATCTTCATCCGTTGATCTTCACGAAGAAACGCCAGAAATCATCATCGTTCGGAATCGTTAACATGCGAAACAGAAGTTGAGTGGGAAGATGTTAGAACAAGAAACGTTGTGAGAGAGAGAAGTCGGAGAGTGAGTAGCGGCGCTGTGGTGAACAGTAGAATGGGAGAAGAGAGGCGTTTAAGGTTTTCAGAGTGTGAGAGAAATGAGAGATGGATCGCGTGGCTAGGGGATTGGGCTCCGAGGCCCATTAGGTTGGTTGTTTTTGGCACCCCCGTTTCTGGACATTCACCCTCCATTTTCGTTATTGGTCTGATGGGCCGGGCCCAATTGCGTTCTGGGCATACACCCCCCGGTTCACTTTCTTCACCCCCTCCCCGTTTCTGTTTCATTTTTTTGCTGGGTTGGGCCCAGTTCCTGGTAGTGTTTTCTGCTGGCTGCACCCCTTCTGCTGCAGTGTACCCCCCTTTGTTTTTTCCTTTATTTTCTTTTATTTTCTTTTGTTTAGATTTTCTTTAGAAAAAGAATATAAGAAAAATATATGTAATAAATAGAAAAAGATGGAAAATATATAGAAATATTATAATAGTATTTTTAATATTTTCTTTTAGGATATTTTTTTTTCTTTTTAGAATATATTTTCTTTTAGGAGTTTATTTTATATTTTTAGAGATAGAATTAAAAGTCCATGTGTTAGGGGACATCTTCACTTTTAGAAGTAGATTTGAAAGTCCACTTGTTAGGGGACTATTTTCCATTAGATTTTCCATGATAGTTGGATAAGATTTTTAGGAGTTTATTTTCCTGTATTTAATCATTCTAATTTCTTTCAGAATATCAATAAAATGAGATTGATGTTGTGGTCTCCGTTCTACCCGTAGTTAGGCCGAACTACAACTGCTCTGACTTTCTCTGAAGAGAATATGTAGGCATAGGATGCGATATCCTAGCGAGCACACTAACAACTAACCTTTTGTTCTCTCGCTACTGTGCGATCGAGACTTTCCCGCTGACGACTGATGTCATCCTTTTCTCTTGCCCGAGTGCATTTGAGACCAGACCGTAGTTCTAGTTCCCGTGGGTTCCCATACCTTGAAACCCGACATACTACGTCCGTTCTACTGCAAACAGGTACGCCTAAGTCTCCAATGGTCGAGCAGCGTCCACCTAACTGCTAGAATGCGTATGCTAGTATCGTCAATCATTTCTCTCACCCCCGTGTGACCGAGAACACCCTTGTCTAGCCGTAGTTAGCCTGAACTACGTCATGCTTTGATTTCTCTGATGAGAATACGTAAGCCTAAGACGCGACGTCTTACCGAGCAACTAACCCGTAGTTTCCCGAACTACGACGACTCTGATTTTCTCTGAAGAGAATACGTAGGCATAGAGTGCGACGCTCTATCGAGTCAATTTCTTTCCCGTTTAGATTTAGCAGCCGTAGATAGATTGTTTTTCACCCGTCCAAGTAAACACAACAAGCGTAGATCTCGTCGAGTACGACGGACGTGAGGGGTGCTAATACCTTCCCCTTGCGTAACCGACTCCCGAACCCAGACAACGGTTGCGACGACCTTGTCTTACCCTTTTTTCGTCAGGTTTTTCCGATCGTTTCCTTTCCCGCTCCGAGGGATAAATAACGAAAGGTGGCGACTCTTCTGTCATGCCGGCACCTTATTTTCGCGCAAGCGACACCCTCCTCAGGGGTCGAACCCATGCTTGCAAGGTAATAGGCGCTTAAGTGACAAGTTGAATACCACTGGGGTATTTTCTAGGCATGTTGGGCAAAAACATGAACATCAAACCAATTTTGCATTTTCAAGTGTAACTCAGTCAATTCTCAATGGTTTTAAGCAAAATTTAGGTCTAAATTGCCTAGAATTTCATGAGGATCACAGTGGTGGCATTGGTTTTTTGAAATTCCTCCCCCAACTCAAAACCCTATAGTACATGCTTTGGAGATGTTTAGAATGCACTTTGATGTGTAACTTCTAGTCCAATCATTTTTAAATCAACATGATCATGCACACACACCACCTAAACATTAATGAATGAATTCATGCAAGAGGTAGAGTTCAAATCATGCTGTAATGGAAAGTACTATGTGAAATGCAAATCTGTTATGAATGAGATGCATGAAGAGATGAAGATCAAATTCCAAACAGTTTCAAACCAAACAGATCACATACACACCTTGAAAATACAATGATGAATGAATGTAGGCACAATGATAAGTTCAAAACTGGCCCTGGTGAAAAGTAGCAACCAATATGCAAAAATGGTATTGATGTGCTCATGAAGATGTTCAATTTTAATTCCAATTATTTTCAAGTCAAACACATCATTCATACACACTATAGTTATGTTAGTAAGTGAGTCTAAATCACAATTTTGATGTAAAACAAACTGGTGTAAAAAGTGGTGTTCAAGCTGTCAATTTGTGTTTGTGAGGTGCAGGGCAATATCCAATTTCAATTCCAAGTACTTTCAAACCCTTTCAAACACACATACACCTTACATATATGTTATTGAGTGCATTCATGCCAAAGAAACAAATCAAAACAGTTGGATGAATGGAATGATGTGCAAGATGCAAAACTGTCATGAGAAATGCAGGTTGATGTTCAGTTTTGTTTCTATGTACATTTTGACCAATTTAAACACTTACACACATTGAATACATGATGTTGGATGAGATTGGACACAAAGTAAGGCTTAAAACTGACTGGTATGAATGTAGTGTTCAATATGCAAACTTGTGTGTGTGAATTGCATGAGCATATTCAATTTCAATTCAAAACATTTTCAGACTAATTCAAACATATACACATCACATATACATGATATTGAGTGGATTCAAACATCAAAACAAATTGGTAAAGGACTGCTATGAGAAATGGTTCACAAATTGCAAGTTTATCATGAAGATGAGGCATGATGAGATGAAACTTCAGTTCCAAACATTTTCTGATCCAATTGATCACACATATAGCACATATACATGATATTGAATGGATCTAAACAAGAATTGAGGCTAACAACAGACTGTCATGAAAAATGAGGGTTAAGTTGCAATATGGCAATTTTGATGCATATGTGAAAAGTTCAAATTAGGTTCTAGGCATATTTAGATCAAACCAACACTTCAAACATGTTATAAACATCCATACAAATGATTTCCAACATGTAGGCAAGTCGTAAAACCAATTGAAATGAAAGTGACCTACTTGATGCAAATTGTTATATGAAATGCAAGAGCAACATCAAAACAGATTTGGAGGTATATTCATGTTAAACCAGTAGTGTACACATATTATATGCATGATGTTGGATGAATTTGAGCACCAGTTTAAACACCTCTAGACCTGAGACCATAGCTGGCATGTTCATGACAGAATTTGATACAAGACATACACATGATGAACTCAAAATTCCAAAACATGAAATTATGGTGTAAAGCAATGATGGAGTGTTTACATACCTCTAGTAGACTGTGTTGAGCAGGTTTGATCAATAAGAAACCCAGAGAAAACTTCAAATGCACCTAGCTTTGGAGATTTCTTCTTTTTGAAGCAAGGATGCAAACTTCAAGACAGTTGGAGAAATAAACTCCACCAATGATCCTTAGTATTTTAGACGGTTGAGAACTGATATATGGGAGGTGTTTGAGTGATTAGAACATCAAGCAAATGCCTAGAACAAGTTTTGACTGATTTTATGGCTTTTGGTCAAAGTAACTTGGTATGGAAGTTGACTTTTTGAATGGTGAGGTTTTTGAATGGTCTAAGGTCTTGGACACCTTCTATATCATATTTATAGATTGTGTGGATGATTGTTGGGGAGTTTGAGTGTAGAGAAATGATTTTGGCAGCAATTGTACCAAGACAGACTTTGGTGGTTTTTGGTGAAAATGTGATTTTGTGATTTTGAAGCAAAGTGTGCAAGAGCAAAGGCCTGAGCTTTCTCTGGGTTTTTAGAGTAGATATTGTGTGTCAAATGAAGTGGTGAAGGCCTCTATTTATAGGCAAATGAATGGAGGGGGCAGATTTGGAGATTTCCTTCATATGAAGGAAAGATTTACTTTTTTGATCAAACCTCCACAAAGAGGTTTCCTTGACTGATAGGTAAGCTCTAAAGTCAAGCTTCATGACGAGTTTGAAGTGGCTAAATGCAGGCTAGAATGCATAGGTTGATGGCTGGTTCAGATTTGTCTTTCCACCTCATGCTTGCCATTTTCACTTTAAGTGCAAGTTGTAAAGCCACTTGCAAGCTCACTTGCAAACTTGGCTAATTCCATTTCCTCTACATTTTCATTGTATTTCCATGCTACAAAGTCTCTACATATCAGATAAAACATGTTTCAAAAGCTGAGATTGGCCCAATTGATCAAGGAATGATTTTTGAAAGTTTGTCAATGTGGGACTCAAGTGTGAGAACACCAACTTGCCACAACCATAACTCTCAGCTCACAAATTCTTTTGAGATGTTCTAGTACTTTTTAGAAATCCTTCAAATAGCTCTAAAACATTCATGTTTTCATGAGTTTCAAATTCTCAAAGGATCTTGGCCAAAAAAATCTCTCAAAGTTGCTAAAAAATGAGCTTCAAAGTGAAATTTCTCTAAGTCTTTTTCCTTCTTGAAATGAATTTGATCATAACTCCAAATCTATGCATCTTCTGATCATGGACCACTTAGGGTCTTTTGTAGTATTTGTCAAGAGCTTTCCAATGAGCTTTGAACCAACTCAATTGGATGTGTGGTTAAGGAGTTATGGTTTAGCCCCTTTCAAAACCCTAATTTCCCGATTTTTTGATTACTCCTTCATCCTTGATCCAATGGTCATGAAAGTTGATAGGCAAGTGCAAAATGACATCAGGTACATTTTTGATTCACACTTTGAAGTCCAATTCCTTAAATTTGAAGAGTTGACTTTTTGGTCAACCGTACGATCGATCGGTGACTACCGAGTCGTCTGTTTGACACTCTGGACGTTCTAAGACTTTGATACTTCTTGAATGAACTTTATTAAGCTATATGAACTCCATTTGTCATAATCCCACCATTAAAACACCTTCCAACACCAAAGTCAAACTACAGTTGACTTTTACTAGTCAAAACCCTAATCGGGTGCCCTGAAATGTGTTGTTCTTGATTTTGGGGTAACAACCTCAAATTGGATTCTCAATTGACATCATATGATACCCTTGGTCTTGTTTCATGATTGAAATAGTCTAAAACTTGGATTGATCACAAACCCTGAAGCTTTGATTTGTCTGTACAAAACCCTGATTCATCTGTAACTTGACAAAGACAAACATGCACTGAGTTAGGGTTAGATAATTTATGAGTATGCTCCTAAAATGATAATAAGAATCTAAGGGGTCAAAATTTGGGGTGCAACATCTGTGTTGATTTTGGGCTGAGCTTCAAGCCCAACGAGTTTCCTTCACTATGCCTTCCGTTTCATTTACACCCCCCTGTTTTTTTTTCCTGATTGTTGCATTGTGGGCTCAAAGCCCAGTGGTATTTTTCGCTGCTTTACCCTTGTTTTCAGGCTGTACCCCCTCCCCTTTAGTTTTAATTTCTTTTGTATTGGATATTGTGGTTGTAATAATTGTAGTTGTATTTTTTCTATTTTTTTCTTTTAGGATTATAGATTATTTTTTCTTAGAATATTAGCATATTTTTAATATAGATTTTATAGTAGAATTTATATTTCCTGTTTTCTTTTAGGATAGTATAGAATTTATATAGAATTTCCATTTTATTTTCTATTATGAAATTTATTTAGATATTTCTTTAGGGATTTTATTTTCTATTATAAATTAATTGATAATTTTAGGAGTAGAATTTTATTTCCATTTGTCGTTGGATTTCTCTCCTCATTTCTCTTCTGCTATCCGATTTTATCTCTGATTTTATTTCTGAGCTGGCCATGTGACATGATTCAATTGGAGAATGATTTTCGATATCATTTCTCTATCATGTCTTTGACACGGATATCAATACGCTACCTCTGAGAGTTTGATTTATCGTATAAGTCAAATCATGACGGTCTAAGCGTTCCATTGGTTTTGGTTCGAGCATCCTCATCAAGGATCTAGAGAGGAAAAGATTGGAATTGAGCTTGCGCACATGTCGAGAGCCAACAGGGCCGCTTCGTTCGATATCATCTTACTTATTCAAGTCTTTGTGCAACCGTCGAGTGTTGTGAGTTGTGGCGTTAGATACGTAGGAAATGGTGGTTAAGGGGTTTCCTCTCAATCGTCTAGAGTGTTTAGTATGGCACCCTTTAGGTGACATACGATGCATTTGCTCCTATACATTAGGTTCTTGCGTGTGTGTCCCGAGTTCCTTCCCGTTTAGGCGTTGAGCCTGCTTCCTCTTTGTTCTCGCCCCCGCGCGATCGAAGCCCTTTTCTCTCGCGTTCAGGCGATTGAGACCCCTTCTCTTGCTCCTGTGCAATCGAGACTTGCTTTCCTCTAGCGCCGAACTATGTTTGCTCTGATCTCTCGTACCAGACGAGAGTACGTAGGCATAGGATGCGATATCCTAGCGAGCTACCCTTCTCCCTTTTCTCCCTTTTCTCCCTTTTCCCTTTTGTTGTAGTTGGTTGAACTACAGCTACTCTGATTTCTCGTACCAGACGATAATATGTAGGTATAGGATGCGATATCCTAGCGAGCACACTAACAACTAACTTCTCTATTCTCTCGCTGCTGTGCGATCGAGACTTTCCCGCTAACGACTGATGTTCCCTTTCTCTTGCCCTAGCGCAATTGAGACCAGACCGTAGTTCTAGAACCTGTAGGTTCCCATACCTCTAAACCCCGACATACTACGTCCGTTCTACCGCAAACAGGTAACGCCTAAGTCTCCGTCGAGCGAGCAACATACACCTAAACTGCTAGAATGCGTACGCTAGTATTTTCAATCCTTTCTCTCACCCCCGTGTGATCGAGAACACCCCGGTTACCCGTAGTTAGCCCAAACTACATTTGCTCTGATCTTTCACGCCGTGTGAAAGTACGTATGCACAAGATGCGATATCTCGGCGAGCAAAATCCCTCCGTAGTTTCCCGAACTACGTTGACTCTGACTTTCCCATTGCACGAGGGAATACGTAGGGATAGAGCGCGATGCTCTATCGAGTCATTTCTTTCCGTTTAGCTTTAGCAGTCGTAGATAGATTGTTTTTCACCTGTAGACAAACCAACAAGCGTGGATCCCATCGAGTACGATGGATGTGAGGGGTGCTAATACCTTCCCCTTGCGTAACCGACTCCCAAATCCAGACATTGGTTGCGATGACCTTGTCTTATACCTTTTCGTCAAGTTTTTCCGATTGTTTCCTTTCCCTTTCTGTGGGATAAATAACGAAAGGTGGCGACTCTTCTATTTTTCCGGCACCTTATTTTCGCGATAGCGACAGCTGGCGACTCTGCTGTGGACTGCGATGGTTTCCTGGGGATCCAACGCCCCTATGCGAGTCAATCAGGGGATCCAACGTCCCTGTGTGAGAGTCAATCCTAGCGCTTGTTTGCTTCTCTGTGGGTGTTTATTTTTGTGCTGTATGTTATATATTACCGTATTTACATTTCCGCACTATATTATTATTTGTTGCTGTTGTGCTGTTGGGTGGTTGTTCCTTTGAGAGATGAGCCAAAACCCAGGCTTGAGTATATACATAGCATTAGTGTGGAGACTAGTGAGGGGCCTGTTTGCTTAGTAGATACAGTTCCCCATGAAATTCACACTCGGACGAGATTCTCTTTGATGATTTTCCTTCAGATCCTTAGGATCGGTTGGGATTTTGGATTTGAGAATTGTCGACTCTGGGAACCGATCACTTGTGATTCAGCTAAGTGAGGCCGCTTCAAGAGATGATGATGCCACACCTTCTGGGTATCGTATCATCGTTCTTGAAAGTTTGTGACGCTGATGACCGCATAGGATGCCGAACCTGTGTTAGTTTAGGTCCATACCCGTGAGTGGGAGGGTTTTTGCAGGAAAATTGACTTCCAGCCAACCCAGTATTTTGGTTTTCTCTCGTCAGAGCGAACTTATCCCGTCAGCAGCGCAGCAGTATTCAGAGCTTTGTGGGGGCTGTGATCCAGTGTTTGCTGCATTAGTATTTTGCATTGCATTTCATGTGCATCTCATGCTTGCATGTCCATCCTCAGCCGAAACAGAAAGCTTACTCGTCTTTTGTCCAACTCGCAGTTGATTTCCCGGCATTCGCATTGGGCTTGAGTTGCTCCTGGAAGGATCATGAACTCAGAAGAGCAGAACTTGGTTGTTACCAGGACAGAGTTTGAAATGTTGAAAGATCAGTTGAGTCAATTAATGGAAGCTGTGACAGCTATGACTATAGGAGAGGACAATGTTCGGAGGACTCCGGTGAACAATGTTGCTCAAGCCTATCCTGTGCAGATCCCTGTCAAAGATAAAGATACATCTTCTCTTCATGAAACGAACTATCAGAACTTCACTTTCCCTGTGACCGATCCTCAGAGGGTTGTTCCGAAGATTGATGCTGAGAACCCGCAGACTGTTGAATTCATGAGAAGATATCAGTTGTTGGAGGAAAAACTTGATGCTCTGATGAATAAGAACACTCTTGATTTGAATGCTCTGAGCATGTGCTTAGTGCCAGGCCTTGTGATGCCTCAGAAATTCAAAATGCCAAATTTTGAGAAGTTCAAAAGGGATAGTTGTCCAAAGCTACATTTGATAATGTTCTGCAGAAAAATGACTTCGTATGTCGCCAATGACCAGCTTATGATTCACTGCTTCCAAGACAGTTTGAGTGGAGCACCGTTGAATTGGTATATGCAGTTAAAGAGTGATTGCATCAGATCATGGTCAGATTTAGCCAATGCCTTCGTGAAGCAGTACGACTACAATCTTGACATTGCTCTTAGCCGCACACAGTTGCAAGAATTATCTCAGGAGGATAATGAATCCTTCAGAGGATATGCGCAGAGATGGAGAGAATTCGCTGCTCGGGTTCAACCCCCGCTTGTGGACAGAGAGTTGGTTGACATATTCTTGGGTACCTTGAAAGGCCATTACTTTGACAAGTTGATCAGTGGTAGAGCGTCGAACTTTGCTGATTTGGTGATAGCAGGAGAACATGTTGAGAGCGGAATCAAGAGCGGAAAGATTCGAGATATCCATGATACTTCGGTTTATGAAGGTGAATTAATTTCCAGTTCTCAAGAAGAATGGGAGAAAGGAAGTGATGTTATCCCGGAATCTCCCGTACCTCAAATTCAGTGTTCGGATACTTCGAGTGTTCAGAGTCAGCAATCTGTTGGGTCTGTATGTCAGATATACGTCCCCCGCAAGAGTCAGCAGTCTTATCTTCGTCAACCGCGTCAACACGCCAGACGTAGGCCGAGGAAGCCAGAGAGGCATTTTTCTCAGCTACCGGTATCGTACATCCAGTTATTGCCAAATTTGATCAGAAGTGTGTCGCTACTGCGAAAATCGGCGCCGGCTGAACAGAAGAGTCGCCACCGTGCGTTATTTATCCCACGGGAGGGAAAGGAAACGCTCAGAGTAAACCTCGCACAACACGGGAAAGGTATGGTCGTCGCAACCAAAACCTGGACTCGGGAGTCGGTTACGCAAGGGGAAGGTATTAGCACCCCTCACGTCCGTCGTACTCGACGGGATCCACGCTTGTTTTCGGGTATGGATTGTTATTCTATCTAAACTATAGGTCAGGGGTTAAAAAGAAAATAAAACGAAAATAAAAATGACTCGGCAAAGTATCGCACTTTATGCCTACGTATTCTCGTCTGGAACGAGAAATCAGAGTCAACGTAGTTCGCCTACCTACGGGAAAGGAGGGAAAGGTTGCTCGCTAGGATATCGCATCCTATGCCTACGTACTTTCATACAGCATGAAAGATCAGAGCAAACGTAGTTCGGGCCACGGAAGACACAAGTCTGTCTTGATTGATTTTATTCCTTCTGAAAAAGGTTTTTTCTGATTAGCAGTCCCGGCGGACAAAAATGACGCTTTGATGAGTTCACATTCTTTTACGGAAGAAGTGTCTTTTATTGTGTTTGAAATCTTTATGTGTTTTTCTGTTTGTTTTGAGAAAGAAAGAGACAGAACTCTAACCTACGGTTGCGAAGGGAAACAAACTAACCTAATGTTATCATGCATGGGTTAAGACCTAGTGTCTATCATGCTCCTCTCTTGCACAGAGAGAAACAGAGATCCTACGGGATAGGCAGAAACAGAAACAATAACAGATATATACAGTAAAGCAGTAAAATGCATGGATGCAGCAATACAAGCGAGGCAAGGGAGTCCCACTCAACCTCGAACCTAGAAAACAATAGGCAAAAGTGAACAGACTTCACTTTCAACCCAACAGGGTAAACAGCAAACAATACAGTCCAGAAAACCAATCAATACATTAGCAAATGAAATACAGCAAAAATAAACAGCCTCAGCAGCTCTGAATCAACAGCTGGCTTCAAGTAATCTCCAATCAGCTATGGGCTTCAACAAGCATCAATCTCCATCTTCATGATCTTCAGGTAAGGGCTTTGATCATCAGTCTTCCATCTGCAATGGCTTTTCTTCATGCTCAAACCTCCAGGATGAGGGATTAGTCACAAGAGTGAATTGAGTGTTAAGCAATCAGCTGACTACCAAGGGTGGTGAACAGACTGCTTCTAACACAAAAGACATTTTCTCTCAAGAGTTCTATCTCATAGACACTATCACCAAGCCTTCCAAAGGAAGGGGGTGAGTGTCTTAGAGAGACTCTGAATCACAGAGAAGAATGGATGCAGACAAGGCAATCCATGTTTGAGAAATAATCATTCTAACCTAGAGCTCTGCCTAGCTCCTAAACCCTAGTCTCCTCAGCAACTGCTAGCAAGAAGCTCCTCCTCAACTCTGACAGTTGATCTTCAGCATTTGAATCTTCAATGGCTTCATCTCCACAATCTTCAGCTTCCCCAGGGCCCCCAGACAAACCCAATACCCATACAAACAATCAATAAACCCCAGAGGGCACACCACACCAGACAGCAGATATACAGACAGTAACAATAGCAGTAGGGGAATCCTAACTGTTCTCTAAGGGATCTAATAGCTACCCATAGCCCCTATAGTCCCATAACTAGTCTATTCAAACCCTAAGTCCTAAGGGAGAAAATTGAACTTCCTAAGTTGTCACCTAAAAAACCCTAGTTTTGTTCATGATATTCAAGCACTTATTAATCACCTAAAATTAACTCCTAAAAATGGGAACTAAAATATTTCTATAAGCCTAATATCTCATCTAAACAATATGAAAAGAATGATCAAAAAATATTAAAGCATGTGAGAGAACAAAAATCACAAAAATAATGCATGAAATGAATCTATTTAATATGCTATTTATTTAGAAAATATGAAAAAAATATGAAATAAAACTAAAAATGAAATTTTATTTTCCTATAATATTCTAGACATTTTAATGAAAATATGGTAAAAAGAATGAATTAAAAAGCATTTTTTATGAATTATTTATGAATTTTCAAAGATTAGTAAAAATTAAAATGAAATAAGAAATAAAATGAATTAAAATGAGGGAGGGGGGTTAGAATAGTAACCACGCGCAGTTCAATCCAGGATGGGCCTCATAAAGGGGGGTGCTGGTAGCGTTTTGGACAAGGCCCAGAAACAACTCAGAGTTCCACACACGCTGGGGGGTGAAACTAGAATAGAAATCACGTTCAAATTCATATTGGGCTTAGAATAGGGGGTGGAAATATCAATAACCAACTCAGGCCCGCCCGTTTCAATTAATGAAACGGTGCGTTTTGGCCAGCTTCTTACTTCCCTCCAAAACTCAGCTTAAATCTCAGCCTTAGGATCACTATCCAGGTCAAAAGTCTTGCACCAAATAGACGATCCAGATTTCGTCTTCTTCCTCAATCCAACTGAATTAGGGTTTCAGCCACCATGAACCTCATGCACGAGCAACTTTCCATCCCTCTGTTCTCCATCACCAGGCCATGAAATGCCACGACATAAACACGAAAATTGCTCAGGATCTCTTCCCCTACAATCCTATGATCCTAATTCAATCTGAAACTCAATAAATCTCTCAATCCGATAGCATCAATCTCTGATTACCATGGAAGGACACTGATATGCAACATCACCATTCTCAATCAAACTTAACCTAAACTGAACTACAACTAATGGAGAGCAACCTGCGCTATCAAGCTTAGATTCTAATGCCCTAACCTAAGAGATATTGATCCAAACAGCTTATGGCACCTGCTAACAATGGACTCCAAATCACTCCAAATTCATCTAAACTAATCTCCTAACCACCTAGATCATCTCTAAACTAACAACAACATGCCTAACTAACTGAATCGAGCTGTGTGATTGAAAACTTACCTTGTGCAAAATCTTGCAAACAGCTATGGAGATTGATGATTTGAGGCTTCTAAGTGCTGGATCTTGATCAATCCTTGATGAACTTGATTCTGTATGCAAGCTTTGGATGAGATTTGGCCAGAATTATGCTATCCACTTGCAACTTCAATATTGATGCTCTTGAAAAAAGTGCTCGAAAATGGATGATAACCACCTTGTTCTTGATTGAATTATACTATATGATGATGAATCAGTATGAGAAGGTTGATTATGATGAAGACTTGATGAAGAGTTTGGAGAATTGGAATGAAACTTCAATGAAAAAGTGTGAGAAATTTGTGAAATTCTTGGTGCAAATGAGGCCAACCCTTGCCAAATTCTCCTTTCATGAATATATAGACCCCAAATGAACATTCTAGATCCATCTTGCACATTCCCTTGCTTTCCAACTTTGGTTCATTTTGATCATGTTTCTTAAAAGGTAAGCAACCATGGATAACTTCATTTTTTCCTTCTAAACTCAAAAAAGTGTGTGAACCATTGTTCTTAGAATTGTTTTTCCATTCAAAATCATATATTGGAAGTCTCCATTTGGACTTGTAAATCTCCCAAACCATTTTCCAACTTGAAATTATTCACTTTATAAGCCTTTTTAGTTCATATTTTGACCTATCATGCAACTCCATGCTATGAGCTTCTCCAATGACTTGTGACCTTCTTTCTAGACTTAAAATCCCATTTGGAGCAAGTTTGATGTTGTAAGTTTTTCCATTTGAGGCCTCCTTGTATGAGTTTTGGGTATAGGTTAAAATGACCTGTAATTCACAAATGCCCAAAATACCCTTTGCTTGTCAAGACCATAAGTTGAGTTCTCCACATCATATGAAGGCATGCCATACCATTCTAGAAAGCTAAGACAATGAGGAACAATTCTTATGTTGACCAAGAATTCATTTGAAATCTCCTTGAGGGGTAAAACTAGCTTGGAAGTCAAGTCACTTTCACAGACAAAAATTCAGACACCCCAGATGACCTGTAACTTGTAAGGACCATAACTTGAGTTCTATAAATCTCCTTGAGGTCTTCCACCACTCAAATTAAAGGTCTTGAGATCCTCTACAAGTTTCATGTTGGCCAAGAAGCCATTTGAAGTTAGCATTTTGACTTATCTTGCTTGGAAATTTGACCTAAACTAGGGGATTTTACAGAGAAACCCTAATTTAGTAACTCCTCTTCTCCTTGATTTTTCTTGAATTCTCCTTGTCATATCTCCATATCCTTCTTCATATGTTCAATATTGATCCCCACATCTCTCCAATAGCCTTGAATGCTCTTTTAAGTCAATCAATTGACCTAGGGTTGACCTAGGGTTGACCCAGATGAAACCCTAGTTGACTGTCTTCAACTATAACTCTTGTGCTCTCATCAATGACTTTTCTCCTTCTCAAAATGACTTTCTAAGTCTCTCATAAGGTCTAGATGCTCTCCATGCCTCCACTTCACGGCTCATAACCCTCTTGCTGACCCTCAGATACCCTCAGCTAGGAGATGGGCTCAAGGCTTGATCTGCTGAACTCTTTGCTTTCAAATTCTCTCCTGATGACTTGAGTAGGGTTGAATTATGATGATAACCTCTTGCTGGGCCTCTAGAGATGAAAGTAATGATTGGTCCCCTGTTGAATGACTTGCTATGCTTATGCTATGCAGATGGTTAGTCTATGTACATGACTCTATATGCAAATGCTAATGATGATGAAACATAAACCAAGGAATAAGGTTAGGCAAATTTTAGGGTGCAACAGCTGCCCCTATTCAAGCGACTTGGACCCGATTGGGTGAAGGGCCCGGAGCCTTCAGACATTCGCGGTACGAGACGGTTGAATACTAGTGAAACCAGAAATTTGCCAACCGCAGAAATAAACTGCGCTCCTGCTTGAGGAATAACATTCGTTAGCTGAATCTGACTGTTAGAGCAACCCGCTGATCTCGCGCGACCGTGCTGGGGATTGGCTTCATCGTTCTGAAGAGGATTTTGTCATACCAGACTGCTTGCTTGTCCACGTTAGGACTCTGTCTGTCGTCGATACGAAGAAATCTCAACTAAAACCTGTCCACGTTAGGACTCCATTTACTGTTGACCCAGAAAAATTTCGGCAACTCCGCTGGGGATAATTCGCCTGCATTTCAATAAACTGAATCGTCCACGTTAGGAAAAACTCTTCCACGTTAGGAATAACACCTGTCCACGTTAGGAATCACATCGTCCACGTTAGGAGTAACGCTTTTATCTTTCCACGTTAGGAATACCTCTTCGATCTGTCCGCGTCAGGACTAAACTCTCTTTCCACGTCAGGAATAATTCATTTCTTTCCACGTCAGGAATCGATCGATTTTCCACGTAAGGAATACAACTATTTCTGAATTTGTCCACGTCAGGACTCAACTTCTCGAATCTATCCACGTCAGGACCCCAATTTCTCCGCGTAAGGAATAAACTTCTTCTTCCACGTTAGGAATACCTTCTTCGATCTGTCCGCGTCAGGACTCCACTCTTTCCACGTAAGGAATAAACTCATCTTTCCACGTAAGGAAACCATTTTTCTTCCACATAAGGAACGCTCTTGATATGTCCACGTAAGGACTCTGATCTTTCCACGTAAGGAATACCAACTATTTCTGAATTTGTCCACGTCAGGACTCATTTTTCCACGTAAGGAATGCCATCTTAACCTGTCCACGTAAGGACTCTCTTTTTTCCACGTTAGGAATACTGTTATTTCCACGTTAGGAATCACTTCTGATACGTCCGTGTATGGACTACATCTTTCCACGTTATGAATAATAATCTCTTTGCTCTGTCCGCGTTAGGACACTGATCTCGCCTTGATTTGTCCACGTTAGGACTCAGGCGTCTTCGACTCACTGAGGAAATAAGACTTGTCCACGTAAGGACTCACACCTTCGACTTGCTGGGGAAATATCCGCGTCAGGACTTACCCTTTGTCAACAACACGAAGAAGGATAAATTTGTCCACGTCAGGATTCTTGTACCTTGTCATCACAAAGAACTACAAACTTGTCCACGTCAGGACGCACATTTCACCATTACGAATAAAGATATCTGCTGAAAACAAAATGATCCACGTCAGGATACCAACACGAAGAGTAACCAATCTTTTGTCAACGTCATGACCTCCCTTTCTCCAAATTTCAAAAGACCGAATCTATCCACGTCAGGATTAACACACCTTACCAATCCGGTAAAACAAACCTGTCCACGTTAGGACGCCCACTTCTGAAGGAATCCCGTCATTCTAGGAATAAATGGTCCACGTCAGGACTTAGTTCTTCAATGATCCTCACCCACAAACTTCTTAGCACTGACGTGACAGCGACTTCAAGGTGAACTCTACTGGGGATGTCTGAAAACCAACTATCGGACGCCTGCTCTGAAATTCTGATTCATGCGACTCGTTGATGACAAACGAACTCTGCTTGGGGATAAGAAGACACTTATCCTGGCCACTCTGGCTGGGGAAGATAAGATGCATTTGCATAAATGACTTTGCTGGAGACAAAGAGAGTTTTATCATGACAACTCTGTGGGGAATACCGCCGAAACTGACATTATTATTGAATATCTCCTGCCGAGATCTTGACTGTTTGGTGATTTATTTGAGCAAGAGCTCTCTCCACCTGAACTACTGGAGTACGGAAACTACTTCAGCAAAATAAATGCTGGAAGGGATAACGCCGACTCGCCGGGGATAGCCTGATGCTACAAAATTATTCCGGCAAAATAAATGCCGGTAGGATGAAGTCGCCCCTGCTGGGAAGTTGGGAACTCAAACCACACGTCTTGTTGAAGTAACCCCCTGCTGGGGAGTATAACTCAAACCAAATACCTTGCGGAGGTAACCCCCTGCTGGGGAATAGCAGATGCGCCTGGTATGATTGAGCCTCTGCTAGAGAGTGAACTAATATCACACGGTATCTCTGACAAAATAAGTGACAGGAACCACCATCGACTCTGCCTGGGAGAGTCTTAGTCTTCGAGTTCCACTGGAAGGAAAGAACATTTGCTGAAAAGAGAACTCCTCTGGGGATGCGATGATTCTCTCGGGGAAAATTAACTGACTCCACCGGGGGAGAATGCATGACCCTGCGGGGGGAGATGAACCTGTCTGAATACAGACTTACGATCGCGGGATCACCAAACTCTGCTGAGGACGAGTAGCTTCTCTGGAGCACGTCCTTTGGATAAGCTACGGCTAGCTGGGGAATTCTATCCTTCTTCAGGAAGAACATGCATGACCTGCGTGGGGATCAAGCCCTTCACTATTGCAATCTTTTGATCACCTTCCTCGTACAGTTATGAAACCTGCAACAACACAAACAAGACACGCCAAGCCTATGCAATCGAATCAATTCAGGTTAATGACGTTACACTCAGTTAATTCAAAGCTTTAACGATTGTTGGCAAGGGCCAGTGATGTTATACTCATGCTAGCTTCAATAAACTTAGGCGTTTTATCATGCGCAAAACAGTAAAGAACAGGCATCAAGTACTGAATAACACATTTTCATTGATTGGGCCCCTGAATGGGCGGAGTTTTGTACACGGGATGTAACTCCTGAAAAGAGGAAGCTACACAAAGCAAATATACAAGTATGCAAGTATTCACAAGAAGCATAAATATTGACAAATTAAATCTTGTACACATGTCGGCAACTGGATGCAGATGAACACCACGAACTGATCCTCCCATGATTCGTCCGACTCTAATGCTTTCCCGGTATCCGACTTCTGAAGAGGTTGTATTCGATAACTAATTCCTCAAATATATTCTCCCGCATAGATGCTCATTGAATTCGAATTCGGACCGCAGTCATTTGCTTTTCACATCCCTAACTTTTGCGTGAACCGCCCTTTACGGGTTTTCAGTTCACCGGGATACCCCTTTTTGCCGAAGCCGCCCAGTGTAGGTTTTCAACTTCGCGGGTGTACATTTTTTCAATTTTATCCCTAACTTTTGCCCGAACCTTTCATTCTGTTTTTGGTTCGCCAGGATGCCCCATTTTTGCCTGGACTCTCTTTTTTCTGTCCAGCGGGTCTATTTTAAGCAAAGTATTTTTTAACTGCGTCCGAATTCACAGGTGATGCAAAGTCTTCTCCGTCCATGGTGGACAACAATAAAGCTCCTCCTGAAAAGACCTTACTGACAACGTATGGCCCTTCGTAGTTGGGGGTCCACTTGCCCCTGTGATCTGCTTGCGGCGGGAGAATCCTTTTCAGCACAAGGTCGCCCGTCTGAAAGCTTCGCGGAAGTATTTTCTTGTCGTACGCTTTCTTCATTCGTCTTTGATACAAACGACCGTATGCCAGAGAAGCTAGCCTCTTCTCATCCATCAAACTCAATTGATTCAATCTATTCGTTACCCATTCTGCCTCGTCCAGCTGAACGTCTCGCAATACCCTCAGAGAAGGGATCTCAACTTCCAATGGTAATACCGCCTCCATTCCGTATACCAACGAGAACGGTGTTGCCCCGGTTGATGTGCGTACCGTCGTACGATAACCGTGCACAGCGAAAGGTAGCATTTCATGCCAATCCTTATACGTCACCACCATTTTCTGGACGATCTTCTTGATATTCTTATTGGCCGCTTCGACAGCGCCATTCATCTTGGGTCGGTAAGGGGAGGAGTTGTGATGTTCGATCTTGAAATTCTGACAGAGCTCCTTCATCATTTTGTTGTTCAGATTAGAACCATTATCCGTGATTATCCGCTCGGGAATTCCGTATCGGCAAATGATATCTCTCTTGATGAATCTAGCCACCACTTGCTTCGTTACATTTGCGTAAGACGCCGCTTCCACCCACTTGGTGAAATAATCGATTGCTACTAATATGAACCGATGCCCGTTAGAAGCCGTCGGCTCGATCTTTCCAATCATATCGATTCCCCACATTGAGAATGGCCATGGAGATGACATCACATTTAGAGGACTCGGAGGCACATGTATTTTGTCAGCATAAATTTGGCACTTGTGGCACTTTCTTGCAAATTTGAAACAATCAGTTTCCATCGTCAGCCAAAAATAACCTGCCCGCAACAGCTTTCTTGTCATAGCATGCCCACCAGCATGCGTACCGAATGCACCTTCGTGAATTTCCTCCATGAGAAGCTTTGCCTCTTTCTCGTCTACACAACGCAACAACACCAGGTCGTGGTTTCTTCTGTATAAGACGCCATCCGGGTTCAAATAGAAATTACCCGCTAATCTCCTGAGAGTCTTCTGATCTTGACTGGATGCCCCAGCCGGATACTCTTTATTTTTCAGGAAATTAAGGATATCAAAATACCACGGTTTGCCATCAGACGCTTCATCAATAGCAAATACATAAGCTGGCCTGTCCAACCGAGAGATAGTGATCTGGGGAGCTTCGTTCCAGAAATTGACCTTGTACATGGAAGACAAGGTGGCAAGGGCGTCAGCCATTTGATTTTCTGCCCGTGGTACGTGATGCAACTCAACCTTGTCGAAGAAAGGCAACAATCTCCTTGCATAATTCATATAATGTATCAAATTGGGCTGCCGTGTCTCCCATTCCCCTTTGATCTGATTCACTACCAGAGCTGAGTCTCCGTATACGTCTAAATGTTTGATTCGCAAATCAATGGCTTCTTCAAGCCCCATTATACAAGCTTCGTATTCGGCCTCATTGTTGGTAACGGCAAAGGTCAATCGGGCAGTAAACGGGATGTGCGACCCGTGCGGCGTAGTGATAATTGCCCCTATTCCGCTACCGTAAGCATTCACAGCTCCGTCAAATATCATCTGCCATTTGGACCCCGGCTCTGGTCCTTCGTCTGGTAACGGCTCTTCGCAATCCTTCATCTTGAGATACATGATATCCTCGTCAGGAAAGTCAAATCTCATCGATTGATACTCTTCAACAGGCTGCTCCGCCAGATATTCAGACAACACACTCCCCTTTATTGCCTTTTGCGAGACATATTGAATATCATATTCGGTCAAGATCATCTGCCACCTGGCAATCCTACCTGACAACGCCTGCTTTTCAAATATATATTTGATCGGATCCATCTTCGAGATAAGCATGGTTGTATGATTCAGCATGTACTGCCTCAAACGCTTGGCGGCCCAGGCTAGCGCGCAACAAGTTTTCTCCAGCATTGAGTATCGAGATTCGCAGTCCGTAAATTTCTTACTCAAATAGTAAATTGCATGCTCTTTTCTCCCCGTCTCGTCGTGTTGACCGAGAACACAACCCATGCTTCCCTCAAGAACCGTTAAATACATTATCAAGGGTCTCCCTGCCACTGGGGGTATCAAAATAGGAGGCTCCTGCAGATACTTCTTTATTTTATCGAACGCCTTTTGACAATTATCGTTCCATGTTACAGCTTGATCTTTCTTTAGCAACTTGAATAGTGGTTCGCACGTAGCAGTCAGGTGAGATATGAACCGAGCAATGTAGTTCAATCTCCCTAAAAACCCGCGCACCTCTTTTTCTGTTTTAGGCGTCGGCATTTCTTGAATCGCTTTTATTTTAGCAGGATCGACCTCTATTCCTCTTTCGCTTACTATGAACCCCAGGAGCTTACCCGATCTCACCCCGAAGGTGCATTTGTTAGGGTTCAGCCTCAGCCTGAACTTCCTAAGCCTTTTAAACAACTTCAACAGATTCACCAGATGCTCTTCCTCCGTCTGGGATTTGGCAATCATATCGTCAACATAAACTTCAATCTCTTTATGCATCATGTCATGAAAGAGAGTTGTCATCGCACGCTGATACGTTGCCCCAGCATTTTTCAAACCAAAGGGCATCACTTTATAGCAAAATGTTCCCCAAGGCGTTATGAAAGTAGTCTTCTCCATATCCTCTGGCGCCATTTTAATTTGGTTATAGCCTGAAAAGCCATCCATGAAGGAGAATACAGAGTATTGAGCGGTATTATCAACTAACACGTTAATATGAGGAAGTGGAAAATCGTCTTTTGGGCTTGCTTTATTCAAATCTCTATAATCCACGCACATTCGAACCTTGCCATCTTTCTTTGGCACTGGTACGATGTTAGCAACCCATGAGGGATACTTCGTCACAGCCAGGAACCCAGCGTCCCACTGTTTCTGAACCTCCTCCTTGATCTTCATTGCCATATCTGGTCGAGTTCTGCGAAGTTTTTGTTTGACAGGCGGGCAGTCTTCTTTCAGTGGCAGACGATGCACAACCATATCAGTATCGAGCCCTGGCATATCTTGATACGACCAAGCGAATACATCATTATACTCTCGGAGCATTTCAACCAGTTTTCGCTTGATATCACTCTGCAGTGCGGCTCCAATACGAATATTCTTCTCAACCCCTTCCGACCCCAAGTTGATAATTTCGATAACCTCGTCGTGAGGCAGAATGGCTCTTTCCTCTTGCTTCACCAACCAAGACAGTTCTTCAGGAACGTCGCTATCTTCAACAACCTCTTCTTCGGTCTGGAATACCGGGTGCTCGAAGTCGGGACGAGTCATAGGTGGCTCAAAGATGTCATCTGAAAATGTTATCCTGCGAAAGAAAGGGTTAAGTGCTTCAAAATGCGTATAAAGCGGATAACCACGTTGCCATTTTATTGAAAAATACAAAACAAGAAAGACAGGGATTACAGTATTTGCACATAAAAAACGCCATTTATTTAATGATTAACGAAGCAATGTTTATAACAACACAGCCCTAAGCAAATCCTGATGCCCCGGGCAAGACATCAGATTATTCAACAATTAATAAAGCAAAGCATTACTGTTTAAAAGTCACAGGAACAAGCTCCTGAATAGACCAGTTGCACAGTCCTTGTCCTGGCGTGCTTGGCTGAATCCAGGCATCCATATCACAGTCGCTGTCCCCTTCATCGGACTCCGAAGCAGCATTGACAGATTCATGGCATACTCCACTGGCAGAGATGGTGATTGACTTTCTGAAATGAGGGGCCCCCACAGAAGGAGTTGATGACGACGGTCGGTACCCCAGTCCGAACCGGTCCATTTTCACAGGAATGTCCAATACTTTGCCCCAGCCTTTGGCTTCTCCGGCTTCCACTAGAGCTCGAGCTTCTTTATACGAAGAAACAGCTATCTCTGGCACTTTGCTTGGCCCGGGACTCTTGTCCTTAATGCGCAAACCTTCGAATGCCTGGCATGGCGTCTCGTGGATCTCCCCGTCGACTTCCACATATTTGAACGAAGAAAGATGGCTGACCAGGATGTCTTCTTCTCCGCACACGGTGACTACGCTGTCTCCGACCATATACTTTAACTTCTGATGCAGGGTAGACGTGACTGCCCCTGCCCCGTGAATCCAAGGTCTTCCCAGCAAGCAGCTGTACGCAGGCTGTATATCCATGATATAAAACTCCGTTGCAAACACTTCCGGCCCCACTTGCAGAGGCAATGTAATCGATCCGAAGACTGTTCTCTGCGTGCCGTCAAACGCTCTGACTACCAAATCACTTGGTGTGCACAAGATCCCTCGAACATCCAGCTTCATCATAGCCTTCTTAGGCAGCACATTCAAAGACGACCCGGTGTCAACCAATACGTGCGACATTGTCGACCCTCTGCACTCAACAGATACATGTAATGCCATATTATGATCCCTTCCTTTCGGAGTCAAGTCGAAATCAGTAAAGCCCAGACTGTGGCCCGCATTTACATGTGCCAATACTCCTTCTAGCTGGTTCACGGAGACATCCTGGGGTACAAAAGAAGTGTCCAGGACTTTCAGCAAAGCATTTCGGTGAGCCTCTGAACACAACAGCAATGACAATATAGATATTTTGGACGGCGTTTGCTGCAGATGCTCCACGATTTTATAGTCGCTCTTCCGAATTAAGCGCATGAATTCTTCGACATCCTTAGATGCTGCTTCTTTTCCATTTGCTTGAGCCGGAACATTTTCCACCGCTTTCCCCTTTCCTTTCGCTAGCCTTTCGGCCTCTACTTCAGGAGATATAAAGATCCTGCCGCTTCTCGTCATGCCTCCTGAGCCCACAACATTATCCACAACCTCCGCTGACTGCTTGTTAACATCGATTTTAATCCCGTCACAATACACCTCTAGCCCATATGACCATGGGACTGCTTTCGTGTTCTCATACGGGATTGGCCCGGCTTTAGTTATAGTAATCGGTGGCCGCTGAGCTGGCGCTGAAATAGTGATCGTCTTCCTAGGAATTGTCACTGTAGCAACATCACTCCGATTATCCGCTACTGCCCCTGCCGGCTCATCAGGTGCTGTTCTATCAAACTGCAATACACCTTCATCAATTAAGGCCTGAATGCCTTTCTTCAAATCCTCACACCCCCCAGACAGGGCCCAACAATCTAAGCAGTACTCATTACAACCCGGGTAAACACCCCCCTGCAACAGTCGGCTTTTTATTTCGCTCAGCGGCGTCTTTAAGTCCTCAACATTCATAATCAGATTCAGACCTTCCTCAGACAGCACGGCATTCGCCCCATGATTAGGCATGGGTTTCTGGACTATATTCGCACCGGTCGTTCCGAAGTTGATAGACTTGTTGTCCAAGAGATCCTGCACAACGTGCTTAAAAGCATGACAACCTTCTATATCATGGCCCGGGGCCCCAGAATGAAACTCGCAGCGCCTATTTGCATCATAGCCGAACGGGGGAGTTCCCGTTATTGGTGCCAAGGTTCTTTTCTCCACCAGATTCAATCCCAACAAGGTCTGCAATAAATCAGCATAGTTAGAGGGAGGCTTCTCGAACACCCTTCTCGGCTTACCACCCTGGAATCTTCTCTGAGCTTGCTGTGCCCCCTGCTGAGGCTGCTGCTGCTGTGGCATTGGTTGCTGCTGAACCTGTTGTTGTTGCTGGATTGGTTGTTGCTGATAAGGGATGGTGACACTCGACACTTGCTGCTGCTGACGATATGGATTTCTTCCCCTGCCTCGGCCTCGGCCTCGGCCTCCAAATACCGCGCTAGCTTCGCCCTGACGGCGCCCACCATAAGCTTTCCTATTACTGCCAGATGCAGTTGATTCATCGACTTGGAACTTTCCTTGCTTAATGTTCCGCTCAATCTTTTCACCCATCAGAATCAGATCTGAAAAACTAGCCAGAGACGTATGAAACAACATATCATGAAACAGCCCGGTGAATGTGCCAACAAACATATCGTTCATTTCTTTATCTTCCACAGGAGGACGAACCCTGGCAGCCATATCGCGCCACCTTTGCGCGTATTCTTTAAAACTCTCCCCCTTCTTCTGCGAAAGCCCGGCCAACTGGACCCGATTGGGTGCCAGGTCACTGTTATATTTGTAATGGGCTACGAACGCCTCCGCTAATTGCTTCCAAGTCTTGATATCAGTGGGCTCCAACCCCATGTACCACTCTAAGGAAGGACCCGATAGGCTATCCTGAAAGAAATGCATGAGCATTCTTTCGTCAGTGGAGTATGCAGACATCTTTCTGTAATAAGCTCGTACATGCACTTTCGGGCATGTATCTCCTTTGTACTTATCGAACGCAGGCGCTTTGAACTTGATTGGCACCCTCAACCCAGGTACCAAGCCCATTGTTGCCATGTCCAGACCCACAGCACTCTGGTTTAGGACTCCTTTCATTTGCTCTTCCAGCATTCTAATCTTTTGAGAATCATCCATCGGCCCTTCAAAACCCCCTCCAGAGAAGGCGTCCTCCTGTTGATCCTCTTGCCACATACCGTTTCCAGCCCCGTATCCATCATATGCATTATTACGTCCAGCTCTGACCTGATTCATCCCCGGAACTCGGCCTCTGTTGCCATACCCTTGAACACCTCCAGCAGGACCACCAGCCATAAAACCAGCACCGTTTCCGTTTCCAAAACCTCCGTAGCCCTGATTGACCATACCATAACCATCTTGCCCAAAGCCTTGAGCATTAAAGCCATACTTGCCAGTATTGTCGAATCCCTGATCGTTGAATCCGAACCCAGTATTGACGAAGCCATTACCTCCGAGATTATCTCCCACATTGACATCCCCCAGCCCAGCGTTGTGGACAGCAGTTTCATTTCCAACTCCGACGTTACCATTCACAGCAGCGGTAGCGTTGTTGACGTTAGCAGCATTCACATTGACGACAGGCGGAGCCACTGGCGTTGGAGTGCCATCTCCATGAGCAGTATCAACCCGGACAGACTGATGATCTTCGTTACCATGACCAGCGTTGCGAGCCAACAGAGGCTGGACCATGGCCTGCAAATTCTCTTGCCCTTTTGCTATAGCCTCCATGGTCTGCATGAAGAGGGCGAGCTTCTCGCGTACATCCTGCATCTCATTCTGAATCTGGTCCATGACTTTCCGACAGTTGGATCGTGTAGAATAGCGGTGCGGATGCTGATCTGGAATCCTGTTAAGTACCTGAATCAAAGCAGGAGATAAGACACCATTCAAAGATTACCTGTTATGCAAGATGAATATGAATGCAATGCAATGTGTCTGTGCATTAGGGAAGTTCATTCCCCCAGTTCTAGTGCGAAGGTGCCGGTGCAGTGACAGTGTTGACAATAGGAATATCGGAGCTGAATCATAGAAAGCCTCGTATATTGCAGAGAGAATCAATAAGCCCAGGGTACAATATCACTGAGAGTACAAAGAAGGCATGACCTCAACCAACAATCCTGGTGATGGTCAGCACTATGCAAATAAAGCATACAAATAATGGAATGATCAGATCCTCCCAAAGGTTTGGTACTCCTCTATCAACTTCTTGGTCTCCGGATGGCTTGGTCGATCAAGCAGCCCTTCAACAAGCTGGTTTCTCTTCTTAAGGACACGGCGTACGTCTTCAGCAGTTTCTTCCCATGTTGCTTCTCCGAAGCAATCTTCTAACTTTCGCTTCTGGGACACTGCTTCATTTCTGGATTTGATTGCCTTGTTCAGTGCATGCTGGACACTATACCGGTTCATCACTTCCTCCTCACACTTCTTGATGCTAGACTTCAACTTCTCTTCGAGGTCGGAAATTTGCTGCTTTAGCTTATCTTCCCTCTTCTTGTTGTTGGTGAGAGTAGCATTCCAAGTCTTATTGCAAGAAGATATCTCTCGGTGTGCTGCGTCAAGCGCCTTCTTTTTGGCTTCCAGCATATCATGGGAGCTTCTGAACTCTTGCCCCAGACGTTCGCGCTTTTTCTTTTCCTCGGTCAACTCAGCTCCTAACCTGTTTACCAGCTCAATCTGTTGTTGGAAAGCATATATGGCCTTGTTCTTCTCACTGCGTGCCTGGGCTAGCTCTTGCTCTAACCCTTCGTTAATCTTCATTAAGGCTTCTTTCTCCTTCACAACCTGTTCATATGCTTCTCTAGAAACAGTAGTCGGCTCTTCTACCGGAATAGGATCAAGAATTGGTGCCTCTGGAAACGGCATCTTCAATTGACTAGCCCTCTCCTGAATCCAAGCTCTATAAGGTGCATAGGCCTGACAGTCATTCTTTCCTAACAACGGCTTCCCTTTGCGGTTAATACGCGTCCAAGCATGTCGCAACTTGGCTAATAACTCCCCCTTCACGTCACCGGTGAAGTACAGAGATTCCTGTACTTCTTCCTCCTGAGGCGGATTCTTCAGCGCATATCCGAACTGGCGAATGAATAGAGAAGGGTTGTAATTGATACACCCTTTTCTTCCAATCAATGGGACATTAGGGTAACCAGCACAGCTAAAGAGGAGCTCAGATCCCAGCAAATCTCTATCAAACCACTCCATATCTTCCGACGATAGCCTCATCAGACGCTCTGGCCAACCAACTGGAATTGTAGTCTCTGCAGCAGATCCTCTCTTAGGAAGGTGACTCTCAAACCACATACTCAATAAGGGCGCACACAGATGAACATTCTTCCCTCTTCCCTTCTCATTCTTGTAATGCAGCGAGTGGTAGAGATCTCCGAGTAAAGTAGGTACAGGATTACCAGCGGCAAACAAGTAGAAAGCATCGAAGTCCACAAAATCCGGTATATTGGGGAATAGTACTATGCCATAAATGCACAAGGCCAACACAGCATTGAAAGCAACCCAGCACCCATTCTTGGCGTACTCTTGGGCCTTACCAACTAAGAACTGAAATGAGAAGCCTGGAACTCCACGGGAAACAGTAGTCACAAGTTCAGAAGCATCAACATGCAAGGCTTTTGCCAATTCCTCCGGCTTGGGCTTGGCATCATAATGAATGAACGGGACCTGGTTCTGCACAGGCAGCTCAACATACTCAGCGTATTCCTCCAGGGTTGGTCCCATAATAAAGTTAGAGAACGTAAAACACCTCAAAGCAGGGTCGTAGAATTGCATCAAAGCATACAGCCCATCTAACTCTACCTCTGTAGGTTTGCACACCAATCTCAATAATCTACCATAGCTCATCCGGAAACTCCTACGAACACCCTCATCAGCAAGAGAGATCAACCCAAGTAAAGGAACAATATCAGGCGTAGGCAATTTGTAAGCAACCGTTCTCCGTAGGCTAGTCATGATCAAACACTCAGAAGTCTGGGCACTAGAACTAGGGAAATGCAAATGCACCTGCAGCACAGACACACGTTAGTGAAATGCAAATGATAATGTATATGCAGGGATGCAATGCAAGTAACATTCAACAGGGACCAAAGCTGCAGCTGAATAGCCTAAACCCAATCAAGAAAGGTCTCAGATAGACCATCCAGAAGTCACCAAACCCTGGTCTCCGATAGACCTAAAATAGAACTCCAACACTGGTCTCTGACAGACCTCAAACCATAACTCACTGGTCTCTGATAGGCCTCAAATCCCATCTATAACTGGTCTCTGACAGACCTCATAACGCATCTCCAGCTGGTCTCTGACAGACCTCAAAGCTCTCCCAATGGTCTCTGACAGACCTCAGAATAAATCTCCAAATGGTCTCTGACAGACCTCAGAACTCTCCATAAATAACCAGGATCTCTGATCAAGAAATAACCGGTAGTCTGGAGGTCTAGTTACCTGCATAACCCTGAATCCCCTCACAGGTGGGTAGCCCTATAACTGGCACAAGGTACGGCATCCTATGCGGTCGTCGGCGTCACAGACTTTCAGGGTTAATGATACGATTCCCAGAAGGAGTGGCATCATCAAATCCTGAAGAGGCCTCACTCAGCCAACTTCCAAATGATCGGTCCCCAGAGTCGACAATCCAACTAACCAGCAACCCACGCCAACCAAAGGAAGGGGCAGGAGGCCAACCAGAGGAACCTCGTCTGAGTGTAGATTTCATGGGACACCAAAGCAAGCAAAGCAAGCGGGCGCCCACTAATTTCTACTCTAATTCTAGGTGCACTCAAGCCCAGGTCCGGCTTATCTCTCAATATCAGAACACCCGTCACACCCCAGATACAGCAATAATAAACAATAGATACAAAGCTGAAAAATACAGGGTTAGCAATATACAATAACTCCATACAAAATCCTCGACGGGAAAACAAGCGTTAGGATTGACTCTCTCAAGGGACGTTGGATCCCAAATGCATAAGAACCATCGCAGTCCTTAGCAGCCAGGGGACGTTGGATCCCCAGCAGAGTCGCCAGCTGTCGCTACTGCGAAAATCGGCGCCGGCTGAACAGAAGAGTCGCCACCGTGCGTTATTTATCCCACGG
Source organism: Lathyrus sativus (assembly GCA_963859935.3). NCBI lineage: Eukaryota > Viridiplantae > Streptophyta > Magnoliopsida > Fabales > Fabaceae > Lathyrus > Lathyrus sativus. The sequence continues at coordinate 172,384,430 of OZ012736.1, forward strand.
GAGGGAAAGGAAACGCTCAGAGTAAACCTCGCACAACACGGGAAAGGTATGGTCGTCGCAACCAAAACCTGGACTCGGGAGTCGGTTACGCAAGGGGAAGGTATTAGCACCCCTCACGTCCGTCGTACTCGACGGGATCCACGCTTGTTTTCGGGTATGGATTGTTATTCTATCTAAACTATAGGTCAGGGGTTAAAAAGAAAATAAAACGAAAATAAAAATGACTCGGCAAAGTATCGCACTTTATGCCTACGTATTCTCGTCTGGAACGAGAAATCAGAGTCAACGTAGTTCGCCTACCTACGGGAAAGGAGGGAAAGGTTGCTCGCTAGGATATCGCATCCTATGCCTACGTACTTTCATACAGCATGAAAGATCAGAGCAAACGTAGTTCGGGCCACGGAAGACACAAGTCTGTCTTGATTGATTTTATTCCTTCTGAAAAAGGTTTTTTCTGATTAGCAGTCCCGGCGGACAAAAATGACGCTTTGATGAGTTCACATTCTTTTACGGAAGAAGTGTCTTTTATTGTGTTTGAAATCTTTATGTGTTTTTCTGTTTGTTTTGAGAAAGAAAGAGACAGAACTCTAACCTACGGTTGCGAAGGGAAACAAACTAACCTAATGTTATCATGCATGGGTTAAGACCTAGTGTCTATCATGCTCCTCTCTTGCACAGAGAGAAACAGAGATCCTACGGGATAGGCAGAAACAGAAACAATAACAGATATATACAGTAAAGCAGTAAAATGCATGGATGCAGCAATACAAGCGAGGCAAGGGAGTCCCACTCAACCTCGAACCTAGAAAACAATAGGCAAAAGTGAACAGACTTCACTTTCAACCCAACAGGGTAAACAGCAAACAATACAGTCCAGAAAACCAATCAATACATTAGCAAATGAAATACAGCAAAAATAAACAGCCTCAGCAGCTCTGAATCAACAGCTGGCTTCAAGTAATCTCCAATCAGCTATGGGCTTCAACAAGCATCAATCTCCATCTTCATGATCTTCAGGTAAGGGCTTTGATCATCAGTCTTCCATCTGCAATGGCTTTTCTTCATGCTCAAACCTCCAGGATGAGGGATTAGTCACAAGAGTGAATTGAGTGTTAAGCAATCAGCTGACTACCAAGGGTGGTGAACAGACTGCTTCTAACACAAAAGACATTTTCTCTCAAGAGTTCTATCTCATAGACACTATCACCAAGCCTTCCAAAGGAAGGGGGTGAGTGTCTTAGAGAGACTCTGAATCACAGAGAAGAATGGATGCAGACAAGGCAATCCATGTTTGAGAAATAATCATTCTAACCTAGAGCTCTGCCTAGCTCCTAAACCCTAGTCTCCTCAGCAACTGCTAGCAAGAAGCTCCTCCTCAACTCTGACAGTTGATCTTCAGCATTTGAATCTTCAATGGCTTCATCTCCACAATCTTCAGCTTCCCCAGGGCCCCCAGACAAACCCAATACCCATACAAACAATCAATAAACCCCAGAGGGCACACCACACCAGACAGCAGATATACAGACAGTAACAATAGCAGTAGGGGAATCCTAACTGTTCTCTAAGGGATCTAATAGCTACCCATAGCCCCTATAGTCCCATAACTAGTCTATTCAAACCCTAAGTCCTAAGGGAGAAAATTGAACTTCCTAAGTTGTCACCTAAAAAACCCTAGTTTTGTTCATGATATTCAAGCACTTATTAATCACCTAAAATTAACTCCTAAAAATGGGAACTAAAATATTTCTATAAGCCTAATATCTCATCTAAACAATATGAAAAGAATGATCAAAAAATATTAAAGCATGTGAGAGAACAAAAATCACAAAAATAATGCATGAAATGAATCTATTTAATATGCTATTTATTTAGAAAATATGAAAAAAATATGAAATAAAACTAAAAATGAAATTTTATTTTCCTATAATATTCTAGACATTTTAATGAAAACATGGTAAAAAGAATGAATTAAAAAGCATTTTTTATGAATTATTTATGAATTTTCAAAGATTAGTAAAAATTAAAATGAAATAAGAAATAAAATGAATTAAAATGAGGGAGGGGGGTTAGAATAGTAACCACGCGCAGTTCAATCCAGGATGGGCCTCATAAAGGGGGGTGCTGGTAGCGTTTTGGACAAGGCCCAGAAACAACTCAGAGTTCCACACACGCTGGGGGGTGAAACTAGAATAGAAATCACGTTCAAATTCATATTGGGCTTAGAATAGGGGGTGGAAATATCAATAACCAACTCAGGCCCGCCCGTTTCAATTAATGAAACGGTGCGTTTTGGCCAGCTTCTTACTTCCCTCCAAAACTCAGCTTAAATCTCAGCCTTAGGATCACTATCCAGGTCAAAGGTCTTGCACCAAATAGACGATCCAGATTTCGTCTTCTTCCTCAATCCAACTGAATTAGGGTTTCAGCCACCATGAACCTCATGCACGAGCAACTTTCCATCCCTCTGTTCTCCATCACCAGGCCATGAAATGCCACGACATAAACACGAAAATTGCTCAGGATCTCTTCCCCTACAATCCTATGATCCTAATTCAATCTGAAACTCAATAAATCTCTCAATCCGATAGCATCAATCTCTGATTACCATGGAAGGACACTGATATGCAACATCACCATTCTCAATCAAACTTAACCTAAACTGAACTACAACTAATGGAGAGCAACCTGCGCTATCAAGCTTAGATTCTAATGCCCTAACCTAAGAGATATTGATCCAAACAGCTTATGGCACCTGCTAACAATGGACTCCAAATCACTCCAAATTCATCTAAACTAATCTCCTAACCACCTAGATCATCTCTAAACTAACAACAACATGCCTAACTAACTGAATCGAGCTGTGTGATTGAAAACTTACCTTGTGCAAAATCTTGCAAACAGCTATGGAGATTGATGATTTGAGGCTTCTAAGTGCTGGATCTTGATCAATCCTTGATGAACTTGATTCTGTATGCAAGCTTTGGATGAGATTTGGCCAGAATTATGCTATCCACTTGCAACTTCAATATTGATGCTCTTGAAAAAAGTGCTCGAAAATGGATGATAACCACCTTGTTCTTGATTGAATTATACTATATGATGATGAATCAGTATGAGAAGGTTGATTATGATGAAGACTTGATGAAGAGTTTGGAGAATTGGAATGAAACTTCAATGAAAAAGTGTGAGAAATTTGTGAAATTCTTGGTGCAAATGAGGCCAACCCTTGCCAAATTCTCCTTTCATGAATATATAGACCCCAAATGAACATTCTAGATCCATCTTGCACATTCCCTTGCTTTCCAACTTTGGTTCATTTTGATCATGTTTCTTAAAAGGTAAGCAACCATGGATAACTTCATTTTTTCCTTCTAAACTCAAAAAAGTGTGTGAACCATTGTTCTTAGAATTGTTTTTCCATTCAAAATCATATATTGGAAGTCTCCATTTGGACTTGTAAATCTCCCAAACCATTTTCCAACTTGAAATTATTCACTTTATAAGCCTTTTTAGTTCATATTTTGACCTATCATGCAACTCCATGCTATGAGCTTCTCCAATGACTTGTGACCTTCTTTCTAGACTTAAAATCCCATTTGGAGCAAGTTTGATGTTGTAAGTTTTTCCATTTGAGGCATCCTTGTATGAGTTTTGGGTATAGGTTAAAATGACCTGTAATTCACAAATGCCCAAAATACCCTTTGCTTGTCAAGACCATAAGTTGAGTTCTCCACATCATATGAAGGCATGCCATACCATTCTAGAAAGCTAAGACAATGAGGAACAATTCTTATGTTGACCAAGAATTCATTTGAAATCTCCTTGAGGGGTAAAACTAGCTTGGAAGTCAAGTCACTTTCACAGACAAAAATTCAGACACCCCAGATGACCTGTAACTTGTAAGGACCATAACTTGAGTTCTATAAATCTCCTTGAGGTCTTCCACCACTCAAATTAAAGGTCTTGAGATCCTCTACAAGTTTCATGTTGGCCAAGAAGCCATTTGAAGTTAGCATTTTGACTTATCTTGCTTGGAAATTTGACCTAAACTAGGGGATTTTACAGAGAAACCCTAATTTAGTAACTCCTCTTCTCCTTGATTTTTCTTGAATTCTCCTTGTCATATCTCCATATCCTTCTTCATATGTTCAATATTGATCCCCACATCTCTCCAATAGCCTTGAATGCTCTTTTAAGTCAATCAATTGACCTAGGGTTGACCTAGGGTTGACCCAGATGAAACCCTAGTTGACTGTCTTCAACTATAACTCTTGTGCTCTCATCAATGACTTTTCTCCTTCTCAAAATGACTTTCTAAGTCTCTCATAAGGTCTAGATGCTCTCCATGCCTCCACTTCACGGCTCATAACCCTCTTGCTGACCCTCAGATACCCTCAGCTAGGAGATGGGCTCAAGGCTTGATCTGCTGAACTCTTTGCTTTCAAATTCTCTCCTGATGACTTGAGTAGGGTTGAATTATGATGATAACCTCTTGCTGGGCCTCTAGAGATGAAAGTAATGATTGGTCCCCTGTTGAATGACTTGCTATGCTTATGCTATGCAGATGGTTAGTCTATGTACATGACTCTATATGCAAATGCTAATGATGATGAAACATAAACCAAGGAATAAGGTTAGGCAAATTTTAGGGTGCAACAAAGTGGATTGGTTGTTCCGAAGAAGATTAATCCAGAAGTTCCGCCGTATCCGCCAGGCTTCGACGTCAACGCCCGTTGTGGGTACCACGCTGGGGCACAGGGGCATTCAACTGAAGATTGCAAGGTGCTTCGAAGCCAAGTTCAGACTCTGTTGGATTCTAACAGGATCTCAATCACGCTTTAGGGTGTCCAGATTAACAACTTTCCTTCAACCAGCCGAGTGGGTGTAGCAGTTCAGGTTACGAGAGAGTTCACTGAGAGCAGATGTTCAGAGGAGTACCGGGATGACTTCGACGAGCAATTATGAAGATGGTTGGCTCAGCAGCGAATCAAGTTCAAAAAGCCCGGTTCCCAGAAGCTGGCAACATGTGTTTTATCATGTCATTTCTTTGCATTTGTAGTTTCTTTTCTGTTAAAGCGCAAATTGCATTCGTAAAATTGTATTGTTTTCAATTGATATTGATAATGAAATGAATATGCATGTTTTGATTTAATCCATTCTTGTTCACTCAATGTTTTATCTGATGTCAAACGCTTATGTAGGTAGAATCCGGGGAGAATGACGAAATCCAATGATGCGTAAGCTTCCGATGCTATGCTTTTGAACAAAAAACCTGTTGATGATGTACAGGCATTGTTTCAAATCCCAAACACCAAAGATATAAGGAAGAGAATCCCTTGTTAACCCCTTTGAGCCTTGTAGTGGGAGTTTCTTTCTGAAGATAAAAAACCCTCAATCTTAACCCGGGGCAGGGTAGGTGTCAGTTGATTTGACCAAGCGTTCAAATTACAACAAGGAGTGTCCGTTCGAGGATCAATCACGCCGCTATAGGTCATACCTAAAAAACCATGATGGTTAAACCTGACCGATCAGGAGTGAAACAGTCACAATCTCTTTAACAAGTCATACGAGCCGATGCCATACGATTTGTTCAAGAAAAGAAGAAAGAAAAAAAAGAATAAAAAAGAAAAGCCTGCTAAGTCGAATCTTGAAAGCAAGCGACTTAGGAAAAAATTAGGGTACCCCGCTGGACTTCAAAATTGAAGAAACTCAAGAGAGTTAGTCCAGGCAAAATTTAGGGGAAAACGAAAAAATGAAAAACTAAAATTGAAAAAGGATTACGAAAGAAAATCCTCGAGAAAGAACGAAATCGTGTGGCCACCGACGCCTAAAGAAAGACGGAAAGAGGGTGACTGTCACTTCGAAAAAGAATGATTCCTTGAACTATCACTCAACCTTCGAAGGGTGAACGCTAAGGTCGAATTAGCTGAACGTAGGATCTAAGAAAATCACGGAGAATGGGTGGATTAAAATGAATTTTGAGCCTCTATCCTTTCTTTCTTAAACCGTGAAGCTGACCACGTTACAACCTGAGAAAGTCCTAATTGAAATATGTTTGTTTCGAAAGCATACTTCGATAAAGATCGCATCGGAACTGACTCCTTGAAAGGATTCCATTTACAGTGTTGTATTGATATTGACATGTTGATGAATGATTTCATACACTTTATGTCACAAATTTTTTCCAGTGAATAGATTGGAATGTCAAAACTGCCATATGCATTGCATTTGATATGTCTTTTATGCAGAACAATTCATTTTACTAGCAAGTAAGCGCTTGATAGTAGGAGTTTCCACGATGGAAAGATTTGATCAGAATAGAATGCAGAATGCCAAAGTATTCCGGTGAACCAGGGCAAGCTATGGAAAATGATCGCAGCATGGGAGTCAGCCATCTAGAAATAGTTAATCTGGGGCAAACAGGTTGAGATTTGATGAATCTCTCATAGCCAAGGGTATTACTCTCACAAATCAGCCCATGAGGGGCAAAGTCATGACAAGAATGGGGCAGGTCACCCCGAGAGCATCGAAGCCATCCTTATCCTGAAGGTTATCAACTTGAAGCGCCTTTGCAAGGTTCAAGATGCTGAGGCAGATCTGGGTGCAGAGATTGCAGATTTCCTTTCAAGGAACATCCCCACAGAGATCCCACAGGATGGGGCAAAAGCTGAAAACGAAGGAATTGTTCCTCTCCGTATTGGCAGGGATTGTCAGAAGTCGTTATAGATTCTGGGGCAGGCCATCATGAGTTTGTTTAATGGCATATTTTTCCAAGCAGGATGATTCCTTCTTCCCCAGTAGGTTCAACAGTGTTTCCCCACAGAGTCCGAACAGGGGGTCGTGAGCATTGATGTGCCTCCCCGAACAAAGATGAATTCTCCCCAACCCGATGTATCCTAGGAAGGATCATCATACCCCCAGCTGAGTCATGCGCAGAGGTGTATACTCATTCCCAGCAGTGGGTCAACAGGAAGTTTTCTCACAGTAGATTATCTGCAAGTGCTTAGGTCTCGAAGGTTTAGACTGAAGTCTCTGGAAGAGTTGTTTGCTTAAGATGATTCTTAAGATCCCTAGTGAGGCCGACAGAGTTGTTTGCCCCATATGATTCTTGAAGTCCTCAGCAGAGTTTATTCGTCCAGGATAACTCCTGAATCCCGAAGCAGGGTTACTTGATGGTTTTCCCGCATCCCCATCGAAGTCAGTCTCATCTTCCCAGCATTTATTTTGCTGGAATGATTATGTGACATCCGGATATCCCTAGCGGAGTTGGCTTCACCTTTCCAGCATTTATTTTGCTGGAATGGTCCTTCTGTGTACAACTTATCTCCAGCAGCCTGAGCCTGCATTTTGCATATTTGCATATATCATCATACTTGCATCATATTTGCATCTCATCCTCAAATACGTAGCATTTCCACCGTGTGGAGCATTACGCCATTCAAACATACGCATATGCATACAAAGCATAAGCCAGTTTGTTATTAGCCTTCCGTGGCAACGTGAATCACCCTGCGGTCGATACAGGGGCATTTATCCAGCAGTTGTGTTCAGGCAGCTCATCAGCTTACTTTCTCTCGGGTTTCAGATCATACAACGGTTATGTTTTGTTCAGCAGTCCTCTGATGATGACATCCCAGAGCAGAGTTCCTTTGTCCATCAGTCCTCTGATGTCGACCGATTCTTTTACCGTTAATCACTATTAACGATGTGTATCTCCGAGCAGATTCTTTTACCGTTAATCTCTATTAACGATGTGTTTCCCCAGCAAGTCTTCTTACCGTCTATCCTTAGACGACGTGAGTTGTGAATACGATCTTCTGTGTTTTTTCAGTATTCATTGATTTGGATTTTGGATATTATTTGCACTCCGTCTATCCTTGGACGATGCGAGATTTTAAGACGAAATTCAGACATGGGTTACTCTCCGTCTATCTTTAGACGATGTGAGTATCAGATATGGTTTTCTTTCAGTTTATTGGATGAGATGTTGTTCTACGAAGGTTTTCGTGCCGTCAATTCCTATTGATGTCGTGGCTCTCTGAAGAATGTTTGATTTCCTTGTTGTCAATTCCTATTGACGACATGTGTAACACCCCACTTCCCAAATTAAATAAAATATAAACATTATAAATAAACATCAGAGTTTTCACAAAAAGTGTGGGATATCACATCACCAATAGTTATCAAAAATACTTTATTCATTACTTTCAAAATAATACAACGGAAATTATTATTCCAACATTCTTGGCCATCCGCCAGATTTACATAAAATCTTTATTATTATAATTCACCAAAATGTGATACGTCACAGGATTTTCAACAAGTTTAACATAAACAAATAAAACACCCATATCCCGTGTTACGTATCAGAGCATTCTAAGACTCGACTTGCACACCGCCATCCAAGCTATCTATGTACCTGGATTATCTGTACATCCGAGGAAGCACAAACCACAACACAACAAAGGGGTGAGAAAACATGATCAAAATATATCGGTAATTTAATACATGCAATAAAGGTAGTAAAACACACCAGTATTCACCCCATCAACACCAATCACGAACCTACTGTTCAAACATCCATATAACATATAATAATTAAAACACACCAATATTCACCCCACAACACCAATCACGAACCTACTGTTCAAATTACAATATAACATATTATAATGCAAATATGCAACTCAATACCATGCATGCGGTACCGACTCATTGGTTCATTCAATCGAACCTTGGACAAATCACTTACGCTCCTACTGAGATATGATCTATCCCCGACAGATCACTTACACTCCTACTGAGATATGATCTATCCCCGACAGATCACTTACGCTCCTACTGAGATATGATCTATCCCCGACAGATCACTTACGCTCCTACTGAGATATGATCTATCCCCACCATTCTCCACAAAGGAGTACGGATGAATCACATACACTCCTCCTGAGCAATGATTCATCTCACCAGACACCATGATATGTACGACACCAATGTACGACAACAATGCACGACAAACAAACTCAAGCACACTAAGTGCACACGATCCTCCTGATCACATCACCACACATTATATATATTACACCACCAATAAACACAAGCACACTAAGTGCACACAATCCTCTTGATCACATCACCACACATTATATATATTACACCACCAATAAACACAAGCACACTAAGTGCGCAATAATTAAACTCAAGTAAATAATCAATAAATCATTTCAATCGATCCATGGTTTAGTTACTATTTAATTAAACAATGACTCCCCAAAAATATTGGATATAAAAATATTTGGCAATTAACTATATTATTTATACCACGTTATAGATCTATTCAAGAGCTTTCTAACACTTCGAACGGGGACTAAATCCGACTTACGGATCAAAACTTATGGCCAAAATCGTCAAAACAGAAAATTCACCAATATACAACTTTGAGTCGACGCAAACAGCGCAGAATGCAGAAAATTATGTGTTTTCCATCGTTGGAGGCCTTCCGGACCTCCGATTTCAATTCCGTAAAAAGCTCCGGTTTCAGAATTCGAAATCCTACCATAATATGACAATTATAACAGCCGACAACATATTTTTAAAGATCATGTCATCATATATCATATAACCATACTTTTCAAAACCATGGCATTTAGGGGTTTCTATCCTAAATGTGATCCTACCCATCATACACTATTACACCATCACAATGATCATACGAAAACCCACCCTTACTGTCCAACACTGTCATCTTGCTCAATTCCAAGCTTATCACTCTTCATCCATCCTCTGCCCTATCATTACTACAACTATCACACACTACTCTAATCAATTGTTCCTTAAACTACATCTCAGAACCTATATCATGGTCATTACCTAAACCACAGAGGTTATACAGGAACTTTCCTAAAACCGTAAACTCAACCAATACCCCAAACTCACCAAAAACAACAATTCATCAACATCGATATATATATCAATTCATCATTGGTTTATCAAATACCAATTCTCAACATCAATCAGCAATTATAGGCATGTCAACATAAAACTTCATATACTATACATTCCTACGGGGTTAAGGAATCCCCTCTACCCTATACATGTAAATACCATCCCAATTAAGTTTCTCCCCCCTTACCTTGTTAATCGGTTTGATTGATGGAAATCCTCCTATATTTGGTCTCTTGGCTTTCTCCTTTCTCTTCCGTTCCTCGTTTCTTTGCTCGTTCTACGCTCTTCTCACTTCTCTCGTTCTTTCTCCCAACTCTCCAAATGTATCGTAAAAAAAAACCACTAACCCCTCACATTCCCTATTTTAATTATCTAATCTTAATAATAATAATAACTTAATAAAATAATATAATAATAATAATCTTAATAGTAATACTAATATAATATTACTAATATAAATAATTATAATAATCATTATAATAATAATAATACGCATAGCAATATTAATAATATTATTTCACCCATAATAATAATATTAATAATAATAGTAATAATACTCCACCAATAATATTAATAATAATAATAATAATAATAATAATAATAATCATAATAATATTTTCCCACTAATAGTTATAATAATAGTAATAATATTAATAATAATAATATTCTCCGATATTAATAATATTACTACAAATAATAATAATAATAATAATAATAATAATAATAATAATACCATATTACTACTATTTATTTTATTATTATATTCACACCAATTCACCACCTATAATCCCCCCATATCAGGGACACCCACCAATCATCATCAAACACACCCCCACCAAAGGGCACACCAACATATAATAATTAAAATAGTAATAAAATGACTAAATAATTAAAATGGGTGTTACAACTCTCCCCCACTTTAATTATTTTCGTCCTCGAAAATTACCTGATGGAAATAGTTCCGGATACGCTTCCCGCATCCTTCATTCCAATTCTCAGGTCACACTGCCTTCTGCAGCATCCCCCTCAAGCCACTTTCACCAAAGTTATCTCCTCCCCTCGGAGTTGTTTCTCGTTCGTTAAACGAACTAGCAATGCCTCCACAATCAAATTATTTTCCACTGGTACATCACCCACCTGATTCAATGTAATTCCTCAACGAAGATACATGAAACACGTCATGCCAATTCACAACGACAGCGGCAAAACGATCTAACATGTTACTTCTCCCATGCCTCCGCTGCGCTACTCTGATACAACCACAGAACCCGATGCGAACTTCCGAGATTTCGAAGCCCGACCAGCACCAGTCACCGACGTGACTCTCAAAACACATATTTCCTTATATCTTCTTGATCTTCTCAGCCATCTCAAGCATAATTCTCGGTCTGAGCACAACACTCCCACTCGACTTATTCTAACACAGAAGAGTCCTACACTCCCTATCTCACCAAGCCATATATAGTGCCATTCCGACACTAGGATGGTAATCGTTATTATAGGTAACTCAATCAACGGTAATTACTCATCCCACGATCCACCTTGATCCAACACCCAAGCTCTCACCAATTCTCTACAGACTCAATAGTCCTCTCTGACTGACCATCAGTTTGCGGATGGTAAGCCGAACTCAACTTCAACTTAGTACCTGAAGCTTCCTGTAAGCCCCTCCAACATCTCAATATAAATCTCAAATTTCAATCTAACACAACATTCGACAGTATCTCATCCAACTTCACTACTTCCTCAATATGTATCTCATATATCCTTAACACGGAATAGTTCATCCACTCACAACAACCCAAATTAAAATTATGTCTTTCCAATTCTTTGGAAATCTCAACACCAAATCCGTGAAAATACTACCTGATTTCCACTCTGGAATATTCAACGGCTGAATCAGACTCAACAGTCTCTGATGTTCACTCTTCGAATTCCAACAATTCTAACCAGTATATTCAACCTCAACCACTCCTCTCCTCATCTATGGTCACCAAAACAATCTACTCAAATTCGGTTACTTCTTCATAGCACCGGGATGGACACTCCATCTACCTCAATGTATTTCTTCACGTGTACTCCTACTCCCCTCAACAACATCCGGTCCACATACCCCATCACAACATATTATGGTACTATTTCCATGATCCTCCTGATCACATCACCACACATTATATATATTACACCACCAATAAACACAAGCACACTAAGTGCACACGATCCTCCTGATCACATCACCACACATTATATATATTACACCACCAATAAACATAAGCACACTAAGTGCACAACAATTAAACTCAAGTAAATAATCAATAAATCATTTCAATCGATCCATGGTTTAGTTACTATTTAAATAAACAATGACTCCCCAAAAATATTGGATATAAAAATATTTGGCAATTAACTATATTATTTATACCATGTTATAAATCTATTCAAGAGCTTTCCAACGCTTCGAACGGGGACTAAATCCGACTTACGGATCAAAAGTTATGGCCAAAATCGTCAAAACAGAAAATTCACCAATATACAGCTTTAAGTCGACGCAAACAACGCAGAATGCAGAAAATTCTGTGTTTTCCATCGTTGGAGGCCTTCCGGACCTCCGATTTCAATTCCGTAAAAAGCCTCGGTTTTAGAATTCGAAATCCTACCATAATATGACAATTATAACAGCCAACAACATATTTTTAAAGATCATGTCATCATATATCATATAACCATACTTTTCAAAACCATGGCATTTAGGGGTTTCTATCCTAAATGTGATCCTACCCATCATACACTATTACACCATCACAATGATCATACGAAAGCCCACTCTTACTGTCCAACACTGTCATCTTGCTCAATTCCAAGCTTATCACTCTTCATCCATCCTCTGCCCTATCATTACTACAACTATCACACACTACTCTAATCAATTGTTCCTTAAACTACATCTCAGAACCTATATCATGGTCATTACCCAAACCACAGAGGTTATACAGGAACTTTCCTAAAACCGTAAACTCAACCAATACCCCAAACTCACCAAAAACAACAATTCATCAACATCGATATATATATCAATTCATCATTGGTTTATCAAATACCAATTCTCAACATCAATCAACAATTATAGGCATGTCAACATAAAACTTCATATACGATACATTCCTACGGGGTTATGGAATCCCCTCTACCCTATACATGTAAATACCATCCCAATCAAGTTTCATCCCCCTTACCTTGTTAATCGGTTTGATCGATGGAAATCCTCCTAGATTTGGTCTCTTGGCTTTCTCTTTTCTCTTCCGTTCCTCGTTTCTTTGCTCGTTCTACGCTCTTCTCACTTCTCTCGTTCTTTCTCCCAACTCTCCAAATGTATCGTAAAAAAAAACCACTAACCCCTCACATTCCCTATTTTAATTATCTAATCTTAATAATAATAATAACTTAATAAAATAATATAATAATAATAATCTTAATAGTAATACTAATATAATATTACTAATATAAATAATAATAATACACATAGCAATATTAATAATATTATTTCACCCATAATAATAATATTAATAATAATAGTAATAATACTCCACCAATAATATTAATAATAATAATAATAATAATAATAATAATAATAATAATAATCATAATAATATTCTCCCACTAATAGTTATAATAATAGTAATAATATTAATAATAATAATATTCTCCGATATTAATAATATTACTACAATTAATAATAATAATAATAGTAATAATAATAAAACCATATTACTACTATTTATTTTATTATTATATTCACACCATTTCACCACCAATAATCCCCCCATATCAGGGACACCCACCAATCATTATCAAACACACCCCCACCAAAGGGCACACCAACATATAATAATTAAAATAGTAATAAAATGACTAAATAATTAAAATAGGTGTTACAACATGGCTCTTTGAAGATGATTCTCTTACTGTTGATTCCTATCAACGGTATGGCCTTCTAATGTATTTCCTTTCCATCAATTCCTAGGGACGAAAGGATTCAGAAGTTTGCTGAATAGTTGTGAAGTCGTTGACGTAATCATTGATTTGATCTTTCTTCCCTTCTTTCTTTAGACGATATGAGTATCAGATTTGTTCCTGTTTACCCTCAGATGATGTGAGCGTGGTGGCCTTCTCTCCGTCTACTTTTTGACGACGTGAGTATTGGATGTCTACCCTCGGATGATATGAGCATGGTGGCTTTCTTTCTGTCTATCTTTAGACGATGTGAACGTATGGTGTCTTCCCGTCTACTTTTAGACGACGTGAGTATTGTTTCTTTCTGACGAAAGGAAAGGATCAAATGCGTATTGATCCTGTTTTTAGCAGTGACTTCCCGTCTAGTTTTAGACGATGTGAGTTCTCTTTCTGACGAAGTGAGAGGATCAAGTGCATGTTGATCCGGCCTGCGGGTTTGATGTCTGTGGCGTTACGCAGATGACTGATGATGAGGTCAAGTGTTCTGTGTCTGATGAGCAGTTAATTTGTTGTCGCGCAACTGTGTTCAATTCTCAGAGATCTCGATCCCAACCAGTTATGCAGTTTATTTCTGCAGGTTGGCAAATCACTAGTTACCGTGTAACCGCTGACCCCTTAATGACTTGAGGGCGAAGTTCTGCAGCTAATTCAGATGATCATCCTGACGGAGGTTTGAGATCAGTCATCCATCAGCTGGTTGTCGTGCAAGCGTATTCAATTTTCTGGATATTTGTTCCCCAAGCAGTTTTTGCAGTTTATTTCTGCAGGTTGGCAAATTTTCGGGTTCTTTTGTATTCAACCGTCTTCTACCTTTGAATATTTGAAAGTCGTTCGCTTCTCAACCCTTCAGGTCCAAGCCGTTTGAATAGAGGCAGCTGTTGCACCCTAAAATTTGACCAACCAATTATTGTATTTGGCTTATGTTTTGACTTATTTTGCATTTTTGCATTTGCATACCACGTACATCGCATTTCGCAGTCAGATTGACTTTATCGGGATCACAGCCTTTCCTTGGCGTTTTAGGCATTTCAGGCCAGTTCGAATAAGCAACTTTTGTTGTGGAATTTGGGCTCGTCCTAGTGTTTTCAGCTTTCGTTGTTGTTTTTGAGGACATTTTGGTGTCCGGTTTTTACCGTTTATTTCACTATAGTCTCACGTCTTTTTTTTAACCGATTTAATTGGCTTTATTGCATTTTCTAGAATTTTTCCTTAATTTCTAGAATATTGAATTGATTTTAAATGTTTTTCTAGATTTTAAATAGATTTTAAATAGGTTATTTGTTTTTCTAGATTAATTTTTAGATATTATTAGGTTTTAATAGTTTTTTTTTCTATTTTTAATAGATTTAACTCTTTTTAGATATTAATTGAGTTTTAGAATTTAATAGATTAGTTTGACTCTTTTTAGAATTTAATAGAGTTTAGAGTTAATTGGATTTTAATTTCTTTTTAGAATTAATTCTTAGAGATTAATTGGATTTTAATCATTTTTTTAAGGATTAATTAGGAATATTGATTAGTGGTTTTTAGTTGATTAGCTTTAATTTTTGTTTAGCTTTAATAGTCATTAATTCATTCCATCAAGCCATTAACTATCAGAATTAATTGAGTCTTAACCATTAGTGGAATTAATTGAGTTTTTAATCAGATTTTAATTCATCTTTGTTTATTGTTTAGTAGCCTTAATCATCACTCATAGTCATTAATCAACACTTGCATTAATTGGAGTCAGTTAATTGAATCAGGTTTTGTCCTTTTCGTGGGCCAGGCGTCACTTTTGGGGGCCCATAGTCCAACAACTTGCCACTTGTCTACATATAAGGCTCCACGCGTGTTTCTCTCTCTCTCTCTCTCTCTCTCTCTCTCTCTCTCTCTCTCTCTCTCTCTCTCTCTCTCTCTCTCTCTCTCTCTCTCTCTCTCTCTCTCTCTCTCTCTCTCTCTCTCTCTCTCCACCTCATACTTTCACGCCACCTCACTCACACACATGGCCACACGCGTCCCTCCCTCTCTGCATGCAAAGCACCACGTGTCTCACACCTGTCTCACCCTCACCCCTCACCGTCGGCCATGCAACCGCCACCGGAAGGTTACCAGAACCACCACAACTGTCGCCGGAAACAACAACGGTCTCCGGAAATCATCATCTTAAACTTCCTCCAACATCACAATCTTCATCATGTTCCTACCAATCTTTCCACCAGAAACCGCAACTCACTGGAAAACTCAAGAGTTTCCCAGAACTTCATAACAATTTCCAGATTTCCATCCGTCTTCCATCATCTGTTCATTAGGATCTTCATCATCATCAACGTTCATCACTCTTCTCCAGTTTTTCCAGATCGTGTCTAACAATTTCATGCATGTTCATCTTTTTCCAGTGATCCTCCAAGATCACTTCATCGTTTCTTCCAGATTCCTCAAGATCTGCATCAAGATCTTCAGTTCATCACCAATCATTTCCCAGAAAATCATCAAGATCTTCATCAGTTCTTAAATCAAATTTCCAGATCTTCGTTCCACCTTCAAGAACTCCTTCAAACACGATCATCCCAACGCCAGAAAAACTTCAAGTTCGTCCCAACTTCACGAATCGTTCATCAGATCTTTGTCAAGATCTTAGTCGAGATCTTCGTCCAGAAGAACATTCAGAACTTTCCTCCGTGTTCATCGTCTTCGCGTTTATTCATCTAAACCCGAAGATCTTCACACACAACTTCAGATCCACAAACGATCTTTCGTCAACATCTTCCAACATCTCCAAATCAAAACGCCATGGATCTTCTTCACCTACCTTCAACGAGTTTTGCTTGTTTGTTATCCGGCTTTGCTTTTATTAACAGGAAAGGGAAGAGAGCGTGAGGTTTAAGGGAGGAAAGTTTGAGAACTGGAGAGTTGGATTTCAGAGTTTAATTTGAGATTTGAGGGAGGTGATGAGAGGTTGAGACGGAGGAAGTTTGAGAGGAGAATGGAAGACGGCGGTGTTGTGGCCAGCGGCGGCTGAGGATGAGTGATAGGGACTAAGGGATTCTGAGGGGAGATTGAGAGAAGGAGGAAGGTGGAAAGAGATTTGGATGGCATTGGGCTGAACCCTTGGCCCAACGAGTTTTCCTGGACGCACTCCCCGTTTCATCACACACCTTCCTTTGGCTGTTGGCTTCAATTATGAGTCTTTTGCTGATTGTTGGGTCGGGCCCAACGAGTTTCCTTACACCCCCGTTTTTCTCACTTACGCCCCTCTGGCTGTGTTGATTTTGGGCTGAGCTTCAAGCCCAGCGAGTTTCCTTCACTACGCCTTCCGTTTCATTTACACCCCCCTGTTTTTTTTTCCCGATTGTTGCATTGTGGGCTCAAAGCCCAGTGGTGTTTTTTGCTGCTTTACCCCTGTTTTCAGGTTGTACCCCCTCCCCTTTAATTTTAATTTCTTTTGTATTGGATATTGTGGTTGTAATAATTGTAGTTGTATTTTTTCTATTTTTTTCTTTTAGGATTATAGATTATTTTTTCATAGAATATTAGCATATTTTTAATATAGATTTTATAGTAGAAATTATATTCCCTATTTTCTTTTAGGATAGTATAGAATTTATATAGAATTTCCATTTTGATTTCTATTATGCAATTTATTTAGATATTTCTTTAGGGATTTTATTTTCTATTAGAAATTAATTGCTAATTTTAGGAGTAGAATTTTATTTCCATTTGTCGTTGGATTTCTCTCCTCATTTCTCTTCTTCTATCCGATTTTATCTCTGATTTTATGTCCGGGCTGGCCGTGTGACATGATTCAATTAGAGAATTATTTTCGATATCATTTCTCTATTTTGTCTTTGACACGGATATCAATACGCTACCTCTGAGAGTTTGATTTATCGTATAAGTCAAATCATGACGGTCTAAGCGTTACATTGGTTCTGGTTCAAGCATCCTCATCAAGGATCCAGAGAGGAGAAGATTGGAATGGAGCTTGCGCACATGTCGAGAGCCAACGGAGCCACTTTGTTCGATATCATCTTACTTATTCAAGTCTTCGTGCAACCATCGAGTGTTGTGAGCTGTGGCGTTAGATACGTAGGAAATGGTGGTTGAGGGGTTTCCTCTCAATCGTCTAGAGTGTTTAGTATGGTACCCTTTGGGTGACATACGACGCATTCGCTCCTACGCATTAGGTTCTTGCATGTGTGTCCCGAGTTTCTTCCCGTTTAGGCATTGAGCCTGCTTCCTCTTTGTTCTCGCCCCCACGCCATCGAAGCCCTTTTCTCTCGCGTTCAGGCGATTGAGACCCCTTCTCTTGCCCCTGTGCAATCGAGACTTGCTTTCCTGTCGCGCCGAACTACGTTTGCTCTGATCTCTCGTACCAGACGAGAGTATGTAGGCATAGGATATGATATCCTAGTGAGCTACCCTTCTCCCTTTTCTCCGTTTTCTCCCTTTTCCCTTTTGTTGTAGTTGGCTGA
This sequence comes from Lathyrus sativus, assembly GCA_963859935.3. Lineage (NCBI taxonomy): Eukaryota > Viridiplantae > Streptophyta > Magnoliopsida > Fabales > Fabaceae > Lathyrus > Lathyrus sativus. The sequence goes on from OZ012736.1 coordinate 172,402,843, forward strand.
ACTATAGCTGCTCTGATTTCTCGTACCAGACGAGAATATGTAGGCATACGATGCGATATCCTAGCGAGCGCACTAACAACTAACTTCTCTGTTCTCTCGCTGCTGTGCGATCGAGACTTTCCCGCTAACGACTGATGTTCCCTTTCTCTTGCCCTAGCGCAATTGAGACCAGACCGTAGTTCTAGAACCCGTAGGTTCCCATACCTCTAAACCCCGACATACTACGTCCGTTCTAGTGCAAACAGGTAACGCCTAAGTCTCCGTTGAGCGAGCAGCATACACCTAAACTGCTATTATGCGTACGCTAGTATTGTCAATCCTTTCTCTCACCCCCGTGTGATCGAGAACACCCCGGTTACCCGTAGTTAGCTCGAACTACGTTTGCTCTGATCTTTCACGCCGTGTGAAAGTACGTAGGCACGAGATGCGATATCTCGGCGAGCAAAATCCCCCCGTAGTTTTCCGAACTACGTTGACTCTGACTTTCCCATTGCACGAGGGAATACGTAGGCATAGAGCGCGATGCTCTATCGAGTCAGTTCTTTCCGTTTAGCTTTAGCAGCCGTAGATAGATTTTTTTTCACCCGTAGACAAACCAACAAGCGTGGATCCCATCGAGTACGATGGACGTGAGGGGTGCTAATACTTTCCCCTTGCGTAACCGACTCCCGAATCCAGACATTGGTTGCGATGACCTTGTCTTATACCTTTTCGTTAGGTTTTTCCGATCGTTTCCTTTCCCTTTCTGTGGGATAAATAACGAAAGGTGGCGACTCTTCTATTTTGCCGGCACCTTATTTTCGCGGTAGCGACAATGTGTACACATCTTCTATTTGATCCAAGCATGTTACTTTTGCACTCAAACTTTGAAAATGCACCTCAAACCATCATTATGAAGTTGCTATCGTTTTTTAAGCTATGAACATAATTTGAGAAAACTAAGATTACTATCATTTTCCTTGTTAAAAACCAAGTGAGATAGACTTTGAGTTTGTTAAATTTGATGTTGTTTTGACAAGATTTGATTGTTCACGTTTTGTGGCATTTTGCATTTTTGTTGCTTGAACTTTTGCCCAAAATTCACACTTGGAGGTTTATATTGCACTAGGGTGGTTTGATACATTGGATGTATCTCCACCCAGTGGTAATGACCTACGCGCTCATGTATTTTCCTTGGCCAATGTCCTGAGTTCGATCCGTGTGGAGAACAACTCTTTTGGCATTTTTGCATTTTTCATGTTTTAACATTTAATCTTCTTTCTTCATTAATTATCCACACGTGCGCACTAGCTGAATTGGTGAAGTTTTATACTTGTGACCTAATGGTTGTGGGTTCAACACTTACCTTGTGCATTCTATTCTTTTTAATCACTTGAATTTTTTATGCTTTGTTCACAAACTTAAAAACCTCATAACTTTTCCATTTTTTCACAATTTTTATCCATTCTTTTTACAAAATGTTCTTAATTATATCTACTTTCACATAGTGAGAAATAATTCAAAGATGTTCATCCTAGAAATACTTTAACCCACCTGAAAGTCATGTTGCATTTTAGGGTTTTTACCTTGTTTCTTGTTGAAACTTTTCTTAAATACTTCTTGAGTTATCTTGTGAGATTTGTTTGATCAACACATGTTTGTTAACTTGTTTGAGTGTTTGATTTTTGCTTGACTCAAGGCCTTATCATGTTCAAATTCTTTCTTTTACTTGCATCTAATAGTTTGACAATTGTGAACTATGTCTATGAATCATGCTATCTCTTGATGTTGTGACCTCTTAAGTGTATTCTTCATGTATCCTCTACTTGTTTAGAAGTCTTTTTAGAACTATAATGTGATAGGATATGCTTCATTTCGGTTGTTACCATGAACTTGTATGTTATCCTCATGAAACTTTGAACTTGAACTGTTGTAACATTTCTTGTATGCTTACTTGTATTTGATTGTCATTAATGTATGATTTGTTAGTCTAATGTTGTTACATTTGACACCCTTTGAACCCTATGACATGCTTGCCTCAAGTTATTACTTGCTTGGACTTAAACTTGTTTGAATTACATGCGGTTGTATTGATGGTTGTAACCTCATTTCCCTTCATTTTTGTTAAGATGCTTCAAATTAATTTTACCTTATATGCTTGGTCTTGTAAGAACCTCTAACATGTTCCCTCTCTAAGATATTGTAATATCTTTGTGCTTTATTGGTTGTAACCATTTGCTTTGATTGTAATCTTTGTTTGTTGTTGTCACATACTTGCATCTCTTCCTTGGTTGTTACCATGCTCTATATGTTCATCATGTTTGAATGAATGTTTATGTATGGTTTTAAGTTTATTAAGGTATTACCCAAGTGATGGAACTTGTTAGTTCTCATCCAGTTGCCCCATATTTCCCCATTCCAAAGGAAAGTCTCTCTATTGACCCTTGGGTCATAGATAGCTCATTACCCTCCCTTTGACTTTGTTAAGTCATCTTGAACCATAACTTAGTTAATGTAGAAACCTATAAACCATTAGACTTTTACTCTAAAGTCTAAAAGACCTACCCCTTGTTAGGAGTACCCTTCAATTAGAACTTTAAGATAGAATTTGTCAACTCTATGTAAGAATCATGGTGATGATTATTTACTCCCCTCTTGGCTTTTGTCAAATTCAACCCCCTAGTTAGGTTAGGTTTTCAACTTAGATTCAGAGAGTTGGTTAACTCTATGTAGGTATCACGGTTATGGATACTTACTCCCCTTTGAAACCTTGATCGTTATCAAGAGTTCTTCATCTCTAGTTAGGTGAAGTACGGTTCCTCTGATTCTATCCTAGTTAGGATACGTAGGCAGAGGATGCGGTATCTTTGTGAGCAAACTTAGAAACATCAACCTTAGGTGTTTACCTAACCTTATACCCTATCCCAAGCCATAGCAAGCAACTTAGCATACAAACAAACAAAAGGTTCATGTAGAGTACTACAGATGTTTAGGATGTGAAACACCTACCCTAGGCATAACACACCCCCGATCCCCGAATCTCTTAGTGTTATTGTTACATTGCGCAAAAGGTTTTTATTTCTTTAAACCTTTCCTCTGGATAAATTAAAGTCCAGTTGTGAATTTAATGAATTAATATTCAAGTTAATCAATAGCTTGGTATCACGATTCTCACCGCAACAACCATAACTGGCTTATGTTTCTCTGCATTTTGCATTTCCGCATATCATAGCATTGGTTCTCAAGACATGGGATCAAGGTATTTGTGTGGCTCAGGGTTCCCTTTTATTGTAAGAGTCTAAACAGTGAGCATCAGAGTCTCCGACATTTATTTTGCCAGCGATTAGGCGGTCGATTTTATTTTATTCACCAGGTTATTTTCAGCTCATGAGACAGTGTACAGGATAGCTCCGGCATTCTCACAGTTATAATATCCAAGGGCAAGTTTTAGAGGCTTAACAGAGCTCAAAACAAGTGGCAACAGATGATTACGCAAGTTTTCCTCCATTTGGCGCCAAAATTGGTATTTTGTTGGATATGGTAACCAGTTACCACATATAGGGTAACCAGTTACTTCAAGCGAAATTTTCCTAGAAATTCAAAATTTCAGCATTGCAAATTCTCCGATCATTTTCAACCATTAATTTTACATGATCGTCATTGGAAGGATCTAGAATTGTTGCAATTTTCACCATTTCCCTCCAAATTTCAAACCCTCCATTCCTAATTCCACTCCTAATTTCCATTTCAAATGCTAATCCACACTATAAACCATACCTTGATTCCAAACCTAGAGCTTATTTAAGTGAATTTGCTTCAAACCTCACATGATTAACCTTCATTTTTCGGATTTCACATTCATTCTTGAGAATTTGCTCTCATTTTTCTCTCAACTTTTTCACTCCCAAAACCTCCATTAAAGCTCTTTCACTTGAGTTCTTGATTCTTCATTGGAATCCTTGAATTCTAGAGCTAAACCTCTATTATTCATCTCCATTATCTTCAATTCACCATTCAATTTCATTTGAATTGAGATCTGATTTTGGAAGCTAGATTGGAAGTTCTTTTTTAAGTCAATTTTGCTGATCTTGCTTGTTCTTCATTTCTACCATAAGGAAGCTCTTGGATCTTGAAGATTCTCTGGGTTTCTAGCTTAGATCTGTTAATTTCAAGTGAATCAACACTTACCAAAGCAAATCTCAGCTTTGAAGGTTGGTAATTCTAGATCTAATTATGTTTTGAGCTTATTTGAATAATCACAATGTAAATCTATGGATTTTGTTGATTTTTTGATCCATTTTCATGATTTGGATCTTGGTGATTTGTGACTTCAGTGTTTGATTGTGTTTACATGATGTTTGATCATTGATATTTGATGTTAATTTCGTGCTTAATTGATAACATGTTCATATGAGTGATTGGATAAGTTGCTGGATGCTGAAAACTGATTTTCAAAGCTTTTTTCTGTTTCTGGTTCAGTGGTAACCGGTTACCTTATATAGGGTAACCGATTACTCAGTACAAATTTCATGTCCAAGTTGTTTTTTCAATAGGGTAACCGGTTACCTGATATTGAGTAAACGATTACTACTGAGCATAATGCTGTGTTTTTTACATTTTTCTTGCTTGTTTGGGCTCCTTTTCACTTGTGAACTTCATGGACTAATATGATGCATTTATGTGGATTGTTTTTGACATATTTCATCATTCTTGAATGTTTGATCTCGATTCTTCGACGCGTGACTTTTGGTTTTCGTTTGAACACATAACATGTTAATGTTACTTGCTTGATGAATGATCACATTGTATGATGCATTGTTGATTGATTATGTTGGATTGGTGTAACATGTTCACGTTTGCATGATCTCTATTCATGATTGTTGCTTGCATTTGATTAATTTCATTCAAACATGCTTGTTGCCCTACTTTCCACAACTGTCCATGCTTTGAACTTGCATGCTGTCTTTGTTTTACTTGCTTGTTGCCTGGCTTTTCACACCTGTTTTTATGCTGAAACGTGTGTTGTTATATGTTGTCTTGCTTGTGTGCTGGATTTTATTGCTGCTTTGTAGCTGCTGTTTTAACCTTGCTTCTTTGCTTTTTACTTTGTCTTTGCATGCTTCCTTAGGTTTCTTTTTCCTGTTTAATTTCTGATTAAATTTGGAGTAAGATAGACATTAGGAGTCTAATCCATGCATGACAACATGTAGGATAGTCCCTTTTAACCCCAACTTTAGGACCACTTTGCATGACAAGTTAGGGCTGAGTTCCCCTTAGACCTTCTGTATATCTCTCTTCTCATCTAGAAAAACATTCTAACTCATCTAATAAATATGATGAACGTTCTACGCTATGAGCCTTAAGCACGTGGTAAATGATGAGTGAGGGGTCTCCTCTCGCTTGTCTAAAGTGTCTAGTGTACGTCCCATCTGGGGGCGATATGCGACGCATTCGTTCCTATGTCATAGTCTTTAGTGCAACGTGAATCCCAAACAAATTCAAATCACTTCACTAAAACTTACAAACAAAAGTCAAACCTTTTATCCTTCGGGATTGTTCTTCAAACTCATTTTTAGAAACGAGTACGTTACTTTTCCGTTCTATTTCAAATAGGCATCGACCCTAACTACTGGAATGGGAACTTAATGTCACTCATAAAAAACACTTAACCAACTAGTGATCTAATTCTCCCGAACTACGTTTGCTCTAATTTCTCATACCAGATGAGGATATGTAGGCACAAGACAGTGATGTCTTGGCGAGCAACCTTTCCCCCATCACCCGTAGTTTTCCGAACTACGTTGACTCTGACTTTCCCATTGCACGAGGGAATACGTAGGCATAAGGCATAGATGTCATATCGAGTCTTTTTCTTTTTTCTTTTGTTCTTGTTTTCATTTAGTAGTAGCTTATAGATAAACACACCCCTTGATTAGACAACAAGTGTGGATTCCGTTGAGTACAACAGACGTGAGGGGTGCTAATACCTTCCCCTTGCGTAACCGACTCCCGAACCCATGATTTGGTTGTGATGAGCTTGTCTTTTCCCGTTCTTCAGGTTTTCTTCAATCGTTTCCTTTCCCTCTCATTGGGATAAATAAGGTTCTATGGCGACTCTTCTGTTTTTCCACCAGGTGTTTTTCGCATTTGCGACAGGTTTCCATCGAGTACGATGAATGTAGGGAGTGCTAACACCTTCTCTTTACATAAATGACTTCCGAACCCAACATGGTTGCGATGACCATACCATATCCTTTTCCCCGTGGGTTTTCTCGATATTTTCCCTTTCCTCTAGTGGGAATTAATAAATATTGGTGGTGACTCTCATAATTCCATCCGCGATCGTGCAAACCCTAGTTTTGTGCATCGCAAAGATCGTATTTTTCGAGGTACGACACTTCCCTTCTTGGAAATATAAACTCTCTAACAAGATGCTATTAAGTTTATCTTTCTAGGCATACCCAAACTAACGTCTTGCTAAAATTGGATTGTAGTTGATTCCCCCATATGTACCAAGAAGAGATACATTAGAGAACTCCACACAACTATCAATAATCTTAACATTATCATATACATAAGAATACCAAGTGTTATCAGCATTGGTAAGTGATGTGATCCTTTGAGACCACCTCAAATAACTCTTATTTTCCTTGAAGATAGAAGAACGCGGCAAGTGTGAAATAAACCACTTATACAGTAGAGGTACACAACATATAGTAGTTCCATTACCCTTGGAAGTCGTATGATGGATAAAGAAAAAAGTATCGCCAAGCAAGGTTGGAATAGGATTCCCAATCAAGAATATTCGGATAGCATTAACATCAATAAAGTTGTCATTGTTAGAGAGTAAGACCAATCCATATATTAGTAAGGCTAAGATAGCCTTAAAAGCTACTAGCACTAGCAAAAGAAGAAGTTTTCTCAATCAAGAATTTTAAAGTCAACCACTGAATACCTCATTTGACAATAAGATTGGCATCTATATCATATTTCCTCAAGTGAAGATTTGTTGCAATGACTTGTGATTTAGGAACATCCTCTGAACCACTAAAAGGAACTTTATCAGAAACTGACAAACCCATAAGATAAGCATACTCTTCCAAAGTAGGCATAAGCTGATAATCTGGAAAGTGAAACACCGGTAGATAGGATTATAAAACTAAACCAGAGTATTTTGAAGTCCATCCTCAATATTGGTGAATAGAATATCCAAAAGTCTTCCATAGCGATCTTTTAAATCCACGGGATCAACCACTAAAGATGCTAACTTTTTCAAATCTTTTAGATTAGGAGCTCTGAAACAATACTTCTAAGTGTTCCTCCTTGCAATATTCATGACCATAATTCCTGCGATGTTTGCAAAGAGAATCTCTGAGTTCCTTGAAAATTGAGTGAAATAGGATGCTCATGAATGCATGAGTGTGTGATTATTCAACAACCATAAATAAGATCACAAACAAGGTTCAAGGGTTTGATGTCACGAGCACAGGATCAAGCGTAAGAACCACCCACAAGGTATGTACTAAAGGTAAATCACATGTACAACAAGGCTCTACAAAGTCCCTAAAGTCGTGATTCCATCTATTGGATATTACCGACTTAAACTACTACTCATCAGCCAATAATAATCTCAAGAGAAACTCGTCTGAGTGTAGATCGCATAACAACTAATCCAAGTCTACACCTGAATAGTCACCACACTAAATCCTAAAAGGCCAAGATGGATTAAATGGTTCTAAGGTCCTCAGTTTCTCAGGCTGTCAGGTCGAAAGTAAAATGCCTTCAAATCTCACTTGTTCAACATTATTACCCTCAAGGATCCCTCCACTGAGTTATGGATCTCAAGTCAACTTATTAAGGATTAACTCCATGTAAAGCAAACATAACTATGCCACCATCCTATATTATGTGCACTCATATACGGGTATAGGACTTATCTCACCACTCAGAGATCACCAAGCACCCAAAAAAACGAAGCAAACGACAAATAGTAATAAAATACAGATAAACAAGATATGCTTAACCCACTTAGAGATAAGTCCCCAGGTGAGTCGCCACTTTATTTTAGCGATGAAAATTTTGAGGTTAAACTATTGATTAACTTAACTCACAAAGCAAGAGTCGCCACCACTCTTTATTGTTCCCAAAGGAATGGGAAAAGAACGAATAAAACCCACAAAATTTTTTCAAAAAACTAATAAATCAAAGAGATAAAGGTACGGGGGTTGGTTATGCAAAGGGAAGGTGTTAGCACCCAAAACATCTATAGTACCCTATAAGAAACTCTTGAAAATCTATGTTTGGCTTTAAAATGTGTTGTTTGCAAAATGATTGAGGAGATGAGAAAAGAAATGTTTTCTTAAGATTTTTATTTGACAAGATTTCTTGAGCCTCGTGCCTACGTACTCACAAAATGCAATGGAGGATCAAAACCTCGTAGTTCGTGGTAATAATAACAAAAGTGTCTGTTTTAATTGATTTTAAATGAATAGACATTTTGTCACATTCGAGTGGAAACTCAACGTACTACCCACAATTAATGAGGAAGAAGTATTTGCATCATCTTAAGATGGAGGATTTTTGCTTGGATTAAATTCAACAAGTCTATCACTCAACATCTAAGTGGAAAATGTCATCACTTCTTACATTATTGTGGAAGTATAGGAGTTGCATCACTACAATGACACAACTAATGACCATCCTTAAGAAAACGTTTAAATTGAAAAAGGTGCACAAAGGCACAAAATATTTGAATGAGTTTTGTACTTTTTAAATATTTTGAAATTTTTTTAGTATGCTTAAGATGTCTTAGCATTTATTTAAGAAAAATATTTTGAAAATGACTTGACAAAGTCAAGGTTTATTGAGAAAGTGGTTCAAGTTTGACAACAAGAATATTTTGAAAAAGGGAGAAGATTTTGAAAATTTAAGAAGGGGAGGAGATGAAGAGACTATCGTAATGCAATAAAGTAAAAGCAAGAAATAAAATGTCTCATTGTAAGGTAGCCCAAGAGGAAGCCTTTGTGTGTGCATTCTGAACTAACCAGGATCTAGTCAGCACTTGAAAAGAGTCAAACCTACATTCCATTTCTTTGGAGTAAGCCATAAGCAACAAGTAAGCACATGATAAGACAAGCATCAATTGAAAGAAGAACTTAAGCCATAAGGTCAACCAAAGGTCTTAAGCATCAGATAAATCTAATAGCATAGGAAAAATAAACCAAAGTCCATAGGTCTAAAAGTCAAATGCCAAGTCAAGCTAAGGATAGTAACCATTAGTCTAAAGATTAGAGAACCAAAATTTTCAAGGGTTTTTCCTTTATTAATGTCTTTAAAAGAACAAGAAATTTCCAAGTGGACAAAGGAAAAAGGAACATAAACATAAACAATATGAAATATAATGCTAAAAATAAAGGTATAAAAGTAAATGAACAAAAACTTAAATGACAAGAAAATTAAATGGCAAGAAAAGTAAATGACATAAAGTAAAGTTAGCACAATAATAATGTTAGTATTGATGTTAGAGTTAATGAATCATTTTGGGACAAATTTAGTGATATGTTAAGCAATCATAGTACAATCTATTAGGAAGATCATGATTTTGAATTGAAAATAAAAGAGAAAATGCAAATGAAGCACCTAAACATCAAACAAAGGCTTAATAAAATCAAGGTAGGTTAAAAACAAGTCAAGGATCATAAGATAATTTTTATAGATTTTTAAAATGCATAAAATTATTTTTAAACCAATTAAAATGCTTAAAAAAAATAATATTAATGAAAAATATTAAAACACAAAATAAAATTGTGAAAAAATTACACATTGTTTAAAATAATGAAATATATATATATATTTTTATTTTTTTTGATATTTTTTGGATGAAAATATGATTTAAAATGAATTTTTAAAAGAAAAACAAAATAAAAGAAAAATAAATAAATCAGAAAAAACAAGGCACGTTGGATCTAGACTTCTTAATTGACGTGCCACATTAGATGGCTTAGATCTGAAAGCTCACTATGGTCCTTCATTAAAATAACGCATCAGATCTCATTTAAAATCAACCATTGAAATTAAAACATGTAGCATTCTTAAGCCACCACCTCTGCACCTCCGGTCATCTTCTCCTGTGAGTTGCTCATCCGAGTTTGGAAAATGGTTAGGTCAAGGCACAAAACTGTAACAGCCCAAATTTCATTAAATGATTAATTATAGTAATTAATTGATTTAGTGGGATTTATGTTAATGTTGGAATTAATTTTTATTAATTGGAATTAATAGAGAATTGAGAAGGAAAGAAAATAAAAGGAATATATAAGTGAGGAAGAAAAGAAAAGAAAGTTAGAAACATTTGGAGAGAAAGAGGAAAGAAAGAAGAAAGAAGAGAAAGAGAGGAGAAGAAGAGGAAAAGTGGAAATCATCAAGAACCAACATCAAAACTCCGATTAATCGAGGTAAGGGTGAGAAATGTTTCTATTTGATCATTGTATGATGTTATGTATGTTGGGTTGGGGTTTTGGTAGAGTTTTCATCACTTTCTATTTAGGGCAAAAGTTGGATTAATCGGTAGATCGAGGATTTAATCGGTTAGAAACTGAATGTAATACCGTAGAATAGTCGGGTAACATGTGTTGATGCTGTTTGTACTGATTTTGTTGTGTGAGAAGTTGGTTGATGGTGGATTGAAAAGGAGAAGACAGAATGAAATTCTGTTCTGCGCAGGTTCGCTGGCTCTCGCCAGGCGAGCAAAGGCAAAGCTTCGCCAGGCGAAGCCCAGCGAATGTTGGCGAATAATTAAGTCTAAGTTCCAGTGGACTTCGCTGGCGAGTTCGCCAAGCGAAGGTGGATAGCGAAGGTTCGCCCAGCGAAGGTGCCGGCGAATGGTGGCGAATGAAGTCAGTAGCTACTGACTTGGGCTCGCTGGGAAGTCTCGCCAGGCGAAGCCTAGCGAGTGTTCGCTGAGAGAGTTCGCCATGCGAAGGCCAGGCGAAGGTTCGCTGCGAGGGTTCGCCAGGCGAATGTGACAGCATTTTTCTTTTGCTGTGTTGTCCATGTGGAGATGGGTTGGTTGCTTCTCATAGGGGAATGCCTCTATGATATGATATAAATATGATCTATATGATAATGTGTGCTGTGGGTAGCCTACGGGCGTGAATCCTAGAATTGTGATTCAAAGGTTAATTGCATCAAGTATAAATACATGTGAATATGATAAGTGATTATGTGTGTATTATTTAATGAATTTGCGAATGCTCGATGTGTATACAATTATGTAATGAGTATGCATGAGAACATTTTGAATATGTGTGCATAAGCTATAATTGTATGATTGGTATTGCGATGTGAATACCTTGATTGTTGTGATAATTAGAGATACATGGGAATACAATGAGGAATGTATGTGTATCGTCTAATGAATTTGTGAGTGCATATATGTATGCGATTGTTGTGTGAATGCATGGGAACATATGTGATATGTGTGCATTGTTGTTGAATGTGATGATGTGTGAAATGAATACATTGATAAATGTTTGATATATGTTGTATGTGCAATCATGATGAAATTCTCGAAGGGGTGAATTATTCGAATGCATAGGATTAAGACGCGGGAACGGTCTTAAGTGCATTTATTGTGATTGGTTGATTGTACATGCATCATTCAGTCAAGAGGCAATGTCTGTTAGTTTCGTGGAAACTAGTGGCTTGTCCCAAACCTAGAAGGGTGGGTTTGAAGCCTAGGGGAAGGGCTTGGTTGTTATCGGTCTAGAAGGGTGGACCCGGTTTAAAGTAAAAACCGAAAAATGATAACGAGTTATCGGTCTAGAAGGGTGGACCCGGTTTAGAGTGAAAACCGAAAAAAGATAACGAGAGTCGGTACCGCATAGCATTGAATTGCATTGAATATGTTGAGTCACATTGCATAATATTGTTGTGGTACAAATGTGCTTGGGAATGATTGTGAAGTCATGCATGAAGGGATGTGCTTGTGGATGTTCATAATGTTGATATATGTGAACGTGATATGATTATGATTATGAGAATGAAGTGTGGTGAGAAATGTGATTTCTAAAACTACGAAAATGTTACATATTTTATGGAGCAAAATGTTAAAGAGTTTTGTTGGTGAAACTGTGACATCCTTCTTTTATACCTTATCCTAACATTTTACTCTGATGAATTTGTATGTGCTTAATTGTTTTATATGCATTTATTTGGGGTATAGAAGGGGGTGTTACAATAGTGGTATCAGAGCAGGTTGGTCCGTCCGGCCAAGTTGTTAGAGTGTTTTTCCCTGTGTGTTATTGATATGCGTGTGATGCATTATCAATATTGGTTGTTCTTACGTGGTTCTGTTGTGGGAATTAGTAAGATGGTTGCAGGAAGGAACGACGAAGCGATTGCGGAGGCATTGACGAGATTGGCGGGGGCAATTGGGCAGAATCCTCCGGCCAACGTGAATGTGAGGAATCATGCTGATGATGGATTCCGTGCTTTGGGGAAATTCCAAAAGAATAACCCTCCGGTCTTCAAGGGAACTCATGAACCGGACAAGGCACAAATTTGGTTGAAAGCTGTGGAAAAGATTTTTCGAGTTATGAATTGCTCAGATGCATAGAAGGTGCAGTTTGGGACTCATATGCTCGAAGAAGAAGCTGAAGATTGGTGGGGTAATACTCGCCAAAGATTTGAGGAAGATGATATTATGATTACGTGGGATTTGTTTAGAGAAACTTTTCTGGAGAAGTATTTTCCAGAGGATGTGCGGGGGAAGAAAGAGATCGAATTTCTTGAGTTGAAGCAAGGTAATTCGACGGTTGCTGAGTATGCGGCGAAATTTGAGGAGTTGATCAAATTTTGTCCTCACGATAATACTGGTAATGCTGAGAGGTCTAAGTGCCTTAAGTTTGTGAACGGTTTGATACCCGAGATTAGACAAGCTATTGGGTACCAGGAAATCAGGCGGTTTTCTGAGTTGGTTAACAAGAGCAGAATTTATGACGAAGACAGTAGGGCTAGGTCCAGCCACTACAAGAGTCTAAGTGACAAGAAAGGAAAAGGACAATTCAGAGGAAAACCTTACGTAACTCCTGTCGTTAAGGGGAAACAAAGGGTTGGTTTCGGTAAGAAACCAAGTGGGGGAGTTTCTACTCCGGTGAGATGTTATAGGTGTGGTGAAGAGGGGCACCGTGCTTCGGAATGCAAAAGTGTTGAGAAGGCGTGTTTTAAGTGTGGCAAGCCAGGCCACAAGGCTCTGGAATGCAGAAGTGGTGCGGGTGTTACTTGCTATAATTGTGGTGAGCAAGGGCACATCAGTACCAAGTGCGATAAGCCGAAGAAGAATCAAGGGAGCGGGAAAATGTTCGCTCTATCTGGATCTGAGACTGCTAGCGACGATCGATTGATCCGAGGTACGTGTTTCATTAATGGTATACCTTTGATCGCTATAATTGATACCGGAGCTACGCATTCTTTTATTTCTTTGGATTGTGTTAGAAGGTTGAACCTTGAGTTGTCTGTGATTGGCGGCGGTATGGTTATTGATACTCCTGCTATGGGTTCGGTAACTACACCGTATGTTTGCTTGAATTGCCCGTTGAGTATTTTCGGTAGAGATTTTGGGATTGATTTAGTGTGTCTTCATTTAGATCAACTGGATGTCATTCTTGGAATGAATTGGTTAAAATTCAATCGTGTGTATATTAACTGTTTTGACAAAACGGTTATTTTTCCCGATTCGGATGTTGAAAGGGAATTGTTTATGACGAGGAAACAAGTGAAGGAATCGGTCCAAGATGGGGCTAAGGTATTTATGCTTATGGCAACTTTGAGGACTAGTGAAAGTGAAGAGATTGATGCTTTGCCCATTGTTAGAGATTTTCCGGAAGTATTCCCTGAAGAGATAAAGGATTTACCGCCGGAGCTAGAAGTGGAGTTTTCAATAGATTTGATTCCTGGAACTGGTCCGATATCGATGGCTCCATATCGTATGTCGGCCTAGGAGTTAAAAGAGTTGAAGAGTCAACTTGAGGATTTGCTTGAAAAGAGGTTTATTCGTCCGAGCGTGTCACCTTGGGGTGCACCAGTGTTGTTGGTTAAGAAGAAAGAGGGTTCTATGAGGCTCTGTGTGGATTACAGACAGTTGAACAAGGTGACTATTAAGAATAAGTATCCACTTCCAAGGATTGATGATCTGATGGATCAGTTGGTTGGTGCAAGCGTGTTCAGCAAGATTGATTTGAGATCTGGGTATCATCAGATCCGTGTGAAAGCTGAGGATATTCAGAAGACGGCCTTTCGGACGAGGTATGGACACTATGAGTATTTCGTGATGCCATTTGGTGTGACTAATGCACCAGGTGTATTTATGGAGTACATGAATAGGATTTTCCATCCGTATTTGGATAAGTTTGTGGTGGTGTTTATCGACGACATCTTGGTTTATTCGAAGAGCGAAGGAGAGCATGTCGAGCATCTGAAGATTGTGTTATCTGTGCTGAGAGAGAAGCAGTTGTTCGCGAAGCTTTCTAAGTGTGAATTTTGGTTGAAGGAAGTTAGTTTCCTTGGTCATGTGATTTCTAGTAGTGGTATTGCGGTCGATCCGTCGAAGGTTGAAGCAGTGTCGCAATGGGAGACTCCGAAGTCAGTTTTTGAGATCAGAAGTTTTCTTGGTTTAGCCGGTTATTATCGGAAGTTTATTGAGGGATTTGCTAAGTTATCATTGCCGTTGACGCAATTGACTAGGAAAGGTCAAGCATTTGTTTGGGACGCCAAGTGTGAAGCGAGTTTTCAAGAACTTAAGCGAAGGTTGACGACAGCTCCTGTTTTGATTCTGCCAAATCCAGAAGAACCATTCGTTGTGTATTGTGATGCTTCTTTGATGGGTTTAGGAGGTGTGTTGATGCAGAATAACCAAGTTGTAGCTTATGCTTCGAGGCAACTCAAAGTGCATGAGAAGAATTATCCGACGCATGACTTAGAGTTGGCCGCCGTTGTGTTCGTGTTGAAACTTTGGAGGCATTATTTGTTTGGCGCAAGATTTGAAGTGTTTAGTGACCACAAGAGTTTGAGATATCTTTTTGATCAAAAGGAATTGAATGCGAGACAAAGAAGATGGCTTGAAATTTTGAAGGATTTTGATTTTGGCTTGAACTACCATCCGGGTAAAGCGAATGTAGTAGCGGATGCATTGAGTCGGAAATCATTGCATATGTCGGCATTGATGGTGAAAGAGTTGGAATTGATTGAGCAATTTCGAGATTTGAGTTTGGTATGTGAGAGGACTTCTTTTGGATTTAAGTTGGGTATGTTAAAGCTTACGAGTGGTATTTTGGACGAAATTCGAGAAGGACAGAAATCAGATTTGAGCTTAGCTGATCGGTTGACTTTAATCAACCAAGGCCAAGGTGGTGATTTTCGGATTGATGAGAATGGTATTATGAGATGTCGGGATCGAGTTTGTGTTCCGAACATGGTTGAGCTTAAGAAGAGCATCCTTGAGGAAGGACATCGTAGCGGATTGAGTATTCATCCGGGTGCTACTAAGATGTATCAGGATTTGAGGAAAGTATTTTGGTGGCCTAGTATGAAGAAGGATATCGCGGAATTTGTATATTCTTGTTTGATTTGCCAGAAGTCAAAGATTGAGCATCAGAAGCCATCGGGTTTGATGAAGCCGTTGTTTATTCCTGAGTGGAAATGGGATAGTATCTCCATGGATTTTGTATCGGGTTTGCCGAGGACGCCGAGTAATTTTGAGGCTATTTGGGTCATCGTGGATAGATTGACAAAATCTGCTCACTTTATTCCTATGCGTATGGATTACCCTTTGGAGAAGTTGGCTAAGTTGTATATTGAGAGGATTGTGTGTCTGCATGGTATTCCGTCGAGTATTGTTTCGGATAGAGATCTGCGGTTTTCTTCGAGATTTTGGGAGAGCCTGCAGAGTGTTTTGGGTACTAAGTTGCGTTTGAGTTCAGCGTATCATCCTCAGACAGATGGTCAGACGGAGAGGACGATTCAGTCGCTTGAAGATCTTTTGAGAGCTTGTATATTGGAAAAAGGACGAGCTTGGGATAGCTACTTGCCTTTGATTGAGTTTACCTACAACAACAGTTTCCATTTGAGTATTGGTATGGTACCATTTGAGGCGTTGTATGGTAGGCGGTGTAGGACACCATTGTGTTGGTTCGAGTCCGGAGAGAGTTCTGTTGTTGGACCCGAGTTAGTTCAACAGACTACTGATAAGATTAAGATGATTCAAGAGAATATGAGAATTACTCATAGTCGTCAGAAGAGTTATTATGACAAGAGGAGGAAGGCACTTGAATTTCAAGAGGGAGATCATGTGTTTCTTCGAGTCACTCCGATGACAGGTGTTGGTAGGGCACTGAAGTTGCGCAAGTTGTCGCCGCGTTTCATTGGTCCTTATCAGATTTTGCAAAGGATAGGAGAAGTGGCCTATCGTGTGGCTTTACCACCGTCGCTTGCTAATCTTCACGACGTATTCCATGTATCTCAGTTGAGGAAATACATTGCGGATCCGTCTCATGTAGTCCAAATAGATGATGTGCAGGTGAGAGATAACCTGACTGTTGAGACATCACCTATGCGGATAGAGGATCGGAAATTGAAGCAGCTTCGAGGTAAAGAGATTGCTTTAGTGAAGGTCGCTTGGGGAGGACCGGCTGGTGGAAATGTTACGTGGGAGCTTGAGAGCCAGATGAAGGAGTCTTATCCAGAACTGTTTGAATCAGGTAACATTTTCGAGGACGAAAATTCCTAAAGTGGGGGAGAGTTGTAACAGCCCAAATTTCATTAAATGATTAATTATAGTAATTAATTGATTTAGTGGGATTTATGTTAATATTGGAATTAATTTTTATTAATTGGAATTAATAGAGAATTGAGAAGGAATTGGAAGGAAAAAAATAAAAGGAATATATAAGTGAGGAAGAAAAGAAAAGAAAGTTAGAAACATTTGGAGAGAAAGAGGAAAGAAAGAAGAAAGAAGAGAAAGAGAGGAGAAGAAGAGGAAAAGTGGAAATCATCAAGAACCAACATCAAAACTCCGATTAATCGAGGTAAGGGTGAGAAATGTTTCTATTTGATCATTGTATGATGTTATGTATGTTGGGTTGGGGTTTTGGTAGAGTTTTCATCACTTTCTATTTAGGGCAAAAGTTGGATTAATCGGTAGATCGAGGATTTAATCGGTTAGAAACTGAATGTAATACCGTAGAATAGTCGGGTAACATGTGTTGATGCTGTTTGTACTGATTTTCCTGTGTGAGAAGTTGGTTGATGGTGGATTGAGAAGGAGAAGACAAAATGAAATTCTGTTCTGCGCAGGTTCGCTGGCTCTCGCCAGGCGAGCAAAGGCGAAGCCCAGCGAATGTTGGCGAATAATTAAGTCTAAGTTCCAGTGGACTTCGCTGGCGAGTTCGCCAAGCGAAGGTTCGCCCAGCGAAGGTGCCGGCGAATGGTGGCGAATGAAGTCAGTAGCTACTGACTTGGGCTCGCTGGGAAGTCTCCTCAGGCGAAGCCTAGCGAGTGTTCACTGAGAGAGTTCGCCATGCGAAGGCCAGGCGAAGGTTCGCTGCGAGGGTTCGCCAGGCGAATGAAGGCGAATGTGATAGCATTTTTCTTTTGCTGTGTTGTCCATGCGGAGATGGGTTGGTTGCTTCTCATAGGGGAATGCCTCTATGATATGATATAAATATGATCTATATGATAATGTGTGTTGTGGGTAGCCTACGGGCGTGAATCCTAGAATTGTGATTCAAAGGTTAATTGCATCAAGTATAAATACATGTGAATATGATAAGTGATTATGTGTGTATTATTTAATGAATTTGCGAATGCTCGATGTGTATACAATTATGTAATGAGTATGCATGAGAACATTTTGAATATGTGTGCATAAACTATAATTGTATGATTGGTATTGCGATGTGAATACCTTGATTGTTGTGATAATTAGAGATACATGGGAATACAATGAGGAATGTATGTGTATCGTCTAATGAATTTGTGAGTGCATATATGTATGCGATTGTTGTGTGAATGCATGGGAACATATGTGATATGTGTGCATTGTTGTTGAATGTGATGATGTGTGAAATGAATACATTGATAAATGTTTGATATATGTTGTATGTGCAATCATGATGAAATTCTCGAAGGGGTGAATTATTCGAATGCATGGGATTAAGACGCGGGAACGGTCTTAAGTGCATTTATTGTGATTGGTTGATTGTACATGCATCATTCAGTCAAGAGGCAATGTCTGTTAGTTTCGTGGAAACTAGTGGCTTGTCCCAAACCTAGAAGGGTGGGTTTGAAGCCTAGGGGACGGGCTTGGTTGTTATCGGTCTAGAAGGGGGGACCCGGTTTAAAGTAAAAACCGAAAAATGATAATGAGTTATCGGTCTAGAAGGGTGGACCCGGTTTAGAGTGAAAACCGAAAAAAGATAACGAGAGTCGGTACCGCATAGCATTGAATTGCATTGAATATGTTGAGTCACATTGCATAATATTGTTGTGGTACAAATGTGCTTGTGAATGATTGTGAAGTCAAGCATGAAGGGATGTGCTTGTGGATGTTCATAATGTTGATATATGTGAACGTGATATGATTATGATTATGAGAATGAAGTGTGGTGAGAAATGTGATTTCTAAAACTACGAAAATGTTACATATTTTATGGAGCAAAATGTTAAAGAGTTTTGTTGGTGAAACTGTGACATCCTTCTTTTATACCTTATTCTAACATTTTACTCTGATGAATTTGTATGTGCTTAATTGTTTTATATGCATTTATTTGGGGTATAGAAGGGGGTGTTACACAAAACCACGACCATTACAACTATTACATTAGTGTGAACCCAATTGTATGCTTCATTTTCATTTATTAAAAACGAGCATGGGAAATTTTGGAGAAAACTCTGTGAAAGGCAAAACATGAAAATAAAAATTAAACTCCATATACTATTAATTAAAGCAAGATAATTTTTGGGAAAGTATCAAGGAGTATCAGGCTACATTGTGGTAACTTATTTGAGTGAAATTGAACCTTCTAACTACTTTGTCCAAATACGATTAGAAGAGTCTGCAAGGTTGATTTTGTTAGCACAATTCAGAGGATCTCAAGGCTTGGGAACTGTTTTAATAGCTTTAGAAGACACCGAAGGTGATAATGAAATTAAGAAATAGAGTTGAAAATGCTTGGAAGTTGAAAACAAAATCTCAAAACTTTAATGAAAAGTGTGAACTCGAACAGGGTTTTTGGAGGCTATCCAAGCTTGAAATTGAGTGCATAAGCTCCCTGTATTTATAGCTGAGGTGAATGAATGAGATACGTGTGGAAATCTGTTAGAATTCATGTGAAATCATGTGCATTAATACTATGATCATTCTTGCTTGCAAAGTCTTGAAAACACAACTCAATCCTTCCAAATTTGGGTCATTTTTTATCCTTAGGTATCACTTAACATCATCATGGAGAAAACATGTGCAAAGCTTGGCTCAACTTGGAGTAATTTGTGATTTTCAAATTCTGACCATGAGCAATTTTCAGTTCCATGAAGCCATGCTCAAACCAAGGCGAAATCTTGTACACTTGACCTTTAATTCTCATTCCTTTTGCAAAATGATCAGATCATAACAAAGAATACAATGTAAAAAGAAAGGTTTCATTTTGATGCTTGAGAAAAAATTTATGTCCTTATAAAGTTGGCACCATGACCTGAAATCAGAGGTCAAGAATTTTCTAAGTCCAAAATGACCTATAATGTCTTCAAACGTTTCATGGATTTCCAAGCATAATTGGCCTTTGATCCTTGAAACAATCTTGTAGAGGGCATCAAATATGATGATTGGATAAAAAACCCGCCCACAAAAGTTGAAAATTGAGAGGGTTATGACCTTTTTAAGTTAGGCAAATATCAGTTGAATTTAGGTCAAATTTCACCAAGTCCACAAAGTGGCCTCTAACGTTTCAAAACTTTTGATGATCTTCCAAGTATAATTGGCTCTTGACTTGTAAAGAGAAGTTGGAGAGCGTGTAAAGAAGAGTCTTTTTTTCCCAAAGAAGCACTCAAAAATGTTAAAGTATGAAGAAGTTTTGATATTTTGAACTTGGACTTGAAATGTTGGCTTTTTGGTCAAACCTGTTTGAACAAACTTGCAACCTTGGACTTTTTTTTGCATTTCAAGGTACATTGATGATCATATGAACTAAAAATGGTGTACTCTTGATTATACTTTGATGAAACTTGCAATGGCTTAGGGAAACTTGTTGATGATGGCATGGAAATAAACACATGAACCTTTGAAGTTTCTTGAGAAACAAGCTATCAAACTTTGAAATATCTTTTATCAAATGAAGTTGAATGATGCTTGAGACCCTATGCTTTGAGATTAAAGGTCATGCTTTGATGAATAGCCTTTGAATACCCTACCTTGCAAAAGAAACAAAAGGGATAAGGCATATTTTTTTGTATTTTGATGAATGGTTAGTGAATTATAAAGCATATAAATACAAAAGAATAAGCAAAAGATACATAAAGAGGTGCTTGATGATCTCTACCAAGGAAAGCCCAAAGATGAGAGGGTTAAAAGACAATCAATTTTGTGATCTTAATGCATTGAAAATATGTAAATAAGTTGGAATCGTAGGGGTGAAAATTAGGGTATGACAGATTCGCCATTTAAGTTTCTTCTATCCTGAGATATGAAATTTGACATCTTCGTTTCGACGAGATTGAAGAGACTTAAATACAGAACACCCAATCTTTGGCCCTAAGATACCATAAAATTTTCATGATATGAATGCACGCACATGACTCTGTGGGAAAAAGGTGCCACAAGAGAAAAACTATTGCTGGAGAAATCTAGCAAAGGAAACAAAAACTCTGCAGGGGAAAAACAACTGATGTAAAATTCCACAAGAAATAGGGAAAGTGCGTAGATGAAACTACAACTTGAAATTGCTGGAGATAAAGAAAAAAGAGTAGATTCAGCATGAAAATAAATCATTGGGAAAAGACTTAACTCGTGGATAACTATGAATGGAAATAAACCAAAACACAGTTAGAGCAGACGACAAAGTAAGATTCCACTAGGGAAACTTAATAATACAAGTAGCAAAAATATATACCCACTCCACAGTGGAATAAACCCATAGAGGAAATGGATCACTGATTCTATTGGGGAACAAAATCTTGAATAGGTAGTGAGAAAAATGAAAAGGATATAGACTCCACTGAGGAATCTAAAAAGGAAATTGTTTTGCTCTACTAGGGAAGATACTCCTAGGTAGACAATGATAAAAATGAATTACGATCAACTTACTTTTGAAGGTAGTAAACAAGATAATACCGACTCAAAGAATGATGGTAAACAAAGATTAACAGGATAGAAAGCTTCCACTATTTCTGGTATTCCACATAGAATGGGTTTTAGCTTCTTCTTTAATCAAGTCTCCAACTTGAAAAGGGTAACAGACAAGCATCACAAAGGATAGCCACTTGTCAGACATAAACAATAACTCTTCTGAAAATACTCAAAAGAGATGTGAGCAGGTCAGATCACACAACAAACTTCTCAAAAAAAAATAGGAAACCATATGTTGAGGGCGAAAGATTCACTAGATCGCAACAATATTCTCAATTAAGGAGACAAACACATGTTTAAATAACGAACCGAGTCGAGTTGATAACAAGCTTCCACTATTAGAATATGGCTCAACTTCTTCTTTAATCAAGTCTCTCACTTGAAAAAGGACCAAATACAAGTTGTCTCTGTTAAAAGGACTTCCACCTACTAGGAATTAGGAATCAATAACTCTATTGGAGATCTTTAAGAGAGATATGGGCAAGTTATATTGCATAATAGACTTCTCAAATAAAGAGACAGCCATCGGTTGGTGATGATAAAGATTTCATAATAAACTTCTCTAGCGGGAATATTCCGGAGAGATGCCATTTGATGGAAAAGTTGATGGAGTCGCAACAGGATTCTCAAATAAAGAGATGCCACCTGTTCAAATAATGAGTCCAGGGCTTTACTTGATTGGATGAGGATCAATGATTTCATAAAAAACTTCCCTATTGAGGATAAACTATAGAGACGCCATTTAATGTGAAGATACAAATTCATATTTGGGGATCTACAAGCTGCTCAAATAAAGAGACTACCACTTGAAGTCACATAAAAGTTGAAAATAGAAAACAAGCTTCTCAAATAAAATGTCACTTGTTATTGCAAAGGTTGTAGAACCACCAAGAATGGATAAGCTTTTTAAAAGAGACTGCCACTTATCGTTGCAAAGGTTTAAAATAGAAAACAAGCTTCTCAAAGAGACTACCACTTGTTACCAGATAAGGCTTACCATGCTGGGGACATACAAGCTTCTCATATAAAGAGACCGCCACCTACTGTCAGGAAAATATTCCAGGAGAGTTTTATCACAACATTGATGGGGAAACAAAATCTTCATCCTTTGATGGGGAATCATAAACAGATTTCTACTGAGGAAAATAAAAATCCTCAAAGGTGCAAAGTAAATGTCTTCTCGCCATCCAGGTTTCACAGCCTAGAGAGATTCAAAATAAATAATGCAGGAGACCAAAGTTCGATCTAGGAACAAACTGGAGAGAAACAGTCAAAAAAGACTCTACCCAATGAGGAAATATCTCAACTGAGGAGTGATTCCATCCAGATAATGATTTGGAAAGGAAAACTAAAGCAAAATTTTTCCATGAGGAATAAACTCAGTGGGGAATTAAGAAGGATATACACTTTATGCTTAAGGTTGACACTCTAATGGAGAGAGGATACACATACTCTATGGGGGATAACAACACCAAAGAAAGTGGATAAGAAACACCAAGAAATGCGAGATGAGCATGAACCTTCGTACATCTATGCATGATGTATGTATGAATGTATGTATGTATGTATGTATGTATGTATGTATGTATGTATGTATGTATGTATGTATGTATGTATGTATGTATGTATGTATGTATGTATGTATGTATGTATGTATGTATGTATGTATGTATGTATGTATGTATATATGTATGTATGTATGTATGTATGTATGTATGTATGTATGTATGTATGTATATGCTGACAAAACAGGCACAAAGATAAACTGGGGATGACCAAACATCACAGTACAATCAGATACTCGGCTAAATCTCAACGATGGCAATACCATTGGAGATTCTAGTAAAGATACTTCTTTAAGGCTCACATCTCTGAGGAGAGGAAGATACTGCTTGGGAAGAAACCTAATGTTCAATCTTCTAACATCAATAATTCACTGAGGGAATAACAACATGAACTCCGTTTCGAGGGATGGAAAGATCCACTGGGGAAACACAACAACAAAAATATTCCAAACTCTTCTTGGGGAAAAGAAAAACCACACAAAACATTGCTACGGGAAGATGAAGACTTGTTAGGGATACACCCAAAGCAAAACTCTTAGGGGAAAATCAACATCTAGGAGGAATAACACCTGTATCAATTCTGTTAAAGAGATGGAAAAACTAGTTGAGGTAAACACAACATGAGTCTTCCAAAAGACAACCTTTGAGAGGAAAAACACACCTTTGCAGAAACTCTGTCATGGGATCTGCTGAGGATTAACACCACAAAAATTCTTCCAAAACCAAGAGTAACAGTTGCACAAACTCCATTGAGGGAAATGTAAATGTGGGGAGCATCAAAGAAAACTCCTTGGCGATTAACAACCTTTGAGGGGATATATAATGAACTTGCAGGGGAACTAAGAAGTTAACATTACAGCAGAAAGTCAACCTATGATGGATTTTAAATCAAAACTCAACATGAGGTGAAAGAAAACCCATCAATTGTCTGCTATCTTAACACTTCTTAGTATGAAACATTGCTCTGATTTACTACTTGGGTGGCACACAAAAGCAACAAAACCATAATAGAGAAGGTAAAAACCTGCAGGGGATTCTATGTCAAGTCTCAACACAAAGAGAGATGGAATTCGACAATATGAATAAAAATTCACAACTTCACATATTTGCTTGATCTCAACTTGGCTAGATAATCACACTTAGCTGAAGAAATCTAAATCATGACTTAGCTAGGAAACTCGGGTTCGGGATTCAACTAGGAAATATTGAATTCAGTATTCACCCGGGGAACACCCAAACTAATACTCAATTGGGAAAACAAAATCACAAAACCTAACACATAATAGTAACTTGGAGTAAACTCACTATCTGATTAACAATGGTAGGGGAAACATGAATACATCCACAAGGACAACTCTGCTTGGGAGAATACTGAGTTCTGCATTTTGGGATTTTACCATTCTTGGAATAACTGTTGACATTCCGTTTTGTATTTACAAATCAAAGGAAAATATTTTTTGTAATTTCAAAAGCATGACTGTTATTTATCTTTTGTTTAAAAAAATATTATAAAAAATAAATGAAAAATTTTCAAAACAAAAACAAATAAGAATTTATAACAAATTATAAAGGATCAAATCTTATTAATAGAGTGGTAGTCTGCAAATGGCGTGACTCCATGGATCATTACAAAGTTGAAAAATGGTAAATAAAGGAAAAGGCTACATTGAAATACAATGAACAATATTCTCTCTAACAACTTTGAATTCCACTGTTCTCAAAACTTCTATCGAGAATGATGAGAATGAGAATCCTTGATTGGCAATGTTACTTCAAGTGATCACGTCTGGCCTAGATTTCCCTTTTGGATTTTCAATCTACCGAGATGATTATTTTCTATTTACGTCTCTAAATTTTTCCTGGACTGTCCTTTCGGGTTTTTAGCCCACTGAGATGCTCATTTTTGCCTAAGAGGCCCTTTCGAGTTTTCAACTTAGCGAGGTGTTATTTTATATTTTTTAGGCAAAGTATTTCATGATTGTATTGGCATTCACCGGACGAGAGAGCTCCTCACCGTCCTTAGTTGTAAGAGTAAATGCACCGCCAGAGAAGGCATTCTTAACAACATACGAGCCTTCATAATTAGGAGTCCACTTACCCCTAGAATCAATGTTGAAAGACAAGATCTTTTTGAGCATGAGGTTGCCTTCTATGAATACACAGGTCGAACCTTCTTATCAAATGCTTTGTTCATTCTTTTTTCATATAACTAACCATGACACAAAACCATCATCCTCTTATCTTCAATCAAATTCAATTGATCATATCTACTTTGACACCATTCAGCCTCAGACAACTTGGCTTTCATCAAGACTCGCATTGATGAGATCTCAACTTCTACGGGGAGCACTGCTTCCATGACATACACAAGTGATAAAGGGGTTGCCTCATGCCAATCTTTATATGTCACAACCATCTTCTACATAATCTTCTTAATATTCTTATTCGTAGCTTCAACAACCCCATTCATCTTAGGTTTGTAAGGAGAAGAATTATGATGATCAATCTTGAAATCGTCACAAAGCTCTTTCATCATCTTATTATCAAGTTCAACCCATTATCAATAATGATCTTGCTTGGGATGACATACCGGCAGATAATCTGATTCTTAATAAACTTGACCACAACTTTTTTGGTCACATTAGCATAAAATGTTGCTTCAACCCGCTTGGTGAAATAATCAATAGCCATCAGAATTAAACGATGTTTGTTTGAAGCTTTAGCCTCAATCATACCAATCATGTATATAAAGACCATGGAGATGAAATAACATTGATAAGAGTCGGAGGTACATGAATCTTATCAGCATAAATTTGACATTTATGGCACTTCTTCACATATTCACAACAGTCAGATTCCATTGTCATCTAGTAGTAACCTGCTCTTAACATCTGTTTAGCCATTGCATGTCCATTGGCATGAGTACCAAAGGATCCTTCATGAACTTGCATTAACATGTCTGCCTCGTGTCAATCCAAGCATCTGATCAAAACCATGTCAAAGTTTCTCTTATACAGCACATCTTCATTCAGAAAGAAATTTCCATCCAATCTTCTCAAAGTCTTCTTATCTTTGTTGGGTGGCCCAAGTGGGTACTCCTGAATTTGTAGGAAACATTTAATATCATGATACCAAGGCTTATCATATGTGACTTCTTCTGCTGCAAACATATGCGCAGGTCTATCAAGGTGCATAACAATAATCTTAGGCATGTCATTCAATTATTCCCTTTAAACATAGAAGACAAAGTGGCCAAAGCATCCGCCATCCAGTTCTCTTCACGAGGTATATGATGAAGCTCAAAAATTTTAAAGAAAGTCAACAACCTTCTTACATAATCTTTGTAAGGAATCAAACCAGGAAGACGAGTCTCCCATTTTCCTTTTATCTGATTAACCACCAGGGCTAAATTTGCATACACGTCAAGCATTTTAATTCTTAAATCATTGAATTTTTCAAGACCCATGATATTGTCACACCCTAATTTAAACCCTAAGATCCCACCTGTTTGTGCATCATCTTGCATAACATGTTTAGGTCATACGATCTTTATGTGTGTGCTTATTATGACTAATAAGTGTGTGAAGGTACATTGATTTCAAATGTAGATGATACTTATTCTCACAGTCAAGCTATTCAGGGCATGACCAATTGTGCCTGATTCAAAGTGTTCCTAGGGTTTCCACAGATTCGAATTTTCTGTTTATTTTCAATTGGTTCTTTCAGGAATTATGGAACTAAGGTTTGAGCATATCCTCATCAAGGAACAAGGTCATCCTCTTAAGTATTTCTCGTAGGACTCGAGCCATCTACTCGTTCACTGTATACTCCCGAAGAGAATCAAGAATTTCTTAAAGCATAGCTCTTGTATCAAGTTCAATTTTGGACGCTGAGGATAACAAGGATCGAGCTTAATACAGAAAATCTTTGTTCTTATCCATGAGGACTGGATCATGATTTTTTCCTTTGGATTCTTAAAGGAAAGAGTTCAGATTGTTTTACCAATAATTTGTGAGCAATAAATTTGAAGCGATAAGTTTGGGTCGAGTTTGGGCAAGAAATTCGCAAAGCAAAGTTGAGACTCATGAAAACTCAAGTTGTTTCATTTTTTTAAATTCAATCTATGATTGGATTTATTCAAGATAAAAACTCAAGAATAGGTAGTTCAAAATAAAATGCAAAGATGAGTTTTGTATGTCATTCCAAAATTCAAAATCTAACATCAAGTTTAAGAACAATAGTTCAAGTTTCCAAATGTAAAGTTCAAACTTTCATGGTGATGTTATAAGGTCAAGCATGAAAGTTCCAACACTTTTTCTCTCATTTCAAGACCTTTCAAGAGTAGATTAATGAAGACTTCACATGGAAAACTCAAATCAATTCAAGATCTAAAGTTCATTACAGTATAAATTCAAGGTTTAAGTGTGCAATGTTTAAAGGTTTATTACAAGTCATGCTCGGAAATACACGATTCCATGCCAAATTCAAAAGCTAAAAGTTGCTACATGAGATGCAAGTCCTACAAAATTCCCAAATCCATAAAAATCAAAGAGCCACCGTTATGCTCTTCATCTTGGGTGCTAACCTCTATCTCCATTTACGAGTGGTATTGATGTTCTTGTTATTATCCATTTATCAAAGTTAGTTTTTGGCTCTGCCCAAGGCGAAAGAGTTGTTGCGTGAGCTTATTTTAATAATTCCCTTTGCTCTGCCTAAGGCAAAGGTAATCTTGTGTTAGGGCGTGTTCTTTGGAAATTTGTTATCATTAATAAAAGCATCATTTTGTGTTCCTATCTTTTTCTTTTATCTTTTTTCGCTTTTTCTGGAAAATGGTAATAATAAGAAATAATCACTTTGTGTATTCTATGCACACACTTTCACTTCCTAATTCTAAAATAAAGCCATATCACATGCACAGACTATTGCACGAACAAATTATCAGAAATAATGACCCATTGACTTCTCCAATTTCACGTTTCCTGTGTTCGAAGCCGAAGAAGAAGAGATCCCTGAAGAGATTTTCAGATTGTTTGAAAATGAAGAAAAAGTCATTCTGCCTCACAAAGAGCCTGTGGAGGTCATTAATCTGGGTACAGAGGAAATCCATAAAGAGGTAAAAATTGGAGCTCTACTCAAGTTTGACATGAAAGAAAAGTGGATTGAGTTACTCAAATAGTATGCCATTGTGTTTTCTTGGTTGTATCAAGATATGCCTGGTCTCGACACTACTATAGTGGAACATCACTTTCCTTTGAAACCAGAATGCCCGCCGATCAAATAGAAACTCAGAAGAACGCGTCCCGGCATGGCTTTGAAGATTAAGGAAGAATTACATAAGCAAATCGATGCAGGTTTTCTTATTACATTTGAATACCTACAATGGTTAGTTAATATCGTGCATGTTCCAAAGAAAGATGGAAAAGTCTATATGTGTGTCGACTACTGAGACTTGAATAAAGCTATCCTGAAGGATGATTTTCCGCTACCCCATATTGACATATTGGTGGAAAATAACTCAAGGTATGAGATATTCTCTTTTATGGATGGATTTTCAGGTTATAATCAAATCAGGATCGCTCCAGAGGATAGAGAGAAGAAGTCATTCATTACGCCATGAGGCACCTTTTGCTACAGTGTCATGCCATTCGGTTTGAGAAATGCCGGAGCAACATATCAGAGAGCTATGACCACTCTTTTCCACGACATGATGCACAAGGAAATCGAGGTTTTTATGGATGATATGATAGCCAAATCCAAGACTGAAAAGGACCATGTTGAGCATTTGTTGAAGTTGTTTTATCGACTAAGGGAATACCAACTCCGTTTGAACCCTAACAAGTGTACATTTGGTGTACGTTCAGGGAAACTCTTAGGTTTCATTGTCAGCCAGAAGGGTATTGAAGTGGATCCTGACAAAGTTAAAGCCATACAAGAAATGACAACTCCCACTATAGAAAAGAAGGTAAGAGGTTTCCTAGGACATTTAAACTATATCTCCCGGTTTATCTCTAACATGATTGTCACTTGTGGACCTATCTTTAAGCTTCTCAAAAAGGAACAAGGTTATGTTTGGGCTGAAGACTGCCTAAAAGAATTTGATAGTATCAAGGAATATTTACTTGAACCTCCTATTTTGATCCCTCTGATTGAGGGACAACCTTTAATCATGTATTTGACCATTTTGGAAGACTCTATGGGATGTGTACTCGGTCAGTAAGATGAGACAGGAAAACAATAACATGTTACTTACTATCTGAGTAAAAAATTCACTAACTATGAATCTAGATACATAATGCTCGAGAAGACTCGTTGTGCTTTGTCATGGGCAGCCTGACGTTCACGTCAGTACATGTTAAATCATACTACTTGGTTAATTTCTAAGATGGACCCGATCAAATACATTTTCAAGAAACCCGCTATGTCCGAAAGAATTGCCAGGTGGCATATACTATTGTTAGAGTATGATATCGAGTATCACACTTAGAAGGCTATCAAAGGAAGTGTCTTTGCTGATCATATGGCACATCAACCTATTGAAGACCACCAACCCACTGACAGTGATTTCCCCGACAAAGATGTGATGCATTTGAAAATGAAAGATTGCAAAGAACCTTTACCGGATGAAGGAACTGAACCAAATTCTCAATGGAGTTTAATTTTTTATGGTGCCGTCAATGCCCATGGGAAAGGAATTGGGTTGTGACTCCTCATGGTTCCTATATCCCGTTTATTTCCAGGCCGACCTTCAAATGTACAAACAACGAAGTTGAATGTGAGGCATGCATTATGGGCCTTGAAGAGGCGATGAACCTGAGAATTAAGAATTTAGACGTGTATGTAGATTCTGTTGTGGTAGTCTACCAGATCAAAGGAGAATGAGAAAACCTCCAAAATAATATGATTCCATACAGAGATTACGCAAGAAGACTGCTACCCTTCTTCAATAGAATCGAATTCCATCACATTCCTCGTGACGAAAATAGAACGGAAGATGCCCTGACGACTTTGGCCTCTATGATTATGGTAAACCGATGGAACGATTGTCCCAAGATTGATGTGATGCATCTAGATAGACCTGCTTATATATTTCCAATAGAAGAGGTTGAAGATGGTAAACCCTTGTTTGATGATATTGAATTGTTTCTCTGAAAGCAAGATTACCCATATGGGGTATCTAACAAAGATAAGATGTTAGAAATATTGGCTGGTAACTTTCTCCTGAGCAATGATGTATTGTACAAGAGGAATTTTGACATGGTCTTGCTAAGATGTGCTGACAAGCAAGAAGCAGACATGCTAATGACAGAAATTCATGAAGGATCTTTTGGCACTCATGTCAATGGGCATGTTATGGCCAAGAAACTCTTGAGAGTAGGATACTATTGGATCACGATGGAATCTGATTGTTACAGGTTTGCTAAGAAGTGTCACAAGTGTCAAATTTATACTGATAAGATTCATGTACCTCAAACTCTCCTTAATGTTATCTCGTCTCCCGGGCCATTCTCCATTTGGGGCATTGATATGATTGGTATGATAGAACCAAAAGCGTGTAATGGACATCATCTTATCTTGGTAGCAATTGACTATTTCACCAAATGGGTCGAAGTCGCTTCCTATGCTAATGTTACCAGACATGTGGTTGTTAAGTTTATCAAGAATCAACTCATCTACAGATATGGTGTGCCAAGCAAAAGCATTACTGATAATGGGTCCAACCTGAATAATAGAATGATGAAAGAGATATGTGAAGAATTCAAGATTGAGCATCATAACTCTTCTCCTTATCGACCAAAGATGAATGGGGTTGTTGAAGTTGCTAATAAGAATATAAAGAAGATTATTCAAAAGATGGTTGTCACGTATAAAGACTAGCATGAAATTCTCCCATTTGCTTTACATGAATGTCGTACTTTGGTACGTACGTCGACAGGGGCAACTCCTTTTTCACTTGTTTACGATATGGAAGTTGTACTCCCAGTAGAAATTGAGATTCCTTCTATGCGAGTTCTAATGGAAGTGAAGCTTACAGAGGCTGAATGGTGTCAAAGCAGGTATGACCAATTGAACTTGATCGAAGAAAAGAGGATGACAATCTTATGCCACGGTCAACTATACCAACAGAGGGTGAAGAAAGTGTTTAATAAGAATGTTTGACCGTGCGAATTCGAAGAGGGAGATCTTGTGCTCAAGAAGATCCAATCTTTCCTCACTGATTCCCGAGGGAAGTGGATTCCAAACTACGATTGTCCATACATCGTCAAGAAAGTATTTTTAGGAGGCGCTCTGATGTTAACAACTATGGGTGGACAAGAAATCACTCGTTCGGAGGCTTAAAACATAGGAAATTTCAAGTTTGTTTATGAAGATAATGGTTATTATTCCTTCAATGCAACTGTTCCTATTATTATTATTATTAGCATCTTCCAACATTTGTAATAATACATGGATTCATGCCTTTTGCAGATTACCATTCAATAAAATGAAATTGAGCCTTCAGGCAATCTTTATTTTTTCTCTATCTTTGCAAATAAATGCTTTTATTTTGATAGCAGTTTTGAACAAATTTAAATCTTTTTTTGGTGTGTGTATTACTTTGATATATGAATACTGAATAGAAATTTTCAAGAAAAGGGAGACTTTGAGATGTAGGATTACGTCATCTTTAAATTCTGAGAAATGTTTCTATGAGAATCCCTCAGCTCCTAAGTGAGTTTCTTCGACTTTAACCTTCCCAGTGAAAAATATGCCACCCTACTCTTCAGCGAATTTTCATATAGCTTCAATTTTCCTCATAGGTGTTTATTTCATCCCCCGGAAGTCTCAACTATGATTTTGATTCAAGATCCCCCATTAAAATGGATATTTATTTTATCCCCATCTAGTAAGAATCTCTCCATCGAAGCAGATATTTATTTTATCCATGAGATTATTCCTCATGAAGTAACTAATCCTTCAAGGGAAGTCAGAATGTTATATTCACAAGTGGAATAATCTATTTCCCTGTAGAAGTTTTATAAGTTTTGAAGCAGGACTTTGGTCTCGGGAGTCGTTCTTCATCCATCCCCAGTGATGTTTCCGTATTTAAAGATTGGTTGAGTATCCTTGTTGATATGCTTATTTCATCATTAATTTTATCTTCTCGTCATTTTGTTAGAATGAGCATATCATATAGATACATAGAGTTTTCATTTCTTGCATTTTAGTGTGTTTGTTTTGGTTCACTTTGGTTGTGTTCATCCCCAAGTGACTGGGTTTTCTCCCTCCAAGTAGAATCGTCAGCCCTAACCAAAAAGAGAACATCCTTTATAATTCCCCACTGAGTTTCATTCTCGTGGAAGATGGTTGCTTTAGTTTTCTTTTCTATTTCTGGATAAAGATAAACCCCAGTCGAGTTCAGTCCTTATTAGATGGAGTCGTGTTCGACTGTTTCTCTTCAGTTATTTCCTGGATTGAACTTTGGTCCTTGAAAATTGATTTTGAATCTATCTAGGCTGTTAAACCTAGACCGAGTATGTGTTTATTTCACATTTTGTATCCCTGGGAAGAATCTGTTTGAAGACCACCATTGGAGACCAAAATATTTCTCCAGCAGTGTTACAACATTTTTCTCTGCAATTTATAACCAGACAACAAGTGGCAGCTCTTTATTTGAGCAGCTTGTTTTGTTCTCAGGCTCTCTATTTGGATGAAAAATGGAAGTCTCCTCAAGAAAGTTTGTCTATCCTCAATGAGATTATCAAAGTTATCAACT
The DNA here is from genome assembly GCA_963859935.3 of Lathyrus sativus. Classification (NCBI taxonomy): domain Eukaryota; kingdom Viridiplantae; phylum Streptophyta; class Magnoliopsida; order Fabales; family Fabaceae; genus Lathyrus; species Lathyrus sativus. The sequence goes on from OZ012736.1 coordinate 172,435,535, forward strand.
CATCCTTCATCAAATGACATCCCTTCGTAAATTCGTCAGAGAAGTTTGTAGAAGACTCTACAGGTGTTTCTCTTTATTTTATAATTCCCATTACAAGAATGTTATTTACTTCAATGCATTTTCAAACTACAACAATACTGCTCCTCAGTAATGTTCTCCCTAGTGAGTCCATTATACAAGGTTAATTCCATGAAATGGCATCTCTCCAAGAAATTTGGTGAAGATTCTTACAGTTGACCTTTCTCTTTATATGAGAAGACATGTTTTACAAATCATCTGGCCTGCATCTCTTTCGAAGATCCCCGATGATATCTCCTAATCTCCAACGAGTATGGATTCCCTCTGAAATCTTCAGTCTCTAGTGGAACTCCGATACCCTGCGAAGATACTTTTCCATAAGTATTCTTCGTTCCAGGCATACAACCTTGGAGATACCATTTGTTTAAGCTATCCCCAATGATGGTTGTTTGTCTCTTCCCTAGTGGAGTTGAATCTCTTTCCATGGAGTCTCGCTTCGCCGAGTCTGTTCCTTGCCGGTTTCTTTTTTTCGGTGTCGCAACATTCCGTATATATCTATCCCCTTATGACATCATTCCCCAGAGGATCTTCACCTTGCATTTCATATCATATCATTGCATATCATATGCATCTGGTGGCATCTTAGGGCCAAAAATTTGTACATGTTTGTATTTAAGTCTCTCCTATCATGTCGAGATGAAGATTTCAATCTCCATATCTCTGGATAGAAGAAATTTAAATAGGGGAATCTGTCACACCCTAATTTTTGAACCTAAGATCCCACTTTTTTACGCATTATCTTGCATAGCATCTTTAGGGCTTAATTCTTTTGTACATGTTTATTGCGACTAACCAGCTTTTGTAGGTGCAGTATTTTCTAGTATAGCTCCTAGAAATCAAGCATTTCAAGGCATAACCATTCCGGTTCAAGGATTCTAGGGTTTCTAAATGGTTTGAATCTCCCAAGATTGAGTCAACTGGTTCTTTTATGGAACTAGGGTTTAAGCATATTCTTATCAAGGATCAAAGTCATTTTCCTTAAGATTTCTCAGAAGATTCTTTAGGGTTTTCTTCCGTTGGTATTGAGCATGGAATTTGAGGATTGCTATGGTATCAGTGTAAGTTTGTTCTTGAAGATATGGTGCATTGATCTCCAACTTGAGTTTGTTGGGCTTTAGTGTATTATGATTTGGAACATAGTGTTTCAAGCCTGGTGGCAATATGGCATTGTCTTGGGAATATTATTCTTTGATGAAGTTTGACCACTGTTAAGAGTTTTCTTGGTTCCAAGATTATTAAAATGTTTGTGTTATAGCATGATCATGATGTAGCCACCATCCAAACGTCCAAGTTTGAAGAAAATGTTTGTCATGGTAACATTTTCATGAAATAAGTTAATTGATTTCAAAATACGTGATCTAAATTGATTTCAAGAGTCATGTTGTATTCATAATTCAAATTGAGAATATTAGATTCGCGTTCAAGTCTTTGATCCTTGTTCAAGTTGTATTTTCAAAGAGACTTTTGTGAAAAAGCAAGTTCTGATTCAAAGTCTTGATATCATCACTAGTCAATAACAGATTGAAAAATAAATGTTACCATCATGTTCCTCATCAAAAATCAAGAAAGTTAGAATCAAATTTCATTAAATTTGATGATGTTTTAGTTAAGTTTGAGTGGGAACCGTTTTCATGTTTTGCTTGCTTTGTTTTGGCCTAGAATATTTGACTTGGAAGGGTTATGTATTATTGGGGTGGCTTGATACAATGGATGTATCGTCACCCCAGTGGGTATGCCTTGCATATTCATGTGCCTTCTTCCCTACTTGTCTTGAGTTCGATCCCTGCGAGACAACTCTTTTGGTCTTTTATTTTTATTTTTATCCTGTTTTCATATTTTATGTCTTTTTCCATTAATGTTCACGTGTGCGCTTTGGTTGATATGGTAGAGGTTTTAACCTATAACCCATAAGACACGGGTTCAACCCTTGGTGTGGACACTCCCTTCTTTTTTTATTACTAATTTCTTTGATTTTTCTTAAAATTTCAAATTAGTATAACTTAGTAATTTCTTATCATCTTTAAATGATTCTTTTTGCAAATGTCTCTTAATATTAGATATTTTCACATAGTAATTAAAGAATTCAAGGATTAATACTCTAAAAACACTTTATGTCATGTGAAAGTCTTGCACTATTTTAGGGTTTTTACCCTCCTTTCCTTCAATCTTTTTCAAAACTTCTTTGATTCAGTTTCTTGAGTTTGATTTGCACTTGATGTGAACTTCTTTTGTCAACTCTTTTGTGTGTTTTGAATATGTTGCTTGAACAAAAACCTATTGACATTTAAAGCCTTTCTTGTAAGCATCTGTTTAATTATCATTGTGAACCATGTTTGAGGACCATATTATCTCTAGATGTTGTAACTTCTTGAGTACCCTTTTCATGTCTTCCCTCACCCCTCTTGAAGTCTTGTTAGACTCTAGTATGATAGGATTTGTTTCATTTATGGTTGTTACCTTGAACTTATGAATTTCCCCGTGAAACTTTGAGCTTCTCACTTAATCTATTGTAACACTTCTTGTATGCTTACTTGTACTTGATCATCATCAATGCATGATTTGTTAATCTCTTGTTGTTACATTTGACAACTTTTGAACACTATGACATAATTTCCTCAAGTTGTTACTTACTTGCATTTAAACTTGCTTACATTTAAACTTGTTTGAATTACATGTTGTTGCTTATCTTGATTGTTGTCACCTCATTTCTCTTCATCTTTGTTAAGATGCTTCAAGTTGGTTTTTACTATGTATGTTTGGTCTTGTAAGAACCTCTACTATGTTCCATCTCTAGATATTGTAATATCTTTGTGTTGTATGATTATAACCACCTTAACGTGATTGTAATATTTGCTTGATGTTGTTACATGCTTGAATCTCTTCCTTGGTTGTTACCATACTCTTTATATGTTCATCATGTTTGAATAAATGCTTATGTATGCTTTTAGATTTGTTAAGTTATTTCCCAAGTGATGGAACTTTTTAGTTCTCATCTAGTTGCCTCATCTTTTCCCATTCCAAAGGAAAGTCTCTCTATTGACCCTTGGGGTCATAGACAGCTCAATGCCCTCCCCTAGGCTTTGTTAAGTCATCTTTGAACCATAGCTTAGTTAAGTTAGAACCTATATCCATTAGACTTTGCTTTAAGTCTAGAAGACCTACCCCTTGTTAGGAGTATTCCTCAACTAGAACCTTAAGATAGAGTTTGTTAAATCCATGTAAGAATCATGGTGATGATTACTTACTTCCCCCTTTGGCTTTTGTTAAAGTCAACCTTGAGTGTACAACTTAGAATAGAGATTTTTGTTAAACTCTATACAAACATTTTTATGTTTGTTCCCCTAGAGTATTTACCATAGTCAAGTACTCATCTATCCTCAGTGAGGTGAACTACGATTGCTCTGATTTTATCCTAGTTAGGATACGTAGGCAAAGGATGCGATATCTTTGCGAGCAAACTTAGAAACTATCCTTAGGTCCTTACCTACAACTTAACCTTCTACCCAATTCCAAACAATAGCAAACATTTAGAAAGTATAGCATACAAATAAACAAAAGTTTCCTGTAGAGTACTACAGATGTTTAGGATGTAAAATACCTACCCTAGGCATAACCAACCCCCGATCTCCGATCTCTTAGCGTTGTTGTTACATCGCGCAAAAGGTTTTTTTTATGTAACCTTTCCTTTGGATAAATCAAAGTCCGGTTGTGAATTTTAAGAATTAAGATTCAAGTTAATCAATAGCTTGGTGTCACGATTCTCACCGCAACAGAAATGGCGACTTCACTGGGGAAATTAACTTAAGTTTGAGGGTTAAGCCTATTTTGTATGATTGCATGCTATATTTGTAAATATCTGCTTACATGTATATATGTCAATATATCTGTTTGTATGTTGGGTGTCTTGAGTGGTGAGATAAATCCTAACCCGGATTTGAGTGACACATGAGATAGAATTGTGATAGGATCAATAGTTGGGCTGTTGGGAGTAGTCCCAATATGTCTGACAGATGATGTAATCACGCTCAGTGGAAACCTCCTTGAGATGGTTAGTAATGCATGAGTAATCGTGTATTCACTAATTGTTTCAATGTGAGAGCCTGTGAAGCTGAGGACTTTTAGCAACACTTTAACCCCACTTGGCCTTTTTAGGACTTAGCGTGGAAATTGTTAGGGAGTAGTCCCTCAATAGTTATCACGCAATGCTACACTCAGACGGATTTATCTTGAGAATATTGTGACTCACGTAAGTAGTTGCATTAGTTGGCAATATCCGAAGGAGTTACTATGACTCTGGGAACTTTGATAGAACCCGTTCGGCAGGTATAAAATAACTCATAGTACAAAATCCTTGAGGACGGGTAGACCTTTTGACTCCATGCCTTGACCTTAAGCCTAGGGAGCCTTGTGTGTGCATGTGCATTGTATTTGTGAATACTTGCCTTTGTGTTGTGTGTGCATCATCTCATCATCTCATCATAGCATTTCATGTTGCGACTGGTTTTGTCAGACTCAGTTGATCTCTTTGTGTAAAATCCTAGGTAGATATCATGGATATTGGAACAAGAAACACCAAGAGATACATTTTCAAGAAGCCTGATACATCCTAGTTGAGAAAGCTAGGAACTATGGTGTCAGATGAATTTGAAAAAAGATATGGAAAGATCTTGAGCCTAGTCAGGATAGGGATGGAAAAAGGGATTCTCAGTACTTTGGTTCAGTTCTATGATCCATTGTATCATTGCTTTACTTTTCCTGAATATCAGTTGATGCCAACTTTGGAAGAATATGCCTATTATATGGGAGTTCTTGTGAAGGATCAAAAACCATACAGTAGATTGGAAAATATACCTTCGCCGAAAGAATTAGCAGACGCTTTTCACCTCAAAGCATCTGAATTTAAAGCTCATCGTGCAACCAAAAAAGGAGTAGTAGGTTTCCATTCAGATTTCCTAGTCAAGAAAGCTGCCTATCTTGTCAAAGTAAGGAGCATGGATGCATTAGAAGCAGTGCTAGCTCTGTTAATCTATGGACTAGTATTGTTTCCCGAGGTAGAGGAATTCATCAATTTCCCTTCCATTACCATATTTTTAAGTGGCAACCCTGTGCCTACCTTGTTAGGAGATGTTTATCATTCAATTCACCATCGGACACTTCAAGTAAAAAGAGCTTTCCTCTGTTGTGCACCTTTTCTATACAAATGGTTCGTCAACCATTTGCCAAAAACCGACGCTTTCAAGGAGAATCCCATGGGTTGGAGATGGTTCCAAAGGATAATCTCTTTAACATAAGCTGATATTCATTGGTACAATCCCACATACGACCTAGTAGTTTATTTTAATCATTGTGGAAGTTTCCCAAATATACCACTCATTGGAGTAAGAGGAGGGATCAATTACAATCCAGCCTTGGCTAGACGACATTTTGGGTTTCCAATGAAGGATAAACCCAACAATGTGCTCTTATCTAGATTCTTTTATCTCAATGCTGAGGTAGCGGAAAATACGAGAAACAGTACGGTTGATGCTTTGGAGAACATCCAGAAAAAGACAAAAGCGTACATAGGAAAGAGAAACTGCATAGCACTTGAACCATTCACCCAATGGGTCCAGTCTAGAGCAAAAGATTTGAAGATGTCGTATCTCCCTGAAAAGAACATGCAGATTGTTATCGCGTCATCATTCTCCTCCATTCCCATTGAGAAGATGGAAGAATACCAAGAGTTACTTGCAAGAGCGCAACTTGAGAGAGACACTTGGGAAGGAAAGTATCACGCACTTTCTTCTGAAACAACAAGACTCATCAGAGAAGTGCAAGAAAAAGATGAATTGATAGATTAGCTCAAATGACGAGTGATTAATGAGGAATCAAAAAAGGAGAATTTATTTTTCTCTAGTATCAAGCCCATTTAAAGCATTCATGAATACTCAAATATTCCTCCAACCTCTGGAACCTGGAAAGGAATAGTGGATAAATTGGTGATGGAGAATGCAATTCTGAAGAAGTTGATGAGGCCTCGCATCTAAAGTTCTTAGACAGTAGAACCTAGTTTCTTGATGTAAGTTAGGCTTCTTAAATTGTGTCTCAAAAGTTGTAACTTTTACCAATAATGAATGAAATGAGGGTTTGGCACAAATTGTTCTTCTGAGTTTTGTAAAACCAGTCGCATTTGCATTACATATTTGCATTTTACTAACCATTCAAGGAAATTCACATTTTTCTTTGCAGACATCAACATGGAACGAAGAAGCAGGTTTCTAATTCCAAACCTAAGATTGGGCAATCTCAGGATCTTGGCAGGCCTTGCTAGGAACCCCGCCGCCTTCATTGCAAAGTATGGAGATCTGCTGCCATTACTTAACACTCGAGTCAATGAGGACATGCTGCAAGCACTCGTCGAGTTCTACAATCCAATGTATCACTGCTTCATTGTCGCACCTCGAAAAATCACGGAGACATTTTAGAGAAACAACCCTCGCGCGAAAGGCGCGGAAATGCAGTTCGACAGAGTCACCACCGAACTTTATTTATCCCGAATAAACGGGAGAGGAAAATATCGAGAAAACCTCTTAAAAACGAAAGGATAGGAACAGGGTTGTCGCAACCAAGTTCCGGGTTCGGGAGCCGGTTACGCAAGGGGAAGGTATTAGCACCCCTCGCGTCTGTTGTACTCAACAGGAACCTCTTAGGGTATTTGTGGAGAGTGTTGTATAGGTTTGATTGTTTTTCTTCTCGATGATAAAGGTAGAATTGGTAGGATAATGGGTAAAGACGCTAGGGGAAATGGGTGGTTAGAGAATAGGGTGCTCGCCGAGGATTGGGGCCCTTGTGCCTACGTATACTCATTCGGACGAGAATGAGAAATCAGAGCATCGTAGTTCGACTACGGGAAAGGTTGGGAAAGTATGGACGAAATAATGGAGAAAGGTAGAAGTGTGCTCACCAAGATCATCACAATCATGTGCCTACGTATCTTACATCCAAGAATGAATGAAGAATTAGAGCGTCTGTAGTTCATGGTAACGACCACGAAAAGAAACGGGGAAATAGGAGGATGGATAGAAGGTTGGATGTTTTGAAATCGAAAGAATGAACTAATAACAATTCAAGGGCGCGCCTCGAGAGTTACTCATTCGAATATTCAAAGAATGCTAGATTCTAAGAATATCGCTCTTTCGTAAGTTTAAGAAAAACGTTTGTAAAAGATTGAATCGAAAATGGTGCGAGAAAAGAGGTTGGTTTGAAAATGTCTTGACGACAAGTCGAAGACTTGTTTAGAAGATAGAACCGACTTGACGACGTGTCAAGGGTTGGATTGTGAGAAACGATATTGGTCCCTAAGGGTGCCCCCAATATCGAAACCACGAGGAGTTGTGAAGTGTGTGCGAAATGTCGATGGTTGCGAATGCGTACGAGCATTCGACTTAGGAGAGCGTATGAAAATGTTTAGGTTTGAAAGATTGAGTGAATAATAACTCAAGAGCGTGCCTCAAGATTTATTCACTCGAAGATCCAAGGAATGCTAGATTCCAAGAACCTCCTTCTTTAGGAGTTTTAATCGAGAAAATGTTTTGAAAAAAGTCGAAAGATTGAATGAATAATAACTCAAGAGCGTGCCTCGAGAACTATTCACTCGAAGATCCAAGGAATGCTAGATTCCAAGAACCTCCTTCTTTTGGAGTTTTAATTGAGAAAATATTTTGAAACTAATTTGGATTGAATCGAGGATATGAAAAAAGTTTGTCGCGTGAGTTGGTTTTCGTGCTAAAAATAAGATAGAAAAATGGTATTGAAGAATATTCTCTAATTTAATCATGTCGCAAAGGACCAAAAAAGAGCGAGATCTCGTCTTAATCGTAAACAAAATGTCGATTAATCGAAGGTAGCCTATCACGATCCCAAAGTAGAGAAAATGACCCAAATGGTCATTCTCCATAGATTTGAAATTAAGAAGGTTATCGACTTCGATACACGACGTTTACGAATCGGAAGACATCATCGATCCCAAAAAATGAATAAAAATGGGGATGAAATAAGAAAATGAAATAGAAAATAAAATAGTCTTGAATAAATTATCATCTATCAATAGTTTGACCGATAATAATCCTTAAAAATTGTCATTGACCAAAATGAGTAAGAATCGAATAAAATGTATAAAAATAGACAAAAATCGATAAAAATTGAAAGTGAGAAATTAAAAAAAGAAGTTGGTCTCAAATCCAACGTTATTTATCAATAGTTTGACCAATAACGGTTTACGGAGGTCTCGTCATCGACCCAAAAAGAGAATCGAAAATAAAATTGAAGATTAAAAAGATTATCAAGGAGAAATAGTCAAAATAAAAATCATAAAAAATAAAAATAATTATCTTTCTTTTTTAAGAACTCTTTAGAACTAAAAGAAAACAAATTAAAAGAAAAGTTATAATAAGAACAAAAGGGCGGAGGGTGTGCTAACTGAAATATGAGGTGAGTGAGGAGTAGGGCAAACGGGCCTAAGCCCATGGAAACCAACACAGTGGGTGTATACCAGAACCTCCAAAAGATCTCGGAAGCCCCCAACAACACAAAATTCACGTTTAAACAAGGAAGAGAGGATCCAACACAAATCTGCATAGTTTAAACGTGTGGAAAAAGGAGAATCCCAATTCATCACACTGTTACCAATGTATTAAATTTTGAAGAAATAAAAATCAATATCAAATTTATCACACTGTTACCAATGTATTAAATTTTGGAAGAAAGAAAAATCAATATCAGAGGATACCCCTTTTTTCTTAAAACAAAAACAATCAAACTCCTTTAACATAAGATCGAAAGAAAAAAACAACATCAACCCACTCAACGCCATCGTTCAACTCTCGCGATTCCTGTCCGATTTGGGGTTTTTAGACCTATTGAGTTCCTATTCTCTCTTCATCTCAATCTAATCTTTGCTTTTGGTTGAATGGGTTTGGTGTTTACGTTGTTGTTAATGAAGGTTCTGAGGAAGATTTTGGTGAACAAAGATAATGAAAAGAAGAGATGAGGCGTTGGTTTGTAGTGTTTCCTGGAAGAAGGTTGGGGTATGGGTTTCAAAGAGGTTTCACAGATGAAGAAGATGATGGAGGATTTGGAGAAATGGGTTCAGTTTTGATTTTCCAGGTCCTGTTGTGGATTGAGGAGTTTTGTGGTTTGGTCTATTGGTTGTTGGGGTTGAAGAAGTGGGAGAGAAATTTTGGAGGATATGGCGGCTAGGTTTTGATTCTGCCCCCCCAGAATGAGGTGGACGAACTCTTCTTTTATACGTGAGATGAGTGAACATCTGAATTCCCCCTTTTATTTTTCGTTTTGTCCCCTTTTTGTGCGTTTTGAAAATTGGTATTTGTACGGTTGTTGATTACGCGGATGTAATTCCATTTGTCATTTTCACAGGATTCGCGACTTGGCACATGATACACTATTGTTGGTTTTCTTGGGATTTTGTACAGAGGGTAAAGGCAGCTGGTACGATACGTGAATATCCGAGTGGTAGCCTCAAGAATTGTGTTTGTCACATAGCGTTTTAGTAATGGGCTTTAATGGAAATGGTGGTGATGTCACTACGATTTTATCATTTTGCCACAGCTTAGTGTGTAGTGATACTTGCTGATATGTGGAATCCTTTCCTGTTCTCCTATCCAACAATTTCCATTTGGTTGGGGTTATGTTTCATGTGATACCGTGGACGAAGCTCATAGGTAAGTCATGGCAGGATTAACTTTTTAGAGGAATGGTTCTCTTTCCATATGAAGCGTAACGTGGTCTTGTTGTTTCGCATTGCAACATCTCCTTGTTGTGTAGGGATTAGGATGAGTCGCCTAGGCAAGTTGTGTTGTGTAGTCTGTTGTAAAAGAAATAACATGGCTTTGCTGTTATCTTTTGGTCAGATTGTTGTCGGTCAAATTCAAATCACAATTGTTGTTGTTACCTGTGCAGGTGAATCATAAGCTAATGCGGGAGCCAAGTTGGTGCCGGTTAGAGGTGTACTGAAGGCGTGTTTTGCAGTTGAGGGAAATTACATGATGGCTTGCATCTGAAGGTGACTTCCGTGCTTTTTTAGGTTACGACTTGACTTATGTGCGAGAAGAGGCCACCGAGACTAAGGAGCAGAGGTCGACTTTTCAATTACCGTTATGCTATGATCGGAATGTCATGATTTACACTGGTTATGTTTGTGGTATCCCATGTTATGATTAATGTCGCGGCTTAATTTTGTGCAAGACGTGGTGCATATGCTCGCAATTGGTGGCCACGCGGAACACGCATCATATGTTGTGCCGTTGCTGCGGTATTTAAAAAGAAGCAGGTTGTGCGTAACATTGCTTGGAAGCTAGTTGCTGCTCCTTGTTTTACGCGGTAGCTGTGTAAAACCTCGTGCTTGTATTATGAGGCAAGATGTGCATTGGTGTGACAGTTTTTGCGGATTATCTTTTGCTGAAAGTGTATGTGGCATGGCTATTGGCTCAAGCTAAATTTGCTGTGACCGTTTGACAGGTAGTTGATGCGTCCGCAAGTGCACAGAAATATCGAAGTAATATAAAAGATTGTCGAACCCACAGAGACCAATGTCAATCTACCATTATCTATTATTACGTCGTAAAGCTAAGGCTAATGGAAATAGGAAATTTGAATGCGAATGAAATTAAATGCAAAGGAAATAAAGATAATTGGTTTAAAGAAAAAGCGGTAAAGGGATATCGGTATACAAGGACTTAGTTATCGGGGATTCGACAGGTCACTGGTGCTTTCTACTCTTTGCAAACACTTTTAAGAAGAAAATAACGGTTTAAAGACCTTTGTCTCACGATGGTTGTTGACGCTAGTCGCAACTCTAAGGCGAAATGTATGTTGTCGCTATCCCGTTCGGGGTTAAAATTACAGTTTGAAAACCATTAAGATCTAATCCCTTTTAAAGCGTTGTCGCAGTTTTTAAAACGAATGCCTAGTTTTTACTATCTGGTCTTAGCCGCAGCTGTCGCTTGTTGGTTCGTACCTTTATGAATTTCCCACTGTCGTGGCAAAACTACTTTTAAATAAGTTCTCGCTGTCGCGACGAACGTTTATTTAGAAATTAAGATTAAAAACTACGGCCAGAAAGGTTGTTTGTAAAAAGGGAAGGTACCGGTTACTATCGAATCCTGTCCTACTAATTCGGTTACATACCGATAAAACTAATTCAGCTAGACATGATAATTAATGCAAACGGAAATAGACATAAACAACTAAATAATAAAGCATGCATTATGACAGAAATAAAGTAGTAATTCAATTAATAAAAACCTATAAATTATACTGATCTCAAATCCTTGGGTAGTCCCCCACAATGTCGGAAGCATTTTACTTTGTCAAGAAGTAAAAGGTACAGGAACAAATAAAACCATACAAATGGGAATAAAAGGAAAAGGAAACGGGAAAATAATGCAAGAACGTAAATTGAGCTTCAATTGGTAATTTCGGCAGCACTTCGATATGTCGAAGGCTCCCCTAAAAACTCTGAATCTAAGGCCTATTTATAGGAGATAATTCATTCTTCAACTTCCAGAGATCATGGATGAGTTATGGAGGGAGTGGGAGTAACTTTCAGTAGTGGGCAGTGAATGGAGAAAGTGTAGGAAGAAATTAAGTTGAGAGTGATCGACTTCTGATTTGAACGTACTGATATTTTATCTGCGTGACGCTCGTCATGAAATGTGATGGTCGTAATACGCATGACAGTCGTAACGGTCATGTGACGACCGTCATATCAGCAAAATCCGTATCTGCTATTTTTCATCTGTTTTCCTTCCATTTCTTCTTCTTTTCTTTCTTTAGTCCAAATTCTCCCCAATCTGCTAAACGAAGTAAATTAATCATATAATAGAAGATAAATCAAGATAAATTAATAATAGTCACAAATAAATGCATGTAAATCAAGCCAAATAAACGATATGATTTCGCGTTATCAAACACCCCCACACTTAAACCATTGCTTGTCCTAAAGCAATCAACCAACACGGTGAAAAAGAAATAAGCATAATTTGAAACAAGGACACGGTGAGACTCTAATCATACGTGGCTGTTAGGCTAATGTTATATCGACAGGTACTAAATATCAATACCAAGGATACCATGATGACACAATTTCAAAAACTCCCTACTTATGCAAACTAACTTGAGTCATGCCATTATAACTCAACCTATACCTCATGCTCTCTTTCACCCCTTTTCATTCTAATGATATCACATTAAGCCCGTTATCCATTCACATTCATGGTAAGTAAACTTGTTAGTGACTATGATCTCATTGATATTTCATTCTTCTTTGCAAATATGCTTAAGCATCAATTGAACTTAAAAGGTTTGTATCGTTGGGCTAAGTGATCGGGTGAGGAGCACCTAACTTAGAAGGAACAAGTCTTTTTCTTCATAATTTTTCTTCTTATTTTAAACTAGAGATCATACACTTATTTGCATCGGTTTCTTACTTAGTGTGGTTGGGATGGTGCTGACTGCTTAAATAAACTACTTAGGGATTACTAAAAGAATTGGAGCTTTAAGGTCTCGACGTAATGGGTACTCAAGTTGATTTTGCATATTTAGGGGGTTAAGGGTGTCAGGATGATATCAATTTTATCAAAACTTTCCCAAGTTTTTTCTAACATAGCCTAAACAGCCTATATACTTTCAACGTACCATGTCATGAATCAAAAAGTTTTTGTTGGAGGTTAGAATTTTGAAATTTTGAAATTTTGGGGAAGTTTGAATAATAGGCAAAAACCACGCAATTAAGACTCGACAGCACATGCACAGACTTTGACATATTAGAAACAACAGTAAATCAAGCTAAAAAGCGATAAAATGAAAGCGGTAGAGTTCCTCCCCCACACTTAAACCAAACATTGTCCTCAATGTTTTAATAAAAGGTGGAAAAAGGAAAGATAGAACCTGTATGAATGCTACTGCGTGCTAAATCCTCTATGGTCTTGCTCTTGATGTCCATGTCTTTGTTGATCACTTCTACTTCGGCGACGAGCATTTTGAGATACCTTTGTTTGTGTAATTCTTGCACCAACTCATCATATTACTTACTTCCAGAGGAAGTACTCATCATCAGTGTCACCACCAGCAGCGACACTCGTAGGAATGTCTGTGGGCACAACTCATCGTCATGTAGAGAGTTTTTGCCTAGATACAGCTAAAGCGTAACAAGCGACACATTTCTTTATTTTTTGCAAATGTAAACAAACAAATTAAAATAAAAGCCTTGTGGTTGCCTCCCACACATCGCTTTGTTTAATGTCGATAGCTCAACGGCTAAGGAGTGCAAGTACTCATGGTGGTTCTTTCGAGAATGGTTCCTCGATCGAACTTTGAATAGTCTTCGGTTTCTATGGCCACTTATCAAGCCATCGCTCATATATCCCTCACCTTTTCGTTTCTTTCTTTTGTAGGGTGGTTCCTTGTTTTGAATGCGTGATGGTGGTTCTGGACCTATCCTGCGTATCAGCTTTTCAAATTTGGGCTTAGTTATTTCATCCACCACTTCAAAAATTAATCTTACCCTTTTAACAGTAATGATGACCCTAATTTCATGGTCCTCGAATTTTCTTTTCCTATGAGGGACCTTAGACAAAGGTGTATTGGTGTGGGTATTTTCCAGTACCTCAACATATGTTTTGGATTGGGAGTTTACCTTAGCTTCCACAACCAATTGTGAGAAAGAATTAGGTGGGGTATAGGGAGGAGGAGCAACAATGGGTGCTTCTTTCTCTATCTCTTCGACAACCTCCCTTTCGGGTGGTGTCGGTGGATTTTTCTCAATAATTATGCTTGTCTCACCAAAACTCTCCTTAGACTCATCATCACTCTCCCTAGGATCTTCTATTTGTTCTTCATTACTAGTGGTTACAACATTCACATGGCTCTCAAGGAAGGGTCCTAGAGATGTTTGTGTAAGCATAGAGGTTTTAGTCTCCAAAGCCTTGCTGTGAGTCGCGAGGGAATCGACTATAATGCTCATCTGCTTAAGGTCTTCATCAATTTGGAGATGTTGTTTTCTAAAATCTTCATTTTGGAGAGTTTGTGTCTCTACAAAGCGCTCCATCATAGATTCTATCCTAGAGTGAGTAAGCGTCTCTTCGAATTCTTCTAGTAATAGTTCAAGGTTGGATGTATCGAAATCTTGCGTTTCCTCAAAACATTGGGAGTCGTCATCGTAGAGGGAATTTGGGTGAGAATGCGTCGTATTGAAATCTTCTAGTAATATTTCGAGGTCCGATTTAAATGGATCTTATGGTTCCTCGAAATATTGGGGGTGGTAGTTATAAGGGAAATATGGGTTATACATAATGATTTAGATAAGAGTGCCTTAGTCTATACTATGCAACAACGGAATTACAATATTGACTGTTGGTCCCCGGCAACAGCGCCAAAAAACTTGACGCGTCCACAAGTGCACGGAAATATCGAGGTAATATAAAAGATTGTCGAACCAACAGAGACCAATGTCAATCTACCATTATCTATTATTACGGCGTAAAGCTAAGGCTAATGGAATTAGGAAAGTTGAATGCGAATTAAATTAAATGCAAAGGAAATAAAGATAATTGGTTTAAAGAAAAAGCGGTAAAGGGATATTGGTATGCAATGACTTAGTTATCGGGGATTCGACAGGTCACTGGTGCTTTCTACTCTTTGAAAACACTTTTAAGAAGAAAATAACGGTTTAAAGACCTTTGTCTCACGATGGTTGTTGATGCTATTCGCAACTCTAAGGCGGAACGCATGCTTTCGCTATCCCGTTCGGGGTTAAAATTAATTTTTGAAAACCATTAAGTTCTAATCCTTTTTAAAGCGTTGTCGCTGTTTTTAAAACGAATGCCTAGTTTTTACTATCTGGTCTTAGTCGCAGCTGTCGCTTGTTGGTTCGTACCTTTATGAATTTCCCACTATCGTGGCAAAACTACTTTTAAATAAGTTCTCGCTGTCGCGACGAACGTTTATTTAGAAATTAAGATTAAAAACTATGGCCAGAAAGGTTGTTTGTAAAAAGGGAAGGTACCGGTTACTATCGAATCCTGTCCTACTAATTCGGTTACATACCAATAAAACTCTTCTGCTAGACATGATAATTAATGCAAACGGAAATAGACATAAACAACTGAATAATAAAGCATGCATTATGACATAAATAAAGTAGTAATTCAATTAATAAAAACCTGTAAATTGTACTGATCTCAAATCCTTGGGTAGTCCCCCACAATGTCGGCAGGATTCTACTTTGGCAAGAAGTAAAAGGTACAGGAACAAACAAAACCATACAAATGGGAATAAAAGGAAAAGGAAACGGGAAAATAATGCAAGAACGTAAATTCAACTTCAATTGGTAATTTCGGCAGCACTTCGATATGTCGAAGGCTCCCCCAAAAACTCTGAATCTAAGGCCTATTTATAGGAGATAATTCATTCTTCAACTTCAAGAGATCATGGGTTTGTTATGGAGGGAGTGGGAGTAACTTCCAGTAGTGGGCAGTGAGTGGAGAAAGTGTAGAAAGAAATTAAGTTGAGAGTGATCGACTTCTGTTTGAACATACTGATATTTTGTCTGCGTGACGCTCATCATGAAATGTGACGGTCATAATACGCATGACGGTCGTAAGGGTCGTGTGACGACCGTCATATCAGCAAAATCCGTATCTGCTGTTTTTCATCTGTTTTTCATCTGTTTTCCTTCCATTTCTTCTTCTTTTCTTTCTTTAGTCCAAATTCTCCCCAATCTGCTAAACGAAGTAAATTAATCATATAATAGAAGATAAATCAAGATAAATTAATAATAGTCACAAATAAATGCATGTAAATCAAGCCAAATAAACGATATGATTTCGCGTTATCAGTAGTGTCGGTTTGTTGTGCAGATTGCTTGGAGGTTGTTGGACTGAAACGGTTTTTATGGTGAGTGCGCTACGGACTGTTTTTCTGTCACTTTCTTTTAGAAACATTTTTAATTTCAATTGTTTTGTCGTTTCCTGGTTATTTTGCAGGTTAAAAAATGTGATGATGGCTTTAGGGTATGTGTATGACAATTTGTTTTGCAATTCTCTTTGGAAAGCAATTTGAAGAACTTTGTTCCATGCCATGTTTCTGCATATTTTGGCAATGCAGCTATTTAGTGGAAAACCCTTATGCTTTAGGCCTTAACACCCTTTGGTATATTATCTTTCTTTTTTTAACTTTTTGTAACGTGGAATGATGATCTTGTATTTCCCTGATGGCATTTGTCGCGTATGTGGAAGCAAGTTATTCTGGTGATGCTTGGGACAATGTATGGGCCGTGTGATTCTTTCTTGTGATATTTAAATCATTTTTTTTTTGCTTTGGAAAAAATTAGTGCCAAGATATGGGTCCATGAGCTTTGGATTCTAATACATATTTTTTTTGTAGAAACCATTTTGTAGAATTTTGATACTGGATTGGAACTTTTAAATGGTGTTAACTTTTGCATACTCCACATATAAGCTCATGCGCAACACCAACTTTGAATTTCCTGAACAAACTCATTAAAACTTATCATTCCGATAAAATTCAAAAATTCTTGCCTTCCTCACTTGAGAATAACTCAGACCAATCCTTGGTAAACACCACGTGAATCTCTCTTAAATTGGAGGTGAACCAGAACCTCGTATTAAAGTGAATCTGCCATTGAATCAATCTCTGAATTTTGTCACTTGCATTGATAAAACAAATCTTGCACCATGACCAAAATTTGCAACAAAACGTTGTCAAAATAGATGCCTTAGCGTATGTACCGCACTGTCCAAAATTCTGTCTGGAGGGGGAAAATGTCCCTTAATGATTCTCAATCATGAAGCACAGACAACCTGGCATAATCCAATAACCCGATTCATCATAATCATCTAACACATAAGCCCCAACTGGATCCCTTGAGTTTAAATTTAATAATGCAGGAGCCACATACATTTTTTTTTGTATTTTCAAAATATGATTAGTGGATGAATGTACAGAATGAAAGCTATATACACAGGTAGGACACATTTGGGGTATGAGAGATGCCCCTATCTAATTGGCTTAGACCGAGTAAGATGAACTGCTGTGGAATTCATTGTTTCAAGGTAAAAGATAATTAGATATGAAGAAGACCCTGAATTTGTCCGAAAAGAAAATGAATGCCCAGGAACTGAAATGTTGGATGAGGTATGCCTCTGAGTAAACAATGAAAGACTAGCAAAAGTTCACCATCACCAAAAGGATGACGGGGCGAAACACACACATCTACTATCACCAAAAAAGATGATAGAGCAAACACACTATCGCACAATCTGACACCAACAACATGACAGACCCCCTACCAAAAACGACGACGGAGCGAAAATCACACCGGCTGTAACACCCCCTTTCTATACCCCCAAATAAACAATTAAATCGTTTAGGCACTTAATAGAAATTTACATCAGAGTATAATTAACACAAGGTATAAAAGAGGCACGTCACATTATCCAAAAAATTCAAAACACATACAACACATGCTCATAAATATATGCAGCAAAGGGTAAATCACCACCAAGAAACTCAGTCCTTAAAACCCACACATCAATATTTAGAATAAAAGCGGAAACATCTAAACATTGAATCACTTCATTCATATAAATAGCGTGTACATCAACAGTTTAATTCAAGTCAAAAGTTATGGTTACAAAACATTCCAGCAGATACATACACAGATGTATCACAAAAGAACCCAAAAAAATTCCTAACTACCCGGTGCTACATATCAGAGCCAACCGACCAAAAAGAACGATGCCACGCTTCGCAAAATACCTCCAACAAACCTACTCTGCAATGCCTCATAGAGCATTATAAAACAACAGAAGGGTGAGAAACATCATTATAACAAACAATGCATATAATATATATATATATATATATATATATATATATATATATATATATATATATATATATATATATATATATATATATATATATATATATATATATATATATATGTACACCAACATAGAATACACATACTACATTTCTCACCGCAATATAACACAACTCAATCATATACATATCGCAACACATACATAATTCATCACAAAACATACACAGTTATATTCATCATACCGATATATCATATGAAGATAATAATGCACTCATAGAGACCGACTCACGACTCTATGCAGATGCAAATGCGGTACCGACTCATTCAGCAGGTTCAATTGAAGAACCAAAGGAACCATCGCTCATTACCGAAGTAACTCCCCGTCGGGCCTACGATGTTGACTCATCGCTCACACCCCACATGGGCACACGATGTTTTAGGGTTGCTCACACCCCACAAGGGCACACAATCGTTCTGCAGATTCTCCACGAAATCAAAATAAACTATCGCTCACACCCCACAAGGGCACACGATGTTTCTGCAGATCCTCCTAGGGATCAAGGACAAACCATCGCTCACACCCCACAAGGGCACACGAGGTTTCTGCAGATCCTACGCGGGATCAGACACACAAGAATGCAATCATGATGCTTCACAAACAAAACAACTCCATACGTTCTTGACATGCATACATATACACCATATATATTCATGTATAGTTCATTTCAATTCAAACAATTTCACAACATTTCCAAAAGGCCACATTTCACACTTCACGATTCATGGTCTAGGATTCACGCCATACGGCTACCCACAACATTCCATATCACACACACAACCATTCATAATAAGAAGAACTAATCACACTTAAATCGGAGAATCAATCATGGAAGTGAAAACACAATAAAATAACACCCTGCTATGCTCGCTACCTTGTCCGTCTAGCGAAATCCTAGCGAGTACTCGCTTCCTGTTCGCCTAGCGAGCGTGCTCGTGAAGGCAAACAGAAGCCTCTGACTTGGTTCGCTACCACACTCGCTTAGCGAAGGCCTAGCGAGTACTCGCTACCCCCTTCGCTACCAGCGAGGAATCAGCAAGACCATTATCTCCAAGTCTGGGACCGTTCGCTACTGGCTCGCCACAACGATGCCCAGCGAATGCTCTCGACCTGATCACCTAGCGAACGTGCCAGCGAGGGTTTGTGAACTCAGAATTCTCCACTGTTCAAAAACTCCGAAACTTATCGAAATCTACCCGATTCAACCCCAACTCATCTCAGCAGCTTAGTCCGACGTTCCTCAACTAAATTCTACCATTCATTCTCACTCTTAACCGTGAAAACTCGGTTTCTAACGATTTACTCA
Source organism: Lathyrus sativus (assembly GCA_963859935.3). Lineage (NCBI taxonomy): Eukaryota > Viridiplantae > Streptophyta > Magnoliopsida > Fabales > Fabaceae > Lathyrus > Lathyrus sativus. The sequence continues at coordinate 172,454,879 of OZ012736.1, forward strand.
AATTTGACCTAAAACGGAAAATGAGCAAATAACTCCCCAATCCAAAAACAAACCAATAGAAACATACATAATCACATAAATTGAAAGAATGACAAAGTTTTACACCCTCACCCGATTAATCGAAGCTTAGAAGTTTGATTCTTAATGATTCTAGGTTTTCTCCTCTTTCTCTTCTCTTCTTCTTCTTTCCTTTCTATTTCTTTCTATCTCATTTATTTTCTCTCTAATTCCACTTATACTCTTTCTATTCTATTTTGTCTTAAATATCTACTGATCAAGGATTATCTAAAACACCCTCTAAATAATTCCCCAAAACTCTCCGAATAATAAAAAAAACAACATAATAAGCACACATAACATATTCATGTTCAAATTCTACAACTAAAAGAATAATTCAATTAAAATAAATTAAAAGACTCAACAAAAAGAAAAACAAACAATGGGAAATTCAGAATCGGGGTGTTACACCGGCCACTACCACCAAAGGATGATAGGGCAAACACCATCGCATAATCTGAAATTAATGACTATGACAGACCCCTTCACCAAAATGATGACGGAGCGAAGCTCACACCGACCACTACCACCAAAAGGATGATAGGACAAACACTATCTCACAATCTGACATTAATGACTATGACAGACCCCCCACCAAAAGGATGACGGAGCAAAACTCGCACCGGCCACTACCATCAAAAGGATGATAGGACAAACACAATCGCACACTCTGACATTAATGACTATATAAGACCCCCCACCAAAAGGATGACGGAGCGCAACTCACACCGGCCACTACCACCAAAAGGATGATAGGACAAACACTATCGCACAATCTGACATTAATGACTATGACAGACCCCCCACCAAAAGGATGACGGAGCAAAACTCATACCGACCACTACCACCAAAAGGATGATAGGACAAACACTATCGCATAATCTGATATTAATGACTATGACAGACCCCCCACCAAAAGGATGACGGAGCGAAACTCACACTGGCCACTACCACCAAAAGGATGACGGAGCAAAACTCACACTGGCCACTACCACCAAAAGGATGACGGAGCGAAACTCACACTGGTCACTACCACCAAAAGGATGATAGGACAAACACTATTGCACAATCTGACATTAATGACTATGTCAGACCCCCCACCAAAAGGATGACAGAGCGAAATTCACACCGACCACTGTAACATCCATTTTAATTATTTAGTCATTTTATTATTATTTTAAATATTAGGTGTTGGTGTGCCCTTTGGTGGGGGTGTATTTGGTGATGTTTGGTGGGTGTCCCTAATGTGAGAGGACTATTGATGGTATTTTGGTGTGGAATATAATAATATAAAAATAATAGTAACATTGGTGGGGGTGTTATTACTATTATTATTATATTTGTTAATATTATTAATATTATTATTAATTTGGTGAAATAATAATATTAGTATTATTATTATTATTATTATTATTATTATTATTATTATTATTATTATTAATAAGTGTTATTATTTATATTAGTAATATTATATTAGTATTACTATTAAGATTATTATTATTATATTATTTTATTAAGGTATTATTATTATTGGGATTAGAGAATTAAAATAGGAGGTGGAGGGGTTATTGGGAAGTTAGAAAGAAGTGTGAGAAGTCATGATAGAAAGGAGAGAAGTGAGAAGAACGGAAAAGGGAGCGAAGAACGAAGGAACGAGGGAAAATCAGAATTGGCCAAACCTTGGAGGATTCTTTCATCGATCAACCGATTAACAAGGTAAGGGGGGAGAAACTTGATTGGGAATGGTTTATACATGTATAGGGTAGTTGGGGAGTCCTTAACCCCGTAGAAAGATCATCTATATATGATATTGTGAGTTGATATGTTATGATTGATGATGTTTGTCGTTAATTGTATAGTAATCGTTAATGAATTGTTGTTTTTGGTTGATTTGGCATATAGGGCATATAGGGTGTTTTACGGTTTTTAGGGAAAGTTTTGTATGGCTTTTGAGGTATCGATAAAGTGTGTAGGTGATGATTTTGGGAATAGGAATTAGAAACCGATTGTTTACGGTAATAGGCAAGATTGGTACTAGAATAGGCTGGGAATCTGAGTTGAGATGATAGGCATAATTTGGCCTAGAATAGCACTGCAGAATTGTGAGGAAACTGATGAATCGCAGCATTCGCTGGGATTCGCCTGGCGAATGTTGGCGAAGCTTCGCCTGGCGAAGGGAGGCGAGAGCTTGCCTGGCGAGCTGAGGCGAGTGGCAGCGAATAATTCAGAATTAAGTCCCAGACCTAAAGGGTAGGAACTTCTCCTGGCAAGTGTGGCCAGCGAAGGTTCGCCTGGCGAATGAAGGTTTGCCTGGCGAGTGCACGATAGTGAAATGAGGGCTTCGCCAGCAGGTTCGCCTGGCGAATGCTAGCGAAGGTTCGCTACGGGGCTTCGCCTGGCGAATGCCAGCGAACGTAGCAGAACCAGAATGTGATTTTTGTGATGTTTTGGCCTTGAGCTTGGGCTTGTGTGATCCCTTTGGCCTTGATGCACTGTAAGAATGATGAGTGTGGGAACTAACTTGTGTACTTGGTGATAGTGCATGTTTCCCTTGATATTGTCGGTGGACAATTAGTTGATATATATGTATGTAGTGATCAGTAGGATCGTGTACCCCCGAGTAGTGGGATGTGTTTGTATCTTGGTGATAAAGTATGAACTTGTTTACTATCTGGTTGATTTATATGGTGTTGGTGTATGTTATATCTGTACATATATGCATTGATGTATGATGATATGATCAGGAGGATCGTGTGCACGTTGAGTGCCTAAATATATTAGTTATGCATTGGTGTGTGCATATCATGGTGTTTTGGTGGGATGAATCATGTCTCAGGAGGAGCGTAAGTGATTCATCCGTACTCCTTTGTGGAGAATGGTGGGGGATAGATCATGTCTCAGGAGGAGCGTAAGTGATCTATCCAGGTTCGATTGAATGAACCAACGAGTCGGTACCGCATGCATGGTGTTAAGTGCATTTTGCATTATAATATGTTATATTGAAAGTTGAACAGTAGGTTCGTCATATGGTGTTGTTAGGGGTGAATCTTGGTGTGTTTTACTACCTTATTTACATGTATTACATTACCATTATATTTTGATCATGTTTTCTCACCCCTTTGTTGTTGTTGTGGTCTGTGCTTCTTCGGAAGTACAGATAATCCAGGTGCTTAGCTAGCTTGGATATTGGTGTGATTGTCGAGTCTAGGATGCTCTGATACGTAGCACGGGACTTGGGCGTTTTTATTTGTTTTATGTTGAACTTATATTTTATTTCCCTGTGAACGTATCAAACTTTTATTGAATTTTATTATTTAACATTCCGCTGTATTTGGAGAAAAACCTTATTATAAGGAAACGTTGTTTTTATGTGATATCCCACTTGGGAGGATTGGAACTCTGATTTTGTTTATTTATAATGTTTATTAATTTAATTGATTTTGGGAAGTGGGGTGTTACAATTGGTATCAGAGCAGGTCGGTCCGTCCGACCAGTGTTGTTGAGTCGAGTTGAGTCTGTCCTTATGGATGGAGTTGAATATCTTTTAAACCTGGTGTTGTTGTTTTGAGCAGTATGGCGGGAATGAACGATGCATCATTGGTTGCTGCTATGCAAGCAATGGCGCAGGCGGTTGCTAATCAGAATCAAACTGCAGATGCCCAATTCAGGAGTTTGGCGCAGTTTCGGAGCAACAAGCCGCCAACGTTCGAAGGGGGAATTCTGGACCCCGAAGCTGCTCAGAAGTGGCTGAAGGCAATTGAGAAGATCTTCAGAACGATGGAATATACTGATGAGCAAAAGGTGAAGTTTGGTACTCACATACTGGAGGGTGAAGCTGAAGCCTGGTGGGACAATAGTCGCCAAAGGTTGAAAGCTGCTAGAACTACCATTACTTGGGAGGTGGTTCGGAAAGGTTTTCTGGAGAAGTATTTCCCGGAAGATATCCGAAGCGCTAAGGAAATTGAATTCTTAGAGCTGAAACAGGGTAGCATGACTGTAGCAGAATATGCTGCCAAGTTTGAGGAGCTGGTGCAGTATTGTCCCCACTATAATGTGGAAGGGGCGATGACTTCTAAGTGCTTAAAGTTTAAGAATGGACTGCGTCCAGAGATTAAGTTGGGGATTGCTTGTCAGAAGATCCAGAGCTATCCTGAGCTAGTAAGCAGGAGCAGAATCTATGATAATGATAGTCGAGCAAGGATTGCGCACTACAAAGCTGTTAATGACCGTAAGGGTAAGCAGAGGTTTAGTGGTACTCCTTATAGTGTTGCTGCTGATAAGGGAAAACGTAAAGCTGTTGTTGATAAGAAGCCTAGAGATGGGAGAGCATCTGCTGAAGGGAAATGTTTTCGGTGCGGTGGTATGGGACACCGTGCTAATGATTGTCCTAATGAGGCCAAGAAGTGTTTTAAGTGTGGGAAACCAGGTCATGTGATAGCTGATTGCAGAGCAACTATGCCGACCTGTTATAACTGTGGTGAGAAGGGTCATATCAGTACACATTGTGAGAAGCCGAAGAAGCCTCAAACGTCTCCGGCTGGTGGAAAAGTGTTTGCCTTGGCAGGAACTCAAGCTGCCAGTGATGAGCGTGTTATCAGAGGTACTTGTATTATCAATAATATTCCTTTGATTGCTATTATTGATACGGGTGCAACGCACTCGTTTATTTCTGTAGATTGTGTGGAGAGGATAGGTTTGGTGTCGTCCACTCTGGAGGTACAGATGACTATTGAGACACCCTCTATAGGTTCAGTGACTACTTCTTTGGTATGCCTGAAGTGTCCGCTGACTATTTTCGGTAGAGAATTTGGAGTGGATCTGATTTGTCTACCACTTGGTAAGTTGGATGTTATTCTGGGTATGAACTGGTTAGAGTTCAACCGAGTCTACATCGATTGTTTTCGGAAGGAATTGTTGTTCCTGACCCCTGAAGAGGAAATTGTGGCAAGTTCTTTGTCTAATAAAGAATTGAGGGCCTTGTTGGAAGATGAAACTAGAGTGTTTGCTTTATTTGCAACTTTATCGATGGATAACAAAGTGCCAATGGAGGAATTAGCAGTCGTGAATGAATTTCCAGAAGTGTTTCTTGACGACATTACGGAATTGCCTCCGACGCGAGAAGTAGAATTTGGTATTGATCTTGTTCCTGGTACGAGACCTATTTCTATGGCGCCGTACAGGATGTCTGCAGTGGAATTGGCTGAGTTGAAGTCTCAGATTGGAGAATTGTTGGATAGAAAGTTTATTAGACCAAGTGTATCGCCGTGGGGAGCTCCAGTGTTGTTGGTGATGAAGAAGGATGGTAGTATGCGTCTGTGCATCGATTACCGTCAATTGAATAAAGTGACTATTAAGAATAAGTATCCTTTACCTAAGATTGATGATTTGATGGACCAGCTGGTGGGAGCTCGTGTATTTAGTAAGATCGACTTAAGATCGGGTTATCATCAGATGAGAGTAAAAGAAGGTGATATTCAGAAGACTGCCTTTAGGACTCGATATGGACATTACGAATATGTTGTAATGCCGTTTGGAGTGACTAATGCACCGGGAGTATTTATGGAGTATATGAACAGAATTTTCCATTCTTACTTGGATCAGTTCATTGTAGTGTTTATTGATGATATATTAATTTATTCTAAATCTGATGAAGAGCATACAGGACATCTGAGAATTGCCTTGCAAGTGTTGAAGGAAAATAAATTATTTGCTAAACTGTCAAAGTGTGACTTTTGGTTGAAGAAAGTAAGTTTCTTGGGGCATGTAATATCTGAAGATGGAATAGCGGTGGATCCGTCAAAAGTAAGTGCAGTATTGCAGTGGGAACCGCCGAAGACAGCGACAGAGATTAGAAGCTTTTTGGGGTTAGCCGGTTATTACCGCAGGTTTATTGAAGGGTTCTCTAATTTGGCGTTGCCATTAACTCAGTTGACGAGAAAGAACCAAGTTTTTGTATGGGATGCTGCTTATGAAGAATGTTTTGAAGAGTTGAAAAAGAGATTGACTACGGCACCGATGTTAGTGTTACCGACTCCGAGTGAACCATTTGTGGTGTACTGTGATGCGTCTAAGATGGGATTAGGCGGGGTTCTGATGCAGAATGGTAAAGTAGTAGCATATGCATTGCGGCAATTGAGAGTGCATGAGCGAAATTATCCGACTCATGATCTTGAATTAGCTGCGGTTGTTTTTGTGTTGAAAATTTGGAGACACTATTTATATGGTTCAAGATTTGAAGTGTTTAGTGATCATAAGAGTTTGAGATACCTGTTTGATCAGAAAGAGCTGAATATGAGGCAGAGAAGATGGTTGGAATTTTTGAAGGATTATGACTTCAGTTTGAGTTATCATCCAGGAAAGGGTAATGTAGTGGCCGATGCTTTGAGTAGAAAAGAAATTCATATGGCAGCTCTGATGGTGAAAGAAATTGAGTTAATTGAACAGTTTAGAGATTTGAGCATGGTTTGTGAGACTACTGCAAATAGTGTAATATTGGGTATGTTGCAGGTAAATAATGACTTCTTGGATATGATTAGAGAAAATCAGAAGTTGGATGTGAAATTGGTAGATTTGATGCCTGGAGTAGGGAGTGACTCCGATAGTGACTTTAAATTGGATAGTGCAGGTGTGTTGAGATTTAGAGGCAGGATTTGTGTACCAGATGATGAAGAATTGAAAAAGTCAATTTTGAGCGAAGGACATCGTAGTAGCCTGAGTATTCATCCGGGAGCTACAAAAATGTATCATGATTTGAAGAAATTATTTTGGTGGTCTGGTATGAAAAGAGACATAGCTCAATTTGTGTATGCCTGTTTGACATGTCAGAAGTCGAAGGTGGAACACCAGAGACCTTCTGGATTTATGCAACCATTAGAGATTCCAGTTTGGAAATGGGATTGCATTACTATGGATTTTGTGACAGGTTTGCCGAATACGGCGAGAGGTTTTGATGCTATATGGGTGATTGTGGATCGATTGACGAAGTCTGCACACTTCGTGCCGATCAATATTAGTTTTCCGTTAACGAAGCTGGCGGAGATTTATATTCGGGTAATTGTGAAGTTACATGGTGTTCCGTCCAGTATTGTGTCAGATAGAGATCCACGATTTACTTCGGAATTTTGGAAGAGCTTGCAGGAAGCTTTGGGAACTAAGTTGAAATTGAGTTCATCTTATCATCCGCAAACTGATGGTCAGTCAGAGAGGACTATTCAGTCGCTTGAGGATTTGTTGAGAGCTTGTGTGTTAGAAAAGGGTGGTGCGTGGGATACTCATTTACCATTGATTGAGTTCACGTACAATAACAGTTACCATTCTAGTATCGGAATGGCACCGTTTGAAGCTTTGTATGGGAGGAGGTGTAGGACTCCTCTGTGTTGGTATGAAACTGGTGAGAATATGGTGCTTGGGCCAGAAATTGTACAGCAGACTACTGAGACAATTCAAATGATTCGTGAGAAATTGAAAGTGTCTCAGAGTAGGCAGAAAAGCTATCATGATAATCGGAGGAAAGAGTTGGAATTCTGTGTAGGTGATCACGTATTCCTAAGAGTTAATTCGATGACTGGTGTGGGTCGTGCATTGAAGTCCAAGAAGCTGGATCCTAAGTTCATTGGACCTTATGAGATTTTGCAGAGAATTGGTGATGTGGCTTATAGGGTGGCGTTGCCGCCTGAGTTGTCAAACTTACATGATGTGTTTCACGTGTCGCAATTGCGAAAGTATGTTTCTGATCCCTCTCATGTGATTCAGAGAGACGATGTTCAGATTCGGGAGAATCTTACTGTTGAGACGATGCCGTTGAGGATCGAGGACCGTAAGATGAAACAGCTCCGAGGGAAAGAGATACCTTTGGTGAAGGTAGTTTGGGGAGGTGCTGCAGGAGGCAGTGTGACCTGGGAGTTGGAAAGCAGGATGCGAGAAGCGTATCCGAAGCTATTTCCATCAGGTAATTTTCGAGGACGAAAATAATTAAAGTGGGGGAGAGTTGTAACATCCATTTTAATTATTTAATAATTTTATTATTATTTTAAATATTAGGTGTTGGTGTGCCCTTTGGTGGGGGTGTATTTGGTGATGTTTGGTGGGTGTCCCTAATGTGAGAGGACTATTGATGGTATTTTGGTGTGGAATATAATAATATAAAAATAATAGTAACATTGGTGGGGGTGTTATTATTATTATTATTATTATATTTGTTAATATTATTAATATTATTATTAATTTGGTGAAATAATAATATTAGTATTATTATTATTATTATTATTATTATTATTATTATTATTAATAAGTGTTATTATTTATATTAGTAATATTATATTAGTATTACTATTAAGATTATTATTATTATATTATTTTATTAAGGTATTATTATTATTGGGATTAGAGAATTAAAATAGGAGGTGGAGGGGTTATTGGGAAGTTAGAAAGAAGTGTGAGAAGTCATGATAGAAAGGAGAGAAGTGAGAAGAACAGAAAAGGGAGCGAAGAACGAAGGAACGGGGGAAAACCTTGGAGGATTCTTTCATCGATCAACCGATTAACAAGGTAAGGGGGGAGAAACTTGATTGGGAATGGTTTATACATGTATAGGGTAGTTGGGGAGTCCTTAACCCCGTAGAAAGATCATCTATATATGATATTGTGAGTTGATATGTTATGATTGATGATGTTTGTTGTTAATTGTATAGTAATCGTTAATGAATTGTTGTTTTTGGTTGATTTGGCATATAGGGCATATAGGGTGTTTTACGGTTTTTAGGGAAAGTTCTGTATGGCTTTTGAGGTATCGATAAAGTGTGTAGGTGATGATTTTGGGAATAGGAATTAGAAACCGATTGTTTACGGTAATAGGCAAGATTGGTACTAGAATAGGCTGGGAATCTGAGTTGAGATGATAGGCATAATTTGGCCTAGAATAGCACTGCAGAATTGTGAGGAAACTGATGAATCACAGCATTCGCTGGGATTCGCCTGGCGAATGTTGGCGAAGCTTTGCCTGGCGAAGGGAGGCGAGAGCTCGCCTGGCGAGCTGAGGCGAGTGGCAGCGAATAATTCAGAATTAAGTCCCAGACCTAAAGGGTAGGAACTTCTCCTGGCAAGTGTGGCCAGCGAAGGTTCGCCTGGCGAATGAAGGTTCGCCTGGCGAGTGCACGATAGTGAAATGAGGGCTTCGCCAGCAGGTTCGCCTGGCGAATGCTAGCGAAGGTTCGCTATGGGGCTTCGCCTGGCGAATGCCAGCGAACGTAGCAGAACCAGAATGTGATTTTTGTGATGTTTTGGCCTTGAGCTTGGGCTTGTGTGATCCCTTTGGCCTTGATGCACTGTAAGAATGATGAGTGTAGGAACTAACTTGTGTACTTGGTGATAGTGCATGTTTCCCTTGATATTGTCGGTGGACAATTAGTTGATATATATGTATGTAGTGATCAGTAGGATCGTGTACCCCCGAGTAGTGGGATGTGTTTGTATCTTGGTGATAAAGTATGAACTTGTTTACTATTTGGTTGATTTATATGGTGTTGGTGTATGTTATATCTGTACATATATGCATTGATGTATGATGATATGATCAGGAGGATCGTGTGCACGTTGAGTGCCTAAATATATTAGTTATGCATTGGTGTGTACATATCATGGTGTTTTGGTGGGATGAATCATGTCTCAGGAGGAGCGTAAGTGATTCATTCGTACTCCTTTGTGGAGAATGGTGGGGGATAGATCACGTCTCAGGAGGAGCGTAAGTGATCTATCCAGGTTCGATTGAATGAACCAACGAGTCGGTACCGCATGCATGGTGTTGAGTGCATTTTGCATTATAATATGTTATATTGAAAGTTGAACAGTAGGTTCGTCATATGGTGTTGTTAGGGGTGAATCTTGGTGTGTTGTACTACCTTATTTACATGTATTACATTACCATTATATTTTGATAATGTTTTCTCACCCCTTTGTTGTTGTTGTGGTTTGTGCTTCTTCGGAAGTACAGATAATCCAGGTGCTTAGCTAGCTTGGATATTGGTGTGATTGTCGAGTCTAGGATGCTCTGATACGTAGCACGGGACTTGGGCGTTTTTATTTGTTTTATGTTGAACTTATATTTTATTTCCCTGTGAACGTATCAAACTTTTATTGAATTTTATTATTTAACATTCCGCTGTATTTGGAGAAAAACCTTATTATAAGGAAACGTTGTTTTTATGTGATATCCCACTTGGGAGGATTGGAACTCTGATTTTGTTTATTTATAATGTTTATTAATTTAATTGATTTTGGGAAGTGGGGTGTTACAACCACTACCACCAAAAGGATGATAGGATAAACACTATCGCACAATCTGACATTAATGACTATGACAGACCCCCCACCAAAAGGATGACGGAGCGAAACTCACACCGACCACTACCACCAAAAGGATGGTAGGACAAACACTATCGCATAATCTGACATTAATGACTATGACAGACCCCTCACAAAAGATGGCGGAGCGAAACTCACGCCGGCCACTACCACCAAAAGGATGATAGGACAAACACTATCACACAATCTGACATTAATGACTATGACAGACCCCTCATCCAAAATAATGACAGAGCGAAACTCACACCCACAGGTTGTTATCACCAAAAGGATGATAGAACAACACAAATTGAAGGTTACCAACACCAAAAGGATGCATGCTAGGTTGAACTGACGAAGTTAGGCTATCACCAAGTGGATGATAGTATGGCAATTGACAACAGTCACGCTTGCTGGATACAACTCATTGGGGAACGCCCAAGAGGAAGAATGAATTGGAATGAATCAACGGGGTACGCCCACCGTCTTGCTTGGAGGTCATAGTTTTGTTGAAATGATTTCATGAGGAACGCCCATGAACTTGAAGGGGATGCCCCTGACTAGGCTGAGTTTGTCTTGAAATGTCTTGCCTTAGTCAACAAAAGGTTGAACAACTTCATGAGGAACGCCCACGACTGTGCTGAAGATGCCCCTGCCTGAGCTGAATCTTGCATTGAAAGTCTTGGATTTTCTCAACAAAAGGCTGAGCAACTTCATGGGGAACGCCCACGGTCTTGAACGGTATGCCCCTGAATGGGTTGTATGTTGATTTGAAGATCTAATCAACCACAAGGTTGAAAATACGTCATGGGAAACACCCATGGTCTTATAAAGATGCCCCTGATTAGGATGAATCTTGCTTTGAATATCTTTGAATTTTGTGGGAGAAACCCACAATCTTGCAAAAACGCCCCTGACTAGGATGATAATTGCTTCAGCTCTTGAATCTCGTGGGGAAACCTATGGTCTTGCGGAGAATGCCCTTGACTAGGCTGATGATGGTCTTCGAAATCTTTGAGACTGATCCTGGACCTTGACTTACATATGCGAATGTTTGATGATATGATATTCCATAACGAATGGAAGTGCAAATGCAAATGCTGACGCGCGGAGATGCAAGAGCTGGGGAAATATGATATAATATGGGTATGCATATGATGCGAGATGCTTATGATAACGAATGCGATGCATATGATGCACATGATTGCAGACGGGTAGTTGGAAATGCAAGTGGAGGCTCCAGCATGGTGGCTTTTTGGTAGTTGCCAATGCAGATTAGACTTTGGGTGGTGGGAGAGTCGCCATATGTCGTACCTCAAAAAATATGATCCTCGCGATGGACGCAGAAAATACGTTCGAAACAGAGTCGTCACCGAACTTTATTTATTCCAGGGAAGGAATAGGAAAATATCGATAAAACCTTTAAAAAGATAGGAACATGGTCATCACAACCACATTCTAGGTTCGGGAGTCGATTACGCAGAGGGAAGGTATTAGCACCCTCTATGTCTGTTGTACTCAACGAGAACCTCTTAATTTGATTCGAGAGTAAAGTTTAGCTTTGCTTGTTTGTTTTCTTCTAAAGTTTTGCTCCTAAGGGGAAAATATATGGTTTTAAGATAGAGTGCTCGCCAGTGTTTAGCAGTTAGAATGTGACCTAAACTCTCGTTCAACTCATACACTTTTTGTCGTAGTTCAGCTAACTACGGTAAAAGGTTTGAAAACGAACGAGTGTTTAGGTCACATTCTAACTGCTAAAAGTTGGCTTGTTTGCTCGCTAGGGGAGGCTGAAGCACGAGTTCATATGCGCGGAAGATGGGATTAAACAATGTTCTTGGCAAAAGTTTATATGAGTTGAACGAGAGTTTAGGTCGCATTCTAACTGCTAAACGTTAGCTTGTATGCTTGCTAGGGGAGGATGAAGCACTAGTTTGTTATGCGCGGAAGAAGGACTAAACAATGTTCTTGGCAAAAAGTGTATGAGTTGAACGAGAGTTTAGGTTGCATTCTAACCACTAAACGTTGGCGAGAACTCTATCTTAAAACCACCTACTTTCACCTTAGGAGCAAAACTTTAGAAGAAAACAAACAAGCGAAGCTAAACTTCACTCTCAAATCGAATTAAGAGGTTCCCGTTGAGTGCAACGGACGTAGAGGGTGCTAATACCTTCCCTCTGTGTAATCGACTCCCAAACCTAGAATGTGGTTGCGATGACCATGTTCCTATCTTTTTAAAGGTTTTATCGATATTTTCCTATTCCTTCCCTAGAATAAATAAAGTTCAGTGGCGACTCTGTTTCGAACGTATTTTCTGCGTCCATCGCGAGGATCGTATTTTTCGAGGTATGACATTCATCTTCCCAGATTTCCAGTTGCTCCCGACAATAGAAGAGTACACTGCTTACTTGACAATTCCTTACACCTTAAAAGCTTATTATGGGAAAACAAGGAGAAGACACCTCGCTAAGGCGTTCCACATCAGACCCACTGAATTGCCTGCTGACTTGATAGCTAGGAGTGGTTTTGTTGGAATGGAGGCAAGACCATTCATGGAGATGGATGAATATCATTACGACAATAGAAACTTGGGTATGTTTGAGGAGATTCTAGCATTCTTGATCTATGGCTTGTACCTTTTTCCATGCTGTGACGAATTCATCAGTGATGAGGCCATCCAACTCTTCCTTATCAAGAACCCTGTAAGCACTCTGCTAGCAGACACATACATCGTTATCCATCGCCTAAATTTGTACGATGTTGGGCAGTTCTCATGCTGCAGAGCTTTGCTCAGCAAATGGTTTACTTTTCACTTGCCCAAAACTCAGGTTCTGTGGAACCTCCCCAACAAAGAAGCATGGTCGATAAATTAATAACTCTCAGACACTACGATATCAACTGGTATGATACCAAGATCAGCGGTGTCATTATGATCCCGAGTTGCGAAGACTTCCTGAATGTACCCCTCATCAGTACTAGAGGAGTGATCAGCTATAACTCAATCCTTGCTCGCCGCCAGCATGGATATTCAACAGGGCCAGAACCGGAGCCGGATTTGCTAAAGGCATATTTCTGTGAAAAAGGCAACAATGAAGAACTAGAGACTCAGGCTAGTTTTGCTTGGCTTCACCCTCTTCTACAAGGGGAAACCCCAGATGAAAACATGAGTTGTTTAACGACAAGGGCCTATCTTCTTTGGTCAAAGGAGATAGATTTAACAATGTTCTATACTCATACCGATGAGATCACTATGGAGCCCGAGGTTCCTATACCTAGGGAGGAGCTGAAATACACTTTAGTCAAAGTGAAGCGTGAAAACAAAGAACTGTGGGAGATTATTCTTCAGTATCAAGCCCGTCCCAGGTCTCAAGAAGGAGAAGGATCGTCTAGTTAGAACGAACGATACTTCACTATTTCCTTCTTTCTTTAAAGATTTTAATCTTATGTTATGTGTGCTTTTGCTGTAAGAAAGGTCTTGTTTGTTAACAAGGCCCGTCTATTGTAATAGATTTCAGCTTATTAATAAAAATTTGCTTTTAAAGTACGTTGTTACGTATGGTCCTAATTTTGTTTGTAAACAAAATTTTCTTTTTCCTTGAATGGTTGGTTTTCACATTTGCATTTGCACATCATTTTGCATTGGTCTTGCATTGGGTTCTGCAGCTCATATGTTATTCTTGTCGGCCAGATAGAGGAGGAAAGGAAGTCACGTTGAGTTCTCACAGATACCACACCCGAGCTCAATCTCAAAGAAGGATGGCAGACAATGATCAAAGAATTGACCAGATAGACAATGACATCGAAGGAATCAAAGATAATGTCAGTCAGATCATGGAGGTTCTTAATGTGATTAAAGCGAAGATGGATATACAAGTTACAGTGGTTTCTGAAGTCGCTACAGTAGTAGTAGCAAACCTTCCAATAGCTCCGGCTACAACAACTGAATTTCCATTTGGCATGTCCAAGGATTTCCTACCGACGATCAGCAATCCTGAACCGTCCAGCTTACACTTAGGCAGGAGGACCAACTCATGTCCGACCTGTTTTCAACCATCACCAACCAATATTCGATATACCCAACGGTTCTGAGGTCGAAGACGAGAAGCATGAAAAGATGAGGGTAGAGATGGATATTATGGATAAAACAATGAGAGCTATTGAAGGGAGTAACTTCTTTGGATCAGACGCCAAAGACATGTGTCTGGTATCAGGACTGATATTTCCACCTGTCGTACCTCGAAAAATACGATCCTCGCGATGGACGCGAAAAAAACGTTCGAACAGAGTCACCACCGAACTTTATTCATTCCAAGGAAGGAATACAAAAATTTCGATAAAACCTTTAAATAGATAAGAGCATGTTCATCGCAACCAAATTCTAGGTTCGGGATTCGATTACGCAAAGGGAAGTCGAATGAAGGTTGTGCTACGAGATCACTGAAGCTTTGCATTATTGTTGTTGACGAGGTTGTCGCGGTTGTGACGGCAATGGCTGAATAAGACGGATGTTGGTCGCCGGAATTTGCTACGAAAGAGGGAGACAAGAAGGTGGACGAAGTTTGATGAAGAAGGGTAGAGGGTTCGTGGCGGAAATATGAGTGGCGGAGGATGTACCAGCGAAGGATTTCTAGTTTGGCTGAAGAAGAAGAGAGGAAATCGTGGCGGCTGATGGTGATGAATATGAAGGAGAAGGAAGAAGGTTTGCCACTGTGGTATTTTGAAGAAGAGAGGTTTAGCGGCTTTTTGGCGGCGGCTGGTTTGTGGAGAGTTTTTTTTAGGGTTTTTCAATTCTTAGATTGTGAACAGTGATTTACCCTATTTTATACCCATTCCCAACCCTAATTGCCAATCACTCATTCGTGTCCTCTTTCTATTTCTTTTTTCTTTTTTTTTAATTAATTTTTCTTAACTTTCTAAATTAACTAACTAATAATTAATTCTAACTAATTAATATTAAAAAAATCTAATTCTATTCTAATTAAAATTAAAAAATTCTAATCTAATTAAAATTAAAATTCTAATCTAATCTAAAACTAAAATTCTACTCTAATTCTAATTTAAATTCAAAATTCTAAATTAGAAATATAACCTAATTAATTAATATTTAAAATATATGACATTATCTTAAAATAAAATCATAAAACAAAAATAATGATAAATAATAAAAATGCCATGTGTCACAAATTCATTGGGCTAAAAAGTGAAAATGTTTATTTTTGCTGAAACATACACTATGCTATACATGCAAGGTAAATCAAAAATTAAGTCGGGCGAATGAAAATTTTGAAAAAGGTAGGAAAATTTTGGGGTATGACACCACCAAAGTTCAAAATGCATGTGTTTGACAAATATGAGGGAACTACTTATCCCAAGGTTCACTTAATCATGTATTGCAGGCAGATGGCTCCGCATATTGAAAACGACAAGCTATTGGTGCATTGCTTCCAAGACAGCCTCAAAGGAGCATCTGCCAAATGGTTCCTAAGCTTATACCAGGAAAAGATCCATGGTTTTCAAGAACTTATCAGACGCATTTATTCAGCAGTACAAATATATTATGGATCTGGCCCCAGATCTTCGTCAGCTTCTCAGTATGACGCAAAAGAGAACTGAATCCTTCAAAGAATATGCGTAAAGATGGCGCGGGACTTCCGCTCAAGTTGAGCCACCCCTAACCGAAAAAGAACTAGATGACTGGTTCATGGACACCGTCAAGCCTGAGTTCTACGAAAGGTTAATTAGCATTGTCACGACCAATTTCTCCGACATTCTCACTGTAGGAGTAAAGGTTGAAGTAGGGCTGAAAAGTGGTAAAGTAACGACTTCAACTACTAATTCCAACACCAGTGCTACCAAAAATCTGGCTAGTAACTCCCACAAAAAGAAGGAGGGCAAAGTAAGTGTCGTAACTTATGGAAGAAGGGCACAAAATCCAAAGAATCAACGATAACAATATCAATAACCACCCTATGTAGCAGCAGTGACACCTGTGTTTCAGCAACAACGAGTTCATCAGGGTCCTCAGGAAGGGGCACCTAACCAATATCAACCATACAACAACCAGCAAGTTCAACAGCCTCGGGCTCAAACTCCAAGGACTAATTACCGAAGTAATAAGCCAAGGATACAACCTATTCCTCTGAGCTATACTGACTTGTTCCCCATGTTGATAGAGAGAGGGCTTGTCAGAACGAGGAAATTAGGTGCTTTTCCTAACCCTTTGCCACACTACTACAATGCCAATGCACATTCTCCGTTCCACGAAAACGCCCCCGGGCATGATTTTCCGCGCTTCAACATATTGTTTGAGAGTTGATCGAAAAGAAGATTTTGTCCTTTGAAGATAATCACCCAAATGTGAAGGATAACCCTCTACCGAACAATGGTGGAGTGAACGCCATCACCGAAGAATGGGAGGGATCTGAGACAAAGACTGTCACAACTATTGATGAAGTAAAAGTGCCATGGGTAGAACTGCACAAAAGACTTGCTCAAGCTTGGGTGCTCAAGGGTTCCCATGAGAACTGTGAACAATGTCTGTTGAATCCACAGGATTGTGACCTTGTACAAAAAGATATTCGAGCGCTCATTGATCAAGGAATGCTACAGATTAGAACAGGAAGAAAAAGAAGGACGTAGCTGTAATTGAACCAGTGTTCAAAATACCCGAAGAACCCAGCAAGAGGGTTGTCTTCAGAAGTAACAATAACAATACGACCAGGAACAGAGCAGTCTGGCCGGTGTGCCATGACGATGTGGCACCCAAGTTTGGGAGAGACCAACCTAGGTTCGAGCCAAGAAGAGGGTCTAGACCTCATCCAAGAGCTGTGACACCCAAATATGATTATTCATGGTGCAACGATGTTATGAGTAAAAGGTATGAAAGTGTCACCAACATTGCTGGGGAAAACTGAATGACCCGAAGCGGTAGTGTGTATCAACCTCAAGAAAATATTGTCGTTTCTCAACCAACGGTTCCCATTTCTAAAGTCGTCGTTGCTACTTCTAAGGAAGCCGTTCAGAAAGTATAGTTGCTAAGGAACCTACCAGCAAAGGAAAGAGTCCCTTAAAGATGATGAGGAAGAATTCCTAAGAATTATTCGCCGAAGTGACTACCGAGTGGTAGATCAACTAAATCAAACACCGTCTAAGATTTCCATTATGTCTCTACTATTAAGCTCTCCTGCACATCGTCAAGCTTTGCTGAAAATATTGACGCAGGCTCATGTGACGAAAGACATCACAGTAGGACAATTTGATTTAGTCGTTGCCAACATCACATCATGCAACACTTTAAGCTTTGATGATAATGATTTGATAGCCAAGAAGCGCAAGCACAACCGTGACTTGCATGTATCGATCAAATGAGAAAAGGATACATTAGCCAGAGTACTTGTTGACACAGGATATGTGCTCAATGTGATGCCTAAGAGGACACTAGCTAAACTAGTTTACCAAGGAGTAGAAATGAGACCTACATCTCTAGTGGTAAAAGCTTTTGATGGCTCAAGGAGGACCGTGATAGGAGAATTTGATCTACCAATCATGATAGCCCCTAAAATCTTCGAAATTACTTTTCAAGTAATGGATATTAATTCAGTCTACAGTTGTCTATTGGGAAGGCCATGGGTACATACAACGGGCGCTGTTACCTCCACTCTTCACCAAAAGATGAAATTCGTCATCAATGACCAGTTGGTCATCATTCATGGAGAGGAATACCTAATGGTGAGTAACCTGTCCTCCTTCAGATACGTTGAAGCGGATGAAGACGCACTTGAAACGACCTTCAAAGCCCTGAAAATAGCCCATATTGTTTTGGTTGATGAGTCGGCTATAACCTGTGGTCCATCTTTTACTTCTGTTCAAAGCATCAAAGCTGCATTAAAGATCGGAACCCCTTGGGATGGGGGGAAATTATTGAAGTCAACACTCGAGCGAAGAACGACCGACAAGGGTTGGGTTACAAACCAACTCTAGAGGACGCGCCAGAAGAAAGCATCATGAAGAAGAAATCCTTGAAGGAAATATTCACAGGTGGTGGGACGCAAGTAAACGCCATCATAGCTGAAGAAGAAGATAGTGATCTTGACAGCCTGGTGATCCGAGGCGAAGCAGCTCTGCGCAATTGGGAGACTGTGGAGATCCTTTTCTTTTTACCTTTAGAGTAATTCATTTGCGTGTTAGCTTTGTTTTTCTTTAAAAGTTCCTGGTCTTGCCCAAGGCCTGTGAATCATTTTCTATGGGCCACTTTGCAATTTGAAAAATCTATGAATGAAAAGTGTTTTAGTTAAAACTCTTGTTTTGTTTTCTGCTTATCATTTTCACTCTTTCTATTAAAAGGAAAAATGGAAATTTTTTTGAAAACTTAAAAACAACCCTACATCTGCATATCTGTGTGTATGTGTGTGTGTCTGATCATTCTTAAACTTGTAAAACCATGCAGAACATCTCCACCACCCACAGAATCCCATGATCATTCAGTTCCTTCTAGTAGTGGTTCATCTGTCTTCCAAGCCGAAGAAGAGAGTGATGAAGACTCAGAGGTCCCTGAAGAATTAAGGAGAATGACTAAATACAAAGATGCTTATCTTCAACCGTACAAGGAACAGATTGACATCGTCAACTGGGCTCCGAAGAAGAGAAGAGAGAAGTCAAGATTGGAGCATCGTTGGGGTCAGAGGTCAAAAGCAGGTTAATAGCACTCCTCAAAGATTATGTTGGCATATTCGCTTGGTCTTATCAAGATATGCCTGGGTTGGACACCAACATTGTTATGCACAAGCTCCCCCTGAAGCCAGAGTGTCCTCCGGTCAAGCAGAAACTTCGAAGATCTAGACCTGACATGGCTCTCAAGATCAAAGATGAAGTGAAAAAGAAAATCGATGCATGCTTTTTAGCAGTATCCAAATACCCAGAATGGATGGCCAACATTGTGTCGGTCCCAAAGAAAGATGGCAAAGTCATAATGTGTGAGTGCCGCTACTACGAAAAAGGGCTGGCAAACTGACAGAATAGTCACCACCTAACGTTATTTATCCCAAAGAGAGGGAAAGGAAACGATCGAAGAAAACCTGACGAAAAGGGAAAAGACAAGGTCATCGCAACCAAATCTTGGGTTCGGGAGTCGGTTACGCAAGGGGAAGGTATGAGCACCCCTCACGTCCATTTTACTCAACGGAATCCATGCTTGTTGTCTAATCTATGGGTGAAAACTATCTAATGCTACTGCTAAACGGGGATGACGAGAAAGAATAGAGATTCAATAGGATATCGCCGCCCTATGCCTACGTATTCCCTCATGCAATGGGAAAGTCAGAGTCAATGTAGTTTGGAAAACTACGGGTGAAGGGGGAAGTTTGCTCGCCAAGACATCGCCGTCTTGTGCCTATGTATCCTCATCTAGTATGATAAATCAGAGCAAACGTAGTTCGGGATGACACAGCCACTGGTTGGTTCAAGTGTTTTAATGAGTAGGGTTAAATATCCGTTCTAGTAGTTAGGGACGATGCCTGTTTGCGGTAGAACAAAAACTAAACACACACTTTCTGAAAATGATTTGAAAACAATCCCGAAGGATAAAAAGGTTTGATCTTTTGTTTTTTTTTTTTTTATGAGATGAAGTGAATTGAGTTAGATTTGAAACTCATATTGTACTAAAGACTATGACTTGAGAGCGAATGTGTCGCATATCGCCCAAAGAGCATACGCTAAACACTCTAGACAATGTGAAAGGAGGCCCCCCACCTATCATTTCTCATATACTTAAGGCTCGTAACGTACAACAGTTATTATCCTTTATTAAGTGTCTTATTAAGTTATAAGAAGAGAAGAGAAGACATAACACTCTAAAGGGAACTGATCAACCCTAATGTTATTATGCAATGTGATCCTAAAGTTGGGATTGAAAAGGGAACTACCTAATGTTATCATGCTCGGGTTGAAGTCCTAATGTCTCTCCTACTCCCATCTTAAACAGAGGGACTAGGAATCCTAAGGGATCATGGCAAAAGAGCACTAGTAAACACATAGCAATTCAATCACAGATGAAAAGAGATGAGTGACTTAAACAAGTTAACGCAAGATGAAATGCAAACATGGAATGCAAGCACGAATGCAAGTATGGAATGCAAATAATAAGACTCAAAAACAAAGGAGACTCATACACAAGAGGTGACTTAAATAAGTCAAGAAGGATAAGATGAAATGGGAGAAGCAAGCTCCTACAACCAATTATCATCAATCATCAAGGAAGAAAAGTGTTATCCTAAGATGCACACACAAAGAAAAGAGGGAGGAAAGAGTGTGGGGCAGACACCAACACAAACACATCTCAACAATACAATTCTTAAAGACCAAGTAAAGCAAGTGCAAAACAACAATGTGAAACAGGCACCAATGTTCATGATAAGCTCAAAGTGTATACATTAACAACAAATCATCATGAACAAGTGATAAACCAACTAGGGAAGAAGTAAAACAACAAGAGGAATTCCTCAAATTTAAGCTCAAGACAAAGAGGCAATCACAAGAAGGATCATGTCAAGTGAAGAACCAAAGTTCAATCACAATCTCAACACTTAAAACAAGTGGAAAAGGCATGATCTAAAGGTAACTTGTGATACAAGTCACACATGAAAATGACCTTTAACAATTAAAACAACACCTCAATTATGTTTGAAAGATGTAACAAAGCTCAAAAAGTGCTTTAGGGATCACTCGTGATCATATCCCAAAGATTAGGTCAAGACTAGCATGTATAAACACCTTTAAAATGACTTTAATTTGTAAAATTCACCAAAAATAGGAAAGGACCTCAATAAATTCCAAATAAAATACTCAAGTAAAGATGAATTAAGTGGAAAACAAAATAAAAAATATCAAGATCAAATTCAACTCAAAGCACCACCAACTAAGTCCAAGAAGGCACCGTGTTCCACCTTATCGAGTATGTGTCGAGGGTCAACAAAAGTCAAAGGAAAACCAAATAAAAAATGATCATTGACCACTCAAATCACCCCTCAAAACTTCTTCAATCCACCACCTAAGTGGGATAAAATGTTTGGTCCTAGGGGATTTAAAATTGAGGGCAGATGATCCAATTCAAATTAGGGTAAACACCATAAAACACATTAAATCTTAAATTCCATAAAAAATAATAACATAAATGGAAAATAAAATAAAAATATTGAAAAATTAAATAACACTTTGAAATAATAGAAAACAATTTTTGGGGATTTTATGATAAACAAAACTATTTTGAAAACATTAAAAGTTAAAATGTAAATAAAAGAAATAAAATGAAATACAAAGCATGAGAGGGGTGTATAAGTAAAATCACTTTGAACTGGAATCAATGCAACCTCGTTTGGGCCACAAGAAGAGGGGGTGTGAATATGAAAGGGACTAAGCCCAACCAAATGAACTTAACAGCATGAATGAAATGCAACGTTTAATTAATCCTGCTAGAATTCAAACACACACGTGGGCCTGGTCAAACCAATAAAAGTGTGACAAATCACAGGTCAAAGAGTCCAACTCAAGACAACTCAGCATTGGCCTGAAAAAGAACCAGATGCCGGATATAGGGCTCCGTTCGTCTTCTCTGGCAAGCTTGCCGGAGCTCAGGCCTGAAAACTCAATAAAAATGATAAAAGCTGGTACCATTTGAAAGCTCTTGCAACAAGGATGATGAATCCACCATTCATTTTGCAAAAAGGCTCTTAAAAAGTACTGAAAACAAGCCACGATTATCATGATGCATAAACTGAAAATGCACTAAACAACCATGAAAACTACACAAACATTGCCTACATTGTGTAGGACTTCAGATGCACCCAGAATGTAACCTAAACAATGCCTAAAATGGAGGTTTTAAGTTGAAAGAGTTACCAAACAGAGTGGTTCTGTTGACCCTTCAAACCTCAAGAAAGCTTCAGTTTAAAACTTCCAAACCCTTCCTTGATCTTCACTGATGATGATTTAAACTAGAGATTGAAGAAACACCCAGGGAAATGTGAGATTCAAAGAAATGAAAGTTTGTGAAATTTTGAAGTAATGCTCTCTTCTTCTCACGCAGCCAACTCCTCTCCTCATTAGGGCAAGTTTCTGAGCTTTTATATGATGGATTTAAACATTCCATGCAGACCCATAATGCTTGTATTGTCTGACTTGAAAAAAAATGCCAAAAACTTCCACTTCTTCACACACACGGGTTATGGCTCATACACTTCTTTTTGGGTCAGCAAAGTGAACTATGGGATGTGTAGAAATGAAATGAATGGTTTTGGTGAATTGGGAAAAGGTTTTTGTAAGGTTTTGTATCATGACTTTTTATGGTATAAAGGTTTGAAAAATGGCATGAAATGTGTACTATTGTTGGTCCAAATGAGGCAAGAAATGGCATGACCAATATTTGATGACATTATGGTGTAAAAAGTTCAAAATTAAACCATTTGATGACTTGTAATTGAAGGTATCCAAATCGTGTCCAAAAAATCAATTTTCAAGCTTATCATGCTTCAAACGATCCCATAAATCTTCAAGTCTCATGGACTTTGGATTCAAGATGATGTTAAGGCCATTGGACACAAATTCCATGTTGGACAAAATTGGATTAGAGGCCTTGAAGTTCATGAAAATAACCATTGAAAAGAATGACCTATAATGAAGTTTCCAAAAATACCCTTGCCTTGTGAAGACCATAACTTGAGTTCCACACATGAGAATGAGGACTTCGAGAAATTTTTGGAAATTTAAGACAATGGGGAACAACTTTCATGTTCACTTGAAAGTAAGGAGAAACTTGATTCCAAGTGAAAAATGCTTTGGAAGTGGGTTGACTTTGAGTTGACCAGAATTATTTTCATCTGATGACACCAAATTGTTGACACTATAACTTCAGATGTACAAACTCAATGGATGAGTTCTTGTACTAAAGATAAATCTTGATATATGATGAACAAGTCTCGTGTTTATGGGAAAATGAGATTAAACTTGCATCATAGGGAAAAATGTCCTTAAAGTTAGGCATCAAAGAAGGAGATTTTACACTGAAATCCACTGAAACCCTAATTTAGTAACTCCTTGAACTCCTTAATCTCCTTGATTTGATCATATCATGACATCCTAGGTTCTTCAAGGTGACTTCCCATGGCTTGTATGACTTAGAACCAAGTCTTGAACCCTCTCAAGTCCACAGTTGACTTTTGGTTGACCAGATGAAACCCTAGTACCATATCCCTTGATTGAGGCTCTTGCAGATGAATTGTTTGACCACAGAAACTCCCTAAATACATCTCAAGATACACATTGAGCTTTTGAATCATGCCTTGTCCAAATAAATGACCTCATGACCCTCTGATGATCCTCAAGATAGGAGGTGACACTCATACACTAACCTCTCCCCTCAAGGAGTTGTGAAACCCAATCTGATGGCAATGAACTCTTGATAGCTTACAAATGATACCCTTGCTTGAGCTTGAACATGAAGCTCTTTTCTTGAATGGCAAACACAACACCTCTTGATCCCCTGTAAGAACCAATGTTATGCAAATGCAAATGCTAAAATGAAATGAAACATAAGCCAAGCTAAAAGAAAAGGTTGGTCAAATTTTGGGGTACAACAGCTGCCCCTATTCAAACGACTTGGACCTGAAGGGATGAAAAGCAAATGGCTTTCAAACATTCAAGGTAAAAAGTGATTGAATACAAAGGAACCGAGAAATTTGCCAACCTCAAAAGAGAAAACTATGGAATAGTCCACCGGAGTGGAATTAGAAGAAATGTATCTGATAGTTATAGGAGAGTGAGCTAACCCACCACCAATCAGAAAGTATCGACACACATTCGGAAGAACATCTGCTAACATGCAGGCTCGGCATCTGCCGGTAAAACATCTTCTAAACAAAGCAGGCAACGACACTAAGTTGGCTTGACACGCAGTCGGTAAAACATCTGATTTCACAATCAGGCATCTGTTAAATAAAAACAGGCTCACCCTCGACTGGTAAAAACATCTGCTACGTAAGCAAGCTCGGCATCCGCCGGTAAAACATCCACTAATTAAAACAGGCAACGAACCCTAAGGTCAGCTCGACACGTAGTCAGTAACATCTGCTATCCAAAGCAGGCATCCGTTAATTAAAACAGACAACAAACCCTAAGGTCGCCTCAACACGAAGTTGGTAACATCTGATTTCTCAAAGAAGGCATCCATTAATCAAAACGGGCGATGAACCCTAAGTTCGGCTCAACACGAAGTTGGTGAAAACATCTGCTATCCTAAGCAGGCATCCGTTAATCAAAACGGGCAACTAACCCTAAGGCCGGCTCAAGACAAAGTTGGTAACATCTGCTATCCAAAGCAGACATCCGTTAATCAAAACGGGCAACGAACCCTAAGGTTGGCTCAACACGAAGTTGGTAATAGAATTCACAATTTGAAGGAGAATTCCGCTGGGGAAGAATGAACTTAACCAAATAAACTCTGTTGGGGAGATAATGATAAGATGAACACGTCCATAAAAGATTCTTTGCTGGGGTCTGGATACTGCACAGGCTCATGAAATACATTGATATCTACTGGAGATACATCTGAAAACAAGAGGTAACAACCAGGCTTATGTTTCAAATGCATATGTTTGAGAATGGTGTAATGCTCCATACAAAATGGAAATGCTACGCATTTGGGAGGATGTTATGCACAAGTGCAAATGGAAAGGAGCCTTTCCAGCAAAATAAACGCTGAAGAGACGAAGCCAATTCCGCTGGGGACGACTGGGTGCCAAGTACGATTAGACTTATGCTGGGAAAACAAGCCTTGGATGGCCTCCAACAAAAGAACTCTCCTAGGTAAACTGCCCTGCTGAGAAGAAGATCCACTCTGTTAGGGATCAAATCAACTCTACTGAGGAGAACGCCCTGAACGGCCTTCCAGAATACAACTTTCCTGGGGAACAAATCACTCTACTGGGGAAAACAAGCCTTAGATGGCCTCCTAGAACAACAAAACTCTTCTAAGGAACAAAGCAAACTGCTGGGAAAGACATCCCTGGATGGCCTTCCAAAATACAACTCTTCTAGGGAACACAAACACCCGACTGGGGAAAATGCCCTGAACGGCCTTCGAGAACACGACTCTACCAGGGATACCACTCTACTGGAGATTTGATCCAATCTTCCAGGGATAAAGAATAAGATCTACTGTGAAGTTATCCCAAACTCTCTGCTGAGGATTGAGAATACAATTCTCTGGGGACAATCCCATTCCGCGGGGAAGAAAATCCACTCTGAGGGGAATTAAGAAAGACACATTAGGAACTCATCCCAAAATCTCGCTCTGAAGAATACCAATAACCATCGGACTCTGCCGCAAAAAACGTCTTCACCGTGGAATACAAATTGAGGGAATCAACATCAACCTCTACTTGGGGAAATGAGAATAAACCCAACAATATCAACCTCTGCTTAAGGAAATGAGAATCATCAACATCAACCTCTGCTTGGGGAAATGAGTTTTAGACTCTATGGGGAAAACAACACTGAATTCGTCCCACTGTTGGGGAACGGTCCCAAATCTACCTGCCAAGGGATGGGTGTACACCACTGTCGGGGAATCTCGATTTTGACCCGCTGGGGATAAGTGCAACCTCAACCTGCTCTGGGAGAAACAAGTCTTAAACTACATATCATCACTGGCGAGATACTTCTGATCTAGCATCTACACTTTTTGGGGATAGAGACAAGGTGACTCCATTGGGGATACACCTCTGAAACAAATCTCAATGATGAGAGCCTTGCAAATGACAAACAAACAATGTGTCTTGTATGTAATAAAGGCTATTTTGGTCATCGTCTATGACATTATTCAAGAAAATCAATGTTTCAATTATGATTAGTAAAGCCCCAAAAGTTTATGTATGCAAAGTTTTATCAAAACATCAGACATCTTTTGCAAACAAAACAGTAAAAGCTAAAACAAGAAAAGAAAGCTTTCTGAATAATATACTCATTGATTGACAATGGCCTGTAAATAGGCAGATTTACATCAGATGCAACTCCTGAAAAGAGAAAGTTGCGCAAAAATTACAGAAGTGCAACCACTATATACAAATTTTGGCAATGTGGTACAGACAACCACCATGTGTCGATTCGACTATGACTCGCATGACTTCGATGCTTTCTCCAATGCTTCGTCCCCTAAAAAAATGAATTGTTAACCTTTGGGTCCTCCAAGAATCCACTGTACTCATGGGATCATACGCGGACTGCAATCGTTTTCTTTTAAATCCCTAACTTTTTCCTGAATTGCCCTTGCGGGTTTTCGATCCACCGGGATACCCATTTTTTACGAAGTCGCCTTTTCAGGTTTTCAACTTTGCGAGTTCACATTTTTACTTTTTTATCCCTAATTTTTTCCCGAACCCATTCTTTTTATAGTTCATCGGGATGCCCCATTTTTGCCTGGATTTTCTTTTTCTTTCCAGCGGGTCTCTTTTAAGCAAAGTATTTTCTGACTACGTCTGCGTTCACAGGGGATTTAAAATCTTCACAGTCCATAGTTGAAAGTAGTAAGGCTCCTCTGGAGAAGACTTTCCTTACCACGTATGGACCTTCATAGTTGGGAGTCCATTTTCCCATGTTTTCTGTTTGTGGAGGGAGGATCCGCTTCAACACTAAATCACCTTCCTGAAAGCTTTGAGGGTGCACCTTCTGATCGAAAGCTTTCTTCATCCTGATCTGATATAGCCGGCCATGGGCGATAGCTGCCAATATCTTCTCGTCAATAAAGATAAGCTGATTCGATCTGGATTTCACCCATTCCGCCATATCAAGGCTCACATCAACCAACACCCTCAGGGAAGGAATCTCGACCTCCAATGGTAGGACAACTTCCATACCATACACTACCGAGAAAGGAGTTGCCCCAGTTGAAGTGCCTACCGATGTATGATATCCGTGTAATGCAAAGGGAAACATCTCGTGCCAATCTTTGTAGGTAACAACCATCTTCTACACAATCTTCTTGATGTTGTTATTGGTTGCCTCAACAACACCATTCATCTTTTGGCGATAAGGAGAAGAGTTGTGATGTTCGATCCTGAAACTCTGGCACAGTTCCTTCATCATCTTGTTATTCAAATTCGAACCATTATCAATAATGATTCGTTCGGGCACTCCATAATAACAGATGATGTCCTTCTTGATAAATCGATCCACAATCTGTCTAGTATGTTGGCAAAAGAAGCGGCTTCAACCCACTTAGTGAAATAGTCAATTGCCACTAAGATGAAGCGATGTCCGTTGGATGCAGTTGGTTCAATCTTACCGATCATATCAATGCCCCACATAGAAAAGGGCCAAGGAGGTGTCATGACATTTAGAGGACTTGGCGCCACATGCATCTTGTTAGCATAAATCTGGCATTTATGGCACTTTCTGGCATATTTGAAACAATCAGATTCCATGGTCATCCAATAGTAGCCTGCCCTCAACAATTTCCGAGACATTGCATGTTCGCCTGCATGCGTACCAAAAGATCATTCGTGGACTTCTTCCATTAGCAAACCTGCTTCCTATTCGTCCACACATCTCAACAAAATCAAGTCGAAGTTTCTTCTGTAAAGCACATCGTCTTTGTTTAGGTAGAAGTTTCCAGACAATCTCCTCAAGGTCTTCATATCCCGGCTTGATGCCCCAGGCGGATACTCCTGATTCTTGAGAAAGTTTCTGATATCATAATACCATGGCTTCCCATCAGACGGTTCCTCTACTACAAAAATGAAAGTCGGCCTATCTAGGCGCGAGATGACGATCCTTGGAATATCATTCCAATAATTCACCTTGTACATTAAGGATAAATTTGCCAAAGCATCTGCCATCTCATTCTCGGCTCTTGGCACATGATGAAACTCTATTCTGTCAAAGAAAGGTAACAACCTTCTGGCATAATTCATGTATGGAATCAGGTTGGGCTGACGAGTGTCCCATTCTCCTCTAATCTGATTAATGACCAAAGCTGAATCACCATATACATCAAGGTTTTTTATTCTCAACTCAATAGCTTCTTCAATACCCATGATGCATGATTCATACTCAACTTCGTTATTGGTGCAGGCAAATGTTAACCTGGCGGTTAACGATATGTGGGAACTGTGAGGCGTTATAATGATTTCCCCAATTCCGCTGCCATAAGAGTTAACAGCACCGTCAAAAATCATCTTCCACTAGGAGCTTACCTCAGGACCTTCTTCAGGTAACGGCTTGTCACAATCCTTCATCTTCAAAAACATGATGTCCTCGTCAGGAAATTCAAATTTCATCAGTTGACAGTCTTCAATCGGTTGCTCTACGAGATATTCTGATAGAACACTTCCCTTTATGGCTTTTTAGGAAACATAATGAATATCGTATACTGTCAGGACCATCGGCCACCTAGCAATCCTTCCTGAAAGCGCTTGCTTCTCGAACACATATTTGATCGGATCCATCTTTGAAATCAACATGGTTGTGTGATTCAGCATGTACTGCCTTAGGCGTTTGGCCGCCCAAGCGAGTGCACAGCACGTCTTTTCTAACATTGAGTATCTGGACTCACAATTTGTGAACTTCTTACTCAAGTAATAGATACCATGTTCTTTTCTGCCTGTCTCGTCGTGTTGACTGAGAACATAACCCTTGGAATTCTCAAGAACTGTCAAGTACATTATCAAAGGTCTTCCTGCCACTGGAGGCATCAGTATCAGAGGCTCCTGCAAGTATTCTTTTATCCTTTCAAATTCGCTTTGGCAAATTTCATTCCAGTAAACCGCCTGATCTTTCTTTAATAGGTTGAACAATGGTTCACAGGTGGCTGCAAGGTAAGATATGAACCTTGCAATGTAGTTCAATCTCCCTAGAAAACCATGAACCTATTTTTCTGTTTTTGGCGCTGGCATTTCTTGCATTGCTTTAATCTTTGCATGATCTACCTCAATTCCTTTTTCACTGACGATGAACCCCAATAGCTTTCTTGACCTCACTCCAAAAGTGCACTTGTTCGAATTCAACCTCAATCTGAATTTCCTCAACCTTTCAAACAGCTTCAAAAGATTAACCAGATGCTCTTCCTTCGTTTGTGACTTTGCGATCATGTCATCAACATAAACCTTAATCTCATGATGAATCATATCATGAAACAAAGTCACCATCGCCCGCTAATAAGTTGTCCCTGCACTTTTCAATCCAAAAGGCATGACCTTATAGCAAAAAGTCCCTCATGGTGTGATAAAGGTTGTTTTTTCCATGTCCTCTGGGGCCATCTTAATTTGGTTGTACCCAAAGAAACCGTCCATGAAGGAAAACACTGAATATTGAGTCGTATTATCAACTAGCACATCAATGTGGGGGAGCGGGAAATCGTCTTTCGGTCTCGCTCTGTTCAAATCTCTATAATCAACACACATCCTGACCTTACCGTCCTTCTTAGGTACAAGAACAATGTTAGCAACCCATGAAGGATAGTTCGTGACAGCCAGAAAACCTGCATCTAACTGTTTATGGACTTCTTCTTTAATTTTAACTGCCATATCTGGTATAGTTCTTCTCAATTTCTGCTCTACAGGTGGACACTCTTCTCGAAAAGGTAGACGATGAACCATTATATCTGTATCCAGTCCTGGCATATCCTTATATGACCAAGCGAAGACGTCTCTATACTCTCGGAGCATCTCTACCAGTCTTCTCTTGACATCATCTTCTAAAGCATCCCCCAATTCTGACTTCTTTCTTATCTCCCTCAGTGCCTAAATTGACAACTTCGATCTCTTCTTGATGAGGCAGAATGACCTTATCTTCTTGTCTCAACAATCTGGCAAGCTCTTCAGGCAGGTCTCCGTCTTCATCAATCTCTTCTTCATCTTGAAAGATAAGATTATCAAAGCCAAAACGAGTCATAGGTGAATCTGGAGCGGTGGCATCTAGAATGTGAAACCTGCATGATGATGTTTTGATGCTTAAAATGATATGCAAACAAGCATAAACCACATTGCCATTTTATTGTCAAAAATAAAAGCAGAAAAACAGGGATCAAAACATTTGAATGCATAAAGACGCCTTTGATTAATGATAAAAACAGAGTTCAAACATAAGCAAATAAGGGCCCTACAAATGAAAACCACTACGTCCTGGGCAGAACGCATGGTACACATAATCAAAACAGATAAATTACTCTTCAAAGGATACGTGGACGACTTCCTCGATGGTCCAATTGCACAAACTTTGGCCAGGAACACACGGCTGAATCTACGCGTCCATATCACAGTCACTGTCTCCTTCGTCTTCAGATACGACATTGATTCTGTCAAAGATGACCCCACCGCTAGTAAACTGCACTGGTCCCTTGTACTTTGGAGCGCTCTGTGAGGAAGAAGATGACGGGCTGTATCCCAATCCAAACCTGTCCTGCTTGTTGGGAATACTGAGCACTTAGCCCCATCCTTGTGAAGAACCAGACTCCACCACAACTCGAGCTTCTCTGAAAGTAGATATAGAATTCTCGGGAGCACTGTCCACAACAGAAGGTTTCTCTTTAACCTGAACAACTTCAAATGCCTGGCACAAAGTTTCGCAGATCTCTCCATCCACCTCGACATACTTGAAGGATGATAGCTGGCTAATCATTATATCTTCTTCACCGCACACGGTGACAATCCTTCCTTCAACCATATACTTTAACTTTTGATGCAAGGTCGACGTAATTGCGCCTGCAGAATGAATCTAGGGTCGACCAAGTAGACAGTTGTACGCAAGTTGAATGTCCATAATGTAGAAAACAACATTGAAAATCTCCGGACCTACTTGAATTTGGAGGGTAACTTCACCAAAAACCGATCTTTTCGTTCCATCAAACACTCTCACAACAAGATCTCTAGGAGTACATATCACGCCTTGGGTGTCTAACTTCATTAAAGCTTTCTTGGGCAACATGTTAAGTGATGACCCAGTATCAACCAAGACATGTGACAAGACAACTCATCTGCATTCAATGGAGATATGCAGGGCATGGTTATAATTCCTTCCCGCAGAAGTCAAGTATAAATCCGTAAACCCCAAGCCATTGCCAACATTCACGTGGGCTACAACCCCCTCAAGTTGATTTACGGAAATCTCATGCGGCACGTAACTCGTGTTCAGAATCCTTAACAAGGAATTCATGTGTGCCTCTGAGCATAATAACAAAGACAAAATGGATATTTTGGAAGGAGTTTGCTGCAGATGATCAACAATCTTATAATCGCTCTTTTGAATAAGACGCATGAACTCTTCAGCGTCTTTCACCAGAGCATGTTTCTCTCCTTGCTGCAAACTTTCTTCAAGTAAAACTGTAGCACCCCAAAATTTTCCCTTTCACTTTTACCGTAACAGGCTTTTGGTTCTTTGCATTTTGCATTTTTTTCATATCATAGCATTTTTTCTCGAGGCATGGGATCGAGGTATTCTTGTGGCTCATTTTCATTTTGGTGCAAAGATTGAGAGACGGACCAGCGAGCATCAGAGGCTCGGGCATTTATTTTGCCAAGTGGTCAGGCGACCGATTTTATTTTATTTTGCAGGAGAACAACAGTTCAGAAAGCATCACTCACGCTCATGACAAGCATTTTCACAGTGATAACGTTCAAAAATGAGGTTCAGTAGCTTAACAGAGCTCCAAACAGTTGAAACAGGGCAAATGGACAGATTTCCCTCCAAAAGGCGCCAAATTAAAAATTTTGAAGGTGTTAATCGGTTAACACATATGGTTAACCGATTAACCATTGTAGAGTCAGCCCAGATGTGAAATTTTAACAGTGTTAACCGGTTAAAGCATATGGTTAACCGATTAACCATAACATATTTTGCCTTGTACGTGATTTTGCAAGCCAATTGCACTTGGGGTCCAATTTTGATCACCTTGGAATTCAACTTTTCACTTGGGAAGGATCTAGAACATCTTTAAATTTCAGATTTCCCTCCAAAATCCCATGCCACTTTCCAAGCCAAGGTTTCCAATACACTTTCCAAACCTAGGTTTGGATCTAAACCTAAGTCATACGTAAGTGATTCACTCCAAACCAAACCATCCAATCTCTCATAATTCAATTCATTTTTCAGAGTTCACACTTGAGCTCTCAATTTTCTCTAAAAAATTCTCCATTCCCAAAACCTCACTCAAAGCTCTTCATCATTTGGATTCATTGATTTTGCATTGAAATCAATGGATTCTTGAGCATACACCTCCATTTATTATCATCATTGGATCAATTTTCATAATCAATTTTTGTGCAAATTGAGATCTGATTTTGGAACTTGAGTTGGAAGTGCTTATTTGGAGTAATTTGGCTTAAAAGTGTTTGATCTTCATTCCTCTTGCAAGAATTATTGTGGATCTTGAAGTTTTCAGGATAATTTTGCTTGGATCTGCTCAAATTCAGTTGATCAACATTTACCGAAGCAAATGTCCGCTTCGAAGGTTGGAATTCTCGATCCTATTTAATTTTTGAGCTTATCATGTTAATCTTCATATTCGATTGAATTTTGGTTGATTTTGATCCGTTCGAATTGTGATATTGTTGTGTAATTGTGTATCCATGTTGTTGGATCTCTGTTTTCTGTTGTTAATTTCCTGCTTAATTGATAAGTTGATCTGTTAAAACCTTGGATAAGCTGTTTTGGTGCTAGAAGTTATTTTCTGTTGCTGTTTTTAGCTTCTGGTGCAGTTTTAATCGGTTAACCTATATGGTTAACCGGTTAACCATTTCAAACTCTCAAATTCTTTTTAAACGTTAATAGTGTTAATCGGTTAACGCATAGGGTTAACCGATTAACCTGTTCAAAATTCCAGATTTTCCAAACTTTTTAAGGTGTTAACCGATTAACCACAAGGGTTAACCGATTAACATTGTGCCAGAATGTCATATTTGTTGTTTTGCTTGCTTGTTTGCATACCGTTTCGATTCGAATCATCATAGATTAGTGTGATGCATTAGGATTGGAATGTTTTGGATATTTGTCACTGTTTGTGGTTGGTTAATCATGATTTTGTTGACATGTGTGTTCATTTTCCATTTGTTTACATGCTTGTGTGTGGTTCGAAGTGAGCATATGTTTGCATGTTTATTTGCTTTCATCTCTTGTTTTTGCCAACATGTTTGCATCATTTTTGCATCGCAGTTGAGGTCGAGACACGCTTGTGGCGGCTGCTGCCCCACACATCTTTCCTCCCTCCCACCATTCTAAGTGTTACATTTTCATGTTTGCATTCTTTACTTGTGATTGATCCTTCCTTTGTTCTTCTTGTGCCTTTTGCCATGATCCCCAATAGGATTCCTAGTCCCTCCGTTTAGGATGGGAGTAGGAGAGACATTTGGTGTTCAATCCAAGCATGCTAACATTAGGGTAGATGTTCCCCTTTCAATCCAAACGTTAGGACCATTTTGCATGACAAAGTTAGGGCCGAGTTTCCCTTAGACCTTCCGTACGTCTCTCTTCTCATCTCAAAACAATTCTAATCCATCTAATAAAGGTGATAAATGTTGCGCGCTATGAGCCTTAAGCTACATGGGGAATGATGGGTGAGGGGTCTCCTTTCGCTTATCTAGGGTGTTTAGTATACGTCCCGTTTAGGGGCGATATACGACGCATTCGCCTCCATGTCATAGTCATTAGTGCAACGTGAATCACAAACTGAATTAATTCACTTCACTAAAAAACACAACAAAATTCAAACCTTTTTCCTTCGGGATTAATCGGAAAACATTTTTTCAGAAAAGAGTGTTGTTAAGCTTCGGTTCTACCGCAAACAGGCTTAGTCCCTAACTACTGGAACGGATGTTTAACCCTACTCAGTTAAAACACTTAATCAACCTGTGGTATTGTGTAGCCCGAACTATGTTTGCTCAGATCTTTCATACCAGATGAAAGTACGTAGGCACAAGACGCGATGTTTTGGCGAGCAACCTTCCCCCCTTTCTCCCGTAGTTAGCCGAACCACGTTGACTCTGACTTTCCCATTGCATGAGAGAATACGTAGGCACAGAGCGGCGATGCTCTGCCGAGTCTCTTTCTTTTCTTTTTGTCCTGAAGCCTGTAGCATAGATAGTTAAACACACCCTTATATAGACAACAAGCGCAGATCCCGTCGAGTACGATGGACGTGAGGGGTGCTAATACCTTCCCCTTGCATAACCGACTCCCGAATCCCGGACTTGGTTGCGATGACCTCGTCTTTTCCCTTTTTCGTTAGGTTTTTTCGATTGTTTCCTTTCCCTCTCCTTGGGATAAATAAAGAAAGGTGGTAACTCTTCTGTTTTCCGCCGGGTGTTTTTCGCAATTGCGACAGCTGGCGACTCTGCTGGGGACTGCGATGGTTCCTTATGCGAGTCACTCCTAGCGCCTGTCTGTTGCGTTTTTGGGTGTTTTTTTTGTACAGTTTTTATTTTATGTACATTATATGTTGTATATTATTGCATTTTGTATTCTTGTTGCTGCTGTGCTATGGGTTGGGTTGTTCCATTGAGAGATAAGCCGAACCTGGGCTTGAGTATACACCTAGGATTAGAGTGGAGATTAGCGGGAGCTTGTGTGGCGTTTGGTTGCGCAATAGCTCGCATGAAATTCTTGCTCAGACGAGGTTTTTCTTTGGAAATACTCTATCCTACGCGTCTGGTGCAGTTGAGGGAATATTGACTTAGAGAGACTGTCGACTCTGGAAACCGTTCATTTGGGAAGTCAGCTAAGTGAGGCCGCTTTGTTAGATTATGATGCCAAACCTAAAATGGTGAACGTATCATCGTTTCTCGAAAGTCTATGACTAGAACCCACATGTGAGAGGGATGGGTTTTTGCAGGAAACCTGGCCTTCAACCAACCATGGTTTTCTCATCAGTGCGGAATTTTGATCCTGAGTGTTCCATCCAGTGTGTTATCTTAGTGTTCTGATTAGAGCGGAGCTCTGGTTGAATTCAGTCAACGACACAGCAGTGAGTTTGAGCATTGGATACCTTGATCCCATGTGTGCATTTGCATAATCATTCTGCATTTAACATTGGATGTTTATGTGTGTTACAGGTTCTCGTCTCTCCCTTAATTTTGGTACTGGTCTTCTTCAGAGATGGAAGTTATCAGAAAGAGCATTATTGTGTACATGTTTCCAGCACCTGAGTTGGGACCTTTATTTAGTCTGATTTCCATGGCTGATCCTGGTGTTCTTGCAGCTTTCAGAGAATAGTATGAGGGAATTATGAAGTTTGTACGTAAGCTTACGACTTATGTGCATGGAGCTATTCATACCCTGTTGCAATTTTATGATCCTCCACTGAGATGCTTCACATTTCCGGACTATGTGTTGGTTCCGACTTTGGAGGAATTTGCTTACATATTAGGTGTTCCGATTCTGAACAAAGTGCCTTTCTTCAGCTGCGAAGAGGAACCTAATCTCGAGAAGTTGTCCGCCGCTCTTTATTTGAGCGCCTCTGACTTGGCCAATCATGTTATTAGTAGAAACGAAGTTTCCGGATTTACTTTACCCTTCCTGGTTGACAAAGCCCGAGGGTATGCTGAAAAGGGTTGTTGGGTGGTTTTCAATGTTATCTTGGCTTTGTGTGTCTATGGCGTTGTGCTGTTTCCCAATGTACCAGAATTTGTGGATTTTGATGCTTTTCATATCTTCGCTTCTAAGAACCCCATACCTACTCTTCTAGGAGACTTGTATCATTCAGTGCATTACAAGAACGAGAAAATAAGAGGAAAGATGGTTTCTTGTTGCGCACTGCTATTGCATAAGTGGTTTGTTGATCACCTTCCTCGCTCCGGAGCTTTTGTGGAATCTGCGAACTCATCTAAGTGGTCGAAGAGACTTATGGGTTTAACGGAGAAGAATATGGTCTGGTTCAACCGAGACTTGCTGGGTCGTGAGCTTATTTTTATTTGTGGTAGGTTTCCTAATGTGCCCTTGATAGGGAGGAAAGGCGGTATCAATTATAATCCTTCTCTTGATGTGAGAAAATTCGGTTATGCTTTGAGAGGACCTCTGAAAGAAGAGGAAGTGCAGGAATCTCTGTACTTCACAGGTGTAGTTGATCCTTGTATCTTGGCCCGATTCATGGATGCTTGGGGTAAGATTCACAAGAAGAGAAAGCTTTCTTTGGGCAAAGGAGATTGTAGAGCCTATGATCCATACTCGGATTGGATTTAGAAGAGGGTTGAAGAGGTACTATTGTCGTTTCCTATCGAAGCACCACTGTATCCCTTAGTCATTGGGCCGCCTACAACCGTCGATATCCTGAGATATACCAAGCTTTGGGCAGAGAAGGTAGAGTTGCGCAAAGAGAATGAAGAGTTGAAGCAGGAAATTAGTCAGCTGAAGCATGATAAGGGTGAAGCTGTGTATTTGGCCAAGTAAATGCAGAACTGTTGACTAAGTTGAAGGAAGAACTTACTGATCAGGTACAAGCACGGAAGCAAGTCGGTCTTGATCTGAAAAGAACTTGTGATGTTCCGAGGAGTAAGAAGGAGAATTTAGATAGAGCCTATCTGAAGATATCCAAATTCAATGAGCAATGGAATGCTACCTTGACTTCCAATAAGAATAGAGAGGACCAGCTTTGTGTTCAGGTTGATAAGCTGAAAGCCCAATTTAAGGCTAAGGAGAGAGAGGTATTGCTAGAAACGTTCCGCAGAAGTACGGTTGAGCAGAAATACCAAGAAACTTTATCGGCACTTGAAGAGTTCAAGATCCGGGCAGAGGTGAAGAAACCCAGGCTTGAGGATTCCTTCGGTGAAGATGCTTGGGAGGATCATTGTCATTATCTATAGGATGTGATACGCAAGAGGGATGTCCTTATCCGAGAGTTGATTGAGAGGCCAAACCATCCTGACACGAAAGAGATACTTGATGAGTCTCAGGAGTGGCGTAGAGATCATGGCTACTAGGAGTTTTATCTTTTGTAGTTTCATTTGTTTTTGTACCTTGATCATCACCAGAGATGTTGGATAAGATCAATACCTCTTTGTATGCGGATATTTCTCATTTTGTTGTATTGTCTCAGCTTTACTTGATATATGAGAAGATTTATTGTGGTGTTCTTATCCATCTCTGATGTTCTTGTTTATTGAAACTGGAATCAAGGGGGAAGACCTCCGTTTGCATACATAGACATGTTTTCATTTTGCATTCTCATTTGCATCGCAGGTTGTTCTTGGCGGCCTTGTGTTCTTATCTCTGCTTGGTTTTCTTCAGTTCAGGATTGAGGATTTCAGTTTCCACAGGTATTCTACTCGAGGGAATCAGTAGAAGGTGATGGATCGAGTTCAAGCGAAATTGCAGGAGGTCAGGGCTCACATGCCCCAATTCATGGAACTAATGCAGACTGTTGCTAGTGGAAAAGAATAGTTGAGAACATTGGTCCAGCCGTTGATAGCACGGGTTGATGAAGACGGTTTTTTGCAAGGAGGAGCCGGTGTTGTTCATCCTCCGATTGGTGGGTCTATTCCTCAGGGCATTCCTACTGTTGTTGTACCTCTGGGTGGAGGAGCTGCTGGTGAGAACAGTAATATTACTGGTAATGGCAGTGTGTGCGCTGTGCACGGGGTTGCTGGGCCTCATTGGGAGGATAATCAGGATGATATATTTTCTGTGAAAGATCTGGAGGGTGGTTTGCCGACTGAAGCGGACCGAAGGCTCAAACTTATTGAGGAGAAGATGAAATCGTTTGAGAATCAGAACTCTTTGGGCCTGGATATGACTGATCTTGGTTTGGTTCTTGGGGTTAGGATTCCCCCCAAATTTAAGGTGCCCGATTTTGATAAGTACAAAGGGACGACTTATCCCAGAGTACACATTCGGGCGTACTACAGGAAAATGTCTGCTTATTCTAGTGATGAAAAGCTGCTGATGCATTTTTTCCAGGATAGTCTGGCAAGGGCTTCGTTGGAATGGTATATGGGGCTTGAGAGAACCCATATTCACAACTAGAAAGAATTGGCTGAGGCTTTTGTGCGTCATTATCAATATAATAGTGATCTGGCACTAATCGAGTACAATTGCAGACCTTGTTGCAGAAAAATTCTAAGAGTTTCAAGGAATACGCCCAAAGGTGGCGGGATCTGGCTGCAAGAGTGCAACCTCATTTGGTTGAAAGGGAGTTGATAGACTTGTTCATGGCTTCGTTACCTAGTGTGTATTTTGAGAAGTTGATAGGCTGCATGTCTGCAGGGTTTTCTGATCTGGTGATCGCTGGTGAAAGGTTGGAGAATGGAATCAAGTTTGGTAAGATTTCGAATGGTGGTGGATCCTCGTCGGGAGGAACGAAGAAGCTATATTCTGCAAACCCCAAGAGAAGGGAAGGGGATGCAAATGCTGTCTCGCACAAGGGTAAAGGTAGAGCTCAGTCTCGTTATCCTCAAGAAGTCACTACGATAGATATCCCGGCTACAACTTATCAGCAGGGCAATGTTCAACGACCTTATGCTGCCTGACAAAGAATGGTTAATAGACAATTTGCGAATCCTCCTATGCCGTATTCTCAGTTGTTACAACGGTTACTGCAGTTACAGTTGGTTCAGAAGAGGACCTTGGCTCCTCTCACTAGTCCGCCACCTGTTGGGTACGATGCGAACGCTAATTGTGATTTTCATTCGGGTGCTCCAGGGCACGATATTGAACATTGCAAAGCTTTCAAGCATAAAGTACAAGACTTGCTTGATTCCAAAGCTATCAATTTCACCAATGAGGGGCCTAATGTGACTCAGAATCCGATGCCGAATCATGGTGTGGCCGGAGCCAATGCCATTATTGAGGGTGAGAAGTTGAATCGGATAACTGATGTTGAAGATTTGAAGACTCCACTGGGTTTTGTGAAGGCTTATTTGTTGAAGAAGGGGGTGTTTCCTGGTTGTTCTGCTGACTGCTCGGAAAGTGAAGCGCAGCCTGAGGGTTTGTTTCCCTTGAAAATCGAAGAACAACCGCTGATCTTCCAAATCTAACTTTGGTGACTCACAAGATCGATCAGATTGATCCTAGGACATGTGCTAAAAGGTTATTCTCGTTAATTCTATCTGAGTTTCACGCTCTAGAAATATTGCAGTAAAGGAATCTAAAAAGAATATCTATTCGACTACCAAGACAAGATAAAAGATAAGGTTTTTAGCAAACAAAAGGAATAAGTTTGTTTGGAGAAGAAAGATTAAGGACGAAGAGAAAAGAATTGCATAGAGAAGGAAGAAGTTTGTTTGGAGAAGAAAGATTAAGGACGAAGAGAAAAGAATTACATAGAGAAGGAAGAAGTTTGTTTGGAGAAGAAAGATTAAGGACGAAGAGAAAAGAATTGCATAGAGAAGGAAGAAGGGTGCAAGGAAAATAAAAAGACTTTGTAAAGTTTAAAGCAAGTAAAGTAAATTTCATTAAGATAAAAGATGGTGTGTTTACATCACGTACATTCTCTGTAATACTCGCTTTCTCTATGCTCGGATACTTGGAGTAATTCTAAGAGTGATTTGTACAATAGTAAATTACAACACACCTATTTCATGTCTAAGACTCCCTATTTATAACAGTAGAAAATAACTACTATTAACATCCAACATCACCATCTTTCGCCACTTGTCACAATGCATGGATCCGCCGCTCATAAGGTGCCATGTGTCCTCTTAGCCACTTGGCGAACGAAACTGTTCCCTCCAAGTTATTTGAATTTCAAATCTTCAATAAATCACCAAACAGTAAAATGGTCGAAGCCCTTGTGATTTCTCTTCAATCCTGGTGAGTGCTTCGACTACTTTCTCTAGCTGCCTTACGCCTTTCGACCAACCTTTGCTTTCAACCTGTTTTTTAATGCTTCTCCTTAGAATTCTTTATTTTTGCAAGAGGCTTCAAATTTAGGAGCTAACAAATTGCCCCCCAAAAATGTATTTTCGATCTCTGATGTGGAAAAGCACATTATTTGACAGCATATGATTTCGTCGCCGTTCACTTTCCTCACACGTGTCAGCCGATACTCTTTCACCCAATACATGTCTGGGAAGGTGAAGAGGGAAGAAAGAGAAAAGAAGATAGAGAAGAACACACAAGAAACTGCTCCTCCACCTTGATGCACGTTCCTGACGTCATGTTTCATCATGGCGATTTTCTCGGGAACTACCGAAATCGTGGGCCATCACCACCTTTTCAGCCTAGGGGATGTAAATTGCAACTGCTACCCCTGTCACTCCACTTCAGGTGCACACGTGGCCCACTAACTCTAGCCCCTTAATGATGAAACTTTTGGTCTTCCATACTCTATATAAGTGATTTTCCTCCAGTATTTTCATTTTTTCCAACATTTTCAACTCTTAGCAAGACTCTTGCGTTTTTCTTCCTCAAATTTCTCTGCTTCTTGAAAACTCCTTTGCTAATTTCAACAATGGCCGATCATCATCAGAAGAAGAAGACGCAGCTCAAAGGGAAATCTTCTGCATCAGCTCTCCCACCTTTTGCTAACTTAAGTGGTCCTAAGGTAGTGAAGAATCAACAGTTTGTTCGCGAACCTTTTTCAGAAGAAAAGCGCCACATCTATGAATCGCAGGTAATCATCCCAGTTACTGTTGCAGGTAGACCCTTAGCAAAGTCTGGCCTATTGCCTCCTTTAGGTCTTGATTACTCTAGCATTAGAGACTTCTTTCTCTCATACAGAGTCACCAAACCTTTAGGGCAAAAAGATTATAGCAGAGTCCCCGCTGATGGTCCTGATAACTTAACTCTTTTCGACGTAGACCTTAGGTATCTCC
This sequence comes from Lathyrus sativus, assembly GCA_963859935.3. Taxonomy (NCBI): domain Eukaryota; kingdom Viridiplantae; phylum Streptophyta; class Magnoliopsida; order Fabales; family Fabaceae; genus Lathyrus; species Lathyrus sativus. The sequence continues at coordinate 172,496,050 of OZ012736.1, forward strand.
AGGATGCAGCCAAATTGTTTAGAGCCACCCCTTACTTCAAGGATTCTGAACTTTACCTCAACTGGTTGGAAAAAGTAGAAAAAGTGAAAGCCCAAGATTGGAAAGACACTGGCATTTACGACCTTATAATGATGTCGAAGGTAGGCCCTACTTACTGTCCCCTTATGCTGGCCTCTTCTCTGTTTTTCTGGGACAGCACCCATAACACTTTCCACCTTCCTTATGGGATGATGACACCTACATTGTTTGATGTAGCTGCTATTGTGGGTCTAAAACCCCATGGCCTTGTTTATGACTCTAAAGTTGATAGCCAGGACACAATAGGATTTGCCAGCACAAAACATACTTATACATCCTTCGTCCAACACTATCATAACAAAACCACCACTTCTGTCGAAAGTGAGGAACATATAGCCTTCCTGGCCATGTGGTTATCTCGCTGCGTGTTTTGTACAAAATCTCTGTAGGTGGCACGAAAATATCTTGTTTTGGCGAACCAGCTACACTTGAAGAGAGGTATCTGCCTAAGCGAGATGATTTTGGCCAGCCTTTATGAAGCCTTGGGCGAAGGTGCTGCCAAATTGAAGGACCTTGAAAGTCATGGCAACTTACTGTTATCAGGCCCTTTTTGGATGCTCCAGCTGTGGCTCAATGCCACCTTTGAACATAACCTCCGCAACAAAGGCGAAGTCGATGAAGGTTCATCTTTAGTTTCTAAGAGACGAGTCGAATGGCCTCGCTTGGCCCAGCTCACTCCCAGCGAAGAAGGACATACTCTTCGAGCCAACCTATCCAACTTCATTTATATGTTTGCCAAACGGTACGAGTTTACTTCGAGGATGGCTCCTTTTGCAGAAAGAAGATGCGGCCCTAAGTGGTTCACCAGGTCCTTCCCTGCTCTACTAAAGAAACAAGAAGAGGAATCGAAGCTGATTTGGGAACGATTCCTCATACCTCAACTATTGGTTCATAAACTAAACCTTGTTAGAGGTCAGGCCAGCTTAATAGCCTACCAGCCAAACTTGGTGTCCAGGCAATTTGGGTTAATACAGACTTTGCCCAAGTGTTTATATGATAAGAAATCACACATCATACTTCCCCTCGCAGTGCTTTCTCCCCTCGACTGCTCAACATAATTGTCGCGTCATACCCATAAGTCCCTTCTTACGCCTATCCATTTTGAACCCTCTTACTTCTGCTCCCCAGATTTTTACGACTGGTGGTCAAAACATTATGCCTCAGAGTTTCTTGACGCTTTGAGCTTTACTCGCTTGATTGACCAAGCTTTCGTTGATGTGCAGGAGAAGATCAAGACAGGTACGTCGACCCAGAAATACTTTGAAACTGTCTATCGACCAGATGATGTTAGTCGGACCATCCGCGAGGCTGCTGTTACCTTAAAGGAAAAGTTTTCTAAAAAAAGGGAAAATTTAAAGATTCCCTCATTTTTCCCTCGAAAGACCCTCGATTACCAAATGTTGGTTTTGGCGTGGCTCTTGCCCCTCCATTTCCAGATTGGTTCATCTGTGGAGACCCTATAAAGATCCTTCGACAGCAGTCGAAGCCTAAAGCGCAGCGGGTGGTTCCGACTAAACATACACTCGATACTTTTAAAGGGTACCTTCTTGTTAGTATCGAAGATGTTCGCATCGAATCCGAAATTCTTGAAGGTTCATCCCCCTTCGATTTGGACTCTTCTCCCTAAGCTTTATTCTTACTAACTGGTATTGGCATGATTTATTTTTTACAGCTGCTCCAAAACGAACTTCCCCAACACCAAAGACTGAAGGCAAGGTCGAAGACCAAAAGGTAATCTCCCGCAAGCCTCTGTTATTTCGACTTCCTTAATTACTCTTAACACCTTATGTTGCTTCTAGGCTAGTTGAAAACCACCCACCCCACAAAAGAGGCTCAAAAGGGCTTCTGCTCAGATTATCATTGACTCATATGACGAAGACAGATCTCCTCGCAAGAATGTTCAAATGAAAAGAAGGCGAAAAATCACCCATGACCTGGATACTTTTGAGGCTCCATCTGCTCCCCCTACAACCATCATACCCCAATCCAACACTCCCTCTCAAGATCTTACTAGAGCTCCCACAGAAGGTGCCTCGATCCCAACTGTTGTTCTTATAGAGAGTGACAACTCCAGCCTTGCTGATTAAAGTGCCAAGGTATGTTGTGCATCTAACTTTTCCTTTGGGTCTTGCACTGATTTTTTGGTCCTGCTCTCTTTGAAGTCTGCTTTTCTTTCTAGGCTGATGCTGGGATTCTGAAAATTGATCTAACCAAGCTTCTCTTATCACTCTATCCCTTGAACAGCCAAGGTGAGCCTACTTACCATCCCACCGCTGATTTGAGTTCTGGTATGAGTTCTCTTGGCGAGATTAATAAGCCTGATTTTTTCACAGTCCCTCCTTCTCCTGCGAAGACAACGACTCAACAGTCTCAAACTGATGGATCTGACCATGAAGAGAATAATACTTTGGTTAATCCTGTTGTAGAAGATGATGAAGTCAATACTTTGGAGGGGGACACAAACTTGGTGAACACGAATAGTTCTCCTTTGGATCAAACGATGGTTGTTGTTGCGGTGAAAATTGGATATCAAGCTATTAAATTAACTTGAATCTTAATTCTTTTACAACCGAACTTTATTTTATCCAAAGGAAAGGTCTAAAGAAAGAAAAACCTTTTTCGCGATGTAACGACAATGCTTAAGAGATTCGGGGATCGGGGGTTGGTTATACCTAGGGAAGGTGTTAGCACCCTAAGCATCTGTAGTACTCTACAGGAACCTTTTGTTTGATTGCTTGCTAAGTTTGTGATATGTACTATGGATTGGGAAAAAAGGTGTAGGTTAAACCTAAAGATATATACACTATGTTTGCTCGCAAAGATATCGCATCTTCTGCCTACGTATCCTAACTAGGATAGAATCATAGCAATCGTAGTTCACCTCATAAGGGATGAAGAACACTTGATCAGGATCAAGGTTCAAGGGGAAACAAACATGACAATGTTTGTGTGGAGTTTGACAAAACTCCCTATTCTAAAGTTGTAATACTCAAAAGGGGAAGTAAGAAATCATGACGATGATTCTTACATAGAGTTGACGAACTCTATCCTATGGTTCTAGTTGAAGAACACTCCTAGTACAGGTGGGTCTTTTAGACTTAAAGCAAAGTCTAATGGTTACTAAACTAAGTTTGAAGTGACTTAACAAAGTCAAGGGAATGGGTGAATGAGTTATCCAAAACATAAGGATTATTGGAAAGACTTTTCCTTTGGAGGGGGACAGGATAGGCAGCTTTGGATGAGAGTTAACAAACTTCATCACTTGGGGGAGAGAAAATTTTTAACAAGATAACAACATAATAAATATACATCCATGGGGACAACCATTAAGTGAGCATGTGAAATGATGAAAATTAAAATGCATGGGTGACAATCAAAGCAGTTGGTTAAGCAGGAAGTGTGATAGTCAAGCTTCAGTGTATTTAGCAGATGAAGTAAAATGAACATGGTAACAACCAAAGATAAAATCCTAACATGTTAACTAACATTTAAGAACATGAATGCAAATAAGTATCACAAATTACCATAAGTATATCACAAGAAAAATTCATCTGCATACGCGAAAACGATCACAAAACGTACATAACTTGCACATAGTCAAAAGAGATGAAAAATTAGGCAAACATGAAAATAAAAAATATGACATGAAAGTAGACATAAAGATGAACAAAATGTAAAAATAATGGGTGAAAAATGATTAAAAATGAGTGAGATGTGAATTTTTGAAGTTTTGGTTAAAAAATGACAAAAATAAATAAAAGGGTTGCCCTCCTCAAGGGTCGAACCCAGGTTCATGGCATGCAAGGCGTGTTTTGGCTAATGTTCTTACCACTGGGGTGGCTATACATTCGTTGAGGAAAGCCATCCCATAAATATATGAGGGGTGTTTCAAAACCAGGCTGGGCCAAAATACACACAAAATTCAGTTTTGCATTTCCAAGTGTAACTTCCTCAATTCTTTATGAAATTCAACAAAATTTTAGTGCAAACTGAAAGATTTTTCATGAGGAACATGATGGTGCTTTTAGTTTTTTTAAATTCTTCTTCCATTTTAAAACTCAATAGCACGTGTGTTTGGAGGCTTGAAATGCATTTTGAGATGTGTGTCATGTTCCAACTAGCTTTAAGTTCAAACAATCATGCAGACACAATACATATATGATAATGAAGGGATTCATGCACAAGGTAGAGCTCAATTCATGCTGTAATGAAGAAATGCTATGTGAAATGAAAAATTACATGAATGGGATGCATGGTTCATGGCAGTTCAGCTTCATAGCATGTATTAACCAAAACAAACATACACACACATTGAATACAAGTTGGTGGATGAGTTTGAACGTTGAATAGGGGTCTGCACTGATTTTTGTGAAGTGTAGTGTTCAAAGTGCAAATGTGCATATGTGAAGTGCATGAAATATTCAGTTTCAGTTTCAGTTGATTTTTCATCACACCAATCATATGCACATGTCATATAAGGGCTCATGAGTGGACACAAACACATATTCAGTTTAAAGACAACTTGCTGTGGAAAATGGTGATCAAGTGTAGACTTGTGCTAGTGAGATGCATGAACATTTGCAAATTCAGTTTAAAACAAATCCAGGTCAATTCAAACATACACACATCTAATATTCATGATATTGAATGAGAACAAACAAAGAACAAAGTTCAAAACAAACTGGAATTGAAGGTGACACAAGAGTTGCAACTATGGTATTTTCATGGCATGAAGGTATCAATTCAAAGTTGTAACCTATTTCAGTAAAAACCAAACATACACACATGCTCCAAACATTCATTTAAATGAAATCAAATCATAATTTTAGTGCCAAACAAAGTTGGTGTGAAGGGTGATGCTCATGCTGCCAAATGGTGCTTGTGTTGTGCAGGACAATGTGCATTTTTAGTTCTAAACATATTCAAGCCAAGTAAGACATACATACACCTCATACACATGCTATGGAATGGATTCAAGCAAAGATCATGATTCAGAACAGTCTGTATTTAGAAATGGTATGCAGGATGCAGAATTGGTGTTTGTACAATGCCTCAAAATGTTCAAGTCATGATTAAAGCATAATTGCATCAAAAGGATCATACACACACATTACCTATATGTAATTAAGAATGTCTGAGCAGGAAACAAGACTCTAAACAAGCTGTGATGCAAAAATGGATTTCAGGCTGCTGTTGGTATTTTGTACAAAGCATGAAAAAGCTCAAAATCATTTTCTGTCATATTCAAGTTAAACTAACTATGCACACATCTTCTATATAGATATCAAGTAAGTTCCATCACAAAAATGAATCTAAAGCAAGCTGGTATGAAACATGGCATGTAATATGCAGTTTGGCTTTTTGATGAAGCTCACAAAGTTCAAAGTCAGTTTAAGGCATGTTCAGCTCAAATGAAATATGCACACATGTCATATTCATGATTTTGGAGATGATCCCACTTAAAAAAACACAATTATATCTTGGTCATGACAGAAATTGAGTAAGACAAACACATGACATGTTTTCCACATAATGAACTCAAAATGTCAAATCATGGAATTATGATGCAAAGCAAGAATGGAGTGTTCACATACCTCTAATAGACTGTATTGAGCAAGTTTAAACACCAAGAAACCGAGAGGAACTTCAAATTCTCCTAGCTTTGAGAGATTCCTTCCTTGTGAAGTAAGAAAGCAAACTTCAAGACAGTTGGAGAAATAAACTCCACCAATGACCCTCAATGTTTTGGACAGTTGAGAAATGATATATGAGAGGTGTTTGAGTGATTAAAACACCAAGGAAATGGATGGAACAAGATATGACTGATTTTATGGCTTTTGGTCAAAGTAACTTGGTGTGGAAGTTGACTTTTTGAATGGTGAGGTTTCTGAATGGTTTAAGGTCTTGGACACCTTCTATATCATATTTAGAGATTGTGTGGATGATTTTTTGGGTGTTTGAATGTAGAGAACTAAGTTTGGCAGCAAAACTACCAAGACAGATTTTGGTGGTTTTTGCAATTTTTGTGATTTTGTGATTTTGGAGTAAGGTGTGAAAGAGTGTGAGCTTTGTGTTTCTCTAGTTTTTAGAATCAATGTTGTATGTCAAATGAAGTGATGAGGGCTCCCTTTTATATGCAAATGCAAAGGAGGGGCAGATGTGGAGATTTCTTCACATTAAAGAACGATTTTACACCTTTGGATCAAACCTCTTCAAAGGGGTTTCCTTGGCTGATAGGTAAGCCCAATAGTCAAGCAAAATGATCATTTTGAAAGGGATAAATGTAGGCTAGAGGCATAGCTTGATGGTTGTTTGCAGAACTTACTTTCCACCTCATGCTTACCATGTTTACTTTAAGTGCAAGTTGCAAGGCAACTTGCAAGCCACTTGCAAGTTTGGCTGACTTCCTATTTTTTGCATTTCTCTTGTTCTCTCATGCTACAAACCCTCTATACATCAGACAAAACATGTTTCACAAACTGAGATTGGTCATTTAATAAAAGGATTTGTGAGCTTAAAGTTAGGGTTATTAAAGTAAACCCTTTTGAGATGTGCTAGTACTTTTTAGAAAGCCATAAAATAGCTCTAAAAAATTTATGTTTTCATGAGTTTCAATTTCCCAAAGGAACTTGGTCAAAAAGTCTCTCAAAGTTGCTAAAAAAATGAACTTAAAAGTGAAAATTTTCTAAGTCTTTTTTCCCTTCTAGAAATGAATTTGATCATAACTCCAAATCTATGCATTTTCTGATGATGGACCACTTAGGTACTTTTGTAGGGTTTGTCAAGAGCTTTCAAATGAGCTTTGAACCAACTCAATTGGATGTGTGGTTAAGGAGTTATGGTTTGGCCCCTTTCAAAACCCTAATTTCCCGATTTTTCGATTACTCCTTCATCCTTGATCCAATGGTCATGAAAATTGATAGTCAAGTGAAACATGATATAAGTAACATTTTTTATTCCCACTTTGAAGTCCAATTCCTTAAATTTGAAGAGTTGACTTTTTGCTCAATCGTACGATCGATCGGTGACTACCGAGTCGTCTGTTGACACTCTAGACCTCCTGAAACTTTGAAACTTCTTGAATGAACTTTATTAAGCTATATTAACTTCATGGATCATAATCTCACCATTACAACACCTTCCAACATCAAAGTCAAACTACAGTTGACTTTCACTAGTCAAAAACCCTAATCGGGTGCCCTGACATACACTGTTCTTGACTCTGGGTAACAACCTCAAATTGGATTCTCAATTGACATAATATGATACCATTAATCTTGTTTCATGATTGAACTAGCCTAAAACTTTGATTGATCACAAACCCTGAAGCTTCGATTTGACTGTACAAAACCCTGATTCATCTGTAACTTGACAAAGACAAACTTGCACTGGATTAGGGTTAGATAATTCATGAGTATGCTCCTAAAATGATAATGAGAATATAAGGGGTCAAAATTTGGGGTATGACAGTTGCCCCTATTTAAATATCTTCACTAGATGGAACTGAGAGATGACAATCCTCGTAGAATCGCAGTGAAAGGTATTTAAATATAGAAAACCAAAAATTTTGTCCCTTAGATCCGATGATATGCAAAAGGACAGGTCATGATATGCCATGAATTCTAAATGATGCTTGGATGCAAGATATATGCAGAAGACAGAAAAACAAAACAACGAGTAACTACTCATGGGACCTGATTATGTGGATCCGACACTGTGGGAAACTGAGATATAACAATCAATAGTTCAAACATGACTAGTGATAACTAAGAGGAAAATTTCACATGAGGATGCACAAAATCCAATGAAGATGACAATCTCACTAGGGATGAGCAAACACTCCACTGGGGAAAGAGGTAGATTTCCACCGGGGGAAAAAAGCGATTTTATACTGGGGAAGTGAAGAACTAGAGACGCGCACCTCACTGGGGATGATCAGACGAGGAACTTTCTATAGTGAAGAGTTCAAACGGGATCTTCAGGAATGGACTAGAAACAAAGACAAAACATATTGGGGATACTAGTGACGACTAGATCTCCGAGACTTGTCTGGGGAGAAAGATTTCACTAGGGATAACGATGTCACCCAGTTTTAACAGATGGTTCAACACAACACTAGTAACCATTAAAATTTCCAGAGGTAATGGCAACGACCAACCTGAGATAATAACAAATGATATTTCTCAAATCCAATCGAAAATACGTAAGATTTCGACTGGGGAAATTGGTGACGACCAAATTTCAAGCGATGCCAGTAACTACTGGACTTAAAGGAGATTAGTAACGACCAAGTCCGGGTACCAATGACGATTGGGTTTCAAGTAATGCCAGTTACGACTGGACTTTGAAAGAAAACATGGTAACGACCAAATCAGGGTATACCAACACATGTGGTTATGAGAATGCTAGCAAGCTACTAGGCTTTAGCTGGGGAGGTTGGTAACGACCAAACCAAAATATACCAATAACAATTGGATTCCAAGTGATGCCAGTTACAACTGGACTTCCATGGGGAAGGTTGGTAACGACCAACAAGATATTAATGCCGATATAATTTCGAACAACTGCCAGTTACGACTGGGCTTAAACGGAAGATGAACCAGTAACGACCAGACTTCACAGGGGTTTTGCTAGTGACGACTAGACTTCAGAGGGAAGAGGTTGGTAACGACCAAACCAAAAGATAATAACGAGTAAAGTCAAGACAATTCCGGTTACGACTGGACTTCAAAGGAAAATATGGTGACGACCAAAAGAATACCAATAAGGATTGGATTCTAAACACTACCAGTTACGACTGGACTTCAAAGGAGAAGGTGGTGATGACCGAACCAAAAGATACCAACGAGTGGATTCTAAGGCAATGCCAGTTACGACTGGTCTTAACAAAAAATATGGTGACGACCAAAAGAATACTAGTAACGATTGGCTTCTAAAACAATGCCAGTTACAACAGGACTTTTCACTAGCAGTGATTAGACATTCACGGGGAATCAACAGATAACACACCGAACCCAAAAGACAAATGAATCACACTGAACCCAGGCTGAAGGGTGTATGTAGATTTTGAAAATAAATCCAATCCTAACAGGGGAACGGAGCTTTAACCCTCTAGTCAGAGATGACGAAACAAATTCAAAAATGCTCAGAAGTCTTCTACTAGGGACGAGTCTTCATATCATCATAAGAGGTTCTAAAAGGCAGTCTTCCAACTTGATACTCACACATGACTAAAGGGGACTCAGCAGTTCAACGTGCTTATACTTCACCAGGGAGTGCGATAGGATTGCGCATCAAAGTTTCCGCTACCCTGAGGTTTCAGGGAAGTATGATTTTCCTCGACTCTTTTCCATGAGTTGAAGTTTTTACGTTTGTTAATCTTTTCAAGTTTTATCCAAATAATTTGACCCTAATGCTTTCAAAATTATTGTTGACCAATGAACAATATTTTGCATAACAAAGAAAATAAAGGAAATGATAAATTTGCAAAAGAAAGAATGGCTTAAAACTGATTTTATTCAAGGATGAAATCTTGAAAGTGACAAAATTCCATAGAAATTTTACAAGTGAAAAATGGCAACGTGGATAAGGTTACATCGAATCCCATGACCAAACTATCCCTTAAAGACTAAAATTCCTCAAAATCCTTGCTTCCGACGAGAGCGGTTGGAGTGAATTCTTGTAGGATCTTCTATGGTAGTGACAACTCATCTGATACAGTGAAACACCCTTGTCCCTAATTTTTTCCTGGATCGCCCTTTCGGGTTTTCAATCCACCGGGACGCTCATTTTTGCCTAAGTCGCCCTTTCGGGTTTTCAACTTAGCGAGCTCTTATATTTTTCTTTTTCTCTTTTTCACTTTTCTTCACCCTAACTTTTGCATAAGCCGTTCTTTTGAATTTTCAACTTATCGGGTTTTTTTTAGGCATAATATTTTCGTACATCATCAGAATTTACTGGATGAGTAAGCTGCTCTCCATCCATGGTAGTGAGAATCAACGAGCCTCCTGAGAAGACTTTTTTCACAACAAACGGACCGTCATAGTTAGGCATCCACTTTCCCCGTGCATCTTTATGAACTGGTAAAATCTTTTTTAGTACAAGTTCCCCTTCTCTGAATTCTCGGACACGAACTTTCTTGTCAAAAGCCCTCTTGATCCTTTTCTGATATAACTGACCATGACACATTGCAGACATGCGTTTTTCGTCGATAAGATTCAACTGATCGAACCTTTCTCTTACCCATTCTGCTTCTTCAAGCTTGGTTTCCATTATGACTCTCAAAGACGGTATCTCGACCTCAATAGGAAGTACCGCATCCATTCCATATACCAAAGAAAAAGGGGTTGCCCCTGTTGAAGTGCGGACAGACGTTTTGTACACATGCAAGGCAAATGGCAGCTCTCATGCCAATCTTTGTAAGTTTTCACCATCTTTTGCAAAATCTTTTTGATGTTTTTATTCGCAGCTTCTACTGCTCCATTCATCTTGGGACGGTAAGGAGAAGAATTATGATGTTCAATTTTGAAGTCATCGCACAACTCTTTCATGATTTTGTTGTTCAAGTTGGTACTATTGTCTGTTATGATCCTGCTTGGAATTCCGTAACGACAGATAATCTCCTTCTTGATAAAACGGGCCACCACTTGCCGAGTAACATTAGTGTAGGATGCGGCTTCAACCTACTTTGTGAAATAATCAATTGCAACCAGAATAAATCGGTGTCCGTTAGAAGCTTTTGGTTCAGTTGCCCCAATCATATCGATGCCCCACATAGAGAAAGGCCATGGTGATGACAACACATTTAGCAATGTTGGTGGTACGTGCATCTTGTCCGCATAAATCTGACACTTGTGACATTTCCTGGCATATTGAATACAGTCACTTTCCAAAGTCAACCAGTAATAACCAGCCCTCAAAATCTTTTTAGACATAGCATATCCATTGGCATGAGTACCAAACATTCCTTCGTGAACATCTTGCATTAACAACTCTGTTTCTCGTCTGTCGACACATCTAAGCAAGACCATATCATGATTCCTTTTGTAGAGCACATCATGACGAGGAAGAACTTGGATGCTAATCGTCTCAGAGTTTTCTTGTCAAGTGATGTAGCATCTGCTGGATACTCTTGTTTTAACAGATAATTCTTTATGTCATAGAACCAGGGCTTATCATCAGTTTCTTCTTAAACCATCTGACAGTAGGCAGGCTCGGTCTTGCATTTGATTTGGATGAGAGTGGCATCATTGACATCCCTGACTTTCCACATTGAGGCTAACATGGCTAGGGCATCGGCAATGTGATTCTCAGATCTCGGGACATGCTTGAAAGTGATTTCATCGAAACACTCCATCATCTTGACAATGTAGGCTCTATAAGGGATCAAATTCCCATGTCTAGTTTCCCATTCTCCAGTAACCTGACAAATAACCAAAGCTGAATCCCCTCTGACTTCAAGAAGTTTGATTTTAAGGTCGATAGCTGCCTCGAGACCGAGAACGCACGTTTCATATTCGGCGATATTGTTTGTGCAGTCAAAATCCAACCTGGCTGTGAATGGAGTGTAACCACCTTCCGGACTCATTAAAACGGCGCCTACGCCATGCCCACTGTAATTGGAGGAACCATCAAACATCATTTTCCACAAAATACTTTCCTGTGGACTCTTATCAAGATCTGGCTCTTCACAATCTTTTACCAACATGATGTCTTCATCTGGGAAATCAAATTTGAGAGACTCATAATCTTCCACTGGTTGATCTGCAAGATATTTTGACAAAACACTACCCTTGATAGACTTCTGGGCTACATACTGGATGTCGTATTCTGATAATAACATATGCCAACGGGCGAGCCTTCCAGTCTGAGCAGGCTTTTCAAAAATATACTTTATCGGATCCAGTTTTGAAATCAACAAAGTGGTATGACAAATCATGTACTGCCTCAAGCGTCTAGCAGCCCATGCCAAAGCACAACAAGTTTTCTCCAGAAGTGAATATCGGCTTTCACAATCAGTAAACTTCTTACTTAAATAATAGAAAGCATGTTCTTTTCGCCCGGATTCGTCCTGCTGACCTAACATACAACCCATTGAATTCTCAAGCACTTTCAAATACATGAAGAGCGGTCTTCTTGGAACAGGAGGTATCAAGATCGGAGGTTCTTGTAGGTAGCCCTTAATCTTATCAAATGCTCGCTGACAATCTAAATTCCAAACAACCGTCTGGTCCTTGCGTAATAATTTGAAGATGGGCTCACAAGTAGGAGTCATATTGGAACTAAATCTGGATATGTAGGTCAGTCTTCCAAGAAAACCTCTGACTTGCTTTTCCATTTGTGGAGCTGGCATGTCTTGAATGGCTCGGACTTTATCTGGATCTACCTCAATCCCTCGGTGACTGACAATGAAATCGAGTAACTTCCCAGATCTTACTCCAAAGGTACACTTGGCTGGATTCAGTCTCAAGTGATATTTTCTGAGTCTCTTAAATAACTTCAAAAGATGTTCCAAATGGTCCTCCTTGCTTTGAGATTTGGCTATCATGTCATCAACATATACCTCTATCTCCTTGTGCATCATATCGTGAAATAAAGTTACCATGGCCCTTTGATAAGTAGCACCTGCGTTCTTCAGACCGAAAGGCATAACTTTGTAACAATAAGTCCCTCACAGAGTAATGAAAGTAGTTTTTTCCATGTCATCGGGATCCATCTTAATCTGATTGTAATCGGAGAACCCATCCATAAATGAGAAAACTGCAAAATGAGCCGTTTTATCCACCAAAGTATCGATATGTGGCAAAGGGAAATCATCCTTTGGATTGGCCTTGTTTAGGTCCCTGTAATCCACACACATTCTGACTTTCCCATCCTTTTTCGGCACAGGTACAATATTGGCTACCCATTCGGGGTATTTGGACACTGCTAAGAAACCCGCATCAATCTGTTTCTTTACCTCATCTCGAATCTTGAGAGCCATGTCAGGTCTTGTTCTTCGGAGCTTTTGTTTAACCGGCGGGCATTCTAGTCGAAGTGGTAATTTGTGAACCACTATGTAAGTGTCTAGACCCGGCATATCCTGGTACGACCAAGCAAATACATCCACATATTCTGTCAAAAGTTCTTCTTGTTGCTGCTTGACTTCTGCCCCTAGAGCTGCCCCAATCCTTACTTTTTTCTTGTCTTCTTCGGTGCCAAGATTAATGACTTCTACCTGTTCTTTGTAGGGTTGAAGCTCTGCATACTCATGGTGTGCCAATTTTACCAGTTCATCAGGGATTTCGAAATCTTCATCCTCATCTTCAGCTTGGTATATTGGTGAATCAAAGTCAGGAGGGAATGCGAAGTCATAGGATTCAATGGGTTTTAGGACATCACTGCACGTTGGAATGGCTTAATTTATTAAAACACACAAAGACAAATGCAGCATACAAAAGAGAAAATTGTTTTGGGTTTTTTAAGATTGCCATTTTCTTTTTAAAATGAAAGCAAAAGCAGTAAAGGAAATAACACAAGGAAATTAACAAAATAGTTCATTTTTCATTGATTTTCTTGAAAGCTCGGGGCCCTTACAAAACATTCTTGTAGCCTTGGGCATGGCTATGGAGATTCAAAACAAGAATAAGAAAAGACAGACAAATAAATTACTTTAACTCAGGGACAACCAAAGGAATCTCAATAGCTTCCCAGTTGCTCAAGGTAGCGTTGCAATGATACACTAACTGATCAAGGTCTTTATCTTCAGAATCTTCCTCCACAGCACTGATTTGGAAACCTCCACTGATGAATACTTCTTGTATAGTCTTTGAGTGTCCTTTGTCCTGTGTCGGCGCTTCATCATGAGTTGGTTTATAACCCAACACTTGGCGATCCATCTTTAGCTTCACTTCAATAACTTCTCCCCAACCTGCAGGAGTACCTTCTTCCAGTGCAGACTTGATGCTCTGAGCGGATGCAAAAGACGGACCACTCTTAGCCACTGTTTCTTCCAACATCACTGCATTAGCTATCTCGAGTGCCTGAAAGGAAGTTTCTAACGCGCCCTCATCTGCTTCAATATACTTAAATGATGACAGATTGCTCACCATTAGGTCCTCTTCACCGTGTACAATCACTAACTTATCATTCACAACAAATTTCATTCTCTGATGCAATGTGGAAGTCACCGCCCCAGCCGCGTGAATCCGCGATCTTCCTAACAAACAACTATAAGCGGGGTTGATGTCCATGACTTAGAATGTAATATCGAACACATGAGGTCCTATCATGATTGGCAATTCTACCTCTCCCACAACCGTTCTTCTTGAACCGTCAAAAGCTTTTACAATTAATGACGTCAGTTTCATTTCTGCCCCTGCATATGCTAACCTTGCGAGCGACCTTGCGGGTAATACATTCAATGAGGATCCAGTATCGACTAAAACTCGTGCCATTGTATCTTCTTGGCACCTGACAGATATGTGCAATGCACGGTTGTGATTGCGTCCTTCTTTTGGTAACTCTGCATCACTAAAGCTCAGGGTGTTACAAGCTGTAATGTTGGCTATTACTGAATCAAATTGGCCGAGAGTTATATCTTTTGTCACATGTGCCTGCTTCAATACTTTTTGCAGAGCTTCTCTGTGAACCGGAGATTTCATCAAGAGAGACAAGATCGATATCTTTGATGGGGTTTGGTGAAGCTGATCAATAACCCTGTAATCACTTTTCCGAATAATCCTTAAGAATTCCTCGTCGTCTCCCTCAGTACTTGGTACCTCTTTCTTTTGTCGCAGCAAGATTAACCTCTCTTGGAGCAGCTACTGTTATCTTTGGCTGATAGATTCGACCACTACGGGTCATTTTGCTTGTACCCGCAATGTTTGTCACGTCCATTTGGTCGTCTTTCACTGTCCCTTTCTGACTAACCTTCCCAGATCCTCGGTCTATCACAGTCATGTCATACTTCCATGGAATGGCCTTTGTGCTTTCGAAAGGAAACGGTCTTTGTTTCTGAATTATAACCGGTTGAGGTTGATTGATAGCCGACTTGTTGAAAACAGGCTTCACACTTTTGTTGGTCATTTTAAACACTAGACCCTTCTCACCTTTCTTTGGTAAATTAAAAACAGGCTCAATTACTGAAACTTCTTCTTTCCTCACCTTACTACACACTTGTAACACTCCCTCATCAATCAATCTTTGTATATCTCTTCGTACCTCGTCACACCCTCTAGGATTGCGAGAACATTCTTTACAATCATTATGGGTATCTTCTATCAATCCTGCTTTCAGTAGTTTCCCTTGAAGTAACCTCAACGGGGTTTTGATCTCTGACACACCTCGGACCATCCTTTCATCTGACACTTCTTCTACCGCATTAACCCCTCCATGATTCGGCAACGAATTACTTTTAACATTTGGGGGTACATCATCAAAAGACAAGATCTTCTTTTCCATCAACTCCCTGACAAGATGTTTTAAAGCAAGACAACCTTCTAAATCATGACCGGCAGCGCCTTCGTGAAAGGCACAATGAGCGTTTGGATTATAGTGAGGAGATGTAGTGTCTGGATTTAATGGTCGTGTTGTTACCACCCTGCTGCACTAAGGAGGGGTACAACTCGGTGTAAGTCATCGGTATCTGAGGAAGTGGAGGTTTTGTTGTTGGTCTCCGATTCTGGTAGTTCTGTCTGGGTTACTGAGCTCTCGGCTGATGATGTTGCTGATAGGGTGGAGCGTTGGGCGCTCGTTGATACCCTGGTTGAATTGGCTGATATACAAGTGCTGGCACTGCCTGATAGTTGGGAATAGGATGATTAAAAGCCGGAGTTACAGCTGCCACGTATGGTTGTTGGGCATACTGCAACGGATACATTGGTCGTTGTTCCTGGGATTGCTAAACATAACTTACTTGAGGCGGCTGAACAAAGCCTTGCTGAGGTTGTTGAACATAACTCTACGGATACTATTGATAAGGTGGTCTCCAGGTGCGACTCTTTCTTCCCATGGTCACTGCATTTGTCTCCCATTCCTTCTTTTTATGAAAATTACTGCTGAACTTCTTGACATTGTTGTTACCAAAATTGCTGGAACCGCTAGCCACCTTTCCATTCTTCATTCCCAACTCCACTCTCACCCCACTGCTACTATATTAGAAAAACTTGCGGTTACACTACTGATCATCTTCTCATAAAACTCCGGTCTCACGGTATCGACGAACCAATTTGTTAACTCTTTTTCACTCAAAGGAGGTTCTAACTGAGAGGCAGTTTCCCTCCACCTTTGTGCATACTCTTTGAAAGATTCCGAACTCTTCTGTGACATACTCAGTAACTGTCTTCTATCAGGGGCTAAATCCATGTTGTACTTGTAATGTTTCACAAAAGCATCGGCCAAGTCTTGGAAACTATGAATACGAGACTGATCCAAACCCAAATATCATTTAGCGGGAGCTCCTTTTAAACTATCTTGGAAACAGTGAATCATCGATTTGTCATCTTCCACGTGAGCGGCCATTCTTTGGTAATACATAATCAGATGCGTTCGAGGACAAGTAGCCCCAGAATACTGATCAAAATTGGGAACTTTGAATTTCAGCGGAATTACCAATCCAGACACTAAGCACATATCTCTGGCATCAGTACCAAAGATGTCATTTCCTTCCATTGCTCTGACTTTCCTGCCGATAGTCTCTACACTTTCTTTCAACTTATCATGCCGTCCACTCTCCTCTTCATACCCATCAAGACCTTCGTACACTTGTGGAGGATTATGAAAAACAGGGCGCGCTTGAATCTGAACAGAAGGCTGAGTGTAAGTAGGAATAGCTTGAGGAACTTCTGGCCTTAAAGGAACTGCTTGTTGATTTACTACTGGTGGAGGTACGAAACCAGGTGGTAACCCATATGGTGGAACATTTGCAATAGTGACTGCCATTGGAATCGGCTCCACAGCTATGCCAGTGATTTCAGAAACAACAGTGGCTTGAGTGTCCAACTTTGCACGAATGACTTGTAGGGCTTCCATGATCTACCCCATGCCTCCTCGTAGCTCTTCAAGTTCATTATCAATCCTGTCCACATCCAAATTATGTCCTTCCATTATTAGACGAGCTTGGGCTCGGGTGTTGTATCGGTGTTGAGGATTCAGTGTGATTCTTTCTCTCTCTCTCTCTAGAGACAAGACAGCGAGATGAGACACAACACAAGAACATGCACATGCAATGCTTATGAATGCAAAATGTAACAATGCAAAATTAATCATTCAAGGAATCCAAAGAAATATTTGCAAAATTATACAATGGGGAAATAAGCAAATTCAAAAGTCTTCATAGATTAACAACTGAGAGTTTTACAACAACGATTCTGAAACTGAAATACAAGTCTTCAATACAGATACATGATGAAATAAAACAGAAAGCAAAAGGATTTTAGATCTTCTGGTTGGATGGCCCTTCGTCTTCTGGCTGACTTTTCTTCCCACTTTGACGGATCAACTCTTGAAGTTCTTCCTTCCCTTGCATAGCCTTGAAATACTTATCCCTCTAAGTCTTTCCTTCTTTTTCAGCTTTTGCCAAAGCAGCTTTCAATTCTTCTACGAGAGTAGGTTTGGGTGAGTCAGGCTCAAAACGAGTATAGAACATCTTCAACGCTGCTTCTTTTACCCATGATAAGTAAGATTCTGAAACAGTAGAGTCGAGGTAACCTAGGGCAGTTACTCCTCTCGTATGGACATAATGCCAAGCATACATAATTCGAGCCTTGTAAGCGGGATTCTTCCCGTCTTCAATGTAAAAGCTTCTCAAAAAGTCTGGGTCTGGTTCATCCTTCATGGGGTGCCCCAACTGTCGACGAGCCAGAATAGGATTATAGCTGATGCAACCATTGACGCTGATAAGCGGTACATTCGGGAAATCTGCACAGCTTTGGATCATGGCAATCCCTCCATACATAGGGTCATACCACTTAATATCTGAGTGTTTGAGAAATAGCAGCTTTTCTGTCCATGAGAGCCCATTTTGCTTATCCCAGAGGGATGGAATTTTTGGCAAGTGCGAAATAAACCACTTGTGCAGGAGAACGGTGCAACACTCAATCCGTTCAACTCCATAACGGTTCCTACGGTGGATGGTAAAGTACGTATCAGCCAGCAAGGTAGGTACAAGGTTTTTGATTAAGAAAAGGTTAATTGCATTGGCATCCACAAAATCATTAGCAATCGGGAACAGGAACAGTTCGTAAATTAGTAAAACCAGGATCGCCTCAAATGCTTCAATATTTTTTGACAAGGCATAACTTTGAGCTTTTTCATACAGGAACATAGCTGGAAATCCATACAACCCTCCTTTAGTAGTCATATGAGATCGTACCTCGTCCACCTCCAAATATGCGGCCTCTGCAACTGCTCTTTCATTAGGAGTCCCTTCTCTTCCAGAAAATGGTCTGGGAGTGACGCCTACTCCCATCAGGGCGGAATATTCTTCCAAGGTTGGTAGCAACTGATAATCTGGAAAGGTGAAACAATGACAGGTTGAATCATAGAACTGCATGAGTGTAGACTACATCTCTTCATATACTTGAACTTCAAGCAAAGACAACATATTCCCATACTTCTCTCTGAATGCCTCGGGGTCTTCTACTAAACTTCCCAGTTTCTTCAAGTTCTCCAATTTTGGTCTTTGGAACACAACCTCTACTTTCTTTCCAGAATCCATCCTATAATATCTGCAAAACAATCTTTAGTTCCCTGAATGATTAATTAATGAGAATGCAAATGCAAATGCAAAGGTTTTATGGAACTCAGATCAAAACATCATTTCATTTCATTGATTTTCATGTTTTGAATTACAAAGTAGTACATCTTACAAAAATGCTAAACATAGAGCTAGAGATGTTCTAACAAAAGTCCTTTCTTGCTTTGATCCTCTTGAGTTCTTCTTCTATCTGTGTCTTCTCAAGAATGAGCTTGTCCACCATTAACTTCCATGGAGTTGACTGATGGCTGGAATAAAATAAATCTTCTTGCGCCTTTCTCTTCTTATAAGCAATCATTTCTTCATCCCTTATCTGAAGTTGTCTACGGAGCTCATTGTTTTCTTCCACGGCCACTTGGTATTTGTACCTCCAGGCTACTTCAGTTTGTTGTGATTTCCTCAAAGCAATCTTCAACTTCTCCTCTTCAGACATAAAGATCATTGGGGATTCCTCCTTCAACACCATGGGTGCCTGCTGAGGATAAGGCATCTTCAGCCGAATAGCTCTCTTTCGGACCCATTGGAGATAAGGTTCGAGAGAGATGCAATTAGGTTTCGCTAAGTCTTCTTTTCCTTTCTTGTGTATATGACCCCAAGCTTTTAGAATTTCTCCTTTCAATTCGGAGCTTCCCTTAAAGAAAGTATTCTCCACATGAGCGCTATTGGGTTTGTCCTTCAAAGGATATCCAAGCTGTCGGCGAGCGAGAACAGGGTGGTAACTGATTCCTCCATTTGTACCAAGAAGAGGTACGTTACCAAAACTTCCACAACTATCAATGATCTTTATCCCATCGTAATTACGGCTGTACCAATCAATATCAGAGTGAGTAAGAGCCATGACCTTTTGAGACCGCCGACCTTCCTTCCAAAAAGCATGAGCTTTAGGTAAGTGAGAAATAAACCACTTGTATAACAAAGGGACACAACAGATAACCATTCCTCCTTTATGAAAATTCCTCAAGTGAACAGAATGATATGCGTCAGCTAGTAAAGTAGGCACAGGGTTTTTCTTCAAGAAAATCTTAATGACGTTGAGATCTACAAAATTATCAAAACTTGGAAACAAGAAGATCCCATAAATGAGCAAGGCAAAGATGGCCTCGAATGCATCCATACTCAAATGATCAGCATAGTATTGGGCTTTCTCAACCAAGAGCTCTGTAGTCAAACCAAATACTCCTCCTTTAGTAACCATATTTTTCTGAATATCCACCAATCCTAAACGTGTAGCTTTAGCAATTTCTTCCTCATTAGGGTCCTTATCCATGATTGGAAAAGGAGAGTCTTCAAGAATAGGCAAACCAATCAAGCAAGAATATTCCTCAAGTGTAGGTACCAGCTGGTAATCAGGAAAAGTGAAACAATGATAGAGTGGATCATAAAACTGGAGAAGTGCGGAGAGAAGTCCCAGGTCCATATTCTTCTTTACCCTTAGCAATGACAATAAGTTCCCATATCTGCTCTTGAATCCTTCTAGATCTGTTATCAAAGTGCTCAACCTTTCTATGTCATCCAAGTTCGGACTTTTGTAAGTGTACTTCATAGTTTTCTTTTTTTTTTCACTATCCATGATGATCCTAATGTTTACAAACAAAAGATATGAGTTCCATGAAACCTTTATGATATGATGTTCATGAATGCATGAATGCACAAACACAGGTAAGCACAAATTTACATATACACATGGGTAAACAGATAAAGGTTTTGGTTTGGAGAACATGAGCATGGAGTCAAGGTCTACCCATCCCAAAGGTATGTACTAAGGCTTTCAAAAACTGTAGAACAAGGTTCTAAAAGAGTTCCCGAAGTCCTCGACCCATCTTTCGGATATTATCAATTTCCCAAATACTTGGTGGTCAATAATATTCTCAAGAGAGTCTCGTCCAAGTGTAGTATCGCGTATCAACTATTTTGGAATTACTTCCTTATAGCCATCGCACTACATCCTAATAAAGCCATAGTGGGGAAAAGGTAATCTAAAGGTCCTCAGTATCACGGGCTCCCATGTAGAAAGTAGCATTGTTTTCACGAATACTCGATCAACAATACTAACTCTCAGAAGGGCCTCTACCGAGCGGTGGTTTTCTCAAGTCAACTTGGTCGGGAATCAACTCCCTATAAATCTCCTTGAATATACCACCATCCTATCATTAGTACGCTCAAACACGGACATAGTGTTGTCTCACCGCTCAAAGTTACCAAGATCCAACAGTGCACATATGTACATATTTACAAGTATTCACAAATAAGCAATTAATCAAACAAGATAGGCTAAACCCTCAAAGTGATTTAATTTTCCCCAGTGAAGTCGCCATTTCTGTTGCGGTGAAAATTGGATATCAAGCTATTAAATTAACTTGAATCTTAATTCTTTTACAACCGAACTTTATTTTATCCAAAGGAAAGGTCTAAAGAAAGAAAAACCTTTTTCGTGATGTAACGACAACGCTTAAGAGATTCGGGGATCGGGGGTTGGTTATACCTAGGGAAGGTGTTAGCACCCTAAGCATCTGTAGTACTCTACAGGAACCTTTTGTTTGATTGCTTGCTAAGTTTGTGATATGTACTATGGATTGGGAAAAAAGGTGTAGGTTAAACCTAAAGATATATACACTAAGTTTGCTCTCAAAGATATCGCATCTTCTGCCTACGTATCCTAACTAGGATAGAATCAGAGCAATCGTAGTTCACCTCACAAGGGATGAAGAACACTTGATCAGGATCAAGGTTAAAGGGGGAACAAACATGACAATGTTTGTGTGGAGTTTGACAAAACTCCCTATTCTAAAGTTGTAATACTCAAAAGGGGAAGTAAGAAATCATGACAATGATTCTTACATAGAGTTGACGAACTCCATCCTAGGGTTCTAGTTGAAGAACACTCCTAGTACAAGTGGGTCTTTTAGACTTAAAGCAAAGTCTAATGGTTACTAAACTAAGTTTGAAGTGACTTAACAAAGTCAAGGGAATGGGCGAATGAGTTATCCATAACATAAGGGTTATTGGAAAGACTTTTCCTTTGGAGGGGGACAGGATATGCAGCTTTGGTTGAGAGTTAACAAACTTCATCACTTGGGGGAGAGAAATTTTTTAACAAGATAACAACATAATAAATATACATCCATGGGGACAACCATTAAGTGAGCATGTGAAATGATAAAAATTAAAATGCATGGGTGACAGTCAAAGCAGTTGGTTAAGCAGGAAGTGTGACAGTCAAGCTTCAGTGTATTTAGCAGATGAAGTAAAAAGAATATGGTAACAACCAAAGACAAAATCCTAACATGTTAACTAACATTTAAGAACATGAATGCAAACAAGTATCACAAATTACCACAAGTATATCACAAGAAAAATTCATCTGCATACGCGAAAACGATCACAGAACGTACATAACTTGCACATAGTCAAAAGAGATGAAAAATTAGGCAAACATGAAAATAAAAAATATGACATGAAAGTAGACATCAATATGAATAAAATGCAAAACGAATGGGTTAAAAATGATTAAAAATGAGTGAGATGTGAATTTTTAAAGTTTTGGTTAAAAAATGACAAAAATAAATAAAAGGGTTGCCCTCCTCAGGGGTCGAACCCAGGTTTATGGCATGCAAGGCGTGTTTTGGCTAATGTTCTTACCACTGGGGTGGCTATACATCCGTTGATGAAAGCCACCCCATAAATATATGAGGGGTGTTTCAAAACCAGGCTGGGCCAAAATACACACAAAATTCAGTTTTGCATTTCCAAGTGTAACTTCCTCAATTCTTTATGAAATTCAACAAAATTTTAGTGCAAACTGAAAGATTTTTCATGAGGAACATGATGGTGATTTTAGTTTTTTGAATTTCTTCTTCCATTTTAAAACTCGATAGCATGTGTGTTTGGAGGCTTGAAATGCATTTTGAGATGTGTGTCATGTTCCAACTAGCTTTAAGTTCAAACAATCATGCAGACACAATACATATATGATAATGAAGGGATTCATGCACAAGGTAGAGCTCAATTCATGCTGTAATGAAGAAATGCTATGTGAAATGCAAAATTACATGAATGGGATACATGGTTCATGGCAGTTCAGCTTCAAAGCATGTATTAACCAAAACAAACATACACACACATTGAATACAAGTTGGTGGATGAGTTTGAAAATTGAATAGGGGTCTGCACTGATTTTTGTGAAGTGTAGTGTTCAAAGTGCAAATGTGCATATGTGAAGTGCATGAAATATTCAGTTTCAGTTTCAGTTGATTTTTCATCACACCAATCATATGCACATGTCATATAAGGGCTCATGAGTGGACACAAACACATATTCAGTTTAAAGACAACTTGTTGTGGAAAATGGCGATCAAGTGTAGGCTTGTGCTAGTGAGATGCATGAACATTTCCAAATTCAGTTCAAAACAAATCTAGGTCAATTCAAACATACACACATCTCATATTCATGATATTGAATGAGAACAAATAAAGAACAAAGTTCAAAACAGACTGGAATTGAAAGTGACACAAGAGTTGCAACTATGGTATTTTCATGGCATGAAGGTATCAATTCAAAGCTGTAACCTATTTCAGTAAAAACCAAACATACACACATGCTCCAAACATTCATTTAAATGAAATCAAGTCATAATTTTAGTGTCAAACAAAGTTGGTGTGAAGGGTGATGCTCATGCTGCCAAATGGTGCTTGTGTTGTGCAGGACAATGTGCATTTTTAGTTCTAAACATATTCAGGCCAAGTAAGACATACATACACCTCATACACATGCTATGGAATGGATTCAAGCAAAGATCATGATTCAAAACAGTCTGTATTTAGAAATGGTATGCAGGATGCAGAATTGGTGTTTGTACAATGCCTCAAAATGTTCAAGTCATGATTAATGCATAATTGCATCAAAAGGATCATACACACACATTACCTACATGTAATTAAGAATGCCTGAGCAGGAAACAAGACTTTAAACAAGGTGTGATGAAAAAATGGATTTCAAGTTGCTGTTGGTATTTTGTACAAAGCATGAAAAAGCTCAAAATCATTTTTTGTCATATTCAAGTTAAACTAACTATGCACACATCTTCTATATTTGATATCAAGTAAGTTCCATCACAAAAATGAATCTAAAGCAAGCTGGTATGAAACATGGCATGTAATATGCAGTTTGGCTTTTTGATGAAGCTCACAAAGTTCAAAGTTAGTTTAAGGCATGTTCAGCTCAAATGAAATATGCACACATGTCATATTCATGATTTTAGAGATGATCCCACTTAAAAAACACAATTATATCTTGGTCATCACAGAAATTGAGTAAGACATACACATGACATGTTTTCCACATAATGAACTCAAAATGTCAAATCATGGAATTATGATGCAAAGCAATAATGGAGTGTTCACATACCTCTAGTAGACTATATTGAGCAAGTTTAAACACCAAGAAACCCAGAGGAACTTCAAATGCTCCTAGCTTTGAGAGATTCCTTCCTTGTGAAGTAAGAAAGCAAACTTTAAGACAGTTGGAGAAATAAACTCCACCAATGACCCTCAATGTTTTGGACAGTTGAGAAATGATATATGAGAGGTGTTTGAGTGATTAAAACACCAAGGAAATGGATGGAACAAGATATGGCTGATTTTATGGCTTTTGGTCAAAGTAACTTGGTGTGGAAGTTGACTTTTTGAATGGTGATGTTTTTGAATGGTGAGGTTTTTGAATGGTTTAAGGTCTTGGACACCTTCTATATCATATTTAGAAATTGTGTGGATGATTGCTGGGGTGTTTGAATGTAGAGAACTGAGTTTGGCAGCAAAACTACCAAGACAGATTTTGGTGGTTTTTGCAATTTTTGTGATTTTGTGATTTTGGAGTAAGGTGTGAAAGAGTGTGAGCTTTGTGTTTCTATGGTTTTTAGAATCAATGTTGTATGTCAAATGAAGTGATGAGGGCTCCCTTTTATAGGCAAATGCAAAGGAGGGGCAGATGTGGAGATTTCTTCACATTAAAGAAAGGTTTTACACCTTTGGATCAAACCTCTTCAAAGGGGTTTCCTTTGCTGATAGGTAAGCCCAATAGTCAAGCAAAATGATGATTTTGAAAGGGATAAATGTAGGCTAGAGGCATAGCTTGATGGCTGTTTGCAGAACTTACTTTCCACCTCATGCTTACCATGTTTACTTTAAGTGCAAGCAAGCCACTTGCAAGTTTGGCTAACTTCCTATTTTCTGCATTTCTCTTGTTCTCTCATGCTACAAACCCTCTATACATCAGGAAAAAAATGTTTCACAAACTGAGATTGGTCATTTTTGAGGAAAGAATGATTTTTGAACATTTGACAATGTGGGACTAAAGTGACAATGTGTTCCACATTGAAGAGTTGACTTTTTGGTCAATCGTACGATCGATCCGTGACTATCGAGTCGTCTGTTGACACTCTGGACCTCCTGAGACTTTGAAACTTCTTGAATGAAATTTATTAAGCTATATGAACTTCATGGATCATAATCTCACCATTACAACACCTTCCAACATCAAAGTCAAACTACAGTTGACTTTCACTGGTCAAAAACCCTAATCGGGTGCCCTGACATACACTGTTCTTGACTCTGGGTAACAACCTCAAATTGGATTCTCAATTGACATCATATGATACCCTTAATCTTGTTTCAAGATTGAATTATCCTAAAACTTTGATTGATCACAAACCCTGAAGCTTCGATTTGACTGTACAAAACCCTGATTCATCTGTAACTTGACAAAGACAAACTTGTACTGGATTAGGGTTAGATAATTCATGAGTATGCTCCTAAAATGATAATGAGAATCTAAGGGGTCAAAATTTGGGGTATGACAACTGTAGATAATGTCGTCGATGACCAAGCCATACGTCAGTCCAGATTGAACGAGTCCAGCGACGGAGGCACTGGAGATGAAATGGAAGAGGATGACGCAGAGGAGGACCAAAACAATGAAGCGAAACCTAATGAAACTCCTGTCGAGAAAACTACCACTGTTGAGGTGATTAAAACCCATGCTGCTTTTACTTCCAAGGAAACTACAATAGTCCCCCTCAAAGGCGAAGCTCAGCTTACCACAGCCGAACTCGATGCATTGAAGGTTTCTAACCCTCGACAGTACATCAGACTCCTCTTGAGAAGGCGAAGTAATTCCTCTGGCAAGACTCCCAGCACTTCGACCTCTGAAGGCCAAACCTCGAATCAGCCAACTGACAGTGTTCTTGAAAAGATTAAGAAAAAGATCTTCAAAGGGGATCTTTTCTCTCTTCTGCAGATGGGCCCAGTCAACCATCTTTCCTTAAAAGCTCTTCTACAACAAGTGGATTTCAAATCGATTTATCCTGAGGCCGTGAGCATCATTCAAGAGGTTGGCATCTTAATTGACCAAGTTCATAAAGACTTTCGGCTATTGCCCCAGATTGAGAATGACATTCAAACGAAAATAGGCAGTGAAGCTGCTGCTTGGACTGCTGTTGTCGAATCTGAAGAAAAGATTGCTGAATTGGAGGAGATGAAAGAGAAGAATAAGCAAGAGGTTATTGCTAATGAGGCGAACATTTCCTGTTGGGAGCGCAAGATCAAAAAACTTCGCAACAAAATAGCGAAAGCCAAGAAGAAGAATGCTGGATTATATTCTTTTGATAATTCCTCCCTATCAACTGAACTCGAACACGCCGTTAATTTCCCCGAGGAAGCCCGTCGCTTAGAAGCGGAGGTTTCCCAACTAAGAACAGACAAATCCCAATTCCAGAACCGCCTCGAACTCCAAAAGTCGAACTACCTCAAGATAACGGCAAATCTCCCTTTTTAGTTTATTAGATTTTTTGTAATAGAGTATCTTTACTGGCCTTTGTAAGCCATTTTAACTTTTTGTTTGAAAGACACTGGGCCATTTTGGCGTATTTTCTAATCACCATTTATGGCTTTACTTTATATTCAGTTGTTACTCTGTTGATATTTTTACCTCTTGAAGTGCAGGCTTATATTTTTTTAAATATTTGTCATTCACTTTTAATATTCTCTTGTCTTCACTCAACTCTGTCACTTCGTATGCCCCATTGAAGAAGACCTTCGACACCTGGAATGGTCCTTCCCACTTTGGGGACCATTTGCCTAAATATCTAATCTTTCGATCCATAGGCAGGATTACTCTCCATACTAAATCTCCAACTAGGAAAGCCTTTGCTTTAACCTTCTTATTATATGACTTCTCCACTCTTTTCTTCTGTCTTCTCAAGAGTTCTAGAGCTTTAAGTCTTTCCTCATCCAAATCTACTAACTCATCAAGCATCATATCCCAATAGATTTCTCAAGGAATTTCGTGATGTCTCTGAATTCTGACTGATTGTATATATATCTCGACCGGCAATACTGCATCACGGCTGAAGGTCAGACGATAAGGGGAAGTATTGGTTGCTTCTTTAAGGGACGTTTGACATACCCACAAGACTTGGTCCAACGTCTTATGCTAGTTTCTAGGCTTACTCCCAATTTGCTTTTTTATCATGCCGATTATCACCTTATTTGCTGCTTCGACTTGGCCATTGGCCTGGGCGTAATAAGGCGTCGAAGTGAGAAGTTTAAATCTCATCTCTTTGGCGAACTCCTGCATTTTCCTACCTGTAAACACTGACCCCTAGTCAGTTGTTATTGTTTCTGGCAGTCCAAATCTGTAGATGATGTATTTCTGAATGAACTCAATGATATCCTCTTGGTCTACCTTAGGCAGAGGTATCGCTTCGATCCACTTGGTGAAGTAGTCTATCCCCACCAGAATATACTTTTGGTTTTTGGAAGATGCGGGTCGGATCTCTCCTATCAAGTCTAAAGCCCATCCTCTGAATGGCCATGGCTTGACTATGGAGTGTAACTCGCTTGCTGGAACATGTTGTATGCCAGCGTGAACTTGGCATTCCTGACAACCTTTGGCGAACTCAATGCAATCTTTCAGCATCGTGGGCCAGTACATCCCTTGGCGAAATAGTAGCCATTTCATCTTGTGGCCTACCTAGTGCGCTCCACATGTCCCACCATGGACTGGTGATAATGCCAATTACGCCTCAGATTCACTGAGGTATTTAAGTAAAACTCTCTCAGAGGTTTTCTTAAATAACTCGTTTCCTAAAAGAACATAGCTTAGCGCTCGATATCTTACTTTTCATTATGTGGTTGCTGAAGGGTTCTGAAGGTATTCGACCAAAGGTTTCCTCCAATCTTTGTTTGTCAGACCTTCGACCGTAAAAATTTCGAAGGTTTCCTCGTCAGCGTAGCCAAACTTTGTAACTTCAAAGTCTGACGGTCTCAGGCCTACGGACACAACCTTACCCCTGGCCTCGATTGCTTCTTGCATATTTTCCTTCGAGACACTATATCTTGATGCAATTTGTGCCAAATCGTTGGCTACCTGATTGTGTAGTCGCGGTATATGTCGAATAGTGCAGACTTCGAATTTTTTGAGTAGCCTATTGGCTATCAAGAAATACATAATGATATTTTCTTTAACGCACTTGTACTTCTTTGTTAGCTGTTTCAAGACTATCTCTGAATCTCCCATTATTTCGACTTGGGTTGCCCCCAATTCTAACAAAATTTCAAGTCCGGCTATCAAAGCTTCATACTCATCCTCGTTATTGGAGCATAGGCCCTCAACTCTATGTTGCACCCCAAAATTTACCCTCTTTCAAGACTTGACTCATTTCTTCATTTCTTTCAAATTCAATGACATGAAGGAAATCCATCATGAATTCAAGATTAAAGGCGAGAATATTATAAAGAGAAGTTTTGTGACATTACAAGAATGTCATTTGTTGCAAGATTTTCAACTCTAAGTAATGTTTAAATTAATGTATTTCTAATCTTCATTCAAGTCTCTAATCCAATTCATGTTATGGAAATTCCACATCAAGTCTACATTATGCTTACAAACATCCAAGAAACATGCAAGGATTAAATCAACATTGGAATGTTTTAGGACCAAGAGTATGCATGTTTAATCATGGCAAAACAGCCCCATGCAAAGGTGACAAATTTCCTCATGTCACAAAATCTACATGTCACAAGACCAAAGGCATAACATGTGACAATGCTTCTACACATCAGAATTTTCAAAATGCTGTCAAAAGAGTGGTAGCATTGACCAAGAGCTGTCCAAGCACAAGCCAACAAAATGGGTGCAAGGCACAAGTGTTGCACCCTAAAATTTGACCAACCGGGTCCCGTATCTGGCTCGATGTTTCGACGCATTTCGCATTAGCATTTACATACTGCATATAGTGCATTTTCTCAATCATGGTGATTTTATCGGGATTACAGCCCTGTTGTCGCTTTTCGGGTATCTCAGACTGGTTCGGGTAATCGGAGTTTATTTTGGGAAGTCGCGCGCTTCCTGGGTGTTTTCAGCTTATGCAGTGATTTTTTGAGTTTTTTTGGGGTCCGGGTTACCGTTTGCTTCGATCTGGTCTCGCGCTCTCTTTTATATTGGTTATTTGCCTTTGTCTGCATTTTTTAGAATCTAATAGCTTCTTGTAGATTTTAAATAGGCCTTATAGAGTTTTTAGAATTTTGTAGAGTTTTATTTAGATATTTTTAATAGATTTTAAATGTTTTTAGAATAATATAGTTTTAAATAGATTTTTCTTTTATTAGTTTTAAATAGATTTTAATATAGAAAGAATATAGATTTTTCTTTTATTAATAATAGATTTCCTTTTATTAAATAGGATAAATTTTCTTAATATGGATATTATAGGATTTTAGAATAAATAGAGTGGAGTTTAAATAAATAAAATCTCTTTTTATAGAATTTAACAGATTTTATTAATAGGGTCTTAATAGGGTTTAATATAGATTTTATTTTAGATAAAATAGAATAGTTTTTAATAGTTTTTAGATATTGATTAATTAGATATTAATTAGGTCTTAATCATTTGTTTAGGTGTAATTAGGATTTATCAGAATTAATTAGGATTTAGATTAGTTTAATTTTCAGTTTAGCATCTAATGGTAGTTTAATTAGTTAGTGGTGGTTTTACTTGCATTTTAATCATGTTTCATTCAGGTAATTAGTCATTAGTGTTAATTCATTCAGTTAATCCATCATTAGTCCATTTTAAATCAGGTTTTTTTGTTTGTTTCATTCCATTTTTCGTTTGGGCCCAGTGGTTCGCAAGGTCCAGAGTTTCCAAAGCCCAAGTCTGAGTCCAAAATCCTTGTCCTTATATAAGCATGGCCACGTGTTGCATCAAAGAGGACGCCACATATCATTTTTACAATTCACCAGATCAAGCCACCTCACACTTCCCTTCTCCCTCTCTCTGCCACGCCACTCAACACGTGGCTTCATGCACGCATTTCCCTCTGCCACCCATCGCCACGCGTCCTCACCAGAACTCCACCAGTTGCATGGCCGGCGGCCATGCAACCACCGCCGTTAACCAATTCCGGCGACCGCAACTTCCTTCGGCAACCGCAACTACCGCCGAAAAATCCAAACCCACCGGAAACTCCCAAGTCCATCGGTTTCATCGCTTTCCTTTGATCTTTCCCCGTCTATCACTGGATTTGCTCCGATCATCCACAATCAACAAACACCATGATTTTTCCAGACTTTGACTGAATCTTCATCACGCGTTCTTCATCTCCTTCGCCGTTCTTCAAACAATCGCCAGAAGATCATCACAGTGCATCCATCATCTTCAAGATCTTCAAAGATCTTTGAAGATCTTCATCAGAACGTTTTCAGAATCATCAAGATCTCCCTCAATCTTCATCCTGTTCGTGTGCTCATCAAGATCTCCATCGGTCGTTTCCAGAGATTCATCCCAAAAGTCATCGGTGATCTTCATCATGTTCTTGATGAAACCTTTCGTCCGATCATCAGAAACCGTTCAAGAGTCGCCATCTTCTTCATCATATAATTTCTCAGTATTCATCAACCTTCATGAAGATTCTCCAGGAATCACCAAACACGCAGATAAACAACGAACACTCTCCTTCCTTCCAGATTCACATGCAAGATCTTCAACCTCTTCTGGAGACTTCGAATCTTCTTCAACGACTCAAGAACTGCATCAACGATCTTCAGCTCGTCTTCAAAGATTTTACCAGGAGCTTCACTTTCAGATCCAGAGAACATCAAATCATCAACCGGTCGTCCAGATCTTCGCATCTTCGAGAGCTCATCCTCAAAGTCATGGATGTTCTTGCGTTCGAGTGGTCATACGAAGGTTGTGGTGTTGTTTGCTTTGATCTACTGTCCGTTTTGATGAGGGTGACTAGATTGAGCAGAGGAAGGAGAAAGAGTGATGACGGCGCTAGGGTGGAGGCATGAACAGTAGGGAGAAAGAAGGAGAAGCATTAGGGTTTCAGAATGAGAGAAAGGAAAGAGATGAAGGAGGAGAGGTCCAAGTGGGTGGGTCAGAGGGCCCAATCCGTTTTTTTTTTGTTGTCACCATCTGTTGGTTTTTTTTGCATATTGGGCCTTGGGCCCAACGAAGTTCCTTACTGCGTCTCCCCGTTTCACTTGCTGCACCCCCCCCCCCCCCCCCCCCCCCCCCCGTTTTTGTTGTATACTGGGCTGGGCCCAGTTTGTTTATTATTTTTGCTGTTTGTACCCCTGTACTATATTTCACCCCCCCCCTGTATTTTTCTTTATTATTTTTTTGTTGTTTTCATTTTCTTATTTTTTGTTAGAAATAGAAATATTGAAAAAAGAAATAGAGAAAGAAAAGAATATTGAATAGAAAAAAGAAAAGAATATTGAATAAAAAAAAAGAATAAAGAATATTGAATAGAAAAAAGAAATAGAGAAAAGTAATATTGGAAAAAATAGTGAAAAAATATATGAAAAGAAAATATATGAAAAGAAAATATTGAAAAATATTTTGAAAAAGAAATATGAAAAGAAATGAGAAAAAGAATATTGAAAAAAGAAGAAAAAAGAATAAAAATATTACTTTGTAGATTCAATATTTTTCTTTAGTATAGATATTTTTCATAGGAGTTTATTTCACATTTTTAGAGGTATTTTTAGAAGTCCACTTGTTAGGGGACTATTTTACATTGGATTTTTCATAGGATAGGTTTTTTAGGAGTTTATCTTTCCGTATTCAATCATTGTAACCATTTTTCAGAATATCAATAAAACGAGATTTGAGCTGTGGTCCCGAAAGTAGCCGAACTACAGCTGCTCTGATTTCTCGTACCAGACGAGAATATGTAGGCATAAGATGCGATATCCTAGCAAGCACACTAACAACTAACTCTTTTGTTCTCTCGCTGCTGTGCGATCGAGACTTTCCCGCTAACGACTGACTGTTACCCTTTTCTCTTGCCCTTGCGCATTTGAGACTAGACCGTAGTTTTTCCCATAGGTTCCCATACCTATAAAACCAGTTAATTTCTCACTGCTGTGTGAGAACACCCTGTTTAGCCGTAGTTAGCCTGAACTACGTAAGCTCTGATCTTCCATGCAGTGTGGAAGTATGTATGCACAAGACGCGAGGTCTTGGCGAGCCAATTTCCCCGTAGTCCCGAACTACGTTGACTCTGACTTTCTCTCTTGAGAATACGTAGGCATAGAGTGCGACGCTCTATCGAGTCAATTCCCTTCCGTTTAGATTTAGCAGCCGTAGATAGATTGTTTTTGCATCCTTTAGACAACTCAAGCAAGCGTGGATCCCGTCGAGTACGACGGACGTGAGGGGTGCTAATACCTTCCCCTTGTGTAACCGACTCCCGAATCCAGGTTTTGGTTGCGATGACCATACCTTCCCCGTTTTTTGTGAGGTTTACTTCGAGCGTTTCCTTTCCTTCCGTTGGGATAAATAACGCACGGTGGCGACTCTTCTGTCAGTCGGCGCCGATTTTTGCAGTAGCGACAGCTGGCGACTCTGCTGGGGATTCCAACGTCCCCTGGCTGCTAAGGACTGCGATAGTTCCTTATGCATGTGGGATCCAACGTCCCCTAAGAGAGTCAATCCTAGCGCTTGTTTGCTTGTCTATTAGGGTTTATTTATTGCTATTATCTGTTGCTGTTGTGCTATTGGGGTGTGACGGGTGTTCTATGATTGAGAGATAAGCCGAACCTGGGCTTGAGTGCACCTTAGACTTAGAGTAGAGATTAGTGGGCGCCTACCAGCTTTGCTTGTATTAGTGTCCCGCGAAATCTACACTCAGACGAGGTTCTTCTGGTTGGCCTCTTGTCCCACCCTTTGGGTGGTTCGGGTTGCTGGTTAGTTGGATTGTCGACTCTGGGAACCGATCATTTGGAAGTTAGCTAAGTGAGGCCTCTTCAGGATTTGATGATGCCACTCCTTCTGGGAATCGTATCGTCAGTCTTGAAAGTCTGTGACGCTGACGACCGCATAGGATGCCATACCTTGACAGATATAGGTCCATACCTGTGAGTGGGGGTTTTTTTTTGCAGGAACCTTGACTTCCAACCTACCCGTTATTTTGGTCTTCTCTTCAGAGCGAACGTACTCCGCCAGCAGCGCAGTAGTATTCAGATTTGTGTGGGGGTTGTGGTCCCGTTGTTTGCTGCATCTTGCATATCATGTGCATAACAGTGTTGCATCATATTGCATATCATCCTCCAGTTAGCCAGAGTTCTGATCCAGCCTTTGTTTCTTGAAGGTGATTACCCGGAGTTTGGATTGAGCAACTGTTGATTGTCAGAAGACCGACCTAGGGGTTGAGTAGATTTGAGCAGAGTCGAGCATTGAAGTCAGCTGAAGATTATTGGTAGCTATGTCTGAAGGCAATTTCCAGTCTCCTAATACCTTGACAAGGTTCACTATGACGTCCAACCCTCTGTATGATTCTATGGAAGACTTCCCGCAAGCGAACAACGTTGCTGCAGACCAAGTTGTACAGCCTTCTATTGAGAACCGAAATCGACATGAGCAGTTTGTTTCCCGAAATGAACGTCCTCCTCCTGTTAACAATCAAGGTGTTGTTTTGCCTGGGATGAATTACCGAAGAGATATTCCAATAGCCAGGACCGAAGATCCAAGAGCTCTTGAGACGGATAGAAAACTCCGAGCGTTGGAAGAGGGAATGAAAGCTTTGAAAATGAAAGATGCTGTTAACCTGAATGCTGTAGACATGTGTTTGGTTCCTGACCTGGTGTTGCCTTATAAGTTCAAAGTGCCGAAATTTGAGAAGTACACGGGAGATAGCTGTCCGAAGCAACATTTGATGATGTTCTGCCGAAGAATGACTTCGTTTGTGCGAGATGACAAATTGATGATTCATTGCTTTCAAGATAGTCTGACAGGGGCATCTTTGAGGTGGTATATGCAGTTAGAGAGAAATCAGATTCAGTCATGGATGGATTTAGCCAGAGCTTTTCTGAAGCAGTATGATTATAATTTAGACGTAGCTCCCCATCGCATGCAGTTGCAAGAATTGTCTCAAGAGAACAATGAACCTATCAGGAAGTATGCTCAGAGATGGAGAGAATTTGCTGCTAGGGTGCACCCACCGCTTCTAGACCGAGAGTTGACAAGCATGTTTGTAGATTCCCTACAAGATCCGTACTTCGAAAGATTGCTTGGACTTCCATTAAGTTTCTCTGACGTGGTAACATTAGGAGAACGCCTTGAGTATGCCATAAGAATCGGGAAAATTCAGATTACTTCAAACGATCAAGCTGGGGAAACTGAATACCCTTATGACTATCAGAGTGAAGAAGGAGTTGTGATCAATGCAGTCATGCCAAAGGTTGAATATCCTTGAAGCGAATCAGTGAATTTTGTTGGTTCTTCATCTTATCAGAGATCAGTACCTCCTATGGCTTGTTACACTGAACAGACAGCCGTGCCTAGGGCACCATATCAGGAATCTTATGTCGCTTCCATTGCAAAGCAGCGAACTCGTGGCCGAGGTTATCAGAATCAGCGTCAGAATCAGAATCGACCTCGCAACAATTTGGAACGAAGGAGAGCTCCTTCTCACCCAGTGCCTATGCCGTATAGCCAGCTGCTACCATCTTTGATCCAGAGCTCTTTGGTGGAACCTAAAGCTCTTAAGCCAGTTCCAGAACATTACCCTCCTGGGTATAATCCCCACTTTCAGTGTGGTTACCATGGTGGCTCTCCAGGGCATTCGACGGAAGATTGTAAAGCATTTCAGGCGAAAGTACAACAATTGATCGACCAAGATCGCATTTCCTTTCGAGAAGGATTTTTGTTTGTTCATACCAACCGCTCAGCTGTCTAGGCTCGTAGACTCGGAAAGTATTCCCCAGCAAAGGAGCCAGTGATTCAGACAGGCGGGCGCCTCGACATTGGCAGTCCTCAGACTTTTATATCATTTGCATTTGTAGTTTCTTTTCTGTTAGTTACTACCTGCTTTTAAGCATTGTATGTTTCGGATGGTGATATTAATAAAGTGACTATGCATTTTTCTGAATTAATCATATCGCTGTCGCTTATTTACTGCATTACACTGACACTTGCATTTTATTCACTCCACTTTATCACTGTGACTAGCAAAGATTGGAGGGAGGATGACGAAACTAAAACTCATAACCGATGATCGTATGCTTTTAGATAAGACCTTACCGATGACGTACAAGGCATTATTTCAAAATCCCTAAACACTGGAGATATAAGGAGTTAGTCCCTTGTTAACCACTTCGAGCCAAGAAGTAGAAGTTTTTTCGGACTTTTAAACCCTCACATCTTAACCCGGGGCAGGGTAGTTGTCAGTTAGCTTGACCAAGCATTCAAGTCTTACAGAGGAGTGTTGTCTTTCAAGGACCAATCAGTTTATACCTTTCAATGGTTAAACCTCACCAATCAGGAGTGAGACAGTTACAATCCTTTCGGAGCAATCAAGACAACCAGTGTCACACGACTTTGTTCCAAAAGAACGAAAAGAAAGCCCGCTAAGTAAAAAAGAAAGAAAAAGCCGGAAGGCTAATACTTAGGCAAAAGTCAGGGCATCCCGCTGGACTTCGAAAGAAAACGAAAAAACGAAAAGAACTCAAAATGAGTTAGTCCAGGCAAAAGTTAGGGAATCAAAAGAACGAAAAAGAAGGGATAGAATTTTTTTTCCCCAGCGAGTCACAAAGTCGTGTACACAGACACCGAAAACGAAGAGGGAATAACCGTCACTCCGAAAAACCTCGTGAATTCCTTAATTGTGGTTCTTACCATTCAACATACCTCTCGAAGAGGCGAGCGCTTGTGCCAGGTTAACTGAACTTTAGGATCGGAGATCATCACATAGAAGGGGTGGGTACAAATCAAAATTTGAGCCAAATATCCTTTGTTTCACGAATCGTGAACCCGACCACGATACAACCCTTAAAAGACCTAATTGAGGTAGGGTTATTCTGAAAGCGCGTTACGATAAGGTTGAGTAACCTGAATCCTTCTTGACTTGCTAGTCACATCCTTGTTGTGTTTTTCACTGACCACGCAAGCACTACGTTTGAACTTTGGCTCATTCGGCACTCAATCATGACATGTAAATGAGTGACAGCTCAAATTTTTTCAAAATCTGCATAACCACTGCATTAAGATTACCATTCGTAAATAGACAGTTTTAATTGCAGGTTAGTAGTTGACAGGAAAGAAATTCCAACAGGGGATAATCGAGCAGGACCGAATAATTCAGCAATCTGAACCAGAATGGTGTATGTTGCGAAGACCTGTGAATCCGGGGCATTAATTTCCAGTAAGTTCAGAATCAGTCAGTCTGAGGATAAGTCCCGAAACATTAGTTGATTATGGGGTAGTATGCTTGAGAAGCAGTTGATCAGAAGTGAGTCTTCTCGAGACCCAATCAGGGGCAATCATCTAGAATGTTGTGTCGTGAAAGCAGATACTTCAGGTGGATAATCAGATCGGGTTAAGTCGCTAGAACGCTCATTCAGGGGCAAGTCAGTTCAGAAATGATGAAACCAGTCAGGGTGATAGGGGTTTAACGGAGATTGAATTCTGTTATCGTACAAATACCGGGGCAAGTAATCTTGAGGTCGTCTCGTAGAGAGCTGTTCAGAGCAATATTCCCAAGAGTGGGATTGGGGCAAATTGAATTGTACTGGGGCAAGTTATACAAGCAAGTTGTTTATCCCCAGCAAGAGTTGAGTATCGGGGAATCGTGTCAATACCCTTATTAAAAACCTGAGAAAGAGCCGTGTTGTCGGTGGATTGTTATCCTACAGTTTAAATCTGTTACGTGTCAAAACTTCGTAACCAAGTCGTTTCCAAAGCCCAGGTCTCGCCTGGCAAACCGGTGACCAGTTCTCGTCTGGCCCATGCTTCCGTAAATACCAGTTCTCGCCTGGTACATGTTTTCGTTTTAACCAGTTATTGTATTGTCGATCTTTTTCTGTAAATACCAGTCCTCGCCTGGTACTACCTTTCTTTTAACCAGTTATCGTATTGTCTATTTGCTTCCCGTAAACATTAGTTCTCGCCTGATGCATGTCAACTTCCAACCAGTTCTCGTCTGGTTGTTTTCTTTTCTTTAACCTATTGTTGTATCAGTTCTCGTCTGGTACGTGTCAGCTTTCAGCCAGTTCTCGCCTGGTTGTCTTTTCTTAGCCTATATCCAGTCAGCCCCGTTGAACGTTCAAAACATAAAAAACCAATTTTCGCTCAATTTTCCTAATCTATTTTGCTATCAGTTCTCGCCTGGTAGTCTACCTTTGAATGCTAGTTCTCGTCTAGTATCTTCCATCTTGTTAATAACCCGCTTTTATCCTAAAAAACCAAAAAAAAATGTGTAAATACCCGATGCAATAATATTGTCACGTTTCCCGATATGAAGCTTAATGAATACCAGTTCCCCAGTTAATGTTTGAATTCTGTATGGACGTTGTTAAATCAGAATTACTCCTCTTCGGCAGTTGAAAGTTGTGTATTGTCCCCGGAAGAATTGAGATTGTATTGCTATCCCGCATCAGAGTAGGATCAAGAGTATCCTCAGCCGATTAAGATTGATATCCTTGACAGAAGGGGCATTCTCCAGCAGTAAGCCGTTTACAATCAACCCCAGTTCGGGTCAATCCCCACAGAGCCCAATCAGTTGCCAATGGTTTGAAGAGAGCATCCCCAAGCAGAGTTGTTTTTCTTTCTCCCCAAGCAGGGTTGCTTTTCCATTTCTCCGGCAGGATGGTTATCCCCAGCGGATTTGGTTTCCCTTTTCCAGCATTTATTTTGTTGAGATGATTCTGTGATATCAGGTTACCTTCAGTGGAATTGACCTTGCCTCCGACATTTATTTTGCCAGACGGTTTGCAGACCTGGTGTTCTCTGGCAGCTAGAGCTTACATTAGCATTTGCATATATCGTTAGATTTGCATCTATCAAAATGCATAGCATATTCATGCCGTACGGGGCATTGCATTTACAAATACATAGCATATTCATGTCGTATAGGGCATTGCAGTTACAAACGCATAACATTTACATGTCATATAGGGCATTGCATCATTTCAAGCATACGCATGTCGAAACGTAGACCAGGGTGGTTACCTATTGGCTTTCGAATTTGTTCACTTGCAGAGTTTGTTTGGTTAAGCTTCTCTTCTCCATCAGCGGAGTGATTTCTTCACATTTGGTTGTTACGTCAGCATCGTAAAAAAAACAAAGATTGACATATATCAAACTTCTGAAGCTTCCGCCTTCGTCGAAATAAGTGCCAGGCAGTTCAATTCAGAATTCCCCAGGAGAGTTTCCTCAGGTTCGCCGTGAACCATGAGTCGACAGAAAAGATCCCATAGTAGATAGGAAGGTGTTTGATTTTTCGAAGCATTATTTCCGAAGAATCAGTATCTGTGGCGTCACACAGGTGATTGATGGAAAAAAAAAAACAGCAGAAAATTTATCAGATAATTGCCAGTTGTTGCCGTGACAACCAGACTTCAGTTTATTAGACGTTATTTCTCAAGCAGCTTTGCAGTTTATTTTTGCGGTTGGCAAATTCCAGGGTTCCATTTATATTCAACCATCTTCTACCTTTGAATGATCAAAGGCTGGGCGCTCTTCAACCATTCAGGTCCAAGCTGCTTGAATAGGGGCAGCTGTTGCACCCTAAAATTTGACCAACCGGGTCCCGTATCTGGCTCGATGTTTCGACGCATTTTGCATTAGCATTTACATACTGCATATAGTACATTTTCTCAATCATGGTGATTTTATCGGGATTACAGCCCTGTTGTCGCTTTTCGGGTATCTCAGACTGGTTCGGGTAATCGGAGTTTATTTTGGGAAGTCGCGCGCTTCCTGGGTGTTTTCAGCTTATGCAGTGATTTTTGAGTTTTTTTGGGGTCCGGGTTACCGTTTGCTTCGATCTGGTCTCGCGCTCTCTTTTATATTGGTTATTTGCCTTTGTCTGCATTTTTTAGAATCTAATAGCTTCTTGTAGATTTTAAATAGGCCTTATAGAGTTTTTAGAATTTTGTAGAGTTTTATTTAGATATTTTTAATAGCTTTTAAATGTTTTTAGAATAATATAGTTTTAAATAGATTTTTCTTTTATTAGTTTTAAATAGATTTTAATATAGAAAGAATATAGATTTTTCTTTTATTAATAATAGATTTCCTTTTATTAAATAGGATAAATTTTCTTAATATGGATATTATAGGATTTTAGAATAAATAGAGTGGAGTTTAAATAAATAAAATCTCTTTTTATAGAATTTAACAGATTTTATTAATAGGGTCTTAATAGGGTTTAATATAGATTTTATTTTAGATAATATAGAATAGTTTTTAATAGTTTTTAGATATTGATTAATTAGATATTAATTAGGTCTTAATCATTTGTTTAGGTGTAATTAGGATTTATCAGAATTAATTAGGATTTAGATTAGTTTAATTTTCAGTTTAGCATCTAATGGTAGTTTAATTAGTTAGTGGTGGTTTTACTTGCATTTTAATCATGTTTCATTCAGGTAATTAGTCATTAGTGTTAATTCATTCAGTTAATCCATCATTAGTCCATTTTAAATCAGGTTTTTTTGTTTGTTTCATTCCATTTTTCGTTTGGGCCCAGTGGTTCGCAAGGTCCAGAGTTTCCAAAGCCCAAGTCTGAGTCCAAAATCCTTGTCCTTATATAAGCATGGCCACGTGTTGCATCAAAGAGGACGCCACATATCATTTTTACAATTCA
The DNA here is from genome assembly GCA_963859935.3 of Lathyrus sativus. Taxonomy (NCBI): domain Eukaryota; kingdom Viridiplantae; phylum Streptophyta; class Magnoliopsida; order Fabales; family Fabaceae; genus Lathyrus; species Lathyrus sativus. The sequence goes on from OZ012736.1 coordinate 172,536,011, forward strand.
CCAGATCAAGCCACCTCACACTTCCCTTCTCCCTCTCTCTGCCACGCCACTCAACACGTGGCTTCATGCATGCATTTCCCTCTCCCACCCATCGCCATGCGTCCTCACCAGAACTCCACCAGTTGCATGGCCGGCGGCCATGCAACCACCGCCGTTAACCAATTCCGGCGACCGCAACTTCCTCCGGCAACCGCAACTACCGCCGAAGAATCCAAACCCACCGGAAACTCCCAAGTCCATCGGTTTCATCGCTTTCCTTTGATCTTTCCCCGTCTATCACTGGATTTCCTTCGATCATCCACAATCAACAAACACCATCATTTTTCCAGACTTTGACTGAATCTTCATCACGCGTTCTTCACCTCCTTCGCCGTTCTTCAAACAATCGCCAGAAGATCATCACAGTGCATCCATCATCTTCAAGATCTTCAGAGATCTTTGAAGATCTTCATCAGAACGTTTTCAGAATCATCAAGATCTCCCTCAATCTTCATCCTGTTCGTGTGCTCATCAAGATCTCCATCGGTCGTTTCCAGAGATTCAATCCAAAAATCATCGGTGATCTTCATCATGTTCTTGATGAAACCTTTCGTCCGATCATCAGAAACCGTTCAAGAATCGCCATCTTCTTCATCATATAATTTCTCAGTATTCATCAACCTTCATGAAGATTCTCCAGGAATCACCAAACACGCAGATAAACAACGAACACTCTCCTTCCTTCCAGATTCACATGCAAGATCTTCAACCTCTTTTGGAGACTTCGAATCTTCTTCAACGACTCAAGAACTGCATCAACGATCTTCAGCTCGTCTTCAAAGATTTTACCAGGAGCTTCACTTTCAGATCCAGAGAACATCAAATCATCAACCGGTCGTCCAGATCTTCGCATCTTCGAGAGCTCATCCTCAAAGTCATGGATGTTCTTGCGTTCGAGTGGCCATACGAAGGTTGTGGTGTTGTTTGCTTTGATCTACTGTCCGTTTTGATGAGGGTGACTAGATTGAGCAGAGGAAGGAGAAAGAGTGATGACGGCGCTAGGGTGGAGGCATGAACAGTAGGGAGAAAGAAGGAGAAGCATTAGGGTTTCAGAATGAGAGAAAGGAAAGAGATGAAGGAGGAGAGGTCCAAGTGGGTGGGCCAGAGGGCCCAATCCGTTTTTTTTGGTTGTCACCATCTGTTGATTTTTTTGGCATATTGGGCCTTGGGCCCAACGAAGTTCCTTACTGCGTCTCCCCGTTTCAATTGCTGCACCCCCCCCCCCCCCCCCCCCCCGTTTTTGTTGTATACTGGGCTGGGCCCAGTTTGTTTATTATTTTTGCTGCTTGTACCCCTGTACTGTATTTCACCCCCCCCCCTGTATTTTTCTTTATTATTTTTTTGTTGTTTTCATTTTCTTATTTTTTGTTAGAAATAGAAATATTGAAAAAATAAATAGAGAAAGAAAAGAATATTGAATAGAAAAAAGAAAAGAATATTGAATAAAAAAAGAATAAAGAATATTGAATAGAAAAAAGAAATAGAGAAAAGTAATATTGGAAAAAATAGTGAAAAAATATATGAAAAGAAAATATATGAAAAAGAAAATATTGAAAAATATTTTGAAAAAGAAATATGAAAAGAAATGAGAAAAAGAATATTGAAAAAAGAAGAAAAAAGAATAAAAATATTACTTTGTAGATTCAATATTTTTCTTTAGTATAGATATTTTTCATAGGAGTTTATTTCACATTTTTAGAGGTATTTTTAGAAGTCCACTTGTTAGGGGACTATTTTACATTGGATTTTTCATAGGATAGGTTTTTTAGGAGTTTATCTTTCTGTATTCAATCATTGTAACCATTTTTCAGAATATCAATAAAACGAGATTTGAGCTGTGGTCCCGAAAGTAGCCGAACTACAGCTGCTCTGATTTCTCGTACCAGACGAGAATATGTAGGCATAGGATGCGATATCCTAGCGAGCACACTAACAAATAACTCTTTTGTTCTCTCGCTGCTGTGCGATCGAGACTTTCCCGCTAACGACTGACTGTTACCCTTTTCTCTTGCCCTTGCGCATTTGAGACCAGACCGTAGTTTTTCCCATAGGTTCCCATACCTGTAAAACCAGTTAATTTCTCACTGTTGTGTGAGAACACCCTGTTTAGCCGTAGTTAGCCTGAACTACATAAGCTCTGATCTTCCATGCAGTGTGGAAGTACGTAGGCACAAGACGCGAGGTCTTGGCGAGCCAATTTTCCCGTAGCCCCGAACTACGTTGACTCTGACTTTCTCTCTTGAGAATACGTAGGCATAGAGTGCGACGCTCTATCGAGTCAATTCCCTTCCGTTTAGATTTAGCAGCCGTAGATAGATTGTTTTTGCATCCTTTAGACAACTCAAGCAAGCGTGGATCCCGTCGAGTACGACGGACGTGAGGGGTGCTAATACCTTCCCCTTGCGTAACCGACTCCCGAATCCAGGTTTTGGTTGCGATGACCATACCTTCCCCATTTTTTGCGAGGTTTACTTCGAGCGTTTCCTTTCCCTCCGTTGGGATAAATAACGCACGGTGGCGACTCTTCTGTCAGCCGGCGCCGATTTTCGCAGTAGCAACAACAAGGTGCTGCAGAAAAACAGCATAGAGTAGTGCAGTAAAAATACAGCATAGCACCTTGCATGGAAATGGAAAGAAAGAGAGTGACATAAGGAAAGGTGGTAAGAAACATTGCCCCATGAAAAAATCTGAAGTGTGGGAAGAAGTGAAAACCCTAGAGTGGAGAGATAAGAGGAGGGGGCTGTAAACAAAAAGGGATCACTCTTCATTCATTCAAGATCAATTCTACACACATTTGCAAAACCAGAAAATAGAGAGAGCTAACAAAAATCCTAAAAAACAGAAAAGATAGAAAGCTTTGCAAACCAAAAAAAGAGAGTAAGATAAAACCAAGAGAACCACTAAAGAGCAAGAGCCTTCACAACATAGTGTGAGGAGTGGAGCACATTCATCCAAAACCAAGGAGGACTTGCAAGAAGAAGAAACTCTTGGGTATCCATTTTCTCAAACTTTTCTCTCTTTATTTCTTTGCTCTTATATTCATTTTGTTTACTCTTTTATGTGTTGTTGAACTGTATATATCATGTAAGGTCCCATAAGGGACCAAGAAACCATTGTCAAGAAACTACGAAAACGAAAGAAAACGTAGAAAAAGTTAGGATTTTGGCTGTCTTAACAGGCTAACGGTCGACCATAGCAGGTCTATGCGTCGATGCATAGCCTGCATTTTTAGACAAATTAAAAAAACTTACAGTATGCGTCGACGCATGAGTCGGCGGGCGCTTACCCGTCAGTCTATCAAAATAGTGTGCGCCGAGTGTATGGTCGACGCATGGTGTTTATGCGTCGAGCCGTGGGAAAAGGCTGAAAGTCATGCGCTGACCCTATGGTCGACTCATGGCTCCAAAACTTGCAAAAAATGAGAAATTTCTGGCTTTGTGCAGTTTGTTATATCTTCAAAAAAAAAAAATTTCTCAAAGAGTTCGCCGTTTTTATTGGCATGTCCCGTTTTTTTAGCCGACTAATCCCATATGTTGTATGATTTTAGTAGAAATGTTGTTATTGTCCTTGGTGACTTTTGATTCCAAAAAACCATTTTCAAAAGCAAACTCTCGATTTTATCGAGCCATTTTTTAACCCTTGTAAGTCGGCCGCCTTGTGCGTCCGCCATCGACCTTGCTCGCTTCACCGCAAACCTTTTTAAAGAATTAAACCCTTGATCTAACGTCAAGCGGATTTTCTCAAACGATTGTTAAGCCTACTCACCATATTTAATAAAAGGGTAAAGTTCTCTTTGTATTGAACTAAAGAGAAGGGATTGAGTGTAGACTTCTTCCTTTCCGAGTGTCGAGATGCTCACTGTAGTGTGGGTGGTTTTGGTACTTGTCTTTCAATACGAAGAAGTTTTCATCCACACCTTTTTCTCCTAAAAAACCTCGGCCCCGTACCGAGTGCATTTTCAAAACACTTACAATAAATAAACCGATTCTCTTTGTATTGAACTAAAGAGAGGGGATTGAGTGTAGACTTCTTCCTCTCCAAGTGTCGAGATGCTCACTGTAGTGTGGGTGGTTTAGACACTCGTCTTTCAATATGAAGACGCGACTCCTTCCACCTATCTCTTTCCATAAATTCCCCCCGCAACCTTTGTCACCTAAAAAACTCGGTCCCGTACCGAGTGCATTTCTAAACTTCTTTTCGTAACAAAAACTTGAATGGTCGTGGAGTGGTTAGGCGTAGGCCTTCTCCTATCCCGAGTGCTTGACGTTTACCGTAGGGTTCTCTGTCGCAAAGCACTTACCATTCAAAACCAAAAAACACTTTAATAAGAGAATGAAGTTCTCTTTGAATTGAACTAAAAAGAGAGGATTAAGTGTAGACTTCTTCCTCTCCGAGTGTCGAGATGCTCACTGTAGTGTGGGTGGTTTTGATACTCGTCTTTCAGTACGAAGACGCTATGTGCGCCACACCCTTTCATAACAAAAACTTTGAGATAAAGAATTGGGTACTACCCGTAGGGGTTACTATCCGAGGACCTATCTCGCCCCTAAAAAATACTTCAACAAATCAAATGTGACATCTTGCCTCGCATGGCGAAAACATATCTTTCGAAAAGGATATGATACGTCCGTTCTACCGCAAACTGGTAATGCCTAAGTCTCCAACGAGCGAGCAGCAATACATCTAACTGCTAGAATGCGTACGATAGCATCATCCATAAAAAAACATCAACAAATCGTAGGCCGAACTACGGCTGCTCTGATTCTTTTCTTTTTTAAGTAAAGATACGTAGGCACAAGGGCCACAATCCTTGTCGAGCACATTCCCCCTTATATCTGTAGTTCCCCGAACTACGTCGACTCTGATTTTCTCATGTCTATCGAGAATACGTAGGCCTAGGATCGCGAAGTCCTACCGAGTCCGTCCTTTCCCTCTTCTTCCCTGTTACGTCCTTTCCCCGTTTCTAAACCCTTTTTCACTGTCCCGTGGAACACTTTTATAACATAATATTTAAGCAAATAAATCACACACGACAAACAAATGGTTCCCATCGAGTACGATGGATGCGAGGGGTGCTAATACCTTCCCCTCGCATAACCGGCTTCCGAACCCAATCTTGGTTGCGAGATCATCTTATCCTTTCTTTTCTTGAGGTTTTCTCGATATTTTCCTTTCCCCTCATGGGATAAATAAAATTCAGTGGCGACTCTTCTGTCCTTTTCCTTTTTCGCCTTCCCCGTCGTTGCGCGTATTTTTCGAGTAGCGACACTCTATACTTGAATTTTATTGGAATTTTGTCAGGCGAAATAATCAGCAGGCCTATGCCTGTCCCGTTCTTATGGCTAGAGCCGTTGAAGTATAACTTCTAGGGCTCTAGTTCGACAATATTCAGGGTATTTTCATTTATGGAGTGGTCGACGATGAAGTCTGCCACTATTTGTCCTTTGACTGCTTTTAGCGGTTTATACATCAGTGAGTATTCACTTAATGCTAATGCCCATTTACCAATTCGACTATGCAAAATAGGCTTGGATAACATATGTTTAATAATATCGAAATGCGATGAGACATAAACATCAACTGGTTTTATATATTGCTTCAACTTTATACATGAGAAATACAAACATAAGCATAATTTCTCTATCTCGCTATACCTAGTTTCTGCGTCATTCAAAACCCTACTAAGGTAGTAAATGGCTCTTTCGACGCCATTCCCGTCCTCTTGAGCAAGCATGCTCCCTAGAGTTTTGTCTGAAGCTGCTATGTACAATCTCATGCTTTTGCTTCAACATGGAGGCGAAAGGACTGGAGGATGAGTCAAGTAGTCTTTGATCTTGTCGAAAGCTTCTTGCTGATCTTTCCCACATTCAAACCTCTCTTTGGTGACTCGAAGCAATGGTGAGAAGGCTTGCGTTTTGCCACTGAGGTTTGATATGAATCTTCTTAGGAAGTTTATTTTACCCAGCAAGGATTGCAGTTCCTTTTTGTTTGATGGTGCTTTCGCTTCCATGATGGCCTTTGTCTTGTTCTGGTTGATTTTGATCCCCTTTTTATGGACTACGAAACCCAAGAAATCTCCCGCTTGTACACAAAATGCGCACTTCAGGGGGTTCATCTTGAGGCCAAACTTCCACATCCTTATGAAGGACTTGCGCAAATGTTCTACATGAGCTTTTCTTGACACCGATTTCACCACAATGTCATCGATATATATCTGCATAAAAGACTCAATGTAATCATGAAAAATTGAATTCATCGCGCGCTGGTAGGTTGCCCCAGCGTTCTTTAGGCCAAAAGGCATCACTACCCACTCGTAAGTGCCTAAGGCCCCTGGGCAACGGAACACTGTTTTGGGAACGTCATCCTCAGCGATGAAAATCTGGTTGTAACTAGAGTATCCATCCAACATGCTAAGGTACTCATGGCCAGCGGCTGAATCGACTAGAATTTTTGCCACCGGCATCGAATACTAATCTTTAGGGGTTGCTGAATTTAAATCCCTAAAGTCTATGCATACTCTTAGAGACCCATTTTTCTTAATGACAGGTACAATATTTGCCAGCCCTTCGACATACCTGGTCGTACAGATGAACTTGCATCGAAGGAGTCTTTCGATTTCTTCCTTTATTTTTTAGAAGATTTCAGGATCGAAATGTCTTGGGCTCTGTTTGACTGGCCTTTTTCCAGGTTTGATTGGAAATCTATGCTCGACTAGATCTCCCTCTAGACCGGGCATCTCGTTATAATCCCAAGCAAAATAATCCCTGTACTCTCGCAACAACTGGATGGTCTCGACCCTGAATTGGGGGTCAAGGTTGGCACTGATATACGTCGGCCTCTTGATTATTCCATCTCCCAAATCCACTTCCTATAATGGATCTTGTGCCAGCATTTTAGCATCGTTAGACAAGGAATCTTTCTCGAAACCCAGAGGCTCATCGTCATAAATGGCGTCGAGCCTTTAACCTTCATACCGAATTTTGTCAGGATGCTCAGGGTCGAAATACCCACCTGAGCCTATTTGCTCATATTCTTCATTGGCTTTCTCAGCCATTTTGTTGTTGGCAGCCTCCAGGGCCGTTTGTAGTTTAGTTTCGGCCACGTAGGACAAAATCCTTTGAAGCGCTATGGCTTCAGTCATCATCGCTAAATTCACTTCCCCATCCAGTGGGGTCTATAGGAAGTTTGCCAAGGTATGGGAGCCTCTCACCTGGAACTTCTTTATCCTAGTGGAAACCGTCGACGGGATGTAGATAATGTGAGCAATACACTTCATCGTTCGGTACAAATTCAAAATTTGCAGGTACGCAGGGGCCTATGTTGGCCAAATGTTTGTCAAATTGCCTTCGATCAACATGGTTTATGGGTGCCTTAAAATATCCTTGATCTGCTTCAATGTTCTCGACAATGCCATATGGTCTCTATATGACAATCCTTTGATGCATTGAAGATGGCACCACCCCCACTCCATGAATCCACTTTCTTCCAAGCAACAAATTATAGTTGGCAGTGGTTTCTACCACCATGAAGACAATTGGGCGAGTAATGGTTCCGACTGTGACATTCACTTGAATGACTCCCATGGTAAAACCCATTTTGCCTTCATAGTTTGACAAAACCATGTTGTGTGGTTTTGTATCAGTCTCATCTTTTCCAATCTTATTCAATAGGAAATGTGGCATTAGGTTCACTGTGGTGCCACAATCCACCAAAGTTTTATTAACAAGGACTTTCTCCACTTTTCCCGTAATATAAAGAGGTTTCAAATGATTCTTCATCGCCTCTATGGGCCGTTCGAAGAATGCGTTTTGCTCTTCGATGTAGCCATTATTCATCACATAGTAGCACACAGGCTTATGAGCCGCCATCTTCTAGTCCCTAAGCATCACTGATATTACATTAACTAAAATATCCAGAGAATCATCAGAGTCTGAATCAAAATTATCAGTCATTTCATCGTCGACCCCAACCGGTTTTCTTTGCTCTTCAACCTGTGCAGGAAACAATCTACGCCCTACAGGTGTCTTCCCAAATGCTTTCGTTCGTCCTTCTTCATTTTCTACAGGGACGTTGGTACTGGATTCTGGATGGTCCCTTTGTGAGCTTTCCCTGAGTGCTTTTCTCTTACGTTGTTCCTGTCTCCATTGTGATCGAGACATGGGATTCTTTCCTTTATAATTTTCAGATACATGGGAAGCTTTTGAATACTGGAACTCCTTCCGATAACTCAATAAAAATCCTCGTTTCACCTTAAAATTCTTCCACCTCTGTTGCCCCTGCTGTCTATTCTCATTAGCTTTGTCCACTTACCATCAGTAGCCTCAGCGTTGGGTTTGAAACTAGTGGGTTTGTTTGTCGGAGGCCTTGTGCGAGGCTCAGATCTCCTTTGGAGACTACTTCGAGGGTCGAATATAGGCCTTTCCTTATTTTGTCTTAGCCTCCGTGTTCCCTCTAGCTTATGTGCGGCCTTTTTGTCGAAAATGGCGTTGCATCAAGGACATAGCATCACACTGGATCCTCTCTCCTGGCAATGGTGGAGGAAAGCAACAATCGATTCTTCCTGCTCTGGATAAGCTTCCCTAGTGTGTGCCCCCTGGTAATTTGATTCGCTATCCCCTACATCTTCGTGCTGCGTGATCTCTACCATATTAATTTCAACTTCTTTGACCAGATTAAGCTTCCTTAAGCCTAACTCCACACCCTTAGTGGCCTAGTCAACTCTGACGAAGTTATCAGCAGTTTCTTTGGTCACTATTGCCCAACCTAGATTGTTTTTGACATTTGAATTTACACCTTCATCCATTTGGTCGAGGTCATCAACGAACATTTTCATACAGTACTTTCGTCCGAAACCCATGGTGACTTTTGCCATTATAGCCTAATCTATGAGATTATCAGTAACTTCTATCATGTTGATTGAAAAATCGCAGCCATCAGTAGCTTCGACCATGTTGGCTTCCACCGGTTCTGTATAATGTGCATCTGCCATCTGCAAAGGGTCTGTGTCGACTTTCATCTGGCCACTAGCCTTCTTTCCAAACTTCAGACGTCCTTCCTGAATCTCATTTGGAACAAGATCCCTGAAAAGGAAACATTGAGATGTTTTATGACCCAAAAAATTATGGTATTTAAAAAACCCTCTTTTCTTCCTTTGTTCTATAGACGGTATTTTAGCACCAGGTGGCACTATCATTTGTCCGTCTTTGACTAAAAAATCAAAGATTTCATCACACTTTGTAATGTCAAAAGTATATATTTTCTTTGGGAACCTATCATTCTTTTCGGATTCAACACAACTCTTCCCCTGTGGGGGAGCCAGTACTTTACAAGAGTAAGGTGGTCCTTGTTTGAGTTCAGCAAGATCCACTTCGCCTTCGTCGAAGTTCACAGGATCATCGCACAACCCTTCGACATTCTCATTATATTCGACAAAAGCTACCTTCTTATTCTTATTAAATTTAGCCTTTTCGTCTCTGAGCCTTTCCAGTTGCCGAACTCGAATAGCTAGTTGGGCCATGTCCCTTAGATACTGGGTGTCCAACTTCTTCCTAATGGAATAGTCGAGGCCTCCAGCGGCCATTTCAACCAGCTTGTGTTCAGGGACCAGTGTGAAACATCTGGCCTTAAGCAAACGGAACCTATTAAGGTATTCTTCGATTGGCTCAGAAAACTTACGCTTCACACTAGCAAGTTCTTTTAAGCTAATCTTGGTCTGGCCCATATAGAAATGTTCATGGAATAAACGTTCTAACTGGGTCCAATTGCACACCGTATTGGGGGGTAGCATGGTGAACCAAGTGAAGGCGTTTTTAGTGAGAGAATTTAGGAAGTATTTTATTCTAAGGCTCTCATCATTCGCTATCTCTCCAGCCTCGATTAGATAATGGGCCACGGGTTTGACAGTGGACTCCGTCGTATCTCCTGAGGACTTGGTAAACTTGGGCACTTTCATCCTAGGGGGTAACTCCGCTTGAAGGATATAATCCACTATAGGGGAAGTTTAGTTTGGCCTGGTGAACCCAGTGTTCAAACCATTTCTGGCCATAATTCTCTCGACCATGACTGCTAGATTATTATCGACGACCATGTTATTTCGTTGAACCTGTTGGACGACATTGTCCACGTCCTGGTTTCGATTCATGATAACCACTCCAGGGTATCTTTCAATTCGACTACGGGAGGACCTATCCTTCCTTGGTTTCCTATATTAGTTTCTGCCATATTTCCCAAGTTTTCTCGTGGGATGTCCGCTATTGGAGCCTGATTTCTGGCTAAGGGAGGTACCCCCATGAATTCAGCCAATCTTGCCAGTTGTACCACCAATTGTTGGTTGGTCTGGGTTGTATTCTGGATTAATGGTTGAAAGATTTCACCCATGGTTTGTGAAAAAGTCTGAACCATTTGCAAATTGCTTTCATCCATTTGCTGCCTTAAACAAACAAATGAGGTGTTGGTCAAGTTGGGGCCTTGCGTCGAATATCCTAAACTCTGATTTTGGGGATTTCGACCCATGTTCACAACAGACCCTGACCCTTGTAATGGCGAAGCCATTGCATGGTCTGAGAATATGGGGGGCGCACTTTGGAGCCCTTGCATTACAATTGTGGGCATCCTATATGGGGGATTTCTTGGTGACTATGAAAACCCGGGGGGAGCAAACTGTCTGGAAGTCAAACTTCCCCCTAACAGTATTTGAGGATTCGACGTTGGAGGCCCAATATATTTCAACACTGGTTGACTATAAGGTCTTTTCACCGTCGACCCAGCCCCAAGTACTGAGGGTGTCGATACTGGCCTCACAGGAAGCACCGTTTGTTTTCCGGTCAACGGTATCAGAAGGGGAACTACATCGTCTCTTATTCCTTCACTAGAACCGTCTCCTTGAAGGCTGGGATTATTTGGCTGGTTCGTACCCGTAGCCATGTTCCTAATGTTTCGTCTTGTCCGTCTTTCTTCGTTTACAACAGTAATTCTACTACTTCTCAGTAACATAAAATGCACTTCTCACGAAAGGACCAACAAGACTGCAATTTTCTGTAAACTTAATTTGTATAAAAGAGATTTTTAGCACTGTCCCACTAGGCGTGCCATTTTGTTTGCCTTGAAAATCAGAAAACAATCGCTGATCTTCCAGATCTAACTTTGGTGACTCACAGGATCGATCAGATTGATCCTAACGACGAAGAGAAAAGAATTGCATAGAGAAGGAAGAAGTTTCTTTGGAGAAGAAGGATTAAGGGCGAAGAGAAAAGAATTGCATAGAGAAGGAAGAAGGGTGCAAGGAAAATAAAAAGACTTTGTAAAGTTTAAAGCAAGTAAAGTAAATTTCATTAAGATAAAAGATGGTGTGTTTACATCATGTACATTCTTTGTAATACTCGCTTTCTCTACGCTCGGATACTTGGAGTAATTCTAAGAGTGATTTGAACAATAGTAAATTACAACACACCTATTTCATGTCTAAGACTCCCTATTTATAACAGTAGAAAATAACTACTAATAACTTCCAACATCACCATCTTTTGCCACTTATCACAATGCACGGATCCGCTGCTCATAAGGTGCCATGTGTCCTCTTAGCCACTTGGCGAACGAAACTGTTCCCTCCAAGTTATTTGAATTTCAAATCTTCAATAAATCACCAAACAGTAAAACGGTCGAAGCCCTTGTGATTTCTCTTCAATCCTGGTGAGTGCTTCGACTACTTTCTTTAGCTGCCTCACGCCTTTCGACCAACCTTTGCTTTTAACCTGTTTTTTAATGCTTCTCCTTAGAATTCTTTATTTTTGCAAGAGGCGTAAAATTTAGGAGCTAACAGGGTTGTGAACTTTTGAAAAGGGGTATTCAAAGAATGATTGATGAGGGTTGTTTGCAGTTTGATAAAATCGTGAAAGAAGATGCCGAGCATAAAGTGAGTGATGACGGAAATGAAGTTGCCACGATTTCCATTCCATACCGGACTATCAATATTTCAGCGCCTGCTAGGCCAACTCTGGTTACCATTACTGTGCCTGGACCCATGCCATAAGAGAGCACTAGAGCTATCCCATGGAATTATGGGGGAGAGGTATTCTGTAACGAGAAAAAGCAAGAATGGCCAGAATTAGCAAGCAGAAGTTCGTCGGTTGAGAACATAGTTGGTGTCGGAGGTATTACCAGAAATGGCAGGGTCTTCTCTCCACCAGAGGTTATTGCTGATAAAAATGACAGGGGTAAGCGTAAGGCTATAATTGAGGAGAATGTTCAACCCCAGGTTGTTGCTGATGATCTTTCAAATGACACAGAGGAATTTATGAGGTTAATGCGGAAGAGTGACTACAAAATTGTGGATCACTTGAATATAACTCCTTTGTAGATTTCTATCTTGTCATTGTTGATGAGTTTGGAGGCGCATCACAATGCTCTTTTGAAAGTCTTGAATGCATCGTATGTACCTTAGGAGATTTCTGTTAATCAGTTGGAGGGGGTGGTCGCTCATGTGAATGCCGGTAATGGTCTTGGCTTTACTGATTTGGATCTGACTCCTGCTCGGAGGAACCATAACCGTGCTCTGCACATATCGTTGGAGTGTAGAGGATCTCTGATGTCACATGTCTTGGTGGATACGGGATCATCCCTCAATGTGCTTCCGAAGAAGGCATTGATGAAGTTGGACATTCAGGGTTTGTTATGCACGCCAAGTGATTTGGTCGTGAGGGCTTTTGATGGATCTAAGAGATCGGTGTTTCGAGAGATCACATTGCATATTCAGATAGGGCCAGAGATCTTTGATGCAACTTTCTATATTCTGGATATCCAGCCAGCATACAGCTGTTTGCTTGGCCGACCTTGGATACATGCTGCTGGGGCAGTTACCTCAATGTTGCATCAAAAGCTGAAATATATGGTGGAAGGAAAGATAGTTACCGTGTGCGAAGAAGAGGACATTATGGTTAGCCGTTTGTCTTCTTTAAAATACGTGGAAGTGGATGGTGAGATCCACGAAACGCTCTGCCAGGCCTTCGAAATAGTTCAGATTCAAGGGAAGTCTCCTATAGAAGCCAAAGGCCCAGAGGTTTCGATGTCATCTCTCAAGGAAGCCCGTGCTATCGTAGAATCCGGCTCGTCTCAAAAGTGGGTCCAAATTCTTGATGTTCCTGTCAAGCAGGACAAGTTTGGCCTAGAATACAAACCCTCCAGTTCTTCTCAGATTCCGAGATACATGAGACCGATGCAGTTCACTAGCAGTGGTGTAATATTTGACAGGATCAATGTTTTTGAAGACGACGAAGGTGACAGTGACTGCGACATGGATGCGTGGATTCGTCCATGTAATCCCGGCCAGAAGCTGTGCAACTGGACTACCGAAGAAGTCATTCATGTTACTGCTGCAGAGTAATGTTCATTGTTTTGATTATGTTCAGTCCTGCATTCTGCCCAAGACATAGTGACCCATGTGTGGGGCCTTCTTGTTATTTGCAATTTATCATTAAATAAAAGGCGTTTCGCATTCAAATTTTGTGATCCCTATTTTTCTTGTTTTTGTTTTGCATTTATACTTAACAGAAAAATGGCAATGTGTTTTGTTTGTTGCATCGCATAATAAACATAACATCCTCATGCAGGTCTTTTCTAGAAGATGCCATCGATTCAGGTTCAGCTATGACTTCGTATGACTTTGATAATCCCATTTATCAAGTTGAAGATGAGACTGACGAAGACGGTGAACTGCCCGAAGAATTAGCCAGACTTCTCAAGCAGGAGGAAAGGGTCATTGTGCCTCATCAAGAGGATATTGAGATTATTAATCTGGGTACCGAGGATAACAAGAAAGAGGTTAAAGTAGGGGCTGCATTAGAAGATAGTGTCAAGAGAAGATTGGTTGAAATGCTCCGTGAGTATAAGGATATCTTCGCTTGGTCTTACCAAGACATGCCTGGGCTGGATACATATATTGTGGTAAGCCAGTTACCTCTCAAAGAAGAATGCTCGCCAGTCAAGCAGAAGTTGAGATGGACAAGGCCTGACATGGCAGTCAAGATCAAAGAAGAAGTTCAGAAGCAGTTGAATGTTGGGTTGCTTGCAGTCACGAATTACCCTCTGTGGGTCGCTAATATTGTTCTTGTGCCTAAGAAGGGTGGAAAGGTCAGGATGTGCGTTGATTATCGAGATCTGAATAAAGCGAGCCCGAAAGACGATTTCCCGCTCCCCCACATTAATCTGTTGGTTGATAACACCGCTCAATATTCTATGTTTTCATTCATAGATGGCTTCTCTGGGTATAACCAAATCAAAATGGCCCCAGAAGACATGGAGAAAACTACTTTCATCACACTGTGGGGGACTTTTTTCTATAAGGTGATGCCCTTTAGATTGAAAAATGCAGGGGCAACTTATCAGCGGTTGATGGTCACTTTGTTTCATGATATGATTCATCATGAGGTGGAAGTCTATGTTGATGACATGATTGCAAAGTCACATACGGAGGAGGGACATCTAGTTGAGCTTATGAAATTGTTCGAAAGGCTAAGAAAGTTCAAGTTGAGGCTGAATCCTAACAAGTACACCTTCGGGGTGAGATCTGGAAAGTTATTGGGTTTCACTGTCAGTGAAAGGGGTATTGAGGTAAATCGTGCCAAAATAAAAGCTATACAAGAAATGCCTGAGCTGAGAACGGAAAAAGAGGTTCGTGGTTTCCTAGGGAGATTAAACTACATTGTAAGGTTTATATCTCATCTTACAGCCACTTGTGAACCAATATTCAAATTGCTGAAAAACGATCAAACGGACAGGTGGAATGAAAATTTCCAGAAGGCATTTGAAAGAATAAAAGAATATCTGCAGGAACCTCCAACACTCATGCCTCTAGTTGCAGGAAGACCACTGATCATGTATCTCATGGTTCTTGAGAATTCAATGGGATGTGTGCTCGGTCAACAGGACGAGTCAGGTAAAAAAGAGCATGCCATCTACTACCTGAGTAAGAAATTCACCGATTGTGAGTCGAGGTACACAATGCTGGAAAAAACATCTTGAGCACTCGCTTGGGCCGCAAAGCGTTTGAGACAGTACATGTTAAACCACACAACCCTATTGATTTCGAAGATGGATCTAATCAAGTACGTCTTTGAAAAACAAGCACTCTCCGGAAGGATTGCCCGATGGCAAATGGTTTTAACAGAGTATGATATTTAGTACGTTTCCCAGAAAGCCGTTAAAGGAAGCGTTCTGTCAGAATATCTAGCGGAACAGCCGATTGAGGATTATCAGTCGATGAAGTTTTACTTCCCAGATGAAGACGTCATGTTTTTGAGGATGAAAGACTGTGATGAGCCTTTACCTGACGAGGGTCCTGAGAGGGCATCTCAGTGAAAATTTGTTTTCGACGGAGCGGTTAATTCATATGGCAATGGAATCGGCGCTATCATTATTACTCCTCGTGATTCTCATATACCGTTCACCGCCCGATTGACATTGCTTGCACCAATAATGAAGGCGAGTATGAAGCTTGCATTATGGGTTTAGAAGAGGTCATTGATATGAGGATTAAGAATCTGGATGTATACGGTGACTCAGTGTTGGTCGTTAACCAACTCAAAGGAGAATGGGAAACTCGTCAGGCAAACCTGGTGCCTTATAGAGATTATGCAAGGAGACTGCTACCTTTCTTCGATAGAGTTGATTTCCATCATATGCCGAGGGCTGAGAATCAGATGGTAGATGCCTTGGCCATGCTAGCTTCGATGTACAAAGTGAATTTCTGGAATGAAACTCCTGCTATCACCATCATGCGTCTTGATAGACCTGCATTTGTGTTTGCCGTTGAGAAAGCATCTGATGGAAAGCCTTGGTATTTCGATATCAAGAATTTTCACAAGACTCAGGAGTACCCATCTGGGGCATTCAGTAAGGATAAGAAGACTCTGAGAAGGTTAGCTGGAAATTTTTATCTGAACAAGGACGATGTGGTCTATAGGAGAAACTTTGACACGGTCTTGCTGTGTTGTGTTGATGAACTTGAAGCAAACCTGTTGATGGAGGAAGTCCACGAAGGTTCTTTTGGTACTCATGCCAATGGACATGCAATGGCTATAAAATTGTTGAGATCTGGGTATTATTGGATGACTATGGAATCTGATTGTTTCAAATATGCCAGAAAATGCCATAAATGTCAGATTTATGCTGATAAGGTGCATGTGCCACTGGCTCCTCTAAATGTGTTAACGTCTCTTTCGCCTTTTGCCATGTGGGGAATCGATATGATTGGAAAGATTAAGCAGATTGCT
This sequence comes from Lathyrus sativus, assembly GCA_963859935.3. NCBI lineage: Eukaryota > Viridiplantae > Streptophyta > Magnoliopsida > Fabales > Fabaceae > Lathyrus > Lathyrus sativus. The sequence goes on from OZ012736.1 coordinate 172,552,315, forward strand.
TCTGATAGACATCGCTTCATTCTGGTTGTGATTGATTACATTACGAAGTGGGTAGAAGCCGCGTCCTACGCCAATGTCACGAAGCAGGTGGTAGCTCGATTCATAAAGAACGACATCATTTTTCGTTATGGTATTCTGGAGAGAATCATTACTAATAATGGTTCAAATTTGAATAACAAAATGATGAAGGAACTGTGTCATAGTTTCAAGATAGAACATTACAATTCTTCTCCGTATCGTCCGAAGACGAACGACGTTGTTGAGGTAGCTAATAAGAATATCAAGAAGATTGTGCAAAAGATGGTAGTGACCTACAAAGACTGGCACGAGATGTTGCCTTTTGCTCTCCACGATTATCGTACTTCGGTGCGTACATCAACCGGGGCAACTCCTTTCTCACTGGTGTATGGTACGGAAGCAGCCCTGCCATTAGAAGTTGAGATTCCTTCTTTAAGGGTATTGTCGGATGTAAAGCTTGACGAAGCTGAATGGGTGCGAACCAGGTTGAATCAACTGAGCTTGATTGACGAGAAGAGATTGGCAGCCATTGTGCATGGCCGGGTGTACCAGAGTAGGATGAAGAAAGCCTTTGATCAGAAGGTGCGTCCTCAGTGCTTCCAGACGGGTGATTTGGTGTTGAAAAAGATCCTTCCTCCTCAGACAGATCACAAGGGAAAATGGACTCCTAACATTGAAAGTCTGTATGTGGTAAGAAAGGTTTTCTCTAGCGGAGCCTTATTACTATCTACCATGGATGGTGAAGATTTTCCGTCCCCTGTGAACGTGGACGTGGTTAAAAAATACTTTGCTTAAAAGAGACCCGCTGGACACAAAAAGAAAAGTCCAGGAAAAAATGGGGCATCCCGGCGAACCATAAAAAGAAAAAGGTTCGGGTAAAAATTAGGGATAAAAGAAAAAGAATGAACCCGCAAAGTTGAAAACCTTAAAAGGAAACTTTGGCAAAAATGGGTATCCCGGTGGATTGAAAACCCGAAAGGGAGATCCAAGAAAAAGTTAGGGATTTAAAAAGCAAATAATCACGGTCTGCGTTCAATCTGTAAGCTTGTGAGCAGTTATCCCGAAGGAAAGGAATCAGTTCAGTCAGTCTTGTCAGAAGACGAAACATGAGGAACATCGAAGACATACAGGTCATAGCTGAATCGACACATGGAGGTTGTCTGTTTCCACATTGTTGACATCTGTATTTTATTTGTTTTCTTGTTTTTGAGCAATTATCTCTTTTCAGGAATTGCATCTGAATTGTAATTCACCTATTTACAGGCCCTTCATCAATAAAGTGCTCACTTCAGTCGAAGAGCTTTCTTTTTCATGTCCGTTTTGTTTGCGAAATGTCTGTTATTTTGGTAAACATTGCAGGTAAAAGCAAGAGGTTGTACAGAGCATAATGAAAGCGCTGACTTTGCTTGATCGGCAAGTATCATGGGTGGTAACTGAGGTAACCATTTCATGTATAGAACATTTCTGGTGTTTTTCTTTGTTGCAGGTCAACAGGGTTATCTCAGCCGAGTGAGATTCCCTTATCCTCAGCAGTTCAAAGTCGCAACAAATGGCAGTTGTTGTCGGCCGGGTATTCCCCGCAGGTTAAGTGCAGTAAGGCATGAACAACGAAGAGGTTTGTTTCCCTATAGCAGAGAATTCGCTTCCCCAGCGAAGTGGTCATCTTCTCTCTGGAAGAGTTGTGTCCCTTCCTCGGCAGAGTCTGATTATCAAGTTTGAAAAGTTGTATCTCCAGCAGAAGAAAGCTTTGTCTTCGTGAGAAAGTGAGTCCCCAACAGGGTAAGTTTGCTCCCAGTAGAGAAAGATAAAAGTGATTCCTTCAGCGGCAGGGTGGTTTTTAAACCAGTTTTCTTCTCCAACCGAGGCAGCGTCGGTGACGCCCTTTCCCAACGGAGTTGGTATTCAGGACTTTTCTCCAGCAGAGTGCAGTGCTGATTCCCTCGACAGAGTAAGTGGTTGAATGGGAGTGTGGAATTTCTCCAGTAGAATGGAGTTCCTAATAGGAGTATCTGATATTCCTCGGCAAGACAGGTTGATACTTGATGTAATCCCAAGTAGAGTGGATTATCTCCCTAAGCAGGATGGAGTTTTCGGGAATGTCAGTCAGGGCTGATTCCCTGAGCAGAGTAAAGTTCATCTCGGCAGTTGGCTGTATTGTTTCCCGCAGGGTCTGTTTCCTCAGCAGAAGGGGTTTGATTTAAGCAGAGGGTTGCTTGTGTTCCAGCCATGCTTTTCGATTCCCCGGAAGAGTTGAATTCTAGAAGGCCATCCAGGGCGTTTTCCTCGACAAGATATGATTTGATCCCCTGCGGAGTGGATTTTGTTCCCGGAGGCCGTTCAGGGCTTGTTTTCCCCGTAAGTCCAGTTTGCGGGCGGGTGCCAACTCTCCCCGACAGAGTTGTTCTCTCTCCCCGGAGGGTGTCTTTTCTCCCTAGCATTTATTTTGCTAGGGTGTTTCTTTTGCATTTGCATTTTTGCATCAGCATCCTCCCAAATGCGTAGCATTTCCATTTCGTATGGAGCATTAGGCCATTTTCGAACATACGCATGTGAAACATAAGTCAAGTTGTTATCTCTGTGTTTCAGGTGTATTCCCCGGAGAATTGATTGTTTCGCTCTTGGTATACAGACCATGGCAACTTTTGGTTAGCCGACGTGGTATCCAGACCCCGACTTATGTTATTCCCCAGCAGTATCATCAAATTTTGGCTGATTATGTTGTTTTGAGGCTCATGTGGTAGTCAGACCTTGATGAGTATTTCTGAGGAATGTCTCTGTCCGTCAAGTACCCGGACTTCGGTCAGTCTCCAGTTGGTGATTTCAGACGTGTGTTTTTTATCCGTTGAGTATGCAGACTCCGGTCGATGTCATCGAGCATCCAGGCTCTGGCAAACTTCATTGATTCATTTTGTCTGTGCAGTGTTCAGACTCTGACAATTTAGATGGTATTCTTAAACTCCCATGGTATCCAGACCATGGCAGCTCCCGTTAGCCCATGTGGTATCCAGACCCCGACTTGTGTTATTTCCCCATGTGGTGTCTTCAGATGTTAATGGGCGGTATCTTGGCAAACTCGGGTGGTATTCAGGCCATAATGAATGTTTCTTCATTGAGTGTTCAGCCTCTGGTTTCTTCGTTGAGCGTTCAGCCTCCGGTTATTTCGTTGAGCGTTCAGCCTCCGGTTATGTCGTTGAGCGTTCAGGCTCCATTTATTTCGTTGAGCAGTCAGGCTCCAGTTTCTTCGTTGAGCGTTCAGGCTCCGATTATGTCGTTAAGCGTTCAGGCTCCGGTTTCTTCGTTGAGCGTTCAGGCTTCGGTTATTTCGTTGAGCGTTCAGGTTTCAGTTATTTCTGTTGAGCATTCCGGCTCCGGCTTCTTCGTCGAGCATTCAGGCTCCGACTTCTCCATCGAGTGTTCAGACTCCGGTGAATTTCCAAATTTGGGTTGCATTGCTTTCTCCGTCGAGTAATCAGACTCCGGTCAACTTCCATCGAGTATCCAAGCTATGGTAAATCCCCAGTGAAGTCGCCAATTCCATGAGTATTCAGGCTCTGGTTGTCGCGTTGAGCATCCAGGCTCCGGTTTTCGTCCGTTGAGTGCCCAGACTCCGGTCATTACGTTGAGTATTCAAGCCCCGGTCAGTTTTGCTGAGCGTTCAGGCTCCGGTAAATCTTGTTGGTTATTTCGTCCATTGAGTACCCAGACTCCGGTCTTTACGTTGATCATCCAAGCTCCGGTTCCTTCGTTCGTCGAGTATTCAGACTCCGGTCAGTACGTTGAGTGTTCAGACTCCGACAAATTTCGCTGATTCCTTCTGTTCGCTGAATATCCAGATTCCGACAATGCGAGGTGTTACCCTCCACCGACATGGTATCCAGACCATGGCACAATTTGTGATGGACGTGTTCATTTTGTTATAAATTTCCCCACAGAGTTACTTAGTTAAGTTTCTCCTCTTCCCCGTGCAAAGTTATTTGTTTAAATTTCTCTTGTTTCCCCGCCAGAGTTGCTTGCTTAAGTTTCTCTTCCTCAGCGGAGTACATAGATGTTTCATCAGTTCAGCTATTTCCGGAGATTTACATCCCCAATCAGGGTTTGCAGTTTATTTCTGCAGGTGGCAAATTTCCGGGTTCTTTGGTATTCAATCGTCTTTTACCTTGATTATTTGAAAGCTGATGCTCTCATCCCTCCAGGTTCAAGTCGATTGAATAGGGGCAGCTGTAGCACCCCAAAATTTGCCCTTTCATTTTAACCGTAACTGGCTTTTGGTTCTTTGCATTTTGCATTTTTTGCATATCATAGCATTTGTTCTCGAGGCATGGGATCGAGGTATTCCTGTGGCTCAAGTTCATTTCGGTGCAAAGATTGAGAGACAGCCCAGATATGAAATTTTAACAGTGTTAACCGGTTAATCATAGCAGATGTTGCCCTGTACGTGATTTTGCAAGCCAATTACACTTGGGGTCCAATTTTGATCACCTTGGAATTCAAATTTTCACTTGGGAAGGATCTAGAACATCTTTAAATTTCAGATTTCCCTCCAAAATCCCATGCCACTTTCCAAGCCAAGTTTTCCAATCCACTTTCCAAACCTAGCTTTGGATCCAAACCTAAGCTATACTTAAGTGATTTACTCCAAACCAAACCATCCAATCTCTCATAATTCAATTCATTTTTCATAATTCACTCTTGAGCTCTCAATTTTCTCTCAAAAATTCTCCATTCCCAAATCCTCACTCAAAGCTCTTCATCATTTGGATTCATTGATTTTGCATTGAAATCAATGGTTTCTTGAGCATAAACCTCCATTTATCATCATCATTGAATCAATTTTCATAATCAATTTTCGTGCAAATTGAGATCTAATTTTGGAACTTGAGTTGGAAGTGCTTATTTGGAGTAATTTGGCTTAAAAGTGTTGATCTTCATTCCTCATGCAAGAATTATTGTGGATCTTGAAGTTTTCTGGATGATTTCGCTTGGATCTGCTCAAATTCAGTTGATCAACATTTACCAAAGTAAATCTCCGCTTCGAAGGTTGGAATTCTCGATCCGATTTAATTTTTGAGCTTATCATGTTAATCTTCATATTCGATTGAATTTTGGTTGATTTCAATCCGTTCGAATTATGATATTGCTGTGTAATTGTGTATCCATGTTGTTGGATCTTTGTTTTCTGTTGTTAATTTTGTGCTTAATTGATAAGTTGATCTGTTGAAACGTTGGATAAGCTGTTTTGGTGCTAGAAGTGATTTTCTGCTGTTGTTTTTAGCTTCTGGTGCAGTGTTAATCGGTTAACCTATATGGTTAACCGGCTAACCATTTCAACCTTTCAAATTTTTTTCAAACGTTAATAGTGTTAATCGGTTAACGCATAGGGTTAACCGATTAACCTGTTCAAAATTCCAGATTTTCCAAACTTTTTAAGGTGTTAACCGATTAACCCTAGGGGTTAACAGATTAACACTGTGCCAGAATTTCATATTTGCTATTTTGCTTGCTTGTTTGCATACCGTTTTGATTCGAATCATCATAGATCAGTGTGATGCATTAGGATTGGAATGTTTTGGATATTTGTCACTGTTTGTGGTTGGTTAATCATGATTTTGTTGACATGTGTGTTCATTTTCCATTTGTTTACATACTTGTGTGTGGTTTGAAGTGAGCATTTGTTTGCATGTTTATTTGCTTTCATCTCTTTTTTTTCTCCACGTGTTTGCATCATTTTTGCATCGCAGTTGAGGTCGAGACGCGCTTGTGGCGGATGCTGCCCCACACATTTTTCCTCCCTCCCACCATTCTAAGTGTTACATTTTCATGTTTGCATTCTTTACTTGTGATTGATCCTTCCTTTGTTCTTCTTGTGCCTTTTGCCATGATCCCCAATAGGATTCCTAGTCCCTCCGTTTAGGATGGGAGTAGGAGAGACATTAGGTGTTCAATCCAAGCATGCTAACATTAGGGTTGTCGCTACCGCGAAAATAAGGTGTCGGCAAAACAGAAGAGTCGCCACCTTTAGTTATTTATCCCACAGAGAGGGAAAGGAAACGATCGGAAAAACCTGACGAAAAGGTATAAGGCAAGGTCATCGCAACCATGTCCGGGTTCGGGAGTCGGTTACGCAAAGGGAAAGTATTAGCACCCCTCACGTCCATCGTACTCAATGGGATCCACGCTTGTTGTGTTTATCTGACGGGTTGGTTTATCTATCTACGCTAAAAGTCTGGTTTGAAAAGAAAGAAAATGACTCGGTAAAACACAGTAGTTCTATGCCTACGTATTCCCATCTCGAACGAGAAATCAGAGTCAACGTAGTTCGCCTAACTAAGGGTTACGGGGGGAAGTTTGCTCGCTGAGATATCGCATATCGTGCCTACGTACTTTCACACGGCGTGAAAGATCAGAGAAAACGTAGTTCGGGCTAAAAGGGAACACATGTTTATCTTTTTTATCCGAGTAGGGTTAACAAACGGTTCCAGCAGTTGGTGTATGCAGCTCGCTCGTCGGAGACTTAGGAGTTTACCGTTTGCGGTAGAACCGGGAGTTAACAAAACACTCCTTATGAAAATGGTTTCTAAGGATTACAGGTCCCAGAGGACAAAAAGAAATTTGATCTTTGTTTTTGAAGTCTTTTAAGGAAGAAGTGTTTTTTATGGATGTCTGCAACTAATATCGCACTAGAGACTATGACCTGAGAGTGAATGCGTCGCATGTCACCCAAAGGGTACCATACTAAACATCCAAGTTGTTGAAAAGAAACTCTCCAACAACCCTTTCTCAAGTAGCTTAAGGCTCGTAGTGTACGACATCAATTAACCTTTATTACTGTATCTTGATTTGTTTGAAGATGAGAAGAGAAAGGACGCACTAAAGGGGAACTAATCCAATCCTAAAGTTGTCATGCAAAGTTGATCCTATGATTGAGGTTAGGAGGAAACTACCTAATGTTATCATGCATGGCTAGAACCCTAATTTCTGTCACGTTCCAACTTGAACAAGAAGGAACGGAAATCCTAGGGGAACATGGCAAAGGAAAGCAACAACAAAAGAAATAAACTGAAAGAAATAACTGTAAGTAAAATGCATGCAATGCAACAATACAAGAAGAAGGAGACAAACTCAACTTCTAGAGCAAGCAAGCCAAAGCAACACAAAACACAGGCAAGGGAGACAGACTCAACCTTCAGCCAACAAGCAAAGCCAAACAGTAACAGACAAGCAGAGGGAGACACACTCAACCTCTGATGCAGACAAGCAAAGGGAGCTCAGCTCAACCTTTCAATGCACTTAGGCCTAAATCAACTATATGAAAGCCTATTCTAATGCAACACACAGTCACACAAATACAGTGAATCAGCAAACACAGCAAACAACCAACAAGCTAGCAACAAAGCAGTCTTCTATCAGTAAAGCAGCCCAACAGTCTGTAGTTGATCTTCATGCCCAAGCTATCCTCAAGAGGAGACTTCATCTTCAAGATTCAAATGATCCACCAAGAGAGATGATAATCAACATCAAGATGATTGCATGATGAGGGGAAGCATGATGGAAACCAAGGGAATCCATCATGGCACTCAACCACTCATCTAAGATTGGTATCCTCAAAGGTTCTACCTTTTGTGATATGCCACACATCCCTCCAAAGGAGGGATGAGGCTTCCACATAGGGACCTTGAATCATAGGATGGGGATGGAATGCACACAAAGCAAACCATGTTTGTGAAAGAAGAAAACAACTTCTAAGGCTCTACAAAACCCAAACCCTAAAAGCTTAAAGAAAGCTACCCAAAGGGAACCAAAACACCAAATCAAGCATCACAATTAAGCATACAGAAGCTCTAACAAGTCTAAAACACTATCGAAAAGGAATGGGAAATTTATCTCATGCTATGGGTCACCATTGAGGTCATTCTAAAGGAAAGGTCATGTTAGAAGCATCCTAACACTAGTCCAATTGTTAATTCTAAGAAAAATATGAAATCAAGTCCTAAAATTCTAGGGAATTTTCTAAGGGATCCTAAGAGGGTTAGGGACCTATGGTAGAAAATTCAGGGACTGAATCTAAAGGGAGAATCACTAAAGAAATTCTAAACCCTAATGTGTGCAAAGGGAGGTCAAAGTGGGGAGGTCTCTATAAACCTAGTCCAAAACAGAACTTAAAGTCATCTAAAAATCACCCTAAAAATCACACAAGCTCCTTAATGTGTCGCTAACTAGCCAACAAAAGATTAGGTCCAAATTCTATACCAAGAAGGAATACCAAAATCAACAAATAACAAGCATAAAATTGCAAATTAAATGAAATCAATAAAATGGAAAAAATGAAAATAAATTGGAAATTGCATCAAAATAAAATCCAAGAATGCCAAAAAAATCAGAAATTAAATGATGAGCATCCACATATTTTTGTTGTATTTTTCTGATCAAAAATGAAATTAATATGAATTAAAATGATAAAAGCAATTAAAATAAATCCAAAATGAAATAAAAGAAATTAAATGTTGAGAAAATATTAGGGGCGTTGGATCAGCTGACTAAGTACACTCATCCAAAGATCCAGGGCATGCCAGCACATTAATTAAACGCTGCGTATTGAGGGTCCAAGGTCCAAACTCAGAAAGAATCTCGTACCACGATCGAAGTACTAAGTTTTCATTTCCAACTGATCCAAGGGCTAGGGTTCACCGTCTACATTCAAACTTCAGATGGAGGGAATCCTTTCACAGTGGCCGGAGAAGACCTTCGGTTGTCTTCTCCGGTGGCTCTGCAACTGGTTTAACACCAAACCTAGCCAGAAAGCACAAAACCTATACCATTCTCCTAGGTTTTTCATCCTGAGTTCAAATCCAGGCTTAGTTTCCATTAATTCTCACTGAAAACTCAAATACGATCAAGAACAGAAAATATGCCAAATCATGGATCATCACCAAACTCACAACTAAAGCCACAGGTCTCTTCCTCATTCTTCGTGGATCATCATGTACTATTCCAATCATGCTAACACCTCAAGATTAGGCAGTTACAAGTCTCAACAGAAATTGTGCCTCCTTTCGAATTGTCATCAAATCTCACAAAACCTATCCTAAAACGATCTAGTCATCTTCCTAAACCTTAACCTCAGTTCAATTCTACCTAGATCAACCTAGAACTAGAGCAATCGTGAAAGTTACCAACCTGAGTTGTAGCTTGAAATTGGAGCAGTTACACTGTGATTCTTGGCTCCAACTTGTGCAGATTCGTTCAAGGATCAATGACGAAGCTATTAGAAACCTTGATTTGCCTTGAAAAGCTCTGGAATGGAAAACACGATTTGCACTTGAATCTTGAAAACTCTCACTGCAATCTCTGGTTCTAGCTCAAAATAACCACCAAACTTGATCTGAATCTCTTTCTGAACTTAAATAGAATGGATTTGAGTGATTTGGAGGCCCAATCTGAGATATCCAAGTTTTCAATTTTCTTCCAAAATTCAACAATGGCATACACGGTTCTGGCTCAGTTCCTTCTCCTAGAAGCTTCTCATGTATTGCTTATGGCCTGTTGAGAATGAATGGTAGGATTGAGTCCTTGTTATCATCTTATGGCCAAGATTGAATGTGTTACTTATCCATGAAGTAACAATGTGAAACACCATGAACCAAATGGTTTTTCTAGTCAAAATGAGTACTCATATGCATTTTCTTGACCTCTTATGATTAAATTTGAATTTTTCAACTTAAATGCCTTTTAATTTCCCCTTTGTCAAGCTTCCATGAACCAAGTCTTGTTCTAAACCAAACCAATGCCTTATGGATACATGGTTGACCTTAACATCCCATTTTGAGCAAGTTTTGTGTTGGACAAAACTTCATTTGAGGCTCACAAGATAGTGAAAATGACCCATAATCCAAGATGACCTATAATCTTACTTTCCCAAAATGCCCCTGACTTGTAAACCTCATAACTTGAGTTCTTCAAATCATATGAAGGACTTATAGTACAATTTGGAAAGATAAGATCAAGACCTACAACTTTCATGTTGGCCAAAAGTTGAGGAGAAATATCCTTCTAGGTCAAACGTTCCTTGGAAGTTGGTTGACTTTTGCAGACAAATTTCACATTCATCTGATGACCTGTAACTTGTCTGGATCATAACTTGAGCTCTATAAATCCAATCAAGGACTTCTAGTACTCACATTAAATCTAAGAACATTATATACAAGTTCCATGTTGGCCAAAAGTTGAGATGAAACTTGTATCTTGAGGTAAGTGGCCTTGAAGCCAGGCACTAAATAGGGGATTTTACCCTGAGAACCCTAGTTTAGCAACTCCTCACACTTTGAATTCTTCTTGGATTGATCTTGGAATAATACCTCATGTATCTCAACACAACCTTCCATGATCAAAAAGACTTAGAATTGAGTCTTAATCTCCTTCAATTGTACAATTGACTCAAGATTGACCAGATGAAAACCCTAATTGTAACACCTTCAACTGTGGCTCTTCACACTTAGCAAAATGACTTGACTGAGCTCCACCATGACCCTTAAGGCACTCCATGAGCTATATCCACATACCCTATCCATGATCAAGGCTTCACAACCCCCTTATGTGTGGAGGCAAATCGCCACATATCACACAAATCTGCAAGACATTGGTAAATGCAGGTTTCGATGATGACAAATTCCCAGGATAGACTGGAAAGTATGAGTTCCAGATCCACTGAACCAGATGCAACATATCACCCATCATATTCTCCTTTTTCTTGTCTTAAATTTTCTAAAATGAATATACTTTGAGTTGACAAAATGCAATCATGATAAAAGGCATGAAAAACTTCAAAGTAATGAAATTTTGCAGGCTTGCAGGACATGGGTCGACCATAGGGTCGGCGTATCCATCAGAAAAAAAGGGAAAATCAGTCACCGCACAAAGCATGCGTCGACCATAGGGTCAGCGCATGAAGGAATGATATTCCAGCGGGTCAACGCATAAAAGCATTGGTCGACCATAGGGTCGGCGCACAAAGGAAAAGAATTTCAACGGGTCAGCGCACGCCGACTGTATGGTCGACGCACACTGATGAAATTTCCAGAAATTCAAAACATCACAGGCCATGTGTCGACGCACAGACCTGTTATGGTCGACCGTTCGCGCGGAAAAATTGTTTTAAATTTGTTCCCTCTCATATTTGAAATACTGTTATGTCCTGAATTTTGTGGGCACTATATATACTTGCTTAAACACTTGTGTCTACCAACATTATGATATTCTTTTGATTCATGTGTTCAAAAACAAGAAGGAGTGAAATAGGTGTCCAAGATTCATCATCTTCATCTTCAACATCTTACAACATTTCAATTACACACAATCATTTTTGAAATGCATTTGTAAGAGATTCAAGGTGATAAGGTTCGAGGCTTAGATTGGAGAATCAAGCTCGGATTGAAGATTGCAACAGGTTCTTTCTTGAATAAAACCATTGGGGTTTTGCCCTCCAAGATTGGTTCGAATTTGGGGGGATTTTGGACGAGATTCTTCATCAACGATCAATCGAGCGAAGGTGATTGTGAAGAGTTGGTCTTCACAAGTCTAGTAGCGGTTTCGGTGATTTTGAAGGGAAGATCTCGGGTTCGATTTGGTGCTGTTGAGATCAGCCGGAGCCAAAGGTTTGAACAACAACGTGTTCTTCAATAAGGTGGCTGGAGTCGGAGGTCCATCAACACAAATCGAAGAACTTGATTCATCTTGAATCAAGGGGCAAGGAGTGAAGGCAACTTTCAACACATTGAGATTTTTGTTGTAATTTTTGATGCTCAATCCTTGTATAAACTGTACATTCAAACAGGTGATATATATTCAATATATCTCAATTCTAGTTTTAGAATTGAGGGCAGACGTACCCCGAAGCGAGGACGACGGGGGAACCGCCTCACCAAATTACTTGTCTTCTTTATTTTCAGCATTTTCGTTATAGCTCAAATAAGTAATTTTTGTGTAAGCTATATTGTCAAAATTGTGATATCAATTGAGTAAGAGATTAAAACGCTGTTTTTAACTCTAACATACAACAAAATGTTGTACTAGGCTGATTGAAATCAGTTACTCAACATAAACATCACTTGGAGTGTATTTGCACACCAAGTGTTTGACATATTGCTTGAACCAAAATTATCTTACTTGTGTATCTAGTTTTGGTTTGATTTTGAATCATTGGAACTAGGTAAACTTACAACTGAAGCAAATAATTGATAAGCATAGTTTGTGTTGTGATTCTATTTTTCTGAATTGTCATAAATCCATAGGCTTACGTATATCCGGTTTTCCAATAACCGTTCGTTTTAGACTATAATTTTCCTTGGCCGCTTCCGCACTTAAAACATTTTTAAAACCAATTTTAAATTGGTAGCGCCGACTCAAATTTTTAATTGGGGATCTATTCAACCCCCCCTTCTAGATCGGTGCTTGAAATACAACGAGATAGAAAATGGCAAACGAACCTAAAGGGGCGTACAATAGGGCTCCTGTTTTCAACGGTGAAAATTATAGTTATTGGAAAGACTTTATGCGTGTGCATATAAACTCCATAGACAGAAAAATATGGAACGTTATCCTCAATGGTCCAATAGAAATTACTATGACCAATGCGGATAATGTAGTTGTGCCAAAGCCTGAAGCACAATGGACCGATGACGATGAGAAAAAATACAATTATGATTGGAAAGCTAAAAACATCTTAATCTCCTCATTAGGTGTAGATGAATACTATCGTGTATCCCATTGTCCTACTGCTAAAGCCATGTGGGATTCACTACAAATAGCCCATGAGGGGACAAACGATGTTAAGTTGGCTAGAATCAATACATTAACTCAAGAGTTCGATCTCTTTTTCATGGAGCAAGGGGAAACCATTGCTGACATGCAAAAGAGATTTACTCATCTCATCAATCGTTTACATTCATTAGGTAGGCCTGTTTCCAATGATATTGCTACTAATAAGATCTTAAGATGTCTTAACAGGGAATGGCAGCCTAAAGTGACCGCCATCAAAGAAGCTCATGATCTTACCTTATTAGATTTAACAACATTGTTTGGCAAATTACAAGAGCATGAACAGGTACTCTTGAGCTTAGACCAACGTGAAAAGATGGAAAAGAAAGACAAAACGAAGGTGAGTGAAAAGAAATCGATAGCTCTCAAGACTTCCTCCTCGAAGTCTCAAGCAAAAGAGCAACATGATTATTCCTCGAGCGACGAAGAAGAAGAGGACACAAACGAAGATATGGGGTTGTTTGTTAAACGGTATAACCGTTACGTGAGAAAGAACGGCATCCAACATTCCGAGAAAAACGTGGTAAACTTCCGGAAACAATCGAGACACTCCAAGGATGATGACTCGAAAGGTAAAAAGACTAGAGGGACATGCTACAAGTGTGGTAAGCCCAGTCACTACAAACCGGACTGTCCAATGAATAAAAAGGGAAAGGACAAGGAATCATCAAAATCACACAAGAAAGCATCAAAGCCTAGGAGAGCGTACATAGCATGGGAAAGTGACAGCGACTCTTCCTCCTCTGATGAAAGCTCTAGTGATGAAGAAGAGTCCGTGAATCTATGCCTCTCCGCCAATCAGAAAAATAAGAAAAAACAGGTACATCACTCTAAATATGATGAGTCCTCAAATATGTTGCATTCAGAATTACAAACCGCATTTCATGCCTTACATAATGAAGCAGTTGAAGCCTTTAAGAAACTTGCTTCTAATAAGAAAATCTTTACGTATTTAGAGCATAAAGTTAAAGAGTCCGAAAAGAAATTAGAGGACCTTAAGGCTTCCATTGTGAAAGGCAATGAATCGGATTGTAAAGACGATAGAAATCCTTTCAATTTCGGGTGTGATACTTGTCATATTTGGCAAAGTGAGGTTAGAAACCTTATGGCCAAATTAAACAAGGCACTTGAACCTAAAGTTACATTTGCTATTGATAAAAAGGATTTTAGAGAAAGTATGATTAACCCATACCAAAAATATGCATATGTAATTAGGGATCGAGCAAGTGAAAGTGTCTCTAAAGTTGATTTTGCTTGCCTATATTGTTGCAAGAAAGGCCACTCCATTGGTAAATGCCGGTTTAGGAGATTTCTTGTTCCTAAAGGCATCTACCAATGGTTGCCCAAAAGCAACCATTTTGTCGCTAACCTATTAGGACCCAATATGCCATTGGGTACCTCCTTGTGCTAATTATGTTTTGACAGGTGAAATGTGTCGAGACCACCGAGAGAAGATGGGTTCTCGATAGTGGGTGCTCAAGACACATGTCTGGAGACATATCATTATTCATAGACTTTGTGGCTAAGAAGAAAGGGTATGTAACTTATGGTGATAACAACCGCGGAGCAATTCTAGGTAAAGGTAGTGTAGGTAATCCCGCCTCTACTATGATTTCTGACGTATTACTTGTCGAAAACCTTAAACATAACCTGCTTAGCATTAGCCAATTGTGCGACAAAGGATACAATGTATCCTTTTCAAAAGATTGTTGCAAAATTGTGCATGAAAATGATAAGAAGAATATGTTTAATGGTTTTAGAGTAAACAATGTATATATGCTTGACTTAAATGAAGTATCATTAACAAGCGACAAATGCCTCATAACTATGAGTGAAGACTCATGGCTATGGCATAGGCGTTTAGCGCATGTTAATTTTGACTTACTCAATAAGGTAGTCTCAAAAGACCTAGTCTTAGGACTTCCCAAAATAAAGTTCACCAAGGATCACCTTTGTGATGCTTGTCAAAAAGGGAAGCAAACGAGGATCTCATTTCAATCCAAAAAGATGATTTCAACAACGAGACCTCTTGAACTTCTACAGATGGACTTGTTTGGGCCGTCTAGGATCAAAAATCTAGGAGGAAACTATTACGGGTTTGTAATAGTGGACGACTTTTCTAGGTTTTGTTGGACCATCTTCTTAGTAAGTAAAAGTGATACATTCGCCGCTTTTGAAAAGTTTGCTAAGCTTTCCCAAAATAAGTTAAATACAAACATAGTGTCCATTAGGAGCGACCATGGAGGTGAGTTTGAAAATCACTTATTGGAAGAATATTGCGGTAACCATGGTATTGATCATAACTTCTCCGCTCCACGCACTCCTCAACAAAACGGGGTTGTGGAGTGCGAAAACCGTATTTTAGAAGAATTGGGAAGAACAATGATTAACGAAAGTGGTTTACCTAAATATTTTTGGGCCGACGCCATTAGTACGGCGTGCTATGTTTTGAATAGGGTACTTATTCGCCCCATTCTAAACAAAACACCGTACGAACTCTTAAAAGGGCGAAAGCCAAATGTTTCTCACTTGCACATGTTTGGATGTAAATGTTTTGTATTAAACAATGGAAAGGAAAACTTGGGCAAATTCGATTCCAAAGCCGATGAAGGTATCTTTCACGGATACTCTCACTCGAGTAGAGCATATAGAATATATAATAAACGATTACTTGCTGTAGAAGAGTCTGTGCATGTTACCTTTGATGTGTCCTACCCGAGAAATGTCGGAAAGGATAGCGTTATTCATGGTGCAGGTACATCCACTGAAGACATACTCAAAAGTGGCGAGATAGGGATTGATCAACCTGACAAAGCCAAAATTGAGGAGGATAAGGATGCACACCGTGATGCAACAGAGGAAGTTCATCTGCCTTCAAACGACGATCTTCCTCAAGAATGGAAGTCATCTAAAGACCGTCCAATTGAAAAAATTATTGGAGACATCACAAAGGGTGTAACAACTCGAGCTAAGCTAAGTAATTTCTGTTATTACTTCGCTTTCGTGTCACAGATGGAATCTAAAAACCCTAAGGAAGCCCTACTCGATGAACATTGGTATTTGTCAATGCAGGAGGAACTGAATCAGTTTACTAGAAATGAGGTTTGGGACCTTCTCCCTCCTCCACGAGGTCATCGAGTAATCGGCACCCGATGGGTGTTTAGAAATAAACTGGACAAGAACAGAGTAATAACTCGTAACAAAGCGCGTTTAGTCGCGCAAGGGTATAACCAAGAGGAAGGCATCGACTATGAGGAAACTTATGCGCCGGTTGCCCGACTCGAGGCTATACGCCTTCTACTTGCTTTCGCTTGTGCGAAAGATTTTAAGTTATTTCAAATGGACGTCAAAAGTGCATTCCTTAACGGGTTTATAAATGAAGAAGTCTATGTTGCTCAACCACCTGGTTTTGAGTCTCATGAGTATCCTGATCATGTCTATTAATTGAAAAGAGCTTTGTACGGTCTTAAACAAGCTCCTAGAGCTTGGTATGAGAGACTAAGCAAATTCTTACTTGATCAAGGCTACTCAAGAGGAAAGGTTGATACTACTCTCTTCATTAAACGTCAAGGAAAACACTTAATTCTTGTACAAATTTATGTTGACGATATCATATTTGGATCCACTAACATGAATCTCGTAAGAGAGTTTGCTAAGCTTATGCAGGGTGAATTCGAGATGAGTATGTTGGGTGAACTCACATTTTTTCTCGGGTTACAAATCAAGCAACTGAAGGAAGGAACATTCGTGAGCCAAACAAAATATTGTTTGGATCTTCTCAAGAGATTTGACATGGCAAATGCAAAAGCCATAGACACCCCTATGCCAACGTGTGCAAACATGAGTAAAGATGAAAGTGGCAAAGATGTTGAGGTAAAAAGCTACAGAGGTATGATTGGCTCGCTTCTCTATCTCACTGCTTCGCGTCCCGACATTATGTTTAGCGTGTGTATGTGCGCCCGATACCAATCATGTCCTAAGGAATCCCACCTAAAATCTGTCAAACGCATACTTCGATACCTATCTGGTACTCCGAAGTATGGATTGTGGTATTCTAAGGGTAATGATTGTTCATTGGTAGGCTTCTCTGATTCTGATTTTTCCGGTTGCAAATCAGATAGGAAAAGCACCAGTGGTACATGTCACCTATTTCCAAACTCTCTGGTCAGTTGGCACAGTAAGAAACAAGTGTTTGTTGCTCTGTCAACGGCCGAAGCAGAATACGTAGCCGCCGGTAGCTGTTGTGCGCAAGTATTATGGCTTAAACAACAACTATTGGACTTTAATTTGAAACTAGAACGTATTCCAATATTTTATGACAACACCAGTGCTATAAATCTTACCAAGAATCCAGTGTTACACTCGCGTACTAAACACATAGAAATTCGACACCATTTTCTTAGGGACCATGTAGAGAAGGGTGACGTTGTCTTTGAGCACGTCGATACTAAAAATCAACTAGCGGACATTTTCACAAAGCCGCTAGCCAATGAGCCCTTCTTTCATATCCGTCGAGAACTTGGTATTCTCGATATTTCTGATCGGGTTTAACAATTGCTACGTTTTTGTACCACTAACAACTATGTTTTTGTACCACTAACAATCACTTTGAGTTTGTTGCAAGTACAAATCTGTGATTAACTAGAGTAGTTCGTATAGAGGTGATATTGCTCCTTTCTCCTTCTTTTTCTTCTCTCTCTTAGCATTCATGACTTGAAATCATCTATATCGTTCTACAATCATGGCACTTATATATGGATATGACTGTTGCTGGTTGATACTATGTGTCTTGAATGCATGTCATATTGTGAAAAGATGAATAGGCATGATAAATAGGCAAGTGTGACATTTTGCATAAATTGAAATTGAAAATTTTGAGTTTTTGAAGGTTTGAGTCGACCTAAACAGGACAATGGTCGACGCATGCTGTAAATTTTTCAAAATTATCAAAAACTGAATAGTATGCATCGACGCATGCAGGGCTATGGTCGACGGCTCGCTTGAAAACCCAGAAATTTTCTCGTTTGAAAACCGTTCCATTTTCCCTCTTCCCTGCATTAAATGTGTTGTGATGCTTTGATATGACATTCATCTTGTGAATTGCATCTAGTCACCTATATTGTCTCCTTGTCTCCTCCCTCTTCCCAAAAACCCTAGCATCTTCCTCTATTAAAGACCCAAGCATTCCTCTTCTCAAACATTATTCCCATTTCATTTTCTTTAAAGTTTCTCTGCAAACTACTCCAAAACTTTTCATCAATGGCTTCCTCTCTCCGCAAAACTATCGGTAAGAGATCAAGAGCATCTTCATCCTCTATTCAGTTCCGGTTACTGCTGTATCTCCAGTCTATGATACGACTACAAATACCGATTGGGTCCAGTACTCATATCAATCAGAAGAACAAGAAGGCGATTCTACAAATCAAGGCTGGGGCGATTGGCAATATACAGGCTGGACTACCTTGGGTAGATTCTATGACCCATATCACGGCTACCCTCAAGACTACCAACCCTCTGAGCACTCATCACCTCCTCCGCCTTCAGATAATTCCGAAGTCATTACTATGATGCAGTCAATGCAGTTAGAACAACAAAACTTCATAAGGCGTCAAGACACTCAGATGGAGCAGATTAGAGCTGACCTCCATGCCCAAAATGAAAGGTTCAATTCTTTTTCTACTCGGCTGGACGCCCGTATTGACTCTTTGGTTGAATCACATGAGCGGCAAGATTGGGAAATCACCAACGCTCTTAGTCATCTCAACATGTCCGTCGAAGCCTTTTTGGACTTCTCGGATCCTTACCACAATCCAGATGCTCCATACCGAGGGAGAGGACGAGGACGGGGTCGTGGTTATCAGATTCATAGTTGCATATTTCATATTTGCTTATATGTTTCAGTCTGTGTACTTTACACTTGTTCTGTATTATCTGTGCCTGAACTTTTATTACATGTGTTCGTCATTATCTATTAATTCAAGTTTTTTGTTCATTATCATGCTTGTGTGTGAAGTTTGGTAATTAACTATCACCTATTGTCTGTACTATGTTATTTGATGCGTTCCTATTCTCTTTTTGATGGTGTCAAAGGGGGAGAAGACAATGTAGAAAGCAAACACCAAAGCCAAGTCAGGATATTGACAGTTCAGGATATTAACAACTTTTGATGACTGTTGTTCTACAGCCTTATAATGCAAAAGAAAGGGGGAGCTTTTGTATACTTATGTGTATACGTTGCATATTTGGTGTTTTAACTGTATACAGGTTGTCATCATCAAAAAGGGGGAGATTGTGGAGGCAAATCGCCACATATCTGTTGCACCCCAATATTTGACCAACATTTCTTTACCTAGCTTGTGTTCATTAGCATTATCATCTGCATTTCATTGATATGTGTGCAGTAGATCAAGAGGTATGATTACCAATCAAGAGCACCACAAGACTTTGAAGCTAGACAAGAAGGTTATTCAAATGTTCAAAGGTTGATACCTTTGTCAGAGAAGTTAAGAGATCCTCAGAGAGATTGGTTGAAACCAAGGTTGTGTGCCTCATAACTTGAGAGTTGTGGGGGCTCCTCAGATGACTCTGAGGCTATGAGGATGGACTTGAAGCTTTGAGAGAGCTTATAAGATGTCTTGAAAGCCATCATGAGGCCTAGAGAGGTCATTGTACAAGTTTAAGAAGACTCAGCCATGAGTGGTGTAATTAGGGTTTGACTGGGTCAACCCTAGGTCAACTGATGATTTGGAGAGGGTTGAGACCTAATCCAAGAGCCATGTGATCATGGATTGATGCATTGATATGCTATAAGGATGATTCCTAGACCAACTCATCATGATTGAGGAGTTTGAGAAGTTTCAAGCTAGGGTTTCTAAGGCTTGACAGTGTAAAATCCCCTAGTTTGATCCCTATCTTCAAGGCAGTTTAGCTCAAGATGTGATTGTCATCTCATATTACCCCCAACATGAATGTTGTAGATCTTGCTATTAGCTTTAATTTGAGTACTAGAAGTCCTTGATAGGATTTGTAGAGCTCAAGTTATGACTTTGACAAGTTACAGGTCATTTGAGATATGTGAATCTGGGGCCTTGAAAGTCACCCAACTTGCATCCAACTTTTGCCCAAGAAGGATGATTCCTATGAACTTTTGGTCAACATGAATGTTGTTCCTAATCTTCTTAGATTTCTAGAGAGTACTAGAAGTCCTTGATAGGATTTGTAGAACTCAACTTATGGCTTTGACAAGTCAAGGGCATTTTGGTCATTTGGAGATTATAGGTCATTTCACGCATAAGGCCATAACTCCTATTTCCAAGCTTCAAATGGAAAAATCTTCAACATCAAACTTGCTTAAAATTATGTCTTAAGGCTAGTAGGGAGGTCATGAGGTGTTGAAAAGGATTGTAGCAAAAAATGGTAAAAATGACCTAAAATGGAGGTATAAGTTAAATAAGTTCAAGTTGGAAATTGAAATTTCCAAGTTACACATCCAAACCATGGCATATAATAGGTCATTTTGACTCTAAAGAACATTTTAGAAACAATGGTTCAGCCACTCTTTTGAATTGAGGCCTAGATCATGAGGTTGCTTTGGAAAATGCTTGCTTGCATAATAAGGTACAAATGCAAAACTCAAGGAAAGGGAATGTACAAGCTAGTAAAGTGTTTTAACACATACCATATCTCATCTAAGGAGAATTTCAGGTCAAGGCAAGTTGCTGCAAGAGGCTTGGCATGAGATGAGGCATGAGATGAGATGAATCCATAAACTCATGGCATGAGAATCCCAATTTCTCATTGGATGATTCCAGATGGTTCTAGATGAGTCTAAACCATCCTATATAGTGTATAGAACTTGCTCAGATGCAAGGTTGGTGAGAGATTAGAGAGGAGAGTGAGATAGCCATTTCAATTGCTTCCATTGCAAGTTGAAATCAAATTCCACATTCTGATCCATTTCCATTTCTTCTTTCTATCCAAACACATTCCATTGATCACACTGAAGCTGTGCATACCAAATTGAGAGCAAAACCATGGAGATTTGAGGAGATAGCTTTTAGATTTTGAAGGTTGCAAGTCATAATCGGTTTTGGAGATTCAGGCTTTCTTGGTCCAATCTTTTGCAAACAGTAGCAAGATCATCATTCAAGGATTGATTTTGAAGTGTTTGAGAGCTTGAAGTGAAGGTTTACCCCATCTGTTAATCAAGATTCGACAGGTTAGTAACTTTTCTTCTACACCATGATTTAAGCATAATTAGGCAGAATTGTTAGGTTAGAACGGTTAGAGACAATTAGGTGATGGATTCTAAGTTTGAGATCAATTGGTGAGGTTTCAGTTGATGACACCATTTTTGTTTTGACCAAGAACACGAGTTATGGTGAGCTATAACATGAGTTTGATATCAAGAATTAACCAGTGTGAGGTGGTGATCGTTCTGAGGTAATTAATTTCAAGAATTGTTAGAACTGAAGTTTGAGCATATCTTTGATCTTGGATCGGGTTTGGAAATTTAGGGTGATTCAATGGATTTTGATGCCATGGTTAGATTCAGGGTGAAATTCTGGACAGATTAGGGTTTTGAATTTCAGTTTTTCATGGAGAATTGATGAGGTTCGAGTTGGAGAAGGTGAGCTTGAAGCTCTGAGCTTCCATGGTTGTTCTTCCCTCCAAACCCTATTCAAATGAAGAAGATAATGTTTTAACCGTTGGATGAGGCGAAGACTTGTTGACTCCATCTGGATCCCACGACCACAATCTATTCTCACGTGTGAAAGGAAATCTGAAGACAACCAAAACGAAGCGTTTCATTTAAATGAGATATTGGGCTCAATTGATATCCCCACCCCCATTCATGGCCCACTTGGATTCTGTACTGATTTTCCTTGCTCTTTGCACCGTTCATTTTCCTTTTTCTTTGTATTTTGTTAATTGATTTTCTGATGACAATTGGGCCTAGCACGTTTACTGTCTGCACCCCTATTTCAAGCCCATATGGAATTTGAACTGAACATAGTTGCTATCTGCACCAAGGTTTTCATATTTTAATTTCTTTTTCTCCATTTTTCATTAATCTTTGAAAAATCATAATAAATAGAAAAATGATGATTTTTGTATAGAGATTTTATCTCCCATTTCATGTTCATGTCTAGAAAATTATAAAACCACAATATTTGCATTTCATGCATTTTTAATATTTTTTGTGTATTTTCTCTTTTAATAGCATTTTAATTCTTTTATGTTGATGCAAAGATTTGTAGAATTTTGTTTAGCTAGTTCCCTCCATATTTTTAGTCCATTCTTTTTAGGATAGTTAGATTAGGACTTTAGCTCCCCTATGAATTTATTCCATAATTTTGTGATTAATTTTTGATTGGTTTTGACTAGATGACATTAGGTTGTATAGAATTAGGTCAATCCTTAACATATGTCCACAATAACACTAGAATTTTGGGTTTCTAGGTCAAGATAGATATTGGGACATATAAGGTATTAAGGGTAGATATATAGGATCCCCTAGAAATTATATTAGATTTTAATATAATAGTATACTATTTTTAAATGATTTTTGTATTTGATGGTTGTTTGTGTTGCCCTTGTGGGCTTGTATTTTTGTTTGCTTTGCTTTGAGGGTTTGTGCTTGGCTTGGTGAGCGTGGTCTTGCTTTGAGGAGCATGGAGGAGCATAGTAGAAGACTTGAGGATTGAAGAAGGAGCTTGAGAGCTTGGGAATCTTGTTTGTTTTGTTGTTGTTTTAGGGTTAGGGATTAGGAAGAGCTTAGATTTAGTTGATTCCTTTCTTAAACATGGATGGTATCTTTCACCTCCATTCCTCCCTATGATTCAAAGTCCTTCCTTGGTATTCACCTCTATCCTTAGGAGGGATAAGTGAAGGTACCTAGGAAGTAGAACCTTTGAGGGAACCATTCCTTTGATGTTGAACCCTTATAGGTCACCTTGGGTGGTCAATAAGCAGTTTAATACCCCAGCTTATCCAGTTAAGTGATTTCCTCTGGTTTGAGTATCTTGAGAGATGTTGAGCTTGAGCTTCAAGATGAAGATTTCATTGAGGAGTGTGTAAGAGGATGATTCCTTGAGCATTGCCATTCCAGTTGAAGCTTGAAGAGCAACAAGAGCAAGTTGATACTTGAGGACCCAATGAAGATCCAGTAAAGACTGAATGAAGAGCTGAGGCTTAAAGATTGAAGGATGAAGTTGATACTTCTAAGTGATTGAAGAGTACTCTGAGAAGCTGAAGCTTGCAGGAGGAGAAGACCAAGTTGAGACTGGTAAAGCAAAGAGAGCTTGAGATCTTGAAGACTAAGTTGATACTTAGGAAGAGGATTCAATTGAGATTGACTGAAGAGCTAAAGCTTGAAGAACAAAGGAAGTTGATACTGACTTTGAAGCTGGGAGATCCTGAAGGAATCAAGTTGATACTTGTGGTTAAGAATGGAGCCTGAAGGTGGAACTGATTAAGGAGCTGAAGCTTGAAGAAGAAGATAAGTTGAAACTTGTGTTGAATGGTTGAAACCTGGAGAAGCAAATTGATATTTGTCAAGAGTGATGGAAGTCTGAAGACTGAGTTGCTGTTAGAAGAGCTGAAGCTTGGAGTTGAGAGAGGAGTTGATCTGCTTTCTTGCCTGTTTTCTTCTCTGTATTGATGTGCCTTGTTTGACTTGCTTGATGCATTAGAATAAGTTCATATCTAGACTAGAGTTAATCTTGGAGCATGATTGCACTAGAGGTTGAGTTGCTCCCTCTGCTTGTACTGTTACTATATGGCTTTGCTTGCGGGTATTTGGTAGAGCCCTGCTCCCTTGCCCATGTGGTTTAGTTTGCTTGATGGCATGTTATTTCTTCTGTATGATTGCAGTTTACTATATTTTGCTTGATAGCATGTTTATGTTTCTGTATGATTATTATTATTCATTCTGGCTTGAGGTTGAGATGAGCTTGTGGAGGCTGATGCCCCACACACATTTCCTCCCTCACTTGCATTACATGCATTTTACTGTATTACTGTTTACTGTTTAAGCTGATGCTTTATCTGTTTCTGTGTATCATTGACATGATCCCTTAGGACTCTCATTTCCTTTGATAAGGAATTGATGATAGAACTTTAGGTTGAAACCTATGCATGCTAACTTCTAGGAGTTCCCTGTTCAAACCTCAACCATAGGATGAATCCTTGGCATGACAACAGTAGGACTTGATAGTCTCCCTTTAGTTGAGCCTGTTCTCTTCTCATCTCAAAACAGCTTAAGATACAGTAATCATGAATGATTTCCCTCGTACGTTACGAGCCTTAAGATATCTGAGAAAGGATTGTGGGAGAGTTTCTTTTCCAAAGTCTGGATGTTTAGTATGGCACCCTTTGGGTGACATGCGACGCATTCACTCTCAGGTCATAGTCTCTAGTGCGATTGAGATTGCAAACACAATAAAAAACACTTCTTTCGTAAAAGACAGAAAACAAACTTCAAACCTTTTTGCCCCGTGGGCCCATAATTCAAAGGAACCTTTTCTGAAGAAAAGAGTGTCGTTAAACTTCAGCGCCAACACAAACAGGCTTTGTCCCTAACTGTTGAAACTGTTGTTTAACCCTACTCGATAAAACAGATGAATCTGAATCCCCGTAATGCGTAGTGTCCCGAACTACGTAAACTCTGATCTCTCATACCTGTTGAGAGTACGTAGGCACAATACTGATGTATTGGCGAGCTACCTTCCCCATAACCCGTCGTAGGTCGAACTACGTTGACTCTGATTTCTCATTCTCTGATGAGAATACGTAGGCATAAAGTGCGACGCTTTGCCGAGTCATTTTCTTTTCTTTTTAAGCCAGCCTTGATAGGTAGATAGATAAACAACCCGTCCAGTAAACACAACAAGCGTGGATCCCGTCGAGTACGACGGACGTGAGGGGTGCTAATACCTTCCCCTTGCGTAACCGACTCCCGAACCCAGACAATGGTTGCGACGACCTTGTCTTACCCTTTTTCGTCAGGTTTTTCCGATCGTTTCCTTTCCCGTTCTGAGGGATAAATAACGAAAGGTGGCGACTCTTCTGTTCTGCCAGCACCTTATTTTTGCGAAAGCGACAGCTGGCGACTCTGCTGGGGATCGAACCCAGAGTCTCTGGTTCTCCGGTTCCCCTGCGAGAGTCAATCCTAGCGCTTGTATGATTACTTGTTGTGTTGTGTTTATTTATCGCATTTTTATTTCCCGCACTTTATTTTCAGTATGATATGATTATCTGTGCTGTTGTGGGAAGGGGCATTCTGATGAGTGAGAAGCCAGACCCAGGCTTGAGTGAACATAGCATTAGTTGTGGAAATTAGTGGGCGCGTGCTTGCTTTGCAGGCACTAGTGTCTCATGAAATCCACGCTCAGACGAGGTTCTCCCGGTTGGCTTTTCTTTCAACCCTTTGGGTTGAGACGGTTGTTGGTTTGGTGGATTGTCGACTCTGGGGACCAATCATTTGTGATTCAGCCGAGTGAGGCCGCTTCATGAGCTGGTGATGCCACACCTTCTGGGTATCGTATCACCCCTCTTGAATGTCTGTGACGTTGATGAACACATAGGATGCCGAACTTGAGTCAGTTTAGGTCCATACCTGTGAGCAGGGTTGGGTTTATTGCAGGAAACTTTGACCTTCAGATTACCTGGTTTTTCTTGACAGCGAATCAGTTTTGTTGGGATCAGAGGATCTTATCATCAGATGTGTATTTGTTCTTGATAGAACAGGTTTTGATCAGAGGATCTTATCACCGGATGTGTGTTTGTTCTTGACAGAGCAGGTTTATGACTGGGGTCTGAAGATCTCATTATCAGATGTTTGTTCTTGATAGAGCAGAGTTCTGGTTGATTGTTCTTGACAGAGCAGGTTTATGACTGGGGTCTGAAGATCTCATTATCAGATGTTTGTTCTTGATAGAGCAGAGTTCTGGTTGATTGTTCTTGACAGAGCAGGTTTATGACTGGGGTCTGAGGATCTCGTTATCAGATGTTTGTTCTTGATAGAGCAGAATCTTATTATCTGATGTTTGTTCTTGATAGAGCAGAGTTTTATTATTAGATGTTTGTTCTTGATAGAGCAGAGTTTTGGTCCTGTATCAGAGGTCCTTATTACCAGATGTTTGTTCTTGACAGAGCAAAATTATGGTCTTGTGTATATGGCCCTATCAGATGGTTGTTCTTGACAGAGCAGATGTGTGGTCCGGTACCAGGGTCTTCTTATTATCAGATGCAGTGGTTGTTCTTGATAGAGCAGGATTATGGTTTTGTTGATACAGAATCTCCACAGCATAGTTGCCTTGATCTCCTACTGCATGATTGCATTTTACATTATTTTGCATACATTTGCATTTCATTAACGTGTGTCTGTGTTGCAGGTACCGTTTTCCCCGATCCAGGATTTCTTGCCTCTTATTGTATCGTTATGGGTTCTCTGAGGAAGACCGTGGCTTACAGGTTCCCTGCCCCTGATGTGGTTAAGCTGACTGGTTTGATAGCTTTAGCAGATGATTCTGTGAGGGATGAGTTTAGAAAATCTTACGGCAAGTTGCTCAGTTTGGTTCGTAAACCTTCTGCGTTCGAGTTGAATGGGTTGCACGCTCTGCTGCAGTTCTACGACCCTCCGTTGAGATGTTTCACTTTCCAGGATTTTGTTCTCGCACCCACGCTGGAAGAGTATGCTGATTTGCTAGGGACGCCTATCAAGAGGCAGATGCCTTTTGTTCATATGGATGCTGAGCCTGATCTGGATGGTTTAGCTCCTTCACTTCATCTAGATGCCTCTGAGTTGGTATTGACTAGTTGGAACAAGGTTCCCGGGTTCTCCTTGCAGTTTTTAGTGGGAAAGGCTCAGCAGTGCGCCAAAGACGGATGTTAGGTCGCGTTCAATGCCATCCTTGCTCTGTGCATATATGGCATCATTCTGTTCCCCAATATGCTCGATTTTGTAGACTTTGATGCATTTCACATCTTCACATCAGGGAATCCAGTCCCTACCTTGATAGGAGATGTCTACCATTCCATCCACTACAAAAACGAGAACAGGAGGGGAAAGAATGTTTCATGCTGCGTACCCTTGCTTTACAAATGTCTTGATAGCCATCTGCCCAAGAGGGGTCCTTTTGTCTCGTCTGCAGCCACAGCTGAGTGGTCTGAGCGTCTGATGAGCTTATCTGCAGAGGATATTGATTGGTTTGACAGAGATAGGTTGGGTACTGAGGTGATCTTCAGCTGCAGCGGATTTCCAAACGTGCCTTTGATAGGCAGGAAGGGATGTATAAACTACAATCCGTCGTTGCTGGTCCGACAGTTCGCGTATGCTTTGAGAGCTCCGCCGAGGGAGGAAGAGGTGCAGGAATCTTTGTACCTCACTGGTCTTCTAGAGGGGGATCTGTTATCCAAGCTTCAGCGCGCCTGGAATGGCATTAGTAAGCGAGGAAAACCATTCCTGGGGAGAAGCAACAATCAAGCCTACCCTCCGTATGTGACTTGGGTCAGAGCTAGAGCAGATGCTATAGGGATGCCGTTTCCTCATGCCAAGCCAAAAAGCCCTCCAATGATTGAAGAGCCTACTACTGTGCCCACTCAGCAGCATAATCAGGTGTTGGCTGAGCGAGATGAATTGAAGAGGGCAAACGAGGAACTGGAGAAAGAATTGGCTCAGCTCCGAAGCGAGAGGAACGAAGCCGTTCATTCCTTCAAAAGGCAAACAGAGCTGGTGAACCGGCTGGGGACAGACCTGACTAAGCAGATAGCCGAGCGTGAGCGCATGGGTCAAGACTTCAAGGCTGTCAACGACGTACTGGCTACGAAGAAGCAGCACTTGGACGAAGCATATCGGAGGATATCCAAGTTCAACTAGCACTGGAAGGCTTCCTTGGCCACCAGGAAAGAGCGGGAGGATAAGCTGATGCTACAGATCTCCAAGCTGGAAGCCCAGGTGAAGAATAGTGAGAAAAGGTTTGATGAAGAAACCGCTCGCAGATACACCACCGAAGGCCAGCTCAACAAAGTTCTCGCTAACCTGAAGGAGCGCAAACTGACGTTTGAGTCCAAGAAGTGGAAGCTAGAAGATTGCTTTGGCGAAGGAGCATGGGAAGGTTCGGTCGAAGGTCTTCAGTATACCATTGTGTGAAGGGAACTACTCGTCGAGGGGTTACTCACTCTGCCAGATCATCCAGAAATGAAGGAGTTGTTGGAAGAGTATCGCTCCCGTGGCCGTACTTGACTATTTATATTCCTTTTGTTTTGATCATTGTTGTATGCTGACCATCACCAGGCTTGTTGGCTGAGGTCACACTATGGATTCCTCTTGTACTCGCTGATGTTGTGTACTGCCTTGATGGGCTTTCTTTATATATGAGATTGTTATTTCCATGATTGGACTCAGACTTCTTCTTATTATCAGCACTGGCACTCAGGCACTAGGATCGGGGGGAATCTCCCTAACACACAGACACACGCATGCATTTGCATGACGAGCGTTTTGTTGTTTTTTCTAACCCTTTCGTGTTTACAGGTTGTCGCAGGTTTTTTCAGGTTGTTTCAGGTTGTTTTCCGGTGGTTCCAGGATTGATCAGAGACCTATTCACCGCTATCCGACTAGAGATAATCAGACCAGGATCATGGAGCAAGTGCAAATTGATGTTCAGGAACTCCGCGAAAGGATGGATCGCTTCATGGAGCTCATGCAGGCGGTCGCCAATGGCCAGGATCAGCTCAGAACTTTGGTTCAGCCTTTGATCTCAAGGGTTGATAGCAACGGCGTACTCCATGGTGGGACTGTGCCTACTCCTCCACCAGTTGAAACTCCGCAGAATGGTGTCCCCGTGACCGGGGGAAACGGCAGTGCCAACGGCAATGTGATGGCCAACATCGGACTCAATACGACGGGCGTCGGTAATGGGAGTCTGGGAGTTAATGTCAATGTCGGGTCGGGCAACGGCAATGCAGGCGTCGGGAATCTGTTTGTGCCTCAACCATGGCTAGAGGATCGTCAGGACGATGTGTTCTCTCAGAAAGGTGCTGAAGGGGAGCTGAATGCTGAAGCACGGCTTAGATTCAAAGCACTTGAAGATAAGATGAGAGATATCGAGAGTCAGAATACTTTGGGCGTTGATATGTCCAAGCTGGGATTAATTGCTGATTTCAAGGTGCCTCCTAAGTTCAAGGTACCTGACTTTAAAAATTATAAGGGCACCACTTGCCCTCGTGTCCACCTGAGATCGTATTACAGGAAGATGTCTGCTCATTCCGAAGACGAGAAGTTGCTGATGCACTTCTTCCAAGACAGTCTTTCCGGGCCGTCCCTCGAGTGGTACATGAGTCTGGAGCCTACTAGTGTGCGCACATGGAAGGATCTTGCTGAAGCATTTGTGCACCACTACCAATACAATAGCGATTTGGCCCCGAACCGGGTCCAGCTGCAGAATCTGTCGCAGAGGAACAATGAAGGGTTTAAGGAGTACGCCCAGCGGTGGCGTGAGTTGGCAGCCAGGGTTCAGCCGCCGATGGTTGAACGTGAGCTCGTGCATATGTTTGTAGCCACCCTCCCAGGGGTTTACTATGAAAAGTTAGTCAGCGGTATGTCTTGGACGTTCTCAGATCTCATTATCACGGGTGAGCACGTCGAAAATGGGATCAAGATCGGGAAAATTCAAGGTGATTCATCCTCAGCTGGAGGAGGTGGAAAGAAACCTTATGCTGGAAAAAGACGGGAAGGAGAAGCGAGCGCTGTGACCAATGCTCGAAGGAAGGGTAAAGGTCCTCACCAGCAAGTGGCCAGTATAAATATCCCGGCAGCTCCGCAGCAGCAGCAACCGAATCAACAGGGATACAGAAAGTACCAGAATCTGGCACCTTTGGCGAACCGTCACTTCGAGACACCGCCCATGTCGTATGTGCAACTATTGCATACTTTGCTTCAGCTACAGTTGATCCAGAAGAGAACCTTGGCGCCCTTGACAGGGGCACCTCCGCCAGGGTACGACGCGAATGCCACTTGTGAGTTCCACTCAAGGGCACCAAGCCACACAATCGAGAATTGCAAAGCCTTCAAGCATAAGGTGCAGGACATGGTGGATGCCAAGATCATCAACTTCTCCGATAATGTGCCTAATGTCACGAGGAATCCTATGCCGAATCATAGGGGAGGCGGAGTGAACGCCATTATCGAAGACGAGAGTGCAGATTTGTTGACTGATGTCAGAGATCTGAAGACGCCGCTTAGCTTCGTTAAAGCTAAGTTGCTGAAAAGAGGGTTCTTTCCAGGTTGCGGAGAGCTATGTATGGACTGTGCCACACGTTCTGATGGATGTGAGCAGTTGGTAGAGGGAATTCAACGTCTGATGACTGAAGGGATTCTGCAATTTAGCCGGAGGGCTGAAAGTGGATCAGGAGAGGTAGTGCTGAAGCAAGCCGATGAAGTCGCCACCATCACCATCCCTCGCCGGCCGATAACCATTTCTGCACCCAGACCGCCCACAATTACCATCACCCGAGCTGGGCCGATACCTTTCGAGAGCACTAACGTTGTTCTGTGGCATTATGGGGCTGAAGTCTACTGCAACGGACAGAAGTTGGAGCTGGAACCGTTTGGGTCGACTGTGGAGAACCTTGCGGGAATTAGTGGCATTACTCGCAGCGGAAGAGTGTTTGCACCACCAGAGGTCGTGGCGGATAAAGCGGTCAAAGCTGATGCGGCCGATAAAGGCAAAAGTAAAGTCGTTGAAGAGGTCTCGTGTGGGGTAGAAAAAGACTTGCTTGTTAATGATGCCGAGGAGTTCATGCGGTTGATTAAAAAGAGTGACTACAAGATTGTAGACCATCTCCATCAGACGCCCTCGAAGATTTCTATCCTGAACTTGTTGTTGTGTTCTGAAGCACACTGCAACGCGCTGCTGAAGGTGTTGAACGCCGCATATGTACCGCAGGAAATATCGGTAAATCAGCTAGAAGAGGTCGTAGCCCATGTGAATGCTGGAAATGGGCTAGGTTTCACTGACCTGGAGCTGACGCCAAAAGGGAGGAATCACAATAGCGCCCTGTACATCTCGATAGAGTGTAGGGGAACGATTATGTCGCACGTGTTGGTGGACACGGGTTAGTCACTTAATGTTCTTCCGAAGAAGGCATTAATGAAGTTGGATACTCGTGGAGTGATTTTCACACCCAGTGATCTGGTTGTGAAGGCGTTCGATGGGACTAAACACCACGTTTTCGGGGAGGTGACCCTGCCGATCCAAGTCGGTCCGGAAACGTTCGACGCGGTCTTTTATATTATGGATATCATGACTGCCTACAGTTGTCTCTTGGGCCGGCCGTGGATCCATGCTGCTGGTGCAGTGACCTCCACGTTGCACCAGAAGCTCAAATATGTTGTCGGAGGTAGCATCGTAACTGTGTGTGGCGAGGAAGACATAATGGTGAGCCATTTGTCGTCCTTCAAGTATATGGAGATGGATGGCGAAATCCATGAGACTCAATGCCAAGCGTTCGAAGCTGTCAAGGTGAAGGACGTAGCTCCTATGGTCACAGAAAAGCAAGAGATGACTCTCTCCTCGTTCAAGGAAGCTCGGGCTGTTGTCCAAGCTGGGTCTACCCCAGGCTGGGGGCGAATTTTGGAGATACCTAACAAGCAAGACAAGTTTGGGTTGGGATATTCTCCTGGAGCAGAAGCTTCTTCTTCTTCTAGCAGCGCGTCTCGAGGTAAAGGGCCGATCCAGTTTACCAGTGGCGGAGTAGTTTTCGAAAGCATCAACGCGGTGTCTGAAGACAGCGGAGATAACGACTGTGACCTCGACTCTTGGATCTAGCCAAGCAAGCTAGGCGAGGGCCTCAACAATTGGTCCGTCAAGGATATCATCCGGATGACAAGCGAAGAGTAATGATTTACTTTTTCCAATCATTGTACAACCCTATGTCCTACCCGGGGCATAGTGGTTTTATTGTCAGGGCCTTGTTGGATTATGTACATGCATTTTGTTAATAAATCAAAGGCGTTTTCTTCGTATTCAAATATTGTGATCTCTGTTATTCCTGTTTTATATTTGTTTTGAAAAACAGTAAAATGGCAATAGGGTTTGTGCTAACCTGCATATCCTTGTTTTAAGTTTAACCCTTGTTATTGCAGGATCCACATAACAGATGACATCGACTCTGGATCTTCTACGGCTCACTTCGACTTCGATTGCCCGATCTATCAAGCCGAAGAAGAGATTGATGAAGACGAAGACCTTCCTGAAGAGTTGGCCCACTTGTTGAAACAAGAGGAGAAAGTTATTCTACCTCATGAGGAGGAAATCGAGATCGTGAATCTGGGTTCTGAAGAACTTGTCAGAAACGTCAGGATAGGGGCTGCGCTGCAGAGTAATGTCAAGCAGAGATTGGTCGAAATGCTGAAAGAGTATAGTGACGTCTTTGCTTGGTCATACGAAGATATGCCTGGACTGGATACGGACATCATGGTCCATCACTTGCCGCTGCGAGAAGACTGTCCTCCCGTTAAGCAGAAGCTTAGGAGGACGAGACCAGATATGGCCGTTAAGATCAAAGAAGAAGTGCAGAAACAGCTTGATGCTGGCTTCTTAGTGGTCACTACTTACCCTCTGTGGGTCGCCAACATAGTGCCTGTACCGAAGAAGGATGGTAAGGTACGCATGTGCGTCGATTATCGGGATTTGAATAGGGCGAGCCCTAAAGATGATTTCCCGCTGCCTCATATCGATGTGTTGGTCGACAACACAGCCCAGTTCTTCGTGTTTTCGTTCATGGATGGCTTCTCCGGGTACAACCAGATCAAGATGGCGCCGGAGGACATGGA
Organism: Lathyrus sativus; assembly: GCA_963859935.3. Lineage (NCBI taxonomy): Eukaryota > Viridiplantae > Streptophyta > Magnoliopsida > Fabales > Fabaceae > Lathyrus > Lathyrus sativus. The sequence goes on from OZ012736.1 coordinate 172,584,983, forward strand.
GAAAACGACGTTTATCACTCCTTGGGGAACATTTTGCTATAAGGTAATGCCTTTCAGTCTGAAGAACGCAGGGGCCACTTACCAACGAGCAATGGTAACTTTGTTTCATGACATGATTCATCACGAGATTGAAGTCTATGTTGATGACATGATTGCGAAGTCCCAAACGGAGGAAGGACATCTGGTCAATTAGCTGAAGCTTTTTGAGAGGCTTAGGAAGTTCAAGTTGAGGCTGAATCCTAACAAGTGTACTTTCGGAGTACGGTCCGGAAAGTTACTGGGGTTTATCGTGAGCAAAAGAGGCATCGAGGTTGATCCTGCGAAGATTAAAGCCATACAAGAAATGCCAGTGCCAAAAACAGAAAAAGAAGTTCGTGGTTTCTTGGGCAGAATAAACTACATTGCAAGGTTTATCTCTCAGCTCACGGCCACGTGTGAACCGATGTTCAAGCTTTTAAAGAAAGATCAGGCAATTACCTGGAATGAGGATTGCCAGAAGGCATTCGATAAGATAAAGCAGTATCTTCAGGAACCTCCAATCTTGATACCCCCAGTGGCTGGACGGCCATTAATCATGTACTTGACAGTTCTTGAGAATAGTATGGGGTGTGTTCTCGGTCAGCACGACGAGACGGGCAGAAAGGAGCATGCCATTTACTACTTGAGTAAGAAGTTCACTGACTGTGAATCTCGTTACTTGATGTTGGAGAAGACGTGTTGTGCACTAGCCTGGGCTGCCAAACGTTTACGACAGTACATGCTCAGTCACACCACCATGCTAATTTCGAAGATGGATCTGATCAAGTACGTCTTCGAGAAGCAGGCTCTTTCGGGCAGGATTGTCAGATGGCAAATGGTGTTGACGGAATATGACATTCAGTACGTTTCCCAGAAGGCCATTAAGGGAAGCGTATTGTCTTATTACCTTGCCGAACAGCCGATCGAGGATTACCAGCCAATGAAATTTGAATTCCCTGATGAGGATATCATGTTTCTCAAAGCGAAGGATTGCGATGAGCCGTTGCCCGACGAGGGGCCAGATAGGAAATCCCAGTGGAAGTTGATATTCGACGGGGCGGTTAATTCTTACGGAAGTGGCATCGGGGCGATCATCACGACTCCCCACGGATCCCACATCCCGTTCACTGCGAGACTGACGTTTCCAGTCACCAATAATGAAGCGGAGTACGAAGCCTGCATCATGGGTCTAGAAGAAGCAATTGATTTGAGAATCAAGAACCTAGACGTATATGGTGACTCGACACTTGTGATCAACCAAATTAAAGGGGAGTGGGAGACTCGTCAATTGAATTTGGTGTCGTACATGAACTATGCCAGAAGGCTACTTCCGTTCTTTGATCGAGTTGAACTCCATCATGTGCCCAGAGCAGAAAATCAGATGGTTGATGCCTTAGCCACGTTGGCTTTAATGTATAAAGTCAATTTTTGGAATGAGGCTCCAAGAATTGTCCTCTCTCGTCTTGATAGACCTGCATTTGTCTTTGCAATCGAGGAAGCCGCTGACGGCAAGCCATGGTTCCATGACGTCCACACTTTCCTTATGACTAAGGAATATTCGGCGGGTGCGTCAACCCAGGATAAGAAGACTCTGAGGAGGCTGTCTGGAAATTTTTATCTCAATCCTGATGGAGTGTTGTACAAAAGAAACCACGATCTCGTGCTACTCAGATGTGTAGATGAGAAAGAGGCAAGTATGCTCATGGAAGAAGTCCATGAAGGCACATTTGGTACGCATGCCGGCGGGCATGCTATGAAAAGAAAGATCCTGAGAGCAGGATATTACTGGCTGACGATGGAATCGGATTGCTTTAAATTCGCGAAGAGATGTCATAAATGCCAGATTTATGCTGATAAAGTTCATGTGCCGCCGTGCCCTTTGAATGTCATGTCCTCCCCGTGGCCGTTCTCCATGTGGGGCATCGACATGATAGGCAAGATCGAGCCCACTGCATCTAACAGTCATCACTTCATTCTAGTAGCTATCGACTACTTCACCAAGTAGGTGGAGGCAGCCTCGTATGCTAATGTAACCAAGCAGGTGGTGGCTAGATTCATAAAGAGGGACATCATCTGTCGTTACGGAATTCCCGAGCGGATCATTACCGATAATGGTTCGAATCTGAATAACAAGATGATGAAGGAGTTGTGCCAGAGTTTCAAGATTGAACGCCACAACTCATCTCCTTACCAGACGAAGATGAATGGCGCCGTTGAAGCGGCTAATAAGAACATCAAGAAGATTGTTCAGAAGATGGTTGTGACCTATAAGGATTGGCACGAGATGCTACCATTTGCACTGCACGGTTATCGTACCACGGTACATACATCAACCAGGGCAACTCCTTTCTCCTTCGTGTATGGTATGGAAGCTGTCCTACCGTTAGAAGTGGTGATCCCTTCTTTGCGAGTTTTGGTTGATGTGAAACTCGACGAGGCAGAATGGATTACGAACCGACTGAACCAACTCAGCCTGATGGACGAGAAAAGGTTAGCATCGATCGCATATGGTCGTCTGTACCAAAGCTGAATGAAGAAAGCTTATGATAAGAAGGTGCGTCCTAGAAGCTTTCAGACGGGTGATCTCGTCCTGAAGAAGATTCTTCCTCCACACTCCGATCACCGGGGCAAGTGGACTCCCAATTACGAAGGTTCGTATGTCGTCAGCAAGGTCTTCTCGGGAGGAGCTTTGTTGTTATCCACGATGGATGGTGAAGATTTTGCATCCCCGGTGAACACGGACGCAGTTAAAAAATACTTTTCTTGAAAGCGACCCGCTGGACAATAAAAAGAGAGTCTAGGCAAAATTGGGGCATCCCGGCGAACCATAAAAAATGAAAAAGGTTCGGGCAAAAATTAGGGATATAAATTGAAAAATGTACACCCGCAAAGTCGAAAACCCGGATGGGCGACTTTGGCAAGAAAGGGTATCCCGGTGAACTGAAAACCCGCATAGGGCGGTTCATGCAAAAGTTAGGGATTTAAAAAAGCAAATGACTGCGTTCCGCGTGTGGACTTTCTTTGTTTAGTGGTTTGGAAGACCTGAGGGCCGTTTATCTGAATCAACCTCTTCGGAAGCTGAAGCGTCGTAGAAGTATCAAAGTCGAGTGGGTCATAGAGGGATCAACTCATGGTGTTCCTCTACGCCTCGTTGCCGACATTTGTATATACTGATGTATATTTATGTTTTATTTTTGCGCGGCTTCCTCATTCCAGGAGCTTGCATCTGTTGTAAAACATTTTTACCCATTCAGGAGTTCGTTATCAATAAAATGTATATTATTCAGCAATTTTGTTTGTCTGTTTAGCATTCATCTGTTTTGTTTGCGAAAAAAGAACGCCGATGTTTTTGATAAAATGCACAAACATAAACTTACTGGCCTAGGCCACTGATGGTTGAAACAATGAATTACTTGAACATTGTCACAAGATGATAACCTTGATAGGTCCCTTTGAGAAGGGTATCTTGTCTGTTTGTTTGTGTTGTTACAGGTGTAGCATATTCCAGACAGTGCGCTGGGCGCATCCCCCAAGCAGGATGATTCCTCCTTCTCCAGCAAAGTTCAGCCGCCTCTCCCCGCAGAGTCTGAACGCGAGATCGTGAGCATTGATATGTCTCCCCAGGCAGAGAAGATTCTCTCCCCCAATCAGACGCATCCTGAAGGAACGTCATCTCCTCAACTGAGTCACACCGAAGTGTGCAGCAACTGATGGTGCCAGACTGAAGACTCCATCGGAATTGAGATTCCCCACAGAGTCGTACTCTCCCCCGAAGCCGGATGATTCCTTCTTCCCCAACGGAATTGAGATTCCCCAGCAAGTAGAATGATTTCTCCTTCCTCAGCCGAGTTTGCAGACCCCCAAGAGAGCCGAGTCCTTGGAAGCCGCTTATACCATGATTGGTTTTCCCCAGTAGAGTGTGGAATAGCTGATGCTATGTTTCCCCGCCAGAGTCGTTATCTCCAGGGAAGTACTCGTGAAGGCAGTGCAGTTTATTCCCGCGATTGACATCGCTTTCCCTCAGCAGGTCCAGGTTCCCGTAGAGCTTCGTCCCCCTGCGGCAGTCAACTGAAGTTTGTTTCCCCTGCGGAGTCCAATTGAGATTGGTGTGACCGTGTTCTCCTCAGCAGGATGATTCCTCTATCGGAGTAGTTCTTTCTCCTTGACAGGAGGATTCTCCCTTCGGCATTTATTTTGCTGACGGGATCGCATCATTGTGCATGACTGCATAGCATTTATCATAAACGTATAGCATTTCCACCGTGTGGAGCATCGCGCCATTGCTGAAGCATATGCATAATAAGCATGATCTAGGTTGTTACCGTTCTTGTTTTGCAGGTGTTCCGCCGCATAATTGATTGCTCAAGATGATTCTTGAATTCTCCCCAGCGAAGTCTTCCTGCTCAAGATGATTCTTGAATTCCCCAGCGAGGTCGCTTGCTTAAGATGATTCTTAAGACCCCAGTACAGTCGCCAGAGTTGGTTGCTCAAGTTGATACTTGAAGTCCCCGGCAGAGTGCTTGCTCAGGATGATTCCTGAAATCTCCAGCAGGGTTATCGGTTCAAGATGATTCTTGAAGTCCTCAGCAGAGTTGATTCATCCAGAATGATTTCTGGATCCCCGAAGCGGAGTTACTTGATAGTTCTCCAGAATCCCCAGCGGAAGTGCGTCACCCCCAGCAGGTTTCTGAACAGCGAAGTTGAAACTTCCCTCGAAGACTTCATGATTGAAGTCCGACCGTGTTAGCAAAGCGGTTCTCTTAGCTGATGTGGAGTGCCTGATGGCAGAAGTTTAGGTATCCCCAATTGGTTCATGATTGACCAAGAATTCTATTCCCGATGAAGTCCGGCTGATGCCCGAACGTTTTCTTCGAATGCCCGATGGCATGATCAACATGATTGTTGACTTGATGAGTCCCGAGGAATCGTGATGCCTGATGGCATGATCGACCATGTATTACCGGTTACCGTGTGACCAAGTCTCCAGCTAGTTGCCGTGCAGCTATTATTTCAGTTCTCGAAGATTTGTTCCCCTCAGAGTACTGTGTACTTGTGCAGTTGGCAAATTTCCGGGTTTATCGGTATTCAAACGTCTCGCACCTTGATTGGATGAGAGTCGTTCGCTCCTCACCCAGTTAGGTTTAAGTCGTTTGAATAGGGGCAGATGTTGCACCCCAAAATTTGACCAACATTTCTTTACCTAGCTTGTGTTCATTAGCATTATCATCTGCATTTCATTGATATGTGTGCAGTAGATCAAGAGGTATGATTACCAATTAAGAGCACCACAAGACTTTGAAGCTATCCAAGAAGGTTATTCAAATGTTCAAAGGTTGATACCTTTGTCAGAGAAGTTAAGAGATCCTCAGAGAGATTGGTTGAAACCAAGGTTGTGTGCCTCATAACTTGAGAGTTATGGGGGCTCCTCAGATGATTCTGAGGCTATGAGGATGGACTTGAAGCTTTGAGAGAGCTTATAAGATGTCTTGAAAGCCATCATGAGGCCTAGAGAGGTCATTGTACAAGTTTAAGAAGACTCAGCCATGAGTGGTGTAATTAGGGTTTGACTGGGTCAACCCTAGGTCGACTGATGATTTGGAGAGGGTTGAGACCTAATCCAGGAGCCATGTGATCATGGATTGATGCATTGATATGCTATAAGGATGATTCATAGACCAACTCATCATGATTGAGGAGTTTGAGAAGTTTCAAGCTAGGGTTTCTAAGGCTTGACAGTGTAAAATCCCCTAGTTTGATCCCTATCTTCAAGGCAGTTTAGCTCAAGATGTGATTGTCATCCCATCTTACCCCCAACATGAATGTTGTAGAGCTTGCTCTTAGCTCTAAGTTGAGTACTAGAAGTCCTTGATAGGATTTGTAGAGCTCAAGTTATGACTTTGACAAGTTACAGGTCATCTGAGATATGTGAATCTGGGGCCTTGAAAGTCACCCAAATTGCATCCAACTTTTGCCCAAGAAGGATGATTCCTATGAACTTTTGGTCAACATGAATGTTTTTCCTCATCTTCTTAGCTTTCTAAAGAGTACTAGAAGTCCTTGATATGATTTGTAGAACCCAACTTATGGCTTTGATAAGTCAAGGGCATTTTGGTCATTTGAAGATAATAGGTCATTTCAAGCATAAGGCCATAACTCCTATTTCCAAGCTTCAAATGGAAAAATCTTCAACATCAAACTTGCTTAAAATGATGTTTTAAGGCTAGTAGGGAGGTCATGAGGTGTTGAAAAGGCTTGTAGAAAAAATGGTAAAAATGACCTAAAATGGAGGCATAAGTTAAATAAGTTCAAGTTGGAAATTGAAATTTCCAAGTTACACATCCAAACCATGGCATATAATAGGTCATTTTGACTCTAAAGAACATTTTAGAAACAATGGTTCAGCCACTCTTTTGAATTGAGGCCTAGATCATGGGGTTACTTTGGAAAATGCTTGCTTGCATAATAAGGTACAAATGCAAAACTCAAGGAAAGGGAATGTACAAGCTAGTAAAGTGTTTTAACACATCCCATATCTCATCTAAGGAGAATTTCAGGTCAAGGCAAGTTGCTGCAAGAGGCTTGGCATGAGATGAGGCATGAGATGAGATGAATCCATAAACTCATGGCATGAGAATCCCAATTTCTCATTGGATGATTCCAGATGGTTCTAGATGAGTCTAAACCATCCTATATAGTGTATAGAACTTGCTCAGATGCAAGGTTGGTGAGAGATTAGAGAGGAGAGTGAGATAGCCATTTCAATTGCTTCCATTGCAAGTTGAAATCAAATTCCACATTCTGATCCATTTCCATTTCTTCTTTCTATCCAAACACATTCCATTGATCACACTGAAGCTGTGCATACCAAATTGAGAGCAAAACCATGGAGATTTGAGGAGATAGCTTTTGGATTTTGAAGGTTGCAAGTCATAATCGGTTTTGGAGATTCAGGCTTTCTTGGTCCAATCTTTTGCAAACAGTAGCAAGATCATCATTCAAGGATTGATTGTGAAGAGTTTGAGAGCTTGAAGTGAAGGTTTACCCCATCTGTTAATCAAGATTCGACAGGTTAGTAACTTTTCTTCTACACCATGATTTAAGCATAATTAGGCAGAATTGTTAGGTTAGAACGGTTAGAGACAATTAGGTGATGGATTCTGGGAAGTTTGAGATCAATTGGTGAGGTTTCAGTTGATGACACCATTTTTGTTTTGACCAAGAACACGAGTTATGGTGAGCTATAACATGAGTTTGATATCAAGAATTAACCAGTGTGAGGTGGTGATCGTTCTGAGGTAATTAATTTCAAGAATTGTTAGAACTGAAGTTTGAGCATATCTTTGATCTTGGACCGGGTTTGGAAATTTAGGGTGATTCAATGGATTTTGATGCCATGGTTAGATTCAGGGTGAAATTCTGGACAGATTAGGGTTTTGAATTTCAGTTTTTCATGGAGAATTGATGAGGTTCGAGTTGGAGAAGGTGAGCTTGTAGCTCTGAGCTTCCATGGCTGTTCTTCCCTCCAAACCCTATTCAAATGAAGAAGACAATGTTTTAACCGTTGGATGAGGCGAAGACTTGTTGACTCCATCTGGATCCCACGGCCATGATCTATTCTCACGTGTGAAAGGAAATCTGAAGACAACCAAAACGAAGCGTTTCATTTAAATGAGATATTGGGCTCAATTGATATCCCCACCCCATTCATGGCCCACTTGGATTTTGTACTGATTTTCCTTGCTCTTTGCACCGTTCATTTTCCTTTTTCTTTGTATTTTGTTAATTGATTTTCTGATGACAATTGGGCCTAGCACGTTTACTGTCTGCACCCCTATTTCAAGCCCATATGGAATTTGAACTGAACATAGTTGCTATCTGCACCAAGGTTTTCATATTTTAATTTCTTTTTCTCCATTTTTCATTAATCTTTGAAAAATCATAATAAATAGAAAAATGATGATTTTTGTATGGGGATTTTTTTCACCCATTTCATGTTCATGTCTACAAAATTATAAAACCACAATATTTGCATTTCATGCATTTTTAATATTTTTTGTGTATTTTCTCTTTTAATAGCATTTTAATTATTTTATGTTGATGCATAGATTTGTTGAATTTTGTTTAGCTAGTTCCCTCGATATTTTTAGGCCATTCTTTTTAGGATAGTTAGATTAGGACTTTAGATCCCTTCTGGATTTATTCCATAATTTTGTGAATAATATTTGATTGGTTTTGACTAGATGACATTAGGTTGTATAGAATTAGGTCAATCCTTAATATATGTCCACAATAACACTAGAATTTTGGGTTTCTAGGTCAAGATAGATATTGGGACATATAGGGTATTAAGGGTAGATATATAGGATCCCCTAGAAATTATATTAGATTTAATATAATAGTATACTATTTTTAAATGATTTTTGTAGTTGATGGTTGTTTGTGTTGCCCTTGTGGGCTTGTATTTTTGTTTGCTTTGCTTTGAGGGTTTGTGCTTGGCTTGGTGAGCTTGGTCTTGCTTTGAGGAGCATGGAGGAGCATAGTAGAAGACTTGAGGATTGAAGAAGGAGCTTGAGAGCTTGGGAATCTTGTTTGTTTTGTTTTTGTTTTAGGGTTAGGGATTAGGAAGAGCTTAGATTTAGTTGATTCCTTTCTTAAACATGGATGGTATCTTTCACCTCCATTCCTCCCTATGATTCAAAGTCCTTCCTTGGTATTCACCTCTCTCCTTAGGAGGGATAAGTGAAGGTACCTAGGAAGTAGAACCTTTGAGGGAACCATTTCTTTGATGTTGAACCCTTATAGGTCACCTTGGGTGGTCAATAAGCAGTTTAATACCCTAGCTTATCCAGTTAAGTGATTTCCTCTGGTTTGAGTATCTTGAGAGATGTTGGGCTTGAGCTTGAATATGAAGACTTCATTGAGGAGTGTGGAAGAGGATGATTCCTTGAGCATTGCCATTCCAGCTGAAGCTTGAAGAGCAACAAGAGCAAGTTGATACTTGAGGACCCAATGAAGATCTAGTAAAGACTGAATGAAGAGCTGAGGCTTAAAGATTGAAGGATGAAGTTGATACTTCTAAGTGATTGAAGAGTACTCTGAGAAGCTGAAGCTTGCAGGAGGAGAAGACCAAGTTGAGACTGGTAAAGCAAAGAGAGCTTGAGATCTTGAAGACTAAGTTGATACTTAGGAAGAGGATTCAATTGAGATTGAATGAAGAGCTGAAGCTTGAAGAACAAAGGAAGTTGATACTTACTTTGAAGATGGGAGATCCTGAAGGAATCAAGTTGATACTTGTGGTTAAGAATGGAGCCTGAAGGTGGAACTGATTAAGGAGCTGAAGCTTGAAGAAGAAGATAAGTTGAAACTTGTGTTGAAGGGTTGAAACCTGGAGAAGAAAATTGATATTTGTCAAGAGTGATGGAAGTCTGAAGACTGAGTTGCTGTTAGAAGAGCTGAAGCTTGGAGTTGAGAGAGGAGTTGATCTGCTTTCTTGCCTGTTTTCTTCTCTGTATTGATGTGCCTTGTTTGACTTGCTTGATGCATTAGAATAAGTTCATATCTAGACTAGAGTTAATCTAGGAGCATGATTGCACTAGAGGTTGAGTTGCTCCCTCTGCTTGTACTGTTACTGTATGGCTTTGCTTGCGGGTATTCGGTAGAGCCCTGCTCCCTTGCCCATGTGGTTTATTTGGCTTGATGGCATGTTATTTCTTCTGTATGATTGCAGTTTACTGTATTTTGCTTGATAGCATGTTTATGTTTCTGTATGATTACTGTTATTCATTCTGGCTTGAGGTTGAGATGAGCTTGTGGAGGCTGATGCCCCACACACATTTCCTCCCTCACTTGCATTGCATGCATTTTACTGTATTACTGTTTACTGTTTAAGCTGATGCTTTATCTGTTTCTGTGTATCATTGACATGATCCCTTAGGACTCTCATTTCCTTTGATAAGGAATTGATGATAGAACTTTAGGTTGAAACCTATGCATGCTAACTTCTAGGAGTTCCCTGTTCAAACCTCAACCATAGGATGAATCCTTGGCATGACAACAGTAGGACTTGATAGTCTCCCTTTAGTTGAGCCTGTTCTCTTCTCATCTCAAAACAGCTTAAGATACAGTAATCATGAATGATTTCCCTCGTACGTTACGAGCCTTAAGCTATCTGAGAAAGGATTGTGGGAGAGTTTCTTTTCCACAGTCTGGATGTTTAGTATGGCACCCTTTGGGTGACATGCGACACATTCACTCTCAGGTCATAGTCTCTAGTGCGATTGAGATTGCAAACACAATAAAAAACACTTCTTTCGTAAAAGACAGAAAACAAACTTCAAACCTTTTTGCCCCGTGGGCCCATAATTCAAAGGAACCTTTTATGAAGAAAAGAGTGTCGTTAAACTTCAGCGCCAACGCAAACAGGCTTTGTCACTAACTGCTAGAACTGTTGTTTAACCCTACTCGATAAAACAGATGAATCTGAATCCCCGTAATGCATAGTGTCCCGAACTACGTAAGCTCTGATCTCTCATACCTGTTGAGAGTACGTAGGCACAATACTGATGTATTGGTGAGCTACCTTCCCCATAACCCGTCGTAGGTTGAACTACGTTGACTCTGATTTCTCATTCTCTGATGAGAATACGTAGGCATAAAGTGCGACGCTTTTCCGAGTCATTTTCTTTTCTTTTTAAGCCAGCCTTGATAGGTAGATAGATAAACAAGCCGTCCAGTAAACACAACAAGCGTGGATCCCGTCGAGTACGACGGACGTGAGGGGTGCTAATACCTTCCCCTTGCGTAACCGACTCCCGAACCCAGACAATGGTTGCGACGACCTTGTCTTACCCTTTTTCGTCAGGTTTTTCCGATCGTTTCCTTTCCCGTTCTGAGGGATAAATAACGAAAGGTGGCAACTCTTCTGTTCTGCCGGCACCTTATTTTCGCGAAAGCGACAATATCACACAAATCTGCAAGACATTGGTAAATGCAGGTTTCGATGATGACAAATTCCTAGGATAGACTGGAAAGTATGAGTTCCAGATCCACTAAACCAGATGCAACATATCACCCATCATATTCTCCTTTTGCTTGTCTTAAATTTTCTAAAATGAATATACTTTGAGTTGACAAAATGCAATCATGACAAAAGGCATGAAAAACTTCAAAGTAATGAAATTTTGCAGGCTTGCAGGACATGGGTCGACCATAGGGTCGGCGTATCCATCAGAAAAAAAGGGAAAATTAGTCAGCGCACAAAGCACGCGTCGACCATAGGGTCAGCGCATGAAGGAATGATATTCCAGCGGGTCAACGCATAAAAGCATTGGTCGACCATAGGGTCGGCGCACAAAGGAAAAGAATTTCAACGGGTCAGCGCACACCGACTGTATGGTCGACGCACACTGATGAAATTTCCAGAAATTCAAAACATCACAGGCCATGCGTCGACGCACAGACCTGTTATGGTCGACCGTTCACGCGGAAAAACTGTTTTAAATTTGTTCCCTCTCATATTTGAAATACTGTTATGTCCTGAATTTTGTGGGCACTATATATACTTGCTTAAACACTTGTGTCTACCAACATTTTGATATTCTTTTGATTCATGTGTTCAAAAACAAGAAGGAGTGAAATAGGTGTCCAAGATTCATCATCTTCATCTTCAACATCTTACAACATTTCAATTACACACAACCATTTTTGAAATGCATTTGTAAGAGATTCAAGGTGATAAGGTTCGAGGCTTAGATTGGAGAATCAAGCTCGGGTTGAAGATTGCGACAGGTTATTTCTTGAATAAAACCATTGGGGTTTTGCCCTCCAAGATTGGTTCGAATTTTGGGGGTTTTTGGACGGGATTCTTCATCAACGATCAATCGAGCGAAGGTGATTGTGAAGAGTTGGTCTTCACAAGTCTAGTAGCGGTTTCGGTGATTTTGAAGGGAAGATCTCGGGTTCGATTTGGTGCTGTTGAGATCAACCGGAGCCAAAGGTTTAAACAACAACGTGTTCTTCAATAAGGTGGCTGGAGTCGGAGGTCCATCAACATAAATCGAAGAACTTGATTCATCTTGAATCAAGGGGCAAAGAGTGAAGGCAACTTTCAACACATTGAGATTTTTGTTGTAATTTTTGCTACTCAATCCTTGTATAAATTGTACATTCAAACAGGTGATATCTATTCAATATATCTCAATTCTAGTTTTAGAATTGAGGGCAGACGTACCCCGAAGCGAGGACGACGGGGGAACTGCCTCACCAAATTACTTGTCTTCTTTATTTTCAGCATTTTCGTTATAGCTCAAATAAGTAATTTTTGTGTAAGCTATATTGTCAAAATTGTGATATCAATTGAGTAAGAGATTAAAACGCCGTTTTTAACTCTAACGTACAACAAAATGTTGTACTAGGCTGATTGAAATCACTTACTCAACATAAACATCACTTGGAGTGTCTTTGCACACCAAGTGTTTGACATATTGCTTGAACCAAAATTATCTTACTTGTGTATCTAGTTTTGGTTTGATTTTGAATCATTGGAACTAGGTAACCTTACAACTGAAGTAAATAATTGAAAAGCATAGTTTGTGTTGTGATTCTATTTTTCCGAATTGTCATAAATCCATAGGCTTACGTATATCCGGTTTTCCAATAACCGTTTGTTTTAGACTATAATTTTCCTTGGCCGCTTCCGCACTTAAAACATTTTTAAAACCAATTTTAAATTGGTAGCGCCGACTCAAATTTTTAATGGGGGATCTATTCAACCCCCCCTTTTAGATCCGTGCCATAGTCTAACATTATGGTCTTCAATTGGCCCCTCCCAGTTAGGAGATGAACCACATACTAGCATCCAAACTTCTCAAGAACACAACCCACTTTCTGATGACCTTGGTGACCTCTCAAGCTTGAATAAGACCTCTAGATAGGCTCCTCTTGATATAAACCACACTTGATCCCCTGCTAAATGATCAATGCTATACTATGCAAATTATAGATTAATGATATGCTAATGCAATGAAACAAAAGCCAAGTAAGAAAAAGGTTAGCCAAATTTTGGGGTGCAACAGCTGCTCCTATTCAAGCGACTTGGACCTGACTGGATGAAGAGCGAACAACTTTCAGCCAATCAAGGTAAAAGACAGTTGAATACCAAAGAACCTGGAAATTTGCTAACCGAAGAAATAATATGCGAAAACTACTTGGGGAAAAGTATCCGGGAAATTGAATTTGGTTGTCACGACAATAAACTGATCAATCATCTGATACAGAACCTGATTTCAATATCAACAACCTGTGTGACACCACAGGCGTTGAATCCACACATTAGATCAACAACAATCAACTATACGCTACAATAAGTGGGCACCACGTCATAGGACTATATCAAAATATCATCCTTGACCTTCCATTTCTAAAGAAACAGACAAGCACTATGTAAAGCGCATCATCCATGTACTATCCTGGATCTTCCATTTCCATAGAAACGAGCATCGCACTAAATAAAAGTGCGGAATGCCAATATTACGGTATTGACCTTCCATTTCCGCAGAAACGGGCATGCACTAAATAAAAGCGCAAACTGTCAATATTACGGTATTGACCTTCCATTTCCGCAGAAACGGGCATACACTAAATAAAAGTCTGAACTGTCAATATGACGGTATTGACCATCCATTTCCGCAGAAACGGACATACACTAAATAAAAGTGTGAACTGCCAAAATTACGATATTGACCTTCCATTTCTGCAGAAACGGGCATACACTAAATAAAAGTATGAACTGTCAATATGACGGTATTGACCTTCCATTTCCGCAGAAACGGGTATACACTAAATAAAAGTGTGAAATGTCAATATGAAGGTATTGACCTTCCATTTCAGCAGAAACGGGCATACACTAAATAAAAGTGTGAACTGTCAATATGACGGTATTGACCTTCCATTTCCGAAGAAACGGGCATACACTAAATAAAAGTGTGAACTGCCAATATTACGGTATTGACCTTCCATTTCCGCAGAAACGGGCATACACTAAATAAAAGTGTGAACTGCCAATATTACGGTATTGACCTTCCATTTCCCCAAAAACGGGCATACACTAAATAAAAGTGTGAACTGTCAATATGACGGTATTGACCTTCCATTTCCGCAGAAATGGGAATACACTAAATAAAAGTGTGAGTTGTCAATATGACGGTATTGACCTTCCATTTCCGCAGAAACGGGCATACACTAAATAAAAGTGTGAATATTGTCAATATGATGGTATTGACCTTCCATTTCCGCAGAAATGCGCATACACTAATTAAAAGTGTGAATTACCAATATGACGGTATTGACCTTCCATTTCCGCAGAAACGGGCATACACTAAATAAAAGTGTGAACTGTCAATATGACGGTATTGACCTTCCATTTCCGTAAAAACGGGCATACACTAAATAAAAGTGTGAATTGTCAATATGACGGTATTGACCTTCCATTTCCGCAGAAACGGGCATACACTAAATAAAAGTGTGAATTGTCAATATGACGATATTGACTTTCCATTTCCGTAGAAACGGGCTTACACTAAATAAAAGTGTGAACTGTCAATATTACAGTATTGACCTTCCATTTCCGCAGAAACGGGCATACACTAAATAAAAGTGTGAACTCATCCGAAGACTTGAGCAAGCAACTCTGCGGGGAATTTCTGACGTCAGCTGCCAGACATCCATCTTGAACAAAAATGGGTAACAACTTCGAGGGAATAATCATGAAATCTTTACTTTTAAAACGATGACGTAACAGCAATCTGAGGAAAACTCCGCTGGGGAAGAAGAGAAACTTAATCAAGCAACTCTGATGAGGGAATACATGATAGGACGAACGTTATCATCACATATCTCATGCCTAGAATTTGCATATTCGAAAACCACCCTGAACAAGAATTCCAATTACCTGTAGGGAAGAACACCTGAAAACAAAGAGGTAACCGACCTGGCTTTTGTTTCAAAATGCATATGTTTAAAAATGGCGTAATGCTCCATAGTTCATGGAAATGCTATGTGTTTGGGTGGATGCTATGCACTATGCAAATGCAAAGAGGCGTTCCGGCAAAATAAATGTCGGAGGAACGAAGCCAAACTTCCGCTGGGGGAAGAAACAATCCTGCTGGGGGATAGCTTAACAAATCCGGAGTTACGAACTCTACAGAGGATGGTCGACCTATTGGAGGAAAGACAACCTGTTGGAGAACAGAAAGGACGCTCCTGCTTGGGGATGATCCTTACAAACCACCGACAACCTGGTTGTACTCTGTGAGGACTTCACTGTGGATTAAATGTACACACGACCAACTGCTGGGAATGCACATCACTGTTTGACCGCTTGCTAGCTCGCATCTAACTCTTCCGGGGATAAAAATGCGACTTCCATCTGCTGGGGAGGAATAAGATCACCTAGAGCCTACTCCTACGTCAAGGGACTCCGGCTGGGGAAACACGATCCCCTGGTTGTTTGCTTCGAAGGTAACGAACCTGCAAACTATGAACAAAAACAAGACACCCTATACAAAAGGAAATATCTTGGTCAATATCCGTGACAATTTTTCAGTTAATTCAAAGTTTTAACAATTATTGGCCGAGGCCTGCAAGTTTATGCACGTGCAAGTTTATCAAAAACATCGGCGTTTTCCACAAACAAAACAGTAAGAGTTAAACAAGAAACAAACATCAAGTGCTAAATAGTATGCGTTTATTGATAACGGGCTTGTAAATAGGCAAAGTTTTTTTACAATGGATGCAACTCCTGAAAAGAGGAAGTTACAAAAACCAATACAAATATGTACAGAGGTACAAAGAAAATTGTATACATGTCGGCAACATGATGCAGACAAACACCATGAGCTGATCCTCCTATGACTCGCCTGACTCCGACACTTTCCCGATACTCCGTCTTCGGAAGACATTGACTTGGATAATCGACCCTCGGGTGCTCCCAAACCACTAAGCAATGCAGTATGAAACTCGGACTGCAATCATTTGCTTTTTCAATCCCTAACTTTTGCCTGAATCGCCCTTTCGGGTTTTCAATTCATCGGGATACCCTTTTTTGCTGACGTCGCCTTTTCAGGTTTTCGACTTCGTGGGTGTACATCTTTTCAATTTTTATCCCTAATTTTTGCCCGAACCTTTTCTCTTTTTTTCCTTGGTTCGCTGGGATGCCCCATTTTTGCCTAGACTTTCTTTCTTCTGTCCAGTGGGTCTCTTTAAGCAAAGTATTTTTTAACTGCGTCCGAGTTCACAGGGGATGTAAAATCCTCGCCATACATGGTGGACAACAATATGGCTCCTCCAGAGAAGACCTTTCTAACGACATATGGACCTTCATAGTTGGGAGTTCATTTGCCCCTGTGATCTGATTGTGGTGGGAGAATCTTCTTCAGCACAAGATCGCCCGTCTGAAATCTTCGAGGGCGCAGCTTCTTGTCAAAAGCTTTCTTCATCCGGCTATGATATAACCGACCATATACGATAGATGCAAGTCTCTTCTCATCCATCAAGCTGAGTTGATTCAGTATATTCTTTATCCACTTTGCCTCATCAAGTTTGACATCCAGCAATACTCTCAAAGAAGGAATCTCAACCTCCAATGGTAGGACAGCTTCCATACCATACACTAGTGAGAAAGGGGTTTCCCCAGTTGATGTGCATACCGTCGTACGATAACCGTGTAAAGCGAAGGACAACATCTCGTGTCAGTCTTTGTATGTCACAACCATCTTCTGAACTATCTTCTTGATGTTCTTATTGGCTGCTTCGACAGCGCCGTTCATCTTGGGCCGATAGGGAGATGAGTTGTGATGCTCAATCTTGAAATTCTGGCACAATTCCTCCATCATCTTATTATTCAAGTTCGAACCATTATCAGTAATGATTCATTCGGGGATTCCGTATCTGCACATGATGTCCTTTTTGATAAATCGGGCTACTAATTGCTTGGTAACATTGGCGTATGACGCTGCTTCGACCCATTTGGTGAAGTAATCAATAGCTACCAAGATGAACCGGTGTCCATTGGAGGCAGTGGGCTCAATCTTCCCAATCATATCAATGCCCCACATGGAAAAGGCCACGGGGACGCCATAACATTCAGAGGGCTCGGCGGCACATGAATCTTGTCTGCATAAATCTGGCATTTATGGCATTTCTTTGCAAACTTGAAACAATATGCTTCCATCGTCAGCCAATAATACCCTTCTCGTAACAACTTTCGAGACATAGCATGTCCGCCGGCATGCGTGCCGAAGGTACCCTCGTGGACCTCCTCCATGAGCAAATTAGCTTCTTTCTCATCCACACATCGCAATAGCACCAAATCATGGTTTCTTCTGTATAGAACACCATCTGGATTCAAGTAGAAATTTCCAGCCAATCTCCTAAGAATCTTCTTATCGCGGCTGGATGCCCCAGTCGGATACTCTTGGTTCTTTAGGAAATTCAGGATATCAGAATACCACGACTTGCCATTGGAAGCTCCCTCAATGGCGAAGATGAAAGCGGGCCTATCAAGGCGAGAGACAACTATTCTGGGAGCCTCATTCCAGAATTTAACTTTATACATCGAAGACAATGTCGCAAGAGCGTCTGCCATCTGGTTTTCTACCCGCGGCACATGGTGAAATTCTACTCTGTCAAAGAAAGGCAACAACCTCCTTGCATAATTCATGTACGGTATCAGATTAGGCTGACGAGTCTCCCATTCTCCCTTGATCTGGTTCACGACTAATGCAGAGTCTCCATACACATCAAGATTTTTGATCCTCAAATCAATAGCTTCCTCGAGACCCATGATACACGCTTCATATTCAGCCTCATTATTGGTCATTGGGAACGTCAATATGGCAGTGAACGGGATGTGAGTCCCATGGGGAGTAGTAATGATTGCCCCAATTCCACTTCTGTATGAATTAACAGCACCGTCAAAAATTAATTGCCATTAGGAACTCCGTTCAGGACCTTCACCATGCAACGGTTCCTCGCAGTCTTTCATCTTTAGGTACATGATATCCTCGTCAGGAAAATCAAACTTCATCGGCTGGTAATCGTTGATTGGCTGCTCGGCCAGGTACTCTGACAGCACGCTACCTTTGATAGCCTTTTGCGAAACATACTGGATATCATACTCTGTCAGTACCATTTGCCATCGGGCAATCCTTCCTGAAAGCGCCTGCTTTTCAAAGACATATTTGATCGGATCCATCTTCGAAATCAGCATGGTTGTATGATTTAGCATGTATTGTCTCAGACGTTTGGCATCCCAAGCAAGTGCACAACACGTCTTTTCGAGCATTGAGTAACGGGACTCACAATCTGGGAACTTTTTACTCAAGTAATAGATCACATGCTCCTTTCGTCCAGTCTCGTCATGTTGACCGAGAACACAACCCATGCTGTTCTCAAGAACCGTCAAGTACATGATCAGTGGTCTTCCGGCTACTGGAGGTATCAATATCGGAGGTTCCTGCAAGTATTCTTTTATTCTTTCAAACTCCTTTTGACAATTTTCGTCCCAGAAAATCGCCTGATCCTTTTTCAACAGTTTAAACATCGGCTCACACGTGGCTGTGAGATGAGATATGAACCGGGCAATGTAGTTCAACCTCCCCAAAAAGCCACGAACCTCTTTCTCTATTTTTGGCGCTGGCATTTCTTGTATAGCTTTTATTTTTGCAGGATCAACCTCAATTCCTCTTTCATTAACAATGAACCCCAATAGCTTTCCAGATCTCACCCCGAAGGTGCACTTATTAGGATTCAGCCTCAGCCTGAACTTCCTAAGCCTCTCAAACAATTTCAGAATATTCATCAGATGCTCTTCCTCCGTCTGGGATTTGGCAATCATATCGTCAAGATAGACCTCAATCTCTTTATGCATCATGTCATGAAAGAGTGTTGTCATAGCACGCTGATATGTTGCCCCAGCATTCTTCAAACCCAAGGGCATCACTTTGTAGCAGAACGTTCCCCACGGGGTAATGAAAGTTATTTTCTCCATATCCTCCGGCGCCATCTTAATCTGATTGTAGCCCGAAAAGCCGTCCATGAAGGAAAACACAAAGAATTGAGCAGTATTGTCGACTAGTACTTCAATGTGAGGAAGCGGGAAGTCGTCCTTAGGGCTCGCCTTGTTCAGATCCCGCTAGTCAACACACATCCGCACCTTACCATCTTTCTTTGGTACCAGTACTATATTGGCGACCCAGGGAGGGTAAGTCGTAACAGCTAGAAAACCAGCGTCCCACTGTTTCTGTACTTCCTCTTTAATCTTTACGGCAATATCTGGTTTCGTTCTTCTGAGCTCCTGCTTGACCGGCGGACATTCTTCATGCAACGGCAAGCGGTGGACCACAATATCAGTGTCTAACCCCGACATATCATCATAAGACCAAGCAAAGGTGTCACTATACTCTCAAAGCATCTCAAAAAGTCTCTGCTTGATATTGCTTTGCAGCACAACCCCTATCCGGATGTTCCTGACAACTTCTTCCGAACCTAAATTGACGACCTCAATTTCCTCCTGATGAGGCAGAATGATTTTCTTTTCTTGTCTTAAAAGTCGAGTCAGCTCTTCTGGTAAGTCGTCATCCTCAACAATCTCTTCCTCGGCTTAAAATATCGGATGCTCAAAGTCGAAGCGAGTCATAGGGAGTTCTTGATCGGTGTCATCTGAAATATGGATCCTGCAAGAGAAATGGTTAAATGCTTCAAATGATATGCAAACAAAGCACACAACCACGTTGCCATTTTATTGATAAAAAATAAAAAAGCAGAAAAACAAGGATCACAAAATTTGCATGAGAAAAACGCCTTTATTTGATGATTAAAGCAAAGCATACACATAAACAAGTAGTCCCTGACATAAAACCACTATGCCCCGGGTAGGACATAGGATTGTACAATAATCGAAAAAACAAGGCATTATTGTTTCGTCGTCACTTGAATAAAGTCCTGAATAGACCAGTTGCATAGGCTTTGCCCTGGCTTGCTGGGCTTGATCCATGAATCCATGTCACAGTCGCTATCTTCATCTCTGCTATCAGACACATCATTAATCCTTTCAAAACTGACTCCACTGGAGTAAACACAATCGGCCCCTTGAACTTTGGCGCGCTCTGTGATGAAGATGACGACGACGGGTGATATCCCAAGCCGAACTTGTCCTGTTTAACAAGAATCTCCAGGACTTGATCCCAACCTTTAGACTCCCCGGCCTGAACTACCGCTTGGGCTTCTCTGTACGAGGACATAGCCACTTCTGGTCCATTCCTTATGACAGGAGATTGGTCTTTGATCTGCACCCCTTCAAAAGCTTGGCACAATGTCTCGTGGATCTCACCATCCACTTCGACATATTTGAATGATGACAGGTGACTTACCAGGATGTCTTCCTCCCCACACACGGTGACAATGCTACCGCCAACCATATACTTAAGCTTTTGGTGCAACGTAGACGTTACAGCCCCTGCAGAGTGAATCCAAGGTCGTCCAAGAAAACAGCTATAAGCTGGCTGAATGTCCATGATATAAAACACATTATCAAACACCTCTGGACCAACCTGGATTGGCAAAGTCAATTCTCCAAACACGGACCTTCTAATCCCGTCAAAAGCTCTCACTACCAAGTCACTTGGCATGCATATTATGCCTTGGGTATCCAGCTTCAACAGCGCCTTCTTGGGCAAAACATTCAAGGATGAACCAGTGTCAACGAGGACATGAGACATGACAGTGCACCTACACTTAACTGAAATATGCAACGCACTGTTGTGGTTACGGCCCCTGGGTGTTAAATCAAAATCTGTAAATCCAAGGCCATGCCCCGCGTTCACGTGTGCAATCACTCCTTCAAGCTGATTAACAGATATCTCCTGGGGTACATAGGCAATGTCAAGAGCTTTCAGCAAAGTGTTCCGATGAGCTTCGAAACAAAGCAGCAATGACAAAATCGAGATTTTGGAAGGCGTCTGCTGCAGATGATCGACAATTTTATAATCACTCTTCCGGATTAATCTCATAAATTCTTCCACATACTTAGTCAGAGCCTCTTTTTCCTTCTCTTGAGAAGGTCCTTCTTCATCGACTTTACCCTTCCCTTTGGCAATTCTCTCAGCTTCTACTTCTGGTGACGCAAAAATTCTACCGCTGTGGGTTATGCCCCCTGTCCCCACGAGGTTATCAACTGACCCAACCGGCGGGCTTTCCAGGTTAATCTTTTCTCCATTGCAGTAAACTTCCGCCCCATAGTTCCAAGGGATGGCTTTAGTGCTTTCGTATGGAATGGGTCCAACTTTGGTTATGGTGATAGTCGGCCGCTTGGGAGGCGCCGATATCGTGACAGTCTTAAACGGGATCGTAACCGTTGCAACTTCGCCCTGCTCTTCAACTATTGCCTCTACAGGCTTCTCTTCAGTAATACGGTCGAATTGTAACGTTCCCTCATCAATTAGACCTTGAATATCGCTTCTTAAACTATCACATCCCCCAGGCCGGGCTAAACAGTCAACACAATCTGCATCACAACCAGGGAAAACTCCCCCTTTCAGCAACCTGCTCTTTACACAACCCAAAGGCGTTTTCAGTTCATCTACATTCATGACCAAATTCAAACTGATATCTTCCAAGATCGCACTCACTTTTGCAGATTCGTGAAGCGGCATCGGATTTTTCTCAATGTTGGGTGCCTCATTACCAAAGTTTATAGCCTTACTATCTATCAAATCCTGCACTTTATGCTTGAATGCTTGACAATTCTCTATGCTATGACCGAGTGCCCCGGAGTGGAATTCACAATGTGCATTAGCATCATAACCAAAAGGAGGCGTGCCTTTCGGCGGAGCTAGCGTCCTTTTCTCAACAAGCTGCAATTATAATAGAGTTTGAAGAAGCTGAGCATACGGTACTAGAGGCACATCAAATACTCTTTTCACGGCCCTATCACGACCTTGAAACCTTTGCGGAGCAGAATTCTGTTGTCCTTGTTGCTGTTGTGGCTGTTGTTGTTGCTGTTGAGGTACAGGAATCGTCACACTGGCGACCTGCTGCCTGTGATAATTCTGACTTCTATCTTTTTTCCGAGCACTATACACTGAATTAGTGTCTCCCTGCTTTTTATTTCCGAATACCTTTTTACCACCTCCAGCTGAGGTTGATTCTCCTGCTTGAATCTTACCAATCTTGACGCCATTCTCTATACGCTCTCCTAAGAGTATCATATCAGAAAAACTATATGTCGTACAACCGAGAAGCCTGTCATTGTAACAGCCCAAATTTCATTAAATAATTAATTATAGTAATTAATTGATTTAGTGGGATTTTTATTAATGTTGGAAATTAATTTTATTAATTGGGATTAATAGAGAATTGAGAAGGAAATTGGAAGGAAGGAAAATGAAGGAAATATATATAAGAGAGAAAGAAAAGAAAAGAAAGTTAGAAAAATAGTTGGAAAGAAAGAGGAAAGAAGAAGAAAGGAGAGAAAGAGAAGAGAAGAAGAGGAAAAGTGGAAATCATCAAGAACCAACATCAAAGCTCCGATTAATCGAGGTAAGGGTGAGAAATGTTTCTATTTGATCATGGTATGATGTTATGTATGTTGGGTTAGGGTTTTAGTAGAGTTTCCATCGCTTTCCAATTAGGGCAAATGTTGGATTAATCAGTAGAATGATGATTTAATCGGTTGAAACTGAGCAATAATGCCGTAGAATAGTCGGGTAACATGTATTGATGTTGTTTGTACTGATTTGGATGTGTAAGAGAGGGTTGATGATGGATTGGTGAAGGAGGAACAGAATGGGGTTCTGTTCTGCGCAGATTCGCTGGCTCTCGCCAGGCGAAGCCTAGCGAATGTTGGCGAATAATTATATTTAAGTCCCAGTAGACTTCGTTGGTGGGTTCTCCAGGCGAAGTTGGATAGCGAAGGTTCGCCCAGCGAAGGTGCTGGCGAATGGTGGCGAATGAAGTCAGTAGCTACTGACTTGGGCTCGCTGGGAAGTCTCGCCAGGCGAAGCCTAGCGAGTGTTTGCTGCAAGGGTTCGCTAGGCGAATGAAGGCGAATGTGACAGTATATTTCTTTGTTGTGTTATCCAAACGGTGATTGGTTGGTTGATTCGCATATGTTAATACTTTTATGTTATGAATGAGTATGTGAACTATTATGATAACATGTGCTGTGGGTAGCCTTCGGGCGTGAATCCTAGAGTTGTGATATAAATGATTACTTGTAATCGGTTAAAATACATGAGAACATAATGATGTTTATGTGTGTATTAATTGATGAGTTGTGAATGTTTGATTGTTGTGTACAATTATGTAATGAGTATGCATGAGAACATTTTAAATATATGTGCGTAACTTATAATTGTATGATTGGTATTGCAATGTGAATACCTTGATTGTTGTGATAATTAGAGATACATGGGAATACAATGAGGAATGTATGTGTATCGTCTAATGAATTGTGAGTGCATATATGTATGCGATTGTTGTGTGAATGCATGGGAACATATGTGATATGTGTGCATTGTTGTTGAATATGATGATGTGTGAAATGAATACATTGATATATGTTGTATGTGCAATCATGATGAAATTCTCGAAGGGGTGAATTATTCGAATGCATGGGATTAAGACGCGAGAACGGTCTTAAGTGCATTTATTGTGATTGGTTGATTGTACATGCATCATTCAGTCAAGAGGCAATGTCTGTTAGTTTCGTGGAAACTAGTGGCTTGTCCCAAACCTAGAAGGGTGGGTTTGAAGCCTAGGGGACGGGCTTGGTTGTTATCGGTCTAGAAGGGTGGACCCGGTTTAAAGTAAAAACCGAGAAAAGATAACGAGAGTCGGTACCGCATAGCATTGAGTTGCATTGAATATGTTGAGTCACATTGCATAATATTGTTGTGGTACATATGTGCTTGTGAATGATTGTGAAGTCAAGCATGAAGGGATGTGCTTGTGGTTATTCACAATGTTGATATATGTGAATGTGATATGATTATGATTGTGAGAATAAAGTGTGGTGAGAAATGTGAATATGTGTTATATGATACCTATATATACGTAATCTTATGCTTTGATTATTATGGTTATATTTCTCACCCTTCTGCTGTTTTATAATGCTCTATGAGGCATTGCAGATTAGGATGCTAGAGTCCTTTTGTGAAGATTAGTCTTCATTCTTTTGAGTCTGCTGCTCTGATATGTAACACCGGGTAGTTAGACTAGTATAGTCATTCTTTTGTGATACATTGCGATGTATCAGCTGATGTGGTTTTGTAATCTAACTGATATGATGTATTAATCTGGATGACTTATGTGCATTTGAATTAATATTTTGGAACTGCTTAAATGATTTGATCTTCCGCTTACTTTTGAAAATGTTACATATTTTATAGAGCAAAATGTTAAAGTGTTTTATTGGTGAAGTTGTGACATTCTTCTTTTATACCTTATTCTAAAACTTTTACTCTGATGAATTTGTATATGCTTAAATGTTTTATATGCATTTATTTGGGGTATAGAAAAGGGTGTTACAATAGTGGTATCAGAGCAGGTCGGTCCGTCCGGCCAAGTTGTTAGAGTGTTTTTCCCTGTGTGTTATTGATATGCGTGTGATGCATTATCAATATTGGTTGTTCTTACGTGGTTCTGTTGTTGGAATTAGTAAGATGGTTGCAGGGAGGAACGACGAAGCAATTGCGGAGGCATTGACGAGATTGGCGGGGGCAATTGGGCAGAATCCTCCGGCCAATGTGAATGTGAGGGATCATGCTGATGATGGATTTCGTGCTTTGGGGAAATTCCAAAAGAATAACCCTCCGGTCTTCAAGGGAACTCATGAACCGGACAAGGCACAAATTTGGTTGAAAGCTGTGGAAAAGATTTTTCGAGTTATGAATTGCTCGGATGCACAGAAGGTGCAGTTTGGGACTCATATGCTCGAAGAAGAAGCTGAAGATTGGTGGGGTAATACTCGCCAAAGATTTGAGGAAGATGATATTGTGATTACGTGGGATTTGTTTAGAGAAACTTTTCTGGAGAAGTACTTTCCAGAGGATGTGCGGGGGAAGAAAGAGATCGAATTTCTTGAGTTGAGGCAAGGTAATTCGACGGTTGCTGAGTATGCGGCGAAATTTGAGGAGTTGATCAAATTTTGTCCTCACTGTAATACTGGTAATGCTGAGAGGTCTAAGTGCCTCAAGTTTGTGAACGATTTGAGACCTGAGATTAGACAAGCTATTGGATACCAGGAAATCAGGCGGTTTTCTGAGTTGGTTAACAAGAGCAGAATTTATGACGAAGACAGTAGGGCTAGGTCTAGCCACTACAAGAGCCTAAGTGATAAGAAAGGAAAAGGTCAACTCAGAGGAAAACCTTATGTGACTCCTGCGGACAAAGGGAAGCAGAGAATGGGTTATGGCAAGAGGCCAAGTGGGGGAGTTTCTACTCCGGTGAGATGTTATAGGTGCGGTGAAGCGGGACATCGTGCTCCCGAATGCAAAAGTGTTGAGAAGGCGTGTTTTAAGTGTGGCAAGCCAGGCCACAAGGCGCTTGAGTGCAGAAGCGGTACGGGTGTTACTTGCTATAACTGTGGTGAGCAAGGACACATTAGTACGAAATGTGATAAGCCGAAGAAGAATCAAGGGGGCGGGAAAATGTTCGCTCTTTCTGGATCTGAGACTGCTAGCGACGATCGATTGATCCGAGGTACGTGTTTTATTAATGGTATACCTTTGATCGCTATAATTGATATCGGAGCTACGCATTCTTTTATTTCTTTGGATTGTGTTAGAAGGTTGAATCTTGAGTTGTCTGTGATTGGTGGCGGTATGGTTATTGATACTCCTGCTATGGGTTCGGTAACTACACTGTATGTTTGCTTGAATTGCCCGTTGAGTATTTTCGGTAGAGATTTTGGGATTGATTTAGTGTGTCTTCATTTAGATCAACTGGATGTCATTCTTGGAATGAATTGGTTAAAATTCAATCGTGTGTATATTAACTGTTTTGACAAAACGGTTATTTTTCCTGATTCGGATGTTGAAAGAGATTTGTTTATGACGAAGAAACAAGTGAAAGAATCGGTGCAAGATGGGGCTAAGGTATTTATGCTTATGGCAACTTTGAGGACTGGTGAGAGTGAAGAGATTGATGGTTTGCCCATTGTTAGAGATTTTCCGGAAGTATTCCCTGATGAGATAAAGGATTTACCGCCGGAGCGAGAAGTGGAGTTTTCGATAGATTTGATTCCTGGAACTAGTCCGATATCGATGGCTCCATATCGTATGTCGGCCTCGGAGTTAAAAGAGTTGAAGATTCAACTTGAGGATTTGCTTGAAAAGAGGTTTATTCGTCCGAGCGTGTCACCGTGGGGTGCACCGGTCTTGTTGGTTAAGAAGAAAGAGGGTTCTATGAGGCTCTGTGTGGATTACAGACAGTTGAACAAGGTGACTATTAAGAATAAGTATCCACTTCCAAGGATTGATGATCTGATGGATCAGTTGGTTGGTGCAAGCGTGTTCAGCAAGATTGATTTGAGATCTGGGTATCATCAGATCCGTGTGAAAGCTGAGGATATTCAGAAGACGGCGTTTCGGACGAGGTATGGACACTATGAGTATTCCGTGATGCCATTTGGTGTGACTAATGCACCGGGTGTATTTATGGAGTACATGAATAGGATTTTCCATCCTTATTTGGATAAGTTTGTGGTGGTGTTTATTGACGACATCTTGGTTTATTCGAAGAGCGAAGGAGAGCATGCCGAGCATCTGAAGATTGTGTTATCTGTGCTGAGAGAGAAGCAGTTGTTCGCGAAGCTTTCTAAGTGTGAATTTTGGTTGAAGGAAGTTAGTTTCCTTGGTCATGTGATTTCTAGTAGTGGTGTTACGGTTGATCCGTCGAAGGTTGAAGCGGTGTCGCAATGGGAGACTCCGAAGTCAGTTTTTGAGATCAGAAGTTTTCTTGGTTTAGCCGGTTATTATCGGAAGTTTATTGAGGGATTTGCTAAGTTATCGTTGCCGTTGACGCAGTTGACTAGGAAAGGTCAAGCCTTTGTTTGGGACGCCAAGTGTGAAGTGAGTTTTCAAGAACTTAAGCGAAGGTTGACGACAGCCCCTGTTTTGATTCTGCCAAATCCGGAAGAACCATTCGTTGTGTATTGTGATGCTTCTTTGATGGGTTTAGGAGGTGTGTTGATGCAGAATAATCAAGTTGTGGCTTATGCTTCGAGGCAACTCAAAGTGCATGAGAAGAATTATCCGACGCATGACTTAGAGTTGGCCGCCGTTGTGTTCGTGTTGAAACTTTGGAGGCATTATCTATTTGGCGCAAGATTTGAAGTGTTTAGTGACCATAAGAGTTTGAGGTATCTTTTTGATCAAAAGGAATTGAATGCAAGACAAAGAAGATGGCTTGAACTTTTGAAGGATTTTGATTTTGGCTTGAACTACCATCCGGGTAAAGCGAATGTAGTAGCGGATGCATTGAGTCGGAAATCATTGCATATGTCGGCATTGATGGTGAAAGAGTTGGAATTGGTCGAGCAATTTCGGGATTTGAGTTTGGTATGTGAGAGAACTTCTTTTGGATTTAATTTGGGTATGTTAAAGCTTACAAGTGGTGTTTTGGACGAAATTCGAGAAGGACAGAAATCGGATTTGAGCCTAGTTGATCGGTTGACTTTAATCAACCAAGGCCAAGGTGGTGATTTTCGGATTGATGAGAATGGGATTATGAGATGCCGGGATCGAGTTTGTGTTCCAAATGTTGTTGAGCTGAAAAAGAGCATCCTTGAGGAAGGACATCGTAGCGGATTGAGTATTCATCCGGGTGCTACTAAGATGTATCAGGATTTGAGGAAAGTATTCTGGTGGCCTAGTATGAAGAAAGATATCGCGGAATTTGTGTATTCTTGTTTGACTTGCCAAAAGTCAAAGATTGAGCATCAGAAGCCATCGGGGTTGATGAAGCCGTTGTTTATTCCTGAGTGGAAATGGGATAGTATCTCTATGGATTTTGTATCAGGTTTGCCGAGGACGCCGAGTAATTTTGAGGCTATTTGGGTTATCATGGATAGGTTGACTAAATCTGCTCATTTTATTCCTATGCATATGGATTACCCTTTAGAGAAGTTGGCTAAGTTGTATATTGAGAGGATTGTGTGTCTGCATGGTATTCCGTTAAGTATTGTTTCGGATAGAGATCCGCGGTTTACTTCGAGATTTTGGGAGAGCCTGCAGAGTGCTTTGGGTACTAAGTTGCGTTTGAGTTCAGCGTATCATCCTCAGACTGATGGTCAGACGGAGAGGACGATTCAGTCGCTTGAAGATCTTTTGAGAGCTTGTGTATTGGAAAAAGGAGGAGCTTGGGATAGCTACTTGCCTTTGATTGAGTTTACCTACAACAACAGTTTCCATTCGAGTATTGGTATGGCACCATTTGAGGCGTTGTATGGTAGGCGGTGTAGGACACCATTGTGTTGGTTCGAGTCCGGAGAGAGTTCGGTTGTTGGACCCGAGTTAGTTCAACAGACTATTGATAAGATCAAGATGATTCAAGAGAAGATGAGAGTTGCTCAGAGTCGTCAGAAGAGTTATTATGACAAGAGAAGGAAGGCACTTGAATTTCAAGAGGGAGATCATGTGTTTCTTCGAGTCACTCCGATGACAGGTGTTGGTAGGGCACTGAAGTCGCGCAAGTTGTCGCCGCGTTTCATTGGTCCTTATCAGATTTTGCAAAGGATAGGAGAAGTGGCCTATCGTGTGGCTTTACCACCGTCGCTTGCTAATCTTTGCGACGTATTCCATGTATCTCAGTTGAGGAAATACATTGCGGATCCGTCTCATGTAGTCCAGATAGATGATGTGCAGGTGAGAGATAACCTGACTGTTGAGGCATCACCTATGCGGATAGAGGATCGGAAATTGAAGCAGCTTCGAGGTAAAGAGATTGCTTTAGTGAAGGTCGCTTGGGGAGGACCGGCTGGTGGAAATGTTACGTGGGAGCTTGAGAGCCAGATGAAGGAGTCTTATCCAGAACTGTTTGAATCAGGTAACATTTTCGAGGACGAAAATTCCTAAAGTGGGGGAGGGTTGTAACAGCCCAAATTTCATTAAATAATTAATTATAGTAATTAATTGATTTAGTGGGATTTTTATTAATGTTGGAAATTAATTTTATTAATTGAGATTAATAGAGAATTGAGAAGGAAATTGGAAGGAAGGAAAATGAAGGAAATATATATAAGAGAGAAAGAAAAGAAAAGAAAGTTAGAAAAATAGTTGGAAAGAAAGATGAAAGAAGAAGAAAGGAGAGAAAGAGAAGAGAAGAAGAGGAAAAGTGGAAATTATCAAGAACCAACATCAAAGCTCCGATTAATCGAGGTAAGGGTGAGAAATGTTTCTATTTGATCATGGTATGATGTTATGTATGTTGGGTTAGGGTTTTAGTAGAGTTTCCATCACTTTCCAATTAGGGCAAATGTTGGATTAATCAGTAGAATGATGATTTAATCGGTTGAAACTGAGCAATAATGCCGTAGAATAGTCGGGTAACATGTATTGATGTTGTTTGTACTGATTTGGATGTGTAAGAGAGGGTTGATGATGGATTGGTGAAGGAGGAACAGAATGGGGTTCTGTTCTGCGCAGATTCGCTGGCTCTCGCCAGGCGAGCGAAGGCGAAGCTTCGCCAGGCGAAGCCTAGCGAATGTTGGCGAATAATTATATTTAAGTCCCAGTAGACTTTGCTGGTGGGTTCGCCAGGCGAAGTTGGATAGCGAAGGTTCGCCCAGCGAAGGTGCTGGCGAATGGTGGCGAATGAAGTCAGTAGCTGCTGACTTGGGCTCGCTGGGAAGTCTCGCCAGGCGAAGCCTAGCGAGTGTTCGCTGCGAGGGTTCGCCAGGCGAATGAAGGCGAATGTGACAGTATATTTCTTTGTTGTGTTATCCAAACGGTGATTGGTTGGTTGATTCGCATATGTTAATACTTTTATGTTATGAATGAGTATGTGAACTATTATGATAACATGTGCTGTGGGTAGCCTTCGGGCGTGAATCCTAGAGTTGTGATATAAATGATTACTTGTAATCGGTTAAAATACATGAGAACATAATGATGTTTATGTGTGTATTAATTGATGAGTTGTGAATGTTTGATTGTTGTGTACAATTATGTAATGAGTATGCATGAGAACATTTTGAATATATGTGCGTAACTTATAATTGTATGATTGGTATTGCAATGTGAATACCTTGATTGTTGTGATAATTAGAGATACATGGGAATACAATGAGGAATGTATGTGTATCGTCTAATGAATTGTGAGTGCATATATGTATGCGATTGTTGTGTGAATGCATGGGAACATATGTGATATGTGTGCATTGTTGTTGAATATGATGATGTGTGAAATGAATACATTGATATATGTTGTATGTGCAATCATGATGAAATTCTCGAAGGGGTGAATTATTCGAATGCATGGGATTAAGACGCGGGAACGGTCTTAAGTGCATTTATTGTGATTGGTTGATTGTACATGCATCATTCAGTCAAGAGGCAATGTCTGTTAGTTTCGTGGAAACTAGTGGCTTGTCCCAAACCTAGAAGGGTGGGTTTGAAGCCTAGGGGACGGGCTTGGTTGTTATCGGTCTAGAAGGGTGGAC
Source organism: Lathyrus sativus (assembly GCA_963859935.3). Lineage (NCBI taxonomy): Eukaryota > Viridiplantae > Streptophyta > Magnoliopsida > Fabales > Fabaceae > Lathyrus > Lathyrus sativus. The sequence goes on from OZ012736.1 coordinate 172,615,716, forward strand.
CCGGTTTAAAGTAAAAACCGAGAAAAGATAACGAGAGTCGGTAACGCATAGCATTGAGTTGCATTGAATATGTTGAGTCACATTGCATAATATTGTTGTGGTACATATGTGCTTGTGAATGATTGTGAAGTCAAGCATGAAGGGATGTGCTTGTGGTTATTCACAATGTTGATATATGTGAATGTGATATGATTATGATTGTGAGAATAAAGTGTGGTGAGAAATATGAATATGTGTTATATGATACCTATATATACGTAATCTTATGCTTTGATTATTATGGTTATATTTCTCACCCTTCTGCTATTTTATAATGCTCTATGAGGCATTGCAGATTAGGATGCTGGAGTCCTTTTGTGAAGATTAGTCTTCATTCTTTTGAGTCTGCTGCTCTGATATGTAACACCGGGTAGTTAGACTAGTATAGTCATTCTTTTGTGATACATTGCGATGTATCAGCTGATGTGGTTTTGTAATCTAACTGATATGATGTATTAATCTGGATGACTTATGTGCATTTGAATTAATATTTTGGAACTGCTTAAATGATTTGATCTTCCGCTTACTTTTGAAAATGTTACATATTTTATAGAGCAAAATGTTAAAGTGTTTTATTGGTGAAGTTGTGACATTCTTCTTTTATACCTTATTCTAAAACTTTTACTCTGATGAATTTGTATATGCTTAAATGTTTTATATGCATTTATTTGGGGTATAGAAAAGGGTGTTACAGTCATAATACAAACCAGAGAAAGTGCCCACAAAAAGATCCACCAACTCATGCTCTACCATGGGTGGGTGCACCCTAGCAGCAAGCTCGCGCCACCTCTGGGCGTACTCTTTAAAACTCTCGCCATTCTTTTGAGAAAGATTTTGAAGTTGGACCCTGCTCGGAGCAAGGTCGCTGTTATATTGATAATGCCTTACAAAGGCCTCCGCCAACTCTTTCCAGCTACCGATCTGAGTGGGCTCTAACCCCATATACCATTTTAGTGACGGTCCAAACAAGCTATCCTGGAAAAAATGCATCAGCATCTTTTCGTCATCAGAATAAGCAGACATTCTCTGATAATAAGACTGTAAATGAACTCTTGGGAAAGTATCCCCCTTATACTTTTCGAAAGTAGGCGCTTTGAACTTGAGCGACACCCTCAAGCCAGGAACCAACCCCATATTGGCCATGTCCAACCCCATGGAGTTCTGATTGGCAAGACCTCTCACTTGTTCCTCCAACAGCTTGAACCTTCAGTCATTGTCTGTGGGCATCTCAAGATCCCGACCCGGCGGAGGGAAAGCATCTTCTTGACGATCCTCGCCCAAATGAGAATCCCCATTATCGTATCCAGCGTAAGCAGCATTAGGACCAAAGCCATTCTGATTGAACCTGGGACCATACCCTACATTACCAAAACCCTGATTGCCATCACCCGGCCCAAAACCAGCGTTGTAGGCACCCACCCTAACACCTTTGTTGCTTGTGTTTCCAAAACTTGTATTGCCAAAGCCCTGATTGCCATAGCCTACATTGCCACCAATACCTACACCAAGGTTTCCAGCGCCAACACTAAAACCAGCATTCCCAGTTCCAACATTCCCGTTGGTTGCCACATGTCCGTTACCATTACCAGTCACATTCCCATTCCCAACCCCATTACCGTTCTCAGTAGTATTGAGAACGACCACCGGTACAGCATCACCCGCTCGGGGAGTCTCGTCGTGAGGAGGATCAGTAGCAACCCCACCATATAGCACACCGTTACCATCGACTCGTGCAATCAGAGGCTGCACCAGAGTCTGAAGCTGCTCCTGGCCCTTGGCCACAGTTTCCATAACTTGCATGAACTGCACCATTCTGTCACGCATCTCCTGCATCTCAGTTTGTATTTAATCCATAGCTTTCTTGCAATTACTTCTTGTAGAGTAGCGATGAATTCTCTGATCGGCAATCCTGAAACCTGCATCGACAGAGGGTTAGAGAAACAACTCAAGGTACCTGTTATGCACATGATTCATGCAAATTCAAACGTGTGTCTGTGCTTTAGGGAGATTTCTCCCCCGATTCTAGTGCCAGAGTGCCAATGCTGATAATAAGAAGTCTGGATCCAATCATGGAAATAACGTCTCGTACATATATAAGGCCCAACAAGGCAGCATACAATGTCACTGAATACATGGGGAATCAATAGCATGACCTCGACCAACAAGCCTGGTGATGGTCAGCTTACAGCAAAGATCTGAAAATACAAAGGAATGCAAAGATAGTCAGATGCGACAACGGGCGTGAAACTCTTCCAGCAATTCCTTCGTTTTGGGATGATCAGGCCGAGTGAGTAACCCTTTGACAAGTAACTCCCTCTGCATGATGGTGCACTGGAGACCTTCAACAGAGTCTTCCAACGTGCCTTGGCCAAAACAGTCTTCTAACCTTCGCTTCTTAGACTCGAACATCTGCTTGCGATCTTTCAGGTTAGCGATAGCCTTGTTTAGCATGTCTTCAGTGGCATACCTACGAGTAGTTTCCTCATCAAACTTCTTCTCGCCGGCCTTCAACTTGGAGATCTATTGTTTCAGTTTGTCCTCCCGCTCTTTGTTGTTGGCTATAGTGGCATTCCACTGTTGGTTGAATTTGGAGATTCTCTGGTATGCATCATCCAGGTTCTACTTCTTGGTGGCAAGCACATCGTTGATAGCTTTATAGTCCAAACCCAAACGTTCACGGTCAGTTATCTGTTTGGTCAAGTCCATGCCTAGCCGATTCACCAGCTTTGTCTGCCTTTTGAAGGAGTGGACGACTTCGTTTCTCTCGCTTCTAAGCTGTACCAGCTCTTTCTCCAACTCCTCATTGGTCTTTTTCAGCTCTTCCTTCTCAGCTAACACCTGATTGTACTGCTGAATCGACACTATGGTAGGTTCTTCGACCATTGGAGGGCACTCTTGCTTCGCAGGTGGAAAAGGCATCCCTATTGTTTTTGCCTTAGTTCGAATCCACGTCACATAAGGAGCATAAGCCTGGCTATTGCTCTTACCCAGCGATGCTTTCCCTCATCTACTAACATCATTCCACGCATGCTGGAGCTCGGCTAACATATCCCCCTCTAGAAGCCCTGTGAGGTACAGAGATTCCTGCACCTCTTCATCTTTTGGCGGACCTCTCAGGGCGTAGGCAAACTGTCTGACAAGTAAGGATGGATTATAGTTAATACAGCCTTTTCTTCCAATCAAGGGCACATTCGAAAAACTACTGCAGCTGTAGATGATTTCAGTACCCAGCATATCCCGATCAAACCAAATGATGCTCTTCACTAACAAACCCATCTAGCGCTTAGACCACTCAGTTGTGGCTGCAGAGGAAGCAAAGAGACCCTTCTTGGGCGTGTGACTATCAAACCATCTATAGAGTAAGGGTGCACAACATGATACATTCTTACCCCTTCTATTTTCGTTCTTGTAATTGACGGAATGATATACATCTCCAATCAAGGTGGGAACTGGATTTCCTAATGCAAAGATGTGGAAGGCATCCAAATCTATAAAGTCCGGCATGTTGGGAAACAAGATGATGCCATATATGCAGAGGGCGAGAATGGCGTTGAATACGATCCAACAACCGTCTTTAGCACACTGTTGGGCTTTCCCAACTAGAAACTGCAGAGAAAATCCAGGAACCTCATTCCAACTGGTCAGAAGCAACTCTAAAGCATCCAGGTGAAGAGAAACAACTAAGTTAGCCAGATTTGGCTTAGCATCCATGTGAACAAACGACATCTGATTCTTAACAGGTACATCCAACAACTCAGCATACTCCTCTAATATAGCTGCAAGACTGAAGTCCGGAAAAGTGAAGCACCTCATTGGAGGGTCATAGAACTGTAGCAAGGCATACAACCCATTCAACTCATATACCGAAGGTTTACAAACCAGACTGAGCAACTTCCCATAAGATTTCTTGAATTCCCTTTTCACTGTGTCATCTGTCAAGGCAATCAAACTAGACAGCAAAGTAACATCTGGGGTAGTGAGCTTGTAAGCCACATTCTTCTTCAAAGATCCCATGCTAGCAGAACTGAGGGCAAGAATTACCGAAACTGGGGGATGGTATATGCATCTGCAACATAGACACACGTTAGTGATATGCAAATGAGTATGCAAAATGCAAAATGCAATCATGCAACAGGGGATCAAGATTGTGCTGTTGAGGAGACCGAGGCTCTGTTTCAACACAATCACAACATTGCTCTGATAATACACAATTGAAGAGGACCAATAATTATGCAATGTCGAGAACAACCACATCTCTGATGATAAGAACCCTCTAATACCAACAATACTGATTCACTTCCAAGAAAACCAGGTTATCTGAAGGTTAAGGTTTCCTGCAATAACCCGACCCCGCTCACAGGTATGAACCTAATCATAGACAAGGTATGGCATCCTACGCGTTTCCCAGCATCACAGACTTTCAAGAAACAATGATACGATACCCAGGAAGGTGTGGCATCATCATCTCTTGAAGTGGCCTCACTCAGCTGAGTCACGAATGATCGGTCCCCAGAGGCGACAATCCTCCAAACCAACAACCCCTCAAGCCCAAAGGGCCAGAAAAGAAGTCAACCGGGAGAATCTCGTCTGAGCGTGGATTTCGTGAGACACTAGTACATGCAAAGCATGCACGTGCCCACTACTTTCCTTAACTAACGCTAGGTATACTCTCAAGCCTGGGTCTTGCTTATCACTCATCAGAGCCCCCTCCCACAACAGCACAATAATAATAAAATGCGGAAAGTAAAATGTGATAAATAAAGGAAAACCCAACAGGTAAACACGCAAGCGCCAGGATTGACTCACATAGGGAACCAGAGTCCCTAGCAGAGTCACAAGCTATCGCTACCGCGAAAATAAGGTGTCGGCAAAACAGAAGAGTTGCCACCTTTCGTTATTTATCCCACAGAGAGGGAAAGGAAACGATCGGAAAAACCTGACGAAAAGGTATAAGACAAGGTCATCGAAACCATGTCCGGGTTCGGGAGTCGGTTACGCAAGAGGAAGATATTAACACCCCTTACGTCCATCATACTCGATGGGATCCATGCTTGTTGTGTTTATCTGACGGGTTGGTTTATCTATCTACGCTAAAAGACTGGTTTGAAAAGAAAAGAAAATGACTCGACAGAACACAGTAGTTCTATGCCTACGTATTCCCGTCTAGAACGAGAAATCAGAGTCAACGTAGTTCGCCTAACTACGGGTTACGGGGGGGAGGTTGCTCGCCGAGATATCGCATCTCGTGCCTACGTGCTTTCACACGGCGTGAAAGATCAGAGTAAACGTAGTTCGGGCTAAAAGGGAACACAGGTTTGTCTTTTTTATCCGAGTAAGGTTAACAAACGGTTCCAGCAGTTGGTGTATGCAGCTCGCTCGTTGGAGACTTAGGCGTTTACCGTTTGCGGTAGAACCGGGAGTTAACAAAACTCTCCTTATGAAAATGGTTTCTAAGGATTACAGGTCCCAGAGGACAAAAAGAAATTTGATCTTTGTTTTTGAAGTCTTTTAAGGAAGAAGTGTTTTTTATGGATGTCTGCAACTAATATCGCACTAGAGACTATGACCTGAGAGTGAATGCGTCGCATGTCACCCAAAGGGTACCATACTAAACATCCAAGCTGTTGAAAAGAAACTCTCCAACAACCCTTTGTCAAGTAGCTTAAGGCTCGTAGCGTAACACATCAATTAACCTTTATTACTGTATCTTGATTTGTTTGAAGATGAGAAGAGAAAAGACGCACTAAAGGGGAACTAATCCAATCATAAAGTTGTCATGCAAAGTTGATCCTATGATTGAGGTTATGAGGAAACTACCTAATGTTATCATGCATGGCTAGAACCCTAATGTCTGTCACGTTCCAACTTGAACAAGAAGGAACGGAAATCCTAGGGGAACATGGCAAAGGAAAGCAATAGCAAAAGAAATAAACTGAAAGAAATAATTGTAAGTAAAATGCATGCAATGCAACAATACAAGCAGAAGGAGACAAACTCAACTTCTAGAGCAAGTAAGCCAAAGCAACACAAAACACAGGAAAGGGAGACAGACTCAACCTTCAGCCAACAAGCAAAGCCAAACAGTAACAGACAAGCAGAGGGAGACAGACTCAACCTCTGATGCAGACAAGCAAAGGGAGCTCAGTTCAACCTTTCAATGCACTTAGGCCTAAATCAACTATATGAAAGCCTATTATAATGCAACACACAGTCACACAAATACAGTCAATCAGCAAGCACAGCAAACAAACAGAAAGCTAGCAGCAAAGCAGTCTTCTATCATTAAAGCAGCCCAACAGTCTGTAGTTGATCTTCATGCCCAAGCTATCCTCAAGAGAAGACTTCATCTTCAAGCTTCAAATGATCCACCAAGAGAGATGATAATCAACATCAAGATGATTGCATGATGAGGGGAAGCATGATGGAAACCAAGAGAATCCATCATGGCACTCAACCACTCATCTAAGATTGGTATCCTCAAAGGTTCTACCTTATGTGATATGCCATACATCCCTCCAAAGGAGGGATGAGGCTTCCACATAGGGACCTTGAATCATAGGATGGGGATGGAATGCACACAAAGCAAACCATATTTGTGAAAGAAGAAAACAACTTCTAAGGCTCTACAAAACCCTAATCCTACAAGCTTAAAGAAAGCTATCCAAAGGGAACCAAAACACCAAATCAAGCATCACAGTTAAGCATACAGAAGCTCTAACAAGTCTAAAACACTATCCAAAAGGAATGGGAAATTTATCTCATGCTATGGGTCACCATTAAGGTCATTCTAAAGGAAAGGTCATGTTAGAAGCATCCTAACACTAGTCCAATTGTTAATTCTAAGAAAAATATGAAATCAAGTCCTAAAGTTCTAGGGGATTTTCTAAGGGATCCAAAGAGAGTTAGGGACCTATGGTAGAAAATTCAGGGACTGAATCCAAAGGGAGAATCACTAAATAAATTCTAAACCCTAATGTGTGCAAAGGGAGGTCAAAGTGGGGAGGTCTCTATAAACCTAGTCCATAACAGAACTTAAAGTCATCTAAAAATCACCCTAAAAATCACACAAGCTCCTTAATGTGTCCCTAACCAGCCAGCAAAAGATTAGGTCCAAATTCTATACCAAGGAGTACCAAAATCAACAAATAACAAGCATAAAATTGCAAATTAAATAAAATCAATAAAATGGAAAAAATGCAAATAAATTGGAAATTGCATCAAAATAAAATCCAAGAATGCCAAAAAATCAGAAATTAAATGATGAACATCCTAATATTTTTGTTGTATTTTTCTGATCAAAAATGAAATTAATATGAATTAAAATGATAAAAGCAATTAAAATAAATCCAAAATGAAATAAAAGAAATTAAATGCTGAGAAAATATTAGGGGTGTTGGATCAGCTGACTAAGTTCACTCATCCAAAGATCCAGGGCTTGCCAGCACATTAATTAAACGCTGCGTATTGAGGGTCCAAGGTCTAAACTCAGAAAGAATCTCACACGCACGATTGAAGTATAAAGTCTTCATTTCCAATTGATCCAAGGGCTAGGGTTCATCGTCTACATTCAAACTTCAGATGGAGGGAATCCTTTCACAGTGGCCGAAGAAGACCTCCGGTTGTCTTCTCCGGTGGCTCTGCAACTGGTCCAACACCAAACCTAGCCAGAAAGCACAAAACCTATACCGTTCTCCTAGGTTTTTCATCCTGAGTTCAAATCCAAGCTTAGTTTCCATTAATTCTCACTGAAAACTCAAATACGATCAAGAACAGAAAATATGCCAAATCATGGATCATCACCAAACTCACAACTAAGGCCACAGATCTCTTCCTCATTCTTCGTGGATCATCATGTACTATTCCAATCATGCTAACACCTCAAGATTAGGCAGTTACAAGTCTCAACAGAAATTGTGCCTCCTCTCGAATTGTCATCAAACCTCACAAAACCTTTCCTAAAACGATCTAGTCATCTTCCTAAACCTTAACCTCAGTTCAATTCTACCTAGATCAACCTAGAACTAGAGCAATCGTGAAAGTTACCAACCTGAGTTGTAGCTTGAAATTGGAGCAGTTACACTGTGATTCTTGGCTCCAACTTGTGCAGATTCGTTCAAGGATCAATGACGAAGCTATTAGAAACCTTGATTTGCCTTGAAAAGCTCTGGAATGGAAAACACGATTTGCACTTGAATCTTGAAAACTCTCACTGCAATCTCCGTTTCTAGCTCAAAATAACCACCAAACTTGATCTGAATCTCTTTCTGAACTTAAATGGAATGGATTTGAGTGATTTGGAGTCCCAATCTGAGATATCCAAGTTTTCAATTTTCTTCCAAAATTCAACAATGGCATACACAGTTTTGGCTCAATTCCTTCTCCTAGAAGCTTCTCATGTATTGCTTATGGCCTGTTGAGAATGAATGGGCAGGATTGAGTCCTTGTTATCATCTTATGGCCAAGATTGAATGTGTTACTTATCCATGAAGTAACAATGTGAAACACTACGAAATAAGCCTCAAACTGATTTTCCATTAATGCCAAAGTGTTCCAAATGGTTTTCTAGTCAAAATGAGTGCTCATATGCATTTTCTTGACCTCTTATGATTAAATTTGAATTTTTCAACTTAAATGCCTTTTAATTTCCCCTTTGTCAAGCTTCCATGAACCAAGTCTTGTTATAAACCAAAACAATGCCTTATGGATACATGGTTGACCTTAAAATCCCATTTTGAGAAAGTTTTGTGTTGGACAAAACTTCATTTGAGGCTCACAAGATAGTGAAAATGACCCATAATCAAAGATGACCTAGAATCTTACTTTCCCAAAATGCCCCTGACTTGTAAACCTCATAACTTGAGTTCTACAAATCAGATTAAGGACTTCTAGTACAATTTGGAAAGATAAGATCAATACCTACAACTTTCATGTTGGCCAAAAGTTTAGGAAAAACATCGTTCTAGGTCAAAAGTTCCTTGGAAGTTGGTTGACTTTTGCAGACAATTTTCACATTCATCTGATGACCTGTAACTTGTCTGGATCATAACTTGAGTTATATAAATCCAATCAAGGACTTCTAGTACTCAAATTAAAGCTAAGAACATTATTTACAAGTTCCATGTTGGGCAAAAGTTTAGATGAAACTTTTATCTTGAGGTAAGTGGCCTTGAAGTCAGACACTAAATAGGGGATTTTACCCTGAGAACCCTAGTTTAGCAACTCCTCACACTTTGAATTCTTCTTGGATTGATCTTGGAATAACACCTCATGTATCTCAACACAACCTTCCATGATCACAAAGACTTAGAATTGAGTCTTAATCTCCTTCAATTGTACAGTTGACTCAGGATTGACCAGATGAAAACCCTAATTGCAACACCTTCAACTGTGGCTCTTCACACTTAGAAAAATGACTTGACTGAGCTCCACCATGACCCTCAAAGCAATCCATGAGCTCTATCCACATACCCTATCCATGATCAAGGCTTCACAACCCCCTGATGGTCTTCAATTGGCCCCTCCTAGTTAGGAGATAAACCATATACTAGCATCCAAACTTCTCAAGAACACAACCCACTTTCTAATGACCTTGGTGACCTCTCAAGCTTGAATAAGACCTCTAGATAGGCTCCTCTTGATACAAACCACACTTGATCCCCTGCTAAATGATCAATGCTATGCTATGCAAATGCTAGATCAATGATATGCTAATGCAATGAAACAAAAGCCAAGTAAGAAAAAGGATAGGCAAATTTATGGGTGCAACAAGGGTAAATGCTCCCCTTTCAATCCAAACCTTAGGACCACTTTGCATGACAATGTTAGGGCCGAGTTTCCCTTAGACCTTCCGTGCGTCTCTCTTCTCATCTCAAAACAATTCTAATCCATCTAATAAAGGCGATAAACGTTGCGCGTTACGAGCCTTAAGCTACATGCGGAATGATGGGTGAGGGGTCTCCTCTCGCTTATCTAGGGTGTTTAGTGTACGTCCCATTTGGGGGCGATATACAACGCATTTGCCTCCATGTTATAGTCTTTAATGCAATGTGAATCAAAAACCGTATGAATTCACTTCACTAAAAAACACAAAACAAAATTCAAACCTTTTTCTTTCGGGATTAATCGGAAAACCTTTTTTTAGAAAAGAGTGTTGTTAAGCTTCGGTTCTACCATAAACAGGCTTAGTCCCTAACTGCTAAACAGATGTTTAACCCTACTCGGTTAAAAAACTTAATCAACATGTGGTTTCGCGTACCTAGAACTACGTTTGCTCTGATCTTTCATACCAGATGAAAGTACGTAGGCACAAGACGCGATGTTTTGGCGAGCAACCTTCCCCCCTTTCTCCTGTAGTTAGCCGAACTACATTGACTCTGACTTTCCCATTGCACGAGGGAATACGTAGGCACAGAGCGGCGATGCTCTGCCGAGTCTCTTTCTTTTCTTTTTATCCTGAAGCCTGTAGCATAGATAGTTAAACACACCCTTAGATAGACAACAAACGTGGATCCCGTCGAGTATGACGGATGTGAGGGGTGCTAATACCTTCCCCTTGCGTAACCGACTCCCGAATCCAGGACTTGGTTGCGATGACCTCGTCTTTTCCCTTTTTCGTTAGGTTTTTTCGATCGTTTCCTTTCCCTCTCTTTAGGATAAATAACGAAAGGTGGCGACTCTTCTGTTTTCTGTCGGGTGTTTTTCGCAGTTGCGACAACAACTTTTCCTTTTCCTTTATCAGACCTCTCCACAATAACATCTGATGGTGAAAACACCCTACCACTTCTTGTTATACCTCCAACTCCAATCAAATTGTCAATGGATGGCCCTTCAGACGATGTTCCCATCAACTCTTGCTTCTGGCCGTTACAAAATACCTCTACCCCATAATTCCATGGCATGGCTTTAGTACTTTCGTATGGCACTGGTCCGACTTTAGTGATTATCACAGGTGCTGGCCTTAGAGGCGCTGATATATTAATAGTTCTGAAAGGGATCGACATCTAGGCGATCTCATCTTGCTCTTGATTAATCACCTTCACACCTCCCTCTTTTGCAATCCTGTCAAACCGCAATACACCTTCATTCATCAGACACTGAATATGGTTTTTCAAATCCTCATAACCCTTAGGGTGAGCCATACAACCTTCGCAACTTTCCACACAACCTAGAAAAACTCTTCCTTTCAACAACCTACTTTTAACAAAGCTCAACGGTGTTCTCAACTTAGCAACGTCAATTATTAAATTCATCTCTTCTTCTTCAATAATGGCATTAACTCCGGATGCTCCATGATTAGGCATCGGGTTCTGAACCACATTAGGAGTATCATTGGTGAAGTTAATTTCCTTGTTGTCTAGGAGGTATTGCATCTTGTGCTTGAAAGCCTTGCAATTATCTATATTGTGGCCTAGAGCGCCTGAATGAAAGTCACAGCTCACATTCGCGTCATAACCTGGAGGCGGCGCCTGTGAGAGGTGCCAATGTTCTCTTTTGAATCAGCTGAAGTTGTAACAAGTGTTGTAGAAGTTGAGAATACGGCATAGACGGTGTTTCAAACTGCCTATTAACTGCTCTTCCTCGGTCTTGAAACTGGCGCGGTGCATAATTCTGTTGTTGTTGTTGTTGTTGAGGTGTTGTAGGAATAGTGATGCTTGCAACCTGTGGCTGTTGCTGAGGCTGAAATTACTGTTGGCATTGAACCCGGTTCTTGTTTCTGTTCCTGAAACCTGAAACTGCATTTGTATCACCCTCCCTCTTCTTAGAGTTACCAAAAGTCTTTCTTCCTCCACCAGATGTGGCTCCTTCTCCTGCTTGAATTTTACCCAACTTGATACCATTTTCAACCCTCTCACCAGTAATAATCAAATCTAAGAAACTGTCGGACATGTTTCTAATCAACTTTTAATAATATATCCCTGGCAATGTTGCCACGAACATATCAATCAACTCCCTATCCATCATTGGAGGCTGAACCCTCGCAGCTAGTTCACGCCACCTTTGGGCATACTCTTTGAACCCCTCGTTACTCCTTTGAGAAAGATTTTGCAACTGAACTCGATTTGGCGCCAGGTCACTATTGTATTGATAATGATGGACGAAGGCCTCTCCAAGATCCCTCCAGCTTCTGATATTAGTTCCCTCAAGGCCCATGTACCATTCCAAAGAAGGTCCAGACAAACTTTCTTAGAAGAAGTGGATGAGCAGCTTTTCATCTTCGAAATATGCAGACATTTTCCTGTAATATGACCTGAGGTGTACTCTGGGACAAGTTGTCCCTATGTACTTATCAAAGTCAGACACTTTGAACTTCGGTGGAATCTTCAAACCCGGAATCAGCCCCAAGTTAGACATATCAAGCCCTAGAGAATTCTGATTGATGGCCTCCGCCCGGAGGAATAACAATAGTTGGAACAACATTAGCCTGAGGAGTGCCATTATCAGCTGGGGGAGGAACGGCAGTGGTCCCACCATGCAAAACCCCGCTAACGTCCACCCTAGCAATCAAAGGCTGGACTAGTGTTCTGAGCTGCTTCTGACCATTAGCAACCCCTTGCATGAGATCCATGAACTGAGCCATACAGTCCCTGAACTCTTACAACTCTAACCTCATGACCCTCTGATGATCCTCAAGATAGGAGGTGACACTCATAAACTAACCTTCCCCCTCAAGGAGCTTTGAAACCCAATCTGATGGCAATGAACTCTTGATATCTTACAAATGATACCCTTGCTTGAGCTTGAACATGAAGCTCTTTTCTTGAATAGAAAACACAACACCTCTTGATCCCCTGTAAGAACCAATGCTATACAAATGAAAATGCTAAAATAAAATGAAACATAAGCCAAGCTAAAAGAAAAGGTTAGTCAAATTTCGGGGTACAACAATGTGGACTATAGGGATCTAAACAAAGCTAGTCCGAAGGACGATTTCCCTCTTCCACATATCGACACTCTGGTAGATAACGCAGCTAGTTTTTCCATATTTTCATTCATGGACGGGATTTCTGGCTACAATCAAATAAAGATGGATTCGGCCGACACGGAGAAAAAAATTTCATTACGCCTTAGGGCACCTATTGTTATAAGGTCATGCCCTTCGGTTTAAAGAACGCAGGATCAACCTATCAGCGAGCTATGGTCGTGCTCTTTCATGATATGATGCATCAGGAGATTGAAGTATATGTAGATGACATGATTGCAAAGTCTCCAAGTGAAGAAGACCATTTGGATAATTTGTTAAAGATGTTTGAGAGGCTCCGAAAGTATCAACTAAGGCTAAATCCAGCTAAGTTCACATTTGGGGTTCATTCAGGCAAACTACTTGGTTTCATTGTTAGTCAACAAGGAATTGAAGTAGATCCTGATAAAGTTCGAGAAATTCAAGAAATGTCGGCTCCTCAAACAGAAAAACAAGTGAGAGGTTTCCTTGGTCGGCTAAACTACATCTCCAGGTTTATTGCTAATCAGACACCTACCTGCACACTGATCTTCAAGTTGGTACGAAAAGATCAAACGGTGGTATGGAATGAAAACTGCCAGGCCGCATTTGAGAAAATCAAGAAGTATCTACCTGAGCAAGAAGTTCACAGACTGCGAAAGTCGTTACTCCCCGCTAGAGAAATCCTGTTGCGCCTTAGCCTGAGATGCCAAATGTCTAAGACAATATATGATATGTGATACTACTATGCTAATTTCCAAGATGGACCCGATAAAATACATTTTCGAAAAACCAGCTCAAACTGGAAGGTTGGCCAGATAGCACATGCTCTTGTCAGAGTATGATATTCAAAATGTCGCTCAAAAATCTGTCAAAGGCAGTGTCTTGTCAGAACACCTTGCTGAGCATTCTGTGGAGGATTATCAATCACTCAAGTTTGAGTTCCCGATAATATATAATGTATATTCAACGTGCGAAGCCGGAACTCGGTCCTGAAGAAGGTCCCGAACCTGAATCCCGCTGGGAAATGATGTTTGATGGAGCGTCTAACAAAAATGGACATGGTATTGGAGTTATCCTTAAAAATCCAACCGGAGGGTATACTGCCGTCACAGCCCGACTTTGCTTCTCCTGTACTAACAACATGGTGTTGCACCCTAAAATTTGCTCAACCTATTTCACCTGGTTTATGTTTTAATTGCATTATCATTTGCATAGTTACATCATGTACATAGTCCCATCATTTGCATAGCATAACATAGCAAGTCATCTAACAGGGGAGCAAGTGCCATTCTTATCTAAAGAAGCACATCAAGGGTCTTATTCAAGCTGAAGAACATCCAAGTCATCAAGAAATGGGTTGAAGCTTTGAGGAGATTTGAATGTCAACAAGTGGATTTCTCTCCTAACTTGAAGTGTATTGAGAGTCATGAATGGGGTATGATGCATGGAATCAGGAATTTGAGGTGTGTATGGATCCCATGGGAGGCCTAGAGAGCCATATTGAAACTTAGACAAGTCATGGTATCAAGGTCAAGAACCACAGTTGAGGTGTGTACAAGTAGGGTTTCATCTGGGTAACCCTAGGCCAAGGAAAGCAAAGAAAGGGCACCAAGACCTAGTTCTAAGTCATGAAAGTCATGGGTTGAGATGTTAAAGCATGTGTTCGGATGAGTCAAGATCAAGTTCAAGAGAATCAAGAGTGGTTGGAGGGGTTTGAGACAGGATTCCTAGGGTAAAATCCCCTGTATAGCACTGAACTTCCAAGCCACACAAGTCTAAATACAAGTTTCAAATGGATTCTTGGCCAACATGAAACTTGTAGAGCTTCTCAATAGATTTAATTTTAGTACTAGAAGTCTCCAAGGAGATTTGTAGAACTCAAGTTATGGTTCTTGCAAGTTATGGGTCATTAGAGGACACTAAAATTTATCTGTGAAAGTCACTCGACTTCCAAGCAACTTTTTCCCACCAAGGAGTTTTCAAATGGATTCTTGGCCAACATAAGAATTGTAGGTCTTGATCTTAGCTTTAATTTGAGTACTATAAGTCCTCAATAAGATTTGTGGAACTCAAGTTATGGTCTTGGCAATCCAGGGGTATTTTGGGAAAGTTGAATTATAGGTCATTTTCCAACATAGGTCAAAATATCTATCTTCCACTCCTCAAATGGAAAAATGTTCAACATGAGATGTGCTTAAAATGATGTTTTTGGGCTAGGTAAGAAGCCATGGGTGATTGAAATGACTTGCGTCACAAAATGATCCAAAATGGCCTAAAATAAGGATGGATTTTAAATGAACCAAGGAGGAAAATTGTGATTTTTGAGCCATAGGTCCAAACCAAGCCATATGACATACCAAATTGATTGGGAAACACATTTTGGACACAATGACATTTACACATTTTTGAGTTGAGGGATAATTCCATGACTTCCTTTGTAAAGTGGTTTCTTACATCACAAGTAACATGTGCAAAACCACTCTTTAGAGCATAACCAAGGCCTTAACCCTTGCCAATCCATTCAATTTGTCATTAGAGGAGAATTTGGATCAGAATCAAGTGTTACAACAAGCTCAGAACTCAGCTTCCACATACAAGCATGAGATGATAATTTCAAATGCAAGAGATATTGAATTTCTCCCATAGATCATTCCTGAAGTTTCTAGAGCCTTCCTACAAGTTCTATATAAGATTTGTGATTGATTCAAGGCATTGGTTGGTGGAAATTGAGAGAGATTGGAGAGATTGATTTCTGAATTTTCAGTTTGCAAATCACAAACGGTTACAACAATTTGATCGATTTCAATCCAATTTCTTGCATTCAGAAGTTTCCTCTTGAGTGTGTGAGTGATTCCAGATAGATTGTTGGTCAAGATTGGTGAAGAATCGTGAGATAGCATTTGGAGTTCATAGCTTGCAACTCAGAATCGCATCTGGTGATTCAAGAAGATTCAGTCCAATTTGATGCATACAGAAGCTTGATCATACATCATTGAAGCAATCTGGAGATTCTTGAAGCATAATTTGAAGGGTTGCTTGGTCAGTTCACTCGATTTTTGCAGGTATGTAAATCTCACCCTATGGCTTGATATAGGTATAATTGTTAGGGTTTAGATGGTTAGATGTGATGTAGATCATTGCTAGGAGCTTTCTGGTAAAGAAATTCAAGGATTAGAGACAATTTTGTAGATGACACCATTTCTGTTCAGGGATGTATCTTGATGATTCTTGAGGATTAAACCTAGTTTGATAGTGGATTTTACTCAGGGTGAAGTGGTGATGAATCTAGGCTATTCAATTTTGAGTTTGGTGATAATTTTTTGTCTGGGCAGTTTCTGAACGTGCATTCGTGTTTTGGGAAGGAGAAGGTTTCAATACAAATGGATGGTATGGTTAGATTCCTGGGGAGAAAACGAGCAGGATGATGTATTCAGGTTTAGGTTTTGGTGAGGATTAAGGATATTTGTGTTTGGGGACGACGGTGGCTCCACCGCCGGCCACCGTCTGTGTTGTTCCTTCCAAGCATGTTTAAAATGAAGAAGATGATAGGATGACCCTTAGATCTTGGTGGACTTTGACTAAAACGAACATCCAAGGGCCACGGGCTAGCTTCAATTAGTGAAGGTTTCTGAGTCTTAACCAAAATGCTCTGTTTCATTTAATATACTTGGATGGGCTTCATGATTTTGTTTCTATTGACACACCCTTTCCCAGGCCCATTTGAAAATACACATGAATTGCTTGCTATTCAGCACACAAGTTTTCCAATTTCCCTTTATTTTCTGATTTGTTTTAACATGTGGTCTGGGCTTAAGGAGCGCTTGCTATTAACACCCCCTCTTGGGCCCAAATCTGGCTAATAACTGGGATCCATTGCTATTTGACACGCCTGTTTGTCAATTTCCTCTTGTTTTCTTTTATTTTCATGTTTAGAGCATAGTTAGGAATTAATTCATATTAAAATGAAAAATGATTATTTTTGGATGGGAATTTTTTCCCTATTTTCATTAGGACCTCTATAAAATTGTGAAATAATAAAAATATTAATTTCTTGCATTTTATATTTTTTGGTATATTTTACAATATTATTGCTTTTATTTTGCATTTGTTTGATACTTCCTTTTTCTGAATTTAGTATGGGAGATTGGTGCATGATTTTTGATTGATTCTTGTGAGGTTGATAAGATTAGGGAAGTATGTACCCTTAGGAATTTTGTCACATTTTTGTGACTAAAACTTAGATTAATTTGAGAGGTAGATATGAGAGGTATCAGAATTAGGGTTTCCCAACACTTAGGTGTAGTTTAGGGCATAGTTTGGAGACTTAGGGTTTGATTTAGGCCTTGGTGTAACACCCCCTTCTATACCCCAAATAAATGCATATAAAACAATTAAGCACATACAAATTATCAGAGTAAAAAGATTTTATAATAAGGTATAAAAGAAGAATGCCACAGTTTCACCAATAAAACTCTTTAACATTTTGCTCCATAAAATATGTAACATTTTCGTAGTTTTAGAAATCATATTTCAACATTTAATTTAAGCGGAAGATAACATCATTTAATCAGTTCCAAAATATTAATTCAAATGCACATAAGTCATCCAGATTAATACATCATATCAGTTAGATTACAAAACCACATCGGTTGATACATCGCAATGTATCACAAAAGAATGACTACACTAGTCTAACTACCCGGTGTTACATATCAGAGCAGCCGACTCAAAAGAATGAAGACTAACTTCACAAAAGGACTCCAGCATCCTAATCTGCAATGCCTCATAGAGCATTATAAAACAGCAGAAGGGTGAGAAATATAACCATAATAATCAAAGCATAAGATTATATATATATAGGTAATCATGTAACACATATTCGCATTTCTCACCACACTTCATTCTCTTAGTCATATATATTTACCACACATGTATATATACAAACATGGATATCCACAAAGCATTCCCACATTATGTATACACTTACAATTTCCACAATCTCATCATTCACACATAAGCATCACTTCATGCATATGTCATATATCAATGTGACTCAACAACTCAATGCAACTCATGCAATGCGGTACCGACTCTCGTTATCTTTTTTCGGTTTTTACATTAAACCGGGTCCACACTTCTAGACAGATAACCCGTTATCTTTTTTCGGTTTTTACATTAAACCGGGTCCACACTTCTAGACCGATAACCACAAAGGCCCGTCCTCTAAGCCTTCAAACCCACACTTCTAGGTTTGGGACAAGCCACTAGTTTCCACGAAACTAACAGACATTGCCTCTTGACTAAATGATGCATGTACAATCAACCACAACAGATGCACTTAAGACCGACATCTTAATCTCATGCATTTACATAATTCATCACTTCAAGAATTACACAATGATTGTACATACAACATATATCAAACATTTATCAATGTATTCATTTCACACATCATCATATTCAACAACAATGCACACATATCACATATGTTCCCATGCATTCACACCACAATCGCATACATATATGCACTCACAATTCATTAGACGATACACATACATTTCTCATTGTATCCCCATGTATCTCTAATTATCACAACAATCAAGGTATTCTCATTACAATACCAATCATACAATTATAAGTTATGCACACATATTCAAAATGTTCTCATGCATACTCATTACATAATTGTACACAACAATCAAACATCCATAGCTCATCAATTAATACACACATAATCATCATTATGTTCTCATGTATTTTAACCGATTACAATTAATCATTTATATCACAACTCTAGGATTCACGCCCGAAGGCTACCCACAGCACATGTTATCATGATAGTTCACATACTCATTCATAACATAGAAGTATTAACATATGCGAATCAACCAAACAATCACCATTTGGATAACACAGCAAAGAAAATATACTGTCACATTCGCCTTCATTCGCCTGGCGAACCCTCGCAGCGAACCTTCGCCTGGCCTTCGCCTGGCGAACTCTCTCAGCGAACACTCGCTAGACTTCGCCTGGCGAGACTTCCCAGCAAGCCCAAGTCAGTAGCTACTGACTTCATTCGCCACCATTCGCCAGCACCTTCGCTGGGCGAACCTTCGCTATCCAACCTCGCCTGGCGAACTCGCCAGCAAAGTCCACTGGGATTTAACTTATAATTATTCGCTAGCATTCGCTAGGCTTCGCCTGGCGAGAGCCAGCGAACCTGCGCAGAACAGAACCCTATTCTGCCTCTCCTTCATCAATCCATCATCAACCAAACCTCAAACACCCAAATCAGTACAAATAGCATCAATACATGTTACCCGACTATTCTACGGTGTTATTACTCAGTTTCAACCGATTAAATCATCAATCTACCGACTAATCCAACATTTGCCCTAATTGGAAAGTGATGAAAAACATCCACAAACCCAAACCCAACATACATAATAGCATACAATGATTAAATAGCAATGTTTCTCACCCTTACCTCGATTAATCGGAGCTTTGATGTTGGTTCTTGATGATTTCCACTTTTCCTCTTCTTCTCTTCTCTTTCTCTCCTTTCTTCTTCTTTCCTCTTTCTTTCCAAATGTTTTTCTATCTTTCTTTTCTTTCTTCCTCTATTTTATATTTCCTCTATTTTCTTTCCTCTCCAATTCCTTCTTAAATTTTCTATCCATACCAATTAATAAAAATTAATTCCAACATTAATAAAAATCCCACTAAATCAATTAATTACTACAATTAATTATTTAATGAAATTTAGGCTGTTACACTTGGGGTTTATGTGGGGTATAGGGTATATAGTTAGGTTCCCTTAGAAATTAATCTAGGATTTTATGATGAGTATTACTATTTTATTTGATTCTTTGCAACTTGTATGATGTTTGTGTGTTTCCCCCCCTGGGCATTTGGCTTGTTTGCTTGGGTTGGGCTATTCTACTTGGGCTTGGGGCTTGAGTTTTGCTTGTTGGAGCTCATGAAGACATTGGAAATGATTGGGGACAAGGGATGGAGCTTGGAGCATGAAGATTCTTATCCTTGAAGGTTTCTTTTGAAGACTTAGGAGATAGGAGATATAGGGAGACCTTTAGATTAGACTGATTTCTTCTTTCAAACATAGAGAGCTTCTTGTGCCTCTATTCTATCCCATGACACAAGGTCCCCCAAAGAAGTTCCATCTCTCCTTAGGAGGGATGTAGAGCATGCTTTGGTTGGGTAGAACCTTGAGGATACCTTTCATTTGCTAGGATTAAGATCTTAGTGATTTCCTTGGGTTGTCACTAAGCATCTTAACATTTCAATTTCATAATTGATTTTCTTCTGGAGTGATTGCATTGAAGATGGAGACCTATTGAAGATAAAGTGCATTGAAGATTGATGAAGTTGAAGCTTGTGCCTGTCAAAGATAATTACCTGTTGAAGTTAGGGTCCTGCTGCTGTTAGAAGTTGTTTATTAGTTGGGGTTCAGTGCTTGCCAGAGCTTGGAGATTCTTTGGAGACAAGAGCTTATCTAAAGCTTGGGGATCATTGAAGATTGAAGATGGGGTCTTACTTGAAATGGTTATTGTCAACTTTTTGCTGTTAATCAACTGTAACTGTAGGAGCTGGTGTTGCTGTCAGAGCTGGTGTTGGGTTTTATTTCTTTTACTATATTGTCTGTTGGCTTGTTCAGTTTGCCCCTTAGGTTTGAAGTGAAGCTGTTTCACTTTACCTATTGTTTTCCCAGGTTCGAGGTTGAGTGGGACTCCCTTGCCTCGCTTGTACTGCTGCATCTCATGCATTTTACTGTTTACTGTATATCTGTTTCTTTTCCGTTTATCCCCTCGGATCTCTGTTTCCCTCTGTGCAAGAGAGAAACATGACAGACATTAGGTTGTAATCCATGCATGACAACATTAGGGTAGTTTTGATTCTCATTTCAAACCCTAGGTTTTTAGAATTTCTTTCTCTTCTATCTAAAAACAATTCAAAACACAGTAATAAGGATAATTGATGTCGTACGCTACGAGCCTTAAGCTATTTGAGAGAGGGTTGCTGGAGGGTCACTCTTCAATAATCTGACTGCTTAGTGTGTTACCCCTAGGGTGACATACGACGTAGTCACTCTCAAATCATAGTCTCTAATGCGTCAGAGATTGCAAACAAACAAAAGAACCCTTTTTTCGTAAAAGATTCAAAACAAACATCAAAGCGTCATTTTTTTCCGCTTGGACTCCTAATCAGAAGAAACCTCTTTTCAGAAAGATAAAAATAGTCAGACAAATCTGTGTCATCCGTGGCCCGAACTACGTTTGCTCTGATCTTTCATGCTGTATGAAAGTACGTATGCATAGGATTCCGTATCCTAGCGAGCAACCTTCCCCTCCTTTTCCGTAGGTAGGCGAACTACGTTGACTCTAATTTCTCGTTCCAGACGGGAATACGTAGGCATAAAGTGCGATACTTTGCCGAGTCATTTTATTTTCTTTGAACCCCGGACCTGTAGAGTAGATAGAATAACAATTTGTACTAGAAAACAAGCGTGGATCCCGTCGAGTACGACGGACGTGAGGGGTGCTAATACCTTCCCCTTGTGTAACCGACTCCCGAATCCAGGATTTGGTTGCGACGACCATTCCTTTCCCGTTTTGCGTTAGGTTTACTCTGAGCGTTTCCTTTCCCTCCGTTTGGATAAATAGCGCACGGTGGCGACTCTTCTGTTTAGCCGGCGCCGATTTTCGCCGTAGCGACAGCTGGCGACTCTGCTGGGGACTAATATCCCCTATGCGAGTCAATCCTAGCGCTTGTTTTCCCGTCGTGGGTGTTGTATAGATTTAGTTTTCTGTCTTTACTTTCTGCATTTTATTATCAGCTTTATATCGTTATTGCTGTTATGGGGAAGGGGTGATCTGTTGAGAGATAAGTCGGGCCTGGGCATGAGGTTACACATAGACTTAGAAGTAGAGAGTAGTGGTTAGTCTGCTTGCTTAGCTCACCCAGCTAGCCGCGAAATCTGCACTCGGACGAGATTCTCTTTGATGCTTCTTGCCTGGCCCTTAGGGCTCGACAAGTTGTCTGACCCGAGGATTGTCGACTCTGGGGACCTATCAATTGGGATTCAACTAAGTGAGGCCGCTTCAAGGGATGATGATTCCACACCTTCTGGGTATCGTATCATCGCTCTTGAAAGTCTGTGACGTTGAACCCGCATAGGATGCCGTACCTCGTCTGCGAGTTATGTTTACACCTGTGAGGGGTAGGTAGGTTTGTTTGCAGGAAACCTTTGACCTCAGAATACCTGGTTTATCTCTGTCAGTGAGATGTGGTTACAGGGTTCATTTGAGTGGTTGGTTTGAGATGAAGATTTGATGGTTCTCAGGCTTCAGGACAGAGCAGCACAGTTCACCAGCATTGCACTTGATCTCCTGTTTTCATATGCATGTGCATTTTTCATGACTGCATTTCATTAACATGTATTTATGTTGCAGGTGTGATCATTCCCCTCTGATTCTAGAATATCTTCTAGCCAGGCATGGAGTCCCTGAAGAGGACAGTTTCTTACCGGTTGCATTCGCCAGATATCAGTTCCTTGCTGGGTTTAGTTACTCTAGCAGATGAGAGAGTGAGGGCTGAGTTCATAGTATCTTATGAGAGATTGTTTAGTTTGTTATACAGACCTTCAGCATTCGAGACGACTGGGGTGTATACTTTGATGTAGTTTTATGAGCCGCAGCTGAGATGTTTCTTATTTCCCGACTATATTCTGGAACCCACTTTGGAGGAGTATTCTGCTATGTTGGGAGTTCCTGTGTTAGACCAGATGCCCTTTATACATGTTGATGCTAAGCCTGAGTTAGCTACACTCGCTGAGATTGTCATTTTAGACGCTTCTGAGTTCCCCGGAGGTTTGGTCAAGCTGAACGGAGCTTATGGTTTTCACCTGTCTGTCCTGGTTGGGAAGGCTACACAATGCGCGAAGAGTGGATGTTGGGTTGCCTTCAGTGCCATTCTAGCTGTCTGCATCTACAGGATTGTCTTGTTTCCTAATGTGCCAGATTTTGTCGATTCAGATGCCTTCTTGATTCTTGCCTCGAAGAATCCAATTCCTACTCTCTTGGGCGATGTTTATCATTCTATTCACTACAAGAATGAGAAACGTCGTGGCAAGAATGTTTCCTGCTGTCTTCCTCTTTTGTACAGGTGGTTCCAGGGGCATCTTCCGAAGACAGGGCCTTTTGTTGTTGCTGTTGATACTTTGGATTGGTCCTCCCGGTTGATGGGGCTGTCTGTTGAGAATATCATTTGGTTTGATCGGAGTATGCTTGGCACTGATATTGTATATAGTTGCAGTGGCTTTCCGAATGTCCCTTTGATTGGACGGAAAGGTTGTATTAACTATAACCCTTCACTGCTGGTAAGACAGTTCGGTTATGCTTTGAGGGATGGTCCTATTGAGAAGGAGATACAGGAATCTCTGTATCTCACGGGCTTATTAGACACGGCTGTTCTGATCAGATTGAGACATGCATGGGCTAACATCCATAGGAGAGGGAAAGCTTTGCTCGGTAAGGGCAACAACAGAGCTTATGATCCTTATTTGGCTTGGATCCGTGAGAGAGCTAGGATTTCCTTGATGCCTTATCCTGCTGCGGAACCCCTGTATCTTCCAATGATTGAGGTACCTACTTCGGTAGAGAGTGAGAAGTATAACAAATTGTTTGCTGAAAACGAAGAACTGAAGAAAGCCAATGATGAGTTAGAGAAAGAGATCTTCCAGTTGCGTCATGAGAAGAATGAAGCTACCTTCACTGTGAGGGAACAAACTGAATTGATTAATAAGTTGGGTTCAGAGTTAACGGAAGAGACCAACAAGAAAGAAAAAGTGGGGATAGCCTTGAACGGTGTCAGCAAGGTGCTTACTTCCAAGAAGGAACTTTTAAGCAAAGCTTATTCCCGACTCGGCAAGTGGGAAGCGTTGTGGAATACCACGCTCGCCAAGCGGAAGGAGTGTGAAGATGAACTGAAGTTGCAGATTGCCACGCTAGAGGCGCAGATTAGGGCCTAAGATGCAAAGATTGCCGAAGAGACATCACTTAGGAGCGGTGCTGAGCTTAGAGTAAGTGACCTTGACAAAATGCTGAGAGGTTTTGAAGTGAAGGTCGGCTCCAAGAGATGCAGACTCGACGAATGTTTTGGCGAAGGAACCTGCAAGGACGACGCAAAAAAGCTGAGATCCACGGCTGAGCGACATGCCTTACTGATACAGGAGCTGATCTCCCGACTAGGGCATTCGGAGACGTTGAGGATATTGGAAGATGTCAGAGCATGCCATTTGGCCTGATTTATCTTTGCCTTGCTTTTGTTATTTGTACTTGTATTTTGACCATCGCCGGGCTTGTTGGCCGAGGTCTCTTCAGTTGTATTCAGTTGTACTCTTGTACTCCGCCTCTTGGCATGTGTTTATATATGAGGGTTTTTCTGATTCCTTGCTTGCTTGATGGGGACTCCGTTGTCATGATGGCCTTCTTTCCGAAACTAGAATCGGGGGGAATATAACCTGTAGCATATTTACACAATTGCATCTGCATTCATATTGCATGACCCATATTCTCGAATCTGTATCTTATTTCCTGCATCTTCAGGTTTTTCAGGATTGACGAACAAAGAGTCCACCGCTACTTAACCCGAAACAACTGCAAGAGAATCATGGATCAAGTCCAAGTGGAGATGCAGGAAATCCGCGAGAAGCTGAATCTATTCATGCAAGCAATGGAGAACATTGCTAAGGGCCAGGAGAGCCTCCAAACTTTGGTACAGCCGCTGCTAACGCAGACTAATGGGAACGGCAACAATGACCACAATTCTGCACACGTTGAAACTATTATGGAGGATGGGCCCCCTACGCCTGTGGTTCCACCTGTAGTGACCCCACCTGTTGTGGTTGTAAACGATGGCGCTGGCGCTGGCAATGGCAACGCAAGGAATAGAAATGAGACTGTTGTTAACAATGTTGGATTTGGGGATGCCAACCAAGGCGGTGGTAACAACAATGGCGGTAATGGTTTCGGCAACAATTGTTTCGACTACAACGATCAAGGATTTGATTACGTCAATCAGGACGGGAAATTCGGCTTCAACACTCAGGGTTTCGGTTATGATGGTTTTGGTAACACTAACTAGGGGTATGGTGGATTTGGTAATATGAATGGTGCTGGGATGATTCCTGTCAACAATGGGTTTGGACCTGTTAGGGTCAACCAGGGTTTCGGTAACGGGGGACGAGGTCCCATGATCAATCAGCAAGGGTTTGGGCACAACACTAGTTACGACGGATATGGAAATGAAAATGTGAATTGGGGTGAAGACCGCCAGGAGGACGCCTTTTCTGGAAGAGGCATGGGATTTGAAGGACCTGTTGATCCTGTGTAGAGGATCAGAATGCTTGAAGAACAGATGAAGGGGGTAGTAAATCAGAACTCCACCAGTTTGGATATGACTACAATGGGCTTGGTACCAGGGCTGAGGGTGTCATTGAAATTCAAGGCTCCCACTTTTGACAAGTACAAAGGGGACACCTGCCCTAAAGTCCATGTCCGCTCCTATTACAGAAGGATGTCCGCGTATTCAAATGAAGAAAGGATGCTCATGCATTTCTTTCAGGATAGCTTATCAGGACCTTCACTTGAATGGTATATGGGGCTGGAGCCCACGCAGATTAAAACCTGGAAGTAGTTGGCTGATGCTTTCGTGACACATTACAAATATAACAGCGATTTGGCGCCAAACCGGGTCCAATTGCAGGGTTTGTCATAGAAGAGCGGGGAATGTTTTAAAGAGTATGCGCAAAGGTGGCGCGATATGGCAGCGAGGGTGCATCCTCCTTTAATTGAAAGGGAGATGAATGACATGTTCATTGGGACATTTATAGGGGTGTTCTACGAAAAATTGTTTAGTGTGTCATTGAGCAGTTTCTCAGATTTGATTCTTATGGGGGAGATGATTGAGAACGGGATTAAAGTTGGAAGATTCCAAGCAGGTGAGTCTACTTCAACAGGAGGTGCCAGAAAAGCATTTGGTGGTAGACGACAGGGTGATACTAGTGCCGTGTTTGGTGGCAGGGGCAGGGGCAAAGGAAGAAATCAGTATGTTCAGCCGCAACAGATAGCTAGTGTCACTATCCCGCTTTTTCAATAGAGGCAGCAACAACCACAACCACAACAACAACAAGGACAAAATCCTGGCCAGAGAAGGGTACAAAATGCGAGACAGAAAAGAGTGTTTGATGCACCTCCTTCCACGTATGCAGAACTCCTCCAGACCCTGCTAGGGTTGAACTTGGTTGAAAAAAGGACTTTGGCACCACCTACAGGGGCGGTACTCCCTTACGGATATGATGCCAACAAGCATTGTGAATTCCATTCCAGGGCACCCGGGCATGATATAGAAGCTTGTCAGGCATTTAAACACAAAGTTCAGGATTTATTGGATAGCAAAGCTATCAACTTTGGACAGGTGGGTCCAAATATCGTACAACAGCCTATGCCCAATCATGGGGCAAACACCATCTTGACAGAGGAGAATATTAACCTAGTGATGGATGTCAATGAACTGAAGACACCGTTGGGTGAGATCAAAAGCAGGTTGTTAAAAGGGGGTGTATTCCCGGGGTGTGATGAATTTTGCTTGGATTGTTGGACCCGGCCAGAGGGTTTTAATGAGTTGAAGCAGGGTATTCAGGCTATGATAGATGAAGGTACCTTGCAATTTGATAGAACCGCGGTTGAAAAGCCTATAGAGGCGTTGTGTGATGAGCTGAACGATGTTGCAACGGTGACGATTCCGAGGAAAACAATAACGATAACGGAGCCTGCCAGGCGGCCAACGATCACAATTACCAAAGCAGGACCGGTTCCTTTTGAAAGTACTAAAGCAGTGTCATGGACTTACGGGTTGGAGGTATATTGTGATGGTGGGAAAATTGAAGTCAATGGACAACCAGCTAGGGTTGTAGATAATGTTGTCGGAACAGGGGGCATGACCAGAAGCGGAAGAATCTTCACGTCACCCGAGGTAGAGGCAGAAAGATTAGCCAAGGGCAAAGCCAAGGTAACTGAGGGTGGTCCTTCTCAGTCGAATGAAAAGGAAACGTCACTTAAGGATGTGGAGGAGTTTATGAGGCTCATTCGTAAAAGCGATTACAAAATCGTTGAGCACCTCCAGCAAACGCCGTCAAAAATTTCCATCCTATCATTGCTGTTATGTTCTGAGGCCCATCGGAACGCTTTGCTGAAGATTCTAGACACGTCGTTTGTACCTCAAGAAGTTTCTGTTAATTACTTAGAAGGGGTGATGGCGCATGTCAATGCGGGCACAGTTTGGGCTTCACAGACTTTGATTTAACTCCGAGAGGGCGATAGCACAATATGGCATTGCATGTGTCAGTAGAATGTCGGGGCACGGTCATGTCCCATGTTTTAGTAGACACGGGATCTTCCCTGAATGTGCTACCGAAGAAAGCCACGATGAAATTGGATGTCAGGGGGATTATTTGCACGCCTAGTGATTTAGTGGTGAGGGCGTTCGATGGAACGAGGAGGTCGATTTTCGGATCAATAACATGACCGTTGTAGGTGGGTCCTGAAGTATTTGAAACTGAATTCTATATAATGGACATCCAGCCAGCGTATAGTTGTCTTCTTGGGCGCCCATGGATCCATGCTACCGGGGCAGTCACATCCACGTTACACCAAAAGCTGAAATATATGGTGGGGGATAGTGTCGTCACCTTTTGTGGAGAGGAAGATATTCTGGTTAGCCATTTGTCTTCGTTCAAATATGTCGAGGTCGACGGCGAAATACACGAAACACCCTGTCAAGCCTTCGAGGGGTTGCGAATTAAAGACAAGGCTCAGGGTTCCAGCAAAATATCAGATGTGGCAGTGTCGTCCTACAAAGAGGCTCAGGCTCTAGTGCAGGCAGGTAAAACCAAGGGCTGGGGTCATGTGTTGGAGATTCCCGTGAAGAATGACAGGTTCGGGCTTGGATATCATCCTTCGTCATCAACATCCTCTTCAGGAGCGCCTAGGTTCAAGGGACCAGTAACCATCACACCAAATGGGGTAAGCTTTGAGACCATCAATGTTGTTTCCGATGCGGAAGAAGGAGATAGCGACTGTGATATGGACGCGTGGATCAAGCCAAGCGTGCGAGGACAAAGTCTCTGCAATTGGTCTATCCGGGAAACTGTTCCCGTGACAACTAAACAGTAATGATTTGTTTTCTTAATTGTAGAATAATCCTGTGTCCTACCCGGGGCATAGTGATTTTGCTTAGGGCCATTTGGCTATGTACATTACATTGTTTAATCATGAAATAAAGGCGTTTTTCATATACAAATATTGTGATCCCTGTTTTTCCTGTTTTTATCTTTTACAATAAAATGGCAATGTGGTTATTTGCTTTGTATGCGTTTTGAAGCATTTAACCATTTCCTTTGCAGGATTACTATTACAGATGACATCTATGAACCGCCTATGACTCACTTCGACTTTGAGCACCCGGTATTTCAGGTTGAGGAAGAGATTGTGGAAGATGGCGACGTACCAGAAGAGTTGACATGGTTATTGAAACAAGAAGAAAGAATCATTCTGCCTCATGAGGAAGTCATCGAGATTATCAATTTGGGGTCGGAAGAGGTTGTGAGAAACATCCGTATAGGAGCTGCGCTGCAGAGCGACATCAAGAAAAAGTTGGTTGAGATGCTCAAAGAGTACAGTGATATATTTGCTTGGTCGTACGAGGATATGCCTGGGTTGGATACGGATATGGTTGTTCACCGTCTGCCACTACGAGAGGAATGTCCGCCTATTAAATAGAAACTACGAAGAACTAGACCGGACATGGCTGTGAAGATCAAGGAGGAAGTTCAAAAACAGTGGGATGCTGGTTTCCTAGCTGTTACAAAATATCCCTCATGGGTCGCTAATATTGTGCCAGTGCCGAAGAAACACGGTAAAGTGTGAATGTGTGTAGACTACCGTGATTTGAATAGGGCGAGCCTGAAAGATGACTTTCCACTTCCTCACATTGATGTGCTGGTTGATAACACTTCTCAGTTCTCCGTATTCTCCTTCATGGACGGCTTCTCAGGCTATAATCAGATCAAAATGGCGCCTGAAGACATGAAGAAGACCACCTTCATTACTCCCTGGGGAACATTTTGCTACAAAGTGATGCCCTTCGGATTGAAAAATGCTAGGGCAACATATCAACGTGCTATGACGACTCTCTTTCACGATATGATGCATAAAGAGATCGAGGTTTATGTTGATGATATGATTGCCAAATCCCAGACGGAGGAGGAGCATTTGGTTAATCTGCTGAAACTGTTCAAGAGACTTAGGAAGTTCAGGTTGAGACTGAACCCTAACAAGTGCACCTTCAGGGTGAGATCGGGTAAACTGTTGGGGTTTATTGTGAGCGAAAAAGGAATAGAGGTTGATCCTGTGAAAATAAAAGCAATACAAGAGATGCCGACGCCTAAAACAGAAAAAGAAGTGCGTGGATTTTTAGGGAGGTTGAACTATATCGCCCGGTTCATATCTCACTTAACTGCGACGTGCGAGCCGTTATTCAAGTTGTTGAAAAAGGACCAGGTTGTGACCTGGAATGAAAATTGTCAAAAGGCGTTCGACAAGATAAAAGAATACTTGCAGGAACCTCCTATTTTGATACCCCTAGTGGCCGGGAGACCGTTGATTATGTATTTGAAGGTTCTTGAGGAATGTATGGGTTGTGTTCTCGGTCAACACGACGAGACCGGACGTAAAGAGCATGCGATCTACTATTTGAGTAAGAAATTTACCGACTGTGAGTCCAGATACTCAATGCTCGAGAAGACGTGTTGCGTGCTGGCCTGGGCCGCCAAACGTTTAAGGCAATACATGCTGAATCATGCAACCCTGCTAATTTCAAAGATGGATCCAATCAAATACGTGTTTGAGAAGCAAGCACTCTCCGGAAGAATTGCCTGATGGCAGATGGTGTTAACTGAATATGATATTCAGTATGTCATGCAAAAGGCTATTAAAGGTAGCGTTTTGTCAGAGTACCTCACGGAGTAGCCTGTTGAGGACTACCAATCGATGAGGTTTGATTTTCCTGACAAGGATATCATGTACCTGAAGATGAAAGATTGTGAAAAACCGTTGCCAGACGAAGGACCAGAGTTGGGTTCCATGTGGCAGTTAATATTTGACGGGGCTGTAAATTCCTATGGTAGCAGAATAGGTGCAATTATCACTACTCCTCAGGGGTCACACATCCCCTTTACTGTCCGATTGACTTTTCCCGTTACCAATAATGAGGCTGAATATGAGGCTTGCATCATGGGTCTGGAAGAAGCTATTGATTTGCGAATCAAACATCTGGATGTATACGGAGACTCAGCTCTAGTGGTGAATCAGATTAAAGGAGAATGGGAGACACGTCAGCCCAATTTGATACCATATATGAATTATGCAAGGAGATTGTTGCCTTTCTTTGACAAGGTGGAATTGCATCATGTGCCGCGAGCAGAAAATCAAATGGCTGACGCCCTTGCGACATTGTCTTCAATGTATAAAGTTAACTTCTGGAACGAGGCTCCCCTGATTGTTATCTCTCGGCTTGATAGGCCTGCATTCATATTTGCCATTGATGAGGCTCCCGATGGTCTACCCTGGTACTTTGACATCCAGAATTTTCTTGAAGAACAAGGAGTATCCGGCTGGGGCATCCAGTCGAGATCAGAAGACTCTCAGGAGATTGGCTGGCAATTTCTATTTGAATCCTAACGGTGTCCTATATAAAAGAAACCACGACTTGGTGTTGCTACGTTGTGTAGATGAGAAAGAAGCAAAGTTGCTCATGGAAGAGATACATGAGGGTACGTTTGGTACACATGCTGGTGGGCATGCTATGACAAGAAAACTGTTGCGGGCTGGTTATTGCTGGCTAACTATGGAAACAGACTATTTCAAGTTTGCAAAGAGGTGTCATAAATGCCAAATTTATGTGGACAAGGTCCATGTACCCCCAAGTCCTCTGAATGTGATGTCATCACCGTGGTCGTTCGCGATGTGGGGAATTGATATGATCGGGAAGATTGAGCCTACGGCATCCAACGGACACCGGTTCATCTTGGTGGCAATTGATTACTTCACCAAATGGGTGGAAGCAGCATCATATGCCAATGTCACCAAACAAGTGGTAGCCAGATTTATCAAACGAGATATTATCAAACGAGATATTATCTGCAGATTTATCAAACGGATTATCACCAACAACAGTTCGAATTTGAATAACAAGATGATGAAAGCGTTGTGCCAAAATTTCAAGATTGAGCACCACAACTCTTCTCCTTACCGACCCAAGATGAATGGCGTTGTTGAAGCGGCCAATAAGAACATAAAGAAGATTGTCCAGAAGATGGTTGTGACGTACAAGGACTGGCACGAGATGCTACCTTTCGCTTTGCACGGTTATCGTACGATGATACGCACATCAACCAGGGCAACCCCTTTTTCGTTGGTATACGGAATGGAGGCAGTGTTACCGTTGGAGGTGGAGATTCCTTCCTTGAGGGTTTTACGAGATGTCCAACTTGACGAGGCAGAATGGGTTAAAGATAGACTGAATCAGCTCAGCTTAATGGATGAGAATAGGCTAGCTTCTCTCGCATACGGTCGGTTGTACCAGAGCCGGATGAAGAAAGCATACGATAAGAAGATACACCCTTGAAGCTTTCAGACGGGCGACCTTGTGCTGAAGAGGATTCTCCCACCACAAACAAATCACAGGGGCAAGTGGACCCTTAATTACGAAGGTCCCTACATTGTCAGAAAAGTCTTCTCTGGAGGAGCCTTGCTACTATCTACAATGGATGGTGAAGACTTTACGTCTCCTATGAATTCGGACGCAGTTAAAAAATACTTTGCTTGAAAGTGACCCGCTGGACAGTAAAAAGAGAGTCCAGGCAAAAATAGGGCATCCCGGCGAACCATAAAAAAATGAACAAAAGGTTCGGGCAAAAGTTAGGGATAAAATTGAAAAGATGTACACCCACGAAGTCGAAAACCTGCATTGGGCGACTTCGGCAAAAAAGGGTATCCCGGTGAATTGAAAACCCGCAAAGGGCGGTTCACGCAAAAGTTAGGGATTGAAAAAGCAAATGACTGCGGTCCGGATCTGATACAACATTGCTTAGTGGTTTGGGAGTACCTGAGGGTTCGTTTATCCAACACAATCTCGTCCGAAAGTTGAATACCGGGAAAGCGCCAGAGTCAGGCGAGTCATAGGAGGATCAGCTCATGATGTTTGTCTGCACCACGTTGCCGACATGTATACAAATATTGTTTTGTATTTTTATGCTTTTTATGCATATATGTATGTGTGTGTGCGTAACTTCCTCTTTTCAGGAGTTGCATCCAGTGTACAAAACTTCGCCTATTCAGAGGCCTGTTATTAATAAAACATGTTATTCAGTATTTGATGTTTGTGCTTTACTGTTTTGTATGTGGAAAACGCCGATGTTTTTGATAAACTTGCATGTGAATAACTTTGCTGGCCCTTGCCAATAATTGCTAAAACTTCAAATTGACTGAAATAATGTTGCGGACATTAACCCGAATAGATTTGGTTGTATAGATTTGTTTTGTCTCGTTTGTGTTTTGCAGGGTTCTCGCCCTTGAAGCAGACAATCAGAAAATGGTGGCCCCCAGCCAGAGGCCCTGGAAGAAGGACTGGACCTTATTTCCCAGCAGGTCGCACCTCACCCCCCAGAGGTTGAGATGATGTTATCCCTTACCGAAGGAAGGATTATTTTCCCCAGAAGAGTATCCTCATGGAAGTTGTCCACAGGATATCTCCGCAAGACAAGATCAGTATCCCATGCAAAGGTTATACTCCCCAGAGAGCCGAGTATGTGCACGTTCAATCCCCAGCTGGGAGGATTTCCGCGGCGCATAACCAAGATAGTAAGTTCAGAAGGGTTATCCCCACTAAGGATGGTTTTATTTCTCCCCGCAGGTTGTCATGTTTTCGTTAGGATGATTATCCCCTGCGGAGTGGTAGTTCCGAGTTTGTAAACTGTACCCAGACAGTTATCTCACAGAGAGGTTGTTTCTCCCCCCAGCTGAGTTAATTTTCCCAGCAGGTGTTATTCTTTCCTCCCAGTGGAAATTCATGTGTAATCTCTCTCCCGCAGAGTTGGTTGTATTTCCGGCATTTATTTTGCCGGAGTACTTTATGATATCTGTTCATCCCCAACAGGGTGGTATTTGCCCTCAACAGCCGTGTTGAAGCAAGCTTGTCAGAGCCTTCCCCAGCAGCCTGAACCTGGCATTTGCATTTGCATACATTATCATGTTTGCATCTACCCAGAAAACGCGTAGCATTTCCATGCCGTATGGAGCATTACGCCATTGCCAAACATACGCATTTTGAAACATAAATTAGGTTGGTTAACCTTTTGCTTTTCAGGTGTGTTTCTCAACAGGAGTATGGGGTTCTATCTCAGATCTATTTCCAGATATTCGAAGTCTCACTGTGAGACATGTGATGATGCAGTCCTTATTATTATTCCCCACAGAATTATTAGTTGAAGTTCCTCTTATCCGACCAGTGGAGTGTTTTTCTTCAGGTTTGCTGTTGCGGCAGTATTTAAGGGTTTCATGAATCAAAATTTTAGAAGTGGTCACCTGTTGTCGGAACGGGTGTCGGGCAGTTATTTTCAGAATATCCCCAGTGCAGTTAGCTACTACTGCGAGCAGGCTAGGAAGCTATATCCAAGGTTATTTTTTCCCGTATGAAGCAGGCGGATGAACTTTCCTGTATGAACCAGGCAGATGTGTTATGTTTTCCCGTAAGAATCAGGCGGATGAACTTTCCTGTATGAACCAGGCAGATGTGTTATGTTTTCCCGTATGAAGCAGGCGGATGAACTTTCCTGTATGAACCAGGCAGATGTGTTATGTTTTCCCGTAAGAATCAGGCGGATGAACTTTCCTGTATGAACCAGGCAGATGTGTTATGTTTTCCCGTATGAAGCAGGCGGATGAACTTTCCTGTATGAACCAGGAAGATGTGTTATGTTTTCCCGTATGAAACAGGCGGATGAACTTTCCTGTATGAACCAGGCAGATGTGTTATGTTTTCCCGTATGAAGCAGGCGGATGAACTTTCCTGTATGAACCAGGCAGATGTGTTATGTTTTCCCGTATGAAGCAGGCGGATGAACTTTCCTGTATGAACCAGGCAGATGTGTTATGTTTTCCCGTATGAAGCAGGCAAATGAACTTTCCTGTATGAACCAGGTAGATGTGTTATGAATTATTCCTGTATGAATCAGGCAGATGACTTTTCCTGTGTGAATCAGGCGGATGGATTTTCCGGTATCCAGATAGATAATTCTCCCGTGATAGACAGAGTATGTGAGTTGTGTTCCGATATGTGACAAAAGTATTTTCCCCAAGGAAGTCGCCGTGATTTCCTCGTGTTACTATCCCCAGTAGAGCCCTCCTCGAAGTCGTTTGTAGGTGGGGATCAACGGAGGTAGCTACTGCAGAAGTAGGCAGAAAAATAGTATTCAGATAATTTTCCCGTATGGAGCAGGCGGATGAACTTCCCTGTGATCAGGTAGATGTGCTTTCCTGTATGAAGCATGCAGAGGGATGTTCCTGTAATAAGGCATATGAATTTTCCCGTATGAAGTAGACGGATGGGGTTTCCTGTGTTCAAACAGTTGACGTGCCTGTATGGATAGCCAAATGAGTTCCTTGTGATTAGACGGAAATGTTTCCCCAGCGAAGTCGTCAGTATTTTTCTGTGTTGGCAGAATATAGCGTCCTAACATGGACAAAGTTCTATCCCCGCGATGATAGAATCTTTTTCGGGCTGATGAAAATCATCCCCAGCACGGTCGCTAATTGATCAGTTGTTGCCGTAACAACCGGATCCAGTGAGCAGATGTTGTTTTCCAAGCGGTTTGTGCAGTTTATTTCTGCGGTTGGCAAATTTCCGGGTTCTTGATATTCAACCGTCTCGTACCTCAATTGTTTGAAGGCCATTCACTCTTCACTCAGTCAGGTCCAAGCCGTTTGAATAGGGGCAGCTGTTTCACACTAAAATTTGCTCAACCTATTTCACCTGGTTTATGTTTTAATTGCATTATCATTTGCTTAGTTACATCATGTACATAGTCCCATCATTTGCATATCATAACATAGCAAGTCATCTAACAGGAGAACAAGTGCCATTCTTATCTAAAGAAGCACATCAAGGGTCTTATTCAAGCTGAAGAACATCCAAGTCATCAAGAAATGGGTTGAAGCTTTGAGGAGATTTGAATGTCAACAAGTGGATTTCTCTCATAACTTGAAGTGTATTGAGAGTCATCAATGGGGTATGATGCATGGAATCAGGAATTTGAGGTGTGTATGGATCCCATGGGAGGCCTAGAGAGCCATATTGAAGCTTAGACAAGTCATGGTATCAAGGTCAAGAACCACAGTTGAGGTGTGTACAAGTAGGGTTTCATCTGGGTAACCCTAGGCCAAGGAAAGCAAAGAAAGGGCACCAAGACCTAGTTCTAAGCCATGAAAGTCATGGGTTGAGATGTTAAAGCATG
Source organism: Lathyrus sativus (assembly GCA_963859935.3). Classification (NCBI taxonomy): domain Eukaryota; kingdom Viridiplantae; phylum Streptophyta; class Magnoliopsida; order Fabales; family Fabaceae; genus Lathyrus; species Lathyrus sativus. Next base: position 172,651,343 of record OZ012736.1, read on the forward strand.
TGTTTGGATGAGTCAAGATCAAGTTCAAGAGAATCAAGAGTGGTTGGAGGGGTTTGAGACAGGATTCCTAGGGTAAAATCCCCTATATAGCACTGAACTTCCAAGCCACACAAGTCTAAATAAAAGTTTCAAATGGATTCTTGGCCAACATGAAACTTGTAGAGCTTCTCAATAGCTTTAATTTGAGTACTATAAGTCTTCAAGGATATTTGTAGAACTCAAGTTATGGTTCTTACAAGTTATGGGTCATCAGAGGACACTAAAATTTATCTGTGAAAGTCACTTGACTTCCAAGCAACTTTTTCCCACCAAGGAGTTTTAAAATGGATTCTTGGCCAACATAAGAATTGTAGGGATTGATCTTAGCTTTAATTTGAGTACTATAAGTCCTCAAGAAGATTTGTGGAACTCAAGTTATGGTCTTGGCAATCCAGGGGTATTTTGGGAAAGTTGAATTATAGGTCATTTTCCAACATAGGTCAAAATATCTATCTTCCACTCCTCAAATGGAAAAATGTTCAACATGAGATGTGCTTAAAATGATGTTTTTGGGCTAGGTAAGAAGCCATGGGTGATTGAAATGGCTTGCGTCACAAAATGATCCAAAATGGCCTAAAATAAGGATGGATTTTAAATGAACCAAGGAGGAAAATTGTGATTTTTGAGCCATAGGTCCAAACCAAGCCATATGACATACCAAATTGATTGGGAAACACATTTTGGACACAATGACATTTACACATTTTTTATTTGAGGGATAATTCCATGACTTACTTTGTAAAGTGGTTTCTTACATCACAAGTAACATGTGCAAAACCACTCTTTAGAGCATAACCAAGGCCTTAACCCTTGCCAATCCATTCAATTTGTCATTAGAGGAGAATTTGGATCAGAATCAAGTGTTACAACAAGCTCAGAACTCAGCTGGCACATACAAGCATGAGATGATAATTTCAAATGCAAGAGATATTGAATTTCTCCCATAGATCATTCCTGAAGTTTCTAGAGCCTTCCTACAAGTTCTATATAAGATTTGTGATTGATTCAAGGCATTGGCTGGTGGAAATTGAGAGAGATTGGAGAGATTGATTTCTGAATTTTTAGTTTGCAAATCACAAACGGTTACAACAATTTGATCGATTTCAATCCAATTTCTTGCATTCAGAAGTTTCCTCTTGAGTGTGTGAGTGATTCCAGATAGATTGTTGGTCAAGATTGGTGAAGAATCGTGAGATAGCATTTGGAGTTCATAGCTTGCAACTCAGAATCGCATCTGGTGATTCAAGAAGATTCAGTCCAATTTGATGCATACAGAAGCTTGATCATACATCATTGAAGCAATCTGGAGATTCTTGAAGCATAATTTGAAGGGTTGCTTGGTCTGTTCACTCGATTTTTGCAGGTATGTAAATCTCATCCTATGGCTTGATATAGGTATAATTGTTAGGGTTTAGATGGTTAGATGTGATGTAGATCATTGCTAGGAGCTTTCTGGTAAAGAAATTCAAGGATTAGAGACAATTTTGTAGATGACACCATTTCTGTTCAGGGATGTATCTTGATGATTTTTGAGGATTAAACCTAGTTTGATAGTGGATTTTACTCAGGGTGAAGTGGTGATGAATCTAGGCTATTCAATTTTGAGTTTGGTGATAATTTTTTGTCTGGGCAGTTTCTGAACGTGCATTCGTGTTTTGGGAAGGAGAAGGTTTCAATACAAATGGATGGTATGGTTAGATTCCTGGGGAGAAAACGAGCAGGATGATGTATTCAGGTTTAGGTTTTGGTGAGGATTAAGGATAGTGGTGTTTGGGGACGACGGTGGCTCCACCGCCGGCCACCGTCTGTGTTGTTCCCTCCAAGCATGTTTAAAATGAAGAAGATGATAGGATGACCCTTAGATCTTGGTGGACTTTGACTGAAACGAACATCCAAGGGCCAGGGGCTAGCTTCAATTAGTGAAGGTTTCTGAGTCTTAACCAAAACGCTCCGTTTCATTTAATGTACTTGGATGGGCTTCATGATTTTGTTTCTATTGACACACCCTTTCCCAGGCCCATTTGAAAATACACATGAATTGCTTGCTATTCAGCACACAAGTTTTCCAATTTCCCTTTATTTTCTGATTTGTTTTAACATGTGGTCTGGGCTTAAGGAGCGCTTTCTATTAACACCCCCTCTTGGGCCCAAATCTGGCTAATAACTGGGATCCATTGCTATTTGACACGCCTGTTTGTCAATTTCCTCTTGTTTTCTTTTATTTTCATGTTTAGAGCATAGTTAGAAATTAATTCATATTAAAATGAAAAATGATTATTTTTGGATGGGAATTTTTTCCCTATTTTTATTAGGACCTTTAGAAAATTGTGAAATAATAAAAATATTAATTTCTTGCATTTTATATTTTTTGGTATATTTTACAATATTATTGCTTTTATTTTGTATTTGTTTGATACTTCCTTTTTCTGAATTTAGTATGGGAGATTGGTGCATGATTTTTGATTGATTCTTGTGAGGTTGATAAGATTAGGGAAGTATGTACCCTTAGGAATTTTGTCACATTTTTTTGACTAAAACTTAGATTAATTTGAGAGGTAGATATGAGAGGTATCAGAATTAGGGTTTCCCAACACTTAGGTGTAGTTTAGGGCATAGTTTGGAGACTTAGGGTTTGATTTAGGCCTTGGGGTTTATGTGGGGTATAGAGTATATATTTAGGTTCCCTTAGAAATTAATCTAGGATTTTATGATGAGTATTACTATTTTATTTGATTTTTTGCAACTTGTATGATGTTTGTGTGTTTCCCCCCCTGGGCATTTGGCTTGTTTGCTTGGGTTGGGCTATTCTAATTGGGCTTGGGGCTTGATTTTTTCTTGTTGGAGCTCATGAAGACATTGGAAATGATTGGGGACAAGGGATGGATCTTGGAGCATGAAGATTCTTATCCTTGAAGGTTGCTTTTGAAGACTTAGGAGATAGGAGATATAGGGAGAGCTTTAGATTAGACTGATTTCTTCTTTCAAACATAGAAAGCTTCTTGTGCCTCTATTCTATCCCATGACACAAGGTCCCTCAAAGAAGTTCCATCTCTCCTTAGGAGGGATGTAGAGCATTCTTTGGTTGGGTAGAAACTTGAGGATACCTTTCATTTGCTAGGATTAAGATCTTAGTGATTTCTTTGGGTTGTCACTAAGCATCTTAACATTTCAATTTCATAATTGATTTTCTTCTGGAGTGATTGCATTGAAGATGGAGACCTATTTAAGATAAATTTCATTTAAGATTGATGAAGTTGAAGCTTGTGGCTGTCAAAGATAATTACCTGTTGAAGTTAGGGTCCTGCTGCTGTTTGAAGCTGTTTATTTGTTAGGGTTCAGTGCTTGCCAGAGCTTGGAGATTCTTTGGACACAAGAGCTTATCTAAAGCTTGGGGATCATTGAAGATTGAAGATGGGGTCTTACTTGAAAGGGTTATTGTCAACTTTTTGTTGTTAATCAACTGTAACTGTAGGAGCTGGTGTTGCTCTCAGAGCTGGTGTTGGGTTTTATTTCTTTTACTGTATTGTCTGTTGACTTGTTCAGTTTGCCCCTTAGGTTTGAAGTGAAGCTGTTTCACTTTACCTATTATTTTCCCAGGTTCGAGGTTGAGTGGGACTCCCTTGCCTAGCTTGTACTGCTGCATCTCATGCATTTTACTGTTTACTGTATATCTGTTTCTTTTCCGTTTATCCCCTAGGATCTCTGTTTCCCTCTGGGCAAGAGAGAAACATGACAGACATTAGGTTGTAATCCATGCATGACAACATTAGGGTAGTTTTGATTCCCATTTCAAACCCTAGGTTTTTAGAATTTCTTTCTCTTCTATCTCAAAACAATTCAAAACACAGTAATAAGGATAATTGATGTCGTACGCTACGAGCCTTAAGCTATTTGAGAGAGGGTTGCTGGAGGGTCACTCTTCAGTAATCTGACTGCTTAGTGTGTTACCCCTAGGGTGACATACGACGTAGTCACTCTCAAATCATAGTCTCTAGTGCGTCAGAGATTGCAAACAAACAAAAGAACCCTTCTATGGTAAAAGATTCAAAACAAACATCAAAGCGTCATTTTTGTCCGCTTGGACTCCTAATCAGAAGAAACCTCTTTTCAGAAAGATAAAAACAGTCAGACAAATCTGTGTCTTCCGTGGCCCGAACTACGTTTGCTCTGATCTTTCATGCTGTATGAAAGTACGTAGGCATAGGATGCCGTATCGTAGCGAGCAACCTTCCCCTCCTTTTCCGTAGGTAGGCGATCTACGTTGACTCTGATTTCTCGTTCCAGACGGGAATACGTAGGCATAAATTGCGATACTTTGCCGAGTCATTTTCTTTTCTTTGAACCCCGGACCTGTAGAGTAGATAGAATAACAATCCGTACTAGAAAACAAGTGTGGATCCCGTCGAGTACGACGGACGTGAGGGGTGCTAATACCTTCCCCTTGCGTAACCGACTCCCGAATCCAGGATTTGGTTGCGACGACCATTCCTTTCCCGTTTTGCATTAGGTTTACTCTGAGCGTTTCCTTTCCCTCCATTGGGATAAATAACGCACGGTGGCGACTCTTCTGTTTAGCCGGCGCCGATTTTCGCCGTAGCGACACATGGCCGAGTACGAAGCCTGCATCCTAGGGATGGAAGCTGCTATCGATCTCCGTATCAAAATCTTGGAAGTAATTAGCGATTCTGCGTTAGTGATCTATCAACTCAAAGAAGAATGGGAGACCCGAGATGAAAAGTTGACCCCTAAAAAGATCACATTCTAGAGATGATTGAATATTTCAATGAAATTACTTTCAAACATGTGCCTAGAGCAGAGAATCATATTGCTGATACTTTAGCCATGTTAGCATCGATATGGAAGGTCCAGTTTGTTAACGAGGCACCTCTGATTCGCATTGAAAGAAGAATTGTACCAGCATATGTCATGATGGTAGAAGAGGAGTCTGACAAGAAACCTTGGTTTCAAGACATCAAGAATTTTCTCCAAAACCAAGAATATCCAGCTGACGCGTCTAGAATCGACAAAAGAGCCATACGAAGGTTATTGTCCAAGTTCTTCATCAACAATGGCCTCCAATACAAGAGAAATCATGACATGGTCTAACTTAGATGCGTGAACAAAGAACCATATCTACTAATGACTGAAGTGCACGAAGGAACATTCGACACCCATGCTAACGACCATGCCATGGCGAAAAAGATCTTAAGGGCTGGTTATTTCTGGTTGACCTTAGAGACGGATTGCATCCTCTTTGCCCAAAAGTGCCACAAATGTCAAGTCTATGCCGACAAGGTGCATGTTCCTCCACATCCTCTCAATGTAATGACATGGCCATGGCCATTCACAATGTGGGGCATAAACATGATTGGGGAAATAGAGCCAAAAGCCTCCAACGGCCACTAATTCATCCTCGTTGCAATTGATTACTTCACCAAATGGGTAGAAGTAGTGTCGTATGCTAACATAACCAAGAAAGTGGTCGCCCGCTTCATCAAGAAGGTGATCATTTGCCGGTACGACATTCGTGACCAGATCATCACCGACGATGGGTCGAATCTAAACAACAAAAAAATGAAGAGCTTTGTGATGACTTCTAAATCAAACATCACAATTCATCTGTCGAAGCTGCAAACAAGAATATCAAGAAAATCGTACAAAAGATGGTTGTAAACTATAAAGATTGGCACGAGATGTTACCATTTACGTTACATGGTTACATAACATCAGTGCGAACTTCAACAGGGGCAACCCCTTTCTCCTTGGTGTATGGGATGGACGCAGTACTACCCATCGAGGTCAAGATACCTTCATTGAGGATCTTAATGGAAGCCGAGCTTGAAGAAGATGAATGGATAAAAGAAAGGCTCGGTTCATTGAATCTTATCGACGAAAAAAGGATGACTGCCATGTGTCATAGCCAGATTTATCAACAAAGGATGATAAGAGCATTCGACAAGAAAGTTCGTCTCAAAGAATATAAGGAAGGATAGCTTGTACTCAGAAAGATCCTACCAACACAAAAGGACATGCGTGGCAAGTGGATGCCAAACTATGATGGCCCTTTTCGTCGTGAAGACCGTTTTCTCCAGAAGATCTCTGATTCTTGAGACAATGGATGGCGAACAACTTAAGTACCCTATCAACTCAGACGCAGTAAAAAAGTACTACGCCTAAATGGAAAACCTAGAAAGATGGCTCAAACCAAAATGCTTCAGCAGGTCGGAAGCTCGAAAAAATAATACCAGCAAATACAGGGGCAAAGTCTTGTCAATGGTGTTAAATAAAACCGTCGTCTGTCATTCTCGTTAGAAGCAACGAAGCGTATGGGCTGCTAGTTAGTAGGACCGGATCATTGTGGGATTTTGTAACCCTTTTTGTTTTCCATTTTTTTTCAAAATTGTATTTGTTCCCGAGACTCTACCCTTTGTAAAGTTCTCGTCTCTTAATAAAATCAGATTTTGGACCAATCATTGTCATGATCTACTGTCTTTGTTATGCAAATTTCACTTATTCGTTAATAATGATTTTTGAAAAAGCAAAGTGTTTTTGAAAATTTTGGTTTAAAGAAAAATTGGTTTAACGAGGCACGTTAAAACTTTAGAGGTAACAGGATAGTGGTTCACTACTCTCAAAACAGTAAAGGCTTGTTGCCGCCTCCAACCAAGGATGCGCCCAACAGCGGCTCCCGCCACTAAACCAAGATTCCTCTTTTGTTGGTTTGCAAAGAGTATTGAGTACTTCAAAAGATTGTTATTCTCCCCGAAAGAAGCATCATCGAGTTTATAACATCAAAGACTCAGTGTGATGGGTTTTCTTCTTTGTGTATTTTGCTTTGCCTCCCCTTTCTCCCTCGTGGGTCGGTCTTCATGTGTATTAACATCATATCATTAGCATACGCATCTGCTTGCTTTACTTTGGTTTCTATTTGTCTGGCTCTTGCCATTGAGATCCTTTGGTCGTTACCACCCCCCTTTTGATCTGTTTGCCACGGTTTCGCTTTGCAGTTGTTACCCCCACTTTGTCAGTAATCTTGAGATTAATTTGTTTCTTTCCTGGGAGGCTAGTTGTGACTAGAAATATCTAATATTACCAAGATGATTAGTTGTTACTAATAATTATCTCTGAATTTTAGTCATAACCAATCATTTTAGGCCCAGTAGTTACGGGCTTTGTTTAAAATCCAATTGTTATTGGTATCCAGTGGTTTGGTCTTTACCAATCTTTGTTGAAGTCTAGTAGTTACTAGCATTGAAATCCAATGGTTATTGGTATTTGATTCTGTTGCACCCCAAAATTTGCCCAACATTTCTTCACCTAGCTTGTGTTTCATTTCATTCACATTAGCATTATCATTTGCATTTCATTGACATGTATGCAGGAGATCAAGAGGTATGATTACCAATTAAGAGCTATACAAGACTATGAATCTAGCTAAGAAGGTTATTCAGGTGCTCAAGGGTTGATATCCTTGTCAAGAAATTTAAAAGACCCTCAGAGAGAGTGATTGAAGCCAAGTGTGTAGGTCTCCTAACTTGAGAGTTGTGGGAAGTCATCAGATGATTCTGAAGCCTTGAAGTTGGACTTGAGGTCTTGAGAGATCTCATGAGAAGTGTTGAAGGTCACTTTGAGGCCTAGACAAGTCATTGTGCAAGATTAAGAAGCCTCAGCCATGAGTGGTGCAACTAGGGTTTGATTGGGTCAACCCTAAGTCAACTGATGATTTGAAGAAGGTTGAGACCTAATTCAAGAGCCATGTGATCATGGATTGATACATTAACATGTTATAAGGATGATTCCAAGGTTAACTCATCATGATTGAAGAGTTTGAGAAGTTTCAAGCTAGGGTTTCTAAGACTTGACAGTGTAAAATCCCCTAGTTTGACCCCTAACTTCAAGGCAATTTAACTCAAGATATGATTGTCATATCATCTTGACCCCAACATGATTGTTGTAGAGCATGATCTTCGATTTAATTTGAGTACTAGAAGTCCTTGATAGGATTTGTAGAACTCAAGTTATGGCTTTGACAAGTTACAAGTCATCTGAGGTATGTGAATTTGGAGCTTGAAAGTTACCCAACTTGCATGAAACATTTGCCTAAGAAGGATGATTCCTATGAACTTTTGGTCAACATGAATTTTGTTCCTTATTCTCTTAGCTTTCCATAGAGTACTAGAAGTCCTTGATAGGATTTGTAGAACTCAAGTTATGGATTTGACAAGTCAAGGGTATTTTGGGAAGTTATGATTATAGGTCATTTTTGGTTATAGGTCATTTTCACCAACTTAGACACCTCAAATGAAATTTTGTCCAACTAGAAAGTTTCTCAAAATAGGGTTTTAACCTTGACCATGTATCAAGGAGACATTGAAATGGCTCAAGGAAGGACTTAGTTCAAGGAGGTGTGGAAAAGGGAAGGATTAAAGGCATTTAATGACCAAAAATTGAAATAAAATGATTTGTGTCCAAACAAGGCAAAGTAACATCATTTTTTGAATGGAAAAAGCATTTTAGAAACTTTGGCAATGTTAGAATTTTGGTTTGAGTCCATTTTTATGCACTTTTACTTTGTTTCTTCATGATGAAGCAACATAATCAACATGAACCATTGGATTGCAAACAAGGAAATAATCATAACAAATCAGTTCAATATCTCATGAGATGAAGATTCCAAGTGTTTTCATGCCCAAATAGAGTGCAAATCATGACTGGTGTTGGAGAGATTTTGGAGATAAATTGAAATTGAAAAATCTCATTTGGAAGCTTACAGAACTTTCTGGATGATTCCATTGAGTTCTATATAAGATTTGGAGTGTGTTCAGCCAGTTTTTTGGAGAAGATTGATGCTGATAACAGAAGGAGCAATTGAAAACTCAGAGCTGCAACTCAAGATCGTGTTCTTGGATTGAGTTGAAATCAGAGCAAATTGAGGTGTGCATTAGCTTCAGGGGAAGATTTGGAGTGAATCTGGATCATATTGGAGGAAGAATAGAGCAAGGATTGTACCTGTTCTTCATCTGAAACCAGGTTTGTATCAATCAAAATTTTGCTTAATCTATAGGGAGATACATAGAAACTTGCATGTGGTTAGGTTCTTGGTAGGATATAGATGGATTTTGGTACAAGAAATTGATGGATAGAGACACTTTAGGTCATGGATCATTTTCTGTTGAGGCTGATATCTCAAGATTCTTGAAGGAATAATCATGTTTGGATAATGGATTTTAGCCTCTAAAGAGTGTAGATTACATTAGGACCATTATTTTTGGGAATTGTGATGATCAAGAATTGGAATGTTTCTGAGAATCCTATCGTGTTTTAAGTTAGAGCAAGAGTTAGTGAATTTGGAGATTGGATTCGTGTTCAGGAGAGAAAATTGAGTGAGATGATGATTTGTTTTGTTATTTCTGATGACCTGTGATGAGCACTTCACCGAAGAAGACGGTGGCGCTGCAGCTCAGGCCACCGTCTGGAGAGTTCCCTCCATCAGTTTGAATTTTGGGGACGATGCATGGGAGCCATTGGATGAGTGCTTGACCTTTGACTCAGGCAAGCAATGGACGGCCACGATTGCTGGAAAAAGTCTGAAGACTTGGATTTGTATGCAACGCTGCGTTTCATTAATAGGTTTGGTTTGGGCTTAGTGTTAAAGTGCTATCCACACCCCCGTTTTGGCCCAGTCTGTGAAATGAACTCATAATAATTGCTATTCAGCACGCGTATCTTGTTATTTTCTTGTATTTTCTTTTATTTTGCATATTTCATATAGTTTGAAATTAATTCATAATAAATAGAAAAATAACTCAATTTGATCCAGGTTTTTTTCCCCTGACTCATGAATGAGTCTAGAATTTTAGGGAATTAAGAGTTTAGGAATTCATGTATTTTTTATTTTAATTGCATTTTTTGTATTTTAATTGATATTAATTTCATTATGGTTGATACCTTGTCTTTCTGATTTTTGTGTGATCACTTGGTGATGATTTTTGAGCTGAATTTTTGTGTGTAGCTAGCTTAGACATGTATGCTCCTCTAGTAATTTTCTCACATTTTTTTGATGAAGTTTAAGGCTGTTTTTGTATTGGAACTTTAGGTGCTTCCTTTTAGGGTTTAGGTTTAGTACCTTGTAGTGTAGAATTTATTTCTAGGTCTTATTTGAGGATTTGATCTCTGGAATTAACATGATAGAGTCATGATTGACTTAGGTTACCATAGTTATTTTTGTAGAATTTTACAATTGGTTTTAATATTTTAGTTAGGATTAACTTTAGTACTAGGTTTTAGGTGATCCTAACTTGCTAATTCAACTAGAATGACTTCATGAGTTCCCCTAGACTAGGGTTTTTCTTCTATTGCTCTTGGATGAGGATGAAGGCATGTGTGGGTTTCTGTGGAATGCATGATGGAACTTGGACTTGAAGATTTCTCTCCCTTTGGTGTAGTTTGTTTAGGGTTAAGGATTAGGGTTTTTAGGGAGATCTCTTAGAATAGATTTTCTTCCTTCATGAAACATGGAAGGTGTTGATCACTTCCATTCCTCCCTATGATGAAAGGTCCCATTGTGAAGGCCCCATACCTCCTTTGGTAGGATGAGTGGCTCCTCACAAATTGGTAGAACCTTTGAGGGTTCCTTTCCTTGATGGTGGAATGCTTAGAGGTGACCTTTGGTCTTCACTTTGCTCATCACTATCCACACCTTGCTCTTGTTAGATGAATCTTTCTCCCTTGCTAGAGGATGGAGTTCCTTGTTAGAAGATTGAAGATGCTAGAGGTTGCCACTTCCCTGTGTTTGAAGACTGCCCTTGAAGCTGAAGCTTGAAGATCAAGAAGAACAAGTTGACACTTGTGAAGAAGATCAATTTGAGAATGAAGAAAGAGCTGAAGCTTGGATAAGAAGAAGAACAAGTTGATACTTGTGTTAGATGCATTGAAAGCTTGAAGAAGCAAGTTGATACTTGTTATTGAAGAGGATAGACTTGAAGAACAGTTACAGACTGAGGACTGGACTGCTGTCAGAAGATTGCTTTGCTGTGAAGTTGTGGAAGCTGTTGATCTGCTTTCTTTCCTGTCTGTTTTCTTTCTGTGCAACTGTATTGATGTGACTTGTGTGATTTGCTTGATGCATTAGAATAAGTTCATGTTTAGACTGATTTAAGCTAGGAGCATGATTGCACTAGAGGTTGAGTTGCTCCCTCTGCTTGTATTTTTACTGTATGGCTTTGCTTGTGGGTATTCGGTAGAGCCCTGCTCCCTTGCCTATGTGGTTTGTGATTTGCTTGATGGCATGTTATTCTTCCTGTATGATTGCAGTTATTCATACCTGGCTTGAGGTCGAGACGAGCTTGTGGAGGCTGATGCCCCCCACACATTTCCTCCCTCACTTGTATTGCATGCATTTTACAGTTGTTTACTGTTTACTGTTTAAGCTGATGCTTTATTTGTTTCTGTATCATTGACATGATCCCCTAGGAATCTCACTTCCTTTGATAAGGAAGTGATGATTAGAACGTTTAGGTTGAAACCTATGCATGATAACTTCTAGGAGATCCCTGTTTCAAACTTCAACCATAGGATGAATCCTTGGCATGACAACATTAGGACTTGATAGTCTCCCCTTAGTTGAGCCTGTTCTCTCTTCTCATCTTAAACAACAATAAAAAACGTAATAAAGGCAAGTTAGTATAAGCGCGTTACGAGACTTAAGCTACTTGGGTAATGATAATTGAGCGGCCTCCTCTCAATCGTCTAGAATTTTCAGTATACGTCCTTTGAACGATATGCGACGCATTCGTTCCCAGGTCATAATCTCTAGTGCTGTACAAACTACAGACAACTAAAAAACAGTTCTTCCGTAAAAGACAGAAAACAAACTTCAAATCTTTTTGCCCCGTGGGCCCATAATTCAAAGGAAGCTTTTCTGAAGAAAAGATTGTCGTTAACTCCCAGTTCTACTGCAAACAGTAACGCCTAAGTCTCCAAGGGTCGAGTTGCGTACGCCAAACTGCTGGAATTGTCTGTTAACCCTACTCGAAAAAACAGATGAATCTGACCCCCCGTAATCTGTATTATCCCGAACTACGTAAGCTATGATCTCTCATACCTGTTGAGAGTACGTAGGCACAACACTGAACTATTGGCGAGCCACCTTCCCCATAACCCGTAGTTAGCCGAACTACGTTGACTCTGATTTCTCATTCTCTGATGAGAATACGTAGGCATAAAGTGTGACGCTTTGCCGAGTCATTTTCTTTTCTTTTTATACCAGCCTTGATAGGTAGATAGTAAACAAACCCGTCAGATAAACACAACAAGCGTGGATCCCATCGAGTACGATGGACGTGAGGGGTGCTAATACCTTCCCCTTGCGTAACCGACTCCCGAACCCAAACAATGGTTGCAATGACCTTGTCTTATACCCTTTGTGTCAGGTTTTTCCGATCGTTTCCTTTCCTGTTCTGAGGGATAAATAACGAAAGGTGGCGACTCTTCTGTTTTGCCGGTGTCGCACCTCGAAAAATCACAGAGACATTTCTGAGAAACGACCCTCACGTGAAAGGCGCGGAAATGCGATTCGACAGAGTCGCCACCGAACTTTATTTTTCCCGAATAAACGGAAGAGGAAAATATCGAGAAAACCTCTTAAAATGAAAAGGATAGGAACAGGGTTGTCGCAACCATGTTCCGGGTTCGGGAGTCGGTTACGTGAGGGGAAGGTATTAGCACCCCTCACGTCCGTCGTACTCGACGGGAACCTCTTAAGGTAAATGTGGGGAGTGTTGTTTAGGTTTACTTGTTTTCTTCTCGCTGATAAAGGTAGAATTGGTAGGTTAAAAAGTTAAAGACGCTAAGTGTTGCACCCTAAAATTGGCTCAACCTTTTCTAATTGGTTTATGTTTCAATATCATTAGCATTTGCATATAGAGTCATGTACATAGTCTAATCATCTGCATAGCATAGCATAGCAAACCATCCAACAGGGACCAATCATTATTCTCATCTCTAGGATCCTATCAAGAGGTTATTCTTCAATATCAATCTTATTCAAGTCATCAGAAAAATTTGAAAGCTGAGAAGTCAATGGATCAAGCAGTTCATTTATCTCCTAACTGAGGGTATCTGAGGATCAACAAGTAAGTTGTGAGCTGTAGATGGAGCATGGAGAGTATCTGGATATCATGGGAGACTTAGAAAGTCATTTGGAGAAGGAGACAAGTCATTGATGTGGTCACAAGAGCTGCAAATGAGGACAGTCAAATAGGGTTTCATCTGGGTCAACCCTGGGTCAACCCTAGGTCAATGGATTGATTGAAAGGCATTGGGGTCTATTGGAGAGAGGTGAGGTTCATCATTTGACATGTAAAGAAGGATATGATGATATGCTAAGAAGAAATCAAGAGAAATCAAGGAGAAGAGGAGTTTCTAAATTAGGGTTTCTGTGTAAAATCCCCTGGTTTAGGTCAAATTTCCAAGCAAGATAAGTCAAAATGCAAGCTTCAAATGGATCCTGGGCCAACATGAAACTTGTAGAGGATCTCAAGACCTTTAATTTGAGTGGTGGAAGACATCAAGGAGATTTATAAAACTCAGGTTATGGTCCTTGCAAGTTACAGGTCATCTGAGGTATCTGAAATTTTGTCTGTAAAAGTGACTTGATTTCCAAGCAATTTTTACCCCTCAAGGAGATTTCAAATGAATTTCTGGTCAACATAAGAGTTGTTCCTCATTGTCTTAGCTTTCTAGAATGGTATGGTATGCCTTCATATGAGTTGTCGAACTCTACTTATGGTCTTGGCAAGCAAATGGTATTTTGGTCATTTGAGAATTACAGGTCATTCTTAGCCTATGCCCAAAACTCATACAAGGAAGCTTCAAATGAAAAACTTCACAACATCAAAGTTGCTCAAAATACCATTTTAAGTCTAGAAAAGAATTCATGAAAGTTTGTAAATGCATGGAATGAGACTTGACCAAAGTTGGTGGAAAATGACCTAAAAAAAGGCATATAAGTTGAAAAAGTTGAAATGAAAAATTGGTTTGAGAGATCTACAAATCCAAAAGGGGTCATCCAATATACCAAATTGATTCCAAACATCATTTTAGAGACATTGGGTCAGCCACTTTTTTGAGTTAGGAGCAAAATTTTGGACTTGCTTTGTATTTTTGTTGCTTGCATAATAAGGCAAGTATGGAAAACTTAGCATAAGTGACTTTTCAAGGCAAGGAACTTGGCTTTTTCACTCACACCATGTCAATAACTCATGAGAGGAGATTTTGCCCCAAATATGAAAGGAAATGCATGAGATATGAGATGATTCAAAGTATCATGGCATGAGAACTTCCATAACTTTCCACCACATTCCATATTCTCCTAGATCAATCTAGAAGCTTCTAGGACTTTCCAAGCTCATCTATATATTGATATGAGTAACTCCATGCCATGGTTGGTGAAGGATATTGATCAAAAACACAAGTTTCATACCAATCTTCCATTTTTGCAACAGCTCCTCAAATTTCATCAATTCTTCATCAATTGTTGCCATTCTTGATCCTATTCCACTTCCTCATCGTCATAGAACAGAAATTTATCAAGATTTGGTTGAGATAGTTCCATTTTCGTGTGCCATAGTCTTCATCCTCAAAAGTGCAAATTGGATCAAAACTCAAGAAGCAAGCAAGATCCATCCAAGTGATTGCAAACAGAAGAAAGCACACCATTGGAGGAGCATCTGGAAGCAATTACAAGCCTTGAAGCCATCTCTACACACCTCCACCATTGATATTTGACAGGTTGGTGTTTTCATTGCCATCTCCTTAATTGGGTGCTAGATGTTTAGATCTTTAGTATAGAATGGCTAAGATAGGTTAGATGACCATTTCCATAGAGTTTCAGAGGATTTCCTGAAGGTTGGTAACAGATCACGGTTTTTTCAAGATTCAAGAGCAAGCTGTTTAGTGTGTATTGATTGATATGTGATAGCATAGAATGATGAGGGTAACGTGTAGAACAAGTTTATGTCATTAAATTGAAGTTCTAGCAAGGTTGATGTCAGAAGAGTATGGTGAAACCCTAGCCTTCGTGCCCTCTGTTTGGGATCTACAGGGAGTGTTAGCAAAAACTAAGACCAGGAATGGACTCCTTGTGATTAGTAGATCATTTTAGTGTTTTGAATTCTTCGTTTTCATCAAGTGACCATGGAGAACGATCTGGTTGAATTTTCGTGCATGAATTCTGTTCTGATGAAACCCTAATGGCATTTGGAGAAGACGACGCGAGCACCGTTGGATCATCCTGGTTAATTGACTCTTTCATCTAATCGCACGGCCGTGATTTAATTTCAAAACGGAGGGAATTTCAAACCTCAAACGCACCGTTCCACTTATTAGCTTCAGACTGGGCTTTGAGTCCTTTGCTTTTCACACCCTACCAAGCCAAGCCCAATCACGAATGAACGGAAATGCTTGCTATTCACACCGATTTGGTTTTTTTTAATTTTTGCTGGGATTTCTGTTTGATTGGGCCCAGACGCGCCCTGCTAGGCGCACCCCCCAGTCTGGGCCCGTTCCTTTTTTTTAACTGAATTTCCTACTTGCTGCACCCTCCATTCCATTTAATTCAATTTTATTTTCTCTTAAAAACATTAAATCTTTAAAAAATCATAACAAATTGTAAAATGCATATTTTTCGTTGGCTGTTTTCGCATTCTTTTCTTAATTTTGTCAAGAAAATTATCATACAAAAAAATTAATAGTTAATTTCATTTTTATATTTTTAGCATATTTTTCTTTTAAATAGGTGTAAATAATATTTTGTTTGGTGCATGATTTTGCTAATTTTAGTTTGAATAGATGCTTTACTATTTTTAATCCATTCTTTTTAGGTTGATTAGTAGATATTGTTAGTTTGTATATACAATTTAGTTCATATTTTTAGGATTTAATTTTAGGTGATTTGATTAGGTGTGAATAACATGAACAAAACTAGGGTTTAGGTGACAACATAGGTGAATAAGCCACCCTTTCTCAAACATGGAATGCCTAGTCTGCATCCATCCTTTCTCTATGATTCAAAGTCTCTTTCAAATATCCACCTCCTTCCTTTGGAAGGATCAATGAATGTATTTGAAAGATAGAACTTTTGAGGGAAAATTGTCTGTACAATGTTAATAGTTGATAAGCCACCCTTGGTAGGCAGTCTACTGTTTAACATTCACTTTTATCTTGTTGACTGATGTTCATCCTGGAGTTTGAGACCTGAAGAAAAGCCATTGCAGATGGAAGACTGATAACCAAGACCTTGCTTGAAGGCTGTGGAGATGGAGATTGATGCTTGCTGAAGCTTGTAGCTGATTGGTGATGACCTGAAGTCAAATGTTGATGCAGAGCTGCTGTGGCTGTTTATTTTGCTGTATTCATTTCTGATGTATTGATTGGTTTTCCTGACTGTATTGTTTGCTGTTTAACCTGTTGGGTTGAAAGTGAATCCTGTTCACTTTTGCCTATTGTTTTCTAGGTTCGAGGTTGAGTGGGACTCCCTTGCCTCGTTTGTATTGCTGCATCCATGCATTTTACTGCTTTACTGTATATATCTGCTATTGTTTCTGTTTCCGTCTATTCCCTTAGGATCTTTGTTTCTCTCTGTGCAGGAGAGGAGCATGATAGATATTAGGTCTTAACCCATGCATGATAACACTAGGTTAGCTTGATTCCCTTCGCAACCGTAGGTTAGAATTCTGTCTCTTCTTTCTCAAAACAAACGAAAAAAATACAATAAGATTGCAAACACAATAAAAGACACTTCTTCCATAAAAGAATGTGAACTCATCAAAACGTCATTTTTGTCCGCTTGGACTGCTAATCAAAAACCTTTTTCAGAAGGAATAAAATCAATCAAGACGGACTGGTGTCGTACGTGGCCCGAACTACGTTTGCTCTGATCTTTCATGCTGTATGAAAGTACGTAGGCATAGGATGCGATATCCTAGCGAGCAACCTTCCCCTCCTTTCCCGTAGGTAGGCGAACTACGTTGACTCTGATTTCTCGTTCCAGACGGGAATACATAGGCATAAAGTGTGATACTTTGCCGAGTCATTTTCTTTTCTTTTAACCCTTAACCCTTAGTTTAGATAGAATAACAATCTTTTCGACCGAAAACAAGCGTGAATCCCGTCGAGTACGACGGACGTGAGGGGTGCTAATACCTTCCCCTTGCGTAACCGACTCCCGAATCCAGGTTTTGGTTGCGACGACCATACCTTTCCCGTGTTGTGCGAGGTTTACTCTGAGCGTTTCCTTTCCCTCCCGTGGGATAAATAACGCACAGTGGCGACTCTTCTGTTCAGCCGGCGCCGATTTTCGCAGTAGCGACAGCTGGCGACTCTGCTGGGGATCCAACGTCCCCTGGCTGCTAAGGACTGCGATAGTTCTTATGCATTTGGGATCCAACGTCCCTTAAGAGAGTCAATCCTAGCGCTTGTTTTCCCGTCGAGGATTTTGTATGGGTTTATATTTCTGACCTTTATTTTCAGCATTATATATATTGGTTATTATTGCTGTATTGTGGGGTGTGACGGGTGTTCTTTGATTGAGAGATAAGCCGGACCTGGGCTTGAGTGCACCTAGAGTTAGAGTAGAAAGTAGTGGGCGCGTGCCGGCTTTGCTTGCATTAGTGTCTCATGAAATCTACACTCGGACGAGGTTCTTCTGGTTGGCTTCTTTTTCTACCCTTTGGGTCGAAGGGGTTGTTGGTCAGCTGAATTGTCAACTCCGGGAACCGATCATTTGGAAGTTGGCTAAGTGAGGCCTCTTCAGGATTTGATGATGCCACTCCTTCTGGGAATCGTATCATCAACCCTGAAAGTCTGTGACGCCGATGACCGTATAGGATGCCATACCTTTGTCAGTTACTAGGACATCCACCAGTGAGAGGGTTTGGGGTTATGCAGGTAACTAGACCTTCAGACTACCGGTTTGTTTCTTGATCTGAGATCCTGGGTATTTATGGAGAGTTCTGAGGTCTATCAGAGACCAGTTGGAGAGTTCTGAGGTCTGTCAGAGACCAGTTGGAGAGTTCTGAGGTCTGTCAGAGACCAGTTGGAGATGTGATTGGAGGTCTATCAGAGACCAGTCAGAGTTATGGGTCTATCAGAGACCAGTGTTGGAGCTTTGTTGTAGGTCTATCTGAGGCCAGGGTTTGAGGACTTCTGAAGGGTCTATCTGAGACTTCTTGATATGGTTCAAGCTTCTCAGTCGGGGCACTTGATCCCTGTTGACTGTGTGCATACGCATTCGCATTTTCATTCGTAGGTTGGTAGCATATTGCATATCCATTTTGCATTGCAGGTACTGGTTCGAAATTGTATCTCATCTCCTGCATCTCAACAGGTGTTTACAGAATTGCTAGCCAACATTCTCATCGATACTCCACTCACACCAACTGTCGAAGAATCATGGATCAAATGCAGAACGAGATGCAAGATGTGCGCGAGAAGCTAGCTCTCTTTATGCAGACCATGGAAGCTATTGCAAAAGGTCAGGAGAATTTGCAAGCCATGGTGCAGCCTCTGTTGGTCAGAAATGCTGGTCACGGCAACGAGGATCATCAGTCTGCGCGAGTCGACACTGTTCATAGGGATGGCACTCCCACACCAGTGGCTCCGCCTGTAGTCAATATACCTGCTGTTAATGTCAACAACGCTACCACTGCTGGGAACGGTAACGTCGGAGTTGGGAACGAGACTGCTGTCCATAACGTTGGGCTTGGTGATATCAACTTGGGTGATAATATGGGAGGCAACGGCTTCGATAATGCTGGATTCGGGTTCAATGATCAGGGATTCGATAATGCTGGGAAATATGGTTTCAATGCTCAAGGCTTTGGGCAGGACGGTTTTGGCGCGACCAATCAGGGTTACGGAGGTTTCGGAAATGGAAACGGCGCTGGGTTAATGACTTTTGGACCTGCTGGAGTTGCTCAGGGGTACGGCAACAGAGGGCGAGGCCCGGTGATGAATCAGATCAGAGCTGGTCGTAATAATGGATACGATGGGTATGGAGCGGGGAATGGTATGTGGCAAGAGGATCAGCAAGAGGATGCTTTCTCCGGCGGAGGTTTCGAGGGACCGATGGATGACTCCCAGAAGATCAGAATGCTAGAAGAGCAGATGAGGGGGGTCCTGAACCAAAGTGCTGTGGGCTTAGACATGTCAACAATGGGTCTGGTACCTGGCTTGAGGGTGCCAATCAAATTCAAAGCTCCTACGTTTGATAAGTATAAAGGGGACACCTGTCCGAAAGTGCACGTGCGGGCTCACTACAGAAAGATGTCTGCATATTCAACTGATGAGAGAATGCTAATGCATTTCTTTCAAGATAGTCTGTCAGGCCCTTCCCTAGAGTGGTATATGGGATTGGAGCCAACTAATATCAAGACATGGAAACAGCTAGCAGAGGCATTTGTAGCTCACTATAAGTATAACAGCGACTTGGCGCCCAATCGGGTCCAATTGCAAGGGCTGTCTCAGAAGAAGGGTGAGAGCTTTAAAGAGTATGCGCAAAGATGGCGCGACATGGCTGCCAGGGTCCGTCCTCCTTTAGAAGACAAGGAAATGAATGACATGTTCATCGGAACATTCACCGGCGTGTTTTATGACAAGTTGTTTCACACATCTTTGGCCAGTTTCTCAGACTTAATTCTGATGGGGGAGAAGATTGAAAATAACATTAAGGTAGGAAGGTTCCAAGCAGGTGAGCCTACTTCAGCTGGAAGCAATAAGAAAGCTTTCGGGGGTAGAAAACAGGAAGATGCCAATTCGGTATGTAGCTCTCGGGGAAGAAATAGGGGGTGGAGGCAATACCAACCGCAACAAGTTGCAAGTGTGACAATCCCCGCGTAACATCAGCAATAGCCGCAGCAGCAGGGGCAACAACATCCGGCTCAGCGAAGAATTCAGAATGGGAAGCCGAAAAGGGTATTTGATCCGCCGCCAATGTCGTATGCTGAGCTTCTTCAGAATTTGTTACGGTTACAGTTGGTCGAGAAAAGAACGATAGCTCCTCCGACAGGGATCCCCCCACCCAGTTATAACGCTAATGAGCATTGTGAATTCCACTCCGGGGCATCCGGCCATAATATCGAAAACTGCCACGCTTTCAAGCATAAAGTGCAAGATTTGCTTGATAGCACTGCTATTAATTTTGGTACGGAAGGGACCAATATTATGCAACAACCAATGCCAAACCATGAATAGGCTGGAGTATGGTGGACAAAGAGGAGTTCTATAGTTCGGGTGGGCCGTTAAAAGTAGATCAGAACAGTGGCAGGCTGCCTCTAATAACTGATTGTGAAGATAGCTGGTTCAGCAGCAGGACAGATGTGAAAGCCCGGTTCTCGGAAGCTGGCATTTTTCTTTGTTTTATCTTGTCATTTCTTTACGTTTGTAGTTTCTTTCCTGTTTAAATTGCAATCTTGTTCGTAAAACTTGTTGTTTTCATTCAATTGATGATAATGAAATAAATATGCATGTTTTGATTAAATCCATTCGTGTTCACTAATTGTTTTTATAAATGTCCAACACCTGGTTAAGAGGAATCTGGGGGGGATGACGAAAATGAACGACCTGCAACTTCCGATTGCATGCTTTTGAAATAAAACCTGCTGATGATGTACAGGCATTGTTTCAAATCCCCAAACACCGGAGATATAAGGAAGATAATCCCTTGTCTACCCTTTTGAGCCTTGTAGTAAGAGTTTCTTTCTGCAAATGAAAAACCCTCAATCTTAACCTGGGGCAGGGTAGGTGGTAGCTAATTTGACCGAGCGTTCAAGTTGCAAAGGGAGTGTCCGTTCGAGGATCAATCACACCCATATGGGTCGTGCCTAAAAAACCACAATGGTTAAGGTTCGCCAACCCAAGAGTGAAACAGTCACATTATTCCATGAAAAGTCAGACAAACCAGTGTCACACGAATTGTTCAAAAAGAAAAAACGAAAAGCGAAAAGAATCAAAAAGCCCGCTAAGTCAAAACTTGAAAACAAATGACTTAGGCAAAAATAGGGGCATCCCGCTGGACTGGAAAATCAAAAGAATCTCAAAAGATACCCAGTCCAGGCAAAAGTTAGGGAATGAAAAAAAAAACGAAAGACGGAAAGGATTGTCAAAGAAAAGAAAAATCCGCAAATCAAATGCGAGTCGTGTGACCTTAAGGGTCAAAGACGAAAGGTGAGTGGTTGTCACTCCCAACAATAATAATTTCTCGAACTATCACTCCTATCTTCCAGCCTCTGAGAGGTGAGCGCTAAGGTCGAATTAGCTGAACGTAGGATGGGAGAACATCAAGGAGAGTGGGTGGGTTAAAATAAACTTTGAGCCTTTATCCTTTTCTTCAACAACCGTGAACCTGACCACGTTATAACCTTCAAAAGTCCTAATTGAAGCAGGTTATTTCGAGAGCATACTTCAGTAAAGGTCGCGTCGATTCTGACTCCTAGAAGGGTTCTTCTTACCGTGTTAGTACTGATGTTGATATTCTTGATAAATGTTTTGTGCATTATATGCCATAAACTGTTTTTTCTTTTTCCCCGTGAACAGATTGGATGTCAAAACTATCATATGTGTTGCATTAATACGTCTTTTACGCAGAACAACTTGTTTTACTTGCGAGTAAGCGCTTGACAGCAGAAAAGTTTCCTACAGTGGAAAGTATGGTCAGGATAGAATGCAGAGCGTCCGAATGCTCCGCAAGCCGGGGCAAGCCATTAGGTGCTCCCCAGTCAGGTCAGCCATTCAAAGTCAGTTACTCTGGGGCAATCAGGTCGAGATTCGGTAAATCTCTCGTAGTTGGAGGTACTGCTCTAGATCAGCTAATCAGGGGCAAAGTCATTGCAATCAGGGGCAGGCCGTCTTAAGAGCGCAGAAGTTACTCTTTATTCGAGAAGCATTTGGTGTGAAGTATTTCTCCGAAGTTCAAAATGCTGGGGCAGTTCATATCAGACCAACGGGGTACAAATGTTCAGATTCCCTTTTGAGGACTATCCCCACAAAGGTCCCACAGGCTGGGGCATATCAGAAGCGAAGGAATTGTTCTTCTCCGTATCATCAGAGCTACTCAGAGCTATTCGAGCAGATTCAGTCAATCTTAAAGTGTGAGACGAATGTCGGGAAGTCATGTTACGGTCTTCCGATTCTTCACCCAAACCCATGTTGGCAATCACTGTGAGGCCCATCCGTGTTGGCGCATCAGTTTCCAAATCCAATCGTCATCAGTACGCAGGAAGACTCCGTCTATTTTCTCCAACAAAAGTCCAGTTTTTCAGTGGCACGGGTGAGCTATCCCCAGAGAAGTCCAATCATACTTGGCACATCTGCTATTCCCCAGCAGAGTTATATTCCCCAGCAGGGTGTTACTTCAACGAGGTGTTTGGTTAAGTTCCCAAATTCCCCAGCGGAGTCGATTTCACTCTTCCAGCATTTATTTTGCTGGAATGATTCTGTGATATCCGGTTTATCCCCAGCGGAGTTGGCTTCGTCTTCAGCATTTATTTTGCTGAAGTGGTTTTCTGTACCCGACTTTCTCCAGCAGCCCGAGCCTGCATTAGCATATTGCATACAGCATCATATTTGCATCATACTTGCATTTCATTTTCAAAATGCGTAGCATTTCCATCCTGAATGGAGCATTACGCCATGGAAAATTCAAACATATGCATAGGCATACGAAACATAAACCAGGTTGGTTACCCCGTTGGTTTCAGATGTTTGTTTTCCCCTGCAGATAATTGAGATTATGATTCAGGGAGATGTTCGGATAGTCGGATTTGTGGCGCAAGGTGAGCAGTGATCGTGTTCGTCCTATCATGTGGGCCCCACCAGAGTTGCTTGGTTGAGTTTCTCTTCTTCTCCAGCGATGTTTTCTTCAGACTGTTGTCACGTCAGTATTGAAAATCTTGAAAGTGCTACCTGCTGTTGAAGTAGACGGCTGTCGTCAGTTATACCCTGGTTGAAGGAGTTATTACCCTGGTTGAAGGAGTTATTACCCTGGTTGAAGGAGTTATTACCCTGGTTGAAGGAGTTATACCCCGGTTGAAGGGGTTATACCCTGGTTGAAGCAGTTATATCCTGGTTGAAGGGGTTATACCCTGGTTGAAGGAGTTATATCCTGGTTGAAGGAATTATTACCCCTGTTGAAGGAGTTATTACCCTGGTTGAAGGAGTTATTACCCTGGTTGAAGGAGTTATTACCCTGGTTGAAGGAGTTATACCCCGGTTGAAGGGGTTATACCCTGGTTGAAGGAGTTATATCCTGGTTGAAGGGGTTATACCCTGGTTGAAGGAGTTATACCCTGGTTGAAGGAGTTATACCCTGGTTGAAGGAGTTATACCCTGTTTGAAGGAGTTATACCTCGGTTGAAGGAGTTATACCCTGGTTGAAGGAGTTATACCCTGGTTGAAGGAGTTATACCCTGGTTGAAGGAGTTGTCACCCTGGTTGATGGAGTTACACCCTGGTTTGAGGAGTAGTATGCCTTGTTTGAGGCAGTTATACCCTGTTTGAAGGAGTTATACCCCGGTTGAAGGAGTTATACCCCGGTTGAAGGAGTTATACCCTGGTTGAAGGAGTTATACCCTGGTTGAAGGAGTTATACCCTGGTTGAAGGAGTTATACCCTGGTTGAAGGAGTTATATCCTAGTTGAAGGAGTTATACCCCGGTTGAAGGAGTTATATCCTGGTTGAAGGAGTTATTATCCTGGTTGAGGGAGTTATCATGCCTTGTTTGAGGCAGTTATACCCTGGTTGAAGGAGTTATATCCTGGTTGAAGGAGTTATACCCCGGTTGAAGGAGTTACACCCTGGTTTGAGGAGTTATCATGCCTTGTTTGAGGCAGTTATACCCTGGTTGAAAGAGTTATATCCTGGTTGAAGGAGTTATACCCTGGTTGAAGGAGTTATATCCTGGTTGAAGGAGTTATTACCCCGGTTGAAGGAGTTATATCCTTGTTGAAGGAGTTATTACCCCGGTTGAAGGAGTTATACCCTGGTTGAAGGAGTTATACCCCGGTTGAAGGAGTTATACCCTGGTTGAAGGAGTTATATCCTGTTTGAAGGAGTTATATCCTGGTTGAAGGAGTTATTACCCCGGTTGAAGGAGTTATACCCTGGTTGAAGGAGTTATACCCTGGTTGAAGGAGTTATATCCTGGTTGAAGGAGTTATATCCTGTTTGAAGGAGTTATGTCCTGGTTGAAGGAGTTATATCCTGGTTGAAGGAGTTATATCCTGTTTGAAGGAGTTATATCCTGGTTGAAGGAGTTATATCCTGGTTGAAGGAGTTACACCCTGGTTGAGGAATTATTACCCTGGTTGAGGGAGTTACACCCTGGTTTGAGGAGTTATTATGCCTTGTTTGAGGCAGTTTGTTATCCTGGTCGATGGAGTTGTTACCTTTTGTCAAAGGAATTATTATCGGTGTTGGCAGAATCATTACCCGTGCTAACGGAGTGGCTCCCTGCGGAATTATTGGTTCAAGTATGTGTGTCGTCGGAGATGTGTCCCACAGAGTAACTTGTTCAAGTCACTGGATGCCTGATTCGCGCTTTACGTAGCATTTTGTTTGTTTCTCTACAAACAAAGGTCAAGACTTTTGTGTTTTCGACGTGGTCCTTTGGCTCGATGCATGCTTATTGTAGCAAAATTTGGAATTAATTGTGGATTCAAGGCCTGTGGCGTCACGCAGGTGGTTGAGGACGAAATCAAGTCAGTTCTTATCAGATAATTGATCAGTTGTTGCCGTGACAACCGGATTCGGTTTTTTGAATGATATTTTCCCCAAGCAGTAGTCGTATTAGCAATTTGATTTTGCGGTTGGCAAATTTCCGGGTTCTTTCGTATTCAACCGTCTCGTACCACGAATGGTTGAAAGTCGTTCGCTCTTCACCCAATCGGGTCCAAGTCGCTTGAATAGGGGCAACTGTTGCACCCTAAAATTTGCTCAACCTTTTCTAATTGGTTTATGTTTCAATATCATTAGCATTTGCATATAGAGTCATGTACATAGTCTAATCATCTGCATAGCATAGCATAGCAAACCATCCAACAGGGACCAATCATTATTCTCATCTCTAGGAGCCTATCAAGAGGTTATTCTTCAAGATCAATCTTATTCAAGTCATCAGAAAAATTTGAAGGCTGAGAAGTCAATGGATCAAGCAGTTCATCTATCTCCTAACTGAGGGTATCTGAGGATCAACAAGTAAGTTGTGAGCTGTGGATGGAGCATGGAGAGTATCTGGATATCATGGGAGACTTAGAAATTCATTTGGAGAAGGAGACAAGTCATTGATGTGGTCACAAGAGCTGCAGTTGAGGACAGTCAAATAGGGTTTCATCTGGGTCAACCCTGGGTCAACCCTAGGTCAATGGATTGATTGAAAGGCATTGGGGTCTATTGGAGAGAGGTGGGGTTCATCATTTGACATGTAAAGAAGGATATGATGATATGCTAAGAAGAAATCAAGAGAAATCAAGGAGAAGAGGAGTTTCTATATTAGGGTTTCTGTGTAAAATCCCTTGGTTTAGGTCAAATTTCCAAGCAAGATAAGTCAAAATGCAAGCTTCAAATGGATCCTGGGCCAACATGAAACTTGTAGAGGATCTCAAGACCTTTAATTTGAGTGGTGGAAGACATCAAGGAGATTTATAAAACTCAAGTTATGGTCCTTGCAAGTTACAGGTCATCTGAGGTATCTGAAATTTTATCTGTGAAAGTGACTTGACTTCCAAGCAATTTTTACCCCTCAAGGGGATTTCAAATGAATTTCTGGTCAACATAAGAGTTGTTCCTAATTGTCTTATATTTCTAGAATGGTATGGTATGCCTTCATATGAGTTGTGTAACTCTACTTATGGTCTTGGCAAGCAAAGGGTATTTTGGTCATTTGAGAATTACAGGTCATTCTTAGCCTATGCCCAAAACTCATACAAGGAAGCTTCAAATTAAAAACTTCACAACATCAAAGTTTCTCAAAATGCCATTTTAAGTCTAGAAAAGAAGTCATGAAAGTTTGGAAATCCATGGAATGAGACTTGACCAAAGTTGGTGGAAAGTGACCTAAAAAAAGGCATATAAGTTGAAAAAGTTGAAATGAAAAATTGGTTTGAGAGATCTACAAATCCAAAAGGGGTCATCCAATGTACCAAATTGATTCCAAACATCATTTTAGAAACATTGGTTCATCCACTTTTTTGAGTTAGGAGCAAAATTTTGGACTTGCTTTGTATTTTTGTTGCTTGCATAATAAGGCAAGTATGGAAAACTTAGCATAAGTGACTTTTCAAGGCAAGGAACTTGGCTTTTTCACTCACACCATGTCAATAACTCATGAGAGGAGATTTTGCCCCAAATATGAAAGGAAATGCATGATATATGAGATGATTCAAAGTATCATGGCATGAGAACTTCCATAACTTTCCACCACATTCCATATTCTCCTAGATCAATCTAGAAGCTTCTAGGACTTTCCAAGCTCATCTATATATTGATATGAGTAACTCCATGCCATGGTTGGTGAAGGATATTGATAAAAAACACAAGTTTCATACCAATCTTCCATTTTTGCAAAAGCTCCTCAAATTTCATCAATTCTTCATCAATTGTTGCCATTCTTGATCCTATTCCACTTCATCATCGTCATAGAACAGAAATTTATCAAGATTTGGTTGAGATAGTTCCATTTTCGTGTGCCATAGTCTTCATCCTCAAAAGTGCAAATTGGATCAAAACTCAAGAAGCAAGCAAGATCCATCCAAGTGATTGCAAACAGAAGAAAGCACACCATTGGAGGAGCATCTGGAAGCAATTACAAGCCTTGAAGCCATCTCTACACACCTCCACCATTGATATTTGACAGGTTGGTGTTTTCATTGCCATCTCCTTAATTAGGTGCTAGATGTTTAGATCTTTAGTATAGAATGGCTAAGATAGGTTAGATGACCATTTCCATAGAGTTTCAGAGGATTTCCTGAAGGTTGGTAACAGATCACGGTTTTTTCAAGATTCAAGAGCAAGCTGTTTAGTGTGTATTGATTGATATGTGATAGCATAGAATGATGAGGGTAACGTGTAGAACAAGTTTATGTCATTAAATTGAAGTTCTAGCAAGGTTGATGTCAGAAGAGTATGGTGAAACCCTAGCCTTCGTGCCCTCTGTTTGGGATCTACAGGGAGTGTTAGCAAAAACTAAGACCAGGAATGGACTCCTTGTGATTAGTAGATCATTTTAGGGTTTTGAATTCTTCGTTTTCATCAAGTGACCATGGAGAACGATCTGGTTGAATTTTCGTGCATGAATTCTGTTCTGATGAAACCCTAATGGCATTTGGAGAAGACGACGCGAGCACCGTTGGATCATCCTGGTTAATTGACTCTTTCATCTAATCGCACGACCGTGATTTAATTTCAAAACGGAGGGAATTTCAAACCTCAAACGCACCGTTCCACTTATTAGCTTCAGACTGGGCTTTGAGTCCTTTGCTTTTCACACCCTACCAAGCCAAGCCCAATCACGAATGAACGGAAATGCTTGCTATTCACACCGATTTGTTTTTTTTTAATTTTTGCTGGGATTTCTGTTTGATTGGGCCCAGACGCGCCCTGCTAGGCGCACCCCCCAGTCTGGGCCCGTTCCTTTTTTTTAACTGAATTTCCTACTTGCTGCACCCTCCATTCCATTTAATTCAATTTTATTTTCTCTTAAAAACATTAAATCTTTAAAAAATCATAACAAATTGTAAAATGCATATTTTTCATTGTCTGTTTTTGCATTCTTTTCTTAATTTTGTCAAGAAAATTATCATACAAAAAAATTAATAGTTCATTTCATTTTTATATTTTTAGCATATTTTTCTTTTAAATAGGTGTAAATAATATTTTGTTTGGTGCATGATTTTGCTAATTTTAGTTTGAATAGATGCTTTACTATTTTTAATCCAATATTTTTAGGTTGATTAGTAGATATTGTTAGTTTGTATATACAACTTAGTTCATATTTTTAGGATTTAATTTTAGGTGATTTGATTAGGTGTGAATAACATGAACAAAACTAGGGTTTAGGTGACAACATAGGTGAATAAGTTCATTTCCCTTAGGAGTTAGAAATTGAATCTTTGGGGTATGGGACTATAGGGATTAGGGGTAGTTATTAGATCCCTTAGAAAATATTAGGATTCCCCTACTGCTATTAATATACTGTCTATATTTGTTTGACTGGTGTGGTGTGCCCTCTCTGGGGATTATAATTTGTCTGTGTGGGTATTGGGATTGCTTGGGGATTGGGAGAGCATAAGACTTATGATGATGAAGCCCATTTGGAGATCCAGAGATTGAAGTCCAACTTCCAGAGTTGATGAGGAGATTCTTGCTGGCAGCTGTTGAGGAGTCTAGGGTTTAGGAGCTAGGCAGAGCTCTAGATTAGAAAGCTTGTTTCTCAAACATGGAATGCCTTGTCTGCATCCATCCTTTCTCTATGATTCAAAGTCTCTTTCAAATATCCACCTCCTTCCTTTGGAAGGATAAGTGAATTTATTTGAAAGATAGAACTTTTGAGGGAAAATTGTCTGTACAATGTTAATAGTTGATAAGCCACCCTTGGTAGGCAGTCTGCTGTTTAACATTCACTTTTATCTTGTTGACTGATGTTCATCCTGGAGTTTGAGACCTGAAGAAAAGCCATTGCAGATGGAAGACTGATAACCAAGACCTTGCTTGAAGGCTGTGGAGATGGAGATTGATGCTTGCTGAAGCTTGTAGCTGATTGGTGATGACCTGAAGTCAAATGTTGATGCAGAGCTGCTGTGGCTGTTTATTTTGCTGTATTCATTTCTGATGTATTGATTGGTTTTCCTGACTGTATTGTTTGCTGTTTAACCTGTTGGGTTGAAAGTGAATCCTGTTCACTTTTGCCTATTGTTTTCTAGGTTCTAGGTTGAGTGGGACTCCCTTGCCTCGTTTGTATTGCTGCATCCATGCATTTTACTGCTTTACTGTATATATCTGCTATTGTTTCTGTTTCCGTCTATTCCCTTAGGATCTCTGTTTCTCTCTGTGCAGGAGAGGAGCATGATAGACATTAGGTCTTAACCCATCCATGATAACACTAGGTTAGCTTGATTCCCTTCGCAACCGTAGGTTAGAATTCTGTCTCTTCTTTCTCAAAACAAACGAAAAAAATACAATAAGATTGCAAACACAATAAAAGACACTTCTTCCGTAAAAGAATGTGAACTCATCAAAACGTCATTTTTGTCCGCTTGGACTGCTAATCAGAAAAAACCTTTTTCAGAAGGAATAAAATCAATCAAGACGGACTGGTGTCGTACGTGGCCCGAACTACGTTTGCTCTGATCTTTCATGCTGTATGAAAGTACGTAGGCATAGGATGCGATATCCTAGCGAGCAACCTTCCCCTCCTTTCCCGTAGGTAGGCGAACTACGTTGACTCTGATTTCTCGTTCCAGACGGGAATACGTAGGCATAAAGTGCGATACTTTGCCGAGTCATTTTCTTTTCTTTTAACCCTTAACCCTTAGTTTAGATAGAATAACAATCTTTTCGACCGAAAACAAGCGTGGATCCCGTCGAGTACGACGGACGTGAGGGGTGCTAATACCTTCCCCTTGCGTAACCGACTCCCGAATCCAGGTTTTGGTTGCGACGACCATACCTTTCCCGTGTTGTGCGAGGTTTACTCTGAGCGTTTCCTTTCCCTCCCGTGGGATAAATAACGCACGGTGGCGACTCTTCTGTTCAGCCGGCGCCGATTTTTGCAGTAGCGACACTAAGGAGAGATGGGTGGTGAGAAGATAGGGTGCTCGCCAAGATCACCGCAATCTTGTGCCTACGTATCTTACATTCAGACGAGAATGAAGAATCAGAGCAGTCGTAGTTCGTGGAGACGACCACGAAAAGGTTAAGGTTCGAAACGGGTTTGAAGTTTGAATTGAGAGACGAAAGAGTGACTGACAAGCCACCCAAGAGCGTGCCTCGAGAGCTTGTCACTCAAGAATTCAAGAAACGCTAGATTCCAAGAACTCAATTCTTTCGGAAGTCGGGATGAATAAGTTAAATGATAAAGGGTTGGACATTTTGAAATCGAAAGAATGAACTAATAACAACTCAAGGGCGCACCTCGAGAGTTACTCACTCGAATATTCAAAGAATGCTAGATTCTAAGAATATCTTTCTTTCGTAAGTTCAAAAAAAAAAAAGTGTTTGTGAAAAGATCGAATCGAAAGATGGCATGCGAGGCCAAAAGGAAATTGTTTTGAACTGGCTCGACAACGTGTCGGGGATTTGATTGAAGATGGAACCGACTTGACGACGTGTCAAGGGTTAAGGTTGTGAGAAACGATATTAGTCCCTGAGGGTGCTCCTAATATCGAGACCACGAGGAATTGTGAATGTGTGTGCGAAGTGTCAAAGGTTGCGAATGCGTACGAGCACTCGTCTTAGGAGGATGTTTGAAAATGATTGAATTCGAAAGCCCATGATGCTTTGAAACGCCCAAATTGATACTTTGTCAGCAGAAAACCATAAAAGTTTAGCACAAATCAAATTCCAGAATAAGCTTTAAAATGGATTGATGCTAACTTTGAGAGTTATTCAAATAAATAAAACAGTACAAATCTAAATGCAATAATCCAAACAAAACCCCAATTTATGAAAACAATATATGCGGCAACCATCCGAAACCTGCACTTGACCTGTTCGATAATACTAACAACCGACTATACAGACCATAGCTACAATAGAAGCCACTATTTTCTTCAACCAACTTACACCAGAATTATGATGAGCATGAACCTTCAAACAAACTAGCTGATGGTCAAGGAACAAAATAAGACAACACCGCATTCAAACTATGCCATGATCTGTGCAACCAACAGTATATGATGAATCCTTAACTTCGAACTGTTACCGTATCACATACGCGTCACCGATTAAACCCAAACAGCTCACAAATATTCACTGCACACATTATAACAGGTGATACAAAGAAATCTATCACATAGAAGAGCATCCATAGCATAATATATCAATGCAGTGTACGAACAAAAACGAGCAGAAATTGCTAAATCAGAACTGAGAAACAAACAACAAAAGGGTTGAAATAACCTGAAGATGATAAGCCAACGGTACTAAGTGCGTAACCAATCGACATATCATTTACACAACCTAGTCTGGACTTAAAAAACACCAATCCCTTAAACTTATATCAGTCTAAAATAACAATAGCAAACCAAATCATCGAGTCAATCCTACAAAGAAATTAGCAGAGAACAAGAACGGAAATGTTACCCTGGGTTTATGACGAGATTCGACTTTGACCGCTGCTTGGCATTGACGTTGCGTCACACTTGAGGACAACTTCCCCAATCCATTTCGCCTCTAGTTACCAAAAGCACCGTTGTTGTTTACCGGAGATTTGAGTTGAGCAACAACATCGATGTTGCTTGTCGTTGTCGTCAAATACGAGTGGGATCCCGGTTGATGCTTCTGTTAACCAAAAGGTGCCGACACTAGAGTGCTTAGAAAACGAGGCCGGAAAGTAATCACAGCGCCATCATTTTCGTGTAAACCTGTTGAGCCATTGAGGGGTATCGGAGCTCGATTTAAGTTCGAAGGAGCTGAATCAGTGGGCTTTTGTTGCACGGCAGAAAAGGGGGCACCAGGGAGGTGTTTTCCGGTGAGGAAATGATGTTGGCGGCGGTTTAAGGTTTGGCTTGATTTAGGGTTTTCGAAGGGTAGCGGCGCCTCTAGGGTTTAATTGGAAAAGATGGTGAACAGTTGTCCCCCTTCCTTCCATCGGTTCCTTCTTAAAAACACACCCAGAACCCCACCTAATGGGTCGCCACCAATGGGCCTTTCAAATCCAATCTTCATTATTTTTCTGATATTTTTTAACTAACTATCCTATTAACATGACTAAGTATCACTTAAACAAACAATTGATTAATAAGACTCTAAAAACTAATATTAATATAAGCAGAATTAATAACATAGATAAATTAATATATACAAAAAAAACTATAATTATTAATAGTATTATAAAATAAAATATTAACAAATAACAATTAAATAAACAATAAAAATATACATAAATACACTAAATTTTTTTTTAAAAACGAAAATATAATTGTTAAAATAAAAATATACTATTAGTGGCATTTAAAAAATAAAAAAAAAGAGTTTAAGAAAATAGAAATAAAAAAAGAGTTATTAGGCCACGTGTCACGTCTTAATGGGTCATAAAGAAACAATTCTAAAAATCGACCAATTGCGAGCGGACATGTGTCTAAACGGCAAAAAGCGAAAATATTTCCAAAAAGGTGGGACAAATTTAGGGTATGACAGATGCCCCTATCTAATAGGCTTAAACCTAGGAGAATGAACTGCATTAGCACTCATATTCCTGAGGTAGAAGTCAATTAGATATGAAAAAGATCCTGAATTTGTCCGAAAGAAAAAGAGATGTCTGAGAGTTGAAAATGCTGGATGATGTAAACCTCTGAGTAAGCTGTAAATAACCGGCAAAAGTCGTCATCACCAAAAGGATAATAGGATGAAACACACACAGCTATTGCCACCAAAAGGATGGCAAGGCAAAACACTATCGCACAATCTATCATTAATGACTATGATAGACCCTCCACCAAAAGGATGACGAAGCGAGATAAACAAAATTCGCACAATCTATCATTAATGACCATGATAGACCCCCCCCACCAAAAGGGTGACGGAGCGAAACACAAAACAAATCGCACAATCTATCACTAATGACCATGATAGACCCCCCACCAAAAGGATGACGGAGCGAGACACAAATAAACACATCGCATAATCTATCATTAATGACCATGATAGACCCCCCACCAAAAGGATGACGGAGCGAAACACAAAACAAATCGCACAATCTATCACTAATGACCATGATAGACCCCCCACCAAAAGGATGACGGAGCAAAACAAAAAAACTATCGCACAATCTATCATTAATGACCATGATAGACCCCCCACCAAAAGGATGACGGAGCGAAACAAAAAAACTATCGCACAATCTATCATTGATGACCATGATAGACCCCCCACCAAAAGGATGACGGAGCGAGACAAACAAAAAAATATCGCGCAATCTGACATCGACGAAATGCCAGACCCACCACCAAAAGGATGATAGAGCGAAAACACAAATAAAACATCGCGTAACCTGACATCGACGAAATGCCAGACCTACCACCAAAAGGATGGTAGAGCGAAAACATAAATAAAACATCGCATAATCTGATATCGACGAAATACCAGACCTACCACCAAAAGGATGGTAGAGCGAAACACAAACAAAACATCGCACAATCTGATATCGACGAAATACCAGACCCACCACCAAAAGGATGATAGAGCGAAAACACAAACAAAACAAGTCGCTATCACCAAAAGGATGATAGGACAACACAGATTTGAGGTTTACCAACACCAAAAGGATGCAGGCTAGGTTGAACCGACGAAGTTCAACTATCACCAAAAGGATGATAGTAAGGCAATTGACAACGGTCACGCTTGCTGGGTACAACTCACTGGGGAACCCCAAAGAGGAAGATTGAATTGAAATGAGTCAACGGGGTACGCCCACCGTCTTGTTTGGAGATCATAGCCTTGCTGAAATGATTTCATGGTTACGCCCATGAATTCTAAAGAGGATGCCCCTGACTGGGCTGAATTTGTCTTGATGTCTTGGTTTGCTCAACAAAAGGTTGAACAACTTCATGAGGAACGCTCACGGTTTTGCTGAAGATGCCCCTGTTCGGGTTGGATCTTGCACTGAACTTCTTGGATTTGCCCAACAAAAGGTTGAACAACTTCGTGGGGAACGCCCACGGTCTTGAATGGTATGCCCCTGGCTGGGCTGAATGTTGATTTGCATATTTGATCAACCACGAGGTTGAAATTCGTCACGGGAGACGCCCATGGTCTTGAAAAAGATGCCTCTGACTGGGCTGAATCTTGCTTTGAATAACTTCAAATTTTGTGGGAGAAACCCACAATTGCAGAAGATTGCCCCTGACTGGGTTGATGACTGCTTTGAAGCTCTTGAAAATCGTGGGGTAAACCCACCATCTTGCGGAAGATGCCCCCTGACTGGGCGATCGATGGTCTTGGAAATCTTCGGGATTGATCCTGGACCTTGACTTGCATATATGAATGCTGGATGATAAATGATATTCCATATGAGTGGAAGTGCGAATGCAAAGGCTGACGCGCGGAGATCCAAGAGCTGGGGAAGTATGGTATGATTGGAGTATGATGCAGGATACTTATGTTGTTGAATGCGATGCGTATGATGCACATGATGCAGACGGGTAATGGGAAATGCAAGTGGAAATGCCAGCGTGGTGGCCCCTGGTAGTTGCCAATGCGGATTGGACTTCGGGTGGTGGGAGGGATTAACTTCCTCGACATGCAGTTTGCTGAAGACACCATGATTGATACAGGCGAAGATACTCTGGATGCCTCAAGTCTGGGTACTTGGTGACTTGTTGTGAACTTGCTTCAGAGAAGGTTGCAGCTCTGCCTGATGGTCAGGACGACCTGGTCTTGCCCTAGTTCGAACCTGGCAATGGTCTGCCCCGGATTAACCCGTTCTGACATATGGAAGTTGAACCCGGGTGACTTGCCCCTGTTCGAGCTGTTGAGTAATTTGCCCCAGCCTGTGGGTTCTGAGGTAGTATTGCTTTGTATCAGCCACTGAAAGTCAAGTTCCTCCTCGATTGCCTTTTGTTGAAATGTCTTTGAATACCTAACACTAATTTGCAGATAAAATTGTACATTCACAAATGGCAATAATTAATGAAAAGTTCAATGCAAGTTTTGGAAAAGTATTATTTTATTGAAGTGTCGTGGTAGTGAGATGAATGGACTGCTAGCCCAGACGTTGTGCTAATTTGATTGGTGCGAAAGATATAGCAAGCAAAAATGACACCAATGTTGTTGATTAGAAATCAAGTGAGGAGTCAGGTTACGCAACCTTGCGACAATATGCTTTCAGAATAAACCCCGCCTCAATTAGGTCTTTTGAGGGTTATAACGTGGTCTGGTTCACGGTTACGAAACAAAGGATATTAGGCTCAAAGTATGATTTGTACCCACCCCTTCTTCTTAATGATCTCCAGTCCTACACTTAGTTAATCCTACACTTGTCTTGACGGTATAAACTTGATGGTTCAAGTTTGCTCGACGTGGCAGTCACCTTATTTTGGTTTTTTTGATGGATGTCAGTGCCCCTTTTGATTTGGGTGGCCACTGTATCTCATTTTGTTTTTGTTGAGGGTTTCGGGGTCCTCTTTTACTTTTATTTTGATCCCTATCTTTTGCATGGATTGACTTCGTTTGTCAAATCCATCGGGATTGCCTTGATTTT
This sequence comes from Lathyrus sativus, assembly GCA_963859935.3. Taxonomy (NCBI): domain Eukaryota; kingdom Viridiplantae; phylum Streptophyta; class Magnoliopsida; order Fabales; family Fabaceae; genus Lathyrus; species Lathyrus sativus. Next base: position 172,686,849 of record OZ012736.1, read on the forward strand.
GCCTAAGTCCCCTCTAAGGTGTCTGACTTAGCAGGCTTTTGATTCTTTTTTTATTTTGTTGGAAGGTTGTGACTTCCATAACATGGGTCTTTGATGAACAACCGTCTTCGGGATTTTGCTTTGTTGACTCGAGTGCGGAGTTGGATTAACTGAACACTACCCTGCCCCAGGTTAAGTGTAAGGTTTGAATATCCGAAGGAAACTGCTACTTCTAGGCTCGAAGTGGTTTACTAGGGATTAACTCCTTATATCTCCAGTGTTTGGGGAATTGAAGCAATGCCTGTACATCATTGACGAGATTCTGTCCGAAAGCATACGGTTTGCAATTATGGGTATCTCGTCTTCATCATCCTCCCTCAAATCAAGCTAAACAACAGTGAATAGAGTGGAGTAAATAAATGTGTCGGTGATAAGTGAAAATGAGTGAATACGACATAACCAATTCAAAACACGCATAAACGGTACATTAATGAAAACCAAATATGAATGGCAATTGTTCAAAGCATACAGTACTTAAACAAACAAAGACAAAACATAAGAAATGCGAAATATGAAATGGCAACATGACGGCCTTGAAGAATGAACTTGACTGGAGTTGATCTGATGTTGGCACTAGTTGACTGGTGGCATCAGATTGTTGATGATGTTTGGAGACTTCCCATTAAAGTTGATAGCATCCCTATCGATCATGTCTTGAATTATGTGTTTGAAAGCCCTGCAGTCCTCAATGGTGTGACCTGGAGCGCCCTTATGAAACTCGCAATGAGCATTTGCATCGTAATCGGCAGGAAGGATAGTTTGAGGAGCCAAATCTCTTGGAACAATAGCCTTTTTCTCCATCAACTGAGCAAAGATACTAGCATATTTCATTGGCAGGCGATCAAAGACTCTATCTGGTCTCCATGTTCTCTGCGGACGCTGTGGGCGAGCACTTTGTCGTTGCTGAGTTGATTGCATCTGCTGTTGCTGAGGAGGATACTGATATCCTTGCTGGTTGTAGGCTTGTTGCTGAGGAGCCTGTTGCCGTGGCATCTGAGCTTGCGCTGCTTGAACAGCCGGCTGATAAGGCATTGGAGCATATTGCGCAACAGCAACATATGGATACTGATAATAGGGAACCTGATAAGGCATAGGAGCAGGAGCTTATTGAGAAGCTTGCCCTTTCTACAAAAAGATGGCATTTGTTTCGCCCTCCTTCTTCTTGTATCCGTTGAAAGGACTCTTGGCATTAGCCTGACTGTTAGAACCTCCTGGGATCTTCCCACTCTTCAGCCGTTCTTCAATTCTCTCACCGACGATCACCAAGTCAGAGAATCCAGCGGAGACACTACCGATCAACTTCTCATAGTACTGGCCTTGTAAAGTACCCATGAAGATGTCAATCAGTTCACGGTCAACAAGAGGTGGATGCACCCTTGCGGCTAGCTCTCTCCATCGTTGCGCGTACTCCTTGAAGGATTCGTTGTTCTTCTGAGTCATACTCTGAAGCTGAGTACGATTTGGAGCAAGATCGGTGTTGTATTTGTACTGCTTGACAAATGCATCAGCTAGCTCGGCCCAAGTGCGCACACTATTGCGTTCCAGCTGCATATACCATTCGAGTGATGCTCCAGACAGGCTGTCCTGGAAGCAATGGATCATGAGCTTCTCGTCTCTGGCATAGGCAGCCATCTTGCGACAGTACATCTTCAGATGAATGTTTGGGCAGCTGAGACCTTTGTACTTCGAAAATTCGGGCACCTTGAACTTTGGAGGAATGACAACATCAGGCACCAAGCACAATTCCAAAGCACTGAAAGAATTTGAATTGTGCCCCTCCATGGCTCGGAGTTTCTCGGCTAGATCTCGGCACATCTTCATGGCTTCAGAATCCTGAGCAGCAACAGGACTAGCAATGGGGATAGCAGCATGATAGTTCTGAACGTCGTCATACTGATCCATCAGAGTATCTTCGATATGGGGAGCTGGGATCTGCACAGCAGTAGGCTGGGCGTGCGGGATAACTCCAACGGTAACTCCAGGCGCTGGGGTTGGTTGAGAAGTGTTTCCCTCGACTGTGTTGTTGAAGTTCAATGGCATCCCATGAGAATTTGGGATTGGAACCAAAGGGATGGCAGTAGACCCTTGTCCATTGACGACAGTGGCGGCTTCACGCTGTTCTTCCTCTCTCCTGGCTGCGAGGATGGCTTCGAGGATCTGGTCGATCTTTCCTTTCATGGAATCTAACTCTTCCCTGAAGGCGACTTGCTCCTATTGAATCTGCTCCATCATTCGTCTGGTATTGGCTCTAGTTGTGTACTGGTGTCGGGGAATCAGCTTGATTTACTAGAGAAGAAGGAACGGAGACATAAGGTTCTGTTGAAGGACTCGAAATGCGAAATGCACAACATATGAAATGCAATGCAAATGATATGCAAGATGCAATGCAAGATACAAGATCCAGGATCACAGGATCATAGCTCAAACAACTCCTGAAGCTGATAACCGTGGTAGATAAGTAACCATAATTCCTGCTCAAAGAAAATTGACAGGTACGACCTATACGGGAAGGTCTAAACATTATACCCATAAACCCACTTACGGGAAGGTTTCTATGTTTGGTTCCCAGGATCACGGACACTAGTCGTATTAGCGTCACGCAACAGGCTGGTTGTATTACGACAATAATGACGATAAGGTCTCTCCTGAGCGGGGTCCTCATGCTAGGCGCACAAGGAGAGAGTCCTTGGAGACTAACACTACACGACCACTGTTATTGGAACTGGTGCTAAAAGAAGGTTCCCAGAATCATGGACCCTTCATTAATCAAGTCGGGCAATAGGCTAGCTGTGTTACAACAAGATCCACGAATAGGTCTCCTCCGGAGGAGCTTTCATGCTAGGCCCATAAGGAGTGAGTCCTTCGAGACTAACACTACTCGACTACCAATTCTAAACTATGTGTTCTCTCTGCTTTTACCAAAGCTCGGGTGTAGAGTTTTACTCATGATGTCATCCCAAGAACCAACAGGCAACCAAAATAACAAGCACAAATAAAATCCACCAGAGAACAAATACATAAACAAGAAGAAAACAAATAAAAAACAAACACTCCTCACAAACCAAAAGATAGGCTCGACTCTCTCTTTGCATGGAGCAAAATAGTCCCCAGCAGAGTCGCCACCTATCGCACATCGAAAAATCACAGAGACATTTCGGAGAAACGACCCTCGCGCGAAAGGCGCGGAAATGCGGTTCGACAGAGTCACCACCGAACTTTATTTTTCTCGAATAAACGGGAGAGGAAAATATCGAGAAAACCTCTTAAAATGAAAAGGATAGGAACAGGGTTGTCGCAACCATGTTCCGGGTTCGGGAGTCGGTTACGTGAGGGGAAGGTATTAGCACCCCTCACGTCCGTCGTACTCGACGGGAACCTCTTAAGGTAAATGTGGGGAGTGTTGTTTAGGTTTACTTGATTTCTTCTTGCTGATAAAGGTACAATTGGTAGGTTAAAAAGTTAAAGACGCTAAGGAGAGATGGGTGGTGAGAAGATAGGGTGCTCGCCAAGATCACCGCAATCTTGTGCCTACGTATCTTACATTCAGACGAGAATGAAGAATCAGAGCAGTCGTAGTTCGTGGACACGACCACAAAAAGGTTAAGGTTCGAAACGGGTTTGAAGTTTGAATTGAGAGACGAAAGAGTGACTGACAAGCCACCCAAGAGCGTGCCTCGAGAGCTTGTCACTCAAGAATTCAAGGAACGCTAGATTCCAAGAACTCAATTCTTTCGGAAGTCGGGATGAATAAGTTAAATGATAAAGGGTTGGACATTTTGAAATCGAAAGAATGAACTAATAACATCTCAAGGGCGCACCTTGAGAGTTACTCACTCGAATATTCAAAGAATGCTAGATTCTAAGAATATCTTTCTTTCGTAAGTTCAAAAAAAAAAAGTGTTTGTGAAAAGATCGAATCGAAAGATGGCATGCGAGGCCAAAAGGAAATTGTTTTGAACTGGCTCGACAACGTGTCGGGGATTTGATTGAAGATGGAACCGACTTGACGACGTGTCAAGGGTTAAGGTTGTGAGAAACGATATTAGTCCCTGAGGGTGCTCCTAATATCGAGACCACGAGGAATTGTGAATGTGTGTGCGAAGTGTCAAAGGTTGCGAATACGTACGAGCACTCGTCTTAGGAGGATGTTTGAAAATGATTGAATTCGAAAGGTTGAGTGGATAACAACTCAAAGGGCATGCTTCGAGAATTATTCACTCGAAGACACAAGGAATGCTAGACTCCAGGTGCCTCTTTCTTTCGGGGTTTTGATCAAAAGACGTTGAGAATATGCTTGAGAAAATCAAAAGATTGAATGAACAACAACTCAAGAGCGAGTCTCGAGAGTTGCTCATTCGAAGATCCAAGAAATGCTAGATTTCAAGAATCTCCCTCTTTTGGAGTTTTAATTGATAAAATATTTTAAAAATGATTTGAAGCGAAATTGGGTATGAAAATAATTTGTGAACGTGTGAGAAGTGAGAACGCGAGATTGAGTTTGAAAATATCAATTATTTAATAGATGAGATGTCGGCCCCACAACTAAATAATCTGGGTATTACCGAAATGCTAGATTCCAATAACACCATTTTTATTTGAAAAAATTTGGATGAACAGCGGAAGTATCACACAAAATGCTGGATTCCTATGATATTTCTTTACCCAAAATAGCGTACTAAACGAATAGTAGAACGACATATTATTTAAGGTGTACACCCCAATAATGTTCATTCGAAAACTCAAAAAGTGCTAGACTTCAAGAGTTTAATCTGATTTAGTTAGAAAGAAAAATTTTAATGTTAAAAATAAATTGAATTAGAATTAAGAAAGCTAAGCAGTCATATTTTAAAAATACATTTTAAAATAGTCTATGATCTTTGTTTAGAAAAAAACTTATCGAAATGTGCAGAAAGAAGCAGCAATACCAAATGGATTATTTAAGCCGTAATACCAATGATTTTAATAATAAAACTAGATTGAAATTAAAATTAATTGAATAATGACAATGTTAATAACTGCTTTATCTTGAAAATAAGTCTGAACAAAAAAAACTGTGGTTTCCAATTCCATAAAAAGACGTTTGAACACGTAAGAAAGTGTCTTGCGTTTTTATTATTATAATGTTTTGATATTTTTATTTTTCACCAATATTATAAAAAAACCTGGAATTCAATAAAACAAATTCTCATACTGTCTGATGTGATTAAAAGCTGATTGACAAGAAAGAAGGTACTAGCGGAGGACACTCCCCACTAAAAAATGCTATTGAACTTCCATCAGGTTTCTTGTAATAATGAGACCTGCAGAGACAGGGTCATGAAATGCAATATACTGATTATGCAGAACGCAACGAACACGCTGGCATGACTTAGATTCAACATTTATCGCACAAAGTTGACAGTCCACCCACAGATTTTATCAGTAATTCATAAGTCCAAAATAATGTTAAAAGCCCATGATGCTTTGAAACGCCCAAATTGATACTTTGTCAGCAGAAAACCATAAAAGTTTAGCACAAATCAAATTCCAGAATAAGCTTTAAAATGGATTGATGCTAACTTTGAGAGTTATTCAAATAAATAAAACAGTACAAATCTAAATGCAATAATCCAAACAAAACCCCAATTTATGAAAACAATATATGCGGCAACCATCCGAAACCTGCACTTGACCTGTTCGATAATACTAACAACCGATTATACAGACCATAGCTACAATAGAAGCCACTATTTTCTTCAACCAACTTACACCAGAATTATGATGAGCATGAACCTTCAAACAAACTAGCTGATGGTCAAGGAACAAAATAAGACAACACCGCATTCAAACTATGCCATGATCTGTGCAACCAACAGTATATGATGAATCCTTAACTTCGAACTGTTACCGTATCGCATACGCGTCACTGATTAAACCCAAACAGCTCACAAATATTCACTGCACACATTATAACAGGTGATACAAAGAAATCTATAACATAGAAGAGCATCCATAGCATAATATATCAATGCAGTGTACGAACAAAAACGAGCAGAAATTGCTAAATCAGAACTGAGAAACAAACAACAAAAGGGTTGAAATAACCTGAAGATGATAAGCCAACGGTACTGAGTGCGTAACCAATCGACATATCATTTACACAACCTAGTCTGGACTTAAAAAACACCAATCCCTTAAACTTATATCAGTCTAAAATAACAACAGCAAACCAAATCATCGAGTCAATCCTACAAAGAAATTAGCAGAGAACAAGAACGGAAATGTTACCCTGGGTTTATGACGAGATTCGACTTTGACCGCTGCTTGGCATTGACGTTGCGTCACACTTCCCCAATCCATTTCGCCTCTAGTTGCCAAAAGCACCGTTGTTGTTTACCGGAGATTTGAGTTGAGCAACAACATCGATGTTGCTTGTCGTTGTTGTCAAATACGAGTGGGATCCCGGTTGATGCTTCTGTTAACCAAAAGGTGCCGACACTAGAGTGCTTAGAAAACGAGGCCGGAAAGTAATCGCAGCGCCATCATTTTCGTGTAAACCTGTTGAGCCATTGAGGGGTATCGGAGCTCGATTTGAGTTCGAAGGAGGTGAATCAGTGGGCTTTTGTTGCACGGCAGAAAAGGGGGCACCAGGGAGGTGTTTTCCGGTGAGGAAATGATGTTGGCGGCGGTTTAGGGTTTGGCTTGATTTAGGGTTTTCGAAGGATAGCGGCGCCTCTAGGGTTTAATTGGAAAAGATGGTGAACAGTTTTCCCCCTTCCTTCCATCGGTTCCTTCTTAAAAACACACCCAGAACCCCACCTAATGGGCCGCCACCAATGGGCCTTTCAAATCCAATCTTCATTATTTTTCTGATATTTTTTAACTAACTATCCTATTAACATGACTAAGTATCAGTTAAACAAACAATTGATTAATAAGACTCTAAAAACTAATATTAATATAAGCAGAATTAATAACATAGATAAATTAATATATACAAAAAAAACTATAATTATTAATAGTATTATAAAATAAAATATTAACAAATAACAATTAAATAAACAATAAAAATATACATAAATACACTAAATTTTTTTTTAAAAACAAAAATATAATTGTTAAAATAAAAATATACTATTAGTGGCATTTAAAAAATAAAAAAAAAAGAGTTTAAGAAAATAGAAATAAAAAAAGAGTTATTAGGCCACGTGTCACGTCTTAATGGGTCATAAAGAAAAAATTCTAAAAATCGACCAATTGCGAGCGGACATGTGTCTAAACGGAAAAAAGCGAAAATATTTCCAAAAACGTAGGACAAATTTAGGGTATGACAGATGCCCCTATCTAATAGGCTTAAACCTAGGAGAATGAACTGCATTAGCACTCATATTCCTGAGGTAGAAGTCAATTAGATATGAAAAAGATCCTGAATTTGTCCGAAAGAAAAAGAGATGTCTGAGAGTTGAAAATGCTGGATGATGTAAACCTCTGAGTAAGCTGTAAATAACCGGCAAAAGTCGTCATCACCAAAAGGATAATAGGATGAAACACACACAGCTATTGCCACCAAAAGGATGGCAAGGCAAAACACTATCGCACAATCTATCATTAATGACTATGATAGACCCCCCACCAAAAGGATGACGGAGCGAGATAAACAAAATTCGCACAATCTATCATTAATGACCATGATAGACCCCCCCCCACCAAAAGGGTGACGGAGCGAAACACAAAACAAATCGCACAATCTATCACTAATGACCATGATAGACCCCCCACCAAAAGGATGACGGAGCGAGACACAAATAAACACATCGCATAATCTATCATTAATGACCATGATAGACCCCCCACCAAAAGGATGACGTAGCGAAACACAAAACAAATCGCACAATCTATCACTAATGACCATGATAGACCCCCCACCAAAAGGATGACGGAGCGAAACAAAAAAACTATCGCACAATCTATCATTAATGACCATGATAGACCCCCCACCAAAAGGATGACGGAGCGAAACAAAAAAACTATCGCACAATCTATCATTAAAGACCATGATAGACCCCCCACCAAAAGGATGACGGAGCGAGACAAACAAAAAAATATCGCGCAATCTGACATCGACGAAATGCCAGACCCACCACCAAAAGGATGATAGAGCGAAAACACAAATAAAACATCGCGTAACCTGACATCGACGAAATGCCAGACCTACCACCAAAAGGATGGTAGAGCGAAAACATAAATAAAACATCGCGTAATCTGATATCGACGAAATACCAGACCTACCACCAAAAGGATGGTAGAGCGAAACACAAACAAAACATCGCACAATCTGATATCGACGAAATACCAGACCCACCACCAAAAGGATGATAGAGCGAAAACACAAACAAAACAAGTCGCTATCACCAAAAGGATGATAGGACAACACAGATTTGAGGTTTACCAACACCAAAAGGATGCAGGCTAGGTTGAACCGACGAAGTTCAACTATCACCAAAAGGATGATAGTAAGGCAATTGACAACGGTCACGCTTGCTGGGTACAACTCACTGGGGAACCCCAAAGAGGAAGATTGAATTGAAATGAGTCAACGGGGTACGCCCACCGTCTTGTTTGGAGATCATAGCCTTGCTGAAATGATTTCATGGTTACGCCCATGAATTCTAAAGAGGATGCCCCTGACTGGGCTGAATTTGTCTTGATGTCTTGGTTTGCTCAACAAAAGGTTGAACAACTTTATGAGGAACGCTCACGGTTTTGCTGAAGATGCCCCTGTTCGGGTTGGATCTTGCACTGAACTTCTTGGATTTGCCCAACAAAAGGTTGAACAACTTCGTGGGGAACGCCCACGGTCTTGAATGGTATGCCCCTGGCTGGGCTGAATGTTGATTTGCATATTTGATCAACCACGAGGTTGAAATTCGTCACGGGAGACGCCCATGGTCTTGAAAAAGATGCCTCTGACTGGGCTGAATCTTGCTTTGAATAACTTCAAATTTTGTGGGAGAAACCCACAATTGCAGAAGATTACCCCTGACTGGGTTGATGACTGCTTTGAAGCTCTTGAAAATCGTGGGGTAAACCCACCATCTTGCGGAAGATGCCCCCTGACTGGGCGATCGATGGTCTTGGAAATCTTCGGGATTGATCCTGGACCTTGACTTGCATATATGAATGCTGGATGATAAATGATATTCCATATGAGTGGAAGTGCGAATGCAAAGGCTGACGCGCGGAGATCCAAGAGCTGGGGAAGTATGGTATGATTGGAGTATGATGCAGGATACTTATGATGTTGAATGCGATGCGTATGATGCACATGATGCAGACGGGTAATGGGAAATGCAAGTGGAAATGCCAGCGTGGTGGCCCCTGGTAGTTGCCAATGCGGATTGGACTTCGGGTGGTGGGAGGGGTTAACTTCCTCGACATGCAGTTTGCTGAAGACACCATGATTGATACAGGCGAAGATACTCTGGATGCCTCAAGTCTGGGTACTTGGTGACTTGTTGTGAACTTGCTTCAGAGAAGGTTGCAGCTCTGCCTGATGGTCAGGACGACCTGGTCTTGCCCTAGTTCGAACCTGGCAATGGTCTGCCCCGGATTAACCCGTTCTGACATATGGAAGTTGAACCCGGGTGACTTGCCCCTGTTCGAGCTGTTGAGTAATTTGCCCCAGCCTGTGGGTTCTGAGGTAGTATTGCTTTGTATCAGCCACTGAAAGTCAAGTTCCTCCTCGATTGCCTTTTGTTGAAATGTCTTTGAATACCTAACACTAATTTGCAGATAAAATTGTACATTCACAAATGGCAATAATTAATGAAAAGTTCAATGCAAGTTTTGGAAAAGTATTATTTTATTGAAGTGTCGTGGTAGTGAGATGAATGGACTGCTAGCCCAGACGTTGTGCTAATTTGATTGGTGCGAAAGATATAGCAAGCAAAAATGACACCAATGTTGTTGATTAGAAATCATGTGAGGAGTCAGGTTACGCAACCTTGCGACAATATGCTTTCAGAATAAACCCCGCCTCAATTAGGTCTTTTGAGGGTTATAACGTGGTCTGGTTCACGGTTATGAAACAAAGGATATTAGGCTCAAAGTATGATTTGTACCCACCCCTTCTTCTTAATGATCTCCAGTCCTACGCTTAGTTAATCCTACACTTGTCTTGACGGTATAAACTCGATGGTTCAAGTTTGCTCGACGTGGCAGTCACCTTATTTTGGTTTTTTTGATGGATGTCAGTGCCCCTTTTGATTTGGGTGGCCACTGTATCTCATTTTGTTTTTGTTGAGGGTTTCGGGGTCCTCTTTTACTTTTATTTTGATCCCTATCTTTTGCATGGATTGACTTCGTTTGTCAGATCCATCGGGATTGCCTTGATTTTGCCTAAGTCCCCTCTAAGGTGTCTGACTTAGCAGGCTTTTGATTCTTTTTTTATTTTGTTGGAAGGTTGTGACTTCCATAACATGGGTCTTTGATGAACAACCGTCTTCGGGATTTTGCTTTGTTGACTCGAGTGCGGAGTTGGATTAACTGAACACTACCCTGCCCCAGGTTAAGTGTAAGGTTTGAATATCCGAAGGAAACTGCTACTTCTAGGCTCGAAGTGGTTTACTAGGGATTAACTCCTTATATCTCCAGTGTTTGGGGAATTGAAGCAATGCCTGTACATCATTGACGAGATTCTGTCCGAAAGCATACGGTTTGCAATTATGGGTATCTCGTCTTCATCATCCTCCCTCAAATCAAGCTAAACAACAGTGAATAGAGTGGAGTAAATAAATGTGTCGGTGATAAGTGAAAATGAGTGAATACGACATAACCAATTCAAAACACGCATAAACGGTACATTAATGAAAACCAAATATGAATGGCAATTGTTCAAAGCATACAGTACTTAAACAAACAAAGACAAAACATAAGAAATGCGAAATATGAAATGGCAACATGACGGCCTTGAAGAATGAACTTGACTGGAGTTGATCTGATGTTGGCACTAGTTGACTGGTGGCATCAGATTGTTGATGATGTTTGGAGACTTCCCATTAAAGTTGATAGCATCCCTATCGATCATGTCTTGAATTATGTGTTTGAAAGCCCTGCAGTCCTCAATGGTGTGACCTGGAGCGCCCTTATGAAACTCGCAATGAGCATTTGCATCGTAATCGGCAGGAAGGATAGTTTGAGGAGCCAAATCTCTTGGAACAATAGCCTTTTTCTCCATCAACTGAGCAAAGATACTAGCATATTTCATTGGCAGGCGATCAAAGACTCTATCTGGTCTCCATGTTCTCTGCGGACGCTGTGGGCGAGCACTTTGTCGTTGCTGAGTTGATTGCATCTGCTGTTGCTGAGGAGGATACTGATATCCTTGCTGGTTGTAGGCTTGTTGCTGAGGAGCCTGTTGCCGTGGCATCTGAGCTTGCGCTGCTTGAACAGCCGGCTGATAAGGCATTGGAGCATATTGCGCAACAGCAACATATGGATACTGATAATAGGGAACCTGATAAGGCATAGGAGCAGGAGCTTATTGAGAAGCTTGCCCTTTCTACAAAAAGATGGCATTTGTTTCACCCTCCTTCTTCTTGTATCCGTTGAAAGGCCTCTTGGCATTATCCTGACTGTTAGAACCTCCTGGGATCTTCCCACTCTTCAGCCGTTCTTCAATTCTCTCACCGACGATCACCAAGTCAGAGAATCCAGCGGAGACACTACCGATCAACTTCTCATAGTACTGGCCTTGTAAAGTACCCATGAAGATGTCAATCAGTTCACGGTCAACAAGAGGTGGATGCACCCTTGCGGCTAGCTCTCTCCATCGTTGCGCGTACTCCTTGAAGGATTCGTTGTCCTTCTGAGTCATACTCTGAAGCTGAGTACGATTTGGAGCAAGATCGGTGTTGTATTTGTACTGCTTGACAAATGCATCAGCTAGCTCGGCCCAAGTGCGCACACTATTGCGTCTGCATATACCATTCGAGTGATGCTCCAGACAGGCTGTCCTGGAAGCAATGGATCATGAGCTTCTCGTCTCTGGCATAGGCAGCCATCTTGCGACAGTACATCTTCAGATGAATGTTTGGGCAGCTGAGACCTTTGTACTTCGAAAATTCGGGCACCTTGAACTTTGGAGGAATGACAACATCAGGCACCAAGCACAATTCCAAAGCACTGAAAGAATTTGAATTGTGCCCCTCCATGGCTCGGAGTTTCTCGGCTAGATCTCGGCACATCTTCATGGCTTCAGAATCCTGAGCAGCAACAGGACTAGCAATGGGGATAGCAGCATGATAGTTCTGAACGTCGTCATACTGATCCATCAGAGTATCTTCGATATGGGGAGCTGGGATCTGCACAGCAGTAGGCTGGGCGTGCGGGATAACTCCAACGGTAAGTCCAGGCGCTGGGGTTGGTTGAGAAGTGTTTCCCTCGACTGCGTTGTTGAAGTTCAATGGCATCCCATGAGAATTTGGGATTGGAACCAAAGGGATGGCAGTAGACCCTTGTCCATTGACGACAGTGGCGGCTTCACGCTGTTCTTCCTCTCTCCTGGCTGTGAGGATGGCTTCGAGGATCTGGTCGATCTTTCCTTTCATGGAATCTAACTCTTCCCTGAAGGCGACTTGCTCCTATTGAATCTGCTCCATCATTCGTCTGGTATTGGCTCTAGTTGCGTACTGGTGTCAGGGAATCAGCTTGATTTACTAGAGAAGAAGGAACGGAGACATAAGGTTCTGTTGAAGGACTCGAAATGCGAAATGCACAACATATGAAATGCAATGCAAATGATATGCAAGATGCAATGCAAGATACAAGATCCAGGATCACAGGATCATAGCTCAAACAACTCCTGAAGCTGATAACCGTGGTAGATAAGTAACCATAATTCCTGCTCAAAGAAAATTGACAGGTACGACCTATACGGGAAGGTCTAAACATTATACCCATAAACCCACTTACGGGAAGGTTTCTATGTTTGGTTCCCAGGATCACGGACACTAGTCGTATTAGCGTCACGCAACAGGCTGGTTGTATTACGACAATAATGACGATAAGGTCTCTCCTGAGCGGGGTCCTCATGCTAGGCGCACAAGGAGAGAGTCCTTGGAGACTAACACTACACGACCACTGTTATTGGAACTGGTGCTAAAAGAAGGTTCCCAGAATCATGGACCCTTCATTAATCAAGTCGGGCAATAGGCTAGCTGTGTTACAACAAGATCCACGAATAGGTCTCCTCCGGAGGAGCTTTCATGCTAGGCCCATAAGGAGTGAGTCCTTCGAGACTAACACTACTCGACTACCAATTCTAAACTATGTGTTCTCTCTGCTTTTACCAAAGCTCGGGTGTAGAGTTTTACTCATGATGTCATCCCAAGAACCAACAGGCAACCAAAATAACAAGCACAAATAAAATCCACCAGAGAACAAATACATAAACAAGAAGAAAACAAATAAAAAACAAACACTCCTCACAAACCAAAAGATAGGCTCGACTCTCTCTTTGCATGGAGCAAAATAGTCCCCAGCAGAGTCGCCACCTATCGCACCTCGAAAAATCACAGAGACATTTCGGAGAAACGACCCTCGCGCGAAAGGCGCGGAAATGCGGTTCGACAGAGTCACCACCGAACTTTATTTTTCTCGAATAAACGGGAGAGGAAAATATCGAGAAAACCTCTTAAAATGAAAAGGATAGGAACAGGGTTGTCGCAACCATGTTCCGGGTTCGGGAGTCGGTTACGTGAGGGGAAGGTATTAGCACCCCTCACGTCCGTCGTACTCGACGGGAACCTCTTAAGGTAAATATGGGGAGTGTTGTTTAGGTTTACTTGATTTCTTCTTGCTCATAAAGGTACAATTGGTAGGTTAAAAAGTTAAAGACGCTAAGGAGAGATGGGTGGTGAGAAGATAGGGTGCTCGCCAAGATCACCGCAATCTTGTGCCTACGTATCTTACATTCAGACGAGAATGAAGAATCAGAGCAGTCGTAGTTCGTGGACACGACCACAAAAAGGTTAAGGTTCGAAACGGGTTTGAAGTTTGAATTGAGAGACGAAAGAGTGACTGACAAGCCACCCAAGAGCGTGCCTCGAGAGCTTGTCACTCAAGAATTCAAGGAACGCTAGATTCCAAGAACTCAATTCTTTCAGAAGTCGGGATGAATAAGTTAAATGATAAAGGGTTGGACATTTTGAAATCGAAAGAATGAACTAATAATAACTCAAGGGCGCACCTTGAGAGTTACTCACTCGAATATTCAAAGAATGCTAGATTCTAAGAATATCTTTCTTTCGTAAGTTCAAAAAAAAAAGTGTTTGTGAAAAGATCGAATCGAAAGATGGCATGCGAGGCCAAAAGGAAATTGTTTTGAACTGGCTCGACAACGTGTCGGGGATTTGATTGAAGATGGAACCGACTTGACGACGTGTCAAGGGTTAAGGTTGTGAGAAACGATATTAGTCCCTGAGGGTGCTCCTAATATCGAGACCACGAGGAATTGTGAATGTGTGTGCGAAGTGTCAAAGGTTGCGAATGCGTACGAGCACTCGTCTTAGGAGGATGTTTGAAAATGATTGAATTCGAAAGGTTGAGTGAATAACAACTCAAAGGGCATGCTTCGAGAATTATTCACTCGAAGACACAAGGAATGCTAGACTCCAGGTGCCTCTTTCTTTCGGGGTTTTGATCAAAAGACGTTGAGAATATGCTTGAGAAAATCAAAAGATTGAATGAACAACAACTCAAGAGCGAGTCTCGAGAGTTGCTCATTCGAAGATCCAAGAAATGCTAGATTTCAAGAATCTCCCTCTTTTGGAGTTTTAATTGATAAAATATTTTAAAAATGATTTGAAGCGAAATTGGGTATGAAAATAATTTGTGAACGTGTGAGAAGTGAGAACGCGAGATTGAGTTTGAAAATATCAATTATTTAATAGATGAGATGTCGGCCCCACAACTAAATAATCTGGGTATTACCGAAATGCTAGATTCCAATAACACCATTTTTATTTGAAAAAATTTGGATGAACAGCGGAAGTATCACACAAAATGCTGGATTCCTATGATATTTCTTTACCCAAAATAGCGTACTAAACGAATAGTAGAACGACATATTATTTAAGGTGTACACCCCAATAATGTTCATTCGAAAACTCAAAAAGTGCTAGACTTCAAGAGTTTAATCTGATTTAGTTAGAAAGAAAAATTTTAATGTTAAAAATAAATTGAATTAGAATTAAGAAAGCTAAGCAGTCGTATTTTAAAAATACATTTTAAAATAGTCTATGATCTTTGTTTAGAAAAAAACTTATCGAAATGTGCAGAAAGAAGCAGCAATACCAAATGGATTATTTAAGCCGTAATACCAATGATTTTAATAATAAAACTAGATTGAAATTAAAATTAATTGAATAATGACAATGTTAATAACTGCTTTATCTTGAAAATAAGTCTGAACAAAAAAAACTGTGGTTTCCAATTCCATAAAAAGACGTTTGAACACGTAAGAAAGTGTCTTGCGTTTTTATTATTATAATGTTTTGATATTTTTATTTTTCACCAATATTATAAAAAAACCTGGAATTCAATAAAACAAATTCTCATACTGTCTGATGTGATTAAAAGCTGATTGACAAGAAAGAAGGTACTAGCGGAGGACACTCCCCACTAAAAAATGCTATTGAACTTCCATCAGGTTTCTTGTAATAATGAGACCTGCAGAGACAGGGTCATGAAATGCAATATACTGATTATGCAGAACGCAACGAACACGCTGGCATGACTTAGATTCAACATTTATTGCACAAAGTTGACAGTCCACCCACAGATTTTATCAGTAATTCATAAGTCCAAAATAATGTTAAAAGCCCATGATGCTTTGAAACGCCCAAATTGATACTTGGTCAGCAGAAAACCATAAAAGTTTAGCACAAATCAAATTCCAGAATAAGCTTTAAAATGGATTGATGCTAACTTTGAGAGTTATTCAAATAAATAAAACAGTACAAATCTAAATGCAATAATCCAAACAAAACCCCAATTTATGAAAACAATATATGCGGCAACCATCCGAAACCTGCACTTGACCTGTTCGATAATACTAACAACCGATTATACAGACCATAGCTACAATAGAAGCCACTATTTTCTTCAACCAACTTACACCAGAATTATGATGAGCATGAACCTTCAAACAAACTAGTTGATGGTCAAGGAACAAAATAAGACAACACCGCATTTAAACTATGCCATGATCTGTGCAACCAACAGTATATGATGAATCCTTAACTTCGAACTGTTACCGTATCGCATACGCGTCACTGATTAAACCCAAACAGCTCACAAATATTCACTGCACACATTATAACAGGTGATACAAAGAAATCTATAACATAGAAGAGCATCCATAGCATAATATATCAATGCAGTGTACGAACAAAAACGAGCAGAAATTGCTAAATCAGAACTGAGAAACAAACAACAAAAGGGTTGAAATAACCTGAAGATGATAAGCCAACGGTACTGAGTGCGTAACCAATCGACATATCATTTACACAACCTAGTCTGGACTTAAAAAACACCAATCCCTTAAACTTATATCAGTCTAAAATAACAACAGCAAACCAAATCATCGAGTCAATCCTACAAAGAAATTAGCAGAGAACAAGAACGGAAATGTTACCCTGGGTTTATGACGAGATTCGACTTTGACCGCTGCTTGGCATTGACGTTGCGTCACACTTCCCCAATCCATTTCGCCTCTAGTTGCCAAAAGCACCGTTGTTGTTTACCGGAGATTTGAGTTGAGCAACAACATCGATGTTGCTTGTCGTTGTTGTCAAATACGAGTGGGATCCCGGTTGATGCTTCTGTTAACCAAAAGGTGCCGACACTAGAGTGCTTAGAAAACGAGGCCGGAAAGTAATCGCAGCGCCATCATTTTCGTGTAAACCTGTTGAGCCATTGAGGGGTATCGGAGCTCGATTTGAGTTCGAAGGAGGTGAATCAGTGGGCTTTTGTTGCACGGCAGAAAAGGGGGCACCAGGGAGGTGTTTTCCGGTGAGGAAATGATGTTGGCGGCGGTTTAGGGTTTGGCTTGATTTAGGGTTTTCGAAGGATAGCGGCGCCTCTAGGGTTTAATTGGAAAAGATGGTGAACAGTTTTCCCCCTTCCTTCCATCGGTTCCTTCTTAAAAACACACCCAGAACCCCACCTAATGGGCCGCCACCAATGGGCCTTTCAAATCCAATCTTCATTATTTTTCTGATATTTTTTAACTAACTATCCTATTAACATGACTAAGTATCAGTTAAACAAACAATTGATTAATAAGACTCTAAAAACTAATATTAATATAAGCAGAATTAATAACATAGATAAATTAATATATACAAAAAAACTATAATTATTAATAGTATTATAAAATAAAATATTAACAAATAACAATTAAATAAACAATAAAAATATACATAAATACACTAAATTTTTTTTTAAAAACGAAAATATAATTGTTAAAATAAAAATATACTATTAGTGGCATTTAAAAAATAAAAAAAAAGAGTTTAAGAAAATAGAAATAAAAAAAGAGTTATTAGGCCACGTGTCACGTCTTAATGGGTCATAAAGAAAAAATTCTAAAAATCGACCAATTGCGAGCGGACATGTGTCTAAACGGCAAAAAGCGAAAATATTTCCAAAAAGGTAGGACAAATTTAGGGTATGACAGATGCTCCTATCTAATAGGCTTAAACCTAGGAGAATGAACTGCATTAGCACTCATATTCCTGAGGTAGAAGTCAATTAGATATGAAAAAGATCCTGAATTTGTCCGAAAGAAAAAGAGATGTCTGAGAGTTGAAAATGCTGGATGATGTAAACCTCTGAGTAAGCTGTAAATAACCGGCAAAAGTCGTCATCACCAAAAGGATAATGGGATGAAACACACACAGCTATTGCCACCAAAAGGATGGCAAGGCAAAACACTATCGCACAATCTATCATTAATGACTATGATAGACCCCCCACCAAAAGGATGACGGAGCGAGATAAACAAAATTTGCACAATTTATCATTAATGACCATGATAGACCCCCCTACCAAAAGGGTGACGGAGCGAAACACAAAACAAATCGCACAATCTATCACTAATGACCATGATAGACCCCCCACCAAAAGGATGACGGAGCGAGACACAAATAAACACATCGCATAATCTATCATTAATGACCATGATAGACCCCCCACCAAAAGGATGACGGAGCGAAACACAAAACAAATCGCACAATCTATCACTAATGACCATGATAGACCCCCCCACCAAAAGGATGACGGAGCGAGACACAAATAAACACATCGCATAATCTATCATTAATGACCATGATAGACCCCCCACCAAAGGGCGACTCTGCTGGGGACTTGATAGTTTCCTGGGATCCAACGTCCCTTATGCGAGTCAATTTGGGGATCCAACGTCCCCTGCGAGAGTCAATCCTAGAGCTTGTATGATTACTTATTGGGCTGTGTTTATTTATCGCATTTATTTCCCGCACTTTATTTTCAGTATGATATGATTATCTGTACTGTTGTGGGAGGGGCATTCTGATGAGTGAGAAGCCAGACCCAGGCTTGAGAGCTACATAGTATTAGAGTGGGTTAGTGGAGGACGTGCTTGCTTTGCTTGCAGCTGTTCCCACGCAATCCACACTCAGACGAGGTTCTCTTTGATAGCTTCCTATCGGTCCTTTGAACTTGAGGGGTTGTTGGATCTGAGGATTGTCGACTCTAGGAACCGATCATTTGGAATCCAGCTAAGTGAGGCCGCTTCAAGAGATGATGATGCCACACCTTCTAGGTATCGTATCATCATTTCTTGAAAGTCTGTGACGCTGATGACCGCATAGGATGTCGAACCTTTTCCGTGATTAGGTCCATACAGGGTTGGGCTATTGCAGGAAACCTTAACCTTCAGATCACCTGGTTTTCTTGACAGTGAATCAGTTTTGTTGGTGTCAGGGTTTCTTCTCATCAGATATATGTGTGTTCTTGACAGAGCAGATTTATAGTCTGATATCAGAGGTTCTCATCATCAGATATTTGTGTTCTTGACAGAGCAGAGTTATGGTCTGATATCTGGGGTTCTTCTCATCAGAGATATGGTTGTTCTTGACAGAGCAGTATTATAGTTTTGTTGATACAGAGCCTTCATCTCCTCAACAACACAGTCATCTTGATCTCTTGCTGCATGATTGCATTTTGCATTACTTGCATCCTCATTTGCATGTCATTAACGTGTGTCTGTGTTGCAGGTGCATATTTCTCCCCTGGTTCTAGTGATGTTGATCCTTATGGCAGATATGGCATCTCTGAAGAAGACTGTGGCTTACAAGCTACCAACACCTGACATCCGAGAGTTACGGACTTTGATTTCTTTGGCTGATAAGACAGTGATGGAGAGTTTCAGACAGAGTTATGGGAGATTACTGAGTATTGTGTATAAGCTTCCTACGTACGAGTTGAATGGCCTCTATGCCCTGCTGTAGTTTTACGAACCACAGCTCAGATGCTTTGTGTTTCCAGACTACGTCCTCGCCCCGACCTTGGAAGAGTACTCTGACCTGTAGGGGGTGCCTTTGTTGAATCAAATGCCTTATTACCGTGTTGAGGGTGAACCCAAATTGAGTGAGTTGACTGACGCTCTGCATGTAGATGAGTCTGAATTGGAAGGGATGGTATCCAGAAAGATCGGAGTTCATGGTTTCCCTTTGCATTTCCTGATGGAAAAAGCCCGAAAGTTTGCCGAGAAGGATCGCTGGGATGTGTTCAATGCCTTCTTAGCCCTCTCCATCTATGGGATCGTGTTATTCCCAAGTCACCCGGACTTCATAAGCATGGACGCTTGCCACATATTTGCCTCCGGAAATCCAGTGCCCACTCTCCTCGGAGACGTCTACCATTCAGTTCACAGCAAGAATGAAAACAGAAAGGGGAAGAACGTGGCGTGTTGTGCTCCTTTACTGTATAAGTGGTTTGCTAGCCACCTTCCTAAGTCGGGTTCGTTCATTGATTCTGCTGAGTCTCCGCCTTGGTCTGCGCGTTTGATGGGTTTGACTGCTGACGATATCATCTGGTTTGATAGAGATCTGCTGGGCAAGGATATTGTACATAGCTGTTGTGGCTTTCCAAACGTCCCCTTGGTCGGAAGGAATAGATGTATCAACTACAATCCCTCTTTGCTAGTACGACAATTCGGGTATGCACTACGAGGTCCTCCTGAAGAGGAAGAGATACGGGAATCTCTGTATCTCACAGGGTTGCTCGAAGGCGACACTTTGATCAAGGTACATAATGCTTGGAGAAAAATTCACCGAAAGGGGAAAGTCTTGCTAGGAAAGAGCAACAACAAGGCCTTTGATCCGTACGTGACTTGGGTGCGAGAAAGGGCCGCCAAGTTTCTAATGTCGTTTCCTGTTGTGGAACCATTGTGTGCTCCCGTGTACAAAGAGCCTACTATAGTTGATATCCAGAAATTCAATCAGGTACTCCAAGAGAAGGAAGAGCTACGAAAAGCCAACGAAGAGTTGGAGAAAGAGATTGCTCAACTTAGGAAAGAGAAAAGCGAAGCTGTTTATACCTGCAAGAAGCAGACTGAGATGATCAACCGTCTAGGCTCCAACCTGACCAAAGAAAATGATGCTAGGGAACGTCTGGGGTTGGATCTGAAGTCAGTACATGGCGTGTTGACAACCAAGAAACAGGATCTGGACAGAGTGTACCGGAAGCTTACCCAATACGAGAGGGTTTGGAGCAGCACCATAGCCAAGTACAAAGAACGAGAAGAAAAGCTGAAGCAGCGAGTAGCCGAGCTGGAAGCTCAGATTATGGTGAAAGATAAGAGTACAGAGGCTGAAGCCTCCCTGCGACAAGACGTCCAGTATAGATTGGCTGAGGCAGAGGCGATTTTGCAAGATTCTCAACTCCGAGCTGATGCTAAGAGAAGAAGAGTCGAGAACCATTCTGAAGAAGGTATTTCAAGGAGCGTTGCCAAGAACCTCCCAAAGTTCCTCAGTCAGAAGGACCTGCTGACCCAGGGTTTGCTTACTCAGTCAGATCACTCCACTACAAAGAAGTTGATAGAAGATTTTCGTGCCCGTGGTCGCGCCTGATCTTTTGTATCTTTCTTTGTACATTTTTTGATATGTTGATCACCGCCAAGTCTGTTGGTTGGGGTCATGCCTTATTGCCTCATTTGTATGTGATTACAGTTGTACGCTACCCGAGCAGGTTTTTCAGATGAATATATGAGGATTTCTTTTCCATGATTGGATCATAGACTTTATTTGTCTCGGAAACTAGGATCGGGGGGGGGGGGGGGAATCTCCCCAAGGCACAGACACGCGTTTGCATTTGCATGAAGCATCTGCATAACGAGCACCTTGTCGTTTTTTTCTAACCCTTTATGTATGCAGGTTGTTCCAGGATTGATCGAAGACCGATCCACCGCTATCCGACCAGAGCAATCAAGCTAGAGCAATGGAACAAGTGCAAACTGATGTACAGGAACTCCGGGAGAGGATTGACCGCTTCATGGAGCTCATGCAAGTGGTCGCCAACGGCCAAGACCAGCTCAGAACATTGGTTCAGCCTCTGATCTCAAGGGTTGACAGCAACATTGTACTTCATGGTGGGAGCGTTCCGACCCCTCCGCCTGTTGAAACTCCTCAGGGTGGCATCCCCGTGACCGGGGGGAATGAAAGTGGTAATGGTAATGTGATCACTAACATTGGGCTCAATGGTAATACGACTGGCATCGACAATGGAAATTTTGAAGCTAATGGCAATGCTGGACTGGGCAATGGCAACACAGGTGCTGGAAATCTGTATGGGCCTCAGCCATGGCTAGAAGATCATCAAGAAGATTTGTTTTCACAGAGGAGTGCTGAAGGAAAACTGACTACTGAAGCACGTCTGAGGTTTAAGGCACTCGAGGACAAAATGAGGAATTTCGAGAACCTGAACACTATGGGTGTCGACATGTCTATATTGGGATTGATTTCTGATTTCAAGGTGCCTCCTAAATTCAAGGTACCCTACTTTGAGAAATACAAGGGCACCACTTGCCCTCGTGTCCACTTAAGGTCATACTACCGAAAGATGTCCGCTCACTCTGAAGACGAGAAGCTGCTGATGCACTTCTTTCAGGATAGCTTGTCCGGGCCATCCTTGGAATGGTACATGAGTTTGGAACACACCAGTGTGCGCACGTGGAAGGAACTTGTTGAGGCCTTCGTGCACCATAATCAGTATAACAGTGACTTGGCTCCGAACCGGGTTCAGCTGCAGAACTTGTCACAGAGGAACAACGAGGGGTTCAAAGAATACGCCCAGCGATGGCGTGAATTAGCAGCTAGAGTTCAGCCGCCGATGGTTGAACGAGAGCTTGTTGAAATGTTTGTAGCCACTCTCCCGGGGGTTTATTACGAGAAACTGGTCAGTGGTATGTCAGGGAGTTTCTCAGATCTCATCATTACGGGCGAGCACGTTGAAAATGGGATCAAACTGGGAAAAATTCAAGGGGGCGATCTATCCTCAGCTGGAGGAGGAAAGTAACCATATGGTAACAAAAGGCGTGAAGGAGAGACGAGCGCGGTGTCTAACGCTCGAAGGAAGGGTAAAGGCCAGCACCAGCAGGTGGCTAGCATAACCACCCCTGTTGTCCAACAACCCCAGCCGCAGCAATAGCCAAATCAGCAAGGGTACAGAAAATATTAGAACAGGGCACCTCTGTCAAGCCGTCACCTCGAGACACCGCCCATGTCTTATGCTCAGCTATTACAAACTCTACTTCAGTTACAGCTAGTCCAGAAAACAACCCTGGCTCCCTTGACAGGGGCACCTTCGCAGGGTTATGATGCGAATGCTACATGTGATTTTCACTCAGGGGCACCCAACCACATGATAGAAAACTGCAAAGCCTTCAAGCACAAGGTGCAAGATATGGTGGATGCTAAGATCATCAATTTCTCAGATAATGTGTCGAATGTCACAAAGAACCCTATGCCGAACCATAGGGGAGGTGGGGTGAATACCATTATTGAAGAAGAGGATTTAGATGTGTTGACTGATGTCAAGGATCTGAAGACACCGCTTAGCTTCGTTAAAGCCAAGCTGATGAAGAGAGGCTTCTTTCCGGGCTATGGAGAATTGTGTATGGGTTGTGCGACTCGTCCTGATGGATGTGATCAGTTGATAGTGGGGATTCAGAGTCTAATGATCGAAGGAATCTTGCAGTTTAGCCGAAGGGCCGAACGTGGATCAGGAGAGGTAATGTTGAAGCAAGATAATGAGGTTGCTGTTGCACCCCAAAATTTGCTCAACATTTCTTTACCTAGCTTGTGTTTCATTTCATTCATATTAGCATTATCATTTGCATCCCATTGACATGTATGCAGGAGATCAAGAGGTATGATTACCAATCAAGAGCTACACAAGACTATGAAGCTAGCTAAGAAGGTTATTCAAGTGTTCAAGGGTTGATATCCTTGCCAGAGAAGTTAAAAGATCCTCAGAGAGACTGGTTGAAACCAAGAAGGTGTGCCCCCTAACTTGAGAGTTGTGGGAAGTCATCAGATGATTCTGAAGCCATGAAGTTAGACTTGAGGTCTTGGGAGAGCTCATGGGAAGTGTTGAAGGTCACTTTGAGGCCTAGACAGGTCATTGTGCATGATTAAGAAGACTCAGCCCTGAGTGGTGCAATTAGGGTTTGACTGGGTCAACCCTAGGTCAACTGATGATTTGAAAGAGGTTGAGACCTAATTCAAGAGCCATGTGATCATGGATTGATACATTGAGATGCTATAAGGATGATTCCAAGGTCAACTCATCATGATTGAAGAGTTTGAGAAGTTTTCAAGCTAGGGTTTCTAAGGCTTGACAGTGTAAAATCCCCTAGTTTGACCCCTATCTTCAAGGCAGTTTAGCTCAAGATGTGATTGTCATCTCATCTTACCCCCAACATGAATGTTGTAGAGCTTGATCTTAGCTTTAATTTGAATGCTAGAAGTCCTTGATAGGATTTGTATAACTCAAGTTATGACTTTGATAAGTTACAGGTCATCTGAGGTATGTGAATTTGGGAGCTTGAAAGTTGCCCAACATACATGAAACTTTTTCCCAAGAAGGATGATTCTTATGAACTTTTGGTCAACATGAATGTTGTTCCTTATCCTCTTATCTTTCTAGAGAGTACTATAAGTCCTTAATAGTATTTGTAGAACTCAAGTTATGGCTTTGATAAGTCAAGGGCATTTTGGTCATTTGGAGATTATAGGTCATTTCAACCATAAGGCCATAACTCCTATTTCCAAGCTTCAAATGGGAAAATGTTCAACATGAAACTTGTTCAAAATGATGTTTTAAGGCTATTAAAGAGGTCATGAGATGTTGGAATAGCTTGTATCTCAAAATCACAAAAATGGCTTAAAATAAGGGTATAAGTTAAATGAACCAAAGTTGGAAATTGATACTTTTGATCTACACATCCAAACCAAGGCATGTAATAGGTCATTTTGACTCTAAAAAGCATTTTAAGAACATTGGTTTAGCCACATTTTTGAATTGAGGTCTAATTTGTGGACTTTCTTTGAAAAGTAGTTACTTACATTATAAGTAACATGTGCAAAACTCAAATTCAAGGCATGAACAAGATCCCATGCAAGCCAAATACTTCCAAAATGTCATGAGGGGAGAAATTGGAAGGAATTGAGATTGGTTTCAAGCTGTTAACAGAAGTTGTGCATACAATGGCATATCATGAGAATTCAAGTGAACTTCTCATGTCATGAGAGATTGATCTTCTCATTGGAAGGATCTAGAGGGTTATAGATCATCCCTACACATTCTATGTATGGAATAGAAGTGGTTCAGATCATTTTTTGGTGAGAATTGAGAGGGAAAAGAGAGAGTGAGTTTTGAAACTTCCATTGTGCAATTGAATTCGGTTACTCCAATTGAGTTCATTTCAATCCATTCTCTTAATCCCAATAGCTTCCATTTGCATTGTTGAGTGATCCCAGAGTGAAATCACAGCAAAAGCATTGAGGATTTGAGTGTTAGCATTTGGATTTTTCAGTCTGCAACTCACCATCGGGTTTCAAGTTTCAGGAGGTTTCAACCAGTTTTTGTGCATACAGAAGCAAGGGAATTATCCATTGATCGTGTCTGGAAGGTTTGAGAGCTTGATTTGAAGATTTGGTGCATCTGTTCATCAAGAATTGACAGGTATGTAAACTTCTTCCTCCAACATAAATTAGGTATAATTAGCACGATTTGTTAGGTTAGAATGATTGTAGGTTAGTATGTGGAGCTTTCTGGTAGCATTTGGTGAGGTTTGGTGACAATTATTGGAGTGACCAAATTTCTGTTCTTGAGCATATCTTGGTGGTTCTTGAGAGTTAACCCTAGCTAGATGGTGGAATCAACTCAAGATAACATGGTGATGATGTTAGGCACTTTAATTTGGAGAATGGTGATGATTGGATCTTGGTCAGTTTTTGAGTTTTTGATCGTGTTTTGAGAATGATGATGATTCAATAAGAGCGATTGGCATGGTTAGAATCAGGGTGAAAAATGGAGTGGATTAGGGTTTTAGAGTTTGATTTTTAGTGAAGATTTGATGGAACCCGAGTTGGAGAGGATGAGTGTTCTTCACCCCGCATCCATGGCGTTTCTCCCTCCATTTTTGGTTCAAATGAAGAAGATGATTAGAATACCGTTGGATTGGCATGAAGACTTTGACTGAGCAATGTATTCCACGACCAGGATTGATTTGGATTCATGAGAGAGTCTGAGTAAGTGAAACGATGCGTTTCACTTACTAGGTCGTTTTGGGCTTAAGTTCAAATTGTTATCCCCACCCCCCTGATGGCCCAATTGTTATAATGAATTGATTTTGTTTACTATCCGCACCGTGGTTTTGTTATTTTATTTTGATTTTTCATTTTATTCATGGTTATTGATAAAATCATAAAAAATGGAAAAATGATTCAATTAATCCCATTCTTTTTGCATTAGATTCATGATAGGGTCTAGTATTTTTTAGATAAAAAATATTTTTATTTCATGCATTTTCTGATTTTATGGGAATTTTCACATTTTAATTGATATTAAAATAGTAATGTTTGATACTTGATTTTGTGGAATTTTGTGTGATCATGTGATGATGATTTTTATCCTGATTTTTTGTGAGTAGTTAGTATAGACATGCATGCTCCCCATAGATTTTTCTCACATTTTTGTGATGAGGATAGGTGGTAGTTTAGGTTGAAACCTTTAGAAGCTCCAGTTTTAGGGTTTATGGTTGATACCTTTGGATTTAGGACTTAATTTTAGGACTTAATAGATGATTTAGTCCCTGGTTTTTGTATGAGGCATTTTTGTAGAAATATATAAGATAGTTTACTATTTTTGATTGATTTTTGTTTAGGTGCTAGTTTTAGATGATTCTAAGGCACTAATTCAACTAGATTAACATCTTTAGTTCCCTTAGATTAGGGTTCTGTTTCTCTTGTTCTTGGATGATGATGATGAAGAAAAGTTGAAGATGCATTGGATTGCTTGAAGTGGCTTGGATTTGAAGATCTTCCCTTCTTGTGGTGTAGTTTTGATTAGGCTAAGATTAGGGTTTTGTAGGCAGAGCTTCTAGATAATTCTCTTCCTTCATAAACATGGATGATGTTGATCACTTCCATTCTTCCCTATGATGAAAGGTACCTTTGTAAAGGCCTCATCCCTCCTTTGGTAGGATGTGTGGCTCTTTGCAAATTGGTAGAACCTTTGAGGGTCCCTTTCTCTAATGATAGGATGCTCAGTGGTGACCTTTGGTCTTCACTCTGCTACCAACCATCCCAACTTTGCTCTTGATAGATGAGTCTTTATCCCTTGTTAGAGGATGGAGTTCCTTGCTTGAAGAAGATTGAAGGATGAAGTTGATACTTCCATGTGATTGAAGATTACTCTGAGGAGCTGAAGCTTGTAGGAGAAGAAGACCAAGTTGATACTGGTAAAGCAAAGAGAGCTGAGGCTTGAAGACCAAGTTGATACTTGTGAAGAAGATCCAATTGAGATTGAGTGAAGAGCTGAAGCTTGAGGAGTAAAGGGTAAGTTGACACTTACATTGATGCATTGAGAGACTGAAGGAGTCAAGTTGATACTTGCAGTTAGGAATGGAGCCTGAAGGTGGAATTGACTGGAGAGCTGAAGCTTGGAGAAAGAACAAGTGGATACTTATGTTTGGTGTATTGAAAACTTAGAGAAGCAAGTTGATACTTGTCATGGAAGATGATAGCCCTGAAGAGCTGTTGAAGATTGATGACTGGACTGCTGTCAAGTTGGTTTAGTTGTAGGAGTTGTTGATCTGTTTCCTTTCTTGTCTGTTTTATTTTCTGTATTGGTGTGACTTGTTTGACTTGCTTGATGCATTAAAATAAGTCCATATCTAGACTGATGTAAGCTAGGAGCATGATTGCACTAGAGGTTGAGTTGCTCCCTCTGCTTGTATTTTACTGTATGGCTTTGCTTGCAGGTATTCGGTAGAGCCCAGCTCCCTTGCCTAGGTGGTCTGTGTTTGCTTGATAGCATTTTATTTTATTTCTTCTGTATGATTGCAGTTATTGCTATTTTGCTTGATAGCATTTTATTTCTTCTGTATGATTGCAGTTATTGCTATTTTGCTTGATAGCATGTTATTTCTTCTGTATGATTGCAGTTATTCATATCTGGCTTGAGGTTGAGATGAGCTTGTGGAGGTTGATGCCCCACACACATTTCCTCCCTCACCTGCATTGCATGCATTTTACAGTCGTTTACTGTTTACTGTTTAAGCTGATGCTTTATATGTTTCTGTTTATCATTGACATGATCCCCTAGGTATCTCACTTCCTTTGATAAGGAAATGCTGATAGAACTTTAGGTTGAAACCTATGCATGATAACTTCTAGGAGTTCCCTGTTTCAAACTTCAACTATAGGATGAATCCTTGGCATGACAACAGTAGGACTTGATAGTCTCCCCGTAGTTGAGCCTGCCCTTCTCTTCTCATCTCGAAACAAATGAAAATACAGTAATAAAGGTTAACTGACGTCGTACGTTACGAGCCTTAAGCTATCTGAGAAAGGATTGTTGGAGTGTTTCTTTTCAACAGTCTGGATGTTTAGTATGGCACCCTTTGGGTGACATGCGACGCATTCACTCTCAGGTTATAGTCTCTAGTGCGATACTGGTTGCAAACAAACATAAAAAACAATTCTTCCGTAAAAGACAGAAAACAAACTTCAAACTTTTTGCCCCGTGGGCCCATAATTCAAAGGAAGCTTTTCTGAAGAAAAGAGTGTCGTTAACTCCCAGTTCTACCGCAAACGGTAACGCCTAAGTCTCCAAGGGTCGAGCTGCGTACATCCAACTGCTGGAACTGTTTATTAACCCTACTCGATAAAACAGATGAATCTGAGTTCCCGTAATCCGTATTATCCCGAACTACGTAAGCTCTGATCTCTCATACCTGTTGAGAGTACGTAGGCACAATACTGACGTATTGGCGAGCCACCTTCCCCGTAACCCGTAGTTAGTCGAACTACGTTGACTCTGATTTCTCATTTCTCTGATGAGAATACGTAGGAATAAAGTGCGACGCTTTGCCGAGTCATTTTATTTTCTTTTCAGACCAGCCTTGATAGGTAGATAGATAAAACCAACTCGTCCAGTAAACACAACAAGCGTGGATCCCGTCGAGTACGACGGACGTGAGGGGTTCTAATACCTTCCCCTTGTGTAACCGACTCCCGAACCCAGACAACGGTTGCGATGACCTTGTCTTATACCTTTTCGTCAGGTTTTTCTGATCGTTTCCTTTCCTGTTCCGAGGGATAAATAACGAAAGGTGGCGACTCTTCTGTTTTGCCGGCACCTCATTTTCGCGGAAGCGACAGTTGCCACCATCACCATCCCTCGCCAGACGATAACCATTTCTGCACCCAGGCCGCCCACAATTACCATCACAAAAGCAGGGCCGATACCTTTCGAAATCACCAACGTTGTCCCATGGCACTATGGGGTGGACGTCTACTGTAACGGACAGAAATTGGAATGGAACCATCTGGGCAGTCTGTGGATAACCTAGTGGGAATTGGCAGAATCACACGCAGCGGAAGAGTATTTGCTCCACCTGAGATTGTGGTCGACAAAGCAGATAAAGCTGAGCAAACTGATAAGGGAAAGAGTAAAGTCGTTGAGGAGACCCCTCGTGGGGTAGAAAAGGACTTACTTGTAAAGGACGCTGAAGAGTTCATGAGGTTGATCAAAAAGAGTGATTACAAGATCGTGGATCACCTTCATCAAACACCCTCGAAAATCTCCATCCTGAATTTGTTGCTGTGTTCGGAGTCACATTGCAAAGTGCTGTTAAAGGTTTTGAATGCCACGTATGTACCGCAGGAGATCTCGGTCAATCAGTTGGAAGGGGTAGTAGCCCACGTGAATGCTGGAAACGGGTTAGGGTTTACTGACCTGGAGCTGACGCCGAAGGGAAGAAACTACAACAGCGCCCTGCACATCTCGATAGAGTGTAGGGGAACAGTTATGGCTCACGTGTTGGTGGATACTGGGTCATCGCTCAATGTTCTTCCGAAGAAAGCATTGATGAAGATGGATACAAGAGGATTGATTTGCACACCCAGTGATCTGGTTGTGAAGGCTTTCGATGGGACCAAGCGTCATGTCTTTGGGGAAGTAACTCTGCCAATCCAAGTTGGGCCGGAAACTTTCAACGCCGTCTTCTACATTATGGACATCATGCCAGCCTACAACTGTCTCTTAGGCCGGCCATGGATCCATTCTGCTGGTGCCGTGACCTCCACGTTGCACCAGAAGCTCAAGTATGTTGTCGGAGGCAGCATTGTAACCGTGTGTGGCGAGGAAGACATAATGGTGAGCCATTTGTCGTCCTTCAAATATGTTGAGATGGATGGTGAAATCCACGAAACCCTATGTCAGGCATTCGAAGTTGTTAAGGTCAAGGACGTGACTCCTGTAATGATTGAGAAACCAGAGATGACTCTCTCTTCCTTCAAAGAAGCCCGGGCCGTTGTTCAAGCCGGATCTACCCCAGGCCGGGGGCAACTTCTAGAAATACCTAACAAACAGGACAAGTTTGGGTTAGGATACTCTCCTGCGACTAAAGCCTCCTCTTCCCACAGTGTGTAACACCCCCCTTATTCCTACCCCAAAATAATTCAATTAATCATTTAGGCATAAGTCAAAATTTTATCAGAGTACATGTAAGTCATAGCACAAAAGGGGTATGTCACATTATCATAAAAATTCCAATGCAATACAACACCTGCTCTACAGATATGCAACAACGGGTCAACACCCACAAGAAAATATTTAGAACAAGGCGGAAACATCTAAATATTCCATATTTCCAAGACATGTATTCACATATAGAATTGTCATCCAACATGTTAACAAAACATAACATCAGCAGATACATACACAGATGTATCACAAAAGAATCAAAATAACTCCTATCTACCCGGTGCTACATATCAGAGCCGACCGACCAAAAAGAATGAAGTCACGCTTCACAAAAATGTCTCCAGCCATCTAATCTGCAATGCCTCATAGAGCATTATCAAACAGCAGAAGGGTGAGAAACAATATCATAATAAATAATGCATAAAGACATATATAAATATCTCATATCAACAATTATGCATTCTACGCATTCTCACCACAACTCACCTTGTACAACATAATATATCTATATACAACTATAACACCAAGCATACTCAATATGCATCATCAATGTTTATATCTTTTCATAAACATGGAACCACATATATATATATCTATATATATATATATCCTCCAGTATCTACATTATGCCAAAACATACATTTCACGTTAATTCAATAAACATACACAACATGTTTATTTCACTATACATCATATACAGATGACAAATGCAAATCATAGAGGACAACTCGCTACTCTATGTAAATGCAACACAACATTGATCTAGTCGATCGTCAGATCCTCCTAAGGATCAATCTACTCTCACCCCTCATGGGTATTCTATCACTTGTCAGATTCTCCTAGGAATCACAACACTCATCAGACTCTCCTAGGAATCACACCATTCATCAGATTCTCCGAGGAATCACGCCACTCGTCAGATTCTCCGAGGAATCACACTGTTCATCAGATTCTCCAAGGAATCAGGTTAATCAGCAGACTCTCCAAGGAATCACATATCTCGTCAGATTCTCCGAGGAATCAATTCATTCAGCAGATTCTCCGAGGAATCACACCATCCATCAGATTCTCCGAGGAATCAGGTCATACAGCAGACTCTCCAAGGAATCACACCTCTCATCAGACTCTCCTAAGAGTCATGTCTCTCCTCAGGCTCTCCTAAGAGTCCTATCACTCATCAGATTCTCCTAGGAATCAACAACACAAGAATGTATTCTATACAATTCTTGAAATGCACACACATACACATAATATGTTCATGCATCTTCACCTCATTCAATTTCATACAATCATCATACATCGCAATGTATATTACACGACACATTAGTCATTCACCTCATTATCATGCATTTTAAATCAATTTAAACAATGCACATATTTGCCCAAACGGCCACAATTCACAATCGAGGATTTACGCACGAAGGCTACCCACAGCACATGTTATCACAATAGATCACATACTTATTCATATCATAGAGGTATTAACCTATGTGAATCAACCAAACAATCACCACATGAGCAACACAGCACAAGAAAAATGCTGTCACGTTCGCCTTTATTCGCCTGGCGAACCCCCGCAGCGAACCTTCGCTAGGCTTCGCCTGGCGAACTCGCCAGCGAGTCCAAGTCAGTAGCTACTGACTTCATTCGCCAGCACCTTCGCTGGGCGAACCTTCGCTATCCACCTTCGCCTGGCGAACTCACCAGCGAAGTCCACTGGGACTTAAACATAATTACTCGCCAGCATTCGCTGGGCTTCGCCTGGCGAAGCTTCGCCTTCGCTCGCCTGGCGAGAGCCAGCGAACCTGCGCAGAACAGCATTCTGTTCTGTCTCTCCTTCACCAATCCATCATCAACCATCTCTTAAACATCTAAATCAGTACAAATAGCATCAATACATGTTACCCGACTATTCTACGGCGTTATTACTCAGTTTCAACCGATTAAATCCTCAATCTACCGATTATTCCAACTTTTGCCCTAGAAATGGATAGTGTAGAAAAACTACCAACAAGCCCCAAACTAATACATATATGATGCTATACATTATTAAGATGATAAAACTTCTCACCCTTACCTGATTAATCGCAAGCTTTGATCGATTCTTGATGATTCTAGGTTTTCCTCTTTCTCTTCTCTTTCTCTTCCTCTTCTTTTTTTCTCCTTTCTTTCTCTTCTTCTTACTATCCTTTCTTTCCCTTCTATTTCCTCTTTAATATCTTTTCCATTATTTTTCCAAAACATCTATTAATTCAATATCTCACAAATATCTCACTTAATATTAAATAGGAAATGTCCAAAATACCCTTCCAAACTATTTCCTCCGAAACCTCCCAATACCGGTTTAAAATATGATAATATGTAAATATAACATATTTCCACACAAATTCTACATCCAAATATTATTCACCCAATTTAATTAAATTGGGGCCCAATAAAAGTGAAAATCGAAATCGGGGCGTTACAACTCTCCCCCACTTTAGAAATTTTCGTCCTCGAAAATATCACTTGATTCAAAACACACCGGACACGATTTCTGCGTCCTTTCCTGAATTCCCAAGTTACACACAATCGTCCACATGCATACTTCCTTATCACAATCACAGCCATGCCACGTGGCTCATAAAAGACTGTCACCCTCATCAACTCCCATTGGAGATTACGGGTACACCACTCGTACTTCACCAGGAACAACATCTAGGTCATTCTACCCCGGTGATTCTTTCCACTAGGAACGACACATAGCCATTCTACCCTAGCGAATACAACCATGATACTTATACCTCATCAGGAATAACATACTAGTCATTCTACCCCAATGAGCTCAAATCTCAAACACGTACGTTGTCCAACGTCACCATCTTAAAGTCTTCACTCTCAATTACCATCGCATCAACGGAAAATCAAAACCAAACACTAAGCGTACTCAAAAGAAACGAACAAATGAGTCGCTCCGATAACAAACATAACAACTAAAGGTGCAACATAATTAAAGCACATACCTCAAATCAAACGATCCGCATTGGTAGTGTCTGACCCTGCCAATGCAAACACTTTCCCACTTACTGAAGCTTGCTTCGGTTTAGGACACTTCACACTGATGTGACCCACGTCTCCATAATTGTAGCACTTCACTGCACCCATTCTACAATCCTTAACATCATGTCCAAGAACTCCACAATTAGAGCATTTGATCTTGGGCTTTCCACACATAAAAGACTTATGACCCATCTCGCCACACTTGTAGCATTTAATGGATCCAGAACTCCCTCCTCCAGATCCCTTAACAAAGTTTCCCTTATGCTTGCCCTTATCAGCTGGCGTCTCATAAGGTTCACTCCTTACTTGTCGCTTTTCTTTCTCCTTCTTCAAACTCTTGTAGTGAGTAGAACGAGCTTTGCGATCTTCTTCAAAAATTCGACAACATTCGGTCAAGTCCGAAAATCTCCTTATCCTCTGATAGCCCACCGCTTGCTTGATCTCGGGACGCAAGCCGTTCTCATACTTAACACACTTAGAAAATTCTGCCGTCACCGCATCATAGTGAGGATGAAATTTTACTAACTCCATAAACTTAGCCGTGTAATCCACCACAGACATATTGCCTTGTTTCAACTCAAGAAATTCCATTTCCTTCCTTCCTTTCACACTCTCAGGATAATACTTCCTCAAGAATTCAGCACGAAATAAATCCCAAGTTATTTCCTCGTCATCTACTTCAAGCACTTGCCTCATGCCGATCCACCAGTCATCGGCTTCTTCCCGCAACATGTGAGATCCAAGCCTCACCTTATTTCCCTCAGCACAGTTCATAACTCTGAAGATCCTCTCGATCTCTTTCAACCAATTTTGGGCACCGTCCGGATTAAACCTTCCTTTGAACACCGGTGGCTTATTCTTTCTAAACTCATCATTTGCGTTCACATTCGGCGCACCCTGCACCGCTCTAGCCATCGCCTCCAATGCCGCAGCCATAGCACTGTCATTACGACCTGCCATAATCTTCTTAATCGCAAAAACAGCAACAAGGTTAAACAACCGCTCAACCAACAAAACAATAAGACAAACACAACTGACTCAACACTGGCTCTGATACCACTTGTAACACCCCCCTTATTCCTACCCCAAAATAATTCAATTAATCATTTAGGCATAAGTCAAAATTTTATCAGAGTACATGTAAGTCATAGCACAAAAGGGGTATGTCACATTATCATAAAAATTCCAATGCAATACAACACCTGCTCTACAGATATGCAACAACGGGTCAACATCCACAAGAAAATATTTAGAACAAGGCGGAAACATCTAAATATTCCATATTTCCAAGACATGTATTCACATATACAATTGTCATCCAACATGTTAACAAAACATAACATCAGCAGATACATACACAGATGTATCACAAAAGAATCAAAATAACTCCTATCTACCCGGTGCTACATATCAGAGCCGACCGACCAAAAAGAATGAAGTCACGCTTCACAAAAATGTCTCCAGCCATCTAATCTGCAATGCCTCATAGAGCATTATCAAACAGCAGAAGGGTGAGAAACAATATCATAATAAATAATGCATAAAGACATATATAAATATCTCATATCAACAATTATGCATTCTACGCATTCTCACCACAACTCACCTTGTACAACATAATATATCTATATACAACTATAACACCAAGCATACTCAATATGCATCATCAATGTTTATATCTTTTCATAAACATGGAACCACATATATATATATCTATATATATATATATATCCTCCAGTATCTACATTATGCCAAAACATACATTTCACGTTAATTCAATAAACATACACAACATGTTTATTTCACTATACATCATATACAGATGACAAATGCAAATCATAGAGGACAACTCGCTACTCTATGTAAATGCAACACAACATTGATCTAGTCGATCGTCAGATCCTCCTAAGGATCAATCTACTCTCACCCCTCATGGGTATTCTATCACTTGTCAGATTCTCCTAGGAATCACAACACTCATCAGACTCTCCTAGGAATCACACCATTCATCAGATTCTCCGAGGAATCACGCCACTCGTCAGATTCTCCGAGGAATCACACTGTTCATCAGATTCTCCAAGGAATCAGGTTAATCAGCAGACTCTCCAAGGAATCACATATCTCGTCAGATTCTCCGAGGAATCAATTCATTCAGCAGATTCTCCGAGGAATCACACCATCCATCAGATTCTCCGAGGAATCAGGTCATACAGCAGACTCTCCAAGGAATCACACCTCTCATCAGACTCTCCTAAGAGTCATGTCTCTCCTCAGGCTCTCCTAAGAGTCCTATCACTCATCAGATTCTCCTAGGAATCAACAACACAAGAATGTATTCTATACAATTCTTGAAATGCACACACATACACATAATATGTTCATGCATCTTCACCTCATTCAATTTCATACAATCATCATACATCGCAATGTATATTACACGACACATTAGTCATTCACCTCATTATCATGCATTTTAAATCAATTTAAACAATGCACATATTTGCCCAAACGGCCACAATTCACAATCGAGGATTTACGCACGAAGGCTACCCACAACACATGTTATCACAATAGATCACATACTTATTCATATCATAGAGGTATTAACCTATGTGAATCAACCAAACAATCACCACATGAGCAACACAGCACAAGAAAAATGCTGTCACGTTCGCCTTTATTCGCCTGGCGAACCCCCGCAGCGAACCTTCGCTAGGCTTCGCCTGGCGAACTCGCCAGCGAGTCCAAGTCAGTAGCTACTGACTTCATTCGCCACCATTCGCCAGCACCTTCGCTGGGCGAACCTTCGCTATCCACCTTCGCCTGGCGAACTCACCAGCGAAGTCCACTGGGACTTAAACATAATTACTCGCCAGCATTCGCTGGGCTTCGCCTGGCGAAGCTTCGCCTTCGCTCGCCTGGCGAGAGCCAGCGAACCTGCGCAGAACAGCATTCTGTTCTGTCTCTCCTTCACCAATCCATCATCAACCATCTCTTAAACATCTAAATCAGTACAAATAGCATCAATACATGTTACCCGACTATTCTACGGCGTTATTACTCAGTTTCAACCGATTAAATCCTCAATCTACCGATTATTCCAACTTTTGCCCTAGAAATGGATAGTGTAGAAAAACTACCAACAAGCCCCAAACTAATACATATATGATGCTATACATTATTAAGATGTTAAAACTTCTCACCCTTACCTGATTAATCGCAAGCTTTGATCGATTCTTGATGATTCTAGGTTTTCCTCTTTCTCTTCTCTTTCTCTTCCTCTTCTTTTTTTTCTCCTTTCTTTCTCTTCTTCTTACTATCCTTTCTTTCCCTTCTATTTCCTCTTTAATATCTTTTCCATTATTTTTCCAAAACATCTATTAATTCAATATCTCACAAATATCTCACTTAATATTAAATAGGAAATGTCCAAAATACCCTTCCAAACTATTTCCTCCGAAACCTCCCAATACCGGTTAAAAATATGATAATATGTAAATATAACATATTTCCACACAAATTCTACATCCAAATATTATTCACCCAATTTAATTAAATTGGGGCCCAATAAAAGTGAAAATCGAAATCGGGGCGTTACACAGTGCGTCGCGAGGTAAAGAGCCGGTCCAGTTTACCAGTGGCGGGGTGATATTTGAAAGTGTCAACGCAGTGTCTGAAGACGACAAAGACAGCGATTGCGACCTGGACTCTTGGATCCAGCCAAGCAAACCAGGCCAGAGCCTCACCAACTGGTCCATCAGGGATACCATCCAGGTGACAGGAAAAGAGATCCACATAGCAGATGACATCGACTCTGGACCTTCTACGACTCACTTCGACTTTGGTTGCCCGATCTATCAAGTCGAAGAAGAGATTGATGAAGACGAAGACCTTCCCGAAGAGTTGGCCCGCTTGTTGAAACAAGAAGAGAAAGTCATTCTGCCTCACGAGGAAGAGATTGAGATTGTGAATTTGGGTTCTGAAGAACTGGTCAGGAACGTTAGGATAGGGGCCGCATTGTAGAGCGATGTCAAGCAGAGATTAGTCGAGATGCTTCGAGAGTATAGTGACGTCTTTGCTTGGTCTTACGAAGATATGTCCAGACTTGATACTGACGTCGTGGTCCATCACTTGCCGCTGCGAGAAGATTGTCCTCCCGTTAAGCAGAAGCTTAGGAGGACGCGACCAGATATGGCCGTTAAGATCAAAGAAGAAGTGTAGAAGCATCTTGATGCTGGCTTCTTAGCGGTCACCACTTACCCTCCGTGGGTCGCCAACATAGTGCCTGTACCGAAGAAGGACGGTAAGGTGCGAATGTGCGTCGATTATCGGGATTTGAATAGGGCAAGTCCTAAAGATGATTTCCCGCTCCCTCATATTGATGTGTTGGTCGACAATACAGCTCAGTTCTCCGTATTTTCATTCATGGATGGCTTCTCCGGTTACAATTAGATCAAGATGGCGCCGAAGGACATGGAGAAAACTACGTTTATTACACCTTGGGGAACATTTTGCTACAAGGTAATGCCTTTCGGTCTGAAGAACGCAGGGGCCACTTACCAACGAGCAATGGTTACTTTGTTTCATGACATGATTCATCATGAGATTGAAGTCTATGTTGATGACATGATTGCGAAGTCCCAAACGGAGGAGGGGCATCTGGTCAATTTGCGGAAGCTTTTTGAGAGGCTTAGGAAGTTCAGGTTGAGGCTGAATCCTAACAAGTGTACTTTTGGAGTACGGTCTGGAAAACTACTGGGGTTTATCGTGAGTGAAAGAGGCATTGAGGTTGATCCTGCGAAGATTAAAGCAATACAAGAAATACCAGCGCCAAAAACCGAAAAAGAAGTTTGTGGCTTCCTGGGCAGAATAAACTACATTGCAAGGTTTATCTCTCAGCTTACGGCCACGTGTGAACCGATGTTCAAACTACTGAAAAAAGATCAGGCGATTATCTGGAACAAGGATTTCCAGAAGGCATTCGATAAGATAAAACAGTATCTACAGGAACCTCCAATCTTGATACCCCCAGTGGCCGGAAGACCCTTAATCATGTACTTGACAGTTCTTGAGAATAGTATGGGGTGTGTTCTCGGTCAGCACGACGAGACGGGCAGAAAGGAGCATCCCATTTACTATTTGAGTAAAAAGTTCACAGATTGTGAATCTCGTTACTCGATGCTGGAGAAGACGTGTTGTGCACTAGCCTGGGCTGCCAAGCGTTTACGACAGTACATGCTCAATCACACCACCATGCTAATTTCAAAGATGGATCTAATCAAGTACGTCTTCGAGAAGCAAGCACTTTCGAGCAGGATCGCTAGATGGAAAATGGTGTTGACGGAATATGATATTCAGTACGTTTCCCAGAAGGCCATCAAGGGAAGCGTATTGTCTGAATACCTTGCCGAACAGCCGATCGAGGATTATCAGCCGATGAAATTTGAATTCCCTGATGAGGATATCATGTTTCTCAAGGTGAAAGATTGCGATGAACCGTTGCCCGACGAGGGTCCAGATAGGAAATCCCAATGGAAATTGATATTTGACGGGGCGGTTAATTCTTACGGAAGTGGCATAGGGGCAATCATCACGACTCCCCATGGATCCCACATCCCGTTCACCGCTAGACTGACATTTCCGGTAACCAATAACGAAGCGGAGTACGAAGCATGCATCATGGGTCTAGAAGAAGCAATTGATTTGAGAATCAAGAACCTAGATGTATATGGTGACTCGACACTTGTGATTAACCAGATTAAAGGGGAGTGGGAGACTCATCAATCAAATTTGGTGCCGTACATGAATTATTCCAGAAGGCTAGTTCCGTTCTTTGATCGAGTGGAACTCCATCATAATGCCTTAGCCATGTTGGCTTCGATGTATAAAGTCAAATTTTGGAATGAAGCTCCAAGGATTATCCTTTCTCGTCTTGATAGACCTGCATTCGTCTTTGCGATCGAGGAAGCCTTCAATGGCAAGCCATGGTTCCATGACATCCAGACTTTCCTTATGACTAAGGAATATCCTGCGGGAGCGTCAACCCAGGATAAGAAGACTCTGAGGAGGCTGTCTGGAAATTTCTATCTCAATCCTGATGGAGTTTTGTATAAAAGAAACCAGGATCTCGTGCTACTCAGATGTGTAGATGAGAAAGAGGTGAGTATGCTCATGGAAGAAGTCTATGAAGGCACATTTGGTACGCACGCCGGTGGGCATGCTATGACCAGAAAGATCCTGTGAGCAGGATATTACTGGCTGACGATGGAATCGGATTGCTTTAAATTCGCAAAAAGATGTCATAAATGTCAGATTTATGCTGATAAGATTCATGTGTCGCCGTGCCTGTTGAATGTCATGTCCTCCCCGTGGCCGTTCTCCATGTGAGGCATCGACATGATAGGCAAGATCGAGCCCACTGCATCCAACGGTCACCGCTTCATTCTAGTAGCTATCGACTACTTCACCAAGTGGGTGGAGGCAGCCTCATATGTTAATGTGACCAAGCAGGTGGTGGCTAAATTCATAAAGAGGGACATCATCTG
Organism: Lathyrus sativus; assembly: GCA_963859935.3. Lineage (NCBI taxonomy): Eukaryota > Viridiplantae > Streptophyta > Magnoliopsida > Fabales > Fabaceae > Lathyrus > Lathyrus sativus. Next base: position 172,726,772 of record OZ012736.1, read on the forward strand.
TCGATACGGAATTCCCGAGCGGATCATTACTGATAAGGGTTCGAATCTGAATAACAAGACGATGAAGGAGCTGTGACAGAGTTTCAAGATTGAACACCATAACTCATCTCCTTACCGGCCGAAGATGAATGGTGCCGTTGAAGCGGCCAATAAGAACATTAAGAAGATTGTGCAGAAGATGGTTGTGACCTATAAGGATTGGCACGAGATGTTGCCATTTGCACTGCACGATTATCGTACGACGGTTCGTACATCAACCGGGGCAACTCCTCTCTCACTAGTGTATGGTATGGAAGTTGTCATACCGTTAGAAGTTGAGATTCCTTCTTTACGAGTTTTGGTTGATGTAAAACTCGATGAGGCAGAATGGATTAAGAACCGACTAAACCAACTCAACCTGATGGACGAGAAGAGATTAGCATCGATCGCATATGGTCGTCTGTACCAAAGCCGAATGAAGAAAGCCTATGATAAGAAGGTGCGTCCTAGAAGCTTTCAGACGAGTGATCTCGTCCTGAAGAAGATTCTTCCTCCACACTCCGATCACCAGGGCAAATGGACTCCCAATTACGAAGGTCCGTACGTCGTCAGCAAGGTCTTCTCGGGAGGAGCCTTGTTGTTATCCACAATGGATGACGAAGATTTTGCATCCCCGGTGAACGCGGACGCAGTTAAAAAATACTTTGCTTAAAAAGAATGACCCGCTGGAAAGAAAAAGAATATCCAGGCAAAAATGGGGCATCCCGGCGAACCATAAAAAAGGAAAAAGGTTCGGGAAAAATTAGGGATATAAATGAAAAATGTACACCCGCAAAGTCGAAAACCTGGAAGGGCGACTTTGGAAAAAAAGGGTATCCCGGTGAATCGAAAACCCGAAAGGGCGATTCAGGCAAAAGTTAGGGATTTGAAAAAGCAAATCACTGCGTTCCGCGTATGGACTTTCATTGTTTAGTAGTTTGGAAGATCTGAGGGCCGTTTATCTGAATCAATCTCTTCTGAATCTGAAGCGTCGGAGAAGTATCGAAGTCGAGTAAGTCATAGAGGGATCAACTCATGGTGTTCGTCTACGCCGCATTGCCGACATTTGTGTATATACTGATGTATATTTATGTTTTTATATTTGCGCAGCTTCCTCATTCCAGGAGCTTGCATCTGTTGTAAAACATTTTCACCCATTCAGGGGTTCGTCATCAATAAAATATATAATATTCAGCAATTCTGTTTGCTTGTTTAGCATTTATCTGTTTTGTTTGTGAAAAAGAACACCGATGTTTTTGATAAAATGCGCATACATAAGCTTATTGGCCTAGGCCACTGATTGTTGAAACAATGAATTACTTGAACATTGTCACAAGATGATAACCTTGATATGTCCCTTTGAGAAGGGTATCTTGTCTGTTTGTTTGTGTTGTTGCAGGTATAGCCTATTCCAGGCAGTACGCCGTATGCGTCCCCAAGCAGGATGGTTCCTTCTACCCCAGCGAGTTCAGAAACATCTCCCCACGGAGTCTGAACATAGGACCAAGAGCATTGATATGTGTCCCCCAGGAAGAGAAGATTCTCTCCCCAATTAGATGTATCCTGAAGGAACGTCATTTCCCCAGCTGAGTCATACACTGAAGTGTGCGTTTATTTCCCCAGCACTGGGTCAGGGTACAGTTTCTCGTAGGAGACTATTCACAAGTGTTCAGCCCTCGATAGCGCAAACTGAAGTCTCCAGCGGAATTGAAATTCTCCACAAAGTTGTATCCTCCCCGGCAAGTAGGATTTATTCCAGTGTCTGGTTACCCATCCCCAGCCGAGTTTGTAGTTCCCCAAGAGAGTCGAGTCCTTGGAAGCCATTGAAGCCATGATTGGTTTTCCCCAGTAGAGTGTTGAATAGCTGAGGCTGTTTTTCCCCATCGGAGTCGTTACCTCCCAGAAAGTTTTGCCGCGAAGGCTGTGCTGCAATTGATATCGTTTCCTCAACAGTTTTTGGTTTGAATGCCCAGTTGAGCGGGTTCAGGTTCTCGTAGAACTTCATTCCCCTGCAGAAGTCGTCTGGAGCTCATTTCTCCAGCCGGAGTCCAATTGAGATTGGTGTGACTTCTTCTCCTCGGCAGGATGATTCCTTCCCCCACCAGAGTGGTTCTTTCTCCTTGACAGGAGGATTCTCCCTTCAGCATTTATTTTGCTGATGGGGTCGTAGCATTTTGCATGATTGCATAGCATTTACCATACATGCATAGCATTTCCACCGTGTGGAGCATTACGCCATTGTCAAAGCATATGCATACGAAACATGAGCTAGGTCGTTACCGTTCTAGTTTTGCAGGTGTTCCTCTGCAGAATGGTTTGCTCAAGATGACTCTTGAATTCCACAACGAAGTTGATTGCTTAAGATGATTCTTAAGATCCCCGGTGAAGTCGCAAGAGTTGGTCGCTCAAGTTGATGCTTAGAGTCCCCGACAGAGTGTTTGCTCAGGATGATTCCTGAAATCTCCGGCAGAGTTATTGGTTCAGGATGATTCTTGAAGTCTCTGGCGGAGTTATTTGTCCCATATTATTCTTGAAGTCCTCAGCAGAGTTGATTCACCCAAAATGATTTCTGGATCCCCGAAGCAGAGTTACTTGATAGTTCTCCAGAACCCCCAGTGGAGATGTGTCATCCCCAGCAGGTTTTAAATAGAGAAGGTGAAATTTCCCTTGAAGACTTGATGATTGAAATCCGACAGCAGTGCCAAAACCCCAGACTTACTGATGAAGTCTAACCTCAAGACCGAAGCAGTTATCTCAGCTGACGCGGAGTGCCTGACGGCAAAAGATTGTATATCCTTGCTCGGGTCCGTGATTGATTAAAGATTCCATTTGAAGACTTACTGATGAAGTCCAACTGAGATGTCGACGCAGTTCTCTCAGCCGATGCGGAGTGCCTGATGGCAGAAGTTGGGATATCCCTATTGGGTTCATGATTGATTGAGGATTCTGTTTCTGACTTACTGACGAAGTCCGGCTGACGCCTGAAAATTTCTTTGAATGCCCGATGGCATAATTATAGAGATTGTCAAAAGTTCCTAAATGACCTGATGAGTCCCGAGGAATTCTTCTGCAGTGGCGCAGAATGCCTGACGGCAGAATCAGCCATCATTCACCAGTTACCGAGTAACCAGTGATCCCTTATTGACTTATTGATGAAGTCCGACAAAGATATTGTCGATGTTCCTAACGACATGATGAGTCCGTAGGCGACGATAAGGAATTCTTGTGCTATGACACAGAATGCCTGACGGCATAATAGACCATCCATTACCAGTTACCGCGTAACCGGTGACCCCTTGATGACTTGAGGATGAAGATCCACAGCAAAATCAGATGATCATCCTGATGGAGGTTTGAGATTTGACCCTTCACCAATTACCGTGTGACCTATTCCCCAGCAGAGTTGCCGTGCAACTGGCATGCTCAGTTTTGAAGATGTTCCTACCAATCCAAGTATTGTTTACCTGTGCGGTCGGCAGATCGCCAGTTACCGTGTAACTGGTGACCCCTTGATGATTTGAGGATGCAATGATATCAGATAAATCAGAGAATCATCCTGACGGAGATTCAGATCAGTATTTCTCCATCAGAGTACCGTGTACTCCTGCCACGCGATTATTATTTCAGTTTCCGAAGATTTGTCCCCATCAGAGTACCGTGTACTTGTGCAGTTGGAAAATTTCCGGGTTTGTTGGTATTCAACCGTATTTCACCTTGATTGTTTGAGAGTCGCTCGCTTCTCACCCATTCTGGTCCAAGCCGTTTGAATAGGGGCAGCTGTTGCACCCCAAAATTTGCCCAACATTTCTTCACCTAGCTTGTGTTTCATTTCATTCACATTAGCATTATCATTTGCATTTCATTGACATGTGTGCCGGAGATCAAGAGGTATGATTACCAATTAAGAGCTATACAAGACTATGAATCTAGCTAAGAAGGTTATTCAGGTGCTCAAGGGTTGATGTCCTTGTCAAAGAAGTTAAAAGACCCTCAGAGAGAGTGATTGAAGCCAAGTGTGTAGGTCTCCTAACTTGAGAGTTGTGGGAAGTCATCAGATGATTCTGAAGCCTTGAAGTTGGACTTGAGGTCTTGAGAGAGCTCATGAGAAGTGTTGAAGGTCACTTTGAGGCCTAGACAGGTCATTGTGCAAGATTAAGAAGCCTTAGCCATGAGTGGTGCAACTAGGGTTTGACTGGGTCAACCCTAAGTCAACTGATGATTTGAAGAAGGCTGAGACCTAATTCAAGATCCATGTGATCATGGATTGATACATTAACATGTTATAAGGATGATTCCAAGGTTAACTCATCATGATTGAAGAGTTTGAGAAGTTTCAAGCTAGGGTTTCTAAGACTTGACAGTGTAAAATCCCCTAGTTTGACCCCTATCTTCAAGGAATTTTAACTCAAGATATGATTATCATCTCATCTTGACCCCAACATGATTGTTGTAGAGCATGGTCTTAGCTTTAATTTGAGTACTAGAAGTCCTTGATAGGATTTGTAGAACTCAAGTTATGGCTTTGACAAGTTACAAGTCATCTGAGGTATGTGAATTTGGAGCTTAAAAGTTACCCAACTTGCATGAAACGTTTGCCCAAGAAGGATGATTCCTATGCACTTTTGGTCAACATGAATGTTGTTCCTTATTCTCTTATATTTCCATAGAGTACTATAAGTACTTGATAGGATTTGTATAACTCAAGTTATGGCTTTGACAAGTCAAGGGTATTTTGGGAAGTTATGATTATAGGTCATTTTTGGTTATAGGTCATTTTCACCAACTTAGACACCTCAAATGAAATTTTGTCCAACTAGAAAGTTGCTCAAAATAGTGTTTTAACCTTTACCATGTATCAAGGAGACATTGAAATGGCTCAAGGAAAGACTTGGTTCAAGGAGGTGTGGAAAAGGGAAGGATTAAAGGCATTTAATGACCAAAAATTGAAATAAAATGATTTGTGTCCAAACAAGGCAAAGTAACATCATTTTTTGAATGGAAAAAGCATTTTAGAAACTTTGGAAATGTTAGAATTTTGGTTTGATTCCATTTTTATGCACTTTTACTTTGTTTCTTCATGATGAAGCAACATAATCAACATGAACCATTGTATTGCAAACAAGGAAATAATCATAACAAATCAGTTCAATATCTCATGAGATGAAGATTCCAAGTGTTTTCATGCCCAAACAGAGTGCAAATCATGACTGGTGTGGGAGAGATTTTGGAGAGAAATTGAAATTGCAAAATCTCATTTGGAAGCTTACAGAACTTTCTGGATGATTCCATTGAGTTCTATATAAGATTTGGAGTGTGTTCAGCCAATTTTTTTGGAGAAGATTGATGCTGATAACAGAAGGAGCAATTGAAAACTCAGAGCTGCAACTCAAGATCGTGTTCTGGGATTGAGTTGAAATCAGAGCAAATTGAGGTGTGCATTAGCTTCAGAGGAAGATTTGGAGTGAATCTGGATCATATTGGAGGAAGAATCGAGCAAGGATTGTACCTGTTCTTCATCTGAAACCAGGTTTGTACCAATCAAAATTTTTCTTAATCTATAGGAGGATACATAGAAACTTGCATGTGGTTAGGTTCTTTGTAGGATATAGATGGATTTTGGTACAAGAAACTGATGGATAGAGACACTTTAGGTCATGGATCATTTTCTGTTGAGGCTGATATCTCAAGATTCTTGAAGGAATAATCATGTTTGGATAATGGATTTTAACCTCTGAAGAGTGTAGATTACATTAGGACCATTATTTTTGGGAATTGTGATGATCAAGAATTGGTATGTTTCTGAAAATCCTATCGTGTTTTAAGTTAGAGCAAGAGTTAGTGAATTTGGAGATTGTATTCGTGTTCAGGAGAGATAACTGAGTGAGATGATGATTTGTTTTGTTATTTTTGATGACCTGTGATGAGCACTTCACCGGAGAAGACGGCGGCGCTGCAGCTCAGGCCACCGTCTGGAGAGTTCCCTCCATCAGTTTGAATTTTGGGGACGATGCATGGGAGCCATTGGATGAGTGCTTGACCTTTGACTCAGGCAAGCAATGGACGGCCACGATTGCTGGAAAAAGTATGAAGACTTGGTTTTGTACGCAACGCTGCGTTTCATTAATAGGTTTGGTTTGGGCTTAGTATTAAAGTGCTATCCACACCCCCGTTTTGGCCCAGTCTGTGAAATGAACTCATAATAATTGCTATTCAGCACGCGTATCTTGTTATTTTCTTGTATTTTCTTTTATTTTGCATATTTCATATAGTTTTAAATTAATTCATAATAAATAGAAAAATAACTCAATTTGATCCAGGTTTTTTTCCCCTGACTCATGAATGAGTCTAGAATTTTAGGGAATTAAGAGTTTAGGAATTCATGTATTTTTTTTATTTTAATTACATTTTTTGTATTTTAATTGATATTAATTTCATTATGGTTGATACCTTGTCTTGCTGATTTTTGTGTGATCACTTGGTGATGATTTTTGAGCTGATTTTTTGTGTGTAGCTAGCTTAGACATGTATGCTCCTCTATTAATTTTATTACATTTTTGTGAAGAAGTTTAGGGCTGTTTTTGTATTGGAATTTTAGGTGCTTCCTTTTAAGGTTTAGGTTTAGTACCTTGTAGTGTAGAATTTATTTCTAGGTCTTATTTGAGGATTTGATCTCTGGAATTAACATGATAGAGTCATGATTGACTTAGGTTCCCATAGTTATTTTTGTAGGATTTTACATTTGGTTTTAGTATTTTAGTTAGGATTAACTTTAGTACTAGGTTTTAGGTGATCCTAACTTGGTAACTCAACTAGAATGACTTCATTAGTTCCCCTAGACTAGGGTTTTGCTTATCTTGCTCTTGGATGAGGATGAAGGCATGTGTGGGCTACTGTGGAATGCATTGGAAATTTGACTTGAAGATTTCTCTCCCTTTGTTGTAGTTTGTTTAGGGTTAAGGATTAGGGTTTTTAGGGAGATCTCTTAGAATAGATTTTCTTCCTTCATGAAACATGGAAGGTGTTGATCACTTACATTCCTCCCTATGATGAAAGGTCCCATTGTGAAGGCCCCATCCCTCCTTTGGTAGGATGAGTGGCTCCTCACAAATTGGTAGAACCTTTGAGGGTTCCTTTCCTTGATGGTGGAGTGCTTAGAGGTGACCTTTGGTCTTCACTTTGCTCATCACTATCCACACCTTGCTCTTGTTAGATGAATCTTTCTCCCTTGCTAGAGGATGGAGTTCCTTGTTAGAAGATTGAAGATGCTAGAGGTTGCCACTTCCCTGTGTTTGAAGACTTCCCTTGAAGCTGAAGCTTGAAGATCAAGAAGAACAAGTTGACACTTGTGAAGAAGATCAAATTGAGAATGAAGAAAGAGCTGAAGCTTGGATAAGAAGAAGAACAAGTTGATACTTGTGTTAGATGCATTGAAAGCTTGAAGAAGCAAGTTAATACTTGCTATTTAAGAGGATAGACTTGAAGAACAGTTACAGACTGAGGACTGGACTGCTGTCAGAAGATTTCTTTGCTGTGAAGCTGTGGAAGCTGTTGATCTGCTTTCTTTCCTGTCTGTTTTCTTTCTGTGCAACTATATTGATGTGACTTGTGTGATTTGCTTGATGCATTAGAATAAGTTCATGTTTAGACTGATTTAAGCTAGGAGCATGATTGCACTAGAGGTTGAGTTGCTCCCCCTGCTTGTATTTTTAATGTATGGCTTTGCTTGCGGGTATTCGATAGAGCCTTGCTCCCTTGCCTATGTGGTTTGTGATTTGCTTGATGGCATGTTATCCTTGCTGTATGATTGCAGTTATTCATGCCTGGCTTGAGGTCGAGACGAGCTTGTGGAGGCTGATGCCCCACACACATTTCCTCCCTCACTTGCATTGCATGCATTTTACAGTTGTTTATTGTTTACTGTTTAAGCTGATGCTTTATCTGTTTCTGTATCATTGACATGATCCCCTAGGAATCTCACTTCCTTTGATAAGGAAGTGATGATTAGAACTTTAGGTTGAAACCTATGCATGATAACTTCTAGGAGATCCATGTTTCAAACTTCAACCATAGGATGAATCCTTGGCATGACAACATTAGGACTTGATAGTCTCCCTTTAGTTGAGCCTGTTCTCTCTTCTCATCTCAAACAACAGTAAAAAAACGTAATAAAGGCAAGTTAGTATAAGCGCGTTACGAGACTTAAGCTACTTGGGTAATGATAATTGAGCGGATTCCTCTCAATCGTCTAGAATGTTCAGTATACGTCCTTTGGACGATATGCGACACATTCGTTCCCAGGTCATAGTCTCTAGTGCTGTACAAACTACAGACAACTAAAAAACAGTTCTTCCGTAAAAGACAGAAAACAAACTTCAAATCTTTTTGCCCCATGGGCCCATAATTCAAAGGAAGCTTTTCTGAAGAAAAGAGTGTCGTTAACTCTCACTTCTACCGCAAACAGTAACGCCTAAGTCTCCAAGGGTCGAGCTGCGTACGCCAAACTGTTGGAATTGTCTGTTAACCCTACTCGAAAAAACAGATGAATCTGACCCCCCGTAATCCGTATTATCCCGAACTACGTAAGCTCTGATCTCTCATACCCGTTGAGAGTACGTAGGCACAATACTGATGTATTGGCGAGCCACCTTCCCCATAACCCGTAGTTAGTCAAACTACGTTGACTCTGATTTCTCATTCTCTGATGAGAATACATAGGCATAAAGTGCGACGCTTTGCCGAGTCATTTTCTTTTCTTTTTATACCAGCCTTGATAGGTAGATAGTAAACAAACCCGTCAGATAAACACAACAAGCATGGATCCCATCGAGTACGATGGACGTGAGGGGTTCTAATACCTTCCCCTTGCGTAACCGACTCCCGAACCTAGACAATGGTTGCGATGACCTTGTCTTATACCCTTTGCGTCAGGTTTTTCCGATCGTTTCCTTTCCCGTTTTAAGGGATAAATAACGAAAGGTGGCGACTCTTCTATTTTGCCGGCACTTTATTTTCGCGGAAGAGACAAATTCGGTCGTTACCAATTTTCCCGTTGAAGTCTAGTAGTTACTAGCATCACCTAAATCTAATGGTTATTGGTGTTTGGCTCGGTTGTTACCGATTCCCCTTTGAAGTACAGTAGTTTACTGGCACTATTTAAATCCAATTATTATTGGCATCCTATATGTGGTTGTTACCAATATTTCTAAGCCCAGTGGTTACTGGCATCACCTAAACCCAATTGTTATTGGTATCATTACTTTGGTTGTCACCATTCCCACCTGAAAGTCTAGTTGTTACTAGCATCCCCAGAAAGTCCAGTAGTTACTGGAACTGTTTAAAATCAATTGTTAATGGTAGGAATTTTTGTTTGTCACCAGCATCTCCAGCGAAGCTTTGGTTTCCCCAGTCGAGTCTCAGAGATCTAGTGGTTACTAGCATCCTCGGTAAGTCTGGTCTTGTTTCTAGTCTTTTTCCTGAAGATCCCGTTCGAAATCTTTGTTATAGGAAGTTCCTCATTTGGTTAGACCACAATGAGGATCGTGTCTTTGGTCCCTTTGCTTCCCCAGTCGAAGTCTGAGTTTGTTAACTTTTGCCCCTCTTCCTAGCTTCCCCTTGATGCATTTCTCCGCTGGAGGTTTGCATTTCCCCAGTGTGGAAGATCCCCTTGAAGTAGCATCTTTAGTCATGTATGAACTATTGTTTGTTATGCCTTAGATCTTTCCCCAATATATCAAGTCACCTGTGAGTAGTTACTCGTTGTATTGTCGTTCTTTTATTTTTTGCTCGTGTGTCAGCATTTGTCTTACATCCAAGCATCATACAACATCATTTTAGAATTCATCGCATGTTAGCATTTTTCCTTTTGCATACCATCGTATCTAAGGGACAAAATTTTCGGTTTGTTATATTTAAATACCTTTCACTACGATTCTATAGAGATTGTCATCTCTCTTTGCCAAATGGTGAAGATATTTAAATAGGGACAACTATTATACCTTAAGTTTTTACCATTAGAACTTCATCATCATTCTAGGAGCATCATCATTTACTTACCTAACCTTAGCCTGTTTTAAGTTTATCTTTGTTAAGATGTAGATGAATTAGGGTTCCATACAGTTAGGAATCGAGGTTTCGGTGGTTTGATCAGTCAATTTTTTGGATTGATTCTCTATGAAAAAAGTTTCTACACCATCAAAGATACTACATGAGATCAAGTATGAATCCAATTTGAGGTTTTCACCCAAAAAAGAAGAGCAGTGCAGTCCAAGACTCCCGATTAGGGTTTCTGATCACGAAAAGTCAACTGTGGTTTAACATTTGATTTAAAAGGCATTACAATGATGGAATCATGGTCCATGAAGCCTATAAGACTTAGTGAAGTCCACCCAAGAAGTTTCAAGACCTCAGAAGACCCAGAACACCAACAGTCGATTCAGAGATTTTCGATCGATCGGTTCGTTTGACTGAAAAGTCAACTCATTGACCAAAAGAGTTTTGACCTTAAAGTTGAAATCAAATATGTTCCTAAAATCATATTACATCTAGTTATGAAGTTTTGTGACTATTGGATCAAGGATTGATGAGTAATTGAAAAAGTCGGGAATTAGGGTTTTAAAAGGGACAAGACCATAATTTCCTAACCACACATCCAAATGAGGTCATTCAAAGCTTGTTGGAAAGGTCTTCGCAAGCCCTACAAAAGTGTAAAGGTGACCTATGTGCAAAAAATGAATGGATTTGGAGTTATAGCCAAAATCATCATAAGAAGAGAAAAACACAGTGAAATTCTAAGTTTTGGCACTTTTAAGACATGTTTTCAGTCAACTTCAAGAAGTTTTTTAACCTAGTTCCACTTGGAATTTGAAAATCCCAAAAACATGAAAGTTGTATAGCATAATGAGGGCTTTTCAAAAAGTACAAGAAATCCTCCATATCCCTTGTGAGATGAGAGTTTCGAAGGAGACAAGTTGGGCCTAAACACTTGATTGTCACCACGTCCAAATTCAGCACAAACTTACTTTCCAGCTATCCACTTGATTTCTAAACATGGATTGACATATGATATGATATTTTAGAGTGTATAATGAACTAGATCGGAAGAATCTTCAAGCAAATCCAAAGTAATGTTCAAAGGACCACTGTTTAATGAAGAAAAGTACACTAGGAGAGAGATGATTTGTGGCTGCAGCATGGAAGGTCTGTCCTTGCTACCTCTTTAGTCACTTCTTACACTAGGAGAAAGATGATTTGTGGCTGCAGCTGGTTTTAGAGGCTAAAGACCCTTGAAAACATGCACTATCTGTAGAGGAAAGTCACACTTGGATTTACTAAGATCTTTCATGCCAACTTGAAACCACAAATGCCAAGTCTGCCCTCACCTTTGCATTGCCTATAAATAGTGGTTTCCTCTATGATAATACACACACCAAATCACTCTAAATGGATGGAAATTAAATCATTAATTTTGATTAATTAAGTTTTAATTGATTAGTCGAAGTTTTTAATCTCTAGTTGATTAATTAAATCTCTAGTTAACTTTATAAAAATTTATTTAATAAAATACTGTGATTATTTATGTGTCGATCTTCTTATACAGTTGCAATGTATGCTTTTGATGATTCTAATTCGCGTGTTCCCTTAGGCTACTGATTCAACTTTATTTTCGATAAATTGAATCAGATTTGAACGTTAGGATAAACCATGTCATGATAACATTAGGTAGAGGTTCCCCTTTTCGATCTCAACTTCATGATCAATTTTTTCTTAACCATATATTCTTGATTGCCTATTTTTACTTGATAATTATCTATAGTCTTTAAATTTTTATATTTGCATGTTCATGTTCAAGGGAAGAACTTGTGTGTGGCTTTATAAGTCATACACACTGCATTATTCATTTGCATCATTCCTGTGAGGGCAAAGCCTCAGATACTAGATATGAGTGTTTCAGTGATGTCAAAACCTAGCCGCATGGAAGAATAGACATTTAGCGTTATCACCATAGTGCATAAGCATATCTTATTTCTCATGTTTATTTGCTTGCACTAAATATCTCGAGTACTGCATTTAGAGTTGTCAAAATGTGCGTCATACGAGTTAAACTCAATTGCTCTATCATAGGTTTCATCTAAGAGAATCAAAAATACGAATTTAGGCATTTTTCAAAGTTTCATGTCTTTGAGTCGACCTAAACTCTGCTCCGGTCAAATCATGGCAAGTGTCCTAGAAATGCATTTTCCTCGGGTTAGGTATTGTCGACCTACCGGTCGACGCATATTGTTGTCATTTGCATTTGCCTAAAAATTCAGGCTTTGCGTCGACGCATGCCTTGTTCCAGTCGACGCATAGTTGTGTGTTTTGCACAATATGTTGCCTCGGGTTAGCTCAGGTCAACCCTACACTCTGCACGGGTCGATCGCTCGCTTTTTGCTGTATATTTCCTGATTTGTCTATTATTTTTGAAAGTTGGTTTTATCAATTATAACAGTTTTGTCTGGTATAAATATTTAGTTGCTCTATTCATTTCATATCAATTGAATCAATTACAAAAACAAGAAAAGTGAAAGAGGTGTCAATTCAAGTTCTCATCATCTTCATCTTCTACATTTCATACCACAACAATTACCCACAATAATCTTTATTGTGCATTATGGATTGTCTAAGGTGATAATGTTTGAAGCCGTTGATTGGGTAATCCGGTTCGGGTTGAGGAATTGACAGGTTTTTCTTGAATAAAACCTCTAGGGTCTTATCCTCCAAGATTCTTTGAATTTGGGGGGTTTTGGACGATTCTTCTCAACACATATTCGTCCGAGTGAAGGTGATCGAGGATTGGTGGGTTTCGTCGATCTAGTAGCGGTAATCAGAGAATTGTGAAGGAGAGGTTCGAGTTCGACACACGAGTGTTTGAGATCAGCTGGGTTGGGGTTTGAAGACGGAAAGTTGTTCAAACATAGATCTGTAATCGGAGGTTCATACGCAAGCTGTCGAAGGACTTGATTCAACTTGAATCAAGAGGCAAGAGGAGATAGCATCTATAACAACAAGGGAGTTCGTTTGTTTGACTGCTATTTCATTCTTGTATATACAATTCTACAACAGGTTAAATTTATATTATAAGAGCTCAATTCTATTGTTAGAATTGAGGGCAGACGTACCCGGAAGCGAGGACGACGGGGGAACTGCCTTAACAAATCCTTGTGCCTTTTACCTTTCATTTTTACATTGCTTAATATTTGTGTGGTTATACTGCAAAAAATTATATCAAATTTAGGACTGTTTTGAGTAAGTGCTAAACCGATTTTGACTCTAGTACAATCGTTGATTGTACAAGGAAACTAGAGCAAATTACTTAAAGCGGAACTCATTTGTAGTGCTCTGCACTCCAAGTGTTTGATAAATTGTCAGAACGAGAAGCATTGTGTGCTGTCCATTTATTGTGGTAATATTTTAAGGCATTGGAACTAGTCATACCACATTGTGAGCTAAATCAAATTGAGAGTGTGACTAGCATAGTGATTCTCATTACTCGTTATCCGATTTCCATCGGCCAAAATGCATATCCGGTTTTCTAGTAACCGTTCGTTATAGATGGTATTTTTCCACGGCCGCTTTCGCAAATTAAATAAATTTTTAAAACCATTTTTATTGGTAGCTGTTAGCTCCTAAATTCGACGCCTCAACTAGAAAGAAAGTTTCCAAAGAAAAGGGTGGAGAATACCTTGAATACAGGAAAATGGTCGAAAGGAGGAAGAAGCTAAGTCGAAAGACCCACCCCGAGGCCAAGGGTTCGACCGCCTGCCAATAACGAATGGTGCGTCGAAGTATTTGAAATTTGAATGTTGGAGAGAACGGTTTTGCTTGTGGAAAATGGAGGGAGACATGTGTCACCTTATGAATGACGGATCCATGCATTTAAGACAAGTGGCGGAAGGAGATTATGTTGGGAGTTATTAGAGGTTATTTTTTGTTACTATAAATAGAGTGTCTTAGACACATCCAAAGTGTGTTGTAATTTACTATTTGTGCAAGTCACTCCTAAATTTAATCAAAGTATCCGAGTGTAGAGAAAAGAGTATCAAGGAGAATGTACGTGATGTAAACACACTATCTTTTAAACTTAATGCAATTTATTTGTTTTTACTTTAAGTTTTACAAAGTCTTTTACTGCCTTTATTGTCCTTGCCTTTTTTTTACTCTTTACCTTACTTCTTTTCCCCTTACGCAATTCTTTTCTCTTCGCCCTCAAACTAAATTCACCTTTACCAACAAACTTTCTTCTTTTTTATTAGAAGCCTTATTTTACCTGCAAATCAACCCGTAGTCGAATAGATGTTCTTTTAGGATTCTACTTATCCCAACCTTATTCGAGTGTGGAACTTGGATAAAGTCTTAAAACCAAAAAATAAATCTTTTAGGACATGTCCTAGGATCAATCTGATCGATCCTGTGAGTCACCAAAGTTAGATTTGGAAGATCAGCGGTTGTTTTCCGATTTTCAAGGGAAACAAAATGGCACGTCCAGTGGAACAGTGCTAGGAAATCTATTTTATAAAACTAAACTTATAAAAGATTCTGCAGTCTTACTGGTCCTTTTTTTTCGTAAGAGGGTACACTTTTATGTTACTGAGAAGTGGTAAAATTACCGCTGTAAACAAAGAGACGTGATCAAGACGAAGCAGTAAGAACATGGCTATGGATACAAACCAGCCAGATAACTCCAACGAACGAGGAGATGGTTCCATCGAAGGAATAAAAGACGAGGGAGTTCCCCCTCCGATACCGTCAACCGGAGAACAAACGGTGCTTCCTGTGAGGCCAGTGTCGACGCCTTCGGCGCTTGGAGTGGGATCAACAATGATAAGGCCTTATACTCAACCAGTGTTGGAATACATTGGTCACCAGGCGTCGAATCCTCAGATTGTGTTAGGAGGGAATTCGACGTCCAGGCAGTTTGTGCCTCCTGGCTTTTCACAGTCACCTAGAAACCCTTCATATGGGGTACCCACTACTATGATGCAAGGGCTCCAAAGTGCACCCCCTATATTTTCAGATCAGGCGATGGCTTCGCCACTGCAAGGGTCGGGGTCAGGTGTGAACATGAGTCGAAACCCCCAGAGTTTAGGGTATTCGACACAAGGCCCCAATTTAACCAACACATCAGTTGCGTGTTTGAGACAACAGATGGATGAAAGTAACCTACAGATGGTTCAGACTTTGTCACAAACCATGGGTGAAATATTTCAGCCATTAATCCAAAATACAACCTAGACCAACCAACAATTGGTGGTACAATTAACAAGATTGGCTGAATTCATGGGGGTGCCTCCCTTAGCCAAAAATCAAGCCGCAATAGCGAACACCCCGCGAGATAACCTGGTGAATGTGATAGAAGTCGACGTAGGAAACCAAGGAAGGGTAGTCCCTCCAGTAGTCGAAGATCTTAGGGAAGAGCCGTTGTAGAACCAACCCTGTGGCTTGGGAGAAAGAAATCCAGGGGTGGTGGTTGTGAATCGAAACCAAGACGCAGACAATGTAGTCCAGCATGTTCGTCGAAACAACATAGCCGTAGACAATAATCTAGCGGCCATGATCGAGAGAATTATGGCCAGAAATGGGTTAAACACCGGTTTTACTAGGCCAAATTACACTTCACCTATAGTAGACTATATCCTTCAGGCAGAGTTACCTCCTAGGATGAAAGTACCTAAGTTCACTAAGTTCTTAGGAGATACGACAGAATCCACCGTCGAACATGTGGCTCATTACTTAATTGAGGCTGGAGAGATAGCGAACGACGAAAGCCTTAGGATAAAATACTTCCCAAGTTCTCTTACTAAGAACGCCTTCACCTGGTTCACGACGATTCCCCCTAACACGATATGTAATTGGACCCAGTTAGAGCGTTTGTTTCATGAACAGTTCTATATGGGTCAGACTAAAATTAGTTTGAAGGAGCTAGCTAGCGTGAAGCGTAAATTCTCTGAACCAATAGAGGAGTACCTTAATAAAATCCGCTTGCTTAAGGCCAGATGCTTCACGCAGGTCCCTGAACATTAGTTGGTCGAAATGGCCGTTGGCGGTCTCGACTACTCTATTAGGAAAAAATTGGACACCCAATACCTAAGGGACATGTCCCAATTAGCCGATCGGGTTCGGCAACTCGAAAGACTCAAAGACGAAAAGGCTAAATTCAATAAAAATAAAAAGATAGCTTTTGTCGAATTCAATCATAACGTCGAAGGGCTGGGTGACGAGTCCATGAGTTTCGATGATGGCGAAGTGGATCTTGCTGAACTCAAGCAACGGCCACCTTACTTATGCAAAGTATTAGCTCCTCCACAAGGGAAGAGTTATGTCGAATCTGAAAAGAATGATAGGTTCCCAAAGAAAACATATACCTTTGACATCACAAAATGTGATGAAATCTTCGATTTGTTAGTTAAGGATGGACAAATGATAGTGCCTCCTGGCGCCAAAATGCCATCCATAGAGCCAAGGAAGAAAAGATGGTTTTGTAAATATCATAATTTCTTGGGCCATAAAACATCTCAATGTTTTCTTTTCAGGGACCTCGTTCAGAATGCGATCTAAGAGGGGCGTCTAAAGTTCGGGGAGAAAGTTGGTGGCCAAATGAGGGTCGACTCAGATCCTCTACAGACGGCATACGCAAACTACATGGATCCAGTCGAGGCAAATATGATCGAAGTTGTCAGCGGTTACGACTTCTCAATCGAAGTAACAGAGGCTGCTGGCAATCCCATAGACAAAGCGGTGATGGAAAAGGTTACCATCAATTTCGGACAGGAGAACTGTGTCGAAATGGAAGTTGATAGCTGTGACCAGAGGGGCGAAACCAAAGGCCCAAGCAACAAGAACAATCTGGGTTGGGAGATAGTGACCAAGGAAACAGCTGATGACTTTGTTAAGATCGATGAAGCTACCAAAGGCGTGGAGTTAAGTTTGAAAAAACTTAACTTGGCCAAAGAAATTGAGATTAACATGGTTTAAATCACTCAGCATGAGGAGGTAGCGGATAGTGAGTCAAACTACCAGGAAACACACACAAGAGAAGCCTACCCAGAACAAGAGGAATCCATCGTTTCTTTCCTTCACCGCTGCCAGCAAAAGGGTTTTAGTGTAGTGCTCTGTCCCCGATGCAGCGCCATATTCGAAAAGAAGGCTGAACAAAAATTGGAGGGGACACGAAGGTTAAAGCAAGAAAGCGAAAGGCCAAGATTCAACCCTCGAGAGGCCTCCAGCAGAGATTTAACCCTCGCATAAGGCCTCCGATGACCAAGTCCACTAGCTTCAAATCCAACGCTGAGGCCACTGATGGAAAGTGGACGAAGCCTAATGAGAACAAGTAGCAAGGACAGAAGAGATGGAAGAACTTCGAAGTACAAAGGGGATCCTCGTTAAGCTATCGAAAAGAATTTCAGTCTTCGAAGGCTGCTCATATATCAGAAAATTACAAAGGGAAAAATCCCATGTCTCGATCCCAATGGAGACGTGAGCAGAGAAGAAGGAAGGCACATAGAGAAGGTACACACAACGACCAACCACAGTCCAACACCAATAATCCTACAAAGCAGGAAGGTCGAACGGAAGCTCTTGGGAAGACACCTGCAAGAAGAAAGTTGTATCCAACACGGATGGAAGAACAAATAAAGTCGGTCGATGATTAAATGACCGATAACTTTGATGAAGATTCTGATGATACATTGGATTTTCTAGTCAACGTAGTATCAGTGATGCCTAGGGAGTTCGACAGGGTTTCAGTACTCGAGAACTCAGACGCCTATACGGACTGGGAAATAACGGCTCATAAGCCGGTGTGCTATTATGTAATGAACAATGGCTAGGTCGAGGAGCAAAATGCTTTCTTTGAACGGCCAACAGAGGCGATGAAAAACCATATGAAGCCTCTTTATATCACAACACAAATAGAGAAGGTCCCAGTCAACAAAATATTGGTGGATTACGGCGCTACGGTGAACTTGATGCCACATTTCTTGCTGAATAAAATTGGGAAAAGTGAGACAGACACCAGGCCACAGAACATGGTGTTATCAAATTATGAAGGGAAGATAGGTTCGACTATGGGGTCATTCAGGTAAATGTCACGGTCGGAACCATCACCCGTCCGACTGTCTTCATGGTGGTAGAGACCACCGCCAATTATAATCTATTACTTGGAAGAGAATGGATCCACGGAGTGGGGGCAGTGCCATCGTCCATGCATCAGAGGATTGCTATCTGGCGACCAGATGGTATTGTTGAAAACATCGAAGCGGATCAGGGATACTTTAAAGCACCTGTAAATCAAATTAATAGAGGACAGTTTGACAAACATTTGGCCAGTATAGGGCCATGCGACCCTGCAGACCTCGACTTTACACCTAATGACGAAGTGTATTGTTCATTGTATCTGCATCCCGTCGAAGGTTTTCGATGGGACAAGGAGGTTCCAGGCGAAAGGTTACCATACCTTGGCGAACTTCCCGTAGACCCCACTGGCTGGGGAAGTGAGTTCGATGATTATGACTGAAGCCGTAGCGCTTCAAAAGCTTTCGGCCTACGTGGCCGAGACTAAACTAAAAACGGCCTTGGAGGCCGCTAATAATAAAAGGGCTGAAGAAGCCAATGAAAAATCCAACCAAGCAGGTCCAGTTGGGTATTTTGACCCTAAGATTCAATACGAGGGGAAAAGACTCGACGCCATATACGACGATGAGCCTTTGGGTTTCAAAAAGGACCCCCTGCCCAACGATGTCAAAATGTTGGTGCAAGATCCACTGGAGGAAGTTGACTTGGGAGATGGAGCAATCACAAGGCCAACTTATATTAGCGCCAGCCTCGACCCCCAACTTAGGGTCGAAATCATTCAGTTACTACGAGAGTACAGGGATTGTTTTGCTTGGGACTATGACGAAATGCCAGGTCTAAAAAGAGATCTAGTCGAGCATAGGCTACCAATAAAGCCTGGCAAAAAACCAGTCAAGCAGAATCCAAGACGCTTCGCCCCTGAGATCCTCTCAAAAATAAAGGAGGAAATCGAACGACTCCTCCGATGCAAATTCATCCGTACAACCTGGTATGTCGAATGGCTAGCAAATATTGTGCCAGTCATAAAGAAAAACGGATCGTTGAGGGTCTGTATAGACTTTAGGGATCTGAATTCAGCAACCTCTAAAGATGAGTATTCGATGCCAGTGGCAGAAATGTTAGTCGATTCAGCTGCTGGCCACGAATACCTTAGCATGCTGGATGGATATTCTGGTTACAACCAGATTTTCATAGCTGAGGATGATGTTCCTAAAACATCGTTCTGTTGCCCAGGGGCCTTAGGCACTTACGAATGGGTAGTGATGCCTTTTGGCCTAAAGAATGCTGGGGCAACGTACCAGCGGGTAATGAATTCGATTTTTCATGACTACATTGAGTCCTTTATGCAAATTTACATTGATGACATTGTGATAAAATCTGTGTTAGGAAAGGCTCATGTGGAACACCTGCGCAAATCCTTCATGAGAATGAGGAAATTTGGACTCAAGATGAATCCCCTTAAGTGCGCATTTTGTTTGCAAGCAGGAGATTTTTTGGGTTTCGTAGTCCACAAGAAGGGGACCAAAATAAACCAAAACAAAATGAAGGCCATCATGGAAGCGAAAGCGCCATCCAACAAGAAGGAACTCCAGTCCTTGCTGGGTAAAATAAATTTCCTAAGAAGGTTCATATCGAATCTCAGCAGAAAAACACAAGCTTTTTCGCCATTACTTCGAGCTACCAAGGAGAAGTTTGAATGGACGATAGATCAGCAAGAGGCCTTCGACAAGATCAAAGAATACCTGACTCATCCTCCAGTCCTTACACCTCCGTGTCGAACCAAAAATATGAGATTGTACATATCAGCATCAGACAAAACTCTAGGGAGCATGCTTGCTCAAGAGGATGAGAGTGGCGTCGAAAGGGCCATTTACTACCTTAGTAAAGTTCTAAATGATACAGAAACTAGGTATAGTGAAATAGAGAAATTATATTTATGTTTGTATTTCTCATGTATGAAGCTGAAGCAGTATATAAAACCAGTTGATGTTTATGTGTCTTCACATTTTGATGTTATTAAGAACATGTTGTCCAAACCTATTTTGCATAGTTGAATCGGTAAATGGGCACTAGCATTAACTGAATATTCATTGACTTATAGACCGTTGAAAGCGGTCAAAGGACAAATAGTGGCAGACTTTATTGTCGACCATTCTATAAACGAAAATACCCTGAACTTTGTTGAACTAGAGCCTTGGAAGTTATATTTCGATGGGTCTAGTTACAAGAACGGGACAGGCATAGGTCTATTGATCATTTCGCCTGACAAAATTCCAACAAAATTCAAGTATAGGGTCGAGGGCTTATGTTCTAATAATGAGGCTGAATACGAAGCTTTGATCGCTGGACTTGAAATTTTGTTAGAATTGGGGGCAACCCGGGTCGAAATAATGGGAGATTCAGAGTTAGTTGTAAAACAGCTAACAAAGGAATATAAATGCGTCAAAGAAAATCTCATCATGTACTTCGTAATAGCTAACAGACTGCTCAAGAAATTTGAATTCTATACCATTCGACACATACCACGAATACACAATCAGATAGCCAACGATCTGGCGCAAGTTGCCTCAGGATACAGGGTCTCGAAGGAGAACTTACAGGAGGCAATTGAGGCCAGAGGCAAGGTGGTGTCCGTGGGCTTAAGACCATCAGACCTAGAGATCACGAAATTTGGCTACGCTGACGAGGAAACCTTTGAGATTTTTACAGTCGAGGGTCTGTCAGACAAAGACTGGAGGAGACCTCTGGTCGAATACCTTCAGAACCCTTCATCGACTACAGAGCGAAAGTTAAGATACCAAGCATTAAGCTACGTCCTGTTGGGGAACGAGTTGTTTAAGAAAACTTCTGAGGGAGTTTTACTCAAATGCCTCAGTGAATCTGAAGCATACTTAGCATTGTCCTCAGTCCATGGTGGGACATGCGAAGCGCACCAAGTGGGCCATAAGATGAAATGGATGTTGTTTCGCCAGGGGATGTACTGGCCTACGATGCTGAAAGATTGCATTGAGTTCGCCAAAGGTTGTCAGGAATGCCAAATTCATGCTGGCATACAGCATGTCCCAGCAAGCGAGTTGCATTCCATAGTCAAGCCATGGCCATTTAGAGGTTGGGCTTTATACCTTATAGGAGAGATTCGACCAGCATCTTCCAAAAATAAGAAATACATTCTGGTATGGATAGACTACTTTACCAAGTGGATCGAGGCTATACCTCTGCCAAAGGTAGACCAAGAAGATGTTATCGAATTCATCCAGAAGAATATCATCTACAGGTTTGGCCTACCAGAGACAATAACGACAGATCAAGGGTCAGTATTTACGGGTAGGAAGATGCAGGAGTTTGCTAAAGAAATGGGATTTAAACTCCTTACCTCATCACCTTACTATGCCCAGGCCAATGGCCAGGGAAAAGCGGCGTCGAAGGTCAAATGGTGTCAGAAAATGTGCTTTTCCACGGTCGAAGTTGAAAAGACATTTTTGGGGCGCAATTTGTTAGCTCCTAAATTCGACGCCTCAGCTAGAAAGAAAGTTTCCAAAGAAAAAGGTGGAGAATACCTTGAATATAGGAAAATGGTCGAAAGGAGGAAGAAGCTAATTCAAAAGACCCACCCCGAGGCCAAGGGTTCGACACCTGCCAATAACGAATGGTGCGTCAAAGTATTTGAAATTTGAATGTTGGAGGGAACGGTTTTGCTTGTGGAAAATGGAGGGAGACATGTGTCACCTTATGAATGACGGATCCATGCATTTAAGACAAGTGGCGGAAGGAGATTATGTTGGAAGTTATTAGAGGTTATTTTTTGTTACTATAAATAGAGTGTCTTAGTCACATCCAAAGTGTGTTGTAATTTACTATTTGTGCAAGTCACTCCTAATTTTACTCAAAGTATCCGAGTGTAGAGAAAAGAGTATCAAGGAGAATGTACGTGATGTAAACACACCATCTTTTAAACTTAATGCAATTTATTTTTTTTTTACTTTAAGTTTTACAAAGTCTTTTACTGCCTTTATTGTCCTTGCCTTTTTTTTTACTCTTTACCTTACTTCTTTTCCCCTTACGCAATTCTTTTCTCTTCGCCCTCAAACTAAATTCACCTTTACCAACAAACTTTCTTCTTTTTAATTAGAAGCCTTATTTTACCTGCAAATCTACCCGTAGTCGAATAGATGTTCTTTTAGGATTCTGTTTATCCCAATCTTATTCGAGTGTGGAACTTGGATAAAGTCTTAAAACCAAAAAATAAATCTTTTAGCACATGTCCCAGGATCAATCTGATCGATCCTGTGAGTCACCAAAGTTAGATTTGGAAGATCAGCGGTTGTTTTCCGATTTTCAAGGGAAACAGTAGCGCCGACTCATTTTTGAACAAGGGATCTATTCAACCCCTACCCCCTTCTAGATCCGTGCCATCATCTAACAAGTGGTATCAGGAGCACCGGTTCACTCCGTGCTTCAAGTATAACTTAGTAGAAAATAGCTAACGAACCTAAAGGGGCCTATAATAGAGCTTCTGTTTTTAATGGAGAAAATTATAATTACTGGAAAGACTGTATGTGGGTGCACGTTAATTCCATTAATAAGAAGGTGTGGAATGTTATTCTTAACGGTCCAATTAAAATAACTATGACCGATGAGAATAACATCGTTATGCCTAAGCTTGAAGCACAATGTACTGATGATGACGAGAAGAAATATAATTACGATTGGAAAGCCAAAAATATTTTGATCTCCTCATTAGGAGTTGATGAATATTATAGGGTTTCTCATTGTTTAACGGCAAAAGCTATGTGGGACTCATTGCAAGTTTCCCATGAGGGAACCAATGATGTCAAGCTAGCGAGAATCAATACGTTAACGCAAGAGTTCGATCTCTTTCACATGGAGCAAGGGGAAACCATTGCGGACATGCAAAAGAGATTCACCCATCTCATCAATAGATTATACTCACTAGGTAGGCCAGTTGCCAATGATGTTGCTACTAACAAAATTTTGAGATGTCTTAACAGGAATGGCAACCAAAGGTAACAGCCATCAAAGAAGATAACGATCTCACAATTTTGGATCTCACAACAATGTTTGGAAAGCTGCAAGAGCACGATCAAGTGCTTCTAAGCCTAGAGAAATATGAAAAGAAGGAAAAGAAGGGGAAAATGAAAAACATTGAAAAGAAGTCTATTGCTCTCAAGACTTCTTCCTCAAAGTCCCAAACTAAAGAGCATAGGGATTACACTTCGAGTGATGACGAAGATGATGACAAGAGTAAGGATATGGGGCTGTTTGTAAAGCGTTACAACCGCTATGTCAAAAAGAACGGTATCTAACACTCCAAGAAAAATCTTGTCAACTTCCGAAAACAATCAAGGTACTCTAAAAATGACGACACTAAAGGAAACAAGACAAAAGGGTCATGTTATACTTGCGAAAAGACGGACACTACAAACCGGATTGTCCCTTGAAAAAAAAGGGCAAAGAAAAGGAAACAAGTAGATCACATAAGAAGCAATCTAAGCCAAGGAGAGCGTATATAGCTTGGGAAAGCGATAGCGAATCCTCCAAGGATGAAAGCTCAAGTGATGAAGATGATTCTGTCAATCTTTGTCTTTCCGCCCATCAAAATAACAAAAAGAAAAAGGTACGACATGCCAAGTATGAAAAATCCTCTAAAATGTCTCATTTTGGATTGCAAACTGCTTTTAATACATTGCATTGTGAAGCAAAATAAGCCTTTAAAAGGCTTGCCTCAAATAACCAAATCTTTGTTCACCTAGAGCAAAAGATTCGTGATTTCAAAAAGAAACTAGAGGCATTGAAAGCATCCATACTGGAAAGTACAAAAGTAGGTTGTGAGGATCTAAGAAACAAAGTTGTTAACTTTGGGTGTGATACTTGTTACATTTGGCAAAATGAAGTTAGAAACCTAAATGCCAAACTTAACAAGGCTCTAGAGTCCAAAATTACTTTTGCCATTAATAAAGCTAATTTTAGAAAGAGTATGGTTAACCCATATAAAAAATACACATATGTTGTAAGAGATCATGATAGAAAAAGTAATTCAAAAGTTAATTTTTCTTGCTTGTATTGTTGCAAGAAAGGCCACACCATTGCTAAATGCCATTTTAGGAGATTTTTGGTTCCTAAAGGCATTTATCAATGGTTGCCTAAATGCGACCATTTTTTCACTCACAACTTAGGACCCAATAAGACATTGGGTACCTACTCTTGTTAATTGTTTTTCATAGGTACAACATCTTGAGATCACTGAGAGAAGATGGGTTCTCGATAGTGGCTGCTCAAGACACATGACAGGAGACATATCTCTCTTCATCGACTTCATGGAAAAAAAGAAGGGATATGTAACCTACGAAGACAAAATCCATGGTGCAATACTTGGAAAACATAGTGTAGGTAATCCCTCTTCCACTACTATCTCTGATGTATTGCTTGTCAAGGTCCTTAAACATAATCTCATTAGCATTAGCCAATTGTGCGACAAAGGATACAAAGTATCGTTTTCCAAACATTGTTGCCAAATTACGCATAATGATAAAATGAAGGATATGTTTAATGGTCTAAGAGTAAACAATGTCTATATGCTAGATTTGGATGAAGTATCTTTGACAAGTTATAAATGTCTCATGACAATGAGTGAGGAAAGCAAACAACGTTTAGCACATGTCAACTTTAACTTGCTAAACAAGGTAGTTTCAAAAGATCTAGTCATAGGTCTGCCCGAAATTAAGTTTAACAAGGATCACCTATGTGATGCTTGCCAAATGGGAAAGAAAATGAGGATCTCTTTTAAATCTAAAAACATCGTTTCAACTACGAGACCTCTTGAGCTTCTCTATATGGATTTATTTGGGCCATCTAGAATTAAAAGTCTAGGTGGTAACCATTACGGTTTTGTAACAGTTGATGATTTTTCTAGATTCTGTTGGACTATCTTCTTGGCTAGCAAGAGCGATACATTCGCGACCTTTGAAAGATTTGCTAAGCTTTATCAATATAAATTAAACACAAACATAATATCAATTAGGAGTGATCATGGAGGTGAGTTTGAAAACCATTTGTTTGAGGAATATTGCGGTAAACACGGTATTGATCATAACTTCTCCGCTCCGCATACCCCTCAACAAAATGGGGTTGTGGAGCGCAAAAATCGTATTTTGTAAGAGTTATGGAAAACCATGATCAATGAAAGTGCATTACCTAAATATTTTTGCGCTGACGCCATAAGTACGGCATGTTATGTATTGAATAGGGTGTTTATCCGCCCAATTCTATACAAAACACCGTATGAAGTTTTAAAAGGGCGCAAGCCAAATGTATCTCACCTACATGTCTTCGGTTGTAAGTGTTTCATGTTGAATAATGGAAAGGAAAGCTTAGGTAAATTTGACTCCAAGGCCGACGAAGGTATCTTCCTCGGATACTCTCTGTCAAGTAAAGCCTAAAGAATTTACAATAAGAGATTACTTACTGTTGAAGAGTCTGTACACGTAACATTTGATGAATCTTATCCGAGAGATGTCGGAAAAGGTAGTGTTGTTCATGGTGCAGGTATATCTTCGGAAGACATACTCAAAAGTGTCGAGTCGGGAATTGATCAACCAGACCTAGCCAATATTGAGGAGGAAAAAGATGACCGTCATGAAGAAACTGAGGTAGTTCATCCGTCTGGAAAAAATGATCTTCCTACAGCTTAGAAGTCTTTCAAAGACCATCCCATCGATAATATCCTCGGTGATATATCAAAGGGGGTGACGACTCGATCTAAGATAAGTAATTTCTGTTAACATTTTGCTTTCGTTTCTCAGATAGAACCTAAAAACCCGAAAGAAGCCTTACTCGATGAACATTGGTTCTTATCAATGCAATAGGAACTTAACCATTTCAAGAGAAATGAGGTTTGGGACCTTGTCCCTCCTCCGCGAGTTCATCGAGTAATTGGCACCCGATGAGTGTTTAGGAACAAACTGGACAAAAGCGGGGTAATAACTCGCAACAAGGCGCATTTAGTCATGCAAGGGTATAACCAAGAGGAAGGCATCAACTATAAGAAGACTTATGCGCCGGTTGCCCGACTTGAGGCTATACGCCTTTTACTTGCCTTCTCTTGTGCGAAAAATTTTAAGTTATTTCAAATGGATGTAAAAATGCATTTCTTAATGACTATATTAATGAAGAAGTTTATGTTGCCCAACCTCCGGGTTTTGAATCTCATGAATATCCTGATCATGTATACAAGTTAAAACGTTCCTTGTATGGACTCAAGCAATCCCCTCGGGCTTGGTATGAACGTCTAAGCAAGTTTATACTTGATCAAGGGTATTCAAGAGGCAAAGTCGACACAACCCTCTTCATTAAGCGTCAAGGAAAACACTTAATTTTGGTGCAAATTTATGTTGACGATATTATATTTGGATCAACTAACATGAATCTGATAAGAGAGTTTTCTAATCTAATGCAGGGAGAATTCGAGATGAGTATGATGGGGGAGCTCACATATTTTCTCGGATTACAAATAAAGCGGCTTGAAGAAGGAACTTTTGTGAGCCAGACGAAATATTGTCTTGAGCTTCTCAAGCGGTTTGACATGGCAAATTCCAAAGCCATTGACACACCAATGCCAACATGTGTAAATCTCAGTCGAGATGAAAGTGGTAAGGATGTAGAGGTAAAAAGATATCGAGGTATGATCGGCTCTCTTCTTTATCTTACAGCCTCTAGACCCAATATTATGTTTAGTGTTTGTATGTGCGCTAGATATCAATCCTCTCCTAAAGAATCCCATCTAAAAGTTGTTAAGCGCATATTTAGATACCTTTCTGGTACTCCAAAGTATGGGCTATGGTATTCTAAAGGAAACAATTGTTCCTTGGTTGGATTCTCGAATTCCGATTTTGCCGGGCGCAAATTGGATAGGAAAAGTACGAGTGGTACTTGTCACTTATTTTCAAACTCCTTGGTAAGTTGGCATAGCAAAAAGCAGGTTTTTGTTGCTTTGTCAACCGCCGAAGCGGAATACGTTGCCGCCGGTAGTTGTTGCGCTCAAGTCCTATGGCTTAAGCAACAACTGCTCGATTTTAATCTTAAACTTGAGTGTATTCCGATTTTTTGTGACAATACGAGTGCCATCAATCTTACCAAGAATCTCGTGATGTATTCACACACTAAACATATCGAAATTCGACACCATTTCCTTAGGGATCATGTGGAGAAAGGCGATGTGGTTTTTGAACATGTTGATACTAAGAATCAACTAGCTGATATTTTCACAAAACCTCTTGCTACTGAGCCTTTCTTTCACATCCGACAGGAACTAGGTATTCTCGATATTCCGGATCGTGTCTAGTCAAATTTCTTGCACATCATATATATTTATGTCTACATGTACTTTGATTTTTGGATATCTAACAATTGAAGATGTTGAAAGTATATGTGTGTGTTCATCTAGCTATATTTGGAATTGAGGTAATATCTTTCCTCACCTAACTCTCTCTCTCTCTCTCTCTCTCTCTCTCTCTCTCTCTCTCTCTCTCTCTCTCTCTCTCTCTCTCTCTCTCTCTCTCTCTCTCTCTCTCTCTCGATACTCATGTTCACAAAATGTATCAAATTATGTGTTCCATTTGTCATATATGTCGCATTATATGTATGTTACCTATTTGAATGCTTAAAGTATGGTTTGGCTGTTTATCTATGTCTTTATGTATGCCCATATGATCAAAAATATCAAATTTTACTAGTTTTAACTGCATGAGTCGACCTAAACAAGGTTCGGTCGACTGACATATATGTCTTCAAATTTGAAATTGATTCGGGTATGCTCAGGTCGACCTACCGGTCGACGCAAACCTTTTTTTTTGAACGTGTATTTTTGAACACAGTATGCATCGACGCATACACAAAGCGGTCGACGCATCGCGCGATGTTCTTCAAATTTTTTTTTGAAATTCGTTCAAAATTCCCTCTTAAATCACTTTTATGATTCACACTCATGTACATTATCACATTTGCATAGAAACTTGATCCTACATCATAGGCTTGTCTACTATTCTTCTCTTCCCAAAACCTAGAATCCACTTCAAAATGGGCAAAGTCATAAACACCTCTCCATCTTCAAAAATTATCTCCAACATTTGAAATCATCATCACTACATTTCCTCTTCTTCTCTTTGAAAGCAAAAAGAAAAACCATGGCTACTCGAAAAGTTACCAGTAAAAGATCCACAAGAGCTTCCTCCTCTACAGGACCTTCTTCTGCATCTCTTTCGGCAACTGCCGTCTCACTGGTTCCTCCTGAATTTGCCGAGAGCTTCGCCAAAAACTTCGGGAAACGGTTTGTGGAAAAGCAACATGCCTACTATCGACTCTCTGCTGAAAGAATGCACATTCCTCAAGAAATCAATCTTCTTGATTTTCAAGGGTTTAACAATTTTTTGGAGGGCAATATGAAGTACAATGAAGTACTTGTACGAATCTTCTACACTTATCTTCATGGTAAGTTTTAGGGTTATGGGTTTCAAACTGAGGTCGGAGATACAAAGGTTTTTGTTAATAATGTTGTCTGGAAGAAATTGTTTGATACGACTCCCGTGTCCGTTACGCCTAACGTTAAGGTCACTGATACACACACGGTTGAGGGCTACGAGTTCAAAGAAGCTTTGAACTCAATGCTGAAGAAGCCATATGCAGCTGATATTGTGGCAAGTGACTTATTTCTAAAAACTTTCACTACAGGTAAACTGAAACCTATGGATAGAATTTTGCAATGGATTGTGGCGCGCATTTTGCGGCCTAAGAAAGAAGGATTTTCTCGAGTTGATCAGGCCGAGGTCCATTTAATTTACATCTTGAAGAAAAGGATCAAAATTAGTTGGCCTCAATACATTGCTAGTAGGATGTATGCCCTCAGATATTCGGGTCGCGGTACCGCTCTTTCCTATGGTTCTTTCATTCAAGAGATTTTGAACAACGCTAAAGTCACAATTCTGGGGATTCCATATAGATTTCTCACTCCGGATCAAGAGTTATGTCAAAAGACTCTTACAATGATAGGTTATCTATGGATTCAGAAAGAAAATCGTTACCGATTCGTTGTTAAAGTAACCGCCTCTCGGTTGGAAGACTCCGATGGGAGTGATAAGAAAAATGAAGAAGACGAAGAAGAAGAAGATGAACAAAATGGACAAGGTGATAGAAAACCAATGGAAGTTGAAGACCACATAAATGTGAGTTGGGTTGACCAATCTCCTACCACAGATTATGGAAATGGTCAAGGTTGGGGCGAATGGCAAAATACCGATTGGACTTCGTTACGTGACAACTACCAGCCTCCATAGAATTCAGAGTATTAGGAAACTCTGCATTTGGGATATGAGGAGTCTCCACATTGGGGTCATGAGGAGCCTCCACAGCGGGGCTATGAGGAGCCTCCACACTTCACGAATCTGCCGCAATCATATTCTGACGAACTCCTCGAGATGATGAGGAGTATGCAATTAGAACATCATGCTTTCATCAATGCTCAGGATGAGCGTCTCTTACAACTTCAGAGTCACTATTAGATGCATATTGAAAACTTCAACACATTCTCCTCTAATGTCAATCAACGGTTCTATAGTATGGTGGAAACAACTGCAAATCAACACTGCGCTCTTGCCACAAGCTTCAATACCTTGAACCGAGCGGTTTTGGAGTTTAGTGAAAGGGCCGAGGCTCAAATACCACCGCCATATCCGTATCATGGGAGACGCCATCATGTTAGGGGGAGAAGACCATGACAGCTATGCATTATGCATAATTGCATTCCATCCTCTTGTTATGTTGTTATGAATCTTTTTCTATGTATTAGTACATTTCTCATGTGTAAATGTCTTGCATCATGAACCTATATTTCATTACTTGTTTGTAGTGTCTAGCAACAATTACTATTTTTGTCTATGTATGTTGCTAATTATCTCTTTGTTCCATGATCATTAACTTTGTCATGTGTGGATGATTGTTAATGTTTATCCTGTTGTGCATGTTTTGATATGAGCATCTATAATTTTTTTATCATTTCTTAACAAAAATTTCTTTCTTTTTGATGTTGTCAAAGGGGGAGAAAGTGTCAAGCTATTTAATAGAACCAAAAAGATCAAACGTGAAGACGTCACATTTAACACAAATGAGTAAGTGAGAATGAAGGCATCAAGCAAGGGGGAGGATAATGTCGGATATCATACAGACAGGTTTTATGTGTTTTGACATCATCAAAAAGAGGGAGTATGTGAGGGCAAAGCCTTAGATACTAGATATGCGTGTTTCGATGATGTCAAAACCTAGCCGCATGGAAGAATAGACATTTGGCGTTATCACCATGGTGCATAAGCATACCTTATTTCTCATGTTTATTTGCTTGCACTAAATATCTCGAGTACTGCATTTTGAGTTCTTAAAATACGCGTCATACGAGTTAAAGTCAATTGTTCTATCATAGGTTTCATCTAAGAGAATCAAAAATATGAATTTAGGAATTTTTTGAAGTTTCAAGTCTTTGAGTCGACCTAAACTCTGCTCCGGTTGACTCATGGAAAATGTCCTAGAAATGCATTTTCCTCGGGTTAGATATGGTCGACCTACCGTTCGACGCATACTGTTGTCATTTGCATTTGTCTAAAAATGCAGGTTTTGCGTCGATGCATGCCTTGTTCCAGTCGACATATAGTTGTGTGTTTTGCACAATATGTTGGCTCAGGTTAACTCAGGTCGACCCTGCACTCTGCATGGGTCGACCGCTCGCTATTATTTTTGAAAGTTGGTTTTATCAATTATAACAGTTTTGTCTGGTATAAGTATTTAGTTGCTCTATTCTTTTCATATCAATTGAATCAGTTAAAAAAACAAGAAAAGTGAAAGAGGTGTCAATTCAAGTTCTCATCATCTTCATCTTCTACATTTCATACCACAACAATCACACACAATAATCTTTCTTGTGCATTATGGATTTTCTAAGGTGATAACATTCGAAGCCGTTAATTGGGTAATCTGGTTCGGGTTGAGGAGTTGACAGGTTTTTATTCAATAAAACCTCTAGGGTTTTATCCTCCAAGATTCTCTGAATTTGGGGGTGTTTGGACGAGTCTTTTCAACACATATTTGGCCGAGTGAAGGTGATCGAGTAGCGGTGGGTTCCGTCGATATAGTAGTGGTAATCGGAGAATTGTGAAGGAGAGGTTCGGGTTCGACACGCGAGTGTTGAAGATCAGCCGGGCTGGGGTTTGAAAACGGAAGGTTGTTCAAACATAGAGTTGTAATCGGAGGTTCATACACAAGTTGTCGAAGGACTTGATTCAACTCGAATCAAGGGGCAAGAGGAGATAGCATCTATAATAACAAGGGAGTTTGTTTGTTTGATTGTTATTTAATTCTTGTATATATGATTCTACAACAGGTTAAATTTTTAATATAAGAGCTCAAATCTATTGTTAGAATTTAGGGCAGGCGTACCCCGAAGCGAGGACGACGGGGGAACTGCCTCAACAAATTCTTGTGCCTTTTAACTTTCGTTTTTACATTGCTTAATATTTGTGTGGTTATAGTGCAAACAATTATATCAAATTTAGGACTGTTTTGAGTAAGTGCTGAATCGATTTTGACTCTAGTACAATCGTTGATTGTACAGGGAAACTAGAGCAAATTACTCAAAGCGGAACTCACTTGTAGTGTTCTGCACTCCAAGTGTGTGATAAATTGTCTGAACGAAAAGCCTTGTGTGCTGTCTATTTATTATGGTAATATTTTAAGGCATTGGAACTAGTCATACCATATTGTGAGCTAAATCAAATTGAGAGTGTGACTAGTGTAGTGATTCTCATTACTCGTTATCCAATTCCATCGGCCAAAACGCATATCCGGTTTTCTAGTAACCGTTCGTTATAGGCGGTATTTTTCCACGACCGCTTCCGCAAATTAAAAAAAAATTTAAAACCATTTTTATTTGTAGCGCCGACTAATTATTTAACAAGGGATCTATTCAACCCCCCCCCCCCCCTTCTAGATCCGTGCCATCGTCTAACAATTCCCCCCGCTTGATCCCTGATTTCCTTTTAGGTCGATCAGCTTAGGTTATCCTCCTTATATCTTAAGATATATTCTCTTAAGTTTTCAACTTAGACAACTTACAAATTAAATC
This sequence comes from Lathyrus sativus, assembly GCA_963859935.3. NCBI lineage: Eukaryota > Viridiplantae > Streptophyta > Magnoliopsida > Fabales > Fabaceae > Lathyrus > Lathyrus sativus. The sequence continues at coordinate 172,759,077 of OZ012736.1, forward strand.
CCATTCTCCCACAAGAGAATTAGACATGATTCATCTATGTAGTCGAGATATAATTCTCCTACCCCATAACGTAATCGAGAAAGATATAAAATCTTTTTCACTTGAAAGAGGTATATGGCATACTCGTCAATTAAATACGAGTTGGAGCCCTTCTCTCAATGCGATGCAAAGACCGTCTTTCGCATGCTTGTGGTGGTTTAAGTCGAGTATTCTCCTTAAGATGACGGCTTGTCTCTTCTCCTAGAATCAATCAACAAACCTTCCCCCCTAGAACCTTGACCATATTCAAGAGTTCCTCATCCCTTTAGGGGAACTACGAATGCTCTGATTCCATTCCCGTCATGATACATAGGTACAAGATGCGATTTCTTGGTGAGCATAGTTAGAAATAAACCCCTAGGTCACCCTTAGCAAAAAACAGTAACATAATAAAACAAGAGGTTCCTGTAGAGTACTACAGATGTTTAGGATGCTAACACATTCCTTAAGTTTAACCAACCCCCAAACCTTAGACTCTCTAACTTTGCATTACATTGCATACTCATTGGTTATTCGATCTTTCTCCCTTCCCTTGTACAAATTAAAGTCTGGTGGTGAATAATGACTTGCGATTCAAGTTAATCAATAGCTTGACATCCAATTTTCACCATAATAGTTAGTTTATTTGAGTCAAGCGAACAAGTAGAGTGGAACACAATGAACATAAAAGAAGTGACCCATTTTCATGTGATTTGAGTCAAGTTATAATTATAATTCAAATCATGAATGGTCATGATTCGAGTCATGTAGAAATCGTGTTTCGAATCGAATTGGACATCACCCAATAGGAAACTGTGTGATTCGAGTCAGGTGGACATGGTGATTCAAATCAATATGGGCAGTGGCTAACAAAAGCTTGTGTGATTCGAATCATATGTAAACTGCGAATCGAGTCACAAACACAAAAATTCTCATGTTTTCCCCTATTTGATTTGATTCGGGTCTTGGTTTATGTGTGATTCGAGTCACACGCATGAAATCTCAATTTTTCAACCTTTTTAAAATAGTTTGAGATTCCACTTGCCACATAACTTGAACCAACATCAAATATGTATATAGTTCCATTAACTAAACCAGTTGACTTAAAACATAATGATCTCACACAAATGTAAACACTTAAATTATGCACGCAAAAACGAATAGATTCAAAACTTAATCCGAAGATGTAAAATTGAGGAGGTGACTGAATAAACATTAATAATAAAATGTGGCTTAAGAGACAAGCAACAAAATTGTATTGGGTTCTCCCCCTTAATGTATTAGAGACATGAAACATCGGTCTCCTACATTTTTATTCTTAGCAAGATTTCACTTGGAATTGAGTCGACTTTAAGCTAGAGAAAAGTGTGATCAATGCTTTCCTTCAATTGCTTATGCTCCTCCTAAACAATTACACACACAACAACAACATAAAACACATAAAAAAATCTAGACTCACATTACAACTTCTCCCCCTTTGACAAGATCAAAAGGAGATAGATGGTAATGAGTTTAAACGCCAAATAACCAACAACGGGAAAAAAATTCTAGATGAAAACATCAGCTAAATTTCAAAGAAGAATATACAACATAATACATAAGATATAGAACACGAAGACAGACATGATACATTGACAAATACGCAAATAGACATGCAACAATATCTCAGCAGAAAATAAGTGATCAAAACTACTATGAATGGAATATTAAATAATGAATGAACAAGTGTATGAATGCTCAAATGCACAAAAATAACAGCACATGTTTAAAAAGATTTTAAATTCATAGATAGATGGTAATGAGTTTAAACTCCATATAACCAACAACAGAAGAAAAAAAATCCAAATGAAAACATGAGCTAAATTGCTAAGAAGAATATACAACATTAGACAACAGATATAAAACAAGAAGATAGATATGCACATGAAATAGATGTGAATGAGTCTAAATGCGAAATAACCAACAATAGAAAATATCCAGATGAAAACATGAGCTGAATTTCTAAGAAGAATATACAACACAATGCATTGGATAAAAAACACAAAGATAGACATGATACAAGTGACAAATACCCAAATAGACATCCAACAATATATCAACAAATAATAAGCGATCAAAACTACTATGAATGGAATACTAAATAATGAATGAACAAGTGTACAAATGCTCAAATGTACAAAAATAATAGCACACGTTTAAAAATATTTTAAATTCAAAGATAGATGCTAATGAGTTTAAACGTCAAATAATCAACAATAGAAAAAAAAATCCATATGAAAACATGAGCTAAATTTCTAAGAAGAATATTCAACATCAGACATCGGATATAAAATACAAAGATAGACATGCTACATGTGACAAATATGCAAATAGACATGCAAGAATATATCAACAAAAAATAAGTGATCAAAACTACTATGAATGGAATATTAAATAATGAATGAACAAGTGTATGAGTGCTAAAATGCACATAAAAAACAACACACATTTAAAAAGGTTTTAAATTCAAAGATGAAAAATTATACGCATGCTAGAAATGAATGAGTAAAATAAAAAATGTAATAAGAAAACCAATGAACATATTTAGAACAAACATACACACAATGGTATAACCAAATATAAGAGTTAAGAAACATACCAATGGAGCTAGTAAGACTATGCTTTGTTACAAGAGAGTGTTAGTGAATAACAAAATACAAATAGAAAAAGAAACTAAACAGAAATCAAAATATATTTAAAGCACGAGGAATCTAAGATTCACAAGTCCATACGAATCTGGTAAAAAGGTTATGATGATAACAGTTTTGTAAAAATGTCAACAACTTTATTTTTTGAATCAACGTATTCAAAAATAACATCCCATTTTCAAAATGATCCTTAAAAAATGGTGTTGGATTTCTATATGTTTAGGTAGTGAGTGGAGTACTAGATTCTTAATGAGGCTAATCGCGCTATTGTTATTGTACTTGATTAGAATGTAGCCAATTTTTAAATCATAATCTAGAAATTGTTTCTTTAGAACATTATGTTACTTCTTATTGTGCCAAAAAACTAAACAATTTCAAAATAGGTGACAAGTACTACTACTGGTTTTCCACCTGAATTGCACCCTGCAAAATCAAAATCATAAAAACCTACTAAGATACATGCGCTACCTTTGGGAAACCAAACACCGTGTTGCGAGGTTCTGTTAAGATACCTAAAAATTCTTTTTGCAATCTTAAAGTGTGATTCCTGTTATACCCCAAATTTTGACCATTAGATCTTCATCATTATTCTAGGAGCATCATCATTTTCTTACCTAACCTTAACCTGTTTCAAGTTTATCTTTGTCAAGATGCAGATGAATTAGGGTTCCATACAGTCAGGAATCGAGGTTTCGATGGTTTGATCAGTCAATGTTTTGGATTAATTCTCCATGAAACAAGTCTCTAGACCAACAAAGATACTACATGGGATCAATTATGAATCCAATTTGAGGTTGTCACCCAAAGAAGAAGAGTAGTGCAGTCCAGGACTCCCGATTAGGGTTTCTGATTAGGAAAAGTCAACTCTGGTTTGTCTTTTGATTCAAAAGGCATTCCAATGATGGAATCATGTCCCGTGAAGCCTATATGACTTAGTGAAGTCCACCCAAGAAGTTACAAGACCTCAGAAGACCCAAAACACCAACAGTCGATTATGAGATTTTCGATCGATCAGTTCGTTTGACTAAAAAGTCAACTCATTTACCAAAAGGGTTTTTGCCTCAAAATTGAAAGAAAATATGTTCCTAATATCATATTACATCTAGTAATGAAGTTTTGTGACCATTGGATCAAGGATTGAGGAGTAATCGGAAAAGTCGGGAATTAGGATTTTGAAAGGGACAAGAACATAACTTCCTAACCACACATCCAAATGAGGTGATTCAAAGCTTGTTGGAAAGGTCTTGGAAAGCCTTACAAAAGTGTAAAGGTGACCTATGTGCAAAAAATGAATGGATTTGGAGTTATAGCCAAAATCATCAAAGAAGAGAAAAACACTTAGTGAAATTCTAAGTTTTGGCACTTTTAAGACATGTTTTCAGCCAACTTCAAGAGGTTTTTTGACCTAGTTCCACTTGGAATTTGAAAATCCCAAAACAATGAAAGTTTTAGATCATAATGAGGGCTTTTCAAAAATCACAAGAACTCCTCCATAGCCCTTGTGAGCTGAGAGTTTCGAAGGAGACAAGTTGGGCCTAAACACTTGATTGTCACCATGTCTAAATTCATCACAGCCTTACTTTCCAACTATCCACTTGATTCCTAACCATGGATTAACATATGATATGATATTGTATAGTGTATAATGAACTAGATCAGATAAATCTTCAAGCAAATCCAAAGTATTGTTCAAAGGACCATAGTTTAATGAAGAAAAGTACAAAAGTACACTAGGAGAGAGATGATTTATGGTTGCAGCATGGGAGGTCTGTCCTTGATACCTCTTTAGTCACTTCTTACAGCTCAAAATCAGCTGGTTTTAAAGTCTAAAGACCCTTGAAAACATGCACCATTTGCAGAGAAAAGTCACACTTGGATTTACTAAGATCTTTCATGCCAACTTGAAACCAGAAATGCCAAGTCTGCCTTCACTTTTATTTTGCCTATAAATAGAGGTTTCCTCTATGATAATACACACACCAGAGCACTCTAAATCCTAAGATAAAACCAAGCTATCTCATCTTGCCTTTCTTTACTTGTAAGTGAAGAAAAAGCCATCCAAAACACCAAAAAACTGCCTTGTTCAAATTTCACACCATCATTTTCTCCAACCATTCAATCACCCTAAAACTCATCCACACAATCTTAAAATCATTATTATAAGGTGTTCCAACCATTAGTTTGGCCAAAAGTGCCATAATACTAAAAGTCAACCTATCACACCCTAAAGTTTGACTTTTCTGGATAAGATGATAAAACTCACTGCCTAGAACAGTTTAGACCCCTTTGACACCTTGAACACCATACATTTATGTTGTACCAACTGTCCAAGTCTTTGAAAAACATCTAGAATATCATTTGCTAGGACTATCATCAAGAATCACTCATTACTTCAAGAAGAAGTAATCAAAGCGTGCATCAAGGGAGGGACATCTTGCTCAATCAAAGTTGTCAGCTCACTTTGGAGGTCTACAAGAGGTAGGTGATTTCAAACCCTCTCATTGATATGCATTGGTTACAAATATTGATCATATGCTGAATTTGATTTATGTTTGCTTGATGAGTTGTAACTCTCATGTAAAAATATGATTGATCTTGTTTATTTGAATTATCATGTGAAGTTTGCATCTGTTTTGTTGAACTTTGTTTTGATTTGTTATACTTGTTGTCATGAGGTTGTGACCTTTCATTTGAAGTATGTAATGAGTTGGTTGTTGGATGTATTAACATTGTCATGTTTAAAGTTGCAATGGTTTAGTTGGAGCTGTCTTTGATTTGAGTTTGTTAACTCATGTTTGTTGTCTTAGAGTAATAACTTTTATTTGAAGCATGCTTGAATGGATGTTGGAATTGTTATGTCCAAAAACTTATTGTTGCTTCTGTTTAGATGTTGTGCTAAAAGTTTTGTTAACTATGTTTAGGCATACTAGCTTGTAAGCTGCTGTCTAGATCAATTTGAATGTAAATATGTGTTTTGTCTTTGTGAAGGCACTGTTGTTAGAATTCATCATAAATGTTGTTGAAAAATGTAATGCATTGATCTGTGATGATTGACATGGTTATGTTAAGATTATGTCTATTGCTGTTAAGACTTGGTTCTCATGCTAAAACCTTTTTGTGTTTGTTATCATGGAGTTGTAACTTTCATTTGAAGCAACATAGTGAATTGATGTTTGGATGTTAGTAGTATTATGTCAAGCCTGCTATTTGTTTCTGTTTGAAACTGATTGTGGATGTTTTGTTGTAACATTGTTAATCATGTTTAGGCATACAAATATATAGTTTGTTTAAGATCAAGCTGAGTTTGGTGTCGAAATTCTCTATATGTTAAACTGCTTTTGAAGGCATTGCTGATATAGGAATCCATGTGTGTTTACTGTTGTTGGCATTGTCATGTCAAGCTTGCTGTCATTTTCTGTTTGAGGTTTGTTAACCTCTTGTACTGTCAAACTTCACTTGAATTTTAAAAACCCTTGCTTGTTTGAGTTTAGGTCATGCTGAATTTCAAAATTTAATGGACATTGGTGATGTTGTATGTTGAATTGATTACATTACTTGTTGTTTGAAGTTAGTCAACTTTTTATGCTATCAAACTCATGTGAGATTTCTTGCAATCTATGTGTGTGTGAAGTTCATGACATAATGCAGTATTGGATTAATAAACATGTATTGTCATGAATCATGTTTTAACATTGGTTATACAAAGTTGTTTTTCAAAAGCTATTTCAATACTTGCAACATGATGGTCATCTGTTGACTCAGTGAGAATTTGAGCCATATATTTGGGCATACTTCATCAAAAACATGTTTAGAGTTTGTGCAAATTGATTTCATCGTGCAAGCACCTCTATTTTAAGTCATGACCTTGAAAATACATTTTCAAACCTCCATTTGCATTTATCTTCGAATTTTACTATGTGTACTTTGTTTTGAAAAATAAATGTTACCATCATGTTCCTCATCAAAAAACAAGCGAGTTAGAATCAAGTTTCATTAAATTTGATGATGTTTTGGTTGAGTTTGAGTGGAAACCCTTTTCATGTTTTGCTTGCTTTGTTTTGGCCCAGAATATTTGACTTGGAAGGGTTATGTATTATTGGGGTGGCTTGATACAATGGATGTATCGCCACCCGGTGGTTATGCCTTGCGTATTCATGTGCCTTCTATCCTAGTCGTCCTGAGTTCGATCCGTGAGAGACAACTCTTTTGGTCTTTTTTTATCCTATTTTCATATTTTATGTCTTTTTCCATTAATGTTCACGTGTGCGCTTTGGTTGATATGGTAGAGGTTTTAATCTATAACCCACAAGACACAGGTTCAACCCTTGGTGTGGACACTCCCTTCTTTTTTATTACTAATTTCTTTGATTTTTCTTCAAATTTCAAATTAGTATAACTTAGTCATTCCTTATCATTTTTAAATGATTCTTTTTGCAAATGTCTCTTAATCTTGCATATTTTCACATAATAATTAAAGAATTCAAGGATTAATATTCTAGAAACACTTTATGTCATGTGAAAGTCTTGCACTATTTTAGGGGTTTTACCCTCCTTTCCTTCAATCTTTTTCAAAACTTCTTTGATTCAACTTCTTGAGTTTGATTTGCACTAGATGTGAACTTTGTTTGTCAGCTATTTTATGTGTGTTGAATATGTTGCTTGAATAAAAACCTATTGACATTCGAAGCCTTACTTGTAAGCATCTGTTTGATTATCATTGTGAACCATGTTTGAGGACCACATCATCTCTAGATGTTGTAACTTCTTGAGTACCCTTTTCATGTCTTCCCTCACCCCTCTGGAAGTCTTGTTAGAACTTTAGTATGATAGGATTTGTTTCATTTATAGTTGTTACCTTAAACTTATGAATTTCCCTATGAAACTTTGAGTTTCTCACTTGATCTGTTGTAACACTTCTTGTATGCTTACTTGTACTTGATCATCATCAATGCATGATTTGTTAATCTCTTGTTGTTACATTTGACATCTTTTGAACATTATGACATAATTGCCTCAAGCTGTTACTTGCTTGCATTTAAACTTGCTTACATTTAAACTTGTTTGAATTACATGTTGTTGTTTATCTTGATGGTTGTCCCCTAATTTCTCTTCATCTTTGTTAAGATGCTTCAAGTTGGTTTTTACCTTGTATGTTTGGTATTGTAAGAACCTCTATTATGTTCCCTCTATAGATATTGTATATCTTTGTGTTGTATGGTTATAACCACCTTAACTTGATTGTAATGTTTGCTTGATGTTTTCACATACTTGCATCTCTTCCTTGGTTGTTACCATACTTTTTATATGTTCATCATGTTTGAATGAATGCTTATGTATGCTTTTAGCTTTGTTAAGTTATTCCCCAAGTGATGGAACTTCTTAGTTCTCATCCAGTTGCCTCATCTTTTCCCATTCCAAAGGAAAGTCACTCTATTGAACCTTGGGTTCATAGACAGCTCAATGCCCTCCCCTTGACTTTGTTAAGTCATCTTTGAACCATAGCTTAGTTAAGTTAGAACCTATATCCATTAGACTTTGCTTTAAGTCTAAAAGACCTAACCCTTGTTAATAGTATTCCTTAACTAGAACCTTAAGATAGAGTTAGTTAACTCCATGTAAGAATCATGGTGATGATTACTTATTTCCCCCTTTGGCTTTTGATAAAGTCAACCTTGAGTGTAAAACTTAGAATAGAGAGTTTTGTTAAACTCTATACAAACCCTGTTATGTTTCTTCCCCTAGAGTCTTGAACATAGTCAATTACTCCTCTATCCTCAGTGAGGTGAACTACGATTGCTCTGATTCTATCCTAGTTAGGATACGTAGGCAAAGAATGCGATATCTTTGTGAGCAAACTTAGAAACTATCCTTAGGTCTTTACCTACAACTTAACCTTCTACCCAATTCCAAACCATAGCAACCATTTAGTAAGTATAGCATACAAATAAACAAAAGGTTCCTGTAGAGTACTACAGATGTTTAGGATGTAAAATACCTACCCTAGGCATAACCAACCCCCGGTCCCCGATCTCTTAGCGTTGTTGCTACATCGCGCAAAAGGTTTTTCTTTCTTTAAACTTTCCTTTGGATATATTAAAGTCCGATTGTGAATTTTAAGAATTAAGATTCAAGTTAATCAATAGCTTGGTATCACAATTCTCACCGCAACAATTCCCTTGGTGACACTTGATATTTGGAACACATACACACATTAAACATAACATACGACATATTGTCGCAACTGCAAAAAGGGCCGGCGGAAAACAAACAGAAGAGTCGCCACCGAATATTATTTATCCCAAAGAGAGGGAAAGGAAACGATCGAAGAAAACCTAAAAGAACGGGAGAAGACAAGGCCATCGCAAGGGGAAGGTATGAGCACCCCTCACGCACGTTGTACTCAACGGGATCCATGTTTATTATTTATAAAAAGGGAAAGTTATCTAAACCGGGGAAAGGAAAAGAAGAGACTCGATAGGACATCGCCACCCTATGCCTACGTATTCCCTAGTACAATGGGAAAGGCACAGTCAACGTAGTTCGGGAAACTAAGGGTGATGGGGGGAAGTTGCTAGCCAAGACATCACCGTCTTGTACCTACGTATCCTCATTTGGTATGAGAAATCAGAGAAAACGTAGTTCAGGAAACTAAACCATAGGTTGGTTAAGTGTTTTTTATGAGTGACGTTATGTTCCCATTTCAACAGTTAGGGACGATGCATGTTTGCTATAGAACGGAAAAACAACGTACTCTTTTCTAGGTTCGTGAATTTAATTTTTGGGTTCATGAATTTAATTTTTGTTGTGTTGGTCATGCTCATGAATTTAATTTTTGTTGTGTTGGTCATGCTCATGTCTAACTGTATTATGAATTCTCGTTTGATTTTCATGAGATTTTAGTTCGTATCTGTGATTTTGAACCGCATAAACCTGAGCGAAGGATATGGTCGAATAATGATGTTTGTTATTTTGGCTGTAGTTTAACTTTGGTGTTGTTTTAAAGGTTCTGCTATGAAGATTTTAGTGGACAAGCATTGATTCTTTTACGCTGTTCTGTCCGTAGCATAGTCGGTTTCCGAATAGGCTGTCAGTTGCGTTGCGTGGACATTAGATCGTTGCGGTTTCCGTCTCGGTAGAAGCTTAATTCTGAACTGATATTCTGCTATGAATTTGATGTTATTTCTGCTGACTTTGTCTTGGTCTGGTATTGAAGTTCTGGTACAATATAAACATGTTGTTGTATAGATTAATGGTTTTTCTTTTATTAAAATTATAGCTTCTATGTATGCTCTGTTTTATTGATTCAAAGCATATTTGTGGTTCAACTCTGTACCATGAGTATTGAATTTCGATTGTGCTACATGTTGCTGGTGATACTGTGATTTTATTCCCAAATTGTGTCAGTAAGATTAAATACTTTTTCCTGGGTTCAAAGTTTATGTTGAAAGCCATATATTACGGTTGGCTTATCGGCATTTGTGTTAAGAAAGTGTGCTAGTTTTGATCATAGTGTAAGTACTCATGTTACTGATGTTTATTCCATTACTCTCATGTTGTTTGTTAAATTTTGGCAGAATAAATCATGGTAATCACTGCTGTTTATTGATTTATTTATTTCTGCGAAACACGGGCGGATTTGCTCCGTACTTTACTTGAACTCGTGGTCGTCATTTATCTTTTGTGAAATCTTGTCGATTTAAGTTTATTGCAATAATATTTTGGTGTCCATAGTGTCTATGGCATTTGTGTTAGTGGTGCGGTGATTCGGTTTCACTGGTATTTAAGTATATTACACAATATGAACCTTTGGAACATCAGTAGTAATGAGGTTTTGAGATGCTTGTGCAAGCTTAGTTATTTTTGAATGATTGGTGGATTTTGTCTCATTGTAGCACATTGTAAACCTTATATCAATAGATAGCAACTTTTGTTCAAAATAATGAAGGAGATTATCGGTATGGGATGTCTTTAATGCTTTGAGAGTTTAGGTTTTTTGGGGTGCAGATTGATTAAGCCATTAACTTCTAACTCTACAAGTTGCTTATTTTGGTCCATTATTCGGTAAATGTTATAATTCTGACTTGCATTCTTATCTGCGGTTTGACAAAATTCATGTCGATTACGCCATAATCTTTCAATACAACAGTTTCGTATATTTTGCTAGATTGCGTATGACATTTCCACTATATTGCCATCACGCATAAGTCAATGTCAAATTTTTTTCATTTTTATTCCAAGTTTGTTACTCTCATCAAATTCTCCTTTTGAATTGAGTTTTCATTAGTTGAGTTTTTATATGTATAATTTTTTTTGAGTAATTATTTTCAAAATATGAGTAATATTTTATTTTTAAAAATTCTATTTCAATTTATTTTTAACATTAAAATTATTTTCTTACTAAAATTGCAAAAAAATGAACTTTTAAGATCTAACATCTTTTGAGTTCTTGAATAATCACTATTGGGACGTATGCCTTGGGTAGTGACATTCGACTTTTCGTTTCAAAATACACCTTTTAATTATTTAGACAAGGAAATATCATTGGAGTCTAGCATTCTACATGATACTTTCGTTGTTTATTCAAACAATATTTCATAAATTTAATCAAAATCATTTTTCCATTTATTAAGTAGTTTATTTTATAAGACAATTTCAAAATAGATTTCCTTTAAAAAAGAAAAAAACTTTGAAGCAATAATATTTCTTAAGCATGTTTAATCAAATCGTTTTTAGTTAAATTACAAAAAATTAAACTCTTGAAGTCTAGCTCTTCTTGAGTTTTCGAATGGATATTATTGAGGTGTACACCTTAAGTAATTTATTGTTCAACTTTTCGCTCTTTAAACATACTCTTTTTGGACAAAGAAGTATCATAGGAATCTAGTATTCCATGTGATATTTCCGTTGTTCATCCAAATATAAATCGAATGAAAAAGATGTTGTCGAGATCTAGCATCACGATAATACTTTGATTAATTGGTTGTGAGGCCGACGTCTCATTTACCAAATAATCGTCATTTTCAAATACAATCTCGTATTCTCACCTCTCATACCACAACCCCTTTTCATACCCTCGATTCAATTCTTCAACATATCTTTCTCGATTAAAACCTCGAAAGAAGGAGGTTCTTGGGATCTAGCATTCCTTGAATTTTCGAGTGAATAATTCTTGAGGCACGCCCTTGAGTTATTATTCACTCAACCTTTCGACTTTTCTTCAAACTCAAACATTTTTCAAACGTTCTCCTAAGTCGAATGCTCGTACGCATTCGCAACCCACATTTTGTACACACGTTCACAACTCATCGTGGTTTCGATATTGAAGGCACCCTTAGGGACCAATATCGTTTCTCACAATCTAACCCTTGACACGTCGTCAAGTCAGTTCCATCTTCAATCAAAATCCTCGACACGTCGTCGAGCCGTTTCCAAACCAACTTCCTTTTTGCCTCACATTCCGTTTTCGATTCAATCTTTTCACTAACTTTTTTTAACCTTAAGAAAGAGGGGTATTCTTAGAATCTATCATTCTTTGAATATTCGAATGATTAACTCTCGAGGCATGCCCTTGAGTTTTTATTAGTTCATTCTTTCGTTTCCAAAACATCCAATCCTTTATCTCCAACTCTTTTCAACCCAATTTCCAAAAGAATTGAGTTCTTGGGATCTTGCATTCCTTGAATTCTTGAGTGACAAGCTCTTGAGGCACGCTCTTGGGTTGCTTGTCAATCACTCTTTCGTTTCTCAAACTCAACTTCAACCCTTTTTGAACCTTTTTCTTTTCGTGATTGTTACCACGAACTACGACTGCTTTGATTCTTTATTCATTCTTGAATATAAGATACGTAGGCACAAGATTGCGATGATCTTGTTGAGCACACTTCTATCCATCTTCCATTTCCCCCATCCTTTCCCGTAGTCGAACTACGAGGCTCTGATTTCTCATTCTCGTCCGAATGAGTATACGTAGGCACAAGGGCCCCAATCCTTGGCGAGCACCCTATCCTCTAAGCACCCCTTTCCCCCTTTGCGTCTTTAACCTTTTAACCTACCAATTCACCTTAAACATCAAGAAGAAAAACAACCAAATCTAGACAACACTCTCTTCAAATACCCTAAGAGGTTCCCGTTGAGTACAATGGACATGAGGGGTGCTAATACCTTCCCTTCACGTAACCGACTCCTGTAACACCCCACTTCCCAAAACAAATAAAATATGAATAACATAATAAAAATCAGAGTTTCCTTCCCAAGTGGGATATCACATAAAAATCACGTTTCCTTATAAAAAAGGTTTTTCTCCAAATACAGCGGAATATTTAAATAATACAATTAAATAAAAATTTTGATACGTTCGCAGGAAAAAATAGGAGTTCAACATGAAACAATAAAAATGCCCAAGTCCCGTGCTACGTATCAGAGCATCCTAGACTCGACAGTCACACCAATATCCAAGCTAGCTAAGCACCTGGATTATCTGTACTTCCGAAGAAGCACAGACCACAACAACAACAAGGGGTGAGAAATCATGATCAAAAATATAATGGTAATGTAATACATGTAATAAGGCAGTAAAACACACCAACACATCAATTATTCACCCCAACAACACCATATAACGAACCTACTGTTCAAATTACAATATAACATATTATAATGCAATTATGCAACTCAACACCATGCATGCGGTACCGACTCATTGGTTCATTCAATCGAACCTGGATAGATCACTTACGCTCCTCCTGAGACATGATCTATCCCCCACCATTCTCCACAAAGGAGTACGGATGAATCACTTACGCTCCTCCTGAGACATGATTCATCCCACCAAAACACCATGATATGCAAGACACCAATGCATAATTATTATATTCTGGCACGCTAAGTGCACACGATCCTCCTGATCATATCATCATACAACAATGCATATGTATAGATATATTACACCAACACCATATAAATCAATCAGATAGTAAACGAATTCATACTATCACACCGGATATAACTACGTCCCCCCCCCCACTCGGGGATACACGATCCTACTGATCACTACACACATATACATTACTAATTGCTCACCAACAATATTAAGGGAAACGCGTACTATCCCCAAGTACACAAGTTATATCCCATACTCATCATTTTCACACTACAGCAAGGCTAGAAGGATCACACGAGACCAATTCAGACATCTCACCAAAAGTCTCTGAGGTTACTCAGAACCTCCCTAAACCAACACCTCAGCCTATACACAAAAATCAATAATTCATCAACATCAATCCACAATCACAAACATGCCAATAGATATTATACTTACCAATTATCCTATAATTTCTACTCTAGAACCGACATTACGGTACATTACCGACATTTCAGAGTCACTCTGAATCTCACCAAGGTCCTAACCATAGTCATTAACGACGCTATAGGGAAACAACACATAACTTTTCCCAAAGCTATAATCACGGTCATTGCCAACACTACGGTAACAACACATAATCTCATCAGCTTTATATTCCTAGTTACTATCAACACTAGAGTAACATCAACAATCCAACAAAATGGATCAATACTACAGTAACATCATCACCATATATATATATACCCCAAAATGCATCATCAGCATTCATCAATCCCCCAACATCAACAATAATCATAGCATGCCAATATAAAACTTTATATAACGATAAATTCCTACGGGGTTAAGGAATCCCCTCTACCCTATACATGTATAAACCATTCCCAATCAAATTTCTCCCCCCTTACCTTGACAATTGGTCGATCGATAGAATTCCTCCTAGAATTGGTCTCTTGGCCTTCTCCTTCCTCTTCCGTTCTTCGTTCCCTTTTTCCTTCGTTCTTTTTCACTTTCCTCGTTCTTTCCTCTTCTCTCTTTCTATCGCTCTTTTTTCTCAATTTTCTAAAATGTATCGTAACTCTCCTAACCCCTCATATTCTATTTCCCTTTTTAATTATTCTAATCCCAATAATAATAACTAATAAAATAATATAATATTAATAATCTTAATAATAATAATAATACTAATATAATCTTACTAATATTAATAATACCACATATTAATAATAATAATAATAATAATAATAATAATATTAATAATTCTAATAATAATAATAATGATAATAATAATAATAATCTTAATAATAATAATACTATTAATAATAACAATAATAATAATATTATTATCTCTCCAATAATCATAATAATACTTTTAATAATAATAATAATAACACTAATAATAATAATAGTAATAATAATAATAATAATAATACTATTATTATTATCACACCAATATCCCACGCCTATGGTAATGCCTTTCCTCTCCATTCCAACTTTTCTAATATCTCCTTGCTACCCCTTCATATTTCCTTCCTCACGGTTTCTATCGTGACTTTTCATATTTCCATTCTAACTTCCCAATAACCCTTTCACCTCTTATTTTACTTATTCCAACCACTAATATTCCCAATAATAATTCTAATAATAATAATTATAATAATCATTATAATAATAATAATAATATAATATAATATAATACTATTATAATATTATAGTAATATTCAACATAATAATAATAATAGTGATACACCCAACAATAATTATAATTATAATAATAATAATATTATCACACCAATAATAATAATAATATTAATAAAAATAATATAATAATAATATAATAATACTAATATTATTATTTCACCAAAATAATAATAATATTAATAATAGTAACAAATATAATAAATATAATAATAATAATAACACCCCCACCAATGTTACTATTATTTTTATATTACTATATTTCACACCAAAATATCACCAATAGTCCTCCCACATTAGGGACACCCACCAAACATCATCAAATACACCCCCACCAAAGGGCACACCAACATATAATTTTTAAAATAATAATAAAGTGACTAAATAATTAAAATGGGTGTTACAACTCTCCCCCACTTTAATTATTTTCGTCCTCGAAAATTACCTGATGGAAATAGCTCCGGATACGCTTCTCGCATCCTGCTTTCCAACTCCCAGGTCACACTGCCTCCTGCAGCACCTCCCCAAGCTACCTTCACCAAAGGTATCTCTTTCCCTCGGAGTTGTTTCATCTTACGGTCCTCGATCCTCAACGGCATCGTCTCAATAGTAAGATTCTCCCGAACCTGAACATCATCTCTCTGAATCACATGAGATGGATCAGAAACATATTTTCGCAATTGCGACACATGAAACACATCATGTAGATTCGACAACTCCGGCGGCAACGCCACCCTATAGGCCACAGCACCAACTCTTTGCAAAATTTCATAAGGTCCAATAAACTTAGGATCCAGCTTCTTGGACTTCAACGCCCGACCCACACCAGTCATCGGGTTAACTCTTAGGAATACGTGATCACCTACACAGAATTCCAACTCTTTCCTCCGATTATCATGATAACTCTTCTGCCTACTCTGAGACACTTTCATTTTCTCACGAATCATCTGAATCGTCTCAGTAGTCTGCTGAACAATTTCTGGTCCAAGCACCACACTCTCACCGGTCTCATACCAACACAGAGGAGTCCTACACCTCCTCCCATACAAAGCTTCAAAGGGTGCCATTCCAATACTCGAATGGTAACTATTATTGTACGTGAATTCAATCAATGATAAATGAGTGTCCCACGCACCACCCTTTTCCAATACACAAGCTCTTAATAAATCCTCAAGCGACTGAATAGTCCTTTCCGATTGACCATCAGTTTGTGGATGATAAGCTGAACTTAATTTCAACTTAGTACCCAAAGCTTCTTGCAAGCTCTTCCAAAATTCTGAAGTAAACCTCGGATCTCTATCCGACACAATACTGGACGGAACACCATGTAACTTCACAATTACCCGAATATAAATCTCCGCCAGCTTCATCAACGGAAAACTAATATTAATTGGCACAAAGTGTGCAGACTTCGTTAACCGATCCACAATCACCCATATAGCATCAAAACCTCTCGCCGTATTTGGCAATCCTGTAACAAAGTCCATAGAAATGCAATCCCATTTCCAAACCGGAATTTCCAACGGTTGCATAAATCCAGAAGGTCTCTGGTGTTCTACCTTCGATTTCTGACACGTCAAACAGGCATAAACAAATTGAGCAATGTCTCTTTTCATACCAGACCACCAAAATAATTTCTTTAAATCATGATACATCTTCGTAGCTCCGGGATGAATACTCAGATTACTACGGTGTCCTTCACTCAAAATCAGCTTTTTCAGTTCCTCATCATCTGGTACACAAATCCTGCCTCTAAATCTCAACACACCTGTACTATCCAATTTAAAGTCACTATCGGAGTCACTTCCTACTCCAGGCATCAAATCTACCAATTTCACATCCAACTTCTGATTCTCTCTAATCATATCCAAGAAGTCATTATTTACCTGCAACATACCCAACATTACACTCTCTGCAGTAGTTTCACAAACCATGCTCAAATCTCTGAATTGTTCAATTAACTCAATTTCTTTCACCATCAGAGCTGCCATATGAATTGTCTTTCTACTCAAAGCGTCTGCCACTACATTGGCCTTTCCCGGATGATAACTCAAACTGAAGTCATAATCCTTCAAAAATTCTAACCATCTTCTCTGCCTCATATTCAGCTCTTTCTGATCAAACAGGTATCTCAGACTCTTATGATCACTAAACACTTCAAATCTTGAACCATACAGGTAATGCCTCCAAATTTTCAACACAAAAACAACCGCAGCTAACTCAAGATCATGAGTAGGATAATTTCGCTCATGCACTCTCAGTTGCCGCGAAGCATATGCTACTACCTTACCATTCTGCATAAGAACTCCTCCTAATCCCATCTTAGACGCATCACAGTACACCACAAACGGTTCACTCGGAGTCGGTAACACTAACACCGGTGCCGTAGTCAATCTCTTTTTCAACTCTTCAAAACTTTCTTCACAAGCAGCGTCCCATACGAAAACTTGGTTCTTTCTCGTCAACTGAGTTATCATCACATGAGATTCCAAGACTTTTCTAGATGATTCTAGAATGATCTAGTTGTTTCCATCCATCATTATAAAAAAGGTGAATCACAAGGAGGAAAAGGTTGGTGAAAAGTTGCTGAGTTTAGTGGAGAGAGTGAGAGAGAAAGTGCCATTGTTGGATTTCTTCAAGATCAAGTAAGGTGCAATTCCTTCTTCCACAAGCTTCATCCACCTCAACTCTTGCAAACAGAAAGGTGTCCATTATTGGAGGAAGATTTAGAGAAGGTTTCAAGTGCTGAATCAAGTCCTAACACCCCTCACCATTGAAGCTTAACAGGTTGGTATCTTGATCTAGAAGTCCTTAATTATGAGCATTCTGTTAGAATCTTAGGTGTAAGATCAACATGCTAGGTTAGAGGAATGTTTTCTGAGAATTAGAGAAGGATCCATGAGGTTTCGTGACAGGGTACCATCTTTTGCAAGATTGATAGCAAGCTGGTTAATGTGTATTAATGGATATGAGGTGGTTTAGAATGGCTAGGGTAACATGTGGAACAGATTTATATCATTAGATTGAAGTTTGGTTAAGGTTGATAGCAGAGAATCATGGTGGAACCCCAACCTTCGTGCTTTCTGTTAGAGCGATTCAGGAGGTTTCATGGCCAAATATTGATATCATTGTGTTCAGGGTAATTAGTAGAGCAAGATTGCTTTTGGAATTTCTTGATTTCACCCAGCCATCAGTGAGAACGATCGAGTGGAAGTTCTGGTTCGAAATTAGGGTTTTCTGAAAACCCTAGGGTTTGTTTGGAGAAGATGAACTCCAGCCGTCAGATGGGTCCAGATCCTTGACTTATTCTCATAATCCAACGGCCTTGGTTCAAATTCAAAATGGAGGGAAGTCTGAAGCTGGCGAAACGCAGCGCATCACTTAGCCAAACGCAGTCGTTTGGTTTAGTGACTGAGTCTGGGCTTGATGGGTCCAAGGTGCTACGCGCACCCCCCTTTGATTCAGCCCAATAAATCAATTGTCTGTCCCTTCTATTGCCACCCCCCTCCCTTTTATATTATTTTTATTTGTTTTATGTTTTAGCCATCTTATAAAATTCATAAAAAATTGATAAATGATGATTTTTTACTCATTCTTTTTTCTAGGTTTAGATAATTTTGTGTAGAAAAATATAAAAATAAAAATGAAATTTTATTTTTAATGTGGAATTTTTAGTGATATTTTCTTTTAAATATGGTATTTTCTTTCTTTTGGTTGATACCTTATCTTGCAAGAATTGTTTTAGGACCTTCCCTTAGGTTTTTTAATTCATTTTTTTTTGTGTGATTAGATATTGATCCCTAGTTTCATGTAGGATTTATCCCTTGATTTTAGAAATTAAATTTTGATTAGTTTAGATAATTGAACTTAGGATAGTTTAATTAGGGTTTTTAAGTAGTATACTTGAACTTCAACATTTTATTTTTGGGGTTTTTAGGACAAATTAGTGTATGGGGAATATATGGGTTAAGGGTAAGTATGTATAGAGTCCCCTAGAATTTTATTAGGAATTTGTATGGTATTTTAGTATTTTTCATTGATTTTTGAATGTATGGATAGTATGTGTGTTGCTTAAAAGCATAAGTTGTATTGTTGTGTTTTCTTTCCTTCTCTTTTGAGTGTGTGAGCTTTGAAGATTGAGTTGAAGACTTTGTGGATCATCATTGAGGCTTTGAAGACCTTGCAGAGGAGTTTAGCATAGCTTTTGTTGTTTGGTTTATAGGTTTATAGGTGCATAGGCAGAGCCCTAGATAGAATATTTTGTTCAATAAACAAGGAGTGTCTTGTTCACCTCCTTTCCTCTCTGTGACCTAGAGTCCCTTAAGGGTATTCACCTCTCTCCTTTGGAGGGATTAGTGACCTTGCCCTCTGAGGTAGAACTTTGAGAGAGCCTGTCCTTTGATGTTAAGTCCTCAATGGCATCCTTTGGAAGTCAGTGAGCACTGTAACATCCCCACCTCATCTTGTTGACTGAATCTTGTTTGCTGGAGCATTTGAGCCATTGAAGATAGAAGCTGATGCTTTGAAGAGGATGATTCCTTGAAGATTATTGAAGTCTGAAGACTTTGTGAAGATCAAGTTGATTCCTGAAGATCCCTGAAGATAGTGAAGCCTGAAGGTAGAGCTGATCAAAGGATCTGAAGCTCAAGGGAGAAGATGAGTTGATACTCATGTTGTAGGGTTGATACCTGAAAAGCAAGTGATCTCTGAAGTCTGAAGACTGGGTTGTTGCTGGAGGAGCTGAGGCTTTCTCCTGTTTTCTTTGATGTATTGTGTGTTTTGTCTGATTTGTCTGTTGCATTAGACTAAGCCCATTTAGAATAAGTTCAGTCTAAGAGCATGAGTGCATCTGATTGTATTGTTACTGCTTGGCTTTGCTTGCGGGTATTCGGTAGAGCCCAGCTCCCTTGCCCATGTGTTTATTTTGCTTGATAGCATTTCATTTCTTTCATCTGTATGATTGCAGTTTACTGTTTGTGCTTGATAGCATGTTGTTTATTTCAGTATGAGTACTGTCATTTCATGACTGGCTTGAGGTTGAGACGAGCTTGTGGAGGCTGAAGCCCCACACACATTTCCTCCCTCACTTGCATTGCATGCATTTTACTGTTAAAGCTGATGCTTTTGTCTGTTTTGGTGTATCATTGACATGATCCCTTAGGACTCTCATTTCCTCTGATGAGGATTTGATGATAGACTTTTAGGTTGAAACCTATGCATGACAACATCTAGGAGTTCCCTGTTCAAACCTCAACCATAGGATGAATCCATGGCATGATAACAGTAGGACTTGATAGTCTCCCTCCTAGTTGGGCCTGTTCTCTTCTCATCTCGAAACAGTTTAAGATACAGTAATCATGAATGATTTCTTTCGTACGTTACGAGCCTTAAGCTATCTGAGAAAGGATTATGGGAGAGTTTCTTTTCCACAGTCTGGATGTTTAGTATGGTACCCTTTGGGTGACATGCGACGCATTCACTCTCAGGTCATAGTCTCTAGTGCGGTTGAAATCGCAAACACAATAAAAAACCCTTCTTTTAGGAGATAACCCGTAGTATCCCGAACTACGTTTGCTCTGATCTTTCATACCAGACGAAAGTACGTAGGCATAGGATGCGACGTCCTAGCGAGCAACCTTCCCCCTTCACCCGTAGTTAGCCGAACTACGTTGACTCTGATTTCTCATTCTCTGATGAGAATACGTAGGCATAAAGCGCGATGCTTTGCCGAGTCATTTTTCTTTTCTTTTTCAGCCAGCCTTGATAGGTAGATAGATTATAACCAACCCGTCCAAGTAAACAAACAAGCGAGGAT
Source organism: Lathyrus sativus (assembly GCA_963859935.3). NCBI lineage: Eukaryota > Viridiplantae > Streptophyta > Magnoliopsida > Fabales > Fabaceae > Lathyrus > Lathyrus sativus. The sequence goes on from OZ012736.1 coordinate 172,780,153, forward strand.
CCCGTCGAGTACGACGGACGTGAGGGGTGCTAATACCTTCCCCTTGCGTAACATACTCCCGAACCCAGACAACGGTTGCGATGACCTTGTCTTACCCTTTTTTCGTCAGGTCTTTCCGATCGTTTCCTTTCCCGCTCTGAGGGATAAATAACGAAAGGTGGCGACTCTTCTGTTTTGCCGGCACCTTATTTTCGCGCAAGCGACAGCTGGCAACTCTGCTGGGGACTTGATAGTTTCCTAGGGATCCAACGTCCCGAAAGCGAGTCAGTTTTGGGATCCAACGTCCCTTAAGAGAGTCAATCCTACCGCTTGTGTGTTTGCTTGTTGGGTTGCGTTTATTTATCGCGTTTTTACTTCTCGCACTTTATTTCCCGCATTTTATGTTCCAGTATAATATGATTATTTGTGCTGTTGTGGGATGGGAGTTCTGATTGAGTGAGAAGCCAGACCCAGGCTTGAGTGCACCATAGACTTAGAGTGGAAATTAGTGGGCGCGTGCTTGCTTTGCAGGCACTAGTGTCTCATGAAATCCACGCTCAGACGAGGTTCATCCGGTTGGCTGCACTTTCAACCCTTTGGGTTGAGACGGTTGCTGGTTTGGTGGATTGTCGACTCTGGGGACCGATCATTTGTGATTCAGCTAAGTGAGGCCTCTTCAGGACTTAATGATGCCACTCCTTCTGGGAATCGTATCATCAGTTTTGAAAGTCTGTGACGCTGATGAACGCATAGGATGCCGTACCTTGAATCAGTCTAGGTCCATACCTGTGAGCGGAACTGGGTTTATTACAGGAAACTTAGACCTTCAGACTACCTGGTTTTCTTGACAGCAAATCAGTTATGTTGGGTTCTCAGTTACAGATGTGTTCTTGACAGAGCGAGGGTTTGATCAGAGGATTTTATCATCGGGTGTTTGTCTGTTCTTGATAGAGCAGGATTTGATCAGTGTATTATCGTCAGTGGTTTGTTCTGGACGGAGCAGATTTTGAGTGAGGTCTGAAGACCTCATCGGCAGATGTTATTTGTTCTTGATAGGGCAGATTTTGAGTGAGGTCTGAAGATCTCATCAGCAGCTGTGTGTTTGTTCTTGATAGGGCAGATCTTTGATTTGGGGTCTGAAGACTTCACCACCGTATATCTCTTGCACCCTGGGTCCTTATTATCATGCACTTACTCTTGATAGAGCAGAATTTTGATCTCGATCCTATCAGATGGTTATTCTCAGCAGATCAGATCAGTGGTTTACACCGGGGTTTCCTTCTCATCAGTGACTGTTGATACCGAATCTCCACAGCAGCCACCTGGATATATTATTGCATACCTGCATCTTGCATTAGTTTACGCATTCATCTGCATTCCATTAACGTGTGTCTGTGTTACAGGTACCGTTTCCCCGATCCAGGATTTCCTGTCTCCTACTGTTGTTATGGCTTCTCTCAGGAAGACTGTTGCGTACAAATTCCCGACCCCCGATGTGTCGAAGCTGACTGGTTTGATAGCCCTGGCAGGGAATTCTGTGAAGGATAGGTTCAGGAAGTCTTATGGCAAGTTGCTTAGTCTGGTCTACAAACCTTCTGCGTCTGAGTTGAATGGGTTACATGCTCTTCTGCAGTTTTATGATCCTCCCTTGAGGTGTTTCACTTTTCATGACTTCGTTCTCGCGCCGACATTGGAAGAGTATGCTGATATGTTGGGTGTGCCTATCAAAAGGCAGATGCCTTTTGTCCACATGGATGCTGAGCCTGATCTGGTTAGCTTGGCTTCCTCACTCCATTTGAGCGCTTCTGAGTTAGTGGTGACGAGTTGGAACAAGGTCCCAGGGTTCTCTCTGCAGTTTCTGATAGCTAAGGCTCAGCAGTGTGCCAAGGACAAATGTTGGGATGCCTTCAGCGCCATCCTTGCTTTATGCATATATGGCATCATCCTATTTCCCAGCATGCCTGATTTCGTAGACTTTGATGCATTCCATATATTTGCCTCAGGGAATCCAGTCCCTACTCTGATCGGAGACGTTTACCATTCAGTGCATTACAAGAATGAGAACCGGAGAGGGAAGAATGTTTCATGCTGCGTACCGTTGTTGTACAAGTGGTTTGATAGTCATTTGCCCAAGAGGGGTTCTTCTGTCTTGTCTGCAGCCACGGTTGAGTGGCCTGAGCGTCTGATGAGCTTGTCGGCAGAAGACATTGTTTGGTTCGTCGACAGAAGCAGGTTAGGCACCGAGATGATCTTCAGTTGTAGTGGGTTTCCTAACGTACCTCTGATAGGTAGGAAGGGTTGCATCAACTACAACCCATCATTGCTAGTTCGTCAGTTTGCATATGCTTTGAGGAATCCACCGAAGGAAGAAGAGGTACGGGAATCTCTGTACCTCACGGGTATTCTAGAGGGGGAGTTGTTGTCCAAGCTTCAGTATGCGTGGAACAATATCAGCACGAGAGGAAAGTCTTTTTTGGGGAAGAGCGACAACCAAGCTTATCCTCCTTATTCAGATTGGATCAGAGCCAGAGCCAGCGCTACAGGGATGCCATTCCCTCATGTCAGACCAGAGAGTCCTCCACCAGTCGAAGAGCCTACCACTGTGTCCATTCATCAGCACAACCAGGTATTAGCTGAGCGTGATGAACTGAAGAGGGCAAATGCAGAATTAGAGAAGGAGTTAGCTCAGCTTCGAAGTGAGAGGAACGAAGCCGGGCATGCTCTCAAAAAGCAAACAGAGTCGGTGAGCCAGCTGAGTGCAGACTTGGCAAAGCAGATTGCTGATCGGGAACGCTTAGGTCAAGACTTCAGAGCTGCTAATGATGTGCTGGCTACGAAGAAGACGCACTTGGAGGAAGCATACCGGAGAATATCTAAGTTCGACCAGCATTGGAAGACTTCCATGGCCACCAGGAAGGAGCGAGAAGACAAGCTGATGCTGCAGATTTCTAAGCTAGAGACTGAAGTGAAGGACAGTGAGCGGATGTTTGATGAAGAGACCGCCCGCAGGTACTCCGCTGAAGCCCGTCTCAACAAAGCCATTGCTAGCCTGAAGGAGCATAAGCTGATGTTTGAGTCTAAGAAGCGGAAGCTGGAAGATTGCTTTGGCGAAGGCGCTTGGGAGAGTTCAGTTCAGGGGCTTCAGCATACTATCAGGCAAAGGGAACTACTCGTCGAAGGGTTGCTCACTTCGCCAGATCATTCAGAGACAAAGGAGTTATTAGCAGAGTATCGCGCCCGTGGCCGTACTTGACTAGTTATATCCCTGTTGTTTTTGATCTTTGATGTGTGCTGACCATCACCAGACTTGTTGGCTGAGGTCATGCTGTTGATTTGTACTCGCTGATATTGTATATTGCCTCGACAGGCCTTTCCATATATATATGAGATTGATGTTTCCATGATTGGGCTCGGATTTCTTCTTCCTCTTGTCATTATCAGCACTGGCACTAAGGCACTAGGATCGGGGAAAAATCTCCCACGCACACAGACACACGCATGCATCTGCATGAAGCATATTTGCATGGTGTATATCTTATTGCTTTTCCTAACCTTTATTATTAACAGGTTTTTCAGGTTCCGCGCTGCTTTCGATCTCCAGGATTGATCAAAGACCCATCCACCGCTACTCAACTCGCGCTAATCAGACGAGAATCATGGACCAGGTACAGTCAGATGTTCAAGAGCTCCGTGAGCGGATGGATCGTTTTATGGAGCTGATGCAGGTAGTCGCGAATGGTCAAGATCAGCTTCGTACTCTGGTTCAACCTCTGATCTCCAGGGTTGACAGTAATGGCATACTTCATGGAGGGGCCGTGCCTACTCCTCCTCAAGGGGATACTCCCCAGAACGTTGTTCCTGCTGCTGGGGGCAACGGCAGTGCTAACGGCAATCTGATGACTAATCTCGGACTCAACGCGGCTGGCGCCGTCAATGGTAGTTTGGGAGCCAATGTTAACATGGGGCCGGTCAACGGCAATGCTGGTGCAGGAAATTTGGTGGTGCCTCAACCGTGGCTGGAGGACCATCAGGATGATATATTCTCTCAGAGAGGTATAGAGGCAGAGTTGAATGCCGAGGCTCGACTCAGGTTCAAGGCGCTGGAAGACAAGATGAGGAGCATAGAAAATCAGAACACATTGGGCGTTGACATGTCCAACCTCGGGTTGATTGCTGACTTTAAAGTACCCCACAAGTTCAAGGTGCCTACCTTTGAGAAGTATAAGGGCACCACTTGCCCCCGGGTCCACCTCCGATCTTATTATAGAAAGATGTCCGCTTATTCTGACGATGAGAAGCTGCTGATGCACTTCTTTCAGGATAGTCTTTCTGGGCCATCGCTCGAATGGTATATGGGCTTGGAGCCCGCTGCTGTGCGCACCTGGAAAGAGCTTGCAGAAGCGTTTGTTCTCCACTATCAATATAATAGCGACTTGGCTCCCAACCGAGTTCAGCTTCAGAATCTCTCACAGCGGAACAATGAAAGCTTCAAAGAATACGCCCAGCGGTGGCGTGAATTGGCTGCCCGGGTTCAACCGCCGATGGTTGAGCGTGAGTTGGTACAAATGTTTGTGGCCACCCTTCCCGGAATCTACTATGAAAAGCTGGTCAGTGGCATGTCTGGAACATTCTCGGCTCTCATCACTTTGGGCGAGCATGTTGAGAACGGTATAAAGATCGGAAAAATTCAGGGCGAATCATCCTCAGCTGGAGGAGGTAGCAAGAAACCCTATACTGGCAAGCGTCGAGAGGGAGATGCCAGTGCTGTCACTAATGCTAGGAGAAAGGGCAAGGGCCCTCAGTCTCAGATTGCTAGCATAAACATTCCAGCTGCTCCGCCGCAGCCGCAGCCGCAGCAACCTCAGCAGCAGAATCAGCAGGGGTATAAAAGATATCAGAATCGGGCTCCTATGGCAAACCGTCATTTTGAAACTCCACCTATGTCATATGCGCAGCTTCTGCAAACTTTGCTGCAGCTTCAGCTAGTTCAAAAGAGGACGTTGGCTCCCTTAACAGGGGCACCACTACCGGGGTATGATGCCAGTGCTACTTGTGGCACCTGGCCATACGATTGAGAATTGTAAAGCTTTTAAGCACAAAGTCCAAGATTTGGTGGACGCCAAGGTTATCAACTTTTCGGACAACGTGCCTAACGTCACCAAAAATCCAATGCCTCATCATAAGGGGGGCGGAGTGAATGCTGTTATCACTGAGGAGAGTGCGGACTTGCTGACTGATGTCAAAGATTTGAAGACGCCGTTGAGTTTTGTCAAGGCTAAGTTGCTGAAGAAGGGCTTCTTTCCTGGATGTGGAGAATTATGTATGGCTTGTGCTACGCTTCCTGATGGGTGTGAGCAGCTGATCGAAGGTATCCAAAGTCTGATGTCCGAGGGTATTTTACAGTTCAGCCGGAGCGTTGAGAGTGCATCAGGGGAAGTTGTGCTGAAGCAGGCAGGCGAAGTTGCTACCATTACCATTCCGCGACACCCTATTACTATTTCTGCGCCTCGTCCGCCTACCATCACCATCACCAGGGCCGGACCAATCCCATTCGAGAGCACCAATGCCGTTCCATGGCATTATGGCGCCGAAGTTTATTGTAATGGTCGGAAGATAGAGCTTGAGCCGTTCGGGTCGACTATGCAGAATCTTACTGAAGTCAGTGGTATCACTAGAAGCGGTAGAGTGTCCGCACCAGCAGAGGTTGCAGCAGAGAAAGTGGTCCGAGCTGACGCTGTGGATAAGGGTAAAGGTAAAGCTATCGAAGAGGTCCCTGCAGGGGCAGAGAAGGACTTGCTGGTTAAAGATGCTGAAGAGTTCATGCGACTAATCAAGAAGAGTGACTACAAAATTGTAGATCATCTTCACCAGACTCCGTCAAAGATCTCGATTCTTAACTTGTTGTTGTGCTCTGAGGCGCACCGCAATGCATTGCTGAAGGTATTGAATGCTGCATACGTGCCGCAGGAGATATCAGTGAATCAACTCGAGGAAGTAGTAGCCCATGTCAATGCTGGTAATGGGCTGGGATTTACAGATCTGGAGCTGACTCCTAAGGGAAGAGATCACAACAGCGCTTTGCACGTCTCGATAGAGTGCAGAGGCACGATTATGTCGCATGTCCTGGTGGATACGGGTTCCTCGCTTAACGTGCTTCCGAAGAAGGCACTGATGAAGTTGGATACCCGTGGACTGCTGTGCACGCCCAGTGATCTGGTCGTGAAAGCCTTTGATGGAACCAAGCGCCACGTCTTCGGAGAATTGACCCTGCCCATTCAAGTTGGTCCAGAGACGTTCAATGCAGTTTTCTATATCATGGATATCATGCCCGCCTATAGTTGCCTCTTAGGCCGGCCATGGATCCATTCTGCTGATGCTGTGACGTCCACGCTGCATCAGAAGCTTAAATATGCTGTCGGGGGCAGCATAGTGACCGTCTGTGGTGAGGAGGACATCATGGTAAGCCACCTGTCGTCCTTCAAGTACGTTGAAATGGATGGTGAGATCCATGAGACTCTTTGCCAGGCATTTGAAACCGTCAGGGTGAAAGAGGTGGCTCCTGTCGTCGCAGAGAGGCAAGAGTTGAACCTCTCCTCGTTTAAGGAAGCTAGGGCTGTTGTCGAAGCCGGTTCCACCCCAGGCTGGGGGCATGTTTTGGATATACCCATCAAGCAGGATAAGTTTGGATTGGGATATTCTCCGGAAGCTGAAGCTTCATCTTCTTCTGGCAGCTCGTCTCGTGGGAAAGGGCCGATCCTATTCACCAAAGGGGGAGTAATTTTCGAGAGTATCAACGCTGCGTCGGAGGACAGCGGAGACAGTGATTGCGATCTTGACGCCTGGATTCAACCGAGCAAGCCGAGCGAGCGCCTCCACAATTGGACCATCAAGGAGATTATCAAGCTGACAAGTGAAGAGTAATGATTTGCTTTTTACAATCTTTGTACAACCCTATGTCCTGCCCGGGGCATAGTGGTTTTACTGTCAGGGCCTTGTTGGATTATGTGTATGCATTTTGTTAATAAATAAAAGGCGTTTTCTTCGTAATCAAATATTGTGTTCTATGTTATTCCTATTTTATGTTTATTTCGACAAAACAACAAAATGGCAACGAGGTTCGTGCTAACCTGCATATTCCTGCTTTAAACTTAACCCTTGTTATTGCAGGATCCACGTAACAGATGACATCGACTCTGGACCCTTTTACGGCTCACTACGACTTTGATTGCCCGATCTATCAAGCCGAGAATGAGATTGATGAAGACGAAGACCTTCCGGAAGAATTGGCCCGCTTGTTGAGACAAGAGGAGAAGGTTATTCTGCCTCACGAGGAGGATATTGAGATTGTAAATCTGGGTTCTGAGGAGCTCGTCAGAAATGTCAGAGTTGGGGTTGCGCTGCAGAATGATGTCAAGCATAGACTGGTCGAGATGCTTCGAGAGTATAGTGACGTCTTTGCTTGGTCATATGAGGATATGCCCGGACTCGACACTGATATCGTGGTTCATCGCTTGCCGTTGCGAGAAGATTGCCCTCCAGTCAAGCAAAAGCTTAGGAGGACGAGACCAGACATGGCTGTAAAAATTAAAGAAGAAGTCCAGAAGCAGTTGGACGCAGGATTTCTAGCCGTTACCACTTACCCTCCGTGGGTCGCCAACATAGTGCCTGTACCGAAGAAGGACGGTAAGGTATGCATGTGCGTCGATTATCGGGATTTGAACAGGGCGAGCCCTAAGGATGATTTCCCGTTGCCTCATATCGATGTGTTGGTCGACAACACAGCCCAGTTTTCCGTGTTTTCGTTCATGGATGGCTTCTCCGGTTACAATCAGATTAAGATGGAACCGGAGGACATGGAGAAAACGACGTTCATCACCCCCTGGGGAACTTTTTGCTATAAGGTAATGCCCTTCGGTCTGAAGAACGCAGGGGCCACTTACCAGCGAGCAATGATAACTTTGTTTCATGATATGATTCATCATGAGATCGAGGTCTATGTTGATGACATGATTGCAAAATCCCAAACGGAGGAAGAGCATCTGGTCAATTTGTTGAAGCTGTTTGAAAGGCTTAGGAAGTTCAGGCTGAGGCTGAATCCTAACAAGTGCACTTTCGGAGTGCGGTCTGGAAAGTTATTGGGGTTTATCGTTAGTGAACGAGGTATTGAAGTTGATCCTGCGAAAATAAAAGCTATCCAAGAAATGCCAGCGCCGAAAACAGAAAAAGAAGTTCGTGGTTTCTTGGGCCGAATAAACTACATTGCAAGGTTTATCTCTCAGCTCACGGCCACCTGTGAACCGATGTTCAAGCTGTTAAAGAAAGATCAGGCGATTACTTGGAATGAGGATTGACAGAAGGCATTCGACAAAATAAAGCAGTATCTTCAAGAACCTCCAATCTTGATACCCCCAGTGGCTGGACGGCCACTAATCATGTACCTGACGGTTCTGGAGAATAGTATGGGGTGTGTTCTCGGTCAGCACGACGAGACGGGCAGGAAAGAGCATGCCATTTATTATTTGAGTAAAAAGTTCACTGAGTGTGAATCTCGATACTCGATGCTGGAGAAGACGTGTTGTGCATTAGCTTGGGCTGCCAAACGTCTACGACAGTATATGCTCAATCACACCACTATGCTAATTTCGAAGATGGATCCGATCAAGTACGTCTTCGAGAAGCAGGCTCTTTCGGGCAGGATTGCCAGATGGCAAATGGTGTTAACGGAATATGATATTCAGTACGTCTCCCAGAAGGCCATTAAAGGAAGCGTATTGTCTGATTACCTTGCCGAACAGCCAATCGAAGACTACCAGCCGATGAAGTTCGAATTCCCTGACGAGGACATTATGTTTCTCAAAGCAAAGGACTGCGATGAGCCATTGCCCGATGAGGGGCCAGATAGGAAGTCTCAGTGGAAGTTGATATTCGACGGAGCAGTTAATTCCTATGGAAGTGGTATCGGGGCTATCATCACGACTCCTCACGGATCCCACATCCCGTTTACTGCGAGACTGACGTTTCCAGTTACCAACAACGAAGCAGAGTATGAAGCATGTATTATGGGTCTAGAAGAGGCAATTGATTTGAGAATCAAGAATCTAGACATATATGGTGACTCAGCGCTTGTAATCAATCAGATTAAAGGGGAGTGGGAAACTCGTCAAGCGAATTTAGTGCCGTACATGAATTATGCCAGGAGGCTGCTTCCTTTCTTCGAACGGGTGGAACTTCATCATGTACCCAGGGCTGAAAATCAAATGGCTGATGCTTTAGCTACGTTGGCTTCCATGTATAAAGTCAATTATTGGAATGAGGCTCCAAGAATTGTACTTTCGCGTCTTGATAGACCGGCATTTATCTTTGCAATCGAGGATGCCAATGACGGCAAGCCATGGTTCCACGACATCCAGACCTTCCTTATGACTAAGGAGTATCCTGCGGGTGCGTCCACCCAGGATAAGAAGACTCTGAGGAGGCTATCTGGAAACTTTTATCTCAATCCTGACGGAGTGCTGTATAAGAGGAACCACGATCTCGTGCTACTCAGATGCGTGGATGAAAAAGAGGCGAGTATGCTCATGGAGGAAGTCCATGAGGGAACATTTGGTACGCACGCCGGCGGGCATGCCATGACGAGAAAGATCCTGAGAGCAGGGTATTACTGGCTGACTATGGAGTCGGATTGCTTCAGATTCGCGAGGAAATGTCACAAATGCCAGATTTATGCTGATAAAGTTCATGTGCCGCCATGCCCATTGAATGACATGTCCTCCCCTTGGCCGTTCTCCATGTGGGGCATCGACATGATAGGCAAGATCGAGCCCACTGCATCCAATGGTCATCGTTTCATTCTGGTAGCTATCGACTACTTCACCAAGTGGGTGGAGGCAGCCTCGTACGCCAATGTGACCAAGCAGGTGGTAGCTAAGTTCATAAAGAGGGACATCATCTGTCGCTATGGAATTCCCAAGCGGATCATTACTGATAATGGTTCGAATTTAAACAACAAGATGATGAAGGAGTTGTGCCAGAGCTTCAAGATTGAACACCACAACTCATCTCCTTACCGGCCGAAGATGAATGGCGCTGTTGAAGCGGCCAACAAGAACATCAAGAAGATTGTTCAGAAGATGGTTGTGACGTACAAAGATTGGCACGAGATGCTGCCATTTGCCTTGCACGGTTATCGTACGACGGTGCGTACGTCGACCGGGGCAACTCCTTTCTCCTTGGTGTATGGTATGGAAGCTGTCATACCGTTAGAAGTGGAGATTCCCTCTTTGCGAGTTTTGGTTGATGTAAAACTCGATGAGGCAGAATGGATTACGAATCGCTTGAACCAGCTCAGCCTGATGGACGAGAAGAGGTTAGCATCGATTGCATTTGGTCGTCTGTACCAAAGCCGAATGAAGAAAGCTTACGACAAGAAGGTGCGTCCTAGAAGCTTTCAGACGGGTGATCTCGTCCTGAAGAAAATTCTTCCGCCACACTCCGATCACCGGGGCAAGTGGACTCCGAATTACGAAGGGCCGTATGTCGTCAGCAAGGTCTTCTCAGGAGGAGCTTTGTTGTTATCCACGATGGATGGTGAAGATTTTGCATCCCCGGTGAACGCGGACGCAGTTAAAAAATACTTTGCTTGAAAGAGACCCGCTGGACAAAAAAAGAAAGAGTCCAGGCAAAAAAGGGGCATCCCGGCGAACCAAAAACAGAATAAAAGGTTCGGGCAAAAATTAGGGATATATTGAAAAATGTACACCCGCGAAGTCGAAAACCTACACTGGGCGGCTTCGGCAAAAAAGGGTATCCCGGTGAACTGAAAACCCGTAAAGGGCGGTTCACGCAAAAGTTAGGGATTTGAATAAGCAAATGACTGCGTTCCGTGTGTGGACTTTCATTGTTTAGTGGTTCGGAAGACCTGAGGGCCGTTTACCTGAATCAATCTCTTCCGAAGCTGAAGCATCGGAGAAGTATCGAAGTCGAGTGGGTCTTAGAGGGATCAACTCATGGTGTTCGTCTACGCCTCGATTGCCAACATTTGTATATACTGATGTATATTTATGTTTTCTTTTTCGTGCGGCTTCCTCATTCCAGGAGTTTGCCTCTGTTGTAAAACATTTTTCCCATTCAGGGGTTCATCATCAATAAAATGCACATTATTCAGCAATTCTACTTGTCTGTTTAGCATTTATCTGTTTTCTTTACGAATGAAAACGCCGATGATTTTTTGATAAAATGCGCATACATAAACTTGCGGGCCTAGGCCCATTGATTGTTGAAACAATTGATTAACTGAATATTGTCACGAGATAATAACCTGGGTAGGACCCTTTGAGGAGGGAGTCTTGTCTTGTTTGTTTGTGTTGTTGCAGGTGTAGCACCTTCCGGAAGATGTGCGGAGCGCACCCCCGAAGCAGGATTCTTCCCCGGCACCGGGTCACAAGTGCAGATTTCATAGAAGTGTTCGGGTGCCGAAGCTCATGTTTCCCCGTTAAAGTCTCCAGCGGAATTAAGATTCCCCACCAGGGTCGTGTTCTCCCTTGGAGTTGGATGATTCTCTCTTCCCCAGTAGAATGTTGGTGCAGCTGATGTTGTATTCCCCTGCAGAGTCGTACTCTCCCGTGAAGTAGAATGATTTTTCTCCCCGGCTGAGTCCGCAGAAAAGCAGAATCCTTGGAAGCAGTTGGGACCATGAGTGGATTTTCCCTAGCAGATGTTGAACAGCCGATGCTGTATCTCCCAGAGTCGTACTCCCTTTGGCGAAGCAGAATGACTTCTCCTTCCTCAGCCGAATTTGCAGATGTCCAGGAGGGCCGAGTCCTTGAAGGTTGATCAGATCATGATTGGTCTTTCCCCAGCGGAGTGTGGAGCAGCTGAAGTTGTTTCCCCACAGAGTGATCATCCCCAGAAGAGTTAGCCGAGACGGCTACGCAGTTTATTCTCGCAATTGATATCAGCAGGTCCAAGTTCTCGTAGAGCTTCGTTCCCCTGCAGTGATCAACTGAAGTTGTTTTCCCTGCAGCAGTCAATGGAAGATCATTTCCCCAGGCAGAGTCCAATTGATATCAGCAGGTCCAAGTTCTCGTAGAGCTTCGTTCCCCTGCAGCGATCAACTGAAGTTGTTTTCCCTGCAGCAGTCAATGGAAGATCATTTCCCCAGGCGGAGTCTAATTGATATCGGCGTGTCCACGTTCTCCTCAGCAGGATGACTCCTCTATCTGAGCAGTTCTTTCTCCTTGACAGGAGGATCTCCCCCCAGCATTTAGTTTGCTGACGGGATGGCATTGTGCGTGACTGCATAGCATTCAACACGGCATAGCATTTAGCACTGTATAGCATAGCATTCCATAGCATTGTGCATGATTGCATGACATAGTGCATGACTGCACAGCATTTAGCATAAACGCATAGCATTTCCACCGTGTGGAACATGGCGCAGAAGCATATGCATCATAAGCATGATCCAGGTTACTATCATTCTGGTTTTACAGGTGTTCAGCCAAGAGACCAGTTGCTCAGGATGATTCCTGACTTTCTCTCCAACGAGGTCACTTTCTTAGGATGATTCTTAAGACCCCGATGTAATCCCCACAGTCGCTCGCTCAAGATGATTTTTGAGATCCCCAGCGAAGTCTTCAGTTCGAGATGATTCTTGAATTTCTCAGCAGAGCCGTTTGCTTAAAATGATTCTTCAGACCTCAGCGCAGCTTCCCGAGTTGTTTGCTTAGGATGATTCTTGAGCTCCCCAATAGCGTCCCCGGTAAGAGTTTCCCAGAAAGATTCCTGGAATACCCAGCAGAGTGGAGTCTCCAGAAAGGTTATCGGTTCAGGATGATTCTTGAAGGTTCCCGACGGAGCTGTTTGTTCAAGACGATTCTTGAAGTTCTTAGCAGCGTGATATGTCTGCTCCAACAGTGTTGTCTAATCTGAAGATTGACTGCGTAAACGCCTGAGGGCAGTATCAGAAGATTCCTGTGAGTTCAGATGTCCTTGTTGATGAATCAACGGGTGGCTGAAGACAAGGTTCCAAATTTTGTATTCTAGGTGATCCGTGTGGTCTGACGACCAAGTCAGTTGTCCTGAGGTGAGGATTGATTGCGATCAAGTGAATAGTGCTTCTTCTGACCGAAGTCGAAGATGTTCCTCCAGCTGAAGCGGAGTTTGCCTGAAGGCAAAATGTTTGAATCCCCGTAGGGTCATGAATGGCTCAGGATACCATTTCTCTGACTGAAGTCATAGATTTCCCAAGCTGAAGCGAAGGTGCCTGAAGACAAGGTTATCCCCAAGGTCATGAATGACCTAGGATTCATTTTTCGGACTGAAGGCCGAAGTATATCCCTGACTGAAGTCTCGGATGCTCTATAACAGAGGCGGAGTTGCCTGGAGGCAGATCCATGTATCCTTGAAGGCCAAGGACCATTTCTTCAGACTGAAGTCGAAGATACCTCCTGCAGAGTGGCCGACGGGCAAAGTTTACATCTTTGAAGGTCAAGGATGTTTATCTTCAGAAGTACTCGAAGATCTTTTCTAGCTGAAGCTGGAATAGCCGACGGGCAGGGTTTCATCTATCTTCAGAAGAACTTGAAGATTCTCCAGCGGATCTGGAGTGGCCAGGGGCCAGGGTTTCATCTATCTTCAGAAGAACTTGAAGATTCTCCAGCGGATCTGGAGTGGCCAGGGGCCAGGGTTTCATCTATCTTCAGAAATACTTGAAGATTATTTCTAGCTGAAGCTAGAAATGGCCAGGGGCCAGGGTTTCATATATCTTTAATGTTGAAGTTCTACGGCGGGCAGTGTGCAGCAGTATTCCGATGTTTGTTATGGTTCTGAGGGTGAACCCCAGATCAGAGTGTGCTCGGTTAAGTCTCTCATTCCCAGCGGAGTAGTTTCAAATACGCAAGTGTACCTTTTGTTCCATTCACCAGGGGTGAACCCCAGGTCAGAGTTGTTCAGGGTTGCAGATTTGTCCAGCGGCGAGGTTGGATGTTTGTTCGACGGCGAGGTTGAACGTTTGGATTTGACGGCGAGGTTAGATCATCATTTGTCCGGCGGCGAGGTTGGATGTTTGTTCGACGGCGAGGTTGAACGTTTGGATTTGACGGCGAGGTTAGATCATCATTTGTCCGGCGGCGAGGTTGGATGTTTGTCCGACGGCGAGGTTGAACGTTTGGATTTGACGGCGAGGTTAGATCATCATTTGTCCGGCGGCGAGGTTGGATGTTTGTTCGACGGCGAGGTTGAACGTTTGGATTTGACGGCGAGGTCAGATCATCATTTGTCCGGCGGCGAGGTTGGATGTTTGTTCGACGGCGAGGTTGAACGTTTGGATTTGACGGCGAGGTTAGATCATCATTTGTCCGGCGGCGAGGTTGGATGTTTGTTCGACGGCGAGGTTGAATGTTTGGATTCGACGGCGAGGTCAAATTATGTTTGTTTGACGGCGAGGTCAGACTCTTTAAATCCCCAGTAGAGATGATGTTTGTGCGACGGCGATGTCGAGTGTCTCTAAGAGGATGTTTGTTTCCGACGGCGATGTCAGATTCAGTTTTCCAGCGGCGATGTTGGGCGTGTCAAGGTGATCCAGTCTTCCGACGACGATGTTAGGTGACGCAGATCCTTTATTTCTCCAGCGGCGATGCGGGGTATTTTGACAGATTTAGTTCTCCAGCGGCGATGCGGGGTGTTCTGTCAGATGTGTTTCTCCAGCGGCGATGCAGGGTATTCTGTCAGATGTATTTTCTCCAGCGGCGATGCGGGGTAGTTTGTTCAGTGTTGTATTCTCTCTAGCGGCGATGCGGGGTATTTTGTTCATTGTTGTATTTTCTCCAGCGGCGATGTTGGATATTTTGGTGATCTAGGTTTAGGTCTCCGGCGGCGATGTTGGGCGCTTGTTTCCCCGAGTTATGGTTATTCTTGACGGTGATGTCAGATGATTTGGTGTTCCAGCGGCGATGTTGGGCGTTCCTCAGAATCTTGTTTGACGATAATGTCAGGTGGTTTAGTCTTCCAGCGGCGATGTTGGGTGTTGTGGTTGTCTGAAGGCAGTGTCAGAAGAATTTAACGAGGATAACTGGCGGCGATGTCAGATCAGTATCTCTCCAGCTAGCGGCCGTGCAGCTAGCATTGCAATATTCGAAGATTTGTTCCCCGCAGAGTACCGTGTGCTCGTGCAGTTGGCAAATTTTCAGGTTTACCGGTATTCAATCGTCTCGCACCATGATTGGGTGAGAGCCGTTCGCTCCTCACCCAGTCAGGTTCAAGTCGTTTGAATAGGGGCAGCTGTTGCACCCCAAAATTTGACCAACAATTATTTATCCATCTAGTGTTTGAAAGTTGATACCCTCATCAGACAGTTCAAAAGATCTTCAGAGGAATTGGTTGGGACCAGGGTTGTGTGCTTCACAGCTTGAGGGTTGTGGGTGCTCCTCAGATGATTCTGAGACTTTGAGAATAAACTTGATGTTTTGAGAAAGCTTATGAGATGTCTTGATAGCCATCATGAAGCCCAGAGAAGTCATTATGCAAGAATTCAGAGGATTCAACCATGAAGGGTAGAATTAGGGTTTTGACTGGGTCAACCCTAGGATAACTGAAAATTTGGAGAAGGTTGAGACCTAATCCATGGGCCATGAGATCATGGAATGATGTATAGAGATGTTATAAGGATGATTCCTAGACCAGCTCATCATGATTGAAGAGTTTGAGAAGTTTTGAGTTAGGGTTTCTGAGGATTGTCAGTGAAAAAACCCTAATTTGATCCCTATTTTCCAGGCAATTTTAGCTCAAGAGGTGATTGATATATCATCTTCCCCACAACATGAATGTTGTAGAGCTTGTTCTTAGCTTTAATTTGAGTGGTGGAAGTCCTTGATAGGAGTTACAGAGCTCAAGTTATGGTTTGGACAAATTACAGGTCAGCAGAGGTGTGTGAATCTGGGTCCTTGAAAGTCACCCAACTTGCAGACAACTTTTGCCCTAGTAGGATGATTCCTATGATTTCTTGGTCAACATGAATGTTGGAGGGCATCTTCTTAGCTTTAATTTGAGTGGTAGAAGTCCTTGATAGGATTTGTGGAACTCAACTTATGGTTTGAACAAGACAGGGGTATTTTGGTCATTTGTCAGTTATAGGTCATTTTAACCAATGCCTAAAACTCCTATTTCCAAGCCTCAAATGGAAAAACTCAAAACATGAAAGTTGTTCAAAATGTGATTTTAAGTCTATAAAGAAGGTCACAAATTGTTAGAAAAGCTCATAGCATGAAGTTGCATGATTGGTAAAAAATGAACCAAAAATGGCATATAAGTTTGAAAAGTTGAATTTGAAAATTGGTTTGGAAGATCTAGGAATCCAAAATAGGTCATCCAATATATCATTTCGATTGGAAACATCATTTTGAGAACATTGGTTTAGATAGAATTTTGATTTGAGGCTTTAAAATGGGTGATGCTTTGTTATTTTGTTACTTGCATTTGAAGTCACCCTTGGAAATCCTAACACAAGGCAAGGAAAAAGCTTGTAATGGCTTATAACACTACAATATGTCATATGAGGAGATTTTAAGGTCATTTTGCAAGACTTAATGGATAGTGCATGAGATTTTCAAGTTATCATCACATGAGATTCCAAGACTTTTCTAGATGATTCTAGAATGATCTAGTTGTTTCCATCCATCATTATAAAAAAGGTGAATCACAAGGAGGAAAAGGTTGGTGAAAAGTTGCTGAGTTTAGTGGAGAGAGTGAGAGAGAAAGTGCCATTGTTGGATTTCTTCAAGATCAAGTAAGGTGCAATTCCTTCTTCCACAAGCTTCATCCACCTCAACTCTTGCAAACAGAAAGGTGTCCATTATTGGAGGAAGATTTAGAGAAGGTTTCAAGTGCTGAATCAAGTCCTAACACCCCTCACCATTGAAGCTTAACAGGTTGGTATCTTGATCTAGAAGTCCTTAATTATGAGCATTCTGTTAGAATCTTAGGTGTAAGATCAACATGCTAGGTTAGAGGAATGTTTTCTGAGAATTAGAGAAGGATCCATGAGGTTTCGTGACAGGGTACCATCTTTTGCAAGATTGATAGCAAGCTGGTTAATGTGTATTAATGGATATGAGGTGGTTTAGAATGGCTAGGGTAACATGTGGAACAGATTTATATCATTAGATTGAAGTTTGGTTAAGGTTGATAGCAGAGAATCATGGTGGAACCCCAACCTTCGTGCTTTCTGTTAGAGCGATTCAGGAGGTTTCATGGCCAAATATTGATATCATTGTGTTCAGGGTAATTAGTAGAGCAAGATTGCTTTTGGAATTTCTTGATTTCACCCAGCCATCAGTGAGAACGATCGAGTGGAAGTTCTGGTTCGAAATTAGGGTTTTCTGAAAACCCTAGGGTTTGTTTGGAGAAGATGAACTCCAGCCGTCAGATGGGTCCAGATCCTTGACTTATTCTCATAATCCAACGGCCTTGGTTCAAATTCAAAATGGAGGGAAGTCTGAAGCTGGCGAAACGCAGCGCATCACTTAGCCAAACGCAGTCGTTTGGTTTAGTGACTGAGTCTGGGCTTGATGGGTCCAAGGTGCTACGCGCACCCCCCCTTTGATTCAGCCCAATAAATCAACTGTCTGTCCCTTCTATTGCCACCCCCTCCCTTTTATATTATTTTTATTTGTTTTATGTTTTAGCCATCTTATAAAATTCATAAAAAATTGATAAATGATGATTTTTTACTCATTCTTTTTTCTAGGTTTAGATAATTTTGTGTAGAAAAATATAAAAATAAAAATGAAATTTTATTTTTAATGTGGAATTTTTAGTGATATTTTCTTTTAAATAGGGTATTTTCTTTCTTTTGGTTGATACCTTATCTTGCAAGAATTGTTTTAGGACCTTCCCTTAGGTTTTTTAATTCATTTTTTTTTGTGTGATTAGATATTGATCCCTAGTTTCATGTAGGATTTATCCCTTGATTTTAGAAATTAAATTTTGATTAGTTTAAATAATTGAACTTAGGATAGTTTAATTAGGGTTTTTAAGTAGTATACTTGAACTTCAACATTTTATTTTTGGGGTTTTTAGGACAAATTAGTGTATGGGGAATATATGGGTTAAGGGTAAGTATGTATAGAGTCCCCTAGAATTTTATTAGGAATTTGTATGGTATTTTAGTATTTTTCATTGATTTTTGAATGTATGGATAGTATGTGTGTTGCTTAAAAGCATAAGTTGTATTGTTGTGTTTTCTTTCCTTCTCTTTTGAGTGTGTGAGCTTTGAAGATTGAGTTGAAGACTTTGTGGATCATCATTGAGGCTTTGAAGACCTTGCAGAGGAGTTTAGCATAGCTTTTGTTGTTTGGTTTATAGGTTTATAGGTGCATAGGCAGAGCCCTAGATAGAATATTTTGTTCAATAAACAAGGAGTGTCTTGTTCACCTCCTTTCCTCTCTGTGACCTAGAGTCCCTTAAGGGTATTCACCTCTCTCCTTTGGAGGGATTAGTGACCTTGCCCTCTGAGGTAGAACTTTGAGAGAGCCTGTCCTTTGATGTTAAGTCCTCAATGGCATCCTTTGGAAGTCAGTGAGCACTGTAACATCCCCACCTCATCTTGTTGACTGAATCTTGTTTGCTGGAGCATTTGAGCCATTGAAGATAGAAGCTGAAGCTTTGAAGAGGATGATTCCTTGAAGATTATTGAAGTCTGAAGACTTTGTGAAGATCAAGTTGATTCCTGAAGATCCCTGAAGATAGTGAAGCCTGAAGGTAGAGCTGATCAAAGGATCTGAAGCTCAAGGGAGAAGATGAGTTGATACTCATGTTGTAGGGTTGATACCTGGAAAGCAAGTGATCTCTGAAGTCTGAAGACTGGGTTGCTGCTGGAGGAGCTGAGGCTTTCTCCTGTTTTCTTTGATGTATTGTGTGTTTTGTCTGATTTGTCTGTTGCATTAGACTAAGCCCATTTAGAATAAGTTCAGTCTAAGAGCATGAGTGCATCTGATTGTATTGTTACTGCTTGGCTTTGCTTGCGGGTATTCGGTAGAGCCCAGCTCCCTTGCCCATGTGTTTATTTTGCTTGATAGCATTTCATTTCTTTCATCTGTATGATTGCAGTTTACTGTTTGTGCTTGATAGCATGTTGTTTATTTCAGTATGAGTACTGTCATTTCATGACTGGCTTGAGGTTGAGACGAGCTTGTGGAGGCTGAAGCCCCACATACATTTCCTCCCTCACTTGCATTGCATGCATTTTACTGTTAAAGCTGATGCTTTTGTCTGTTTTGGTGTATCATTGACATGATCCCTTAGGACTCTCATTTCCTCTGATGAGGATTTGATGATAGACTTTTAGGTTGAAACCTATGCATGACAACATCTAGGAGTTCCCTGTTCAAACCTCAACCATAGGATGAATCCATGGCATGATAACAGTAGGACTTGATAGTCTCCCTCCTAGTTGGGCCTGTTCTCTTCTCATCTCGAAACAGTTTAAGATACAGTAATCATGAATGATTTCTTTCGTACGTTACGAGCCTTAAGCTATCTGAGAAAGGATTGTGGGAGAGTTTCTTTTCCACAGTCTGGATGTTTAGTATGGTACCCTTTGGGTGACATGCGACGCATTCACTCTCAGGTCATAGTCTCTAGTGCGGTTGAAATCGCAAACACAATAAAAAAACCCTTCTTTTAGGAGATAACCCGTAGTATCCCGAACTACGTTTGCTCTGATCTTTCATACCAGACGAAAGTACGTAGGCATAAGATGCGACGTCCTAGCGAGCAACCTTCCCCCTTCACCCGTAGTTAGCCGAACTACGTTGACTCTGATTTCTCATTCTCTGATGAGAATACGTAGGCATAAAGCGCGATGCTTTGCCGAGTCATTTTTCTTTTCTTTTTCAGCCAGCCTTGATAGGTAGATAGATTATAACCAACCCGTCCAAGTAAACAAACAAGCGAGGATCCCGTCGAGTACGACGGACGTGAGGGGTGCTAATATCTTCCCCTTGCGTAACCGACTCCCGAACCCAGACAACGGTTGCGACGACCTTGTCTTACCCTTTTTTCGTCAGGTCTTTCCGATCGTTTCCTTTCCCGCTCTGAGGGATAAATAACGAAAGGTGGCGACTCTTCTGTTTTGCCGGCACCTTATTTTCGCGCAAGCGACACGTATGTTGCTGCTGCGCAATATGCTCCAATGCCTTATCAGCCTGCTGTTCTAGCGGTGCAAGCTCAGATGCCAAAGCAACAGGCTCCTCAGCAACAAGCCTACAACCAGCAAGGACATCAGTATCCTCCTCAGCAACAACAGATGCAAGCTGCTCAACAACAACAAGGTGCTCGCCAACAGCGTCAGCAGAGGACATGGAAGCCAGATAGAGTCTTTGATCGCCTACCAATGACATATGCTAGTATCTTTGCTCAGTTGATGGAGAAAAAGGTTATTGTTCCAAGAGATTTGGCTCCCCGAACTGTCATTCCTGCCGACTACGATGCAAATGCTCATTGTGAGTTTCATAAGGGCGCTTCAGGTCACACCATTGAGGACTGCAGGGCTTTCAAGCACAAGATCCAAGACATGATCGACAAGGACGCTATCAACTTCAATGGGAAGTCTCCAAACATCATCAACAATCCAATGCCACCGACCAGCTAGTGCCAGCAGCAAATTAGATCAAATCCAGTCAAGTCAAAGTTCATTTCCCCGAAGAAGGCCGTCATGTTGCCATTTCATCTTTCGCATTTCTTATGTTTTATCTTTGTTTGTTTAAGTATTGTATGCTTTGAACAATTGCCATTTCGTATTTGGTTTTCATTAATGTATCGTTTATGCATGTTTTGAATTAATTATGTCGTATTCACTCATTTTCACTTGTCACCGACACTTTTATTTACTTCACTATATCAATTGTTGATTAGCATGATTTGAGGGAGGATGATGAAAACGAGATACCCATAATTGCAAAGTGTATGCTTTCAGACAGAATCTCGTCAATGATGTACATGCATTGTTTCAATTCCCCATACACCGAAGATATAAGGAGTTAATCCCTAGTAAACCACTTCGAGCATAGAAGTAGGAGTTTCCTTCGGATATTCAAACCTTTACACTCAACCTGGGGCAGGGTAGTGTTCAGTTAATCCAACTCCACACTCGAATCAACAAAGCAAAATCCAGAAGACAGTTGTTCATCAATGATTTATGCTATGGCAGTCGCAACCCTCCAACAAAATCCAAAAAAAAAAAGAGTCAAAATCCTACTAAGTCAGACACCTCAAAGGGGACTTAGGCAAAATCAAGGCAATCCCGATGGATCTGACAAGCAAAGTCAATTCATGCAAAAGTTAGGGATCAAAAAAACAAAAACAAAAGAGGCCCTCAAAACCCTCAACCAAAAAAAAAATAAGATTCAGTGGTCACCCAAATCAAAAGGGTCACTGATATCCATCAAAATAAGGTGACTGCCACGACGAGCAAACCTTGAATCATCAAGCTTATACTGTCAAGACAAGTGCAGAATCAATTGAACGTAGGATTGGAGATTATCAAGAAGGGGTGGGTGCAAATCATACTTTGAGCCTAATATCCTTTGTTTCATAACCATTAACCAGACCATGTTACAACCCTCGAAAGACCTAATTGAGGCGAGATTTATTCTGAAAGCGCACTATCGCAAGGTTGCGTAACCTAACTCCTCATATATCTACTAATCATCAGCATTGGTGTCATTATTCTTGCAACATCTTTTACACCAATCAAAATTAGCACTACGTCTGGGCTAACGGTCCATTCGTTCCACTATCACGACACTTCAATAAAACAATACTTTTTCAAATCTTGCATCAAACTTTGCATTAATATTACCATTTGTGAATGTACAATTTTAATTGCAAAACAGTGCTAGGTATTCAAAGACATTTCAACAAAGGGTAATCAAGAAGAAACTTGACTTCCAGTGGCTGACACAAAGCAAAGTTATCTCCAAACCCACGAGGCTAGGGCAAATCACTCACCAGCTCGAGCAAGGGCAAGCCATTAACATGTTCAAACTGGGGCAAGACCGGGTCGTTCTAACCATCAAGCAGAGTTGCAACCTTCTCTGAAGCAAATTCACAACAAATCATCAAGTATCTAGACTTGGGGCATCCAGAGTATCTTCCCCTGCTTAAAATAATGGCGTCATCAGCAAACTGCGTGTCGAGGAAGTCAATCCCTCCCACCACCCGAAGTCCAATTTACATTGGCAACTACCCAAAGTCCACCACGATGGCGTCTCCACCTGCATTTTCAATTACCCGTCTGCAATCATATGCATCATACGCATTACATTCGATATCATAAGCATCTTGCATCATATGCATACCCAATCATATCATACTTCCTCAGCCTGTGCATCTCCGCGGGTCAGCATTTGCATTTGCACTTCCATTCGTTATGGAACATCATTATCATCCAACATTCACATATGCAAGTCAAGGTCCAGGATCAATCTCGAAGATTTCCAAGACCGTCATCAGCCCAGTCAGGGGCATCCTCCGCAAGACTGTGGGTTTCTCCTCACAAAATTCAAGAGCTTCAAAGCAATCATCAGCCCATTCAGGGGCATATTTTGCAAGACTGTGGGTTTCTCCCAAGAAATTCAAAGATATTCAAAGCAAGATTCAGCTCAGTCAGAGGCATTTTTCAAAGACCATGGGAGCTTCCCATGACGTATTTCAACCTCGCGGTTGATCAAATCTTCAAGTCAACATACAGCCCAGCCAGGGGCATATCATTCAAGACCGTGGGCGCTCCTCCCGAGGTTGTTCAACCTTTTGTTGGGCAAATCCAAGAGTTTCAGTACAAGATTCGGCCCAGGCAGGGGCATCTTCATCAAAGCCGTGAGCGTTCCTCACGAAGTTGTTCAACCTTTTGTTGACCAAGACAAAATTTCAAGACAAATTCAACCCAGACAGGGGCATCCTCTTCAGAATTCATGGGCGTAACCATGAAATCATTTCAACAAAACTATGATCTCCAAACAAGACGTTGGGCGTACCCCGTTGACTCATTTCAATTCAATCTTCCTCTTGGGTGTTCCCCAATGAGTTGTACCCAGCAAGCGTGAGCGTTGTCAATTGCCTTACTATCATCCTTTTGGTGATAGTCGAACCTCGCCAGTTCAACCTAGCCTGCATCCTTTTGGTGTTGGTAAACTTCAAATCTGTGTTGTCCTATCATCCTTTTGGTGATAGCAACCTGTGTGTGTAAGTTTCGCTCCGTCATCCTTTTGGTAGGGGGGTCTGTCACTTGGATTGGTGTCAGATTGTGCGATATTATTTGGTGTGAGTTTCGCTCCGTCATCCTTTTGGTGGGGGGTCTGTCATAGTCATTAATGATAGATTGTGCGATATGGTTTGTGTTTCGCTCCGTCGTCCTTTTGGTGGGGGTCTATCATAGTCATTAATGATAGATTGTGCGATGGTGTTTGTCCTATCATCCTTTTGGTGATAGTGGCCTGTGTGTGTTTTGCTCCGTCATCCTTTTAGTGGGCGTCTATCACTTGGATTGGTGTCAGATTGTGCGATGGTGTTTGTCCTATCATCCTTTTGGTGGTAGTGGTCGGTGTGAGTTTTGCTCTATCATCCTTTTTGTGGGGGGTCTGTCACTTGGATTGGTGTCAGATTGTGCGATGGTGTGTGTGTTTTGCTCCGTCATCCTTTTGGTAGGGGGTCTGTCACTTGGATTGGTGTCAGATTGTGTGATGGTGTTTGTCCTATCATCCTTTTAGTGATAGTGACCGGTGTGTGTTTCGCTCCGTCATCCTTTTGGTGGGGGGTCTGTCACTTGGATTGGTGTCAGATTGTGCGATAGTGTTTGTCCTATCATCCTTTTGGTGGTAGTGGCCGGTGTGAGTTTCACTTCGTCATCCTTTTGGTGGGGGGTCTGTCACTTGGATTGGTGTCAGATTGTGCGATGGTGTTTGTGTTTCGCTCCGTCATCCTTTTGGTGGGAGGTCTGTCATAATTATTAATGTTAGATTGTACGATATTGTTTGTGTTTCGCTCCGTCATCCTTTTGGTGGGGGGGTCTGTCATAGTCATTAATGTCAAATTGTGCGATTTTGTTTTGCTCTATTATCCTTTTGGTGGTAGTAGTCGTGTGTATTTCATTCCATCATCCTTTTGGTGATGACGATCTTTTGCCAGTTACTTACGGTTTACTCAGAGGTTTACATTTCTCACTATTTCAATTCACAAGCATTTCTTTTCTTTTCGGATAAATTCAGGGTCTTCTTCATATCTAATCGAATTTTACCTTGAGAAAAGGAACGCTGCAGAAGTTCATTTCCCTAGGTTTAAGCCAATTAGATAGGGGCATATGTCATACCCTAAATTTGTCCTACCCATTTTCAATTATTTTCGCTTTTCGCTTTTATTTTCTATTTTACGTTGTCTGCTTATTTCTTGTTATTTAGACACGTGTCCGCTCGCAATTGGTCGATTTTTTAGAAATTTATCTTTATGACCAATTAAGGCGTGACACGTGGCCTAACAACCTTTTTGTGAATATTATTTTCTTAAAGTTTTTCTTTTTTAAAATATTACTAATAATATTTTTTAGTAATTATTTTTCGTTTTTTAAAATTCCAGTCTGTTTTTATATTTCTTTTAATATTTATTTAATGATTGTTGTTAATATTTATGTTAATATATCAATCTAATTTTTACTTATTATATTTGTTAATATTTAGTAGTAATTATTAGTTAGGATAAAGAAAAAATTAAAGAAAAAGGTCAGATTTTGAAAGTGTGGAACATGGCCCATCGTGAAGCCCATTGATAGCTGGAGGATAGTCTGAGGTTATAAAAGGAAAGAGGAGGAATTGATTGAGGGAACCCTAAATTGAAGGACTGTTCATCACCTCTCTCCCTCGAAGCGAATCAGCGCCGCCCTAATTCCAAAACAAAACCCTAACCTTTCAGCAAACCCTAGCCGCCGAATCTCTAAAACCTTTCATCCCAAATCTACCGCCGCCCCTCAAATCATCTCCTCTTACGAAACCTTCTTCCTCTCTAAAACCATAAACAACCGCCAATCACCTTCTTAACTTCACCCTCGATCTCGTCTCCATCAAGGAAAGTTAAAACCAAGTCGTTGCGAGCGGAGCTGCGCTGGCTTGAGAACTCAACGAACCCTAATGACCGAAGAAGACGAGGTGACGATGTTGCAAAGTTCCTTCTCAACTTGATTTTCGGCCGTGACTCAGTAAGACTGCTCCGCACACCACAATGACGACATCGGCTCATCTTCATTCCGATTCAACAACAGTTGTTTGACTTCGTCAGTTTTCCGTTCAAGGCGCATCGTCGTAATCCAGCTAAGACCATCAACATGGCGCGACAAGGAGTTTCATGAATTAGCAATAACACAAGGTGGATAACTCATGGTCGGTTGGTTTTGTTCCTCTTTCTGGGTTCATGAATTTAATTTTTGTTGTGTTGGTCATGCTCATGTCTAACTGTATTATGAATTCTCGTTTGATTTTCATGAGATTTTAGTTCGTATCTGTGATTTTGAACCGCATATACCTGAGCGAAGGATATGGTCGAATAATGATGTTTGTTATTTTGGCTGTAGTTTAACTTTGGTGTTGTTTTAAAGGTTCGGCTATGAAGATTTTAGTGGACAAGCATTGATTCTTTTACGTCGTTCTGTCCGTAGCATAGTCGGTTTCCGGATAGGCTGTCAATTGCGTTGCGTGGACATTAGACCGTTGCGGTTGCCGTCTCGGTAGAAGCTTAATTCTGAACTGATATTCTGCTATGAATTTGATGTTATTTCTGCTGACTTTGTCTTGGTCTGGTATTGAAGTTCTGGTACAATATAAACATGTTGTTGTATAGATTAATGGTTTTTCTTTTATTAAAATTACAGCTTCTATGTATGCCCTGTTTTATTGATTCAAAGCATGTTTGTGGTTCAACTCTGTACCATGAGTATTGAATTTCGATTGTGCTACATATTGCTGGTGATACTGTGATTTTATTCCCAAACTGTGTCAGTAAGATTAAATACTTCTTCTTGGGTTCAAAGTTTATGTTGAAAGCCATATATTACGGTTGGCTTATCGACATTTGCGTTAAGAAAGCGTGCTAGTTTTGATCATAGTGTAAGTACTCATGTTACTGCTTTTTATTCCATTATTGTCATGTTGTTTGTTAAATTTTGGCAGAATAAATCATGGTAATCACTGCTGTTTATTGATTTATTTATTTCTGCGAAACACGGGCGGATTTGCTGCGTACTTTATTTGAACTCGTGGTCGTCATTTATCTTTTGTGAAATCTTGTCGATTTAAGTTTATTGTAATAATATTTTGGTGTTCATAGTGTCTATGGCATTTGTGTTATTGGTGCGGTGATTCAGTTTCACTGGTATTTAAGTATATTACACAATATGAACCTTTGGAACATCAGTAGTAATGAGGTTTTGAGATGCTGGTGCAAGCTTAGTTATTTTTGAATGATTGGTGGATTTTGTCTCATTGTAGCACATTGTAAACCTTATATCAATAGATAGCAACTTTTGTTCAAAATAATGAAGGAGATTATCGGTATGGGATGTCTTTGATGCTTTGAGAGTTTAGGTTTTTTGGGGTGCAGATTGATTAAGCCATTAACTTCTAACTCTACAAGTTGCTTATTTTGGTCCATTATTCGGTAATTGTTGCACAACATTGAATTCTTTTTAATGTTATAATTCTGGCTTGCATTCTTATCCGCAGTTTGACGAAATTCATGTCGATTACGCCATAATCTTTCAATACAACAGTTTCGTATATTTTGATAGATTGCGTATGACATTTCCACTATATTGCCATCACGCATAAGTCAATGTCAAATTTTTTTCATTTTTATTCCAAGTTTGTTACTCTCATCAAATTCTCCTTTTGAATTGATTTTTCATTAGTTAAGTTTTTATATGTAAATTTTTTTTTGGGTAATTATTTTCAAAATATGAGTAATATTTTATTTTTAAAAATTCTATTTCAATTTAATTTTAACATTAAAATTATTTTCTTACTAAAATTGCGAAAAAATGAACTTTTAAGATCTAGCATCTTTTGAGTTCTTGAATAATCACTATTGGGACGTACGCCTTGGGTAGTGACATTCGACTTTTCGTTTCAAAATACGCCCTTTAATTATTTAGACAAGGAAATATCATTGGAGTCTAGCATTCTACATGATACTTTTGTTGTTTATTCAAACAATATTTTATAAATTAAATCAAAATCATTTTTCCATTTATTAAGTAGTTTATTTTATAAGACAATTTCAAAATAGATTTCCTTTAAAAAAGAAAAAAACTTTGAAGCAATAATATTTCTTAAGCATGTTTAATCAAATCGGTTTTAGTTAAATTACGAAAAATTAAACTCTTGAAGTCTAGCACTTCTTGAGTTTTTTAATGGATATTATTGAGGTGTATACCTTAAATAATGTATTGTTCAACTTTTCGATCTTTAAACATACTCTTTTTGGACAAAGAAGTATCATAGGAATCTAGTATTCCATGTGATATTTCTGTAGTTCATCCAAATATAAATCGAATGAAAAAGGTGTTGTCGAGATCTAGCATCACGATAATACTCTGATTAATTGGTTGTGAGGCTGACGTCTCATTTACCAAATAATCATCCTATTCAAATACAATCTCGTATTCTCACCTTTCATATCACAACCCCTTTTCATACCCTCGATTCCATTCTTCAAAATATCTTTCTCGATTAAAACCTCGAAAGAAGGAGGTTCTTGGGATCTAGCATTCCTTGAATTTTCGAGTGAATAATTCTTGAGGCACGCCCTTGAGTTATTATTCACTCAACCTTTCGACTTTTCTTCAAACTCAAACATTTTTCAAACGTTCTCCTAAGTCGAATGCTCGTACGCATTCGCAACCCACATTTCGTACACACGTTCACAACTCATCGTGGTTTCGATATTGGAGGCACCCTTAGGGACCAATATCGTTTCTCACAATCTAACCCTTGACACGTCTTCAAGTCAATTCCATCTTCAATCAAAATCCTTGACACGTCGTCGAGCCGTTTCCAAACCAACTTCTTTTTGCCTTACATTCCGTTTTCGATTCAATATTTTCACTAACTTTTTTTAACCTTACGAAAGAGGGATATTCTTAGAATCTAGCATTCTTTGAATATTCGAATGAGTAACTCTCGAGGCATGCCCTTGAGTTGTTATTAGTTCATTCTTTCGTTTCCAAAACATCCAATCCTTTATCTCCAACTCTTTTCAACCCAATTTCTGAAAGAATTGAGTTCTTGGGATCTTGCATTCCTTGAATTCTTGAGTGACAAGCTCTTGAGGCACACCCTTGGGTTGCTTGTCAATCACTATTTCGTTTCTCAAACTCAACTTCAACCCTTTTCGAACCTTTTTCTTTTCGTGGTTGTTACCACGAACTACGACTGCTCTGATTCTTTATTCATTCTTGAATATAAGATATGCAGGCACAAGATTGCGATGATCTTGGCGAGAAAACTTCTATCCATCTTCCATTTCCCCCATCCTTTCCCGTCTCATTCTCGTCCGAATGAGCATACGTAGGCACAAGGGCCCCAATCCTTGGCGAGCACACTATCCTCTAACCACCCCTTTCCCTCTTTGCGTCTTTAACCTTTTAACCTACCAATTCGCCTTAAACATCAAGAAGAAAAACAACCAAATCTAGACAACACTCTCTTCAAATACCCTAAGAGGTTCCCGTTGAGTACAACAGACGTGAGGGGTGCTAATACCTTCCCTTCACGTAACCGACTCCCGAACCCGGAACTTGGTTGCGACAGCCTTGTTCCTACCCTTTCGTTTTAAGAGGTTTTCTCGATATTTTCCTCTCCCGTTTATTCAGGATAAATAAAGTTCAGTGATGACTCTGTCGAACTGCATTTCCGCGCCTTTCGCGCGAGGGTCGTTTCTCCGAAATGTCTCCGTGATTTTTCGAGGTGCGACAGTATGGAAACGGAAAAACAAAGTTCAAGCTCAAGAGTTCAAATGGGATCTTGGAAGAATGGTTTTGGCTATCAAAAGCTTGTGGAAATGGGTGGAAATGATTCCCTATTTATAGGAGAAGCTATCTGAATCAAAATGGAGGGTGAATGAGGTAATTTGAATGGAAATCATGCACACCTGCAACATGCTCAAAGTGTGACTTGAAATCTGTCAAAACTAACTCAAAACTTGTGTTTCAAGGCTCTAATAAACCCAGGAAAGTTGGTTAATCATGTTTAGATTGAATTCATGGCTTAATTCGGTGATTAGAGGCCAATTCAAATAATTCCAATTCTTACTTGGAGAGAAATCTCAGCTTTGAAATTCAAATTTTGCAACCATGATACTCATAATGTAGGAGGCTTTTTGAGATGATTCTTCTTGCATTGGCTAGAGGGAGATGCAATATTTGCAATGTGAAAAGAAAGTATTGATTTGGAAGCTTGATTTAAGAGATATGGTCCTTCAAAGTATCCTCCATGAGAGAAGTGAAAGTCATAAAACACTTGAAGAAGTTATGCTCATTTGATCATAGCATCCACAAATTTCTATATTAGGTCAAACACCTTGCACAAAACTTGAATCTCTTGATGATTTCTTGCACAATAAGCCATGATGAAACACATATGATGTTGGAATGATGTTACCTTGGACCACACTTGATGATGAGGAACTTCTAGGGTTGAGAGTACCACAAATTCATAGAGAAAACCTTGCTTGAACTTGAAGAAACACAACCTTCTTTTCTAAGAAACAAACCATGATACCTTGATCCCCTGCCAAGAACAAATGCTATACAAAAATGAATATGGAGATGCAAAGAAACATAAGCCAAGAACAAAAGAGAAGGTGAGCAAATTTTGGGGTACTACAGATACTCATTGTTAAATAGAGTAAGGATCCTATTTGTAGATGTTTTCGATTGGCTGCATTTTATGGTAAAACACTGATGTATGTGTGAATGTCATGACTGATGTTATGACATACATAATAAGTGTGCTGCAGGGTAAGTTTGAATAGCTAAGAGCAAATTATGTTGGATGTCATGCTGGATGTTATGACATCAAGCAGCTGACATCAGGGTGCGTGTTTTAGGTTCTGGTATAGTGCATGAGGAAGCTCACGCTATACTTCAGGAAACATTTTAGGAAGCTTGGTTATCTCAGGTGAAATGCCAGGCATAGCTGAGGATAACCTAGGACCAAACTGTTAGTGTGCAGCTTAATGAAAAGAGATCTTAACTGGGTTAAACCTAATTTCTGCACTTAGGCCCAAGATCTTTCTGCTGCTTATATATAACAAAGTAGCAATCCTAATTGAAGACAATTCTTGGCAGGTCCTGGGCAGAGCTTTTGAGACAGAGAGTACATAGTGTTTGTAAGTGAAGAATTCAGTCTGTGTACTGTGATCTTCACGTGGTTGTTTGTGTCTTGGGATTACTTGTGAGCCAAGCAATTATCTCTTGGATGATTGCACTGGACTAGTGTGTTTTGAGTTGTACTCTGTGTGTGTCACTCTATGTTTTTAAGCACGGGTGTTGTGTCTCTTGATCAAAGCTGCGAAGCAGATCAAGGTGTGTTTGAAGTGTGTGTTTAATTTTATCTGTAATTGAATTGGTTGATATCACTGTTGTGATTGAGGGGGAGTGAGTTGGTAACTCAGGTCTAGTGTTAGGCTGAAGTGTCATTGGGTAGGTCTTATGTAAAGAGTGCAAACTGATTGTTTGACTGTGAATTAATTCTACTGATAGTGAATTTCCTCCCTGGCTCGGTAGCCCCCAGATGTAGGTGTGATTTGCACTGAACTGGGTCAATAATTATATGTGTTATTTACTGCCTTCAATTCCTGTTTAATGTTAAGTTTTGTAGTCAGCTAAGTAGTGGATCTCATAACATCCACTGTAACATCGACAGTTTAGTACCTAGAATTTCAATTGGCATCAGAGCAGGCACCCTGCCTGTTATTTTCTGGGTGAGATCTAGGGAAGATAAATTATGGTACTATGGACAATGATATAGGATTCACAAATAGACCACCAATTTTGGATGGCTCTAACTATGACTACAAGAAACCTCGTATGATAGCCTTCTTGAGGTCTCTGGATAGCAAGGCTGGGAGAACAGCTAATTTAGGATGGAAACATCCAGTGAAAACAGATAAAGATGGAGTAACTGTGTTGATCCCTAAAGAAGAGTGGAGCAAAGAGCAAGAAGCCTAGGCTCTTGGGAATTCTAAGGCCTTTAATGCTCTATTCAATGGAATAGACAAGAACATTTTCAGACTTGTGCATCACTGTGAACTGGCCAAAGAGGTTTGGGATACCCTCAAAACAACTCATGAAGGTACGTCTAAGGTCAAGATGTCAAGATTACAAATGTTGACCACTAAGTTTGAAAATCTGAGAATGAAGGAGGATGAGACTATTCATGAATTCTACATGAATATTCTTGAAATTTTCAATACCTCAGGAGCTTTAGGAGAGAAGATGTCTGAAGAAAAGCTTCTGAGGAAGATTCTCAGATTATTGCCTAAGAGATTTTCCATGAAGGTTACTACTATTGAAGAGGCTCAAGACATCAACAACATGAAGGTTTATAAACTCATTGGTTCTCTACAAACCTTTGAGATGGGGATGTGTGAAACTGTTGAAAAGAAGAACAAAAGCATAGCCTTTGTATCAAATACTGCAGAAGACTCAAATGAAGACAATGGTGGAAGTGGGGAGAATATGTCAGAAGCTATAGCTATGCTTGGAAGACAATTCAACAGACTCATGAAAAGAATAGATAAGAAGGGCATACCTAATGTCAAGAACATTTCATCTAGAATCAACAGAAGAAAGGGATAATCAAGGCAAAGAAATTCAGTGTCATGAATGTGAAGGCTATGGTCACATTAAAGCTGAGTGTCCTACTTACCTGAAGAGGAAAAAGAAAGGTCTAACTGCCACCTTGTCTGATGGAGATTCTGATAGTGGATCAGAAGTAGAATCTGCAAAACATGTCACTGCATTAACTAGTCTTTGTGTATCTGATGATAATTCTAGTGGAGATGAGCTGACTTTTAATGTACTTGTAGCCTCATATAAACAGTTGTGGATCAGAAATGCAGAAGTGCGCCAACAAGGGAAGAAGCAAAAGACAATCATAAAGGAGTTGGAGGCTGAGAAGACGGAACATCTTGCAACAATAGACTCACTCAACAGTGAAGTCAGTTTTTTAAACTCTAAACTTGATCAGATGTCAAAGTCCATCAGGATGCTAAACAATGGAACTGACACTTTAGAAGAAATTATACAAGTGGGTCAGAAAGCTAGAGACATGTCTGGAATAGGCTTTGTTGGTGAACAGAGACTCATCTTGGGTTGCAAGAGGACAAAGCCTGAAAATCATGGGACAAATAGGATGTCACGACCAATGTCACAACATCAGGGGGACATAAATATGAAACAAACCAAGAGAAAGTTTCAAAGATGGAGGTGTTACCACTGTGGAAGATTTGGTCACATAAAGCGCTTTTGCTTCAGGCTGCATGGATTCCCCAACCACACTCATCAAGTCAAACCCAAACAGGATGTTCCTTTCAAGAAACTACGAGTGGTTGCCAAGGAAGGTGCTCTAATATCTCATACCTCTCTAAGGGTAACAGCTAAAGAAGACTAGTATTTTGATAGTGGTTGTCCCAAACATATGACTGGAATAAAGAACTTGTTGGTGGACATTAAACCTCATTCCACTAGCTATGTGACCTTTGGTGAAACTGGAGTGTCCTGGAGTTCCTAACCTAGACAATATGTTGCTGGTAAAAGGACTGACTGCCAACCTTATCTGTATCAGTCAGCCCTGTGATGAAGGACTCAATGTCAAATTCACTAAGAGAGAATGTGTTATCACAAATGGAGAAAAAGAGGAAGTCATGAGGGGTTCTAGGTCTAAAGTCAACTGTTACTTATGGGAGCTTAAGGTATCAAGTAACTCCACTGTGTGTTCTATGGCCAGAGAAGAAAAGGAGGTCAAACTGTGGCATCAAAAACTTGGACATCTTCATCTAAGAGGATGAAAAAGATCATATCTAAGGAAGCAGTGAGAGGAATCCCCAAGTTGACTATTGATGAAGGAAAGGTATGTTGTGAATGTCAGGTTGGCAAGCAAACCAAAGTGTCACACCCAAGAATTGGACATCTTACAACATCCAAAATTCTAGAACTGTTGCACATGGACTTGATGGGACCAATGAAGGTAGAAAGTCTTGGTGGGAAGAGGTATGCCTATGTGGTTGTTGATGATTACTCCAAATACACCTGGATAAGTTTCATCAGAGAAAAATCAGATGTGTTTGAAGTCTTCAAAGATCTTTGCATTAGACATCAACGAGAAAAGGAAAGTGGTGTAGTTAGGATCAGGAGTGATCATGGAAAGGAGTTTGAAAACTCCAAATTTGCTGAATTCTGCTCGTCTGAAGGAATCAGTCATGAATTCTCCTCCCCTATTACTCCTCAACAAATTGGAGTAGTGGAAAGGAAAAACAGGACTATTCAAGAATCTGCTAGAGCCATGATTCATGCAAAGAAATTGCCTATGCACTTTTGGGCTGAGGCAATGAACACAGGCTGCTATGTTCACAACAGAGTAACCTTGAGAAAAGGAACTACCTCCACCCTGTATGAACTATGGAAAGGAAGGAAACCAACTGTGAAGTATTTCCATGTTTTTGGGAGCAAGTGTTACATCCTGACAGATTGTGAACAAAGGAGAAAAATGGATCCCAAAAGTGATGAAGGCATATAGAGTATTCAACTCCAGAACAAAAGTCTTGATGGAATCCATCAATGTGATTATTGATGACCAACATGAAGAAACCAATGTCATGGAGGATGTTGGAACATTCTTTGAGACACCTGTTGATGGTATGGTCAATTCTAAAGATCCTCAAGCTACAACTCCAAAGTCTGAGTCAGAAGCTCTAAGCAAAGAACCTTCTATCAGAATCCTTAAAGATCATCCCAAGGATCTTATCATTGGAGACCCTAACAGTGGTGTAAGGACCAGAGCTAGAGAAATCATCTCAAATTCATGCTTTGTATCCAAGATAGAACCCAAAAATGTAAAGGAGGCTCTAACTGATGAATATTGGATCAATGCTATGCAAGATGAATTAGAACAGTTCAAAAGGAATGAAATGTGGGAATTGGCTCCAAGAGATGAAGGAACAAACATCATTGGCACCAAGTGGATATTCAAAAACAAATCAGATGATAAAGGAGCTATAACCAGAAACAAAGCTAGATTGGTGGCACAAGGCTATACTCAAGTGGAAGGGATTGATTTTGATGAAACTTTTGCACCTGTTGCAAGACTTGAGTCAATAAGACTGCTGTTAGGGATTGCTTGCATTCTAAAGTTCAAATTATTTCAGATGGATGTGAAAAGTGATTTTCTAAATGGATATTTGAATGAGGAAGTGTCTGTGGAATAACCCAAGGGATTTGCTGAACCTAACTGTCGCTTACGCGAAAATAAGGTGTCGGCACAACAGAAGAGTCTCCACCTTTCGTTATTTATCCCTCAGAACGGGAAAGGAAACGATCGGAAAAACCTAACGAAAAAAGGGTAAGACAAGGTCGTCGCAACCATTGTCTGGATTCGGGAGTCGGTTACGCAAGGGGAAGGCATTAGCACCCCTCACGTCCGTCGTACTCGACGGGATCCACGCTTGTTGTGTTTACTGGACGGGTTGGTTTTATCTATCTACCTATCAAGGCTGCCTTAAAAAAAGAAAAGAAACTGACTCGGCAAAGCGTCGCACTTTATGCCTACATATTCTCATCAGAGAACGAGAAATCAGAGTCAACGTAGTTCGACCTACGACGGGTTATGGGGAAGGCAGCTCGCCAATACATCAGTATTGTGCCTACGTACTCTCAACAGGTATGAGAGATCAGAGCTTACGTAGTTCGGGACACTACGCATTATTTTCTGTCTTTTACGAAAGAAGTGTTTTTTATTGTGTTTGCAATTTCAATCGCACTAGAGACTATGACCTGAGAGTGAATGCGTCGCATGTCACCCAAAGGGTGCCATACTAAACATCCAGACTGTGGAAAAGAAACTCTCCCACAATCCTTTCTCAGATAGCTTAAGGCTCGTAACGTACGAAAGAAATCATTCATGATTACTGTATCTTAAGCTGTTTTGAGATGAGAAGAGAACAGGCTCAACTACGGGGAGACTATCAAGTCCTACTGTTGTCATGCCAAGGATTCATCCTATGGTTGAGGTTTGAACAGGGAGCTCCTAGAAGTTATCATGCATAGGTTTCAACCTAAAGTTCTATCATCAATTCTTTATCAAAGGAAATGAGAGTCCTAAGGGATCATGTCAATGATACACAGAAACAGATAAAGCATCAGCTTAAACAGTAAACAGATATACAGTAAAATGCATGCAATGCAAGTGAGGGAGGAAATGTGTGTGGGGCATCAGCCTCCACAAGCTCATCTCAACCTCAAGCCAGAATGAAT
This sequence comes from Lathyrus sativus, assembly GCA_963859935.3. Classification (NCBI taxonomy): domain Eukaryota; kingdom Viridiplantae; phylum Streptophyta; class Magnoliopsida; order Fabales; family Fabaceae; genus Lathyrus; species Lathyrus sativus. The sequence goes on from OZ012736.1 coordinate 172,815,698, forward strand.
AACAGTAATCATACTGAAACATAAAACATGCTATCAAGCAATACACAGTAAAATGCAATCATACAGAAGGAATAAAGTCATGCTATCAAGCAAAACAAACCACATGGGCAAGGGAGCTGGGCTCTACCGAATACCCGCAAGCAAAGCCATACAGTAACAATACAAGCAGAGGGAGCAACTCAACCTCTAGGGCAATCATGCTCCTAGATTCTACCTAGTCTAGATATGAAATTATTCTAATGCATCAAGCAAGTCAAACAAGGCACATCAATACAGAAAAGAAAACAGATAAGAAAGCAGATCAACAACCCTCTCAACTCCAAGCTTCAGCTCTTCCAACAGCAACTCAGTCTTCAGACCTCAATCACTCTTGACAAATATCAATTTGCTTTTCCAGGTTTCAACCCTTCAACATAAGTTTCAACTTATTCTCTCTTCCTCAAGCTTCAGCTTCTTAATCAATTCCACCTTCAGGCTTCATTCTTAACCACAAGTATCAACTTGATTCCTTCAGGATCTCCAAGCTCCAAAGTAAGTATCAACTTCCTTTGTTCTTCAAGCTTCAGCTCTTCAGAATCTCAATTGAATCCTCTTCCTAAGTATCAACTTAGGTTTCAAGCTCTCAAGCTCTCTTTGCTTTACCAGTCTCAACTTGGTCTTCTCTTCCTGCAAGCTTCAGCTTCTCAGAGTAATCTTCAATCACTTAGAAGTATCAACTTCATCCTTCAATCTTTAAGCATCAGCTCTTCATTCAGTCTCCACTGGATCTTCATGGGGTCTTCAAGTATCAACTTGCTCTCTCTGCTCTTCAAGCTTCAGCTGGAATGGCAATGCTCAAGGAATCATCCTCTTCCATACTCTTCAATGAAGTCTTCATCTTCACACTCAAGCTCAACATCTCTCAAGATACTCAAACCAGAGGAAATCACTTAACTGGATAAGCTAGGGTGTTAAACTGCTTATTGACCACCCAAGGTGACCTATAAGGGTTTAACATCAAAAGAATGGTTCCCTCAAAAGTTATACTTCCTAGGTACCATCACTTATCCCTCCTAAGGAGAGAGGTGAATACCATGGAAGGACTTTGAATCATAGGGAGGAATGGAGGTGAAAGATACCATCCATGCTTAAGAAAAGAATCACTAAGTCTAAGCTCTTCCTAATCCTTAAACCTAAATCAACAACAAAACAAACAAGATTCTCAAGCTCTCAAGCTCCTCAATCAATCTCCAAGTCTTCTACTATGCTCCTCCATGCTCCTCAAAGCAAGACCAAGCTCTCCAAGCCCACAAAGCAAAGCAAACAAAAATACAAGCCCACAAGGGCAACACAAGCAACAATCAACTACAAAAATCATTTAAAAATAGTATACTATTATATTAAAACCTAATATAATTTCTAAGGGATCCTATACACCTACCCTTAATACCCTTATATGTCCCAATGTCTATCTTGACCTAGAAACCCAAAATTCTAAGGTTATTGTGGACCTATGTTAAGGATTGACCTAATTCTACACAACCTAAAATCATCTAAGCAAAACTACTCAAAAATTGATCACAAAATTATGGAATAAATCCAGAGGGGAGCTAAAGTCCTAATATAAATATCCTAAAAAGAGTGGCCTAAAAATATGAAGGGAACTAGATAAACAAAATTCTACAAATCTATGCATCAACATAAAAGAATTAAAATGCTATTAAAAGAGAAAATACACAAAAAATATTAAAAATGCCTGAAATGAAAATATTTTGATTTTATAATTTTCTAGACATGAACATGAAATGGGAGAAAAAATCCCCATACAAAAATCATTAATTTTCTATTTATTATGATTTTTCAAAATTAATGAAAAATGGAGAAAACGAAATTAAAATGATAAATCAATGGTGCGGATAGCAAGTACATTCAGTTCAATTCATTCATGGGCTCAAAATGGGGGTGGGATTAGCAAGGCGCGCTAGGCCCAGTTTCATCAGAAAATCAATTAACAAAATATAAAGAAAATGAAAAAGAAACGGTGCAGAAAGTAACAAAATATAGTTCAATATCCAATGGGCCCTGAAAGTGGGGTGTGAATATCAAATGAGCCCAATCCCCCTTTTAATGAAACGACGCGTTTAAGCTCTTTAGAACTCCCCTCTTCAAATGTAAGATTAAACCTCCGCCACACGATCCACGCCCAGTCAACGGGTCCAATCTCCATCCAATGGCCACGCCTTCATCTTCTTCCTCCAGCTAGGGTTCAAACTGAAGAATCCATGGAAGCAGAGCTTCAAGCTCCATCTTCACCAAACTCGTATCACCTCAATTCGCCATGAAAAATTAAGATTCCAAACCCTAATCTATCCAGAATTTCATGTTGATCACAGCCATGGTCTTGAAATCAATTGAATCATCCTAAATCTTCAAACCCGATCCAAGATCAAAAATAAGCTTAGACATCAACTTTAACAATTCTTGAAATTAATTACCTCAACATGATCACTACCTCACACTGGTTAATTCTTGACATCTAATTCATGCTATAGCTCACCATAACTCGAATTCTTGGTTAAAACAAAAATGGTGTCATCAACTGAAACCTCACCAATTGCTCTCAAACTCTTCAGAATCCATCACCTAATGGTCTCTAACCGTTCTAACCTAACAATTCTTGCTAATTATGCCTAAATCATGGTGTAGAAGAAAAGTTACTAACCTGTTGAATCTTGATTAACAGATGGGATAAACCTTCACTGCAAGCTCTCAAACTCTTCAGAATCAATCCTTGAATGATGATCTTGCTACTGTTTGCAAAAGTTTTGATGGAGAATGCTTGAATCTCAGAATTCGATGGTGACTTGCAACCTTCAAAATACAAATGCCAACTCTTCAATTCTTCAAGAACTTGCCCTCAAATTGGTCTGCACATCTTCGGTGTGATCAAGGGAATGTGTTTAGATTGAAAGAAGAAATGGAAATGGATCAGAATGTGGAATTTGATTTCAACTTGCAATGGAAGCAAGTGAAATGGCTATCTCTCTCTTCTCTCAAATCCCTCACCAACCTTGCATCTGAGCAAGTTCTAAATCATATATAGAATGGTTTAGACTCATCTAGAACCATCTGGAATCATCCAATGAGAATTTGGAATTCTCATGTCATGAGTTTATGGATTCATCTCATCTCACACCTCACCTCATGCCATAGCCCTTGCAGCCCTTGTAACTGACTTGAAATTCTCCCTAAATGAGATATAGGATGTGTTGAGATGCATAGCTAGCTTGTACATTACCTTTCCTTGAGTTTTGCATTTGTATCTTATTATGCAAGCAAGCATTTTCCAAAGCAACCCCATGATCTAGGCCTCAATTCAAAAGAGTGGTTGAACCATTGTTTTTAGAATGTTCTTTGGAGTCAAAATGACCTATTATATGCCATGGTTTGGATGTGTAACTTGGAATTTCCAATTTCCAACTTGAACTTATTTAACTTATGCCTCCATTTTAGGTCATTTTTATCACTTTTTGCTACAAGCATTTTCAACATATCATGACCTCCCTAATAGCCTTAAAACATCATTTTAAGCAAGTTTTATGTTGAAGATTTTTCCATTTGAAGCTTGGAAATAGGAGATATGGCCTTATGCTTGAAATGACCTATAATCTCCAAATGACCAAAATGCCCTTGACTTGTCAAAGCCATAACTTGAGTTCTACAAATCCTATCAAGGACTTCTAGTACTCTCTAGAAAGCTAAGAAGATGAGGAACAAAATTCATGTTGACCAAAAGTTCATAGGAATCATCCTTCTTGGGAAAAAGTTGGATGCAAGTTGGGTGACTTTCAAGGACCCAGATTCACATACCTCAGATGACCTGTAACTTGTCAAAGTCATAACTTGAGCTCTACAAATCCTATCAAGGACTTCTAGTACTCAAATTAAAGCTAAGAACAAGCTCTACAACATTCATGTTGTAGGCAAGATGAGATGACAATCACATCTTGAGCTAGACTGCCTTGAAGATAGGGATCAAACTAGGGGATTTTACACTGTCAAGCCTTAGAAACCCTAGCTTGAAACTTCTCAAACTCCTCAATCATGATGAGTTGACCTAGGAATCATCCTTATAGCATCTCAATGCATCAACCCATGATCACATGGCTCTTGGATTAGGTCTCAACCCTCTCCAAATCATCAGTTGACCTAAGGTTGACCCAGTCAAACCCTAATTATACCACTCATGGTTGAGTCTTCTTAAACTTGTACAATGACCTCTCTAGGCTTCATGATGGCTTTCAAGACATCTCATAAGCTCTCTCAAATCTTCAAGTCCATCCTCATAGCCTCAGAATCATCTGAGGAGCCCCCACAACTCTCAAGTTATGGGGCACACACCCTTGGTTTGAACCAATCTCTCTGAGGATCTCTTAAGTTCTCTGACAAGGATATCAACCCTTAATCATTTGAATAACCTTCTTGGCTAGCTTCAAAGTCTTGTATAACTCTTGGTGGGTGGTCATACCTCTTGATCTACTGCACACATATCAAGGAAATGCAGATGATAATGCTAGTGAACACAAGCTAGTGTAAATAAATGTTGGTCAAATTTTGGGGTGCAACAGCTGCCCCTATTCAAACGGCTTGAATCTGACTGGGTGAGGAGCGAACGGCTCTCAGCCAATCAAGGTGCGAGACGGTTGAATACCGATAAACCCGGAAATTTGCCAACTGCACAAGTACCCGGTACTCTGCTGTGAACAAATCTTCGAGAACTGAAATAATAGCTGCACGACAGCTAGCTGGAGAATTGGTCACACGATAACCGGTAATACATGGTCGATCATGCCATCAGGCATCAAGATTCCTCGGGACTCATCAGGTCAACAATCATGTTGATCATACCATCAGGCATTCGAAGAAAACTTTCGGGCATCAGCCGGACTTCATCAGCAAGTCGGGAATAGAATTCTTGGTCAATCATGAACCAATTCGGAATATCTAAACCTCTGCCATCAGGCACTCCGCATCAGCTGAGAGAACCTCTTTGTTAACACGGCCGGACTTCAATCATGAAGTCTTCGATGGAAGTTTCAACTTTGCTGTTCAGAAACCTGCTGGGGATGACGCACCTCCGCTGGGGATTCTGGAGAACTATCAAGTAACTCCGCTTCGTGGATCCAGAAATCATTCTGGATGAATCAACTCTGCTGAGGACTTCAAGAATCATCTTGGAAAAATAATCCTGCTGGAGATTTCAGGAATCATCCTGAGCAACACTCTGCCGGGGACTCTAAGTATCAACTTGAGCCACCACTCTGGCAACTGTACTGGGGTCTTAAGAATCATCTTAAGCAAGCGACCTCGCTGGGGAATTCAAGAATCATCTTGAGCAAGAAGACTTCGCTGGGGACCTCAAGAATCATCTTGAGCAAGCGGCTTCGTTGGGGAGAATTTCAGGAATCATCCTGAGCGATCAATTCTGCGGCGAAACACCTGCAAAACAAGAACGGTAACAACCTAGATCATGTTTATTATGCATATGCTTCGGCAATGACGCAATGCTCCACACGGTAGAAATGCTATGCGTTTATGATAAATGCTATGCAGTCATGCACAACGATGCGATCCCGTCAGCAAAATAAATGCCGAAGGGAGAATCCTCCTGTCAAGGAGAAAGAACTACTCAGATAGAGGAATCATCCTGCTGAGGAGAACAAGGTCACGCCAATCTCAATCGGACTCCGCAGGGGACACAACTTCAGTTGACTGCTGCGGGGGAACGAAGCTCTACGAGAACCTGGACCTGCTGAGGGAAAGCGATGTCAATCGTGGGAATAACTGCGCGGCCTTCACGGCTACTTCCCTGGAGATAACGACTCTGGCGGGGAAATATGGCATCAGCTATTCAACACTCTACTGGGGAAAACCAATCATGGCCTGAGCAGCTTCCAAGGATTCGGCTCTCTTGGGGATCGGCGAACTCGGCTGAGGAAGAAGAAATCATTCTGCTTACCAGAGAGTACGGCTCTGTGGGGAATCTCAATTCCGCTAGGGAAGAAGGAATCATCCGGCTTCGGGGGAGAGTACGACTCTGGTGGGGAATCTCGATTCCGCTGGAGACTTCAGTCTAGCACCATCAGTTGCTGCACACTTCGGTGTGACTCAGCTGAGGAGATGACGTTCCTTCAGGATGCATCTGATTGGGGAGAATTCTTCTCTGCCTGGGGAGACATATCAATGCTCACGATCTCGCGTTCAGACTCTGCGGGGAGAGGCGGCTGAACTCTGCTGGAGAAGGAGGAATCATCCTGCTTTGAGATACGCACGACGCACTGTCTGGAATCTGCTACACCTGTAACAACACAAACAAACAGACAAGATACCCTTCTCAAATGGGCCTATCAAGGTTATCATCTTGTGACAATGTTCAAGTAATTCATTGTTTCAACAATCAGTGGCCTAGGCCGGTAAGTTTATGTATGCGCATTTTATCAAAAACATCGACGTTCTTTTTTGCAAACAAAACAGATAAATGCTAAACAGACAAACAGAATTGCTGAATAGTGTGCATTTTATTGATAACGAACCCCTCAGTGGGTGAAAATGTTTTACAACAGATGCAAGCTCCTGGAATGAGGAAGCCGCGCAAAAATAAAACATAAATATACATCAGTATATACAAATGTCGGCAACGAGACGTAGACGAACACCATGAGTTGATCCCTCTATGACCCACTCGACTTCGATCCTTCTCCGACGCTTCAGCTTCCGAAGAGATTGATTCAGATAAACGGCCCTCAGGTCTTCCAAACCACTAAACAATGAAAGTCCATACGCGGAACGCAGTCATTTGCTTTTTCAAATCCCTAACTTTGGCGTGAACCGCCCTTTGCGGGTTTTCAGTTCACCGGGATACCCTTTTTTGCCAAAGTCGCCCATCCGGGTTTTCGACTTTGCGGTGTCGCTACTGCGAAAATCGGCGCCGGCTGAACAGAAGAGTCGCCACCGTGCGTTATTTATCCCACGGGAGGGAAAGGGAACGCTCAGAGTAAACCTCGCAAAGACGGGAAAGGTATGGTCGTCGCAACCAAAACCTGGATTCGGGAGTCGGTTACGCAAGGGGAAGGTATTAGCACCCCTCACGTCCGTCGTACTCGACGGGATCCACGCTTGTTTTCGGGTACGGATTTTTATTCTATCTAAACTATGGGTCGAGGGTTAAAAAGAAAATAAAATGAAAATAAAAATGACTCGGCAAAGTATCGCACTCCATGCCTACGTATTCCCGCCTGGAACGAGAAATCAGAGTCAACGTAGTTCGCCTACCTACGGGAAAGGAGGGGAAGGTTGCTCGCTAGGATATCGCATCCTATGCCTACGTACTTCCACACAGCATGGAAGATCAGAGCAAACGTAGTTCGGGCCACGTACGACATAAGTCTGTCCTTGATTGATTTTATTCCTTCTGAAAGAGGTTTTTCTGATTAACAGTCCAAGAGGACGAAAATGACGCTTTGATGAGTTCACATTCTTTTACGGAAGAAGTGTCTTTTATTATGCTTGAAATCTTTTATGTGTTTTTCTGTTTGTTTTGAGAAAGAAAGAGACAGAACTCTAACCTGTGGTTGCGAAGGGAAACAAGCTAACCTAATGTTATCATGCATGGGTTAAGACCTAGTGTCTATCATGCTCCTCTCTTGCACAGAGAGAAACAGAGATCCTACGGGATGGGCAGAAACAGAAACAATATCAGATATGTACAGTAAAGCAGTAAAATGCATGGATGCAACAGTACAAGCGAGGCAAGGGAGTCCCACTCAACCTCGAACCTAGAAAACAATAGGCGAAAGTGAACAGGCTTCACTTTCAACCCAACAGGGTAAACAGCAAACAATACAGTCCAGAAAACCAATCAATACATCAGAAATGAAATACAACAGCAAAATAAACAGCATCAGCAGCTCTGAATCAACATCTGGCTTCAAGTAATCTCCAATCAGCTACAGGCTTCAGCAAGCATCAATCTCCATCTTCATGACCTTCAGGCAAGGGCTTTGATCATCAGTCTTCCATCTGCAATGGCTTTTCTTCAAGTTCAAACCTCCAGGATGAGGAATCAGTCACAAGAGTGAAGTGAATGAATGTTAGACAGTTAATTACCTACCAAGGGTGGTTCATCAACTGTTAACATTAAACAGAAAGTTTCCTCTCAAAAGTTCTATCTTTCAAATATATTCACTGATCCTTCCAAAGGAAGGAGGTGGATATTTGAAAGAGACTTTGAATCATTGAGAAAGGATGGATGCAGACAAGGCATTCCATGTTTGAGAAACAAGCTTTCTAATCTAGAGCTCTACCTAGCTCCTAAACCCTAGTCTCCTCAACAGCTGCTAGCAAGAACCTCCTCTCCAACTCTGGCAGTTGATCTTCAATCTCTGGATCTCCAATGGTCTTCATCACCTCAAGTCCCCAGACAATCCCAATACCCAAGCAAGCAAGCAATAATCCCCAAAGGGCACACCACACCAGTCAATCAAATATACACAGAGCATTAATAGCAGTAGGGGAATCCTGACTTTTTCTAAGGGATCTAATATCTACCCATAGCCCCTATAGTCCCATAACTAAACTAGTCAAACCCTAAGTCCTAAGGGAAAGAATCAAACTTCCTAAGTCATCACCTAAAAACCCTAATTTGTTCATGTTGTTCAAGCCTACATTAAGCACCTAAAATTAATTCCTAAAAATGGGAACTAAATTGAATCTACAAATTCAATGTCTCATCTAAGCAACATAAAAAGAATGAACAAAAAATATTAAAGCATTTAGTAGAACAAAAATTAATAAAATCATGCATGAAATGAAGCTATTTAAAATGACACTTATTTAGAAAATATGGAAAAAATATCAAATAAAAATAAAAATGCAATTTTATTTAATGACAATTTTCTACACATTCTAATGAAAATGATGTAAAAAGAATGAATTAAAAATGGTTTTTTATCTATTTATTATGAATTAATGAAAATTAAGAAAATAGTAAGAGAAATTGAAAATCAAAATGAAAGAAATAAATGGGGAGAGGGGTGTGGTTAGCAGGCGCCCTAGTTGTTTTTTAAATTTGGGCTTAATACTGGGGGTGCGAACAGCAAGTTGCACTAAGCCCAGAACCATTCAGAATCATTAAAAATAACAAAAACAAGCAGGGGGTGAGAAAAGTAAGGTTATCACGTGCAAAATTAATTGGGCTCAGGCATTGGGGGGTGGGGATATCAATGGAGTCTTAGGCCCGCCCGTTTCAATTAATGAAACGGTGCGTTTAGGGCACCCAGCTAATTCCCTCCAAAATCAGAATTAAACGAGAGCCACAGGATTGCTCTCTGAGTCAAAGGTCTTGCATGAAATGGACCGCCACGATTTCGTCTCCTACCTTGATTCATCTAGGGTTTCTGAAACCCTCACGCGCATGCCATGAACGTCCAAGTTCAAGCTCTCGGTTCTCTCTCTCCAGGCCATGAAACGCCACGATATAAACATGAAACTCACTCTAAATCTCTCCCTCTATACGTCTATGGTCTTTGTTTGCTTTGAAACTCAGCCAATCAATAAACCCGATCGAGACCAAATTCTGACTCCATGAAAATACACTGAGATGCATCACAACAATTCTCAACCAAACCTATACTAATCTACTCTATGCATAATGGTGATCATTCTGACCTATCAAACTAAGATTATGATGCACTCTACTACAAGTTCCAAGCCCTAACAGTTCTAGCAACCTGCTAACAATCATCACTAAACTACTCCAAACTCATCCTAATTGCTCTACTAACATCCTACATCATATCTAAACTAACAAAACTATGCTAAACTAACTGAACTAATCAATTTGAATGAAAACGCACCTGATGCAAAAGCTTGAAAACAGCTATGGAAACTCGTGAATCCACCAACACCAATGCTCAGATCTTGATCAGTGAGTGAAGCTCTTGCTTCTGTATGCAACACCTCTTGTTTCTTGGCCTTGGATCTTGCTAACCGATTGATTCCTCACTTTTGAAGAGGATGATAACAGCACATGAGAATGGATCAAAACCGGCCAGATATTGAGTGATCTTTGATCTTTGATGATTATGGAGTGGAGTAGAATCAAGGATTATGAGAATTGATGGGGAATTGATGAAGTTTGAAAAGAATTTGCAAGAGGAAGAATGAGAAACTTTGGGAGATTTTGGTGAAAAATGAATCCAACCCTTGATCAATCTTCATTTCATGTTTATATAGGGCTCAAATGAACTTTCTAGATCCATCTTACAATTTCCCTTGCCTTCCAACTTTGATCCATTTTTGAAATGTTCCTTCAAATGCAAGTAACCATGAATAACTTTTCTTTTTCCTTCTAAACTCAAAAAAGTGTTTGAACCATTGTCTCTAGAATGTCTTTTCCATTCAAAATCATATATTGAAAGTCTCCATTTGGACTTATAAATCTCTCAAACCATTTTTCACTTTGACTTTATTCAAGTTATAAGCCATTTTAGTTCAAATTTGGACCAATCATGCAACTTCATGTTATGAGCTTTTCCAACAATTTGTGACCTTCTTTCTAGACTTAAAATCCCATTTGGAGCAAGTTTGATGTTGTAAATTTTTCCATTTGAGGCCTCCTTGTATGAGTTTTGGACATAGGTTAAAATGACCTGTAATTCACAAATGCCCAAAATACCCTTTGCTTGCCAAGGCCATAAGTTGAGTTCCACACATCATATGAAGGCATACTATACCATTATAGAAAGCTAAGACAATGAGGAACAATTCTCATGTTGACCAAGAATTCATTTGAAATCTCCTTGAGGGGTAAAACTAGCTTGGAAGTCAAGTCACTTTCACAGACAAAATTTCAGATACCTCAGATGACCTGTAACTTGCAAGGACCATAACTTGAGTTCTATAAATCTCCTTGATGTCTTCCACCACTCAAATTAAAGGTCTTGAGATCCTCTACAAGTTTCATGTTGGCCAAGAAGCCATTTTAAGCTAGAATTTTGACTTATCTTGCTTGGAAATTTGACCTAAACTAGGGGATTTTACACAGAAACCCTAATTTAGAAACTCCTCTTCTCCTTGATTTCTCTTGAATTCTTCTTGGCATATCTCCATATCCTTCTTTATATGTCCAATGATGAACCCCACATCTATCCACTAGACTTGAATACCCCTTAAGTCAGTCAATTGACCTAGGGTTGATCTAGGGTTGACCCAGATGAAACCCTAGTGGACTGCCTTCAGCTATAGCTCTTGTGCTCTCATCAATGACTTGTATCCTTCTTTAAATGACTTTATAAGTCTCTCATAATGTCTAGATACTCTTCATGCCTTCAACTCACAGCTCACAACCCTCTTGTTGACCCTCAGATCCCCTCAGCTAGGAGATGGACTCAAGGCTTGATCTGCTGAACTCTTTGCTTTCAAATTCTTTCCTGATGACTTGAATGAGATTGAATTGGGATAATATCCTCTTGATAGGCTTCTAGAGATGATAATAATGGTTGGTCCCCCTGTTGTATGACTTGCTATGCTTATGCTATGCAAATGGTTAGTCTATGTACATGACTCTATATGCAAATGCTAATGACATTGAAACATAAACCAAGTGAATAAGGTTGGGCAAATTTTAGGGTGCGACAGCTGCCCCTATTCAAGCGGCTTGGACCCGATTGGGTGAAGAGCCCGGAGCCTTCAGACATTCGCGGTACGAGACGGTTGAATACTAGTGAAACCAGAAATTTGCCAACCGCAAAACTAAATTGCGCTCCTGCTTGAGGAACGACATTCATCAGCTGAATATGACTGTTACGGCAACCCACTGATCTCGTGCGAGCGTGCTGGGGATTGTCTTCATCATTCTGAAGAGGATTCTGTCATAACAGATTGCTTGCTTGTCCACGTTAGGACTCTGTCTGTCATCAATACGAAGAAATCTCAACTAGAACCTGTCCCCGTTAGGACTCCACTTGCTGTTAACCCAGAAAAATCTCGGCAACTCCGCTGGGGATAATTCGTCTGCATTTCCATAACTGAATCGTCCACGTTAGGAATAAGCTCTTCCACGTTAGGAGTAACGCCTGTCCACGTTAGGAATAACATCGTCCACGTTAGGAGTCATCCCTTCTGTATCTGTCCGCGTCAGGACTAACCCTTTCATCTTTCCACGTCAGGAAGCAATCTATTTCTTTCCCCGTCAGGAGAGCTATATCAATCTGTCCACGTAAGGACTCCAATACCACTTGATATGTCCGCGTCAGGACTCCAATCTTTCCACGTAAGGAATCCCATTTTGGTTCTGAACCTGTCCACGTCAGGACTCAACTTTCCACGTAAGGAGTACATCACTCTTCCACGTCAGGAATCTTGAATCTGTCCACGTAAGGAACCCAATTTTTCCACGTAAGGGCTAAATCTTCTTCTTCCACATTAGGAATAACTTCTTTGATCTGTCCGCGTCAGGACTAAACTCTTCCACGTCAGGAATAATCCATTTCTTTCCCCGTCAGGAATCAATCTTGATATGGCCGCGTGAGGACTCAATCCTTCCACGTAAGGAATAAACTCGTCTTCCCACGTAAGGAAACCATTTTTCTTTCCGATTTGTCCGCGTCAGGACTACATTTTTCCACGTAAGGAATGCCATCTTAAGCTGTCCACGTAAGGACTCCACTCTTTCCACGTCAGGAATGCTGTCATTTCCACGTAAGGAATCCTCTTCTGATATGTCCGCGTAAGGACTACATCGTCCACGTTAGGACCCACTTCTCCACGTTAGGAATAATAATCTCTTTGATTTGTCCATGTTAGAACACTGATCTCGTCTCGATTTGTCCACGTTAGGACTCAGGCGTCTTCGACCTGCTGAGGAAATAGGACTTGTCCACGTAAGGGCTCACACGCTTGTCTGATCTGTCCACGTCAGGACACCAACACAAAGAGTAATCACTTTTGTCAACGTCATGACCTCCGATTCCACTAATTTCGAAAAACCGAATCTGCCCACGATAGGACTAACACAACTCACCAATCCAGGGAAATAAACCTGTCCACGTTAGGACGCCCACTTCTGAAGAAATCCCGTCAATCTGGGAGTAAATTGTCCACGTCAGGACTTAGTTCTCCAATGATCCTCACCCACAAACTTCTTAGCACTGACGTGACAGCGACTTTGAGATGAACTCTACTGGGGATGTCTGGAAACCAAACTATTGGACGCCTGCTCTGATAACCGGCGGTGGCCTCTGAAATTCTAATTCATGGAACCCCTGATGACAACTAATTCTGCCTGGGAATAAAGAGAAACTTATCCTGATAACTCTGTGGGGAATACTGCCGAAACTGACATTATCATTGGATGTCCCATGCCGAGATTTTGAACATTTGGTAGTTCATTTGAGCGAGAGTTCTCTCCACCTGAACTGCTAAAATAGAGGAACTGCTTCAGCAAAATAAATGCTGGAAGGATAATGCCGACTCCGCCGGGGATAGCCAGATGCTACAGAATTATTCCAACAAAATAAATGCTGGAAGGGTGAAGTCAACCCTGCTGGGAAATTGGGAACTCAAACCAAACACCTTGTTGAGGTAACCCCCTGCTGGGGAATATAACTTTGCTGGGGAATAGCAGATGTGCATAGTACGATCGGACTTTCTGCTGGAACATGAACTGATATTACACAGTATCTCTGACAAAATAAATGAAATGACCCACCATCAACTCTGCTTTGGAGAGTCTTAATCTTCGAGTTCCACTGGAAGGAATGAACACTTGCTGAACAGAGAACTCCGCTGGGGATGGGATGATTCTCTCGGGGAAAATCCACTGACTCCGCTGGGGGAGAGTGCATGACCCTGCGGGGAAAGATGAACCTGTCTGAATACAGCCTTATGATCTTGGAATCGCCAAACTCTGCTGAGGACGAATAACTTTTCTGGAGCACGTCCTTTGGATAAGCTACGGCTAACTGGGGAATTCCATCCTTCTTCAGGAAGAACATGCATGACCTACGTGGGGACCAAGTCTTTCGTTATCGCAATCTTTTGATCACCTTCTTCGTATGGTTACGAAACCTGCAACAACACAAACAAGACACGACAAACCTATGCAATCAAATCAATTCAGGTTAGTGACGTTACACTCAGTTAATTCAAAGCTTTAGCAATTGTTGGCAAGGGCCAGTGATGTTATACTCATGCTAGCTTCACTAAACTTAGGCGTTTTATCATGCACAAAACAGTAAAGAACCAGCATCAAGTACTGAATAACATATTTTATTGATCGGGCCCCTGAATGGGCGGAGTTTTGTACACGGAATGTAACTCCTGAAAAGAGGAAGCTACGCAAAGCAAATACATAAGTATGCACAAGAAGCATGAATATTTTGACAAATTAAATTTTGTACACATGTCGGCAACGGGATGCAGATGAACACCACGAACTGATCCTCCCATGACTCGCCCGACTCTAATGCTTTCCCGGTATCCCCACTTCTGAAGAGATTGTATCCGATAACTGGCTCCTTAAGTATATTCTCCCGCATTGATGCTCATTGAATTCGGATCGCAGTCATTTGCTTTTCAAATCCCTAACTTTTGCGTGAACCGCCCTTTACGGGTTTTCAGTTCACCGGGATACCCTTTTTTGCCGAAGTCGCCCAGTGTAGGTTTTCAACTTCGCGGGTGTACATTTTTTCAATTTTTATCCCTAATTTTTGCCCGAACCTTTCATTCTGTTTTTGGTTCGCCAGGATGCCCCATTTTTGCCTGGACTCTCTTTTTCTGTCCAGCGGGTCTATTTTAAGCAAAGTATTTTTTAACTGCGTCCGAATTCACAGGTGACGCAAAGTCTTCTCCGTCCATGGTGGACAACAACAACGCTCCTCCTGAAAAGACCTTTCTGACAACGTATGGCCCTTCGTAGTTGGGGGTCCACTTGCCCCTGTGATCTGCTTGCGGCGGGAGAATCCTTTTCAGCACAAGGTCGCCCGTCTGAAAGCTTCGCGGAAGTATCTTCTTGTCGTACGCTTTCTTCATTCTTCTTTGGTACAAACGACCATATGCCAGAGAAGCTAGCCTCTTCTCATCCATCAAACTCAGTTGGTTCAATCTATTTGTTACCCATTCTGCCTCGTCCAGCTGAACGTCTCGCAACACCCTTAAAGAAGGGATCTCAACTTCCAATGGTAGTACCGCTTCCATTCCGTATACCAACGAGAACGGAGTTGCCCCGGTTGATGTGCGTACCGTCGTACGATACCCGTGCAAAGCAAAAGGTAGCATTTCATGCCAATCCTTATAGGTCACCACCATTTTCTGAACGATCTTCTTTATATTCTTATTGGCCGCCTCAACAGCGCCATTCATCTTGGGTCGGTAAGGAGAGGAGTTGTGATGTTCGATCTTGAAATTCTGACAGAGCTCCTTCATCATTTTGTTGTTCAGATTTGAACCATTATCCGTGATTATCCGCTCGGGAATCCCATATCGGCAAATGATATCTCTCTTGATGAACCTGGCCACCACTTGCTTCGTTACATTCGCATAAGACGCCGCTTCCACCCACTTGGTGAAATAATCGATCGCTACTAGGATGAACTGATGCCCGTTAGAAGCCGTCGGCTCGATCTTTCCAATCATATCGATTCCCCACATCGAGAATGGCCATGGAGATGACATCACATTTAGAGGACTCGGAGGCACGTGGATCTTATCAGCATAGATTTGGCACTTGTGGCACTTCCTCGCGAACTTGAAACAATCAGTTTCCATCGTCAGCCAAAAGTAACTTGCCCTCAGCAGCTTTCTCGTCATAGCATGCCCACCAGCATGCGTACCAAAGGTACCTTCGTGAATTTCCTCCATGAGAAGCTTTGCCTCTTTCTCGTCTACACAACGCAACAACACCAAATCGTGGTTTCTTCTGTATAAGACGCCATCCGGGTTCAAATAGAAATTACCCGCTAATCTCCTGAGAGTCTTCTGATCTTGACTGGATGCCCCAGCCGGATACTCTTTATTCTTCAGGAAATTAAGGATATCAAAATACCACGGTTTATCGTCGGATGCTTCATCAATAGCAAATACATAAGCTGGCCTGTCCAACCGAGAGATAGTGATTTGGGGAGCTTCGTTCCAGAAGTTGACCTTGTACATGGAAGACAAAGTGGCAAGGGCGTCAGCCATTTGATTTTCTGCCCGCGGTACGTGATGCAATTCAACTTTGTCAAAGAAAGGCAACAATCTCCTTGCATAATTCATGTAATGTATCAAATTGGGCTGACGTGTCTCCCATTCCCCTTTTATCTGATTCACTACCAGAGCTGAGTCTCCGTATACGTCTAGATGTTTGATTCGCAAATCAATAGTTTCTTCAAGCCCCATTATACAAGCTTCGTATTCGGCCTCATTGTTGGTAACGGCAAAGGTCAATCGAGCAGTAAACGGGATGTGCGACCCGTGTGGCGTAGTGATGATTGCCCCTATTCCGCTACCGTAAGCATTCACGGCTCCGTCAAATATCATCTTCCATTTGGAACCCAACTCCGGTCCTTCGTCTGGCAACGGCTCTTCACAATCTTTCATCTTTAGGTACATGATATCCTCGTCAGGAAAATCAAACCTCATCGATTGGTACTCTTCAATAGGCTGCTCCGCCAGATACTCAGACAGCACACTCCCCTTTATAGCCTTTTGCGAGACGTATTGGATATCATATTCAGTCAAGACCATCTGCCAACGGGCAATTCTACCTGACAACGCCTGCTTTTCGAATACATATTTGATAGGATCCATCTTCGAGATGAGCATGGTTGTATGATTCAGCATGTACTGCCTCAAACGCTTGGCGGCCCAGGCTAGCGCGCAACAAGTTTTCTCCAGCATTGAGTATCGAGATTCACAGTCTGTAAATTTCTTACTCAGGTAATAGATCGCATGCTCTTTTCTCCCTGTCTCGTCGTGTTGACCGAGAACACAACCCATGCTTCCCTCAAGAACCGTCAAATACATTATCAAGGGTCTACCTGCCACCGGGGGTATCAAAATAGGA
This sequence comes from Lathyrus sativus, assembly GCA_963859935.3. Taxonomy (NCBI): domain Eukaryota; kingdom Viridiplantae; phylum Streptophyta; class Magnoliopsida; order Fabales; family Fabaceae; genus Lathyrus; species Lathyrus sativus. Next base: position 172,832,781 of record OZ012736.1, read on the forward strand.
GGCTCCTGCAGATACTTCTTTATTTTATCGAACGCCTTTTGACAATTTTCGTTCCACGTTACCGCTTGATCTTTCTTTAACAGCTTGAATAATGGTTCGCACGTGGCCGTTAGGTGAGATATGAACCGGGCAATGTAGTTCAATCTCCCTAAAAACCCGCGCACCTCTTTCTCTGTTTTAGGCGTCGGCATTTCTTGAATCGCTTTTATTTTAGCAGGATCGACCTCTATTCCTCTTTCACTTACGATAAACCCCAGCAGTTTACCCGATCTCACCCCGAAGGTGCATTTATTAGGGTTCAGCCTCAGCCTGAACTTCCTAAGTCTTTTAAACAACTTCAGCAGATTCACCAGATGCTCTTCCTCCGTCTGGGATTTGGCAATCATATCGTCAACATAAACTTCGATCTCTTTATGCATCATGTCATGAAAAAGAGTCGTCATCGCACGCTGATATGTTGCCCCAGCATTTTTCAAACCAAAGGGCATCACTTTGTAGCAAAATGTTCCCCACGGTGTTATAAAAGTAGTCTTCTCCATATCCTCTGGCGCCATTTTAATCTGATTATAGCCTGAGAAGCCATCCATGAAGGAGAATACGGAGTATTGAGCAGTATTATCAACTAACACGTCAATGTGAGGAAGTGGAAAATCGTCTTTTGGGCTTGCTTTATTCAAATCTCGATAATCCACGCACATCCGAACCTTGCCATCTTTCTTTGGCACTGGTACAATGTTGGCAACCCATGAAGGATACTTCGTCACAGCCAGGAAACCAGCGTCCCACTGTTTCTGTACTTCCTCTTTGATCTTCATTGCCATATCTGGTCGAGTTCTGCGAAGCTTTTGTTTGACCGGCGGGCAATCTTCTTTCAGTGGCAGGCGATGCACAACCATATCTGTATCGAGCCCTGGCATATCCTCATACGACCAAGCGAATACATCACTATACTCTTGGAGCATTTCAACCAGTCTCCGCTTGATATCATCCTGCAGCGCGGCTCCGATACGAATGTTTTTCTCAACCCCTTTCGACCCCAAATTGATAATTTCGATGACCTCGTCGTGAGGCAGAATGGCTCTTTCCTCTTGCTTCACTAACCAAGACAGTTCTTCAGGAACGTCGCTATCTTCGACAACCTCTTCCTCAGCCTGAAACACTGGGTGCTCAAAGTCGGGACGAGTCATAGGTGGTTCAAGGATGTCATCTGAAAATGTTATCCTGCAAAAGGAATGGTTAAGTGCTTCAAAATGCGTATAAAGCGAATAACCACGTTGCCATTTTATTGAAAATATAAAACAAGAAAGACAGGGATTACGGTATTTGCACATGAAAAAAAACGCCATTTATTTAATGATTAACACGCAATGTTTATAACAACACAACCCTAAGCAAATCCTGATGCCCCGGGCAAGACATCAGATTATTCAACAATTAATAAAGCAAAGCATTACTGTTTAAAAGTCACAGGAACAAGCTCCTGAATAGACCAGTTGCACAGTCCTTGTCCTGGCGTGCTTGGCTGAATCCAGGCATCCATATCACAGTCGCTGTCTCCTTCATCAGACTCTGAAGCAGCATTGACAGTTTCATGACATACTCCACTGGCAGAGATGGTAATTGACTTTCTGAAACGGGGGGCCCCCACGGAAGGAGTTGATGACGACGGTTGGTACCCCAGTCCGAACCGGTCCATCTTCACAGGAATGTCCAGCACTTTGCCCCAGCCCTTGGCTTCTCCTGCTTCTACTAGAGCTTGAGCTTCTTTATACGATGAGACAGCTATCTCTGGCATTTTGATCGGCCCGGGACCCTTGTCCTTGATGCGCAAACCTTCGAATGCCTGGCATGGTGTCTCGTGGATCTCTCCGTCGACTTCCACATATTTAAATGAAGATAAATGGCTGACCAGGATGTCCTCTTCTCCGCACACGGTGACTACGCTGTCTCCGACCATATATTTTAACTTCTGATGCAGGGTAGACGTGACTGCCCCCGCCCCATGAATCCAGGGTCTTCCAAGCAAGCAGCTGTACGCAGGCTGTATATCCATGATATAAAACTCCGTTGCAAACACTTCCGGCCCCACTTGCAGAGGCAAAGTGATCGATCCGAAGACTGTTCTCCGCGTGCCGTCAAATGCTCTGACTACCAAATCACTGGGTGTACATAAAATTCCTCGAACATCCAGCTTCATCATCGCCTTCTTGGGCAGCACATTCAAAGATGATCCGGTGTCAACCAATACGTGCGACATTACTGATCCTCTACACTCAACAGATACGTGTAATGCCATATTATGATCCCTCCCTTTCGGAGTCAAGTCGAAATCGGTAAAGCCCAGACTGTGGCCTGCATTCACATGTGCCAATACTCCTTCTAGCTGATTCACGGAGACATCCTGTGGTACAAAAGAAGTGTCCAGGACTTTCAGCAAAGCGTTTCTATGAGCTTCCGAACACAACAGCAATGACAGGATAGATATTTTGGACGGTGTCTGCTGCAGATGCTCCACAATCTTATAATCACTTTTTCGAATCAAGCGCATGAACTCTTCTACATCCTTCGATGCTGCTTCTCTTTCACTTGCTTGTACCGGAACATTCTCAACCGCTTTCCCTTTTCCTTTCGCTAGTCTTTCAGCCTCCACTTCAGGAGATATAAAGATCCTGCCACTCCTTGTCATGCCTCCTGCGCCAACAACATTATCCACAATCTCCACTGGCTGCTTGTTAACATCAATCTTTATCCCGTCACAATACACCTCTAACCCATATGACCATGGGACTGCTTTCGTGTTCTCGTACGGGATTGGCCCGGCCTTAGTTATGGTGATCGGTGGTCGCTGAGCTGGTGCCGCAATAGTGATCGTCTTCCGAGGAATCGTTACCGTGGCCACATCACTCTGATTATCCACTACTGCCCCTGCGGGCTCGTCAGTTGCTGCTCGATCAAACTGCAATATGCCCTCATCAATTAAGGCCTGAATTCCCTTCTTCAAATCATCACACCCCCCAGTTAGGGTCCAACAGTCTAAGCAATACTCGTTACATCCTGGGTAAACACCTCCTTGTAACAGTCGGCTCTTTATCTCGCTCAGCGGCGTCTTTAAATCTTCAACGTTCATAATCAGATTCAAACCTTCCTCAGTCATAATGGCGTTAGCCCCATGATTAGGCATAGGTTTCTGCACTATATTCGGACCTGCCGTTCCGAAATTGATAGTCTTGTTGTCTAAAAGATCCTGCACAACGTGTTTAAAAGCATGGCAACCTTCTATATCGTGGCCCGGAGCCCCAGAATGAAACTCACAGTGCCTGCTTGCATCGTAGCCGAACGGGGGAGCTCCCGTTATTGGTGCCAGAGTTCTTTTCTCTACCAGATTCAATCCCAGCAATGTCTGCAATAAATCAGCATATGTTGAGGGAGGCTTCTCAAACACTCTTCTCGGTTTACTGCCCTGGAATCTTCGTTGAGCTTGCTGTACCCCCTGCTGAGGCTGCTGCTGCTGTGGCATTGGCTGCTGCTGAACCGGTTGTTGTTGCTGGAGTGGTTGTTGCTGATAGGGAATAGTAACACTCGACACCTGCCGCGGCTGCCGATACTGACCTCGTCCCCTGCCTCGGCCTCGGCCTCGGCCTCCAAATACTGCGCTTGCCTCGCCCTGACGGCGCCCACCATAAGCTTTCTTATTACTGCCAGATGCAGTTGATTCCTCGACTTGGAACTTTCCTTGCTTAATATTACGCTCAATCTTTTCCCCCATCAGAATCAGGTCTGAAAAACTGGCCAGAGACGTATGAAACAGCATATCATGAAACAGCCCGGTGAATGTGCCGACAAACATATCATTCATTTCCTTATCTTCTACAGGAGGACGGACCCTGGCAGCCATATCGCGCCACCTTTGCGCGTACTCTTTAAAACTCTCCCCTTCTTTTGCGAAAGCCCGGCCAACTGGACCCGATTGGGTGCCAGGTCGCTGTTATACTTGTAGTGGGCTACAAATGCCTCTGCTAATTGCTTCCATGTCTTGATATCAGTTGGCTCCAACCCCATGTACCACTCTAGGGAAGGGCCCGACAAACTATCCTGAAAGAAATGCATTAGCATTCTTTCATCAGTTGAGTATGCAGACATCTTTCTGTAATAAGCTCGTACATGCACTTTCAGACATGTGTCTCCTTTGTACTTGTCGAACGCAGGAGCTTTGAATTTAATTGGCACCCTCAAGCCAGGTACCAAGCCCATGGTTGCCATGTCCAATCCTACAGCACTTTGATTTAAGACTCCCTTCATCTGCTCTTCCAGCATTCTAATCTTTTGGGAATCATCCATCGGCCCTTCAAAACCTCCTCCGGAGAAGGCGTCCTCCTGCTGATCTTCTTGCCACATACCATTTCCAGCTCCGTACCCATCATATCCATTATTACGTCCAGCTCTGATCTGATTCATCCCCGGACCTCGGCCTCTGTTGCCGTACCCTTGAACTCCTCCAGCAGGACCACAAGCCATAAATCCAGTACCGTTTCCGTTTCCAAAGCCTCCGTAACCCTGATTGACCATACCATAACCATCTTGCCCAAAGCCTTGAGCATTAAAGCCATACTTCCCAGTGTTATCGAATCCCTGATCGTTGAATCCGAATCCAGTATTGACAAAGCCGTTGCCTCCTAGATTATCTCCCAAATTGACATCACCCAGCCCCACATTATGGACAGCAGTCTCATTCCCCCCTCCGACGTTACCATTCACCGCAGCGGTAGCGTTGTTGACATTAGCAGCAGGTATATTGATTACAGGCGGCGCCACTGGCGTGGGAGTGCCGTCTCCATGAGCAGTATCAACCCGGACAGACTGATGATCTTCATTACCATGACCAGCGTTGCGAGCCAACAGAGGCTGGACCATGGCCTGCAAGTTCTCCTGCCCTTTTGTTATAGCTTCCATGGTCTGCATGAAGAGAGCGAGCTTCTCGCGCACATCCTGCATCTCGTTCTGCATTTGGTCCATGATTTTTCGACAATTGGAGCGTGTAGAATAGCGGTGCGGATGCTGATCTGCAATCCTGTTAAGTACCTGGTGCAAAGCAAGAAATAAGACACTATTCAAAGATTACCTGTAATGCAATATGAATATGAATGCAATGCAATGTGTCTGTGCGTTAGGGAAGTTCATTCCCCCAGTTCTAGTGCGAAGGTGCCGGTGCAGTGCCAGTGTTGACAATAGGAATATCGGAGCTGAATCATAGAAAGCCTCATATATTGCAGGGAGAATCAATAAGCCCAGGGTACAATATCACTGAGAGTACAAAGAAGGCATGACCTCAACCAACAATCCTGGTGATGGTCAGCACTATGCAAATAAAGCATACAAGTTACTACATGAAATAATCAAATCCTCCCAAAAGTCTGGTACTCTTCTAGCAACTTCTTGGTCTCCGGATGGCTTGGTCGATCAAGCAGTCCTTCGACAAGCTGGTTTCTCCTCTTAAGGACACGGCGTACGTCTTCAGCAGTTTCTTCCCATGTTGCTTCTCCGAAGAAATCTTCTAGCTTTCGCTTCTGAGACACTGCTTCATCTCTGGATTTGATTGCCTTGTTCAGTGCATGCTGGACACTATACCGGGTCATCACTTCTTCCTCGCACTTCTTGATGCTAGACTTCAACTTCTCTTCGAGGTCGGAGATTTGCTGCTTCAGCTTATCTTCCCTCATCTTATTGTTGGTGAGAGTAGCATTCCAAGTCTTATTGCAAGAGGAGATTTCTCGGTGTGCTGCGTCGAGCGCCTTCTTTTTTGATTCCAGCATGTCATGGGAACTTCTGAACTCTTGCCCCAGACGTTCACGCTTTTTCTTTTCCTCAGTCAACTCAGCTCCTAGTCTGTTTACTAGCTCGATCTGTTGTTGGAAAGCATATACGGCCTTGTTTTTCTCACTGCGTATCTGAGCTAGCTCTTGCTCTAACCCTTCGTTGACCTTCATCAAGGCTTCTTTTTCTCTCACAACTTGTTCATAGACTTCCCTAGAAACAGTAGTTGGCTCTTCTGCCGGGACGGGAACAATGACGGGTGCAGCTGGAAATGGCATTAATAACTGACTTGCTCGTTCCTGGATCCAGACCCTGTAAGGTTCATAAGCCTGGCAATCGTTCTTACCTAACAGTGGCTTCCCTCTTCGGTTAATACGTGTCCAGGCATGTTGCAGCTTGGCTAATAACTCCCCTTTCACGTCTCCGGTGAAGTACAGATATTCCTGTACTTCCTCCTCCTGAGGTGGATTCTTCAATGCATAACCGAACTGGCGAATGAATAGAGAAGGGTTGTAATTGATACACCCTTTTCTTCCTATCAGCGGCACATTAGGGTACCCAGAACAACTGAAGATGAGCTCAGATCCCAACAGGTCTCGATCAAACCATACAACATCTTCGGAAGATAGCCTCATCAGGCGTTCTGACCAACTGGCTGAGGTTGCGCTGTCCACAAATGGTCCCTTCATGGGAAGGTGACTCTTGAACCACATATTCAACAGAGGAGTACAACAGTAAACAACTTTTCCTCTTCGGTTCTCATTCTTATAGTGCAATGAGTGATAGAAGTCTCCGATCAACGTTGGCACTGGGTTGCCTGCAGCAAACAGATAGAAAGCGTCCAGATCCACAAAGTTGGGCAAGTTAGGAAACAGCACAATTCCATAGATGCATAAAGCCAAAATAGCATTGAAAACCACCCAACAACCGTTCTTGGCGTACTCTCGAGCTTTGACGACTAAGAAATCGAGAGAGAAACCTGAAACCCCAAGCCAAGAAGTCAATAACAGATCTGCAGCGTCCATATGTAAGGCTTTGGCTAAGTCCTCCAACTTGGGCTCAGCAGCAGAGTGAATAAAGGGAACCTCGTTCTGCACGGGAAGCTCGGTAAACTCCACATACTCCTCAATGGTAGGTCCTAGAATGAAGTCAGCAAAAGTAAAGCATCTCAATGCGGGGTCATAGAACTGCATCAAGGTGTATAGCCCGTTCATCTCATCAGCAGTGGGCTTACAGACTAATCTCAGTAATCTCCCATGACTCATTCTAAAGCTTCTTCTAACCTCCTCATTAGCGAGAGATATCAGACCAAGCAAAGAAGTAATATCAGGTGAAGGCAGCTTATACGCAACTGTTTTCCTTAAACCAGCCATAATCAATACTCAGAAGTCCGGGCACTAGAACTAGGGAAATGCAAATGCACCTGCAGCACAGACACACGTTAGTGAAATGCAAATGGTAATGGATATGCAGTGATGCAATGCAAGCAACATGCAACAGGGACCAAAGCCGTAGCTGAATAGCCTAAACCCAATCAAGAAAGGTCTCAGATAGACCATCCAGAAGTCATCAAACCCTGGTCTCAGATAGACCTAACACAAAGCTCCAATACTGGTCTCTGACAGACCTCAAACCATAACTCCAACTGGTCTCTGGTAGACCTCAAATCATATCTCCAATTGGTCTCTGACAGACCTCAAGACTCTCCTACTGGTCTCTGACAGACCTCAGAACACATCTCCAAACGGTCTCTGACAGGCCTCCTAACTCTCCATAAATACCCAGGATCTCTGATCAAGAAATAACCGGTATCTGAAGGTCTAGTTACCTGCATAACCCCAAACCCTCTCACAGGTGGGTGGCCCTATAACTGGCAAAAGGTACGGCATCCTATGCGGTCGTCGGCGTCACAGACTTTCAGGGTTGATGATACGATTCCTAGAAGGAGTGGCATCATCAAATCCTGAAGAGGCCTCACTTAGCCAACTATTCAAATGATCGGTCCCCGGAGTCGACAATTCAGCTGACCAACAACCCCTTCGACCCAAAGGGTAGAAAAAGAAGCCAACCAGAAGAACCTCGTCCGAGTGTAGATTTCATGAGACACTAATGCAAGCAAAGCCGGCACGCGCCCACTACTTTCTACGCTAATTCTAGGTGCACTCAAGCCCAGGTCCGGCTTATCTCTCAATATCAGAACACCCGTCACACCCCACATAAAGCAATAATAATCAATATATAATGCTGAAAATAAAAGGTCAGAAATATACAATAACTCCATACAAAATCCTCGACGGGAAAACAAGCGCTAGGATTGACTCTCTTAAGGGACGTTGGATCCCAAATGCATAAGAACTGTCGCAGTCCTTAGCAGCCAGGGGACGTTGGATCCCCAGCAGAGTCGCCAGCTGTCGCTACTGCGAAAATCGGCGCCGGCTGAACAGAAGAGTCGCCACCGTGCGTTATTTATCCCACGGGAGGGAAAGGGAACGCTCAGAGTAAACCTCGCAAAGACGGGAAAGGTATGGTCGTCGCAACCAAAACCTGGATTCGGGAGTCGGTTACGCAAGGGGAAGGTATTAGCACCCCTCACGTCCGTCGTACTCGACGGGATCCACGCTTGTTTTCGGGTACGGATTTTTATTCTATCTAAACTATGGGTCGAGGGTTAAAAAGAAAATAAAATGAAAATAAAAATGACTCGGCAAAGTATCGCACTTCATGCCTACGTATTCCCGCCTGGAACGAGAAATCAGAGTCAACGTAGTTCGCCTACCTACGGGAAAGGAGGGGAAGGTTGCTCGCTAGGATATCGCATCCTATGCCTACGTACTTCCACACAGCATGGAAGATCAGAGCAAACGTAGTTCGGGCCACGTACGACATAAGTCTGTCCTTGATTGATTTTATTCCTTCTGAAAGAGGTTTTTCTGATTAACAGTCCAAGAGGACGAAAATGACGCTTTGATGAGTTCACATTCTTTTACGGAAGAAGTGTCTTTTATTATGCTTGAAATCTTTTATGTGTTTTTCTGTTTGTTTTGAGAAAGAAAGAGACAGAACTCTAACCTGTGGTTGCGAAGGGAAACAAGCTAACCTAATGTTATCATGCATGGGTTAAGACCTAGTGTCTATCATGCTCCTCTCTTGCACAGAGAGAAACAGAGATCCTACGGGATGGGCAGAAACAGAAACAATATCAGATATGTACAGTAAAGCAGTAAAATGCATGGATGCAACAGTACAAGCGAGGCAAGGGAGTCCCACTCAACCTCGAACCTAGAAAACAATAGGCGAAAGTGAACAGGCTTCACTTTCAACCCAACAGGGTAAACAGCAAACAATACAGTCCAGAAAACCAATCAATACATCAGAAATGAAATACAACAGCAAAATAAACAGCATCAGCAGCTCTGAATCAACATCTGGCTTCAAGTAATCTCCAATCAGCTACAGGCTTCAGCAAGCATCAATCTCCATCTTCATGACCTTCAGGCAAGGGCTTTGATCATCAGTCTTCCATCTGCAATGGCTTTTCTTCAAGTTCAAACCTCCAGGATGAGGAATCAGTCACAAGAGTGAAGTGAATGAATGTTAGACAGTTAATTACCTACCAAGGGTGGTTCATCAACTGTTAACATTAAACAGAAAGTTTCCTCTCAAAAGTTCTATCTTTCAAATATATTCACTGATCCTTCCAAAGGAAGGAGGTGGATATTTGAAAGAGACTTTGAATCATTGAGAAAGGATGGATGCAGACAAGGCATTCCATGTTTGAGAAACAAGCTTTCTAATCTAGAGCTCTACCTAGCTCCTAAACCCTAGTCTCCTCAACAGCTGCTAGCAAGAACCTCCTCTCCAACTCTGGCAGTTGATCTTCAATCTCTGGATCTCCAATGGTCTTCATCACCTCAAGTCCCCAGACAATCCCAATACCCAAGCAAGCAAGCAATAATCCCCAAAGGGCACACCACACCAGTCAATCAAATATACACAGAGCATTAATAGCAGTAGGGGAATCCTGACTTTTTCTAAGGGATCTAATATCTACCCATAGCCCCTATAGTCCCATAACTAAACTAGTCAAACCCTAAGTCCTAAGGGAAAGAATCAAACTTCCTAAGTCATCACCTAAAAACCCTAATTTGTTCATGTTGTTCAAGCCTACATTAAGCACCTAAAATTAATTCCTAAAAATGGGAACTAAATTGAATCTACAAATTCAATGTCTCATCTAAGCAACATAAAAAGAATGAACAAAAAATATTAAAGCATTTAGTAGAACAAAAATTAATAAAATCATGCATGAAATGAAGCTATTTAAAATGACACTTATTTAGAAAATATGGAAAAAATATCAAATAAAAATAAAAATGCAATTTTATTTAATGACAATTTTCTACACATTCTAATGAAAATGATGTAAAAAGAATGAATTAAAAATGGTTTTTTATCTATTTATTATGAATTAATGAAAATTAAGAAAATAGTAAGAGAAATTGAAAATCAAAATGAAAGAAATAAATGGGGAGAGGGGTGTGGTTAGCAGGCGCCCTAGTTGTTTTTTAAATTTGGGCTTAATACTGGGGGTGCGAACAGCAAGTTGCACTAAGCCCAGAACCATTCAGAATCATTAAAAATAACAAAAACAAGCAGGGGGTGAGAAAAGTAAGGTTATCACGTGCAAAATTAATTGGGCTCAGGCATTGGGGGTGGGGATATCAATGGAGTCTTAGGCCCGCCCGTTTCAATTAATGAAACGGTGCGTTTAGGGCACCCAGCTAATTCCCTCCAAAATCAGAATTAAACGAGAGCCACAGGATTGCTCTCTGAGTCAAAGGTCTTGCATGAAATGGACCGCCACGATTTCGTCTCCTACCTTGATTCATCTAGGGTTTCTGAAACCCTCACGCGCATGCCATGAACGTCCAAGTTCAAGCTCTCGGTTCTCTCTCTCCAGGCCATGAAACGCCACGATATAAACATGAAACTCACTCTAAATCTCTCCCTCTATACGTCTATGGTCTTTGTTTGCTTTGAAACTCAGCCAATCAATAAACCCGATCGAGACCAAATTCTGACTCCATGAAAATACACTGAGATGCATCACAACAATTCTCAACCAAACCTATACTAATCTACTCTATGCATAATGGTGATCATTCTGACCTATCAAACTAAGATTATGATGCACTCTACTACAAGTTCCAAGCCCTAACAGTTCTAGCAACCTGCTAACAATCATCACTAAACTACTCCAAACTCATCCTAATTGCTCTACTAACATCCTACATCATATCTAAACTAACAAAACTATGCTAAACTAACTGAACTAATCAATTTGAATGAAAACGCACCTGATGCAAAAGCTTGAAAACAGCTATGGAAACTCGTGAATCCACCAACACCAATGCTCAGATCTTGATCAGTGAGTGAAGCTCTTGCTTCTGTATGCAACACCTCTTGTTTCTTGGCCTTGGATCTTGCTAACCGATTGATTCCTCACTTTTGAAGAGGATGATAACAGCACATGAGAATGGATCAAAACCGGCCAGATATTGAGTGATCTTTGATCTTTGATGATTATGGAGTGGAGTAGAATCAAGGATTATGAGAATTGATGGGGAATTGATGAAGTTTGAAAAGAATTTGCAAGAGGAAGAATGAGAAACTTTGGGAGATTTTGGTGAAAAATGAATCCAACCCTTGATCAATCTTCATTTCATGTTTATATAGGGCTCAAATGAACTTTCTAGATCCATCTTACAATTTCCCTTGCCTTCCAACTTTGATCCATTTTTGAAATGTTCCTTCAAATGCAAGTAACCATGAATAACTTTTCTTTTTCCTTCTAAACTCAAAAAAGTGTTTGAACCATTGTCTCTAGAATGTCTTTTCCATTCAAAATCATATATTGAAAGTCTCCATTTGGACTTATAAATCTCTCAAACCATTTTTCACTTTGACTTTATTCAAGTTATAAGCCATTTTAGTTCAAATTTGGACCAATCATGCAACTTCATGTTATGAGCTTTTCCAACAATTTGTGACCTTCTTTCTAGACTTAAAATCCCATTTGGAGCAAGTTTGATGTTGTAAATTTTTCCATTTGAGGCCTCCTTGTATGAGTTTTGGACATAGGTTAAAATGACCTGTAATTCACAAATGCCCAAAATACCCTTTGCTTGCCAAGGCCATAAGTTGAGTTCCACACATCATATGAAGGCATACTATACCATTATAGAAAGCTAAGACAATTAGGAACAATTCTCATGTTGACCAAGAATTCATTTGAAATCTCCTTGAGGGGTAAAACTAGCTTGGAAGTCAAGTCACTTTCACAGACAAAATTTCAGATACCTCAGATGACCTGTAACTTGCAAGGACCATAACCTGAGTTCTATAAATCTCCTTGATGTCTTCCACCACTCAAATTAAAGGTCTTGAGATCCTCTACAAGTTTCATGTTGGCCAAGAAGCCATTTGAAGCTAGCATTTTGACTTATCTTGCTTGGAAATTTGACCTAAACTAGGGGATTTTACACAGAAACCCTAATTTAGAAACTCCTCTTCTCCTTGATTTCTCTTGAATTCTTCTTGGCATATCTCCATATCCTTCTTTATATGTCCAATGATGAACCCCACATCTCTCCACTAGACTTGAATACCCCTTAAGTCAGTCAATTGACCTAGGGTTGATCTAGGGTTGACCCAGATGAAACCCTAGTGGACTGCCTTCAGCTATAGCTCTTGTGCTCTCATCAATGACTTGTCTCCTTCTTTAAATGACTTTCTAAGTCTCTCATAATGTCTAGATACTCTTCATGCCTTCAACTCACAGCTCACAACCCTCTTGTTGACCCTCAGATCCCCTCAGCTAGGAGATGGACTCAAGGCTTGATCTGCTGAACTCTTTGCTTTCAAATTCTTTCCTGATGACTTGAATGAGATTGAATTGGGATAATATCCTCTTGATAGGCTTCTAGAGATGATAATAATGGTTGGTCCCCCTGTTGTATGACTTGCTATGCTTATGCTATGCAGATGGTTAGTCTATGTACATGACTCTATATGCAAATGCTAATGACATTGAAACATAAACCAAGTGAATAAGGTTGGGAAAATTTTAGGGTGCGACATGCGGGTGTACATTTTTTCAGTTTATATCCCTAATTTTTGCCCGAACCTTTTTCATTTTTTATGGTTCGCCGGGATGCCCCATTTTTGCTTGGACTCTCTTTTTACTGTCCAGCGGGTCGCTTTCAAGCAAAGTATTTTTTAACTGCGTCCGCGTTCACCGTGGATGCAAAATCTTCTCCATCCATCGTGGATAACAACAAAGCTCCTCCCGAGAAGACCTTGCTGACGACGTACGGACCTTCGTAATTAGGAGTCCACTTGCCCCGGTGATCGGAGTGTGGAGGAAGAATCTTCTTCAGGACGAGATCACCCGTCTGAAAGCTTCTAGGACGCACCTTCTTATCATAAGCTTTTTTCATTCGACTTTGTTACAGACGACCAAACGCAATCGATGCTAACCTCTTCTCGTCCATCAGGCTGAGTTGGTTCAGTCGGTTCTTAACCCATTCTGCCTCGTCGAGTTTCACATCAACCAAAACTCGTAAAGAAGGGATCTCCACTTGTAACGGTAGGACAGCTTCCATACCGTACACCAAGGAGAAAGGAGTTGCCCCGGTTGAAGTACGTACCGTCGTACGATAACCGTGCAGTGCAAATGGCAACATCTCGTGCCAATCTTTGTAGGTCACAACCATCTTCTGAACAATCTTCTTTATGTTCTTGTTGGCCGCTTCAACGGCGCCATTCATCTTCGGCCGGTAAGGAGATGAGTTGTGGTGTTCAATCGTGAAACTCTGGCACAACTCCTTCATCATCTTGTTATTCAGATTCGAACCATTATCCGTAATGATCCGCTCGGGAATTCCGTAACGATAGATGATGTCCCTCTTTATGAATTTAGCCACCACCTGCTTGGTCACATTAGCATATGAGGCTGCCTCCACCCACTTGGTGAAGTAGTCGATAGCTACTAGAATGAAGCGATGACCGTTAGATGCAGTGGGCTCGATCTTGCCTATCATGTCGATGCCCCACATGGAGAACGGCCACGGGGAGGACATGACATTTAACGGGCACGGCGGCACATGAACTTTGTCAGCATAAATCTGGCATTTATGACATCTCTTCGCGAATTTGAAGCAATCTGATTCCATCGTCAGCCAGTAGTACCCTGCTCTCAGGATCTCCCTCGTCATAGCATGCCCGCCAGCGTGCGTACCAAATGTGCCTTCATGGACTTCTTCAATGAGCATACTCGCCTCTTTCTCATCTACACATCTGAGTAGCACGAGATCGTGGTTTCTTTTATACAACACTCCATCAGGATTAAGATAAAAATTTCGAGACAGCCTCCTCAGAGTCTTCTTATCCAGGGTTGACGCACCCGCAGGATATTCCTTAGTCATAAGGAAAGTCTGGATGTCATGGAACCATGGCTTGCCGTCGGCGGCTTCCTCGATTGCAAAGACGAATGCAGGTCCATCAAGACGAGAAAGGACAATTCTTGGAGCTTCATTCCAAAAATTGACTTTATACATCGAAGCCAACGTGGCTAAGGCATCAACCATCTGATTTTCTGCTCTGGGCACATGATGGAGTTCCACTCGATCAAAGAACGGAAGTAGCCTTCTGGCATAGTTCATGTACGACACCAAATTCGATTGACGAGTCTCCCACTCCCCTTTGATTTGGTTGATCACAAGCGCCGAGTCACCATATACGTCTAGGTTCTTGATTCTCAAATCAATTGCCTCCTCTAGACCCATAATGCATGCTTCGTACTCCGCTTCATTATTGGTGACTGGAAACGTCAGTCTCGCAGTGAACGGGATGTGGGATCCGTGGGGAGTCGTGATGATCGCCCCGATACCACTTCCGTAAGAATTAACCGCCCCGTCAAATATCAATTTCCACTGGGATTTCCTATCTGGCCCCTCGTCGGGCAACGGTTCATCGCAATCCTTCGCTTTGAGAAACATGATATCCTCATCAGGGAATTCAAATTTCATCGGCTGGTAATCCTCGATCGGCTGTTCGGTAAGGTAATCAGACAATACGCTTCCCTTGATGGCCTTCTGGGATACGTACTGAATATCATATTCCGTCAACACCATTTGCCATCTGGCAATCCTGCCCGAAAGAGCCTGCTTCTCGAAGACGTACTTGATCGGATCCATCTTCGAAATTAGCATGGTGGTGTGATTGAGCATGTACTGTCGTAAACGTTTGGCAGCCCAGGCTAGTGCGCAACACGTTTTCTCCAGCATCGAGTAACGAGATTCACAGTCAGTGAACTTCTTACTCAAGTAGTAAATGGCATGCTCCTTTCTGCCCGTCTCGTCGTGCTAACCGAGAACACACCCCATACTATTCTCAAGAACTGTCAAGTACATGATTAGTGGCCGTCCAGCCACTGGGGGTATCAAGATTGGAGGTTCCTGAAGATACTGCTTTATCTTATCAAATGCCTTCTGGCAATCCTCATTCCAGGTAATTGTCTGATCTTTCTTTAAAAGCTTGAACATCGGTTCACACGTGGCCGTGAGCTGAGAGATAAACCTTGCAATGTAGTTTATCCGACCCAGGAAACCACGAACTTCTTTTTCTGTTTTTGGCACTGGCATTTCTTGTATTGCTTTTATTTTCGCAGGATCAACCTCGATGCCTCTTTCACTCACAATAAACCCCAGTAACTTTCCAGACCGTACTCCGAAAGTACATTTGTTAGGATTCAGCCTCAACGTGAATTTCCTAAGCCTCTCAAAAAGCTTCAGCAAATTGACCAGATGTCCCTCCTCCGTTTGGGACTTCGCAATCATGTCATCAACATAGACTTCAATCTCATGATGAATCATGTCATGAAACAAAGTAACCATTGCTCGCTGGTAAGTGGCCCCTGCGTTCTTCAGACCGAAAGGCATTACCTTATAGCAAAATGTTCCCCAGGGAGTGATAAACGTCATTTTCTCCATGTCCTCCAGCGCCATCTTGATCTGGTTGTAACCGGAGAAGCCATCCATGAACGGAAACACGGAGAACTGGGCTGTGTTTTCGACCAACACATCGATATGAGGCAGCGGGAAATCATCTTTAGGGCTCGCCCTATTCAAATCCCGATAATCGACGCACATGCGTACCTTACCGTCCTTCTTCGGTACAGGCACTATGTTGGCGACCCACAGAGGGTAAGTAGTGACCGCTAAGAAGCCAGCATCAAGTTGTTTCTGCACTTCTTCTTTGATCTTAACGGCCATATCTGGTCTCGTCCTCCTAAGCTTCTGCTTAACGGGAGGGCAATCTTCTCGTAGCGGCAAGTGGTGGACCACGATGTCAGTGTCAAGTCCGGGCATATCTTCGTATGACCAAGCAAAGACGTCACGATACTCTCTTAGCATCTCGACCAATCTCTGATTGACATCATTCTGCAATGCAGCCCCTATCCTGACATTTCTGACGAGTTCTTCAGAACCCAGATTCACGATCTCGATCTCCTCCTCATGAGGCATAATAACTTTCTCCTCTTGTTTCAACAAGCGGGCCAATTCTTCAGGAAGGTCTTCGTCTTCATTAATCTCTTCTTCGGCTTGATAGATCGGGCAATCGAAGTCGAAGTGAGCCGTAGAAGGTCCAGAGTCGATGTCATCTGTTATATGGATCCTGCAATAACAAGGGTTAAGTTTAAAACAAGGATGTGCAGGTTAGCACAAACCCCATTGCCATTTTATTGTTTTTTAAAACAAATATAAAACAGGAACAACAGAGATCACAATATTTGAATACGAAGAAAACGCCTTTGATTTATTAACAAAATGCATGTACATAATCCAACAAGGCCCTGACAATAAAACCACTATGCCCCGGGTAGGACATAGGGTTGTACAATGATTGGAAAAAGTAAATCATTACTCTTCGCTTGTCATCTGGATGATATCCTTGACGGACCAATTGGTAAGGCCCTCGTCTGGCTTGCTTGGCTGGATCCAAGAGTCGAGGTCACAGTCGCTATCTCCGCTGTCTTCAGACACCGCGTTGATGCTTTCGAAAAATACTCCGCCACTGGTAAACTGGATCGGCCCTTTACCTCAAGACACACCGTTAATAGAAGAGGAAGCTTCAGCTCCAGGAGAATATCCCAACCCAAACTTATCTTGCTTGTTGGGTATCTCCAAAATTCGCCCCCAGCCTGGGGTAGATCCGGCTTGGACAACGGCCCGAGCTTCCTTGAACGAGGAGAGAGTCATCTCTTACTTTTCTGTGACTACAGGAGCTACGTCCTTCACTTTGACAGCTTCGAACGCTTGGCATAGAGTCTCATGGATTTCGCCATCCATCTCCACATACTTAAAGGACGACAAATGGCTCACCATTATGTCTTCCTCGCCACACACGGTTATGATGCTTCCTCCGACCGCATATTTGAGCTTTTGATGCAACGTGGAGGTCACGGCACCAGCAGCATGGATCCACGGCCGGCCCAAGAGACCACTGTAGGCAGGCATGATGTCCATAATATAAAAGACCGTGTCGAATGTTTCCGGCCCGACTTGGATTGGCAGGGTCACCTCCCCGAAAACGTGGCGTTTAGTCCCATCGAACGCCTTCACAACCAGATCATTGGGTGTGCAAATCAATCCACGAGTGTCTAGCTTCATTAATGCCTTCTTCGGAAGGACATTAAGTGACGAACCCGTGTCCACCAACACGTGCGACATAATCGTGCCTCTACACTCTATCGAGATGTGCAGAGCGCTATTGTGATTCCTCCCTTTTGGCGTCAGCTCCAGGTCTGTGAAACCTAGCCCATTTCCGGCATTTACGTGGGCTACTACTTCCTCTAGCTGATTCACTGATATTTACTGCGGTACATAGGCGGCGTTCAACACCTTCAGCAGCGCATTGCGGTGTGCTTCAGAACACAGCAACAAGTTCAGAATGGAAATCTTCGAGGGCGTCTGATGGAGATGATCCACAATCTTGTAGTCACTCTTTTTAATCAACCGCATAAACTCCTCGGCATCTTTAACAAGCAAGTCTTTTTCTACCCCACACGGGACCTCTTCAACGAATTTACTTTTACCTTTATCGGCCGCATCATCTCTGACCGCTTTATCCGCCACGACCTCTGGTGGTGCAAACACTCTTCCGCTGCGAGTAATACCACTGATTCCCGCAAGGTTCTCCACAGTCGACCCAAATGGTTCCAGCTCTAACCTCTGTCCGTTGCAGTAGACTTCAGCCCCATAATGCCACGAAACAGCGTTAGTGCTCTCGAAGGGTATCGGCCCAGCTCGGGTGATGGTAATTGTGGGCGGTCTGGGCGCAGAAATGGTTATCGGCCGGCGAGGGATGGTGATGGTGGCGACTTCATCGGCCTGCTTCAGCACTACCTCTCCTGATCCACTTTCAGCCCTCCGGCTAAACTGCAGAATCCCTTCAATCATCAGACTTTGAATTCCTTCTACCAACTGCTCACATCCATCAGAACGTGTGGCACAATCCATACATAGCTCTCCGCAACCTGGAAAGAACCCTCTCTTCAGCAACTTAGCTTTAACGAAGCTAAGCGGCGTCTTCAGATCTCTGACGTCAGTCAACAAATCTGCGTTCTCTTCTTCGATAATGGCGTTCACTCCGCCTCCCCTATGATTCGGCATAGGATTCTTCGTGACATTGGGCACATTATCGGAGAAGTTGATGATCTTGGCATCCACCATGTCTTGCACCTTATGCTTGAAGGCTTTGCAGTTCTCGATTGTGTGGCCTGGTGCCCCTGAGTGGAACTCACAAGTGGCATTGGCGTCGTACCCTGGCGGAGGTGCCCCTGTCAAGGGAGCCATAGTCCTCTTCTGGATCAACTGTAGCTGAAGCAAAGTTTGTAACAGTTGCGCGTACGACATGGGCGGTGTCTCGAAGTGACGGTTCGCCAAAGGTGCCCGATTCTGATACTTCCTGTATCCCTGTTGATTCGGTTGCTGCTGCTGCTGCGGAGCTGCTGGGATATTTATACTGGCCACCTGCTGGTGAGGGCCTTTACCCTTCCTTCGAGCGTTGGTCACAGCGCTCGCTTCTCCTTCTCGCCTTTTGCCAGCATAAGGTTTCTTTCCGCCTCCCCCAGTTGAGGATGACTCACCTTGAATTTTCCCGATCTTGATCCCATTTTCGACGTGCTCACCCGTGATAATGAGATCTGAGAACGTCCCGGACATACCGCTAACCAACTTCTCATAGTAAACCCCTGGGAGGATGGCTACAAACATCTGCACGAGCTCACGTTCAACCATCGGCGGCTGAACCCTGGCAGCCAACTCACGCCACCGCTGGGCGTACTCCTTAAATCCTTCATTGTTCCTCTGCGACAGGTTTTGTAGCTGGACTCGGTTCGGGGCCAAGTCACTATTGTATTGGTAGTGGTGCACAAATGCTTCAGCAAGATCCTTCCATGTGCGCACACTAGTAGGCTCCAGACTCATGTACCACTCAAGGGACGGCCCGGAAAGACTGTCTTGGAAGAAGTGCATCAGCAACTTCTCGTCTTCGGAATGACCAGACATCTTCCTGTAGTACGATCTTAGGTGGACACGAGGGCAAGTGGTGCCCTTATACTTCTCAAAATCAGGTACCTTGAACTTAGGAGGCACCTTCAAATCAGCAATTAATCCCAGCTTGGACATATCAACGCCCAAAGTATTCTGATTCTCGATATCTCTCATTTTATCTTCCAGTGCCTTGAATCTAAGCCGTGCTTCAGCATTCAGCTCCCCTTCAACACCTCTCTGAGAGAATACATCGTCCTGACGATCCTCTAGCCATGGCTGCGGCACAAACAGATTCCCGACGCCTGCATTGTCGTTGCCCGGCCCGATATTGACATTAGCTCCCAGACTCCCATTACCGACGCCCGTCGTATTGAGTCCGATGTTGGTCATCACATTGCCGTTAGCACTGTCGTTGCCCCCGGTCACGGGGACACCATTCTATGGAGTTTCAACTGGTGGAGGAGTAGGCACAGTCCCACCACAGAGTACGCCATTGCTATCAACCCTGGAAATCAAAGGCTGAACCAAAGTTCTGAGCTGATCCTGGCCATTGGCGACCGCTTGCATGAGCTCCATGAAGCGATCCATCCTTTCGCGGAGTTCCTGAACATCAGTTTGCACTTGCTCCATGATTCTGGTCTGATTAGATCTAGTCGGATAGCGGTGAATAGGTCTCTGATCAATCCTAGAACCACTTGGAACAACCTGAAAAACCTGCGACAACCTGTAAACACAAAAGGGTTAGGAAAAATAACAAAATGCTCGTCATGCAAATGCTTCATGCAAATGCATGCGTGTGTCTGTGTGTTAGGGAGATCTCCCCCGATCCTAGTGCCTGAGTGCCAGTGCTGATAATAAGAAGAAGTCTGAGTCCAATCATGGAAATAACAATCTTATATATAAAGAAAGCCTATCAAGGCAGTACATGGCATCAGCGAGTACAAGATGAATCAACAGCGTGACCTCAACCAACAAGCCTGGTGATGCTCAGCATACAACAATGATCAAACAAAAGGAATACAAATAGTCAAGTACGGCCACGGGCGCGATACTCTTCCAACAACTCCTTCGTTTCTGGATGATCTGGCAGAGTGAGTAACCCCTCGACGAGTAACTCCCTTTGCACGATGGTGTACTGAAGTCCTTCGACCGAACCTTCCCATGCTCCTTCGCCGAAGCAATCTTCTAACTTCCGCTTCTTGGACTCAAACATCAGCTTGCGCTCCTTCAGGTTAGCGAGAGCTTTGTTGAGCTGGCCTTCGGCGGCGTACCTGCGAGCGGTTTCTTCATCAAACCTCTTCTCACTGTCCTTCACCTGGGCTTCCAGCTTGGAGATCTGTAGCATCAGCTTATCCTCCCGCTCTTTCCTGGTGGCCAGGGAAGCCTTCCAGTGCTGGTTGAACTTGGATATCCTCCGATATGCTTCGTCCAAGTGCTGCTTCTTCGTAGCCAGTACGTCGTTGACAGCTTTGAAGTCTTGACCCATGCGCTCACACTCGACTATCTGCTTAGTCAGGTCTGTCCCCAGCCGGTTCACCAGCTCTGTTTGCCTTTTGAAGGAATGAACGGCTTCGTTCCTCTCGCTTTGGAGCTGAGCCAATTCCTTCTCCAGTTCCTCATTTGCCCTCTTCAATTCATCTCGCTCAGCCAACACCTGATTATGCTGCTGAATGGGCACAGTAGTAGGCTCTTCAATCATTGGAGGGCTTTCCGGCTTGGCATGAGGAAACGACATTCCTATAGCATCTGCCCTGGCTCTGATCCAAGTCGCATACGGAGGGTAGGCTTGATTGTTGTTTCTCCCCAGCAATGGCTTTCCTCGCTTACTGATACCATTCCACGTGCGCTGAAGCTTGGATAGCAGATCCCCCTCTAGAAGACCAGTGAGGTACAGAGATTCCTGCACCTCTTCATCCTTCGGCGGAGCTCTCAAAGCATACGCGAACTGTCGGACCAACAACGACGGATTGTAGTTTATACAGCCCTTCCTGCCTATTAAAGGCACATTTGGAAACCCGCTGCAGCTAAAGATCACCTCAGTACCCAACCTATCTCTGTCAAACCAATCAATATCCTCTGTAGATAAGCTCATCAGACGCTCGGACCACTCAGCTGTGGCTGCAGACGAAACAAAAGGACCCCTCTTGGGTAAATGACTATCAAGCCATTTATAAAGCAAGGGTACACAGCATGAGACGTTCTTGCCCCTCCTGTTCTCGTTTTTGTAGTGGATAGAATGGTAGACATCTCCTATCAAGGTAGGGACTGGATTCCCTGAAGCAAAGATATGAAACGCATCGAAGTCTACAAAATCGGGCATATTGGGGAACAGAATGATGCCATATATGCACAGAGCAAGGATGGCGTTGAATGCGACCCAACATCTGTCTTTAGCGCACTGCTGAGCCTTTCCCACTAGAAACTGCAAGGAGAACCCGGGAACCTTGTTCCAACTAGACAACACCAACTCGGAGGCATCCAGATGAAGTGAAGGAGCTAAACCAGCCAGATCAGGCTCAACATCCATATGAACAAAAGGCATCTGCCTCTTGATAGGTACACCTAGCAAATCAGCATACTCCTCTAGCGTGGATGCGAGAACAAAATCCTGGAAAGTGAAACATCTCAGTGGAGGGTCGTAGAACTGCAGCAGAGCATGCAACCCGTTCACCTCGAACGCAGAAGGTTTATGAACCAAACTGAGCAACCTGCCGTAAGATTTTCTGAACTCATCCCTCACAGAATCATCTGCTAAAGCTATCAAACCAGTCAGCTTAACCACATCAGGGGCAGGGAACTTGTAAGCCACGGTCTTCCTCAGAGAACCCATAACAATACAATAGGAGGCAAGAAATCCTGGATCGGGGAAAACGGTACCTGTAACACAGACACACGTTAATGGAATGCAAATGTATGCAAAATAATATAAAATGCAATCATGCAGCAGGAGATCAAGGCAATTGTGCTGTGGAGATTTTGTATCAACAAAACCATAACGCTGCTCTATCAAGAACAACCACTGATAAGAAGAGAACCCTGGTATCGGACCACCAATCTGCTCTGTCAAGAACAACCATCGGATAGGACCATATACACAAGATCATAATTCTACTCTATCAAGAACAACCGTCTGATGATAAAGACCTCTGACACAGGACCAAAACTCTGCTCTATCAAGAACAATCATCTGATAATAAATTTTTTTTCTATCAAGAACAAACATACATCTGCTAATGAGATATTCAAACCCCAATCATAAATCTGCTATGTCAAGAACAAATATCTGATAATAACTCTGTCCTATCAAGAACAAACATACATCTGCTGATGAGATCTTCAGACCCCAATCATAAATCTGCTCTGTCAAGAACAACCAACTGATGACCAAAACTCTGCTCTATCAAGAACAAACATCTGATAATAAAACTCTGTTCTATCAAGAACAGACACCTGATAATGAGATCCTCTGATCAAAACCTGCTCTATCAAGAACAAGTACACATCTGATGATAAGATCCTCTGATCCCAATCTGCTCTATCAAGAATAAATACACATCAGATGATAAGATCCTCTGATCAAAACCTGCTCTATCAAGAACAATCATATACCTACAAATGAGAACCTCAGATCCCAACAAAACTGTTCCACTATCAAGAAAACCAGGTAGTCTGAAGGTCAAAGTTTCCTGCAATAAACCCAACCCTGCTTACAGGTATGGACCTAAACTGACTCAAGTTCGGTACCCTATGTGTTCATCAGCGTCACAGACATTCAAGAGGGGTGATACGATACCCAGAAGGTGTGGCATCACCAGCTCATGAAGCGGCCTCACTCGGCTGAATCACAAATGATCGGTCCCCAGAGTCGATAATCCACCAAACCAGCAACCGTCTCAACCCAAAGGGTTGAAAGAGAAGCCAACCGGGAGAACCTCGTCTGAGCGTGGATTTCATGTGACACTAGTGCCTGCAAAGCAAGCACGCGCCCACTAATTTCCACAACTAATGCTATGTTCACTCAAGCCTGGGTCTGGCTTCTCAATCATCAGAATGCCCCTCCCACAACAGCACAGATAATCATATCATACTGAAAATAAAATGCGGGAAATAAAATGCGATAAATAAACACAACCCAACAAGTAATCATACATACAAGCGCTAGGATTGACTCGCATAGGGGAACCAGAGAACCATAGATTCTGGGTTCGATCCCCAACAGAGTCGCCAACTGTCGCTTACGTGAAAATAAGGTGTCGGCACAACAGAAGAGTCGCCACCTTTCGTTATTTATCCCTCAGAACGGGAAAGGAAACGATCGGAAAAACCTAACGAAAAAAGGGTAAGACAAGGTCGTCGCAACCATTGTCTGGGTTCGGGAGTCGGTTACGCAAGGGGAAGGCATTAGCACCCCTCACGTCCGTCGTACTCGACGGGATCCACGCTTGTTGTGTTTACTGGACGGGTTAGTTTTATCTATCTACCTATCAAGGCTGGCTTAAAAAAAGAAAAGAAACTGACTCGGCAAAGCGTCGCACTTTATGCCTACGTATTCTCATCAGAGAACGAGAAATCAGAGTCAACGTAGTTCGACCTACGACGGGTTATGGGGAAGGCAGCTCGCCAATACATCAGTATTGTGCCTACGTACTCTCAACAGGTATGAGAGATCAGAGCTTACGTAGTTCGGGACACTACGCATTATTTTCTGTCTTTTACGAAAGAAGTGTTTTTTATTGTGTTTGCAATTTCAATTGCACTAGAGACTATGACCTGAGAGTGAATGCGTCGCATGCCACCCAAAGGGTGCCATACTAAACATCCAGACTGTGGAAAAGAAACTCTCCCACAATCCTTTCTCAGATAGCTTAAGGCTCGTAACGTACGAAAGAAATCATTCATGATTACTGTATCTTAAGCTGTTTTGAGATGAGAAGAGAACAGGCTCAACTACGGGGAGACTATCAAGTCCTACTGTTGTCATGCCAAGGATTCATCCTATGGTTGAGGTTTGAACAGGGAGCTCCTAGAAGTTATCATGCATAGGTTTCAACCTAAAGTTCTATCATCAATTCCTTATAAAAGGAAATGAGAGTCCTAAGGGATCATGTCAATGATACACAGAAACAGATAAAGCATCAACTTAAACAGTAAATAGATATACAGTAAAATGCATGCAATGCAAGTGAGGGAGGAAATGTGTGTGGGGCATCAGCCTCCATAAGCTCATCTCAACCTCAAGCCAGAATGAATAACAGTAATCATACTGAAACATAAAACATGCTATCAAGCAATACACAGTAAACTGCAATCATACAGAAGGAATAAAGTCATGCTATCAAGCAAAACAAACCACATGGGCAAGGGAGCTGGGCTCTACCGAATACCCGCAAGCAAAGCCATACAGTAACAATACAAGCAAAGGGAGCAACTCAACCTCTAGTGCAATCATGCTCCTAGATTCTACCTAGTCTAGATATGAACTTATTCTAATGCATCAAGCAAGTCAAACAAGGCACATCAATACAGAAAAGAAAACAGACAAGAAAGCAGATCAACAACCTTCTCAACTCCAAGCTTCAGCTCTTCCAACAGCAACTCAGTCTTCAGACCTCAATCACTCTTGACAAATATCAATTTTCTTTTCCAGGTTTCAACCCTTCAACATAAGTTTCAACTTATTCTCTCTTCCTCAAGCTTCAACTTCTTAATCAATTCCACCTTCAGGCTTCATTCTTAACCATAAGTATCAACTTGATTCCTTCAGGATCTCCAAGCTCCAAAATAAGTATCAACTTCCTTTGTTCTTCAAGCTTCAGCTCTTCACAATCTCAATTGAATCCTCTTCCTAAGTATCAACTTAGGTTTCAAGCTCTCAAGCTCTCTTTGCTTTACCAGTCTCAACTTGGTCTTCTCTTCCTGCAAGCTTCAGCTTCTTAGAGTAATCTTCAATCACTTAGAAGTATCAACTTCATCCTTCAATCTTTAAGCATCAGCTCTTCATTCAGTCTCCACTCAATCTTCATGGGGTCTTCAAGTATCAACTTGCTCTCTCTTCTCTTCAAGCTTCAGCTGGAATGGCAATGCTCAAGGAATCATCCTCTTCCATACTCTTCAATGAAGTCTTCATCTTCACACTCAAGCTCAACATCTCTCAAGATACTCAAACCAGAGGAAATCACTTAACTGGATAAGCTAGGGTGTTAAACTGCTTATTGACCACCCAAGGTGACCTATAAGGGTTTAACATCAAAAGAATGGTTCCCTCAAAAGTTCTACTTTCTAGGTACCATCACTTATCCCTCCTAAGGAAAGAGGTGAATACCATGGAAGGACTTTGAATCATAGGGAGGAATGGAGGTGAAAGATACCATCCGTGCTTAAGAAAAGAATCAACTATGTCTAAGCTCTTCCTAATCCCTAACCCTAAATCAACAACAAAACAAACAAGATTCTCAAGCTCTCAAGCTCCTCAATCAATCTCCAAGTCTTCTACTATGCTCCTCCATGCTCCTCAAAGCAAGACCAAGCTCTCCAATCCCACAAAGCAAAGCAAACAAAAATACAAGCCCACAAGGGCAACACAAACAACAATCAACTACAAAAATCATTTAAAAATAGTATACTATTATATTAAAACCTAATATAATTTCTAAGGGATCCTATACACCTACCCTTAATACCCTTATATGTCCCAATGTCTATCTTGACCTAGAAACCCAAAATTCTAAGGTTATTGTGGACCTATGTTAAGGATTGACCTAATTCTACACAACCTAAAATCATCTAAGCAAAACTACTCAAAAATTAATCACAAAATTATGGAATAAATCCAGAGGGGAGCTAAAGTCCTAATATAACTATCCTAAAAAGAGTGGCCTAAAAATATGAAGGGAACTAGCTAAACAAAATTCTACAAATCTATGCATCAACATAAAAGAATTAAAATGCTATTAAAAGAGAAAATACACAAAAATATTAAAAATGCCTGAAATGCAAATATTTTGATTTTATAATTTTCTAGACATGAACATGAAATGGGAGAAAAAATCCCCATACAAAAATCATTAATTTTCTATTTATTATGATTTTTCAAAGATTAATGAAAAATGGAGAAAAAGAAATTAAAATGATAAATCAATGGTGCGGATAGCAAGTACATTCAGTTCAATTCATGCATGGGCTCAAAATGGGGGTGGGATTAGCAAGGCGCGCTAGGCCCAGTTTCATTAGAAAATCAATTAACAAAATATAAAGAAAATGAAAAAGAAACGGTGCAGAAAGTAACAAAATATAGTTCAATATCCAATGGGCCCTGAAAGTGGGGTGTGAATATCAAATGAGCCCAATCCCCCTTTTAATGAAACGACGCGTTTAAGCTCTTCAGAACTTCCCTCTTCAAATGTGAGATTAAACCTCAGCCACACGATCCACGCCCAGTCAACGGGTCCAATCTCCATCCAATTGCCACGCCTTCATCTTCTTCCTCCAGCTAGGGTTCAAACTGAAGAATCCATGGAAGCAGAGCTTCAAGCTCCATCTTCACCAAACTCGTATCACCTCAATTCGCCATGAAAAATTAAGATTCCAAACCCTAATCTATCCAGAATTTCATGCTGATCACAACCATGGTCTTGAAATCAATTGAATCATCCTAAATCTTCAAACCCGGTCCAAGATCAAAAATAAGCTTAGACATCAACTTTAACAATTCTTGAAATTAATTACCTCAACATGATCACTACCTCACACTGGTTAATTCTTGACATCTAATTCATGTTATAGCTCACCATAACTCGAGTTCTTGGTCAAAACAAAAATGGTGTCATCAACTGAAACCTCACCAATTGCTCTCAAACTCTTCAGAATCCATCACCTAATGGTCTCTAACCATTCTAACCTAACAATTCTTGCTAATTATGCCTAAATCATGGTGTAGAAGAAAAGTTACTAACCTGTTGAATCTTGATTAACAGATGGGGTAAACCTTCACTGCAAGCTCTCAAACTCTTCAGAATCAATCCTTGAATGATGATCTTGCTACTGTTTGCAAAAATTTTGATGGAGAATGCTTGAATCTCAGAATTCGATGGTGACTTGCAACCATCAAAATCCAAATGCCAACTCTTCAATTCTTCAAGAACTTGCCCTCAAATTGGTCACCACAGCTTCAGTGTGATCAAGGGAATGTGTTTAGATTGAAAGAAGAAATGGAAATGGATCAGAATGTGGAATTTGATTTTAACTTGCAATGGAAGCAAGTGAAATGGCTATCTCTCTCTTCTCTCAAATCCCTCACCAACCTTGCATATGAGCAAGTTCTAAATCATATATAGAATTGTTTAGACTCATCTAGAACCATCTGGAATCATCCAATGAGAAATTGGAATTCTCATGTCACGAGTTTATGGATTCATCTCATCTCACACCTCACCTCATGCCATAGCCCTTTCAGCCCTTGTAACTGACTTGAAATTCTCCCTAAATGAGATATAGGATGTGTTGAGATGCATATCTAGCTTGTACATTGCCTTTCCTTGAGTTTTGCATTTGTACCTTATTATGCAAGCAAGCATTTTCTAAAGCAACCCCATGATCTAGGCCTCAATTCAAAAAAGTGGCTGAACCATTGTTTTTAGAATGTTCGTTGGAGTCAAAATGACCTATTATATGCCATGGTTTGGATGTGTAACTTGGAATTTCCAATTTCTAACTTGAACTTATTTAACTTATGCCTCCATTTTAGGTCATTTTTATCACTTTTTGCTACAAGCCTTTTCAACATCCCATGACCTCCCTACTAGCCTTAAAAAATCATTTTAAGCAAGTTTGATGTTGAAGATTTTTCCATTTGAAGCTTGGAAATAGGAGATATGGCCTTATGCTTGAAATGACCTATAATCTCCAAATGACCAAAATACCCTTGAATTGTCAAAGCCATAACTTGAGTTCTACAAATCCTATCAAGGACTTCTAGTACTCTATAGAAAGCTAAGAAGATGAGGAACAACATTCATGTTTACCAAAAGTTCATAGGAATCATCCTTCTTTGGAAAAAGTTGGATGCAAGTTGGGTGACTTTCAAGGACCCAGATTCACACACCTCAGATGACCTGTAACTTGTCAAAGTCATAACTTGAGCTCTACAAATCCTATCAAGGACTTCTAGTACTCAAATTAAATCTAAGAACAAGCTCTACAACATTCATGTTGTAGGCAAGATGAGATGACAATCACATCTTGAGCTGGACTGCCTTGAAGAGAGGGATCAAACTAGGGGATTTTACACTGTCAAGCCTTAGAAACCCTAGCTTGAAACTTCTCAAACTCCTCAATCATGATGAGTTGACCTAGGAATCATCCTTATAGCATCTCAATGCATCAACCCATTATCACATGGCTCTTGGATTAGGTCTCAACCCTCTCCAAATCATCAGTTGACCTAGGGTTGACCCAGTCAAACCCTAATTATACCACTCATGGCTGAGTCTTCTTAAACTTGTACAATGACCTCTCTAGGCTTCATGATGGCTTTCAAGACATCTCATAAGCTCTCTCAAAGCTTCAAGTCCATCCTCATAGCCTCAGAATCATCCGAGGAGCCCCCACAACTCTCAAGTTATGGGGCACACACCCTTGGTTTCAACCAATCTCTCTGAGGATCTCTTAACTTCTCTGACAAGGATATCAACCCTTAATCATCTGAATAACCTTCTTGGCTAGCTTCAAAGTCTTGTATAACTCTTGGTGGGTGGTCATACCTCTTGATCTACTGCACACATATCAAGGAAATGCAGATGATAATGCTAGTGAACACAAGCTAGTGTAAATAAATGTTGGTCAAATTTTGGGGTGCAACACTAACCTGCCAAACCATGTATATAAATTGAGGAAAGTTCTTTATGGATTAAAACAAGCTCCTAGAGCTTGGTATGAGAGACTGACTGAGTTTCCCACTACTAATGGGTATAGGAAATGAGGGATATACAAGACCCTCTTTGTGAAGGATGAAGGTGGAAAACTCATGATTGCTCAAATCTATGTGGATGAAGGTGGAAAACTCATGATTGCCTCTGCACGTGAATTTTCAATGCAAGCCACTTCGGGGTCCAATTTTGGTCATGTGCAAATATGATTTTCACTTTGGGAAGGCTATAGAACCTATTTGAAATTTTGTTAATTTCATTTTCCCTCCAAATGCCCATTCCTCATTCCAACCCAAAGTTTCACAAACCATATTTTTACATCGTAAACACAATGCGGGGAGAGACCTAGGTAAGGGGTTGGTTAAGCTTAGGGAAGGTACTAGCACCCTAAACTTCTGTAGTACTTTACAGGAACCTTTTGTTTATTTTTGCTATTTTGCTTTATTATTTAATTTAAGGTATATACAAAGGGTTAAAAGTGACTGAAAGACCTAAGGGTTAGTCCTAAGTTTACTCGGCAAGACATCTCATCTTGTGCCTACATATCCTGACGGGAATGGAATCAGAGTAATTGTAGTTCCCCTTAAAAGGGAGGTTAGAAACTTCTTGATTGTGGTCAAGGTTTCAATATGGAGTAAGTGTATCTTAAGGACACGCTTACGTGGAGTCCTAAACTCCTGTTTCTACATTGAAATGTTGAATTGAAAATTAAGGTTAAATTAGGGATTCCACGGCGGGAAATCCTAAAACAGAGTGTGGCGACTCCTTGACCCAATGCTAGAGTAAAGGGTAATTTTGTCCACGGCGGGAAGCCTAGGCTATTAAGGTTTTGGAAACGGTCAAGGGTTAGGACTATTGACTTGGAGGTCAAACGATTTATACCTAATCCTTCGGAAGGTGAATTAACAGTAATTAATGGATAAACAGTGAAGTTGATACACAATAAAGATGGTGATAATATACAAGTGATAATGGAATGAATAGCGTGAATAAAATGTACAAAAATAAAGAGAGTTAGTAAGCACTGGGTAAACGAGAGTGAAAGTTTGACAGATAATTGTGATGAGAACAACAGTTTGCTATAATTTAAAATGAAGGGGATGTTAGAAAGTAAAAAGGTGTTAGAGCTCTGGGTTAATTTTATTTGAACTGAATGCTAGCAATTTTATTTTTAAAAGACTTGAATTTAATTAGGAAATATTAATTTAGTTTTAGAAAAAAAAGACTTTAATTATTTTAATTTTAAGAAACAAAGTTAATTAATTTTTTTTAAAAAAAAAGTTATATTTTCACTAAAAAAATGTTTATTTATTTCAAAAATGTTAAAAAAAAAAGTTTGTTTTTAGAGGAAAAAAATTAATTAATTTTTTTATAAGAAAAGTGTTAATGTTTAAGTATTAATAAAAGAAAATTACTTTTAATTAATAAAAATATAAAAAAAAGTAACTTAAAAAACAGGTGGGTTGGGCCGGGTCACCACATCCCGGACCCAACCCGGATCACACAAGGGCCAAGAAGGGAAGATATTAGGGTTTTTTCCCTAATCTCTTAGTAGCATTCGCGATACCTCCTTCCTATTTCTCTCCATCTTCTCTCAAACTTCTCCTGTCTCTCTCACGATTGCTTCCTCTTCCGGTCATCTCTATCTATCTCCACCCTCTTCTTCTCGTTTCCTCATCTTCTATCGTCTTCTCACCGCCATTCCTTCTTCTTTGCCTCTTTCTTCTTCGTTTTCTCCATTTCTTTCTGTATAACACAAAGAGAAAACCAGAATAATGATGTTAGAAAAAAAACTGCTCACGATTTTCGCAGAGGTTTTGCGGCTGTTGCGTGTTGTCACGTCTTACATCACGACGACGACGAATGACAAAGAACCTTCATCGTCAGAGTCTGAGGCTTTGACAGATTCAACGTTTTTATTGAGATGGCGATTAGTTGATGAAGGTTTTTCGACGCTTTTTGATGATTGACGGTCGCAGATGATTTTTCGTTAGGGTTTTTTTCGCCCTTTCTTCTGATTTTTCTAACGGATTTATATTGTGGCTTTCGAACTTTTTGGGCTTGGATTTTTTTTACCTTACGTTTTTATTTCGATGATGGAAATCTGAGATATGATTCGGATTTGATTTGTTGGCTTAATCTCATTGCGGATCTGTTATGATGGTGATTAGATTTCTGTCGGATTTTACGATTTTGATGATCTTCGATCCTTTCCTCTTTTTCAGGTTTGTTGGTTGGGCAATGATAGAAACTGAGCCCATGGGAAATTTGGATTTGATTAAGTTCAGCTCTGATTGTTGGATTTGATGTTATCTGGATTTGATTTGAATATCCATATGGATTACTTGATAGAAACTGGATATTATCTGGATCTGATTTGTGATATTTTCGGATGTTGGTTGATTTCGAATTTTTCATTTCAGAATAAGTGCTTATCCAAATAATCACTTTTGCAAATAATCACTTCTTTTTCTCTTCCTCAGGCCTCCTCGGAAAATAAGAACAGACTTTCCTGGTTTTAGCCCGAGGTCGAGAATATGAGTCGGGAGCTGGCTTCGACTTTGTCATTGCCCTCCCGACGTACCCGATGATGAATAACTGAGGGTATCAGAACTATCGAAAAATCACTTTTCTAACATTAGTGCTTTTGTCTGCTTTTGTCAGTTTTGTGTGCAGGTACAAAAAATCGAGCTTGAGGAATCGTGCATGAAAAATCGGGCATGGGCATGAAGACCAACCTTAGAACAATAGGACTTTAGCATAAAAAATGTATCTTATTTTTCCTTTGTAATTGTAACAAAAAAAATATGAAGAAATATTCACATTATTCTTCTCCAATTAAAATTATCTTGATTACTTTTCCCAACTAATTTGTCACGACCGAATGAATCAACTTAAACAAAATTATCCGATTAAATCTAAATGATTAAGTGCCTCATTAATTAAACTCCAACCAATGGATTAAATTCGCCCAATTAATTCGTCCAACTAAAACCCATGAAAATTATCCAAATAAGCTTTTGCCATTCCAAAACCGATTGCCTAATTTAAACCTGACGTGTAACTTTAATTCCAGACAAACCTTTTTCAAATTAAATAGTGTCTGATAATAGAAACGGTAAACGTCCTTGAACGAATGAAGCAAAGATATCCGATTAACAGCAAAAACCAAATATCCTCCGCACTGAAAAATTCAACTTGTGTCTCCAATGGTTAAATCCAATGCCCTGAACCAACTCGACCAAAAATTAACAGATATAATAAATCCAGACACGAGCCAAAATTTCCATTGTTTTCCCTTAAATTTTGACTGGCAATAGCAGAAGAACAGAAAAATAGGCGTCTATTAAAATAAGTTCCGCAGAGGGAATTCTCGCACCACTTCGAACCAAACCACTGACGCCTCAACACAATCAGCCATATATAATATAACAACGTCTCAGAAATCCACTGACGTCAAAGTCCCGCCCTTTGAATAAATTATTGTGTCTCAAAAATTCCGACGTCGGAATTACTGTAAAATTCAATTCATCCTCAACAAAAACTCGGAACTCGGAAACAAAAACCCTAATCGCTTGATGGGTTCCTGACGATGAATCTGCTTCCTAAACTGCCAGCAAACAGTAAATAAATGACCATTTTGCCCCTCCACAGTTAAAGTGCCCCTGATGTGATTCTCCTATAAAAAACAACAGACTATGCAAACCGTTAGTGGTTAGTTAATATGTAATGCCAAATGAAATGTAATGCGACATGAATAGACTAATATTAGGGCAAAATTTGGGGTGTTACAGTTTCCCTTATTTAAATAGCTTCACTAGATGATTTGAGTGACGGAGGCTCGAGAAATCATGGTGGAGGGATTTAAATATAGATAACCAAAAATTTGTCCCTTAGATGCAGTGATATGCGATGCTATGGACAACACGGAACACGAGATAATGCTAACAATGCCATGAATATAGTATGATGAATATGAGGGAATGACAGATGTAATGATGCAGAAGACACGACGACACGAGGC
Source organism: Lathyrus sativus (assembly GCA_963859935.3). Classification (NCBI taxonomy): domain Eukaryota; kingdom Viridiplantae; phylum Streptophyta; class Magnoliopsida; order Fabales; family Fabaceae; genus Lathyrus; species Lathyrus sativus. Next base: position 172,866,155 of record OZ012736.1, read on the forward strand.
ACAAACGCAACGAACAAACCACACTAGGGAATACGATGCACTAGTGAACAACACGACGCTGGGGAATTCTAAAGTGATGGCCAAATGGTGCGAGCACGACCAAATGTCACTTTAGAGATAAATGATAAGAACAGGATCCACAATGGAGATGGCACCGATGAGACGGCCTCCATTCAGGGATATCTAAGAGTAAAAAGTTCAACAGGTTCAGGCGTGATCGGCTGATACTCTAGGGTAAAAATTAAAACTGGATATGCACGACTGTAGACCAAGTAAACAGAATGCTGGAGCATTTAGCAAAGAATAACATCCGACCTTCTGGTAACTCTTCCTCGTGACAGAATCAAACGGAATTTTCAGGAATCCGTAAAAATATACAGGGTAAAACCGGCTGTATGCCAAAATAAATGGACTTTAATGGAAAATGCCCTAATAAGCTTCTCGAGAGAGAACGACCACTTATCGTTGGAAGGGACTTATATGCTAAACTGGATAAGCTCTCAAATAAAGAGACTGCTGCTTATCTGTGGATAATAAATGAAAAGTTAATGGATAAAATGAACTTCCTCATACTTCAAGATTCACATTCTCCTGAATACGATTCAGCTCCTTTTACTAAAGGGTAAAATAAACTTCCACATACTTCAAGATCTGTTGCCCTGAATATGATTCTATTTCTTCTTTTACTAAAGGGTAAAATAAACTTCTTCACACTTCAAGATCTGGTGTCCTGAATATGATTTTGTTTCTTGTTTTACTAAAGGGTAAAATAAACTTCTTCACACTTCCAGATCTGGTGTCCTGAATATGATTCAGTTTCTTCTTTTACTTAAGGGTAAAATAAACGTCTTCACACTTTAAGATCTGGTGTCCTAAATATGATTCAGTTCAAACCTCCCTGCACTTCAAGATGAAAAGGAAAATGGAAACAAACTTCTTGATGGAGATGGTCACTTGCTGCTAGTCATAACGAAGATAGGATAAGCTTCTCAGGCAAGAAATGCCGCTTATTGGCAATGATAAGCTTCTCGGGTGAGAACTGCTTGCAGAGGTGGTAACAGGTAATCTAAATTGTAAAGAAAGTTGTGATGATGGTAACATCGAGATCACTGTAATGTAATGCGTAATGTAAATTGTCAAGAAGGTTGTGATGATGGAAAACATCGAGATCACTGTGTGTAATAATGTAATGTAAGTTGTAAAGAGAGTTGTGATGATGGTAACATCAAGATCACAAAGTGTAATAATGAACTTATTGTACGAGAAGATCAATTGTAGAGTGTGATAATAAACTGTAAATTGTAATGTGATAATGATGATAGGCTTCTCTGGTGAGAACAATCACATACCAGTTGTTGTAAGATGTACTGATAGATTTCCCAGGCGAGAAATGTCGCGTATCGATGTTGTAAAGGCTTTTCTTGAAAGATAGTGCAAAATAAATGCACATCCAGGTATGTTCGACGACCGACGGGACTGAAACTCAATCTAGAACTGGGCTAGAAAGAACTAACAAACAAGACTCCATCGAGGAAACGAACTCGGATGGGGACTACCTTATCCTAGCGCGGAAAGATAACTGAAATAACCATCGTCCACGAGGGTTGAACTCGGTGGGGAAACTGGAAACAAACGAGTATTTTGTGCTTAGGGCTGACGATGTACTTGGAGAGAGCGGACAAACCCAGTTACTTGGAGGTAACGACAAAGGATGATGAGAAAAAGCAAACACGTGGATGCTAATTGTCGCTACTGCGAAAATCGGCGCCGGCTGACAGAAGAGTCGCCACCGTGCGTTATTTATCCCTCAGAGCGGGAAAGGAAACGCTCGAAGTAAACCTCGCAAAAAACGGGGAAAAGGTATGGTCATCGCAACCATAGCCTGGGTTCGGGAGTCGGTTACGCAAGGGGAAGGTATTAGCACCCCTCACGTCCGTCGTACTCGACGGGATCCACGCTTGCTTGGGTTGTCTACTGGATGCAAAACAATCTATCTACGGCTGCTAAATCTAAACGGAAGGGAATTGACTCGATAGAGCGTCGCACTCTATGCCTACGTATTCTCAAGAGAGAAAGTCAGAGTCAACGTAGTTCGGGACTACAGGGAAAATTGGCTCGCCAAGACCTCGCGTCTTGTGCCTACGTACTTCCACTGGATGGAAGATCAGAGCTTTACGTAGTTCAGACTAACTATGGCTAAACAAACATTCTCACACAGCAGTGAGAAAAACAACTGGCTTCACAGGGTCGGGAACCTATGGGCAAAACTATGGTTTGGTCTCAAATGCACTCGGGCAAGAGAGAAAAAGGGTTTCAATTAATCGTCAGCGGGAAAGTCTCGATCACACAGCCGCGAAGAGAACAACAAAGTTAGTCGTTAGTGTGCTCGCTAGGATATCGCATCCTATGCCTACATATCTTCGTCTGGTACGAAGAATCAGAGCAGCTGTAGTTCGGATACTACGGGACCACAGCTCAAATCTCGTTTTATTAATCTCTGAAGAAATGGTTACAATGAGTGGATACTGAAAATAAATCTCCTAGGAAACGCTATCCTATCCTATCCTGAAAAATCGAATGAAAATAGCCCCCTAACAAATGGGCTTCTAAAACTACCTCTAAAAGGAAAATAACTTCTATGAAAAGATATCCTAAAAGAAAAATGCGCTTAAAAATATTAAATCGACACTTTAATATTTTTCCCTTTTTCTTCTTTTCTTTTCAACATATTTTTCCCTTTTCTCCAAATATTTTTCTCTACTTTTTCACAATATTTCTCTTTCACTTTTCTTATTTCTTTTTCACAAATATTTTCTCACTATTTTTCTCAACATTTCTTTTTGAATATTTTCTCCATATTTTCTTTCTTTTCTTTATTCTTTTCCCTATTTTTTCTTTTACTATTTCTTTTTTCTTTATTATTATTATTTTTTTTTATATGGAATATACATACAAAAAATATAAAAGAAAAGAAACATAAGGGGAGGGGGTGTCTGGATTACAGGGGGTGTGCAGAAAATAAAACAAAAAAAACTGAAGAATTGGGCCCAGCCCAGTTTGCTGCCAAAAACGTAGGGAGGGAGGTGTGCAGAAACAGGAGGTGTCTGGTAGCAGCGTTGGGCTTAAGCCCACTATGCCAAAAAATGTGAGGGGCGCCTCCAGAAAAAAACGTTGGGCCTGGCCCAATTCACCCTTCGCCTTCCTCGCTTCCCTTTCATTCTCAGAAGAACCAAAACCCTAACGCTCCTTCTCCTTCTTCTTCCGCCGCCGCCGACCCCTTCTCTCTGAGCTTACTCTGTTCAACATCCCTGAACCAAAACAGCCCTTCTTCCATTTTCTTCTTTCATTTACTCCTTGAAAACAAGCTATGGTACTGATTATTATCGAAGATCTGTGTGGGTTTTGAGGATTTCTGGACATTTGGTGTTGATCTCTGTTGATGGTTGATGTTTGTTGATGATGACGAACTTTCTAGAAATCGCGATGAACAAGGAGGTTAGATGATAGGCCAAGACTGTTGCATGTCCTTGTTGTTGATCTGAGGCTTGTTGGAGCTTATCTGGGAACGGACGGATGTTGATGAATGCATGCATTTCATGATCGATTCCTGGAATTTTGCAGTTTTTCTGGAGAATTGAAGTTTGAGGATGGTTTGTGTTGAAAAGTTTGTTACGAAGAAAGAGAAAAGAGTGAAGAATGCTGATGAACTCATGCAAATTCTGGAAAAGAAATGAAGAACATAATGATGTTCTTGATTTTCTGGTCAAAAGATGAACATAGATGGTGATGAAGATGAGCGGTTGAAGCTGATCGAAAACTGGAAACCATTGATGGATGTTGATAATGTTGATCAGAAGAGATGAAGGTTGGGGGTTGGAATCTGGGTAGAAATGAGTTTCCGGTGAAGCTTTGGTGGTCGCCGGTGAGGTTGGGGTGGTCGAATGAGCTTGAAAATGGTGAAGATGATCGGAGATCTGGGGATTTAGGGAGCTCCGGTGACGGCACGGTGGCCGCCGGCCATGCAGGCCGGCCGGTGGCGTTTTCCCGGTGAAGGTTATGGGGCTTACACGTGGTGGTGTTAGTGGGTAGAGCGCACGCATGTGAGACGCGTGGCAGGTGGAGAGGAAACGGAAGGGTGGCGTGGCGTGATGTGGGCGATGCAGCGTGGGCCCTCCTCCTTTGCAACACGTGGCGCTGGGTATATTTATAAGCTGAAATTCGCTGGAAGCTTCTGGAATCTTCTGGAAGTTGCTGGATACAGCTGGACGAAACTGGATTTTTCTGGCAATTATTGGACTTTTTCCTGGACAAAAAAATGAATTAACCTGGGCCTTGGCTGCAATGGGCCCAAAACGAAAATGAGTCATAAACATCAAAAAACTGCATTAGCCCAAATACTAAACTAACCCTAATTAACTAACTAAACTTAATTAATCCTAAAACTCAATTAACTACTGATCTAATAATACTCTAAAAATCCTAACTATATTATATTCTATAAAACTATATTATTCTATCTAAAAAAGGTAAAATCTATTTAACTCTATTATTCTAAAAATGAATTAAAACATATTAAAACTATTTAAAATCTATTAAATTCTATACTATTCTATATTATTCTAAAATGAAAAAATGCTATTTAAAATATCTAAAATGCTTAAAAATCTATTTAAACTATTAAAACTATTAACATGAGAAAATGCTATTAAAAAATGAGAAATCTATATTATTTATCTAAACTCTATTTACTAATAAAAGAAAATCTATATTACCTTATATCTAAAATTAAAAACATTTAATTTTCTATTAACAAAACTCATTTATTTAATAAGAGAAAAAAACTATATTAAAAGATTAAAAAAACTATTAACTATTTAAAAAAACCCTATTAATATTCTAAAAAATTCTATAAATGATTTAAAAATCTATTTAAAAATTCTATTAAACCTAAAAAAATGATTTAAAATCTATATAAAACTATTAAAAAAATCTTACTAATATTCTAAAAATGATAAAAGCTATTTAAATTCTAAAAAAATGCCAACAAAATCCAGAGAAATCGCAATAATTCCCAGAGGGAACAAAAAATAGCACCGAACGACCCAAAAATAATCGGTAAAAATAAACGGGCACCGAAATATCCCAAAAATCGATTCTATTGATTAAAACTGATAAAAAAAACAACTGAAACACGAGACGAGAGCTGTGATCCCTGATAAAATCAACACAAATGAGCAATGCAATGTATGCAATATGCAGATGCGAATGCGGTTATGCGTCGAAACATCGAGCCAGATACGAGACCCGGTTGGTCAAATTTTGGGGTGCAACAGCTGCCCCTATTCAAGCGGCTTAGACTTGAATGGGTGAAGAGCGCTCAGCCTTCAAACATTCAAGGTAGATGACGGTTGAATACAAATGGAACCCTGAAATTTGCCAACCGCGGGAATATACTGCAAAGCTGCTTGAGGAATAGCTTCCAATAGACTGAGGTTTGGTTGTCACGGCAACACCTGGTCAATTTTCTGATACAATTTTCTTCTCCTTTTCAACACTTGTGTAACGCCACAAGTATTGAAATAATGCTTCGGGAAAGCAAACGACTTGATTCCCATTTCTCTCATGGGATCAAATCTGGTCAACTCACAGTTCACTGCGAACTTGAGGACAATTCTCCGGGGGGAATTCTGAAGGGAACTGCTTGGCACCTATTCTGAAGAAGGCGGCAGCTTCAGAAGTCTGATATATGTCAATCTTTGTTGTTGTTGTTGTTTTTTCCGATGCTGATGTAACAACCAAATATGAAGAATCACTCCGTTGGGGAAGTCGAGAAGCTGAACCAAACAACTCTGCAGGTGAACAAATTCGAAATCCAATAGGTAACCACTCTGGCCTATGTTTCGACATGCGTATGCTTGAGAATGATGCAATGCCCTATATGACACGTAAATTCTATGCGTTTTGTTTGAAACAGTGATGCCCAGACGGCATGGATATGCTATATGCTTGATAGATGCAATAACGATATATGCAAATGCTTATGCAGGCTCGAGCTGCCAGAGAACACCAGGTCTGAAAACCACTTGGCAAAATAAATGCCGAAGATGACGCCGACTCTACTGGGGATGAACTGAAGTCACAGAACCATCTCAGCAAAATAAATGCTGGAAACGGGAAATCAAATCCACTGGGGATAACTGTTCTGCTGGAGAAGTGACAAGGCAACCCTGCTTGACAACTTCACTGGGGAAAGAAAACAACTCTGCTCGGGAATGCTTCCTTCAAACCATTGGCAACTGGTTGTACTCTGCGGGGACTGACCCAAACTGGGGTTGATTACACGCGGCGCACTGCTGGAAATGCCCCTACTATCAAGGATATCAATCTTAATCTGCTGAGGATCCTCCTGATCCTATTCTGATACGGGGTAAAGTACGATCTTGACTCTTCCGGGGATAATAAGCAACTTTCATCTGCTGAAGAGTGGCAATTCTGATTTAACAACATCCACAAGGATTTCAAGCATTACTCGGGGCACTGGCATTCGTCGAGCTTCGTATCGGGGAACTTGACAACATGCGGGTCGTTGGGAAATACTGTGTCAGATACCTTTAGGTGTTTTTTTTTTTTCTGGTTTAGGATAAACACGGACTATGTACACAGTGGAAATATGGGAATACTAGACAAGAACTAGCATTCAAAGGTAGACTACCAGGCGAGAACTGATAGGAAAATGGGTTAGAAAATTGATTTGGTTTTTTGTGTTTTTGACCATCAGACGGGCTGACTGGATAACAGACTGAGGTACAGACAACCAGGCGAGAACTGGCTGAAAGCTGACGTACACCAGGCGAGAACTGGTATAACACTCGGGTTAAAACACACGATGACCAGGCGAGAACTGGTTACGCAACGACATGTACCAGACGAGAACTGATACAACTCTTGAAGAAACGGTGACCAAACGAGAATTGGTTACCAATAAACTGCACCAGGACGGGAACTGCTGCTTACAATAAACTGCACCAGGACGGGAACTGATGCTTACAATAAACTGCACCAGGACGGGAACTGATGCTTACGGAAGGTGGGCCAGACGAGAACTGGTTACCGATTTGCCAGGCGAGAACTGGACTTTGGAAACGACTGGTTGCTGACACGCAACAGGTTTAAACTGCAGGATAATGATCCAACGACAACAAGACCTTCTTTATTTGAACGGCTCAGGTTTTTGATAAGGGTATTGACACGATTCCCCGATACTCAACTCCGGCTGGGGATAAACAGATTGGTTTGAACAACTTGCCCCAATACACTCAGCTGGGGATAAAAAGACTGGCTCGCAAAACTTGCCCCAGTACAATTCGACTTGCCCCAATCCGACCTTGGGAATACCTGCTCTGAAAAGCTTGCAACGAGAAGACTTCGAGAATATTTGCCCCGGCATCTGCACGACAACAGAATTCAATCTCCATTAGACGCCTATTACCCTGAATGGTTTCATCATTTCTGAACTGACTTGCCCCTGAATGAGAGATGAGCGACTCAACCCGATCTGATTATCCACTGGAAGGTTCCGCTTTCAAATCGCAGCGCTCTGAATAACTGCCCCTGATTGGCTCTCGAGAAGACTCACTTCTGATCAACTACTTCTCAAATGAACTGCCCCCGCTCAACTGAAGCTTCGGGACTTGTCCTCAGACTGACTGATTCCGAACTTACTGGAAGATAATGCCTCTGATCCACTGGGCTTCACAACATTCACCATTCTGGTTCAGACTGCTGAATTACTCAGTCCTGCTCGATTATTCCCTGCTGGAATTTCTTTCATGCCAACTACTAACCTGCAATTAGAATCGTCTGTCTACGAATGGTAATTTTAATGCAATGGTTATGCAGATTTTGAAAAAATTTTGAGCTGTCACTCATTTACATGCATATGATTGAAAGTGACGTAGTGCTTACGTGGTTAGTGAAAATACAACAAGGATGTGACTAGCAAGTCAAGAAGGAGTCAGGTTACTCAACCTTATCGTAATGCGCTTCAGAATATCCCTACCTCAATTAGGTCTTTTGAGGGTTGTATCGTGGTCGGGTCCACGGTTCGTGAAACAAAGGATGTTTGGCTCAAATTTTGATTTGTACCCACCCCTTCTACGTGATGTTCTCCGATCCTAAGGTTCAGTTAACCTGGCACAAGCGCTCGCCTCTTCGAGAGGTATGCTGAATGGTAAGACCTACAGTTAAGGAGTTCACAAGCTTTTCTTCCAGAGTGATAGCTACTCCTTCTTCGCTTTGGTGTCTGTGTACACGACTTTGTGATTTGCTGGGGAAAATTTTCTTTTTAATCCCTCTTTTTCGTTCTTTTGATTCCCTAACTTTTGCCTGGACTGACTCATTTTGAGTTCTTTTCGATTTTTCTCCGATTTCTTTTGAAGTCCAGCGGGATGCCCTGATTTTTGCCTAAGTATTAGCTTTCTAGCTTTTCTTTCTTTTTACTTAGCGGGCTTTCTTTCTTCTTTCTTTTGGAACAAAGTCGTGTGACACTGGTTGTCTTGATTGCTCCGAAAGGATTGTAACCGTCTCACTCCTGATTGGTGAGGTTTGACCTCTTGAAAGGTATAAACTGTAATTGGTCCTCGAAAGACGACATTCCTCTGTAATACTTGAATGCTCGGTCAAGCTAACTGACAACTACCCTGCCCCGGGTTAAGATGTGAGGGTTAAAAAGTCCGAAAAAAACTTCTACTTCCTGGCTCGAAGTGGTTGACAAGGGACTAACTCCTTATATCTCCAGTGTTTGGGGGATTTGAAACAATGCCTTGTACGTCATTGGTACGGTCTTATCTGAAAGCATACGATCATCGGTTATGAGTTTCAGTTTCATCATCCTCCCTCCTAACTTTGCTAGTCACAGTGAAAAAGTGGAGTGAAAAAATGCAAGTGTCAGTGCAATGCAGTAAATGAGCGACAGCGACATAACTAATTCAGAAAAATGCATAGTCACTTTATTATTATCACCATTCAAAACATACAATGTTTAAAAAGCAGGTAGTAACTAACAGAAAAAGAAACTACAAATGCGAATGATATAAAAGCTTGAGAACTGCCAATGCTGAGGCGCCTGCCTGTCTGAACCACTGGCTTTTGCTGGGGAATGCCTTCCGAATCTACGAGCTTAGACAGCTGAGCGGTTAGGGATGAACAAACAGAAATCCTTCTCGAAAGGAAATGCGATCCTGATCAATCAACTGATGTACCTTCGCCTGAAATGCTTTACAATCTTCCGTTGAATGCCCCGGAGAGCCACCATGATAACCACACTGAACGTGGGGATTATACCCGGGAGGGTAAGGTTCTGGAACTGGCTTAAGAGCTTTCGGCTCCACCAAAGACTTCTGGATCAAAGATGGTAGCAACTGGCTATACGGCATCGGCACTGTGTGAGAAGGAGCATTCCTTCGTTCCAAGTTGTTGCGAGGTCTGTTCTGATTCTGACGCTGATTCTGATAACCTCGGCCACGAGCTCGCTGATTTGCAATGGAAGCGACATAAGATTCCTGATAGGGTGCCCCAGGCACGGCTGTCTGTCCAGAATAACGAGCCACAGGAGGTACTGATTTCTGATAAGATGGAGAACCATCAGATTTCACCGATTCGACCTGAGGATATCCAACATCTGTCAGGACCGCGTTGATCATAGCTTCATCTTCAGATTGAGAGCCACAGAGAGATTCAGTTTCACTGGCCTGACCTTTTGAAACATACGGGATTCTTCCAGTCTTTACACCATACTCGATGTGTTCTCCCGTCCTTACCAACTCAGTGAAATTTGGTGCGGTTCCAAGCATTCTTTCGAAGTACGGGCTCTGCAAGGAATTTACGAACATGTTTTTCAGCTCTTGGTCTAGGAGCGGTGGTTGCACTCTACCAGCAAATTCTCTCCATCTCTGAACATACTTTTTGAAAGATTCATTGTCCCCTTGAGACAATTCTTGCAGCTGCATGCGAATAGGAGCTTCATCAAGATTATAGTCGTACTGCTTCAGAAAGGCATTGGCTAAATCCATCCATGATCGGATCTGATCACGCTCTAACTGCATATACCAACTCAGAGGTGCCCCAGTCAGACTATCTTGAAAGCAATGAATCATCAGCTTGTCGTTGTGCACAAATGAAGTCATTCTTCGGCAGAACATCACCAAATGTTGCTTCGGGCAACTATCTCCTTTGTACCTTTCAAACCTCGGCATTCTGAACTTCGGAGGTAACACTAGGCCAGGAACCAGACACATATCGGCAGCACTAGGAGTAACAGCGTCTTTACCTTTCAAGGCTTTGAATCTCTCCTCTAATGCACGAAACCTTTCAGCATACATGGGAGCTAATGGGTCTTCATTCTTGGCTGTCGGGACCTCTCTTCGGGGCTTTGGCACAGGGAAGGAAAAACCCTGGTAGTCTGAGACATCAACAGAAGGGGAACGTTCACCTCGGACAACAAACTGCTCACGCAGACCTTGGTCTTCAACAGATGGCTGCACAAGCTGAGCTGCAGTAAGGTTGTTCACTTGCGGAAAGTCTTCGTCGCGCGGAGATCCATACAGAGGATTGGGCGTCACGGTGAAACCTGACAAGGTATCAACAAACTGGAAGCTGCTCTTTGACATAGCTATCAACAACTGTCAGCTGACTTCGATGCTCGATTCTGCTCAAATCTACTTTGGATCTGCTTCAACCCCTTGGTCGTCTTCAATACTCACCTTCAGAATCAAAATAACAGCTGGATAAGAGCTCTGACTAGCTGGCGAATAGCATGCAATATGATGCGAAGATGCCTATGCAAATGCAATGCAATGCAACAAACACGGGATCACAGCTCCCACACAATCTAAATACTGCTGCACTGCTGACGGAGAACGGTTGCTCTAAAGAGAAGACCAAAATAACGGGTAGGTTGGAAGTCAAGTTTCCTGCACAAAAAAAACCCCCCACTCACAGGTGTGGACCTATATCTGACAAGGTACGGCATCCTATGCGGTCGTCAGCGTCACAGACTTTCAAGACTAACGATACGATTCCCAGAAGGAGTGGCATCATCGAGTCCTGAAGAGGCCTCACTTAGCTAACTTCCAAATGATCGGTTCCCAGAGTCGACAATTCACCAAACCAGCAACCGTCTCAACCCAAAGGGTTGAAAGTGAAGCCAACCGGATGAATCTCGTCTGAGCGTGGATTTCATGAGACACTAGTGCCTACAAAGCAAGCACGCGCCCACTAATTTCCACTCTAAGTCTAAGGTGCACTCCAAGCCCAGGTCCGGCTTCTCTCATCATCATAGAACACCCGTAACACCCCAACAGCAACAGATAATATCGATAAATAAGCCCCAAATAGACAAGCAAACGAACGCTAGGATTGACTCTCTCTTAGGGGACGTTGGATCCCACATGCATAAGAACTATCGCAGTCCTTAGCAGCCAAGGGACGTTGGATCCCCAGCAGAGTCGCCAGCTGTCGCTACTGCGAAAATCGGCGCCGGCTGACAGAAGAGTCGCCACCGTGCGTTATTTATCCCTCAGAGCGGGAAAGGAAACGCTCGAAGTAAACCTCGCAAAAAACGGGGAAAAGGTATGGTCATCGCAACCATAGCCTGGGTTCGGGAGTCGGTTACGCAAGGGGAAGGTATTAGCACCCCTCACGTCCGTCGTACTCGACGGGATCCACGCTTGCTTGGGTTGTCTACTGGATGCAAAACAATCTATCTACGGCTGCTAAATCTAAACGGAAGGGAATTGACTCGATAGAGCGTCGCACTCTATGCCTACGTATTCTCAAGAGAGAAAGTCAGAGTCAACGTAGTTCGGGACTACAGGGAAAATTGGCTCGCCAAGACCTCGCGTCTTGTGCCTACGTACTTCCACTGGATGGAAGATCAGAGCTTTACGTAGTTCAGACTAACTATGGCTAAACAAACATTCTCACACAGCAGTGAGAAAAACAACTGGCTTCACAGGGTCGGGAACCTATGGGCAAAACTATGGTTTGGTCTCAAATGCACTCGGGCAAGAGAGAAAAAGGGTTTCAATTAATCGTCAGCGGGAAAGTCTCGATCGCACAGCCGCGAAGAGAACAACAAAGTTAGTCGTTAGTGTGCTCGCTAGGATATCGCATCCTATGCCTACATATCTTCGTCTGGTACGAAGAATCAGAGCAGCTGTAGTTCGGCTACTACGGGACCACAGCTCAAATCTCGTTTTATTAATCTCTGAAGAAATGGTTACAATGAGTGGATACTGAAAATAAATCTCCTAGGAAACGCTATCCTATCCTATCCTGAAAAATCGAATGAAAATAGCCCCCTAACAAATGGGCTTCTAAAACTACCTCTAAAAGGAAAATAACTTCTATGAAAAGATATCCTAAAAGAAAAATGCGCTTAAAAATATTAAATCGACACTTTAATATTTTTCCCTTTTTCTTCTTTTCTTTTCAACATATTTTTCCCTTTTCTCCAAATATTTTTCTCTACTTTTTCACAATATTTCTCTTTCACTTTTCTTATTTCTTTTTCACAAATATTTTCTCACTATTTTTCTCAACATTTCTTTTTGAATATTTTCTCCATATTTTCTTTCTTTTCTTTATTCTTTTCCCTATTTTTTCTTTTACTATTTCTTTTTTCTTTATTATTATTAATTTTTTTATATGGAATATACATACAAAAAATATAAAAGAAAAGAAACATAAGGGGAGGGGGGTGTCTGGATTACAGGGGGTGTGCAGAAAATAAAACAAAAAAAACTGAAGAATTGGGCCCAGCCCAGTTTGCTGCCAAAAACGTAGGGAGGGAGGTGTGCAGAAACAGGAGGTGTCTGGTAGCAGCGTTGGGCTTAAGCCCACTATGCCAAAAAATGTGAGGGGCGCCTCCAGAAAAAAACGTTGGGCCTGGCCCAATTCACCCTTCGCCTTCCTCGCTTCCCTTTCATTCTCAGAAGAACCAAAACCCTAACGCTCCTTCTCCTTCTTCTTCCGCCGCCGCCGACCCCTTCTCTCTGAGCTTACTCTGTTCAACATCCCTGAACCAAAACAGCCCTTCTTCCATTTTCTTCTTTCATTTACTCCTTGAAAACAAGCTATGGTACTGATTATTATTGAAGATCTGTGTGGGTTTTGAGGATTTCTGGACATTTGGTGTTGATCTCTGTTGATGGTTGATGTTTGTTGATGATGACGAACTTTCTAGAAATCGCGATGAACAAGGAGGTTAGATGATAGGCGAAGACTGTTGCATGTCCTTGTTGTTGATCTGAGGCTTGTTGGAGCTTATCTGGGAACGGACGGATGTTGATGAATGCATGCATTTCATGATCGATTCCTGGAATTTTGCAGTTTTTCTGGAGAATTGAAGTTTGAGGATGGTTTGTGTTGAAAAGTTTGTTACGAAGAAAGAGAAAAGAGTGAAGAATGCTGATGAACTCATGCAAATTCTGGAAAAGAAATGAAGAACATAATGATGTTCTTGATTTTCTGGTCAAAAGATGAACATAGATGGTGATGAAGATGAGCGGTTGAAGCTGATCGAAAACTGGAAACCATTGATGGATGTTGATAATGTTGATCAGAAGAGATGAAGGTTGGGGGTTGGAATCTGGGTAGAAATGAGTTTCCGGTGAAGCTTTGGTGGTCGCCGGTGAGGTTGGGGTGGTCGAATGAGCTTGAAAATGGTGAAGATGATCGGAGATCTGGGGATTTAGGGAGCTCCGGTGACGGCACGGTGGCCGCCGGCCATGCAGGCCGGCCGGTGGCGTTTTCCCGGTGAAGGTTATGGGGCTTACACGTGGTGGTGTTAGTGGGTAGAGCGCACGCATGTGAGACGCGTGGCAGGTGGAGAGGAAACGGAAGGGTGGCGTGGCGTGATGTGGGCGATGCAGCGTGGGCCCTCCTCCTTTGCAACACGTGGCGCTGGGGATATTTATAAGCTGAAATTCGCTGGAAGCTTCTGGAATCTTCTGGAAGTTGCTGGATACAGCTGGACGAAACTGGATTTTTCTGGCAATTATTGGACTTTTTCCTGGACAAAAAAATGAATTAACCTGGGCCTTGGCTGCAATGGGCCCAAAACGAAAATGAGTCATAAACATCAAAAAACTGCATTAGCCCAAATACTAAACTAACCCTAATTAACTAACTAAACTTAATTAATCCTAAAACTCAATTAACTACTGATCTAATAATACTCTAAAAATCCTAACTATATTATATTCTATAAAACTATATTATTCTATCTAAAAAAGGTAAAATCTATTTAACTCTATTATTCTAAAAATGAATTAAAACATATTAAAACTATTTAAAATCTATTAAATTCTATACTATTCTATATTATTCTAAAATGAAAAAATGCTATTTAAAATATCTAAAATGCTTAAAAATCTATTTAAACTATTAAAACTATTAACATGAGAAAATGCTATTAAAAAATGAGAAATCTATATTATTTATCTAAACTCTATTTACTAATAAAAGAAAATCTATATTACCTTATATCTAAAATTAAAAACATTTAATTTTCTATTAACAAAACTCATTTATTTAATAAGAGAAAAAAACTATATTAAAAGATTAAAAAAACTATTAACTATTTAAAAAAACCCTATTAATATTCTAAAAAATTCTATAAATGATTTAAAAATCTATTTAAAAATTCTATTAAACCTAAAAAAATGATTTAAAATCTATATAAAACTATTAAAAAAATCTATTTAAAATCTATAGTGATGTGTATGAAAATGTCATGCGATGAGTATGCTTATGCATATGCTGACAAAACAAGCGAGAGGAGGAAACATGAGATGAAATAAACATCTCGACGGGAATACCCTGGCGACCTCTGCAACAGTACATCTATCAGACGATAGGAAAAGTTGATGGTAGAACCAAATCTTGCTTCCAAGTTCTAACTACCCTGGGGAGAAAATACCATGACTTCCACATGGAGATACGATACGACTTCATTGGAGAGTATGACTTCAACTGGGGATCCATGACCTCTGCATGGGGATACAATGTCATGACTTCAAGTGAGGGATTTCTATCATGAACCATAATCAGCCAAAGGAAAATCTTAAGATCAGAGATTCCGAGGATAAAATAAATATCTGCTTCGTGGGGAAGATGTGGAGCTAGGCAGCTTCATGAATGAAAGTGTAGCAACTTCCTGGGAATAATACACCGGCTTCCTGTGGAAAAGGTATATCCAACTAGGGGATAAAAGATATCAAAACTTCCCTGAGGAGAGTTCGTCGGACTTACTGGGGAGAAATCAAACAGACATTTCGGGGGACAGTATCTTGACTTCTTGGGGAGAATATGGTAATCTCTTGGGGAATATTCTTGAGGAAGGTAAGACAATTTTACTGAGGAACAGATAACTCCATTGAGGATGGGTCTTCCATAACATATATCACGTGGAGGATATCGGAGACATCCCTGCAGCATTGAGGGTCACTGGGGATTTATCGGATGGATCCCAAAAGTGTGGACAACTTAAAGTCTCGTTGGGGACTATCCCTGGGAAGATGCTGGCAAGATCTCTGTTATCTAGGAAATTATCGGCTCAGTCCAAAGGGTTGTCAGCTTATAGTCTCGCTGGGGACTGTGTCGGCTTAAAGTCTCTCTCGGGACTGTGATGAGGCGATGGTTTAGATATACTTCTGCAACAATGACTTACTGGGGAATGAGGACTGCCGGGAGTAAAATCCATCGGTTCCTGAAGAACGTTGTGAAACGAAGCTAATTTTGATCTTAATGGACTGTATAGTAGTCTCCATTTTGAAAAACAATATGCCCCCGAGTACTAATTTTGCGAGGAAGAGTCATCTCAAGAGGATTTTGTAGAGAACATAGAGTTCAATTGCCCCAATGTTTTCAAACTCTTGGAGGGATCGGTCAGATCTTGACGTAACTAGACTGATCAACCGTGTTACAGCTGAGTTGTCAGGCTTGAATCAGTAAGTGAATTGGGAATCACCTGCCCTTATTTAGTAGGATCTTCGACATTCATATGTAGGTTTCTGAGACGTCAGGAAAAACCAACACGCATGAAATGCTAATCCTGAAACTATCAATGCAAAATGCATATTTGTCTTGAAATTTTGTTTTTGTTTTGAAAAAGATATTGCAGTAACTCGTGATTGAATCACTAGTTAGGATATGAATTTAAATTGTAATGCCAATGGTAAATTGAGCATAGCTCGTAGGAGTCAGGAAACATTATCTCGTCAAGTATGCTAGCAAAAGAATTCCTACTTCAATTAGGTCTTTTAAAGGTTGTATCGTGGTTTGGTTCACGGTTTTAAGAAACAAAGGATAAAGGCTCAAAGTTTGTTTATACCAACCCATTCTTCATGATGTTCTCCAATCCTTCATTCAGTTAACCGGATACGAGCACTCATATCTCAATCGAATTTGATATGGTTGAGAACTTATCAATGGCTTTGGACATGGCAGTCACTCACCTATTTACTTTTGTCGATTGGTCACACAACTTTGTTCTTTATTAGGGATTCTTTAAGGTAATCCCTTGTTTTTTTTATCCCCTAACTTTTTTTTGGACGACGTTTTTTGATTTGAAGTTGGAGTCCAGCGGGATGCCCCAGTTTTGCCTAAGTCTCCTTCATAGGTTTTGACTTAGCAGGCTATATTATTATTTTTATTTTTGTGGACTGTAAGTCGTGTGACTCTTTTGGAAGGCTTGTGACTGCCCCACCCTTTAGTAGTAGAGGGATGGTCATTGACTTCTAACTTCCGAAGATTTTAAGGATAGGTTCTCGAAGGTTCGCTCCTCCTTTTTGAGAGTCTGAACGCTCGATCAGTTTAACTGAAAAACTATCCTGCCCTAGGTTAAAATGAGGGTTTTAATTTGGAAAAGAAGAAAACTCCTACTTCAAGGCTCAAAGGGGTGAAAGAGGGATTATCATCCTTATATCTCCAGTGTTTGGGATTTGAAACAATGCCTTACATCATCAATAGGTTTCAATCGAAAGCATACGACAAGAAATTTGACGTTTTTGGTTCATCATCCTCCTCCCAATCCTCTATCAGAGCAAGAGATCGGGTAAAGTTGGCATTATAAATTTATGAAAAAAATTATTTTTGTGAGTGAAACAAATGGACTTATTCAAGACAAACAATTGCATTAATTAATCAAAATAAACAAGTTTGTACATGCTAGTTATGCTTAACCAAAGAAAAGTACATATAAATAAACAAATGAACTGTCGAACAAGTCCTTCTAAATTTTTATAAAGTCTTGGTATTCAAAGCCGACATGGTAGTAGTGGTTTACTCTGGCGGAGCCTCAATGTCATGGGGGGTAGGATCACTGCGAGTCATCTTGCTTGCCCCAGCTGTGTCTGTCATTACTTCATTATCAGTCTTCAAATCTTCCTTCAGAATAACTTTCCCAGATTCTTGGTTTATCACGGTCACGTCGTCTTGAGGATCACTGACCTGAAATGGACTAGGCTTATGAGCAATTACTGGCTTTGGCTGGCTCCCTGAAAGAGTAACATGCTTAGATATGTTGGAAGCAGGCTTTGTAGAGCTTGATCTTGGCAAATGGAAAATCCGTAGAGGAGTTCTGATCGTCGGCAGAGGATCATCAAAAGACAAAATCTTCTCTTCTAACAAATCTTTGACAATGTACTTGAGTGCATAACGACCTTCTAAATCATGGTCGGGCGCACCCTCATGAAATAAACAATGAGCGATGGCGTTGTAATTGGCAGGCAATGGATTGGGAAGTGGACCCAAAGCTCAGGTAGTAACCAGACCTCGTTGCAACAAGAAAGGATACAACTTTGTGAAAGTCATTGGGATCGGAGGATAAGGCTTGTATTGTCTCCTCGGAGCACTTTGGCGGGACGAAATGGCCTAAACCAAACATCATCAACCACAATGCCATAAAGCAAAACAAAAAGAAAGGAAAGCCTAAAACAAATTGAGGATGGGAGGATATATGAGGACAACAAGGAACTCATAATATGCACTCAACAGTAAGCATCACAAACAAAGTGCAAAAGAAAGTACAAAGAAGTCCTCAAGGATTCATCATTTTAGGTATGCTTCAAGTACCTTCTCAGGAGGGACTAATCCACCTTAAATGAGACTCCAAGGTCATGGGATAGAAGGAAGGATGAGAAAAGAATGCTCAAAAGCAAAAGGAATCACACCTAAAGAAAATGCAAGCACATACATAAAGGAATGCAAACATGCTACACATGGAAACCCTAAATGGAAACTCAAAAAGGGACACAAGTTTGAACAAGCAAAACACAATGTCATGACCTAAAATTGAGCAACCAGCAACCTTTACATGTTAGCAACATGAATCAAAAAGAATTGAAAGCTCAAAGGATCCATCAAAGTCATTTCCAAGACAAACTAGGTCAATATGTATGTATGAATCTCCCTTTGGGGTAACTTGACTTACAAGTTACCTCAAAATTAGGAAAATGATTCAAAAAGAGCCAAATAAAATGTCACAAGTACATAAACATGTTGGCAAACAAAGGCCAAGAAATCATAACCAAAGTCATCTCAAATCATCATCAAAGAAATTGATTCACATGGATGCACCAATTTGAGAGAGGGTTATCGAGGGTCAACCAAAGCAAGGTCAAAGTCAAACCAAAACACAACCAAACAAGGGAAAAATGGTCCTCAAAAATCACTCAACTCATCATGGATATGAGGATTGATTTTCAGTCATTGGATCAAAAGGAAGAGGGAGAAACAAATCAAGAACCAAACAATGTCAAGAAATAATTCAAACAAAACACTTCCAATTGATAATTCCTTTTTTAATTGAAAAATAAACCAAAAAATAAAATAAAAATTCTAAAAAATAAAAGACATCCTAAAGTGTCTTGAACATATTTTTGTAGGATTTTATCAACTTTGGAAGTATTTAAAAAGAATTATTTCAAAACAGATGAAAAAATCCGAAAATAATGAAAAGAAAATAAAAATTGACAAAACGTTGGTGGGAATAGCAAGGAAATCATGTTATGCGCATTGGGCCTTGTACGTAGGGGGTACAAATAGCAGAATGTGGCCTAGGTCCATTCAGCTGGAGTTCACTTATCCACACGCAACATTTTACATGAAACGAAAGTCAATAAGGCTAAGATCTAATCGTGGCCACTCAATCCGACTGTAGTCAACATGATCCAAAGGACAATAGCATGACACACACGCTTGGGATTTGAAAACTCAGACGGAGGGAGAAAACACAGACGGTGGCCGGAAAAGCTCTGGTTATCTTCTACCTCGAGCATACTACTATAGCAGTTTCAATATCTCGCCAAAACTAACAAAAGTATAGTCTAAACTCATCTACAAGTCACATAGGTCTCAAATCCATGGTCAAAATTCAGTAATCATGCATACACAAGCCAAATCGAAGAAAATAAGAAATGAGCTCAACAGAAAATGCAACAATCAAACACAACAATGATCCAGCATTTGCCTACATGAGTAGAACTTCAAAATGAACCAAAAATGGAGTGAAATAGGTACATATTAAGAGAGAAATTTGGATCTGAAGTTTACCTAACGAAATAGCTCGGTTGGACCTTCTCAGTGGCTCAAGCTTGAAGAAAATAGTCCAGACACGTTCCAATTCACTTGAGGAAGAAGAAGGAAGCTTCAATTCTACTTGAAACTGCTCAATTCAGAATTCACGATTTAGAAATTTTGCTTGCTTGTTCAAACTGCTTTCTCCTCAATTCACCATGAAAATGATCTAATGAAAGCTCAGAAATGATTTACACATTATATATGATGGGTTAGAATCAGTTTGGAGGCCCAATTACAGCTCAAATGTGAGAATTGGTGAAATTCCCAAAATCAAATTCCCATGCCCATGCACACGTGAAAAGGGGGATGATTCCATTAGTTTTTCATTCAAAATGCTTGCTGGGAACTCCAATTGATCATGTGGATGAGATTCGTGCCTTGGTTTGATCAAATGGTTGAGATTTGATTATGAAACTTCATCATGAAGTAACATGAAAATGGACATGAAAAAGAGCTCAATTTGCAAATCCAAAATTGGCATTGTGTTTGGAATGATTTGTGGACTCAAAAAATGCATAAGCTTGCCTTGTAATGAATAAAAATCAATTAATAGCATTTTATGGCTTTTAATGCTTCTTCCATAAATATTTCTTCACTAATTCTTCAATCCAAGCCAAATCAATGATAGGTTGATGTTTGTTGATGTAACTTACCTCATTTGGAGCAAGTTTTATGTTGGAAATATTTCCATTTGAAGTGTGCAAAGTGGAGAAATGGACCTTTAATGAAAATGACATGTAATCTTACTTTCCCAAAATACCCTTGCCTTGCAAGCTTCATAACTTGAGTTTTACAAATCAGATGAAGGACTTATAATACTTTTTGGAAATCTAAGATCATGAGGAACAACTTTTATGTTTGGGTCAAATTGAGGAGAAACATCCTTCTAGGTAAAAAATGGCTCGGAAGTTGGTTGACGTTTGTTGACCAAAATCACATTCATCTGATGACCCATAACTTGTCAGCATCATAACTTGAGTTCTTGAAATCCGATGAATGACTTCTAGTACTCAAAAGAAAGCTAGAAACATTATCTACAAGTTTCATGTTGGGGTCAAGATGAAATCAAACTTTTATCTTGAGATATGTGGTCTTGAAGTTAGGCACTAAATAGGGGATTTTACATTGACAAGTTTAGAACCCCTAGCTTAGCAACTTCTCACACTCTTGATTCTTGATAAAGTGATCTTGAAATGATATATTACACATCTCAACACAACATTCCATGATCACAAAGACTTGGAATTGAGTCTTAATCTCCTTCAAGTTCACAGTTGACTTAGGGTTGACCAGATGGACCCTACCTGCACCACCTTTGACTGTGGCTCCTTATACTTGACATAACAACTTGAATAAACTCCAACATGGCTCTAAAAGCACTTAATGAGCTTTCTAAACATCCCATATCCAAAATCATGGATTCACAACCTTCTGATGATCCTTAATTGGCCTCCAAGTTAGGAGTTGATCCACATACACCCATCAACTCTTTCACAAAGCTTTGACCACTTCTTGGTGACTTGATGACCACTCATACTTGAGTAAAACCCCTTACTTAGGCTCAAAAATCTTGGTAACCTCCTCTTTCCATGCATAACCTCTTGATCCCTTGCTAAATGAACAATGCTATGCAATGCAAATGCTAGAAGAAAAATGAAATGAAACATAAACCAAGTTAAGAAAAGGTT
Organism: Lathyrus sativus; assembly: GCA_963859935.3. Taxonomy (NCBI): domain Eukaryota; kingdom Viridiplantae; phylum Streptophyta; class Magnoliopsida; order Fabales; family Fabaceae; genus Lathyrus; species Lathyrus sativus. The sequence continues at coordinate 172,887,484 of OZ012736.1, forward strand.
GGTCAAATTTTGGGATGCAACATCTGTGACGCTGAAAACCCACATAGGATGCCGAACCTTATCAGATTAGGTCCATACATGTGAAAAGGGATGGGTTATGTAGGAAACTTGACTTCCAGCCAACCCGGTATTCTGGTTTTTTTTTAGAGCGAACTTATCCAGTCACCAGTACATCAGTTGTTCAACGTTATGTGGGATCTTTGATTCTCTGTTTGCTGCATCAGCATTTTGCATCGCATGGCGTTTGCATCTCATGTTTGCCTAATCATCCCCAGCCGGAATAGATAGCTTACTAGTATTTTTTTCCAACCCACAGTTGATTTCCCGACATTCGCATTGGACTTGAATTACCTTCTGGACGGATCATGAACCCAACATAGCAGAATCAGGTTGTTACAAGGGTAGAGTTTGAATTGATGAAGAATCAGTTAGATCAACTCATGGACGCCATGACTGGTATGACTAGAGCAGAGGCTAACATTCAGGTAACTCTAGTGAATAATGTTGCTCAACCTCAGCCTGTGTTGATTCCTGTTAAAGAGCATACTATTGCCAGAGATAGAGATTCATCTTCTCTTCATGACACAGATTATCCTAATTTCACTTTCTCTGTGCCAGATTCTCAAAGGGTTGTTCCAAAGATTAATGTTAAGGACCCACAGGCTGTTGAATGTATGAGAAAATATCGTCTATTGGATGAAAAGCATGACGCCCTGATGGGTCAGGATTATCTTAATATGAATGCTTCAAGCATGTGTTTGGTGCCCGGTCTTGTGATGCCGCCGAAGTTTAAAATTCCAAATTTTGAGAAGTATAAGAGGGATAGTTGTCCGAAGCAGCATTTGGTGATGTTCTGCAGAAGATTGACTTTGCATGTCCACAACGACAAGCTTATGATTCACTGTTTCCAAGACAGTTTGAATGGAGCATCGTTGAGTTGGTATATGCAGTTGGAGAGGGGTTGCATCCGATCATGGTCAGATTTAGCCAATGCCTTTGTGAAGCAGTACAACTACAATCTTGACATGGATCTCATTCGCACGCAGTTGCAAGAATTATCCCAGGAGAACAATGAATCCTTTAGAGGATATGTGCAGAGATGGAGAGAATTTGCAGCTCGCGTTCAACCACCACTTCTGGACAGAGAATTGGTTGACATATTCATGGGTACTTTGCAAGGCCACTACTTTGATAAGATGGTTGGTAGTGAGGCATCAAACTTTGCGGACTTGATGATAATAGGAGAGCATATTGAGAGTGGACTCAAGAGTGGGAGAATTCGAGACATCTCAGATACCTCAGTTTATGAAAGTGAGTCAGTTGTCAGTTCTCAAGAGGGGTGGGAGAAAGAAAGTGATGCTATCCCGGAATCTCCCGTACCTCAGATGTAGTTCTCAGACGCTTCGAGTGTTCAAACTCAACGATCATATCATCATCCGCCACGTCAGCACGCCAGACGAAGACCAAGGAAGCCAAAGAGGCATTTTACTTAGTTGCCGGTATCGTACAGTCTGTTGTTGCCGGATTTAATCAAGAGTGGATTAATAGTACCGAAGGAAATTAATCTCGCAATTCCGCCATATCCGCTAGGGTTTGATGTCAACGCCCACTGTGAGTACCATGCTGGGGCACATGGGCATTCTACTAAAGACTGTAAGGTGCTTAGAAGTCAGGTTCAGACTCTGCTGGACTCCAACAGGTTCTCAATCACGCCTCAGGGTATCCAGATCAATGATCCTCCATCATCCAGCCATGTGGGCGTATCATTTCATGGTATATAGGAGTTCACCGAGATCAGATGTTCAGAGGAGTATCAGACCAACTTCGACGAACAATTTTGAAGGTGGCTGGTTCAACAGCAAATCAAGACTTGAATGCCTGGTTCCCAGAAGCTGGCAATCTTTTTTTATCATGTCATTCATTTGTAAAACTTGTTGTTTTCAATTGATAATGATAATAAAATGAATATGCAGGTTTTTGATTAAATCCATTTGTGTTCACTCAATGTTTTTATTGATTTCAAACGCTTGTTTAAGCGGGATCCGAGGGAGGATGACGAAATTGAAAGACGCGCAAGCTTCCAATTGTATGCTTTTGAATAAAACCTGCTGATGATGTACAAGCATTGTTTCAAATTCCTAAACACCAGAGATATAAGGATGATAATCCATTGTCAACCCCTTTGAGACTAGTAGTAGGAGTTCTTTTCTGAAAATGAAAAAACCCTCAATCTTAACCTGGGGTAGGGTAGGTGTTAGTTAATTTGACCGAGCGTCCAAATTGCAAAAGAAGTGTTCCCATTCGAGGACTAATCACACCTATATAGGTCGTACCTAGAAAACCCCAGTGGTTATCCATTACTGACCAAGGAGTGAAACAGTCACAATCCCGTCAACAAGTCAGACAAGCCGGTGTCGCACAATTTATTCAAAAAAAGAAGAAAGAAAAGAACAGAAGAAAAAAAAGAACAAAGCCCGCTAAGTCGATAACTTGAAAACAAGTGGCTTAGGCAATAATTAGGGCATCCCGCTGGACTTTGAAATCAAAAGAAGCTCAAAAGAGCCAGTCCAGAAAAAAATAGGGAAATCGAAAAAAGAATGGTGAAAAATAAGTCATGTGACTCCAAGCACCAAAAGATGAAGCGAGTGGCTGTCACTCCCGAAAACTTGTGGTTTCCTGAACCATTACTCCTATCATTCAACATTTGAAAGGTAAGCGCTAGTGTCAAATTAGCTGAACATAGGATTGGAGAACATCACGGAGAATGGGTGGGTTAAAATGAATTTTGAGCCTTATATCCTTTCTTTCAAACTGTGAACCTGACCACATTACAACCTTCAAAAGTCTTAATTGAAGCATGGTTGTTTTGAAAGCATATTTCGGTAAAGATCGCGTCGAAACTGACTCCTAAAAAAGGATTCCTCTTATCGGGTTTGTGCTAAGGTTGACATTCATATAAGTGACTCGTTCACTATATGTCACAATTTGTTTTTTCAGTGAACAGACTTGGATTTCAAAACGTCATATGCACTGCATTAATATATCTTTTGTGCAGAACAATTTTTTTTACTTGCGAGTAAGCACTTGACATCAGGAAAGTTTCCACAGTGGAAAGTTTTGATCAAGATAAGATGCAGAGCGTTTATGCACTTCGTTGAACCGGGGAGAGCTACATCAAATGATCATATCATGGGAGTCATCCATCCAAAGTTAAGTTAATCTTGGGCAATCAGGTCGAGATTCGATAAATCTCTCGAAGTCAGAGACACTTCTCAATCGATCAACCAATCAGGGGCAAAGTCATTGCAAGGTTGGGGTAGGTCACCCCAAGAGCACAAAAGTTATCCTTATCCAGAAGGAAGTTAATCTGAAGTACCTCTTCGAGGTTCAAAGTGCTGAGGAAGTTCATGTTTAACCATCAGGATACAGAGATTTCAGGTTCCCTTTCGAGGAAGATTCCTACAAAAGTCCCACGAGCTAGGGCAAAATTGGAAATAGAAGGATATATCCTCTCCATATTTTCAGAGTTGTTCCTAGCTATTCAAGCAGGTTCTGTCAACCTTCAGGTTCAAGACGAATTTAGGGAAGTCATGTAAACCATTCCCTGACCCCTCCTTCTAGCGCTAACTACCAGAAAGCTCAATCCATATTGGCGCATCAATCCAAAATCCAATTCCCATTGGTACCCAGGAAAATTTCATCTATTTTCCCCAATAAAGTCCAATCATACTTATCGCATCCGGTTATTCCCAGTGGAGTTGGCTTCGTCTCTTCAGCATTTATTTTGCTAAAGTGGTTCTTTCACATCCAGCTTTCCCCAGCAGCCCGGGCCTGCATCTACATTTTTGCATATTTGCATCATATTTGCATTTCATCCTCAAATGTGTAGCATTTCCATTTCGTATGGAGCATTAAGCCATTTCAAACATATGCATGTGAAGCATAAGCCAGTTTTTGTTAGCCTTTTGTGGCAACCTGAATCATCTCTTCAATCAAGACAGTGATATATCAGCAGCCTGGTTCAGTCGGTTCACCTGCTTACTTTCGGGTTTCAGGTCATGCGTCGGTCACGCTTTGTCCATCAACCCTTTGATGATGACATCTCCAAGCAGACTTTCTTTGTCCGTCAGCCCTTTGATGATGACATCTCCAAGCAGATTTTCTTTGTCCGTCAGCCCTCTGATGATGACATCTCCAAGCAGATTTTCTTTGTCCGTCAGCCCTCTGATGATGACATCTCCAAGCAGATTTTCTTTGTCCGTCAGCCCTCTGATGATGACATCCCCAGCAGGTTTTGTTTCTGTTGATCCCTACTGATGAAGGAGTTCTAAGATTCGCCGAGGTATTTTGGATGATTTTCTTCCTGTCAATTCCTATTGACGATGTGATTATTCTGTATGGTATTTCTCTCCCTCTATCATTAGACGATGTGAGTGTTGGATATTTCTTTCCGTCTACCATTAGACGATGTGGATTTTGGATATCTCTTTCCGTCTACCCTTAGAAGAGGTGGTTCTTCGGACAAGTTTTCTTTCCGTCTACCATTAGACGATGTGGATTTTGGATATCTCTTTCCGTCTACCCTTAGAAGAGGTGGTTCTTCGGACAAGTTTTCTTTCCGTCTACCATTAGACGATGTGGATTTTGGATATTCTGGATATTTTCTTTCTGTCAATTCCTATTGACGAGGTGATGTTCTGTATGGTTTTCCGACTGTTAATTCCTATTGACGATATGATCTCTGGATGGTTTTCTCTCCGTCTATCCTTAGACGATGTGAGCTTTGGATATGATCTTCTTTCTGTCAATTCCTATTGACAATGTGTTGCTTTGATAGGGTTTTCTTTCTGTCAATTCCTATTGGCAATGTGGCTCTTTGAAGATGGTTTTCGTTTCGTCAATTCCTATTGACGATATGGAGCTTGGATTTGGTATTTCTTTCTGTTGATTCCTATTGACGAAAGGATTCTGAAGTTCTTTGACGCGATATGTGGATTTGGTATTTCTTACCGTCGATTCCTATTGACGAAAGAGTTCTAAAGTTCGCCGATGTGAATGTCAGATATATTTCTTTCTGTCTACGATTAGACGATGTGGCTTTATGGATATTTCTTTCCGTCTACCCTTAGACGAGGTGGTTCTTCGAATGTTTGCTTCTCGTCTACCTTTAGATGATGTGTTTCTTCGGATGGTGTTTCATCTCATCTACCTTTAGACGATGTGATATTTTGGATATGGATATTTCTTACCGTCTACCATTAGACGATGTGAGTTTTGGTTATGGTTTTCTTTCTGTCTACACTTAGAAGATGTGAATGTTGGGTATGTTTCTTGCTGTCAACCATTAGACGATGTGATGTGATCGCTTTTATTTAGCGAATGTCTGGCGGCGATGTCAGATGACTTTACCTTTTGGGTTCGAAGATCGCTTTTATTTAGAGAATGTCTGGCGGCGATGTCAGATGACTTTACCTTTTGGGTTTGAAGATCGATTTTATTTAGCGAGTGGCTAACGGCGATGTCAGATGTTTATCAACTTTGTGGTTGTCTGGCGGCGATGTAAGAAACTTTTATCCCCTACAGAGGCCTGACGACAATGTTAGATGTCTTTATCAACTCAATAGATGCCTGGAGGCGATGTCAGATGCTCTGTGTTGATGTTGATGCCTGACGGCAAGGTCAGGTGTTCCTTCCGACTACGCGTCGTTGCAACTATCAGTGGAGTTATTCGGAGATTTTTGTCCCATCAGAGTTTGCAGTTTATTTCTGCGGTTGGAAAATTTTCGGGTTCTTTAGTATTCAACCGCCTTTTACCTTGAATATTTGCAAGCCGTTCGCTTTTCAACCCTTCAGGTCCAAGTTGTTTGAATAGGGGCAGCTGTTGTACCCCAAAATTTGACCAACTGTTTCTAGCATCTTGGCTTATGTTTTATTTTTACATTTTTGCATTTTCTGCATTGCATAGCATTCATTCTTGAGACAGGGGATCAAGGTTTTCCTGTGGCTCAGGGCTCATTTTAGTGCATAAACCTGAACAGCAAGCATCGAAGGCTCTGGCATTTATTTTTCCCAACGGTCGGGCGATCGATTTTATTTTATTTTGTAGGGTATTTTCAACTCAGAAACCAGCATTCAGGCTATCACAATCATTTTCATGGTTATGATATTCAAAAGCAAGTTTCAGAAGTTGAACAGAGCTCAAAACAGTTGGAAACGAACAAAAGGACAGATTTCCCTCCAAAAGGCGCCAAAATTCAAATCTTGAAGGTGCTAATCGATTAACACATATGGTTAATCGATTAACCAAGTCAAAATCAGGTCAAATCTGAAGTTTTGAAGGTGTTAACCGATTGACCTATATGGTTAATCGATTAGCCAGTGCAGATTTTGCCTCTGCACGTGAATTTTCAATGCAAGCCACTTTGGGGTCCAATTTTGGTCATGTGCAAATATGATTTTCACTTTGGGAAGGATCTAGAACCTATTTGAAATTTGGTTAATTTCATTTTCCCTCCAAATTCCCATTCCTCATTTCAAACCCAAAGTTTCACAAACCATATTCCAAACCTTACATTTGGATCCAACACTAAGTGATATTTAAGTGATCCACTCCAAACCAAAGGGGTTAATATCTCATAATTCACTTTCAAATTCAGAATTTACTCATTTTCTCTCAAGTTTCTCTCAACTTTTTCATCTTCCAAAACCTTCACCAAAGCTCTTTTCTTTTGAATTCTTTGATTCTTCCTTGGAATCAATGAATTCTTGAGCTCAAACCTCCATCCATCATCTTCATTGAATCAATTTCTTCATCCAACTTTCGTGCAAAATTGGATCTGAACTTGGAAGTGAATCTTGAAGTGATTATTTGGAGTAATTTGGTTTAATCTTGAAGGATCTTCATTGCTACTACAAGAATTGGTGTGGATCTTGAAGTATTTCGAACTTCTAGCATTGGATCTGTTCAATTATAGTTGAATCAACATTAACCGAAGCAATTCGCCGCTTCGAAGGTTGGAAATTCTTGATCCGAATATGTTTTTAGCTTATTTGCATAATCATGAGGATTTTCATCTTTGATTGACTTTTGGTTAATTTGATCTGTTTGATTCATGATTTGGTTGTGTTAATCTGTTTACATGTTGTTTGGATCTTAATTTGCTGGTTTACTTTCGTGATTAAGTGATTATGCGATCATCCGGTTGATCGGATAAGTGCTTATTTGCTGAACATACTGCTATGTTGTTGTTTTTCTGTTGCTGGCACAGTGTTAATTGGTTAACACATTTGGTTAACCGGTTAACCATTTTAGATATTCAAATTTTTCAACATTTTCAAGGTGTTAATTGGTTAACGCCTGGTGTTAATCAATTAACATGTACAAATTTCCAAATTTTCAAACATTTTTAAGTGGTTAGTCGATTAACCTCTGGCGTTAACCGATTAACACTGTGCCAGTGGGTCTGTTTTGCTGATTTTCTTGCTTGTTTGAGTACAGTTTTGCATCGAATCATCGTAGTTCAATATGATGCATTAGAAGTGAAATGTTTTGGGATATATGTCACTGTTTTGGTTGTTTAATCGAGACTTCGTCGACTTGTGTTTGTTTTCCCACTTGGATGCCTACTTTCTTAGTTTGTAGTTCAAAGTGATATTCGTCTTTTGTGCTTGCATATTCATGTTTGCTTGCCTTCTTGAATTTGCATTTCCTCTTGTGTTTTGCATCTTTATTTCTTGCATTAATAAAGGTCGAGATGTGCTTGTGGTGGTGTTTACCCCACACTTTGTTCCTCCCTTTTCTTGTGTGTTGCATTCCATGTTTGCATCCATATTTTCACTCTCATTTGTGTTTGATCTTTCTTCTTCCTTTGTCTTCCTTTGCCATGTTCCCCTAGAATCTAATATTCCTTGTTTAAGGTTGGTTATGATAGACACTAGGACTCAAACCATGCATGCTAACATTAGGGTAGATGTTCCCTTAGACCTTCCGTGCGTCTCTCTTTTTCTCATCTCAAAACAATTCTAACTCATCTAATAAATGCGATGAACATTGTGCGCTACGAGCCTTAAGCTACATGGGGAATGATGAGTGAGGGGTCTCCTCTTGCTTGTCTAGAGTGTTTTGTGTACGTCCTGTTTGGGGGCGATACACGACGCATTCGCTCCTATGTCATAGTCTTTAGTGCAACACGAATCACAAACCGAATTAATTCACTTCACTAAAAAACACAAAAACAAACTTCAAACCTTTTTTTTCCTTCGGGATTAATTGGGAAAACCATTTTCAGAAAAAGAGTGTTGTTAAGCTTTGGTTCTACCACAAACAGGCATCGTCCCTAACTGCTAGAACGGAGGTTTAACCCTACTCGGTTAAAACACTTAACCAACCTGTGGTTTCGTGTCAGCCCGAACTACGTTTGCTATGATTTCTCATACCAGATGAGAATATGTAGGCACAAGACGGAGATGTCTTGGCGAGCAACCTTCCCCATCCTTCACCCGTAGTTAGCCGAACTACATAGACTCTAACTTTCCCATTGCACGAGGGAATACGTAGGCACAGAGCGGCGATGCTCTGCCAAGTCTCTTTTCTTTTCGTTTTGTCCTGTGAGCTTGTAGCGTAGTTAGTTTAAACACACCCATAGATAGACAACAAGCGTGGATCCCAACGAGTATGACGGACGTGAGGGGTGTTAATACCTTCCACTTGCATAACCGACCCCCGAATCCAGGACTTGGTTGCGATGACCTCGTCTTTTCCCTTTTTCGTTAGGTTTTTCTGATCGTTTCCTTTCCCTCTCTTTGGGATAAATAACGAAAGGTGGTGAATCTTCTGTTTTCTGTCGGGTGTTTTTCACAGTTGCGATAACTATACCTACAATTATTTTTCCTTTTCCTACTCCGCAGAATACGCCTCATCTCCTCAATTGTCCTTCAATCAAGATGTCTTTCAATCAAGATGCTTCTGCTTCCAAGAACCATCCCAAACCTTTTGAAGATGCTTCTGGTACGACATCCCTTCAAGCTAGAAATTCCAATCAACACTCCCAAGGTAATTCTTCTCCCACTACTGCTGACTTTGCTAGAATGAAAAACAGGGAAGGTTCTGCATATGTGGACAGATCCATTAGGGAACTTGTCACAAAAATTCTCCATAAAGGACGTATGGTGCGTGGTATCTCCACCCCTCTTGCTCGCATTGATCCAACTCACAGTTCTGATAATGTCCATGGCATAAATTATGCAGCAGTGATAGAGGAAGAATCTGAGGATAGTGATGAAGATGTCTCAACAAATATTGTAGACCTTGTCTCTAGTTCTTCTGAGGAGGAAGATTAAATTGTCTGCCTTGATGGTTTGCTAGTTGTCTTGGGCTGATGGTCTGCTATTGGTTTGGTTAGCTTTTCCTTTTGGTTGAGATTTTTTTTGTTTGTCTTAACAGAATGGGATATTTGTTGTGCTCTTCATGAGCTTTGTGTTGTAATATCCCTTTAACTTTGTGTTTCCAACTGTGTATTTGATTTATACTATTTGTTTAGTTCTAATCTAAATTTATGGATAAAAAGGGGGACAAGTAGTAGTAAGTAGTAGTAGTAGTAGTAGTAGTAGTAGTAGTAGCATGTTTAGCTGTTTGTGCCTCAGCAGGTTAGTTGTGTGTATGCATCAGCAGGTGTGCTGATAATGTTGCTGCAGGCTAAGGTAGGTTTAGGTGTTAGATGAGGTTGTAGTTTGCTGCTTGAATGCGTGTGACTGCAGGTTGTGCAGGTTGTGCTTGGCTGATGCTATGTGCATCAGTTGAGGGGGAGTAACACAGGATGGTGTGACATCTGTAGTTTGGAGTAGCAGGTGATTTTTGTTGTTGTGGAACATGTGTGATTTAGGATGTCATCCTGCTGCTTGTTCTCAGATATGAGTGTTTTAGCCAAAAATTTGCGAAAGGGGGAGTTTGTAGATGTTTTTGATTGGCTGCACTTTATGGTAAAACACTGATGTATGTGTGAATGTCATGACTGATGTTATGACATACATAATAAGTGTGCTGCAGGTTAAGTTTGCATAGCTAAGAGCATAGTATGTTGGATGTCATGTTGGATGTTATAACATCAAGCAACTAACATCAGGGGGCGTGTTTTAGGTTCTGGTATAGTGCATGAGGAAGCTCAGGCTATACTTCAGGAAACATTTTAGGAAGCTTGGTTATCTCAGGCGAAATGCCAAGCATAGTTGAGGATAACCTAGGACCAAACTATTAGTGCGCAGCTTAATGAAAAGAGGTCTTAACTGGGTTAAACCTAATTTATGCACTTAGGCCCAAGATCTTTCTGCTGCTTATAAATAACAAAGTAGCAATCCTAATTGAAGACAGTTCTTGGCAGGTCCTGGGCAGAGCTTTTGAGACAGAGAGTACAAAGTGTTTGTAAGTGAAGAATTCAGTCTGTGTACTGTGATCTTCATGTGGTTGTTTGTGTCTTAGGATTACTTGTGAGCCAAGCAATTATCTCTTGGATGATTCCATTGGACTAGTGTGTTTTGAGTTATACTCTGTGTGTGTCACTCTAAGCTTTTAAGCACGAGTGTTGTGTCTCTTGATCAAAGTTGCAAAGCAGATCAAGGTTTGTTTGAAGTGTGTCTTCAATTTTATCTGTAATTGAATTGGTTGATATCACTGCTGTGATTGAGGGGGAGTGAGTTGGTAACTCAAGTCTAGTGTTAGGTTGAAGTGTCATTGGGTAGGTCTTAAGTGAAGAGTGCAAACTGATTGTTTGACTCTGAATTAATTCTACTGATAGTGAATTTTCTCCCTTGCTAGGTAGCCCCCAGATGTAGGTGTGATTTGCACTGAACTGGGTCAACAATTCTATGTGTTATTTACTGCCTTCAATTCCTGTTTAATGTTAAGTTCTGTAGTCAGCTAAGTAGTGGATGTCATAACATCCACTGTAACATCGACAGTTTGGTACCTATAATTTCACTATTATACCTCTATATATGGTTGTGTTGATTTTCACTCTATTCCCGTCTTTGTCAATCAACACGTTTGATGCCATGACGGTTGAAATGATCTTTGAATTTTGCATATTGAACTTTGTGAGAAGCTCTAAGCAATATTTTGTCTATCTAATGTAAGTGCCTTCTTCCGCTTGTTTAATTTGCAATCCTAAGAAACGTGTGAGCTCTCCCATGAGGAACATTTAAAATTCACTCCATGACACTACAAAACATCTTGCAAAGATTTTCATTAATGGTGCCGAATATAATATCATCGATGTAAAGTGAACTAATATGAATATGCAACTTATGAAAAAAAATATTATTGCAAAAAACATTTAATGCTAGGTGAATTTAATAAAAAAAATATTTTAATGAAACTAAAACATCAATTTGATGTAGATGAAAATAATTGTGATGCAAATGAAAAACAACTAAATGATCAAGTTGCAAAAAAAAAACAATTAACATAAACTAAGTGCAAATACGCAATATAAAGAATAAAGGAACAATCATACCAATCACGATGATCTAGGACTTAACTTGTTGTATAAGTAAAGTTAGTAAATAACAACAATGATATTGAAAAAATACAATATGATAAATAATATGATTGAATACATCTTCCTTCACTTGTCTTGAGAATCCATTAAGATTCCTAAAAACTCCTACACAAAATATCAATAGATAGAACTAGATACCCAATTTCAGTTGGGTCCTAGGTTAGTTAATGGAAAATTAGGTATCCAAACCATGGTACCATTAGGAACGTTGACATTCCTAACATGGAAAAGATGCCTAAAGTGACCCTTATCACCATAATAATATTTTATTTCACTTGAATAATTATACTAAGTAGTAGATAGTGAAATAGAATGTATTAATTGTCCATTGAGATTTTCAATTTCAATTTTTAAAGTTGGACAAGTAATGAACTCTACTTTTACTACTTTCTCAACTTAAGTGTCAGAAACAATGAAACACTCATCAACTAGAGATGCATGCGCTTTCTTTAAGGAATCCAAAACGATATTAAGATTGTTAATCTTTGTTTCAATTTTTAAATAATTTTATTTTGGAGAGAATTTTTCTTAAAAGCTTTTAACAAATCCGCATACATTACATTAAAAGCTTTCAACAATTCTTCATATGAAGGTTTATCTTCAAGATCAAAAGAGCATACCTGTGAGTGTTCACTTTTCTCACGTGCCATTAAATTAAGGTCAGCACATTCATCATCCGGTCTTGAGCTAGAATCTGAAGAAGAGCTCCCATCCTATTCTTTCCATGCGATATAAGCTCTGTGAGGTTTGGCATTTTTTCCTTCATCTTGTAAACTTCCTTATCCTTTTTTCTTCTAATGCTTAGTGAGACTTAGATAAGTAGTTATATAATGTCTTGATTTTCCATATTCAAAGCACGTTACATCCTCTTCATTTTTTTTTAAGTTTTTCATATAACGATTGTCGGTATGCTTCAACTTGTTTCTTTTCAAATAACGATTGTAGCTTCTAACGAATAACCCCATCTCTTCTTCCTTAGAAGATTCTATGTTCGAATTGGCACTTTCTTCCTTTGAACTCTTTGTCTTATATTAGGTCTTGTTAGATGAACTTTCATAGATTTGTTGGGACATATGTTTGGTTTTCTATTATTTGCATAAATTGAAATGATTTAGTATTATTATTAATTTAATCTCTTGTATAAATCTTTTTATGCGTTGAGGTTTGTAGTGTTACTTACCTTAACTCTGTGAACCTGATGTAGATTAACTATTCAACTTAGTCATTTCTTTCAGAATAATTAATTTTAAGTTGTGACTTAAGGTTTAACATACCAAGTATTCCTATTTTATCTTTGTATTGACCTAAGTGATTAGGGAGTTGTAGTGTAAAATAGTGAGTTATACACTAAGGTATTAATCATAACAGCCTTGTTAAATCATCAGAATTTCTTAGAAATTAATTTAGGCTAATAGACACCTTCACCGACACGTACATACAAGGGATTTAAAACAAGACATGATATCTTTTAATCTAATAAATTTTCAATACTTTGTTTTTTTTTCCTTCTGTTACTTAAATTTATTGCAAGCCCCAATTTTTTAGTTTTAAAACATGTTACAATTGCTTTGCTAAAACACAACAATACTTATGGAGGTGAATTATTTTTATCACTTGAGACATTTTTAGTAAACTTTCTAAGTAATTCATCAATTATAAAGGCAAGCACATAGATTCAGAAACATCAAACACTTACTTCAATAGAATTATTTCTATGAATAAATCTCTACCATTTAATGGTGAAAGATATATGAAACAGAAAACAAGAATGAAAGCTTTTTCTTAAAATTTTTGATTTTGATGTTTGAGATTGTCTTTAAAATGGAATTTTTATCCCTAATCATTTCATAAATAAAAAATCAAAAATAAACCATTAAATCTATGAACCACAGAAGAAAAAGAAAAAAAAAGCCTTAATAACTATTGTTTTAAGCATTATAAAGTGCAACAGTGTGCTAAATTGTAACACTACTAAGGAAATGTAGGGCACAATAGTATATGAAGGTTCGATTGAGATCAAAAGGGATAGGAAGATCACAATAGTCCAAGAGTCCGAGAAATCAAAATGTTTTTAAACCAACTTTCAAGATTGAAGTCTAAAATTAACTCAATTTTCAAATGTGAGGATCTACATTTTGGAAATATATCTGTTATATTTGATAAATTATAGGAGATATTCTGGAATGGTCAAAGGCCCAATTCATCTTTGATTCTTCATTGAAATCATTGAATTCTAGAGCTAAACCTCCATCATTCATCTATATTATCTTGAATTCACCATTCAATTTTCGTTTGGTTTTGGATCTAAATTTGGAAGCTAGATTGGAAGTACTTTTTCTGGATCATTTTTGCTTGATCTTGCTTGATCTTCATTTCTACCATAAGGAAGCTCTTGGATCTTGAAGAATCTCTGGGTTTCTTGCTTGAATCTGCTAATTTCAAGTGAATCAACACTCACCAAAGAAAATCTCAACATTAAAGGTTGGCAATTCTAGATCCATTTATGTTTTGAGCTTATTTGGATAATCACAATGTAGATCCATGGTTTTTGCTGTTTTTTGATCCATTTTGATGATTTGGATCTTGATGATTTTTGATTTCAGTGTTTGATTGTGTTTACATGATACTTGATCACTTTTTCTTAATGTCATGGAAGATGATAGCCCCGAAGAGCTGTTGAAGATTGATGACTGGATTGCTGTCAAGTTGGTTTAGTTGTAGGAGCTGTTGATATGTTTCCTTTCTTGTCTGTTTTCTTTTCTGTATTGGTGTGACTTGTTTGACTTGCTTGATGCATTAGAATAAGTCCATATCTAGACTGATGTAAGCTAGGAGCATGATTGCACTAGAGGTTGAGTTGCTCCCTCTGCTTGTATTTTACTGTATGGCTTTGCTTGCGGGTATTCGGTAGAGCCCAACTCCCTTGCCTACATGGTCTGTGTTTGCTTGATAGCATTTTATTTTATTTCTTCTGTATGATTGCAGTTATTGCTATTTTGCTTGATAGCATTTTATTTCTTCTGTATGATTGCAGTTATTTCTATTTTGCTTGATAGCATGTTATTTCTTCTGTATGATTGCAGTTATTCATATCTGGCTTGAGGTTGAGATGAGCTTGTGGAGGTTGATGCCCCACACACATTTCCTCCCTCACTTGCATTGCATGCATTTTATAGTCGTTTACTGTTTACTGTTTAAGCTGATGCTTTATCTGTTTCTGTTTATCATTGACATGATCCCCTAGGAATCTCACTTCCTTTGATAAGGAAATGATGATAGAACTTTAGGTTGAAACCTATGCATGATAACTTCTAGGAGTTCCCTGTTTCAAACTTCAACTATAGGATGAATCCTTGGCATGACAACAGTAGGACTTGATGGTCTCCCCGTAGTTGAGCCTGCCCTTCTCTTCTCATCTCGAAACAAATGAAAATACAGTAATAAAGGTTAACTGACGTCGTACGTTACGAGCCTTAAGCTATCTGAGAAAGGATTGTTGGAGAGTTTCTTTTCAACAGTCTGGATGTTTAGTATGGCACCCTTTGGGTGACATGCGACGCATTCACTCTCAGGTCATAGTCTCTAGTGCGATACTGGTTGCAAACAAACATAAAAAACAGTTCTTCCGTAAAAGACAGAAAACAAACTTCAAACTTTTTGCCCCGTGGGCCCATAATTCAAAGGAAGCTTTTCTGAAGAAAAAAGTGTTGTTAACTCCTAGTTCTACCGCAAACGGTAATCCGTATTATCCTGAACTACGTAAGCTCTGATCTCTCATGAGTTCCCGTAACCCGTATTATCCCGAACTACGTAAGCTCTGATCTCTCATACCTGTTGAGAGTACGTAGGCACAATACTGACGTATTGGCGAGCCACCTTCCCCGTAACCCGTAGTTAGTCGAACTACGTTGACTTTGATTTCTCATTTCTCTGATGAGAATACGTAGACATAAAGTGCGACGCTTTGCTGAGTCATTTTATTTTCTTTTCAGACCAGCCTTGATAGGTAGATAGATAAAACCAACCCGTCCAGTAAACACAACAAGCGTGGATCCCGTCGAGTACGACGGACGTGAGGGGTGCTAATACCTTCCCCTTGCGTAACCGACTCCTGAACCCAGACAACGGTTGTGATGACCTTGTCTTATACCTTTTCGTCAGGTTTTTTCGGTCGTTTCCTTTCCCGTTCCGAGGGATAAATAACGAAAGGTGGTGACTCTTCTGTTTTGCCGGCACCTCATTTTCGCGGAAGCGACAGCTGGCGACTCTGCTGGGGACTTGATAGTTTCCTGGGATCCAACGTCCCTTATGCGAGTCAGTTTGGGGATCCAACGTCCCCTGCGAGAGTCAATCCTAGCGCTTGTATGATTACTTGTTGGGTTGTGTTTATTTATCGCACTTTGTTTCCCGCACTTTATTTTTAGTATGATATGATTATCTGTGCTGTTGTGGGAGGGGCATTCTGATGAGTGAGAAGCCAGACCCAGGCTTGAGTGAACATAGCATTAGTTGTGGAAATTAGTGGGCGCGTGCTTGCTTGGCAGGCACTAGTGTCTCATGAAATCCACGCTCAGACGAGGTTCTCCCGGTTGACTTCTTTTTCAACCCTTTGGGTTGAGGGGGTTGTTAGTTTGGAGGATTGTCGACTCTGGGGATCGATCATTTGGGATTCAGTCGAGTGAGGCCGTTTCATGAGCTGGTGATGTCACACCTTCTGGGTATCGTATCACCCCTCTTGAATGTCTGTGACGCTGATGACCGCATAGGATGCCGAACTTGCGTCAGTTTAGGTCCATACCTGTGAGCAGGGTTGGGTTTGTTGCAGGAAACCTTAACCTTCAGACTACCTGGTTTTCTTGATAGTGAATCAGTTTTGTTGGGATCAGAGGATCTCATCATCAGATGTGTGTTCTTGACAGAGCAGAGTTTTGGTCCTGTATCAGAGGTCCTTATTATCAGATGTTTGTTCTTGACAGAGCAGAGTTTTGGTCCCGTATCAGAGGTCCTTATTATCAGATGTGTGTTCTTGACAGAGCAGAGTTTTGGTCCTGTATCAGAGGTCCTTATTATCAGATGTGTGTTCTTGACAGAGCAGAGTTTTGGTCCTGTATCAGAGGTCTTTATTATCAAATATGTGTGTTCTTGACAGAGCAGATTTATGGTACTGTATCAGAGGTCCTTATTATTCGATGTTTGTTCTCGACAGAACAGATTTATGGTCCGATACCGGGGTTTTCTTCTCATCAGATATGGGGTTGTTCTTGATAGAGAAGGATTATGGTTTTGTTGATACAGAATCTCCACAGCGCAGTTGCCTTGATCTCCTGCTGCATGATTGCATTTTGCATTGCTTTGCATACCCATTTGCATTTCATTAACGTGTGTCTGTGTTGCAGGTACCGTTTCCCCCGATCCAGGATTTCTTGCCTCTTATTGTGTTATTATGGGTTCTCTGAGGAAGACTATGGCTTACAAGCTCCCTGCCCCTGATGTTGTTCAGCTGACTGGTTTGATTGCTTTAGCAGATGATTCTGTGAGAGATGAGTTCAGAAAGTCTTACGGCAAACTGCTCAGTCTGGTTCGTAAACCTTCTGCGTTTGAGTTGAACGGGTTGCACGCTCTGCTGCAGTTCTACGATCCTCCGTTGAGATGCTTTACTTTTCAGGACTTTGTTCTCGCACCCACACTAGAGGAGTATGTTTATTTGTTAGGTGTGCCTATCAAGAGTCAGATGCCTTTTGTTCACGTGGATGCTGAGCCTAATCTGGCTAGTCTAGCTCCTTCACTTCACCTAGATGCCTCCGAGCTGGTATTGTCTAGTTGGAACAAGGTTCCCGGTTTCTCCTTGCAGTTCTTAGTGGGAAAGGCTCAGCAGTGCGCCAGGGACGGATGTTGGGTCATGTTCAATGCCATCCTCGCTCTGTGTATATATGGCATCATTCTGTTCCCCAATATGCCCGACTTTGTGGACTTCGATGCCTTCCACATCTTTGCTTCAGGGAATCCAGTCCTTACCTTGATAGGAGATGTCTACCATTCCGTCCACTACAAAAACGAGAACAGAAGGGGAAAGAATGTCTCGTGCTGTGTGCCCCTACTCTATAGATGGCTTGATAGTCACCTACCCAAGAAGGGTCCCTTTGCTTCGTCTGCAGCCACAACTGAGTGGTCCGAGCGTTTGATGAGTCTATCTGCAGAGGATATTGCCTGGTTTGACAGAGATAGGTTGGGTACCGAGATTATCTTCAGCTGCAGCGGGTTTCCGAACGTGCCTTTGATAGGCAGGAAGGGCTGTATAAACTATAATTCGTCTCTGCTGGTCCGACAGTTTGCTTATGCTTTGAGAGCTCCACCGAAGGATGAAGAGGTACAGGAATCTCTGTACCTCACTGGTCTTCTAGAGGGGGATATGTTATCCAAGCTTCAGCGCGCTTAGAATGGTATCAGTAAGAGGGGAAAACCATTGCTGGGGAAAAGCAATAGCCAAGCCTACACTCCGTATGTGACTTGGATCAGAGCAAGAGCAGATGTTGTAGGGATGCCGTTTCCTCCTGCCAAGCCAGAAAGCCCTCCAGTGACCGAAGAGCCTACCACTGTGCCGATTCAGCAGCATAATCAGGTGTTAGCTGAGCGAGATGAATTGAAGAGGGCAAATGAAGAACTGGAGAAAGAATTGGCGCAGCTCAGAAGCGAGAGAAGCAGTCCATTCTTTCAAGAGGCAGACAGAGCTGGTGAACCATCTAGGTACGGATTTTACTAAGCAGATAGCTGAGCGCGAGCACATGGGTCGAGACCTCAAAGCTGTCAACAATGTGCTGGCCACGAAGAAGCAGCACTTGGACGAAGCGTATCGGAGGATATCTAAGTTTAACCAGCATTGGAAGGCCACCCTAGCCAACAGGAAAGAGCGGGAGGATAAGCTGATGCAACAGATCTCCAAGCTGAAAGCCCATGTGAAGGCCAGTGAGAAGAGCTTTGATGAAGAAACCGCTCGCAGATATGCCGCTGTAGGCCAACTCAACAGGGCTCTTGCTAACCTGAAGGAGCGCAAACTGACGTTTGAGTCCAAGAAGCGGATGCTAGAAGATTGTTTCGGCGAAGGAGCGTGGGAAGATTCGGTCGAAGGTCTTCAATACACTATTATGCAGAGGGAGTTACTCTTCGAAGGGTTACTCACTCGGCCTGATCATCCAGAAATGAAGGGGTTATTAGAAGAGTTTCACGCCCGTGGCCGTGCTTGACTATTTGTATTCCTTTTGTTTGATCATTGTTGTATGCTGACCATCACCAGGCTTATTGGTCGAGGTCATGCTATTGATTCATCTTGTACTCACTGATGTTGTGTACCGCCTTGATGGGCTTTCTTCATATATGAGATGTTATTTCCATGACTGGACTCAGACTTCTTATTATCAGCACCGGCACTCAGGCACTAGGATCGGGGAAAATCTCCCTAACACACAGACACACGTTTGCATCTGCATGAAGCATTTGCATAACGAGCACTTTGTCATTTTTTTCCTAACCCTTTTGTGTTTTCAGGTTGTTTCAGGTTGTTCCAGGATTGATCAGAGACCTATCCACCGCTATCCGACCAGAGCAAATCAAACCAGAATCATGGAGCAAGTGCAAACTGATGTTCAAGAACTCCGCGAAAGAATGGACCGCTTCATGGAGCTCATGCAAGCGGTCGCCAATGGCCAGGATTAGCTCAGAACCTTGGTTCAGCCTCTGATTTCAAGGGTCGATAGCAATGGCGTACTCCATGGTGGGACTGTGCCTACCCCTCCACCTGTTGAAACTCCTCAGAATGGCGTCCCCGTGACCGGGGGGAATGGCAGTGCCAACGGCAATGTGATAGCTAACATGGGACTCAACGGCAATACGACGGGCGTCGGTAATGGAAATTTTGAATCTAACGTCAATGTTGGGCTGGGCAACGACAACGCGGGTGTTGGAAATCTGTTTGGGCCTCAGCCATGGTTAGAATACCGTCAAGACGATGTGTTCTCTCAGAGAGGTGCCGAAGGGGAGCTGACTGCTGAAGCACGTCTGAGGTTCAAGGCACTCGAGGACAAGATGAGGAATATCGAGAACCAGAATACCTTGGGTGTTGATATGTCCAAGCTGGGACTGATTGCTGATTTCAAGGTGCCTCCTAAGCTCAAGGTACCTGACTTTGAAAAGTACAAGGGCACCACTTGCCCTCGCGTCCACCTGAGATCATACTACCGGAAAATGTCAGCTCACTCTGAGGACGAGAAGTTGCTGATGCACTTCTTTCAGGACAGTCTGTCCGGGCCCTCCCTCGAATGGTACATGAGTCTGGAACCTACCAGTGTGCGCACGTGGAAGGAACTTGCTGAAGCATTTGTGCACCACTACCAATATAACAGTGACTTGGCCCCGAACCGAGTCCAACTGCAGAATCTGTCGCAGAGGAGCAACGAAGGGTTCAAGGAATACGCCCAGCGGTGGCGTGAATTGGCCGCCAGGGGTCAGCCGCCGATGGTTGAACGTGAGCTTGTGCAAATGTTCGTAGCCACCCTCCCAGGGGTTTATTATGAGAAATTGGTCAGCGGTATGTCTGGAACCTTCTCAGATCTCATTATCACGGGTGAGCACATTGAAAATGGGATCAAACTGGGGAAAATTCAAGGTGATTCATCCTCAGCTGGTGGAGGCGGCAAGAAACCTTATGGTGGCAAAAGACAGGAAGGAGAAACGAGCGTCGTGACCAACGCTCGAAGGAAGGGTAAAGGCCCTCACCAACAGGTGGCCAGCATAACTATCCCGGCAGTTCAACAGCCACAGCAACAGCAGCCGCAGCAGCAGCAACCGAATCAACAAAGGTACAGAAAGTATCAGAATAGGGCACCTCTGTCGAGCCGTCACCTCGAGACACCACCCATGTCGTACGCTCAACTATTGCAGACTCTGCTCCAGTTACAGCTGATCCAGAAGAGAACCTTGGCTCTCTTGACAGGGGCACCTCCGCCAAGTTATGATGCGAATGCAACTTATGAGTTTCACTCGGGGGCACCAGGCCACACAATAGAGAATTGCAAAGCCTTCAAGCACAAGGTGCAGGACATGGTGGACGCTAAGATCATCAACTTCTCAGATAATGTGCCAAACGTCACGAAGAACCCTATGCTGAATCATAGGGGAGGTGGCGTAAACGCCATTATTGAAGACGAGAGTTTGGATTTGTTGACTGACGTCAGAGATCTGAAGACACCGCTTAGCTTCGTTAAAGCTAAACTGATGAAAATAGGTTTCTTTCCAGGTTGTGGAGAGCTGTGTACGGGCTGTGCGACTACTCCTGATGGATGTGAACAGTTGATAGAGGGGATTCAAAGTCTGGTGACGGAAGGGATCTTACAGTTTAGCCGGAGGGCCGAATGTGGATCGAGAGATGTAATGCTGAAGCAAGATGATGAGGTTGCCACCATCACCATCCCTCGCCAGACGATAACTATTTCTGCACCCAGACCGCCCACGATTACCATCACCAAAGATGGGTCAATACCCTTCGAGAGCACTAATGTCGTCCCATGGCATTATGGGGCAGAGGTCTACTGCAACGGGCAGAAGTTGGAACTAGAACCGTTTGGGTTGTCTGTGGATAACCTAGCGGGCGTTAGCGGAATCACTCGCAGCGGGAGAGTGTTTGCACCACCTGAGGTCGTGGCGGACAAAGCGGACAAAGCTGATGCAACTGATAAAGGTAAAAGTAAAGTCGTTGAAGAGATCCCTTGCGGGGTAGAAAAAGACTTACTTGTTAAAAGCGCCGAAGAGTTTATGCGGTTGATTAAAAAGAGTGACTACAAGATCGTGGATCATCTCCATCAAACACCCTCGAAGATCTCCATCCTGAACCTGTTGCTGTGTTCTGAGGCGCACCGCAACGCGCTGCTGAAGGTGTTGAATGCCGCGTATGTACCGCAAGAAATATCGGTAAACCAGTTAGAAGAGGTCGTAGCCCACGTGAATGCTGGAAATGGGTTAGGATTCACAGACCTAGAGCTGACGCCGAAGGGAAGGAACCACAATAGCGCCCTGCACATCTCGATAGAGTGTAGGGGAACGATTATGTCTCACGTGTTGGTGGATACGGGGTCATCACTCAATGTTTTTCCGAAGAAGGCATTAATGAAGTTAGATACTCGCGAAGTGATTTGCACACCGAGTGATCTGGTTGTGAAAGCGTTCGATGGAACCAAACGCCATGTTTTCGGGGAGGTGACGTTGCCAATCCAAGTCGGACCGAAAACATTCGATGCGGTCTTTTACATTATGGACATCATGCCTGCCTACAGCTGTCTCTTGGGCCGGCCATGGATCCATTCCGCGGGTGTCGTAACCTCCACGTTGCACCAGAAACTCAAGTATGCTGTCGGAGGTAGCATCGTAACCGTATGTGGCGAGGAAGACATAATGGTGAGCCATTTGTCGTCCTTCAAGTATGTTGAGATGGATGGGGAAATCCACGAAACCCTATGCCAAGCGTTCGAAGCTGTTAAAGTCAAGGACGTAGCTCCTGCGATCACTGAAAAGCCAGAGATGACTCTCTCTTCCTTCAAGGAAGCCCGGGCCGTTGTCCAGGCCGGATCTACCCCAGGCTGGGGACGAATTTTGGAGATACCTAACAAGCAAGACAAGTTTGGGTTGGGATACTCTCCTGGAGCTGAAGCCTCCTCTTCCAGCAGTGCATCGCGAGGTAAAGGGCCGATCCAGTTTACCAGTGGCAGGGTGATATTTAAAAGCGTCAACGCGGTGTCTGAAGACAGCGGAGATAGCGACTGTGATTTAGACTCTTGGATCCAGCCAAGCAAGCCAGGCGAGAGCCTTAACAACTGGTCCGTCAAGGATATCATCCAGATGACAAGTAAAGAGTAATGATTTACTTTTTTCCAATCATTGTACAACCCTATGTCCTACCCGGGGCATAGTGGTTTTATTGTCAGGGCCTCGTTTGATTATGTACATGCATTTTATCAATAAATCAAAAGGCGTATTTCTTCGTATTCAAATATTGTGATCTCTGTTATTCCTGTTTTATATTTTGTTTTGAAAAACAACAAAATGGCAATGAGGTTTGTGCTAACCTGCATATCCTCGTTTTAAGCTTAACCCTTGTTATTGCAGGATCCACATAACATATGACATCGACTCTGGACCTTCTACGACTCACTTCGACTTCGATTTCCCGATCTATCAAGCCGAAGAAGAGATTAATGAAGACGAAGACCTTCCCGAAGAGTTGGCCCGCTTGTTGAAACAAGAAGAGAAAGTTATTCTGCCTCATGAGGAAGAGATTGAGATCGTGAATCTGGGTTCTGAAGAACTAGTCAGGAACGTCAGGATAGGGGCTGCATTGCAGAGTGATGTCAAGCAGAGATTGGTCGAGATGCTAAGAGAGTATAGTGACGTCTTTGCTTGGTCATACGAAGATATGCCCGGACTTGACACTGACATTGTGGTCCATCACTTGCCGCTGCGAGAAGATTGTCCTCCCGTTAAGCAGAAGCTTAGAAGGACGCGACCAGATATGGCTGTTAAGATCAAAGAAGAAGTGCAAAAGCAGCTTGATGCTGGCTTTTTAGCGGTTACTACTTACCCTCCGTGGGTCGCCAACATAGTGCCTGTACCGAAGAAGGACGGTAAGGTACGAATGTGCGTCAATTATCGGGATTTGAATAGGGCGAGCCCTAAAGATGATTTCCCGCTGCCTCATATTGATGTATTGGTCGACAATACAGCTCAGTTCTCCGTGTTTTCGTTCATGGATGGCTTCTCCGGCTACAATCAGATCAAGATGGCGCCGGATGACATGGAGAAAACTACGTTTATTACACCTTGGGGAACATTTTGCTACAAGGTAATGCCTTTCGGTCTGAAGAACGCAGGGGCCACTTACCAACGAGCAATGGTTACTTTGTTTCATGATATGATTCATCATGAGATTGAAGTCTATGTTGATGACATGATTGCGAAGTCCCAAACGGAGGAGGGACATCTGGTCAATTTGCTGAAGCTCTTTGAGAGGCTTAGGAAGTTCAGGTTGAGGCTGAATCCTAACAAGTGTACTTTCGGAGTACGGTCCGGAAAACTTCTGGGGTTTATCGTGAGTGAAATAGGCATCGAGGTTGATCCTACGAAGATTAAAGCGATACAAGAAATGCCAGCGCCCAAAACAGAAAAAGAAGTTTGTGGTTTCCTGGGCAGAATAAACTACATTGCGAGGTTCATCTCTCAGCTCACGGCCACGTGTGAACCAATGTTCAAGTTGCTAAAGAAAGATCAGGAGATTATCTGGAACGAGGACTGCCAGAGGGCATTGGATAAAATAAAGCAGTATCTGCAGGAACCTCCGATCTTGATACCCCTAGTGGCTGGACGGCCCTTAATCATGTACTTGACAGTTCTGGAGAATAGTATGGGGTGTGTTCTCGGTCAGCACGACGAGACGGGCAGGAAGGATCATGCCATTTATTATTTGAGTAAAAAGTTCATAGACTGTGAATCTCATTACTCGATGCTGGAGAAGACGTGTTGTGCACTAGCCTGGGCTACCAAACGTTTACGACAGTACATGCTCAATCACACCACCATGCTAATTTCGAAGATGGATCCGATCAAGTACGTCTTCGAGAAGCAAGCACTTTCGGGCAGGATTGCCAGATGGCAAATGGTGTTGACGGAATATGACATTCAGTACGTTTCCCAGAAGGCCATTAAGGGAAGCGTATTGTCTGAATACCTGGCCGAACAACCGATCGAGGATTATCATCCGATGAAATTTGAATTCCCTGATGAGGATATCATGTTTCTCAAAGTGAAGGATTGCGATGAACTGTTGCCCGACGAGGGTCCAGATAGGAAATCCCAATGGAAATTGATATTTGACGGGGCGGTTAATTCTTACGGAAGTGGCATTGGGGCAATCATCACGACTCCCCACGGATCCCACATCCCGTTCACTGCGAGACTGACGTTTCCAGTCACTAATAATGAAGCGGAGTACGAAGCATGCATCATGGGTCTAGAAGAATCAATTGATTTGAGAATCAAGAACCTAAACGTATATGGTGACTCAGCGCTTGTGATTAACCAGATTAAAGGGGAGTGGGAGACTTGCCAATCGAATTTGGTGCCGTACATGAACTATGCCAGAAGGCTGCTTCCGTTCTTTGATTGAGTGGAACTCCATCATGTGCCCAGAGCTGAAAATCAGATGGCTGATGCCCTAGCCACGTTGGCTTCGATGTATAAAGTCAATTTTTGGAATGAAGCTCCAAGAATTGTCCTTTCTTGTCTTGATAGACCTGCATTCGTCTTTGCGATCGAGGAAGCCTCCGACGGCAAGCCATGGTTCGATGACATCCAGACGTTCCTTATGACTAAGGAGTATCCTGAGGGAGCGTCAACCCAGGATAAGAAGACTCTGAGGAGGCTGTCTGGAAATTTTTATCTCAATCCTGATGGAGTTTTGTATAAGAGAAACCACGATCTCGTGATACTCAGATGTGTAGATGAGAAAGAAGCGAGTATGCTCATGGAAGAAGTCCATGAAGGCACATTTGGTACGCACGCCGGCGGGCATGCTATGACAAGAAAGATCCTGAGAGTAGGATACTACTGGCTGACGATGGAATCAGATTGCTTTAAATTCGCGAAGAGATGTCATAAATGCCAGATTTATGCTGATAAAGTTCATGTGCCCCCGTGCCCGTTAAATGTCCTGTCCTCCCCGTGGCCATTCTCCATGTGGGGCATCGACATGATAGGCAAGATCGAGCCCACTGCATCTAATGGTCATCGCTTCATTCTAGTAGCTATCGAATACTTCACCAAGTGGGTGGAGGCAGCCTCATATGCTAATGTGACCAAGCAGGTGGTGGCTAAATTCATAAAGAGGGACATCATCTGTCGTTACGGAATTCCCAAGCGGATCATTACTGATAATGGTTCGAATCTGAATAACAAGATGATGAAGGAGCTGTGCCAGAGTTTCAAGATTGAACACCACAACTCATCTCCTTACCGGCCGAAGATGAATGGCGCCGTTGAAGCGGCCAATAAGAACATTAAGAAGATTGTGCAGAAGATGGTTGTGACCTACAAGGACTGGCACGAGATGTTGCCATTCGCATTGCACGGTTATCGTACAACGGTACGTACATCAACCGGGGCAACTCCTTTCTCCTTAGTGTACGGTATGGAAGTTGTCCTACAGTTAGAAGTGGAGATCCCTTCTTTACAAGTTTTGGTTGACGTGCAACTCGACGAGGCAGAATGGATTAAGAACCGACTAAACCAACTCAGCCTGATGGACGAGAAGAGGTTAGCATCGATTGCATATGGTCGTCTGTACCAAAGCCGAATGAAGAAAGCTTATGATAAGAAGGTGCGTCCTAGAAGCTTTCAGACGAGTGATCTCATCCTGAAGAAGATTCCTCCTCCACACTCCGATCACCGGGGCAAGTGGACTCCCAATTACGAAGGTCCGTACGTCGTCAGCAAGGTCTTCTCGGGGGGAGCCTTGTTGTTATCCACGATTGATGGCGAAGATTTTGCATCCCCGGTGAACGCGGACGCAGTTAAAAAATACTTTCCTTAAAAATGACCCGCTGGAAAGAAAAAGAATATCTAGGCAAAAATGGGGCATCTCGGCGAACCATGAAAAAGGGAAAAGGTTCGGGAAAAAATTAGGGATATAAAAGAAAAGAATGTACACCTGCAAAGTCGAAAACCCGAATGGGCGACTTTGGCAAAAAAGGGTATCCCGGTGAATCGAAAACCCGGAAGGGCGATTCAGGCAAAAGTTAGGGATTTGAAAAAGCAAATGACTGCGTTCCGCGTGTGGACTGTGTTTGTTTAGTGGTTTGGAAGACCTGAAGGCCGTTCATCTGAATCAATCTCTTCTGAAGCTGAAGCGTCGGAGAAGTATCGAAGTCGAGTGGGTCATAGAGGGATCAACTCATGGTGTTCGTCTACGCCTCGTTGCCGACATGTGTATATACTGATGTATATTTATGTTTTATATTTGCGCGGTTTCCTCATTCCAGGAGCTTGCATCTTTTGTAAAACATTTTTACCCATTCAGGGGTCCGTTATCAATAAAGTGTATACTATTCAGCAATTATGTTTGTCTGTTTAGCATTTATCTGTTTTGTTTGCGAAAAAGAACGCCGATGTTTTTGATAAAATGCGCATACATAAACTTACTGGCCTAGGCCACTGATTGTTGAAACAATGAATTACTTGAACATTACCACAAGATGATAACCTTGATAGGTCCCTTTGAGAAGGGTATCTTGTCTGTTTGTTTGTGTTGTTGCATGTGTAGCATATACTAGGTAGTACGCCGTATGCGTCCCCAGGCCGGATGATTACTTCTTCTCCAGCAAAGTTCAGCAGCCTCTCCCCACAGAGTCTGAACAGGAGATCGTAAAGCATTGATATGTCTCCCCAAGCAGAGGAGATTCTCCCCGATCAGATGTATCCTGAGGGTTCATCATTTCCCTAGCTGAGTCATATACTGAAGTGTGCAACACTCGATAGTTCAAGACTGAAGTCTCCAACGGAATTGAGATTCCCCACAGAGTCGTACTCTCCCCAGTAAGCAGGATGATTCCTTCTACCCCAGCCGAGCTGACGGATCCCCAAGAGAGTCGAGTCCTTGGAGAGCGTTAGGACCATGATTGGTTTTCCCCAGTAGAGTGTTGAATAACTGATGCTGTATTTCCCCACCGGAGTTGTTATCTCCAGGAAGGTTTGGCTGCGAATGCCATGCAGTTTATTTCTGCGATTGACATCGCTTTCCTCAGCAGGTCCAGGTTCTCGTAGAGCTTCATTCCCCTGCAGCAGTTGACTGAAGTTCGTTTCCCCAGGCGGAGTCCAATTGAGATTGGCGTGACTTCTTCTCCTTGGCAGGATGAGTCTTTCCTCCACCAGAGTGGTTCCTTCTCCTTGACAGGAGGATTTTCCCTTCGGCATTTATTTTGCTGATGGGGTCGTAGCATTTTGCATGATTGCATAGGATTTACCCTAAAAACGCGTAGCATTTCCACCGTGCGGAGCATTGCGCCATTGTCAAAGCATACGCATACGAAACATGAGCTAGGTCGTTACCGTTCTTGTTTTGCAGGTGTTCCTCCGCAGAGTCGCTTGCCCAAGATGATTCTTGAATCCCCCCAGCAAAAGTCGTTTGCCCAAGATGATTCTTGAATTCTCCAGCGAAGTGGTTTGCTTAAGATGATTCTTAAAATCCCCAGTGAAGTCGCCAGAGAAGGTTGCTCAAGTTGATGCTTGGAGTCCCCGGCAGAGTGGTTGCTCAAGATGATTCTCGAAATCTCCAGCAGAGTTATTGGTTGAGGATGATTCTTGAAGTCCACACGAAGTTATTTGTTCAAGATGATTCTTGACTTCCTCAGCAGAGATGATTTACCCAGAATGATTGCTGGATCCCCGAAGCAGAGTTACTTGACAGTTCTCCAGAATCCCCAGCGGAGATGTGTCATCCCCAGCAGGTTTCTGAACGGTGAAATTGAAATTTCCCTCGAAGACATGATAATTGAAGTCCAACCGTATTAACGAAGCAGTTCTCTCAGCTGAGGCGGAGTGCCTGATGGCAGAAGTTTGGATATCCCCAATTGGTTCATGATTGACTGAGAATTCTATTCCCGACTTACTAATGAAGTTCGGCTGACGCCCAAAAATCTCTTTGAATGTCCGATGGCATGATTAACTCGATTGTTGACCTGATGAGTCCCGAGGAATCCTGAGGCCTAACGGCATGATCGACCATGTATTACCGGTTACCGTGTGACCGATTCCCCAACTAGTTGTCGTGCAGCTAATATTTCAGTTTCCGAAGATTTGTTCCCATCAGAGTACCGTATACTTGTGCAGTTGGCAAATTTCCGGGTTATTGGTATTCAACCGTCTCGTACCTTGACTGTTTGAGAGTCGTTCGCTACTCACCCAGTCAGGTCCAAGCCGCTTGAATAGGGGCAGCTGTTGCACCCCAAAATTTGCTCAACATTTCTTTACCTAGCTTGTGTTTCATTTCATTCATATTAGCATTATCATTTGCATCCCATTGACATGTATGCAGGAGATCAAGAGGTATGATTACCAATCAAGAGCTACACAAGACTATGAAGCTAGCTAAGAAGGTTATTCAAGTGTTCAAGGGTTGATATCCTTGCCAGAGAAGTTAAAAGATCCTCAGAGAGACTGGTTGAAACCAAGAAGGTGTGCCCCCTAACTTGAGAGTTGTGGGAAGTCATCAGATGATTCTGAAGCCATGAAGTTAGACTTGAGGTCTTGAGAGAGCTCATGGGAAGTGTTGAAGGTCACTTTGAGGCTTAAACAGGTCATTGTGCAAGATTAAGAAGACTCAGCCCTGAGTGGTGCAATTAGGGTTTGACTGGGTCAACCTTAGGTCAATTAATGATTTGAAAGAGGTTGAGACCTAATTCAAGAGCCATGTGATCATGGATTGATACATTGAGATGCTATAAGTATGATTCCAAGGTCAACTCATCATGATTGAAGAGTTTGAGAAGTTTTCAAGCTAGGGTTTCTAAGGCTTGATAGTGTAAAATCCCCTAGTTTGACCCCTATCTTCAAGGCAGTTTAGCTCAAGATGTGATTGTCATCTCATCTTCCCCGCAACATGAATGTTGTAGAGCTTGATCTTAGATTTAATTTGAATGCTAGAAGTCCTTGATAGGATTTGTAGAACTCAAGTTATGACTTTGACAAGTTACAGGTCATCTGAGGTATGTGAATTTGGGAGCTTGAAAGTTGCCCAACTTGCATGAAACGTTTGCCCAAGAAGGATGATTCCTATGAACTTTTGGTCAACATGAATGTTGTTCCTTATCCTATTAGCTTTCTAGAGAGTACTAGAAGTCCTTGATAGGATTTGTAGAACTCAAGTTATGGCTTTGATAAGTCAATGGCATTTTGGTCATTTGGAGATTATAGGTCATTTCAACCATAAGGCCATAACTCCTATTTCCAAGCTTCAAATGGGAAAATGTTCAACATCAAACTTGTTCAAAATGATGTTTTAAGGCTATTCAAGAGGTCATGAGATGTTGGAATAGCTTGTAGCTCAAAATCACAAAAATGGCTTAAAATAAGGGTATAAGTTAAATGAACCAAAGTTGGAAATTGATACTTTTGATCTACACATCCAAACTATGGCATGTAATAGGTCATTTTGACTCTAAAAAGCATTTTAAGAACATTGGTTTAGCCACATTTTTGAATTGAGGTCTAATTTATGGACTTGCTTTGAAAAGTAGTTACTTACATTATAAGTAACATGTGCAAAACTCAAATTCAAGGCATGAACAAGATCCCTTGCAAGCCAAACACTTCCAAAATGTCATGAGGGGAGAAATTGGAAGGAATTGAGATTAGTTTCAAGCTGTTAACAGAAGTTGTGCATACAATGGCATATCATGAGAATTCAAGTGAACTTCTCATGTCATGAGAGATTGATCTTCTCATTGGAAGGATCTAGAGGGTTATAGATCATCCCTACACACTCTATATATGGAATAGAAGTGGTTCAGATCATTTTTTGGTGAGAATTGAGAGGGAAAAGAGAGAGTGAGTTTTGAAACTTCCATTGTGCAATTGAATTCGGTTACTCCAATTGAGTTCATTTCAATCCATTCTCTTAATCCCAATAGCTTCCATTTGCATTGTTGAGTGATCCCAGAGTGAAATCACAGCAAAAACATTGAGGATTTGAGTGTAAGCATTTGGATTTTTCAGTCTGCAACTCACCATCGGGTTTCAAGTTTCAGGAGGTTTCAACCAGTTCTTGTGCATACAAAAGCAAGGGAATGATCCATTGATCGTGTCTGGAAGGTTTGAGAGCTTGATTTGAAGATTTGGTGCATCTGTTCATCAAGAATTGACAGGTATGTAAACTTCTTCCTCCAGCATAAATTAGGTATAATTAGCACGATTTGTTAGGTTAGAATGATTGTAGGTTAATATGTGGAGCTTTGTGGTAGCATTTGGTGAGGTTTGGTGACAATTATTGGAGTGACCCAATTTCTGTTCTTGAGCATATCTTGGTGGTTCTTGAGAGTTAACCCTAGCTAGATGGTGGAATCAACACAAGATAACATGGTGATGATGTTAGGCACTTTAATTTGGAGAATGGTGATGATTGGATCTTGGTCAGTTTTTGAGTTTCTGATCGTGTTTTGAGAATGATGATGATTCAATAAGAGCGATTGGCATGGTTAGAATCAGGGTGAAAAATGGAGTGGATTAGGGTTTTAGAGTTTGATTTTAAGTGAAGATTTGATGGAACCCGAGTTGGAGAGGATGAGTGTTCTTCACCCCGCATCCATGGCGTTTCTCCCTCCATTTTTGGTTCAAATGAAGAAGATGATTAGAATACCGTTGGATTGGCATGAAGACTTTGACTGAGCAATGTATTCCACGACCAGGATTGATTTGGATTCACGAGAGAGTCTGAGTAAGTGAAACGATGCGTTTCACTTACTAGGTCGTTTTGGGCTTAAGTTCAAATTGTTATCCCCACCCCCCTGATGGCCCAATTGTTATAATGAATTGATTTTGTTTACTATTTGCACCGTGGTTTTGTTATTTTATTTTGATTTTTCATTTTATTCATGGTTATTGATAAAATCATAAAAAAAATGGAAAAATGATTCAATTAATCTCATTCTTTTTGCATTTGATTCATGATAGGGTCTAGTATTTTTTAGATAAAAAATATTTTTATTTCATGCATTTTCTGATTTTATGGGAATTTTCACATTTTAATTGATATTAAAATAGTCATGTTTAATACTTGATTTTGTGGAATTTTGTGTGATCATGTGATGATGATTTTTATCCTGATTTTTTGTGAGTAGTTAGTATAGATATGCATGCTCCCCATAGATTTTTCTCACATTTTTCTGATGAGCATAGGTGGTAGTTTAGGTTGAAACCTTTAGAAGCTCTAGTTTTAGGGTTTATGGTTGATACCTTTGGATTTAGGACTTAATAGATGATTTAGTCCCTGGTTTTTGTATGAGGCATTCTTCATTGAATTAGGATCCCTTAGGAATTTTTGTAGAAATTTATAAGATAGTTTACTATTTTTGATTGATTTTAGTTTAGGTGCTAGTTTTAGATGATTCTAAGGCACTAATTCAACTAGATTAACATCTTTAGTTCCCTTAGATTAGGGTTCTGTTTCTCTTGTTCTTGGATGATGATGAAGACAAGTTGAAGATGCATTGGATTGCTTGAAGAGGCTTGGATTTGAAGATCTTCCCTTCTTGTGGTGTAGTTTTGATTAGGCTAAGATTAGGGTTTTGTAGGCAGAGCTTCTAGATAGTTCTCTTCCTTCATAAACATGGATGATGTTGATCACTTCCATTCTTCCCTATGATGAAAGGTCCCTTTGTAAAGGCCTCATCCCTCCTTTGGTAGGATGTGTGGCTCTTTACAAATTGGTAGAACCTTTGAGGGCCCCTTTCTCTGATGACAGGATACTCAGTGGTGACCTTTGGTCTTCACTCTGCTACCAACCATCCCAACTTTGCTCTTGATAGATGAGTCTTTCTCCCTTGTTAGAGGATGGAGTTCCTTGCTTGAAGAAGATTGAAGGATGAAGTTGATACTTCCATGTGATTGAAGATTACTCTGAGGAGCTGAAGCTTGTAGGAGAAGAAGACCAAGTTGATACTGGTAAAGCAAAGAGAGCTGAGGCTTGAAGACCAAGTTGATACTTGTGAAGAAGATCCAATTGAGATTGAGTGAAGAGCTGAAGCTTGAGGAGTAAAGGGTAAGTTGACACTTACATTGATGCATTGAGAGACTGAAGGAGTCAAGTTGATACTTGCAGTTAGGAATGGAGCCTGAAGGTGGAATTGACTGGAGAGCTGAAGCTTGGAGAAAGAACAAGTGGATACTTATGTTTGGTGTATTGAAAACTTAGAGAAGCAAGTTGATACTTGTCATGGAAGATAATAGCCCTGAAGAGCTGTTGAAGATTGATGACTGGACTGCTGTCAAGTTGGTTTAGTTGTAGGAGCTGTTGATCTATTTCCTTTCTTGTCTATTTTCATTTCTGTATTGGTGTGACTTGTTTGACTTGCTTGATGCATTAGAATAAGTCCATATCTAGACTAATGTAAGTTAGGAGCATGATTGCACTAGAGGTTGAGTTGCTCCCTCTGCTTGTATTTTACTGTATGGCTTTGCTTGCGGGTATTCGGTAGAGCCCATCTCCCTTGCCTACGTGGTCTGTGTTTGCTTGATAGCATTTTATTTTATTTCTTCTGTATGATTGCAGTTATTGCTATTTTGCTTTATAGCATTTTATTTCTTCTGTATGATTGCAGTTATTGCTATTTTGCTTGATAGCATGTTATTTCTTCTGTATAATTGCAGTTATTCATATCTGGCTTGAGGTTGAGATGAGCTTGTGGAGGTTGATGCCCCACACACATTTCCTCCCTCACTTGCATTGCATGCATTTTACAGTCGTTTACTGTTTACTGTTTAAGCTGATGCTTTATCTGTTTCTGTTTATCATTGACATGATCCCCTAGGAATCTCACTTCCTTTAATAAGGAAATGATGATAGAACTTTAGGTTGAAACCTATGCATGATAACTTCTAGGAGTTCCCTGTTTCAAACTTCAACTATAGGATGAATCCTTGGCATGACAACAGTAGGACTTGATAGTCTCCCCGTAGTTGAGTCTGCCCTTCTCTTCTCATCTCAAAACAAATGAAAATACAGTAATAAAGGTTAACTGACGTCGTACGTTACGAGCCTTAAGCTATCTGAGAAAGGATTGTTGGAGAGTTTCTTTTCAACAGTCTGGATGTTTAGTATGGCACCCTTTGGGTGACATGCGACGCATTCACTCTCAGGTCATACTCTCTAGTGCGATACTGGTTGCAAACAAACATAAAAAACGGTTCTTCCGTAAAAGACAGAAAACAAACTTCAAACTTTTTGCCCCGTGGGCCCATAATTCAAAGGAAGCTTTTCTGAAGAAAAGAGTGTCGTTAACTCCCAGTTCTACCGCAAACGGTAACGCCTAAGTCTCCAAGGGTCGAGCTGCGTACATCCAACTGCTGGAACTATTTATTAACCCTACTTGTTAAAACAGATGAATCTGAGTTCCCGTAATCCGTATTATCCCGAACTACGTAAGCTCTGATCTCTCATACCTGTTGAGAGTACGTAGGCACAATACTGACGTATTGGCGAGCCACCTTCCCCGTAACCCGTAGTTAGTCGAACTACGTTGACTCTGATTTCTCATTTCTCTGATGAGAATACGTAGGAATAAAGTGCGACGATTTGTCGAGTCATTTTATTTTCTTTTCAGACCAGCCTTGATAGGTAGATAGATAAAACTAACCCGTCCAGTAAACACAACAAGCGTGGATCCCGTCGAGTACGACGGACGTGAGGGGTGCTAATACCTTCCCCTTGTGTAACTGACTCCCGAACCCAGACAACGGTTGCGATGACCTTGTCTTATACCTTTTCGTCAGGTTTTTCCGATCGTTTCCTTTCCCATTCCGAGGGATAAATAACGAAAGGTGGCGACTCTTCTGTTTTGCCGGCACCTCATTTTCGCGGAAGCGACAGTTGCCACCATCACCATCCCTCGCCAGACGATAACCATTTCTGCACCCAGGCCGCCCATAATTACCATCACAAAAGCAGGGCCGATACCTTTCGAAAGCACCAACGCTGTCCCATGGCACTATGCGGCGAACGTCTACTGTAACGGATAGAAATTGGAACTGGAACCATCTGGGCAGTCTGTGGATAACCTTGTGGGAATTGGCGGAATCAAACGCAGCGGAAGAGTATTTGCTCCACCTGAGATTGTGGTCGACAAAGCAGATAAAGCTGAGCAAACTGATAAGGGAAAGAGTAAAGTCGTTGAGGAGACCCCTCGTGGGGTAGAAAAGGACTTACTTGTAAAGGACGCTGAAGAGTTCATGAGGTTGATCAAAAAGAGTGATTACAAGATCGTGGATCACCTGCATCAAACACCCTCGAAAATCTCCATCCTGAATTTGTTGCTGTGTTCGGAGTCACATCGCAAAGCGCTGTTAAAGGTTTTGAATGCCAAGTATATACCGCAGGAGATCTCGTTCAATCAGTTGGAAGGGGTAGTAGCCCACGTGAATGTTGGAAACAGGTTAGGGTTCACTGACCTGGAGCTGACGCCGAAGGGAAGAAACCACAACAGCGCCCTGCACATCTCGATAGAGTGTAGGGGAACAGTTATGGCTCACGTGTTGGTGGATACTGGGTCATCGCTCAATGTTCTCCTGAAGAAAGCATTGATGAAGCTGGATACTAGAGGATTGATTTGCACACCCAGTGATATGGTTATGAAGGCTTTCGATGGGACCAAGCGTCATGTCTTTGGGGAAGTAACTCTGCCAATCCAAGTTGGGCCGGAAACTTTCAACGCCGTCTTCTACATTATGGACATCATGCCAGCCTACAATTGTCTCTTAGGCCGGCCATGGATCCATTCTGCTGGTGCCTTGACCTCCACGTTGCACCAGAAGCTCAAGTATGTTGTCGGAGGCAGCATTGTAACCGTATGTGGCGAGGAAGACATAATGGTGAGCCATTTGTCATCCTTCAAATATGTTGAGATGGATGGTGAAATCCACGAAACCCTATGTCAGGCATTCGAAGCTGTTAAGGTCAAGGACGTGACTCCTGTAATGATTGAGAAACCAGAGATGACTCTCTCTTCCTTCAAGGAAGCCCGGGCCGTTGTTCAAGCCGGATCTACCCCAGGCCGGGGGTAACTTCTAGAAATACCTAACAAACAGGACAAGTTTTGGTTAGGATACTCTCCTGCGACTGAAGCCTCCTCTTCCCACAGTGCGTCGCGAGGTAAAGGGCCGATCCAGTTTACCAGTGGCGGGGTGATATTTAAAAGTGTCAACGCAGTGTCTGAAGACGACGAAGACATCGATTGCGACCTGGACTCTTGGATCCAGCCAAGCAAACCAGGCCAGAGCCTCACCAACTGGTCCATCAGGGATACCATCCAGGTGACAGGAAAACAGATCCACATAGCAGATGACATCGACTTTGGACCTTCTACGACTCACTTCGACTTCGGTTGCCCGATCTATCAAGTCGAAGAAGAGATTGATGAAGACGAAGACCTTCCCGAAGAGTTGGCCTGCTTGTTGAAACAAGAAGAGAAAGTCATTCTGCCTCACGAGGAAGAGATTGAGATTGTGAATTTGGGTTCTGAAGAACTGGTCAGGAACGTCAGGATAGGGGCCGCATTGCAGAGCGATGTCAAGCAGAGATTAGTCGAGATGCTTCGAGAGTATAGTGACGTTTTTGCTTGGTCTTACGAAGATATGCCCGGACTTGATACTGACATCGTGGTCCATCACTTGCCGCTGCGAGAAGATTGTCCTCCCGTTAAGCAGAAGCTTAGGAGGACGCGACCAGATATGGCCGTTAAGATCAAAGAAGAAGTGCAGAAGCAGCTTGATGCTGGCTTCTTAGCGGTCACCACTTACCCTCCATGGGTCGCCAACATAGTGCCTGTACCGAAGAAGGACGGTAAGGTGCGAATGTGCGTCGATTATCGAGATTTGAATAGGGCAAGTCCTAAAGATGATTTCCCGCTCCCTCATATTGATGTGTTGGTCGACAATACAGCTCAGTTCTCCGTATTTTCATTCATGGATGGCTTCTCCGGTTACAATCAGATCAAGATGGCGCCGGAGGACATGGAGAAAACTACGTTTATTACACCTTGGGGAACATTTTGCTACAAGGTAATGCCTTTTGATCTGAAGAACGCAGGGGCCACTTACCAACGAGCAATGGTTACTTTGTTTCATGACATGATTCATCATGAGATTGAAGTCTATGTTGATGACATGATTGCGAAGTCCCAAACGGAGGATGGGCATCTGGTCAATTTGCGGAAGCTTTTTGAGAGGCTTAGGAAGTTCAGGTTGAGGTTGAATCCTAACAAGTGTACTTTCGGAGTACGGTCTAGAAAACTACTGGGGTTTATCGTGAGTGAAAGAGGCATTGAGGTTGATCCTGCGAAGATTAAAGCAATACAAGAAATGCCAGCGCCAAAAACCGAAAAAGAAGTTCGTGGCTTCCTGGGCAGAATAAACTACATTGCAAGGTTTATCTCTCAGCTTACGGCCACGTGTGAACCGATGTTCAAACTACTGAAAAAAGATCAGACGATTATCTGGAACAAGGATTGCCAGAAGGCATTCGATAAGATAAAACAGTATCTACAGGAACCTCCAATCTTGATACCCCCAGTGGCCGGAAGACCCTTAATCATGTACTTGACAGTTCTTGAGAATAGTATGGGGTGTGTTCTCGGTCAGCACGACGAGACGGGCATAAAGGAGCATCCCATTTACTATTTGAGTAAAAAGTTCACAGATTGTGAATCTCGTTACTTGATGCTGGAGAAGACGTGTTGTGTGTAACACCCATTTTAATTATTTAGTCATTTTATTATTATTTTAAATATTATATGTTGATGTGCCCTTTGGTAGGGTGTATTTGATGATGTTTGGTGGGTGTCCCTGAGATGGGAGGATCATTGGTGGTAATTTGGTGAGTTTATAATAATATAAGAAATAATAGTAATATTGGTGGTGGTATTATTATTATTATTATTATTATTATTATTACTATTATTATTATTATATTTATGATTATTATTAATATTTGTAGTAATATTATTAATATGGAGAATATAATATTATTATTAATATAGTTATTATATTATTATGATTTTTGGTGTGAATATGATAATATAATGAATAATAGTAATATTGGTGGGGGTATTATTATTATTATTATATATTATTATATTTATTAGTATTATTAATATTATTATTATTTTGGTGAGATAATAATATTATTACTATTATTATTATTATTATTATTATTATTATTATTATTATTAATAGTATTATTATGATTAGTATTATTAATATTAGTAATATTATATTAGTAATATTAATATTAAGATTATTATTATTAATATTATTTTATTATTAGTATTAATATAATTGTTATTATTATCATTAGTATTATTATTATTATAATTATAATTATTGTTGGGTGTATTACTATTATTATTATTATGTTGAATATTACTATAATATTACAATAGTATTATATTATTATTATTATTATTATTATTATTATTATTATTATTATTATTATTATTATTATTATTATTATTATTATTATTATTATTATTATTATAATGATTATTATAATTATTATTATTAGAATTATTATTGGGAATATTAGTGGTTGGAATAAGTAAAATAAGAAGTGGAAGGGTTATGGGGAAGTTAGAATGGAAATATGAAAAGGCACGATAGAAACCGTGAGAAGAGAAATTGGGAGAATAGAGAAGAGCGAAGAACAAAGAGAAAGGGAAAAGGCTAGGGATGAAGAATCTTGGAGGAATTTATCACCGATCAGAATAATTATCCAGGTAAGGGGGGAGAAACTTGATTGGGATGGTATATATACATGTATAGGGTAGAGGGGATTCCTTAACCCCGTAGGAAAATGTCGATCTATGAAGTTTTATATTGGCATGCTTGTTATTGTTGTTGCTAATGATAAATTGATGCTTGATATTGATGAATTGTTGATTGGTATTGGTGAATTTGGTATATATATATATATATATATTATGATGATATTAGTGAGATTATATGTTGTTACTGCAATGTTGATAGTAACTATGAATAGAGTTTTGGTGAGATTTTGTGTTGTTATTGTAGCGTTGGTAATGACCATGATTATAAATTGGGAAAATTATGTGTTGTTCATTGTGATGTTGTTAGTGACTCTGGTTAGGACCTTGGTGAGATTCAGAGTAACTCTGAAGTGTAGGTAATGTACCGTAATGTTTGTTCTAGAGTAGGAAGTATATGATAATTGGTAAGTATAATGGTGTGTTTGTGTTTGATGATAACTAGTAATTGATACCGATGGAGTATAGGTCAATGATGATGAACTGTTGTTTTTGGTTAATTTGGCGTATAGGCTGGGTTTAAGGTTTTTAGGGAGATTCTGTGTGACCTTTTGAGGCATCGGTAGAATGTTTAAGCGATGACTTTGGGAATAAGATTTAGGAACCGATTTAGTTACGGTAATGTACAAGGTTGGTACTAGAGTAGGCTGAGAATTTGAGTTGAGATGATAAGTTTGATTGGGCCTAGAATAGTACTGCAGAACTCTGGGGAAGTTGGTGAATCGCAGCATTCGCTGGGCTTCGCCTGGCGAGTGTTGGCAAAGCTTCGCCTAGCGAATGCCAGCGAGCGTAGCAGAACCAGAATGTGACTTTGGTGATGTTTGGCCTTGAGCATTGGTCTGGGGTGATCTTTCTGGCCTTGATGCATTGTAAAGATGATGAGTGTGGGATCTAACCTGTGTACTGGGTGATAGTACTCATTTCCCTTAATATTGTTGGTGGACAATTAGTTAACGTATATGTATGTAGTGATCAGTAGGATTGTGTGTTCCCGGGTGTTGGGATGTGGTTATATATGGTGTTATAGTATGAATTTGTTTACTATCTAATTGATTTATATGGTGTTGGTGTAATATATCTACACATATATGCATTGATGTATGATGATATGATCAGGAGGATCGTGTGCACTTAGTGTGCCTAAATATGATAGTTATGCATTGGTGTGTGCATATCATGGTGTTTTGGTGGGATGAATCATGTCTCAGGAGGAGCGTAAGTGATTCATCCGTACTCCTTTGTGGAGAATGGTGGGGGATAGATCATGTCTCAGGAGGAGCGTAAGTGATCTATCCAGGTTCGATTGAATGAACCAATGAGTCGGTACCACATGCATGGTGTTGAGTTGCATATTTGCATTATAATATGTTATATTGTAATTTGAACAGTAGGTTCGTTATATGAAGTTGTTGGGGTGAATATTGGTGTGTTGGTGTGTTTTACTACCTTGTTTACATGTATTACATTACCAATATATTTTGATCATGTTTTCTCACCCCTTGGTTGTTGTTGTGTCTGTGCTTCTCCGGAAGTACAGATAATCCAAGTACTTAGATAGCTTGGATGGTGGTGTGCCAGTCGAGTCTAGGATGCTCTGATACGTAACACGGGATATGGGTGTTTTAATTGTTTTATGTCAAACTTGTTGTAATCCTGTGACGTATCACTTTTTTTTTTGTGAATTATAATAATAAAGATTTTATGAAATTTGGCGGATGGCCGAGATGTTGGAATAATATTTTCCGCTGTATTATTTTTTAGAATAATTAATAAAGTATTTTTATAAAAATTTGGTGATGTGATATCCCACTATTTTGGTGAAAACTCTGATGTTTATTTATAATGTTTATATTTTATTTAATTTGGGAAGTGGGGTGTTACAATTGGTATCAGAGCAGGTCGGTCCGTCCGCCCAATGTTGTCTAGTGTTGTTGTTCCCTGGTATGCAACATGTGCGTAAAAACACAGTCGATACATGTTGTTGGTTAAGTTTGTCGGTAGAAGTGGAATGATTCCAGTGGGGGAGAAGTTGTATTTCTCCAGAAAGCTACAATTTGGTGGCTTATGGTGTTGAGGAATGATATAATAGTTGGTAAAGATGGTTTGTACCCCATCATGATTTCAGCTGTCTATTAACAAATTGAGGAACTGATCACCCTTAATCTCTTGTTAATACTGGACGAGATTGTGTTGGATGGGATAGACGCGTCTTGCAAGCTTGGGTGGCGTGAGCAGTGAATAGTCTTGAGTTAAGCTAAGTGCTTAAGGGATTATTTTGAGGAATTTGGCGTAAGACGGTGTTGAAGTGTCTATTTTGACTGAAACTTGGAATGAGAAGGAAAGTGAGAAAAATTGGGATTTGTCAATTATTTGCGATTGCCGGAGGTTTCCGGATGAGGTAGGTGATTTACTATCGGAGTGTGAAGTAAAGCTCACACGTTGACTTTGTTGTTGGAACGAGTCTGATATTAGTGACTCCATATGGTGTGTTTTCGTTGGGATTGGAGAAGTTGAAGAGTCAACTTGAAGACCTTCTAGGAGAGAGGTTCTTTTGTTTGAGTGTGCTACCGTAATGTGCACCAATTTTGTTGGTTAGACAGATAGAAGGTTTTGTGAAGCTTTGGGTGAACTATAGATAAGTGAATAGGGTGACTATCAAGGATAGGTGTTCGCTTCCAAGAGTTAATGATTTGATGGAACAATTGATCGAGGGATGTGAGTCCCTTGGTCATGTGATCTCGAGTAGAGTTCTTGTGGTGGATGGGACGAAGGTCAAAAGTTCTATCGTATTAGGAGGCTCAAAGATCTGCTGTTGAGATTGGAAGTAATTGAGTTTTAAATTATTCATAGATTTAAAATGTGTTGGATGACTTCCTAAGTATAAAATTGTTGTTGTACGTTAAATTCCGAGATCGCAGCTTTTTACGGAATCGAAATCGGACACTCGGAAGTCGGGTAACGGTCGAAAAGAGGATTTTGGGACTGTCATGTTCGCCTGGCGAGCATACTGGCGAACGTCCATATTCGCTGCGGTGTTCGCCTGGCGAAGGGGTCCTGGGCAGAAAATGTTATTCTGGTGTTTTTGCCGTAACGGGAGAACCGTAACTCGGAATGACGCGCGGTTCGAAGCGTTGGAAAGCTATTAAAATTATTTATGAGATGGTGAAGTATTGACATAGATTTAAGCTATTTATTGATGAAGTGTGTTTGAATGTTGTGGTAAGGACGGGCGGTACGGTATGTGTTCCCGCTATAACTCACAACTTGTTTGTCCACTTGGCATGGGATCTTCTTTAATTATTTATATAAGGAAATGGTTGTGTTAATAAATGATATTTTAAGGTATTCGAAGAGTATAGAGGATTATGTTGAGCATAAGGAACTGGAGTTATCAGTGTTGGAAAAAGAGCGGTGATATACTTCCGTAAGGAAAGTTCTGCCGAATCCGATAGAACTAATTGTGGTGTTTGTGATGCTTGTTGATATAATTAGGGGATTTGCTAAAGACAACTTCAGCGAGTTTCAATTATGCAAAAGGCAACTTGAAGTGTATAAGAGAAATCATCCGACCAGTGATTTAGAGTTGGTTACTATTGTGATTGTACCGGAGTCGGAGTCTTCAAAAGTTCAGACTGAGATCGGAGATGTTTGGTGATCTTAAGAGTTTAAGGTGTTTGTTTAATTTGAATAAGACGAATATGAGGCATAGGAAATGATTGGGACTTCGAAAAGAGTACGACTTCGAGTTGAATTACCATTCAGGTAAAGCGGACATGGTAGATGATGCAGTGAGTTAGAAATATTTGCATATACCGAAGAGGATGGTGAAAAGAGTTAGAACTAATTGAGCAATTTCATAATATGAGTTTTGTGAGTAAGGAGACTTCTTATGGAGTTAAGCTTTTATTATTAAGATCTGACTAGTGATATCCTTGAGCAGAATCGAGAAAGTCAGAAACCTGGGTTGAGTAGTGAATTAGTTGAAATTGATAAATTAGAGTCGAAGAGTGGATTGTCGGGTTTGTGGAAATAGTAACATAATGTGTTATGATAGGGTATGTGTACCAGATGTTGTTGAGGGGAGTAGGAGTACTCGTGAAGAAATACATTGAGGTAGATGGAGTATCCATCCCGGTGCTATGAAGAAGTAATCGAATTTGAGTAGATTGTTTTGGAGACCATGGATAAGGGGGGGAGTAGTTGAGGTGGAATATGCTGGTTAGAATTGTAGGAATTCGAAGAGTGAACATCAGAGACTGTTGAGTCTGATGCAGTCGTTAAATATTCCAGAGTGGAAATCAGGTAGTATTTTCACGAAATTGGTGTTGAGATTTCCAAAGAATTTGTAAAGACATAATTTTAATTTGAATTGTTAGGAGTGGATTAACTATTCCGTGTTGAGGATATACGAGATGCATATTGAGAAAGTGGTGAAGTTGGATGAGATACTGACGAATATTGTGTCAGATGGAAATTTGAGGTTTATATTGAGATTTTGGAGGGGCTTACAGGAAGCTTCGGGTACTAAGTTGAAGCTGAGTTCGACCTACCATCCACAAACTGATGGTCAGTCAGAGAGGACTATTGAGTCTGTAGAGAATTGGTGAGAGCTTGGGTGTCGGATCAAGGTGGAGCGTGGGATGATTAATTATTGTTGATTGAGTTACCTATAATAACGGTTACCATCCTAGTGTCGGAATGGAACTATATGTGGCTTGGTGAGATAGGGAGTGTAGGACTCTCCTGTGTTGAAATAAATCGAGTGAGAGTGTTGTACTCAGACTTGAAAATTATGCTTGAGATGGCTGAGAAGATCGAGAGGATCCGAGGCAATATGTGTTTTGAGAGTCACGCCGGTGACTGGTGTTGGTCGAGCTTCGAAATCTCAGAAGTTCGCACCGTGTTCTGTAGTTGTATCAGAGTGGCGCAGAGGAGGCATGGGAGGAGTAACATGTTAGACTGTTTTTCCATTGTCGCTGTGAATTGGCATGATATGTTTCATGTGTCTTAGTCGAGAAAGTACATTGAACCAGGTGGATGATGTACAAGTGAAAAATATTCCGATTGTTTAGGCATTGCTAGTTCGTTTTGGCGAGCGAGGAACAACTCCGAAGGGAGGAGATATCTTTGGTGAAAGTAGTATGGGGAGGTGCTGCAGAAGGCAGTGTGAACTGAGAATTAAAATAAAGGATGCGGGGAGCGTATCCGAAATTATTTCCATCAGGTAATTTTTGAGGACGAAAATAATTAAAGTGGGGGAGAGTTGTAACACCCATTTTAATTATTTAGTCATTTTATTATTATTTTAAATATTATATGTTGATGTGCCCTTTGGTAGGGTGTATTTGATGATGTTTGGTGGGTGTCCCTGAGATGGGAGGATCATTGGTGGTAATTTGGTGAGTTTATAATAATATAAGAAATAATAGTAATATTGGTGGTGGTATTATTATTATTATTATTATTATTATTATTATTATTATTATTATTATTATTATTATTATTATTATTATTATTATATTTATGATTATTATTAATATTTGTAGTAATATTATTAATATGGAGAATATAATATTATTATTATTATAGTTATTATATTATTATGATTTTTGGTGTGAATATGATAATATAATGAATAATAGTAATATTGGTGGGGGTATTATTATTATTATTATATATTATTATATTTATTAGTATTATTAATATTATTATTATTTTGGTGAGATAATAATATTATTACTATTATTATTATTATTATTATTATTATTAATAGTATTATTATGATTAGTATTATTAATATTAGTAATATTATATTAGTATTATTAATATTAAGATTATTATTATTAATATTATTTTATTATTAGTATTAATATAATTGTTATTATTATCATTAGTATTATTATTATTATAATTATAATTATTGTTGGGTGTATTACTATTATTATTATTATGTTGAATATTACTATAATATTACAATAGTATTATATTATTATTATTATTATTATTATTATTATTATTATTATTATTATTATAATGATTATTATAATTATTATTATTATAATTATTATTGGGAATATTAGTGGTTGGAATAAGTAAAATAAGAAGTGGAAGGATTATGGGGAAGTTAGAATGGAAATATGAAAAGGCACGATAGAAACCGTGAGAAGAGAAATTGGGAGAATAGAGAAGAGCGAAGAACAAAGAGAAAGGGAAAAGGCTAGGGATGAAGAATCTTGGAGGAATTTATCACCGATCAGAATAATTATCCAGGTAAGGGGGGAGAAACTTGATTGGGATAGTATATATACATGTATAGGGTAGAGGGGATTCCTTAACCCCGTAGGAAAATGTCGATCTATGAAGTTTTATATTGGCATGCTTGTTATTGTTGTTGCTAATGATAAATTGATGCTTGATATTGATGAATTATTGATTGGTATTGGTGAATTTGGTATATATATATATTATGGTGATATTAGTGAGATTATATGTTGTTACTGCAATGTTGATAGTAACTATGAATAGAGTTTTGGTGAGATTTTGTGTTGTTATTGTAGCGTTGGTAATGACCATGATTATAAATTGGGAAAATTATGTGTTGTTCGTTGTGATGTTGTTAGTGACTCTGGTTAGGACCTTGGTGAGATTCAGAGTAACTCTGAAGTGTAGGTAATGTACCGTAATGTTGGTTCTAGAGTAGGAAGTAT
The DNA here is from genome assembly GCA_963859935.3 of Lathyrus sativus. Taxonomy (NCBI): domain Eukaryota; kingdom Viridiplantae; phylum Streptophyta; class Magnoliopsida; order Fabales; family Fabaceae; genus Lathyrus; species Lathyrus sativus. The sequence continues at coordinate 172,932,361 of OZ012736.1, forward strand.
ATGATAATTGGTAAGTATAATGGTGCGTTTGTGTTTGATGATAACTAGTAATTGATAGCGATGGAGTATAGGTCAATGTTGATGAATTGTTGTTTTTGGTTAATTTGGCGTATAGGCCGGGTTTAAGGTTTTTAGGGAGATTCTGTGTGACCTTTTGAGGCATCGGTAGAATGTTTAAGCGATGACTTTGGGAATAAGATTTAGGAACTGATTTAGTTACGGTAATGTACAAGGTTGGTACTAGAGTAGGCTGAGAATTTGAGTTGAGATGATAAGTTTGATTGGGCCTAGAATAGTACTGCAGAACTGTGGGGAAGTTGGTGAATCGCAGCATTCGCTGGGCTTCGCCTGGAGAGTGTTGGGGAAGCTTCGCCTAGCGAATGCCAGCGAGCGTAGCAGAACCAGAATGTGACTTTGGTGATGTTTGGCCTTGAGCATTGGTCTGGGGTGATCTTTCTGGCCTTGATGCATTGTAAGGATGATGAGTGTGGGATCTAACCTGTGTACTGGGTGATAGTACTTATTTCCCTTAATATTGTTGGTGGACAATTAGTTAACGTATATGTATGTAGTGATCAGTAGGATCGTGTGTTCCCGGGTGTTGGGATGTGGTTATATATGGTGTTATAGTATGAATTTGTTTACTATCTGATTGATTTATATGGTGTTGGTGTAATATATCTACACATATATGCATTGATGTATGATGATATGATCAGGAGGATCGTGTGCACTTAGTGTGCCTAAATATGATAGTTATGCATTGGTGTGTGTATATCATGGTGTTTTGGTGGGATGAATCATGTCTCAGGAGGAGCGTAAGTGATTCATCTGTACTCCTTTGTGGAGAATGGTGGGGGATAGATCATGTCTCAGGAGGAGCGTAAGTGATCTATCCAGGTTCGATTGAATGAACCAATGAGTCGGTATCGCATGCATGGTGTTGAGTTGTATATTTGCATTATAATATGTTATATTGTAATTTGAACAGTAGGTTCGTTATATGGAGTTGTTGGGGTGAATATTGGTGTGTTGGTGTGTTTTACTACCTTGTTTACATGTATTACATTACCAATATATTTTGATCATGTTTTCTCACCCCTTGGTTGTTGTTGTGTCTGTGCTTCTCCGGAAGTACAGATAATCCAGGTACTTAGATAGCTTGGATGGTGGTGTGCCAGTCGAGTCTAGGATGCTCTGATACGTAACACGGGATATGGGTGTTTTAATTGTTTTATGTCAAACTTGTTGTAATCCTGTGACGTATCACTTTTTTTGTGAATTATAATAATAAAGATTTTATGAAATTTGGCGGATGGCCGAGAATGTTGGAATAATGTTTTCCGCTGTATTATTTTTGAGAATAATTAATAAAGTATTTTTATAAAAATTTGGTGATGTGATATCCCACTATTTTGGTGAAAACTCTGATGTTTATTTATAATGTTTATATTTTATTTAATTTGGGAAGTAGGGTGTTACATTGTGCACTAGCCTGGGTTGCCAAGCGTTTACGACAGTACATGCTCAATCACACCACCATGCTAATTTCGAAGATGGATCCAATCAAGTACGTCTTCGAGAAGCAAGCGCTTTCGGGCAGGATTGCCAGATGGCAAATGGTGTTGACGGAATATGATATTCAGTACGTTTCCCAGAAGGCCATCAAGGGAAGCGTATTGTCTGAATACCTTGCCGAACAGCCGATCGAGGATTATCAGCCGATGAAATTTGAATTCCCTGATGAGGATATCATGTTTCTCAAGGTGAAAGATTGCGATGAACCGTTGCCCGACGAGGGTCCAGATAGGAAATCCCAATGGAAATTGATATTTGACGGGGCGGTTAATTCTTACGGAAGTGGCATAGGGGCAATCATCACGACTCCCCATGGATCCCACATCCCGTTCACCGCTAGACTGACATTTCCGGTAACCAATAACGAAGCGGAGTACGAAGCATGCATCATGGGTCTAGAAGAAGCAATTGATTTGAGAATCAAGAACCTAGATGTATATGGTGACTCGACACTTGTGATTAACTAGATTAAAGGGGATTGGGAGACTCGTCAATCAAATTTGGTGCCGTACATGAATTAATCCAGAAGGCTACTTCCGTTCTTTGATCGAGTGGAACTCCATCATATGCCCAGGGCTGAAAATCAAATGGCTAATGCCTTAGCCACGTTGGCTTCGATGTATAAAGTCAATTTTTGGAATGAAGCTCCAAGGATTATCCTTTCTCGTCTTGATAGACCTGCATTCGTCTTTGCGATCGAGGAAGCCTCCAATGGCAAGCCATGGTTCCATGACATCCAGACTTTCCTTATGACTAAGGAATATCCTGCGGGAGCGTCAACCCAGGATAAGAAGATTCTGAGGAGGCTGTCTGGAAATTTCTATCTCAATCCTGATGGAGTTTTGTATAAAAGAAACCACGATCTCGTGCTACTCAGATGTGTAGATGAGAAAGACGCGAGTATGCTCATGGAAGAAGTCCATGAAGGCATATTTGGTACGCACGCCGGCGGGCATGCTATGACCAGAAAGATCCTGAGAGCAGGATATTACTGGCTGACGATGGAATCGGATTGCTTTAAATTCGCAAAAAGATGTCATAAATGTCAGATTTATGCTGATAAGATTCATGTGTCGCCGTGCCTGTTGAATGTCATGTCCTCCCGTGGCCGTTCTCCATGTGGGGCATCGACATGATAGGCAAGATCGAGCCCACCGCATCCAACGGTCACCGCTTCATTCTAGTAGCTATCGACTACTTCACCAAGTGGGTGGAGGCAGCCTCATATGCTAATGTGACCAAGCAGGTGGTGGCTAAATTCATAAAGAGGGACATCATCTGTCGATACGGAATTCCCGAGCGGATCATTACTGATAAGGGTTCGAATCTGAATAACAAGATGATGAAGGAGCTGTGCCAGAGTTTCAAGATTGAACACCACAACTCATCTCCTTATCGGCCGAAGATGAATGGTGCCGTTGAAGCGGCCAATAAGAACATTAAGAAGATTGTGCAGAAGATGGTTGTGACCTATAAGGATTGGCACGAGATATTGCCATTTGCACTGCACGGTTATCGTACGACGGTTCGTACATCAACCGGGGCAACTCCTTTCTCACTAGTGTACGGTATGGAAGCTATCCTACCGTTAGAAGTTGAGATTCCTTCTTTACGAGTTTTGGTTGACGTAAAACTCGATGAGGCAGAATGGATTAAGAACCGACTAAACCAACTCAGCCTGATGGACAAGAAGAGATTAGCATCGATCGCATATGGTCGTCTGTACCAAAGCCGAATGAAGAAAGCCTATGATAAGAAGGTGCGTCCTAGAAGCTTTCAGACGAGTGATCTCATCCTGAAGAAGATTCTTCCTCCACACTCCGATCACCAGGGCAAATGGACTCCCAATTACGAAGGTTCGTACGTCGTCAGCAAGGTCTTCTCGGGAGGAGCCTTGTTGTTATCCACAATGGATGGCGAAGATTTTGCATCCCCGGTGAACGCGGACGCAGTTAAAAAATACTTTGCTTAAAAAGAATGACCCGCTGGAAAGAAAAAGAATATCCAGGCAAAAATGGGGCATCCCGGCGAACCATAAAAAAGGAAAAAGGTTCGGGAAAAAATTAGGGATATAAATGAAAAATGTACACCCGCAAAGTCGAAAACCTGGAAGGGCGACTTTGGCAGAAAAGGGTATCCCGGTGAATCGAAAACCCGAAAGGGCGATTCAGGCAAAAGTTAGGGATTTGAAAAAGCAAATCACTGCGTTCCGCGTATGGACTTTCATTGTTTAGTGGTTTGGAAGACCTGAGGGCCGTTAATCTGAATCAATCTCTTCTGAAGCTGAAGCATCGGAGAAGTATCGAAGTCGAGTGAGTCATGGTGGGATCAAATCATGGTGTTCGTCTACGCCGCATTGCCGACATTTGTGTATATACTGATGTATATTTATGTTTTTATATTTGCGCAGCTTCCTCATTCCAAGAGCTTGCATCTGTTGTAAAACATTTTCACCCATTCAGGGGTTCGTCATCAATAAAATATATAATATTTAGCAATTCTGTTTGCTTGTTTAGCATTTATCTGTTTTGTTTGTGAAAAAGAACGCCGATGTTTTTGATAAAATGCACATACATAAGCTTACTGGCCTATGCCACTGATTGTTGAAACAATGAATTACTTGAACATTGTCACAAGATAATAACCTTAATAGGTCCCTTTGAGAAGGGTATCTTGTCTGTTTGTTTGTGTTGTTGCAGGTATAGCCTATTCTAGGCAGTACGCCGTATGCATCCCCAAGCAGGATGGTTCCTTCTACCCCAGCGAGTTCAGAAACATCTCCCCACGGAGTCTGAACATAGGACCAAGAGCATTGATATGTGTCCCCCAGGCAGAGAAGATTCTCTCCCCAATCAGATGTATCCTGAAGGAACGTCATCTCCCCAGCTGAGTCATACACTGAAGTGTGCGTTTATTTCCCCAGCACTGGGTCAGGGTACAGTTTCTCGTAGGAGACTATTCACAAGTGTTCAGCCCTTGATAGCGCAGACCGAAGTCTCCAGCGGAATTGAAATTCTCCACAGAGTTGTATCCTCCCTGGCAAGTAGGATTTATTCCAGCGTCTAGTTACCCATCCCCAGCCGAGTTTGTAGTTCCCCAAGAAAGTCGAGTCCTTGGAAGCCATTGAGGCCATGATTGGTTTTCCCCAGTAGAGTGTTGAATGGTTGAGGCTGTTTTTCCCCATCGGAGTCGTTACCTCCCAAAAAGTTTTGCCGCAAAGGCTGTGCTGCAATTGATATCGTTTCCTCAACAGTTTTTGGTTTGAATGCCCAGTTGAGCGGGTTCAGGTTCTCGTAGAACTTCATTCCCCTACAGCAGTCGTCTGGAGCTCATTTCTCCAGCCGGAGTCCAATTGAGATTGGTGTGACTTCTTCTCCTCGGCAGGATGATTCCTTCCCCCACCAGAGTGGTTCTTTCTCCTTGACAGGAGGATTCTCCCTTCAGCATTTATTTTGCTGACGGGGTCGTATCATTTTGCATGATTGCATAGCATTTACCCTAAATGCATATCATTTCCACCGTGTGGAGCATTACGCCATTTTCAAAGCATATGCATACGAAACATGAGCTAGGTCGTTACCGTTCTGGTTTTGCAGGTGTTCCTCTGCAGAATGGTTTGCTCAAGATGACTCTTGAATTCCACAACGAAGTTGATTGCTTAAGATGATTCTTAAGATCCCCGGTGAAGTCGCCAGAGTTGGTCGCTCAAGTTGATGCTTAGAGTCCCCGATAGAGTGTTTGCTCAGGATGATTCCTGAAATCTCTGGCAGAGTTATTGGTTCAGGATGATTCTTGAAGTCTCCGGCGGAGTTATTTGTCCCATATGATTCTTGAAGTCCTCAGCAGAGTTGATTCACCCAGAATGATTTCTGGATCCCCGAAGCAGAGTTACTTGATAGTTCTCCAAAACCCCCAGCGGAGATGTGTCATCCCCAGCAGGTTTTAAACAGAGAAGGTGAAATTTCCCTTGAAGACTTGATGATTGAAATCCGACAGTAGTGCCAAAACCCCAGACTTACTGATGAAGTCTAACCTCAAAACCGAAGCAGTTATCTCAGCTGACGCGGAGTGCCTGACGGAAAAAGATTGTATATCCTTGCTCGGGTCCGTGATTGATTAAAGATTCCATTTGAAGACTTATTGATGAAGTCCAACTGAGATGTCGACGCAGTTCTCTCAGCCGATGCGGAGTGCCTGATGGCAGAAGTTGGGATATCCCTATTGGGTTCATGATTGATTGAGGATTCTGTTTCTGACTTACTGACGAAGTCCGGCTGACGCCCGAAAATTTCTTTGAATGCCCGATGGCATAATTATAAAGATTGTCAAAAGTTCCTAAATGACTTGATGAGTCCCGAGGAATTCTTCTGCAGTGGCGCAGAATGCCTGACGGAAGAATCAACCATCATTCACCAGTTACCGAGTAACCAGTGATCCCTTATTGACTTACTGATGAAGTCCGACAAAGATATTGTCGATGTTCCTAACGACATGATGAGTCCGTAGGCGACGATAAGGAATTCTTCTGCTATGACGCAGAATGCCTGACGGCATAATAGACCATCCATTAACAGTTACCGCGTAACCGGTGACCCCTTGATGACTTGAGAATGAAGATCCATAGCAAAATCAGATGATCATCCTGACGGAGGTTTGAGATTTGACCCTTCACCAATTACCGTGTGACCAATTCCCCAGCAGAGTTGCCGTGCAACTGGCATGCTCAGTTTTGAAGATGTTCCTACCAATCCAAGTATTGTTTACCTGTGCGGTCGGAAGATCGCCAGTTACCGTGTAGATGGTGACCCCTTGATGATTTGAGGATGCAATGATATCAGATAAATCAGAGAATCATCCTGACAGAGATTCAGATCAGTATTTCTCCATCAGAGTACCGTGTACTCCTGTCGCGCGACTATTATTTCAATTTCCGAAGATTTGTCCCCATCAGAGTACCGTGTACTTGTGCAGTTGGAAAATTTCCGGGTTTGTTGGTATTCAACCGTCTTTCACCTTGATTGTTTGAGAGTCGCTCGCTTCTCACCCAGTTAGGTCCAAGCCGTTTGAATAAGGGGAGCTGTTGCACCCCAAAATTTGCCCAACATTTCTTCACCTAGCTTGTGTTTCATTTCATTCACATTAGCATTATCATTTACATTTCATTGACATGTGTGCCGGAGATCAAGAGGTATGATTACCAATTAAGAGCTATACAAGACTATGAATCTAGCTAAGAAGGTTATTCAGGTGCTCAAGGGTTGATGTCCTTGTCAAAGAAGTTAAAAGACCCTCAGAGAGAGTGATTGAAGCCAAGTGTGTAGGTCTCCTAACTTGAGAGTTGTGGGAAGTCATCAGATGATTCTGAAGCCTTGAAGTTGGACTTGGGGTCTTGAGAGAGCTCATGAGAAGTTTTGAAGGTCACTTTGAGGCCTAGACAGGTCATTGTGCAAGATTAAGAAGCCTTAGCCATGAGTGGTGCAACTAAGGTTTGACTGGGTCAACCCTAAGTCAACTGATGATTTGAAGAAGGTTGAGACCTAATTCAAGAGCCATGTGATAATGGATTGATACATTAACATGTTATAAGGATGATTTCAAGGTTAACTCATCATGATTGAAGAGTTTGAGAAGTTTCAAGCTAGGGTTTCTAAGACTTGACAGTGTAAAATCCCCTAGTTTGACCCCTATCTTCAAGGAATTTTAATTCAAGATATGATTATCATCTCATCTTGACCCCAACATGATTGTTGTAGATCATGATCTTAGCTTTAATTTGAGTACTAGAAGTCCTTGATAGGATTTGTAGAACTCAAGTTATGGCTTTGACAAGTTACAAGTCATCTGAGGTATGTGAATTTGGAGCTTGAAAGTTACCCAACTTGCATGAAACTTTTGCCCAAGAAGGATGATTCCTATGAACTTTTGGTTAACATGAATGTTGTTCCTTATTCTCTTAGCTTTCCATAGAGTACTAGAAGTACTTGATAGGATTTGTATAACTCAAGTTATGGCTTTAACAAATCAAGGGTATTTTGGGAAGTTATGATTATAGGTCATTTTTGGTTATAGGTCATTTTCACCAACTTAGACACCTCAAATGAAATTTTGTCCAACTAGAAAGTTGCTCAAAATAGTGTTTTAACCTTGACCATGTATCAAGGAGACATTGAAATGGCTCAAGGAAGGACTTGGTTCAAGGAGGTGTGGAAAAGGGAAGGATTAAAGGCATTTAATGACCAAAAATTGAAATAAAATGATTTGTGTCCGAACAAGGCAAAGTAACATCATTTTTTGAATGGAAAAATCATTTTAGAAACTTTGGAAATGTTAGAATTTTGGTTTGATTCCATTTTTATGCACTTTTACTTTGTTTCTTCATGATGAAGCAACATAATCAACATGAACCATTGGATTGCAAACAAGGAAATAATCATAACAAATCAGTTCAATATCTCATAAGATGAAGATTCCAAGTGTTTTCATGCCCAAACAGAGTGCAAATTATGACTGGTGTGGGAGAGATTTTGGAGAGAAATTGAAATTGCAAAATCTCATTTGGAAGCTTACAGAACTTTCTGGATGATTCCATTGAGTTCTATATAAGATTTGGAGTGTGTTCAGCCAGTTTTTTTGGAGAAGATTGATGCTGATAACAGAAGGAGCAATTGAAAACTCAGAGCTGCAACTCAAGATCGTGTTCTTGGATTGAGTTGAAATCAGAGCAAATTGAGGTGTGCATTAGCTTCAGAGGAAGATTTGGAGTGAATCTGGATCATATTGGAGGAAGAATCGAGCAAGGATTGTACCTGTTCTTCATCTGAAACCAGGTTTGTAGCAATCAAAATTTTGCTTAATCTATAGGAGGATACATAGAAACTTGCATGTGGTTAGGTTCTTTGTAGGATATAGATGGATTTTGGTATAAGAAACTGATGGATAGAGACACTATAGGTCATGGATCATTTTCTGTTGAGGCTGATATCTCAAGATTCTTGAAGGAATAATCATGTTTGGATAATGGATTTTAACCTCTGAAGAGTGTAGATTACATTAGGACCATTATTTTTGGGAATTGTGATGATCAAGAATTGGTATGTTTCTGAAAATCCTATCCTGTTTTAAGTTAGAGCAAGAGTTAGTGAATTTGGAGATTGGATTCGTGTTCAGGAGAGAAAACTGAGTGAGATGATGATTTGTTTTGTTATTTTTGATGACCTGTGATGAGCACTTCACCGGAGAAGACGGCGGCGCTGCAGCTCAGGCCACCGTCTGGAGAGTTCCCTCCATCAGTTTGAATTTTGGGGACGATGCATGGGAGCCATTGGATGAGTGCTTGACCTTTGACTCAGGCAAGCAATGGACGGCCACGATTGCTGGAAAAAGTCTGAAGACTTGGTTTTGTATGCAACGCTGCGTTTCATTAATAGGTTTGGTTTGGGCTTAGTGTTAAAGTGCTATCCACACCCCCGTTTTGGCCCAGTCTGTGAAATGAACTCATAATAATTGCTATTCAGCACGCGTATCTTGTTATTTTCTTGTATTTTCTTTTATTTTGCATATTTCATATAGTTTGAAATTAATTCATAATAAATAGAAAAATAACTCAATCTGATCCAGGTTCTTTTCCCCTGACTCATGAATGAGTCTAGAATTTTAGGGAATTAAGACTTTAGGAATTCATGTATTTTTTATTTTAATTGCATTTTTTGTATTTTAATTGATATTAATTTCATTATGGTTGATACCTTGTCTTGCTGATTTTTGTGTGATCACTTGGTGATGATTTTTTAGCTGATTTTTTGTGTGTAGCTAGCTTAGACATGTATGCTCCTCTAGTAATTTTATTACATTTTTGTGAAGAAGTTTAGGGTTGTTTTTGTATTGGAACTTTAGGTGCTTCCTTTTAGGGTTTAGGTTTAGTACCTTGTAGTGTAGAATTTATTTCTAGGTCTTATTTGAGGATTTGATCTCTGGAATTAACATGATAGAGTCATGATTGACTTAGGTTCCCATAGTTATTTTCGTAGGATTTTACAATTGGTTTTAGTATTTTAGTTAGGATTAACTTTAGTACTAGGTTTTAGGTGATCCTAACTTGCTAACTCAACTAGAATGACTTCATTAGTTCCCCTAGACTAAGGTTTTGCTTCTCTTTCTCTTGGATGAGGATGAAGGCATGTGTGGGCTACTGTGGAATGCATTGGAAATTGGACTTGAAGATTTCTCTCCCTTTGGTGTAGTTTGTTTAGGGTTAAGGATTAGGGTTTTTAGGGAGATCTCTTAGAATAGATTTTCTTCCTTCATGAAACATGGAAGGTGTTGATCACTTCCATTCCTCCCTATGATGAAAGGTCCCATTGTGAAGGCCCCATCTCTCCTTTGGTAGGATGAGTGGCTCCTCACAAATTGGTAGAACCTTTGAGGGTTCCTTTCCTTGATGGTGGAGTGCTTAGAGGTGACCTTTGGTCTTCACTTTGCTCATCACTATCCACACCTTGCTCTTGTTAGATGAATCTTTCTCCCTTGCTAGAGGATGGAGTTCCTTGTTAGAAGATTGAAGATGCTAGAGGTTGCCACTTCCTTGTGTTTGAAGACTGCCCTTGAAGCTGAAGCTTGAAGATCAAGAAGAACAAGTTGACACTTGTGAAGAAGATCAAATTGAGAATGAAGAAAGAGCTGAAGCTTGGATAAGAAGAAGAACAAGTTGATACTTGTGTTAGATGCATTGAAAGCTTGAAGAAGCAAGTTGATACTTGCTATTGAAGAGGATAGACTTGAAGAACAGTTACATACTGAGGACTGGACTACTGTCAGAAGATTGCTTTGCTGTGAAGCTGTGGAAGCTGTTGATCTGCTTTCTTTCCTGTCTGTTTTCTTTCTGTGCAACTATATTGATGTGACTTGTGTGATTTGCTTGATGAATTAGAATAAGTTCATGTTTAGACTGATTTAAGCTAGGAGCATGATTGCACTAGAGGTTGAGTTGCTCCCTCTGCTTGTATTTTTACTGTACGGCTTTGCTTGCGGGTATTCGGTAGAGCCCTGCTCCCTTGCCTATGTGGTTTGTGATTTGCTTGATGGCATGTTATCCTTCCTGTATGATTGCAGTTATTCATACCTGGCTTGAGGTCGAGACGAGCTTGTGGAGGCTGATGCCCCACACACATTTCCTCCCTCACTTGCATTGCATGCATTTTACAGTTGTTTACTGTTTACTGTGTAAGCTGATGCTTTATCTGTTTCTGTATCATTGACATGATCCCCTAGGAATCTCACTTCCTTTGATAAGGAAGTGATGATTAGAACTTTAGGTTGAAACCTATGCATGATAACTTCTAGGAGATCCATGTTTCAAACTTCAACCATAGGATGAATCCTTGGCATGACAACATTAGGACTTGATAGTCTCCCTTTAGTTGAGCCTGTTCTCTCTTCTCATCTCAAACAACAGTAAAAAACGTAATAAAGGCAAGTTAGTATAAGCGCGTTACGAGACTTAAGCTACTTGGTAATGATAATTGAGCGGAATCCACTCAATCGTCTAGAATGTTCAGTATACGTCCTTTGGACGATATGCGACGCATTCGTTCCCAGGTCATAGTCTCTAGTGCTGTACAAACTACAGACAACTAAAAAACAGTTCTTCCGTAAAAGACAGAAAACAAACTTCAAATCTTTTTGCCCCATGGGCCCATAATTCAAAGGAAGCTTTTATGAAGAAAAGAGTGTCGTTAACTCTCAGTTCTATCGCAAACAGTAACGCCTAAGTCTCCAAGGGTCGAGCTGCGTACGCCAAACTGCTGGAATTGTCTGTTAACCCTACTCGAAAAAACAGATGAATCTGACCCCCTGTAATCCGTATTATCCCGAACTACGTAAGCTCTGATCTCTCATACCTGTTGAGAGTACGTAGGCACAATACTGATGTATTGGCGAGCCACCTTCCTCATAACCCGTAGTTAGTCGAACTACGTTGACTCTGATTTCTCATTCTCTGATGAGAATACATAGGCATAAAGTGCGGCGCTTTACCGAGTCATTTTATTTTCTTTTTATACCAGCCTTGATAGGTAGATAGTAAACAAACCCGTCAGATAAACACAACAAGCATGGATCCCATCGAGTACGATGGACGTGAGGGGTTCTAATACCTTCCCCTTGCGTAACCGACTCCCGAACCCAGACAATGGTTGCGATGACCTTGTCTTATACCCTTTGCGTCAGGTTTTTCCGATCGTTTCCTTTCCCATTCTGAGGGATAAATAACGAAAGGTGGCGACTCTTCTGTTTTGCCGGCACCTTATTTTCGCGGAAGAGACAAATTCGGTCGTTACCAATTTTCCCGTTGAAGTCTAGTAGTTACTAGCATCACCTAAATCTAATGGTTATTGGTGTTTGGCTCGGTTGTTACCGATTCCCCTTTGAAGTACAGTAGTTTACTGGCACTATTTAAATCCAATTATTATTGGCATCCAATATGTGGTTGTTACCAATATTTCTTAGCCCAGTGGTTACTGGCATCACCTAAACCCAATTGTTATTGGTATCATTACTATGGTTGTCACCATTCCCACCTGAAAGTCTAGTTGTTACTAGCATCCCCAGAAAGTCCAGTAGTTACTGGAACTGTTTAAAATCAATTGTTAATGGTAGGAATTTTTGTTTGTCACCAGCATCTCCAGCGAAGCTTTGGTTTCCCCAGTCGAGTCTCAGAGATCTAGTGGTTACTAGCATCCTCGGTAAGTCTGGTCTTGTTTCTAGTCTTTTTCCTGAAGATCCCGTTCGAAATCTTTGTTATAGGAAGTTGCTCATTTGGTTAGACCACAATGAGGATCGTGTCTTTGGTCCCTTTGCTTCCCCGGTCGAAGTCAGAGTTTGTTAACTTTTGCCCCTCTTCCTAGCTTCCCCTTGATGCATTTCTCCGCAGGAGGTTTGCATTTCCCCAGTGTGGAAGATCCCCTTGAAGTAGCATCTTTAGTCATGTATGAACTATTGTTTGTTATGCCTTAGATCTTTCCCCAATATATCAAGTCCCCTGTGAGTAGTTACTCGTTGTATTGCCGTTCTTTTATTTTTTGCTCGTGTGTCAGCATTTGTCTTACATCCAAGCATCATACAACATCATTTTAGAATTCATCGCATGTTAGCATTTTTCCTTTTGCATACCATCGTATCTAAGGGACAAAATTTTCGGTTTGTTATATTTAAATACCTTTCACTACGATTCTATGGAGATTGTCATCTCGCTTTGCCAACTGGTGAAGATATTTAAATAGGGACAACTATTATACCTTAAGTTTTTACCATTAGAACTTCATCATCATTCTAGGAGCATCATCATTTACTTACCTAACCTTAGCCTGTTTTAAGTTTATCTTTGTCAAGATGTAGATGAATTAGGGTTCCATACAGTTAGGAATCGAGGTTTCGGTGGTTTGATCAGTCAATGTTTTGGATTGATTCTCAATGAAAAAAGTTTCTACACCATCAAAGATACTACATGAGATCAAGTATGAATCCAATTTGAGGTTTTCACCCAAAAAAGAAGAGCAGTGCAGTCCAAGACTCCCGATTAGGGTTTCTGATCACGAAAAGTCAACTGTGGTTTAACATTTGATTTAAAAGGCATTACAATGATGGAATCATGGTCCATGAAGCCTATAAGACTTAGTTAAGTCCACCCAAGAAGTAATAAGACCTCAGAAGACCCAGAACACCAACAGTCGATTCAGAGATTTTCGATTGATCGGTTCGTTTGACTGAAAAGTCAACTCATTTACCAAAAGAGTTTTGACCTTAAAGTTGAAATCAAATATGTTCCTAATATCATATTACATCTAGTTATGAATTTTTGTGACCATTGGATCAAGGATTGATGAGTAATTGAAGAAGTCGGGAATTAGGGTTTGGAAAGGGACAAGACCATAACTTCCTAACCACACATCCAAATGAGGTCATTCAAAGCTTGTTGGAAAGGTCTTCGCAAGCCCTACAAAAGTGTAAAGGTGACCTATGTGCAAAAAATGAATGGATTTGGAGTTATAGCCAAAATCATCATAAGAAGAGAAAAACACAGTGAAATTCTAAGTTTTGGCACTTTTAAGACATGTTTTCAGTCAACTTCAAGAAGTTTTTTAACCTAGTTCCACTTGGAATTTGAAAATCCCAAAAACATGAAAGCTGTATAGCATAATGAGGGCTTTTCAAAAAGTACAAGAAATCCTCCATATCCCTTGTGAGATGAGAGTTTCGAAGGAGACAAGTTTGTTAGAACACAGATTGGTTCTTAATAATTACTCTTTGTTTTGATAATAACTGTTAGGAAATTTATATTTAAGAATTATATACTCTAAAATTTGTTTGAGAGTTTTATTGCAGATTAAAATTATATTAACTCTCTAGAAGCAAATCTGCCTTGAATACAAGAAGTTATTCTGACTCTGAAGCGCCAGATGCAACCTACAGAAGAATTTGTTTGCTCCTTACAGAAGATCCTGAGCATAGTCTCCAGAAGGATCTGAAGAAAGAAGCTCCAAAACATTCTGAGTCAGAAGCATCTGAAGATAGTCAGAAGCATCTGAAGATAATCAGAAGCATCTGAAGCTGAAGCATCAGAAGTATAGAAGAATATTGATTGAAGAGTTTCTCAAAGCATTGACCTACAGAAGTTTCTGAAAGTACCTACGCTGCCAAGTACTTAAGTTCTGTGTCAAGATGCTCTGATGATCAACATGCTAGAAGCACACACGCTGCAGAAGACTCTGATACAGCTTAGTTCTGAAACTCATCAGAAGACTCTGATCCATTCAGACTCTGAAGAACTTGCTGAAACTGAAGAAGTGTTTTCAAGAATATATCCGTTGGAACTATTCAACGTCTCTTTCCTTATTTGTGCTAGAAACACTTACACAGACAAAAAGGATTTATCTGTGCCATCTATTTCAAGGAAAGGTCAGTACATGTGAAGACAAAAAGGCTCAGACCTTTTGGACTCTCTTTTCAACGTGCAATGATTCAGCTGCCTATATAAGGAGTTCCTCACTTCATTCTTCAGTTACACACTTGCTGAAAAGAAATCACAATATTCTATAAGCTCTCACTCTTATTCTTCATAGAATCTCATTGTACTTAATCTTAAGAGAAAAATCACTGTTGTGATTATAGCTTTATAGAAGCATTAAAAACTCTTGTATTTAATTTACATTGTTTGTAAAGGATATTCCTTAAGAGGATTCAGTGTGAATCAGTAGCTCTTGAGAAGACTAAGAACTGTAGTTCTTAGGTGATACTATTGTAATCAGTTTGATTTAATAGTGGATTAAGTCCTTGTTGAGAAAGGCAAATCACTCTGGAAGGGTGGACTGGAGTAGTTGTTTAACGAACCAGGATAAAAATAATTGTGTGATTATTTCTAAGTATTAATTTTCCATACTTATTCAACCCCCCTCCCTTCTAAGTATTATCTCACCTTCAGCTGGCATCAGAGCTCCGGTTCTAAGTGTGCTATCACTTAACAGTGTCAGTAAAGATCCAGAGGAGATATACTTTGATCTATATATTTATTTGTTATCATGGCTGATAATTCAATGTCAAATATCAACAATAAATATGAAGAGAGGGATAGGATCAGTACCAAACCTCCAATGTTTGATGGAGAAAAATTTGACTATTGGAAAGATAGAATAGAAAGTTTTTTTCTTGGGTATGATGTTGATCTTTGGGATTTGGTCATTGATGGATATGAACATCCTACTGGTGAGGATGGCAAAAAGATTGATAGAAAATCAATGACTGAAGTGCAGAAAAGAGATTTCAAGAATCACCACAAAGCCAGAACTATATTGCTTAATGCAATCTCTCATACTGAGTATGAGAAGATTACTAACAGAGATACTGCTCATGACATGTTTGAATCACTCAAAATGACTCATGAGGGAAACTCTCAGGTTAAAGAGACAAAGGCTCTGGCGCTCATACAGAAGTATGAGGCATTTAAAATGGAAGATTCTGAAAATGTAGAAACTATGTTTTCTAGATTTCAGATTCTTACAGCTGGTCTGAAAGTTCTGGACAAGGGCTACTCAACGTCAGATCATGTCAAGAAAATCATCAGAAGTCTTCCCACCAGATGGAGACCAATGGTGACTGCATTGAAGATGGCAAAAGATCTGAACAAGATCTCCTTAGAAGAACTTATCAGTTCTTTGAGAAGCCATGAAATTGAGCTGGAGGAAGATGAACCCCAGAAGAAAGATAAAGGTAAATCCATAGCTTTAAAATCTAACAAAACTGCTAAAGCTTTGCAGGTTATTCAAGAAAGCTCTGAAGAATCTTCTTCTGAAGAAGAAGATGAGTTGTCCATGCTGTCCAGAAGGATTAACAAACTCTGGAAGCACAAGGGAAAGAAGTTTAACAACTTCAGAAGATCTGACAACAGAAAGGAATCTTCTAGTCACAGAAGATCTGACAACAGAAAGGAATCTTCTAGTCACAGAAGATCTGCCAAGAAAGAAGTGGTGTGCTATGAGTGCAAAGAACCTGGGCACTACAAGAATGACTGCCCTAAACTTCTGAAAGAAAAACCTAAGAAGAAGTTCAACAAGAAGAAGAAGGTTCTGATGGCAACATGGGATGACTCAGATGAGTGTGAGTCATCTTCTGAATCAGAAGAAGAATGTGCAAACGTTGCACTGATGGCCAGGACAGAGGATCAAGAAGAAGGTACCTCTGGATATGAATCAGAATCTGAATCTGATGATGATGCAGAAGAGATGTTCTTAGCAGCAAAGTCAGGACACCAATCATGGTACCTGGACTCTGGATGCTCATGACACATGACAGGAGAAAGGTCTATGTTCCAAAGCTTGGAACTTAGATCTGGAGGGGACGTGAAGTTTGGAGGGAACCAGAAGGGCAAGATCATTGGATCTGGCACTATTGGAAATGGTAAGCTTCCCTCTATTACTAATGTTCTGT
Source organism: Lathyrus sativus (assembly GCA_963859935.3). Lineage (NCBI taxonomy): Eukaryota > Viridiplantae > Streptophyta > Magnoliopsida > Fabales > Fabaceae > Lathyrus > Lathyrus sativus. Next base: position 172,948,915 of record OZ012736.1, read on the forward strand.
TAGTTGAAGGATTGAAACATAATCTATTGTCCATAAGTCAATTAAGTGACAATGGTTATGATATAATCTTTAATCAAAAATGTTGCAAAACTGTATGTCAAAAGGATGGTTCTATCCTATTCAGTGGAAAGAGGAAACACAACATTTATAAAATTAACCTTTCAGAACTTAAAGTTCAAAATGTAAAATGCCTCTTATCTGTGAATGATGAGCAATGGGTCTGGCATAGAAGATTGGGGCATATTAATATGAGACGTATATCTCAGATTAATAAACTCAATCTGGTCAGAGGACTTCCTAAGTTGAAGTTCAACTCAGATGCTCTGTGTGAAGCATGTCAAAGAGGTAAATTTTCAAAATCTCATTTTAAATCAAAAAATGTTGTTTCTACCTCCAGACCATTGGAATTACTTCACATTGATCTGTTTGGACCAGTGAAACTGCATCCATCAGAGGCAAGAAGTATGGGTTAGTCATTGTAGATGACTACAGCAGATGGACATGGGTAAAGTTTCTAAAACACAAGGATGAGTCTCATTCTGTGTTCTTTGACTTCTGCAATCAAGTCCAGACTGAAAAAGATTCCAAAATTATTAAAGTCAGAAGTGATCATGGTGGAGAATTTGAAAATAAACATTTTGAAAAATATTTTTCTGAAAAAGGCATTGCACATGATTTCTCCTGCCCTAGAACTCCACAACAAAATGGAGTTGTAGAGAGGAAAAATAGAACATTGCAAGAGATGGCCAGAACCATGATCAATGAGACAAATCTGGCAAAACATTTTTGGGCAGAAGCAATTAACACAGCCTGTTATATTCAGAACAGAGTGTCTGTAAGACCTCTTCTGGAAAAGACTCCTTATGAATTGTGGAGAAACAGAAAGCCTAACATTTCTTATTTTCATCCTTTTGGATGTTTTTGTTATATGCTTAATACTAAAGATAATCTGAACAAGTTTGATTCCAAAGCACAGAAGTGTTTCATGCTTGGTTATTCTGAATGCTTTAAAGGCTACAGAGTATTCAATACTGAAACACAGATTGTTGAAGAATCTATTCATGTTAGATTTGATGATAAGCTTGGCTCTGAAAAGCCAAAGCAGTTTGAAAGTTCTGCAGATAGAGAAGTGATTCTCACAGACTCTGAAGGATCAGAGGCAGAAAAGGCAAAAATCAAAGAATCTGAAGCAACCCCAGATGCTACACCTTTGACTTCCCAACTAAACAACTTGCATATTTCTGATAGACCAATTGTCAGAGGATCTTCTTCCAGAATCAAATCTTCTCATCCAGAAGATGTGATAATTGGAAAGAAAGATGATCCAATAAGGACAAGATCATTTCTCAGAACTTCTGAATCTTCTTTATTTGGCTTAGTGTCAATAATAGAACCAACATTTGTAGATGAGGCTCTGGAAGATAATGAATGGATTATAGCTATGCAAGAAGAGCTGAATTAATTCACCAGAAATGAAGTTTGGGATCTGGTTCCTAGACCTAAAGGATTCAATATTATTGGAACAAAATGGGTCTTCAGAAATAAGCTGAATGAAAAGGGAGAAGTAGAAAGGAATAAGGCAAGGTTGGTTGCTCAAGGATACAGTCAGCAAGAAGGTATTGATTACACTGAGACATATGCTCCAGTGGCAAGGTTAGAATCTATACGCCTTCTGATTTCTTTTGCTGCACAAAATAACATCACTCTGTATCAGATGGATGTTAAAAGTGCTTTTCTTAATGGTATTATAGAAGAAGAAGTATATGTCCACCAACCTCCTGGATTTGAAAGTGAAAACTTTCCAGATCATGTTTTCAAATTAAAGAAATCCCTTTATGGATTAAAACAAGCTCCCAGAGCTTGGTATGAGAGGTTGAGCAATTTCCTTCTGAAGAAAAATTTTATCAGAGGAAAAGTGGATACAACTTTATTCTGTAAAACTGTTAAGAAATATCTGTTGATTTGTCAAATTTATGTAGATGACATTATTTTTGGATCAACAAATATTACGCTTGGAAAGGAGTTTGCTAAATGTATGCAGGAAGAATTTGAAATGAGCATGATGGGAGAATTGAGATTCTTCTTGGGAATCCAAGTCAATCAGACTCCAGAGTGCACCTACATACATCAAACCAAATATGTTAAAGAGCTTCTGAAGAAGTTCAACATGGTTGATAGCAAAATGGCAAAGACTCCAATGCATCCTACAAGCACTCTAGGTAAGGAAGAGGTAAGTAAGAAGGTAGATCAAAAACTCTACAGAGGTATGATAGGATCTCTTCTATACTTGACTGCTTCTAGACCAGATATTCTGTTTAGTGTCTGCTTATGTGCTAGATTCCAATCAGATCCTAGAGAATCACACTTAACAGCTGTTAAGAGGATTCTAAGGTATCTGAAAGGTACTGCTAACATGGGTTTGTGTTACAGAAGATCTGATGAATTTTCATTAGTTGGATTCTGTGATGCTGACTATGCTGGAGACAGAGTTGAACGTAAAAGTACTTCTGGAAGCTGTCAGTTTCTTGGAAGTCATCTGATCTCATGGTACAGCAAGAAGCAACCTACCATAGCACTATCAACTACAGAGGCAGAATACATTGTTGCTGCTGGATGTTGTACTCAGATGCTCTGGATGAAGAGTCAATTAGAAGATTATCAAATCTATGAGAGTAATCTTTCTATCTTTTGTGATAATACTTCTGCTATATGTTTGTCAAAAAATCCAATCTTGCATTCTAAGGCAAAACATATAGAAATTAAACATCACTTCATCAGAGACTATGTCCAGAAGGGTGTAATTAACTTAGCTTTTGTTGATACAAATCATCAATGGGCTGATGTTTTCACAAAACCCCTTGCTGAAGATAGATTTAAGTTCATTCTGAAAAATATTTGTATGGATTTTTGTCCAGAGTAATATTTATCAGAGGCAACCTCTCAGATGCAAAATGTTTAATGATCTGAAGTATTTCTTCTGTTCATTTATTCTATTCTGATTATTATTTCTGATGTGAAAATCTGAACTAACCATCTTTAGAAGATCTGAATGTGGCTAACGTTTCATTTCTTGAGAGAATTCAGAACAACATGCAAGCAAACACGTGTCCCACAAAATCTGATGAGGTGGCGTGTGCACAACTGAAAAGACGTTTGAGGTGAAATTTGAATAGTAAATATCTTGGTTTTCCCCCCAAATCTGTCAGAAGCATTTATTATTTGAAATGATTTTATTCTCTTCATTTAATGCTGCTCAAACGTGCGTTGTTTCTGTCTTTTGGTGTGCCTATGTGATTAGTATAAATACATGTTGTGTATTCACTTTCACACTTTTCACTCTCAGAATTTATATGCATTTTCATCTCTTGTTCTCTCTTCACAAAAACTCAAAACCTAAGTGTTCTAAAAAGCATTCTTCAATGGCGTCTTCTTCATCAACAACTGCTCAGTTTCAATCAACAATGGCTGCTGTGACCTCAGATAATCTAGGTGCTGCTCCATATATTCCTCCACAGAGAACTCTTCTCACACCTGTTGAAAATTTAGAAGTGTTGTGTGAATCCATGGTTGAATTTGATTCACTGGCTGACAATGGGTTTGATTTTCGCTCCATTGTTAGAGCTCAAGGTTGGGTGAAATACTTTGATAGACTATTTGGACCAGTTTACCCTCTGCTTGTTAAGGAATTCTGGATTCATGCATCTGTGTATCCAAAGTTTATTCTATCATCTGTGCTGGGAAAGGAAATCATAATCACAGAGGATCTGATTAGAAGACTGATTGGTTATGAAGAAACAGATGGTGTTTCACATCTGCCAGCTGGACGTGTTGATATGGATGAAGTTTATGAGGAGGTTATGACTGCTGGACAAGCCTCTAACAGATTCAAAGATCTGAAGCCAGACTACAAGATCTGGGCCAAGATCTTCATGGGATGCATACATCACAGAAAGTCAACAAATTCCCCAGATTATGTCAACAATGAACAGATCTATTTTATGTACTGCCTGAGTCAGAGTAACAAGGTAGATCTGCCTTACATTTTGTTTATGCATCTGTGGAATCATATAAGTGATCCAGAGAATCTGTGAAAGAAAAGAACCAGAAGATCAGGAATTGGATACCTTTTGGAAGGCTGATCTCAGATCTTCTCACTGAAAATGGTTTAGTGGCTGCTCTGTATGATGCTAGTGTTACAGAAGAACTAGAGTTCATTATGGGAAAGCCTCTGAACGCTAAGAGCCTTCTGAGACTCAAGATTGTAGATGAACTTACCACTGCTCCAAAGAAGTTAAACATGTTTGATCTGAATAAAAGGATTCCAGTATCAGATTTCCCTCTATTCTTTGCTGAAGAACCTAGACACATTGTTCTGATGTATATAGAGGAATGTAAAAGGGAAGGAGTGCCTGTTCCTGCCAATGTGTCGCTACTGCGAAAATCGGCGCCGGCTGAACAGAAGAGTCGCCACCGTGCGTTATTTATCCCACGGGAGGGAAAGGAAACACTCAGAGTAAACCTCGCACAACACGGGAAAGGTATGGTCATCGCAACCAAAACCTGGATTCGGGAGTCGGTTACGCAAGGGGAAGGTATTAGCACCCCTCACGTCCTTCGTACTCGACGGGATCCACGCTTGTCTTCGGATATGGATTGTTATTCTATCTACTCTATAGGTCAAGGGTTAAAAGAAAATAAAATAAAAAATAAAAATGACTCGGCAAAGTATCGCACTTTATGCCTACGTATTCCCGTCTGGAACAGAAATCAGAGTCAACGTAGTTCGCCTACCTACGGGAAAGGAGGGGAAGGTTGCTCGCTAGGATATCGCATCCTATGCCTACGTACTTCCACACTGCATGGAAGATCAGAGCAAACGTAGTTCGGGCCACGTACGACACAAGCTTGCCTTGGTTGATTTTATTCCTTCTGAAAAAGGTTTTCTGATTAGCGGTCCCGGCGGACAGAAATGACGCTTTGATGAGTTCACATTCTTTTACGAAAGAAGTGTCTTTTATTGTGTTTGAAATCTTTATGTGTTTTTCTGTTTGTTTTGAGAAAGAAAGAGACAGAACTCTAACCTACGGTTGCGAAGGGAATCAATCTAACCTAATGTTATCATGCATGGGTTAAGACCTAGTGTCTATCATGCTCCTCTCTTGCACAGAGAGAAACAGAGATCCTAAGGGATAAGCGGAAACAGAAACAATATCAGATATATACAGTAAAGCAGTAAAATGCATGGATGCAACAGTACAAGCGAGGCAAGGGAGTCCCACTCAACCTCGAACCTAGAAAACAATAGGCAAAAGTGAACAGGATTCACTTTCAACCCAACAGGGTAAACAGCAAACAATACAGTCCAGAAAACCAACCAATACATCAGCAAATGAAATACAGCAAAAGAAACAGCATCAGCAGCTCTGAATCAACATCTGGCTTCAAGTAATCTCCAATCAGCTACAGGCTTCAACAAGCATCAATATCCATCTTTATGACCTTCAGGCAAGGGCTTTGATCATCTGTCTTCTATCTGCAATGGCTTTTCTTCATGCTCAAACCTCCAGGATGAGGGATCAGTCACAAGAGTGGATTGGGTGTTAAGCAATCAGTTGACTACCAAAGGTGGTGAACAGACTGCTTCTAACACAAAAGACATTTTCTCTCAAGAGTTCTATCTCTTAGACACTATCACCAAGCCTTCCAAAGGAGGGGGGTGAGTGTCTTAGAGAGACTCTGTATCACAGAGAAGAATGGATGCAGACAAGGCAATCCATGTTTGAGAAACAAACTGTCTAATCTTGAGCTCTGCCTAGCTCCTAAACCCTAATTTCCTCAGCATCTGCTAGCAAGAATCTCCTCTTCTACTCTGGAAGTTGATCTTCAATCTCTGGATCTCCAATGGCCTTCATCTCCTCAAGTCTTCAGCTCTCCCAAGTCCCCAGACAATCCCAATACCCAAACAAGCAAGCAATAATCCCCAGAGGGCACACCACACCAGTCAACCAGATATACAGAGCACTAATAGCAGTAGGGGAATCCTGACTTTTTCTAAGGGGATCTAATAACTACCCACAGCCCCTATAGTTCCATAACTAAACTAGTCAAACCCTAAGTCCTAAGGGAAAGAATCAAACTTCTTAAGTCATCACCTAAAAACCCTAATTTGTTCATGTTGTTCAAGCCTACATTAATCACCTAAAATTAATTTCTAAAAATGGGAACTAAATTGTTTCTACAAGTTCAATATCTAATCTAAACACCCTAAAAAGAATGAACAAAAAATATGAAAGCATTTAGTAGAACAAAAATTAATAAAATCATGCATGAAATGAAGCTACTTAAAATGACATTTATTTAGAAAATATGGAAAAAATATGAAATAAAAATAAAAATGCAATTTTATTTAATGACAATTTTCTACACATTCTAATGAAAATGATGTGAAAAGAATGAATTGAAAATGATTTTTTATGTATTTATTATGAATTAATGAAAATGCATAAAAAGAATTAAAGAATATAAAAGAAAATAATGAAATAAAGGGAGGGGGGTTTATTCAGCAAACACGCCCAGTTAATAATTGGATGGGCCAGGCAGACGGGGGTGCACGTAGCAAATCATATCAGGCCCAGAACCACTTCAGAATTATTAAAAAAACAAAAACACGCAGGGGGTGAAAATAGCATAGGATTCACGTTCAGAATGGAATTGGGCTTGGCATTGGGGGTGGGAATAGCACAGCAATCTTAGGCCCGCCCGTTTCAATTAATGAAACGGTGCGTTTGGCACCAACGCATCTCCCTCCAAAATCAGATTAAACCTCAGCCACACGATGGGCTCTGAGGTCAAAAGTCTAACACCAAACAGACGGCCATGATTTCGTCTTCTTCATTAGCTTGATGAGAACTTAGGGTTTACACCATGAAAGCACATGCACGAGCAAACTTCCTTCAATCGGTTCTCACTCTCCAGTCCATGAAACGCCACGCTATAAACACGAAAAACACTCTAAATCTCTCCCTCTATAAGCCTATGGCATTAGATTGTTTTGAAATTCAACCAATCAATAAACCCGAGCGCAACAATTTCTGGCTCCATGGAAATACTCTGCAACTCATCATCATAATTCTCCATCAAACCTAGACTAATCTCTTCCATGACTAATGGTTATCATTCTGATCTATCAAGCTAAGATTATGATGCACTCTACTACAAGTTCTTGATCCAAACAGTTTGGTGCACCTGCTATGAATTGTCTCTATTCAGCCTCAAATTCATCTAAACTAACCTCCTAACATCATAGACCATGAATATACTAGCAAAACTACCTAAATCTCCCTAGATTGAGTAAGTTAGAAAGATTTGCACCTTGAACAAGCTTTAATGGAGGCTGAGTAATCACGTGGATCCAGGCTCTTGTATGCTTCAATCTTGGTCCATTCTTGATGCACTTGATTCTGTTTGCAAAATTTGGATGAAACTTGGCTTGGATCTTGCTGTCCAATGGAAATTGTAATTTTGATGTTGATGATGGAAGTGCTCGAAAATGGATTGATCACACCTTGTTCTTGGTTGAATTCTGATCTATGATGATGAATCAGTATGATGAAGTTGATTTTGATGATGATTGGTGAAGAATTTGAGGAATTGAAGTGAAAATGCAATGAGAAAGAATGGGAGAATTTGGGAAATTCTTGGTGAAAAATGAGTCCAACCCTTGATCAATCTTCATTTCATGAATATATAGTGTTCAATGGTAACTTCTAGATCCCTCTTACACATTCCCTTGCCTTCCAACTTTGATCCATTTTGGCTATGTTTCTTAAAATGCAAGTAACCAAGGATAACTTTGAAATCTTCCACTAAACTCAAAAAAGTGCTTGAACCATTGTCTTTAGAATGTCTTTTCCATTCAAAATCATATATTGGAAGTCTCCATTTGGACTTATAAATCTCCCAAACCATTTTTCATTTTGACTTTATTCAAATTATAAGCCATTTTAGTTCAAATTTGGACCAATCATGCAACTTCATGTTATGAGCTTTTCCAACAATTTGTGACCTTCTTTCTTGACTCAAAATCACATTTTGAACAAGTTTGATGTTGTAAGTTTTTCCATTTGAGGCTTCCTTGTATGAGTTTTGGACATGAGTTAAAATGACCTGTAATTCACAAATGCCCAAAATACCCTTTGCTTGCCAAGACCATAAGTTGAGTTCTCCACATCATATGAGGGCATGCCATACCATTCTAGAAATCTAAGACAATGAGGAACAATTCTTATGTTGACCAAGAATTCATTTGAAATCTCCTTGAGGGGTAAAACTTGCTTGGAATCAAGTCACTTTCACAGACAAAATTTCAGATACCTCAGATGACCTGTAACTTGCAAGGACCATAACTTGAGTTCTATAAATCTCCTTGATGTCTTCCACCACTCAAATTAAAGGTCTTGAGATCCTCTACAAGTTTCATGTTGGCCAAGAAGCCATTTGAAGCTAGCATTTTGACTTATCTTGCTTGGAAATTTGACCTAAACTAGGGGATTTTACACAGAAACCCTAATTTAGAAACTCCTCCTCTCCTTGATTTCTCTTGAATTCTCCTTGGCATATCTCCATATCCTCCTTTATATGTCCAATGATGAACCCCACATCTCTCCACTAGACTTGAACACCCCTTAAATCAGCCAATTGACCTAAGGTTGACCTAGGGTTAACCCAGATGAAACCCTAGTTGACTGTCTTCAACTGTAGCTCTTGTGCTCATATCAATGACTTGTCTCCTTCTCCAAATGACTTTCTAAGTCTCTCATAATGTCTAGATACTCTCCATGCCTTCAACTTACAGCTCACAACCCTCTTGTTGACCCTCAGATACCCTCAGCTAGGAGATGGACTCAAGGCTTGATCTGCTGAGCTCCTTGCTTTCAAATTCTTTCCTGATGACTTGAATGAGATTGAATTGGGATAATAACCTCTTGATAGGCCTCTAGAGATGAGAATAATGATTGGTCCCCTGTTGAATGACTTGCTATGCTTATGCTATGCAGATGGTTAGTCTATGTACATGACTCTATATGCAAATGCTAATGATATTGAAACATAAACCCAAGGAATAAGGTTGGGCAAATTTTAGGGTGCAACAGCTGCCCCTATTCAAGCGACTTGGACCCGATTGGGTGAAGAGCCCGGAGCCTTCAGACATTCGCGGTACGAGACGGTTGAATACTAGTGAAACCAGAAATTTGCCAACCGCAGAAATAAATTGCGCTCCTGCTTGAGGAACGACATTCATCAGCTGAATCTGACTGTTACAGTAACCCACTGATCTCGTGCGACTGTGTTGGGGATTGTCTTCATCGTTCTGAAGAGGATTCTGTCATAACAGATTGCTTGCTTGTCCACGTTAGGACTCTGTCCGTCATCAATACGAAGAAATCTCAACTAAAACCTGTCCACGTTAGGACTCCACTTGCTGTTAACCCAGAAAAATCTCGGCAACTCCGCTGGGGATAATTCGTCTGCATTTCCATAAACTGAATCGTCCACGTTAGGAATAACACTCTTCCACGCTAGGCGTAACACCTGTCCACGTTAGGAATAACATCGTCCACGTTAGGAATCATTTCTTCTGTATCTGTCCACGTCAGGACTAACCCTTTCATCTTTCCTCGTCAGGAAGCAATCTTCTTTCCGCGTAAGGAGAACTATACCATTCTGTCCATGTAAGGACTCCGATACCACTTGACATGTCCGCGTCAGGACTCCAATCTTTTCACGTAAGGAATTCAACTTTGGTTCTAAACCTGTCCACGTCAGGACTCACCTTTCCACGTAAGGAGTACATCATTCTTCCACGTCAGGAATCAACTTTTCTCGAATCTGTCCACGGAAGGGACCCAATTTTTCCACGTAAGGAGTAAATCTTCTTCTTCCACATTAGGAATAACTTCTTTGATCTGTCCGCGTCAGGACTAAATTCTTCCACGTCAGGAATAATCCATTTCTTTCCCCGTCACGAATCAATCTTGATATGTCCGCGTGAGGACTCAATCCTTCCACGTAAGGAATAAACTCGTCTTTCCACGTAAGGAAACCATCTTCTTCCACGTAAGGGATGCTCTTGATATGTCCACGTAAGGACTCTGATCTTTCCACGTAAGGAATACCAACTTCTTTCCGATTTGTCCGCGTCAGGACTACATTTTTCCACGTAAGGAATGCCATCTTAATCTGTCCGCGTAAGGACTCCGCTCTTTCCGCGTTAGGAATCACCTCTTTTGATATGTCCGCGTAAGGACTACATCGTCCACGTTAGGACCCACTTCTCCACATTAGGAATAATAATTTCTTTGATTTGTCCACGTCAGGACACTGATATAGTCTTGATTTGTCCACGTTAGGACTCAGGCGTCTTCGACCCGCTGAGGAAACAAGACTTGTCCACGTAAGGACTCACACGCTGGTCTGATCTGTCCACGTCAGGACACCAACACAAAGAGTAATCACTTTTGTCAACGTCATGACCTCGCATTCCACTAATTTCGAGAACGTGAATCTGCCCACGATAGGACTAACACAACTCACCAATCCAGGGAAATAAACCTGTCCACGTTAGGACGCCCACTTCTGAAGAAATCCCGTCAATATAGGAATAAATTGTCTACGTCAGGACTTAGTTCTCCAATGATCCTCCCCCACAAACTTCTTAGCACTGACGTGACAGCGACTTTGAGACGGACTCCACTGGGGATATCTGGAACCCAAACTACCGGATGCCTGTTCTGATAACCATCGGTGGCCTCTGAAATTCTGATTCATGGAACCCTTGATGACAACTGATTCTGCCTGGGAACAAAGAGAAACTTATCCTGATAACTCTGTGGGGAAAACAGCCGAAACTAACATTATCATTGGATGTCTCATGCCGAGATCTTGAATGTTTGGTGATTCATTTGAGCAAGAGTTCTCTCTACCTGAACTGCTAGAATACAGGAACTGCTTCAGCAAAATAAATGCTGGAAGGATAATGCCGACTCCGCCGGGGGTAGCCAGATGCTACAGAATTATTCCAGCAAAATAAATGCTGGAAGTCGACCCTGCTGGGAAATTAGGAACTCAAACCAAACGCCTTGTTGAGGTAACCCCCTGCTGGGGAATAGCAGATGTGCATAGTATGATCAGACTTTCTGCTGGAACGTGAACGGATATTACACCGCATCCTTGACAAAATAAATGATAGGAACCACCATCAATTCTGCTTGGGAGAGTCATAATCTTCGAGTTCCATTGGGAGGAATGAAAACACTTGCAAAGAGAATTCCGCTGGGGATGGGATGATTATCTTGGGGAAAATTAACTGACTCCACTGGGAGAGAGTGCCTGACCCTGCGGGGAAAGATGAATCTGTCTGAACACAGCCTTACGATCTTGGAATCGTCAAACTCTGCTGAGGACGAATAACTTTTCTGGAGCACGTCCTTTTGGGCAAGCTACGGCTAGCTGGGGAATTCTATCCTTCTTCAGGAAGAACATGCGTGACCTGCGTGGGGATCAAGTCTTTCGTTATCGCGATCTTTTGATCATCTTCCTCGTATGGTTATGAAACCTGCAACAACACAAACAAGACAAGACAAGCCTATGCAATCAAATCAATTCAGGTTAGTGACGTTACACTCAGTTAATTCAAAGCTTTAACAGTTGTTGGCAAGGGCCAGTGATGTTATACTCATGCTAGCTTCACTAAACTTAGGCGTTTTATCATGCACAAAACAGTAAAGAACAGCATCAAGTACTGAATAACATATTTTATTGATCGGGCCCCTGAATGGGCGGAGTTTTTTTGTACACGGGATGTAACTCCTGAAAAGAGGAAGCTACGCAAAGCAAATACATAAGTATGCACAAGAAGCATGAATATTTTGACAAATTAAATTTTGTACACATGTCGGCAACGGGATGCAGATGAACACCACGAACTGATCCTCCCATGACTCGTCCGACTCTAATGCTTTCCCGGTATCCTCACTTATGAAGAGATTGTATCCGATAACTGGCTCCTCAAATATATTCTCCCGCATTGATGCTCATTGAATTCGGACCGCAGTCATTTGCTTTTCAAATCCCTAACTTTTGCGTGAACCGCCCTTTACGGGTTTTCAGTTCACCGGGATACCCTTTTTTGCCGAAGCCGCCCAGTGTAGGTTTTCAACTTCGCGGGTGTACATTTTTTTCAATTTTATCCCTAACTTTTGCCCGAACCTTTCATTCTGTTTTTGGTTCGCCAGGATGCCCCCTTTTTGCCTGGACTCTCTTTTTCTGTCCAGCGGGTCTATTTTAAGCAAAGTATTTTTTAACTGCGTCCGAATTCACAGGTGACGCAAAGTCTTCTCCGTCCATGGTGGACAACAACAACGCTCCTCCTGAAAAGACCTTACTGACAACGTATGGCCCTTCGTAGTTGGGGGTCCACTTGCCCCTGTGATCTGCTTGCGGCGGGAGAATCCTTTTCAGCACAAGGTCGCCCGTCTGAAAGCTTCGCGGAAGTATCTTCTTGTCGTACGCTTTCTTCATTCGTCTCTGGTACAAACGACCGTATGCTAGAGAAGCTAGCCTCTTCTCATCCATCAAACTCAGTTGGTTCAATCTATTCGTTACCCATTCTGCCTCGTCCAGCTGAACGTCTCGCAATACCCTCAGAGAAGGGATCTCAACTTCCAATGGTAATACCGCTTCCATTCCGTATACCAACGAGAATGGAGTTGCCCCGGTTGATGTGCGTACCGTCGTACGATAACCGTGCAAAGCAAAAGGTAGCATCTCGTGCCAATCCTTATAGGTCACCACCATTTTCTGAACAATTTTCTTGATATTCTTATTGGCCGCTTCGACAGCGCCATTCATCTTGGGTCGGTAAGGGGAGGAGTTGTGATGTTCGATCTTGAAATTCTGACAGAGATCCTTCATCATTTTGTTGTTTAGGTTTGAACCATTATCCGTGATTATCCGCTCGGGAATCCCATATCGGCAAATAATATCTCTCTTGATGAACCTGGCCACCACTTGTTTCGTTACATTTGTGTAAGACGCCGCTTCCACCCACTTGGTGAAATAATCGATTGCTACTAGGATGAACCGATTCCCGTTAGAAGCCGTCGGCTCGATCTTCCCAATCATATCGATTCCCCACATCGAGAATGGCCATGGAGATGACATCACATTCAGAGGACTTGGAGGCACGTGTATTTTGTCAGCATAGATTTGGCACTTGTGGCACTTCCTCGCGAACTTGAAACAATCAGTTTCCATCGTCAGCCAAAAGTAACCTGCCCTCAGCAGCTTTCTCGTCATAGCATGCCCACCAGCATGCGTACCAAAGGTACCTTCGTGAATTTCCTCCATGAGAAGCTTTGCCTCTTTCTCGTCTACACAACGCAACAACACCAAATCGTGGTTCCTTCTGTATAAGACGCCATCCGGGTTCAAATAGAAATTACCCGCTAATCTCCTGAGAGTCTTCTGATCTTGACTGGATGCGCCAGCCGGATACTCTTTATTCTTCAGGAAATTAAGGATATCAAAATACCACGGTTTGTCATCAGACGCTTCATCAATAGTAAATACATAAGCTGGCCTGTCCAACCGAGAGATAGTGATTTGGGGAGCTTCGTTCCAGAAGTTGACCTTGTACATGGAAGACAAAGTGGCAAGGGCGTCAGCCATTTGATTTTCTGCCCGCGGTACGTGATGCAATTCAACCTTGTCGAAGAAAGGCAACAATCTCCTTGCATAATTCATGTAATGTATCAAATTGGGCTGACGTGTTTCCCATTCCCCTTTGATCTGATTCACTACCAGAGCTGAGTCTCCGTATACGTCTAGATGTTTGATTCGCAAATCAATGGCTTCTTCAAGCCCCATTATACAAGCTTCGTATTCGGCCTCATTGTTGGTAACGGCAAAGGTCAATCGGACAGTAAACGGGATGTGCGACCCGTGTGGCGTGGTGATGATTGCCCCTATTCCGCTACCGTAAGCATTCACAGCTCCGTCAAATATCATCTTCCATTTGGAACCCAACTCTGGTCCCTCGTCTGGCAACGGCTCTTCGCAATCCTTCATCTTTAAGTACATGATATCCTCGTCAGGAAAATCAAATCTCATCGATTGGTACTCTTCAATAGGCTGCTCTGCCAGATACTCAGACAGCACACTCCCCTTTATAGCCTTTTGCGAGACATATTGGATATCATATTCAGTCAAGACCATCTGCCAACGGGCAATTCTACCTGACAACGCCTGCTTTTCGAATACATATTTGATAGGATCCATCTTCGAGATGAGCATGGTTGTATGATTCAGCATGTACTGCCTCAAACGCTTGGCGGCCCAGGCTAGCGCGCAACAAGTTTTCTCCAGCATTGAGTATCAAGATTCACAGTCTGTAAATTTCTTACTCAAATAGTAGATCGCATGCTCTTTTCTCCCCGTCTCGTCGTGTTGACCGAGAACACAACCCATGCTTCCCTCAAGAACCGTCAAATACATTATCAAGGGTCTCCCTGCCACTGGGGGTATCAAAATAGGAGGTTCCTGCAGATACTTCTTTATTTTATCGAACGCCTTTTGACAATATTCGTTCCACGTCACAGTTTGATCTTTCTTCAACAGCCTGAATAATGGTTCACACGTGGCCGTTAGGTGAGATATGAACTGGGCAATGTAGTTCAACCTCCCTAAAAACCCGCGCACCTCTTTCTCTGTTTTAGGCGTCGGCATTTCTTGGATCGCTTTTATTTTAGCAGGATCGACCTCTATTCCTCTTTCGCTTACGATAAACCCCAGCAGTTTACCCGATCTCACCCCGAAGGTGCATTTATTAGGGTTCAGCCTCAGCCTGAACTTCCTAAGTCTTTTAAACAACTTCAACAGATTCACCAGATGCTCTTCCTCCGTCTGGGATTTGGCAATCATATCGTCAACATAAACTTCGATCTCTTTATGCATCATGTCATGAAAGAGAGTCGTCATCGCACGCTGATATGTTGCCCCAGCATTTTTCAAACCAAAGGGCATCACTTTGTAGCAAAATGTTCCCCAAGGCGTTATGAAAGTAGTCTTCTCCATATCCTCTGGCGCCATTTTAATTTGATTATAGCCTGTAAAGCCATCCATGAAGGAGAATACGGAGTATTGAGCGGTATTATCAACTAACACGTCAATGTGAGGAAGTGGAAAATCGTCTTTTGGGCTTGCTTTATTCAAATCTCTATAATCCACGCACATTCGAACCTTGCCATCTTTCTTTGGCACTGGTACGATGTTGGCAACCCATGAAGGATACTTCGTCACAGCCAGGAAACCAGCGTCCCACTGTTTCTGAACCTCCTCTTTGATCTTCATTGCCATATCTGGTCGCGTTCTGCGAAGTTTTTGTTTGACCGGCGGGCAATCTTCTTTCAGTGGCAGGCGATGCACAACCATATCTGTATCGAGCCCTGGCATATCTTCATATGACCAAGCGAATACATCATTATACTCTCGGAGCATTTCAACCAGTTTTCGCTTGATATCACCCTGCAGTGCGGTTCCGATACGAATATTCTTCTCAACCCCTTCCGACCCCAAGTTGATAATTTCGATGACCTCGTCGTGAGGCAGAATGGCCCTTTCCTCTTGCTTCACTAACCAAGACAGTTCTTCAGGAACGTCGCTATCTTCGACAACCTCTTCTTCAGCCTGAAACACTGGGTGCTCAAAGTCGGGACGAGTCATAGGTGGTTCAAGGATGTCATCTGAAAATGTTATCCTGCAAAAGGAATGGTTAAGTGCTTCAAAATGCGTATAAAGCGAATAACCACGTTGCCATTTTATTGAAAAATACAAAATAAGAAAGACAGGGATTACAGTATTTGCACATGAAAAAACGCCATTTATTCAATGATTAACACGCAATGTTTATAACAACACAGCCCTAAGCAAATCCTGATGCCCCGGGCAAGACATCAGATTATTCAACAATTAATAAAGCAAAGCATTACTGTTTAAAAGTCACAGGAACAAGCTCCTGAATAGACCAGTTACACAGTCCTTGTCCTGGCGTGCTTGGCTGAATCCAGGCATCCATATCACAGTCGCTGTCTCCTTCATCAGACTCTGAAGCAGCATTGACAGTTTCATGACATACTCCACTGGCAGAGATGGTAATTGGCTTTCTGAAACGGGGGGCCCCCACGGAAGGAGTTGATGACGACGGTTGGTACCCCAGCCCGAACCGGTCCATCTTCACAGGAATGTCCAGCACTTTGCCCCAGCCTTTGGCTTCTCCTGCTTCTACTAGAGCTTGAGCTTCTTTATACGATGAGACGGCTATCTCCGGCACTTTGCTCGGCCCGGGACCTTTGTCCTTGATGCGCAAACCTTCGAATGCCTGGCATGGTGTCTCATGGATCTCTCCGTCGACTTCCACATATTTAAACGAAGATAGATGGCTGACCAGGATGTCTTCTTCTCCGCACACGGTAACTACGCTGTCTCCGACCATATATTTTAACTTCTAATGCAGGGTAGACGTAACGGCCCCTGCCCCATGAATCTAGGGTCTTCCAAGCAAGCAGCTGTACGCAGGCTGTATATCCATGATATAAAACTCAGTTGCAAACACTTCCGGCCCCACTTGCAGAGGCAAGGTAATTGATCCGAAGACTGTTCTCCGCGTGCCGTCAAACGCTCTGACTACCAAATCACTGGGTGTACACAAAATTCCTCGAACATCCAGCTTCATCATCGCCTTCTTGGGCAGCACATTCAAAGATGATCCGGTGTCAACCAATACGTGCGACATTACTGATCCTCTACACTCAACAGATACGTGTAATGCCATATTATGATCTCTCCCTTTCGGAGTCAAGTCGAAATCGGTAAAGCCCAAGCTGTGGCCTGCATTCACATGTGCCAATACTCCTTCTAGCTGATTTACGGAGACATCCTGGGGTACAAAAGAAGTGTCCAGGACTTTCAGCAAAGCGTTTATGTGAGCTTCCGAACACAACAGCAATGATAGGATAGATATTTTGGACGGTGTTTGCTGCAGATGCTCCACAATCTTATAATCACTTTTCCGAATCAAGCGCATGAACTCTTCCACATCCTTCGATGCTGCTTCTTTTTCACTTGCTTGTACCGGAACATTTTCAACCACTTTCCCTTTTCCTTTCGCTAGCCTTTCAGCCTCCACTTCAGGAGATATAAAGATCCTGCCGCTCCTCGTCATGCCTCCTGAACCAACAACATTATCCACAATCTCCACTGGCTGCTTGTTGATATCAATTTTTATCCCGTCACAATACACCTCTAACCCATATGACCATGGGACTGCTTTCGTGTTCTCGTACGGGATTGGCCCGGCTTTAGTTATGGTGATCGGTGGGCGCTGAGCTGGTGCTGCAATAGTGATCGTCTTCCGAGGAATCGTTACCGTGGCCACATCACTCTGATTATCCACTACTGCCCCTGCAGGTTCATCAGTTGCCGCTCGATCAAACTGCAATATACCTTCATCAATTAACGCCTGAATGCCTTTCTTCAAATCCTCACACCCCCCAGCTAGGGTCCAACAGTCTAAGCAATACTCGTTACATCCCGGGTAAACACCTCCTTGTAACAGTCGGCTCTTTATCTCGCTCAGCGGCGTCTTCAAATCTTCCACATTCATAATCAGATTCAACCCTTCCTCGGTCAGAATGGCGTTTGCCCCATGATTAGGCATGGGTTTCTGGACTATATTCGGACCTGCCGTTCCGAAATTGATAGTCTTGTTGTCTAAAAGATCCTGCACAACGTGCTTAAAAGCATGGCAACCTTCTATATCGTGGCCCGGAGCCCCAGAATGAAACTCGCAGTGCCTGCTTGCATCATACCCAAACGGGGGAGCTCCCGTTATTGGTGCCAGAGTTCTTTTCTCTACCAGATTCAATCCCAACAATGTCTGCAATAAATCAGCATAGGTTGAGGGAGGCTTCTCAAACACTCTTCTCGGTTTACCGCCCTGGAATCTTCGTTGAGCCTGCTGTGCCCCCTGCTGAGGCAGCTGCTGCTGTGGCATTGGTTGCTGCTGAACCGGTTGTTGTTGCTGGAGCGGTTGTTGTTGATATGGGATAGTAACACTCGACACCTGCTGCGGCTGACGATACTGACCTCGTCCCCTGCCTCGGCCTCGGCCTCGGCCTCCAAATACCGCGCTTGCCTCGCCCTGCCGGCGCCCACCATAAGCTTTCCTATTACTGCCAGATGCAGTTGATTCCTCGACTTGGAACTTCCCTTGCTTAATATTACACTCAATCTTTTCCCCCATCAGAATCAGGTCTGAAAAACTGGCCAGAGACGTATGAAACAGCATATCATGAAACAGCCCTGTGAATGTGCCGACAAACATATCATTCATTTCCTTATCTTCTACAGGAGGACGGACCCTGGCAGCCATATCGCGCCACCTTTGCGCATACTCTTTAAAACTCTCCCCCTTCTTCTGCGAAAGCCCGGCCAACTGGACCCGATTGGGTGCCAGGTCGCTGTTATATTTGTAGTGGGCCACGAACGCCTCCGCCAATTGCTTCCATGTCTTGATATCAGTTGGCTCCAACCCCATGTACCACTCTAGGGAAGGACCCGATAGACTATCCTGAAAGAAATGCATTAGCATTCTTTCATCAGTGGAGTATGCAGACATCTTTCTGTAATAAGCTCGTACATGCACTTTCGGACATGTGTCTCCCTTATACTTATCGAACGCAGGAGCTTTGAATTTAATTGGCACCCTCAAGCCAGGTACCAAGCCCATTGTTGCCATGTCCAATCCCACAGCACTTTGATTTAAGACTCCCTTCATCTGCTCTTCCAGCATTCTAATCTTTTGGGCATCATCCATCGGCCCTTCAAAACCTCCTCCGGAGAAGGCGTCTTCCTGCTGATCTTCTTGCCACATACCATTTCCAGCTCCGTACCCATCATATCCATTATTACGTCCAGCTCTGATCTGATTCATCCCCGGGCCTCGGCCTCTGTTGCCGTACCCTTGAACACCTCCAGCGGGACCAAAAGCCATAAATCCAGTACCATTTCCGTTTCCAAAGCCTCCGTAACCCTGATTGACCATACCATAACCATCTTGCCCAAAGCCTTGAGCATTAAAGCCATACTTGCCAGTGTTATCGAATCCCTGATCGTTGAATCCGAACCCAGTATTGACAAAGCCGTTGCCTCCTAGATTATCTCCCAAATTGACATCACCCAGCCCAACATTATGGACAGCAGTATCATTTCCAACTCCGACGTTACCATTCACAGCAGCGGTAGCGTTGTTGACATTAGCAGCAGGCATATTGATTACGAGCGGAGCCACTGGCGTGGGAGTGCCGTCTCCATGAGCAGTATCAACCCGGACAGACTGATGATCTTCATTACCATGACCAGCGTTGCGAGCCAACAGAGGCTGGACCATGGCCTGCAAATTCTCCTGCCCTTTTGCTATAGCTTCCATGGTCTGCATGAAGAGGGCGAGCTTCTCGCGCACATCTTGCATCTCGTTCTGCATTTGGTCCATGATCTTTCGACAATTGGAGCGTGTAGAATAGCGGTGCGGATGTTGATCTGGAATCCTGTTAAGTACCTGATGCAAAGCAGGAAATAAGACACCATTCAAAGATTACCTGTAATGCAATATGAATAAGAATGCAATGCAATGTGTCTGTGCATTAGGGAAGTTCATTCCCCCAGTTCTAGTGCGAAGGTGCCGGTGCAGTGACAGTGTTGACAATAGGAATATCGGAGCTGAATCATAGAAAGCCTCATATATTGCAGAGAGAATCAATAAGCCCAGGGTACAATATCGCTGAGAGTACAATGAAGGCATGGCCTCAACCAACAATCCTGGTGATGGTCAGCACTATGCAAATAAAGCATACAAGTTACTACATGAAATGATCAAATCCTCCCAAAAGTCTGGTACTCCTCTATCAACTTCTTGGTCTCCGGATGGCTTGGTCGATCAAGCAGCCCTTCAACAAGCTGGTTTCTCCTCTTAAGGACACGACGTACGTCTTCAGCAGTTTCTTCCCATGTTGCTTCTCCGAAGCAATCTTCTAGCTTCCGCTTCTGAGACACTGCTTCATCTCTGGATTTGATTGCCTTGTTCAGTGCATGCTGGACACTATACCGGGTCATCACTTCTTCCTCACACTTCTTGATGCTAGACTTCAACTTCTCTTCGAGGTCGGAAATCTGCTGCTTCAGCTTATCTTCCCTCTTCTTGTTGTTAGTGAGTGTAGCATTCCAAGTCTTATTGCAAGAAGATATCTCTCGGTGTGCTGCGTCGAGCGCTTTCTTTTTGGCTTCCAGCATGTCATGGGAGCTTCTGAACTCTTGCCCCAGACGTTCACGCTTTTTCTTTTCCTCAGTCAACTCAGCTCCTAACCTGTTTACCAGCTCGATCTGCTGTTGGAAAGCATATACGGCCTTGTTCTTCTCGCTGCGCACTTGAGCTAGCTCTTGCTCTAACCCTTCGTTGACCTTCATCAAGGCTTCTTTTTCTCTCACAACTTGCTCGTAGGCTTCCCGAGAAACAGTGGTTGGCTCCGCTACCGGAATAGGAACAAGGATTGGTACATCTGGGAATGGCATCCGCAACTGGCTTGCTCTCTCCTGGACCCAAACTCTGTAAGGTGCATAGGCCTGGCAATCGTTCTTACCTAACAGTGGTTTCCCTTTGCGGTTAATACGCGTCCAGGCATGTTGCAACTTGGCTAATAACTCCCCCTTCACGTCTCCGGTGAAGTACAGAGATTCCTGTACTTCTTCCTCCTGAGGTGGATTCTTCAGCGCATATCCGAACTGACGAATGAATAGAGAAGGGTTGTAATTGATACACCCTTTTCTTCCTATCAACGGCACATTAGGGTACCCAGAACAGCGGAATATGAGCTCGGATCCCAACAAATCTCTATCAAACCACTCCATATCTTCCGACGATAGCCTCATCAGGCGCTCTGGCCAACCAACTGGAACTGTGGTCTCTGCAGCAGATCTTCTCTTAGGAAGGTGACTCTCAAACCACATACTCAACAAGGGTACACACAGATGAACATTCTTTCCTCTTCCCTTCTCATTCTTGTAATGCAGTGAATGGTAGAGATCTCCGAGTAAGGTAGGTACAGGATTACCAGCAGCAAACAAGTAGAAAGCATCAAAGTCCACAAAGTCCGGTATATTGGGAAACAAAACTATGCCATAAATGCACAAAGCCAACACAGCATTGAAAGCAACCCAGCACCCGCTCTTGGCGTACTCCTGGGCTTTACCAACTAAGAACTGAAATGAGAAGCCTGGAACTCCACGGGAAACAGTAGTCACAAGTTCAGAAGCATCAATATGCAAGGCTTTTGCCAAGTCCTCCGGCTTGGGCTTGGCGCCAGAATGGATGAAGGGAACTTGGTTCTGCACGGGCAGCTCAACATACTCAGCGTATTCCTCCAAGGTTGGTCCCATAATAAAGTCAGAGAACGTAAAGCATCTCAAAGCAGGGTCGTAGAATTGCATCAGAGCATACAGCCCATCTAACTCTACCTCTGTAGGTTTGCACACTAATCTCAGTAGTCTACCATAGCTCATCCGGAAACTCCTACGAACACCCTCATCAGCAAGAGAGATCAACCCAAGTAGAGGAACAATATCAGGCGTAGGCAATTTGTAAGCAACCGTTCTCCTTAAGCTAGTCATGATCAAAACTCAGAAGTCTGGGCACTAGAACTAGGGAAATGCAAATGCACCTGCAGCACAGACACACATTAGTGAAATGCAAATGGTAATGGATATGCAGGCAATGCAATGCAAGTAACATGCAACAGGGACCACAGCTGTAGCTGAAAGCCTGAACCCAATCAAGAAAGGTCTCAGATAGACCATTCAGAAGTCATCAACCCTGGTCTCAGATAGACCTAAAATAACACTCCAACACTGGTCTCTGACAGACCTCAAACCATAACTCCAACTGATCTCTGATAGACCTCAAATCACATCTCTAATTGGTCTCTGACAGACCTCAGAACACATCTCCAAACGGTCTCTGACAGACCTCAGAACACATCTCCAAATGGTCTCTGACAGACCTCATAACACATCTCCAAATGGTCTCTGACAGACCTCATAACTCTCCATAAATACCCAGGATCTCTGATCGAGAACAAACCGGTATCTGAAGGTCTGGTTACCGGCATAACCCCAAATCCCCTCACAGGTGGGTGGCCCTATAACTGACAAAGGTACGACATCCTATGCGGTCGTCGGCGTCACAGACTTTCAGGGTTGATGATACGATTCCCAGAAGGAGTGGCATCATCAAATCCTGAAGAGGCCTCACTTAGCCAACTTCCAAATGATCGGTTCCCAGAGTCGACAATCCAACTAACCAGCAACCCACGCCAACCAAAGGAAGGGGTAGGAGGCCAACCAGAGGAACCTCGTCTGAGTGTAGATTTCATGGGACACCAAAGCAAGCAAAGCAAGCGGGCGCCCACTAATTTCTACTCTAATTCTAGGTGCACTCAAGCCCAGGTCCGGCTTATCTCTCAATATCAGAACACCCGTCACACCCCGATACAACACTAATAAACAATATATAAAGCTGAAAATACAAGGTTAGAAATATAAAAATAACTCCATACAAAATCCTCGACGGGAAAACAAGCGTTAGGATTGACTCTCTTAAGGGACGTTGGATCCCAAATGCATAAGAACTATCGCAGTCCTTAGCAGCCAGGGGACGTTGGATCCCCAGCAGAGTCGCCAGCTGTCGCTACTGCGAAAATCGGCGCCGGCTGAACAGAAGAGTCGCCACCGTGCGTTATTTATCCCACGGGAGGGAAAGGAAACGCTCAGAGTAAACCTCGCACAACACGGGAAAGGTATGGTCATCGCAACCAAAACCTGGATTCGGGAGTCGGTTACGCAAGGGGAAGGTATTAGCACCCCTCACGTCCGTCGTACTCGACGGGATCCACGCTTGTCTTCGGATATGGATTGTTATTCTATCTACTCTACAGGTCAAGGGTTAAAAGAAAATAAAATAAAAAATAAAAATGACTCGGCAAAGTATCGCACTTTATGCCTACGTATTCCCGTCTGGAACGAGAAATCAGAGTCAACGTAGTTCGCCTACCTACGGGAAAGGAGGGGAAGGTTGCTCGCTAGGATATCGCATCCTATGCCTACGTACTTCCACACTGCATGGAAGATCAGAGCAAACGTAGTTCGGGCCACATACGACACAAGCTTGCCTTGGTTGATTTTATTCCTTCTGAAAAAGGTTTTCTGATTAGCGGTCCCGGCGGACAGAAATGACGCTTTGATGAGTTCACATTCTTTTACGAAAGAAGTGTCTTTTATTGTGTTTGAAATCTTTATGTGTTTTTCTGTTTGTTTTGAGAAAGAAAGAGACAGAACTCTAACCTACGGTTGCGAAGGGAATCAATCTAACCTAATGTTATCATGCATGGGTTAAGACCTAGTGTCTATCATGCTCCTCTCTTGCACAGAGAGAAACAGAGATCCTAAGGGATAAGCGGAAACAGAAACAATATCAGATATATACAGTAAAGCAGTAAAATGCATGGATGCAACAGTACAAGCGAGGCAAGGGAGTCCCACTCAACCTCGAACCTAGAAAACAATAGGCAAAAGTGAACAGGATTCACTTTCAACCCAACAGGGTAAACAGCAAACAATACAGTCCAGAAAACCAACCAATACATCAGCAAATGAAATACAGCAAAAGAAACAGCATCAGCAGCTCTGAATCAACATCTGGCTTCAAGTAATCTCCAATCAGCTACAGGCTTCAACAAGCATCAATATCCATCTTTATGACCTTCAGGCAAGGGCTTTGATCATCTGTCTTCTATCTGCAATGGCTTTTCTTCATGCTTAAACCTCCAGGATGAGGGATCAGTCACAAGAGTGGATTGGGTGTTAAGCAATCAGTTGACTACCAAAGGTGGTGAACAGACTGCTTCTAACACAAAAGACATTTTCTCTCAATAGTTCTATCTCTTAGACACTATCACCAAGCCTTCCAAAGGAGGGGGGTGAGTGTCTTAGAGAGACTCTGTATCACAGAGAAGAATGGATGCAGACAAGGCAATCCATGTTTGAGAAACAAACTGTCTAATCTTGAGCTCTGCCTAGCTCCTAAACCCTAATTTCCTCAGCATCTGCTAGCAAGAATCTCCTCTTCTACTCTGGAAGTTGATCTTCAATCTCTGGATCTCCAATGGCCTTCATCTCCTCAAGTCTTCAGCTCTCCCAAGTCCCCAGACAATCCCAATACCCAAACAAGCAAGCAATAATCCCCAGAGGGCACACCACACCAGTCAACCAGATATACAGAGCACTAATAGCAGTAGGGGAATCCTGACTTTTGCTAAGGGGATCTAATAACTACCCACAGCCCCTATAGTCCCATAACTAAACTAGTCAAACCCTAAGTCCTAAGGGAAAGAATCAAACTTCTTAAGTCATCACCTAAAAACCCTAATTTGTTCATGTTGTTCAAGCCTACATTAATCACCTAAAATTAATTTCTAAAAATGGGAACTAAATTGTTTCTACAAGTTCAATATCTAATCTAAACACCCTAAAAAGAATGAACAAAAAATATGAAAGCATTTAGTAGAACAAAAATTAATAAAATCATGCATGAAATGAAGCTACTTAAAATGACATTTATTTAGAAAATATGGAAAAAATATGAAATAAAAATAAAAATGCAATTTTATTTAATGACAATTTTCTACACATTCTAATGAAAATGATGTGAAAAGAATGAATTGAAAATGATTTTTTATGTATTTATTATGAATTAATGAAAATGCATAAAAAGAATTAAAGAATATAAAAGAAAATAATGAAATAAAGGGAGGGGGTTTATTCAGCAAACACGCCCAGTTAATAATTGGATGGGCCAGGCAGACGGGGGTGCACGTAGCAAATCATATCAGGCCCAGAACCACTTCAGAATTATTAAAAAAACAAAAACACGCAGGGGGTGAAAATAGCATAGGATTCACGTTCAGAATGGAATTGGGCTTGGCATTGGGGGTGGGAATAGCACAGCAATCTTAGGCCCGCCCGTTTCAATTAATGAAACGGTGCGTTTGGCACCAACGCATCTCCCTCCAAAATCAGATTAAACCTCAGCCACACGATGGGCTCTGAGGTCAAAAGTCTAACACCAAACAGACGGCCATGATTTCGTCTTCTTCATTAGCTTGATGAGAACTTAGGGTTTACACCATGAAAGCACATGCACGAGCAAACTTCCTTCAATCGGTTCTCACTCTCCAGTCCATGAAACGCCACGCTATAAACACGAAAAACACTCTAAATCTCTCCCTCTATAAGCCTATGGCATTAGATTGTTTTGAAATTCAACCAATCAATAAACCCGAGCGCAACAATTTCTGGCTCCATGGAAATACTCTGCAACTCATCATCATAATTCTCCATCAAACCTAGACTAATCTCTTCCATGACTAATGGTTATCATTCTGATCTATCAAGCTAAGATTATGATGCACTCTACTACAAGTTCTTGATCCAAACAGTTTGGTGCACCTGCTATGAATTGTCTCTATTCAGCCTCAAATTCATCTAAACTAACCTCCTAACATCATAGACCATGAATATACTAGCAAAACTACCTAAATCTCCCTAGATTGAGTAAGTTAGAAAGATTTGCACCTTGAACAAGCTTTAATGGAGGCTGAGTAATCACGTGGATCCAGGCTCTTGTATGCTTCAATCTTGGTCCATTCTTGATGCACTTGATTCTGTTTGCAAAATTTGGATGAAACTTGGCTTGGATCTTGCTGTCCAATGGAAATTGTAATTTTGATGTTGATGATGGAAGTGCTCGAAAATGGATTGATCACACCTTGTTCTTGGTTGAATTCTGATCTATGATGATGAATCAGTATGATGAAGTTGATTTTGATGATGATTGGTGAAGAATTTGAGGAATTGAAGTGAAAATGCAATGAGAAAGAATGGGAGAATTTGGGAAATTCTTGGTGAAAAATGAGTCCAACCCTTGATCAATCTTCATTTCATGAATATATAGTGTTCAATGGTAACTTCTAGATCCCTCTTACACATTCCCTTGCCTTCCAACTTTGATCCATTTTGGCTATGTTTCTTAAAATGCAAGTAACCAAGGATAACTTTGAAATCTTCCACTAAACTCAAAAAAGTGCTTGAACCATTGTCTTTAGAATGTCTTTTCCATTCAAAATCATATATTGGAAGTCTCCATTTGGACTTATAAATCTCCCAAACCATTTTTCATTTTGACTTTATTCAAATTATAAGCCATTTTAGTTCAAATTTGGACCAATCATGCAACTTCATGTTATGAGCTTTTCCAACAATTTGTGACCTTCTTTCTTGACTCAAAATCACATTTTGAACAAGTTTGATGTTGTAAGTTTTTCCATTTGAGGCCTCCTTGTATGAGTTTTGGACATGAGTTAAAATGACCTGTAATTCACAAATGCCCAAAATACCCTTTGCTTGCCAAGACCATAAGTTGAGTTCTCCACATCATATGAGGGCATGCCATACCATTCTAGAAAGCTAATACAATGAGGAACAATTCTTATGTTGACCAAGAATTCATTTGAAATCTCCTTGAGGGGTAAAACTTGCTTGGAAGTCAAGTCACTTTCACAGACAAAATTTCAGATACCTCAGATGACCTGTAACTTGCAAGGACCATAACTTGAGTTCTATAAATCTCCTTGATGTCTTCCACCACTCAAATTAAAGGTCTTGAGATCCTCTACAAGTTTCATGTTGGCCAAGAAGCCATTTGAAGCTAGCATTTTGACTTATCTTGCTTGGAAATTTGACCTAAACTAGGGGATTTTACACAGAAACCCTAATTTAGAAACTCCTCCTCTCCTTGATTTCTCTTGAATTCTCCTTGGCATATCTCCATATCCTCCTTTATATGTCCAATGATGAACCCCACATCTCTCCACTAGACTTGAACACCCCTTAAATCAGCCAATTGACCTAAGGTTGACCTAGGGTTAACCCAGATGAAACCCTAGTTGACTGTCTTCAACTGTAGCTCTTGTGCTCATATCAATGACTTGTCTCCTTCTCCAAATGACTTTCTAAGTCTCTCATAATGTCTAGATACTCTCCATGCCTTCAACTTACAGCTCACAACCCTCTTGTTGACCCTCAGATACCCTCAGCTAGGAGATGGACTCAAGGCTTGATCTGCTGAGCTCCTTGCTTTCAAATTCTTTCCTGATGACTTGAATGAGATTGAATTGGGATAATAACCTCTTGATAGGCCTCTAGAGATGAGAATAATGATTGGTCCCCTGTTGAATGACTTGCTATGCTTATGCTATGCAGATGGTTAGTCTATGTACATGACTCTATATGCAAATGCTAATGATATTGAAACATAAACCCAAGGAATAAGGTTGGGCAAATTTTAGGGTGCAACACAATGTATTTCAACTTGTCAAGCAACCCCTGCCAGATGCAGGAGAAGAAGAAGAAGAAGCAGAAGTTCCACTTCAGAGGAAAAGACCTCAACCTGCAGCAGAATCTGAACCTGTCCAGAAGAAGGCTAAGATTGCTGAGAAACCCAAGGATCTTCTGAAGAGAAAAGATTCTGGAGAAGCTGTCTCTGCAAAGAGGACTAAACTCAAAGGTACTAAAGCTTCTGTTACTTCTAAAAATATTGTTATAAATGATTCTTCTATTAAGTCTGTTCCCAAACCCCCTGTCACTCAAACAACATCTGTTGCTGCCCCTAGTTCTGTCTCACCTCAGAAACAACCAACTGCTTCTGTATCAAAACCACCTCAACCTAAATTACACATCAAACATTTCACTCCACGTCCTTCACCATCAGTTCCATCACCAACTATTCCAAAATCAACAGAACCACAACCATCAGAACTACCACAAAATTCTGATAAACAAAAATCTGCTCAACCAACAATAGAAACTCAACCAATAACTTCTGATCACCCAGAAAAACAAACCACAGAAGATCAACCACAAAAAGAATCTGTCATTCCACCATCACAAATACCATCTTCTGAACCTGTAGCAAATGTTACTTCTGAACCCTCTAAAGTAACTTCTGCTCCTGTTTCATCTGAACCACCTACTCAATCTAATAACCCTTCAGAACCATCTCATATCCCTGAGACAGAAGTTCTTGATATCACTCCATTAAAAACAGTGTTTCAAGTTTCTTCTACCTCTTGTACACCTGAAACATCTTCAAATTCATCTGAATCAGAAATTCATCCTGATTTTCTGATCAATCCATCTGACAAATACCCTGTTCATGACCCTGAACCTGAATCAACCTTAACTACCAAAACTACCATTCCAGAACCTATGCCTCCACTTGCACCTTCATCTGAGATGATTGTTCCTACTTCCAATCTATCCTCATCTGGAATATCCTGTGCTCAAGTGTCTTCTCTTTATCATAACTTATCTTATGGTTTCCAACTTAAAGATTTTTATGATAGAGTTGAGCCCTCTGAACCCTTGAAACCTCTGAGACCTAAACTCAAACCAACCCTTCCATCTGTAATCCTTTCATATATTAAATCTATGGAAAATGAAGGATCCTTAGCCCCCATATCTGCTACATCTGGTAAAGCTGTTGTTTCAGCTCTGCATCCTGCATCTGACAACACAGTTGCATCTGATAAACCATCAAACTCTGCTTTCGTACCATATTCTAATGCATTCTTTGATGATGTTTACCCACGCACCAGACCTCAACCAAATCTGCTTAATGCTTTAAACAGATCCCTTCCTCAGAAACCAGAAATTCCATTCTTTCCATATGTTCCCCCTCCTCTAATTTCCATTCCAAAATCACTGATACCACCCACTCCAAAGCCTAAACAGATGACTCTGGAAACCTTGCTTAAACCTCCACCCAGACTTAATATTGAACATTTATTTCAAACGTTTTTGCAAGAAATACAGATGTCTTTAGGTACTGTTCAGAAAAGATGTTCTGAAACTATGGATGCAAATGAGACTGACATCATCTGGAAAGGATTTCTCAATAGATTCAACACTGTGGCTTCTAATCTGAAGAACATCTGTTCTGATGATGCAAAGCTCAGAGCTGAAAGAACTCAATTCTGGATTGTCAACAAGACTGAACCTCTGCTGTGTTTGGATGCTCCTCCACCTCCTCCTCCACCAGAACCAACTGCCACTGCATTAACTATGAATCTGGTAGAACCCTCTTCAGGATCTCCAAAACATATGGCAATTGACTCTGTTCAGGATACAGAACCCCCATCATCAGAGATAAAGACAGAAAATCCAGATTTGGGAAACAAGATTGCTGCTCTGGAAGCTGGTCAATCTGAAATAAGATCTTGGATGGCGAAGCAAGACAAGAAATCTGAGGACATGTCAGAATGGATGTCTAAACAAGATGAAAAGAATGAGACAATAAATATGTTCATGTCAAAGCAAGAGCAATCACAATCTGAGATCACAGACCTATTGAAGATGCTTTTGTCAAAACACACTTAGATTTTTTTTCTCATGTTTGTGCATCTGTTGTTATTGAATCTGAATGTTTTGTTATATCTTCTGATGTATTTTTTTGCTCTGTTATGATTGAATGAAACAGTTTGTTATTCTCCATTGAATTATCTGCTATTGTTCCTTTTTAATTGTCTTTATTAATAGTTTTACTTTTTGCTTATGACAAAAAAGGGGGAGAAAATAAAGATCTGAACTATTTAATATAATTTCACTAGAATGAATCTTCAGACATATCTATTCTTTCTAATATCTAAATTGACTCTTTCAGAACTTTTGATAAAAATACTCTATAAAAGAACCTCTGAGTTTCTCAGATAAATTATCTTTTATCAAACTCTGAATCTTATATCTGCAAGATAGTCTGACCCTTGATTATTACAAGACAAACAAGATCTGACTCTGAAGTTTACTCAAGATAAAAAGGGAAGTTTCTATTCCTTTTTCATATTTAACTCAGGGGGAGTAATAATTCTTTATGTTCAATTAAATAAAATTTCTAATACTTTTTGTCATCATCAAAAAGCGGGAGATTGTTAGAACACAGATTGGTTCTTAATAATTACTCTTTGTTTTGATGATAACTGTTAGGAAATTTATATTTAAGAATTATATACTCTAAAATTTGTTTGAGAGTTTTATTGCAGATTAAAATTATATTAACTCTCTAGAAGCAAATCTGCCTTGAATACAAGAAGTTATTCTGACTCTGAAGCGCCAGATGCAACCTACAGAAGAATCTGTTTGCTCCTTACAGAAGATCCTGAGCATAGTCTCCAGAAGGATCTGAAGAAAGAAGCTCCAGAACATTCTGAGTCAGAAGCATCTGAAGATAGTCAGAAGCATCTGAAGATAATTAGAAGCATCTGAAGCTGAAGCATCAGAAGTATAGAAGAATATTGATTGAAGAGTTTCTCAAAGCATTGACCTACAGAAGTTTCTGAAAGTACCTACGCTGCCAAGTACTGAAGTTCTGTGTCAAGATGCTCTGATGATCAACATGCTAGAAGCACACACGCTGCAGAAGACTCTGATACAACTTAGTTCTGAAACTCATCAGAAGACTCTGATCCATTCAGACTCTGAAGAACTTGCTGAAACTGAAGAAGTGTTTTCAAGAATATATCCGTTGGAACTATTCAACGTCTCTTTCCTTATTTGTGCTAGACACACTTACACAGACAAAAAGGATTTATCTGTGCCATCTATTTCAAGGAAAGGTCAGTACATGTGAAGACAAAAAGGCTCAGACCTTTTGGACTCTCTTTTCAACGTGCAATGATTCAGCTGCCTATATAAGGAGTTCCTCACTTCATTCTTCAGTTACACACTTGCTGAAAAGAAATCACAATATTCTATAAGCTCTCACTCTTATTCTTCATAGAATCTCATTGTACTTAATCTTAAGAGAAAAATCACTGTTGTGATTATAGCTTTATAGAAGCATTAAAAACTCTTGTATTTAATTTACATTGTTTGTAAAGGATATTCCTTAAGAGGATTCAGTGTGAATCAGTAGCTCTTGAGAAGACTAAAAACTGTAGTTCTTAGGTGATACTATTGTAATCAGTTTGATTTAATAGTGGATTAAGTCCTTGTTGAGAAAGGCAAATCACTCTGGAAGGGTGGACTGGAGTAGTTGTTTAATGAACCAGGATAAAAATAATTGTGTGATTATTTCTAAGTATTAATTTTCCATACTTATTCAACCCCCCCCCCCTTCTAAGTATTATCTCACCTTCAAAGTTGGGCCTAAACACTTGATTGTCACCACGTCCAAATTCAGCACAAACTTACTTTCCAACTATCCACTTGATTTCTAAACATGGATTGACATATGATATGATATTTTAGAGTGTATAATGAACTAGATCAGAAGAATCTTCAAGCAAATCCAAAGTAATGTTCAAAGGACCACTGTTTAATGAAGAAAAGTACACTAGGAGAGAGATGATTTGTGGTTGCAGCATGGAAGGTCTGTCCTTGCTACCTCTTTAGTCACTTCTTACACTAGGAGAGAGATGATTTGTGGCTGCAGCTGGTTTTAGAGGCTAAAGACCCTTGAAAACATGCACTATCTGTAGAGGAAAGTCACACTTGGATTTACTAAGATCTTTCATGCCAACTTGAAACCACAAATGCCAAGTCTGCCCTCACCTTTGCATTGCCTATAAATAGTGGTTTCCTCTATGATAATACACACACCAAATCACTCTAAATGGATGGAAATTAAATCATTAATTTTGATTAATTAAGTTTTAATTGATTAATCGAAGTTTTTAATCTCTAGTTGATTAATTAAATCTCTAGTTAACTTTATAAAAATTTATTTAATAAAATACTATGATTATTTATGTGTCGATCTTCTTATACAGTTGCAATGTATGCTTTTGATGATTCTAATTCGCGTGTTCCCTTAGGCTACTGATTCAACTTTATTTTCGATAAATTGAATCAGATTTGAACGTTAGGATAAACCATGTCATGATAACATTAGGTAGAGGTTCCCCTTTTCGATCTCAACTTCATGATCAATTTTTTCTTAACCATATATTCTTGATTGCCTATTTTTACTTGATAATTATCTATAGTCTTTAAATTTTTATATTTGCATGTTCATGTTCAAGGGAAGAACTTGTGTGTGGCTTTATAAGTCATAC
Organism: Lathyrus sativus; assembly: GCA_963859935.3. Classification (NCBI taxonomy): domain Eukaryota; kingdom Viridiplantae; phylum Streptophyta; class Magnoliopsida; order Fabales; family Fabaceae; genus Lathyrus; species Lathyrus sativus. The sequence continues at coordinate 172,981,242 of OZ012736.1, forward strand.
ACGCTGCATTATTCATTTGCATCATTCCTGTGAGGGCAAAGCCTCAGATACTAGATATGAGTGTTTCAGTGATGTCAAAACCTAGCCGCATGGAAGAATAGACATTTAGCGTTATCACCATAATGCATAAGCATATCTTATTTCTCATGTTTATTTGCTTGCACTAAATATCTCGAGTACTGCATTTAGAGTTGTCAAAATGTGCGTCATACGAGTTAAACTCAATTGCTCTATCATAGGTTTCATCTAAGAGAATCAAAAATACGAATTTAGGCATTTTTCAAAGTTTCATGTCTTTGAGTCGACCTAAACTCTGCTCCAGTCGAATCATGGCAAGTGTCCTAGAAATTCATTTTCCTCGGGTTAGGTATTGTCGACCTACCGGTCGACGCATATTGTTATCATTTGCATTTTCCTAAAAATTCAGGCTTTGCGTCGACGCATGCCTTGTTCCAGTCGACGCATAGTTGTGTGTTTTGCACAATATGTTGCCTCGGGTTAGCTCAGGTCGACCCTGCACTCTGCACGGGTCGATCGCTCGCTTTTTGCTGTATATTTCCTGATTTGTCTATTATTTTTGAAAGTTGGTTTTATCAATTATAATAGTTTTGTCTGGTATAAATATTTAGTTGCTCTATTCATTTCATATCAATTGAATCAATTACAAAAACAAGAAAAGTGAAAGAGGTGTCAATTCAAGTTCTCATCATCTTCATCTTCTACATTTCATACCACAACAATTACCCACAATAATCTTTATTGTGCATTATGGATTGTCTAAGGTGATAATGTTTGAAGCCGTTGATTGGGTAATCCGGTTCGGGTTGAGGAATTGACAGGTTTTTCTTGAATAAAACCTCTAGGGTTTTGACCTCCAAGATTCTCTGAATTTGGGGTTTTTTGGACGATTCTTCTCAACACATATTCGTCCGAGTGAAGGTGATCGAGGATCGGTGGGTTTCGTCGATCTAGTAGCGGTAATCGGAGAATTATGAAGGAGAGGTTCGAGTTCGACACACGAGTGTTTGAGATCAGCTGGGCTGGGGTTTGAAGACGGAAAGTTGTTCAAACATAGATCTGTAATCGGAGGTTCATACACAAGTTGTCGAAGGACTTGATTCAACTCGAATCAAGAGGCAAGAGGAGATAGCATCTATAACAACAAGGGAGTTCGTTTGTTTGACTGCTATTTCATTCTTGTATATACAATTCTACAACAGGTTAAATTTATATTATAAGAGCTCAATTCTATTGTTAGAATTGAGGGCAGACGTACCCGGAAGCGAGGACCACGGGGGAACTGCCTCAACAAATCCTTGTGCCTTTTACCTTTCATTTTTACATTGCTTAATATTTGGGTGGTTATACTGCAAAAAGTTATATCAAATTTAGGACTGTTTTGAGTAAGTGCTGAACCGATTTTGACTCTAGTACAATCGTTGATTGTACAAGGAAACTAGAGCAAATTACTTAAAGCGGAACTCACTTGTAGTGCTCTGCACTCCAAGTGTTTGATAAATTGTCAGAACGAGAAGCATTGTGTGCTGTCCATTTATTGTGGTAATATTTTAAGGCATTGGAACTAGTCATACCACATTGTGAGCTAAATTAAATTGAGAGTGTGACTAGCATAGTGATTCTCATTACTCGTTATCCGATTTCCATCGGCCAAAATGCATATCCGGTTTTCTAGTAACCGTTTGTTATAGACGGTATTTTTCCACGGCCGCTTTCGCAAATTAAATAAATTTTTAAAACCATTTTTATTGGTAGCTGTTAGCTTCTAAATTCGACGCCTCAAATAGAAAGAAAGTTTCCAAAGAAAAGGGTGGAGAATACCTTGAATACAGGAAAATGGTCGAAAGGAGGAAGAAGCTAAGTCGAAAGACCCACCCCGAGGCCAAGGGTTCGACCTCCTGCCAATAACGAATGGTGCGTCGAAGTATTTGAAATTTGAATGTTGGAGAGAACGGTTTTGCTTGTGGAAAATGGAGGGAGACATGTGTCACCTTATGAATGACGGATCCATGCATTTAAGACAAGTGGCGGAAAGAGATAATGTTGGAAGTTATTAGAGGTTATTTTTTGTTACAATAAATAGAGTGTCTTAGACACATCCAAAGTGTGTTGTAATTTACTATTTGTGCAAGTCACTCCAAAATTTAATCAAAGTATCCGAGTGTAGAGAAAAGAGTATCAAGGAGAATGTACGTGATGTAAACACACCATCTTTTAAACTTAATGCAATTTATTTGTTTTTACTTTAAGTTTTACAAAGTCTTTTACTGCCTTTATTGTCCTTGCCTTTTTTTTTACTCTTTACCTTACTTTTTTTCCCCTTACGCAATTCTTTTCTCTTCGCCCTCAAACTAAATTCACCTTTACCAACAAACTTTCTTCTTTTTTATTAGAAGCCTTATTTTACCTTCAAATCAACCTGTAGTCGAATAGATGTTCTTTTAGGATTCTACTTATCCCAACCTTATTCGAGTGTGGAACTTGGATAAAGTCTTAAAACCAAAAAATAAATCTTTTAGGACATGTCCTAGGATCAATCTGATCGATCCTGTGAGTCACCAAAGTTAGATTTGGAAGATCAGCGGTTGTTTTTTGATTTTCAAGGGAAACAAAATGGCACGCCCAGTGGGACAGTGCTAGGAAATCTATTTTATAAAACTAAACTTATAAAAGATTTTGCAGTCTTACTGGTCCTTTTTTTTCGTAAGAGGGTACACTTTTATGTTACTAAGAAGTGGTAAAATTACCGTTGTAAACGAAGAGACGCGATCAAGACGAAGCAGTAAGAACATGGCTATGGATACAAACCAGCCAGATAACTCCAACGAACGAGGAGATGGTTCCATCGAAGGAATAAGAGACGAGGGAGTTCCCCCTCCGATACCGTCAACCGGAGAACAAACGGTGCTTCCTGTGAGGCCAGTGTCGACGCCTTCGGCGCTTGGAGTGGGATCAACAGTGATAAGGCCTTATACTCAACAAGTGTTGGAATACATTGGTCACCAGACGTCGAATCCTCAGATTGTGTTAGGAGGGAATTCGACGTCCAGGCAGTTTGTGCCTCCTGGCTTTTCACAGTCACCTAGAAACCCTTCATATGGGGTGCCCACTACTATGATGCAAGGGCTCCAAAGTGCACCCCCTATATTTTCAGATCAGGCGATGGCTTTGCCACTGCAAGGGTCGGGGTCATGTGTGAACATGAGTCGAAACCCCCAGAGTTTAGGGTATTCGACACAAGGCCCCAATTTGACCAACACATCAGTTGCGTGTTTGAGACAACAGATGGATGAAAGTAACCTACAGATGGTTCAGACTTTGTCACAAACCATGGGTGAAATATTTCAGCCATTAATCCAAAATACAACCCAGACCAACCAACAATTGGTGGTACAATTAACAAGATTGGATGAATTCATGGGGGTGCCTCCCTTAGCAAGAAATCAAGCCGCAATAGCGAACACCCCGCGAGATAACCTGGCGAATGTGATAGAAGTCGACGTAGGAAACCAAGGAAGGGTAGTCCCTCCAGTAGTCGAAGATCTTAGGGAAGAGCCGTTGTAGAACCAACCCCGTGGCTTGGGAGAAAGAAATCCAGGGGTGGTGGTTGTGAATTGAAACCAAGACGCAGACAATGTAGTCCAGCATGTTCGTCGAAACAACATAGCCGTAGACAATAATCTAGCGGCCATGGTCGAGAGAATTATGGCCAGAAATGGGTTAAACACCGGTTTTACTAGGCCAAATTACACTTCACCTATAGTAGACTATATCCTTCAGGCAGAGTTACCTCCTAGGACGAAAGTACCTAAGTTCACTAAGTTCTCAGGAGATACGACGGAATCCACCGTCGAACATGTGGCTCATTACTTAATTGAGGCTGGAGAGATAGCGAACGACGAAAGCCTTAGGATAAAATACTTCCCAAGTTCTCTTACTAAGAACGCCTTCACCTGGTTCACGACGATTCCCCCTAACACGATATGTAACTGGACCCAGTTAGAGTGTTTGTTTCATGAACAGTTTTATATGGGTCAGACTAAAATTAGTTTGAAGGAGCTAGCTAGCGTGAAGCGTAAATTCTCTGAACCAATAGAGGAGTACCTTAATAAAATCCGCTTGCTTAAGGCCAGATGCTTCACGCAGGTCCCTGAACATGAGTTGGTCGAAATGGCCGTTGGCGGTCTCGACTACTCTATTAGGAAAAAATTGGACACCCAGTACCTAAGGGACATGTCCCAATTAGCCGATCGGGTTCGGCAACTCGAAAGACTCAAAGACGAAAAGGCTAAATTCAATAAAAATAAAAAGATAGCTTTTGTCGAATTCAATGATAACGTCGAAGGGCTGGGTGACGAGTCCATGAGTTTCGATGATGGCGAAGTGGATCTTGCTGAACTCAAGCAAGGGCCACCTTACTTATGCAAAGTATTAGCTCCTCCACAAGGGAAGAGTTATGTCGAATCTGAAAAGAATGATAGGTTCCCAAAGAAAACATATACCTTTGACATCACAAAATGTGATGAAATCTTCGATTTGTTAGTTAAGGATGGACAAATGATAGTGCCTCCTGGCGCCAAAATGCCATCCATAGAGTCAAGGAAGAAAAGATGGTTTTGTAAATATCATAATTTCTTGGGTCATAAAACATCTCAATGTTTTCTTTTCAGGGACCTCGTTCAGAATGCGATCCAAGAGGGGCGTCTAAAGTTCAGGGAGAAAGTTGGTGGCCAAATGAGGGTCGACTCAGATCCTCTACAGACGGCATACGCAAACTACATGGAGCCAGTCGAGGCAAATATGATCGAAGTTGTCAGCGGTTACGACTTCTCAATCGAAGTAACAGAGGCTGCTGGCAATCCCATAGACGAAGCGGTGATGGCAAAGGTTACCATCAATTTCGGACAGGAGAACTGTGTCGAAATGGAAGTTGATAGCTGTGACCAGAGGGGTGAAACCAAAGGCCCAAGCAACAAGAACAATCTGGGTTGGGAGATAGTGACCAAGGAAACAGCTGATGACTTTGTTAAGATCGATGAAGCTACCAAAGGCGTGGAGTTAAGTTTGAAAAAGCTTAACTTGGCCAAAGAAATTGAGATTAACATGGTTTAAATCACTCAGCATGAGGAGGTAGCGGATAGTGAGTCAAACTACCAGGAAACACACACAAGGGAAGCCTACCCAGAACAAGAGGAATCCATCGTTTCTTTCCTTCACCGCTGCCAGCAAAAGGGTTTTAGTGTAATGCTCTGTCCCCGATGCAGCGCCATATTCGACAAGAAGGTTGAACAAAAATTGGAGGGGACACGAAGGTTAAAGCAAGAAAGCGAAAGGCCAAGATTCAACCCTCGAAGAGGCCTCCAGCAGAGATTTAACCCTCGCATAAGGCCTCCGATGACCAAGTCCACTAGCTTCAAATCCAACGCTGAGGCCACTGATGGAAAGTGGACGAAGCCTAATGAGAACAAGTAGCAAGGACAGAAGAGATGGAAGAATTTCGAAGTACAAAGGGGATCCTCGTTAAGCTATCGAAAAGAATTTCAGTCTTCGAAGGCTGCTCATATATCAGAAAATTACAAAGGGAAAAATCCCATGTCTCGATCCCAATGGAGACGTGAGCAGAGAAGAAGGAAGGCACATAGAGAAGGTACACACAACGACCAGCCACAGTCCAACACCAATAATCCTACAAAGCAGGAAGGTCGAACGGAAGCTCTTGGGAAGACACCTGCAAGAAGAAAGTTGTTTCCAACACGGATGGAAGAACAAATAAAGTCGGTCGATGATTAAATGACCGATAACTTTGATGAAGATTCTGATGATACATTGGATTTTCTAGTCAACGTAGTATCAGTGATGCCTAGGGAGTTCGACAGGGTTTCAGTAGTCGAGAACTCAGACGCCTATACGGACTGGGAAATAACGGCTCATAAGCCGGTGTGCTATTATGTAATGAACAATGGCTGCATCGAGGAGCAAAATGCTTTCTTTGAACGGCCAACAGAGGCGATGAAAAACCATATGAAGCCTCTGTATATCACAGCACAAATAGAGAAGGTCCCAGTCAACAAAATATTGGTGGATTACGGCGCTACGGTGAACTTGATGCCGCATTTCTTGCTGAATAAAATTGGGAAAAGTGAGACAGACACCAAGCCACAGAACATGGTGTTATCAAATTATGAAGGGAAGATAGGTTCGACTATGGGGTCATTCAGGTAAATGTCATGGTCGGAACCATCACCCGTCCGACTGTCTTCATGGTGGTAGAGACCACTGCCAATTATAATCTATTACTTGGAAGAGAATGGATCCACGGAGTGGGGGCAGTGCCATCGTCCATGCACCAGAGGATTGCTATCTGGCGACCAGATGGTATTGTTGAAAACATCGAAGCGGATCAGGGATACTTTAAAGCACCTGTAAATCAAATTAATAGAGGAAAGTTTGACAAACATTTGGCCAGTATAGGGCCATGCGACCCTGCAGACCTCGACTTTACACCTAATGACGAAGTGTATTGTTCATTGTATCTGCATCCCGTCGAAGGTTTCCGATGGGACAAGGAGGTTCCAGGCGAAAGGTTACCATACCTTGGCGAACTTCCCGTAGACCCCACTGGTTGGGGAAGTGAGTTCGATGATGATGACTGAAGCCGTAGCGCTTCAAAAGCTTTCGGCCTACGTGGCCGAGACTAAACTACAAACGGCCTTGGAGGCCGCTAATAATAAAATGGCTGAAGAAGCCAATGAAAAATCCAACCAAGCAGGTCCAGTTGGGTATTTTGACCCTAAGATTTAATACGAGGGGAAAAGACTCGACGCCCTATACGAAGATGAGCCTTTAGGTTTCAAAAAGGACCCCCTGGCCAGCGATGTCAAAATGTTGGCGCAAGATCCACTCGAGGAAGTTGACTTGGGAGATGGAGCAATCATAAGGCCAACTTATATTAGCGCCAGCCTCGACCCCCAACTTAGGGTCGAAATCATTCAGTTACTACGAGAGTACAAGGATTGTTTTGCTTGGGACTATGACGAAATGCCAGGTCTAAAAAGAGATCTAGTCGAGCATAGGCTACCAATAAAGCCTGGCAAAAAACCAGTCAAGCAGAATACAAGACGCTTCGCCCCTGAGATCCTCTCAAAAATAAAGGAGGAAATCGAACGACTCCTCCGATGCAAATTCATCCGTACAACCAAGTATGTCGAATGGCTAGCAAATATTGTGCCAGTCATAAAGAAAAACAGATTGTTGAGGGTCTGTATAGACTTTAGGGATCTGAATTCAGCAACCCCTAAAGATGAGTATTCGATGCCAGTGGCAGAAATGTTAGTCGATTCAGCTGCTGGCCACGAATACCTTAGCATGCTGGATGGATATTCTGGTTACAACCAGATTTTCATAGCTGAGGATGATGTTCCTAAAACATCGTTCTGTTGCCCAGGGGCCTTAGGCACTTACGAATGGGTAGTGATGCCTTTTGGCCTAAAGAATGTTGGGGCAACGTACCAGCGGGTAATGAATTCGATTTTTCATGACTACATTGAGTCCTTTATGCAAATTTACATTGATGACATTGTGACAAAAATCTGTGTTAGGAAAGGCTCATGTGGAACACCTGCGCAAATCCTTCATGAGAATGAGGAAATTTGGACTCAAGATGAATCCCCTTAAGTGCACATTTTGTGTGCAAGCAGGAGATTTTTTGGGTTTCGTAGTCCACAAGAAGGGGATCGAAATCAACCAAAACAAAACGAAGGCCATCATGGAAGCGAAAGCGCCATCCAACAAGAAGGAACTCCAGTCCTTGCTGGGTAAAATAAATTTCCTAAGAAGGTTCATATCGAATCTTAGCGGAAAAACACAAGCTTTTTCGCCATTACTTCGAGCTACCAAGGAGAAGTTTGAATGGACGATAGATCAGCAAGAGGCCTTCGACAAGCTCAAAGAATACCTGACTCATCCTCCAGTCCTTACACCTCCGTGTCGAACCAAAAACATGAGCTTGTACATATCAGCATCAGACAAAACTCTAGGGAGCATGCTTGCTCAAGAGGATGAGAGTGGCGTCGAAAGGGCCATTTACTACCTTAGTAAAGTTCTAAATGATACAGAAACTAGGTATAGTGAAATAGAGAAATTATGTTTATGTTTGTATTTCTCATGTATGAAGCTGAAGCAGTATATAAAACCAGTTGATGTTTATGTGTCTTCACATTTTGATGTTATTAAGCACATGTTGTCCAAACCTATTTTGCATAGTCGAATCGGTAAATGGGCACTAGCATTAACTGAATATTCATTGACTTATAGACCGTTGAAAGCGGTCAAAGGACAAATAGTGGCAGACTTTATTGTCGACCATTCTATAAACGAAAATACCCTGAACTTTGTTGAACTAGAGCCTTGGAAGCTATATTTCGATGGGTCTAGTCACAAGAACGGGACAGGCATAGGTCTATTGATCATTTCGCCTGACAAAATTCCAACAAAATTCAAGTATAGGGTCGAGGGCTTATGTTCTAATAATGAGGCTGAATACGAAGCTTTGATCGCTGGACTTGAAATTTTGTTAGAATTGGGGGCAACCCGGGTCGAAATAATGGGAAATTCAGAGTTAGTTGTAAAACAGCTAACAAAGGAATATAAATGCGTCAAAGAAAATCTCATCGTGTACTTCGTAATAGCTAACAGACTGCTCAAAAAATTTGAATTCTATACCATTCGACACATACCACGAATACACAATCAGATAGCCAACGACCTGGCGCAAGTTGCCTCAGGATACAGGGTCTCGAAGGAGAACTTACAGGAGGCAATTGAGGCCAGAGGCAAGGTGGTGTCCGTGGGCTTAAGACCATCAGACCTAGAGATCACGAAATTTGGCTACGCCGACGAGGAAACCTTTGAGATTTTTACAGTCGAGGGTCTGTCAGACAAAGACTGGAGGAGACCTCTGGTCGAATACCTTCAGAACCCTTCATCGACTATAGATCGAAAGTTAAGATACCAAGCATTAAGCTACGTCCTGTTGGGGAACGAGTTGTTTAAGAAAACTTCTGAGGGAGTTTTACTCAAATGCCTCAGTGAATCTGAAGCATACTTAGCATTGTCCTCAGTCCATGGTGGGACATGCGGAGCGCACCAAGTGGGCCATAAGATGAAATGGCTGCTGTTTTGCCAGGGGATGTACTGGCCTACGATGCTGAAAGATTGCATTGAGTTCGCCAAAGGTTGTCAGGAATGCCAAATTCATGCTGGCATACATCATGTCCCAGCAAGCGAGTTGCATTCCATAGTCAAGTCATGGCCATTTAGAGGTTGGGCTTTATACCTTATAGGAGAGATTCGACCAGCATCTTCCAAAAATAAGAAATACATTCTGGTATGGATAGACTACTTTACCAAGTGGATCGAGGCTATACCTCTGCCAAAGGTAGACCAAGAAGATGTTATCGAATTCATCCAGAAGAATATCATCTACAGGTTTGGCCTACCAGAGACAATAACGACAGATCAAGGGTCAGTATTTACGGGTAGGAAGATGCAGGAGTTTGCTAAATAAATGGGATTTAAATTCCTTACCTCATCACCTTACTATGCCCAGGCCAATGGCCAGGGAAAAGCGGCGTCGAAGGTCAAATGTTGTCAGAAAATGTGCTTTTCCACGGTCGAAGTTGAAAAGACATTTTTGGGGGGCAATTTGTTAGCTCCTAAATTCGACGCCTCAGCTAGAAAGAAAGTTTCCAAAGAAAAGGGTGGAGAATACCTTGAATACAGGAAAATGGTCGAAAGGAGGAAGAAGCTAATTCAAAAAACCCACCCCGAGGCCAAGGGTTCGACACCTGCCAATAACGAATGGTGCGTCGAAGTATTTGAAATTTGAATGTTGGAGGGAACGGTTTTGCTTGTGGAAAATGGAGGGAGACATGTGTCACCTTATGAATGACGGATCCATGCATTTAAGACAAGTGGCGGAAAGAGATTATGTTGGAAGTTATTAGAGGTTATTTTTTGTTACTATAAATAGAGTGTCTTAGTCACATCCAAAGTGTGTTGTAATTTACTATTTGTGCAAGTCACTCCTAAATTTACTCAAAGTATCCGAGTGTAGAGAAAAGAGTATCAAGGAGAATGTACGTGATGTAAACACACCATCTTTTAAACTTAATGCAATTTATTTGTTTTTACTTTAAGTTTTACAAAGTCTTTTACTGCCTTTATTGTCCTTGACTTTTTTTTTACTCTTTACCTTACTTCTTTTCCCCTTACGCAATTCTTTTCTCTTCGCCCTCAAACTAAATTCACCTTTACCAACAAACTTTCTTCTTTTTTATTAGAAGCCTTATTTTACCTGCAAATCTACCCGTAGTCGAATAGATGTTCTTTTAGGATTCTGTTTATCCCAACCTTATTCGAGTGTGGAACTTGGATAAAGTCTTAAAACCAAAAAATAAATCTTTTAGCACATGTCCCAAGATCAATCTGATCGATCCTATGAGTCACCAAAGTTAGATTTGGAAGATTAGCGGTTGTTTTCCGATTTTCAAGGGAAATAGTATCGCCGACTCATTTTTGAACAAGGGATCTATTCAACCCCTACCCCCTTCTAGATTCGTGCCATCATCTAACAAGTGGTATCAGGAGCACCGATTCACTCCGTGCTTCAAGTATAACTTAGTAGAAAATAGCTAACGAACCTAAAGGGGCCTATAATAGAGCTTCTGTTTTTAATGGAGAAAATTATAATTACTGGAAAGACTGTATGCGGGTGCACGTTAATTCCATTAATAAGAAGGTGTGGAATGTTATTCTTAACGGTCCAATTGAAATAACTATGACCGATGAGAATAACATCGTTATGCCTAAGCCTGAAGCACAATGGACTGATAATGACGAGAAGAAATATAATTACGATTGGAAAGCCAAAAATATTTTGATCTCCTCATTAGGAGTTGATGAATATTATAGGGTTTCTCATTGTTTAACGGCAAAAGCTATGTGGGACTCATTGCAAGTTTCCCATGAGGGAACCAATGATGTCAAGCTAGCGAGAATCAATACATTAACGCAAGAGTTCGATCTCTTTCACATGGAGCAAGGGGAAACCATTGCGGACATGCAAAAGAGATTCACTCATCTCATCAATAGATTATACTCACTAGGTAGGCCAGTTGCCAATGATGTTGCTACTAACAAAATTTTGAGATGTCTTAACAGGAATGGCAACCAAAGGTAACAGCCATCAAAGAAGCTAACGATCTCACAATTTTGGATCTCACAACAATGTTTGGAAAGCTGCAAGAGCACGAACAAGTGCTTCTAAGCCTAGAGAAATATGAAAAGAAGGAAAAGAAGGGGAAATGAAAAACATTGAAAAGAAGTCTATTGCTCTCAAGACTTCTTCCTCAAAGTCCCAAACTTAAGAGCATAGGGATTACACTTCGAGTGATGACGAAGATGATGACAAGAGTAAGGATATGGGGCTGTTTGTAAAGCGTTACAACCGCTATGTCAAAAAGAACGGTATCTAACACTCCAAGAAAAATCTTGTCAACTTCCGAAAACAATCAAGGTACTCTAAAAATGACGACACTAAAGGAAACAAGACAAAAGGGTCATGTTATACTTGCGGAAAGACGGACACTACAAACCGGATTGTCCCTTGAAAAAAAAGGGCAAAGAAAAGGAAACAAGTAGATCACATAAGAAGCAATCTAAGCCAAGGAGAGCGTATATAGCTTGGGAAAGCGATAGCGAATCCTCCAAGGATGAAAGCTCAAGTGATGAAGATGATTCTGTCAATCTTTGTCTTTCCGCCCATCAAAATAACAAAAAGAAAAAGGTACGACATGCCAAGTATGAAAAATCCTCTAAAATGTCTCATTTTGGATTGCAAACTGCTTTTAATACATTGCATTGTGAAGCAAAAGAAGCCTTTAAAAGGCTTGCCTCAAATAACCAAATCTTTGTTCACCTAGAGCAAAAGATTCGTGATTTCAAAAAGAAACTAGAGGCATTGAAAGCATCCATACTGGAAAGTACAAAAGTAGGTTGTGAGGATCTAAGAAACAGAGTTGTTAACTTTGGGTGTGATACTTGTTACATTTGGCAAAATGAAGTTAGAAACCTAAATGTCAAACTTAACAAGGCTCTAGAGTCCAAAATTACTTTTGCCATTAATAAAGCTAATTTTATAAAGAGTATGGTTAACCCATATCAAAAATACACATATGTTGTAAGAGATCATGATAGAAAAAGTAATTCAAAAGTTAATTTTTTTTGCTTGTATTGTTGCAAGAAAGGCCACACCATTGCTAAATGCCATTTTAGGAGATTTTAGGTTCCTAAAGGCATTTATCAATGGTTGCCTAAATGCGACCATTTTGTCACTCACAACTTAGGACCCAATAAGACATTGGGTACCTACTCTTGTTAATTGTTTTTCATAAGTACAACATCTTGAGATCACTGAGAGAAGATGGGTTCTCGATAGTGGTTGCTCAAGACACATGACAGGAGACATATCTCTCTTCATCGACTTCATGGAAAAAAAGAAGGGATATGTAACCTACGAAGACAAAAACCATGGTGCAATACTTGGAAAACATAGTGTAGGTAATCCCTCTTCCACTACTATCTCTGATGTATTGCTTGTCGAGGTCCTTAAACATAATCTCATTAGCATTAGCCAATTGTGCGACAAAGGATACAAAGTATCGTTTTCCAAACATTGTTGCCAAATTACGCATAATGATAAAATGAATGATATGTTTAATGGTCTAAGAGTAAACAATGTCTATATGCTAGATTTGGATGAAGTATCTTTGACAAGTTATAAATGTCTCATGACAATGAGTGAGGAAAGCAAACAACGTTTAGCACATGTCAACTTTAACTTGCTAAACAAGGTAGTTTCAAAAGATCTAGTCATAGGTCTGCCCGAAATTAAGTTTAACAAGGATCACCTATGTGATGCTTGCCAAATGGGAAAGCAAATGAGGCTCTCTTTTAAATCTAAAAACATCGTTTCAACTACGAGACCTCTTGAGCTTCTCTATATGGATTTATTTGGGCCATCTAGAATTAAAAGTCTAGGTGGTAACCATTACGGTTTTGTAACAGTTGATGATTTTTCTAGATTCTGTTGGACTATCTTCTTGGCTAGCAAGAGCGATACATTCGCGGCCTTTGAAATATTTGCTAAGCTTTATCAATATAAATTAAACACAAACATAATATCAATTAGGAGTGATCATGGAGGTGAGTTTGAAAACCATTTGTTTGAGGAATATTGCGGTAAACACGGTATTGATCATAACTTCTCCGCTCCGCATACCCCTCAACAAAACGGGGTTGTGGAGCGCAAAAATCGTATTTTGGAAGAGTTATGGAAAACCATGATCAATGAAAGTGCATTACCTAAATATTTTTGCGCTGACGCCACAAGTACGGCATGTTATGTATTGAATAGGGTGTTTATCCGCCCAATTCTATACAAAACACCGTATGAAGTTTTAAAAGGGCGCAAGCCAAATGTATCTCACCTACATGTCTTCGGTTGTAAGTGTTTCATGTTGAATAATGGAAAGGAAAGCTTAGGTAAATTTGACTCCAAGGCCGACGAAGGTATCTTCCTCGGATACTCTCTGTCAAGTATAGCCTAAAGAATTTACAATAAGAGATTACTTACTGTTGAAGAGTCTGTACACGTAACATTTGATGAATCTTATCTGAGAGATGTCGGAAAAGGTAGTGTTGTTCATGGTGCAGGTATATCTTCGGAAGACATACTCAAAAGTGTCGAGTCGGGAATTGATCAACCAGACCTAGCCAAAATTGAGGAGGAAAAAGATGACCGTCATGAAGAAACTGAGGTAGTTCATCCGTCTGAAAAAAATGATCTTCCTCCAGCTTAGAAGTCTTTCAAAGACCATCCCATCGATAATATCCTCGGTGATATATCAAAGGGGGTGACGACTCAATCTAAGATAAGTAATTTCTGTTAACATTTTGCTTTCGTTTCTCAGATAGAACCTAAAAACCCGAAAGAAGCCTTACTCGATGAACATTGGTTCTTATCAATGCAATAGGAACTTAACCATTTCAAGAGAAATGAGGTTTGGGACCTTGTCCCTCCTCCGCGAGTTCATCGAGTAATTGGCACCCGATGGGTGTTTAGGAACAAACTGGACAAAAGCGGGGTAATAACTCGCAACAAGGCGCATTTAGTCATGCAAGGGTATAACCAAGAGGAAGGCATCAACTATGAGAAGACTTATGCGCCGGTTTCCCGACTCGAGGCTATACGCCTTTTTCTTGCCTTCTCTTGTGCGAAAAATTTTAAGTTATTTCAAATGGATGTAAAAATGCATTTCTTAATGACTATATTAATGAAGAATTTTATGTTGCTCAACCTTCGGGTTTTGAATATCATGAATATCCTGATCACGTATACAAGTTAAAACGTTCCTTGTATGGACTCAAGCAATCCCCTCAGGCTTGGTATGAACGTCTAAGCAAGTTTATACTTGATCAAGGGTATTCAAGAGGCAAAGTCGACACAACCCTCTTCATTAAGCGTCAAGGAAAACACTTAATTTTGGTGCAAATTTATGTTGACGATATTATATTTGGATCAACTAACATGAATCTGATAAGAGAGTTTTCTAATCTAATGCAGGGAGAATTCGAGATGAGTATGATGGGGGAGCTCACATATTTTCTCGGATTACAAATCAAGCGGCTTGAAGAAGGAACTTTTGTGAGCCAGACGAAATATTGTCTTGAGCTTCTCAAGCGGTTTGACATGGAAAATTCCAAAGCCATTGACACACCAATGCCAACATGTGTAAATCTCAGTCGAGATGAAAGTGGTAAGGATGTAGAGGTAAAAAGATATCGAGGTATGATCGGCTCTCTTCTTTATCTTACAGCCTCTAGACCCAATATTATGTTTAGTGTTTGTATGTGCGCTAGATATCAATCCTCTCCTAAAGAATCCCATCTAAAAGCTGTTAAGCGCATATTTAGATACCTTTCTGGTACTCCAAAGTATGGGCTATGGTATTCTAAAGGAAACAATTGTTCCTTGGTTGGATTCTCCGATTCCGATTTTGCCGGGCGCAAATTGGATAGGAAAAGTACGAGTGGTACTTGTCACTTATTTCCAAACTCCTTGGTAAGTTGGCATAGCAAAAAGCAGGTTTTTGTTGCTTTGTCAACCGCCGAAGCGGAATACGTTGCCGCCGGTAGTTGTTGCGCTCAAGTCCTATGGCTTAAGCAACAACTGCTCGATTTTAATCTCAAACTTGAGTGTATTCCGATTTTTTGTGACAATACGAGTGCCATCAATCTTACCAAGAATCTCGTGATGCATTCACGCACTAAACATATCGAAATTCGACACCATTTCCTTAGGGATCATGTGGAGAAAGGCGATGTGGTTTTTGAACATGTTGATACTAAGAATCAACTAGCTGATATTTTCACAAAACCTCTTGCTACTGAGCCTTTCTTTCACATCCGACAGGAACTAGGTATTCTCGATATTCCGGATCGTGTCTAGTCAAATTTCTTGCACATCATATATATTTATGTCTACATGTACTTTGATTTTTGGATATCTAACAATTGAAGATGTTGAAAGTATATGTGTGTGTTCATCTAGCTATATTTGGAATTGAGGTAATATCTTTCCTCACCTAACTCTCTCTCTCTCTCTCTCTCGATACTCATGTTCACAAAATGTATCAAATTATGTGTTCCATTTGTCATATATGTCGCATTATATGTATGTTACCTATTTGAATGCTTAAAGTATGGTTTGGTTGTTTATCTATGTCTTTATGTATGCCCATATGATCAAAAATATCAAATTTTACTAGTTTTAACTGCATGAGTCGACCTAAACAAGGTTCGGTCGACTGACATATATGTCTTCAAATTTGAAATTGATTCGGGTATGCTCAGGTCGACCTACCGGTCGACGCAAACCTTTTTTTTGAACGTGTATTTTTGAAAACAGTATGCATCGACGCATACACAAAGCGGTTGACGCATCGCGCGATGTTCTTCAAATTTTTTTTTGAAATTCGTTCAAAATTCCCTCTTAAATCACTTTTATGATTCACACTCATGTACATTATCACATTTGCATAGAAACTTGATCCTACATCATAGGCTTGTCTACTATTCTTCTCTTCCCAAAACCTAGAATCCACTTCAAAATGGGCAAAGTCATAAACACCTCTCCATCTTCAAAAATTATCTCCAACATTTGAAATCATCATCACTACATTTCCTCTTCTTCTCTTTGAAAGCAAAAAGAAAAACCATGGCTACTCGAAAAGTTACAAGTAAAAGATCCACAAGAGCTTCCTCCTCTACAGAACCTTCTTCTGCATCTCTTTCGGCAACTGCCGTCTCACTGGTTCCTCCTGAATTTGCCGAGAGCTTCGCCAAAAACTTTGGGAAACGGTTTGTGGAAAAGCAACATGCCTACTATCGACTCTCTGCTGAAAGAATGCACATTCCTCAAGAAATCAATCTTCTTGATTTTTAAGGGTTTAACAATTTTTTGGAAGGCAATATGACGTACAATGAAGTACTTGTGCGGATCTTCTACACTTATCTTCATGGTAAGTTTTAGGGTTCTGGGTTTCAAACTGAGGTCGGAGATACAAAGGTTTTTGTTAATAATGTTGTTTGGCAGAAATTGTTTGATACGACTCCCGTGTCCGTTACGCCTAACGTTAAGGTCACTGATACACACACGGTTGAGGGCTACGAGTTCAAAGAAGCTTTGAACTCAATGCTGAAGAAGCCATATGCAGCTGATATTGTGGCAAGTGACTTATTTCTAAAAACTTTCACTACAGGTAAACTGAAACCTATGGATAGAATTTTGCAATGGATTGTGGCGCGCATTTTGCGGCCTAAGAAAGAAGGATTTTCTCGAGTTGATCAGGCCGAGGTCCATTTAATTTACATCTTGAAGAAAAGGATCAAAATTAGTTGGCCTCAATACATTGCAAGTAGGATGTATGCCCTCAGAGATTCGGGTCGCAGTACCGCTCTTTCCTATGGTTCTTTCATTCAAGAGATTTTGAACAATACTAAAGTCACGATTCTGGGGATTCCATATAGATTTCTCACTCCGGATCAAGAGTTATGTCAAAAGACTCTTACAATGATAGGTTATCTATGGATTCAGAAAGAAAATCGTTACCGATTCGTTGTTAAAGTAACCGCCTCTCAGTTGGAAGACTCCGATGGGAGTGATAAGAAAAATGAAGAAGACGAAGAAGAAGAAGATGAACGAAATGAACAAGGTGATAGACAACCAATGGAAGTTAAAGACCACATAAATGTGAGTTGGGTTGACCAATCTCCTACCACAGATTATGGAAATGTTCAAGGTTGGGGCGAATGGCAAAATACCGATTGGACTTCGTTACGTGACAACTACCAGCCTCCATAGAATTCAGAGTATTAGGAAACTCTGTATTGGGGATATGAGGAGTCTCCACATTGGGGTCATGAGGAGCCTCCACAGCAGGGCTATGAGGAGCCTCCACACTTCACGAATCTACCGCAATCATATTCTGACGAACTCCTCGAGATGATGAGGAGTATGCAATTAGAACAGCGTGCTTTCATCGATGCTCAGGATGAGCGTCTCTTACAACTTCAGAGTCAGTATTAGATGCATATTGAAAACTTCAACACATTCTCCTCTAATGTCAATCAACGGTTCTATAGTATGGTGGAAACAACTGCAAATCAGCACCGCGCTCTTGCCACAAGCTTCAATACCTTGAACCGAGCGGTTTTGGAGTTTACTGAAAGGGCCGAGGCTCAAATACCTCCGCCATATCCGTATCATGGGAGAGGCCATCATGTTAGGGGGAGAAGACCATGACAGCTATGCATTATGCATAATTGCATTCCATCCTCTTGTTATGTTGTTATGAATCTTTTTCTATGTATTAGTACATTTTTCATGTGTAAATGTCTTGCATCATGAACCTATATTTCATTACTTGTTTGTAGTGTCTAGCAACAATTACTATTTTTGTCTATGTATGGTGCTAATTATCTCTTTGTTCCATGATCATTAACTTTTTCATGTGTGGATGATTGTTAATGTTTATCCTGTTGTGCATGTTTTGATATGAGCATCTATAATTTTTTTATCATTTCTTAACAAAAATTTCTTTTTTTTTTGATGTTGTCAAAGGGGGAGAAAGTGCCAAGCTATTTAATAGAAACAAAAAGATCAAACGTGAAGACGTCACATTTAACACAAATGAGTAAGTGAGAATGAAGGCATCAAGCAAGGGGGAGGATAATGTCGGATATCATACAGACAG
The DNA here is from genome assembly GCA_963859935.3 of Lathyrus sativus. Classification (NCBI taxonomy): domain Eukaryota; kingdom Viridiplantae; phylum Streptophyta; class Magnoliopsida; order Fabales; family Fabaceae; genus Lathyrus; species Lathyrus sativus. Next base: position 172,999,634 of record OZ012736.1, read on the forward strand.
GTTTTATGTGTTTTGACATCATCAAAAAGAGGGAGTATGTGAGGGCAAAGCCTCAGATACTAGATATGCGTGTTTCGATGATGTCAAAACCTAGCCGCATGGAAGAATAGACATTTTGCGTTATCACCATGGTGCATAAGCATACCTTATTTCTCATGTTTATTTGCTTGCACTAAATATCTCGAGTACTGCATTTTGAGTTGTTAAAATACGCGTCATACGAGTTAAAGTCAATTGTTCTATCATAGGTTTCATCTAAGAGAATCAAAAATATGAATTTAGGAATTTTTTGAAGTTTCAAGTCTTTGAGTCGACCTAAACTCTGCTCCGGTTGACTCATGGAAAGTGTCCTAGAAATGCATTTTCCTCGGGTTAGATATGGTCGACCTACCGTTCGACGCATACTGTTGTCATTTGCATTTGTCTAAAAATGCAGGCTTTGCGTCGATGCATGCCTTGTTCCAGTCGACATATAGCTGTGTGTTTTGCACAATATGTTGGCTCAGGTTAACTCAGGTCGACCCTGCACTCTGCATGGGTCGACCGCTCGCTATTATTTTTGAAAGTTGGTTTTATCAATTATAACAGTTTTGTCTGGTATAAGTATTTAGTTGCTCTATTCTTTTCATATCAATTGAATCAGTTAAAAAAACAAGAAAAGTGAAAGAGGTGTCAATTCAAGTTCTCATCATCTTCATCTACTACATTTCATACCACAACAATCACACACAATAATCTTTCTTGTGCATTATGGATTTTCTAAGGTGATAACATTCGAAGCCGTTAATTGGGTAATCTGGTTCGGGTTGAGGAGTTGACAGGTTTTTATTCAATAAAACCTCTAGGGTTTTATCCTCCAAGATTCTCTGAATTTGGGGGTTTTTGGACGAGTCTTTTCAACACATATTTGGCCGAGTGAAGGTGATCGAGTAGCGGTGGGTTCCGTCGATATAGTAGTGGTAATTGGAGAATTGTGAAGGAGAGGTTCGGGTTCGACACGCGAGTGTTGAGGATCAGCCGGACTGGGGTTTGAAAACGGAAGGTTGTTCAAACATAGAGTTGTAATCGGAGGTTCATACACAAGTTGTCGAAGGACTTGATTCAACTCGAATCAAGGGGCAAGAGGAGATAGCATCGATAATAACAAGGGAGTTTGTTTGTTTGATTGTTATTTAATTCTTGTATATATGATTCTACAACAGGTTAAATTTTTAATATAAGAGCTCAAATCTATTGTTAGAATTTAGGGCAGGCGTACCCCGAAGCGAGGACGGCGGGGGAACTGCCTCAACAAATTCTTGTGCCTTTTAACTTTCGTTTTTACATTGCTTAATATTTGTGTGGTTATAGTGCAAACAATTATATCAAATTTAGGACTGTTTTGAGTAAGTGCTGAATCGATTTTGACTCTAGTACAATCATTGATTGTACAGGGAAACTAGAGCAAATTACTCAAAGCAGAACTCACTTGTAGTGTTCTGCACTCCAAGTGTGTGATAAATTGTCTGAACGAAAAGCCTTGTGTGCTGTCTATTTATTATGGTAATATTTTAAGGCATTGGAACTAGTCATACCATATTGTGAGCTAAATCAAATTGAGAGTGTGACTAGTGTAGTGATTCTCATTACTCGTTATCCAATTCCATCGGCCAAAACTCATACCCGGTTTTCTAGTAACCGTTCGTTATAGGCGGTATTTTTCCACGACCGCTTCCGCAAATTAAAAAAAATTTTAAAACCATTTTTATTTGTAGCGCCGACTAATTATTTAACAAGGGATCTATTCAACCCCCCCCCCCTTCTAGATCTGTGCCATCGTCTAACAATTCCCCCCGCTTGATCCCTGATTTCCTTTTAGGTCGATCAGCTTAGGTTATCCTCCTTGTATCTTAAGATATATTCTCTTAAGTTTTCAACTTAGACAACTTACAAATTAAATCCCATTCTCCCACAAGAGAATTAGACATGATTCATCTATGTAGTCGAGATATAATTCTCCTACCCCATAACATAATCGAGAAAGATATAGAATCTTTTTCACTTGAAAGAGGTATATGGCATACTCGTCAATTAAATACGAGTTGAAGCCCTTCTCTCAATCCGATGCAAAGACCGTCTTTCGCATGCTTGTGGTGGTTTAAGTCGAGTATTCTCCTTAAGATGACGGCTTGTCTCTTCTCCTAGAATCAATCAACAAACCTTCCCCCCTGGAACCTTGACCATATTCAAGAGTTCCTCATCCCTTTAGGGGAACTACGAATGCTCTGATTCCATTCCCATCATGATACATAGGTACAAGATGCGATTTCTTGGTGAGCATAGTTAGAAATAAACCCCTAGGTCACCCTTAGCAAAAAACAGTAACATAATAAAACAAGAGGTTCCTGTAGAGTACTACAGATGTTTAGGATGCTAACACATTCCTTAAGTTTAACCAACCCCCAAACCTTAGACTCTCTAACTTTGCATTACATTGCATACTCATTGGTTATTCGATCTTTTTCCCTTCCCTTGTACAAATTAAAGTCTGGTGGTGAATAATGACTTGCGATTCAAGTTAATCAATAGCTTGACATCCAATTTTCACCATAATAGTTAGTTTATTTGAGTCAAGCGAACAAGTAGAGTGGAACACAATGAACATAAAAGAAGTGACCCATTTTCATGTGATTTGAGTCAAGTTATAATTATAATTCAAATCATGAATGGTCATGATTCGAGTCATGTAGAAATCGTGTTTCGAATCGAATTGGACATCACCCAATAGGAAACTGTGTGATTCGAGTCAGGTGGACATGGTGATTCAAATCAATATGGGCAGTGGCTAACAAAAGCTTGTGTGATTCGAATCATATGTAAACTGCGAATCAAGTCACAAACACAAAAATTCTCATGTTTTCCACTATTTGATTTGATTCGGGTCTTGGTTTATGTGTGATTCGAGTCACACGCATGAAATCTCAATTTTTCAACCTTTTAAAAATAGTTTGAGATTCCACTTGCCACATAACTTGAACCAACATCAAATATGTATATAGTTCCATTAACTAAACCAGTTGACTTAAAACATAATGATCTCACACAAATGTAAACACTTAAATTATGCACGCAAAAACGAATAGATTCAAAACTTAATCCGAAGATGTAAAATTGAGGAGGTGACTGAATAAACATTAATAATAAAATGTGGCTTAAGAGACAAGCAATAAAATTGTATTGGGTTCTCCCCCTTAATGTATTAGAGACATGAAACATCGGTCTCCTACATTTTTATTCTTAGCAAGATTTCACTTGGAATTGAGTCGACTTTAAGCTAGAGAAAAGTGTGATCAATGCTTTCCTTCAATTGCTTATGCTCCTCCTAAACAATTACACACACAACAACAACATAAAACACATAAAAAAATCTAGACTCACATTACAACTTCTCCCCCTTTGACAAGATCAAAAGGAGATAGATGGTAATGAGTTTAAACGCCAAATAACCAACAACGGGAAAAAAATTCTAGATGAAAACATCAGCTAAATTTCAAAGAAGAATATACAACATAATACATAAGATATAGAACACGAAGACAGACATGATACATTGACAAATACGCAAATAGACATGCAACAATATCTCAGCAGAAAATAAGTGATCAAAACTACTATGAATGGAATATTAAATAATGAATGAACAAGTGTATGAATGCTCAAATGCACAAAAATAACAGCACATGTTTAAAAAGATTTTAAATTCATAGATAGATGGTAATGAGTTTAAACTCCATATAACCAACAACAGAAGAAAAAAATCCAGATGAAAACGTGAGCTAAATTTCTAAAAAGAATATACAACATTAGACAACAGATATAAAACAAGAAGATAGATATGCACATGAGATAGATGTGAATGAGTTTAAATGCGAAATAACCAACAATAGAAAAAATCCGGATGAAAACATGAGCTGAATTTCTAAGAAGAATATACAACACAATGCATTGGATAAAAAACACAAAGATAGACATGATACAAGTGACAAATACCCAAATAGACATCCAACAATATATCAACAAATAATAAGCGATCAAAACTACTATGAATGGAATACTAAATAATGAATGAACAAGTGTACAAATGCTCAAATGTACAAAAATAATAGCACACGTTTAAAAATATTTTAAATTCAAAGATAGATGCTAATGAGTTTAAACGTCAAATAATCAACAATAGAAAAAAAAATCCAGATGAAAACATGAGCTAAATTTCTAAGAAGAATATTCAACATTAGACTTCGGATATAAAATACAAAGATAGACATGCTACATGTGACAAATATGCAAATAGACATGCAAGAATATATCAACAAAAAATAAGTGATCAAAACTACTATGAATGGAATATTAAATAATGAATGAACAAGTGTATGAGTGCTAAAATGCACATAAAAAACAACACACATTTAAAAAGGTTTTAAATTCAAAGATGAAAAATTATACGCATGCTAGAAATGAATGAGTAAAATAAAAAATGTAATAAGAAAACCAATGAACATATTTAGAACAAACATACACACAATGGTATAACCAAATATAAGAGTTAAGAAACATACCAAAGGAGCTAGTAAGACTATGCTTTGTTACAAGAGAGTGTTAGTGAATAACAAAATACAAATAGAAAAAGAAACTAAACAGAAATCAAAATATATTTAAAGCACGAGGAATCTAAGATTCACAAGTCTATACGAATCTGGTAAAAAGGTTATGATGATAACAGTTTTGTAAAAATGTCAACAACTTTATTTTTTGAATCAACGTATTCAAAAATAACATCCCATTTTCAAAATGATCCTTAAAAAATGGTGTTGGATTTCTATATGTTTAGGTAGTGAGTGGAGTACTAGATTCTTAATGAGGCTAATCGCGCTATTGTTATTGTACTTGATTAGAATGTAGCCAATTTTTAAATCATAATCTAGAAATTGTTTCTTTAGAACATTATGTTACTTCTTATTGTGCCAAAAAACTAAACAATTTCAAAATAGGTGACAAGTACTACTACTGGTTTTCCACCTGAATTGCACCCTGCAAAATCAGAATCATAAAAACCTACTAAGATACATGCGCTACCTTTGGGAAACCAAACACCGTGTTGCGAGGTTCTATTAAGATACCTAAAAATTCTTTTTGCAATCTTAAAGTGTGATTCCTGTTATACCCTAAATTTTGACCATTAGATCTTCATCATCATTATAGGAGCATCATCATTTGCTTACCTAACCTTAACCTGTTTCAAGTTTATCTTTGTCAAGATGCAGATGAATTAGGGTTCCATACAGTCAGGAATCGAGGTTTCGATGGTTTGATCAGTCAATGTTTTGGATTAATTCTCCATGAAACAAGTCTCTATACCATCAAAGATACTACATGGGATAAATTATGAATCCAATTTGAGGTTGTCACCCAAAGAAGAAGAGTAGTGCAGTCCAGGACTCCCGATTAGGGTTTCTGATTAGGAAAAGTCAACTCTGGTTTTTCTTTTGATTCAAAAGGCATTCCAATGATGGAATCATGTCCCGTGAAGCCTATATGACTTAGTGAAGTCCACCCAAGAAGTTACAAGACCTCAGAAGACCCAAAACACCAACAGTCGATTCTGAGATTTTCGATCGATCAGTTCGTTTGACTAAAAAGTCAACTCATTTACCAAAAGGGTTTTGGCCTCAAAATTGAAAGAAAATATGTTCCTAATATCATATTACATCATGAAGTTTTTTGACCATTGGATCAAGGATTGAGGAGTAATCGGAAAAGTCGGGAATTAGAATTTTGAAAGGGACAAGAACATAACTTCCTAACCACACATCCAAATGAGGTGATTCAAAGCTTGTTGGAAAGGTCTTGGAAAGCCTTACAAAAGTGTAAAGGTGACCTATGTGCAAAAAATGAATGGATTTGAAGTTATAGCCAAAATCATCAAAGAAGAGAAAAACACTTAGTGAAATTCTAAGTTTTGGCACTTTTAAGACATGTTTTCAGCCAACTTCAAGAGGTTTTTTGACCTAGTTCCACTTGGAATTTGAAAATCCCCAAACAATTAAAGTTTTACATCATAATGAGGGCTTTTCAAAAATCACAAGAACTCCTCCATAGCCCTTGTGAGCTGAGAGTTTCGAAGGAGACAAGTTGGGCCTAAACACTTGATTGTCACCATGTCTAAATTCATCACAGCCTTACTTTCCAACTATCCACTTGATTCCTAACCATGTATTAACATATGATATGATATTGTAGAGTATATAATGAACTAGATCAGATAAATCTTCAAGCAAATCCAAAGTATTGTTCAAAGGACCATAGTTTAATGAAGAAAAGTACAAAAGTACACTAGGAGAGAGATGATTTATGGTTGCAGCATGGGAGGTCTGTCCTTGATACCTCTTTAGTCACTTCTTACAGCTCAAAATATGCTGGTTTTAAAGTCTAAAGACCCTTGAAAACATGCACCATTTGCAGAGAAAAGTCACACTTGGATTTACTAAGATCTTTCATGCCAACTTGAAACCAGAAATGCCAAGTCTGCCTTCACTTTTATTTTGCCTATAAATAGAGGTTTCCTCTATGATAATACACACACCAGAGCACTCTAAATCCTAAGATAAAACCAAGCTATCTCATCTTGCCTTTCTTTACTTGTAAGTGAAGAAAAAGCCATCCAAAAAACCAAAAAACTGCCTTGTTCAAATTTCACACCATCATTTTCTCCAACCATTCAATCACCCTAAAACTCATCCACACAACCTTAAAATCATTATTATAAGGTGTTCCAACCATTAGTTTGGCCAAAAGTGCCATAATACTAAAAGTCAACCTATCACACCCTAAAGTTTGACTTTTCTGGATAAGATGATAAAACTCACTGCCTAGAACAGTTTAGACCCCTTTGACACCTTGAACACCATACATTTATGTTGTACCAACTGTCCAAGTCTTTGAAAAACATCTAGAATATCATTTGCTAGGACTGTCATCAAGAATCACTCATTACTTCAAGAAGAAGTAATCAAAGCGTGCATCAAGGGAGGGACATCTTGCTCAATCAAAGTTGTCAGCTCACTTTGGAGGTCTACAAGAGGTAGGTGATTTCAAACCCTCTCATTGATATGCATTGGTTACAAATATTGATCATATGCTGAATTTGATTTATGTTTGCTTGATGAGTTGTAACTCTCATGTAAAAATATGATTGATCTTGTTTGTTTGAATTATCATGTGAAGTTTGCATCTGTTTTGTTGAACTTTGTTTTGATTTGTTATACTTGTTGTCATGAGGTTGTGACCTTTCATTTGAAGTATGTAATGAGTTGGTTGTTGGATGTATTAACATTGTCATGTTTAAAGTTGCAATGGTTTAGTTGGAGTTGTCTTTGATTTGAGTTTGTTAACTCATGTTTGTTGTCTTAGAGTAATAACTTTTATTTGAAGCATGCTTGAATGGATGTTGGAATTGTTATGTCCAAAAACTTATTGTTACTTCTGTTTAGATGTTGTGCTAAAAGTTTTGTTAACTATGTTTAGGCATACTAGCTTGTAAGTTGCTGTCTAGATCAATTTGAATGTAAATATGTGTTTTGTCTTTGTGAAGGCACTGTTGTTAGAATTCATCATAAATGTTGTTGAAAAATGTAATGCATTGATCTGTGATGATTGACATGGTTATGTTAAGATTGTGTCTATTGCTGTTAAGACTTGGTTCTCATGCTAAAACCTTTTTGTGTTTGTTATCATGGAGTTGTAACTTTCATTTGAAGCAACATAGTGAATTGATGTTTGGATGTTAGTAGTATTATGTCAAGCCTGCTGTTTGTTTCTGTTTGAAACTGATTGTGGATGTTTTGTTGTAACACTGTTAATCATGTTTAGGCATACAAATATATAGTTTGTTTAAGATCAAGCTGAGTTTGGTGTCGAAATTCTCTATATGTTAAACTGCTTTTGAAGGCATTGCTGATATAGGAATCCATATGTGTTTACTGTTGTTGGCATTGTCATGTCAAGCTTGCTGTCATTTTCTGTTTGAGGTTTGTTAACCTCTTGTACTGTCAAACTTCACTTGAATTTTAAAAACCCTTGCTTGTTTGAGTTTAGGTCATGCTGAATTTCAAAATTTAATGGACATTGGTGATGTTGTATGTTGAATTGATTACATTACTTGTTGTTTGAAGTTAGTCAACTTTTTATGCTATCAAACTCATGTGAGATTTCTTGCAATCTATGTGTGTGTGAAGTTCATGACATAATGGAGTATTGGATTAATAAACATGTATTGTCATGAATCATGTTTTAACATTGGTTATACAAAGCTGTTTTTCAAAAGCTATTTCAATACTTGCAACATGATGGTCATCTGTTGACTCAGTGAGAATTTGAGCCATATATTTGGGCATACTTCATCAAAAACATACTTAGAGTTTGTGCAAATTGATTTCATCGTGTAAGCACCTCTATTTTAAGTCATGACCTTGAAAATACATTTTCAAACCTCCATCTGCATTTATCTTCGAATTTTACTATGTGTACTTTGTTTTGAAAAATAAATGTTACCATCATGTTCCTCATCAAAAAACAAGAGAGTTAGAATCAAATTTCATTAAATTTGATGATGTTTTGGTTGAGTTTGAGTGGAAACCCTTTTCATGTTTTGCTTGCTTTGTTTTGGCCCAGAATATTTGACTTGGAAGGGTTATGTATTATTGGGGTGGCTTGATACAATGGATGTATCGCCACCCGGTGGTTATGCCTTGCGTATTCATGTGCCTTCTATCCTAGTCGTCCTGAGTTCGATCCGTGCGAGACAACTCTTTTGGTCTTTTTTTATCCTATTTTCATATTTTATGTCTTTTTCCATTAATGTTCACGTGTGCGCTTTGGTTGATATGGTAGAGGTTTTAATCTATAACCCACAAGACACAGGTTCAACCCTTGGTGTGGACACTCCCTTCTTTTTTATTACTAATTTCTTTGATTTTTCTTCAAATTTCAAATTAGTATAACTTAGTCATTCCTTATCATTTTTAAATGATTCTTTTTGCAAATGTCTCTTAATCTTGCATATTTTCACATAATAATTAAAGAATTCAAGGATTAATATTCTAGAAACACTTTATGTCATGTGAAAGTCTTGCACTATTTTAGGGGTTTTACCCTCCTTTCCTTCAATCTTTTTCAAAACTTCTTTGATTCAACTTCTTGAGTTTGATTTGCACTAGATGTGAACTTTGTTTGTCAGCTATTTTATGTGTGTTGAATATGTTGCTTGAATAAAAACCTATTGACATTCGAAGCCTTGCTTGTAAGCATCTGTTTGATTATCATTGTGAACCATGTTTGAGGACCACATCATCTCTAGATGTTGTAACTTCTTGAGTACCCGTTTCATGTCTTCCCTCACCCCTCTGGAAGTCTTGTTAGAACTTTAGTATGATAGGATTTGTTTCATTTATAGTTGTTACCTTAAACTTATGAATTTCCCTATGAAACTTTGAGTTTCTCACTTGATCTGTTGTAACACTTCTTGTATGCTTACTTGTACTTGATCATCATCAATGCATGATTTGTTAATCTCTTGTTGTTACATTTGACATATTTTGAACACTATGACATAATTGCCTCAAGCTGTTACTTGCTTGCATTTAAACTTGCTTACATTTAAACTTGTTTGAATTACATGTTGTTGTTTATCTTGATGGTTGTCCCCTAATTTCTCTTCATCTTTGTTAAGATGCTTCAAGTTGGTTTTACCTTGTATGTTTGGTCTTGTAAGAACCTCTACTATGTTCCCTCTATAGATATTGTATATCTTTGTGTTGTATGGTTATAACCACCTTAACTTGATTGTAATGTTTGCTTGATGTTGTCACATACTTGCATCTCTTCCTTGGTTGTTACCATACTTTTTATATGTTCATCATGTTTGAATGAATGCTTATGTATGCTTTTAGCTTTGTTAAGTTATTCCCCAAGTGATGGAACTTCTTAGTTCTCATCCAGTTGCCTCATCTTTTCCCATTCCAAAGGAAAGTCACTCTATTGAACCTTGGGTTCATAGACAGCTCAATGCCCTCCCCTTGACTTTGTTAAGTCATCTTTGAACCATAGCTTAGTTAAGTTAGAACCTATATCCATTAGACTTTGCTTTAAGTCTAAAAGACCTAACCCTTGTTAAGAGTATTCCTTAACTAGAACCTTAAGATAGAGTTTGTTAACTCCATGTAAGAATCATGGTGATGATTACTTATTTCCCCCTTTGGCTTTTGTTAAAGTCAACCTTGAGTGTACAACTTAGAATAGAGAGTTTTGTTAAACTCTATACAAACCTTGTTATGTTTCTTCCCCTAGAGTCTTGAACATAGTCAAGTACTCCTCTATCCTCAGTGAGGTGAACTACGATTGCTCTGATTCTATCCTAGTTAGGATACGTAGGCAAAGGATGCGATATCTTTGCGAGCAAACTTAGAAACTATCCTTAGGTCTTTACCTACAACTTAACCTTCTACCCAATTCCAAACCATAGCAACCATTTAGTAAGTATAGCATACAAACAAACAAAAGGTTCCTGTAGAGTACTACAAATGTTTAGGATGTAAAATACCTACCCTAGGCATAACCAACCCCCGGTCCCCGATCTCTTAGCGTTGTTGCTACATCGCACAAAAGGTTTTTCTTTCTTTAAACTTTCCTTTGGATATATTAAAGTCCGACTGTGAATTTTAAGAATTAAGATTCAAGTTAATCAATAGCTTGGTATCACGATTCTCACCGCAACAATTCCCTTGGTGACACTTGATATTTGGAACACATACACACATTAAACATAACATACGGCATATTGTCGCAACTGCAAAAAGGGCCGGCGGAAAACAAACAGAATAATCGCCACCGAATATTATTTATCCCAAAGAGAGGGAAAGGAAATGATCGAAGAAAGCCTAAAAGAACGGGAGAAGACAAGGCCATCGCAAGGGGAAGGTATGAGCACCCCTCACGCACGTTGTACTCAACGGGATCCATGCTTGTTATTTATAAAAAGGGTAAGTTATCTAAACCGGGGAAAGGAAAAGAAGAGACTCGATAGGACATCGCCACCCTATGCCTACGTATTCCCTAGTGCAAGGGGAAAGGCACAGTCAACGTAGTTCGGGAAACTAAGGGTGATGGGGGGAAGTTGCTAGCCAAGACATCACCGTCTTGTACCTACGTATCCTCATTTGGTATGAGAAATCAGAGAAAACGTAGTTCAGGAAACTAAACCATAGGTTGGTTAAGTGTTTTTTATGAGTGACGTTAAGTTCCCATTTCAGCAGTTAGGGACGATGCATGTTTGCTATAGAACGGAAAAACAACGTACTCTTTTCTAAAAATGATTTGAAGAACAATCCCGAAGGGTAAAAAGGTTTGAGTTTGGTTTATGAGTTTTAGTGAAGTGTATTTAGTTAGTTTGAGACTCACGTTGCACTAAAGACTTTTACATAGGAGCGAATGTGTTGCATATCGCCCCAAGGGCATACACTAAACACTCTAGACAAATGAGGAGAACCCCCCCCCCACTCATCATTTCCCATGTACTTAAGCTCGTAGCGTACAACGTTTATCTTTTTTTATTAAGTATCTTAAAGAAGTTTGAGATGAGAAAAGAAGGAACAGAGGAACACTAATGGGGAACTGAAAAACCCTAATGTTATCATGCAAAATGGTCCTAAGGTTGAGATAAAAAGGAAGTCTACCTAATGTTATCATGCAAAATGTTCCTAATATTGAGATGATAGGGACTATCCTAATTGTTATCATACAAAGGATTGAAAGCCTAATGTCTCTCTTACTCCCATCTTAAATAGAGGGACTAGGAATCCTAAGGGATCATGTGAGCAAGCACAAGTAAACAATATCCAATTCAATCACAAATGAAAACAAGGATAAAAGAAATCTCAAAGAGAGAGGAGAAGAAAGATGAATAACAAACACAAAAGGGTCAAACCCAAACAAGATGGACAAGAACACCTCAAATCATCATATCATAGATGCATCCCAAATCCACAACAAATCCAAAATGCAAACAAACACAAAAGGCAAAAGAAACCACCTAATGCTCAATCAGATGAACCAAACAAGAAGCAAAGCAAGAAGCAGAGCATCATGTAATCAAATGAACCAAGAGACAAGATGGGCCAAAAACAAAACAAAACCAAATGGTATACATCCAATCATGAGTGCACAAGAGGGATCACTTGAGTTTGTCAGTCAAAGTCAAACTTCAAAGTGAATCAACCATCAACAACAAACACAACTGAGGGAACACGAAGGAAAATATCAAAAATCCCAATGGAATGAGGAGAAGTCAAGAGAAAATCACCTCATAAAGGATCAAGATCATTTATTTACCAAAATAAGCAAATAAAATCCAAAATAAAAACAAATAAAAGGAAGAAAAAACCCTAAAAAAAAGAAAAGAGGAGAACAAGGAATGAGTGAAGACTCAAAGGCATCATCATAGGTCTAGGACCATCATAAGATCATGTGAAAATTTCCTCAACATTTTCTAATGCTCAAAAACAATTTTAAATTAATAAAAATCAAGCAAATAAATAAATAAATACATGAAAATACCCAAAACAGAAAACAAAAATCCAAGAAAATCACCATAGGTTCAAAACCATCGTAGGATCATATGAAAAAAATTCATAATTTGAAATGGCCCAAAAGTATTTTTAAACCAATTAAAATCATGCAAAACAAATAAAAATCATGAAAAAAATAAAAATGCACAAAAATATAAATCAGAAAGAGAAAAATAAAAGAGAATGTTAGAAAATATTTTGGTATTTTTCTAATAAAAAATGAATTTATTATGAATTTCTAAAAATAAAAAGGAATTAAAAACAATATAGAAAAAGAAATAAAAACAGAAAAAACACAACGCATTGGATATCATTTCATTAAATGACGTGGTTGATCCAAGGATCATAAAGCACGCATTCACAATGGACACTAGTCAGCTCGCCCACACAGATCCAAACAAAGTCAAAAGTATCAGATTAAGACAAGTGGCATGACGGACGGTGAGATCATCATCTTTAACCTCCAGCCACCTGAAACTCGAGAGAATTTGCAGAAAAACATGGATCCTTCAAACCATAACCAATGGAGCTCATATTGGTTTCATTTGATGCGTCTTTTCAAGATGATCTCAACCATATCATCGCGCTAAATTTATTTAAATTACAACTCACTCGATTTGAAAAAAAACCAGAACAAGATTCAAACACAAATTTGAAAATTCAGCAATAAAACTCAACTACAACTAACAACTAACTATGCAAACAACATCAACATGTCAAGGGCTACATCTTAGCAACAAATTTGAATCAAAATAGTTGAGAATTATACCTGTTGAAGCTCAACCTTGAAGCTCTAAAATTGGAGTTCCCTAGCTTAATTCTGGCCACGATTTTTCAAGTTCTTGAGCTGGTTAGCTTCACTTAATGTTAATGAAGCTAACTGAGTGGAGAATTTGAATGTTTAAGGTGTGTGTCATACCCTAAATTTGTCCTACCCATTTTTAATTATTTTCGCTTTTCGATTTTATTTTCTATTTTAGGTTGTCTGCTTATTTCTTGTTATTTAGACACGTGTCCGCTCGCAATTGGTCGATTTTTTAGAAATTTATCTTTATGACCAATTAAGGCGTGACACGTGGCCTAACAACCTTTTTGTGAATATTATTTTCTTAAACTTTTTCTTTTTTAAAATATTACTAATAATATTTTTTAGTAATTATTTTTCGTTTTTTTAAATTTCAGTCTGTTTTTATATTTCTTTTAATATTTATTTAATGATTATTGTTAATATTTATGTTAATATATCAATATAATTTTTATTTATTATATTTGTTAATATTTAGTAGTAATTATTAGTTAGGATAAAGAAAAAATTAAAGAAAAGGGTCAGATTTTGAAAGTGTGAAACATGGCCCATCGTGAAGCCCATTGATAGCTGGAGGATAGTCTGAGGTTATAAAAGGAAAGAGGAGGAATTGATTGAGGGAACCCTAAATTGAAGGATTGTTCATCGCCTCTCTCCCTCGAAGCGAATCAGCGCCGCCCCAATTCCAACACAAAACCCTAACCTTTCAACAAACCCTAGCCGCCGAATCTCTAAAACCTTTCATCCCAAATCTACCGCCGCCCCTCAAATCATCTCCTCTTACGAAAACTTCTTCCTCTCTAAAACCATAAACAGCCGCCAATCACCTTCTTAACTCCACCCTCGATCTCGTCTCCATCAAGGAAAGTTAAAACCAAGTTGTTGCTAGCGGAGCTGCGGTGGCTTGAGAACTCAACGAACCCTAATGACCGAAGAAGACGAGGTGACGATGTTGCAAAGTTCCTTCTCAACTTGATTTTCGACCGTGACTCAGTAAGACTGCTCCGCACACCATAATGACGACATCGACTCATCTTCATTCCGATTCAACAACAGTTGTTTGACTTCGTCAGTTTTTCGTTCAAGGCGCATCGTCGTAATCCACCTAAGACCATCGACATGGCGCGACAAGGAGTTTCATGAATTAGCAATAACACAAGGTGGATAACTCGTGGTCGGTTGGTTTTGTTCCTCTTTCTGGGTTCATGAATTTAATTTTTGTTGTGTTGGTCATGCTCATGTCTAACTGTATTATGAATTCTCGTTTGATTTTCATGAGATTTTAGTTCGTATCTGTGATTTTGAACCGCATAAACCTGAGCGAAGGATATGGTCGAATAATGATGTTTGTTATTTTGGCTGTAGTTTAACTTTGGTGTTGTTTTAAAGGTTCTGCTATGAAGATTTTAGTGGACAAGCATTGATTCTTTTATGCCGTTCTGTCCATAGCATAGTCGGTTTCCGGATAGGCTGTCAGTTGCGTTGCATGGACATTAGATCGTTGCGGTTTCCGTCTCGGTAGAAGCTTAATTCTGAACTAACATTCTGCTATGAATTTGATGATATTTCTGCTGACTTTGTCTTGGTCTGGTATTGAAGTTCTGGTACAATATAAACATGTTATTGTATAGATTAATGGTTTTTCTTTTATTAAAATTACAACTTCTATGTATGCCCTGTTTTATTGATTCAAAGCATATTTGTGGTTCAACTCTGTACCATGAGTATTGAATTTCGATTGTGCTACATATTGCTGGTGATACTGTGATTTTATTCCTAAACTATGTCAGTAAGATTAAATACTTCTTCCTGGGTTCAAAGTTTATGTTGAAAGCCATATATTACGGTTGGCTTATCGGCATTTGTGTTAAGAAAGTGTGCTAGTTTTGATCATAGTGTAAGTACTCATGTTACTGATGTTTATTCCATTACTGTCATGTTATTTGTTAAATTTTGGCAGAATAAATCATGGTAATCACTACTGTTTATTGATTTATTTATTTCTGCGAAACACGGGCGGATTTGCTGCGTACTTTACTTGAACTCGTGGTCGTCATTTATCTTTTGTGAAATCTTGTCGATTTAAGTTTATTGCAATAATATTTTGGTGTTCATAGTGTCTATGGCATTTGTGTTAGTGGTGCGGTGATTCGGTTTCACTGGTATTTAAGTATATTACACAATATGAACCTTTGGAACATCAGTAGTAATGAGGTTTTGAGATGCTGGTGCAAACTTAGTTATTTTTGAGTGATTGGTGGATTTTGTCTCATTGTAGCACATTGTAAACCTTATATCAATAGATAGCAACTTTTGTTCAAAATAATGAAGGAGATTATCGGTATGGGATGTCTTTGATGCTTTGAGAGTTTAGGTTTTTTGAGGTGCAAATTGATTAAGCCATTAACTTCTAACTCTACAAGTTGCTTATTTTGGTCCATTATTCGGTAAATGTTATAATTCTGGCTTGCATTCTCATCTGCGGTTTGACAAAATTCATGTCGATTACGCCATAATCTTTCAATACAACAGTTTCGAATATTTTGCTAGAGTGCGTATGACATTTCAACTATATTGCCATCACGCATAAGTCAATGTCAATTTTTTTTCATTTTTATTCCAAGTTTGTTACTCTCATCAAATTCTCCTTTTGAATTGAGTTTTCATTAGTTGAGTTTTTATATGTATAATTTTTTTTTGAGTAATTATTTTCAAAATATGAGTAATATTTTATTTTTAAAAATTCTATTTCAATTTTATTTTAACATTAAAATTATTTTCTTACTAAAATTGCAAAAAAAAATGAACTTTTAAGATCTAACATCTTTTGAGTTCTTGAATAATCACTATTGGGACGTATGCCTTGGGTAGTGACATTCGGCTTTTCGTTTTAAAATACGCCTTTTAATTATTTAGACAAGGAAATATCATTAGAGTCTAGCATTCTACATGATACTTTCGTTGTTTATTCAAACAATATTTCATAAATTTAATCAAAATCATTTTTCCATTTATTAAGTAGTTTATTTTATAAGACAATTTCAAAATAGATTTCCTTTAAAAAAGAAAAAAACTTTGAAGCAATAATATTTCTTAAGCATGTTTAATCAAATCGTTTTTAGTTAAATTACAAAAAATTAAACTCTTGAAGTCTAGCTCTTCTTGAGTTTTTGAATGGATATTATTGAGGTGTATACCTTAAATAATGTATTGTTCAACTTTTCGCTCTTTAAACATACTCTTTTTGGACAAAGAAGTATCATAGGAATCTAGTATTCCATGTGATATTTCCGTTGTTCATCCAAATATAAATCGAATGAAAAAGGTGTTGTCGAGATCTAGCATCACGATAATACTTTGATTAATTGGTTGTGAGGCCGACGTCTCATTTACCAAATAATCGTCATTTTCAAATACAATCTCGTATTCTCACCTCTCATACCACAACCCCTTTTCATACCCTCGATTCAATTCTTCAAAATATCTTTCTCGATTAAAACCTCGAAAGAAGGAGGTTCTTGGGATCTAGCATTCCTTGAATTTTTGAGTGAATAATTCTTGAGGCACGCCCTTGAGTTATTATTCACTCAACCTTTCGACTTTTCTTCAAACTCAAACATTTTTCAAACGTTCTCCAAAGTCGAATGCTCGTACGCATTTGCAACCCACATTTCGTACACACGTTCACAACTCATCGTGGTTTCGATATTGGAGGCACCCTTAGGGACCAATATCGTTTCTCACAATCTATCCCTTGACACGTCGTCAAGTCAGCTCCATCTTCAATCAAAATCCTCGACACGTCGTCGAGCCGTTTCCAAACCAACTTCCTTTTTGCCTCACATTCCGTTTTCGATTCAATCTTTTCACTAACTTTTTTTAACCTTACGACAGAGGGATATTCTTAGAATCTAGCATTCTTTGAATATTCGAATGAGTAACTCTCGAGGCATGCCCTTGAGTTGTTATTAGTTCATTCTTTCGTTTCCAAAACATCCAATCCTTTATCTCCAACTCTTTTCAACCCAATTTCCAAAAGAATTGAGTTCTTGGGATCTTGCATTCCTTGAATTCTTGAGTGACAAGCTCTTGAGGCACGCTCTTGGGTTGCTTGTCAATCACTCTTTCGTTTCTCAAACTCAACTTCAACCCTTTTTGAACCTTTTTCTTTTCGTGATTGTTACCACGAACTACGACTGCTTTGATTCTTTATTCATTCTTGAATATAAGATACGTAGGCACAAGATTGCGATGATCTTGTTGAGCACACTTCTATCCATCTTCAATTTCCCCCATCCTTTCCCGTAGTCGAACTACGAGGCTCTGATTTCTCATTCTCGTCCGAATGAGCATACGTAGGCACAAGGGCCCCAATCCTTGGCGAGCACCCTATCCTCTAAGCACCCTTTTCCCCCTTTACGTCTTTAACCTTTTAACCTACCAATTCACCTTAAACATCAAGAAGAAAAACAACCAAATCTAGACAACACTCTCTTCAAATACCCTAAGAGATTCCTGTTGAGTACAACGGACGTGAGGGGTGCTAATACCTTCCCTTCACGTAACCGACTCCCGAACCCAGAACTTGGTTGCGACAGCCTTATTCCTATCCTTCTGTTTTAAGAGGTTTTCTCGATATTTTCCTCTCTCGTTTATTCGGGATAAATAAAGTTTTGTGGCGACTCTGTCGAACCGCATTTCCGCGGCTTTCGAGGTGCGACAGTTGGCGACTCTGCTGGGGACATTTTGCTCCATGAAAAGAGAGAGTCGAGCCTATCTTTTGGTTTGTGAGGAGTGTTGTTTTAATTTGTTTTTTTATTTGTTCTCTTGTGCTTTTTATTTATGCTTGTTATCTTGTTTACCTGTTGATTCTTGGGATGACATCATGAGTAAATCTCTACGCCCGAGCTTTGGTAAAAGTAGAGAGAACACATAGTTTAGAATTGGTAGTCGAGTAGTGTTAGTCTCCAAGGACTTGCTCCTTGTGGGCCTAGCATGAAAGCTCCTCCAAAGGAGACCTATTCGTCGATCTTGTTATAACACAGCTAGCCTGTTGCACGACTTGATTAATGAAGGGTCCATGATTCTGGGAACCTTTTTTAGCACCAGTTCCAATAATGGTGGTCGTGTATTGTTAGTCTCCAAGGACTCGCTCCTCGTGGGCCTAGCATGAGGACTCTGCTCAGGAGAGACCTTATCGTCATTATCGTCGTAATACAGCCAGCCTGTTGCGTGACGCTAATACGACTAGTGTCCGTGATCCTGGGAACGAAACGTAGAAACCATCCCGTGAGTGGGTTTATGGGTAGAGTGTCTAGATCTTCCCATATAGGGTTTACCTGTCAATTTTCTTTGAGCAGGAATTATGGTTACCTACCTGTTACAATTATCAGCTTCAGAGTTGTTTGAACTATGATATTGTGATCCTGGATCTTGTATCTTGCATTGCATCTTTCATATCATTTGCATTGCATTTCATATGTTGTGCATTTTGCATTTCCAATCCTTCAGCAGAATCTTATGTCTCCTTCCTTCCTCTGTAAATCAAGCTGATTCCCCGACACCGGTACGCGACTAGAGCCAATACAAGACGAATGATGGAGTAGATTTAACAAGAGCAAGCTGCCTTCAGGGAAGAGTTGGACTCCATCAAAGGAAAGATTGACCAGATCCTGGAAGCCATCCTCACGGCCAGAAGAGAGGAAGAACAACGTGAAGCTGCTGCTATCGTCAACAACAATGGTCAGGCGCAAGTGTCTACCCCCAAGGCTCTCAACTCCAGTCCCTAACCCCTATGGAATGCCAATGAATTTCACTACCGCAGCGGAAGGGACCACTTCTCAGCCAATCCCAGCGCCCGGAGTTACTATTGGAGCTATCCCGCAAGCCCAACCAACTATGGTTCAGATCCCCGTTCCTCATAATGAAGCTAATATGGTGGATCAGTATGACGATGTGCAAAACTATCATGCTGCTATTCCCATTGCTAGTCCTGTTGCTGCTCAGGATTCAGAAGCTATGAAGATGTCTCGAGAGCTAGCTGAGAAATTTCGAGTTATAGAGGGGCACAATTCAAACCCTCTTAGTGCTTTAGAAATGTGCTTGGTGCCTGATGTCGTCATCCCGCCCAAGTTCAAGGTGCCCGAATTTTTGAAGTACAAAGGTCTCAGTTGCCCAAACATTCATCTAAAGATGTACTGTCGCAAGATGGCTGCCTATGCCAGAGATGAAAAGCTCATGATTCATTGCTTCTAAGACAGTTTGTCTGGGACATCACTCGAATGGTATATGCAGCTGGAACGTAATAATGTGCGCACTTGGGCCGAGCTAGCCGATGCATTTGTCAAGCAGTACAAATACAACACAGATCTTGCTCCGAATCGTACTCAACTTCAGAGTATGACTCAGAAGGATAGCGAATACTTCAAGGAGTACGCGCAACGATGGAGAGAGCTAGCCGCAAGGGTGCATCCACCTCTTGTTGACCATGAACTGATCAACATCTTTATGGGTACATTGCAAGGCCAATACTACGAAAAGCTGATCGGTAGTGTCTCCGCTGGATTCTCTGACTTGGTGATCGTCAGTGACAGAATTGAAGAAGGACTGAAGAGTGGAAAGATCCCAGGAGGTTCTAATAACCAGGCCAATGCCAAGAAGCCTTTCAACGGATACAAGAAGAAAGAGGGCGAAACAAATGTAATCTCTGTGCAAAAAGGGAAAGCTTCCCAACAAGCTCCCACTCCTATGCCTTATCAAATGCCGCATTATCAGTATCCGTATGTTGCTGCTGCGCAATATGGTCTAATGCCTTATCAGCCTGCTGTTCTAGCGGTGCAAGCTCAGATGCCAAAGCAACAGGCTCCTCAGCAACAAGCCTACAACCAGCAAGGATATCAGTATCCTCCTCAGCAACAGCAAATGCAAGCTGCTCAACAACAACTAGGTGCTCGCCAACAGCGTCAGCAGAGGACATGGAAGCGAGATAGAGTCTTTGATCGCCTACCAATGACATATGCTAGTATCTTTGCTCAGTTGATGGAGAAAAGGCTATTGTTTCAAGAGATTTGGCTCCCCGAATTGTCATTCCTGCCGACTACGATGCAAATGCTCATTGTGAGTTTCATAAGGGCGCTTCAGGTCACACCATTGAGGACTGCAGGGCTTTCAAGCACAAGATCCAAGACATGATCGACAAGGACGCTATCAACTTCAATGGGAAGTCTCCAAACATCATCAACAATCCAATGCCACCGACCAGCTAGTGCCAGCAGCAAATTAGATCAAATCCAGTCAAGTCAAAGTTCATTTCCCCGAAGAAGGCCGTCATGTTGCCATTTCATCTTTCGCATTTCTTATGTTTTATCTTTGTTTGTTTAAGTATTGTATGCTTTAAACAATTGCCATTTCGTATTTGGTTTTCATTAATGTATCGTTTATGCATGTTTTGAATTAATTATGTCGTATTCACTCATTTTCACTTGTCACCGACACTTTTATTTACTTCACTATATCAACTGTTGATTAGCATGATTTGAGGGAGGATGATGAAAACGAGATACCCATAATTGCAAAGTGTATGCTTTTAGACAGAATCTCGTCAATGATGTACATGCATTGTTTCAATTCCCCATACACCGAAGATATAAGGAGTTAATCCCTAGTAAACCACTTCGAGCATAGAAGTAGGAGTTTCCTTCGGATATTCAAACATTTACACTCAACCTGGGGCAGGGTAGTGTTCAGTTAATCCAACTCCACACTCGAATCAACAAAGCAAAATCCAGAAGACAGTTGTTCATCAATGATTTATGCTATCGCAGTCGCAACCCTCCAACAAAATCCAAAAAAAAAAGAGTTAAAATCCTACTAAGTCTGACACCTCAAAGGGGACTTAGGCAAAATCAAGGCAATCCCGATGGATCTGACAAGCAAAGTCAATTCATGCAAAAGTTAGGGATCAAAAAAACAAAAACAAAAGAGGCCCTCAAAACCCTCAACCAAAAACAAAATAAGATTCAGTGGTCACCCAAATCAAAAGGGTCACTGATATCCATCAAAATAAGGTGACTGCCACGACGAGCAAACCTTGAATCATCAAGCTTATACTGTCAAGACAAGTGCAGAATCAACTGAACGTAGGACTGGAGATTATCAAGAAGGGGTGGTGCAAATCATACTTTGAGCCTAATATCCTTTGTTTCATAACCATTAACCAGACCATGTTACAACCCTCGAAAGACCTAATTGAGGCGAGATTTATTCTGAAAGCGCACTATCGCAAGGTTGCGTAACCTGACTCCTCATATATCTACTAATCATCAGCATTGGTGTCATTATTCTTGCAACATCTTTTACACCAATCAAAATTAGCACTACGTCTGGGCTAACGGTCCATTCGTTCCACTATCATGACACTTCAATAAAACGATACTTTTTCAAATCTTGCATCAAACTTTGCATTAATATTACCATTTGTGAATGTACAATTTTAATTGCAAAACAGTGCTAGGTATTCAAAGACATTTCAACAAAGGGTAATCAAGAAGAAACTTGACTTCCAGTGGCTGACACAAAGCAAAGTTATCTCCAAACCCACGAGGCTAGGGCAAATCACTCGCCAGCTCGAGCAAGGGCAAGCCATTAACATGTTCAAACTGGGGCAAGACCGGGTCGTTCTAACCATCAAGCAGAGTTGCAACCTTCTCTGAAGCAAATTCACAACAAATCATCAAGTATCTAGACTTGGGGCATCCAGAGTATCTTCCCCTGCTTCAAATAATTGCGTCATCAGCAAACTGCGTGTCGAGGAAGTCAATCCCTCCCACCATCCGAAGTCCAATTTGCATTGGCAACTACCCAAAGTCCACCACGATGGCGTCTCCACCTGCATTTTCAATTACTCGTCTGCAATCATATGCATCATACGCATTACATTCGATATCATAAGCATCTTGCATCATATGCATACCCAATCATATCATACTTCCTCAGCCTGTGCATCTCCGCGCATCAGCATTTGCATTTGCACTTCCATTCGTTATGGAACATCATTATCATCCAACATTCACATATGCAAGTCAAGGTCCAGGATCAATCTCGAAGATTTCCAAGACCGTCATCAGCCCAGTCAGGGGCATCCTCCGCAAGACTGTGGGTTTCTCCTCACAAAATTCAAGAGCTTCAAAGCAATCATTAGCCCAGTCAGGGGCATATTTTGCAAGACTGTGGGTTTCTCCCACGAAATTCAAAGATATTCAAAGCAAGATTCAGCTCAGTCAAAGGCATTTTTCAAAGACCATGGGAGCTTCCCATGACGTATTTCAACCTCGCGGTTGATCAAATCTTCAAGTCAACATACAGCCCAGCCAGGGGCATATCATTCAAGACCGTGGGCGCTCCTCACGAGGTTGTTCAACCTTTTGTTGGGCAAATCCAAGAGTTTCAGTACAAGATTCGGCCCAGGCAGGGGCATCTTCATCAAAGCCGTCAGCGTTCCTCACGAAGTTGTTCAACCTTTTGTTGACCAAGACAAAATTTCAAGACAAATTCAACCCAGACAGGGGCATCCTCTTCAGAATTCATGGGCGTAACCATGAAATCATTTCAACAAAACTATGATCTCCAAACAAGACGTTAGGCGTACCCCATTGACTAATTTCAATTCAATCTTCCTCTTGGGTGTTCCCCAATGAGTTGTACCCAGCAAGCGTGACCGTTGTCAATTGCCTTACTATCATCCTTTTGGTGATAGTCGAACCTCGCCATTTCAACCTAGCCTGCATCCTTTTGGTGTTGGTAAACTTCAAATCTGTGTTGTCCTATCATCCTTTTGGTGATAGCAACCTGTGTGTGTAAGTTTCGCTCCGTCATCCTTTTGGTAGGGGGTCTGTCACTTGGATTGGTGTCAGATTGTGCGATATTATTTGGTGTGAGTTTCGCTTCGTCATCCTTTTGGTGGGGGGTCTGTCATAGTCATTAATGATAGATTGTGCGATATGGTTTGTGTTTCGCTCCGTCGTCCTTTTGGTGGAGGGTCTATCATAGTCATTAATGATAGATTGTGCGATGGTGTTTGTCCTATCATCCTTTTGGTGATAGAGGCCGGTGTGTTTTTCGCTCCGTCATCCTTTTGGTGGGGGGTCTGTCACTTGGATTGGTGTCAGATTGTGCGATGGTGTTTGTCCTATCATCCTTTTAGTGATAGTGGCCTGTGTGTGTTTCGCTCCGTCATCCTTTTAGTGGGGGTCTATCACTTGGATTGGTGTCAGATTGTGCGATGGTGTTTGTCCTATCATCCTTTTGGTGGTAGTGGTCGGTGTGAGTTTCGCTCTATCATCCTTTTTGTGGAGGGTCTGTCACTTGGATTGGTGTCATATTGTGCGATGGTGTGTGTGTTTCGCTCCGTCATCCTTTTAGTGGGGGGTCTGTCACTTGGATTGGTGTCAGATTGTGTGATGGTGTTTGTCCTATCATCCTTTTGGTGATAGTGGCCGGTGTGTGTTTCGCTCCGTCATCCTTTTGGTGGGGGGTCTGTCACTTGGATTGGTGTCAGATTGTGCGATGGTGTGTGTGTTTCGCTCCGTCATCCTTTTGGTGGGGGGTCTGTCACTTGGATTGGTGTCAGATTGTGTGATGGTGTTTGTCCTATCATCCTTTTGGTGATAGTGGCCGGTGTGTGTTTCGCTTCGTCATCCTTTTGGTGGGGGGTCTGTCACTTGTATTGGTGTCAGATTGTGCGATAGTGTTTGTCCTATCATCCTTTTGGTGGTAGTGGCCGGTGTGAGTTTCACTTCGTCATCCTTTTTGTGGGGGTCTGTCACTTGGATTGGTGTCAGATTGTGCGATGGTGTTTGTGTTTCGCTCCGTCATCCTTTTGGTGGGAGGTCTGTCATAATCATTAATGTCAGATTGTGCGATATTGTTTGTGTTTCGCTCCGTCATCCTTTTGGTGGGGGGGGTCTGTCATAGTCATTAATGTCAAATTGTGCGATTTTGTTTTGCTATATTATCCTTTTGGTGGTAGTAGTCGTGTGTATTTCATTCCATCATCCTTTTGGTGATGACGACCTTTTGCCAGTTACTTACGGTTCACTCAGAGGTTTACATTTCTCACTATTTCAATTCACAAGCATTTCTTTTCTTTTCGGATAAATTCAGGGTCTTCTTCATATCTAATCGAATTTTACCTCGAGAAAAGGAACGCTGCAGCAGTTCATTTCCCTAGGTTTAAGCCAATTAGATAGGGGCATATGTCATACCCTAAATTTGTCCTACCCATTTTCAATTATTTTCGCTTTTCGATTTTATTTTCTATTTTACGTTGTCTGCTTATTTCTTGTTATTTAGACACGTGTCCGCTCGCAATTCGTCGATTTTTTAGAAATTTATCTTTATGACCAATTAAGGCGTGACACGTGGCCTAACAACCTTTTTGTGAATATTATTTTCTTAAAGTTTTTCTTTTTTAAAATATTACTAATAATATTTTTTAGTAATTATTTTTCGTTTTTTTAAATTCCAGTCTGTTTTTATATTTCTTTTAATATTTATTTAATGATTATTGTTAATATTTATGTTAATATATCAATCTAATTTTTACTTATTATATTTGTTAATATTTAGTAGTAATTATTAGTTAGGATAAAGAAAAAATTAAAGAAAAAGGTCAGATTTTGAAAGTGTGGAACATGGCCCATCGTGAAGCCCATTGATATCTGGAGGATAGTCTAAGGTTATAAAAGGAAAGAGGAGGAATTGATTGAGGGAACCCTAAATTGAAGGACTGTTCATCGCCTCTCTCCCTCGAAGCGAATCAGCGCCGCCCCAATTCTAAAACAAAACCCTAACCTTTCAGCAAACCCTAGCCGCCGAATCTCTAAAACCTTTCATCCCAAATCTACCGCCGCCCCTCAAATCATCTCCTCTTACGAAACCTTCTTCCTCTCTAAAACCATAAACAGCTGCCAATCACCTTCTTAACTCCACCCTCGATCTCGTCTCCATCAAGGAAAGTTAAAACCAAGTCGTTGCGAGCAGAGCTGCGGTGGCTTGAGAACTCAACGAACCCTAATGACCGAAGAAGACGAGGTGACGATGTTGCAAAGTTCCTTCTCAACTTGATTTTCGGTCGTGACTCAGTAAGACTGATCCGCACACCACAATGACGACATCGGCTCATCTTCATTCCGATTCAACAACAGTTGTTTGACTTCGTCAGTTTTCCGTTCAAGGCGCATCGTCGTAATCCACCTAAGACCATCGACATGGCGCGACAAGGAGTTTCATGAATTAGCAATAACACAAGGTGGATAACTCGTGGTCGGTTGGTTTTGTTCCTCTTTCTGGGTTCATGAATTTAATTTTTGTTGTGTTGGTCATGCTCATGTCTAACTGTATTATGAATTCTCGTTTGATTTTCATGAGATTTTAGTTCGTATCTGTGATTTTGAACCGCATAAACCTGAGCGAAGGATATGGTCGAATAACGATGTTTGTTATTTTGGCTGTAGTTTAACTTTGGTGTTGTTTTAAAGGTTCGTCTATGAAGATTTTAGTGGACAAGCATTGATTCTTTTACGTCGTTCTGTCCGTAGCATAGTCGGTTTCCGGATAGGCTGTCAGTTGCGTTGCGTGGACATTAGACCGTTGCGGTTGCCGTCTCGGTAGAAGCTTAATTCTGAACTGATATTCTGCTATGAATTTGATGTTATTTCTGCTGACTTTGTCTTGGTCTGGTATTGAACTTCTGGTACAATATAAACATGTTGTTGTATAGATTAATGGTTTTTCTTTTATTAAAATTACAACTTCTATGTATGCCCTGTTTTATTGATTCAAAGCATGTTTGTGGTTCAACTCTGTACCATGAGTATTGAATTTCGATTGTGCTACATATTGCTGGTGATACTGTGATTTTATTCCCAAACTGTGTCAGTAAGATTAAATACTTCTTCTTGGGTTCAAAGTTTATGTTGAAAGCCATATATTACGGTTGGCTTATCGGCATTTGCGTTAAGAAAGCGTGCTAGTTTTGATCATAGTGTAAGTACTCATGTTACTGCTTTTTATTCCATTACTGTCATGTTGTTTGTTAAATTTTGGCAGAATAAATCATGGTAATCACTGCTGTTTATTGATTTATTTATTTCTGCGAAACACGGGCGGATTTGCTGCGTACTTTATTTGAACTCGTGGTCGTCATTTATCTTTTGTGAAATCTCGTCGATTTAAGTTTATTGTAATAATATTTTGGTGTTCATAGTGTCTATGGCATTTGTGTTAGTGGTGCGGTGATTCGGTTTCACTGGTATTTAAGTATATTACACAATATGAACCTTTGGAACATCAGTAGTAATGAGGTTTTGAGATGCTGGTGCAAGCTTAGTTATTTTTGAATGATTGGTGGATTTTGTCTCATTGTAGCACATTGTAAACCTTATATCAATAGATAGCAACTTTTGTTCAAAATAATGAAGGAGATTATCGGTATGGGATGTCTTTGATGCTTTGAGAGTTTAGGTTTTTTGGGGTGCAGATTGATTAAGCCATTAACTTCTAACTCTACAAGTTGCTTATTTTGGTCCATTATTCGGTAATTGTTGCACAACATTGAATTCTTTTTAATGTTATAATTCTGGCTTGCATTCTTATCCGCAGTTTGACGAAATTCATGTCGATTACGCCATAATCTTTCAATACAACAGTTTCGTATATTTTGATAGATTGCGTATGACATTTCCACTATATTGCCATCACGCATAAGTCAATGTCAATTTTTTTTCATTTTTATTCCAAGTTTGTTACTCTCATCAAATTCTCCTTTTGAATTGATTTTTCATTAGTTAAGTTTTTATATGTAAATTTTTTTTTGAGTAATTATTTTCCAAATATGAGTAATATTTTATTTTTAAAAATTCTATTTCAATTTAATTTTAACATTAAAATTATTTTCTTACTAAAATTGCGAAAAAATGAACTTTTAAGATCTAGCATCTTTTGAGTTCTTGAATAGTCACTATTGGGACGTACGCCTTGGGTAGTGACATTCGACTTTTCGTTTCAAAATACGCCCTTTAATTATTTAGACAAGGAAATATCATTGGAGTCTAGCATTCTACATGATACTTTTGTTGTTTATTCAAACAATATTTCATAAATTAAATCAAAATCATTTTTCCATTTATTAAGTAGTTTATTTTATAAGACAATTTCAAAATAGATTTCCTTTAAAAAAGAAAAAAACTTTGAAGCAATAATATTTCTTAAGCATGTTTAATCAAATCGTTTTTAGTTAAATTACGAAAAATTAAACTCTTGAAGTCTAGCACTTCTTGAGTTTTTGAATGGATATTATTGAGGTGTATACCTTAAATAATGTATTGTTCAACTTTTCGATCTTTAAGCATACTCTTTTTGGACAAAGAAGTATCATAAGAATCTAGTATTCCATGTGATATTTCTGTAGTTCATCCAAATATAAATCGAATGAAAAAGGTTTTGTCGAGATCTAGCATCACGATAATACTCTGATTAATTGGTTGTGAGGCCGACGTCTCATTTACCAAATAATCGTCCTTTTCAAATACAATCTCGTATTCTCACCTTTCATACCACAACCCCTTTTCATACCCTCGATTCCATTTTTCAAAATATCTTTCTCGATTAAAACCTCAAAAGAAGGAGGTTCTTGGGATCTAGCATTCCTTGAATTTTCGAGTGAATAATTCTTGAGGCACGCCCTTGAGTTATTATTCACTCAACCTTTCGACTTTTCTTCAAACTCAAACATTTTTCAAACGTTCTCCTAAGTCGAATGCTCGTACGCATTCGCAACCCACATTTCGTACACACGTTCACAACTCATCGTGGTTTCGATATTGGAGGCACCCTTAGGGACCAATATCGTTTCTCACAATCTAACCCTTGACACTTCGTCAAGTCAATTCCATCTTCAATCAAAATCCTTGACACGTCGTCGAGTCGTTTCCAAACCAACTTCCTTTTTGCCTTACATTCCGTTTTCGATTCAATATTTTCACTAACTTTTTTTAACCTTAAGAAAGAGGGATATTCTTAGAATCTAGCATTCTTTGAATATTCGAATGAGTAACTCTCGAGGCATGCCCTTGAGTTGTTATTAGTTCATTCTTTCGTTTCCAAAACATCCAATCCTTTATCTCCAACTCTTTTCAACCCAATTTCCGAAAGAATTGAGTTCTTGGGATCTTGCATTCCTTGAATTCTTGAGTGACAAGCTCTTGAGGCACGCCCTTGGGTTGCTTGTCAATCACTCTTTCGTTTCTCAAACTCAACTTCAACCCTTTTCGAACCTTTTTCTTTTCGTGGTTGTTACCACGAACTACGACTGCTCTGATTCTTTATTCATTCTTGAATATAAGATATGTAGGCACAAGATTGTGATGATCTTGGCGAGCACACTTCTATCCATCTTCCATTTCCCCCATCCTTTCCCGTCTCATTCTCGTCCGAATGAGCATACGTAGGCACAAGGGCCCCAATCCTTGGCGAGCACACTATCCTCTAACCACCCCTTTCCCTATTTGCATCTTTAACCTTTTAACCTACCAATTCGCCTTAAACATCAAGAAGAAAAACAACCAAATCTAGACAACACTCTCTTCAAATACCCTAAGAGGTTCCCGTTGAGTACAACGGACGTGAGGGGTGCTAATACCTTCCCTTCACGTAACCGACTCCCGAACCCAGAACTTGGTTGCGACAACCTTGTTCCTATCCTTTCGTTTTAAGAGGTTTTCTCGATATTTTCCTCTCCCGTTTATTCGGGATAAATAAAGTTCGGTGACGACTCTGTCGAACCGCATTTCCGCGCCTTTCGCGCGAGGGTCGTTTCTCCGAAATGTCTCCGTGATTTTTCGAGGTGCGACAATATGGAAACGGAAAAACAAAGTTCAAGCTCAAGAGTTCAAATGGGATCTTGGAAGAGTGGTTTTGGCTATCAAAAGCTTGTGGAAATGGATGGAAATGATTCCCTATTTATAGGAGAAGCTATCTGAATCAAAATGGAGGGTGAATGAGGTAATTTGGATGGAAATCATGCACACCTGCAACATGCTCAAAGTGTGACTTGAAATCTGTCAAAACTAACTCAAAACTTGTGTTTCAAGGCTCTAATCAACCCAGGAAAGTTGGTTAATCATGTTTAGATTGAATTCATGGCTTAATTCGGTGATTAGAGGCCAATTCAAATAATTCCAATTCTTACTTGGAGAGAAATCTTAGCTTTGAAATTCAAATTTTGCAACCATGATACTCATAATGTAGGAGGCTTTTTGAGATGATTCTTCTTGTATTGGCTAGAGGGAGATGCAATCTTTGCAATGTGAAAAGAAAGTATTGATTTGGAAGCTTGATTTAAGAGATATGGTCCTTCAAAGTATCCTCCATGAGAGAAGTGAAAGTCATAAAACACTTAGAAAAATTTTAAGTCTTTTAGGGACCAAAAAGAGATCTATAATGTTTTGATCAAAACCAAGACCTTCCATGGGTTTTAGTTCTTCCATGTTGAATCAAAGTTGTAGAGGATATCTTCAAGTTCATTCTAGTAAAAGAATGGGCTCCAAATGATGAAAATTGACCAAGTTATGCCCTTTTGAAGTTGACTAAGAAAACCTTCCAAAACTCTAAATGACATATAATGTCTTCAAACTTTTGATGACTTTCCAAGCATAATTTGATCTTTCCTTGCAAAGAGAACTTTTTAGGGACGATGATAAGAGTTCATTAGAAAAATAACCACCTTAAGACGTTCAAAATTGAAGGAGTTATGCTCATTTGATCATGGCATCCACAAATTTCTATATTAGGTCAAACACCTTGCACAAAACTTGAATCTCTTGATGATTTCTTGCACAATAAGCCATGATGAAACACATATGATGTTGGAATGATGTTACCTTGGACCACACTTGATGATGAGGAACTTCTAGGGTTGAGAGTACCACAAATTCATAGAGAAAACCTTGCTTGAACTTGAAGAAACACAACCTTCTTTTCTGAGAAACAAACCATGATACCTTGATCCCCTGCCAAGAACAAATGCTATACAAAAATGAATATGGAGATGCAAAGAAACATAAGCCAAGAACAAAAGAGAAGATGAGAAAATTTTGGGGTGCTACAGATACTCATTGTTAAATAGAGTAAGGATCCTATTTGTAGATGTTTTAGATTGGCTGCATTTTATGGTAAAACACTGATGTATGTTTGAATGTCATGACTGATGTTATGACATACATAATAAGTGTGCTGCAGGGTAAGTTTGAATAGCTAAGAGAAAATTATGTTGGATGTCATGCTGGATGTTATGACATCAAGCAGCTGACATCAGGGTGCGTGTTTTAGGTTCTGGTATAGTGCATGAGGAAGCTCAGGCTATACTTCAGGAAACATTTTAGGAAGCTTGGTTATCTCAGGTGAAATGCCAGGCATAGCTGAGGATAACCTAGGACCAAACTGTTAGTGCGCAGCTTAATGAAAAGAGATCTTAACTGGGTTAAACCTAATTTCTGCACTTAGGCCCAAGATCTTTCTGCTGCTTATATATAACAAAGTAGCAATCCTAATTGAAGACAGTTCTTGGCAGGTCCTGGGCAGAGCTTTTGAGACAGAGAGTACAGAGTGTTTGTAAGTGAAGAATTCAGTCTGTGTACTGTGATCTTCACGTGGTTGTTTGTGTCTTAGGATTACTTGTGAGCCAAGCAATTATCTCTTGGATGATTGCACTGGACTAGTGTGTTTTGAGTTGTACTCTGTGTGTGTCACTCTATGCTTTTAAGCACGAGTGTTGTGTCTCTTAATCAAAGCTGCAAAGCAGATCAAGGTGTGTTTGAAGTGTGTGTTTAATTTTATCTGTAATTGAATTGGTTGATATCACTGCTGTGATTGAGGGGGAGTGAGTTGGTAACTCAGTTCTAGTGTTAGGCTGAAGTGTCATTGGGTAGGTCTTATGTAAAGAGTGCAAACTGATTGTTTGACTGTGAATTAATTCTACTGATAGTGAATTTCCTCCCTGGCTCGGTAGCCCCCAGATGTAGGTGTGATTTGCACTGAACCGGGTCAATAATTATATGTGTTATTTACTGCCTTCAATTCCTGTTTAATGTTAAGTTTTGTAGTCAGCTAAGTAGTGGATCTCATAACATCCACTGTAACATCGACAGTTTGGTACCTAGAATTTCAATTGGCATCAGAGCAGGCACCCTGCCTGTTATTTTCTGGGTGAGATCTAGGGAAGATAAATTATGGTACTATGGACAATGATATAGGATTCACAAATAGACCACCACTTTTGGATGGCTCTAACTATGACTACAAGAAACCTCGTATGATAGCCTTCTTGAGGTCTTTGGATAGCAAGGCTTGGAGAACAGCTAATTCAGGATGGAAACATCCAGTGAAAACAGATAAAGATGGAGTAACTGTGCTGATCCCTGAAGAAGAGTGGAGCAAAGAGCAAGAAGCCTAGGCTCTTGGGAATTCTAAGGCCTTTAATGCTCTATTCAATGGAATAGACAAGAACATTTGCAGACTTGTGCATCACTGTGAACTGGCCAAAGAGGTTTGGGATACCCTCAAAACAACTCATGAAGGTACGTCTAAGGTCAAGATGTCAAGATTACAAATGTTGACCACTAAGTTTGAAAATCTGAGAATGAAGGAGGATGAGACTATTCATGAATTCTACATGAATATTCTTGAAATTGTCAATACCTCAGGAGCTTTAGGAGAGAAGATGTCTGAAGAAAAGCTTCTGAGGAAGATTCTCAGATTATTGCCTAAGAGATTTTCCATGAAGGTTACTGCTATTGAAGAGGCTCAAGACATCAACAACATGAAGGTTGATAAACTCATTGGTTCTCTACAAACCTTTGAGATGGGGATGTGTGAAACTGTTGAAAAGAAGAACAAAAGCATAGCCTTTGTATCAAATACTGCAGAAGACTCAGATGAAGACAATGGTGGAAGTGGGGAGAATATGTCAGAAGCTATAGTTATGCTTGGAAGACAATTCAACAGACTCATGAAAAGAATAGATAAGAAGGGCATACCTAATGTCAAGAACATTTCATCTGAAATCAACAGAAGAAAGGGATAATCAAGGCAAAGAAATTCAGTGTCATGAATGTGAAGGCTATGGTCACATTAAAGCTGAGTGTCCTACTTACCTGAAGAGGAAAAAGAAAGGTCTAACTGCCACCTGGTCTGATGGAGATTCTGATAGTCGATCAGAAGTAGAATCTGCAAAACATGTCACTGCACTAACTAGTCTTTGTGTATCTGATGATAATTCTAGTGGAGATGAGCTGACTTTTAATGTACTTGTAGCCTCATATAAACAGTTGTGTATCAGAAATGCAGAAGTGCGCCAACAAGGGAAGAAGCAAAAGACAATCATAAAGGAGTTGGAGGCTGAGAAGACGGAACATCTTGCAACAATAGACTCACTCAACAGTGAAGTCAGTTTTTTAAACTCTAAACTTGATCAGATGTCAAAGTCCATCAGGATGCTAAACAATGGAACTGACACTTTAGAAGAAATTATACAAGTGGGTCAGAAAGCTAGAGACATGTCTGGAATAGGCTTTGTTGGTGAACAGAGACTCATCTTGGGTTGCAAGAGGACAAAGCCTGAAAATCATGGGACAAATAGGATGTCACGACCAATGTCACAACATCAGGGGGACAGAAATATGAAACAAACCAAGAGAAAGTTTCAAAGATGGAGGTGTTACCACTGTGGAAGATTTGGTCACATAAAGCGCTTTTGCTTCAGGCTGCATGGATTCCCCAACCACACTCATCAAGTCAAACCCAAACAGGATGTTCCTTTCAAGAAACTACGAGTGGTTGCCAAGGAAGGTGCTCTAATATCTCATACCTCTCTAAGGGTAACAGCTAAAGAAGACTAGTATTTTGATAGTGGTTGTCCCAAACATATGACTGGAATAAAGAACTTGTTGGTGGACATTAAACCTTATTCCACTAGCTATGTGACCTTTGGTGAAACTGGAGTGTCCTGGAGTTCCTAACCTAGACAATATGTTGCTGGTAAAAGGACTGACTGCCAACCTTATCTGTATCAGTCAGCCCTGTGATCAAGGACTCAATGTCAAATTCACTAAGAGAGAATCTGTTATCACAAATGGAGAAAAAGAGGAAGTCATGAGGGGTTCTAGGTCTAAAGACAATTGTTACTTATGGGAGCTTAAGGTATCAAGTAACTCCATTGTGTGTTCTATGGCCAGAGAAGAAAAGGAGGTCAAACTGTGGCATCAAAAACTTGGACATCTTCATCTAAGAGGATGAAAAAGATCATATCTAAGGAAGCAGTGAGAGGAATCCCCAAGTTGACTATTGATGAAGGAAAGGTATATTGTGAATGTCAGGTTGGCAAGCAAACCAAAGTGTCACACCCAAGAATTGGACATCTTACAACATCCAAAATTCTAGAACTGTTGCACATGGACTTGATGGGACCAATGAAGGTAGAAAGTCTTGGTGGGAAGAGGTATGCCTATGTGGTTGTTGATGATTACTCCAAATACACCTGGATAAGTTTCATCAGAGAAAAATCAGATGTGTTTGAAGTCTTCAAAGATCTTTGCATTAGACTTCAACGAGAAAAGGAAAGTGGTGTAGTTAGGATCAGGAGTGATCATGGAAAGGAGTTTGAAAACTCCAAATTTGCTGAATTCTGCTCGTCTGAAGGAATCAGTCATGAATTCTCCTCCCTTATTACTCCTCAACAAATTGGAGTAGTGGAAAGGAAAAACAGGACTATTCAAGAATCTGCTAGAGCCATGATTCATGCAAAGAAATTGCCTATGCACTTTTGGGCTGGGGCAATGAACACAGGCTGCTATGTTCACAACAGAGTCACCTTGAGAAAAGGAACTACCTCCACCCTGTATGAACTATGGAAAGGAAGGAAACCAACTGTGAAGTATTTCCATGTTTTTGGGAGCAAGTGTTACATCCTGACAGATTGTGAACAAAGGAGAAAAATGGATCCCAAAAGTGATGAAGGCATATAGAGTATTCAACTCCAGAACAAAAGTCTTGATGGAATCCATCAATGTGATTATTGATGACCAACATGAAGAAACCAATGTCATGGAGGATGTTGGAACATTCTTTGAGACACATGTTGATGGTATGGTCAATTCTGAAGATCCTCAAGCTACAACTCCAGAGTCTGAGTCAGAAGCTCTAAGCAAAGAACCTTCTATCAGAATCCTTAAAGATCATCCCAAGGATCTTATCATTGGAGACCCTAACAGTGGTGTAAGGACCAGAGCTAGAGAAATCATCTCAAATTCATGCTTTGTATCCAAGATAGAACCCAAAAATGTAAAGGATGCTCTAACTGATGAATATTGGATCAATGCTATGCAAGATGAATTAGAACAGTTCAAAAGGAATGAAGTGTGGGAATTGGCTCCAAGACCTGAAGGAACAAACATCATTGGCACCAAGTGGATATTCAAAAATAAATCAGATGATAAAGGAGCTATAACCAGAAACAAAGCTAGATTGGTGGCACAAGGCTATACTCAAGTTAAAGGGATTGATTTTGATGAAACTTTTGCACCTGTTGCAAGACTTGAGTCAATAAGACTGCTGTTAGGGATTGCTTGCATTCTAAAGTTCAAATTATTTCAGATGGATGTGAAAAGTGATTTTATAAATGGATATTTGAATGAGGAAGTGTATGTGGAATAACCCAAGGGATTTGCTGAACCTAATTGTCGCTTACGCGAAAATAAGGTGCCGGCACAACAGAAGAGTCGCCACCTTTCGTTATTTATCCCTCAGAACGGGAAAGGAAACGATCGGAAAAACCTAACGAAAAAAGGGTAAGACAAGGTCGTCGCAACAATTGTCTGGGTTCGGGAGTCGGTTATGCAAGGGGAAGGTATTAGCACCCCTCACGTTCGTCGTACTCGACGGGATCCACGCTTGTTGTGTTTACTGGACGGGTTGGTTTTATCTATCTACCTATCAAGGCTGGCTTAAAAAAAGAAAAGAAACTGACTCGGCAAAGCGTCGCACTTTATGCCTACGTATTCTCATCAGAGAACGAGAAATCAGAATCAACGTAGTTCGACCTACGACGGGTTATGGGGAAGGCAGCTCGCCAATACATCAGTATTGTGCCTACGTACTCTCAACAGGTATGAGAGATCAGAGCTTACGTAAATCGGGACACTACGCATTATTTTCTGTCTTTTTACGGAAGAAGTGTTTTTTATTGTGTTTGCAATTTCAATCGCACTAGAGACTATGACCTGAGAGTGAATGCGTCGCATGTCACCCAAAGGGTGCCATACTAAACATCCAGACTGTGGAAAAGAAACTCTCCCACAATCCTTTCTCAGATAGCTTAAGGCTCGTAACGTACGAAAGAAATCATTCATGATTACTGTATCTTAAGCTGTTTTGAGATGAGAAGAGAACAGGCTCAACTACGGGGAGACTATCAAGTCCTACTGTTGTCATGCCAAGGATTCATCCTATGGTTGAGGTTTGAACAGGGAGCTCCTAGAAGTTATCATGCATAGGTTTCAACCTAAAGTTCTATCATCAATTCCTTATCAAAGGAAATGAGAGTCCTAAGGGATCATGTCAATGATACACAGAAACAGATAAAGCATCAGCTTAAACAGTAAACAGATATACAGTAAAATGCATGCAATGCAAGTGAGGGAGGAAATGTGTGTGGGGCATCAGCCTCCACAAGCTCATCTCAACCTCAAGCCAGAATGAATAACAGTAATCATACTGAAACATAAAACATGCTATCAAGCAATACACAGTAAACTGCAATCATACAGAAGGAATAAAGTCATGCTATCAAGCAAAACAAACCACATGGGCAAGGGAGCTGGGCTCTACCGAATACCCGCAAGCAAAGCCATACAGTAACAATACAAGCAGAGGGAGCAACTCAACCTCTAGTGCAATCATGCTCCTAGATTCTACCTAGTCCAGATATGAACTTATTCTAATGCATCAAGCAAGTCAAACAAGGCACATCAATACAGAAAAGAAAACAGACAAGAAAGCAGATCAACAACCCTCTCAACTCCAAGCTTCAGCTCTTCCAACAGCAACAAAGTCTTCAGACCTCAATCACTCTTGACAAATATCAATTTGCTTTTCCAGGTTTCAACCCTTCAACATAAGTTTCAACTTATTCTCTCTTCCTCATGCTTCAGCTTCTTAATCAATTCCACCTCCAGGCTTCATTCTTAACCAAAAGTATCAACTTGATTCCTTCAGGATCTCCAAGCTCCAAAGTAAGTATCAACTTCCTTTGTTCTTCAAGCTTCAGCTCTTCAGAATCTCAATTGAATCCTCTTCCTAAGTATCAACTTAGGTTTCAAGATCTCAAGCTCTCTTTGCTTTACCAGTCTCAACTTGGTCTTCTCTTCCTGCAAGCTTCAGCTTCTCAGAGTAATCTTCAATCACTTAGAAGTATCAACTTCATCCTTCAATCTTTAAGCATCAGCTCTTCATTCAGTCTCCACTGGATCTTCATGGGGTCTTCAAGTATCAACTTGCTCTCTCTGCTCTTCAAGCTTCAGCTGGAATGGCAATGCTCAAGGAATCATCCTCTTCCATACTCTTCAATGAATTCTTCATCTTCACACTCAAGCTCAACATCTCTCAAGATACTCAAACCAGAGGAAATCACTTAATTGGATAAGCTAGGGTGTTAAACTGCTTATTGACCACCCAAGGTGACCTATAAGGGTTTAACATCAAAAGAATGGTTCCCTCAAAAGTTCTACTTCCTAGGTACCATCACTTATCCCTCCTAAGGACAGAGGTGAATACCATGGAAGGACTTTGAATCATAGGGAGGAATGAAGGTGAAAGATACCATCCATGCTTAAGAAAAGAATCAACTAAGTCTAAGCTCTTCCTAATCCCTAACCCTAAATCAACAACAAAACAAACAAGATTCTCAAGCTCTCAAGCTCCTCAATCAATCTCCAAGTCTTCTACTATGCTCCTCAAAGCAAGACCAAGCTCTCCAAGCTCACAAAGCAAAGCAAACAAAAATACAAGCCCACAAGGGCAACACAAACAACAATCAACTACAAAAATCATTTAAAAATAGTATACTATTATATTAAAACCTAATATAATTTCTAAGGGATCCTATACATCTACCCTTAATACCCTTATATGTCCCAATGTCTATCTTGACCTAGAAACCCAAAATTTTAAGGTTATTGTGGACCTATGTTAAGGATTGACCTAATTCTACACAACCTAAAATCATCTAAGCAAAACTACTCAAACATTAATCACAAAATTATGGAATAAATCCATAGGGGAGCTAAAGTCCTAATCTAACTATCCTAAAAAGAGTGGCCTAAAAATATGAAGGGAACTTGCTAAACAAAATTCTACAAATCTATGCATCAACATAAAAGAATTAAAATGCTATTAAAAGAGAAAATACACAAAAAATATTAAAAATGCCTGAAATGCAAATATTTTGATTTTATAATTTTCTAGACATGAACATGAAATGGGAGAAAAAATCCCCATACAAAAATCATTAATTTTCTATTTATTATGATTTTTCAAAGATTAATGAAAAATGGAGAAAAAGAAATTAAAATGATAAATCAATGGTGCGGATAGCAAGTACATTCAGTTCAATTCATGCATGGGCTCAAAATGGGGGTGGGATTAGCAAGGCGCGCTAGGCCTAGTTTCATCAAAAAATCAATTAACAAAATATAAAGAAAATGAAAAAGAAACGGTGCAGAAAGTAACAAAATATAGTTCAATATCCAATGGGCCCTGAAAGTGGGGTGTGAATATCAAATGAGCCCAATCCCCCTTTTAATGAAACGACGCATTTAAGCTCTTCAGAACTTCCCTATTCAAATGTGAGATTAAACCTCAGCCACACGATACACACCCAGTCAACGGGTCCAATCTCCATCCAATGGCCACGCCTTCATCTTCTTCCTCCAGCTAGGGTTCCAACTGAAGAATCCATGGAAGCAGAGCTTCAAGCTCCATCTTCACCAAACTCGTATCACCTCAATTCGCCATGAAAAATTAAGATTCCAAACCCTAATCTATCCAGAATTTTATGCTGATCACAGCCATGGTCTTGAAATCAATTGAATCATCCTAAATCTTCAAACCCGATCCAAGATCAAAAATAAGCTTAGACATCACCTTTAACAATTCTTGAAATTAATTACCTCAACATGATCACTACCTCACACTGGTTAATTCTTGACATCTAATTCATGCTATAGCTCACCATAACTCGAGTTCTTGGTCTAAACAAAAATGGTGTCATCAACTGAAACCTCACCAATTGCTCTCAAACTCTTCAGAATCCATCACCTAATGGTCTCTAACCGTTCTAACCTAACAATTCTTGCTAATTATACCTAAATCATGGTGTAGAAGAAAAGTTACTAACCTGTTGAATCTTGATTAACAGATGGGGTAAACCTTCACTGCAAGCTCTCAAACTCTTCAAAATCAATCCTTGAATGATGATCTTGCTACTGTTTGCAAAAGTTTTGATGGAGAATGCTTGAATCTCAGAATTCGATGGTGACTTGCAACCTTCAAAATCCAAATTCCAACTCTTCAATTCTTCAAGAACTTGCCCTCAAATTGGTCTGCACAGCTTCAGTGTGATCAAGGGAATGTGTTTAGATTGAAAGAAGAAATGAAAATGGATCAGAATGTGGAATTTGATTTCAACTTGCAATGGAAGCAAGTGAAATGACTATCTCTCTCTTCTCTCAAATCCCTCACCAACCTTGCATATGAGCAAGTTATAAATCATATATAGAATGGTTTAGACTCATCTAGAACCATCTGGAATCATCCAATGAGAAATTGGAATTCTCATGTCATGAGTTTATGGATTCATCTCATCTCACACCTCACCTCATGCCATAGCCCTTGCAGCCCTTGTAACTGACTTGAAATTCTCCCTAAATGAGATATAGGATGTGTTGAGATGCATAGCTAGCTTGTACATTGCCTTTCCTTGAGTTTTGCATTTGTACCTTATTATGCAAGCAAGCATTTTCCAAAGCAACCCCATGATCTAGGCCTCAATTCAAAAAAGTGGCTGAACCATTGTTTTTAGAATGTTCTTTGGAGTCAAAATGACCTATTATATGCCATGGTTTGGATGTGTAACTTGGAATTTCCAATTTCCAACTTGAACTTATTTAACTTATGCCTCCATTTTAGGTCATTTTTATCACTTTTTTCTACAAGCCTTTTCAACATCTCATGACCTCCCTACTAGCCTTAAAACATCATTTTAAGCAAGTTTTATGTTGAAGATTTTTCCATTTGAAGCTTGGAAATAGGAGATATGGCCTTATGCTTGAAATGACCTATAATCTCCAAATGACCAAAATGCCCTTGACTTGTCAAAGCCATAACTTGAGTTCTACAAATCCTATCAAGGACTTATAGTACTCTCTAGAAAGCTAAGAATATGAGGAACAACATTCATGTTGACCAAAAGTTCATAGGAATCATCCTTCTTAGGCAAACGTTAGATGCAAGTTGGGTGACTTTCAAGGACCCAGATTCACATACCTCAGATGACCTGTAACTTGTCAAAGTCATAACTTGAGCTCTACAAATCCTATCAAGGACTTCTAGTACTCAAATTAAAGCTAAGAACAAGCTCTACAACATTCATGTTGTAGGAAAGATGAGATGACAATCACATCTTGAGCTAGACTACCTTGAAGATAGGGATCAAACTAGGGGATTTTACACTGTCAAGCCTTAGAAACCCTAGCTTGAAACTTCTCAAACTCCTCAATCATGATGAGTTGACCTAGGAATCATCCTTATAGCATCTCAATGCATCAACCCATGATCACATGGCTCTTGGATTAGGTCTCAACCCTCTCCAAATCATCAGTTGACCTAGGGTTGACCCAGTCAAACCCTAATTATACCACTCATGGCTGAGTCTTCTTAAACTTGTACAATGACCTCTCTAGGCTTCATGATGGCTTTCAAGACATCTCATAAGCTCTCTCAAAGCTTCAAGTCCATCCTCATAGCCTCAGAATCATCTGAGGAGCCCC
This sequence comes from Lathyrus sativus, assembly GCA_963859935.3. Classification (NCBI taxonomy): domain Eukaryota; kingdom Viridiplantae; phylum Streptophyta; class Magnoliopsida; order Fabales; family Fabaceae; genus Lathyrus; species Lathyrus sativus. The sequence goes on from OZ012736.1 coordinate 173,040,250, forward strand.
CACAACTCTTAAGTTATGGGGCACACACCCTTGGTTTCAACCAATCTCTCTGAGGATCTCTTAATTTCTCTGACAAGGATATCAACCCTTAATCATCTGAATAACCTTCTTGGCTAGCTTCAAAGTCTTGTATAACTCTTGGTGGGTGGTCATACCTCTTGATCTACTGCACACATGTCAAGGAAATGCAGATAATAATGCTAGTGAACACAAGCTAGTGTAAATAAATGTTGGTCAAATTTTGGGGTGCAACAGCTGCCCCTATTCAAACGGCTTGAATCTGACTGGGTGAGGAGCGAACGGCTCTCAGCTAATCAAGGTGCGAGACGGTTGAATACCGATAAACCCGGAAATTTGCCAACTGCACAAGTACCCAGTACTCTGCTGTGAACAAATCTTCGAGAACTAAAATAATAGCTGCACGGCAGCTAGTTGGAGAATTGGTCACACGGTAACCGGTAATACATGGTCGATCATGCCATCAGGCATCAAGATTCCTCGGGACTCATCAGGTCAACAATCATGTTGATCATGCCATCAGGCATTCGAAGAAAACTTTCGGGCATCAGCCGGACTTCATCAGCAAGTCGGGAATAGAATTCTTGGTCAATCATGAACCAATTGGGAATATCTAAACCTCTGCCATCAGGCACTCTGCATCAGCTGAGAGAACCACTTTGTTAACACGGCCGGACTTCAATCATGAAGTCTTCGAGGGAAGTTTCAACTTCGTTGTTCAGAAACCTGCTGGGGATGACGCACCTCCGCTGGGGATTCTGGAGAACTATCAAGTAACTCCGCTTCGGGGATCCAGAAATCATTCTGGATGAATCAAATCTGCTGAGGACTTCAAGAATCATCTTGGACAAATAATCCTGCTGGAGATTTCAGGAATCATCCTGAGCAACACTCTGTCGGGGACTCTAAGTATCAACTTGAGCCACCACTCTGGCGACTGTACTGGGGTCTTAAGAATCATCTTAAGCAAGCGACCTCGCTGGGGAATTCAAGAATCATCTTGAGCAAGAAGACTTCGCTGGGGACCTCAAGAATCATCTTGAGCAAGCGGCTTCGTTGGGGAGAATTTTAGGAATCATCCTGAGCGATCAATTCTGCGGCGGAACACCTGCCAAACAAGAACGGTAACAACCTAGATCATGTTTATTATGCATATGCTTCGGCAATGACGCAATGCTCCACACGGTGGAAATGCTATGCGTTTATGATAAATGCTATGCAGTCATGCACAACGATGCGATCCCGTCAGCAAAATAAATGCCGAAGGGAGAATCCTCCTGTCAAGGAGAAAGAACTACTCAGATAGAGGAATCATCCTGCTGAGGAGAACAAGGTCACGCCAATCTCAATCGGACTCCACAGGGGACACAACTTCAGTTGACTGCTGTGGGGGAACGAAGCTCTACGAGAACCTGGACCTGTTGAGGGAAAGCGATGTCAATCGCGGGAATAACTGCGCGGCCTTCACGGCTACTTCCCTGGAGATAACGACTCTGGCGGGGAAATATGGCATCAGATATTTAACACTCTACTGGGGAAAACCAATCATGGCCTGAGCAGCTTCCAAGGATTCGGCTCTCTTGGGGATCGGCGAACTCGGCTGAGGAAGAAGAAATCATTCTGCTTACCAGGGAGTACGGCTCTGTGGGGAATCTCAATTCCGCTAGGGAAGAAGGAATCATCCGGCTTCGGGGGAGAGTACGACTCTGGTGGGGAATCTCAATTCCACTGGAGACTTCAGTCTGGCACCATCAGTTGCTGCACACTTCGGTGTGACTCAGCTGAGGAGATGACGTTCCTTCAGGATGCGTCTGATTGGGGAGAATTCTTCTCTGCCCGGGGAGACATATCAATGCTCACGATCTCGCGTTCAGACTCTGCGGGGAGAGGCGGCTGAACTCTGCTGGAGAAGGAGGAATCATCCTGCTTGGAGATACGCACGGCGCACTGTCTGGAATCTGCTACACCTGTAACAACACAAACAAACAAATAAGATACCCTTATCAAAGGGGCCTATCAAGGTTATCATCTTGTGACAATGTTCAAGTAATTCATTGTTTCAACAATCAGTGGCCTAGGCCGGTAAGTTTATGTATGCGCATTTTATCAAAAACATCGGCGTTCTTTTTCGCAAACAAAACAGATAAATGCTAAACAAACAAACAAAATTGCTGAATAGTGTGCATTTTATTGATAACGAACCCCTGAATGGGTGAAAATGTTTTACAACAGATGCAAGCTCCTGGAATGAGGAAGCAGTGCAAAAATAAAACATAAATATACATCAGTATATACAAATGTCGGCAACGAGACGTAGACGAACACCATGAGTTGATCCCTCTATGACCCACTCGACTTCGATACTTCTCCGACGCTTCAGCTTCCGAAGAGATTGATTCAGATAAACGGCCCTCAGGTCATCCAAACCACTAAACAATGAAAGTCCACACGCGGAACGCAGTCATTTGCTTTTTCAAATCCCTAACTTTTGCGTGAACCGCCCTTTACGGGTTTTCAGTTCACCGGGATATCCTTTTTGGCCAAAGTCGCCCATCCGGGTTTTCGACTTTGCGGGTGTACATTTTTTCAGTTTATATCCCTAATTTTTTCCTGAACCTTTTTCATTTTTTATGGTTCGCCGGGAGGCCCCATTTTTGCCTGGACTCTCTTTTTACTGTCCAGCGGGTCGCTTTCAAGCAAAGTATTTTTTAACTGCGTCCGCGTTCACCGGGGATGCAAAATCTTCTCCATCCATCGTGGATAACAACAAAGCTCCTCCCGAGAAGACCTTGCTGACGACGTATGGACCTTCGTAATTAGGAGTCCAGTTGCCCCGGTGATCGGAGTGTGGAGGAAGAATCTTCTTCAGGACGAGATCACCCGTCTGAAAGCTTCTAGGACGCACCTTCTTATCATAAGCTTTCTTCATTCGGCTTTGGTACAGACGACCAAACGCAATTGATGCTAACCTCTTCTCGTCCATCAGGCTGAGTTGGTTCAGTCGGTTCTTAACCCATTCTGCCTCGTCGAGTTTCACATCAACCAAAACTCGTAAAGAAGGGATCTCCACTTCTAATGGTAGGACAGCTTCCATACCGTACACCAAGGAGAAAGGAGTTACCCCGGTTGAAGTACGTACCGTCGTACGATAACCGTGCAGTGCAAATGGCAACATCTTGTGCCAATCTTTGTAGGTCACAACCATCTTCTGAACAATCTTCTTTATGTTCTTGTTGGCCGCTTCAACGACGCCATTCATCTTCGGCCGGTAAGGAGATGAGTTGTGGTGTTCAATCTTGAAACTCTGGCACAGCTCCTTCATCATCTTGTTATTCAGATTCGAACCATTATCCGTAATGATCCGCTTGGGAATTCCGTAACGACAGATGATGTCCCTCTTTATGAATTTAGCCACCACCTGCTTGGTCACATTAGCATATGAGGCTGCCTCCACCCACTTGGTGAAGTAGTCGATAGCTACTAGAATGAAGCGATGACCGTTAGATGCAGTGGGCTCGATCTTGCCTATCATGTCGATGCCCCACATGGAGAACGGCCACGGGGAGGACATGACATTTAACGGGCACGGCGGCACATGAACTTTGTCAGCATAAATCTGGCATTTATGACATCTCTTCGCGAATTTGAAGCAATCTGATTCCATCGTCAGCCAGTAGTACCCTGCTCTCAGGATCTTCCTCGTCATAGCATGCCCGCCAGCGTGCGTACCAAATGTGCCTTCATGGACTTCTTCCATGAGCATACTCGCCTCTTTCTCATCTACACATCTGAGTAGCACGAGATCGTGGTTTTTTTTATACAACACTCCATCAGGATTGAGATAAAAATTTCCAGACAGCCTCCTCAGAGTCTTCTTATCTAGGGTTGACGCACCCGCAGGATATTCCTTAGTCATAAGGAAAGTATGGATGTCATGGAACCATGGCTTGCCGTCGGCGGCTTCCTCGATTGCAAAGACGAATGCAGGTCTATCAAGACGAGAAAGGATAATTCTTGGAGCTTCATTCCAAAAATTGACTTTATACATCGAAGCCAACGTGGCTAAGGCATCAGCCATCTGATTTTCTGCTCTGGGCACATGATGGAGTTCCACTCGATCAAAGAACGGAAGTAGCCTTCTGGCATAGTTCATGTACGACACCAAATTCGATTGACGAGTCTCCCACTCCTCTTTGATTTGGTTGATCATAAGCGCCGAGTCACCATATACGTCTAGGTTCTTGATTCTCAAATCAATTGCCTCCTCTAGACCCATAATGCATGCTTCGTACTCCGCTTCATTATTGGTGACTGGAAACGTCAGTCTCGCAGTGAACGGGATGTGGGATCCGTGGGGAGTCGTGATGATCGCCCCGATACCACTTCCGTAAGAATTAACCGCCCCGTCAAATATCAATTTCCACTGGGATTTCCTATCTGGCCCCTCGTCGGGCAACGGTTCATCGCAATCCTTCGCTTTGAGAAACATGATATCCTCATCAGGGAATTCAAATTTCATCGGCTGGTAATCCTCGATCGGCTGTTCGGCAAGGTAATCAGACAATACGCTTCCCTTGATGGCCTTCTGGGATACGTACTGAATATCATATTCCGTCAACACCATTTTCCATCTGGCAATCCTGCCCGAAAGAGCCTGCTTCTCGAAGACGTACTTGATCGGATCCATCTTCGAAATTAGCATGGTGGTGTGATTGAGCATGTACTGTCGTAAACGTTTGGCAGCCCAGGCTAGTGCGCAACACGTTTTCTCCAGCATCGAGTAACGAGATTCACAGTCAGTGAACTTCTTACTCAAGTAGTAAATGGCATGCTCCTTTCTGCCCGTCTCGTCGTGCTGACCGAGAACACACCCCATACTATTCTCAAGAACTGTCAAGTACATGATTAGTAGCCGTCCAGCCACTGGGGGTATCAAGATTGGAGGTTCCTGAAGATAATGCTTTATCTTATCGAATGCCTTCTGGCAGTCCTCATTCCAGGTAATTGCCTGATCTTTCTTTAAAAGCTTGAACATCGGTTCACACGTGGCCGTGAGCTGAGAGATAAACCTTGCAATGTAGTTTATCCGGCCCAGGAAACCACGAACTTCTTTTTCTGTTTTTGGCACTGGCATTTCTTGTATTGCTTTTATTTTTGCAGGATCAACCTCGATGCCTCTTTCACTCACAATAAACCCCAGTAACTTTCCAGACTGTACTCCGAAAGTACATTTGTTAGGATTCAGCCTCAACCTGAATTTCCTAAGCCTCTCAAAAAGCTTCAGCAAATTGACCAGATGTCCCTCCTCCGTTTGGGACTTCTCAATCATGTCATCAACATAGACTTCAATCTCATGATGAATCATGTCATGAAACAAAGTAACCATTGCTCGCTGGTAAGTGGCCCCTGCGTTCTTCAGACCGAAAGGCATTACCTTATAGCAAAATGTTCCCCAGGGAGTGATAAACGTCGTTTTCTCCATGTCCTCCGGCGCCATCTTGATTTGGTTGTAACCGGAGAAGCCATCCATGAACGAAAACACGAAGAACTGGGCTGTGTTGTCGACCAACACATCGATATGAGGCAGCGGGAAATCATCTTTAGGGCTCGCCCTATTCAAATCCCGATAATCGACGCACATGCGTACCTTACCGTCCTTCTTCGGTACAGGCACTATGTTGGCGACTCACGGAGGGTAAGTAGTGACCGCTAAGAAGCCAGCATCAAGTTGTTTCTGCACTTCTTCTTTGATCTTAACGGCCATATCTGGTCTCGTCCTCCTAAGCTTCTGCTTAACGGGAGGGCAATCTTCTCGTAGCGGCAAGTGGTGGACCACGATGTCAGTGTCAAGTCCGGGCATATCTTCGTATGACCAAGAAAAGACGTCACTATACTCTCTTAGCATCTCGACCAATCTCTGCTTGACATCATTATGCAATGCAGCCCCTATCCTGACATTTCTGACGAGTTCTTCAGAACCCAGATTCACGATCTCGATCTCCTCCTCATGAGGCAGAATAACTTTCTCCTCTTGTTTCAACAAGCGGGCCAATTCTTCAGGAAGGTCTTCGTCTTCATCAATCTCTTCTTCGGCTTGATAGATCGGGCAATCGAAGTCGAAGTGAGCCGTAGAAGGTCCAGAGTCGATGTCATCTGTTATGTGGATCCTACAATAACAAGGGTTAAGTTTAAAACAAGGATGTGCAGGTTAGCACAAACCCCATTGCCATTTTATTGTTTTTAAAAAAAATATAAAACAGGAATAACAGAGATCACAATATTTGAATACGAAGAAAATGTAACACCCCACTTCCCAAAATCAATTAAATTAATAAACATTATAAATAAACAAAATCAGAGTTCCAATTCTCCCAAGTGGGATATCACATAAAAACAATGTTTCCTTATAAAAGGTTTTTCTCCAAATACAGCGGAATGTTAAATAATAAAATTCAATAAAAGTTTGATACGTTCACAGGGAAATAAAATATAAGTTCAACATAAAACAAATAAAAACGCCCAAGTCCCGTGCTACGTATCAGAGCATCCTAGACTCGACAATCACACCAATATCCAAGCTAGCTAAGCACCTGGATTATCTGTACTTCCGAAGAAGCACAGACCACAACAACAACAAAGGGGTGAGAAAACATGATCAAAAATATAATGGTAATGTAATACATGTAAATAAGGTAGTACAACACACCAACACACCAAGATTCACCCCTAACAACTCCATATGACGAACCTACTGTTCAAATTACAATATAACATATTATAATGCAAAATGCAACTCAACACCATGCATGCGGTACCGACTCGTTGGTTCATTCAATCGAACCTGGATAGATCACTTACGCTCCTCCTGAGACATGATCTATCCCCCACCATTCTCCACAAAGGAGTACGGATGAATCACTTACGCTCCTCCTGAGACATGATTCATCCCACCAAAACACCATGATATGCACACACCAATGCATAACTAATATATTTAGGCACTCAACGTGCACACGATCCTCCTGATCATATCATCATACATCAATGCATATATGTACAGATATAACATACACCAACACCAGATAGTAAACAAGTTCATATTCTATCACCAAGATACAAACACATCCCACTACTCGGGGATACACGATCCTACTGATCACTACATACATATATATCAACTAATTGTCCACTAGTCATTATTACGGGAAACATGCACTATCACCAAGTACACAAGTTAGTTCCCACACTCATCATTCTTACAGTGCATCAAGGCCAAGGGGATCACACAAGCCCAAGCTCAAGGCCAAAACATCACAAAAATCACATTCGAGTTCTGCTACGTTCGCTGGCATTCGTCAGGCGAACCTGCTGGCGAAGCCCTCATTTCACTATCGTGCACTCGCCAGGCGAACCTTCATTCGCCAGGCGAACGTTCGCTGGCCACACTTGCCAGGCGAAGTTCCTACCCTTTAGGTCTGGGACTTAATTCTGAATTATTCGCTGTCACTCGCCTCAGCTCGCCAGGTGAACTCTCGCCTCCCTTCGCCAGGCGAAGCCCAGCGAATGCTGCGATTCATCAGTTTCCTCACAATTCTACAGTGTTATTCTAGGCCAAATTATGCCTATCATCTCAACTCAGATTCTCAGTCTATTCTAGTAACAATCTTGCACATTACCACGAACACTCGGTTTCTAAATCCTATTCCCAAAATCAACGCCTACATATTCTACCGATACCTCAAAAGGTCACACAGAACCTCCCCTAAAATCATAACTCAACCTATACGCCAAATTAACCAAAAACAACAATTCATTCAATGATTACTATCCAATTATCAACAGTCGTCATCAATCACAACATATCAACTCACAATATCATATATAGATGATCTTTCTACGGGGTTAAGGAATCCCCAACTACCCTATACATGTATAAACCATTTCCCAATCAAGTTTCTCCCCCCTTACCTTGTTAATCGGTTGATCGATGAAAGAACCCTCCAAGGTTTGGCCAATTCTGATTTTCCCCCGTTCCTTCGTTCTTCGCTCCCTTTTCCGTTCTTCTCACTTCTCTCCTTTCTATCGTTCTTTTTCCACTTTCTCTAACTTCTCACAATGTATCGTAAAAACTACTAACCCCTCACATTCTCTATTTTAATTCTCTAATCCCAATAATAATAATAACTTAATAATAATAATAATAATAATAACTTAATAAAATAATAATAATAATAATAATAATATTATTATCTCACCAAAATAATAATAATATTAATAACAATAGTAACTATAATAAATATAATAATAATAATAATATTCCCACCAATATTAATATTATACACTATATTATTATATTCACCAAAACACCACCAATAATCCTCCCACATTAGGGACACCCACCAAACATCACCAAATACACCCCCACCAAAGGGTACACCAACATATAATATTTAAAATAATAATAAAATGACTAAATAATTAAAATGGGTGTTACAACTCTCCCCCACTTTAATTATTTTCGACCTCGAAAATTACCTGATGGAAATAGCTCCGGATACGCTTCTCGCATCCTGCTTTCTAACTCCCAGGTCACACTGCCTCCTGCAGCACCTCCCCAAACTACCTTCACCAAAGGTATCTCTTTCCCTCGGAGTTGTTTCATCTTACGGTCCTCGATCCTCAACGGCATCGTCTCAACAGTAAGATTCTCCCGAACCTGAACATCATCTCTCTGAATAACATGAGATGGATCAGAAACGTACTTTCTCAATTGCGACACATGAAACACATCATGTAGATTCGACAACTCAGGCGGTAACGCCACCCTATAAGCCACAACACCAACTCTTTGCAAAATCACATAAGGTCCAATGAACTTAGGATCCAGCTTCTTGGACTTCAATGCACGACCCACACCAGTCATCGGATTAACTCTTAGGAATACGTGATCACCTACACAGAATTCCAACTCTTTCCTCCGATTATCATGATAGCTTTTCTGTCTACTCTGAGACACTTTCAATTTCTCACGAATCATTTGAATTGTCTCAGTAGTCTGCTGTACAATTTCTGGCCCAAGCACCATATTCTCACCAGTTTCATACCAACACAGAGGAGTCCTACACCTCCTCCCATACAAAGCTTCAAACGGTGGCATTTCGATACTAGAATGGTAATTGTTATTGTACGTGAACTCAATCAATGGTAAATGAGTATCCCACGCACCACCCTTTTCTAACACACAAGCTCTCAACAAATCTTCAAGCGACTGAATAGTCCTCTCCGACTGACCATCAGTTTGCAGATGATAAGATGAACTCAATTTCAACTTAGTTCCCAAAGCTTCCTGCAAGCTCTTCCAAAATTCCGAAGTAAACCGTGGATCTCTATCCGACACAATACTGGACGGAACACCATGCAACTTCACAATTACCCGAATGTAAATATCCGCCAGCTTCGTTAACGGAAAACTAATATTGAGCGGCACAAAGTGTGCAGACTTCGTCAATCGATCCACAATCACCCATATAACATCAAAACCTCTCGCCGTATTCGGCAAACCTGTCACAAAATCCATAGTAATGCAATCCCATTTCCAAACCGGAATCTCTAATGGTTGCAAAAATCCAGAAGGTCTCTGGTGTTCCACCTTCGACTTCTGACATGTCAAACAGGCATACACAAATTGAGCTATGTCTCTTTTCATACCAGACCACCAAAATAATTTCTTCAAATCATGATACATTTTCGTAGCTCCCGGATGAATACTCAGGCTACTACGATGTCCTTCGCTCAAAATTGACTTTTTCAATTCTTCATCATCTGGTACACAAATCCTGCCTCTAAATCTCAACACACCTGTATTATCCAATTTAAAGTCACTATCGGAGTCACTCCCTACTCCAGGCATCAAATCTACCAATTTCACATCCAACTTCTGATTCTCTCTAATCATATCCAAGAAGTCATTATTTACCTGCAACATACCCAACATTACACTATCTGCAGTAGTCTCACAAACCATGCTCAAATCTCTAAACTGTTCAATTAACTCAATTTCTTTCCCCATCAGAGCTGCCATATGAATTGCTTTCCTACTCAAAGCATCTGCCACTACATTGGCCTTTCCTGGATGATAACTCAAGCTGAAGTCATAATCCTTCAAAAATTCCAACCATCTTCTCTGCCTCATATTCAGCTCTTTCTGATCAAACAGGTATCTCAGACTCTTATGATCACTAAACACTTCAAATCTTGAACCATATAAATAGTGTCTCCAAATTTTCAACACAAAAACAACCGCAGCTAATTGAAGATCATGAGTCGGATAATTTCGCTCATGCACTCTCAATTGCCGCGATGCATATGCTACTACTTTACCATTCTGCATCAGAACCCCACCTAATCCCATCTTAGACGCATCACAGTACACCACAAACGGTTCACTCGGAGTCGGTAACACTAACACCGGTGCCGTAGTCAATCTCTTTTTTAACTCTTCAAAACTTTCTTCACAAGCAGCATCCCATACAAAAACTTGGTTCTTTCTCATCAACTGAGTTAATGGCAACGCCAAATTAGAGAACCCTTCAATAAACCTGCGGTAATAACCGGCTAACCCCAAAAAGCTTCTAATCTCTGTCGCTGTCTTCGGCGGTTCCCACTGCAATACTGCACTTACTTTTGACGGATCCACCGCTATTCCATCTTCAGATATTACATGCCCCAAGAAACTTACTTTCTTCAACCAAAAGTCACACTTTGACAGTTTAGAAAATAATTTATTCTCCTTCAACACTTGCAAGGCAATTCTCAGATGTCCTGCATGCTCTTCATCAGATTTAGAATAAATTAATATATCATCAATAAACACTACAATGAACTAATCCAAGTAAGAATGGAAAATTCTGTTCATATACTCCATAAATACTCCCGGTGCATTAGTCACTCCAAACGGCATTACAGCATATTCGTAATGTCCATATCGAGTCCTAAAGGCAGTCTTATGAATATCACCTTCTTTTACTCTTATCTGATGATAACCCGATCTTAAGTCGATCTTACTAAATACACGAGCTCCCACCAGCTGGTCCATCAAATCATCAATCCTAGGTAAAGGATACTTATTCTTAATAGTCACTTTATTCAATTGACGGTAATCGATGCACAGACGCATACTACCATCCTTCTTCTTCACCAACAACACTGGAGCTCCCCACGGTGATACACTTGGTCTAATAAACTTTCTATCCAACAATTCTCCAATCTGAGACTTCAACTCAGCCAATTCCACTGCAGACATCCTGTACGGCGCCATAGAAATAGGTCTCGTACTAGGAACAAGATCAATACCAAATTCTACTTCTCGCGTCGGAGGCAATTCCGTAATGTCGTCAGGAAACACTTCTGGAAATTCATTCACCACTGCTAATTCCTCCATTGGCACTTTGTTATCCATCGATAAAGTTGCAAATAAAGCAAACACTCTAGTTTCATCTTCCAACAAGGCCCTCAATTCTTTATTAGACAAAGAACTTGCCACAACTTCCTCTTCAGGGGTCAGGAACAACAATTCCTTCCGAAAACAATCGATGTAGACTCGGTTGAACTCTAACCAGTTCATACCCAGAATAACATCCAACTTACCAAGTGGTAGACAAATCAGATCCACTCCAAATTCTCTACCGAAAATAGTCAGCGGACACTTCAGGCATACCAAAGAAGTAGTCACTAAACCTATAGAGGGTGTCTCAATAGTCATCTGTATCTCCAGAGTGGAGGGCACCAAACCTATCCTCTCCACACAATCTACAGAAATAAACGAGTGCGTTGCACCCGTATCAATAATAGCAATCAAAGGAATATTATTAATAATACAAGTACCTCTGATCACACGCTCATCACTGGCAGCTTGAGTTCCTGCCAAGGCAAACACTTTTCCACCAGCCGGGGACGTTTGAGGCTTCTTCGGCTTCTCACAATGTGTACTGATATGACCCTTCTCACCACAGTTATAACAGGTTGGCATAGTTGCTCTGCAATCAGCTATCACATGACCTGGTTTCCCACACTTAAAACATTTCTTGGCCTCATTAGGACAATCATTAGCACGGTGTCCCATACCACCGCACCGAAAACATTTCCCTTCAGCAGATGCTCTCCCATCTCTAGGCTTCTTATCAACAACAGCTTTACGTTTTCCCTTATCAGCAGCAACACTATAAGGAGTACCACTAAACCTCTGCTTACCCTTCCGGTCATTAACAACTTTGTAGTGCGCAATCCTTGCCCGGTTATTGTTGTCATAGATTCTGCTCCTGCTTACTAGCTCAGGATAGCTCCTGATCTTCTGACAAGCAATCCCCAACTTAATCTCTGGACGCAGTCCATTCTCAAACTTTAAGCACTTAGAGGTCATCGCCCCTTCCACATTATAGTGGGGACAATACTGCACCAGCTCCTCAAACTTGGCAGCATATTCTGCTACAGTCATGCTACCCTGTTTCAGCTCTAAGAATTCAATTTCCTTAGCGCTTCGGATATCTTCTGGAAAATACTTTTCCAGAAAACCCTTCCGAACCACCTCCCACGTAATGGCAGTTCCAGCAGCTTCCAATCTTTGGCGACTATTGTCCCACCAGGCTTCAGCCTCCCCCTCCAGCATGTGAGTACCAAACCTCACCTTTTGCTCATCACTACAATCCATAGTTCTGAAGATCTTCTCAATTGCCTTCAGCCACTTCTGAGCAGCTTCGGGGTCCAGAATTCCCCCTTCGAACGTTGGTGGCTTGTTGCTCCGAAACTGCGCCAAACTCCTGAATTGGGCATCTGCAGTTTGATTCTGATTAGCAACAGCATGCGCCATTGCTTGCATAGCAGCAACCAATGCAGCATCGTTCCTTCCTGCCATACTTCTCAAAAAGGACAACACCAGGTTAAAAGATATCCAACTACATCATAAAGGACAGACTCAACTCGACTCAACAACACTGGCCGGACGGACCGACCTGCTCTGATACCAATTGTAACACCCCACTTCCCAAAATCAATTAAATTAATAAACATTAGAAATAAACAAAATCAGAGTTCCAATTCTCCCAAGTGGGATATCACATAAAAACAACGTTTCCTTATAAAAGGTTTTTCTCCAAATACAGCGGAATGTTAAATAATAAAATTCAATAAAAGTTTGATACGTTCACAGGGAAATAAAATATAATTTCAACATAAAACAAATAAAAACGCCCAAGTCCCGTGCTACGTATCAGAGCATCCTAGACTCGACAATCACACCAATATCCAAGCTAGCTAAGCACCTGGATTATCTGTACTTCCGAAGAAGCACAAACCACAACAACAACAAAGGGGTGAGAAAACATGATCAAAAATATAATGGTAATGTAATACATGTAAATAAGGCAGTACAACACACCAACACACCAAGATTCACCCCTAACAACACCATATGACGAACCTACTGTTCAAATTACAATATAACATATTATAATGCAAAATGCAACTCAACACCATGCATGCGGTACCGACTCGTTGGTTCATTCAATCGAACCTGGATAGATCACTTACGCTCCTCCTGAGACATGATCTATCCCCCACCATTCTCCACAAAGGAGTACGGATGAATCACTTACGCTCCTCCTGAGACATGATTCATCCCACCAAAACACCATGATATGCACACACCAATGCATAACTAATATATTTAGGCACTCAACGTGCACACGATCCTCCTGATCATATCATCATACATCAATGCATATATGTACAGATATAACATACACCAACACCAGATAGTAAACAAGTTCATATTCTATCACCAAGATACAAACACATCCCACTACTCGGGGATACGCGATCCTACTGATCACCACATACATATATATCAACTAATTGTCCACTAGTCATTATTACGGGAAACATGCACTATCACCAAGTACACAAGTTAGTTCCCACACTCATCATTCTTACAGTGCATCAAGGCCAAGGGGATCACACAAGCCCAAGCTCAAGGCCAAAACATCACAAAAATCACATTCTGGTTCTGCTACGTTCGCTGGCATTTTCCAGGCGAACCTGCTGGCGAAGCCCTCATTTCACTATCGTGCACTCGCCAGGCGAACCTTCATTCGCCAGGCGAACCTTCGCTGGCCACACTTGCCAGGCGAAGATCCTACCCTTTAGGTCTGGGACTTAATTCTGAATTATTCGCTGCCACTCGCCTCAGCTCTCCAGGCGAACTCTCGCCTCCCTTCGCCAGACGAAGCTTCGCCAACATTCGCCAGGCGAAGCCCAGCGAATGCTGCGATTCATCAGTTTCCTCACAATTCTGCAGTGCTATTCTAGGCCAAATTATGCCTATCATCTCAACTCAGATTCTCAGTCTATTCTAGTAACAATCTTGCACATTACCACGAACACTCGGTTTCTAAATCCTATTCCCAAAATCAACGCCTACATATTCTACCGATACCTCAAAAGGTCACACAGAACCTCCCCTAAAATCATAACTCAACCTATACGCCAAATTAACCAAAAACAACAATTCATTCAACGATTACTATCCAATTATCAACAGTCGTCATCAATCACAACATATCAACTCACAATATCATATATAGATGATCTTTCTACGGGGTTAAGGAATCCCCAACTACCCTATACATGTATAAACCATTTCCCAATCAAGTTTCTCCCCCCTTACCTTGTTAATCGGTTGATCGATGAAAGAACCCTCTAAGGTTTGGCCAATTCTGATTTTCCCCCGTTCCTTCGTTCTTCGCTCCCTTTTCCGTTCTTCTCACTTCTCTCCTTTCTATCGTTCTTTTTCCACTTTCTCTAACTTCTCACAATGTATCGTAAAAACTACTAACCCCTCACATTCTCTATTTTAATTCTCTAATCCCAATAATAATAATAACTTAATAATAATAATAATAATAACTTAATAAAATAATAATAATAATAATAATAATAATAATAATAATATTATCTCACCAAAATAATAATAATATTAATAACAATAGTAACTATAATAAATATAATAATAATAATAATATTCCCACCAATATTAATATTATACACTATATTATTATATTCACCAAAACACCACCAATAATCCTCCCACATTAGGGACACCCACCAAACATCACCAAATACACCCCCACCAAAGGGTACACCAACATATAATATTTAAAATAATAATAAAATGACTAAATAATTAAAATGGGTGTTACAGAAAACGCCTTTGATTTATTAACAAAATGCATGTACATAATCCAACAAGGCCCTGACAATAAAACCACTATGCCCCGGGTAGGACATAGGGTTGTACAATAATTGGAAAAAGTAAATCATTACTCTTCGCTTGTCATCTGGATGATATCCTTGACGGACCAATTGGTAAGGCCCTCGCCTGGCTTGCTTGGCTGGATCCAAGAGTCGAGGTCACAGTCGCTATCTCCGCTGTCTTCAGACACCGCGTTGATGCTTTCGAAAAATACTCCGCCACTGGTAAACTGGATCGGCCCTTTACCTCGAGACGCACCGCTAAAAGAAGAGGAAGCTTCAGCTCCAGGAGAATATCCCAACCCAAACTTATCTTGCTTGTTGGGTATCTCCAAAATTCTCCCCCAGCCTGGGGTAGATCCGGCTTGGACAACGGCCCGAGCTTCCTTGAACGAGGAGAGAGTCATCTCTTGCTTTTCTGTCACTACATGAGCTACATCCTTCACTTTGACAGCTTCGAACGCTTGGCATAGAGTCTCATGGATTTCGCCATCCATCTCCACATACTTAAAGGACGACAAATGGCTCACCATTATGTCTTCCTCGCCACACACGGTTACGATGCTTCCTCCGACAGCATATTTGAGCTTTTGATGCAACGTGGAGGTCACGACACCAGCAGCATGGATCCACGGCCGGCCCAAGAGACAACTGTAGGCAGGCATGATGTCCATAATATAAAAGACCGCGTCGAATGTTTCCGGCCCGACTTGGATTGGCAGGGTCACCTCCCCGAAAACGTGGCGTTTAGTCCCATCGAACGCCTTCACAACCATATCACTGAGTGTGCAAATCAATCCACGAGTGTCTAGCTTCATTAATGCCTTCTTCGGAAGGACATTAAGTGATGAACCCGTGTCCACCAACACGTGCGACATAATCGTGCCTCTACACTCTATCGAGATGTGCAGAGCGCTATTGTGATTCCTCCCTTTTGGCGTCATCTCCAGGTCTGTGAAACCTAGCCCATTTCCGGCATTTACGTGGGCTACTACTTCCTCTAGCTGATTCACCGATATTTCCTGCGGTACATAGGCGGCGTTCAACACCTTCAGCAGCGCATTGCGGTGTGCTTCAGAACACAGCAACAAGTTCAGAATGGAAATCTTCGAGGGCGTCTGTTGGAGATGATCCACAATCTTATAGTCACTCTTTTTAATCAACCGCATAAACTCCTCGGCATCTTTAACAAGCAAGTCTTTTTCTACCCCGCACGGGACCTCTTCAACGACTTTACTTTTACCTTTATCGGCCGCATCATCTCTGACCGCTTTATCCGCCACGACCTCTGGTGGTGCAAACACTCTTCCGCTGCGAGTAATACCACTGATTCCCGCAAGGTTCTCCACAGTCGACCCAAACGGTTCCAGCTCCAACCTATGTCCGTTGCAGTAGACTTCAGCCCCATAATGCCACGGAACGACATTAGTGCTCTCGAAGGGTATCGGCCCAGCTCGGGTGATGGTAATTGTGGGCGGTCTGGGCGCAGAAATGGTTATCGGCCGGCGAGGGATGGTGATGGTGGCGACTTCATCGGCCTGCTTCAGCACTACCTCTCCTGATCCACTTTCAGCCCTCCGGCTAAACTGCAGAATCCCTTCAGTCATCAGACTTTGAATTCCTTCTACCAACTGCTCACATCCATCAGAACGTGTGGCACAATCCATACATAGCTCTCCGCAACCTGGAAAGAACCCTCTCTTCAGCAACTTAGCTTTAACGAAGCTAAGCGGCGTCTTCAGATCTCTGACGTCAGTCAACAAATCTGCGCTCTCTTCTTCGATAATGGCGTTCACTCCGCCTCCCCTATGATTGGGCATAGGATTCTTCGTGACATTGGGCACATTACCGGAGAAGTTGATGATCTTGGCATCCACCATGTCTTGCACCTTATGCTTGAAGGCTTTGCAGTTCTCGATTGTGTGGCCTGGTGCCCCTGAGTGGAACTCACAAGTGGCATTGGCGTCGTACCCTGGCGAAGGTGCCCCTGTCAAGGGAGTCATCATCCACTTCTGGATCAACTGTAGCTGAAGCAAAGTTTGTAACAGTTGCGCGTACGACATGGGCGGTGTCTCGAAGTGACGGTTCGCCAAAGGTGCCCGATTCTGATACTTCCTGTATCCCTGTTGATTCGGTTGCTATTGCTGCTGCTGCGGAGCTGCCGGGATATTTATACTGGCCACCTGCTGGTGAGGGCCTTTACCCTTCCTTCGAGCGTTGGTCACAGCGCTCGCTTCTCCTTCTCGCCTTTTGCCAGCATAAGGTTTCTTTCCGCCTCCCCCAGCTGAGGATGACTCACCATGAATTTTCCCGATCTTCATCCCATTTTCGACGTGCTCACCTGTGATAATGAGATCTGAGAACGTCCCAGACATACCGCTAACCAACTTCTCATAGTAAACCCCTGGGAGGGTGGCTACAAACATCTGCACGAGCTCACGTTCAACCATCGACGGCTGAACCCTGGCTGCCAACTCACGCCACCGCTGGGCGTACTCCTTAAATCCTTCATTGTTCCTCTGCGACAGGTTCTGTAGCTGGACTCGGTTCGGGGCCAAGTCACTATTGTATTGGTAGTGGTGCACAAATGCTTCAGCAAGATCCTTCCATGTGCGCACACTAGTAGGCTCCAGACTCATGTACCACTCAAGGGACGGCCCAGAAAGACTGTCTTGGAAGAAGTGCATCAGCAACTTCTCGTCTTCGGAATGAGCAGACATCTTCCTGTAGTACGATCTCAGGTGGACACGAGGGCAAGTGGTGCCCTTATACTTCTCAAAATCAGGTACCTTGAACTTAGGAGGCACCTTGAAATCAGCAATTAATCCCAGCTTGGACATATCAACGCCCAAAGTATTCTGATTCTCGATATCCCTCATTTTATCTTCCAGTGCCTTGAATCTAAGCCGTGCTTCAGCATTCAGCTCCCCTTCAGCACCTCTCTGAGAGAATACATCGTCCTGACGATCCTCTAGCCATGGCTGCGGCACAAACAGATTCCCGACGCCTGCATTGTCGTTGCCCGGCCCGATATTGACATTAGCTCCCAGACTCCCATTACCGACGCCCGTCATATTGAGTCCGATGTTGGTCATCACATTGCCGTTAGCACTGCCGTTGCCCCCGGTCACGGGGACACCATTCTGTGGAGTTTCAACTGGTGGAGGAGTAGGCACAGTCCCACCATGGAGTACGCCATTGCTATCAACCCTGGAAATCAAAGGCTGAACCAAAGTTCTGAGCTGATCCTGGCCATTGGCGACCGCTTGCATGAGCTCCATGAAGCGATCCATCCTTTCGCGGAGTTCCTGAACATCAGTTTGCACTTGCTCCATGATTCTGGTCTGATTAGCTCTAGTCGGATAGCGGTGAATAGGTCTCTGATCAATCCTGGAACCACTTGGAACAACCTGAAAAACCTGCGACAACCTGTAAACACAAAAGGGTTAGGAAAAACAACAAAATGCTCGTCATGCAAATGCTTCATGCAAATGCATGCGTGTGTCTGTGTGTTAGGGAGATCTCCCCCGATCCTAGTGCCTGAGTGCCAGTGCTGATAATAAGAAGAAGTCTGAGTCCAATCATGGAAATAACAATCTCATATATAAGGAAAGCCTATCAAGGCAGTACATGGCATCAGTGAGTACAAGATGAATCAACAGCGTGACCTTAGCCAACAAGCCTGGTGATGGTCAGCATACAACAATGATCAAACAAAAGGAATACAAATAGTCAAGTACGGCCACGGGCGCGATACTCTTCCAACAACTCCTTCGTTTCTGGATGATCTGGCAAAGTGAGTAACCCCTCGACGAGTAACTCCCTTTGCACGATGGTGTACTGAAGTCCTTCGACCGAACCTTCCCATGCTCCTTCGCCGAAGCAATCTTCTAACTTCCGCTTCTTGGACTCAAACGTCAGCTTGCGCTCCTTCAGGTTAGCGAGAGCTTTGTTGAGCTGGCCTTCGGCGGCGTACCTGCGAGCGGTTTCTTCATCAAACCTCTTCTCGCTGTCCTTCACCTGGGCTTCCAGCTTGGAGATTTGTAGCATCAGCTTATCCTCCCGCTCTTTCCTGGTGGCCAGGGAAGCCTTCCAGTGCTGGTTGAACTTGGATATCCTCCGATATGCTTCGTCCAAGTGCTGCTTCTTCGTAGCCAGTACGTCGTTGACAACTTTGAAGTCTTGACCCATGCGCTCACGCTCGACTATCTGCTTAGTCAGGTATGTCCCCAGCCGGTTCACCAGCTCTGTTTGCCTTTTGAAGGAATGAACGGCTTCGTTCCTCTCGCTTCGAAGCTGAGCCAATTCCTTCTCCAGTTCCTCATTTTCCCTCTTCAATTCATCTCGCTCAGCCAACACCTGATTATGTTGCTGAATGGGCACAGTAGTAGGCTCTTCAATCATTGGAGGGCTTTCCGGCTTGGCATGAGGAAACGACATTCCTATAGCATCTGCCCTGGCTCTGATCCAAGTCGCATACGGAGGGTAGGCTTAATTGTTGTTTCTCCCCAGCAATGGCTTTCCTCGCTTACTGATACCATTCCACGTGCGCTGAAGCTTGGATAGCAGATCCCCCTCTAGAAGACCAGTGAGGTACAGAGATTCCTGCACCTCTTCATCCTTCGGCGGAGCTCTCAAAGCATACGCGAACTGTCGGACCAACAACGGATTGTAGTTTATACAGCCCTTCCTGCCTATTAAAGGCACATTTGGAAACCCGTTGCAGCTGAAGATCACCTCAGTACCCAACCTATCTCTGTCAAACCAATCAATATCCTCTGCAAATAAGCTCATCAGACGCTCGGACCACTCAGCTGTGGCTGCAGACGAAACAAAAGGACCCCTCTTGGGTAAATGACTATCAAGCCATTTATAAAGCAAGGGTACACAGCATGAGACGTTCTTGCCCCTCCTGTTCTCGTTTTTGTAGTGGATAGAATGGTAGACATCTCCTATCAAGGTAGGGACTGGATTCCCTGAAGCAAAGATATGAAACGCATCGAAGTCTACAAAATCGGGCATATTGGGGAACAGAATGATGCCATATATGCACAGAGCAAGGATGGCGTTGAATGCGACCCAACATCCGTCTTTAGCGCACTGCTGAGCCTTTCCCACTAGAAACTGCAAGGAGAACCCGGGAACCTTGTTCCAACTAGACAACACCAACTCGGAGGAATCCAGATGAAGTGAAGGAGCTAAACCATCCAGATCAGGCTCAGCATCTATATGAACAAAAGGCATCTGCCTCTTGATAGGTACACCTAGCAAATCAGCATACTCCTCTAGCGTGGGTGCAAGAACAAAATCCTGGAAAGTGAAACATCTCAGTGGAGGGTCATAGAACTGCAGCAGAGCGTGCAACCCGTTCACCTCGAACGCAGAAGGTTTATGAACCAAACTGAGCAACCTGCCGTAAGATTTTCTGAACTCATCCCTCACAGAATCATCTGCTAAAGCTATCAAACCAGTCAGCTTAACCACATCAGGGGCAGGGAACTTGTAAGCCACGGTCTTCCTCAGAGAACCCATAACAATACAATAGGAGGCGAGAAATCCTGGATCGGGGAAAACGGTACCTGTAACACAGACACACGTTAATGGAATGCAAATGTATGCAAAATAATATAAAATGCAATCATGCAGCAGGAGATCAAGGCAACTGTGCTGTGGAGATTTTGTATCAACAAAACCATAACGCTGCTCTATCAAGAACAACCACTGATAAGAAGAGAACCCCGGTATCGGACCACCAATCTGCTCTGTCAAGAACAACCATCTGATAGGACCATATACACAAGATCATAATTTTGCTCTATCAAGAACAACCGTCTGATGATAAGGACCTCTGACACAGGACCAAAACTCTGCTCTATCAAGAACAATCATCTGATAATAAAACTTTGTTCTATCAAGAACAAACATACATCTGCTGATGAGATCTTCAGACCCCAATCATAAATCTGCTCTGTCAAGAACAAATATCTGATAATAACTCTGTCCTATCAAGAACAAACATACATTTGCTGATGAGATCTTCAGACCCCAATCATAAATCTGCTCTGTCAAGAACAACCAACTGATGACCAAAACTCTGCTCTATCAAGAACAAACATCTGATAATAAAACTCTGTTGTATCAAGAACAGACACCTGATAATGAGATCCTCTGATCGAAACCTGCTCTATCAAGAACAAGTACACATCTGATGATAAGATCCTCTGATCCCAATCTGCTCTATCAAGAACAAATACACATCTGATGATAAGATCCTCTGATCAAAACCTGCTTTATCAAGAACAATCATATACCTACAAATGAGAACCTCATATCCCAACAAAACTGATCCACTATCAAGAAAACCAGGTAGTCTGAAGGTCAAAGTTTCCTGCAATAAACCCAAACCTGCTCACAGGTATGGACCTAAACTGACTCAAGTTCGGCATCCTATGCGTTCATCAGCGTCACAGACATTCAAGAGGGGTGATACGATACCCAGAAGGTGTGGCATCACCAGCTCATGAAGCGGCCTCACTCGGCTGAATCACAAATGATCGGTCCCCAGAGTCGACAATCCACCAAACCAGCAACCGTCTCAACCCAAAGGGTTGAAAGAGAAGCCAACCGGGAGAACCTCGTCTGAGCGTGGATTTCATGAGACACTAGTGCCTGCAAAGCAAGCATGCGCCCACTAATTTCCACAACTAATGCTATGTTCACTCAAGCCTGGGTCTGGCTTCTCACTCATCAGAATGCCCCTCCCACAACAGCACAGATAATCATATCATACTGAAAATAAAATGCGGGAAATAAAATGCGATAAATAAACACAACCCAACAAGTAATCATACATACAAGCGCTAGGATTGACTCACATAGGGGAACCAAAGAACCAGAGATTCTGGGTTCGATCCCCAGCAGAGTCGCCAGCTGTTGCTTACGCGAAAATAAGGTGCCGGCACAACAGAAGAGTCGCCACCTTTCGTTATTTATCCCTCAGAACGGGAAAGGAAACGATCGGAAAAACCTAACGAAAAAAGGGTAAGACAAGGTCGTCGCAACAATTGTCTGGGTTCGGGAGTCGGTTATGCAAGGGGAAAGTATTAGCACCCCTCACGTTCGTCGTACTCGACGGGATCCACGCTTGTTGTGTTTACTGGACGGGTTGGTTTTATCTATCTACCTATCAAGGCTGGCTTAAAAAAAGAAAAGAAACTGACTCGGCAAAGCGTCGCACTTTATGCCTACGTATTCTCATCAGAGAACGAGAAATCAGAATCAACGTAGTTCGACCTACGACGGGTTATGGGGAAGGCAGCTCGCCAATACATCAGTATTGTGCCTACGTACTCTCAACAGGTATGAGAGATCAGAGCTTACGTAAATCGGGACACTACGCATTATTTTCTGTCTTTTTACGGAAGAAGTGTTTTTTATTGTGTTTGCAATTTCAATCGCACTAGAGACTATGACCTGAGAGTGAATGCGTCGCATGTCACCCAAAGGGTGCCATACTAAACATCCAGACTGTGGAAAAGAAACTCTCCCACAATCCTTTCTCAGATAGCTTAAGGCTCGTAACGTACGAAAGAAATCATTCATGATTACTGTATCTTAAGCTGTTTTGAGATGAGAAGAGAACAGGCTCAACTACGGGGAGACTATCAAGTCCTACTGTTGTCATGCCAAGGATTCATCCTATGGTTGAGGTTTGAACAGGGAGCTCCTAGAAGTTATCATGCATAGGTTTCAACCTAAAGTTCTATCATCAATTCCTTATCAAAGGAAATGAGAGTCCTAAGGGATCATGTCAATGATACACAGAAACAGATAAAGCATCAGCTTAAACAGTAAACAGATATACAGTAAAATGCATGCAATGCAAGTGAGGGAGGAAATGTGTGTGGGGCATCAGCCTCCACAAGCTCATCTCAACCTCAAGCCAGAATGAATAACAGTAATCATACTGAAACATAAAACATGCTATCAAGCAATACACAGTAAACTGCAATCATACAGAAGGAATAAAGTCATGCTATCAAGCAAAACAAACCACATGGGCAAGGGAGTTGGGCTCTACCGAATACCCGCAAGCAAAGCCATACAGTAACAATACAAGCAGAGGGAGCAACTCAACCTCTAGTGCAATCATGCTCCTAGATTCTACCTAGTCTAGATATGAACTTATTCTAATGCATCAAGCAAGTCAAACAAGGCACATCAATACAGAAAAGAAAACAGACAAGAAAGCAGATCAACAACCCTCTCAACTCCAAGCTTCAGCTCTTCCAACAGCAACTCAGTCTTCAGACCTCAATCACTCTTGACAAATATCAATTTGCTTTTCCAGGTTTCAACCCTTCAACATAAGTTTCAACTTATTCTCTCTTCCTCAAGCTTCAGCTTCTTAATCAATTCCACCTTCAGGCTTCATTCTTAACCACAAGTATCAACTTGATTCCTTTAGGATCTCCAAGCTCCAAAGTAAGTATCAACTTCCTTTGTTCTTCAAGCTTCAGCTCTTCAGAATCTCAATTGAATCCTCTTCCTAAGTATCAACTTAGGTTTCAAGCTCTCAAGCTCTCTTTGCTTTACCAGTCTCAACTTGGTCTTCTCTTCCTGCAAGCTTCAGCTTCTCAGAGTAATCTTCAATCACTTAGAAGTATCAACTTCATCCTTCAATCTTTAAGCATCAGCTTTTCATTCAGTCTCCACTGGATCTTCATGGGGTCTTCAAGTATCAACTTGCTCTCTCTGCTCTTCAAGCTTCAGCTGGAATGGCAATGCTCAAGGAATCATCCTCTTCCATACTCTTCAATGAAGTCTTCATCTTCACACTCAAGCTCAACATCTCTTAAGATACTCAAACCAGAGGAAATCACTTAACTGGATAAGCTAGGGTGTTAAACTGCTTATTGACCACCCAAGGTGACCTATAAGGGTTTAACATCAAAAGAATGGTTCCCTCAAAAGTTCTACTTCCTAGGTACCATCACTTATCCCTCCTAAGGAGAGAGGTGAATACCATGGAAGGACTTTGAATCATAGGGAGGAATGGAGGTGAAAGATACCATCCATGCTTAAGAAAAGAATCAACTAAGTCTAAGCTCTTCCTAATCCCTAACCCTAAATCAACAACAAAACAAACAAGATTCTCAAGCTCTCAAGCTCCTCAATCAATCTCCAAGTCTTCTACTATGCTCCTCCATGCTCCTCAAAGCAAGACCAAGCTCTCCAAGCCCACAAAGCAAAGCAAACAAAAATACAAGCCCACAAGGGCAACACAAACAACAATCAACTACAAAAATCATTTAAAAATAGTATACTATTATATTAAAACCTAATATAATTTCTAAGGGATCCTATACACCTACCCTTAATACCCTTATATGTCCCAATGTCTATCTTGACCTAGAAACCCAAAATTCTAAGGTTATTGTGGACCTATGTTAAGGATTGACCTAATTCTACACAACCTAAAATCATCTAAGCAAAACTACTCAAAAATTAATCACAAAATTATGGAATAAATCCATAGGGGAGCTAAAGTCCTAATCTAACTATCCTAAGAAGAGTGGCCTAAAAATATGAAGGGAACTAGCTAAACAAAATTCTACAAATCTATGCATCAACATAAAAGAATTAAAATGCTATTAAAAGAGAAAATACACAAAAAAATATTTAAAATTCCTGAAATGCAAATATTTTGATTTTATAATTTTCTAGACATGAACATGAAATGGGAGAAAAAATCCCCATACAAAAATCATTAATTTTCTATTTATTATGATTTTTCAAAGATTAATGAAAAATGAAGAAAAAGAAATTAAAATGTTAAATCAATGGTGCGGATAGCAAGTACATTCAGTTCAATTCATGCATGGGCTCAAAATGGGGGTGGGATTAGCAAGGCGCGCTAGGTCCAGTTTCATCAGAAAATCAATTAACAAAATATAAAGAAAATGAAAAAGAAACGGTGCAGAAAGTAACAAAATATAGTTCAATATCTAATGGGCCCTGAAAGTGGGGTGTGAATATCAAATGAGCCCAATCCCCCTTTTAATGAAACGACGCGTTTAAGCTCTTCAGAACTTCCCTCTTCAAATGTGAGATTAAACCTCAGCCACACGATCCGCACCCAGTCAACGGGTCCAATCTCCATCCGATGGCCACGCCTTCATCTTCTTCCTCTAGCTAGGGTTCAAACTGAAGAATCCATGGAAGCAGAGCTTCAAGCTCCATCTTCACCAAACTTGTATCACCTCAATTCGCCATGAAAAATTAAGATTCCAAACCCTAATCTATCCAGAATTTCATGCTGATCACAGCCATGGTCTTGAAATCAATTGAATCATCCTAAATCTTCAAACCCGATCCAAGATCAAAAATAAGCTTAGACATCAACTTTAACAATTCTTGAAATTAATTACCTCAACATGATCACTACCTCACACTGGTTTATTCTTGACATCTAATTCATGCTATAGCTCGCCATAACTCGAGTTCTTGGTCAAAACAAAAATGGTGTCATCAACTGAAACCTCACCAATTGCTCTCAAACTCTTCAGAATCCATCACCTAATGGTCTCTAACCGTTCTAACCTAACAATTCTTGCTAATTATGCCTAAATCATGGTGTAGAAGAAAAGTTACTAACCTGTTGAATCTTGATTAACAGATGGGGTAAACCTTCACTGCAAGCTCTCAAACTCTTCAGAATCAATCCTTGAATGATGATCTTGCTACTGTTTGCAAAAGTTTTGATGGAGAATGCTTGAATCTCAGAATTCGATGGTGACTTGCAACCTTCAAAATCCAAATGCCAACTCTTCAATTCTTCAAGAACTTGCCCTGAAATTGGTCTGCACAGCTTCAGTGTGATTAAGGGAATGTGTTTAGATTGAAAGAAGAAATGGAAATGGATCAGAATGTGGAATTTGATTTCAACTTGCAATGGAAGCAAGTGAAATGGATATCTCTCTCTTCTCTCAAATCCCTCACCAACCATGCATCTGAGCAAGTTCTAAATCATATATAGAATGGTTTAGACTCATCTAGAACCATCTGGAATCATCCAATGAGAAATTGGAATTCTCATGTCATGAGTTTATGGATTCATCTCATCTCACACCTCACCTCATGCCATAGCCCTTGCAGCCCTTGTAACTGACTTGAAATTCTCCCTAAATGAGATATAGGATGTGTTGTGATGCATAGCTAGCTTGTACATTGCCTTTCCTTGAGTTTTGCATTTGTACCTTATTATGCAAGCAAGCATTTTCCAAAGCAACCCCATGATCTAGGCCTCAATTCAAAAACGTGGCTGAACCATTGTTTTTATAATGTTCTTTGGAGTCAAAATGACCTATTATATGTCATGGTTTGGATGTGTAACTTGGAATTTCCAATTTCCAACTTGAACTTATTTAACTTATGCCTCCATTTTAGGTCATTTTTATCACTTTTTGCTACAAGCCTTTTCAACATCTCATGACCTCCCTACTAGCCTTAAAACATCATTTTAAGAAAGTTTGATTTTGAAGATTTTTCCATTTGAAGCTTGGAAATAGGAGATATGGCCTTATGCTTGAAAGGACCTATAATCTCCAAATGACCAAAATGCCCTTGACTTGTCAAAGCCATAACTTGAGTTCTACAAATCCTATCAAGGACTTCTAGTACTCTCTAGAAAGCTAAGAAGATTAGGAACAACATTCATGTTGACCAAAAGTTCATAGGAATCATCCTTCTTGGGCAAAAGTTGGATGCAAGTTGGGTGACTTTCAAGGACCCAGATTCACATACCTCAGATGACCTGTAACTTGTCAAAGTCATAACTTGAGCTCTACAAATCATATCAAGGACTTCTAGTACTCAAATAAAATCTAAGAACAAGCTCTACAACATTCATGTCGTAGGAAAGATGAGATGACAATCACATCTTGAGCTAGACTGCCTTGAAGATAGGGATCAAACTAGGGGATTTTACACTGTCAAGCCTTAGAAACCCTAGCTTGAAACTTCTCAAACTCCTCAATCATGATGAGTTGACCTAGGAATCATCCTTATAGCATCTCAATGCATCAACCCATGATCACATGGCTCTTGGATTAGGTCTCAACCCTCTTCAAATCATCAGTTGACCTAGGGTTGACCCAGTCAAACCCTAATTATACCACTCATGGCTGAGTCTTCTTAAACTTGTACAATGACCTCTCTAGGCTTCATGATGGCTTTCAAGACATCTCATAAGCTCTCTCAAAGCTTCAAGTCCATCCTCATAGCCTCAGAATCATCTGAGGAGCCCCCACAACTCTCAAGTTATGGGGCACACACCCTTGGTTTCAACCAATCTCTCTGAGGATCTCTTAACTTCTCTGACAAGGATATCAACCCTTAATCATCTGAATAACCTTCTTGGCTAGCTTCAAAGTCTTGTATAACTCTTGGTGGGTGGTCATACCTCTTGATCTACTGCACACATATCAACGAAATGCAGATGATAATGCTAGTGAACACAAGCTAGTGTAAATAAATGTTGGTCAAATTTTGGGGTGCAACACTAACCTGCCAAACCATGTATATAAATTGAGGAAAGTTCTTTATGGATTAAAACAAGCTCCTAGAGCTTGGTATGAGAGACTGACTGAGTTTCCCACTACTAATGGGTATAGGAAAGGAGGGATAGACAAGACCCTCTTTGTGAAGGATGAAGGTGGAAAACTCATGATTGCTCAAATCTGTGTGGATGAAGGTGGAAAACTCATGATTGCCTCTGCACGTGAATTTTCAATGCAAGCCACTTCGGGGTCCAATTTTGGTCATGTGCAAATATGATTTTCACTTTGGGAAGGCTCTAGAACCTATTTGAAATTTGGTTAATTTCATTTTCCCTCCAAATGCCCATTCCTCATTCCAACCCAAAGTTTCACAAACCATATTTTTACATCGTAAACACAATGCGAGGAGAGACCTAGGTAAAGGGTTGGTTAAGCTTAGGGAAGGTACTAGCACCCTAAACTTTTGTAGTACTTTACAGGAACCTTTTGTTTATTTTTGCTATTTTGCTTTATTATTTGATTTAAGGTATATACAAAGGGTTAAAAGTGACTGAAGGACCTAAGGGTTAGTCTTAAGTTTACTCGGCAAGACATCGCATCTTGTGCCTACATATCCTGATGGGAATGGAATCAGAGTAATTGTAGTTCCCCTTAAAAGGGAGGTTAGAAACTTCTTGATTTTGGTCAAGGTTTCAATATGGAGTAAGTGTATCTTAAGGACACGCTTACGTGGAGTCCTAAACTCCTGTTTCTACATTGAAATGTTGAATTGAAAATTAGGGTTAAATTAGGGATTCCACGGCGGGAAACCCTAAAACAGAGTGTGGCGACTCCTTGACCCAATGCTAGAGTAAAGGGTAATTTTGTCCACGGCGGGAAGCCTAGGCTATTAGGGTTTTGGAAACGGTCAAGGGTTAGGACTATTGACTTGGAGGTCAAACGATTTATACCTAATCCTTCGGAAGGTGAATTAACAGTAATTAATGGATAAACAGTGAAGTTGATACACAATAAAGATGGTGATAATATACAAGTGATAATGGAATGAATAGCGTGAATAAAATGTACAAAAATAAAGAGAGTTAGTAAGCACTGGGTAAACGAGAGTGAAAGTTTGACAGATAATTGTGATGAGAACAACAGTTTGCTATAATTTAAAATGAAGGGGATGTTAGAAAGTAAAAAGGTGTTAGAGCTCTGGGTTAATTTTATTTGAACTGAATGCTAGCAATTTTATTTTTAAAAGACTTGAATTTAATTAGGAAAGATTAATTTAGTTTTAGAAAAAAAAGACTTTAATTATTTTAATTTTAAGAAACAAAGTTAATTAATTTTTTTAAAAAAAAAGTTATATTTTCACTAAAAAAATGTTTATTTATTTCAAAAATGTTAAAAAAAAAGTTTGTTTTTAGAGGAAAAAAATTAATTAATTTTTTTATAAGAAAAGTGTTAATGTTTAAGTATTAATAAAAGAAAATTACTTTTAATTAAAAAAAATATAAAAAAAAGTAACTTAAAAAACAGGTGGGTTGGGCCGGGTCACCACATCCCGGACCCAACCCGGATCACACAAGGGCCAAGAAGGGAAGATATTAGGGTTTTTTCTCTAATCTCTTAGTAGCATTCGCGGCACCTCCTTCCTATTTCTCTCCATCTTCTCTCAAACTTCTCTTGTCTCTCTCACGATTGCTTCCTCTTCCGGTCATCTCTATCTATCTCCACCCTCTTCTTCTCGTTTCCTCATCTTCTATCATCTTCTCACCGCCATTCCTTCTTCTTTGCCTCTTTCTTCTTCGTTTTCTCCATTTCTTTCTGTATAACACAAAGAGAAAACCAGAATAATGATGTTAGAAAAAAGCTGCTCACGATTTTCGCAGAGGTTTTGCGGCTGTTGCGTGTTGTCACGTCTTGTATCACGACGACGACGAATGACAAAGAACCTTCGTCGTCAGAGTCTGAGGCTTTGACAGATTCAACGTTTTTATTGAGATGGCGATTAGTAGATGAAGGTTTTTCGACGCTTTTTGATGATTGACGGTCGCAGATGATTTTTCGTTAGGGTTTTTTTCGCCCTTTCTTCTGATTTTTCTAACGGATTTATATTGTGGCTTTCGAACTTTTTGGGCTTGGATTTTTTTTTACCTTACATTTTTATTTCGATGATGGAAATCTGAGATATGATTCGGATTTGATTTGTTGGCTTAATCTCATTGTGGATCTGTTATGATGGTGATTAGATTTCTGTCGGATTTTGCGATTTTGATGATCTTCGATCCTTTCCTCTTTTTCAGGTTTGTTGGTTGGGCAATGATAGAAACTGAGCCCATGGGAAATTTGGATTTGATTAAGTTCAGCTCTGATTGTTGGATTTGATGTTATCTGGATTTGATTTGAATATCCATATGGATTACTTGATAGAAACTGGATATTATCTGGATCTGATTTGTGATATTTTCGGATGTTGGTTGATTTCGGATTTTTTATTTCAGAATAAGTGCTTATCCAAATAATCACTTTTGCAAATAATCACTTCTTTTTCTCTTCCTCAGGCCTCCTCGGAAAATAAGAACAGACTTTCCCGGTTTTAGCCCGAGGTCGGGAATATGAGTCGGGAGCTGGCTTCGACTTTGTCGTTGCCCTCCCGACGTACCCGATGATGAATAACTGAGGGTATCGGAACTATCGAAAAATCACTTTTCTAACATTAGTGCTTTTGTCTGCTTTTGTCTGTTTTGTGTGCAGGTACAAAAAATCGAGCTTGAGGAATCGTGCATGAAAAATCGGGCATGGGCATGAAGACCAACCTTAGAACAATAGGACTTTAGCATAAAAAATGTATCTTATTTTTCCTTTGTAATTGTAACAAAAAAAAAAATGAATAAATATTCACATTATTTTTCTCCAATTAAAATTCTCTTGATTACTTTTTCCTACTAATTTGTCACGACCGAATGAATCAACTTAAACAAAATTATCTGATTAAATCCAAATGATTAAGTGCCTCATTAATTAAACTCCAACCAATGGATTAAATTCGCCCAATTAATTCGTCCAACTAAAACCCATGAAAATTATCTGAATAAGCTTTTGCCATTCCAAAACCTATTGCCTAATTTAAACCTGACGTGTAACTTTAATTCCAGATAAACCTTTTTCAAATTAAATAGTTTCTGATAATAGAAACGGTAAACGTCCTTGAACGAATGAAGCAAAGATATCTGATTAACAGCAAAAACCAAATATCCTCCGCACTGAAAAATTCAACTTGTGTCTCCAATGGTTAAATCCAATGCCCTGAACCAACTCGGCCAAAAATTAACAGATATAATAAATCCAGACACGAGCCAAAATTTCCACTGTTTTCCCTTAAATTTTGACTGGCAATAGCAGAAGAACAGAAAAATAGGCGTCTATTAAAATAAGTTCCGCAGAGGGAATTCTCGCACCACTTCGAACCAAACCACTGACGCCTCAACACAATCAGCCATATATAATATAACAACGTCTCAGAAATCCACTGACGTCAAAGTCCCGCCCTTTGAATAAATTATTGTGTCTCAAAAATTCCGACGTCAGAATTACTGTAAAATTCAATTCATCCTCAACAAAAACTCGGAACTCAGAAACAAAAACCCTAATCGCTTGATGGGTTCCTGACGATGAATCTGCTTCCTAAACTGCCAGCAAACAGTAAATAAATGACCATTTTGCCCCTCCACAGTTAAAGTGCCCCTGATGTGATTCTCCTATAAAAAACAACAGACTATGCAAACCGTTAGTGGTTAGTTAATATGTAATGCCAAATGAAATGTAATGCGACATGAATAGACTAATATTAGGGAAAAATTTGGGGTGTTACAGTTTCCCTTATTTAAATAGCTTCACTAGATGATTTGAGTGACGGGGGCTCGAGAAATCATGGTGGAGGGATTTAAATATAGATAACCGAAAATTTGTCCCTTAGATGCAGTGATATGTGATGCTATGGACAATACGGAACACGAGATAATGCTAACAATGCCATGAATATAGTATGATGAATATGAGGGAATGACAGATGTAATGATGCAGAAGACATGACAACACGAGGCACAGACGCGACGAACAAACCACACTGGGGAATACGATGCACTAGTGAACAACACGACGCTGGGGAATTCTAAAGTGATGGCCAAATGGTGCGAGCACGACCAAATGTCACTTTAGAGATAAATGGTAAGAACAGGATCCACAATGGAGATGGCACCGATGAGACGGCCTCCATTCAGGGATATCTAAGAGTAAAAAGTTCAACAGGTTCAGGCGTGATCGGCTGATACTTTAGGGTAAAAATTAAAACTGGATCTGCACGACTGTAGACCAAGTAAACAGAATGCTGGAGCATTTAGCAAAGAATAACATCCGAACTTCTGGTAACTCTTCCTCGTGACAGAATCAAACGGAATTTTCAGGAATCCGTAAAACTATACAGGGTAAAACCGGCTGTATGCCAAAATAAATGGACTTTAATGGAAAATGCCCTAATAAGCTTCTCGAGAGAGAACGGCCACTTATCGTTGGAAGGGACTTATATGCTAAACTGGATAAGCTCTCAAATAAAGAGACTGCTGCTTATCTGTGGATAATAAATGAAAAGTTAATGGATAAAATGAACTTCCTCATACTTCAAGATTCACATTCTCCTGAATATGATTCAGCTCCTTCTTTTACTAAAGGGTAAAATAAACTTCCACATACTTCAAGATCTGTTGCCCTGAATATGATTCTATTTCTTCTTTTACTAAAGGGTAAAATAAACTTCTTCACACTTCAAGATCTGGTGTCCAGAATATGATTTTGTTTCTTCTTTTACTAAAGGGTAAAATAAACTTCTTCACACTTCCAGATCTGGTGTCCTGAATATGATTCAGTTTCTTCTTTTACTAAAGGGTAAAATAAACTTCTTCACACTTTAAGATCTGGTGTCTTGAATATGATTCAGTTCAAACCTCCCTGCACTTCAAGATGAAAAGGAAAATGGAAACCAACTGCTCGATGGAGATGGTCACTTGCTGCTAGTCATAACGAAGATAGGATAAGCTTCTCAGGCAAGAAATGCCGCTTATTGGCAATGATAAGCTTCTCGGGTGAGAACTGCTTGCAGAGGTGGTAACAGGTAATCTAAATTGTAAAGAAAGTTGTGATGATGGTAACATCGAGATCACTGTAATGTAATGCGTAATGTAAATTGTCAAGAAGGTTGTGATGATGGAAAACATCGAGATCACTGTGTGTAATAATGTAATGTAAGTTGTAAAGAGAGTTGTGATGATGGTAACATCAAGATCACAAAGTGTAATAATGAACTTATTGTACGAGAAGATCAATTGTAGAGTGTGATAATAAATTGTAAATTGTAATGTGATAATGATGATAGGCTTCTCTGGTGAGAACAGTCACATACCAGTTGTTGTAAGATGTACTGATAGATTTCCCAGGCGAGAAATGTCGCGTATCGACGTTGTAAAGGCTTTTCTTGAAAGATAGTGCAAAATAAATGCACATCCAGGTATGTTCGACGATCGACGAGACTGAAACTCAATCTAGAACTGGGCTAGAAAGAACTAACAAACAAGACTCCATCGAGGAAACGAACTCGGATGGGGACTACCTTATCCTAGCGCGGAAAGATAACTGAAATAACCATCGTCCACGAGGGTTAAACTCGGTGGGGAAACTGGAAACAAACGAGTATTTTGTGCTTAGGGCTGACGATGTACTTGGAGAGAGCGGACAAACCCAGTTACTTGGCGGTAACGACAAAGGATGATGACAAAAAGCAAACACGTGGATGCTAATGCGCATGTTGATGTGTATGAAAATGTCATGCGATGAGTATGCTTATGCATATGCTGACAAAACAAGCGAGAGGAAGAAACATGAGATGAAATAAACATCTCGACGGGAATACCCTGGCGACCTCTGCAACAGTACATCTATCGGAGGATAGGAAAAGTTGATGGTAGAACCAAATCTTGCTTCCAAGTTTTAACTACCCTGGGGAGAAAATACCATGACTTCCACATGGAGATACGATACGACTTCATTGGAGAGTATGACTTCAACTGGGATCCATGACCTCTGCATGGGGATACAATGTCATGACTTCAAGTGAGGGATTTCTATCATGAACCATAATCAGCCAAAGGAAAATCTTAAGATCAGAGATTCCGAGGATAAAATAAATATCTGCTTCGTGGGGAAGATATGGAGCTAGGCAGCTTCATGAATGAAAGTGTAGCAACTTCCTGGGAATAATACATCGGCTTCCTGTGGAAAAGGTATATCCAACTAGGGGATAAAAGATATCAAAACTTCCCTGAGGAGAGTTCGTCGGACTTACTGGGGAGAAATCAAACAGACATTTCGGGGGACAGTATCTTGACTTCTTGGGGAGAATATGGCAATCTCTTAGGGAATATTCTTGAGGAAGGTAAGACAATTTTACTGAGGAACAGATAATTTCATTGAGGATGGGTCTTCCATAACATATATCACGTGGAGGATATCGGAGACATCCCTGCAGCATTGAGGGTCACTGGGGATTTATCGGATGGATCCCAAAAGTGTGGACAACTTAAAGTCTCGTTGGGGACTATCCGTGGGAAGATGCTGGCAAGATCTCTGTTATCTAGGAAATTATCGGCTCGGTCCAAAGGGTTGTCAGCTTATAGTCTCGCTGGGGACTGTGTCGGCTTAAAGTCTCACTGGGGACTGTGATGAGGCGATGGTTTAGATATACTTCTGCAACGATCACTTACTAGGGAATGGGGACTGTCGGGAGTAAAATCCATCGGTTCCTGAAGAACGTTGTGAAACGAAGCTAATTTTGATCTCAATGGACTGTATAGTAGTCGCCATTTTGAAAAACAATATGCCCCTGAGTACTAATTTTGCGAGGAAGATTCATCTCAAGAGGATTTTGTAGAGAACATAGAGTTCAATTGCCCCAATGTTTTCAAACTCTTGGAGGGATCGGTCAGATCTTGACGTAACTAGCACTGATCAACCGTGTTACAGCTGAGTTGTTAGGCTTGAATCAGTAAGTGAATTGGGAATCACCTGCCCTTATTTAGTAGGATCTTCGACATTCATATGTAGGTTTCTGAGACGTCAGGAAAAACCAACACGCATGAAATGCTAATCCTGAAACTATCAATGCAAAATGCATATTTGTCTTGAAATTTTGTTTTTGTTTTGAAAAAGATATTGCAGTAACTCGTGATTGAATCACTAGTTAGGATATGAATTTAAATTGTAATGCCAATGGTAAATTGAGCATAGCTCGTAGGAGTCAGGAAACATTATCTCGTCAAGTATGCTAGCAAAAGAATTCCTACTTCAATTAGGTCTTTTAAAGGTTGTATCGTGGTTTGGTTCACGGTTTTAAGAAACAAAGGATAAAGGCTCAAAGTTTATTTATACCAACCCATTCTTCATGATGTTCTCCAATCCTTCATTCATTTAACCGGATACGAGCACTCATATCTCAATCGAATTTGATATGGTTGAGAACTTATCAATGGCTTTGGACATGGCAGTCACTCACCTATTTACTTTTGTTGATTGGTCACACAACTTTGTTCTTTATTGGGGATTCTTTAAGGTAATCCCTTGTTTTTTTATCCCCTAACTTTTTTCTGGACGACGTTTTTTGATTTGAAGTTGGAGTCCAGCGGGATGCCCCAGTTTTGCCTAAGTCTCCTTCATAGGTTTTGACTTAGCAGGCTATATTATTATTTTTATTTTTGTGGACTGTAAGTCGTGTGACTCTTTTAGAAGGCTTGTGACTTCCCCACCCTTTAGTAGTAGAGGGATGGTCATTGACTTCTAACTTCCGAATATTTTAAGGATAGGTTCTCGAAGGTTCGCTCCTCCTTTTTGAGAGTCTGAACGCTCGATCAGTTTAACTGAAAAACTACCCTGCCCTAGATTAAAATGAGGGTTTTAATTTGGAAAATAAGAAAACTCCTACTTCAAGGCTCAAAGGGGTGAAGGAGGGATTATCATCCTTATATCTCCAGTGTTTGGGATTTGAAACAATGCCTTACATCATCAATAGGTTTCAATCGAAAGCATACGACAAGAAATTTGACGTTTTTGGTTCATCCTCCTCCTCCCAATCCTCTATCAGAGCAAGAGATCGGGTAAAGTTGGCATTATAAATTTATGAAAAAAATTATTTTTGTGAGTGAAACAAATGGACTTATTCAAGACAAACAATTGCATTAATTAATCAAAATAAACAAGTTCGTACATGCTAGTTATGCTTAACCAAAGAAAAGTACATATAAATAAACAAATGAACTGTCGAACAAGTCCTTCTAAATTTTTATAAAGTCTTGGTATTCAAAGCCGACATGGTAGTAGTGGTTTACTCTGGCAGAGCCTCAATGTCATGGGGGGTAGGATCACTGCGAGTCATCTTGCTTGCCCCAGTTGTGTCTGTCATTACTTCATTATCAGTCTTCAAATCTTCCTTCAGAATAACTTTCCCAAATTCTTGGTTTATCACGGTCACGTCGTCTTGAGGATCACTGACCTGAAATGGACTAGGCTTATGACCAATTACTGGCTTTGGCTGGCTCCCTGAAAGAGTAACATGCTTAGATATGTTGGAAGCAGGCTTTGTAGAGCTTGATCTTGGCAAATGGAAAATCCATAGAGGAGTTCTGATCGTCGGCAGAGGATCATCAAAAGACAAAATCTTCTCTTCTAACAAATCTTTGACAATGTACTTGAGTGCATAACAACCTTCTAAATCATGGTCGGGCGCACCCTCATGAAATAAACAATGAGCGATGGCGTTGTAATTGGCAGGAAATGGATTGGGAAGTGGACCCAAAGCTCAGGTAGTAATCATACCTCGTTGCAACAAGAAAGGATACAACTTTGTGAAAGTCATTGGGATCGGAGGATAAGGCTTGTATTGTCTCCTCGGAGCACTTTGGCGGGACGAAATGGCCTAAACCAAACATCATCAACCACAATGCCATAAAGCAAAACAAAAAGAAAGGAAAGCCTAAAACAAATTGAGGATGGGAGGATATATGAGGACAACAAGGAACTCATAATATGCACTCAACAATAAGCATCACAAACAAAGTGCAAACGAAAGTACAAAGAAGTCCTCAAGGATTCATCATTTTAGGTATGCTTCAAGTACCTTCTCAGGAGGGACTAATCCACCTTAAATGAGACTACAAGGTCATGGGATAGAAGGAAGGATGAGAAAAGAATGCTCAAAAGCAAAAGGAATCACACCTAAAGAAAATGCAAGCACATACATAAAGGAATGCAAACATGCTACACATGGAAACCCTAAATGGAAACTCAAAAAGGGACACAAGTTTGAACAAGCAAAACACAATGTCATGACCTAAAATTGAGCAACCAGCAACCTTTACATGTTAGCAACATGAATCAAAAATAATTGAAAGCTCAAAGGATCCATCAAAGTCATTTCCAAGACAAACTAGGTCAATATGTATGTATGAATCTCCCTTTGGGGTAACTTGACTTACAAGTTACCTCAAAATTAGGAAAATGATTCAAAAAGAGCCAAATAAAATGTCACAAGTACATAAACATGTTGGCAAACAAAGGCCAAGAAATCATAACCAAAGTCATCTCAAATCATCATCAAAGAAATTGATTCACATGGATGCACCAATTTGAGAGAGGGTTATCGAGGGTCAACCAAAGCAAGGTCAAAGTCAAACCAAAACACAACCAAACAAGGGAAAAATGGTCCTTAAAAATCACTCAACTCATCATGGATATGAGGATTGATTTTCAGTCATTGGATCAAAAGGAAGAGGGAGAAACAAATCAAGAACCAAACAATGTCAAGAAATAATTCAAACAAAACACTTCCAATTGATAATTCCTTTTTTAATTGAAAAATAAACCAAAAAATAAAAGACATCCTAAAGTGTCTTGAACATATTTTTGTAGGATTTTATCAACTTTGGAAGTATTTAAAAAGAATTATTTCAAAACAGATGAAAAAATCCGAAAATAATGAAAAGAAAATAAAAATTGACAAAACGTTGGTGGGAATAACAAGGAAATCATGTTATGCACATTGGGCCTTGTACGCAGGGGGTACAAATAGAAGAATGTGGCCCAGGTCCATTCAGCTGGAGTTCACTTATCCACACGCAACATTTTACATGAAACGGAAGTCAATAAGGCTAAGATCTAATCGTGGCCACTCAATCCGACTGTAGTCAACATGATCCAAAGGACAATAGCATGACACACACGCTTGGGAGTTGAAAACTCAGACGGAGGGAGAAAACACAGACGGTGGCCGGAAAAGCTCTGGTTATCTTCTACCTCGAGCATACTACTATAGCAGTTTCAATATCTCGCCAAAACTAACAAAATTATAGTCTAAACTCATCTACAAGTCACATAGGTCTCAAATCCATGGTCAAAATTCAGTAATCATGCATACACAAGCCAAATCAAAGAAAATAAGAAATGAGCTCAACAGAAAATGCAACAATCAAACACAACAATGATCCAGCATTTGCCTACATGAGTAGAACTTCAAAATGAACCAAAAATGGAGTGAAATAGGTACATATTAAGAGAGAAATTTGGATCTGAAGTTTACCTAACGAAATAGCTCCGTTGGACCTTCTCAGTGGCTCAAGCTTGAAGAAAATGGTCCAAACACGTTCCAATTCACTTGAGGAAGAAGAAGGAAGCTTCAATTCTACTTGAAACTGCTCAATTCAGAATTCACGATTTAGAAATTTTGCTTGCTTGTTCGAACTGCTTTCTCCTCAATTCACCATGAAAATGATCTAATGAAAGCTCAGAAATGATTTACATATTATATATGATGGGTTAGAATCAGTTTGGAGGCCCAATTACAACTCAAATGTGAGAATTGGTGAAATTCCCAAAATCAAATTCCCATGCCCATGCACACGTGAAAAGGGGGCTGATTCCATTAGTTTTTCATTCAAAATGCTTGCTGGGAACTCCAATTGATCATGTGGATGAGATTTGTGCCTTGGTTTGATCAAATGGTTGAGATTTGATTATGAAACTTCATCATGAAGTAACATGAAAATGGACATGAAAAAGAGCTCAATTTGCAAATCCAAAATTGGCATTGTGTTTGGAATGATTTATGGACTCAAAAAATGCATAAGCTTGCCTTGTAATGAATAAAAATCAATTAATAGCATTTTATGGCTTTTAATGCTTCTTCCATAAATATTTCTTCACCAATTCTTCAATCCAAGCCAAATCAATGATAGGTTGATGTTTGTTGATGTAACTTACCTCATTTGGAGCAAGTTTTATGTTGGAAATATTTCCATTTGAAGTGTGCAAAGTGGAGAAATGGACCTTTAATGAAAATGACATGTAATCTTACTTTCCCAAAATACCCCTGCCTTGCAAGCTTCATAACTTGAGTTTTACAAATCAGATGAAGGACTTATAATACTTTTTGGAAATCTAAGATCATGAGGAACAACTTTTATGTTTGGGTCAAATTGAGGAGAAACATCCTTCTAGGTAAAAAATGGCTCGGAAGTTGGTTGACGTTTGTTGACCAAAATCACATTCATCTGATGACCCATAACTTGTCAGCATCATAACTTGAGTTCTTGAAATCCGATGAATGACTTCTAGTACTCAAAAGAAAGCTAGAAACATTATCTACAAGTTTCATGTTGGGGCCAAGATGAAATCAAACTTTTATCTTGAGATATGTGGTCTTGAAGTTAGGCACTAAATAGGGGATTTTACATTGACAAGTTTAGAACCCCTAGCTTAGCAACTTCTCACACTCTTGATTCTTGATAAAGTGATCTTGAAATGATATATTACACATCTCAACACAACATTCCATGATCACAAAGACTTGGAATTGAGTCTTAATCTCCTTCAAGTTCACAGTTGACTTATGGTTGACCAGATGGACCCTACCTGCACCACCTTTGACTGTGACTCCTTATACTTGACATAACAACTTGAATAAACTCCAACATGGCTCTAAAAGCACTTAATGAGCTTTCTCAACATCCCATATCCAAAATCATGGATTCACAACCTTCTGATGATCCTTAATTGGCCTCCAAGTTAGGAGCTGATCCACATACACCCATCAACTCTTTCACAAAGCTTTGACCACTTCTTGGTGACTTGATGACCACTCATACTTGAGTAAAAACCCTTGCTTAGGCTCAAAAATCTTGGTAACCTCCTCTTTCCATGCACAACCTCTTGATCCCTTGCTAAATGAACAATGTTATGCAATGCAAATGCTAGAAGAAAAATGAAATGAAACATAAACCAAGTTAAGAAAAGGTTGGTCAAATTTTGGGATGCAACATCTGTGACGCTGACAACCCACATAGGATGCCGAACCTTATCAGATTAGGTCCATACATGTGAAAAGGGATGGGTTATGTAGGAAACTTGACTTCCAGCCAACCCGGTATTCTGGTTTTTTTTAGAGCGAACTTATCCAGTCACCAGTACATCAGTTGTTCAACGTTATGTGGGATCTTTGATTCTCTGTTTGCTGCATCAGCATTTTGCATCGCATGGCGTTTGCATCTCATGTTTGCATAATCATCCCCAACTGGAATAGATAGCTTACTAGTATTTTTTTTCCAACCCACAATTGATTTCCCGACATTCGCATTGGACTTGAATTACCTTCTGGAAGGATCATGAACCCAACATAGCAGAATCAGGTTGTTACAAGGGTAGAGTTTGAATTGATGAAGAATCAATTAGATCAACTCATGGAAGCCATGACTGGTATGACTAGAGCAGAGGCCAACATTCAGGTAACTCTAGTGAATAATGTTGCTCAACCTCAGCCTGTGTTGATTCCTGTTAAAGAGCATACTATTTCCAGAGATAGAGATTCATCTTCTCTTCATGACACAGATTATCATAATTTCACTTTCTCTGTGCCAGATTCTCAAAGGGTTGTTCCAAAGATTAATGTTAAGGACCCACATGCTGTTGAATGTATGAGAAAATATCGTCTGTTGGATGAAAAGCATGACGCCCTGATGGGTCAGGATTATCTTAATATGAATGCTTCAAGCATGTGTTTGGTGCCCGGTCTTGTGATGTCGCCGAAGTTTAAAATTCCAAATTTTGAGAAGTATAAGAGGGATAGTTGTCCGAAGCAGCATTTGGTGATGTTCTGCAGAAGATTGACTTTGCATGTCCACAACGACAAGCTTATGATTCACTGTTTCCAGGACAGTTTGAGTGGAGCATCGTTGAGTTGGTATATGCAGTTGGAGAGGGGTTGCATCCGATCATGGTCAGATTTAGCCAATGCCTTTGTGAAGCAGTACAACTACAATCTTGACATGGATCTCATTCGCACGCAGTTGCAAGAATTATCCCAGGAGAACAATGAATCCTTCAGAGGATATGTGCAGAGATGGAGAGAATTTGTAGCTCGCGTTCAACCACCACTTCTGGACAGAGAATTGGTTGACATATTCATAGGTACTTTGCAAGGCCACTACTTTGATAAGATGGTTGGTAGTGAGGCATCAAACTTTGCGGACTTGATGATAATAGGAGAGCATATTGAGAGTGGACTCAAGAGTGGGAGAATTCGAGACATCTCAGATACCTCAGTTTATGAAAGTGAGTCAGTTGTCAGTTCTCAAGAGGGGTGGGAGAAAGAAAGTGATGCTATCCCGGAATCTCCCGTACCTCAGATGTAGTTCTCAGACGCTTCGAGTGTTCAAAGTCAACGATCATATCGTCATCCGCCACATCAGCACGCCAGACGAAGACCAAGGAAGCCAGAGAGGCATTTTACTTAGTTGCCGGTATCGTACAGTCTGTTGTTGCCGGATTTAATCAAGAGTGGATTAATAGTACCGAAGGAAATTAATCTCGCAATTCCGCCATATCTGCCAGGGTTTGATGTCAACGCCCACTGTGAGTACCATGCTGGGGCACATGGGCATTCTACTGAAGACTGTAAGGTGCTTAGAAGTCAGGTTCAGACTCTGCTGGACTCCAACAGGTTCTCAATCACGCCTCAGGGTATCCAGATCAATGATCCTCCATCATCCAGCCATGTGGGCGTATCATTTCATGGTATATAGGAGTTCACCGAGATCAGATGTTCAGAGGAGAATCAGACCGACTTCGACGAACAATTTTGAAGGTGGCTGGTTCAACAGCAAATCAAGACTTGAATGCCTGGTTCCTAGAAGCTGGCAATCTTTTTTTATCATGTCATTCATTTGTAAAACTTGTTGTTTTCAATTGATAATGCTAATAAAATGAATATGCAGGTTTTTGATTAAATCCATTTGTGTTCACTCAATGTTTTTATTGATTTCAAACGCTTGTTTAAGCGGGATCCGAGGGAGGATGACGAAATTGAAAGACGCGCAAGCTTCCAATTGTATGCTTTTGAATAAAACCTGCTGATGATGTACAAGCATTGTTTCAAATTCCTAAACACCAGAGATATAAGGATGATAATCCATTGTCAACCCCTTTGAGACTAGTAGTAGGAGTTCTTTTCTGAAAATGAAAAAACCCTCAATCTTAACCTGGGGCAGGGAAGGTGTTAGTTAATTTGACCGAGCGTCCAAATTGCAAAAGAAGTGTTCCCGTTCAAGGACTAATCACACCTATATAGGTCGTACCTAGAAAACCCCAGTGGTTATCCATTGCTGACCAAGGAGTGAAACAGTCACAATCCCGTCAACAAGTCAGACAAGCCGGTGTCACACAATTTATTCAAAAAAAGAAGAAAGAAAAGAACAGAAGAAAAAAAGAACAAAGCCCGCT
Source organism: Lathyrus sativus (assembly GCA_963859935.3). Classification (NCBI taxonomy): domain Eukaryota; kingdom Viridiplantae; phylum Streptophyta; class Magnoliopsida; order Fabales; family Fabaceae; genus Lathyrus; species Lathyrus sativus. The sequence continues at coordinate 173,082,987 of OZ012736.1, forward strand.
AAGTCGATAACTTGAAAACAAGTGGCTTAGGCAATAATTAGGGCATCCCGCTGGACTTTGAAATCAAAAGAAGCTCAAAAGAGCCAGTCCAGAAAAAAATAGGGAAATCGAAAAAAGAATGGTGAAAAATAAGTCATGTGACTCCAGGCACCAAAAGATGAAGCGAGTGGCTGTCACTCCCGAAAACTTGTGGTTTCCTGAACCATTACTCCTATCATTCAACATTTGAAAGGTGAGCGCTAGTGTCAAATTAGCTGAACATAGGATTGGAGAACATCACGGAGAATGGGTGGGTTAAAATGAATTTTGAGCCTTATATCCTTTCTTTCAAACCGTGAACCTGACCACATTACAACCTTCAAAAGTCTTAATTGAAGCATGGTTGTTTCGAAAGCATATTTCGGTAAAGATCGCGTCGAAACTGACTCCTAAAAAAGGATTCCTCTTATCGGGTTGGTGCTAAGGTTGACATTCAGATAAGTGACTCGTTCACTATATGTCACAATTTGTTTTTCAGTGAACAGACTTGGATTTCAAAACGTCATATGCACTGCATTAATATATCTTTTGTGCAGAACAATTTTTTTTACTTGCGAGTAAGCACTTGACATCAGGAAAGTTTCCACAGTGGAAAGTTTTGATCAAGATAAGATGCAGAGCGTTTATGCACTTCGTTGAACCGGGGAGAGCTACATCAAATGATAATATCATGGGAGTCATCCATCCAAAGTTTAGTTAATCTGGGGCAATCAGGTCGAGATTCGATAAATCTCTCGAAGTCAGAGACACTTCTCAATCGATCAACCAATCAGGGGCAAAGTCATTGCAAGGCTGGGGCAGGTCACCCCAAGAGCACAAAAGTTATCCTTATCCAGAAGGAAGTTAATCTGAAGTACCTCTTCGAGGTTCAAAGTGCTGAGGAAGTTCATGTTTAACCATCAGGATACGGAGATTTCAGGTTCCCTTTCGAGGAAGATTCCTACAAAAGTCCCACGAGCTAGGGCAAAATTGGAAATAGAAGGATATATCCTCTCCATATTTTCAGAGTTGTTCCTAGCTATTCAAGCAGGTTCTGTCAACCTTCAGGTTCAAGACGAATTTCGGGAAGTCATGTAAACCATTCCCTGACCCCTCCTTCTAGCGCCAACTACCAGAAAGCTCAATCCATATTGGCGCATCAATCCAAAATCCAATTCCCATTGGTACCCAGGAAAATTTCATCTATTTTCCCCAATAAAGTCCAATTATACTTAGCGCATCCGGTTCTTCCCAGTGGAGTTGGCTTCGTCTCTTCAGCATTTATTTTTCTAAAGTGGTTCTTTCACATCCAGCTTTCCCCAGCAGCCCGGGCCTGCATCTACATTTTTGCATATTTGCATCATATTTGCATTTCATCCTCAAATGCGTAGCATTTCCATTTCGTATGGAGCATTAAGCCATTTCAAACATATGCATGTGAAGCATAAGCCAGTTTTTGTTAGCCTTCTATGGCAACCTGAATCATCTCTTCAATCAAGACAGTGATATATCAGCAGCCTGGTTCAGTCGGCTCATCTGCTTACTTTCGGGTTTCAGGTCATGCGTCGGTCACGCTTTGTCCATCAACCCTTTGATGATGACATCTCCAAGCAGACTTTCTTTGTCCGTCAGCCCTCTGATGATGACATCTCCAAGCAGATTTTCTTTGTCCGTCAGCCCTCTGATGATGACATCTCCAAGCAGATTTTCTTTGTCCGTCAGCCCTCTGATGATGACATCTCCAAGCAGATTTTCTTTGTCCGTCAGCCCTCTGATGATGACATCCCCAGCAGGTTTTGTTTCTGTCGATCCCTATTGATGAAGGAGTTCTAAGATTCGTCGAGGTATTTTGGATGATTTTCTTCCTGTCAATTCCTATTGACGATGTGATTATTCTGTGTGGTATTTCTCTCCCTCTATCATTAGACGATGTGAGTGTTGGATATTTCTTTCCGTCTACCATTAGACGATGTGGATTTTGGATATCTCTTTCCGTCTACCCTTAGACGAGGTGGTTCTTCGGACAAGTTTTCTTTCCGTCTACCATTAGACGATGTGGATTTTGGATATTCTGGATATTTTCTTTCTGTCAATTCCTATTGACGAGGTGATGTTCTGTATGGTTTTCCGACTGTCAATTCCTATTGACGATATGATCTCTGGATGGTTTTCTCTCCATCTATCCTTAGACGATGTGAGCTTTGGATATGATCTTCTTTCTGTCAATTCCTATTGACGATGTGTTGCTTTGATAGGGTTTTCTTTCTGTCAATTCCTATTGGCAATGTGGCTCTTTGAAGATGGTTTTCGTTTCGTCAATTCCTATTGACGATATGGAGCTTGGATTTGGTATTTCTTTCTGTTGATTCCTATTCACGAAAGGATTCTGAAGTTCTTTGACGCGATATGTGGATTTGGTATTTCTTACCGTCGATTCCTATTGACGAAAGAGTTCTAAAGTTCGCCGATGTGAATGTCGGATATATTTCTTTCTGTCTACGATTAGACGATGTGGCTTTATGGATATTTCTTTCCGTCTACCCTTAGACGAGGTGGTTCTTTGAATGTTTGCTTCTCGTCTACCTTTAGACGATGTGTTTCTTCGGATGGTGTTTCATCCCATCTACCTTTAGACGATGTGATATTTTGGATATGGATATTTCTTACCGTCTACCATTAGACGATGTGAGTTTTGGTTATGGTTTTCTTTCTGTCTACACTTAGAAGATGTGAATGTTGGGTATGTTTCTTGCTTTCAACCATTAGACGATGTGATGTGATCGCTTTTATTTAGCGAATGTCTGGCGGCGATGTCAGATGACTTTACCTTTTGGGTTCGAATATCGCTTTTATTTAGAGAATGTCTGGCGGCGATGTCAGATGACTTTACCTTTTGGGTTTGAAGATCGATTTTATTTAGCGAGTGGCTAACGGCGATGTCAGATGTTTATCAAATTTGTGGTTGTCTGGCGGCGATGTAAGAAACTTTTATCCCCTACAGAGGCCTGACGGCAATGTTAGATGTCTTTATCAACTCAATAGATGCCTGGAGGCGATGTCAGATGCTCTGTGTTGATGTTGATGCCTGACGGCAAGGTCAGGTGTTCCTTCCGACTACGCGTCGTTGCAACTATCAGTGCAGTTATTCGGAGATTTTTGTCCCATCAGAGTTTGCAGTTTATTTCTGCGGTTGGAAAATTTTCAGGTTCTTTGGTATTCAACCACCTTTTACCTTGAATGTTTGCAAGCCGTTCGCTTTTCAACCCTTCAGGTCCAAGTTGTTTGAATAGGGGCAGCTGTTGTACCCCAAAATTTGACCAACTGTTTCTAGCATCTTGGCTTATGTTTTATTTTTACATTTTTGCATTTTCTGCATTGCATAGCATTCATTCTTAAGACAGGGGATCAAGGGTTTCCTGTGGCTCAGGGCTCATTTCAGTGCATAAACCTGAACAGCAAGCATCGAAGGCTCTGGCATTTATTTTTCCCAGCGGTCGGGCGACCGATTTTATTTTATTTTGTAGGGTATTTTCAACTCAGAAACCAGCATTCAGGCTATCGCAAGCATTTTCATGGTTATGATATTCAAAAGCAAGTTTCAGAAGTTGAACAGAGCTCAAAACAGTTGGAAACGAACAAAAGGACAGATTTCCCTCCAAAAGGCGCCAAAATTCAAATCTTGAAGGTGCTAATCGATTAACACATATGGTTAATCGATTAACCAAGTCAAAATCAGGTCAAATCTGAAGTTTTGAAGGTGTTAACCGATTGACCTATATGGTTAATCGATTAACCAGTGCAGATTTTGCCTCTGCACGTGAATTTTCAATGCAAGCCACTTTGGGGTCCAATTTTGGTCATGTGCAAATATGATTTTCACTTTGGGAAGGATCTAGAACCTATTTGAAATTTGGTTAATTTCATTTTGCCTCCAAATTCCCATTCCTCATTTCAAACCCAAAGTTTCACAAACCATATTCCAAACCTTACATTTGGATCCAAGCCTAAGTGATATTTAAGTGATCCACTCCAAACCAAAGGGGTTAATCTCTCATAATTCACTTTCAAATTCAGAATTTACTCATTTTCTCTCAAGTTTCCCTCAACTTGTTCATCTTCCAAAACCTTCACCAAAGCTCTTTTCCTTTGAATTCTTTGATTCTTCCTTGGAATCAATGAATTCTTGAGCTCAAACCTCCATCCATCATCTTCATTGAATCAATTTCTTCATCCAACTTTCGTGCAAAATTGGATCTGAACTTGGAAGTGAATCTAGAAGTGATTATTTGGAGTAATTTGGTTTAATCTTGAAGGATCTTCATTGCTACTACAAGAATTGGTGCGGATCTTGAAGTATTTCGAACTTCTAGCATTGGATTTGTTCAATTACAGTTGAATCAACATTAACCGAAGCAATTCGCCGCTTCGAAGGTTGGAAATTCTTGATCCGAATCTGTTTTTAGCTTATTTGCATAATCATGAGGATTTTCATCTTTGATTGACTTTTGGTTAATTTGATATGTTTGATTCATGATTTGGTTGTGTTAATCTGTTTACATGTTGTTTGGATCTTAATTTGCTGGTTTACTTTCGTGATTAAGTGATTATGCGATCATCCGGTTGATCGGATAAGTGCTTATTTGCTGAACATACTACTATGTTGTTGTTTTTCTGTTGTTGGCACAGTGTTAATCGGTTAACACATTTGGTTAACCGGTTAACCATTTCAGATATTCAAATTTTTCAACATTTTCAAGGTGTTAATTGGTTAACGCCTGGTGTTAATCAATTAACATGTACAAATTTCCAAATTTTCAAACATTTTTAAGTGGTTAGTCGATTAACCTCTGGCGTTAACCGATTAACACTGTGCCAGTGGGTCTGTTTTGCTGATTTTCTTGCTTGTTTGAGTACAGTTTCGCATCGAATCATCGTAGTTCAATATGATGCATTAGAAGTGAAATGTTTTGGGATATATGTCACTATTTTGGTTGTTTAATCGAGACTTCGTCGACTTGTGTTTGTTTTTCCACTTGGATGCCTACTTTCTTAGTTTGTAGTTCAAAGTGATATTCGTCTTTTGTGCTTGCATATTCATGTTTGCTTGCCTTCTTGCATTTGCATTTCCTCTTGTGTTTTGCATCTTTATTTCTTGCATTAATAAAGGTCGAGATGTGCTTGTGGTGGTGTTTACCCCACACTTTGTTCCTCCCTTTTCTTGTGTGTTGCATTCCATGTTTGCATCCATATTTTCACTCTCATTTGTGTTTGATCTTTCTTCTTCCTTTGTCTTCCTTTGCCATGTTCCCCTAGGATCTAATATTCCTTGTTTAAGGTTGGTTATGATAGACACTAGGACTCAAACCATGCATGCTAACATTAGGGTAGATGTTCCCTTAGACCTTCCGTGCGTCTCTCTTTTTCTCATCTCAAAACAATTCTAACTCATCTAATAAATGCGATGAACATTGTGCGCTACGAGCCTTAAGCTACATGGGGAATGATGAGTGAGGGGTCTCCTCTTGCTTGTCTAGAGTGTTTTGTGTACGTCCCGTTTGGGGGCGATACGCGACGCATTCGCTCCTATGTCATAGTCTTTAGTGCAACGCGAATCACAAACCGAATTAATTCACTTCACTAAAAAACACAAAAACAAACTTCAAACCTTTTTTTTCCTTCGGGATTAATTGGGAAAACCATTTTCAGAAAAAGAGTGTTGTTAAGCTTTGGTTCTACCACAAACAGGCATCGTCCCTAATTGCTAGAACGGAGGTTTAACCCTACTCGGTTAAAACACTTAACCAACCTGTGGTTTCGTGTCAGCCCGAACTACGTTTGCTATGATTTCTCATACCAGATGAGAATATGTAGGCACAAGACGGAGTTGTCTTGGCAAGCAACCTTCCCCATCCTTCACCCGTAGTTAGCCGAACTACATAGACTCTAACCTTCCCATTGCACGAGGGAATACGTAGGCACAGAGCGGCGATGCTCTGCCAAGTCTCTTTTCTTTTTGTTTTGTCCTGTGAGCTTGTAGCGTAGATAGTTTAAACACACCCATAGGTAGACAACAAGTGTGGATCCCAACGAGTATGACGGACGTGAGGGGTGTTAATACCTTCCCCTTGCATAATCGACCCCCGAATCCAGGACTTGGTTGCGATGACCTCGTCTTTTCCCTTTTTTGTTAGGTTTTTCTGATCGTTTCCTTTCCCTCTCTTTGGGATAAATAACGAAAGGTGGTGAATCTTCTGTTTTCTGTCGGGTGTTTTTCGCAGTTGCGATAACTATACCTACAATTATTTTGCCTTTTCCTACTCCGCAGAATACGCCTCATCTCCTCAATTGTCCTTCAATCAAGATGTCTTTCAATCAAGATGCTTCTGCTTCCAAGAACCATCCCAAACCTTTTGAAGATGCTTCTGGTACGACATCCCTTCAAGCTAGAAATTCCAATCAACACTCCCAAGGTAATTCTTCTCCCACTACTGCTGACTTTGCTAGAATGAAAAACAGGGAAGGTTCTGCATATGTGGACAGATCCATTAGGGAACTTGTCACAAAAATTCTCCATAAAGGACGTATGGTGTGTGGTATCTCCACCCCTCTTGCTCGCATTGATCCAACTCACAGTTCTGATAATGTCCATGGCATAAATTATGCAGCAGTGATAGAGGAAGAATCTGAGGATAGTGATGAAGATGTCTCAACAAATATTGTAGACCTTGTCTCTAGTTCTTCTGAGGAGGAAGATTAAATTGTCTGCCTTGATGGTTTGCTGATGGTTTGCTAGTTGTCTTGGGCTGATGGTCTGCTATTGGTTTGGTTAGCTTTTCCTTTTGGTTGAGATTTTTTTTGTTTGTCTTAACAGAATGGGATATTTGTTGTGCTCTTCATGAGCTTTGTGTTGTAATATCCCTTTAACTTTGTGTTCCCAACTGTGTATTTGATTTATACTATTTGTTTAGTTCTAATCTAAATTTATGGCTAAAAAGGGGGAGAAGTAGTAGTAAGTAGTAGTAGTAGTAGTAGTAGTAGTAGTAGTAGTAGTAGCATGTTTAGCTGTTTGTGCCTCAGCAGGTTAGTTATGTGTATGCATCAGCAGGTGTGCTGATAATGTTGCTGCAGGCTGAGGTGGGTTTAGGTGTTAGATGAGGTTGTAGTTTGCTGCTTGAATGTGTGTGACTGCAGGTTGTGCAGGTTGTGCTTGGCTGATGCTATGTGCATCAGTTGAGGGGGAGTAACACAGGATGGTGTGACATCTGTAGTTTGGAGTAGCAGGTGATTTTTGTTGTTGTGGAACATGTGTGATTTAGGATGTCATCCTGCTGCTTGTTCTCAGATATGAGTGTTTTAGCCAAAAATTTGCGAATGAGGGAGTTTGTAGATGTTTTTGATTGGCTGCACTTTATGGTAAAACACTGATGTATGTGTGAATGTCATGACTGATGTTATGACATACATAATAAGTGTGTTGCAGGTTAAGTTTGCATAGCTAAGAGCAAAGTATGTTGGATGTCATGTTGAATGTTATGACATCAAGCAACTAACATCAGGGGGCGTGTTTTAGGTTCTGGTATAGTGCATGAGGAAGCTCAGGCTATACTTCAGGAAACATTTTAGGAAGCTTGGTTATCTCAGGCGAAATGCCAAGCATAGTTGAGGATAACCTAGGACCAAACTATTACTGCGCAGCTTAATGAAAAGAGGTCTTAACTGGGTTAAACCTAATTTATGCACTTAGGCCCAAGATCTTTCTGCTGCTTATAAATAACAAAGTAGCAATCCTAATTGAAGACAGTTCTTGGCAGGTCTTGGGCAGAGCTTTTGAGACAGAGAGTACAGAGTGTTTGTAAGTGAAGAATTCAGTCTGTGTACTGTGATCTTCATGTGGTTGTTTGTGTCTTAGGATTACTTGTGAGCCAAGCAATTATCTCTTGGATGATTCCATTGGACTAGTGTGTTTTGAGTTGTACTCTGTGTGTGTCACTCTAAGCTTTTAAGCACGAGTGTTGTGTCTCTTGATCAAAGTTGCAAAGCAGATCAAGGTGTGTTTGAAGTGTGTCTTCAATTTTATCTGTAATTGAATTGGTTGATATCACTGCTGTGATTGAGGGGGAGTGAGTTGGTAACTCAAGTCTAGTGTTAGGTTGAAGTGTCATTGGGTAGGTCTTAAGTGAAGAGTGCAAACTGATTGTTTGACTCTGAATTAATTCTACTGATAGTGAATTTTCTCCCTTGCTAGGTAGCCCCCAGATGTAGGTGTGATTTGCACTGAACTGGGTCAACAATTCTATGTGTTATTTACTGCCTTCAATTCCTGATTAATGTTAAGTTCTGTAGTCAGCTAAGTAGTGGATGTCATAACATCCACTGTAACATCGACAGTTTGGTACCTATAATTTCACTATTATACCTCTATATATGGTTGTGTTGATTTTCACTCCATTCCCGTCTTTGTCAATCAACACGTTTGATGCCATGATGGTTGAAATGATCTTTGAATTTTGCATATTGAACTTTGTGAGAAGCTCTAAGCAATATTTTGTCTATCTAATGTAAGTGCCTTCTTCCGCTTGTTTAATTTGCAATCCTAAGAAATGTGTGAGCTCTCCCATGAGGAACATTTCAAATTCACTCCATGACACTAGAAAACATCTTGCAAAGATTTTCATTAATGGTGCCGAATATAATATCATCGATGTAAAGTGAACTAATATGAATATGCAACTTATGAAAAAAAATATTATTGCAAAAAACATTTAATGCTAGGTGAATTTAATAAAAAAATATTTTAATGAAACTAAAACATCAATTTGATGTAGATGAAAATAATTGTGATGCAAATGAAAAACAACTAAATGATCAAGTTGCAAAGAAAACAATTAACATAAACTAAGTGCAAATACGCAATATAAAGAATAAAGGAACAATCATACCAATCACGATGATCTAGGACTTAACTTGTTGTATAAGTAAAGTTAGTAAATAACAACAATGATATTGAAAAAATACAATATGATAAATAATATGATTGAATATATCTTCCTTCACTTGTCTTGAGAATCCATTAAGATTCCTAAAAACTCCTACACAAAATATCAATAGATAGAACTAGATACCCAATTTCAGTTGGGTCCTAGGTTAGTTAATGAAAAATTAGGTATCCAAACCATGGTACCATTAGGAACGTTGACATTCCTAACATGGAAAAGATGCCTAAAGTGACCCTTATCACCATAATAATATTTTATTTCACTTGAATAATTATACTAAGTAGTAGATAGTGAAATAGAATGTATTAATTGTCCATTGAGATTTTCAATTTCAATTTTTAAAGTTGGACAAGTAATGAACTCTACTTTTACTACTTTCTCAACTTAAGTGTCAGAAACAATGAAACACTCATCAACTAGAGATGCATGCGCTTTCTTTAAGGAATCCAAAGCGATATTAAGATTGTTAATCTTTGTTTCAATTTTTAAATAATTTTATTTTGGAGAGAATTTTTCTTAAAAGCTTTTAACAAATCCGCATACATTACATTAAAAGCTTTCAACAATTCTTTATATGAAGGTTTATCTTCAAGATCAAAAGAGCATACCTGTGAGTGTTCACTTTTCTCACGTGCCATTAAATTAAGGTCAGCACATTCATCATCCGGTCTTGAGCTAGAATCTGAGGAAGAGCTCCCATCCTATTCTTTCCATGCGATATAAGCTCTGTGAGGTTTGGCATTTTTTCCTTCATCTTGTAAACTTCCTTATCCTTTTTTCTTCTAATGCTTAGTGAGACTTAGATAAGTAGTTATATAATGTCTTGATTTTCCATATTCAAAGCACGTTACATCCTCTTCATTTTTTTTTATGTTTTTCATATAACGATTGTCGGTATGCTTCAACTTGTTTCTTTTCAAATAACGATTGTAGCTTCTAACGAATAGCCCCATCTCTTCTTCCTTAGAAGATTCTATGTTCGAATTGGCACTTTCTTCCTTTGAACTCTTTGTCTTATATTAGGTCTTGTTAGATGAACTTTCATAGATTTGTTGGGACATGTGTTTGGTTTTCTATTATTTGCATAAATTGAAATAATTTATTATTATTATTAATTTAATCTCTTGTGTAAATCTTTTTATGCGTTGTGGTTTGTAGTGTTACTTACCTTAACTCTGTGAACCTGATGTAGATTAACTATTCAACTTAGTCATTTCTTTCAGAATAATTAATTTTAAGTTGTGACTTAAGGTTTAACATACCAAGTATTCCTATTTTATCTTTGTATTGACCTAAGTGATTAGGGAGTTGTAGTGTAAAATAGTGAGTTATACACTAAGGTATTAATCATAACAGCCTTGTTAAATCGTCAGAATTTCTTAGAAATTAATTTAGGCTAATAGACACCTTCACCGACACGTACATGCAAGTGATTTAAAACAAGACATGATATCTTTTAATCTAATAAATTTTCAATACTTTGTTTTTTTTTCTTCTGTTACTTAAATTTATTGCAAGACCCAATTTTTTAGTTTTAAAACATGTTACAATTGCTTTGCTAAAACACAACAATACTTGTGAAGGTGAATTATTTTTATCACTTGAGACATTTTTAGTAAACTTTCTAAGTAATTCATCAATTATAAAGGCAAGCACATAGATTCAGAAACTTCAAACACTTACTTCAATAGAATTATTTCTATGAATAAATCTCTACCATTTAATGGTGAAAGATATATGAAACAGAAAACAAGAATGAAAGCTTTTTCTTAAAACTTTTGATTTTGATGTTTGAGATTGTCTTTAAAATGGAATTTTTATCCCTAATCATTTCATAAATAACAAATCAAAAATAAACCATGAAATCTATGAACCACAGAAGAAAAAGAAAAAAAAGCCTTAATAACTATTGTTTTAAGCATTATAAAGTGCAACAGTGTGCTAAATTGTAACACTACTAAGGAAATGTTGGGCACAATAGTCTATGAAGGTTCGATTGAGATCAAAAGGGATAGGAAGATCACAATAGTCCAAGAGTCCAAGAAATCAAAATGTTTTTAAACCAACTTTCAAGATTGAAATCTAAAATTAACTCAATTTTGAAATGTGAGGATCTACATTTTGGAAATATATCTGTTATATTTGATAAATTATAGGAGATATTCTGGAATGGTCAAAGGCCCAATCCATCTCAAATCCACCATACTCAATTTTGATAAATTATAGGAGATATTCATTTTTTCCAGCAATTGAGCGGTCGATTTTATTTCATTCAATAGGTTATTTTCAGCCCAGGAAACAGTTTACAGGCTATCTCAGGCGTTCTCATAATTATGATATTTAAGAGCAGGTTTCAGAGGCATAACAGGGTTTAGAATAAGTGGCAACGGGAAATTGTACAGGATTTCATCCATTTGGCGTCAAAAGTGGCAAAATTTGAACAGGGTAACCAGTTACTGCATATAGGGTAACCGGTTACTTCAAGCGCAGCTTTCTAAAATATTTGAATTTTCAGCATGTGCAATTTTCCAACCATTCTTAACCATTGATTTCACTTGATCATATTTGGAAGGATCTAGAATTGTTTCAATTTTCACCATTTCCCTCCAAATATCAAACACTTCATTCCTAATTCCACTCCTAATTTCCATTCCAAATGTTAATCCTCATTCCAAACCACATTTTGATTCCAAAACTAGAGCTTATTTAAGTTAATTTGCTACAAACCTCACACAATTACCCTTTTATTTTCAGATTTCACACTCATTCTTGAGAGTTTGCTCTCAATTTTCTCTCCACTTTTTCACTCCCAAAACCTCCATTAAAGCTCTTTCTACTTGAGTTCTTTGATTCTTCATTGAAATCATTGAACTCTAGAGCTAAACCTCCATCATTCATCTCTATTATCTTGAATTCACCATTCAATTTTCGTTTGGTTTTGGATCTAAATTTGGAAGCTAGATTGGAAGTACTTTTTTTGGATCATTTTTGCTTGATCTTCATTTCTACCATAAGGAAGCTCTTGGATCTTGAAGAATCTTTGGGTTTCTTGCTTGAATCTGCTAATTTCAAGTGACTCAACACTCACCAAAGAAAATCTCAACATTAAAGGTTGGCAATTCTAGATCCATTTATGTTTTGAGCTTATTTGGATAATCACAATGTAGATCCATGGTTTTTGCTGTTTTTTGATCCATTTTGATGATTTGGATCTTGATGATTTTTTATTTTAGTGTTTGATTGTGTTTACATGATGCTTGATCACTTTTTCTTGATGATAATTTTGTGCTTGATTGATATCATGATCATATGGATGATTGGAGAAGTTGTTTGATGCTGAAAACTGTTTTTAAAAATTGATTTTCTGGTTCAGTGATAACCGGTTACCCTATATAGAGTAACCGGTTACCCTATTAAATTTCACGTTTCTAGGCTGTTTTTCATCAAGTAACCAGTTACCCTATATAGGGTAACCCATTACTCTGGGCAGATTTGCCTATTTTTTTGCGTTTTTGCATTTTTTACCCATTTTTTGCATTTTTTGAATTTTTTTTGCATTTGTTTGCTTATTTGAGTTCCTTTTCATATGTAAACTTCATGGATTGATATGATGCATTTATGTGATTTATTTTGGACATATTTCATCATTCTTAAATGTTTGATCTCGATTCTTCAACGCACAACTTTTGGTTTCCGTTTTGAATGTTTAACATGTTCATGTGATTTGTTTGATGAATGATCATTTGCTTTGCTTGCTTGTGGCATGATTAATTGATTATCATTGAATTCTTTTTGATGAATATTGTGGTGCATGATTGCATTTGTTTCTATTTCCGCTTCGTTGCATGTTTGTTTAATCGGTTGATCGTCCAATTTAATTTGAAAAGAACATGTTGATCTTGTTGATTCTTGTTGATGCATTGTTGTTGGTCGATTATGTTTGATTGCTGAAGCATGTCCATTATTGCATGATATTTACCCATGATTGGTTTAGTGTATGCCCTTTGGGCGATATGCAATGCATTCGCTCCTATGTCATAGTCTTTAGTGCAACGTGAATCACAAAGAAAACTAATTCACTTCACTAAAACTCACAAACAAAATTCAAATATTTTTATCCTTCGGGATTTGTGTTCCAAAATCATTTTCAGAAAAGAGTGTGTTACTTTTCCGTTCTACCGCAAACATGCATCGCCCCTAACTGCTGGAATGGGAACTTAACATCGTTCATAAAAAACACTTAACAACATGTGGTTTTGTTTACCCGAACTACGTTTACTCTTATTTCTCATACCAGATGAGGATACGTAGGCACAAGACGGCGATGTCTTGGCGAGCAACCTTCCCCCATTTACCCGTAGTTTTCTGAACTGTGTTGACTCTGACTTTCTCATTGCATGAGGGAATATGTATGCATAGGGAGGCAATGTACTATCGAGTCTCTTTTTGTTTCTTCTTCTTTTGTTCTCGTTTCTGTTTAGATTTAGCTTATAGATAAACACAACCTTTGATTAGACAACAAGCATGGATCCCGTTGAGTACAACGGATGTGAGGGGTGCTAATACCTCCCCCTTGCGTAACCGACTCCCAAACCCAAGATTTGGTTGCGATGACCTTGTCTTTTACTGTTCTTCAGGTTTTCTTTGATCGTTTTCTTTCCCTCTCTTTGAGATAAATAACGTTCGGTGGCGACTCTTTTGTTTTTCCGTCGGGTGTTTTTCGCAGTTGCATGAGAGAATGTTTGAATCTTGAATTGACTTGGGCATTAGACTACTGACAATGAAGGTCCATCATACACCATCATAAAGAATATCGAAGCCATCGTTCAAGAACACCAATGGTCCAACTATCTTCATTTCTAGTTATCAAACATAATAGTGGTCGCGTCTATGGGAATCGACTTCTGTCTCCTACGATATCCACAAAAATCATGTTTACTACACAACCCCATTGAACACACTCAAATCTTTAGATTTGGATTTTTGCAATACATATCTAAATATCTGATTTACCATTTTCTAACGTATTTAGGTTACCAAATTTAGAACAAATCAACTTTTAATTCCTACATTCTCACCGAATCGAAAACGCCTTTCAGTTTCATTTTATTCAACCTTTAAGACCTCAAAATCAAGAAGCTCTCATAAATAAACAATGAGATCCATCATAGTATATTCAACATATCATCTAATTATCTATAATTATATGAAATCCAGATACATAGTTCTCTCAAAAACTCACCACGGTAGCAAAAGGAAGAGTCTTAGATTTAGATTTAGGGTTACACAAGGGTCTGAAGAAGATTTCCTAAAGGTTAGGCCATAGATTCGCAATTCAACTTTTAACCTTAGGTCGTCCTGACGTTTCTCTCTTGTTGGGGCGCCTATCGAGGTTACATCTTCAAGATATAATACGTTCATAGTTAATGGCTCTCAGATACCACAAATTCATAGTTAACGTCGAACATCAATCCAATATTGGGGTGCATCATGGGGGTACCACCGAATTTCTACTTGATGCACTTAGGGCTAGATCAAAGAGCAACAATTCTCTAAGTATGCTTAGAGAAAGATACCCAGTAATCGAGCTACAAGGAGACTAGTCAGTAGCAACCTTTAATCGCCGCTTTGCACCCTTGTTCCAAAGGAAAGATTGGACGAGAAGTGAAACTTTCACTCCCTCTATGGAAGTCAAACAAATGGGTCTCTCAAGGAATTCTTTTCACCCTAGGCCATCATATAAAATTCGTGAAAAGCTAATCAGCCGGCTCGATAGAACCCAAGAAGACCCCTAGTCTCCCATGGATTACTTGGAGTAGATACCCATTTTGGAATAGAAAATAATTCGAAAGGTCTTCACCCCAGTGATCAAGAAGTGTTATACCAAATAATTGGGTAGAGCAATTCGACGTCCTAAAGCTTCAACGGTCTCCCTTAAGCTACATCCTAGGGGAAGTCGACCATCAAAACTATACATAGGTATGGAAATACAAAGCGGGACATTTCAGTGCCCCGTCTAGTCAATGAAGATATTTTAGAGCACGAATGTGTATTTGATACAAACTTAACACATTTCTACGATTCAAATATGGATTAAACACATTCCATACCCGGTTGCGTATTTGATACAGAATAAACACATTTATTTCTATAATTCTGACATGGATTAAGCGCGTTGCTTTATTGAATGTGTATCTGATACAATCTTAACACATTTCTACAATTTTGACACAAGTTAACATATTCCATGCCCAGTTTCATATATGATATAGACTAAATGCATCTCTTCAATTCTGATACGACTCGAACAATTACCTCATGTGACTCCTAATCTGAAGGCATATTAAATGCTTTTCTACGTAGTTGGTGCACCCCCTTCGAATTTAGCCAATCCAAAGGCGTAGGTGGTGGATCCTGGAGACGTCCATCTTGATTTGAGCCAAACTTCGTGGGCAGGGACGAAGATCCTACTCTTGGCTTGGGAGTGATCCTCTAAGATGCAAAACATAACACGAAAGTATGATTATATCACACTAATTTTGTTGATCCCAGGAATTGCCATGGGGAAGCCAGACAATTCTCAAACGCGACATACAAATGAGTACACTATTACAACAAGCACTAAATACAACAAACAAGTTTAGAAACCAAAATGGTAGCTTACATTATTCAATGCACCAATTTGCAAAAAGTAGGAAAATTCTAGTGGCACCGAGACCACCTCCCTAAATCACCGCTAAAGTAGACTTGAATGGGTCGAGTGTCTCATCAGAAATTACAACAATGGCGCAGAACTTCCTCGTCTATTCCATAACTCACTGGAAAAATCTGAGCACATCCCGCATAGTCCACTCAAGAGAGTCATGAAACACTTGCCTCAGATTGACCACCTCTTCCTATAGGGATTTCAAGGCCTTTACATAAGCCTCGATCTTCTAGAGGAAGGTTTTATGGTGCTCATCTACTTGACGAGTCTTTTCCTCAACAGAGTCAGACATAACCTTGTACCACTTCTTCGCATCCTTGAGGAAATACTCCAGCTTGCTCACATGAGGTTCCAGAGAAGTAGGAGAATCTTGTACATTTGTATCCTCTTTCAAAGAGTTGTCGGCTTCGACTTCCTCCTGCAGTGGAACAAGCTCCTTTTAGAGATTAAGACCTTTCATCTCCATAGCATCAACTTTTCCTTTCCAAGTATACCTTTCTAAGGAGGGATTAACTAAGGAAAAGACATCACCCAGTCCATCTGAGACAAGATAAAAGATGGCACCAGCCCTACAAATGTTGTGAGAAAGTTGATAAGCCATTGTCATCTTATCACCCTCAAGAAGATCATGGAAAAAGGATAAATCTGATGCTGAAACAATAGTAGAATCCTCCTCTTAAGCGCGAGGAATTCGGGAAGAGAATATCTCTGGTATCTTTATGAATGGAGTTACCTCCCCAGAAGCATTGCTCTCAGCAATCAGAGTATGTTTCGGAGAACCCTCGTCCTAAGCCCTCTTTGTCGAAATCGGAGATAAGGTTGGTTCCACCATCATCCAAGTGGTCGCATCGTCCACAAGATGATCCATTTTGCGTACAAAAGTAGAAGCTAATACAACTGAGGTAGGAGAAGGAGATGAAAAAATAGCAGTGGTGGCTAGAGGAGTGAGGACAGAGGTAGAAGTCACAGTATTCCCCACAACCTAAATACCTTGAGCTTCTACAAGATTGTAGAACATATTAAACTTACTTATTTTATGCATGTTAAAAAAATCATAAAGTCTCGCCCAAACCAAAACTGCACTCAAGATAACATGAGTATCAATTCGTGTTTTTCTCACATCGGTAGAAGGCACCTCATTGGGCCAAACCTGCCCCCATAGCCAAGCCCTTGAAACTAGGTTTGTAGTTCCTCCTTCATAGTGACATCATTCAAAGAAAGAGAATTCGGTTTGGTACATTATGAGTAAGCAGTCCGATTATAATGGATCTTGGAAAACTATTTAGGATATGAAATTTGACAGAAGCAAGGAGAATCAGCAGGGAGGTAGCAGAAAATAGAATGAGTCGTGGGGGTGAAGGGTTGGCCCAATAAAAAGTGTATTAGGAAGTTTCCCAAGTCCAGAGTAAAGGGCCGAACCAATGGTTGATCAGATGAAAGTAAATATGCCCCTGGTTATGAAAGTTATCAAGGAAAGTACGTCTCAGATGGAAAAGATAAAAGTTAAGATAAGAGAGGGCTTTTAGGATTTGTGCTTAGTGCATAATTCGAAGACCTTTATGTATGCCAATGACCCCAAATGAAATTGGGAAAGAGAAACTTAAAAAAATTTCAAGACAACTATCTCAAATTTAGAAAAAGGCAGCCATATCCCTATTCTTGTAAACAAACATTCATGGAACAGGACCATGCAATCATCAAAATAATTGCATATCCTATTCTCCCCTAACATTGGAAGGACCAACCACTCTGATGGATCGCCGACCACAATATCATTATCGCTTAGGGCGGCCTCAGTGATTAGAGCTAAAGAAGTGCACTCTACCTTTGCATCTACCTAGTCATACTCCAATGAAACCGACCAACTTTTAACGATTTACATAGGCTAGCACATCAGTGTCGCTAGGCTCATAGTCGTCAGTCTGCAATTGAAGATGGATGAAATTTCTAGCATGTTCCCTCCTTTGAAAATTGACTTGTATTTCCTCTTTGAACATGACAGGAGGGGGCATTAGGACTTTAACTCGACTTATTCCCCCACCAACATTCGATATAAGGGCGTCTAATGACTCAGATGAAGAAATTTATTCTCCCAAGGAATTCCAAAATACCTTTTCTGACCCTGAATCATTAGACATGAGTATAATTTCTGGTTCAATGTGATCGCTAATAAGATAAGGGAGATGAAGATCAGGGGAAGTCCCTAGAGTAGAAGTAGATGAAGTTTCAACTTTTGAATCACTCAGAAAATTAATCGTGATATCACTCAGCCTAACTAGAGAATAGGAAATACCAAAGGTAAAGCTTGAGTAAAGAAGGTACTTGGTTATATGGTATGGATAGAGCAGGAAGAATGGAAAAAAGCCGAAAGCTTTAAGTGAAGCATTGAATAACTTCTAGTGATACTCTCAGAGAAGAAGGAACAAGACGTTTTTCTAGAAAGTAACTATAAGCGTGAAAGCTAAAGGGTGTGAAAACTTACAAATACTCAACTCAATCTATTTATACATCATGACAACGGAAAGATCAAGACCAACAATGGAAAGAAATCATGAGATCAATGACTAGATTTCCACTTATGGATACATGCCAACTCGAGTGCATTCAAGTAATATATAAATTGTGCCATACCTTAGCTAGCCATGTCATTGCACGTGAATGAAAAGGGCGATGAAGAATTTGAATGATGGAACTACATTAAATGCGCATGTTTCTTATTACTTCATAGACAAACAAAACCTCGGGACAACTATTAAATGTACATATATTTTCAAATATGATCTTAAGCATTTCAGTTCCATTCCACATTAGACTATGACATGAAAGTCGATCAATGATACTTAAGGCTTCCCCTGCACTACAACAAAAATGACTTTTGGCAACAACTCAAAACCGCAACCTAAAGTGCAATAACCGTATCCTAAGGCTTTAGGGGACGGTTTATCAGACGTGGAATAAACGGCCGTTGCCTATTCTTTTAGAGCGCGGTTTTTTTTATTTATAACCACGGATTCAAAACACCGTCCCCTAAATCATCAAATTCCACGGTTTTAGTTGTAGTTTTAGACCGCGGTTTTCTAGTAACAACACAAAATAACCGTCCCCAAAACATGAATATACAACGGTTATAAAAAAAACAACAAATGAAAACCGTAGCTAGTTTATAATTTCATTTAAAGAACCGCGCCTAAAACTTAGGAAAAGTCCACGGTTTTTAATAAGCAACCCTTAAAAAGCATTGCCTATAAGTTGAAAAATATTTGGTAAATATTAACTTTAAACTTAAATATATAATTATTAAAAAATTTCCTATTCATTTATATGGTGATACATTTCAACCATAAACCTTCATTTTATTCTAATATAGTATAAGTCAATATTATTAATTAAATGAGAAGAAACACATGTATAAATTAATCAAAACATATAAATATGAAGTATTAATAAGATGAAGTGTAATAAACACTTTGAAATGTAAGAACAAATATTTTCAAAATAAATCCAAACTCTTTGAAATACAAAAACTAATTAGGTGGTTTGTGTAACTCCATAAAACAAAAAATAATTGTCTATATTTGAATCAGCGAAGGTCTTCATCATATTCATTGTACTGAGAATCATGAGAATCATCATCTTGAGAACCGTCAACTTGATCATATTGAAGATCGTCGTCTTGATCATATTGGAGATCGTCATCAAGATCATAATGAAGATCGTCATCATCTTGAAGATCGTCGTCATCTTGGAGAATGCCATCTTGTTCATCTTGAGGATCATCTTCATTTCTAACCTATAAATATGAAGAATAGTCAAATTTAAACATTTTTACTTTGACCATGAAAAATGACAATACTCACATACATATATATAATAAACACATAGTAACACATAACACATAATACTAAACTAAACAAACATGTTTCATTTCATTCTTTAAACATTCTAAGACTATGTCAATAGAGTTAATTAATTATCATCACTGATTTTTCATCAATATGAGTAATACTACCATGACTGCTCTCATACTTACAATTCTTCCATCATATTAGTAGTCAACAACATTATTAACACTACTAAGACTATATATAAACATACTAAAACTATAGTTAATTAATTTAGAACGTAGAGAACAACGTTTTTTTTTCTTCAAATTCTGCTATGCAATAGTGATATATAACGTTGCAGAAGCCTTTTTTTTACTACATTTTGTACTGCATAGTGTAGGATAAAATAATATTGATTTGTTCAAATTCCTCTAAATGTAGTGCCACTAGAGCTGCTATTATTTAACAACATGAATTTCTATTTTTTGAAGAGGTCTTATATGAATTTATGTGATTCAATGTAGCTGTGATTGGAAGTTCTTTTCTGTATTATTGATTTGTGTGTGTATATATAGCTCAATGGTTTGCAACAACATAATTGAGTATTTGTCATTTCTTAGCTTAGAGCCTGTAAAAATTGGTTTAGTTGCCATCATTATTGAACTTGTTATACATAAATGATGGATATAATACGATTTTTCAAAATAAATTTGGATGCCAAATTTACTAGCATGGTTCTAAATTGTGGTTATTATTATGCTGCCAAAGCCTAAAAGACTTCACATAGTGAACTGTTTATACGTAGCATACAAAGCATACTCTCCTCTACTCTTACATAATCAAATCCTCCCTTTTTATCCCGTAAATACTATGATTGAAATTCTTATGCCATTTATTCATAAACCATAAAATCATTTTCTGTATGATATTCTTTAGGACGTGTTGCATTTGTTTCAATATCCAATTCTATTTTTGTTCTGTTTCAAGTGGATTGTGTGCACTGTTCTTTAATCTAGTTTTAATGCACTTTGTGATTTGTCTGTGCTCATGTTCTAAGCTATCAAATAAAACCATAAGCAATTTTCAACCATTGAGCATAGCAGAATTTGTAAAAATTGTTAGTATGATGGACATAGTTAATAATTTGGTAAGAAAATACAAACTAATCCTAGGGGAGAACTCGATATAAGCAACATAAATTAGTATACTAAAGAAATACCAACTCAACACTTAGTAAAATAAATGCCAATTTTAATTAATATCAATTGTAGTACCTTTTGATGAGCAGGAGCATAGGTTGATGTCGATGAGCGCGGTGTTGGAATATTATCATTGTGCAAGGCTTCTCTCATCTTATCGTTTACTTCCTCTTCACTTAAATGTGGATTTTGTTGCATATACATGCTTTTCAAAAGTGCCTCCATTGCTCCCATCTTTTGTGTCATGTCAGAAGTTTTACCATCATATTGCATTTTTATTAAAGAAATTTCTTCATTTTTTTTCAACAATGATGGTGTAACAGTTCTTCCATAACATCTCACTCTACCGGGTTTTTCTTTTCCAAACAGTGATTGAAATGTTTGTGTTCCAGCTTCAGTTGAAGTTTCAATAGATTCTTGAAGTTTATCCTAATATATCAAACTATCAATTTTGAACAAAATTAAAAACTACATGTGCAATTAAAATAGATATAATTTAACTTACAATCACAAATTGGGTTTCCTCATCCACTTGTTTTCCCTTGCGACTTTTTCGAGTTTCAATAAACATCTCAGCTTGAGTGACTTCTTGTCCATCCTTGTTTTCCCGCTACATTATTATTCATATATTAAAAATACAAAATATTAGTTAATAAGAGATTGAAAAAACACATTATTTTATTGAGAATCACGCACAAATACCATACCATTTTTGCACAAATTCTAGCAAAGTTTTTCGGTCCTACACGATGCATAAACTTTTGTTTGCTCCTATTAGCTGCATTTTTTTGGCTAATATCCTATAATTAAAAAAAACAAAAATTGGGTTGTTAGCCAAAAATGACAAACAACTTATAGTTCACTATAAATAAGATTTAGCAAGTCACTACTGGTGTCTTTCTTCACTATACATACTATCATCCAAAAACTTAAGGTGTCAGCTTTGTTTCTTGAAATACGTAAAACACGAAGACCCCTTCATCTCATAACTATAACAAATAGATTCAACTGCTTGTCATGATTAGGAAGAAGACCAGAAATGATAACAATAGATTCAAATGACCACAGTTCCAATTAGAAAAAGGATACAATACATGAGTAACAACGCTCCAAGCATTTAAGAACCAGAATGATTATTTACTCAAAAGTAAACATTATGTAGTATATACCAAACCATAATAGTTGAAGGAGTTGCGATCCTAAGAAACATTAGAATATTGTGAAGTGCTTCTTTGGAAAATCCAGTCCAAGTATTTTTACATGAAGGAGAAAACTTGACATAAAGTGAAAGCATAATAACATTCAACCAATAAGATATAGAATTTTCTAGAGCAGCACCTCTGCCTTCAAGTCCAGATTTGAAAACCAAAATCCAACACAAAAGAGCATCTTTCCAAAAATTTGAAAATCCAGTTCCAAAAATTATTGAGCAAAATAAATAACTTACTTGAATATGAGTATCTTTCCAATATACTAACAATTTCTTGAAATGAACTTCAGATATGCTCTTTGGATGGTGTTTTAACCTATCCTTCATATTAGAGTACTTTAGAAAATGATCTTTCTTGATAGAGTATTTGTGGCGTCTCCAAGCATCGTTTATTCGAGCATACACTGCTCTTTTTCCTCTCTCAGGAATGTTGAACTTCGTCTGCAAGAATAAAACAATGTTTGTCATCAATTATAGATACTTGATCATTAAACAATTATGAAATTTTACTTCTCATACATTAATATATTTCCAAATATGATAATTATGACGCTTAGGATCTGTTTCATCTTTAAGCAACTCTTTGAAATTTGTATAGATCAATGGACAAAAATTTGCATTCCTTGCTATAGTTCCGAGGAAATAGCCTAAGTCAGAAACAGTTTGGTCATCAGGTCCAATTGGCTCTCCAAAGTCATCTAGAGTAACTTCTTGACGGTCTTTTACATCTCTTGCATATATTTTTAAACAACGCGTGGGTCCTCGTGTTCTTTTCTTAGTTGTCCCTGTTTTGACATCAAATAATATAATGTAAGATAAATTATCAAATACACACACATATGAGTAATAAAATAAATTAATAATAAACTATTTTCTTGGTCTTAAATAAAATGAAACATCACCATTTTTTTCTGCGTCTCCCTCACATTCCACATTTTCTTCTTGTTCTTGTTCTTCTAAAACAATGTTTTCCTCATCTTCAATTAAATTTTCCATCTCCTTCTCAACATCTCTTCCATTTTTTTCAAGAAAGTCACCAATTAACATTGATTGGCACAAATGACTTCTTTTTGTCTTCTTGCAAGCACTTTGTTGCCTTGCCATTGATTCCTCTTCAGCCACTACCATTTTCTTCTGTTGATCTTTTGCCTTTGAAGTGTCATTTCCAAACACTTTCTTTTTTTGTTGTTGATTCTTATTGTTACTTTCATGTTTTTCCCTTGAATCATCTTCAACAACTATTCTCTTAGATTGTTCCTTTGACCTTGAAATGTCATTTTTAAGAGATTTGTTTTCTGCAATTTGTTGTCTTTCCAACGGTCCATCTCCAATTACCGTCTTTTTCATGGATTTCCTATTTGGAACCTGAATATGCATAGGCGTAGATCTTCTAACTTGAGACAAAGACTGTCCTTTTGAATTTTGGATTTTAGAAACTAAAGGTTGATTCCTTTTAGAAATCAAAGATTGATCTTTTGGATCTTGAATCTTCAATCCTTTGTTTGTTTTTAAAGATACTTCCCTCTCTATACTTTTTTTCAGCATGAGTGTTAGGTAGTTTAGTCCTACTTGCATTATCTGAAACATTTTTCTTTGGCTCAGGCTCTTTGTTGGAAGTTGTTGCAAACATAGATAACTTGAATTGTGGAGTAGTTAATGGCTGGTTTTTTTGGTTCCTAAGAGCTTCAACTTCTGTTATAGGTGCACATATTTTTCCATGTTTGGTCTTTCTTTCCTCCAGTTTGATGCTGAAATTTCTTGCCAATTCAAAACTTGATTTGACCAGTGGTAGCTCAAAACTGGAAGCACCCCTCTGACCTTTCACATGACACTTCATATTTTTCTTGTTTTCTTCCTTGTTCATTTGTCCTATAAAATATTTAAACATAAAAAATATTTAGAGATAGACAAGAATCGACAAGAGAAGTCACATTGAGACAAAACAGTAAGCATTTTACCATAAAATTTATCATATATATGAAATCATATATATGAAAAAACTTACTGGTTAAGAAATTGTCTATCTAGAAATCACATATATATGAAAAAACTTACTTCCAAATTTTCACATTGATGCAAAACAATAAATAAAATGAATGACTTAGACCCCATCACTCTACTAGTCCAACAAAGTATTGTCAAAATCAGAATCATCTTCATATCTTGCTTCTTCCATAAAAGATAGAGGCTTATCAACAATTATTCCAGGTATATCTTCTCTAACCCAATTAAGTTCACCATCGAAAGGATCACTTTGATAAGATTCTTGGACCATTGAATCTGATAGGTCACCCATACTATATAAATCTCTAGGATCTGTTTTCATGACATACTGCCTACTTTCATCAAGTGGATCTTGGATATAGAAACATTGATGCACTTGAGATGGTAGAACAAAAGGATCATTTTGGTAACATTTTTTTGTTGAAATATACACAAGTAAGCCCATATTTGTCTTCTTCTACCTCGAACCAATCACATTCAAACAAAACAAAGTTGAATTGAGAGTAATAATCTAACTCAATTATATCTCTAATTGCTCCATAATAAGTTACATCTTTCATCCTAGGATTTTCATCCTTAGAGCTTGCAAAACTTGGAGTCAATGAAACCAAAGTTACACCTGAATTTTGAGTTTTGCGTCTTGCATCTCGTTTCATAGTATGGAATCTATATCCATTGATGAGGTAGCCTGAAAACCTCTTTGCTATATCACATGGACCTCTAGAGAAATCTTTCAGCTGAATTGATACATCATCTTTCAAGGCTCGAGTTTTAAACCATTCACTAAAATCGTGACTTTGGGTTTTGGCCTTGACCCACCTTCGTCCTTTATTTTGACTATTGACAATATCATCATGTTCCCTACAAAGATAATTTATCATCTATTAGAAAATAACACTAATGTGTGTGTGTGTGTGTGTGTTGTATTTTTTTTTATAAATGAACTTAATATATTATGGTACCTGATGAATGTGTTAACTTCATCACAATTGAA
Source organism: Lathyrus sativus (assembly GCA_963859935.3). NCBI lineage: Eukaryota > Viridiplantae > Streptophyta > Magnoliopsida > Fabales > Fabaceae > Lathyrus > Lathyrus sativus. The sequence goes on from OZ012736.1 coordinate 173,107,938, forward strand.
CAAAAGGTATCTGTGGGCTTGGGATTTTGTAGTTGAATCTAGAAAAAATGGTTTACCATTTTTCTTCTCACATAAGGAACGACCAATACATGAAAAGTAATCGCTTAAATCCACATCACACAAGTCACTATTGTCATAATTTCGACTCTTTCTATTTAACCGTGTGTCTACATTGTCATGTAAATATCTTGAGAAAAAAGTCAAAGCTTCTTCAGCCAAATATGCCTCAGCAATAGATCCTTCAGGATGAGCTCTATTACGAACATAACTTTTAAGTTTGCATAAGTTTCTTTCAGTGGGATACATCCAACGAAATTGAACTGGACCGCCCAATCTAACTTCATTTACCAAATGAATAGGCAAGTGAACCATTATATCAAAAAAACTTGGAGGAAAAATCATCTCTAGTTGACAGAGGATATCTGCAATCTCGGCTTCTAAGAAATTCAAATCTTGCTCCCGGATAACTTTTTTACACAAAGAGCGGAAAAATGACCCTAAGCGAATTAGAGGTTCAGCCACTGTATTGGGCATGGTGCCTCTTACTGCTACTTGTAATAAGTAATGTAACATGAAATGTGCGTCATGACTCTTGTAGCCAAACACTTTCTTATTACTAACTTGCACACACTTTGAAATGTTTGATGCAGTCCCATCTGGTAATTTGGCAGCCTTTAAAACACCACAAAAAATAGTCTTCTCACGTGCACTCATTGAAAAACAAGATTTTGCAATCTCTGCACGACCTCCACCAATCTCTTTTGGATGAAGCTTCTTTCTTATTCCCATGTCTTTCAAATCATAACGAGCATTAACATGATCTTTTGTCTTCCCTGGTATGTCTAAAAGAGTTCCAATAATATTATCAAATATATTTTTTTCAATGTGCATCACATCAAGATTATGACGTAATGTATTTTCAGCCCAATAAGGTAACTCAAAAAATATTGATTTTTTCTTCCATGGACCATCTTTTTTCTTCTTTTTTGTTTTACCAAACTCATTATGAAAATCTTTCAGGGTTTCCACAATATCTGTCCCTTTTAACAAAGAAGGGGCAGACCTAAGTTCTTTCTTTCCATTAAAGGACCTTTTATTTAACCTCCAAGCACGGCTCATTGGTAAAAAGACACGATGACCCATGTAGCACATCTTTTGGCTATTTTTTAAATATGATGATTCAGTGTTATGATTGTAACACGCACATGCAAACCTTCCTTTGGTGCTCCAACCTGATAACATAACATACCCAGGATAATCACTAATTGTCCATAAGAGTGCTGCACGAATTTTAAATGTTTGATTTTTTGAGGCATCATATGTGTCTACTCCTAATTCCCATAACTCCTTTAACTCCTCAATTAATGGTTGAAGGTACACATCAATGTCATTCCCCGGTGATTGTGGCCCAGGAATCAACAATGACAACATTGTATATTCAGATTTCATGGACAACCAAGGAGGGTAGTTGTATACTACCATCATGACAGGCCATGTACTGTGTGATAAGCTCATGGTCTGGAATGGATTGAAGCCATCACTTGATAAGCCAAGTCTTATGTTACGAGGCTCAGAAGCAAAGTCATGATGAAGTCTATCAAAATCCCTCCATGCTTGTCCATCCGCAGGATGCCTTAATTTTCCATCCTTTGAGCGTTCTTCTTCATGGCACCTCATTTCTTTTGCTGTCTTTGAACACATAAATAACCTTTGAAATCGTGGAATCAATGGAAAATGTCTCAAAACCTTAGCAGGGACTTTATGATCATATTTCGCATGCTCAGAAGACTCACTCTCTACTTGAGGAAACTCCTTCCATCGTGAAGCCTTACAAATATTGCAAGAGTTATCGTTCTCGTGTTCTTTCCAATATAACATGCAATCATTCGGACATGCATGAATTTTTTTGTAATCGAGACCCAAATTACTAATCATCGCCTTTGTTTTGTTAAAAGATTCAGGAATGTTTATTTCTGGAATCACTTCTTTCAATAATTCTAAAAGGGAAGTGAAAGATGCATTGCTCCATCCATGCAGACACTTCAACAAGTAAAGTCGAATTATGAACGATAGAGTAGAGAAGTTTTCACATCCGGGGTATAACTCTTGTTTTGCCTCATTAATCAACTTGTAGAACTTTCTCGCATCCTCATTGTGAGTTTCACTACTTTCCTCTGCTTCAACCACATTTCTAAATGTGTCATACAGTAAACCACCAATGTCATCAAGTGAGTTCTCTTGCTCTTTTGTGTCCTTATTAATTTTCATAGGCGACGGTATATCCTCTCCATGGTTTACCCACACATCATATCCTTTCACAAAACCTACTGCTATTAAATGATCGCGGACCACATGTCTTCTTTCCCATTTACAATTTGCACAATGAGCACAAGGACAAGAAATTTCACGTCCTTGAGGTCTTCCTGTGGTATAGGCAAAATCTAAAAAAGACTTAACACCTTTTCTATACTTCTTCCAGTGTCTTGGGAGTTTAGTCCATGCTTTGTCCATACCTTTAGTCTAATTTAATTACAATATTTTAAACATCCATCAATAAATTTATAAACAAATAAAATGTATAAACACATAAGGATACACTATTATTTACAAACTAACACAATATTAACACATAAAATAATTTAACTATCAACAAACACAGTATTAACATATTATATAACTAACAACTTAATATCACTATTCACACATCTTTTAAAAAATTTAACATATTATTGTCTCCTTAGTACTTAAAATAACCCCAAGGATTATCACACACTCTAGGGTAAAGAAACTAGGTCTTGGTGATACCAAAATTCCAGAGATCCCGGCTCTTTCTATTACGAGTATTGATGCAGGTCTATTCGTATATTAGAGAGAGTGGATCAACATATCCGGTGGGTAGGGCAGTATCATAAGATATTCAAACTAGTGGATTTACCTGGTATATAAAGAAAAACTCATCTCATGATAAACACAAATATCAAACTTCTCTCTAATAGGATTTCTCAGCCGTGTTGTTATAGATTGTATGATAGGTCGTATCGTTATAGATTGTATGATGGGTTGTGTAGTTTTAGATTGATTTATGGGGCGAGTGTTTATATAAGATTGTATAATTGCTCGAGTAATAATTTATCCAATAGTACTGATGCTAATACTACTAATGCAAATACTACTGATGCAAATGCTACAGATGTTAATGATGATAATACTAGTTTTGATGATGCTATCTCATCTAATAGTGATGAAAATGATGATAATACTACATATGCTAATGTTAATAATAATTCATCTAATGAGATAATTGATAAAGGTGAATCATCACTTACGGCATCAAAAAAGCTGAATGAGATAATTGAAGTAATCAATGATAAGAGATCTCTTATCATCTTACTACACTAGAAAGTTTCATTTTATCATTAATTTTATTACTTTATTTTTTTAATCATTTTAATTTTATTAACAAAAGATAAGTTTACAAAAATTGTTATAATTTATTTCTCAAACAAAATAATTACATTTTAAATTTTATATGTAATTAAAATGATATATTTTGAGACAATCATAGCACTACTTTTTAAATACGTGTTTTTTTGAGATGCCGTGATTTATTGGTGATAACTTAATACTATTTACTTTTTAAATTTAAACACCTTGAATATTTATTGGTGATATTTAATGGTGATAAATTAATAATAATTTAGATATGTTTGCTTCTTTAACAATTTTGTATTGGTGAAGCTTAAGTGGCAAGCACTAAATGACACTACATTACAACCATGGTGAAAATTGCTCAACATCTCAAAGCCAAGACTATAATAGCCACCATGTCCCTTTTTAATATATGATCATGATGATGATGATTAAAAGTCTTTCAATAACAACTTTAGATTAGTTTGTGATGTTGAACAATAGAACACCCTTAATGTAATAGAAAGCTCACCTCAAACTGGTTGTTATCATATGAGGAAGTTCAATTTAATTTGTTTAGGACAAACCTGTGAATACAAGGACCTCAAAAGTTGTAAAGTAGAAAATGTACTGACGAGAAATTGTTTAGGACAAACCTGTGAATACAAGGACCTCAAAAGCTCTTTTGCAAGTGATCCTTGTTTTTGATTGATGCAGCCAGCGGAAAGAAAATCTCCCAAATGCTTATGAAGAAGAAAATGCTGCAAAGAGCTTGTAATTGCTGTTTTACTCCTTTTCCAGGTATATCTTGCTGCAACTTCTCTATAAATCTAAAAAGCACAGGGTTTTAATCAACTTAAATGTATTAACATTAATATATCTTTCAAATTTACTACTACATTGGGTACTTTTTTTGGACTAATTTCACTATGGTTGTCTCCAAGGGGACTAAATCTAGAGATCATGAAACTCACAGAGAATAAAAATCAGCAACACATTAATTACAAGCAAATGACATGTAAATTCAATAGAAACTTACTTGGAAACAACAATTAACTGGCAGTGAGCAGCTGCTGCCTCAACTAAGTCAGCCGAGAGTTCTTGAAAACCTAAGGTCAGAAAAACCATTAGCAAATAACAATAATATCCAGACATTAATAAATCAACACACGCCTATACCAACTGAAAGTACAAAAAGTTGCAAAAAAGGACAGGTCAATATAGCTTGTAATTCAAACAATATATGATATATTGAATAATTTACCCTCTTCAGGATTTGTGAACTTGCTGAGAACATATCCAAAGGGATACCAAAGTCCCCCCATTACCACCTGCCATTACAGAATCTACCCATGCAATTAAAAAAAAATAATGTTTTGAAGAACTAATAAAGAACAAATATGCAAAATCCTTCCTTAAACTATTACTACCGTTCCAAACACCGAACCAAAACAGAATCGTTAGTCCGTCATGCCACCTCTTACAACAAACCCACAGTTCCTAATAAACATATCTACCTCTCACTTCTTCTCCAGGGATAAAATATCAGCCCACCAAGTAGATTTAGAGACTAACCTACTGCTACTATCTTCCAACAAAATCTGAGAAACAATATCACCATACCGTTCCTTTAAAATAGCAATCCACAACTTCCTTGATAAGCTCCTCAACTTTATCCTCTTTAGTTTTTGAAGAATTTGATAACCTACTGCTACTATCTTTAGTGTTTGCTAAATTTGATACTAATAATACTACTGAAGCCAAAATACCATCTTCTATAACATGATTTTGTGAGCCATTTACAGCCCTTCAATTAGAAAATATTCACTGTGATGCTGAGTTTTAGAAATTGGATTTTGATTTTAAAAAAAAGCTAGCATAAGAAACACTTAATTGTTAACAAACATAACTAACCCTAGAGCATATTGAAAGGTTGGGTTTGAGAATGAAAGTCAAATGCAGAACTAAGATTGAGAGTGAATACCCTAGAGCAAAAATATGAACATGAGAGATTGAAAATTGCACATTATTATTATTATTATTTAGAAAATGAGAATGAGAAACTTACGTTTGAGAGGTGTAACCAATGGATGAGAGAAGGGAGGACGGTTGCCGGCATGAATGAGGGTGAAGATGTTACCGTTTGCGTTCGCGGGCAGAGAGATGAAAAGGTTAGGGTTTAAACAACCCCTAATTTTTAGAAACTATATGGTGCTACTGGTATTTTTCGGATGAAATTTTTCAAGTTTTAGAATAGATTAATGAATTAATAACTTTCGAATTTACATTAAAACTATATGGTGTTATTGCTCCAGTGGTAGCGAGATCTTTCTACAATCCAAATGACTTGGGTTCAAGTCCTGGTTGTGCCATTTTTGTTAAATTAATCTTTTAAATCATATTTTCAAGCTTGAGTTAGAGCACTTCAAGGACAGGGGTTCGATCCCCACTTTGTACATTTAATAATATGTGAATAATTAACATTAAATTAATAAAAATAGAAATCAAAATTCCACACTTCAAAAGCGTTGTAAAAGAAGGAATAAGCTACGGTTATATTATAACCACATTTTCAAAAGCGTAGCATATAACAAATAAGGGACGGTTTTTAAAAAAAACGTCAACGCGTAAAAATGCGTAGCCTATGTTACTTATAGGGACGGTTTTACAGTCGTTGTCTATTCCTCCGTTGCCTAAAGTCATTTTTGTTGTAGTGCTGGCTCCATCATAGCCAAACAAAACCTTGGGGGAAACTATTATGGACCGACCAAAGGCTCAATTAACAAAGGTTCAAGTCCTGGTTGTGCCATTTTTGTTAAATTAATCTTTTAAATCATATTTTCAAGCTTGAGTTAGAGCACTTCAAGGACAGGGGTTCGATCCCCACTTTGTACATTTAATAATATGTGAATAATTAAAATTAAATTAATAAAAATAGAAATCAAAATTCCACACTTCAAAAGCGTTGTAAAAGAAGGAATAAGCTACGGTTATATTATAACCACATTTTCAAAAGCGTAGCATATAACAAATAAGGGACGGTTTTTAAAAAAAGCGTCAACGCGTAAAAATGCGTAGCCTATGTTACTTATAGGGACGGTTTTACAGTCGTTGTCTATTCCTCCGTTGCCTAAAGTCATTTTTGTTGTAGTGCTGGCTCCATCATAGCCAAACAAAACCTTGGGGGAAACTATTATGGACCGACCAAAGGCTCAATTAACCAAGGCCTAATCCATCTTAAATTCACTCTACTCGACCCAAACTATAAATATAGTTCACATGCTAAGAGCAAGAGACAATCTTTGATATCCACTTTCATTATCCTTATCTTAAAATATTGAATTGACTTGGGCATCATTCAAGATCACCAATTATCCATTTATCATAATTTTTGGTTCCTAAGTAGAACTAGAGCATCCATTTTTGGTTCCCGTACATAATATGAGATAACCTATGAGTTGAAATATATCACAAAAACTCAAAGAGGAAGAATAATTGCAAAATATTTAAGGTTCAAAATGATAGCAAAACATTAAAAAAAAAAAAAAAAAGACTCTTACAAAAGAAAGCGACCATTCAAACTCATCTAATGAATCAAAACAAGATGATGAGGAAAAATTATATCTTATAACATACTAAAAATATGATAAAGTAAAGTTTAAAAAAATCTCTTTCCTGATTTATACTCTATATTTAAAGGATCTTAATAAATAAACATATAGTTTAGAAAAATTATCATTTCTTAAAAAAAATCATATTACTTCTTTGACAAATGAAAATGATAAATTTATCAACTTAGAAGTCATGCATCATATGATAATCTTATTTCATCAGATAAAATTAATTCCAAATGTGAAAATTGTGCAATCTTGAAAATCAGCGTTGAAGATTTATAGCCGTTTGTTTTTTGATTTATTTTAAAAATGATTTTTATAGTGTAATATAATTTTGTCTAAATATTTACAAAGAAACTTTTTATAAAAACTTCAAATGAGAATTTAGTTTGAATAGTTATTCTTTAAATGCTATTCAGGTATTTCATCATTTTAATGAATTTATTTTATATCAAAATTTCAAAAAAATCAATTTTTAAGCTATTTAGAATTGATTTTCATAAAAATCATTTTTGAGATACAACTTTTTAAAATTTTTGCAATTTCAACTATCTTTTGATCTTCAACAATATATATTTATGTTATAAGATATCAAAACTAGTCTTTTAATTTTAAAAAACAAATCAAAAAATATTTATAATATTTTTAAAAACAATTTTATAAAATCTATTTTTAAAACTAAAAATAAAAAATCAATTTTTTAAAGCTGAAACAAACATACCCTAAATCCTTAGCAAATTTACCAAAATTAGAGATAGTTTGGCAATGATTTTAATCAACAAAAGAGGAACCCGCTTTTAAGTGTAACTCTTGTGCCTAAATCTTCTTTTGAATTGTCCGAAAATAGTATGAGATATTTTAAATCCACTAACAAAAAGAAGATCTAAAAAGATCTGGGATGCCAAAGATTGAAAATTATAATTATTTTGATCGTATGTTTTGGAGCGTCAAGCAATCAATAAAGGTTGTTGGTAAAAAATTTATCAAAAGAGTTTAATAACTTTTTATCTTCTACTTCATGTGGGGGAGATTTATCCATTCACGAAGAAATCTTCTAAAATATTCTCAAAAAGAAAACTTTAGAAGAAAAACTGAAAACTTCCTTGACATAAAAAATAAAAATAAAAAAAGTTTAGAGAAAACCTAGAAATAATAAGACAAAATTGAATGCCAAAATACCAAAGGGAAAAAAGGTTATGTAAATCTTGGTGTGATGCAAAGAAAAAGGCATGTCAGTTGTTAGAAAAATATTTAAAAAAAACTATGTATACTTTTCTAACAAGTGATAATTGTTTAACTACTAATTTCAAATATTTATTGTTAACCTTGTGCTTAATTTAACGTCAAAAAGAAAACGGCTCAGGAAATTAAAGGGCGTGTTAAAAGAAATCATAACCCAAAACCAAATTAAGCCAAAGGCATAATTGATTACATCATAAGTTTTAATCGATTAAAACTTTTTCAGAATTTAAGTTCAATGCATGTTAATTGATTAGACCAAATATTTAATAAATATGATTTCAAAATCATGCAATCGTTTCATCAACCAATCAACTAATCGATTTCATTAAAGCTTAAGAGAAATCTTTCAAGAAGAATTGCATTAACCATTACATTCTCAAACCACACTTTGTTGATAAAAGCTTCTTTGATAATTTTGAATTCTTTGACGCCTTCAACCAAGCTAACATCAAGGACTTTAAGTTCATAACTTCTTTGAAGCAAATGAAAATAAAAAACAGGGACAAAGTCTAGTGTAAAACACATTTGCAAATTATACACCTCGGACTTCTCAGTAATTGGAGCCGAAAAGTATGAAAAGGTTTGATTATGGGATTCCTCCAATTCCTCCAACACAAGCTCTTCTCAACACAATCCTCGCAAGCAATCAAGATGATAATATTACACTTACTCGGATGTTTGCAAAGGTCAGCTTAATTGATGAGTACCCAGTGATGGCGATGATGATGGAACTAACTTGTAATTGTCTTTTTTTTTCATGATTTATTTTTGTTTGCTTCCTTCTATTTTTGAGCACTCTAGTAATACCTTTTCATTATTATCTATGGAAGTTATTTTTTGCCAATATCTACTCAATATGCCTTGTTTTGTGTGTTGTTCACTTGTTTATCTTCTTATTCCTTTCCTGCTTTTTGATAATGTCAAAGAGGAAGAAATATACTCTCAGGGATAGTAGAATATATTACCTTTATCTGTAAAGGGGAGTTAAATACTCCAATATTTTTCATATTAACATTTTTGTTTTACCACCTACATGAGATATATGTTATCATCATACAAAAGAAGAGAATATGGTTCAATGTGTTACACATGTAGCTGTGATTATTTGTGTAGTTTTGATGATGACGACAAAAGAACCAGCAATCTAATCACGAGAATCATTAATTTAAAAAATATTAGGTTACCAAAAAGATAAGCTAAAGAAAGTTTGGATGTTAAGAACAAAGATAGTAAAATTCAAATATCAACATTAAAAGAATTAAAGTCAGTGAAAACTCGCATGAACTTGTGCCTTAGTATAATCTAAAGTTTTAAGAATCAATAGTATGTAAATTAAGTGTGAGTAATTCTGAAGGTATTATGTAATGATTTTAAAAACTTCATATATTTTAAAACCTTTCTTAAAATCAATTCTGGCCTTTATCTAATTTATTAGGTAGCACAATGACTAATTAGAAAAGCTAAATTTCACTCACTAATCAATTAGAACTTGTATCTAATTAGTTATGGAGTGAACTCACCTCCTAATCCAATTGGAACCCTCTTAATAAATTAGACTTTGAGTCTTGCTAAAAAGCTTCCTAATTAGCTAGGTCTAGTCAATTTGTTCCATAGGCTGATCGGCTTGAGAGTAGGCTTGACCCATGAATTATTTCCTTTCTTAGTCATTATTATTCTCCTATGTGAAAGAGTCTCTGTGTTCACTTCTAATCACAAAAAAAATTGAATTTACATTTTTTTCTCACTCATTATGTTCTTATAAATTATTTTTATAGACTTGCCATTATCTTATGGCTAAGAGAGAAAAAATCATAAAGTACGAGTTGTGTAATTTTATGTTTGATCCAATCGTGTAGTAATTATAGATCAAGAGTTCAATTCTCTTGTAACATTGTATTGATATAAAAGTTGCAAGTTGAATTTGAGCAAAGGCTTGGTGTACGGAGGTTGTTGGACTGATCCTATGATGAAAACTCAAGGTGAGACTGAAACTCTCAAGGGAAAACTCTTGGATACTGGAGTAGGAATCATGATTTAAGGTGGAACTTGTACAGATTATGATGTGATCTTTATAACTCTACTATTTTATTTTTCTGTTTTTTTATTTCCACGCTTAATTCTCAACTTCATCTTTCTTCTTTAAATTTGAGCAAGCTAAAATTAATATTTTCATAAAAGGTTTTCGAAAACCATATAACAAAATTCCCTCTCTCATGCGTTTGGAGTCAATTGGTCAAAAATAACACTGGATGACAAGGGCGTATTTCTTAACATCTTCCTCATCTAAGTCATAATCTTAAAGAAAATCATTTTATTTGCAAGGTAAAATAAGGGATGATAAAAAATAGTAGATATCCTCTTAAAAGAAATGTTGAATGTACAGATGATTCAATAAATCCCATCTCTTACCAAATTTGTTTCATATATCCTCTTTAGTAGACGCTTCAACTAATAAATTATTTTGAATATGCCTCTTTTTTAATGTTTTGAAGGATCAACACCATAAGATCCTACACCACCAACAAAGGCAAGGAATTCCTAAAAAAGGGTGAGCTTAGTCGTCAAGTACTTCTCTTATTGAGATAGATCACAGGTCCGATTCATGTACGATCCTAGTCCTGCCAGAAAGTAATTTTGTCACCAGAACTTCGGGAATCTGTCAGAACATCTTGAAGGGGACTCGACCTGAATCTCATAGATGCTCTCATGAGAGATACAACTAAGACCGGGGGGGGGGGGGGGGTGAATAAGTAATACTTGTACTCAAAGTTATTTAAAATATATATGTATACTAAAAACATCTTCTCGCCTTGCCTATGCGAGAGGAATGTTTGACCCTGTTTTGGATTCCTACCCCCATTCAGACCAATAGTTGATAAGCCATTTTTTTCCAGACTCGTAACCTTCTTAGAAAACTTTTCTAAGCTTATTAGATATATCACTTTAGCATCGGTCTGGGATGAAATATCACTAATTTTATCATCCCTCTCCATATTCATGACCAAAGCACCAAAGATCTCCACGGTAGCCATACCCATAAAGCACACAAAAACGATTGATATTAGAAATAAAAGAATGTTACCGATGCCCACATGTTTCTGGGGACAGTATCTTGACTTCTTGGGGAGAATATGGCAATCTCCTGGGGAATATTCCTAAGGAAGGTAAGGCAATTTTACTGAGGAACAGATAATTCTACTGAGGATAGGTCTTCCATAACATATATCACGTGGAGGATATCAGAGATATCCCTGCAGCCTTGAGGGTCACTGGGGATTTATCGGATGGATCCCAAAAGTGTGGACAACTTAAAGTCTCGCTGGGGACTATCACTGGGAAGATGCTGGCAAGATCTCTGTTATCTAGGAAATTATCGGCTCGGTCCAAAGGGTTGTCAGCTTATAGTCTCACTAGGGACTGTGTCGGCTTAAAGTCTCTTTGGGGACTATGATGAGGCGATGGTTTAGATATACTTCTGCAACGATGACTTACTGGGGAATGAGGACCGTCGGGAGTAAAATCCATCGGTGCCTGAAGAACCTTGTGAAACGAAGCTAATTTTGATCTCAATGGACTGTATAGTAGTCGCCATTTTGAAAAATAATATGCCCCTGAGTACTAATTTTGCGAGGAAGAGTCATCTCAAGAGGATTTTGCAGAGAATATAGAGTTCAATTGCCCCAATGTTTTCAAACTCTTGGAGGGATTGGGCAGATCTCGACGTAACTGGCACGGATCAACCGTGTTACAATTGAGTTGTCAGGCTTAAATCAGTAAGTGAATTGGGAATCACCTGCCCTTGTTTAGCAGGATCTTCGACATTCATATGTAAGTTTCTGAGACGTCAGGAAAAACCAACACGCATGAAATGCTAATCCTGAAACTATCAATGCAACATGCATATTTGTCTTGAAATTTTGTTTTTGTTTTGAAAAAGATATCGCAGTAACTCGTGATTGAATCACTAGTTAGGATATGAATTTAAATTGTAATTCCAATGGTAAATTGAGCATAGCTCGTAGGAGTCAGGAAACATTATCGCATCAAGTATGTATCGCTACTGCGAAAATCGGCGCCGGCTATGACAGAAGAGTCGCCACCTTTCGTTATTTATCCCTCAGAACGGGAAAGGAAACGATCGGGAAAAACCTGACGAAAGGGTATAAGACAATGTCATCGCAACCATTGTCTGGATTCGGGAGTCGGTTACGCAAGGGGAAGGTATTAGCACCCCTCACATCCGTCGTACTCGACGGTATCCACGCTTGCTGGTTTGTCTACAGGATGCAAAAACAATCTATCTACGGCTTCTAAGTCTAAACGGAAGGAAACTGACTCGGTTGAGCGTCGCTGCTCTATGCCTACGTATTCTCAAGAGAGAAAGTCAGAGTCATCGTAGTTCGGGAAACTACGGGGGAATGGGCTCGCCGAGATATCGCATCTCGTGCCTACGTACTTCCACACAGCATGAAAGATCAAAGCTTACGTAGTTCAGGCTAACTACGGCTAGACAGGGTGTTCTCGATCACACAGGAGTGAGAGAAGGGATTGACGATACTAGCGTACGCATTCTAGCAGTTAGGTGTTTGTTGCTCGCTCGACAGAGACTTAGGCGTTACCTGTTTGTGATAGAACGGACGTAGTATGTCGGGTTTGAAGGGTATGGGAACCTACAGGAACTAGAACTACGGTCTGGTCTCGATTGCGCTCAGGCAAGAGAAAGGGAAACATCAGTCGTCAGCGGGAAAGTCTCGATCGCATGGCAGCGAGGGAACAGAGAGGTTAGTTGTTAGTGTGCTTGCTAGGATATCGCATCCTATGCCTACATATTCTCGTTCGGTACGAGAAAAAAGAGCAGCTGTAGTTCAGCCTACTACAGCTAAAACGGGGAACGATCTCGATTGCTCAACAGCAAGTGAAAAGGAACTCGATCGCCAAGCAGCGAGAGAAAGGTTCGCACACGCTAAATCCTAAACGTGGTATCTAACGATCTCACAACACTCGACGGTTGCCTGAAGACTTGAATAAGATGATGTTGAATGAAGCGGCTCTGTGGGCTCCTGACATGCGCGCAAGCTCCATTCCAATCTTCTCCCCTCAGGATGATGACGCTTGAATCAAGAACAATGTGACGCTTAGACCGTTATGGTTCGATTTATACGAGAAATCAAACTCTCATAGGTAGCGTATTGATGTCCGTGTCAAAGACAAGATAGAGAAATGATATCGACAACCATTCTCCAATTGAATCGTGTCACACGGCCAGCACAACAACAGTCAAAAATACAATCAGATAAAAAGAAGAAACGAGGAAAGAAGAAAGGTCTTGGACCTTGCATTATTTGTCAACAAACTAGTTAACATCGCATTGCGAAAGTATTGTCCTTAACCTGCAAAATAACAAAGCGAGATAACAAGTCTAATAATAAAATGGAAATTGCATCCTAAAATTGAAACTAAACTCCTAATAGCAAAGTCAAGAGAAATTACGTAATATCCTAAACGACTATTTCTATAATAAGGAACTAAACTCTCCTAAAAAAATATCAAAACTATGTAACGGTTTAATATCCTAAAATCTAGAATTTAAATCTATGCTATTATTTCTATATTTAATATTTCCTTTAAAATCCTAAGAGAAAAATATGCAAAGAAATAAAAGCAATAAAATAAAAGGACATCCAGAAAGGGGGGGGGATTTTAGTTCATTAGGGGTACAGGCAGAAAAAAGAAAAATACAATGTACAATGGGCCCAACCCAACAGCCAATACAAAAAAAAGAAAAAGAAAAGGAAAGGGGGGTACAATACAGAAATGGGGGCATAAGCAGACAATACAAGAAAAAAACTGGGGCCCAGCCCAATAAAAACAAAGAAAAATGGGGAGGGGGTGTGAATGTAAACGGAGGGTACATCCAGGAAAATCAGTTGGGCCCAGCCCATCAGCAAACCAAAGGATACACGGAGGGGGTGCAACGAGAGATTGGGTGGTGCGAACGAAAAAAAAAAGCCAATGGGCTTTGAGGCACAAAACCGGTCCAAGGGTCTCAACCTCCTTTCTCACTCTAAAACAAACCCTAATCCCTCTTCTTCCTTCTCTCTTTGCCGCCGCCAACATTGTTCACCTCTCCTTCTCCGGCTCCTCTTACACTCCCTCCGTCTCAAACCTCTCATCTTCCATGGCTCAAATCATACTTCCACTTCAAACAAAGACTCGCCCATCCATACACTTCTTCTGTCAACCAAACCTACAAAACTAAACAGACTTCACATCCCTTTTCCCTGATGTTAAAATCCAACAATGAACGAGATGAAGGTAGATGCAGATTCTTGAGAAGGCGCGTTGACGGTGAGAAGATCTTGGAGAAATGTTAATGATGTACATTACGAATGTGACGAGAATCTTCTGGAAAACGGTGGAAGATCAAGAACGTGGCTGAATCCGTGGTGAAGTTACGATGGATTGCATGTTGAAGGAATGTCGATCTGGAAACAAGATGGATGTGGATGAGGATTATTTGAAGGTTTTGATGAAGATCTCAGAAGATTCGTTGCGATTGGAGTTTGGTTTCTGGAAATCTTGTTCTTGATCCAAATCTGATGATGGTGAGGTTTGTTCTCGATGAAGATCTATGAAGATCTGGAAAAAATGCAAGAACGGATGGATGATGAAGACTTTGAATGTGTTGAAGATTCTGGAAAAAATCACGGTGATGACGATGAGTTTCTTTGACGTTTTTTGGAAATTGGTTGAACGTAGATGATTTGGATGAAGGTTCTTGAACATGGAGACTTCTCATGAACTTTCTGGAAAAATATCATGAAGATCTTGATGGATCTGGAGATTGGGATGAACGATGATGAAGTTGTTCATGAGTTGAGGTTGATGATTTCTGGATGATGAACGCAGGATGAAGATGGTGAAGACGATGAGTTTTCCGGTGTAAAATGCAGATTCCGGCGAGTCTCCGACGACCGTTGCGGCTGATGCATGGCCGACGGTGGAAGGGGAACGATGAAGGACACATGGCACTTGCATGCATAGGAGAGGAGGAGGTGAAGCCACGTGTGAGGTGAGGTGGCGTGTGCAAGACGGGTGGCAAGTGGAGGGTGCATGCAACGAAGTGTGCTGGCGGAGAGAGAATGAGACGTGTGGCTGCTTTATATCATGACAAGTGTCACGAATTGGGCCCTGGAAAACTGGACATCTGGCCCACTATGCTAATGATTCAATTAATTGAACTAAGACTTAATTAATATTGATTAAACTAATCTAATAATATTCTAACCAGCTAAACCTAGATTAATACACTCTACTAAATCCTAATAAAAGAAAATCTTATTAAAACTAAACACTTCAATTAATATCCAAACTAATATCTATTAATTCTAAAAAGAAAATAAACTCCCATTAACCCTATTAAATCCTACCCTATTAACAAATAGAAAAAGATCTATTAAACATATTAAAACTATTTAAACAAATATCTATTTAAAAACTATTTAAAAAAAGAAATATCTATTTAAAATTCTAAAAAAACTATTAAATTCTATAAGAAAATATTAAAAATTCCTATTTAATATCTAGAAAAATTCAATTAAATATATTAAAATCTATTAAAATCTATTAAAAATCTAGAAAATAAAAGGGAAAATTCTAAAAAAGCAGGGAAGCCAATTAAATCGATTAGAAAACAAATGTGCAACTATAGCGAAATAAGCGGTAAAAACCGGACACCGAAATGTCCTAAAAAATAACAACGTGAGCTGAAAACACCGGGATGAGCACAAATTCTCAAAATAAATCCTCGTATTCGAACTGGCCTGGAATGCCTGAAACGCCAGGGGAGGCTGTAATTCCGATAAAATCAGTCTGATTGCAAAAATGCAATGGATGCGGTATGTAAATGTAGAATGCCAAATGATTCAAAACATAAGCCAAATACAATAATTGGTTGGTCAAACTTTAGGGTGCAACAGCTGCCTCTATTCAAACGGCTTGGACCTGAAGGGTTGAATAGCGAACAACTTTCAATCATTCAAAGGTAGAAGGCGGTTGAATACCAAAGAACCCGAAAATTTGCCAACCGTGGAGATAAACTGCGAAACTGCCTGAGAAGCAATATCCAGTGAACTGAATCTGGTAGTTACGGCAACAACTGGTCAATTATCTGATGAAATCTGGTCTTAACATCAATCACCTGTGTGACGCCACAGGTATTGAACTATCTTTGAAAAAACACCTCCGTCCACAATTGGACTAATCTTGTCAACACAAGAAGAGAAACAAATTCGTCAACACGAATAAAGATCCCATCATTACAAGAATAACCCCGTCCACCAATTCATCGACACGAAGAGGAATAAATTCTTCAACACGAGAAGAAATCCCATCAACACGGGCACAATTCCGTCCACATCTGGACTCAAATTTCGTCAACACGAGGAAATCCCATCATCACAGGAACAAACTTTCCACATCTGGACATAAATTATCGGTCTAACCCACACAAATTTCCAATGCTGACGTGACAACAAGCTCTGGGGAAACTCCATTGGGGATATTCTGAAATCAACTGTCAGACACCTATTTCGACACAGGCGGCAGCTTCAGAAGTTTGATTCATTCAAATTTTTTTAGTGCCGACGTAACAACCAAATATGAAGAAACACTCCGTTGGGGGAGAAGAGAAACTTAACCAAGCAACACTGCAGGGGAACATATTCGAAAGCAAAAAGGTCACCAACTTGGCCTATGTTTCGAAATGCGTATGTTTGAAAATGATGCAATGCCCCATACGGCATGGAGATGCTATGCGTTTGTATAGATGCAATGCCCCATACGGCATGGAGATGCTATGTGTTCGTATAGATGTAAATATGACGATATATGCAAGTGCAAATGCAAGCTCGAGCTGCCAGAGAACACCGGGACTAAAGCCGCTTGGCAAAATAAATGCCGAAGGCAACGTCAACTCCACTGAGGGGTACCGGGTATCATAGAATCATCTCAGCAAAATAAATGCTGGAAAAGTGAGACCAACTTCCATGGGGAAGAAACAATCCTGCTGAGGGATGGCTCACAAATTCATCATTATGAACTCTGTAGAGGATGATCAACCTGACGGAGGAATGACAACCTGCTGGAGGAGGGAAGGACGACCCTGCACGGGGATGCTCTTTCTAAACCCTTGACAACCTGATTGTACTCTGTGGGGCTTAACCAAACTAGGGGTTAATTATGCACAGCTCACTGCTGAGAATGCCCCTGCTGTCAGGGATATCCATTTTGACCTGCTGAGGATACTCCTGATCCTATTCTGAGGAGGAATAACTGCGATCTCAACTATTTTGGGGACAATACATGACTTCTATCTGCTGAGGAGAGTAATCCTGATTTAACATTAATCGGGAAACCGGTATCAATCGAGCTTTGTATCAGGGAACGCGACACCATGCGAGTCACTAGGAATTATCGTGTCGGGTATTTTTAGGTTTTTTCTAGTTTACGGATGAAAATAGGTTATTAACAAAATGGTTTTAAAGGGAAAATACTAGACGGAGCTAGCATTCAAAGATGGACTACCAGGCGAGAACTGATAGCAAAAATAGGTTAGGTTATCGGACGAGAATGGATTTACGGTTGGACCATCAGACGAGGCTGACCGGATGATAGGTTAAGGAAAGGATGACCAGACGGGGCTAGTTTGGAAGCTGACATGCACCAGACGAGAGCTGATGTTTACGAAAAGGTTGGCCAGACAATAACTGGTTGAAAAATAACAGGTACCAGACGAGAACTGGTATTTACGGAAAGGCGGACCAGACGAGAACTGGTTACCGGTTTTCCAGGCAAGAACTGGGCTTTGGAAATGACAAGGTTACAAGGTTCTGTCAAGTAACAGGTTTAAACTATAGGATAATGATCCAATGACGACAAGGTCTTTTTCGAAGGTTCAGGTTTTTTGATGAGGGTAATGACACGATTCCCCGATACTCAACTCTTGTTAGGGTGAACAAACTTGCTTGAACAACTTTCCCCAGTACAACTCAACTTGCTCCAATCCAACTCTTGGGAAACTCACTCTGAATAGAAAACAGCTTGCTACAATACGACCTTGAGATGGCTTGCCCCGTGTTGCGGTTAGAATATGATATCAAATTATTAATTAATTTGAATCGCATCTTTAGTTCACAACCACTCTTTGATTTATCTGAAGGAAAAGGTCAAAAGAGGAAAACCTAATTTTGCATCGTAAAGACAATGCGGGGAGAGATCTAGGTAAGGGGTTGGTTAAGCTTAGGGAAGGTACTAGCACCCTAAACTTCTGTAGTACTCTACAGGAACCTTTTGTTTATTGTATGCTTTTTTATTTTATTTTTTTATCTGTTTGAAATATATTGCTAAGGGATAGAGTGACCTAAAGACCTAAGGGTTAGTCCTAATTTTACTCGGCAAGACGTCGCGTCTTGTGCCTACGTATCCTGGGTAGGGAATGGAATCAGAGTAATCGTAGTTCCCCTCGAAAGGGAGGTTAGAAACGTCTTGACTGTGGTCAAGGTTTCATTAGGGAGTAAGCGTTCATAGGGAAGCGCCTACGTGGAGTCTTGAAACTCCTATTTCTACGTTGAAATTTTTAATAGAAATTAGGGTTAAATTAAATATTCCACGGCGGGAAACCCTAAAATAGAGTACGGCGGCTCTTTGACCTAATGCTAGGGTAAAGGGTATTTTCGTCCACGGCGGGACACCTAGGCGATTAGGGTTTTGAAATGGTCGAACGTTAGGGTTATTGACTCGGCGGTCAAACGGCTAGACCTAATCCTTCGGAAGGAATCCTAACGGTAAAAACATGCAAATAGACAAAATATCGTACGACCGAATTGAAATGCGAAAAAATAAAGAAAGCGGTAAAAGAAGCATCGCGACGATCACTCGCGTAAATTACAAATTCCAAAAACAAATGCAAAAATAAAAATAATTGCGATCATGGCCTCGCATAAATTACATCCATGAAACAAAAAAAATAGTACGAACAAATGAAATATTGAGGAGCTGCAACGAACAAACTAATGAGGGTTAGACGAAAATGAAGCGGCTAAATCAAAGACTTTATTTTTTTGAATTTTATTTAAAGGGAAGAACTAATTTTTGCATTTAAAAGGAGAACTTAATTTGATTTTAATGTTTTTATTTAAAAATTAGTTTTAATTTGATTAAAAAAAAGATTTAATTTTAAGGTTTTTGATGAAAAAAGTTAGTTTTAATTTTTGTAAAATGTTTTAATTTTAATGTTTAAACAATGTTTTAAATTTTAAAGCAAAAAAAAATATATTTTATTTTTTAAAGTTAAAAAATGTTTTTTTAAAATTTATTTTTAAGAATTATTTTTAATTTTAAGTTTTAAATATGAGTCTTAATTTTAAAAACAAGGTTTAATTTTAATTTTATGATTTTAGCTTAAAAAATGGTTTAATTTTTTTTAATATTTTAATTAACTTAAGTAAACTAAGTTAATGAGATTAACAA
Organism: Lathyrus sativus; assembly: GCA_963859935.3. Classification (NCBI taxonomy): domain Eukaryota; kingdom Viridiplantae; phylum Streptophyta; class Magnoliopsida; order Fabales; family Fabaceae; genus Lathyrus; species Lathyrus sativus. The sequence goes on from OZ012736.1 coordinate 173,127,731, forward strand.
TTAGAAATATTTTTATTTTAACAGTTTTCATTAACCTGCATTATGAAAATTATATACCACAGCAATAATAAAATACTAATAACAATATAATAATAACAAAATAAGTAAAAAGAATAGGAGGAAGAAAATTGGAAATAAAAGGGGGATTCGTAGCGGTGGCGGCTCCCTCATTGATGAAGTTTTGAAGCTTTTTCTTTTTCTTTTGCATGGCTATTCTTGCATCTTCTTCTTCCTCGCTTCGCCATAATCTTCTCTTTTTCCTATATAAAAAAAAAAGAATAACAGAAACCAAATGTGATATTGATGAAATCTTACGAGTTACGGTTTGTTGGTGATTCCGCCGGTGATGAAGCTTTGAAGGTTTTTTCAAAAATCTTCCCTCTTTTGATAAATCGTGAGAACGGCCGCCGTTTTTTCTTTTGTCTCCTTCCCCTTTTATCAAATGCAACTCATGTTTATATAGGTAACAAATTAGGGTTAACTCTAACCTAATGCCTATTTTAAAGCCCAACTTAAATAATTAGTCAAAACTAAAAAAACAAACTAAAACAAACTTAAAAGAATAAAATCTTTTCTAATATTTTTAATTTTATGATTTTTTGATGTTTTTATGAATAATATGGAAAAAAGTGAAAAAATAATATTTTTTAAAAAATAATTTAAATAAAATACGAAAATAATAATTAAATAATAAAAAAAAACTATTTTTGTTATTATTTTTTTTATGAAAATAGAAAAGTTAGAATAAAAATAAAAGAAAAACAAAAAGTGAAGAAGGTGGGATTTGAACTCTCGACCTCTCACACTCACAACTCCTTACACACGGTCTCTTGTCAATTGTGCCATTTTATTCATTCAAAATAAAGTGGCACTAGAAACTATGTAAAGGTAGGACAAATTTGGGGTGCAACAGATGCCCCTATTTAAATAGCTTCACCGGATGATTTGAGCAGCGGAGACTCGAGAAATCGCGGTGAAAGGGATTTAAATACAGATAACCGGAAATTTGTCCCCTAGATGCAGTGATATGCAATGATATGGACAAAATAACACGAACTATAATGCTGACAATGCCATGAATCTAATATGATGCGTATGATGGAATGATGAATGCAAGGATGCAGACGACACGACGTCATAGGGGACAACGCGATGAAGAATTGCACTGGGGAGAAGACACGCGATGGTGACAAGGTAACATAGGATCCACACGGAGGCAGGACCAGGTAAACGACAAATGCTAGAGTTTTCGGGACATTCCTTGAAGAGATCGAGCGGGATCTTCAGGACTCACCGGAAAATATATAGGGAGAGACAAACATCAGAACATTTCGGAAGAACATCGAAAAGGAGACACGTCGTATCTGGAAGAACGTCAGATAGACATGACACGAAATAGTCGATGGGTGCCAAGTAAACTGGACTTTGTCCACAAGGTAAGACGCGGATAAAACACGACCTCGGGGAGAAAAATGCAAATGGGGATAAAACACCCATGCTGCCAAGTAACTAAATTCGTCCACAAGGTAAGACGCGGATAAAGCACGACCTCGGGGAGAAAAATGCAAATGGGGATAAAGCACCCATGATGCCAAGTAAATAAATTCGTCCACGAGGTAATACGCGGGTAAAACACGACCTCGGGGAGAAAAATGCAAATGGGGATAAAGCACCCATGATGCCAAGTAACTAAATTCGTCCACAAGGTAAGACGTGGATAAAACACGACCTCGGGGAGAAAAATGCAAATGGGGATAAAGCACCCATGATGCCAAGTAAATAAATTTGTCCACGAGGTAATACGCGGGTAAAACACGACCTCGGGGAGAAAAATGCAAATGGGGATAAAGCACCCATGATGCCAAGTAACTAAATTCGTCCACAAGGTAAGACGCGGATAAAACACGACCTCAGGGAGAAAAATGCAAATGGGGATAAAGCACCCATGATGCCAAGTAAATAAATTCGTCCACGAGGTAATACGCGGGTAAAACACGACCTCGGGGAGAAAAATGCAAATGGGGATAAAGCACCCATGATGCCAAGTAAATAAATTCGTCCACGAGGTAATACGCGGGTAAAACACGACCTCGGGGAGAAAAATGCAAATGGGGATAAAGCACCCATGATGCCAAGTAAATAAATTCGTCCACAAGGTAAGACGCGGGTAAAACACGACCTCGGGGAGAAAAATGCAAATGGGGATAAAGCACCCATGATGCCAAGTAAATAAATTCGTCCACAAGGTAAGACGCGGGTAAAACACGACCTCGGGAGAAAAAGCAAATCGGGATAAAACACCCATGATGCCAGGTAAATTGGACTTCGTCCACGAGGTAATACGCGGGTAAAACACGACCTCGGGAGAAGAAGCAAATGGGGATAAAACACCCATGATGCCAGGTAAATTGGACTTCGTCCACGAGGTAATACGCGGGTAAAACACGACCTCGAGAGAAAAAGCAAATGGGGATAAAACACCCATGATATGCACATGTATAAGAATTATGCTATGACATATGATCACATGCAAATGTAGATGTCAATGACAAGGCTCGATTCTGTTGGTGAGATGACAAAACTGGAAGACTGATTCCTCAACCCATACATCATTGTCATTCTATTAAATTGTATCAAGTTGATAGTCCTTGTAGGAAGGATGAAAAGCTGCTTGGGGTTTTTTCAAGTACACTGCCCTAGATTAGATAAACTGATAATTGCTTCAGCTTATCTGATTCGTGAATAGGATTGTTTTACTGTATCCTCAGAAGGCTTACCCTAGTATGAGTCTTGAAAATTTTCTGGATAAACCAAATCTGAGAAGATCTTGCCTTGAACCAATCTTGAACTGATTCTTAGACAGGATGTAAGCGGAACTTGCCCCTGATAGGATCACTTGACCAAGTTTCTCATTGTTTGAAAATTCCTTAGAGGAAAGCCATTTTGCAAACAAAAATATTCATACAAACATGGTAATGCAAAGTTCATGCGACCTTTGAAATCAAAATTATTTTTGAAAAATGAAAAATAAGTCGTTGGTCAGAACACGGTGGTTCAAGACGCTCAAAATTTAAAACAAAAGTGTATTGCCAAAATAAATGATTCACAAAGATCTGTTGGAGTCAGGTTACGCAACCTTGTTGTAGTATACTTTCAAAATAACCTTGCTTCAATTAGGTCTTTTGAGGGTTGTAACGTGGTCTGGTTCATGGTTTATGAAACAAAGGATAAAGGCTCAAAATTTATTTATACCCACCCAATCTATATGATGATCTCCAGTCCTACGCTCAGTTAACTCCTATTATGCATTCAGGTTCCTATAGGTTAGGAATTGCACTGGTGGTAGCAATGATGGTTCAGAAGTCAATGGACCTATGAAAAGCAGCCACTACTTCCTTATGATATTTGGTCATTTTGACATTGAGGATTTTCAGGGTAAAGATTTAAAACTCCTCTTTGTATTATCCCTAAATTTTGCTTGAACTGATTTACAATCAGTGGGATGCCCCAGTTTTGCCTAAGTCTCCTTCATAGGTTTTGACTTAGCGGGCTTTTTCTTTTGATTTTTTATTTTGAAACATGACTGCCTGGTTTAATGATTACGGTGAACCATCATCGATTTTTTTGACTTAAAAATAATCTTCGACACTTGTTTGTTGTGTGTGAAGGAAAATTGTAAGTGTGACCTTTATATGAAAGGTATATTGCATGAACACATAACCGAGTTAACTGAGAACTACCCATCCCCAGGTTAAAATTGCGGTTTTTTTTTGTAAAGAAAGGAACTCCAACTTCTAGGCTCGAAGGGGGTGACAAGGGGATAACTTCCTTATTTCTCCAGTGTTTGGGGATCGAAACAATGTCTTACATCGTCAACAAAGTTTGATTGAAAGCATACTGACAGCAGTTATGGGTATAACATTATCATCATCCTCCCTCCAATCTTAGCATATCAAAAATTTGGACAAAAAGTAAATATTTGAAAATAAAGCATAAAGATGCAAATAGTAGGCAAAATGAATTGAATCAAAAGTCGCAATGCTCATTTCATTAATGTAAAAGCACAAACATAATTTGAAAGCAAACAACTAATACGAAATTATGGAAATGCAAACAACAAGGAATAAAAGGCCTAGCGATAAAACTTCATTTCTGATGCACTGGCAAGGGATCCATCTGAACATTCGGGTATCTGTCTGTAAAATCAAGTATTCCGGTTCTAACCAATTCATGCACTCTAGACTTCAACGCAAAACAATGTTCCAAGTCGTGGCCTGGGGCACCCTCATGAAAAGCACAATGGAGATCGGTCCTGAACCCAACCGGAGGGGGATTAGGAGAAGGTGGCGAAGCCTTTATGGTGATCAGTCCTCGTCGAACCAAGTCAAGATATAGCTCGGTGTAAGTCATGGGAATAGGATCAAAGTGGCTTCTGTTCTATTTCTGGTTTTGTCTGATAACTGGGTGTTGAGGAGTCTGAGCTGGCTGTCCTCTAGCAATCAGTATTTGAAGCATTTCAGTGAGCTTAGTCATGTCTGACTTCAACTTATAGATTTCCATTTGGATCTCTGCATTGTATGTCTCTTGCTCTGACATCTTATGTCTATAGTTAGCCCTGGTCTGATATCTATGTCGAGGAATCAGCTTGACGACTCAAAGGTACACTGGAAGACGAGAGAACCGAGAATGAGAAACCGGGGGAAAAATGCAATGCAAAAATGTGATGCTAATGCCATGTAATGGTTCCAAGAATTTCAATGGTCGATTGCAAATATTCCCTTTTAGGAAAGTTGGAAAGAAATTTTTTTTTACTCTAAAATGTAGGACCTTTTTGAATTTGCAAAGGACTGTTGAATTCCTTGAAACTGGAAATGATATGATGCTTTATGGATGCAAAGCAAAAATACACACACAAAGGTCCTAGGTTAGAGGACAGCGAATGGAGTTAAGGTCTACCCTTCCCAAAAGGTAAGTACTATAGGTTAATTGTACCTGCAGAACAAAGGTTCTAAATCAGTGCCCAAAGTCATCAGTCCATCCTTCGGATATTATTAACTTTCCAACTAACTCAGAGATCGATAATATTCTCGAGAAAACCTCTTTTGAGTGTAGTATCACGTAGCAACTATTGTAGGACTACTCCCACATAGTTCCCGCACTACATCCTATATAAGGCCAAGGTGGTGTTAAGGTACTATGGTCCCCAGTATCAAAGACTCCAATTGAAAATAGTAAAAGTTTTCACGACTGCACTCGATCAACCGAACCATTTTCGAAAGGGTCTCAACTGAGCGGTGATTCTCGAGTCGACTTGGTCGGGACTCACTCCCGACAAGCCTCGTCGAATATCTCACCTTCCTATAATGAGGTCACTCAAGTCCGGGTTATGACTTATCTCACAATAACAGGTATTCCCACAAGGTACAATGATATATAAAAATAATTAATAAAATATCATACAATAAACAAAATAGGGGTAACCTTTAAAAATTAGGAGGATCCCCAGTGAAGTCGCCATTTTCTGTTGCGGTTAGAATATGATATCAAATTATTAATTAATTTGAATCGCATCTTTAGTTCACAACCACTCTTTGATTTATCTGAAGGAAAAGGTCAAAAGAGGAAAACCTAATTTTGCATCGTAAAGACAATGCGGGGAGAGATCTAGGTAAGGGGTTGGTTAAGCTTAGGGAAGGTACTAGCACCCTAAACTTCTGTAGTACTCTACAGGAACCTTTTGTTTATTGTATGCTTTTTTATTTTATTTTTTTTATCTGTTTGAAATATATTGCTAAGGGATAGAGTGACCTAAAGACCTAAGGGTTAGTCCTAAGTTTACTCGGCAAGACGTCGCGTCTTGTGCCTACGTATCCTGGGTAGGGAATGGAATCAGAGTAATCGTAGTTCCCCTCGAAAGGGAGGTTAGAAACGTCTTGACTGTGGTCAAGGTTTCATTGGGAAGTAAGCGTTCATAGGGAAGCGCCTACGTGGAGTCTTGAAACTCCTATTTCTACGTTGAAATTGTTAATTGAAATTAGGGTTAAATTAAATATTCCACGGCGGGAAACCCTAAAACAGAGTACGGCGACTCTTTGACCTAATGCTAGGGTAAAGGGTATTTTCGTCCACGGCGGGACACCTAGGCGATTAGGGTTTTGAAATGGTCGAACGTTAGGGTTATTGACTCGGCGGTCAAACGGCTAGACCTAATCCTTCGGAAGGAATCCTAACGGTAAAAACATGCAAATAGACAAAATATCGTACGACCGAATTAAAATGCGAAAAAATAAAGAAAGCGGTAAAAGAAGCATCGCGACGATCACTCGCGTAAATTACAAATTCCAAAAACAAATGCAAAAATAAAAATAATTGCGATCATGGCCTCGCATAAATTACATCCATGAAACAAAAAAAATAGTACGAACAAATGAAATATTGAGGAGCTGCAACGAACAAACTAATGAGGGTTAGACGAAAATGAAGCGGCTAAATCAAAAACTTTATTTTTTTGAATTTTATTTAAAGGGAAGAACTAATTTTTGCATTTAAAAGGAGAACTTAATTTGATTTTAATGTTTTTATTTAAAAATTAGTTTTAATTTGATTAAAAAAAATGATTTAATTTTAAGGTTTTTGATGAAAAAAGTTAGTTTTAATTTTTGTAAAATGTTTTAATTTTAATGTTTAAACAATGTTTTAAATTTTAAAGCAAAAAAAAATATATTTTATTTTTTAAAGTTAAAAAATGTTTTTTTAAAATTTATTTTTAAGAATTATTTTTAATTTTAAGTTTTAAATATGAGTCTTAATTTTAAAAACAAGGTTTAATTTTAATTTTATGATTTTAGCTTAAAAAATGGTTTAATTTTTTTTTATATTTTAATTAACTTAAGTAAACTAAGTTAATGAGATTAACAATTAGAAATATTTTTATTTTAACAGTTTTCATTAACCTGCATTATGAAAATTATATACCACAGCAATAATAAAATACTAATAACAATATAATAATAACAAAATAAATAAAAAGAATAGGAGGAAGAAAATTGGAAATAAAAGGGGGATTCGTAGCGGTGGCGGCTCCCTCATTGATGAAGTTTTGAAGCTTTTTCTTTTTCTTTTGCATGGCTATTCTTGCATCTTCTTCTTCCTCGCTTCGCCATAATCTTCTCTTTTTCCTATAAAAAAAAAAGAATAACAGAAACCAAATGTGATATTGATGAAATCTTACGAGTTACGGTTTATTGGTGATTCCGCCTTTTTGATGTTTTTATGAATAATATGGAAAAAAGTGAAAAAATAATATTTTTTAAAAAATAATTTAAATAAAATACGAAAATAATAATTAAATAATAAAAAAAACTATTTTTGTTATTATTTTTTTATGAAAATAGAAAAGTTAGAATAAAAATAAAAGAAAAACAAAAAGTGAAGAAGGTGGGATTTGAACTCTCGACCTCTCACACTCACAACTCCTTACACACGGTCTCTTGTCAATTGTGCCATTTTATTCATTCAAAATAAAGTGGCACTAGAAACTATGTAAAGGTAGGACAAATTTGGGGTGCAACACCCCGGTATCTGCACGACAAAAGGATTCAACCTCAATTAAACAACTATCAACATAGTTGGTGTCACTATCTCTGAAGTGACTTGCCCCTTGAATGAGTGTAGAAGCGACTTAACCTAATCTGATCACACACTGGAAGGATCTATCCTCAAATCACAGCATTTTGGATAACTGCCCCTGATTGGCTCTCGAGAAGATTCACTTCTGATCAACTGCTTCTCAAGTAAACTGTCCCATAATCAACCGATGCTTCGGGACTTATCCTTAGACCAACTGATTCTGAACTCACTGGAAGTCAATGCCCCAGATTTACAGGGTTTTAGAACATACGCCATTCTGATCCAGACTGCTGAATTATTCAGTCCTGTTTGATTATTCCCTGTTGGAATTTCCTTCATGTCAGCTACTGACCTGCAAATAAAATTGTTTATTCCCGAATGGTAATTTTAATGCAGTGTTCATGCAGATTTTGAAAAAATTGTGCTGTCACTCATTTACGTGTCATGATTGTGAGTGACGAATGAACCAGAGTTCAAACGTAGTGCTGATTTGATTAGTGAAAAAAATACAACAAGGATATGACTAGCAAATCAAGAAGGAGTCAGGTTACTCAACCTTATCATAATGCGCTTTCAGAATAAACCCTACCTCAATTAGGTCTTTTAAGGGTCGTATCGTGGTCGGGTTCACGGTTCGTGAAACAAGGGATATTAGGCTCCAATTATGATTTGTACCCTCCCCTTCTACGTGATGATCTCCGATCCTAAAGTTCAGTTAACTTGGCACAAGCGCTCGCCTCTTCGAGAGGTATGTTGAATAGTAGGAATTCACAAGGTTTTCGGAGTGACAGTTACTCCTTTTTCGTTTTCGGTGTCTGTACCTACACGACTTTGTCCTTGTTCGAGGATTTTTCTTTTTATATCCTTTCTTTTTCATTCTTTTGATCCCCTAATTTTTTGCCTGGACTGACTCCTTTTGAGTTCTTTTCGATTTTTTCTTTCTTGAAGTCCAGCGGGATGCCCTGATTTTTTCCTAAGTATTAGCTTTCCAGCTTTTTTCATTTCTTTTACTTAGCGGGCTTTCTCTTTCTCTTTTCTTGGAACAAGTCGTGTGACACTGATTGTCTTGATTGCTCCGAAAGGATTGTAACTATTTCACCCCTGATTGGTGAGATTTAACCATTGTGGTTGATGAGGTACGACCTCTTGAGAGGCATAAGCTGTGATTGGTCCTCGGAAGGAAACACTCCTCTATAAGACTCGAACGCTCGGTCAAGCTAACCGACAACTACCCTGCCCCGGGTTAAGATGTGAGAGTTTAAAAGTCCGAAAAAAAACTTCTACTTCCTGGCTCGAAGTGGTTAACAAGGGACTAACTCCTTATATCTCCAGTGTTTAGGGGATTTGAAACAATTCCTTGTACTTCATCGGCATGGTTTTATCTGAAAGCATACGATCATCGGTTATGAGTATTCAGTTTCGTCATCCTCCCTCCAATCTTTGCTAATCAAAGTGATAAAGTGGAGTAAATAAAATGCAAGTGTTGGTGCAGTGAAATAAATGAGTGACAACGACACGATTAATTCAGAAAAATGCATAATCACTTTATCAACATTACCATTAGAAACAAACAATGTTTAACAGCAGCAGTAACTAACAGAAAAGAAACTACAAATGCAAATGATAGAAAAGTCCGAGGATTGCCAATGCTGAGGACGCCTTCCTGTCTGGACCACTGGCTTCTTGCAAATAAACCTCTGCATCTACGAGCTTAGGCAGTTGAGAAATTATCATGAACCACCAGAATTCCTTCTCTAAAGGAAATGCACTCTTGGTCGATCAACTGTTGTACTTTTTCCTGAAAACCTTTACGATCTTCAGTTGGATGCCCTGGAGATCCACCATGGTAACCACACTGAGCATGGGGATTGTACCCGGGAAGGTAAGGTTCTGGCACAGGCTTAAGAGCTTTAGGTTCCACCAAAGAATTCGGGATCAAAGATGGTAGAATATGGCTATACGGCACAAGCACTATATGAGAAGGAGCATTCCTTCGTTCCAAGTTGTTACGAGGCCTGTTCTGATTTGGGCGCTGATTCTGATAACCTCGGCCACGAGTTCGTTGATTTGCCAAAGAAGCGACATAAAGTTTTGGATATGGTGCCCTAGGCGCAATTGTTTGTCCCGCATAACAAGACACAGAAGATGAAGAACCAACAGATTTCACCGATTCATATCGAGGATACTCAACATCTGGCATGATTGCATTGATCACAACTCCTTCTTCAGTTTGGTAGCTACAGAGAGATTCAGTTTCACTAGCCTGACCGCCCGAAACAATCTTAATTTTCCCAATTTTTACGGCATGCTCGATGCGTTCTCCTAATCTTACCAATTCAGAGAAATTTGGCGCATTTCCAAGCATTCTTTCAAAGTACGGGCTCTCCAGGGAGTCTACAAACATGCCCATTAACTCTCGGTCTAGAAGCGGTGGGTGCACTCTGGCAGCAAATTCTCTCCATCTCTGAACATACTTCCTGAAGGGTTCATTGTTCTCTTGAGACAATTCCTGCAACTGCATGCGACTAGGAGCCATGTCTAGGTTATAATCATACTGTTTCAGAAAAGATCTGGCTAAGTCCACCCATGATCGGATCTAATTACTCTCTAACTGCATATACCAACTCAGAGATGCCCCAGTCAGACTATCCTGAAAGCAGTGAATCATCAACTTGTCGTTATGCACAAACGAAGTCATTCTTCGGCAAAACATCACCAAATGTTGCTTCGGACAGCTATCTCCTCTGTACTTCTCAAATCTCGGCGCTCTGAACTTAGGAGGCAATACCAGGCCAGGAACCAAACACATGTCTGCAGCATTGAGGTTGACAGCATCTTTAACTTTCAAGGCTTTGACTCCTTCTTCCAACACTCGGAGCCTTCTAGCATACTCAAGAGCTCTTGGGTCTTCAGTCCTGGCTACCGGGATCTCTCTTCGGATATTCGCCATAGGGAAAACAACACCTTGACTGTTAATAAGAGGAGGGCGTTCATTTCGGACAACAAACTGCTCACGTCGATCTCGGTCCCTAACCGGAGGTTGCACAAATTGGTCTGCAGTAACGTTGTTCACTTGCGGAAGGTCTTCCACAGACATAGAGCCATACAGAGGATTGGTCGTCATAGTGAAACCTGTCAAGGTGTTAAGAGACTGGAAGTGGCTCTCAGGCATAGCTACCAATAACCTTCAACTGGCTTCACTGCTTGATTTTGCTCAAATCTGCTTCAACCCCTTGGTCGTCTTCTAACAATCAATAGTTGCTCAGGCCAACCACTGGAGAATCACCTTCAGAATCAAAACAACGGCTGGATCAAACTCTGGCTACCTGGAGAATGATATGCAACATGATGCAACAATGTTTATGCAAATGCAATGCAAGATGCAGCAAATACGGGATCACAGCCCCCACAAATCTCTGAATACTGCTGCGCTGCTGACTGAGTAAGTTCGCTCTGAAGAGAAGACCAAAATATCGGGTTGGCTAGAAGTTAAGTTCCCTGCAAAAACCCTCCCACTCACGGGTATGAACCTAATTTGACAAGGTACGGCATCCTATACGGGTATCAACGTCACAGACTTTCAAGAGCAATGATACGATACCCAGAAGGTGTGGCATCATCATCCCTTGAAGCGGCCTCACTTAGTCGAATCCCAATTGATAGGTCCCCAGAGTCGACAATCCTCGGGTCAGACAACTTGTCGAGCCCTAAGGGCCAGACAAGAAGCATCAAAGAGAATCTCGTCCGAGTGCAGATTTCGCGGCTAGCTGGTGCGAGCTAAGCAAGCAGGCTAACCACTACTCTCTACTTCTAAGTCTATGTGTGTACTCAAGCCTGGGTTTTGGCTTCTCTCTCAAAGGAACAACCACCCAACAGTACAACAGCAACAGATAATAACGAAATGCGTAAATTGTAAATACAGTAAAATACAACATATAATGCACAAAAATAAACATCCAAAGAAAAACAAAAAAATGCTAGGATCGACTCGCATAGGGGACGTTGGATCCCAAATGAGTCACAAAGCAAGGTGACCATCGCAATCCCTAGTAGAGTCGCCAGCTTTCGCTACTGCGAAAATCGGCGCCGGCTATGACAGAAGAGTCACCACCTTTCGTTATTTATCCCTCAGAACGGGAAAGGAAACGATCGGGAAAAACCTGACGAAAGAGTATAAGACAAGGTCATCGCAACCATTGTCTGGATTTGGGAGTCGGTTACGCAAGGGGAAGGTATTAGCACCCCTCACGTCCGTCATACTCGACGGGATCCACGCTTGCTGGTTTGTCTACAGGATGCAAAAACAATCTATCTACGGCTTCTAAGTCTAAACGGAAGGAAACTGACTCGATAGAGCGTCGCTGCTCTATGCCTACGTATTCTCAAGAGAGAAAGTCAGAGTCATCGTAGTTCGGGAAACTACGGGGGAATGGGCTCGCCGAGATATCGCATCTCGTGCCTACGTACTTCCACACAGCGTGAAAGATCATAGCTTACGTAGTTCAGGCTAACTACGGCTAGACAGGGTGTTCTCGATCACACAGGAGTGAGAGAAGGGATTGACGATACTAGCGTACGCATTCTAGCAGTTAGGTGTTTGCTGCTCGCTCGACAGAGACTTAGGCGTTACCTGTTTGCGATAGAACGAACGTATTATGTCGGGTTTGAAGGGTATGGGAACCTACGGGAACTAGAACTACGGTCTGATCTCGATTGCGCTCGAGCAAGAGAAAGGGAAACATCAGTCGTCAGCGGGAAAGTCTCGATCGCACGGCAGCAAGGGAATAGAGATGTTAGTTGTTAGTGTGCTCGCTAGGATATCGCATCCTATTGTCGCGGTGAAATTTGGATACCAAACTATTGATTAGTTTGAATCGTTAATTCATTTTGCAACCGAACTTTGATTTGTCCAAAGAAAGGGATAAAGATCGAAATTCCCACTATGCAATGCAAATGCAAGGTTAGAGAGTTTTAGGTTTGGGGGTTGGTTAAACTTAGGGAAGGTACTAGCATCCTAAGTTTCTGTAGTACTATACAGGAACCTCTTGTTTTATATTTGTTTATTGCTAAGTGTTTATCTGCTTAAAGGATTAGAGACCTAAGGGTTTATTTTCTAAGTATACTCGATAAGATGTCGCATCTTATGCCTACATATCCTTACGGGAGTGGAATCAGAGTATTTGTAGTTCCCCTAAAGGGTTAGAGGAGCTCTTTGACTGTGGTCAAAGTTCCTACGGGTTTAGGGTAGTTGTTTTTGATTGGGTTTAGGAGAAGAGATGAGTCTTCATGTTAAGGGAGATGTAACCACCACAAATGTAAAGGGGGTTTGTAGGAAATGGTCTTTGCATCGTCTTAAGAAAAGGTCTTACATACTCGGATGATCGCCAAGTATGCCTTTATCGCTCTTAAGGCAAAGTCCCTACATGTTTGATTGTGTTGTTTGTGGGGTGGAGATTATATCTCACTTAAGATGATTAACATCTATTCTCTGTTGTGTTTGAAAAAGTTGTATTGTGTTGATTGTTTTGTTTCTATGTTGTAAAGATAAAGACAAGGTCCTTCCTATGGGGTAGGTCCTAATCTTAAATGATCAACTTGAATGGGATCAAGGATCATGGGGAGAATGATGCATATGATGTGCAACTACACACAACGTTGAATTATGTGTAGGTTTTTCCTTTGGATGGATGCGATGCGGAATGTAGAATGCGATAATTATAAATTGCGGATAAAATAAAAGCGAGAAATTAAATCCATACACGTACGCATGAAAGCGCTAAGTGAGTGTGTGAGAGTGGATGTGTCGTGAAGTGGGTGTGCACGATTAGGTTGTATTTTACGCTGTGAGTTGATTTTAATTTGGGATTGAGAAAATATGTTATTTGATGAAATTGGTGAGGTTGATTTTAAGAAAGAAAGTTGAATTATCTTGTCCTAAGAGAAATGTTGAGCTAGACTATATGAGTTGATTTTCAAGAAAAAAAATCTTTAGTGAGATTGTTAAGAAATGTTGTTTAATTTTAAATTATTTTAAATATTAAGTGAGTTAAAAAAAAAAGCCTATTATTAAAAATAAATTAAATAGAATTCTAAAAAAGTGTTACCATTGAAGTATTAAATGGATTTAATAAATTAAATTATACATCCTTCTCTTCCAATAAGCGGTACGTTGGGGAAACCTCTGATGCTAGGAATCATAGGCACGCCTCCATAGGCGGGATCATACCAAACAATGTCTGAATGGGTGAGGGCCATGAGTGTCTCGGACCATCGAGGTGTTGCTACCTCATCCCAAAGGGACAGATGCCAAGTCAAACGAGCGATGAACCATGAGTACAGCAAGGCGGTACAACATGCAATGTGTCCTCCTCCTTCGGCATTCTTCGAGTGAATCGAGAAGTACGTATCAGAAAGCAAAGTGGGTACTGGATTCTTGAGTATGAAGAGCTTGATTGCATCCATATCGACAAAACTGTCAATTTTAGGGAACCAGAAAGTCCCATAAACCAACAAAGCGAAATTGGCTTCCAATATGAGAACCTCCTTTCTTTCAGCATGGTAACGGACTTTTTTGATCAAAAAGTCGGCGGGGAACCCAAGGACTCCTTCCTTGGTGATCAGGTGTGTCTGGACATCTTCTAGGCTGAGATGGGTAGCGTTTGCAATTTCCTGGTGACTAGGCGTGTCTTCCCTTCTGGTGAATAGAGGTCGAACAGTCACAGGCATCCTCAAGAGTTCTGAGTATTCTTCTAAGGTCGACATCAATTGGTAGTCTGGAAAAGTGAAGCAGTGATACATCGGGTCGTAAAATTGAACCAATGTTTCCAACAATTCTTCTTTCATCCTTAGCTCAAGGAAACGGAAAACTCCTCCATATTCTGCTGCGAAGGCAAAGCGATCCTCGACGAGTTCGGCTAGTTCTCTCAAGCTTTCGATGTTGGGGCTCTGAAAAGTGTACTTCAGGGTTTCTCTTCTGAAATCCATGATTACAACACCTACAGAACGAAATTGAGTTTCTTGAAGTGAACAAGGGAAAAGAATGCAATGCAAGATGATTAGGACTTCATGGGATTCCTCTTATTTATGGGCATTGCGGTAAAAGGAAACGTTTTATTAAATTTGAAACGGACTACATAAATATTCTTTTAAAGAGTCCCAAATAAAGCTAAATAAAAGCTAGTAAAGACACTAAAGGAGCTTTGAATGCTGCTGCTTGAGCTGCTCTTCTAGCTGCGCCTTCTCACGGATAAGGTTGTCCACAATTATTTTCCAAATAGTGCATTGTGGGTCGGAGAAAAATAAATCCTCCATGACTTTCCTCTTCTTGCAGGGGAGTAGCTCTTCGTCTTTCAATTGTAGCTGTTTCTGAAGTTCATCCCTCTCCTTTTGAAGTTCAGCCTTCTGCTTTTGAAGTTCAGCCTTCTGCTTTTGACACTCATCATTTTCTGCCACTGCTACATGGTACTTTTTCCTCCAAGATTCCAGCTCATGTTGAGACTTCTTTAAAGACACCTCTAACTCCTCGGCTTTAGACATAAAGACATAAGTGGGCTCTCTCCTTGGAGCTATGGGATCTTGACGGGAATAGGGCATCTTTAGCTTGGTTGCCCTTTTTCTGACCCACTGGAGGTATGGCTCTAAAGACACGCAATTAAGTTTCCCTAGACTTCTCTTCCCTTTTTTGTGTACACTACGCCATGCATGTAGAATCTTTCCTCGGAGTTCCATATCATCTTTGAAGAACATACCCTCTACTTGAACACTCTTGGGAGGTTCCTTCAACGGGTATCCCAACTGTCGACGAGCTAAAATAGGATTGTAGCTGATTCCTCCATCAAAGCTGAGCAACGGTACATTAGCAAAATCACCACAACTATCAATGATTAATACTCCATCATACACTCGATTGTACCAATCAATGTCAGAATGGGTCAAAGCCATAACCCTTGGAGACTAATGCTCTTTGCCAATGCTTGTAAAAGAGCTAGACTTCGGCAAGGGTGAAATAAACCACTTGTAAAGTAGAGGTACACAGCAAGTAATCATCCCTCCACCACGGAGGTTTCGGAGATGTATAGAGTGATATGCATTTCCCAACAGAGTTGGCACTGGGTTGTTCTTCATAAAGATCTTGAATGCTTTGAGATCGATGAAACCTTCGAAACTTGGGAATAGGAACAACCCATAAACGAGCAAAGCAAAAATTGCCTCAAACCGAGCCTTATTAGAATAATCAGCATAGAATGAAGCCTTCTCGATTAGGAAACCTGTCTTTAAACCAAGAACTCCATCCTTAGTAACTAGGTTAGCTTTGACGTCAGACACCTTCAAACGGAGGGCTTTAGCAATATCTTTCTCATCAGGGTCCTTTTCCAAGAAGGGGAAAGGAGATTCCTCAAGGACAGGTAGACCAACCAAAAAAGAATACTCTTCCAATGTAGGTAACAGCTGAAAGTCTGGAAAGGTGAAACAATGGTAAAGAGGATCATAGAACTGCAGTAGAGTGGCAAGAAGTCCTTCATTCACTGAGCAACCCAACAAAGATATCAGCTTCCCATACTTGTTCTTGAATTCTTCTTGATCTTTGATGAAACCCCACAACTTCTTTAGGTCGTCCAATTTGGGACTCTTAAAAATACATTTCACCGTATGTCTTTTATTTGAAGCCATGGTGACCTACAATGTTCATAAGCGAAAGTAAATCCCATGAAGTCCAATGCAGAATGATGTTGTATGAATGCAGCAAACACAAGTATTCACATAAGGACATAAAGATAAACAAACAAAGGGGCACCCTAGGTTTGCAACGAGCATGGAGTAAAGGTGTACCCTTCCCAAAGGTTTAAGGACTAAAGGTTGTTTGTACCTGTAGAACAAGGTTCTAATGGGACTCAGAATCATCAGCCCATCTATCGGATATTATCAATTTTCCCAATTACTCGAGGATTAATAATATTCTCAAGAGAACTTCTTTTGAGTGTAGCTTCGCGTAGCACTATTTCGGAAGTACTTCCTCATAGTCCCGCACTACGTCCTAATAAAGGCCAAAGTTGGGTTAAGGTAACTACAGTCCTCAATATCATAGGCTCCAAGGTCGAAAATAGTGAGTGTCTTCACGATTAATCGTTCAACAGTACTATTTCAAAAGGGCCTCAACTGAGCGGGATTCTCGATTCAACTTAGTAGGGATTCCACTCCCTATAAGCCTCCTCGACTATATCACCATCCTATCTTAATTTCTCTCAAGTTCGGGTGTAGAACTTTATCTCACCACTCAAGAACAGTAATCCCAAAAAGAAAATACAAGAAAAAGCATGTAAACAATTAATCAAGTAGGCAGATATAAAGCAGTAAACAAAATAAAAAAGTTAGGGAAACCCACTAGAGGGTCCCCAGTGAAGTCGCCATTTCTGTTGCGGTGAAATTTGGATACCAAACTATTGATTAGTTTGAATCGTTAATTCATTTTGCAACCGAACTTTGATTTGTCCAAAGGAAGGGATAAAGATCGAAATTCCCACTATGCAATGCAAATGCAAGGTTAGAGAGTTTTAGGTTCGGGGGTTGGTTAAACTTAGGGAAGGTACTAGCATCCTAAGTTTCTGTAGTACTCTATAGGAACCTCTTGTTTTATATTTGTTTATTGCTAAGTGTTTATCTGCTTAAAGGATTAGATACCTAAGGGTTTATTTTCTAAGTATACTCGATAAGATGTCGCATCTTATGCCTACATATCCTTACGGGAGTGGAATCAGAGTATTTGTAGTTCCCCTAAAGGGTTAGAGGAGCTCTTTGACTGTGGTCAAAGTTCCTACGGGTTTAGGGTAGTTGTTTTTGATTGGGTTTAGGAGAAGAGATGAGTCTTCATGTTAAGGGAGATGTAACCACCACAAATGTAAAGGGGGTTTGTAGGAAATGGTATTTGCATCGTCTTAAGAAAAGGTCTTACATACTCGGATGATCGCCAAGTATGCCTTTATCGCTCTTAAGGCAAAGTCCCTACATGTTTGATTGTGTTGTTTGTGGGGTGGAGATTATATCTCACTTAAGATGATTAACATCTATTCTCTGTTGTGTTTGAAAAAGTTGTATTGTGTTGATTGTTTTGTTTCTATGTTGTAAAGATAAAGACAAGGTCCTTCCTATGGGGTAGGTCCTAATCTTAAATGATCAACTTGAATGGGATCAAGGATCGTGGGGAGAATGATGCATATGATGTGCAACTACACACAACGTTGAATTATGTGTAGGTTTTTCCTTTGGATGGATGCGATGCGGAATGTAGAATGCGGTAATTATAAATTGCGGATAAAATAAAAGCGAGAAATTAAATCCATACACGTACGCATGAAAGCGCTAAGTAAGTGTGTGAGAGTGGATGTGTCGTGAAGTGGGTGTGCACGATTAGGTTGTATTTTACGCTGTGAGTTGATTTTAATTTGGGATTGAGAAAATATGTTATTTGATGAAATTGGTGAGGTTGATTTTAAGAAAGAAAGTTGAATTATCTTGTCCTAAGAGAAATGTTGAGCTAGACTATATGAGTTGATTTTCAAGAAAAAAAAATCTTTAGTGAGATTGTTAAGAAATGTTGTTTAATTTTAAATTATTTTAAATATTAAGTGAGTTAAAAAAAAAGCCTATTATTAAAAATAAATTAAATAGAATTCTAAAAAAGTGTTACCATTGAAGTATTAAATGGATTTAATAAATTAAATTATATTTTTTGGTTTACTACTAAAGAGAGATTAGTATATTTAAAAAGTTGTTGGTTTATTTTAAAACAGATTAATTAACGTTATGGTTAATTAAGTAAATAATAAAAGAATTGATTTTCGGGTTATTAGTTGGTGATTAGCGGTTTATGTGTGTGTTTGATTAAGTGTGTGTGAGATTAATCATTACAGTAAACAAAACTAAAAACAAGGAAAAACAAAACCCTAAATCTCTCAAATCTTCCTCCCCCCGTGTTTCCGTCATCGCGCCTCTCCCTTTCTCATCTCCGGTCGCTCTTCTTTCTTCTATTTGCTTCTTCTCCAACTTCGAATTTCCTACAACATAATCAAAAACGATGAACTGTTAATGTTAGTGAAAAGAGGGCTCACACTTAAAGTTGTTGTTGTTTCCTCGCTGATTCGAAGGTGCGGTGGATGAAGGGTCCGCGAGGGATGGTTGAGGTCAAAGAATGGAGATCTCGGTGATGGATTCGCAGACGGGGCGCGAAGGTTTTGGCGGATGGATTTGTGGTGAAGGCCTCGCGAAAGAGATAAGTGTTTCCGTCTAATTTTGAGCTCGGAGTTTTTTTTAGGGTTCCTTTTCTCGTGTGTCCCCGTTCTTCTTATATAGGCTAAGAATTGATTGCTGCTTTAAAATCATGATTGGATCTTTCCGTTTTAGCTTGTATGAAATTTGAAATATTTCCTTTTCTGTCTGATTGCTATTTCAATCTTTGATTTTCGTTCAAATTGAGATTAGATCTGATTGGATTTTTTTATGGAATATTCTCCCAATTGATTTTGCTAACTTGAGATTGTGACATGGCAGGTTTAAAGATGATGATAAGGGCAGACTCGATAATTCATCAACTCTCAGAATCGTCCGAACCTTCTTCCACGTGGGACTCCTTGGAAACAGTCAACGGGAAGTTATGGTAAGAGTTCGGGGAATTGTATTCCATGTTTACGTTCAAAGAAAAGGTTCTTGACTCAAAATTGGATTCTGGTATTTTAGACGGAACAATGTTTTAACCTTCGACCGTGTTGCAGGATTTGTACGGCTGCTTTGTGAGCTAAATGGAGTTGTTGTGTTGATCTGCAGATGAAGATACGTTCGAGTCGTATCTGCGGGGCTGGACCACTAAGAAAGAACTTCTGTGCCATGACTTATGGACTGTTTCCACCGTCGGCATACCTCGTGAGAGTCTTGTTCCACGTCTAAAAACCTGATGTCGGGCCTGATGCTGGTTTCCCTTCGGTAAATGTCAGATTTCCGTCAAACTGAGGATTTAATCCTCGTGTTTTGATCTTCGTATTTAACGGTTGATTAACCATGCCTATGATTCTATTTGCAGGAAATATTGGCAGCAGTCTAACCGATGCGGTAATTACAAATGCTAGAAATCTGTAAGAGCTCTTATCAGTTGGTTCGTCACCGTCGATGATGTCAGTTGCAATTTAGGAGTGTCCCTTAACTCTCAACAGGTCAGCAGCCTAAACAAATGTTGTCATGAACATATGCTTGACACAGAGAACCAATAGCTAAGCAATGACCCTGTCTTCTTGGGTTTGTATGGAACAGGGTAATCTTTTGAATTGTCAGTGAAAAAGTTTTCGTATCGTCATAAATTGATGTGAAGGAACTTGGAAACGGTGTTATCTTGCCTCTGTTGTAAACATATGGTAACTATTGATTGTTCGGTTACTTGCAGGTGGTTTAGAAGTCAAGGCTGCTATTGGAACGATTCTGCCAAGAGCACGTGCATTGCAGAGCTTCTATTACCACATTATCAAATCATGAATAAGGTTTGGGGTTTATGATGTCGCATTTTGAACCTGTTATATTATTAAATAACCCATAGTAGTTTTGACAAAGGTTGCACTTGGTTTCTTCTTCTGTCTTGCAGCCCCAATATCCAATATATCAAGTTAGCTATAATCCCAATGCTGATCCGACATTCTGAACTCCTCGCCGAACAGGTTCGAGTAATCAACTAAAGCGCGGAGACTAGTGAGTCCTAAATTTGATTTCTCCTCCAAAGGGTCAAGTTCATTTTGAGGGTATGACATTCTTTCTCAGGATCAATGAGTTTCCGCATGATTCTAAATGTCGTCTTACAGACAGAGCTCATATCATAGTCTTTGTAAGCTTATCATTGGACTGATATGTCCACATTTGTCTGCTCGATGATATTAGGAGGAGTTGTTATGGGTTTCTTTGTCCGGTTTGGTCCATTCTTTTGTTTTGCAAGCACCGTGGCTTTTGCGTCGAGTGATCAGGTCGTTGTTTACGTTCTGCAGGTGAATAAACTGGTGGATTTCATCCTCTCGTATAGTGTTCAACTTCGTTTGATGCAGGTTTGTACCGTACTAACGATTTGTCTCAATGTACTTGTTGCAGCTTGGGCCTGGTGAACTGGTGCTTGCTGAAATGTACTAATGTGCTGATGCGGAAGTACCGATGTGATGTGCTGATGCTACTTGCAGATGATGTTATTACTGCTGATACGCTGCAGCTGGTGTAGAGATACTCGCAGCTGCCGTTCGCGGCTAGTACTCTGCGAAAGTTGTTGCTTGCTTGTGAAAGCTTTGCCTGCTGATATGCTTTCGGTTTCCAACTGACTTTTCTTCGTCTTCTTTCAGGACCTGATTTGAAGTTTGAATGCTGCCTGTTTCTTGCCGTTAGTCGAGAAAGGTTTGACGGTGATGATGACTTGATGGTCTGAACCACGTTGGTGTAGTTGTCTTGCGAATTTGTTGAGCTGTTTGAAATAATTGCCTTACTTCGGTTTTCGATGTTCGGTAGAGAGTCGATAATAGCTTCGGTCATAGTCCTCCCGGCCGCTCGAATTTCTGCCCTATGATGATATGAACTGAGGGCTGGAACTTAAACTCAACCCTCTTAAATCTTTTTTCAGCTTGTTTTATAATGGTTGTTCCGATTTTGTTGAAACGCCTGTATCGCTTACTTACTATTTGTCTGTGATTATTGCAGAATACTGCAGTTAACAAAGGAGCTCGGCGGTACCGACTTTCTCTGAACACAGGGGTTGAGCACGCCTTTCACCAAATATGAACTTCTATGCACTCGCGTGGTATTCGAAGACGAATGTATACAGTCTCTAGGTATGCTGAGAAACCAAACTCTGGCGGTATTGCGATGGTATTCGGGTGCGTTCTTCGTACAAGTCATGGTAGGGCCTTTCCCGCGGCTGGTCATCAATTCAGAAGGCTATAAAATGGGTGCAACTAGTAGATAAATATCTCTGATGTTCAATATAAGCGTGAATAATATAGTTATCACTAATGCCTTACAAAAACTGTAGTAAAGGAACTTATAAACCTCCTTTTGCGAAGTTGCGGCATGGTTTCACAGTTGATTTTGATTTTACCTATAAGTCCATATCCTTGTAAGAAGTTGATTGTAGTTGCCCTTTTTTATCATTTCGCTGACTATTAATAGATAACAGTTTTGTTTTCACAAATGGCAAATCATGTTGTGATCTTAAATACCCGTACTTGTCTTTGACTTTAAATTTCCGAAATCCATATTTAAATCGAAGTTGGATGCATGTTGGGCGTACTAGAATTTGGGCGTTTAACACTCCGAAGAATCAACATAGTTACATGTCTAGCGTATCAACATTGTCGACACAACCTTGTATCCTTGTCTTTCGAGCTTGTATGAAAGTTGGAATTCCCAGGATGTGGATTCAACTCTGGCTGCTTTAAATCAACTTAACCCATATGAAATGAAACCAAAGTAATTCTTTCCATCGCAACACCTCTTGGTTAAAGTGTAAACGTCGCATTTAAGCTTTAAATGAATAATTCTTAAATCTCGAGTCCAAATCCTCTTGTACCACAAGTGCCTCCAATATCGTAAGTCTGTGATCTCGATTTCGTAAGAAATCCGTTTTGACAGCCCTTCCTTGATAAGGGGAAAAACTTGAAAGAGACCAGAATCTTGATTCAAGAGGACCTAATCATCAGCTAGAGACGCCTTTAAAGCAAAATAGACCTGCACATGCCCATTAGTCGCACTTGAAAGTATAAAAGATAAAATGAGAGAAAACATGCAAGGAGGTGTGGTCTTAGGGTCAAAAATTAGGGTGCAACAGATGCCCCTATTTAAGTTACTCCTATTCGGAGATATGGAGATTGAAATCTCTGTCTCGACGAGATAGGAGGGACTTAAATATAAACACTGCACGAATTTTTGGCCCTAAGATGTCACCGTATGCAAATGATATGCAATGATATGAGAATGCTAGACAGAGCTCCTGTGGGGAAATAATACCACATGGGAGCGACTGGACACGACACGCGGGAAAGGCAAACTCAATAAAAGGAGACTCCACGAGGACGGGAGGCAAGCAACACTGGGGAATCTTCAGAAGTGAAACATGTATCTCATATGCCAGGGACATGCTGATGGGAAAGAAACTTGTAGTCGAGAGATGTACTTATCATAATGTTGTGGTTGGTAATAATCTAGATGAATCGAGTTAATGGTTCATCTTCATTTGTATTTTTCTTTTTCTTCTTTTTCTTTTGTTTTTCTGTATATCTTTTCTTTTGGAACTCAACTTGAAATAATAAAATGTATGACTTCCCCGAGCATCATGATAAGGATACCATGAGCTGGTCTCGGTCTCTGTCTGAAATGTCAAAACTTTGTAGATGTATATGTAATCACTGTAGATGTATGTCGTTGTAGATGTTGTAGTGGTAGAGCTTCCCCGAGCATCATGATATGGGAGTCATGAGCTGATCTCGGTCTCTGATGTCGAACTTCCCCTTGCACCATGGTATGGGAACCATGAGCTGGTCTCGGTTCCTGATGTCGAACTTCCCCTTGCACACTGGTATGGGAACCATGAGCTGGTCTCGGTTCCTGATGTCGAAATTCCCCTTGCACCATGGTATGGGAACCTTGAGCTGGTCTCGGTTCCTGATGTCGAACTTCCCCTTGCACCATGGTATGGGAACCATGAGCTGGTCTCGGTTCCTGATGTCGAACTTCCCCTTGCACCATGGTATGGGAACCATGAGCTGGTCTCGGTTCCTGATGTCGAACTTCCCCTTGCACCATGGTATGGGAACCATGAGCTGGTCTCGGTTCCTGATGTTGAACTTCCCCTTGCATCATGGTATGGGAACCATGAGCTGGTCTCGGTTCCTGAAGTCGAACTTCCCCTTGCACCATGGTATGGGAATCATGAGCTGGTCTCGGTTCCTGCCCAAAATGATGGAAACTCGTGAGAGCGTCTTCACAAAGAGGGGTTGTAAATTTGTTGATTGTAGATGTAACTGTAGATGTAAATTGTAATGTTGATGTAGATGTTCGGCTGTGAGCCATAGTGTCATTGTAGATTGTAGGTTGTAAATTGTAACACTGTAGAATTGTTGATGTAAATGTTGTGTAATCTGTAATTGTAGAATTTCGTAGATGTAATCTTGTACTTGTAATTGTAGATGCAATTTGTATTGTATTGGCCATTTGTAGAATATGCACTGGGGATCTTCAGAGGAGCTGTAGACTGGTTGATCTGTGGAGTGTCCTCTTGTAAGGAGATATGTCGTTGATAGTAATCATAATGAACTCTCTGAGGAAGATCGTTTCTGAGGAATATCTTTGTTGTAATTGTAAAAATATGTGAATTTGTTGTAGCAGAAATCCTCAAATGGGGAAGTATCTGTAATGTCCTCTGTTTTGACTTGATAATCTCGAAATGATCCACTGGGAATGGACAGATTGTCTTGAGGAAATTGTTGTTTGTCGTTTTGAGAATAGATCTGCCCAAAACGAGTTGCTCAAATAAAGAGATCTTCTGTCTTTCAGCTGTACGTTGTTGAGTGGATCTTGTAGTATTGCCGGAGAAGTACCACGTCTTCAATGGTGATCCTCGTAATGTCAAAGTGCAAAATAAATGCACTCTTGATCCATGTTCATAGCATGATTGCCAGAGACCGAAGTTCAATTCGGGGAATAACCGAAGAGAAACTGTCAAGCAAGACTCAACCATAGAGGCATAAACTCCAATGGGAAAGTAGTGAAACAACTGTCTTCCACGAGGATCGAACTTCGTGGGGAAATAGAAATATTGAGTTTTTTTTTGCTTAGGGCTGACGACTCTATTGGAAGGAATAAGACACGCCCAAATACCCAAGGGTAAACGCAATCGAAGAGATTGAGTAAAACATACAAAGGATGCACAAAATGCAAATGTTATGCTATCTACTTATATGATATGAGTATGCTTATGCTGACAAGACAAACGAAAGCAATGACCGAATACGAGATAAACGTCCCGAAACAAACATCCGACCGATCTTCAAAGATAGAAGTACCACTGAGGGTAGATGGAGAATCAAATGTAGGATCCCAATACTGCTTCAAAACTTCAAAATTCTCCTGAGGAAAAGTGATTAATCCAATTGGGAATGTATCATCTTGATAAGTTTGGCATGTTGTATAAATATCCTGGGTCTTCGTAGTTGTTGAACATGTTGGGGTTGAGCTTCCTGAGGTTGAAATAGACATCTTTTTGCTCCAATCTTCAAATGCCCCAAGTCACATAGTTGAAGAGAAAAGTCTCGAGAGGATTTTATAGAAAACATGATGTCCAAATGCCCCCACTGTTTTCAAACTCTCTAGAGATTCGCCGAATCTCGACGTAACTGGCCCTGATTGATGATAAGTGAGTCCTTGAATTTCTTCTAGTTGAACCCAAGGCTTGCGCGGATGGAATTTTCTTGGGAAGAATGACTTGCCCCAAATCTTCAAAGTCTTCAAGTACTGATATCAATGTATGTGTGTAACCTTTCTAAGATGTCAAGCGTATTTTAGCAAGTTAGAAATGTCCATTTTGAAATGGTTAATGCAACACGCGTTTGTCTTGAAGTTTTGAAAAGGGGTATCGCAATAACTTGTGATCGAAACCACTAGTTAGGATACAAATTGAATCGTTATTTATAAAGCCGATTTAAATTTGAGCATAGCTCAAGGAGTCAGGAAACAATATCTCATCGAGTATGCTTTCGAATTAAACCTTCCTTCAATTAGGACTTTGAGGGTCGTATATGGTTTTAATTTATGACTTGTAGAATGGAGGAAGAAAAGGGTTAGTATATTTGTGCCCACCCAATTTTTGAAAGATGTTCATCATTTTTGATATCACCCTGCCCCAGGTTAAGAAAATGAGGTTTCGGTTTGGGAGAAAAAAAACAGATCTTTTCTCAAGGCTTAAAAGAAAGGGTTGACTATTTTGGTGTTTAGGAGGTTTAAAATAATGCCTTACATCATCAGTAGGGTTTTTATTCGAAGCATACAACAAGAGATCATATGTTTTACTTCATCATCCTCCTTCCAATCCTCTGTCAGAGCAAGAGATCGGGTAAAAGTCGACATTATAAATAATTTTGAAAAACTATTTGAGTGAAAATGAATGGATTTCTTCAAGACAAACAGTTATTGCATTACTTATTCAAAACAGAAAGTTCTTACATGCAAAATATGCTTTCAATCAAAGAAATAAACATGAACAAAATGAAATAAACTTCTTCGGAGAGTCCTTTCCAGGATCTTTATTGTGCTTTCATGTAGACGAGAAAGACATGCAGAAATGTCTGGTGCGCAGCTTTCAGACACGACGTTGACAACCTTGAATCATGCCTGGGGAGGACGAACTTTGTCGAGATATGGGGCTATCTCGCACATAAGGGACGAAACCCTCAAAGAATAAGACTCCACTTTTGACCAAATTTTGAACATCCGCCTTCATACCGTAACAGCTCTCAATGTCGTGCCCCGGAGCACCTTGATGATACAGGAAAAATTTGTTGGCTTTGTACCAGTATGGAAACTTCTTAGGTACCTTAGGTGGGGCTTTTGTCTGGATATGCCCTCTTTGAATTAGAGCTGGAAACAAATCAGCATACTTCACAGGGATGGGATCAAACTGATGAATTGCTTCTCTTGGAGTATCCAGAGGCATCCTTTGATACCTTTTCCGAAATCGTCGATTCTGTGGTTGATCTGGAGAGGCCAACCTCAGTCTAGGAGATGGTTGTTGTTCACGCTGAGCGGGCATCACATACTGGCGCTGAGGATGGGGTACCGGAGCTATGAATTCTCTGGAAGGTCCACAGCCATCTTTATTGTTTGGGGCTATACCCAAGTTGTGATGGTATTGCTTCACAAAAGCAAAAGTTAAGTCTTCCCAAGACTGAATGTGATTCCTTTGTAGCTTCATATACCATGTTAATGGTGCTCCACACAAACTTTCTTGGAAGCAGTGAATCAATAGTTGGTCGTTCCCAAGATAGGCGGTCATCTTCTGACAAAACATCATCAAATGATACCTTGGACAAATTGTACCCTTGTACACTTCGAAGGCGGGCATCTGGAATCCTGGGGGGATAACTAAGTTTGGAACTAGGTGCAGGTCATGAGCACGAAAATCAGGCGCACGGTTCCTCTTCATCATTTTCCATCGTTCCTCGAAGTCACGAAATTCATTCTCGAATGCTGTAAGCTCCGGATCGTCCATTTCCTTTTCAGCATGAATATTTTGAAAGTCGGCAAGCGGGTTGTCTTGCCCAGGATGAAGTTGCACAGGAACAAAGTTGTCGGAGGGACGGCGAAGTGTCGGATTAGACCTTACTCTGAAGCTAGTCATGCGATCCATGTCTTTGTTCTCCTTACTATCCTTTGATGATACTTTCGGCTTGGTCAGATGGTCGAGACGGCGACTGACAGCAAAAGATGGAAAACCGAAATGAGCCACAACAAAGGAAGGACACATGCACAAATGTAAAATTCCATGCTAAATGCAGAATGCTAATGCGAAAATGCAGATGTAAGAGGAGACTTCAAGAAACTCAAAGTGTTTTTCGGTATTATAATGTAGGATAAAAAAACTTTTTATCTTTTGAGAAACAATGAAAACAAAGTACTCTTTCAAGAGTTTATTACAACGAAAGCAAAAGAAAACTTAGAACTCTACTCCACGGTCTTCTCCTTTGTACGGAGCTCCTCGGTTAGCTGATCAATACACTCCTGCAGCGCCGCTTTCTCGATGATGAGTCGTTCCACACACTCCTTCCAAGCCATGGTAGTTGAGGGGAGATCATCACTGGTGACAACACTTGAAGAGGCATGAGAGGAAAATAAATCCCCTTGTGCCTTTCTCTTTCTGGCAACTTCTATTTCCGGAGTCTTTTGAAGTCTTTCCTTCTCTACCTTGAGGGTGAGGAAC
This sequence comes from Lathyrus sativus, assembly GCA_963859935.3. NCBI lineage: Eukaryota > Viridiplantae > Streptophyta > Magnoliopsida > Fabales > Fabaceae > Lathyrus > Lathyrus sativus. The sequence goes on from OZ012736.1 coordinate 173,155,338, forward strand.
TTGTTCTTCCAAGCAGTCCTCAATTTCCGGGCTTCATCTAAAGCAATCCTACTTGTTCAATTTCATCCACATCGAACCACTTGGGGTCATGAGCGGACAAAACCATAGGTTCATGAAAAGGAAAAGGCATCTTGAGATCGAGAGCCCTTTCTCGCACCCAATGCAGATAATCCTCGGAAACAGCACAGTTGGGGTATCCTGAAGCAGTTGTTCCTTCCATATCAATGTATTTCCATGCATAAATGATGACAGCCTTTAGATCTAAATCCTCTTCCCCCTTGAAATAGATCTCTTCCAACGAAGCCGGGTCAGGCACTTGGATCATAGGGTGTCCAAACTGTCTACGGGCCAGAGCGGGATTGTAACTTATACATCCTTCTCTTCCAATAAGCGGTACGTTGGGGAAACCTCCGATGCTAGGAATCATAGGCACGCCTCCATAGGCGGGATCATACCAAACAATGTCCGAATGGGTGAGGGCCATGAGTGTCTCGGACCATCGAGGTGTTGCTACCTCATCCCAAAGGGACGGATGCCAAGTCAAACGAGCGATGAACCATGAGTACAGCAAGGAGGTACAACATGCAATGTGTCCTCCTCCTTCGGCATTCTTCGAGTGAATCGAGAAGTACGTATCAGAAAGCAAAGTGGGTACTGGATTCTTGAGTATGAAGAGCTTGATTGCATCCATATCGACAAAACTGTCAATTTTAGGGAACCAGAAAGTCCCATAAACCAACAAAGAGAAATTGGCTTCCAATATGAGAACCTCCTTTCTTTCAGCATGGTAACGGACTTTTTCGATCAAAAAGTCGGCGGGGAACCCAAGGACTCCTTCCTTGGTGATCAGGTGTGTCTGGACATCTTCTAGGCTGAGATGGGTAGCGTTTGCAATTTCCTGGTGACTAGGCGTGTCTTCCCTTCCGGTGAATAGAGGTCGAACAGTCACAGGCATCCTCAAGAGTTCTGAGTATTCTTCTAAGGTCGGCATTAATTGGTAGTCTGGAAAAGTGAAGCAGTGATACATCGGGTCGTAAAATTGAACCAATGTTTCCAACAATTCTTCTTTCATCCTTAGCTCAAGGAAACGGAAAACTCCTCCAGATTCTGCTTTGAAGGCAAAGCGATCCTCGACGAGTTCGGCTAGTTCTCTCAAGCTTTCGATGTTGGGGCTCTGAAAAGTGTACTTCAGGGTTTCTCTTCTGAAATCCATGATTACAACACCTACAGAACGAAATTGAGTTTCTTGAAGTGAACAAGGGAAAAGAATGCAATGCAAGATGATTAGGACTTCATGGGATTCCTCTTATTTATGGGCATTGCGGTAAAAGGAAACGTTTTATTAAATTTGAAACGGACTACATAAATATTCTTTTAAAGAGTCCCAAATAAAGCTAAATAAAAGCTAGTAAAGACACTAAAGGAGCTTTGAATGCTGTTGCTTGAGCTGCTCTTCTAGCTGCGCCTTCTCACGGATAAGGTTGTCCACAATTATTTTCCAAATAGTGCATTGTGGGTCGGAGAAAAATAAATCCTCCATGACTTTCCTCTTCTTGCAGGGGAGTAGCTCTTCGTCTTTCAATTGTAGCTGTTTTTGAAGTTCATCCCTCTCCTTTTGAAGTTCAGCCTTCTGCTTTTGAAGTTCAGCCTTCTGCTTTTGACACTCATCATTTTCTGCCACTGCTACATGGTACTTGTTCCTCCAAGATTCCAGCTCATGTTGAGACTTCTTTAAAGACACCTCTAACTCCTCGGCTTTAGACATAAAGACATAAGTGGGCTCTCTCCTTGGAGCTATGGGATCTTGACGGGAATAGGGCATCTTTAGCTTGGTTGCCCTTTTTCTGACCCACTGGAGGTATGGCTCTAAAGACACGCAATTAAGTTTCCCTAGACTTCTCTTCCCTTTTTTGTGTACACTACGCCATGCATGTAGAATCTTTCCTCGGAGTTCCATATCATCTTTGAAGAACATACCCTCTACTTGAACACTCTTGGGAGGTTCCTTCAACGGGTATCCCAACTGTCGACGAGCTAAAATAGGATTGTAGCTGATTCCTCCATCAAAGCTGAGCAACGGTACATTAGCAAAATCACCACAACTATCAATGATTAATACTCCATCATACACTCGATTGTACCAATCAATGTCAGAATGGGTCAAAGCCATAACCCTTGGAGACCAATGCTCTTTGCCAATGCTTGTAAAAGAGCTAGACTTCGGCAAGGGTGAAATAAACCACTTGTAAAGTAGAGGTACACAGCAAGTAATCATCCCTCCACCACGGAGGTTTCGGAGATGTATAGAGTGATATGCATTTCCCAACAGAGTTGGCACTGGGTTGTTCTTCATAAAGATCTTGAATGCTTTGAGATCGATGAAACCTTCGAAACTTGGGAATAGGAACAACCCATAAACGAGCAAAGCAAAAATTGCCTCAAACTGAGCCTTATTAGAATAATCAGCATAGAATGAAGCCTTCTCGATTAGGAAACCTGTCTTTAAACCAAGAACTCCATCCTTAGTAACTAGGTTAGCTTTGACGTCAGACACCTTCAAACGGAGGGCTTTAGCAATATCTTTCTCATCAGGGTCCTTTTCCAAGAAGGGGAAAGGAGATTCCTCAAGGACAGGTAGACCAACCAAAAAAGAATACTCTTCCAATGTAGGTAACAGCTGAAAGTCTGGAAAGGTGAAACAATGGTAAAGAGGATCATAGAACTGCAGTAGAGTGGCATGAAGTCCTTCATTCACTGAGCAACCCAACAAAGATATCAGCTTCCCATACTTGTTCTTGAATTCTTCTTGATCTTTGATGAAACCCCACAACTTCTTTAGGTCGTCCAATTTAGGACTCTTAAAAGTATATTTCACCGTATGTCTTTTATTTGAAGCCATGGTGACCTACAATGTTCATAAGCGAAAGTAAATCCCATGAAGTCCAATGCAGAATGATGTTGTATGAATGCAACAAACACAAGTATTCACATAAGGACATAAAGATAAACAAACAAAGGGGCACCCTAGGATTGCAACGAGCATGGAGTAAAGGTGTACCCTTCCCAAAGGTTTAAGGACTAAAGGTTGTTTGTACCTGTAGAACAAGGTTCTAATGGGACTCAGAATCATCAGCCCATCTATCGGATATTATCAATTTTCCCAATTACTCGAGGATTAATAATATTCTCAAGAGAACTTCTTTTGAGTGTAGCTTCGTGTAGCACTATTTCGGAAGTACTTCCTCATAGTCCCGCACTACGTCCTAATAAAGGCCAAAGTTGGGTTAAGGTAACTACGGTCCTCAATATCATAGGCTCCAAGGTCGAAAATAGTGAGTGTCTTCACGATTAATCGTTCAACAGTACTATTTCAAAAGGGCCTCAACTGAGCGGGATTCTCGATTCAACTTAGTAGGGATTCCACTCCCTATAAGCCTCCTCGACTATATCACCATCCTATCTTAATTTCTCTCAAGTTCGGGTGTAGAACTTTATCTCACCACTCAAGAACAGTAATCCCAAAAAGAAAATACAAGAAAAAGCATGTAAACAATTAATCAAGTAGGCAGATATAAAGCAGTAAACAAAATAAAAAAGATAGGGAAACCCACTAGAGGGTCCCCAGTGAAGTCGCCATTTCTGTCGCGGTGAAATTTGGATACCAAACTATTGATTAGTTTGAATCGTTAATTCATTTTGCAACCGAACTTTGATTTGTCCAAAGGAAAGGATAAAGATCGAAATTCCCACTGTGCAATGCAAATGCAAGGTTAGAGAGTTTTAGGTTCGGGGGTTGGTTAAACTTAGGGAAGGTACTAGCATCCTAAGTTTCTGTAGTACTCTACAGGAACCTCTTGTTTTATATTTGTTTATTACTAAGTGTTTATCTGCTTAAAGGATTAGAGACCTAAGGGTTTATTTTCTAAGTATACTCGATAAGATGTCGCATCTTATGCCTACATATCCTTACGGGAGTGGAATCAGAGTATTTGTAGATCCCCTAAAGGGTTAGAGGAGCTCTTTGACTGTGGTCAAAGTTCCTACGGGTTTAGGGTAGTTGTTTTTGATTGGGTTTAGGAGAAGAGATGAGTCTTCATGTTAAGGGAGATGTAACCACCACAAATGTAAAGGGGGTTTGTAGGAAATGGTCTTTGCATCGTCTTAAGAAAAGGTCTTACATACTCGGATGATCGCCAAGTATGCCTTTATCGCTCTTAAGGCAAAGTCCCTACATGTTTGATTGTGTTGTTTGTGGGGTGGAGATTATATCTCACTTAAGATGATTATCATCTATTCTCTGTTGTGTTTGAAAAAGTTGTATTGTGTTGATTGTTTTGTTTCTATGTTGTAAAGATAAAGACAAGGTCCTTCCTATGGGGTAGGTCCTAATCTTAAATGATCAACTTGAATGGGATCAAGGATCGTGGGGAGAATGATGCATATGATGTGCAACTACACACAACGTTGAATTATGTGTAGGTTTTTCCTTTGGATGGATGCGATGCGGAATGTAGAATGCGGTAATTATAAATTGCGGATAAAATAAAAGCGAGAAATTAAATCCATACACGTACACATGAAAGCGCTAAGTGAGTGTGTGAGAGTGGATGTGTCGTGAAGTGGGTGTGCACGATTAGGTTGTATTTTACGCTGTGAGTTGATTTTAATTTGGGATTGAGAAAATATGTTATTTGATGAAATTGGTGAGGTTGATTTTAAGAAAGAAAGTTGAATTATCTTGTCCTAAGAGAAATGTTGAGCTAGACTATATGAGTTGATTTTCAAGAAAAAAAAATCTTTAGTGAGATTGTTAAGAAATGTTGTTTAATTTTAAATTATTTTAAATATTAAGTGAGTTAAAAAAAAGCCTATTATTAAAAATAAATTAAATAGAATTCTAAAAAAGTGTTACCATTGAAGTACTAAATGGATTTAATAAATTAAATTATATTTTTTGGTTTACTACTAAAGAGAGATTAGTATATTTAAAAAGTTGTTGGTTTATTTTAAAACAGATTAATTAACGTTATGGTTAATTAAGTAAATAATAAAAGAATTGATTTTAGGGTTATTAGTTGGTGATTAGAGGTTTATGTGTGTGTTTGATTAAGTGTGTGTGTGATTAATCATTACAGTAAACAAAACTAAAATCAAGGAAAAGCAAAACCCTAAATCTCTCAAATCTTCCTCCCCCCGTGTTTCCGTCATCGCGCCTCTCCCTTTCTCATCTCCGGTCGCTCTTCTTTCTTCTATTTGCTTCTTCTCCAACTTCGAATTTCCTACAACATAATCAAAAACGATGAACTGTTAATGTTAGTGAAAAGAGGGCTCACACTTAAAGTTGTTGTTGTTTCCTCGCTGATTCGAAGGTGCGGTGGATGAAGGGTCCGCGAGGGATGGTTGAGGTCGAAGAATGGAGATCTCGGTGATGGATTCACAGACGGGGCGCGAAGGTTTTGGCGGATGGATTTGTGGTGAAGGCCTCGCGAAAGAGATAAGTGTTTCCGTCTAATTTTGAGCTCGGAGTTTTTTTTAGGGTTCCTTTTCTCGTGTGTCCCCGTTCTTCTTATATAGGCTAAGAATTGATTGCTGCTTTAAAATCATGATTGGATCTTTCCGTTTTAGCTTGTATGAAATTTGAAATATTTCCTTTTCTGTCTGATTGCTATTTCAATCTTTGATTTTCGTTCAAATTGAGATTAGATCTGATTGGATTTTTTTATGGAATATTCTCCCAATTGATTTTGCTAACTCGAGATTGTGACTTGGAAGGTTTAAAGATGATGATAAGGGCAGACTCGATAATTCATCAACTCTCAGAATCGTCCGAACCTTCTTCCACGTGGGACTCCTTGGAAACAGTCAACGGGAAGTTATGGTAAGAGTTCGGGGAATTGTATTCCATGTTTACGTTCAAAGAAAAGGTTCTTGACTCAAAATTGGATTCTGTTATTTTAGACGGAAAAATGTTTTAACCTTCGACCGTGTTGCAGGATTTGTACGGCTGCTTTGTGAGCTAAATGGAGTTGTTGTGTTGATCTGCAGATGAAGATACGTTCGAGTCGTATCTGCGGGGCTGGACCACTAAGAAAGAACTTCTGTGCCATGACTTATGGACTGTTTCCACTGTCGGCATACCTCGTGAGAGTCTTGTTCCACGTCTAAAAACCTGATGTCGGGCTTGATGCCGGTTTCCCTTCGGTAAATGTCAGATTTCCGTCAAACTGATGATTTAATCCTCGTGTTTTGATCTTCGTATTTAACGGTTGATTAACCATGCCTATGATTCTATTTGCAGGAAATATTGGCAGCAGTCTAACCGATGCGGTAATTACAAATGCTAGAAATCTGTAAGAGCTCTTATCAGTTGGTTCGTCATCGTCGATGATGTCAGTTGCAATTTAGGAGTGTCCCTTAACTCTCAACAGGTCAGCAGCCTAAACAAATGTTGTCATGAACATATGCTTGACACAGAGAACCAATAGCTAAGCAATGACCCTGTCTTCTTGGGTTTGTATGGAACAGGGTAATCTTTTGAATTGTCAGTGAAAAAGTTTTCGTATCGTCATAAATTGATGTGAAGGAACTTGGAAACGGTGTTATCTTGCCTCTGTTGTAAACATATGGTAACTATTGATTGTTCGGTTACTTGCAGGTGGTTTAGAAGTCAAGGCTGCTATTGGAACGATTCTGCCAAGAGCACGTGCATTGCAGAGCTTCTATTACCACATTATCAAATCATGAATAAGGTTTGGGGTTTATGATGTCGCATTTTGAACCTGTTATATTGTTAAATAACCCATAGTAGTTTTGACAAAGGTTGCACTTGGTTTCTTCTTCTGTCTTGCAGCCCCAATATCCAATATATCAAGTTAGCTATAATCCCAATGCTGATCCGACATTCTGAACTCCTCGCTGAACAGGTTCGAGTAATCAACTAAAGCGCGGAGACTAGTGAGTCCTAAATTTGATTTCTCCTCCAAAGGGTCAAGTTCATTTTGAGGGTATGACATTCTTTCTCAGGATCAATGAGTTTCCGCATGATTCTAAATGTCGTCTTACAGACAGAGCTCATATCATAGTCTTTGTAAGCTTATCATTGGACTGATATGTCCACATTTGTCTGCTCGATGATATTAGGAGGAGTTGTTCTGGGTTTCTTTGTCCGGTTTGGTCCATTCTTTTGTTTTGCAAGCACCGTGGCTTTTGCGTCGAGTGATCAGGTCGTTGTTTACGTTCTGCAGGTGAATAAACTGGTGGATTTCATCCTCTCGTATAGTGTTCAACTTCGTTTGATGCAGGTTTGTACCGTACTAACGCTTTGTCTCAATGTACTTGTTGCAGCTTGGGCCTGGTGAACTGGTGCTTGCTGAAATGTACTAATGTGCTGATGCGGAAGTACCGATGTGATGTGCTGATGCTACTTGCAGATGATGTTATTGCTGCTGATACGCTGCAGCTGGTGTAGAGATACTCGCAGCTGCCGTTCGCGGCTAGTACTCTGCGAAAGTTGTTGCTTGCTTGTGAAAGCTTTTCCTGCTGATATGCTTTCGGTTTCCAACTGACTTTTCTTCGTCTTCTTTCAGGACCTGATTTGAAGTTTGAATGCTGCCTGTTTCTTGCCGTTAGTCGAGAAAGGTTTGACGGTGATGATGACTTGATGGTCTGAACCACGTTGGTGTAGTTGTCTTGCGAATTTGTTGAGCTGTTTGAAATAATTGCCTTACTTCGGTTTTCGATGTTCGGTAGAGAGTCGATAATGACTTCGGTCATAGTCCTCACGGCCGCTCGAATTTCTGCCCTATGATGATATGAACTGAGGGCTGGAACTTAAACTCAACCCTCTTAAATCTTTTTTCAGCTTGTTTTATAATGGTTGTTCCAATTTTGTTGAAACGCCTGTATCGCTTACTTACTATTTGTCTGTGATTATTGCAGAATACTGCAGTTAACAAAGGAGCTCGGCGGTACCGACTTTCTCTGAACACAGGGGTTGAGCACGCCTTTCACCAAATATGAACTTCTATGCACTCGCGTGGTATTCGAAGACGAATGTATACAGTCTCTGGGTATGCTGAGAAACCAAACTCTGGCGGTATTGCGATGGTATTCGGGTGCGTTCTTCGTACAAGTCATGGTAGGGCCTTTCCCGCGGCTGGTCATCAATTCAGAAGGCTATAAAATGGGTGCAACTAGTAGATAAATATCTCTGATGTTCAATATAAGCGTGAATAATATAGTTATCACTAATGCCTTACAAAAACTGTAGTAAAGGAACTTATAACCCTCCTTTTGCGAAGTTGCGGCATGGTTGTATCCACAGTTGATTTTGATTTTACCTATAAGTCCATATCCTTGTAAGAAGTTGATTGTAGTTGCCCTTTTTTATCATTTCGCTGACTATTAATAGATAACAGTTTTGTTTTCACAAATGGCAAATCATGTTGTGATCTTAAATACCCGTACTTGTCTTTGACTTTAAATTTCCGAAATCCATATTTAAACCGAAGTTGGATGCGTGTTGGGCGTACTAGAATTTGGGCGTTTAACACTCCGAAGAATCAACATAGTTACATGTCTAGCGTATCAACATTGTCGACACAACCTTGTATCCTTGTCTTTCGAGCTTGTATGAAAGTTGGAATTCCCAGGATGTGGATTCAACTCTGGCTGCTTTAAATCAACTTAACCCATATGAAATGAAACCAAAGTAATTCTTTCCATCGCAACACCTCTTGGTTAAAGTGTAAACATCGAATTTAAGCTTTAAATGAATAATTCTTAAATCTTGAGTCCAAATCCTCTTGTACCACAAGTGCCTCCAATATCGTAAGTCTGTGATCTCGATTTCGTAAGAAATCCGTTTTGACAGCCCTTCCTTGATAAGGGGAAAAACTTGAAAGAGACAAGAATCTTGATTCAAGAGGACCTAATCATCAGCTAGAGACGCCTTTAAAGCAAAATAGACCTGCACATGCCCATTAGTCGCACTTGAAAGTATAAAAGATAAAATGAGAGAAAACATGCAAGGAGGTGTGGTCTTAGGGTCAAAAATTAGGGTGCAACACCTATGCCTACATATTCTCGTTCGGTACGAGAAATCAGAGCAGCTGTAGTTCAGCCTACTATAGCTAAAACAGGGAACGGTCTCGATTGCTCAACAGCAAGAGAAAAGGAACTCGATCGCCAAGCGGCGAGAGAAAGGTTCGCACACGCTAAATCCTAAACGTGGTATCTAACGATCTCACAACACTCGACGGTTGCCTGAAGACTTGAATAAGATGATGTTGAATGAAGCGGCTCCGTGGGCTCCTGACATGCGCGCAAGCTCCATTCCAATCTTCTCCCCTCAGGATGATGACGCTTGAATCAAGAACAATGTGACGCTTAGACCATCATGGTTCAACTTATACGAGAAATCAAACTCTTAGATGTAGCGTATTGATGTCCGTGTCAAAGACAAGATAGAGAAATGATATCGACAACCATTCTCCAATTGAATCGTGTCACACGGCCAACACAACAACAGTCAAAAATACAATCAGATAAAAAGAAGAAACGAGGAAAGAAGAAAGGTCTTGGACCCTGCATTATTTGTCAACAAATTAGTTAACATCGCATTGCGAAAGTATTGTCCTTAACCTGCAAAATAACAAAGCGAGATAACAAGTCTAATAATAAAATGGAAATTTCATCCTAAAATTGAAACTAAACTCCTAATAGCAAAGTCAAGAGAAATTACGTAATATCCTAAATGACTATTTCTATAATAAGGAACTAAACTCTCCTAAAAAAATATCAAAACTATGTAACGGTTTAATATCCTAAAATCTAGAATTTAAATCTATGCTATTATTTCTATATTTACTATTTCCTTTAAAATCCTAAGAGAAAAATATGCAAAGAAATAAAAGCAATAAAATAAAAGGACAGCAAGAAAAGGGGGGGGGGATTTTAGTTCATTAGGGGTACAGGCAGAAAAAAGAAAAATACAATGTACAATGGGCCTTGCCCAACAGCCAATACAAAAAAAAGAAAAATAAAAGGAAAGGGGGGTACAATACAGAAATGGGGGCATAAGCAGACAATACAAGAAAAAAACTGGGGCCCAGCCCAATAAAAACAAACAAAAACGGGGAGGGGGTGTGAATGTAAACGGAGGGTACATCCAGGAAAATCAGTTGGGCCCAGCCCATCAGCAAACCAAAGGATACACAGAGGGGGTGCAACGAGAGATTGGGTGGTGCGAACGAAAAAAAAAAGCCAATGGGCTTTGAGGCCCAAAACCGGTCCAAGGGTCTCAACCTCCTTTCTCACTCTGAAACAAACCCTAATCCTTCTTCTTCCTTCTCTCTTCGCCGTCGCCAACACTGTTCACCTCTCCTTCTCCGACTCCTCTTGCACTCCCTCCGTCTCAAACTTCTCATCTTCCATGGCTCAAATCATACTTCCACTTCAAACAAAGACTCGCCCCTCCATACACTTCTTCTGTCAACCAAACCTACAAAACTAAACAGACTCCACATCCCTTTTCCCTGACGTTAAAATCCAACAATGAACGAGATGAAGGTAGATGCAGATTCTTGAGAAGGCGCGTTGACGGTGAGAAGATCTTGGAGAAATGTTAATGATGTACATTACGAATGTGACGAGAATCTTCTGGAAAATGGTGGAAGATCAAGAACGTGGCTGAATCCGTGGTGAAGTTACGATGGATTGCATGTTGAAGGAATGACGATCTGGAAAAAAGATGGATGTAGATGAGGATTATTTGAAGGTTTTGATGAAGATCTCAGAAGATTCGTTGCGATTGGAGTTTGGTTTCTGGAAATCTTGTTCTTGATCCAAATCTGATGATGGTGAGGTTTGTTCTCGATGAAGATCTATGAAGATCTGGAAAAAATGCAAGAACGGATGGATGATGAAGACTTTGAATGTGTTGAAGATTCTGGAAAAAACCACGGTGATGACGATGAGTTTCTTTGACATTTTCTGGAAATTGGTTGAACGTAGATAATTTGGATGAAGGCTCTTGAACATGGAGACTTCTCATGAACATTTCTGGAAAAATATCATGAAGATCTTGATGGATCTGGAGATTGAGATGAACGATGATGAAGTTGTTCATGAGTTGAGGTTGATGATTTCTGGATGATGAACGCAGGATGAAGATGGTGAAGACGATGAGTTTTCCGGTGTAAAATGCAGATTCTGGCGAGTCTCTGGCGACTGTTGCGGCTGATGCATGGCCGGCGGTGGAAGGGGAACGGTGAAGGACACGTGGCACTTGCATGCATAGGAGAGGAGGAGGTGAAGCCACGTGTGAGGTGAGGTGGCGTGTGCAAGACGGGTGGCAAATGGAGGGTGCATGCAACGAAGTGTGCTGGCGGAGAGAGAATGAGACGTGTGACTGCTTTATATCATGACAAGTGTCACGAATTGGGCCCTGGAAAACTGGACATCTGGCCCACTATGCTAATGATTCAATTAATTGAACTAAGACTTAATTAATATTGATTAAACTAATCTAATAATATTCTAACCAACTAAACCTAGATTAATACACTCTACTAAATCCTAATAAAAGAAAATCTTATTAAAACTAAACACTTCAATTAATATCCAAACTAATATCTATTAATTCTAAAAAGAAAATAAACTCCCATTAACCCTATTAAATCCTACCCTATTAACAAATAGAAAAAGATCTATTAAACATATTAAAACTATTTAAACAAATATCTATTTAAAAACTATTTAAAAAAAGAAATATCTATTTAAAATTCTAAAAAAACTATTAAATTCTATAAGAAAATATTAAAAATTCCTATTTAATATCTAGAAAAATTCAATTAAATCTATTAAAATCTATTAAAAATCTAGAAAATAAAAGGGAAAATTCTAAAAAAGCAGGGAAGCCAATTAAATCGATTAGAAAACAAATGCGCAACTATAGCGAAATAAGCGGTAAAAACTGGACACTGAAATGTCCTCAAAAATAACAGCGAGAGCTGAAAACACCGGGATGAGCACAAATTCTCAAAATAAATCCTCGTATTCGAACTGGCTTGGAATGCCTGAAACGCCAGGGGAGGCTGTAATCCCGATAAAATCAGTCTGACTGCAAAAATGCAATGGATGCGGTATGTAAATGTAGAATGCCAAATGATTCAAAACATAAGCCAAATACAATAATTGGTTGGTCAAATTTTAGGGTGCAACAGTACACTAGCAAAAGAATTCCTACTTCAATTAGGTCTTGTAAAGGTTGTATCGTGGTTTGGTTCACGGTTTTAAGAAACAAAGGATAAAGGCTCAAAGTTTGTTTATACCAACCCATTATTCGTGATGTTCTCCAATCCTTCATTCAGTTAACTGGATACGAGCACTCATATCTCAATCGAATTTGATATGGTTGAGAACTTATCAATGGCTTTGGACATGGCAGTCACTCACCTATTTACTTTTGTCGATTGGTCACACGACTTTGTTCTTTATTAGGGATTCTTTAAGGTAATCCATTGTTTTTTTATCCCCTAACTTTTGTCTGGACGATGTTTTTTGATTTGAAGTTAGAGTCCAGCGGGATGCCGCAGTTTTGCCTAAGTCTCCTTCATAGGTTTTGACTTAGCGGGCTATATTTTTATTTTATTTTTGTGGACTATAAGTCGTGTGACTCTTTTGGAAGGCTTGTGACTGCCCCACCCTTTAGTAGTAGAGGTATGGTCATTGACTTCTAACTTCCGAAGATTTTAAGGATAGGTTCTCGAAGGTTGGCTCCTCCTTTTTGAGAGTCTGAACACTCGATCAATTTAACTAAAAAACTACCCTGTCCTAGGTTAAAATGAGAGTTTTAATTCGGAAAAGAAGAAAACTCCTACTTCAAGGCTCAAAGGGGTGAAAGAGGGATTATCATCCTTATATCTCCAGTGTTTGGGATTTGAAACAATGCCTTACATCATCAATAGGTTTCAATCGAAAGCATACGACAAGAAATTTGACATTTTTGGTTCATCATCCTCCTCCCAATTCTCTATCAGAGCAAGAGATCGGGTAAAGTTGGCATTATAAATTTATGAAAAAAAATTATTTTTGTGAGTGAAAGAAATGGACTTATTCAAGACAAACAATTGCATTAATTAATCAAAATAAACAAGTTCATACATGCTAGTTATGTTTAACCAAAGAAAAGTACATATAAATAAACAAATGAACTGTCGAACAAGTCCTTCTAAATGTTTATGAAGTCTTGGTATTCAAAGCCGACATGGTAGTAGTGGTTTACTCTGGAGGAGCCTCAATGTCATGGGGGGTAGGATCACTGCGAGTCATCTTGCTTACCCCAGCTGTGTCTGTCATTACTTCATTATCAGTCTTCAAATCTTCCTTCAGAATAACTTTCCCAGATTCTTGGTTGATCACTGACCTGAAATGGACTAGGCTTATGAGCAATTATTGGCTTTGGATGGCTCCCTGTAAGAGTAACATGCTTAGATATGTTGGAAGCCGGCTTTGTAGAGCTTGATCTTGGCAAATGGAAAATCCGGAGAGGAGTTCTGATCATCGACGAAGGATCATCAAAAGACAAAATCTTCTCTTCTAACAAATCTTTGATAATGTACTTGAGTGCATAACAACCTTCCAAATCATGGTCGGGCGCACCCTCATGAAATAAACAATGAGCGACGACGTTGTAATTGGCAGGCAAAGGATTGAGAGGTGGACCCAAAGCTCAGGTAGTAATCAGACCTCATTGCAACAAGAAATGATACAACTCTATGAATGTCATTGGGATCGGAGGACAAGGCTTGTATTGTCTCCTCGGAGCACTTTGGCGGGACGAAATGGCCTAAACCAAACATCATCAACCACAATGCCATAAAGAAAAACAAAAAGAAAGGAAAGCCTAAAACAAAGTGAGGATGGGAGGCTATATAAGGACAGAAAGGAACTCATAATATGCACTCAACCATAAGCATCACAAACAAAGTGCAAAAGAAAGCACAAAGAAGTCCTCAAGGATTCATCATTTTAGGTATGCTTCAAGTACCTCCTTAGGAGGGACTAAGCCACCTTAAATGAGACTCCAAGGTCATGGGACAGAAGGGAGGATGAGAATAGAATGCTCAAAAGAAAAAGGAATCACACCTAAAGAAAATGCAAGCACATACATAAAGGAATGCAAACATGCTACACATGGAAACCCTAAATGGAAACTCAAAAAGGGACACAAGTTTGAACAAGTAAAACACAATGTCATGACCTAAAATTGAGCAACCAGCAACCTTAACATGTTAGCAACATGAATCAAAATGAATTGAAAGCTCAAAGGATCCATCAAAGTCATTTCCAAGACAAACTAGGTCAATATGTATGTATGAATCTCCCTTTGGGGTAACTTGACTTACAAGTTACCTCAAAATTAGGAAAATGATTCAAAAAGGGCCAAATAAAATATCACAAGTACATAAACATGTTGGCAAACAGAGGCCATGAAATCATAACCAAACTCATCTCAAATCATCATCAAAGAAATTGATTCACATGGATGCACCAATTTGAGAGAGGGTTATCGAGGGTCAACCAAAGCAAGGTCAAAGTCAAACCAAAACACAACCAAACAGGGGCAAAATGGTCCTAAAAAATCACTCAACTCATCATGGATATGAGGATTGATTTTCAGTCATTGGATCAAAAGGAAGAGGGAGAAACAAATCAAGAACCAAACAATGTAAAGAAATAATTCAAACAAAACACTTCCAATTGTTATTCCTTTTTTAATTGAAAAATAAACCAAAAAATAAAATAAAAATTCTAAAAATTAAAAGACATCCTAAAGTGTCTTGAACATATTTTTGTAGGATTTTATCAACTTTGGAAGTATTTAAAAAGAATTATTTCAAAACAGATGCAAAAAATATGAAAATAATGAAAAGAAAATAAAAATTGGCAAAACGTTGGTGGGAATAGCAAGGAAATCATGTTATGCACATTGGGCCTTGTACGCAGGGGGTACAAATAGTAGAATGTGGCCCAGGTCCATTCAGCTGGAGTTCACTTATCCAAACGCAACGTTTTAAATGAAACGGAAGTCAATAAGGCTAAGATCTAATCGTGGCCACTCAATCCGACTGCAGTCAACATGATCCAAAGGACAATAGCATGACACACACGCTTGGGAGTTTAAAACTCAGACGGAGGGAGAAAACACAGACGGTGGCCGGAAAAGCTCCGGTTATCTTCTACCTTGAGCATACTATTGTAGCAGTTTCAATATCTCGCCAAAACTTACAAAATTATAGTCTAAACTCATCTACAAGTCACATAGATCTCAAATCCATGGTCAAAATTCAGTAATCAGGCATACACAAGCCAAATCAAAGAAAATAAGAAATGAGCTCAACAGAAAATGCAACAATCAAACACAATAATGATCCAACATTTGCCTACATGAGTAGGACTTCAGAATGAACCAAAAATGGAGTGAAATAAGTACATATTAAGAGAGAAATTTGGATTTGAAGTTTACCTAACGGAATAGCTCCGTTGTACCTTCTCAGTGGCTCAAGCTTGATGAAAATGGTCCAGACACGTTCCAATTCACTTGAGGTTGAAGAAGGAAGCTTCAATTCTGCTTGAAACTGCTCAATTCAGGATTCACGATTTGGAAAATTTTCTTGCTTGTTCAAACTGCTTTCTCCTTAATTCACCACGAATATACTCTAATGAAAGCTCAGAAATGATTTACACATTATATATGATGGGTTAGAATCAGTTTGGAGGCCCAATTGCAGCTCAAATGTGAGAATTGGTGAAATGTCCAAAATCAAATTCCCGTGCCCATGCACACGTGAAAAGGGGGCTGATTCCATTAGCTTTTCATTCAAAATGCTTGCTGGGAACTCCAATTGATCATGTGGATGACATTTGTGCCTTGGTTTGATCAAATGGTTGAGATTTGATTATGAAACTTCATCATGAAGTAACATGAAAATGGACATGAAAAAGAGCTCAATTTGCAAATCCAAAATTGGAATTGTGTTTGGAATGATTTGTGGACTCAAGAAATGCATAAGCTTGCCTTGTAATGAATAAAAATCAATTAATAGCATTTTATGGCTTTTAATGCTTCTTCCATAAATATTTCTTCACCAATTCTTCAATCCAAGCCAAATCAATGATAGTTTGATGTTTGTTGATGTAACTTACCTCATTTGGAGCAAGTTTTATGTTGGAAATATTTCCATTTGAAGTGTGCAAAGTGGTGAAATGGACCTATAATGAAAATGACATGTAATCTTACTTCCCAAAATACCCCTGCCTTGCAAGCTTCATAACTTGAGTTCTAAAAATCAGATGAAGGACTTCTAATACTTTTTGGAAAGCTAAGATCATGAGGAACAACTTTCATGTTTAGGTCAAATTGATGAGAAACATCCTTCTAGGTGAAAAATGGCTTGGAAGTTGGTTGACGTTTGTTGACCAAAATCACATTCATCTGATGACCCATAACTTGTCAGCATCATAACTTGAGTTCTAGAAATCCGATGAATGACTTCTAGTAGTCAAAAGAAATATAGAAACATTCTCTACAAGTTTCATGTTGGGGTCAAGATGAGATGAAACTTGTATCTTGAGATATGTGGTCTTGAAGTTAGGCACTAAGCAGGGGATTTTACACTAACAAGTTTAGAAACCCTAGCTTAGCAACTTCTGACACTCTTGATTCTTGATAAAGTGATCTTGAAATGATATATTAGACATCTCAACACAACATTCCATGATCACAAATACTTGGAATTGAGTCTTAATCTCCTTCAATTTCACAATTGACTAAGGGTTGACCAGATGAACCCTACCTGCACCACCTTTGACTGTGGCTCCTTATACTTGACATAACAACTTGAATAAACTCCAACATGGCTCTAAAAGCACTTAATGAGCTTTCTTAACATCCCATATCCAAAATCATGGATTCACAACCTTCTGATGATCCTCAATTGGTCTCCAAGTTAGGAGCTGATCCACATACACCCATAAACTCTTTCGCAAAGCTTTGACCACTTCTTGGTGACTTGATGACCACTCATACTTGAGTAAAACCCCTTGCTTAGGCTCAAAAATCTTGGTAACCTCCTCTTTCCATGCACAACCTCTTGATCCCCTGCTAAATGAATAATGATATGCAATGCAAATGCTAGAAGAAAAATGAAATGAAACATAAACCAAGTTAAGAAAAGGTTGGTCAAATTTTGGGATGCAACATCTGTGACGCTGACAACCCGCATAGGATGCTGAACCTTATCAGATTAGGTCCATACATGTGAAAAAGGATGGGTTATGCAGGAAAGTTGACTTCCAGCCAACCCGGTATTCTGGTTTTTTCTTCAGAGCGAACTTATCCAGTCACCAGTACATCAGTTGTTCAAAGTTATGTGGGATCTTTGATTCTCTGTTTGCTGCATCAGCATTTTGCATCGCAGGGAATTTGAATCTCATGTTTGCATATCCATCCCCAGCCGGAACAGAGAGCTTACTGTTGCACCCCAAAATTTGTCCAACATTTCTTTACCTAGTGTCGCTACTGCGAAAATCAGCGCCGGCTAAACAGAAGAGTCGCCACCGTGCGTTATTTATCCCAACGGAGGGAAAGGAAACGCTCGAAGTAAACCTAATGCAAAGACGGGAAAGGAATGGTTATCGCAACCAAATTCCTGGATTCGGGAGTCGGTTACGCAAGGGGAAGGTATTAGCACCCCTCACGTCCGTCGTACTCGACGGGATCCACGCTTGTTTTCTAGTACGGATTGTTATTCTATCTACACTAAAGGTCTGGGGTTAAAAGAAAATAAAATGACTCGGCAAAGTATCACACTTTATGCCTACGTATTCCCGTCTGGAACGAGAAATCAGATTCAACGTAGTTCGCCTAACTACGGGTAAAGGGGGGAAGGTTGCTCGCTAGGATACGGCATCCTATGCCTACGCACTTTCATACAGCATGAAAGATCAGAGCAAACGTAGTTCGGGCTACGTACGACACCAGTCTGTCTTGATTGTTTTTATCCTTTTGAAAAAGGTTTTCTCCTGATTAACTGTCCAAGCGGACAAAAATGATGTTTTGATTGGTTTCCATTCTTTTACGCAAGAACTAACTTTTATTGTGTTTGAAATCTTATTGTATTTTTTTGGTTATTTCGAGATGAGGAGAGAATGGCACTCTAAAATCCTACGGTTGAAAAATGGGAATCAAAACTACCCTAATGTTGTCATGCATGGGTTAAAACCTAATGTCTGTCATATTTCTCTCTTGCACAGAGAGAAACAGAGTTCCTAGGGGATAGACAGAACAGAAACAACAGATATACGGTAAACAGTAAAATGCATGAGATGCAGCAGTACAAGCGAGGCAAGGGAGTCCCATTCAACCTCGAACCTGGGAAAATAATAGGCAAAGTGAAACAGCTTCACTTCAAACCTAAGGGGAAATTAACAAACAATACAACAAAGAAAAATAAACCCCAATACCAGCTCTGTCAGCAAACCAGCTCCTACAGCAGCAACTAATCACCAGCAAGCCAATTGACAGTAACATCTTCAAGAGCTTCAAGGAAAGCCCTCCATCTCCAAGAAAACACCAAGCTTTAGCAAGCAATGAACCCCAACAGTCAACAACTTCAACCAACAGACAGCTTCAAACAGCAGTAAAACCCTAGTTCAACAGTTGAGCAGCTTTGACATGTGTCGCTACTGCGAAAATCGGCGTCGGCTGAACAGAAGAGTCGCCACCGTGCGTTATTTATCCCAAAGAGGGGAAAGGAAACGCTCGAGGTAAACCTACCGCAAAACGGGGAAAGGAATGGTCATCGCAACCAAATCCTGGATTCGGGAGTCGGTTACGCAAGGGGAAGGTATTAGCACCCCTCACGTCCGTCGTACTCGACGGGATCCACGCTTGTTTTCGGGTATGGATTGTTATTCTATCTATTCTACAGGTCAAGGGTTAAAAGAAAATAAAATGACTCGGCAAAGTATCGCACTTTATGCCTACGTATTCCCGTCTGGAACGAGAAATCAGAGTCAACGTAGTTCGCCTACCTACGGGAAAGGAGGGGAAGGTTGCTCGCTAGGATATCGCATCCTATGCCTACGTACTTTCATACAGCATGAAATATCAGAGCAAACGTAGTTCGGGCCACGTACGACACAAATCTGTCTTGATTGTTTTTATTCCTTCTGAAAAAGGGTTTTTCTGATTACTGGTCCAAGCGGATAAAAATGACGTTTTGATGAGTTCACGTTCTTTTACGGAAGAAGTGTCTTTTATTGTGTTTGAAATCTTATTGTGTTTTTCTGTTTTTTTTGAGAAAGAAGAGACAGAACTCTACCCTACAGTTGAAAAGGGAATCACACTAACCTAATGTTATCATGCATGGGTTAAGACCTAATGTCTATCATGTTCCTCTCTTGCGCAGAGAAAAACAGAGATCCTAAGGGATAAACGGAAACAGAGACAACATCATATATACAATAAAGCAGTAAAATGCATGGATGCAGCAACACAAGCGAGGCAAGGGAGTCCCACTCAACCTCGAACCTAGAAAACAACAGGCAAAAGCGAATAAAATTCGCTTTCAACCTAACAGGTTAAATGGCATACAATACAGTCAGGGAAATTCAAACAATACATCAAGAATTATAAACAGCAAAAGAAAACAGCAAAAGCAATCTTCATCAACATCTGTCTTCAAGTCATCTTCAACCATCTTCAGGCTTCAAGCAAGCATCAGTCTTCATCTTTAAGCCTTCAAGCAAGGTCTCTATCTTCAATCTTTCAATGGCTTTTCTTCAAGTCTCATTCTCCAATATGAGCAGCAGTCAACAAGATGACTTGGATGTTAAGCAATCAGTTGCCTACCAAGGGTGGCCTATTGACTGTTAACATGATACTGACAGTTTTCTCTCAAAAGTTCTATCTTTTAAATACATTCACTAATCCTTCCAAAGGAAGGAGGTGGGTATTTAAAAGAGACTTTGAATCATAGAGAAAGAATGGAGGCAAACAAGGCCTTCCATGTTTGTGAATCAAGTTCCTATTCTATAGCTCTGCCTAACTCCTAGATCCTATAACCTTCAACAGCTGCCAGCAAGAGCTACTCTTCATCAACTCTGGAAATTGAGCTTCATTCTTTTAGTCTTCAATGGGTTTATCAGCAAAGTCTTCAGCTCAAACCCAAACCCCAAGCAGGCCCAATACCCCACACAGCCAAACAAATAACCCTAGAGAGGGCACACCACACAATCAACCAATTACAAGCATATACTAATAGTAATAATAGAATAGGGGAAGTCTAATATTTTCTAAGGGATCTATTACTTACCCTCAATACCCCTATAGTCCCATCATTTAATTTGTCCTAAAGAAAACCCAAAAGAAAATTGCTTTGTTAGACTTATATTATATTTACAACCCTAAATGATTAGCCTAATGTTTTCTAACTAAACTACCTAAAAAATTGATATAAAAATCAAGGGGGCATCTAATATATGTATCTAGTTATACTAAAAAATTTGGCCTAAAAAGATTATGAGAACCACCTAAAAGAAATTCTACAAAAACTATATACAAATTAAATCTATTTAAAATCAATTAAAATGTAAAATATAAGCAAAAATTGAAAAAAAAAAAAAGCTAAACTATTATTTTTTAATCATTTTAATTTTCTTCAAGTCAAATCTAAACTATTGCAAAAAATCTCATGTCAAAATTCTTATTTTTTGATTTAATATGGATTTTATAAAATGATGAGAAAATGAATTAAACTAAATAAAAGCAAGAAGCCCAGGGGGGTGCAAGCAGCAAGGGCGCCCAGTTCAATTGCCACATGGGCCCAGCATCCAGGGGTGCGCATAGCAAATGTTTAGGCCCAGACCAACACAAAATTAAATCAGTAAATCACAAGAAAATGGAAAAAACGTGGTGCAAATAGTACAGGTTTTCAATGCCTTTCCAGTTTGGGCTCCGTGTGGGGGTGTGGCTAGCATTTTGGACTAAGCCCAAGAAGGGACTTTAAATGAAACGAAGCGTTTTGTAGCTTCAGACTCTTCCCTCGCGTTTCAACTTTAAACACAGGCCGTTAGATGTGAGTCTTGGTCAATGGCTTATTTCTGATCCAACGGCGTTGAACTCTTCTTCTCCAATGGACCTAGGGTTTCTACCATGAACACCATGAACGAGCTTTGTTGCACCAGACTTCAACACACTCATACAGCTTCGTTTCTCCATAAAATTCAAATCCGTAAAAAGCAAAGATGCTCTATTTCTCGAGCAGAATACAACCATGCTAATAATTCTCACTGAAACCAACTGAATCAAGAAACCCGATGGTACACTTCCATGGATACTCAAACTTCCAACTTCTTCTTTTTCCAATTTCTTGTCATCAAAATACTCACCTTGTATCACTGATTAACCTAAGCTAAACCACATGAATTAAAACTTCCTATTCTTCGAGTTCTAGATCCAAACAGTTGGTGTGCTCAAATATCAACCTCCACCAAATTCAGTCAAAATCTCCAGAATTATTCATCTAACTACCTAGGTTATTCTTACCCTAACCAATCTACATCATGCTAACTAAATCAAGCTAAATCGAAGAAGATACTAACCTGGTGCAAAACTGAAAACATATGGTGAAATTCTTGGATTCACAGCTAGCAATGCTCTAGACTTGATCAATGGAGGTGGATCTTGATACTGTATGCAGCAACTCTTGCTCAAATGCTTTGGATTCTTATAACCAACTCTTTTTGCAATTTGAATGATGAACTTGCAGCACACGATTATGACTTCAATACACTCAGATCTTGCTTGGGATGTGATCAGTGATGATCATGGAGCATGGTAGGATCAAGAACTTTGAAGAATGATGAAGAATTGAGAGAATTTGGATGAAATTGCAAAAATGCAAGAGAGAATGAAACTATGTGCTTTGGATCAAAATGAAGTGCAACCCTGCATTGAATGAGCTCTAGGGTTTATATAGATGCCCATGGAATCATCTAGAAATTGCTGGAAGCTTCTTGTACACAAATCCCTTGTGATTTGGCATATGTTACTTTAATCATAAGCAAGCCATGATAACTCTCAAACTTTGAACTAAACTCCAAAATCCACTATTGCCAATGGTCTCAAAACAATATTTCCAATCAAAATGACCTATAATTTCACCCCATTTGGACATGTTATGAAAAATTCCCAAAAAATGGCTATTTAATGACTTAAATCATGCCTTAATTAGGTCATTTTTGCAAATATGAGCTACACCCATTTTCAAACCTCCATTACCACTTTTCTAGACTCAAAATATCATTTGGAACAACTTTTATGTTGTGAAGTTTTTCATTTGAAGCTTCCTTGTATGAGTTTTAGGCATATGCTTGAAATGACCTGTAATTTCCAAATGACCAAAATACCCTTTGCTTGACAAAGTCATAAGTAGAGTTCCACAAATTAGATGAAGGCATACCATACCTTTATAGAAAGCTAAGATCATTAGGAAAAACGTTCATGTTGGCCAGAAATTCATTTGAAAGCTCCTTGAGGGGTAAAAGTTGCTTGGAAGACAAGTAACCTTCGCAGACAAAATTTCAGATGCCTCTAATGACCTGTAACTTGCAAGGACCATAACTTGAGTTCTATAAATCTCCTTTATGTCTTCCACCACTCAAATTAAAGGTCTTGAGATCCTCTACAAGTTTCATGTTGGCCAAGGATCCATTTGAAGCTTGCATTTTGAATTATCTTGCTTGGAAGTTTGACCTAAACCAGGGGATTTTACACAGTAACCCTAATTTAGAAACTCCTCTTCTTCTTGATTCCTCTAGATTTATCCTTGGCACAACACCACATCCATATCTACATGTCAAATTATGAACCCCACATCTTTCAAATAGACCTTGATGCCTTTCAATCAAGCATTTGACCTAGGGTTGACCCAGATGAAACCCTAGTTGACTGTCTTCAACTGCAACTCTTGTGATCACATCAATGACTTGTCTCACTTTCAAAATGGCCCTATAGGGCCTCCATGATGTCTATATACCCTTCATGCTCCATTCACAGTTCACAACTTCTTTGATGATCTTCAAATACACTCAAGATAGGAGATAGATCCACTGCTTGATCCACTGACTTCTTAGATTTCAATTTCTTTCTGATGACTTGGATAGGCTTGAATTTGAATAAGAACCTCTTGATATGCCCATAGAGATAAGAATTGAATTTGGTCCCTTGTTGGATGACTTGCTCATGCTATGCTATGCAGATGAATTAATTATGTACATGACCTAATATGCCAATGCTAATGCAATTGAAACATAAAATCAGGTGAAATAAGTTGAGCAAATTTTAGGGTGCAACAGCTGCCCCTATTCAAGCGACTTGGACCCGACTGGGTGAAGCGCGAACGGCCTTCAAACATTCGCGCTACGAGACGGTTGAATACTAAGAACCCGGAAATTTGCCAACCGCAAAAATGAACTGCACGACTGTTTGGGGCACATTATCTACAAATCTGATTTCAACATTATCTTGTCAATACTTGAATAACCTGGACGACTTCACTGGGGAAGTACTTCTGTCAACACAACATGACCCTGCCAACGATACAGGAAAATCACTCTGTCACCATTACAGAAAAATAACACCGTCATCACTCCGCCACCACTGCGGGAAGATAATCTGGAAAAAATAAACACACCGCCATCGCTACGGGTACTACTTTATCATTACTACAGGAAATAACTCCGCCACCACTGCGGGAAATAACTTCGTCACCACTACGGGAAAATAACTCCGTCACCACTACGAGAAAATAACTCCGCCACCACTGCAGGAAAATAACTCTGTCACCACTACGGGAAAATAACTCCGTCACCACTACGGGAAAATAACTCCGCCACCACTGCGGGAAAATAACTTCGTCACCACTACGGGAAATAACTCCATCATCACTATGGGAAAATAACTCCGCCACCACTGCGGGAAATAACTCCGCCACCACTGCGGGAAAATAACTCCGTCACCACTACGGGAAAATAACTCCGTCACCACTACGGGAAAATAACTCCGTCACCACTACGGGAAAATAACTCCGCCACCACTGCGGGAAAATAACTCCGTCACTACTACGGGAAATAACTCCGTCACCACTACGGGAAAATAACTCCGCCACCACTGCGGGAAATAACTCCGCCACCACTGCGGGAAAATAACTCCGTCACCACTACGGGAAAATAACTCTGCCACCACTGCGGGAAATAACTCTGATACAGCTTTTCTGCCTATCTTTGCAGCAGCTAGCTCTATCAATCATATGGGTAACACAATATGAGTCTAGTCTTCCAATTTTCAGTGCTGACATGGCAGCAAATCTGAGAAGGACTCTACTGGGGATTTTCTGAATCCACACTGCCAGACAACTTCCAAAAGTCGATTCACGAAATCTTTTGATACTGTCACAACAACAACCTTGAAGAAATACTCCGCTAGAGGGGTAAGAGAAACTTAAACAAACAACTCTGTGGGGAATAATGCCACGATTGACATTATCATTACATGTCTCACGCCGAGATCTTAAATGTTTGGCAATTAATTTGAGCATGAGCTCTCTCCTCCTGCATGGGAAACAATACTTGAAAATAAACGGTTACCCAACCTAGTTTATGTTTCAAAATGCATATGTTTGACAATGGCGTAATGCTTCATTCGACATGGAAATGCTACGCGTTTTTATTTGGTAGATGCAAATATGACACTATATGCCAATGCAAATGCAGACTCGAACTGCTGGGATACAGAAATCGCTTCAGCAAAATAAATGCTGAAGATAATGCCAACTCCGCTGGGGGTAACCGGGCGTTACAGAATTGTTCCAGCAAAATAAATGCTGGAAGAGTGAAGCCCGCTTCGCTGAGAAATAACTAAATGCGCCAATCATGATTGGACTTCTGCTAGAGAGTGAACGGGTATCACACGGTATTCCGGCAAAATAAATGCCAGGACACACAGCCAACTCTGCCGGGAAGAGTTTTAATCTTCGAGTTCCACTGGGAGGAAAGAAAACATTTGCTGGAAAGAGAACTCCGCTGGGGATGACACGACTCTCTCGGGGAAAATCAACTGACTCCGTTGGGGAGAGTAAATGACCCCACTGGGAAGGGTAAACTGCCTGAGTACAACTCACAAGCTGGAAATATTAATCTTCTGAGGCTAAACCACTCTGCTCGGGATGCACTATCTGAATACTGCCTTTGATCTCGGAATCGCCAATTCTGCTGAGGGTGGACGACCCTGCTGGAGAATGTCCTTCGGATAAGCTGCGACTAGTTGGGGAATTTGATCCCTCTTTAGTAAGGAACATTGTCATTTCAGAAGCACGACCTGCGTGGGGATCGAGTCCTTCGTTACGAGCTTCTGGTCAATACTACAATCTTTTGATCGTCCACTTCATACGGCTACGAACCCTGCAACACCGCAAACAAGACAAGACAAGTCTATACAACCAAATCTATTCAGGTTAGTGTTAGTGACATTATTTTCAGTTAATTCAAAGTTTTAGCAATTATTGGCAAGGGCCAGCGATGTTATACACTTGCTAGTTTTATTAAACCTAGGCGTTTATCATGTACAAAACAGTAAAGAACCAGCATCAAATACTGAATAACATGTTTCATTGATTGGGCCCCTAAATGGGCGGAGTTTTGTACACGGGATGTAACTCCTGAAAAGAGGAAGCTACGCACAACAAACACACAAGTATGTACAAGAAGCATAAATATAATGACAAATCAAATTTGTACACATGTCGGCAACGGGATGCAGACGAACATCATGAGCTGATCCTCCTATGACTCGCCTGACTCTAGTGCTTTCCCGGTATTCACACTTCCGAAGAGATTGTATCCGATAATCGACCCTTCAGGTACATCCTCTCGCACCAATACGCACCGCATTATCAAATCCGGACCGCAATCATTTGCTTTTCAAATCCCTAACTTTTGCGTGAACCGCCCTTTACGGGTTTTCAATTCACCGGGATACCCTTTTTTGCCGAAGCCGCCCAGTGTAGGTTTTCAACTTCGCGGGTGTACATTTTTTTCAATTTTATCCCTAATTTTTGCCCGAACCTTTCATTCTGTTTTTGGTTCGCCAGGATGCCCTATTTTTGCCTGGACTCTCCTTTTTTGTCCAGCGGGTCAATTTCAAGCAAAGTATTTTTTAACTGCGTCCGAATTCACAGGTGACGTAAAGTCTTCACCGTCCATGGTGGACAACAACAAAGCTCCTCTTGAAAAGACTTTTCTGACAACGTATGGCCCTTCGTAGTTGGGGGTCCACTTGCCCCTGTGATATGCCTGTGGCGGGAGAATCCTTTTCAGCACAAGGTCGCCCGTCTGAAAGCTCCGAGGATGTATCTTCTTATCATATGCTTTCTTCATTCGGCTCTGGTACAAACGACCGTATGCTAGAGAAGCTAGCCTCTTCTCATCCATTAAACTCAGTTGGTTCAACCTGTCTTTCACCCATTCTGCCTCGTCTAGTTGGACATCTCGTAATACTCTCAGCGAAGGAATCTCAACTTCCAGTGGTAACACTGCTTCCATTCCATATACCAACGAGAACGGGGTTGCCCCGGTTGATGTGCGTACCGTCGTACGATAACCGTGCAAAGCAAAAGGTAGCATCTCATGCCAGTCCTTATAGGTCACCACCATCTTCTGAACAATCTTCTTTATATTCTTATTGGCCGCTTCAACAGCGCCATTCATCTTGGGTCGATAAGGGGAGGAGTTGTGATGCTCGATCTTGAAATTCTGACACAGCTCCTTCATCATTTTGTTATTAAGGTTTGAACCATTGTCGGTGATTATCCGCTTGGGGATTCCATATCTGCAAATGATATCTCTCTTGATGAATCTGGCTACCACCTGCCTGGTCACATTTGCATAGGATGCCGCTTCCACCCATTTAGTAAAATAATCGATCGCTACTTGTTGCGGTGGAAATAGGATATCAAATATTAATTAATTTGAATCACAATTCAGTTCACAACCGCTCTTTGATTTATCCGAAGGAAAAGGTCAAAAGAGGGAAAACCTATTTTGCATCGTAAACACAATGCGGGGAAAGATCTAGGGTTCGGGGGTCGGTTAAATTTAGGGAAGGTATTAGCACCCTAAACTTCCGTAGTACTCTACGGGAACCTTTTGTTCAAATGTTTACTATTTTGCTTTATTTATTTGCTTAAGGTATATGTACAAAGGATTAAAAGTGAGAAAGGAGACCTAAGGGGTTAATTCTAAGTTTACTCGGCAAGACATCGCATCTTGTGCCTACGTATCCTTACGGGAGTGGAATCAGAGTAATCGTAGATCCCCTCAAAAGGGAGGTTAGAAACTTCTTGACTGTGGTCAAGGTCTCAAGGGGAATAAACGCATCTTAAGGACACGCTTACGTGGAGTGTAGAAACTCCAAATCTCTACGTTGAAATGTTAAGTTGTAATTAGGGTTAAATTAGGGATTCCACGGCGGGAAACCCTAAAATGAGCGCGGCGGCTTTTTGACCTAATGCTAGGGGTAAAATTGTAATCTTGCCTGCGGCGAGGCATTTGTGAAAATTAGGGTTTGTAGTTTGTAGTTTTGAGGGTTTGAAAAGGTGTAAGAGTTGAAGGTGAGGACTATTGACACGGCGGTCAAAAACTAGACCTAATTCCTTCGGCAGTGCGTAGTGTGACTAGAATATTGATAAGTGAGGTGATTGAATCATGCAGGGAATAAAACAGAAGTTAAAGCCATGCAAACAGAAATTTAAAGGCAGAAATTTAAAGCGCGATTATTAGATTCGCGAGGTTACAACCGAGAAACATATACAATATGATAATGAACTTTGAGTGAGAAAATAAAACGACATAAATAATAGTAAACGTACTGAGCTGCAAAAACAAACGATGTTAGCGGGCATAGTTAGGCAACAATGAGTTACGAGAAGATGCAAATTTGAAATTTTATTATTGTTTTATTGAAAAAATCTTAAATAATTTAATGTTAGCTTGCAAAAAAAAAAAAGTTTAATTTAAAATGTTTTACTCTAAAAAAAAGTTTTATTTTTTTTATATTTTTAAGAAAAGTTTTTTCTGATTTTTATTTAAAAAAAGTTTTTATTTATTTTATTATTTACATAAAATGTTTTTTTTATTTATTTATTTTAAAAACAATTTTGAATTATAAAGTAAAATGTTAAGAAATAATTTTAAAAAACATAACAAAAAATGACAAAATAAAAAATAAAGAAGAAAAAAAATAAATAAAGGGGAGGGGGTTGGGCCGGTCATCACACCCGGACCCAACCCAGTGGTTAGTTATAAGAAAAAAAATTTAGGGTTTCCAAACCCAGACTCATTCTCGCGGCGCCGCTGTTCTTCATCTTCCTCTTCTTTCTCTTGCGATCGCTATGTTTTGCGTCTTCTTCTACAAAAAACCTGAAAGATGATGAACAGGTGAGTTAACGCGTGAGGGTTTACATTTGTTTTAGCCGATGATGCTTGAAGCTGAGGCTACGGAGTTGATTGCCCGCCGTTTTTATTGAACGGCAAAGGCGATCTCCTCGTCGGTGCTTCGTTCGTGATTCTATGGGGTTTGTTCGTCGATGACGGAGACAATGATGAAGGTTCCGGTCCTTCTGAGTCTCGGTCGCCTCCTTCTCGCGCCGCCTAGGGTTTTCGCTCGCGATCTCTTTCTCGTGGCCACCAGTTAGGGTTTGTACGCGATTCCTCCTTTCTTCGTTCTCTCGCGGCGCTCTCGTTAACTCTTTTCTCGCAGGTGGTATCTTCCTTTTTATAACTAACTTTTGGGCCTTTAATCCGTGTGGATTTGTGCTATTTTTGGCTGAGATTTGATTTTGATGATTTGATTTGGGACTTTTGGAACGTAGGTCCTTGTGTTTGAACTTTTTTTCAATGCTGATTGGATTTGCTTGGTACTGAACGAATCTTGTTTCTTCTTTCAGGATTGGATTGGGATTTTTGATACGATTCTGATTTTATTGGATCCGTTTGATATCTGAGATTAATTTGTTTGACCGATCTGTATTGATTCGTTTTGATTTGTTTTGATTTTTTTCAGATTGAGTTCCAATGGGATACGATTTGGACCTGACTCGAAACTTTCCATTTCCAGATTCGATTTGGTTTGATCATTTTCTGATTAGACTTTTGCAGATGTGGATTGGATTGCCTTTGGGGAATTTGGATACCGATTTGGTTCCTGATGAGATTTTGTTTTGATCTGTTTTGGGACCAAACCTGATTGGATATTGCGATCTGTTTTCATTCAACTTGATCATTAACACTTACTTTTCTTCTTCTTCTTTCAGGACGGATGCTTTGCCTTGATCTTTGCCGCCGAGAAGAGTACGCGGTAATGATGACGTTTGTCTGAACCATTTGGAACAGGATACTACAATCCTGGCTTTTGATTATATTGTTGCTTCTGATTGAATTGGTGACTGAGCCATGTGTTTGTGCACTTGTTTATTTCATGAACTGAGATGCTTGTGACAACCTAACCTGTTTCAACTCTTAATCTTCAGGTCCCCAACTTTCTGTTTTAGGGCAATGATGCTCTGACTGAGCCCTTCAGAGAAGACGCTATGATCTCGTTTGTTGCTCGTGTTGTGAGCAGAATGGCATGTTGGTTTGTCATGATGACTTGCCATCGTTAATTGCTTTTTCTGGTATGATGTGATTTGGCTGTTTGCATTCTGCTGCTACACCATGTTTGATGCTGTTGTGCAATGATGTTTGAGCCGAGGGCTTTGATGCCGCGTATGATGCTGTTGTGATTTGCACTTCGTTTTTCTGATACTTTGTTGAGGCCATTCAATGCAGTTTGGTTTCACTTGGTTTTCGTTCTGTTTTAGGCTTGGTTTTCGTTCTGTTTTGAACATTGGCCTTCATTCTGAATCTTTGTAACAGATTTGTTTCTTTGGTGCCTCTTCATACTTGTACTGGCGCGAGCTCCTTCTTGCCTAGTTTTGTTTATGCTTTGAGTTCTGTTGTACTGATGATGCTTGTGGCTTTTCAGGTGTTGGAATCTTTTGAAACCAAAGCGACTCAGACCTGCCGGCATCCGGGTCTGAGTCCAATCTTGCCTATGTTGCCTTATTCTCGTATCAGTTCAGAAATCCAATCGCGGCAAAACGAATCAGTCCCGCTTCTTTTATCACCTCTATCTCTCGGATGTCCCGTAACGATAAGAACAGGTGTTACCTGATCTGACGCCCACGGCGCGGATCGGTAACGGGGGTAGGACGCAGCTTCGGTTGTGCCACTCCCGGCACTCGATGATGACATTGTTCTGAGAGTGTCAAAAACAACTCCTAACCTTTTTTCTATATTGTTTGTTTTGTTTTAATGTGCAGGTGAATTTGGAAATTCTGCGGAGAAGCTCAAAGACATCATGAAGACACTTAGATGTTCTTAGGATTTAGGATAGATACTTACTGTAAATGAAAACTTCTTGTAAACCAAGTTCAAATTCTCTTTTCCATTTGTAAACTATAAATATTTATGAAATGAAATTCAACAAATATTCATATTTACTTTCTCAATTGTAAATTCAAAGTATCCATGAATAATAATTCAGAACCATTTAAATTCCCTCTTGAGTAGTAACTTATAAGTACTTATGAACACAAAGTTCAAACTTACTTCTCCTTTGCCTTTTATAAATGATATCCCGCCATATGATTATATCCAAACAAATTCAAATTAAAATCTCGTTGATCACATCACTTCTCAAAATAACCTTAACAGTATCCACTTTCTTTTCAACCCAACTTCATCTTATTAAGAGGAAACAAAATTGTTTTAGAAATGTTTCAACATCAAACAAAGCACGGCCCCGAGTCCAATCATATTTCTGACAAAACATACCGGCACCTTGACCCAAGTGGCAAATAAATGCCTCAGAACGTAATAACAGCCCGTTTTTCAAGGAATTAGCAGAATTTGCGTAAAATGACCAAAATACCCCTGGAACCAAATCTGCAAAACAAACACCTCCATAACTTGTTAGTGGTTAGCAAATGTACATATGAGGTGATATGCGAAATGACTGACTAAATATAAGGGTAAAATTTGGGGTATTACAGTTGCCCATATTTAAATAGCTACACCGGACGATTTGAGTGACAGAGACTCGAGGAATCGTGGTGGAGAGATTTAAATATAGATAACCGAAAATTTTGCCCTTAAATGCGACGATATGCAATGCTATTGGACAGAGCGAGGACAGCTTAATGCAGATGATGCCATGAATATGATATGATGCGTATGCTGGAATGATGAGTGCGAATATGATGATGAATACTACGACACAGACGCTACGAGAAGAACACACTGGGGAAAACGACGTGCTGAGACACAGTACAACACTGGGAAATTCTAAAATGATGGTCAACTGGTGCGAACACGACCAATTGTCATCTTGGGAACGAGATTCTCAAATGGAGATGACACCTATGAGACGGCCTCCACTGGGGAATTCAAAAATAAAACTGGATCACGTACGATTGCAAGATCGATTACAGAATGCTGGAGCATTGAGCAAAGAATAACATCCAAGCTTCTGTAAACTATCTCTCGTGACAGGATCAAACGGACTTTTCGGGAATCCGTAGCAAATATACAGGGTAAAGACCGGCTGTATGCCAAAATAAATGGACTTTAATGGGAAATGTCCTGATAAGCTTCTCGAGGGAGAACTGTCACTTATCGTTGGAAGGGATTTATGTGCAAAAATGGATAAGCACTCAAATAAAGAGGCTGCTGCTTATCTGATAAATAAATCTTCTCGCATTTAAGGTCGGCGCCTGGAATACGATTCTGATTCTTCTCTTACTGAAGGATAAATAAACTTCTCCATGCTTCAAGATCGTGCTCTCCTGAACATGAAAATGGCTAACTGAACTTCCTCATACTTCAGAATCGTGCTCTCCTGAATATGATTCCGCTCTTTCGGGTAAATGAAATTCTTCATACTTCAGAATCGTGCTCTCCTGAATATGAAAAGGGCTAATTGAACTTCCTCATAACTCAGAATCGTGCTCTCCTGAATATGATTCGGCTCTTGAAATTTCTTCATACTTCAGAATCGTGCTCTCCTGAATATGATTCGGCTCTTTCTTATAAATGAAATTCTTCATACTTCAGAATCGTGCTCTCCTGAATATGAAAATGGCTAATTGAACTTCCTCATAACTCAGAATCGTGCTCTCCTGAATATGATTCGGCTCAAACCTCCCCGTATTTCAAGATCGTGCTCTCTTGAATACGATTTGGTTCAAAACCTCCCATACTTCAAGACGACAGGTAAATGGAAGCCCAACTGCTCCACGGAGATGGCCATTTGCTGCGAGTCATAACGAAGATAGGATCGGCTTCTTAGGTGAGAAATGTTGTATATCGGTGCTGTAAGATGTAGGATTGTAATAATAAATTATCCAGGCATGAACTGGCATGTATCTGTAGTTGATTTCCTTGAAAGATAGTGCAAAATAAATGCACGTCCGGGTACAGTGATAAACCTCTCAAGCGAGATAGTCGCGTATCTGCCACGGTATGGTGAAAATCATTAGATGGTGCAAAATAAATGCACGTCCGGTTGGGACTTGACGACCGACAAGACTGAGATTCAATCTAGGATCGAGCTAGAAAGAAGACTGGTAATCAAGACTCCATCGAGGGAATGAACTCGAAGGGTAGATATCTTATCCCGGCGAGGAAAGATAGCTGAAGTAACCGTCATCCACGAGGATCGAGCTCCGTGGGGAAACTAGAAACACATATGTATTTTATGCTTAGGGCTGACAATCTATCTGGAGAGAATGGACCAACCCAGTTACTCGGCGGTAACAACCAATGACGGTGAAACACAACAAACCTGTGAATGCTAATGCATATATTAATGAATATGTTAATATGAATGTATGTTAATGTCTATGTATGTTAATATGCAGGATGTTATGAAATGAGTATGTAATGAGTATGTAATGAATATGTAATGAATATGTAATGAAATAGGCATGTGATGCTTATGCCCTTGCGTATGCTGACGAAACTGACTAGAGACAGGACGAGAGATGAAATAAACATCTCGACGGAGATACCCTGCATTCTCTGCAACCAATACGTCAATCATGGGAGGGAATGGTAGGACCAAATCTGGTTTCAAAATTCTGAATTCTCTGGGGAGAAAGTAAATTACTTAGGTGCACAGTATCACGTCTTCTCATGGGGAGAGGAAAACCTGAAGGACACCTTTGAGTTACCCAAGAAAAGGTTGTCAGCTTATAGTCTCGCTGGGGACTGTGTTAGAGCAATGATTTGAAAGTGTTTCTCCAATAATGATATTTTCGGGGAGTGAAGAGATCCTTCCGAAATTTCCACTAGTCAAAGTAATTTATTATATTTCAAATTTGCTTTTTTTTGAAGAACAATTTTTGAAAAATCTACAATGCACCTCTCATTTTCAAATTTTAAGAATAAACGCATTTTGCATAACAATAGAAAACAAAGAGCAATGCACCAAGGAATGTAAGTAACAAAATGGTATCTTTTATTAAAGGGTGGTAGCTCGCTGAAGGCATAGCTCCACAGATGATTATGTTTTAAAATTGGCAACATGGGAAAAGGTTACACTGAATCCAATGACACCTACTGACACTAATAACTAAGACTAATCCAGAATCTTGCTTTGGGCAAGGATGAAAGAACTGAAACATGGTTCTCATGCGGAAAGTGTGTCCTCTGATGCAATGAAATGCCTCTGTCCCTAACTTTTGCCTGGACTGCCCTCTCGGGTTTTCAATCCACCGGGACGCTCCTTTTTGCCTAAGCCGCCCTTTCGGGTTTTCAACTTAGCGAGCTTTTTATTATTATTTCTTTTTTTTTTTCCAAACCCTTACTTTTTCCTAAGTCGCCTTTTGCAGGTTTTCGACTTAGCGGGTTTTTAGGCATAATATTTTCGGACTGCATCAGAATTCACGGGGTGTGCAAGCTCTTCACCATCCATTGTCGTAAGTATCAGAGACCCTCCGGAGAAAACGGTCTTTACAACAAATGGGCCTTCATAATTGGGCATCCACTTTCCACGCATATCTTTATGCACTGGCAAGATCTTTTTGAGTACGAGCTCTCCTTGACGGAACTCACGGATACGAATCTTCTTGTCAAACGCTCTTTTCATCCGTTTCTGATATAATTGCCCATGGCACATGGCTGTCAAGCGCTTCTCGTCAATGAGATTCAACTGATCCAGTCTGTCTTGAACCCACTCAGCCTCCTCAAGTTCAGCTTCCATCAACACTCTTAAAGAAGGTATCTCTACTTCGATGGGGAGCACGGCGTCCATTCCATACACCAATGAGAAAGGTGTTGCCCCTGTCGAAGTTCTTACTGAGGTTCTGTATCCATGCAAAGCAAACGGTAACATCTCATGCCAATCTTTGTAAGTCACAACCATCTTTTGTAGGATTTTCTTGATATTCTTATTCGCAGCTTCAACGGCCCCATTCATCTTAGGACGGTACGGAGAAGAATTGTGATGAGTGATCTTGAAATTATCGCACAGCTCTTTCATAGTCTTGTTATTCAGGTTGGTGCCATTGTCAGTTATTATCCGACTTGGGATTCCATAACGGCAGATGATTTCTTTCCTGATGAAGCGGGCAACCACTTGCTTGGTCACGTTGGTGTAGGAGGCAGCCTCTACCCACTTAGTGAAATAATCAATGGCAACAAGGATAAAACGATGACCATTAGAAGCCTTCGGCTCGATTGCCCCAATCATGTCAATGCCCCACATAGAAAACGGCCATGGTGACGACAAAACATTCAACGGTGATGGAGGTACATGCATTTTATCAGCATAAATTTGGCACTTATGGCATTTTCTAGCGTATTGGATGCAGTCAGCTTCCATGGTTAACCAATAATACCCAGCCCTTAGCATCTTCTTGGACATAGCATAACCATTGGCATGAGTTCCGAAGGTCCCCTCATGAATTTCCTGTAGTAACATGTCCGCTTCCCGTTTATCAACACATCTGAGCAGAACCATGTCGTGATTTCTCTTGTATAACACACCATTACTGATAAAGAATTTGGACGCCAGTCTTCTCAATGTTTTCTTGTCCAGACCAGTAGCACCATCGGGATACTCTTGTTTGACGAGATAGTTCTTGATATCATGAAACCAAGGCTTTTCATCCACCTCAACTTCTTCGACCACCTGACAATAAGCGGGCTCAACTTTGCGCTCAATATGGATAAGAGGTGCTTCATTAACGAATTTAACTTTCCACATGGATGCTAACATGGCTAAAGCATCAGCTACGTGATTCTCGGATCTAGGAACATGCTCGAACTCTATCTCGTCGAAAAACTTGATCAGCTCAATAATATAGTCCTTATAAGGGACTAACTTCTCATTCTTCGTTTCCCATTTGCCTTGTACCTGGTAAATAACCAAGGCTGAGTCACCACTTACTTTAAGAAGTTTGATTCGGAGGTGAATTGCTGCTTCGAGGCCAAGAATACATGCTTCATATTCTGCGACGTTATTAGTACACTCAAAGTCCAACCTTGCTGTAAATGGAGTGAATCCACCCTTTGGGTTCATCAAAACGACGCCTATACCAGGCCCATTGAAATTCGATGAACCATCAAACATCATCCTCCACCAAAGACCTGGTTCTGGACCTTCGCTCGGATCTGGCTCTTCACAATCTCTTTTAATCAACAAAATATCCTCATCAGGAAAATGAAACTTAAGAGGTTCATAATCTTCAACTGGCTGATCTGCAAGATAATCCGATAAAATACTACCCTTAATTGCCTTCTGGGGTACATACTGGATGTCATATTCAGATAACAACATGTGCCAACGGGCTAGCCTCCCGGTTTGAGCAGGTTTTTCAAAAATATACTTGATCGGATCCATTTTAGAAATCAACAATGTGGTATGACAGACCATATATTGCCGAAGGCGCCTAGCGGCCCATGCCAATGCACAACAAGTTTTTTCCAATGGTGAGTATCTGTTTTCGCAATCGGTAAACTTTTTGCTCAGGTAATAAATCGCATGTTCCTTTTTCCCAGTCTCATCATGTTGTCCAAGCACACAACCCATAGACTTCTCAAGAACAGTAAGGTACATAAACAACGGTCTTCCAGGTACGGGAGGAATCAGAATAGGGGGGTCTTGCAAATAACTCTTAATCTTCTCAAACGCCTCTTGGCAATCAGGGTTCCACTCAACCGTCTGCCCCTTGCAAAGTAACTTGAATATCGGCTCACAAGTAGCGGTCATGTTGGAGATGAACCGGGAAATATAATTCAAACGTCCCAGAAAACCTCTAACTTGCGTCTCGGTTTGCGGAGCTGGCATATTTTGAATGGCTCGGACTTTGTCAGGATCCACCTCAATCCCTCGCTGGCTAACAATGAAACCAAGCAATTTCCCAGATCTGACACCGAAGGTACATTTAGCAGGATTCAATTTCAGCTGATATTTCCTGAGTCGTTCAAACAGCTTCACCAAATGGTCTAGATGCTCCCCTTCACTCTGAGACTTGGCTATCATATCGTCCACATACACCTCGATCTCCTTGTGCATCATATCATGAAAAAGAGTGGTCATAGCGCGTTGGTACGTTGCCCCCGCGTTCTTTAAACCGAAGGGCATGACTTTGTAGCAGAAGGTTCCCCAAGGAGTAATGAAAGTAGTCTTCTCTCGATCATCGGGATCCATCTTGATCTGATTATAGCCAGAGAAACCATCCATAAATGAAAACAACGCAAAACTGGCTGTATTGTCTACCAGTGTATCAATATGTGGCAGGGGGAAGTCGTCTTTCGGACTTGCTTTGTTCAGATCCCTGTAATCCACACACATCCTAACTTTACCGTCCTTCTTAGGCACTGGCACAATGTTGGCAACCCAATCTGGATATTATGCGACTGCCAGGAAACCTGCATCCAACTGCTTTTTAACCTCATCTCGAATCTTCAAGGCCATGTCGGGTCTCGTTCTTCGAAGCTTTTGTTTGATAGGCGGACAATCTGGCTTAAGTGGCAACTTGTGAACAACAATATCTGTGTCTAGACCCGGCATATCTTGATACGACCACGCAAACACATCAATATATTCTTTTAACAACTCAATCAACCTCGGCTTAACCTCTGTCCCAAGCATTGCACCAATCTTGACCTCTTTCTTGTTCTCATCTGTACCGAGATTAATTAAGTCCACCTGTTCTTTATGCGGTTGAAGCTCTGTGTACTCGTACTCAATCAATCTTGTCAGTTCAGCGGGTACTTCAAAATCTTCTTCACCCTCGTCCTCAGCTTGATTGATGGGTGCATCCCAGTCAGGAGTGTCAGTAAAGTCATTGGATCCAACAAGGTTTACGATGTCTCTGCATGACGGAAGGCTTACTTAATTAAAATGCTCGAAGATATGCAAGATAAGGAATGAAATGCTGTTTTTTTTTTTATTTTTGAAAAAAAAAGGTTGCCAATTTCATTTTTTAAAGGTGAAAACGAAAAACGCAAATGAACCAAAATGGAATTGAACAAAATGCCTTTATTAATATCCTTTTAGAAATGAAAGGTGGCCCAATAAAAGCGACCCTATAGCCTTGGGCAGAGCTACGGATTTTTATTTGAAAATGTAAATGAAACTTTTAAAAAAATTACTTTGACAAGGGAAAAATAACAGGGATCTCTACGGCCTCCCAGTTGTTCAAAACTGCATCACCCTTAAACACCAGGTTGCTCAGCTCTTCATTTTCCTCACAGTCACTGATGGCATTGACTTGGAAACCTCCGCTGACAAATACCTCTTGGATAACCTTCGGACGTTCTTCGACAGTTGTGGCAGCTCCATTCTGAGTTGGTTTGTAACCCAACCCAGAGCGATCAGTCTTGGTCTTGACATTAATTACCTCTCCCCAACCTTCAGGAATGCCCCTGTCAATTGTTGATTTGGTACTCTTCAGAGATGCAAAAGATGGATTACCCTGACCCACTGTCTCTTCGACTTCCAGCAAAACAGCATTGGCGATCTCAAGTGCTTGAAAGGAGATTTCTAAAGCATTCTCATCGGCCTCGATGTAACGGAAAGAAGACAGGTTACTGACCATCAGATCCTCCTCACCGTGTATAATAACCAACTTTCCATCGATCACGAACTTCATCTTTTGATGTAGCGTTGAGGTTACTGCCCCAGCGGCATGAATCCACGGCCTTCCAAGTAAACAACTGTAGTTGGGATTAATGTCCATGACTTGAAACGTGATATTAAAAACTTGCGGACCAATCAGGATAGGAAGCTCAACCTCCCCCATTACCGACCGGAGAGAACCATCGAAAGCCTTGACGACCAAAGGAGTAGGTTTCAACACAGTCTCTTTGAAAACCAACTTATCAAGAACCCTCTTGGGTAGAACATTCAAAGAAGAGCCGGTGTCTACTAGCACTCTTGCTAAATTATCTTCCTGACATTTCACCGATATATGTAAGGCACGATTATGATTCGTACCTTCCTTTGGTAACTCTTCGTTGCTGAAACTAAGGGTGTTACAGGCGGTCAAATTGGCAATCACACTATCAAACCGACTGGTGCTGATATCTTGATCCACATGTGCTTGAGTCAAAACTTTCTGCAAGGCCATCCTATGAGCGGGTGAACTCATCAACAGAGATAAAATCGAAATCTTGGAAGGAGTCTGATGAAGTTGGTAGATAACTTTATAGTCACTTTTCTTGATGATCCTCAAAAACTCAGCGTCTTCATCATTCGTAACAGCTCCCTTACCTTTGTCTTTGACAGCCACTGGGATATTAGTGGTTTCCTTAGGTGGAACCTCATTGGAACGGGGAGTATACACACGGCCACTGCGAGTTATCCTGCTTGCCTCTGCGATATTGGTCACAGTGTCCTTAACCTCTTCATTTGGAATAACCTTCCCAGACTCCTTGTCAATCAACGTCACGTCGTATTTCCAAGGCACAGCTTTAGGATCACTGAAAGGAAACGGACCTGGTCTTCGAATAATTATTGGCTTATGCTGATTCACCTCAGGGATAGACGACTTTGGTATATCGAACACGAGATTGGCAGAACCTGCCCCTGATAGATTAAACACTGGTACCTTTCCTTTTGATCCAGGCTGATGGAACACTGGCTCAATCACAGCGACCTCATCCTTCTTGGATTGGCTTGTCACTTGTAAAACACCCTCATTAATCAACCTCTGAACATCATTCTGAACCAACACACAACCCTTAATACTGGCTTCACAACTTACGCATGCAACGTGGGAAGTATCTACCAAACCAGCTTCAAACAGTTTTGAATGGAACATCTTGAGAGGAGTCTTAATCTGTACAACGTCGAGGACATAACCTTCCTCCGAATCGGCACTAATGGCATTGACACTCTCATGGTTAGGAAAAGGGTTCTTCTTAACATTTGGTTGAGGATCTTCGAATGACAAAATCTTCTTTTCCAATAAATCCCTGACAAGATTTTTGAGAGCATAACAATTCTCCAGATCATGACCAGGCGCACCCTCATGAAATAAACAATGAGCGGCAGCGTTGTAATTGGCGGGTAGAGGATTAGGAGGTGGACCCAAAGCCCGAGTAGTGATTAGACCTTGCTTGACCAAAGAGGGGTACAACTCGGTGAAAGTCATCGGAATCGGCGGACAAGGCTTATACGTTCTTCTGTTCGGAACACTCTGGCGAGGAGCCGGACTCTTTGGCTGTTGAGGAGCAGGAGCGTTGGGCGCCTGTAGGTAGTTGATAGGAGGCGGATAAGCAGGAGGTTGTTGCATAGGTTGATACATAGGAACCTGTTGATTGAAAGAAGGTGTAATAGCTGCCACATAAGGTTGTTGAGCATATTGGATTGGGTACCCTTGAGGTTGAGCATAACCTTGCGGATATCGATAAAAGTGTTCTCTTGGTCTACCAGAGGATATAGCATTAGTCTCGCCCTCTTTTTTCTTCTGGGAGCTATACGGAGGTTTCTTCGGCTGATCCTTAGAAGCACCATGATTATTTGTCATTTTACCACTTTCCATACCCAATTCAATCTTGACACCCACAGCATCGATGTCGGAGAAATTTGAAGTCACACTACCCACCATTCTCTCGTAAAATTCGGGACGAACCGTGTCGACAAACCAATCAGCTAACTCTTTCTCGGTCAAAGGAGGTTCTACCTGCGAAGCAATCTCTCTCCACCTTTGAGCATACTCTTTGAATGACTCAGAATTCTTTTGTGACATACTCAACAACTGTCTTCTGTCAGGAGCCAGATCCATATTGTACTTGTAGTGTTTGATGAAAGCGTCAGATAAATCTTGGAAACTCTTAACGCGAGACTGGTCCAAAGTTAAATACCACTTGGAAGAAGCACCCTTCAAACTATCTTGGAAGCAATGAATCATCAGTTTATCATTCTCAACATGGGCAGCCATTTTGCGATAATACATGATCAGATGACTCTTAGGACAGGTGGCACCTTCATAACGATCGAAGTTTGGAGTTTTGAATTTCGGGGGAATAACCAAACCTGAGACCAAACAAACATCCCTTGCAGCAGTCCCAAAAATTTGATCACCCTCTACTTTTTTCAATCTCTGGACGATAGTGTCTACTTCCTCACGAAGCTTATCACGTTTCTCATAACCTTCAACATTCTCATCAAGATTATCAAAGACTGTCTCATTGAAGTACGGTTGCGCACGAGTGTGTACAACGGGTGGTGCAAAGATAGGAGCCCCCCTGGAAACTTCAGAAAATAAAGGCACGGCTTGCTGAACAGGCTGATTAATCGGAACAGTGGCTTGAGGAGGCACAAAACCGGGAGCAAGACCATAAGGTGGGTCCCTTGCTACGGTCACACTTGGTGGAGGGTCCACGGTAACGCCGGTAATCTCGGAAACAACAGTGGGCTGGGTATCCATCTTAGCATTCATGACATGTAACAATTCCATCATACGCCCCATACCCCCTCGAAGGTCTTCAAGTTCATTGCTAAGGCGATCAATCTCTTTTGCCTGATCCTCCATTCTTTTCCGAGTTTGAGCTCTGGTGTTGTACTGGCGCCGAGAACTCAGGGTGACGAAACTGGAAGGCGAGAGAACCGAACATGAGAAAACGGAAGACACATGCAATGCAAGAAAGTAAATGATGCTATGATGCAAATGCAAATGAAGATTTCACGGAATTCAAACATTTACGAATGTCATGGGGTACCAAGGAAATCTTTTTCTTGTTTTTTCATTTTCTTATTCATGGTATCCCGCGATATCCATAAATGATATTTGAACTCCATGAAATGCAATGAGATGCTTTATGGATGCAATGCATGAAAACACACAAAGTCCTAGGTTGTGAGCGGAGTCAAGGTCTACCCATCCCAAAAAGGAGTGTACTATAGGTTAGTTGTACCTGCCGAACAAGGTTCTACAAAGTGCCCAAAGTCATCAGCCCATCTTTCGAATATTATCAACCTTCCGACTGACTCAGGGGTTAATAATATTCTCAAGAGAACCTCTTTTGAGTGTAGTATCGCGTAGCAGCCATTGTAAGATTACTCCCACATAGCTCCCGCACTACGTCCTAGATAAGGCCGAGGTGGTGTTAAGGTACTACGGTCCTCAATATCACAGACTCCAATCGACCATGGAAAAAGTTTTCGCGATTACTCGTTCAACCGAACCATTTTCGAAAAGGTCTCAACAGAGCGGTGATTCTCGACTCAACTTGGTCGGGATTCACTCCCTATAAGTCTCATCGAATATATCCCCATCCTATAATAATGTCACTAGTCCGGGCGTAGGACTTATCTCACAGCACAAGGAACAGTCCCAACACGAAAGCATAAATATATACATGTAAATGAATAGTAACACAGATAGTAATAAATATGAACAAATTAGGGATAACCCTCAAAAATTAAGAACACTCCCCAGTGAAGTCGCCATTTTCTGTTGTGGTGGAAATAGGATATCAAATATTAATTAATTTGAATCACAATTCAGTTCACAACCGCTCTTTGATTTATCCGAAGGAAAAGGTCAAAAGAGGGAAAACCTATTTTGCATCGTAAACACAATGCGGGGAAAGATCTAGGGTTCGGGGGTCGGTTAAATTTAGGGAAGGTATTAGCACCCTAAACTTCCGTAGTACTCTACGGGAACCTTTTGTTCAAATGTTTACTATTTTGCTTTATTTATTTGCTTAAGGTATATGTACAAAGGATTAAAAGTGAGAAAGGAGACCTAAGGGGTTAATTCTAAGTTTACTCGGCAAGACATCGCATCTTGTGCCTACGTATCCTTACGGGAGTGGAATCAGAGTAATCGTAGTTCCCCTCAAAAGGGAGGTTAGAAACTTCTTGACTGTGGTCAAGGTCTCAAGGGGAATAAACGCATCTTAAGGACACGCTTACGTGGAGTGTAGAAACTCCAAATCTCTACGTTGAAATGTTAAGTTGTAATTAGGGTTAAATTAGGGATTCCACGGCGGGAAACCCTAAAATGAGCGCGGCGGCTTTTTGACCTAATGCTAGGGGTAAAATTGTAATCTTGCCTGCGGCGAGGCATTTGTGAAAATTAGGGTTTGTAGTTTGTAGTTTTGAGGGTTTGAAAAGGTGTAAGAGTTGAAGGTGAGGACTATTGACACGGCGGTCAAAAACTAGACCTAATTCCTTCGGTAGTGCGTAGTGTGACTAGAATATTGATAAGTGAGGTGATTGAATCATGCAGGGAATAAAACAGAAGTTAAAGCCATGCAAACAGAAATTTAAAGGCAGAAATTTAAAGCGCGATTATTAGATTCGCGGGGTTACAACTGAGAAACATATACAATATGATAATGAACTTTGAGTGAGAAAATAAAACGACATAAATAATAGTAAACGTACTGAGCTGCAAAATGAACAAACGATGTTAGCGGGCATAGTTAGGCAACAATGAGTTACGAGAAGATGCAAATTTGAAATTTTATTATTGTTTTATTGAAAAAATCTTAAATAATTTAATGTTAGCTTGCAAAAAAAAAAAGTTTAATTTAAAATGTTTTACTCTAAAAAAAAGTTTTATTTTTTTTATATTTTTAAGAAAAGTTTTTTCTGATTTTTATTTAAAAAAAGTTTTTATTTATTTTATTATTTACATAAAATGTTTTTTTTATTTATTTATTTTAAAAACAATTTTGAATTATAAAGTAAAATGTTAAGAAATAATTTTAAAAAACATAACAAAAAATGACAAAATAAAAAATAAAGAAGAAAAAAAATAAATAAAGGGGAGGGGGTTGGGCCGGTCATCACACCCGGACCCAACCCAGTGGTTAGTTATAAGAAAAAAAATTTAGGGTTTCCAAACCCAGCCTCATTCTCGCGGCGCCGCTGTTCTTCATCTTCCTCTTCTTTCTCTTGCGATCGCTATGTTTTGCGTCTTCTTCTACAAAAAACCTGAAAGATGATGAACAGGTGAGTTAACGCGTGAGGGTTTACATTTGTTTTAGCCGATGATGCTTGAAGCTGAGGCTACGGAGTTGATTGCCCGCCGTTTGTATTGAACGGCGAAGGCGATCTCCTCGTCGGTGCTTCGTTCGTGATTCTATGGGGTTTGTTCGTCGATGACGGAGACAATGATGAAGGTTCCGGTCCTTCTGAGTCTCGGCCGCCTCCTTCTCGCGCCGCCTAGGGTTTTCGCTCGCGATCTCTTTCTCGTGGCCACCAGTTAGGGTTTGTACGCGATTCCTCCTTTCTTCGTTCTCTCGCGGCGCTCTCGTTAACTCTTTTCTCGCAGGTGGTATCTTCCTTTTTATAACTAACTTTTGGGCCTTTAATCCGTGTGGATTTGTGCTATTTTTGGCTGAGATTTGATTTTGATGATTTGATTTGGGACTTTTGGAACGTAGGTCCTTGTGTTTGAACTTTTTTTCAATGCTGATTGGATTTGCTTGGTACTGAACGAATCTTGTTTCTTCTTTCAGGATTGGATTGGGATTTTTGATACGATTCTGATTTTATTGGATCCGTTTGATATCTGAGATTAATTTGTTTGACCGATCTGTATTGATTCGTTTTGATTTGTTTTGATTTTTTTCAGATTGAGTTCCAATGGGATACGATTTGGACCTGACTCGAAACTTTCCATTTCCAGATTCGATTTGGTTTGATCATTTTCTGATTAGACTTTTGCAGATGTGGATTGGATTGCCTTTGGGGAATTTGGATACCGATTTGGTTCCTGATGAGATTTTGTTTTGATCTATTTTGGGACCAAACCTGATTGGATATTGCGATCTGTTTTCATTCAACTTGATCATTAACACTTACTTTTCTTCTTCTTCTTTCAGGACGGATGCTTTGCCTT
This sequence comes from Lathyrus sativus, assembly GCA_963859935.3. Lineage (NCBI taxonomy): Eukaryota > Viridiplantae > Streptophyta > Magnoliopsida > Fabales > Fabaceae > Lathyrus > Lathyrus sativus. Next base: position 173,199,866 of record OZ012736.1, read on the forward strand.
GATCTTTGCCGCCGAGAAGAGTACGCGGTAATGATGACGTTTGTCTGAACCATTTGGAACAGGATACTACAATCCTGGCTTTTGATTATATTGTTGCTTCTGATTGAATTGGTGATTGAGCCATGTGTTTGTGCACTTGTTTATTTCATGAACTGAGATGCTTGTGACAACCTAACCTGTTTCAACTCTTAATCTTCAGGTCCCCAACTTTCTGTTTTAGGGCAATGATGCTCTGACTGAGCCCTTCAGAGAAGACGCTATGATCTCGTTTGTTGCTCGTGTTGTGAGCAGAATGGCATGTTGGTTTGTCATGATGACTTGCCATCGTTAATTGCTTTTTCTGGTATGATGTGATTTGGCTGTTTGCATTCTGCTGCTACACCATGTTTGATGCTGTTGTGCAATGATGTTTGAGCCGAGGGCTTTGATGCCGCGTATGATGCTGTTGTGATTTGCACTTCGTTTTTCTGATACTTTGTTGAGGCCATTCAATGCAGTTTGGTTTCACTTGGTTTTCGTTCTGTTTTAGGCTTGGTTTTCGTTCTGTTTTGAACATTGGCCTTCATTCTGAATCTTTGTAACAGATTTGTTTCTTTGGTGCCTCTTCATACTTGTACTGGCGCGAGCTCCTTCTTGCCTAGTTTTGTTTATGCTTTGAGTTCTGTTGTACTGATGATGCTTGTGGCTTTTCAGGTGTTGGAATCTTTTGAAACCAAAGCGACTCAGACCTGCCGGCATCCGGGTCTGAGTCCAATCTTGCCTATGTTGCCTTATTCTCGTATCAGTTCAGAAATCCAATCGCGGCAAAACGAATCAGTCCCGCTTCTTTTATCACCTCTATCTCTCAGATGTCCCGTAATGATAAGAACAGGTGTTACCTGATCTGACGCCCACGGCGCGGATCGGTAACGGGGGTAGGACGCAGCTTCGGTTGTGCCACTCCCGGCACTCGATGATGACATTGTTCTGAGAGTGTCAAAAACAACTCCTAACCTTTTTTCTATATTGTTTGTTTTTTTTTAATGTGCAGGTGAATTTGGAAATTCTGCGGAGAAGCTCAAAGACATCATGAGGACACTTAGATGTTCTTAGGATTTAGGATAGATACTTACTGTAAATGAAAACTTCTTGTAAACCAAGTTCAAATTCTCTTTTCCATTTGTAAACTATAAATATTTATGAAATGAAATTCAACAAATATTCATATTTACTTTCTCAATTGTAAATTCAAAGTATCCATGAATAATAATTCAGAACCATTTAAATTCCCTCTTGAGTAGTAACTTATAAGTACTTATGAACACAAAGTTCAAACTTACTTCTCCTTTGCCTTTTATAAATGATATCCCGCCATATGATTATATCCAAACAAATTCAAATTAAAATCTCGTTGATCACATCACTTCTCAAAATAACCTTAACAGTATCCACTTTCTTTTCAACCCAACTTCATCTTATTAAGAGGAAACAAAATTATTTTAGAAATGTTTCAACATCAAACAAAGCACGGCCCCGAGTCCAATCATATTTCTGACAAAACGTACCGGCACCTTGACCCAAGTGGCAAATAAATGCCTCAGAACGTAATAACAGCCCGTTTTTCAAGGAATTAGCAGAATTTGCGTAAAATGACCAAAATACCCCTGGAACCAAATCTGCAAAACAAACACCTCCATAACTTGTTAGTGGTTAGCAAATGTACATATGAGATGATATGCGAAATGACTGACTAAATATAAGGGTAAAATTTGGGGTATTACACTACTAGAATGAACCGGTGTCCGTTAGAAGCCGTCGGCTCGATCTTCCCAATCATATCGATTCCCCACATCGAGAATGGCCATGGCGATGACATCACATTCAGAGGACTCGGAGGCACATGGATCTTATCTGCATAGATTTGGCATTTATGACACCTCTTCGTAAACTTGAAACAATCAGTTTCCATAGTTAGCTAATAATAACCTGCCCGCAGCAGCTTCCTCGTCATAGCATGCCCACCAGCATGCGTACCAAATGTACCCTCATGTATTTCCTCCATGAGCAACTTCGCCTCTTTCTCATCTACACAACGTAGTAGCACCAAGTCGTGATTTCGCTTGTATAGGACACCGTCCGGATTCAGATAGAAATTACCCGCCAATCTCCTGAGAGTCTTCTGATCGTGACTAGATGCCCCTGCCGGATACTCTTTATTTTTCAGGAAATTGAGGATATCAAAATACCATGGTTTATCATCAGATGCTTCGTCAATGGCAAACACGAAGGCAGGTCTGTCAAGCTGAGAGATAACAATTCTGGGAGCCTCATTCCAGAAGTTGACTTTATACATGGAAGACAAAGTGGCTAGGGCGTCGGCCATTTGATTCTCTGCTCGCGGCACATGATGCAACTCGACCTTGTCAAAGAAAGGCAACAATCTCCTCGCGTAATTCATGTACGGTATCAAATTGGGCTGACGTGTCTCCCATTCCCCTTTTATTTGATTCACCACCAGAGCTGAGTCTCCGTATACATCCAGATTTTTGATTCGCAAATCAATGGCTTCTTCAAGCCCCATGATACAAGCTTCGTATTCGGCTTCATTATTGGTAACTAGAAAGGTCAATCGAGCGGTAAACGGGATGTGCGACCCGTGTGGAGTAGTGATGATTGCCCCTATTCCGCTACCATAGGCGTTTACAGCTCCGTCAAAGATCAACTTCCATTTGGAACCCAATTCTGGTCCTTCGTCTGGCAACGGCTCTTCACAATCTTTCATCTTTAGGTACATGATATCCTCGTCAGGAAAATCAAACCTCATCGATTGGTAATCCTCAATAGGCTGCTCTGCCAAGTACTCAGACAATACACTCCCCTTTATAGCCTTCTGCGAGACATACTGGATATCGTATTCGGTCAAAACCATCTGCCAACGGGCAATTCTCCCCGATAATGCCTGCTTTTCGAATACATATTTGATAGGATCCATCTTCGAGATGAGCATGGTTGTATGATTCAGCATGTATTGCCTCAAACGCTTGGCGGCCCAGGCTAGCGCGCAACAAGTTTTTTCGAGCATTGAATATCGAGATTCACATTCCGTAAACTTCTTACTCAAGTAGTATATTGCATGCTCTTTTCTTCCTGTCTCGTCGTGTTGACCGAGAACACAACCCATACTTCCCTCAAGAACCGTCAAATACATAATCAAGGGTCTCCCTGCCACTGGGGGTATCAAAATAAGAGGCTCCTGCAAATACTGCTTTATTTTATCGAACGCCTTTTGACAATTTTCATTCCATGTTACAGCCTGGTCTTTTTTCAACAGCTTGAATAATGGCTCACACGTAGCCGTTAGGTGAGATATGAACCGAGCGATATAGTTCAACCTCCCTAAAAACCCGCGCACCTCTTTCTCTGTTCTAGGCGTCGGCATCTCTTGTATTGCTTTTATTTTTGCAGGATCAACCTCTATTCCTCTTTCGCTCACGATAAACCCCAGCAGTTTACCCGATCTCACCCCGAATGTGCACTTGTTAGGGTTCAGTCTCAACCTGAACTTCCTAAGCCTTTTGAATAACTTCAGCAGATTCACCAAATGCTTTTCCTCCGTCTGGGATTTGGCAATCATATCATCTACAAAAACCTCGATCTCCTTATGCATCATATCATGAAAAAGAGTCGTCATTGCACGCTGATACGTTGCCCCAGCATTCTTCAATCCGAAGGGCATCACTTTGTAACAAAATGTTCCCCAAGGTGTTATAAAAGTAGTCTTCTCCATGTCTTCTGGCGCCATTTTAATCTGATTATAGCCCGAGAAGCCATCCATGAAGGAGAATACGGAGAATTGGGCAGTGTTGTCAACCAGCACATCGATGTGAGGAAGCGGAAAATCATCTTTCGGGCTCGCTTTATTCAAATCACGGTAATCTACGCACATTCTCACTTTACCGTCCTTCTTTGGCACTGGTACAATATTAGCGACCCATGAGGGATATTTTGTAACAGCTAGGAAACCAGCATCCCACTGCTTTTGAACCTCCTCCTTAATTTTCACTGCCATATTAGGTCTAGTTCTGCGAAGCTTCTGCTTGACCGGTGGGCATTCTTCTTTTAACGGCAGGCGGTGCACAACCATATCTGTATCAAGCCCAGGCATGTCTTCGTACGACCAAGCGAACACATCACTGTACTCTCTGAGCATTTCAACCAGTCTTCGCTTGACGTCGCTCTGCAGCGCGGCTCCTATACGGATGTTCTTTTCAACCCCTTCCGACCCCAGGTTAATAATTTCAATGACCTCCTCATGAGGCAGAATGACTCGTTCTTCTTGCTTTACCAACCAAGACAATTCTTCGGGAACGTCGCCATCTTCAACAATCTCTTCTTTGGCCTGAAATACCGGGTGCTCAAAGTCGAGACGAGTCATAGGCGGTTCAATGATGTCATCTGAAAATGTTATCCTGCAAAAGGAATGGTTAAATGCTTCAAAATGCGTATAAAGCGAATAACCACGTTGCCATTTTATTGTAAAACACAAAACAGGAAAAACAGAGATCGCAATATTTGTACATGAAAAAACGCCTTTTATTTAATGATTAAACAACGCAATGTACATAACAGCACAACCCTAAGCAAAATCACGATGCCCCGGGTAAGACACCGGATTGTTCAACAATTAAGAAAACAAAGTATTACTGTTTGAGAGTCACAGGAACAATCTCCTGAATAGACCAATTGCATAATCCTTGTCCTGGCACGCTCGGCTGAATCTAGGCGTCCATGTCGCAGTCGCTGTCTCCTTCTTCGGAATCTGAAACAGCGTTGATGGCCTCGTGACACACTCCACTAGCGGTGATGGTTATCGGTCCTCTGAAACGGGGTGCCCTAGCAGCAGGTGTTGATGACGACGGTTGATATCCCAACCCAAATCAGTCCATCTTCACGGGAATATCCAGCACCTTGCCCCAGCCTTTTGTCTCACCTGTCTTTACTAGAGCCTGAGCCTCCTTGTATGACGAGACGGCTACCTCTGATGCTTTACTCGGCCCGGGACCTTTGTCTTTGATGCGCAACCCTTCAAAGGCTTGACAGGGTGTTTGATGAATCTCGCCGTCGACTTCTACATACTTGAATGATGACAGATGGCTAACCAATATATCTTCTTCTCCACAGACCGTGACCACACTGTCCCCTACCATGTATTTCAGCTTTTGATGCAAGGTAGATGTGACTGCCCCAGCACCATGGATCTAGGGTCGTCCGAGAAGGCAGCTGTATGCTGGCTGGATGTCCATAATATATAATTCAGTTGCGAAAACCTCCGGCCCCACCTGTAGAGGTAACGTTATGGATCCAAAGACTGTTCTTCGTGTACCATCAAATGCCCTGACCACCAAATCACTAGGCGTACACAGGATTCCTCTGACGTCCAGTTTCATCATTGCTTTCTTGGGCAGCACGTTTAAGGAAGATCTGGTATCTACCAGTACATGAGACATGACTGAGCCCCTACACTCAATTGAGACGTGCAGCGCCATGTTATGCTCTCTCCCCTTCGGGGTCAAATCAAAGTCTGTAAATCCCAAGCTATGGCCTGCGTTCACATGCGCCAACACCCCCTCCAGCTGATTCACGGAAACATCTTGGGGTACGAAGGACGTATCCAGAACTTTCAACAATGCATTTCTGTGAGCTTCGGAACACAATAGCAACGACAGTATGGATATCTTTGATGGCGTCTGTTGAAGGTGCTCAACAATCTTATAATCACTCTTACGAATAAGGCGCATGAACTCTTCCACATCCTTCGATGACGTTTCTGTTTCGTTCCTCTGCACCGGGACATTCTCATTCATCTTTCCTTTTCCCTTCGCCAGTCGTTCAACCTCTACCTCAGGCGATATAAAGATTCTCCCACTTCTCGTCATCCCTCCGGTACCGACGACATTGTCTACAACCTCAACTGGCTGCTTACTAACATCAATTTTCACCCCATCACAGTATGCTTCCAACCCATAGGTCCAGGGGACTGCCTTAGTGCTCTCATAAGGGATTGGTCCGGCCTTGGTGATAGTGATCGGCGGTCGCCTGGCTGGCACCGTTATGGTTATTGTTTTTCGGGGAATCGTCACAGTAGCTACATCACTTCGCTCGTCCGCTGATAACTCTGCAGGTTCTTCAACTGCCGTTCGGTCGAATTGTAATGTGCCTCCATCTATTAAGGTCTGAATACCCTTCTTCAATTCATCACAACCCCCAGCTTGGGTCCAACACTCTAAACAATACTCGTCGCAACCTGGATACGCACCTCCTTGCAATAACCTGCTCTTTATCTCGCACAACGGTGTCTTGAGGTCATCAACATTCATAATCAAGTTCAAGCCCTCCTCGGTTAAAATAGCATTTGCCCCATGGTTGGGCATGGGCTTTTGTACTATGTCCGGACCCGCCTGTCCAAATATAATAGCCTTACTATCCAATAGATCCTGCACCACATGCTTGAACGCGTGGCAACCCTCTATATCGTGGCCCGGAGCCCCGGAGTGGAATTCACAGTGCTTGCTTGCGTCAAAGCCGTACGGAGGAGTGCCCGTTACTGGCGCCATAGTTCTTTTTTCCACCAAGTTCAAACCCAGTAACGTCTGTAGAAATTCTGCATACGTTGAAGGAGGCGTTTCAAACACCCTCCTTGGTTTGCCCCCCTGGATTCTGCGCTGAGCAGGATGTACCCCCTGTTGTGGCTGCTGTTGCTGTTGTTGTATTGGTTGTTGCTGAAATGGAATGGTAACACTTGCCACCTGCTGCGGCTGATTGTACTGGTTTCGACCTCTGCCTCGGCCTCGGCCTCGGCCCCCAAACACTGCACTTGCATCACCTTGACGGCGCCCACCGAAAGCCCTTCTGTTACTGCCAGCTGAAGTGGATTCCTCAGCTTGGAATCTTCCCTGTTTAATGTTGCTTTCAATCTTCTCTCCCATCAGGATTAAGTCTGAGAAACTGCCCAACAAAGTATGAAACAACTTGTCATAAAACATACCGGTAAATGTTCCTATGAACATATCATTCATTTCTTTGTCCTCTAAAGGAGGATGAACTCGAGCAGCCATGTCGCGCCATCTCTGCGCATACTCTTTGAAGCTCTCGCCCTTCTTCTGGGACAACCCCTGCAATTGGACCCGGTTGGGTGCCAAGTCACTGTTGTACTTATAGTGAGCCACAAACGCTTCAGCCAGCTGCTTCCATGTCTTTATCTGTGTTGGCTCCAACCCCATATACCATTCAAAGGAAGGACCAGACAAGTTATCTTGAAAGAAATGCATCAGCATCCTCTCATCATTTGAATACGCCGACATCCTTCTGTAGTATGACCGCACGTGCACCTTTGGACAGGTATCCCCCTTATATTTGTCGGATGTGGGAGCTTTGAATTTTATTGGTACCCTCAGGCCAGGCACCAGACCCATTGTAGTCATATCTAAGCCAACAACGCTTTGATTCACGACCCCCTTCATCTGCTCCTCGAGCATCTTGATTCTCTGAGAGTCATCCATAGGACCTTCGAAACCTCCACCGAAGAAAGCATCCTCTTGCTGATCTTCTAGCCAATTACCTTTCCCAGTTTCGTATCCATCGTACCCGTTGTTACGGCCAACTCTAGTCTGATTCATTACAGGGCCCCGCCCCCTGTTACCATACCCCGGAGCGACCCCAGCAGGTCCAAAAGACATTATCCCGGCCCTATTTCCATTTCCGAATCCGCCATAACCCTGATTAGTCATACCAAATCCGTCCTGTCCGAAACCTTGAGCGTTGAAGTCGTACTTCCCAGCATGATCAAACCCCTGGTCATTAAAGCCGAAACCATTATTACCGAAGCCATTACCTCCCATATTATCACCCAGGTTGACATCTCCGAGCCCAACGTTGTAGACGACAGTCTCGTTACCGATTCCAACGTTACCGTTCCCGGCGGCAGCGCCGTTGTTCACATTGACAGCAGGTATGTTCACCACAGGCGGAGCTACTGGTGTGGGAGTACCATCCCCATGAATAGTGTCGATTCGCACAGAATTATGGTCTTCATTTCCGTGCCCAGCATTTCTTACCAACAAAGGTTGCACCAAGGCTTGCAAATTCTCCTGGCCTTTCGCAATGGTCTCCATTGTCTGCATGAATAGCGCCAGCTTCTCACGCATGTCCTGCATTTCATTCTGCATCTGATCCATAATTCTTCGGCAGTTGGTACGAGTGGAGTATCGGTGCGGGCGCTGACTTTCAATCCTGAAAAGACCTGGTACAGTGCAGGAAATGAGATACAGTTCAATAATCACATGTAATGCAATATGAATGTGAATGCAATGCAATATGTGTCTGTGTATTAGGGAATATCATTCCCCGATTCTAGTGCGAATGTGCCAGTGCGGTGACAGTGACAACAATACGAAGTTCGGAGCCGAATCATAGAAAACACCCCATATATTGCAGAGAAATCCATTACGCCCAGAATACAATATCACTGAGTGTACAATAAGAAGGCATGACCTCAACCAACAATCCTGGTGATGGTCAGCACTATGCACATAAAGCATATACATTCATACATGAAACGGTCAAGTACTCCCATAGGCCTGGTATTCCTCTAATAACTTCTTAGTCTCTTGATGACTTGGTCGGGTAAGCAGACCCTCAACAAGTAGATCTCTTCGCTTGAGAACACGTCGCAAATCACCAGCGGATTCCTCCCATGCCCCTTCTCCGAAGCGATCCTCTAGCTTCCGCTTCTGAGACACAGCTTCTTTCTTGCCTTCGATGGCCTTGTTCAATGCATTCTGGAGACTATATCTTGCCATCACCTCCTCTTCATACTTCTTAGTGATAGCCTTCAACTGTTCTTCGAGTTTAGAAATTTGCTGCTTCAATTTGTCTTCCCTCTTTTTGTTGTTGGTTAGCGTAGCATTCCACGTTTTGTTACAAGAAGATATTTCCCGGTGGGCGGCATCGAGTGCTTTCTTTTTTAGACTCCAACATATCATGAGAGCTTCTGAACTCTTTCCCCAGGCGTTCACGCTTTTTTTTCTCTTCGGTCAGTTCAGCACCTAGCCTGTTTACCAATTCAGTCTGCTGTTGGAAAGAATGCACAACCTTGTTCTTCTCACTACGCATCTGAGCCAGTTCCTTTTCTAACTCTTCATTGATCTTCATCAAGGCTTCCTTTTCTTTTACAACTCGCTCGTAGACTTCCATGGTAACTGTGGTTGGTTCCTCCACCGGAATATGAACAGGGACCGGTGCAGCTGGAAATGGCATCAGCAACCGTTTTGCCCTCTCTTGGATCCAAACTTTGTATGGTACATAAGCCTGACAATCATTCTTCCCCAACAGTGGTTTCCCTCTTCTGTTGATACGCATCCATGTGTGCTGGAGCTTAGCTAGTAACTCTCCATTCAAATCACCGGTGAAGTACAGAGATTCCTGTACTTCTTCCTCCTTAGGTGGGTTCTTCAACGCGTATCCAAACTGGCGAACGAACAGAGATGGGTTATAATTGATGCACCCTTTTCTTCCTATCAAAGGAACATTAGGATATCCAGAACAACTGAAAATGAGCTCAGACCCCAACAAGTCTCGGTCAAACCACTCAATGTCTTCAGAAGATAGTCTCATCAGGCGCTCTGGCCAATCAACTGTAGTTGCACTATCTACAAACGGTCCCTTCAGGGGGAGATGGCTCTTAAACCACATGTTCAACAGCGGCGTACAACAGTAAACAGTCTTTCCTCTTCTGTTTTCATTTTTGTAGTGCAATGAATGATAGAGATCTCCAATCAAAGTGGGTACCGGGTTGCCAGCAGCAAACAGATGAAAAGCGTCCAAGTCCACAAAATTGGGTAAGTTGGGAAACAACACTATTCCGTAGATGCACAGAGCCAAGATAGCATTAAAGACTATCCAGCACCCGCTCTTGGCGTATTCTTGAGCTTTGCCAACCAGAAAATCAAGGGAGAAACCTGGAACCCCAAGCCAAGAAGTCACTAATAGTTCAGAAGCGTTCATGTGCAAGGCCTTAGCTAAGTCCTCCAGTTGGGGCTTAGCGTCACGATGGATGAAAGGAACCTTATTTTGCACCGGCAGCTCGATAAACTCTGCGTATTCCTCCATAGTAGGCCCCGAAATAAAGTCAGTAAACGTGAAACATCTCAATGCAGGGTCATAGAATTGCATCAAGGTGTATAGCCCATTCATCTCAACAGCAGTTGGCTTGCAGACCAGTCTCAACAATCTTCCATGACTCATCCTGAAACTTCTCCTAACCTCCTCATCAGCAAGGGACATCAGACCAAGTAGGGGAGTAATGTCAGGTGTAGGTAACTTGTACGCAACTGTCTTTCTCAAACCAGCCATGATCAATAAGTAGAAGTCTGGGCACTAGAATCAGGGAATATGCAAATGCACCTGCAGCACAGACACACGTTAATGAAATGCACGTGATAATGGTTATGCGAGCAATGCAATGCAAATAGATGCAACAGGGACCAAATGCCATGGCTGAGAAGCCTAAACCAAATCATAAGTCTCAGATAGACCCTCCAGAATTCCTCAAACCCTGGTCTTAGACAGACCCAATACAAAGTTCCAACACTGGTCTCTGATAGACCCCATAACATAACTCTGACTGGTCTCTGACACACCCCATATCATAACTCCAACTGGTCTCTGATAGACCTCTCAACTGTCCATAAATACCCAGAATCTCAGATCAAGAAACAAACTGGTATCTGAAGGTCTAGTTACCTGCATAGCCCCAAACCCTCTCACAGGTAGGTGTCCTAGTAACTGACAATGGTATGGCATCCTATGCGGTCGTCGGCGTCACAGACTTTCAGGGTTGATGATACGATTCCCAGAAGGAGTGGCATCATCAAATCCTGAAGAGGCCTCACTTAGCCAACTTCCAAATGATCGGTTCCCGGAGTCGACAATTCAACTAACCAACAACCCCTTCGACCCAAAGGGTAGAAAAAGAAGTCAACCAGAAGAACCTCGTCCGAGTGTAGATTTCGTGGGACACTAATGCAAGCAAAGTCGGCACGCGCCCACTAATTTCTACTCTAATTCTAGGTGCACTCAAGCCCAGGTCCGGCTTATCTCTCAATCATAGAACACCCGTCACAACCTAATACAGCAATAATAATAATAATATAATGCTGAAAGTAAAATATAGAAAAAATAAATCCATACAAAATCCTCGACGGGAAAACAAGCGTTAGGATTGACTCGCTTAAAGGACGTTGGATCCCAAATGCATAAGGAACTATCGCAGTCCTTAGCAGCCAGGGGACGTTGGATCCCCAGCAGAGTCGCCAGTTGTCGCTACTGCAAAAATCGGCGCCGGCTGAACAGAAGAGTCGCCACCGTGCGTTATTTATCCCAAAGAGGGTAAAGGAAACGCTCGAGGTAAACCTACCGCAAAACGGGGAAAGGAATGGTCATCGCAACCAAATTCTGGATTCGGGAGTCGGTTACGCAAGGGGAAGGTATTAGCACCCCTCACGTCCGTCGTACTCGACGGGATCCACGCTTGTTTTCGGGTATGGATTGCTATTCTATCTATTCTACAGGTCAAGGGTTAAAAGAAAATAAAATGACTCGGCAAGGTATCGCACTTTATGCCTACGTATTCCCGTCTGAAACGAGAAATTAGAGTCAACATAGTTCGCCTACCTACGGGAAAGGAGGGGAAGGTTGCTCGCTAGGATATCACATCCTATGCCTACGTACTTTCATATAGCATGAAAGATCAGAGCAAACGTAGTTCGGGCCACGTACGACACAAATCTGTCTTGATTGTTTTTATTCCTTCTAAAAAAGGGTTTTTCTGATTACTGGTCCAAGCGGACAAAAATGACGTTTTGATGAGTTCACGTTCTTTTACGGAAGAAGTGTCTTTTATTGTGTTTGAAATCTTATTGTGTTTTTCTGTTTGTTTTGAGAAAGAAGAGACAGAACTCTACCCTACAGTTGAAAAGGGAATCACACTAACCTAATGTTATCATGCATGGGTTAAGACCTAATGTCTATCATGTTCCTCTCTTGCGCAGAGAAAAACAGAGATCCTAAGGGATAAACGGAAACAGAGACAACAGCATATATACAATAAAGCAGTAAAATGCATGGATGCAGCAACACAAGCGAGGCAAGGGAGTCCCACTCAACCTCGAACCTAGAAAACAACAGGCAAAAGCGAACAAAATTCGCTTTCAACCTAACAGGTTAAATGGCACACAATACAGTCAGGGAAATTCAAACAATACATCAAGAATTATAAACAGCAAAAGAAAACAACAAAAGCAATCTTCATCAACATCTGTCTTCAAGTCATCTTCAACCATCTTCAGGCTTCAAGCAAGCATCAGTCTTCATCTTTAAGCCTTCAAGCAAGGTCTCTATCTTCAATCTTTCAATGGCTTTTCTTCAAGTCTCATTCTCCAAGATGAGCAGCAGTCAACAAGATGAATTGGATGTTAAGCAATCAGTTGCCTACCAAGGGTGGCCTATTGACTGTTAACATGATACTGACAGTTTTCTCTCAAAAGTTCTATCTTTTAAATACATTAACTAATCCTTCCAAAGGAAGGAGGTGGGTATTTAAAAGAGACTTTGAATCATAGAGAAAGAATGGAGGCAAACAAGGCCTTCCATGTTTGTGAATCAAGTTCCTATTCTATAGCTCTACCTAACTCCTAGATCCTATAACCTTCAACAGCTGCCAGCAAGAGCTACTCTTCATCAACTCTGGAAATTGAGCTTCATTCTTTTAGTCTTCAATGGGTTTATCAACAAAGTCTTCAGCTCAAACCCAAACCCCAAGCAGGCCCAATACCCCACACAGCCAAACAAATAACCCTAGAGAGGGCACACCACACAATCAGCCAATTACAAGCATATACTAATAGTAATAATAGAATAGGGGAAGTCTAATATTTTCTAAGGGATCTATTACTTACCCTCAATACCCCTATAGTCCCATCATTTAATTTGTCCTAAAGAAAACCCAAAAGAAAATTGCTTTGTTAGACCTATATTATATTTACAACCCTAAATGATTAGCCTAATGTTTTCTAACTAAACTACCTAAAATAAATCCTAAAAAATTGATATAAAAATCAAGGGGGCATCTAATATATGTATCTAGTTATACTAAAAAATTTGGCCTAAAAAGATTATGAGAACCACCTAAAAGAAATTCTACAAAAACTATATACAAATTAAATCTATTTAAAATCAATTAAAATGTAAAATATAAGCAAAAATAGAAAAAAAAGCTAAACTATTATTTTTTAATCATTTTAATTTTCTTCAAGTCAAATCTAAACTATTGCAAAAAATCTCATGTCAAAATTCTTATTTTTTAATTTAATATGGATTTTATAAAATGATGAGAAAATGAATTAAACTAAATAAAAGCAAGAAGCCCAGGGGGGTGCAAGCAGCAAGGGCGCCCAGTTCAATTGCCACATGGGCCCAGCATCCAGGGGTGCGCATAGCAAATGTTTAGGCCCAGACAAACACAAAAAATTAAATCAGTAAATCACAAGAAAATGGAAAAAACGTGGTGCAAATAGTACAGGTTTTCAATGCCTTTCCAGTTTGGGCTCCGTGTGGGGGTGTGGCTAGCATTTTGGACTAAGCCCAAGAAGGGACTTTAAATGAAACGAAGCGTTTTGTAGCTTCAGACTCTTCCCTCGCGTTTCAACTTTAAACATAGGCCGTTAGATGTGAGTCTTGGTCAATGGCTTATTTCTGATCCAACGGCATTGAACTCGTCTTCTCCAATGGACCTAGGGTTTCTACCATGAACACCATGAACGAGCTTTGTTGCACCAGACTTCAACACACTCATACAGCTTCGTTTCTCCATAAAATTCAAATCCGTAAAAAGCAAAGATGCTCTATTTCTCGAGCAGAATACAACCATGCTAATAATTCTCACTGAAACCAACTGAATCAAGAAACCCGATGGTACACTTCCATGGATACTCAAACTTCCAACTTCTTCTTTTTCCAATTTCTTGTCATCAAAATACTCACCTTGTATCACTGATTAACCTAAGCTAAACCACATGAATTAAAACTTCCTATTCTTCAAGTTCTAGATCCAAACAGTTGGTGTGCTCAAATATCAACCTCCACCAAATTCAGTCAAAATCTCCAGAATTATTCATCTAACTACCTGGGTTATTCTTACCCTAACCAATCTACATCATGCTAACTAAATCAAGATAAATCGAAGAAGATACTAACCTGGTGCAAAACTGAAAACATATGGTGAAATTCTTGGATTCACAGCTAGCAATGCTCTAGACTTGATCAATGGAGGTGGATCTTGATACTGTATGCAGCAACTCTTGCTCAAATGCTTTGGATTCTTATAACCAACTCTTTTTGCAATTTGAATGATGAACTTGCAGCACACGATTATGACTTCAATACACTCAGATCTTGCTTTGGATGTGATCAATGATGATCATGGAGCATGGTAGGACCAAGAACTTTGAAGAATGATGAAGAATTGAGAGAATTTGGATGAATTTGCAAAAATGCAAGAGATAATGAAACTATGTGCTTTGGATCAAAATGAAGTGCAACCCTGCATTGAATGAGCTCTAGGTTTTATATAGATGCCCATGGAATCATCTAGAAATTGCTGGAAGCTTCTTGTACACAAATCCCTTGTGATTTGGCATATGTTACTTTAATCATAAGCAAGCCATGATAACTCTCAAAATTTGAACTAAACTCCAAAATCCACTATTGCCAATGGTTTCAAAACATTATTTCCAATCAAAATGACCTATAATTTCACCCCATTTGGACATGTTATGAAAAATTCCCATAAAATGGCTATTTAATGACTTAAATCATGCCTTAATTAGGTCATTTTTGCAAATATGAGCTACACCCATTTTCAAACCTCCATGACCACTTTTCTAGACTCAAAATGTCATTTGGAACAACTTTGATGTTGTGAAGTTTTTCATTTGAAGCTTCCTTGTATGAGTTTTAGGCATATGCTTGAAATGACCTGTAATTTCCAAATGACCAAAATACCCTTTGCTTGCCAAAGTCATAAGTAGAGTTCCACAAATCATATGAAGGCATACCATACCTTTCTAGAAATATAAGATCATGAGGAACAACTTTCATGTTGGCCAGAAATTCATTTGAAAGCTCCTTTAGGGGTAAAAGTTGCTTGGAAGACAAGTAACCTTCGCAGACAAAATTTCGGATGCCTCTGATGACCTGTAACTTGCAAGGACCATAACTTGAGTTCTATAAATCTCCTTGATGTCTTCCACCACTCAAATTAAAGGTCTTGAGATCCTATACAAGTTTCATGTTGGCCAAGGATCCATTTGAAGCTTGCATTTTGAATTATCTTGCTTGGAAGTTTGACCTAAACTAGGGGATTTTACACAAAAACCCTAATTTAGAAACTCCTCTTCTTCTTGATTCCTCTTGATTTATCCTTGGCACAACACCACATACATATCTACATGTCAAATTATGAACCCCACATCTTTCAAATAGACCTTGATGCCTTTCAATCAAGCATTTGACCTAGGGTTGACCTAGAGTTGACCCAGATGAAACCCTAGTTGACTGTCTTCAACTGCAACTCTTGTGATCACATCAATGACTTGTCTCACTTTCAAAATGGCCCTATAGGGCCTCCATGATGTCTATATACCCTCCATGCTCCATTCACAGTTCACAACTTCTTTGATGATCTTCAAATACACTCAAGATAGGAGATAGATCCACTGCTTGATCCACTGACTTCTTAGATTTCAATTTCTTTCTGATGACTTGGATAAGCTTGAATTTGAATAAGAACCTCTTGATATGCCCATAGAGATAAGAATTGCATTTGGTCCCTTGCTGGATGACTTGCTCATGCTATGCTATGCAGATGAATTAATTATGTACATGACCTAATATGCCAATGCTAATGCAATTGAAACATAAAATCAGGTGAAATAAGTTGAGCAAATTTTAGGGTGCAACAACATGCACAAGCTTCTCCTTTATCAATCTTCAATACAATGAACCTCTTGTCTTCAATAAGCTTCTTCCTTCAAGGCAAGCACTCCAGAAGAGAATCATTTAACAGAATAAGTTAGATGTTAAACAGCTTATTGACAACCAAAGGAAGCCTATAAGTGTTTTATCATCATAAGAGACGGGTTCCCTCAAGGTTCTACTTCTAAGATAAGCCACTTATCCCTCCAAAGGAGTGATGTGAATATCTCAGGAGGACTTTTAGTCATTGGGAGGAATGGAAGCACAAGATGCTTTCCATGTTTGTGAAAGAAATCATTCTAAGTCTAAAGCTCTTTCCTATTTCTCCTATTTCCTATGTCTTCAACAAGCACCTTCAAGCACAAGAATCCCCAAGCTCCAAGCATTGATACTTGTCTTCAATCTTCTTCCATGCTTCCTCATGCTTCACAAGCCAAGCCCAAGCCCCACACCCCAATGGAAATGCCCAAAACCCAACAAACAAAACAATATCCCAAGAGGGAAACACACCAATAGACCACAATTTGCAAAAACCAAATAAAATGGAAATACTCATCATAAAATCCTAGACTAATTTCTAAGGGACCCTAACTATGTACCTTATACCCCATATAAACCCCAAGGCTTAAATCAAACTAAAAACCCAAAAACTATGTGTTGAATTGCACCTATGTCAAGGTAAACCCTAATCATAATCACCCTAAAGTTTAATGTTCAAAACCAACCTAAATTAAATCACAAAATTGTGATAAAATTCCAGGGGGAACCTAATACTCTAATCTAACTATAGAAAAAAGAATGGCCTCAAAATGCAAAGTGAAATGATCATACCAAATTCAGAAAGTTAACATGTCAATTAAAATGAACATAAAGACAATTAAACTTGTAAAAATGCCATAAAAAAGAAAAATTCATGAATTAATCTTTTTATTCTTTTATAATTTTCTTGATGTTTTAATGAGAATGGGGAAAAAATTCCCATCTAAAAATATGAATTTTTCAATTTGTTATGAATTTTCAAAGAACCTAAATGAAATGAAAAAAATTAAAATGAAAATAAAGAAAATGAAAAGGATGCGTGTCAAATAGCAATCAGAAATAGTTCAAATCATCAACTGGGCCCAGAGGGGGGTGCTAATAGTCAGCGCACATTAGGCCCAGTTATTAATCAGAAATTAAATGAAAATAGAAAGAAAATGGAGAAGAACTTGGTGCGGATAGCAATGCAGTCACGTGTATTTCCTAATGGGCATCTAAAGTGGGGTGTCTTTATCACGTTTTCACTTAAGCCCAAATGCTGGAAACTTAATGAAACGGTGCGTATTAGTAATCTGAACATCCTTCACAAAATGAAATTAAAGCCTGGCCGTGGGATGGGGTTTTGGTCAAAGTCTCCTCTAAGATCTAATGGTGATCAACTCATCTTCAACCTTTGAACCAGGCTTGGAGGGAAGAATCCATGGATAACAGAATTTGAACCTTCATCTTCTCCAATTCGTACTCCTTCAATATCTCATCAAAACTTAAAACTAACATCATCAATCAACTCGATTTTTCACTAGCAACTCAACCCTAACCTCCATGTGCATTGAATCATCTCCTATCTCAAAACACGACTCCATTTGTAGAAATTGGTCAAGAACCAAATCACACCAAACTCCAAATTAACTGGCTCAAACTCTTCACCATCTCTCCCTGAGTCACCTAAGCCATCTAACTAAGTTTAACTCTCCATATCCATCGAGATACAAGCAAGAACAGAAATTGAGTCATCTCCCTAATTGTCTCTAAACCTAACCAAAAGCTACCAGAAAGCTCCCTACAATCATCTACAATCTATCTAACCACCTAAAACCTATTGATTATGCCTATACCAAGCTGTGGATTGAAATTTACATACCTGGAAAATTCGTGTGCACAGAGTAGCCAAATCTTCAAATCAGCCTTCAACAAGCTCCAAATTCCTTCACTAGCATATAACCAAGCTTCTGTATGCAAAAAGAGGAATTGAAATGGCTTGAATCTTGGAATCCGATTCTGAGTTGCAGGTTGAGAATTCCAAGTGAAAACACACGATTCTTCCACGATCTTGCCTTGAATTTGATCAGAAATCAATCTCCAACCCTAGAGCAAGCTATTGCAATCAAGAAAATGGATGGAAATGGAGTGAAATGTTGTAACCGATTTTGAGTTGCCAATGGAAATTTCAAAACTCAATCTCTCTTTTCTCCCTTAATTCTCACCAACCTATGCATTGAACCAGTTCAGAACTATATATAGAACATATTTGAAAGCTCTAGAAACTTCTGGATCCATCCAAGGAGAAAATCAAAATCTCATGTCATGGAAAATATCATCTCATGCTATCTTACACCTGTTCATGTTTTAGCTTGTACAGCACTATGCTTTGAGCTTAAAATGTCCTTAGATGAGATTTTGGAGGTGTTAGGATACACTAAAGCCTTGGTTATGCCTTACAAAGTGATTTTGCATATGTGCCTTATGATGCAAGTAACCAAT
Source organism: Lathyrus sativus (assembly GCA_963859935.3). Taxonomy (NCBI): domain Eukaryota; kingdom Viridiplantae; phylum Streptophyta; class Magnoliopsida; order Fabales; family Fabaceae; genus Lathyrus; species Lathyrus sativus. Next base: position 173,218,454 of record OZ012736.1, read on the forward strand.
TTACAAAGCAAGTCATAAAAATATCCCTCAACTCAAAAATGTGGCAATGTCAATGTTCTCAAAATGTGTTTTACAATCAAATTGGTATGTCATATAGCTTGGTTTGGATTTGTAGATCAAAAACCCCAATTTTCATCCTTGATTCTTTTAAAATTCACCCTTATTTTAGGCCATTTTTGTGATTTTGTGAAGCAAGCCATTCCCAACTCTCATGACCTCTTATATAGCCTAAAAACATCATTTTGAACACATCTCATGTTGAACATTTTTCCATTTGAGGAGTGGAAGATGGAGATTTGGACCTATGTTGGAAAATGACCTGTAATTCAACATTCCCAAAATACCCCTGGGTTGCCAAGACCATAACTTGAGTTCTACAAATCCTCTTGAGGACTTCTAGTACTCAAATTAAATCTAAGATCAAGATAGCCAAGAATCCATTTGAAAACTCCTTGATGGGCAAAAGTTGCTTGGAAGTCAAGTGACTTTCACAGATAAATTTCAGTGTCCTCTGATGACCCATAACTTGTAAGAATCATAACTTGAGTTCTACAAATCTCCTTGAAGACTTATAGTACTCAAATTAAAGATATTGAGAAGGTCTACAAGTTTCATGTTGACCAAGAATCCATTTGAAACTCGCATTTTGACTTATCTGGCTTGGAAGTTAGACCTAAATCAGGGGATTTTACACTAAAACCCTAATTTGGTAACTCCTCTTCTTCTTGATTCCTTTTGATTTCTTCTTGGCACAACACCACACTTGTATCAACATCTCAATTAAAGAATTCCACAACCTTCAATTAAGCCTTGATGCACTTCAATCACTCAGTTGACCTAGGGTTGACCTAGGGTTGACCCAGATGAAACCCTAGTTGACTGCACTTCAACTCTGGATCTTGTACTTGTATCAATGACTTGTCTCATCTTCAAAATGACCCTCTAGGTCTTCCATGATCTTTGTACACATTCCATACCCTCAGTCATGGCTCACACACTTATTGATGATCTTCAACACCCCAAGACTAGGAGAGACATCCACTAGTTGACCTTCAAACTTCTCAAAGCTTCCACTCATTTCTTGATGACTTGGATAGTCTTGAGCTTGAATAAAAACCCCTTTGATGTGCTTCTTTAGATAAGAATGGCACTTGATACCTTGTTGGATGACTTGTTATGCTATGCTATGCAAATGATTAGACTATATAAATGATCTGCTATGCAAATGACAATGCAACTAAAACATAAACCAGATGAAATATGTTGGGAAAATTTTAGGGTGCAACACCTAGCTGATGTTTCATTTCATTCACATTAACATTATCATTTGCATTTCATTGACATGTGTGTAGGAGATCAAGAGGTATGATTACCAATCAAGAGCTATTCAAGAGTTTGAAGCTAGCTAAGAAGAGTTTGAAGCTAGCTAAGAAGGTTATTCAAGTATTCAAAGGTTGATACCCTTGTCAGAGAAGTTAAAAGATCCTCAGAGAGAGTGGTTGAAGCCAAGTGTGTAGGTCTCCTAACTTGAGAGTTGTGGAAAGCCATCAGATGATTCTGAAGCCATGAAGTTAGACTTGAGATCTTGGGAGAGCTCATGAGAAGGTTTTAAAATCACTTTGGGGCCTAGACAGGTCATTGTTCAAGATTAAGAAGGCTCAACCATGAATGGTGCAACTAGGGTTTGACTGGGTCAACCCTAAGTCAACTGATCATTTGGAGAAGGTTAAGACCTAATCCAAGAGACATGTGATCATGGATTTATGCATTGAGATGTTATAAGGATTATTCCAAGGTCAACTCATCATGATTGAAGAGTTTGAGAAGTTTCAGGCTAGGGTTTCTAAGGCTTGACAGTGTAAAATCCCCTAGTTTGACCCCTATCTTCAAGGTAGTTTAGCCCAAGATGTGATTGTCATATCATCTTTCCCCCAACATGATTGTTGTAGAGCATGATCTTAGCTTTAATTTGAGTACTAGAAGTCCTTGATAGGATTTGTAGAACTCAAGTTATGGCTTTGACAAGTTACAAGTCATCTGAGGCATGTGAATTTGGAGCTTGAAAGTTACCCAACTTGCATGACACTTTTGCCCTAGAAGGATGATTCCTATGAACTTTTGGTAAACATGAATGTTGTTCCTTATCCTCCTAGCTTTCTAGAGAGTACTAGAAGTCCTTGATAGGATTTGTAGAACTCAAGTTATGGCTTTGACAAGTCAAGGGTATTTTGGACATTTGGTGATTATAGGTCATTTGTGATCATAGGCCATTTTCACCAACTTAGAGGCCTCAAATTAAATTTTGTTCAACTAGAAAGTTGCTCAAAATGGGGTTTTAACCTTGACCAAGCATCAAGGAGGCATTGAAATGGCTCAAGGAGAGACTTGGTTCAAGAAATTTTGAAAAAAGAAAGAATTAAAAGGATTTAATGGCCAAAAATTCAAATAATTCATTTTGTGACCAAATGAAACAAAATTATAGGTCAAATTGAATGGAAAAATGATTTTTGAAACAATGGCAATGTTAGAATTTTGATTTGAGGTCATTTGCATAACATTCCATTTCATTTCTTCATGATGAAGCAACATAATCAAATTCATACCTTTGGCTTGCAAACAAGGAAAATAACACACTAAACTCATTCAATATCTCATGAGAACTTGATTACACACATAGCCATGCCAAGAGGGAGTCAGAATAGTGATTGCCATGGATGAGATTTTGAAGAGATTTTGAAAATCCAAAATCTCATTTGGATGGATCCATAAGTTTCTAGACAATCCCAATCACTTCTATATAAGTCATTGAGTGAGTTCAGTGCTTTTTACGGAAGGAATTGAAGCTGGTTGCAGAAAGAGCCATTGAAATTTTGAAGGTTCAAGTTGAAATCGGGTTTTCAATTCAAGGGAGAATCAAGCCAAATCAGGGTGTGCAAAGGCTTTGGGAGTGAATTTGGAACGTGTCTGCATCATCTTGGCAGTTGAAGTGAGCAAAAACCACCTATGTTACCTCTCTGAAACCAGGTTTGTATCTTTCATCCTTGTGCATGATTTAGGAGGAGAAACTTAGCAATTCACATGTGGTTAGGATCCTTGCAACCTGTAGTTGGATTTAGGATCATAAATTGGTGAATTAGAGACAAATTAGGCATGTGATCATTTTCTGTTGAGGATGATATCTCAAGATTCTTGAAGGATTATTCATGATTGGATGGTGGAAATTGATCAGTGAAGAGTGAGGATTAACTTGAGACCTTTAATTTAAAGAATGGTGAAAATCAAGATTGGGAGGAATTCTGAAAAGGTTATCGGGTTTGGAAATGTAGAAGGAATTAGAAAATTCTGAGGTTGGATTCGTGATCAGTATCAAATTTGGGGTGGGATAGTAATTTGTTTTGTGAGTTTTGATGACTTGAGAGGAGTGCTTCACCGGAGAAGACGGTGGCGCCACTGTTTAGGCCACCGTCTGAGAACTCCCTCCATTGCAGGTTCAAATTGGGGACGATGAACAAGAACCCTCAGATTAGGGTTGGACCTTTGACTCAAGCAATGGATGAATGGCCAGGATTGCTTCTCAAATCTGAAGAGAGAGTTTCAAATGAAACACACCGTTTCATTAATTGGTTGGTTTTGGGCTTAACACTCAGAGTGATACCCACACCCCCCTTTGGCCCAATTCTTTGATATGAACTGTATTGGATTGCTATTTGCCACGCGTTTTTATTAATTTCTTTTGTTTTCTTTTATTTTTCATTATTTCATATGACTTAGAGATTAATTCATAAAAAATAGGAAATCAACTCAATTAATTCCAAACTTTTTTCCCCTGATTCATGATTGAATCTAGAATTTTGTAGATAAAAAATATTAGGAATTCATGCATTTGTGATTTTATTTGCATTTTTTGAATATTAATTGATATTAAAATGGCCATGGTTGATACCTTGTCTTGCTGAATTTTGTTTGAGTATTTGGTGATGATTCTTGCCTTGATTTTTTGTGTGTAGCTAGTATAGATATGCATGTTCCCCTAGTAATTTTCTCACATTTTTTGGATGAAGTTAGGTGGTAGTTTTAAGTTGAAACTTTAGGTGCTCTATTTTCAGGGTTTGTGCTTAGTACCTTGTGATTTAGGTTTTATTTCTAGGACTTGGGGGATGATTCAACCTCTGGATTTTGTATGGTAGGTTCATGATTGAATTAGGGTCCCATAGTTAGTTTTGTAGGATTTTATAATTGGTTTTAGTATTTTAGTTAGGATTAACTTTAGTACTAGGTTTTAGGTGATCCTAACTTGCTAATTCAATTAGATTGATTTCTTTAGTTCCCTTAGATTAGGGTTTTTCCTCTCTTGCTCTTGGATGATGTTGAAGAAAAGCTTGGGGCTAACATGGAGTGCTTGAAGAGGCTTGGATGTGAAGTTCTTCCTTTCTTCTGGTTAGTGTTGATTAAGTGTTTAGATTAGGGTTTGCAGGCAGAGCTTCTAGATAGATTTTCTTCTTTCATAAACATGGAAGGTGTTGATCACTTCCATTCTTCCCTATGATATAAGGTCCCCTTGTGGAGGCCTCATCCATCCTTTGGTAGGATATGTGGCTCTTCACAAGTTGGTAGAACCTTTGAGGGTCCCTTTCTCTGATGATGGAGTGCTTAGTGGTGACCTTTGGTCTTCACTCTGCTGTCTATTATCCAAACCTTACTCTTGTTAGATGAATCTTCCTCCCTTGCTAGAGCATGGAGTTCCTTGTTAGAGGATTGAAGATGCTAGAGGTTGCTACTTCTTTGAAGACTGCCATTGAAGCTGAGGCTTGAAGATCCAGAAGAGCAGGTTGACACTTATGGAGAAGATCAAATTGAGATTGAATGAAGAGGTGAAGCTTGAGGTTGGAAAGTAAGTTGATACTTATGTGTGAGGTATTGGAAGTTTGGAGAAGCAAGTTGATACTTGCTATCAAAGTTGAAGACTTGAAGAAAAGTTGAAGACTGAGGGCTGAGCTGATGTCAGAAGAGTTTTGCTGTGAAGCTGTGGGAGTGGTTGATCTGCTTTCCTTTCCTGTCTGTTTGCTGGCTGTGCAACTGTATTGCTGTGACTTGTTTGATTTGCTTGATGCATTAGAATAAGTTCATGTTTAGATTAATTTAAGCTAGGAGCATGATTGCACTAGGGGTTGAGTTGCTCTCTCTACTTGTATTTTTACTGTATGGCTTTGCTTGCGGGTATTCGGTAGAGCTCTGCTCCCTTGCCTATGTGGTTTATGATTTGCTTGATGGCATTTTATTTTATTCTTCCTGTATGATTGCAGTTATTCATATCTGGCTTGAAGTCGAGACGAGCTTGTGGAGGCTGATGCCCCACACACATTTCCTCCCTCACTTGCATTGCATGCATTTTACTGTATATCGGTTTACTGTTTACTGTTTAAGCTGATGCTTTATCTGTTTCTGTGTATCATTGACATGATCCCCTAGGAATCTCACTTCCTTTGATAAGGAAGTGATGATAGAACTTTAGGTTGAAACCTATGCATGATAACTTCTAGGAGTTCCCTGTTTCAAACCTCAACCATAGGATGGATCCTTGGCATGACAACATTAGGACTTGATAGTCTCCCCTTAGTTGAACCTGTTCGTTCTCTTCTCATCTCAAAACAACTTAAAATACAGTAATAAAGGTTAACTGACGTCGAACGTTACGAGCCTTAAGCTATCTGAGAAAGGATTGTTGGAGAGTTTCTTTTCAACAGTCTGGATGTTTAGTATGGTACCCTTTGGGTGACATGCGACGCATTCACTCTCAGGTCATAGTCTCTAGTGCGATATTGGTTGCAAACATCCATAAAAAACAATTCTTCCGTAAAAGACAGAAAACAAACTTCAAACCTTTTTGCCCCGTGGGCCCATAATTCAAAGGAAAGCTTTTCTGAAGAAAAGAATGTCGTTAACTCCCAGTTCTACCGTAAACGGTAGCGCCTAAGTCTCCAAAGGTCGAGCTGCGTACACCAAACTGCTGGAACTGTTTGTTAACCCTACTCGAAAAAACAGATGAATCTGAATTCCCGTAATTCGTATTATCCCGAACTACGTAAGCTCTGATCTCTCATATATGTTGAGAGTACGTAGGCACAATACTGATGTATTGGCGAGCCACCTTCCCCCATCACCCGTAGTTAGCCGAACTACGTTGACTCTGATTTCTCATTCTCTGATGAGAATACGTAGGCATAAAGTGCGACGCTTTGCCGAATCATTTTCTTTTCTTTTCAGACCAGCCTTGATAGGTAGATAGATAAAACCAACCCGGCAGATAAACACAACAAGCGTGGATCCCATCGAGTACGATGGACGTGAGGGGTGCTAATACCTTCCCCTTGCGTAACCGACTCCCGAACCCAGACAACGGTTGCGATGACCTTGTCTTATACCTCTTCGTCAGGTTTTTCCGATCATTTCCTTTCCCGTTCTGAGGGATAAATAACGAAAGGTGGCGACTCTTCTGTTTTGCCGGCACCTTATTTTCGCGGTAGCGACAGCTGGCGACTCTACTGGGGACTTGATAGTTTCCTGGGATCCAACGTCCCTTATGCGAGTCAGTTTGGGGGATCCAACGTCCCCTGCGAGAGTCAATCCTAGCGCTTGTATGATTACTTGTTGGGTTGTGTTTATTTATCGCATTTTATGTCCCGCATTTTATTTTCAGTATGATATGATTATTTGTGCTGTTGTGGGAGGGGTATTCTGATGAGCGAGAAGCAAGACCCAGGCTTGAGTGTACCTAGCATTAGTCGTGGAAATTAGTGGGCGCGTGCTTGCTTTGCAGGAACTAGTATCTCATGAAATCCACGTTCAGACGAGGTTCTCCCGGTTGACTTCTTTTCCGGTCCTTTGGGCCTGAGGGGTTGTTGGTTTGGAGGATTGTCGACTCTGGGGACCGATCATTTGGAATTCAGCTTAGTGAGGCCGCTTCAGGAGATGGTGATGCCACACCTTTGGGGTATCGTATCACCCCTCTTGAATGTCTGTGACGCTGATGACCGCATAGGATGCCGAACTTGTGACAGTTTAGGTCCATACCTGTGAGCAGGGTCGGGTTTGTTGCAGGAAACCCTAACCTTCAGACTACCCGGTTTTCTTGATAGTGAATCAGTTTTGTTGGTATCAGAGGTTCTCATCATCAGATGTGTATTTGTTCTTGACAGAGCAGAGTTATGGTCCTGTATCAGAGGTCCTTATTATCAGATGTATGTGTGTTCTTGACAGAGCAGAGTTATAGTCTGACATCAGGGGTTTCTCCTCATCATCAGATATATGGGTGTTCTTGACAGAGCAGGTTTATGGTCCGATACTAGGGTTTTCTTCTTATCAGAGATAGTGGTTGTTCTTGACAGAGCAGTACTGTGGTTTTGTTGATACAGAACCTTCATCTCCTCAATAGCACAGTCGTCTTGATCTCCTACTGCATGATTGCATTTTACCTTGCTTTGCATACTCATTTGCATTTTATTAACGCGTGTCTGTGTTGCAGGTACCGTTTCCCGCGGTTCAGGTTTTCTTGCCCTCTACTGTGCTATTATGGGTTCTCTGAGGAAGACTGTGGCCTACAAGCTCCCCACTCCTGATGTTGTTCAGCTGTCTGGTTTGATTGCTTTGGCAGATGATTCTGTGAGAGGTGAATTCGGAAAGGCTTATGGGAAACTGCTCAGCTTGGTTCGTAAACCTTCTGTGTTTGAGTTGAATGGGTTGCACGCCTTGCTGCAGTTCTACGATCCTCCTTTGAAATGCTTTACTTTCCCGGACTTTATTCTCGCGCCTACACTAGAGGAGTATGCTGATTTGTTAGGTGTGCCTATCAAGAGTCAGATGCCCTTTGTTCATATAGATGTTGCGCCTAATCTGGCTAGTCTAGCTCCTTCACTTCATCTGGATCCCTCCGAGTTGGTCTTGTCTAGTTGGAACAGGGTTCCCGGTTTCTCCTTGCAGTTTTTAGTGGGAAAGTCCCAGCAGTGTGCCAAAGATGGTTGTTGGATCGTGTTCAACGCTATTCTTGCTCTTTGCATATACGGCATCATTCTGTTCCCCAATATACCTGACTTTGTAGACTTCGACGCCTTTCACATCTTTGCATCAGGGAATCTAGTCCCTACATTGATTGGAGATGTTTACCATTCCGTCCACTACAAAAACGAGAACAGAATGGGTAAGAATGTCTCGTGCTGTGTGCCCCTGCTCTATAGATGGCTTGATAGTCACGTACCCAAGAAGGGTCCCTTTGCTTCGTCTGCGGCCACAGCTGAGTGGTCTGAGCGTTTGATGAGTCTGTCAGCGGAGGATATTGCCTGGTATGATAGAGATAGGTTGGGTACTGAGATTATCTTCAACTGCAGTGGGTTTCCGAATGTGCCTTTGATAGGCAGGAAGGGCTGTATCAACTATAATCCATCTCTGTTGGTCCGACAGTTTGCTTATGCTTTGAGAGCTCCACCGAAGGATGAAGAGGTGCAGGAATCTCTGTACCTCACTGATCTTCTAGAGGGGGATATGTTATCTAAGCTTCAGCATGCTTGGAATGATATTAGTAAGCGGGGAAAACCGTTGCTGGGAAAAATTAATAGCCAAGCCTACACTCCATATGTGACCTGGATCAGAGCCAGAGCAGATATTATAGGGATGCCGTTTCCACTTGCTCTGACAGAAAGCCCTTCAGTGATTGAAGAGCCCACCACCGTGCCTATTCAGCAGTAGAATCAGGTGTTAGCTGAGAGAGAGGGGCTGAAGAAGGCAAATGAAGAACTGGAGAAAGAATTGGCTCAACTCAGAAGCGAAAGGAGCGAAGCCGTCCATTCCTTCAAGAGGCAAACAGAGCTGGTGAACCAGCTAGGGACGGATTTGACTAAGCAGTTAGCTGAGCATGAGCGCTTGGGTCGAGACTTCAAAGCTGTCAATAACGTACTGGCCACCAAGAAGCAGCACTTGGATGAAGCGTACCGGAGAATATCCAAGTTTAATCAGCATTGGAAGGCCACCCTAGCCAACGGCAAGGGACGAGAGGATAAACTGAAGCAGCAGATCTCCAAGTTGAAAGCCAAGGTGAAGGCTAGTGAGAAGAGGTTTGATGAAGAAACCGCTCGCAGATATGCCGCTGAAGGCCTGCTCAACAAGGCTCTTGCTAACCTGAAGGAGCGCAAACTGACGTTTGAATCCAAGAAGCGGAAATTAGAAGATTGTTTCGGTGAAGGAGCACGGGAAGACTCAGTTGAAGGTCTTCAATACGCTATTACGCAGAGGGAGTTACTCGTCGAGGGGTTGCTCACTCGGCCTGATCATCCAGAAACGAGGAATCTGTTAGAAGAGTTCCGCGCCCGTGGCCGTGCTTGACTATATTTGTAACCCTTTTGTTTTGATCATTGCTGTATGCTGACCATCACCAGGCTTGTTGGTCGAGGTCATGCTATTGATTCTGCTTGTACTCAGTGACGTTGTGTACTGCCTTGATGGGCTTTCTTTATATATATGAGATGTTATTTCCATGACTGAACTCAGACTTCTTATTATCAGCACTGGCACTCAGGCACTAGGATCGGGGGAAAATTTCGCTAACGCACAGACACACGTTTGCATTTGCATAAAGCATCTGCATAATGAGCACTTTGCCGTTTTTTCTAACCCTTGTGTGTATACAGGTTGTTTCAGGTTGTTCCAGGATTGATCAAAGGCCAATCCACCGCTATCCGACCGGAGTAAATCAAGCTAGAGCAATGGAACAAGTGCAGACTGACGTTCAGGAACTCCGAGAGAGGATGGACCGCTTCATGGAGCTCATGCAAGTGGTTGCCAACGGCCAAGACAAGCTCAGAACATTGGTTCAGCCTTTGATTTCAAGGGTTGACAGCAATGGTGTATTCCACGGTGGGAGTGTTCCAACCCCTCCACCTGTTGAAACTCCTCAGAACGGCATCCCCGCGACCGGGGGGAATGGTAGTGGCAACGGTAATGTGATCGCTAACATGGGGCTCAATGGTAATACGACTGGCGTCGGCAATGGAAATTTTGAAGCTAATATCAATGTTGGACTGGGCAACAGCAACACAGGTGTTGGAAATCTGTATGGGCCTCAGCCATGGTTAGAAGACCGTCAAGAAGATTTGTTCTCCCAGAAGGGTGCTGAAGGAGAGCTGACTGCTGAAGCACGTCTGAGGTTTAAGGCACTCGAGGACAAGATGAGGAATTTCGAGAACCTGAACACTATGGGTGTCGACATGTCCAAATTGGGTTTGATTGCTGATTTCAAGGTGCCTCCCAAATTCAAGGTACCCGACTTTGATAAGTACAAGGATACCACCTGCCCTCGCGTCCACCTAAGGTCATACTAGCGGAAAATGTCCGCTCACTCTGAAGACGAGAAGTTGCTGATGCACTTCTTTCAGGATAGCTTGTCCGGGCCATCCTTAGAATGGTACATGAGTTTGGAGCCTACCAGTGTGCGCACGTGGATGGAACTTGCTGAGGCATTTGTGCACCATTACCAGTATAACAGTGACTTGGCGCCGAACCGAGTCCAACTACAGAATTTGTCATAGAGGAACAACGAAGGGTTCAAAGAGTACGTCCAGCGGTGGCGCGAATTGGCAGCTAGAGTTCAGCCGCCGATGGTTGAACGGGAGCTGGTTGAAATGTTTGTAGCCACCCTCCCAGGGGTTTATTACGAGAAATTGGTCAGCAGTATGTCTGGAAGCTTCTCAGATCTCATCATCACGAGCGAGCACGTTGAAAATGGGATCAAACTGGGGAAAATTAAAGGTGTCGATCTAGCCTCAGCTGGAGGAGGAAAGAAACCGTATGGTGGCAAAAGGCGGGAAGGAGAGACGAGCGCCGTGTCCAACGCTCAAAGGAAAGGTAAAGGCCCTCACCAGCAGGTGGCCAGCATAACCATCCCCGTTGTCCAACAACCCCAGCCACAGCAGCAGCCAAATCAGCAAGGGTACATAAAGTATCAGAACAGGGCACCTTTGTCAAGTCGTCACCTCGAGGCGCCGCCCATGTCGTATGCTCAGCTGTTACAGACTTTGCTTTAGTTGCAGCTAATCCAGAAGAGAACCCTGGCTCCCTTGACAGCGGCACCTCCGCCAGGTTATGACGCGAATGCAACATGTGAGTTTCACTCAGGGGCACCTGGCCATACGATAGAAAACTGCAAAGCCTTCAAGCACAAGGTGCAGGATATGGTGGATGCTAAGATCATCAATTTCTCACATAATGTGCCAAATGTTACGAAGAACCCTATGCCGAATCATCGGGGAGGTGGGGTGAATGCCATTATCGAAGACGAGAGCTTGGATTTGTTGACTGATGTCAAGGATCTGAAGACACCGCTCAGCTTCGTTAAAGCCAAGCTGATGAAGAGAGGATTCTTTCCAGGCTGTGGAGAACTGTGTATGGGTTGTGCGACTCATCCTGATGGATGTGAGCAGTTGATAGAAGGGATTCAGAGTCTGATGACCGAAGGAATCTTGCAGTTTAGCCGAAGGGCCGAATGTGGATCTGGAGAGGTAATGCTGAGGTAAGATGATAAGGTCGCCACCATCACCATCCCTCGCCGGACGATCACTATTTCTGCACCCAGACCACCCACGATTACCATCACAAAGGCTGGGCCGATACCTTTTAAAAGCACCAATGTTGTCCCATGGCATTATGGGGCAGACGTTTACTATAATGGACAGAAGTTAGAGCTAGAAACATCTGGGCAGTCTGTGGATAACCTAGTGGAAATTGGCGGAATCACGCGCAGCAGAAGAGTATTTACTCCACCTGAGATAGTGGCGGACAAAGCGGACAAAGCTGATGTAACCGATAAGGGAAAGGGTAAAGTCGTTGAGGAAACCCCTCGTGGGGTAGAGAAGGACTTACTTGTTAAGGACGCCAAAGAGTTCATGAGATTGATCAAAAAGAGTGACTACAAGATCGTGGGTCACCTCCATCAAACACCCTCGAAAATCTCCATCCTGAATCTGTTGCTGTGTTCGGAGTCACATCGCAACGCGCTGTTAAAGGTTTTGAATGCCGCATATGTATCGCAGGAAATATCGGTCAACCAGTTGGGAGGAGTCGTAGCCCACGTGAATGCTGGAAACGGGTTAGGTTTCACTGACCTGGAGCTGACGCCGAAGGGAAGAAACCACAACAGCGCCCTGCACATCTCGATAGAGTGTAGGGGAACGATTATGTCTCATGTGTTGGTGGACACGGGGTCGTCACTCAATGTTCTTCCGAAGAAAGCATTGATGAAGTTAGATACTCAAGGATTGATTTGCACACCCAGTGATCTGGTTGTGAAAGCGTTCGATGGAACCAAACGTCATGTTTTTAGGGAGGTGACGCTACCAATCCAAGTCGGGCCGGAAACTTTTGACGCGGTTTTTTACATTATGGACATCATGCCTGCCTACAGCTGTCTCTTAGGCCGGCCATGGATCCATACTGCTGGCGCCGTGACCTCCACGTTTCACCAGAAGCTCAAGTATGCTGTCGGAGGCAGCATCGTAACTGTTTGTGGCGAGGAAGACATAATGGTGAGCCATTTGTCGTCCTTCAAGTATGTTGAGATGGATGGAGAAATCCACGAAACCATATGTCAGGCATTCGAAGCTGTTAAAGTCAAGGACGTAACTCCTGTAATCACTGAAAAACCAGAGATGACTCTCTCTTCCTTCAAGGAAGCCCGGGCCGTTGTTCAGGCCGGATCTACCCCAGATTGGGGGCGAATTCTAGAAATACCTAACAAACAGGACAAGTTTGGGTTGGGATACTCTCCGGCGGCTGAAGCCTCCTCTTCTCACAGTGCGTCGCGAGGTAAAGGGCCGATCCAGTTTACCAGTGGTGGGGTGATATTTGAAAGTGTCAACGCAGTGTCTGAAGACAGCGAAGATAGCGATTGCGACCTAGACTCTTGGATCCAGCCAAGCAAACCAGGCCAGAGCCTCACCAACTGGTCCATCAGGGATACCATCCAAGTGACAGGCAAAGAGTAATGATTTACTTTCTCTAATTATTGTACAACCCTATGTCCTACCCGGGGCATAGTGGTTTTATTGTCAGGGCCTTGTTTGATTATGTACATGCATTTTACCAATAATTCAAAAGGCGTTTTTCTTCGTATTCAAATGTTGTGATCTCTGTTATTCCTGTTTTATATTTGTTTTGAAAAACAATAAAATGGCAATAGGGTTTGTGCTAACCTGCATATCCTTGTTTTAAGCTTAACCCTTGTTATTGCAGGATCCACATAGCAGATGACATCGACTCTGGACCTTCTACGACTCACTTCGACTTCGATTGCCCAATCTATCAAGCCGAAGAAAAGATTGATGAAGACGAAGACTTTCCCGAAGAGTTGGCCCGCTTGTTGAAACAAGAAGAGAAAGTTATTCTGCCTCATGAGGAAGAGATTGAGATTGTGAATATGGGTTCTGAGGAACTGGTTAGGAACGTCAGGATAGGGGCTGCATTGCAAAGTGATGTCAAGCAGAGATTGGTCGAGATGCTGAGAGAGTATAGTGACATCTTTGCTTGGTCATACGAGGATATGCCCGGACTTGACACTGACATCGTGGTCCACCACTTGCCGCTGCGAGAAGATTGTCCTCCCGTCAAGCAGAAGCTTAGAAGGACACGACCAGATATGGCCGTTAAGATCAAAGAAGAAGCGCAGAAGCAGCTTGATGCTGGCTTCTTAGCGGTCACTACTTACCCTTCGTGGGTCGCTAACATAGTACCTGTACCGAAGAAGGACGGTAAGGTGCGAATGTGCGTCGATTATCGGGATTTGAATAGGGCGAGCCCTAAAGATGATTTCCCGCTCCCCCATATTGATGTGTTGGTCGACAATACAGCTCAGTTCTCCGTATTTTCGTTCATGGATGGCTTCTCCGGTTACAATCAAATCAAGATGGCGCCGGAGGACATGGAGAAAACTACGTTTATTACACCTTGGGGAACATTTTGCTACAAGGTAATGCCTTTCGGTCTGAAGAACGCAGGGGCCACTTACCAACGAGCAACGGTCACTTTGTTTCATGATATGATTCATCATGAGATTGAAGTCTATGTTGATGACATGATTGCGAAGTCCCAAACGGAGGAAGGACATTTGGTCAATTTCCTGAAGCTTTTTGAGAGGCTTAGGAAATTCAGGTTGAGGTTGAATCCTAACAAGTGTACTTTCAGTGTACGGTCCGGAAAACGACTGGGGTTTATTGTGAGTGAAAGAGGCATTGAGGTTGATCCTGCGAAGATAAAAGCAATACAAGAGATGCCAGCGCCAAAAACAGAAAAAGAAGTTCGTGGTTTCCTAGGCAGAATAAACTACATTGCAAGGTTTATCTCTCAGCTCACAGCCACGTGTGAACCGATGTTCAAACTGTTAAAGAAAGATCAGGCGATTATCTGGAACGAGGATTGCCAGAAGGTATTTGATAAGATAAAACAGTATCTACAGGAACCTCCGATCTTTATACCCCCAGTGGCCGGAAGACCCTTAATCATGTACTTGACAGTTCTTGAGAATAGTATGGGGTGTGTTCTCGGTCAGCATGACGAGACGGGCAGAAAGGAGCATGCCATTTACTATTTGAGTAAGAAGTTCACAGAATGTGAATCTCGTTACTCGATGCTGGAGAAGACGTGTTGTGCACTAGCCTGGGCTGCCAAACGTTAACGACAGTACATGCTCAACCACACAACCATGCTAATTTCGAAGATGGATCCGATCAAGTACGTCTTCGAGAAACAAGCGCTTTCGGGCAGGATTGCCAGATGGCAAATGGTGTTGACGGAATATGACATTCAGTACGTTTCCCAGAAGGCCATCAAGGGAAGCGTATTGTCTGAGTACCTTGTCGAACAGCCGATCGAAGATTATCAGCCGATGAAATTTGAATTCCCTGATGAGGATATCATGTTTCTTAAAGCGAAAGATTGCGATGAACCGTTGCCCGACGAGGGTCCAGATAGGAAATCCCAATGGAAGTTGATATTTGACGGGGCGATTAATTCTTACGGAAGTGGCATCGGGGCAATCATCACAACTCCCCATAGATCCCACATCCCGTTCACTGCGAGACTGACGTTTCCGGTCACCAATAATGAAGCAGAATACGAAGCATGCATCATGGGTCTAGAAGAGGCAATTGATTTGAGAATCAAGAACCTTGATGTATATGGTGACTCGGCACTGGTGATTAACCAGATTAAAGGGGAGTGGGAGACTCGCCAATCGAGTTTGGTGTCGTACATGAACTACGCCAGAAGGCTGCTTCCGTTCTTTGATCGAGTGGAACTCCATCATGTGCCCAGAGATGAAAATTAGATGGCTGATGCCTTGGCCACGTTGGCTTCGATGTATAAAGTCAATTTTTGGAATGAAGCTCCAAGAATTGTCTTTTCTCGTCTTGATAGACCTGCATTCTTCTTTGCGATCGAGGAAGCCTCCGACGGCAAGCCATGGTTCCATGATATCCAGACCTTCCTTATAACTAAGGAGTATCCTGCGGGAGCGTCAACCCAGGATAAGAAGACTCTGAGGAGGCTGTCTGGAAATTTTTATCTCAATCCTGATGGAGTTTTGTATAAAAGAAACCACGATCTCGTGTTACTCAGATGTGTAGATGAGAAAGAAGCGAGTATACTCATGGAAGAAGTCCATGAAGGCACATTTGGTACGCACGCCGGCGGGCATGCTATGACAAGAAAGATCCTGAGAGCAGGATACTACTGGCTGACGGTGGATTCAGATTGCTTTAAATTCGCGAAGAGATGTCATAAATGCCAGATTTATGCTGATAAGATTCACGTGCCGCCGTGCCCGTTAAACATCATGTCCTCCCCGTGGCCGTTCTTCATGTGGGGCATCGACATGATAGGCAAGATCGAGCCCACTGCATCTAGCGGTCATCGCTTCATTTTAGTAGCCATCGACTACTTCACCAAGTGGGTGGAGGCAGCCTCGTATACTAATGTGACCAAGCAGGTGGTGGCTAAATTCATAAAGAGGGACATCATTTGTCGATACGGAATTCCCGAACGGACCATTACTGATAATGCTTCAAATTTGAATAACAAGATGATGAAGGAGCTGTGCCAGAGTTTCAAGATTGAACACAACAACTCATCTCCTTACCGGCCGAAGATGAATGGCGCCGTTGAGGCGGCCAATAAGAACATTAAGAAGATTGTACACAAGATGGTTGTGACCTATAAGGATTGGCACGAGATGTTGCCATTTGCACTGCACGGTTATCGTACGATGGTACGTACATCAACCGGGGAAACTCCTTTCTCACTGGTGTACGGTATGGAAGTTGTCCTACCGTTAGATGTTGAGATTCCTTCTTTGCGAGTTTTGGTTGATGTGAAACTCGATGAGGCAGAATGGATTAAGAACCGACTAAAGCAACTCAGCCTGATGGACGAGAAGAGGTTAGCATCAATTGCATATGGTCGTCTGTACCAAAGCCGAATGAAGAAAGCTTATGATAAGAAGGTGCGTCCTAGAAGCTTTCAGACGGGTGATCTCGTCCTGAAGAAGATTCTTCCTCCACACTCCGATCACCGGGGTAAGTGGACTCCCAATTACGAAGGTCCGTACGTCGTCAGCAAGGTCTTCTCGGGAGGAGCCTTGTTGTTATCCACGATGGATGGCGAAGATTTCGCATCCCCGGTGAACGCGGACGCAGTTAAAAAATACTTTGCTTAAAGAACGACCCGCTGGAAAGAAAAAGAATATCCAGGCAAAAATGGGGCATCCTGGCGAACCATAAAACAGGAAAAGGTTCAGGCAAAAATTAGGGATATAAATGAAAAATGTACACCCGCAAAGTCGAAAACCTGGAAGGGCGACTTTGGCAAAAAAGGGTATCCCGGTGAATCGAAAACCCGGAAGGGCGATTCAGGAAAAAGTTAGGGATGTGAAAAAGCAAATGACTGCGTTCCGCGTGTGGACTTTCATTGTTTAGTGGTTTGGAAGACCTGAGGGCCGTTTATCCGAATCAATCTCTTCTGAAGCTGAAGCGTCAGAGAAGTATCGAAGTCGAGTGGGTCATAGAGGGATCAACTCATGGTGTTCGTCTACGCCTCATTGCCGACATTTGTATATACTGATGTATATTTATGTTTTTTATATTTGCGTAGCTTCCTCATTCCAGGAGCTTGCATTTGTTGTAAAACATCTTGGCCCATTCAGGGGTTCGCTTCAATAAAATGTATACTATTCAGCAATTCTGTTTGTTGGTTTAGCATTTATCTATTTTGTTTGCGAAAAAGAACGCCGACATTTTTTGATAAAATGCGCATACATAAACTTACTGGCCTAGGCCACTGATTATCGAAACAATGAATTACTTGAACATTGTCACAAGATGATAACCTTGATAGGTCCCTTTGAGAAGGGTATCTTGTCTGTTTGTTTGTATTGTTACAGGTAGGGCATATTCCAGACAATACGCCGTATGTTTCCCCAAGCAGGATGATTCCTTCTTCCCCAGCAAGTTCAGCAGCACCTCCCCGCGGAGTCTGAACATGAGATCGTAAGCATCACTATATCTCCCCAAGCAGAGAAGACTCTCTCCCCAATCAGATGTATCCTGAAGGATCGTCGTCTCCCCAGCTGAGTCATATACTGAAGTGTGCAGCACTCGATAGTACAGACTGAAGTCTCCAGGAGAATTGAAATTCCCCACAGAATTGTATTTTCCCCGGCATGTAGGATTTATTCCAGCGTCTGGTTACCCTCCCCAGCCAAGCTTGCAGTTCCCTAAGAGAGCCAAGTCCTTGGAAGCCGTTCAGGCCATGATTGGTTTTCCCCAGTAGAGTGTTGAATAGCTGATGTTGTATTTCCCCACCAGAGTCGTTATCTCCAGGGAAGTTTGGCGGCGAATGCCGTGCAGTTTATTTCTGCGATTGATATTGTTTCCCTCAGCAGTTTGTGGTTTGAATACCCGGTTGAGCGAGTCCAAGTTCTTGTAGAACTTTGTCCTCCCGCAGCAGTCAACTGAAGATCATTTCCCCAGGCAGAGTCCAATTGAGATTGGTGTGACTTCTTCTCCTCGGCAGGATGATCCCTTCCTCCACCAGAGTGGTTCTTTCTCCTTGACAGAAGGATTCTCCCTTCAGCATTTATTTTGTTGATGGGGTCGTAGCCTTTTGCACGATTGCATAGCATTTACCCTAAACGCGTAGCATTTCCACAGTGTGGAGCATTGCGCCATTGTCAAAGCATATGCATACGAAACATGAGCTAGGTCGTTGTCGTTCTTGTTTTGCAGGTGTTCCTCCGCAGAATGGTTTGCTCAAGATGATTCTTGAATTCTCCAGCAAAGTTGGTTGCTTAAGATGATTCTTAAAAATCCCCGGTGAAGTCGCCAGAGTTGGTTGCTCAAGTTGATGCTTAGAGTCCCCGACAGAGTGTTTATGCAGGATGATTCCTGAAATCTCCAACAGAGTTATTGGTTCAGGATGATTCTTGAAGTCCCCGACGGAGTTATTTGCCCAAGACGATTCTTGAAGTCCTCAGCATAGTTGAGTCATCCAGAATTATTTCTGGATCCCCGAAGCAGAGTTACTTGATAGTTCTCCAGAATCCCCAGCGGAGATGTGTCATCCCCAGCAGTTTTGAACAGAGAAGTTGAGATTTCCCTTGAAGACTTGATGATTGAAGTCCGGCAGCGGTGCCAAAACCCCTGACCTACTGATGAAGTCTAACCACAAGGTCAAAGCAGTTCCCTCAACTGATGCGGAGTGCCAGACGGTAAAAGATTGTATATCCTTATTTGGTTCATGATTGACCGAGGATTCCATTCCCGACTTACTAACAAAGTCCGGCTGACGCCCGATATGTTCTGTGAATGCCTGACGGCATAACCGACCATCCATTACCAGTTACCGCGTAACTGCTGACCCCTTGATGACTTGAGGACGAAGATCTATAGCAAAATCAGATGATCATCCTGACGGAGATTTGAGATTAGACATTTCACCGGTTACCGTGTGACCAATTCTCCATCTAGTTGCCGTGCAACTATTACTTCCGTTTCCGAAGATTTGTCCCCATCAGTGTACCGTGTACTTGTGCAGTTGGCAAATTTCCGGGTTTGTTGGTATTCAATCGTCTTTTACCTTGATTGGTTGAGAGCCGTTCGCTTCTCACCCAATCCGGTCCAAGCCGTTAGAATAGGGGCAGCTGTTGCACCCCAAAATTTGCCCAACATTTCTTTACCTAGCTGATGTTTCTTTTCATTCACATTAGCATTATCATTTGCTTTTCATTGACATGTGTGCAGGAGATCAAGAGGTATGATTACCAATCAAGAGCTATACAAGAGTTTGAAGCTAGCTAAGAAGAGTTTGAAGCTAGCTAAGAAGGTTATTCAAGTATTCAAAGGTTGATACCCTTGTCAGAGAAGTTAAAAGATCCTCAGAGAGAGTGGTTGAAGCCAAGTGTGTAGGTCTCCTAACTTGAGAGTTGTGGAAAGCCATCAGATGATTCTGAAGCCATGAAGTTAGACTTGATATCTTGGGATAGCTCATTAGAAGATTTTAAAATCACTTTGGGGCCTAGACAGGTCATTGTGCAAGATTAAGAAGGCTCAGTCATGAATGGTGCAACTAGGGTTTGACTGGGTCAACCCTAAGTCAACTGATGATTTGGAGAAGGTTGAGACCTAATCCAAGAGCCATGTAATCATGGATTGATGCATTGAGATGTTATAAGGATGATTCCAAGGTCAACTCATCATTATTGAAGAGTTTGAGAAGTTTCAGGCTAGGGTTTCTAAGGCTTGACAGTGTAAAATCCCCTAGTTTGACCCCTATCTTCAAGGCAGTTTAGCCCAAGATGTGATTGTCATCTCATCTTGCCCCCAACATGATTGTTGTAGAGCATGATCTTAGATTTAACTTTAGTACTAGAAGTCCTTGATAGGATTTGTAGAACTCAAGTTATGGCTTTGACAAGTTACAAGTCATATGAGACATGTGAATTTGGAGCTTGGAAGTTACCCAACTTGCATGACACGTTTGCCCTAGAAGGATGATTCCTATGAACTTTTGGTCAACATGAATGTTGTTCCTTATCCTCTTAGATTTCTAGAGAGTACTAGAAGTCCTTTATAGGATTTGTAGAACTCAAGTTATGGCTTTGACAAGTCAAGGGTATTTTGGACATTTGGTGATTATAGGTCATTTGTGATCATAGGCCATTTTCACCAACTTAGAGGCCTCAAATGAAATTTTTTTTCAACTAGAAAGTTTCTCAAAATGGGGTTTTAATCTTGACCATGCATCAAGGAGGCATTGAAATGGCTCAAGGAGAGACTTGGTTCAAGAAATTTTGAAAAAAGAAAGAATTAAAAGGATTTAATGGCCAAAAATTCAAATAATTCATTTTGTGACCAAATGAAACAAAATTATAGGTCAAATTGAATGGAAAAATGATTTTAGAAACAATGGCAATGTTAGAATTTTGATTTGAGGTCATTTGCATAACATTCCATTTCATTTCTTCATGATGAAGCAACATAATCAAATTCATACCTTTGGCTTGCAAACAAGGAAAATAACACACTAAACTTATTCAATATCTCATGAGAACTTGATTACACACAAAGCCATGCCAAGAGGGAGTCAGAATAGTGATTTCCATGGATGAGATTTTGAAGAGATTTTGAAAATTCAAAATCTCATTTGGATGGATCCAGAAGTTTCTAGACAATCCCAATCACTTATATATAAGTCATTGAGTGAGTTCAGTGCTTTTTACGGAAGGAATTGAAGCTGGTTGCAGAAAGAGCCATTGAAATTTTGAAGGTTCAAGTTGAAATCGGGTTTTCAATTCAAGGGAGAATCAAGCCAAATCAGGGTGTGCAAAGGCTTTGGGAGTGAATTTGGAACGTGTCTGCATCATCTTGGCAATTGAAGTGAGCAAAAACCACCTCTGTTACCTCTCTGAAACCAGGTTTGTATCTTTCATCCTTGTGCATGATTTAGGAGGAGAAACTTAGCAATTCACATGTGGTTAGGATCCTTACAACCTGTAGTTGGATTTAGGATCATAAATTGGTGAATTAGAGACAAATTAGGCATGTGATCATTTTCTGTTGAGGATGATATCTCAAGATTCTTGAAGGATTATTCATGATTGGTTGGTGGAAATTGATCAGTGAAGAGTAAGGATTAACTTGAGACCTTTAATTTAAAGAATGGTGAAAATCAAGATTGGGAGGAATTCTGAAAAGGTTATCGGGTTTGGAAATGTAGAAGGAATTAGAAAATTCTGAGGTTGGATTTGTGATCAGTATCAAATTTGGGGTGGGATAGTGATTTGTTTTGTGAGTTTTGATGACCTGAGAGGAGTGCTTCACCGGAGAAGACGGTGGCGCTACTGTTCAGGCCACCGTCTGAGAACTCCCTCTATTGCAGGTTCAAATTGGGGACGATGAACAAGAACCCTCAGATTAGGGTTGGACCTTTGACTCAGGCAATGGATGAATGGCCAGGATTGCTTCTCAAATCTGAAGAGAGAGTTTCAAATGAAACGCACCGTTTCATTAATTGGTTGGTTTTGGGCTTAACACTTAGAGTGATATCCACACTGTAACACCCCCTTCCTATACCCCCAAATAATTGAATAAATCATTTAGGCACTCAATATAAATTTCATCAGAGTTTATTTTAAACATGGTATAAAAGAGGTGCATCACATTATCATGAAATTAAACGCATACAACACATGCTCTAGTAGATATGCAACAATGGGCAAGTCATAACAAAGAAATCTTAGTCCTAAAACCCACATCTCAACATTTAGAATAAAAGCGGAAACATCTAAACATTGAATCAATTCCTTCATATAAACATATATACATCATTCAGTTAATTCATGTTTACAAATCATCCATAAGCAGATACATATACAGATGTATCACAAAAGAATCAAAACACTTGTATCTCCAAAAAGAGCCAAAGGCTTCCTAACTACCCAGATGTTACATATCAGAGCCAATGACCAAAAACAATGAAGACTCGCTTCACAAAAAGGACCTCCAGCAACCTACTCTGCAATGCCTCATAGAGCATTATAGAACAGCAGAAGGGTGAGAAACAATATCATAACAGTCAATGCATAAAATTATATATTATACAAATTACACATACTTCACATTCTCACCACGATTCATTATATAAACCTCAATGCACATTTCATAACTAGGCATATTCGCCAATCATACTTCTACACATACACATTATTTCCACATAACATTTACAATATAACACCAAGCATATCCAATATGCGTCAACCATGTTTATATTAATTCATAAACTCACAAAACATACATATACATACATTCACATATACATATATATCTTCAAGCATACCAAGCATTCCAATCATCCATAATTCACATAAACATTTACACTTATGTTCATTCACCATACATCATGCAAGATGTCAACATGCAACTCATAGAGACCGACTCACGACTCTATGCAGATGCAAATGCGGTACCGACTCATTTCAACAGGTTCAATTGAAGAACCAAATGGAATCATCGCTCGTTACCGAAGTAACTCCCCGTCGGGCCTACGATGTTCACCCATCGCTCACACCCCACATGGGCACACGATGTTTCAGGATTGCTCACACCCCACACGGGCACACAATCCGATTGCTCACACCCCACACGGGCACACAATCCGATTGCTCACACCCCACACGGGCACACAATCGTTCTGTAGATTCACTAAGGAATCAAGAAATAACCATCGCTCACACCCCACATGGGCACACGATGTTTCACATGCGACATGACTCATGACACTCATGAAATGCACACATGTTTACAAACACACTCATACATTCTTCACATTTATCGCATATATTCATTTATGCATTCAAAATATATGTATCACAAAACATATATATTCATCATTCATTCACACCATTCAAACATGGCTCACATTCACAATCAATTCCTCATGTTTTTCTATTCAAACTAAGCAAATGCACAAAATTGCCAACCGGCCACACTTATGCTTCACAACCATAAACTAGGATTCACGCCATACGGCTACCTACAGCACATCACAAATCAGCACACAAGCTATTAAACCAAAGAAGGGTCGATCGCCACCAAAACCCCAAGCCACAACAACACACAGCAGCAGGGAAAACCTATCCTGCTACGTTCGCTACACGCTCGCCTAGCGAGCGTTCGCCACTTGCTCGCCTAGCGAACTGCTAGCGAGCACAAACAAAAGCTCCAGACTTCGTTCGCCACAGCGAACCTCCAGCGAGCTCCTCGCTACTCCCTTCGCTGCAAGCGAAGGACATCAAAACCATTTTGTCCCAAGTCTGGGACCGTTCGCTGCGCACTCGCCTAGCGAACTGCCAGCGAACACTCGCGGCCTGCTCGCCTAGCGAACTGCTAGCGAGCGTCTGCGATTTCCACTTCTCCCCACTGTTCAGAATCCAAAACCACCGACAAAATCACCCGATGAACTCCAACTCATATCCAGTAGCCTTAGTCTAACATATATCGACTAATCTACGTCATCTAATCACGATTCTAACCGTTAGACAACGATTTCTATCGATTAAACCAATTTCGACCTAAAATGAAAAGTGTAGAAAACTACCAATCAATCCAAAACAATCCAACAAAAATCATACATGATTATACACATTGATATAATAATAAGGTTTCACACCCTTACCCGATTGATTGAAGCTTGGAAGTTGTTTCTTGATGAATTTCTAGGTTTTTCTCCATTTCTCCTCTTTCTCTTCTCCTTTCTTCTTTCCTTCCTTTTTCTTTCTATCCCATTTCTTTTCTCTCTAATTCTCACTTATACCTCTTTCTATTCTATTCTATTTCTCCTCAAAATACCTCTTAAAATATTTTCTCACAAAATACCCCACTTAATATAAAATACTAGATGTCTAAAATACCCTTTAATCTATTTCCCCCGAAAACTCTCCGAATCGGTAAAATAGCACAAAAAGCAATTAAACGTATCGACACATAAATTCCGTAATTAAAATAACATTCATCCAAATAAATCAAAAAAGGACTCAAACAAATTGGGAAATTCAGAATCGGGGCGTTACACACACCCCCCTTTGGCCCAATTCTTTGATATGAACTGTATTGGATTACTATTTGCCACGCGTTTTTATTAATTTCTTTTGTTTTCTTTTATTTTTCATTATTTCATATGACTTAGAGATTAATTCATAAAAAATAGGAAATTAACTCAATTAATTCCAAACTTTTTTCCCTTGATTCATGATTGAATCTAGAATTTTGTAGATAAAAAATATTAGGAATTCATGCATTTGTGATTTTATTTGCATTTTTTGAATATTAATTGATATTAAAATGGCCATGGTTGATACCTTGTCTTGCTGAATTTTGTTTGAGTATTTGGTGATTATTCTTGCCTTGATTTTTTGTGTGTAGCTAGTATAGATATGCATGTTCCCCTAGTAATTTTCTCACATTTTTGTGATGAAGTTATGTGGTAGTTTTAAGTTGAAACTTTAGGTGCTCTATTTTCAGGGTTTGTGCTTAGTACCTTGTGATTTAGGTTTTATTTCTAGGACTTGGGGGATGATTCAACCTCTGGATTTTGTATGGTAGGTTCATGATTGAATTAGGGTCCCATAGTTAGTTTTGTAGAATTTTACAATTGGTTTTAGTATTTTAGTTAGGATTAACTTTAGTACTAGGTTTTAGGTGATCCTAACTTGCTAATTCAATTAGATTGATTTCTTTAGTTCCCTTAGATTAGGGTTTTGCCTCTCTTGCTCTTGGATGATGTTGAAGACAAGCTTGGGGCTACCATGGAGTGCTTGAAGAGGCTTGGATGTGAAGTTCTTCCTTTCTTCTGGTGTAGTGTTGATTAAGTGTTTAGATTAGGGTTTGCAGGCAGAGCTTCTAGATAGATTTTCTTCTTTCATAAACATGGAAGGTGTTGATCACTTCCATTCTTCCCTATGATATAAGGTCCCCTTGTGGAGGCCTCATCCCTCCTTTGGTAGGATGTGTGTCTCTTCACAAGTTGGTAGAACCTTTGAGGGTCCCTTTCTCTGATGATTGAGTGCTTAGTGGTGACCTTTGGTCTTCACTCTGCTGTCTATTATCCAAACCTTACTCTTGTTAGATGAATCTTCCTCCCTTGATAGAGGATGGAGTTCCTTGTTAGAGGATTGAAGATGCTAGAGGTTTCTACTTCTTTGAAGACTGCCATTGAAGCTGAGGCTTGAAGATCCAGAAGAGCAGGTTGACACTTATGGAGAAGATCAAATTGAGATTGAATGAAGAGGTGAAGCTTGAGGTTGGAAAGTAAGTTGATACTTATGTGTGAGGTATTGGAAGTTTGGAGAAGCAAGTTGATACTTGCTATCAAAGTTGAAGACTTGAAGAAAAGTTGAAGACTGAGGGCTGAGCTGATGTCAGAAGAGTTTTGCTGTGAAGCTGTGGGAGTGGTTGATCTGCTTTCCTTTCTTGTCTGTTTGCTGCCTGTGCAACTGTATTGCTGTGACTTGTTTGATTTGCTTGATGCATTAGAATAAGTTCATGTTTAGATTAATTTAAGCTAGGAGCATGATTGCACTAGGGGTTGAGTTGCTCTCTCTCTACTTGTATTTTTACTGTATGGCTTTGCTTGTGGGTATTCGGTAGAGCTCTGCTCCCTTGCCTATGTGGTTTATGATTTGCTTGATGGCATTTTATTTTATTCTTCCTGTATGATTACAGTTATTCATATCTGGCTTGAGGTCGAGACGAGCTTGTGGAGGCTGATGCCCCACACACATTTCCTCCCTCACTTGCATTGCATGCATTTTACTGTATATCGGTTTACTGTTTACTGTTTAAGCTGATGCTTTATCTATTTCTATGTATCATTGACATGATCCCCTAGGAATCTCACTTCCTTTGATAAGGAAGTGATGATAGAACTTTAGGTTGAAACCTATGCATGATAACTTCTAGGAGTTCCCTGTTTCAAACCTCAACCATAGGATGAATCCTTGGCATGACAACATTAGGACTTGATAGTCTCCCCTTAGTTGAACCTGTTCGTTCTCTTCTCATCTCAAAACAACTTAAAATACATTAATAAAGGTTAACTGACATCGTACGTTACGAGCCTTAAGCTATCTGAGAAAGAATTGTTGGAGAGTTTCTTTTCAACAGTCTGGATGTTTAGTTTGGTACCCTTTGGGTGACATGCGACGCATTCACTCTCAGGTCATAGTCTCTAGTGCGCTATTGGTTGCAAACATCCATAAAAAACAGTTCTTCCGTAAAAGACAGAAAAAAAACTTCAAACCTTTTTGCCCCGTGGGCCCATAATTCAAAGGAAAGCTTTTCTGAAGAAAAGAGTGTCGTTAACTCCCAGTTCTACCGTAAACGGTAGCGCCTAAGTCTCCAAAGGTCGAGCTGCATACACCAAACTGCTGGAACTGTTTGTTAACCCTACTCGAAAAAACAGATGAATCTGAATTCCCGTAATCCGTATTATCCCGAACTACGTAAGCTCTGATCTCTCATATCTATTGAGAGTACGTAGGCACAATACTGATGTATTGGTGAGCCACCTTCCCCCATCACCCGTAGTTAGCCGAACTACGTTGACTCTGATTTCTCATTCTCTGATGAGAATACGTAGGCATAAAGTGCGATGCTTTGCCGAGTCATTTTCTTTTCTTTTCAGACCAGCCTTGATAGGTAGGTAGATAAAACCAACCCGGCAGATAAACACAACAAGCATGGATCCCATCGAGTACGATGGACGTGAGGGGTGCTAATACCTTCCCCTTGCGTAACCGACTCCCGAACCCAGACAACGGTTGCGATGACCTTGTCTTATACCTCTTCGTCAGGTTTTTCGATCGTTTCCTTTCCCGTTCTGAGGGATAAATAATGAAAGGTGGGGACTCTTCTGTTTTGCCGGCACCTTATTTTCGCGGTAGCGACACTTACTGGTATTTTTTTCCAACCTGCAGTTGATTTCCTAACATTCGCATTGGACTTGAATTACCTTCTGGAAGGATCATGAACTCAGCATAGCAGAATCAGGTTGTTACAAGGGCAGAGTTTGAATTGATGAAGAGTCAGTTAGATCAACTCATGGAGGCTATGACTGCTATGACTAGAGGAGAGGCCAACATTCAGGGAACTCTAGTGAATAATGTTGCTCAAGCTCAGCCTGTGCTGATTCCTGTTAAAGAGCATACTATTGCCAGAGATAGAGATTCATCTTCTCTTCATGACATAGATTATCAGAATTTCACTTTCTCTGTGCCAGATTCTCAAAGGGCTGTTCCGAAGATTAATGTTAAGGACCCACAGGCTGTTGAATGTATGAGAAAATATCATCTGTTGGATGAAAAGCTCGACGCCCTGATGGGTCAGGATTATCTTAATATGAATGCTTCAAGCATGTGTTTGGTGCCCGGTCTTGTGATGCTGCCGAAGTTTAAAATTCCAAATTTTGAGAAGTATAAGGGGGATAGTTGTCTAAAGCAGCATTTGGTGATGTTCTGCAGAAGAATGACTTCGTATGTCCACAACGACAAGCTTATGATTCACTGTTTCCAGGATAGTTTGAGTGGAGCATCATTGAGTTGGTATATGCAGTTGGAGAGGGGTTGCATCCGATCATGGTTAGATTTAGCCAATGCCTTTGTGAAGCAGTACAACTACAATCTCGACATGGCTCCCATTCGCACGCAGTTGCCAGAATTATCCCAGGCGAACAATGAATCCTTCAGAGGATATATGCAGAGATGGAGAGAATTTGCAGCTCGCGTTCAACCACCACTTCTGGACAGAGAATTGGTTGACATATTCGTGGGTACTTTGCAAGGCCACTACTTTGATAAGATGGTTGGTAGTGAGGCATCAAACTTTGCGGACTTGATGATAATAGGAGAACGTATTGAGAGTGTCGCTTTCGCGAAAATAAGGTGCCGGCAGAACAGAAGAGTCGCCACCTTTCGTTATTTATCCCTCGGAGCTGGAAAGGAAACGATCGGAGAAACCTGACGAAAAAGGTATAAGACAAGGTCATCGCAACCATTGTCTGGGTTCGGGAGTCGGTTACGCAAGGGGAAGGTATTAGCACCCCTCACGTTCGTCGTACTCGACGGGATCCACGCTTGTTGTATTTACTGGACGGGTTGGTTTATCTATCTACCTATCAAGGCTGGTTTAAACAGAAAAGAAAATGACTCGGCAAAGCGTCGCACTTTATGCCTACGTATTCTCATCAGAGAACGAGAAATCAGAGTCAACGTAGTTCTACCTACGACGGGTTATGGGGAAGGTAGATCGCCAATACATCAGTATTGTGCCTACGTACTCTCAACAGGTACGAGAGATCAGAGCTTATGTAGTTCGGGACACTACGCCTTATGGGGATTCAGATTCATCTGTTTTTATCGAGTAGGGTTAAACAACAGTTCCAGCAGTTAGGGACAAAGCCTGTTTGCGTTGGCACTGAAGTTTAACGAAACTCTTTTCTTCAGAAAAGCTTTCCTTTGAATTATGGGCCAAAGGGTGCCATACGGAAGAAGTGTTTTTTATTGTGTTTGCAATTTCAATCGCACTAAAGACTATGACCTGAGAGTGAATGCGTCGCATGTCACCCAAAGGGTGCCATACTAAACATCCAGACTGTGGAAAAGAAACTCTCCCACAATCCTTTCTCAGATAGCTTAAGGCTCGTAATGTACGAAAGAAATCATTAATGATTAATGTATCTTAAGCTGTTTTGAAATGAGAAGAGAGCAGGCTCAACTACGGGGAGACTGTCAAGTCCTACTGTTGTTATGCCAAGGATTCATCCTATGGTTGAAGTTTGAAACAGGGAACTCCTAGAAGTTATCATGCATAGGTTTCAACCTAAAGTTCTATCATCACTTCCTTATCAAAGGAAATGAGAGTCCTAAGGGATCATATCAATGATACACAGAAACAGATAAAGCATCAGCTTAAACAGTAAACAATAAACGACTGTAAAATGCATGCAATGCAAGTGAGGGAGGAAATGTGTGTGGGGCATCAGCCTCCACAAGCTCATCTCAACCTTAAGCCAGAATGAATAACAGTAATCATACTAAAATAAAAACATGCTATCAAGCAATATACAGTAAACTGCAATCATACAGAAGGAATAAAGTCATGCTATCAAGCAAAACAAACCACATAGGCAAGGGAGCAGGGCTCTACCGAATACCCGCAAGCAAAGCCATACAGTAACAGTACAAGCAAAGGGAGTAACTCAACCTCTAGTGCAATCATGCTCCTAGATTCTACCTAGTCTAGATATGGACTTATTCTAATGCATCAAGCAAGTAAAACAAGGCACATCAATACAACAAAGAAAAAGACAAGAAAGCAGGTCAACCACTTTCTCAACTCCAAGCCTCAGCTCTCCTAACAGCAACTCAGTCTTCAGACCTCAATCACTCTTGACAAATATCAAATTGTTTTTCCAGGTTTCAACCCTTCAACACAAGTTTCAACTTATTCTCTCTTCTCCAAGCTTCAGCTCCTTGATCAGTTCCACCTTCAGGCTTCGCCCTTAATCACAAGTATCAACTTGATTCCTTCAGGATCTCCCAGCTTCAAAGTAAGTATCAACTTCCTTTGTTCTTCAAGCTTCATCTCTTCAGTCAATCTCAATTGAATCCTCTTCCTAAGTATCAACTTAGTCTTCAAGATCTCAAGCTCTCTTTGCTTTACCAGTCTCAACTTGGTCTTCTCTTCCTGCAAGCTTCAGCTTCTCAGAGTAGTCTTTAATCACTTAGAAGTATCAACTTCATCCTTCAATCTTTAAGCCTCAGCTCTTCATTCAGTCTTTACTGGATCTTCATTGGGTCTTCAAGTATCAACTTGCTCTTGTTGCTCTTCAGGCTTCAGCTGAAATGGCAATGCTCAAGGAATCATCCTCTTCCACATTCTTCAATGAAGTCTTCATCTTCAAGCCCAACATCTCTCAAGATACTCAAACCATAGGAAATCACTTTATTGGATAAGCTGGGGTGTTAAACTGCTTATTGACCACCAAAGGTGACTTATAAGGGTTTAACATCAGGAGAATGGTTCCCTCAAAAGTTCTACTTCCTAGGTACCATCACTTATCCCTCTTAAGGAGGGAGGTGAATACCATGGAAGGACTTTGAATCATAGGGAGGAATGGAGGTGAAAGATACCATCCATGTTTAAGAAAGAAGTTAACTAGGTCTAAGCTCTTCTTAATCCCTATGATTCAAAGTCCTCCATTCCTCCAGGATCAACTTGATTCCTTCAGGATCTCCCAGCTTCAAAGTAAGTATCAACTTCCTTTGTTCTTCAAGCTTCATCTCTTCAGTCAATCTCAATTGAATCCTCTTCCTAAGTATCAACTTAGTCTTCAAGATCTCAAGCTATCTTTTCTTTACCAGTCTCAACTTGGTCTTCTCTTCCTGCAAGCTTCAGCTTCTCAGAGTAATCTTTAATCACTTAGAAGTATCAACTTCATCCTTCAATCTTTAAGCCTCAGCTCTTCATTCAGTCTTTACTGGATCTTCATTGGGTCTTCAAGTATCAACTTGCTCTTGTTGCTCTTCAGGCTTCAGCTGAAATGGCAATGCTCAAGGAATCATCCTCTTCCACATTCTTCAATGAAGTCTTCATCTTCAAGCCCAACATCTCTCAAGATACTCAAACCAGAGGAAATCACTTTATTGGATAAGCTGGGGTGTTAAACTGCTTATTGACCAGCAAAGGTGACTTATAAGGGTTTAACATCAGGAGAATGGTTCCCTCAAAAGTTCTACTTCCTAGGTACCATCACTTATCCCTCCTAAGGAGGGAGGTGAATACCATGGAAGGACTTTGAATCATAGGGAGGAATGGAGGTGAAAGATACCATCCATGTTTAAGAAAGAAGTTAACTAGGTCTAAGCTCTTCTTAATCCCTAACCCTAAAACAACAACAAAACAAACAAGATTCTCAAGCTCTCAAGCTCCTCAATCAATCTTCAAGTCTTATACTATGCTCCTCAATGCTCCTCAAAGCAAAACCAAGCTCACCAAGCCCACAAAGCAAAGCAAAACAAAATACAAGCCCACAAGGGCAACACAAACAACAAGCAACTACAAAAATCACTTAAAAATAGTATACTATTGTATTAAAATCTAATATAATTCCTAAGGGATCCTATATACCTACCCTTAATACCCTATATGTCCCAATAGCTATATTGACCTAGAAACCCAAAATTCTAGTGTTATTATGGACCTATGTTAAGGATTAACCTAAATCTACACAACCTAAAATCATCTAAGCAAAACTAATCAAAAATTAATCACAAAATTATGGAATAAATCCATAGGGGAGCTAATGTCCTAATCTAACTATCCTAAAAAGAATGGCCTAAAAATTCAAAGGGAACTAGCTTAACAAAATTCTACAAATCCATGCATCAACATAAGAGAATTAAAAAGCTATTAAAATAGAAAATACACAAAAAATATTTAAAATGCATGAAATGCAAATATATTGATTTTATAATTTTCTAGACATTAACATGAAATGGGAGAAAAAATCGTCATGCAAAAATCATTAATTTTCTATTTATTATGATTTTTTAAAGATTAATGAAAAATGGAGAAAAAGAAATTAAAATGAGAAATGCTTGGTGTGAATAGCAATGTCAGACAGTTCATTTTCCAGATGGGCTTAAAATGGGGGTGGGGATATCAATGCGCGCCAGGCCCAGTTTCCATCAGAAAATCAATTAAAAATCACAAAGAAAAAGAAAAATGAACGGTGCAGTTAGTAACAAAAGTCAGTTAAAAATCTCAATGGGCCATGACTTGGGGTGTGAATATCAAATGAGCCCAATACCACAGTTAAATGAAACGCTGCGTTTCATGGATGTCTTCAGACTTCTCTTCACACACGATATGGAATCTCATCCACATGATCCTCATTCAGTCAAAGGTCTACGCATGATCAAACGGCCATGGCATTGTCTTCTTCATTTGAATAGGGTTTGGAGGGAAGAACAGCCATGGAAGCTCAGAGCTTCAAGATCACCTTCTCCAATTCGAACCTCATCAATTCTCCATGAAAAGCTGAAATTCAAAACCCTAATCTGTCCAGAATTTCACCCTGAATCTAACCATGGTATCAAAATCAACTGAAACCTCCTCAAACCTAAAACACGAATCAAACCTCCAAATATGCTCAGGAATCAAAGTTCACCATTCTTGAAATTGATTACCTCAGAATGATCACCACTTCACACTGGTTAATTCTTGATATCTAATTCATGCTATAGCTCACTATATCTCATGTTCTTGGTCAAAACAAAAATGGTGTCACCAACTGAAACCTCACCAATTGATCTCAAACTTCCCAGAATCCAACACCTAATTGTCTCTAACCGTTCTAGCCTAACAATTCTACCTAATTATGCTTAAATCATGATGTAGAAGAAAGTTTACTAACCTGTCAAATCTTGAA
Organism: Lathyrus sativus; assembly: GCA_963859935.3. Classification (NCBI taxonomy): domain Eukaryota; kingdom Viridiplantae; phylum Streptophyta; class Magnoliopsida; order Fabales; family Fabaceae; genus Lathyrus; species Lathyrus sativus. The sequence goes on from OZ012736.1 coordinate 173,251,025, forward strand.
CACCAGATAGGGTAATCCTCCACTTCAAGCTCTCAAACTCTTCAGAATCAATCCTTGAATGATGATAAAGCTTCTGTTTGCAAAAGATTGGACCAAGAAAGCTTGAATCTCCAAACCCGATGGTGACTTGCAACCTTCACAATCCAAAAGCTATCTCCTCAATTCTCCATGGTTTTGCCTTCAATTTGGTCTGCACAGCTTCAGTGTGATCAAGGGAATGTGTTTGGATTGAAAGAAGAAATGGAAATGAATCAGAATGTAGAATTTGATTTCAACTTGCAATGGAAGCAAGTGAAATGGCTATCTCCCTCTTCTCTCAAATCTCTCACCAACCTTGCATCTGAGCAAGCTCTATGCACTATATAGGATGGTTTAGACCTCTCTAGAACCATCTGGAATCATCCAATGAGAAATTGGGATTCTCATGCCATGAGTTTATAGATTCATCTCATCTCATGCCACATCTCATGCCAAGCCTCTTGCAGCAACTTGCCTTGGCCTGAAATTCTCCTTAGATGAGATATAGGATGTGTTAAAACACTTAGCTAGCTTGTACATTGCCTTTCCTTGAGTTTTGCATTTGTACCTTATTATGCAAGCAAGCATTTTCCAAAGCAACCCCATGATCTAGGCCTCAATTCAAAAACGTGGCTGAACCATTGTTTTTAGAATGTCTTTTAGAGTCAAAATAACCTATTATATGCCATGGTTTGGATGTGCAACTTGGAAATTTCAATTTCCAACTTGAACTTATTTAACTTATGCCTCCATTTTAGGTCATTTTTATCACTTTTTGCTACAAGCCTTTTCAATACCTCATGACCTCCCTACTAGCCTTAAAACATCATTTTAAGCAAGTTTTATGTTGAAGATTTTTCCATTTGAGGCTTGGAAATAGGAGTTATGGCCTTATGCTTGAAATGACCTATAATATCCAAATGACCAAAATGCCCTTGACTTGTCAAAGCCATAACTTGAGTTCTACAAATCCTATCAAGGACTTCTAGTACTATCTAGAAAGCTAAGAAGATGAGGAACAACATTCATGTTGACCAAAAGTTCATAGGAATCATCCTTCTTGGGCAAACGTTGGATGCAAGTTGGGTGACTTTCAAGGCCCCAGATTCACATACCTCAGATGACCGGTAATTTGTCAAAGTCATAACTTGAGCTCTATAAATCCTATCAAGGACTTCTAGTACTTAAATTAAAGATAAGAGCAAGCTCTACAACATTCATGTTGGGGGTAAGATGAGATGATAATCACATCTTGAGCTAAATTGCCTTGAAGATAGGGGTCAAACTAGGGGATTTTACACTGTCAAGCCTTAGAAACCCTAGCTTGAAACTTCTCAAACTCTTCAATCATGATGAGTTGACCTTGGAATCATCCTTATAGCATCTCGATGCATCAATCCGTGAACACATGGCTCTTGGATTAGGTCTCAACCTTCTCCAAATCATCAGTTGACCTAGGGTTGACCTAGTCAAACCCTAATTACACCACTCATGGCTGAGTCTTCTTAAACTTGTACAATGACCTCTCTAGGCCTCATGATGGCTTTCAAGACATCTCATAAGCTCTCTCAAAGCTTCATGTCCATCCTCATAGCCTCAGAATCATCTGATGAGCCCCCACAACTCTCAAGTTATGAGGCATACAACCTTGGTATCAACCAATCTCTCTGAGGATCTCTTAACTTCTCTGACAAAGATATCAACCCTTAAACACTTGAATAACCTTCTTGGCTAGCTTCAAAGTCTCATATAACTCTTGATGGGTAGTCATACCTCTTGATCTACTGCACACATATCAATGAAATGCAGATGATAATGCTAGTGAACATAAGCTAGGTAAAGAAATGTTGGTCAAATTTTGGGGTGCAACAGAGAGTGGACTCAAAAGTGGGAGAATTCGAGACATCTCAGATACCTCAGTTTATGAAAGTGAGTTTGTTGTCAGTTCTCAAGAGGGGTGGGAGAAAGAAAGTGATGCTATCCCGGAATCTCCCGTACCTCAGATGTAGTTCTCAAACGCTTCGAGTGTTCAAAGTTAACGATCATATCGTCATCCGCCATGTCAGCATGCCAGACGAAGACCAAGGAAGCCAGAGAGGCATTTTACTCAGTTGTCGATATCGTACAATCAGTTATTGCCGAATTTGATCAAGAGTGGATTAATAGTACCGAAGGAAATTAATCCCACAATTCCGCCATATCCGCCAGGGTTTGATGTCAACGCCCACTGTGAGTACCATGCTGGGGCACAAGGGCATTCTACTGAAGACTGTAAGGTGCTTAGAAGCCAGGTTCAGACTCTGCTGGACTCCAACAGGTTCTCAATCATGCCTCAGGGTATCCAGATCAATGATCCTCCATCATCCAGCCATGTTGGCGTATCATTTCATGGTATAGAGGAGTTCACCGAGAGCAGATGTTCAGAGGAGTATCAGACCGACTTCGACGAACAATTTTGAAGGTGGCTGGTTCAGCAGCAAATCAAGACTTGAATGCCCGGTTCCCAGAAGCTGGCAATCTTTTTTTTATCATGTCATTTCTTTGCATTTGTATTTTCTTTTCTGCTTAAATGCAAAACTCATTTGTAAAACTTATTGTTTTCAATTGATAATGATAATGAAATGAATATGCAGGTTTTTGATTAAATCCATTTGTGTTCACTCAATGTTTTTATTGATTTCAAACGCTTGTTTAAGCGGGATCCGAGGGAGGATGACGAAATTAAAAGACGCACAAGCTTCCGATTGTATGCTTTTGAATAAAACCTGCTGATGATGTACATGCATTGTTTCAAATTCCTAAACACCAGAGATATAAGGATGATAATCCCTTGTCAACCCCTTTGAGCCTAGTAGTAGGAGTTCTTTTTTGAAAATGAAAAAATCCTCAATCTTAACCTGGGGCAGGGTAGGTGTTAGTTAATTTGACCGAGCGTCCAAATTGCAAAAGAAGTGTTCCCGTTCGAGGACTAATCACACCTGTATAGGTCGTACCTAGAAAAACCCAGTGGTTATCCATTACCGACCAAGGAGTGAAACAGTCAAAATCCCGTCAACAAGTCAGACAAGCCGGTGTCGCATAATTTATTAAAAAAAAAGAAAGAAAAGAACAGAAGAAAAAAAAGAACAAAGCCCGCTAAGTCGATAACTTGAAAACAAGCGGCTTAGGCAAAAATTAGGGCGTCCCGCTGGACTTTGAAATCAAAAGAAGCTCAAAAGAGCCAGTCCAGGAAAAAAAAAGGGAAATCGAAAAAAGAATGGTGAAAAATAAGTCGTGTGACTCCAGGAACCAAAAGATGAAGCGAGTGGCTATCACTCCCGAAAACTTGTGGTTTCCTGAACCATTACTCCTATCATTCATCCTTTGAAAGGTGAGCGCTAGTGTCGAATTAGCTGAACATAGGATTGGAGAACATCACAGAGAATGGGTGGGTTAAAATAAATTTTGAGTCTTATATCCTTTCTTTCAAACTGTGAACCTGACCACGTTACAACCTTCAAAAGTCCTAATTGAAGCATGGTTGTTTCGAAAGCATATTTCGGCAAAGATCACGTCGAAACTGACTCCTAAAAAAGGATTCCTCTTATTGGGTTGGTGCTAAGGTTGACATTCTGATAAGTGATTCGTTCCCTATATGTCACAATTTGTTTTTTCAGTGAACAAACTTGGATTTCAAAATGTCATATGCATTGCATTAATATATCTTTTGTGCAGAATTTTTTTTTTACTTGCGAGTAAGCACTTGACATCAGGAAAGTTTCCACAGTGGAAAGTTTTGATCAGGATAAGATGCAGAGCATTTATGCACTCCGTTGAACTGGGGAGAGCTACATCAAATGATCATATCATGGGAGTCATCCATCCAAAGTTCAGTTAATCTGGGGCAATCAGGTCGAGATTCGATAAATCTCTCGAAGTCAGAGACACTTCTCCATCGATCAACCAATCAGGGGAAAAGTCATTGCAAGGCTGGGGCAGGTCACCCCAAGAGCACAAAAGTTATCCGTATCCAGAAGGAAGTTAATCTGAAGTACCTCTTCGAGGTCCAAAGTGCTGAGGAAGTTCATGTTTAACCATCAGGATACGGAGATTTCAGGTTCCCTTTCGAGGAAGATTCCTACAAAAGTCCCACGAGCTAGGGCAAAAATGGAAATAGAAAGATATGTCCTCTCCATATTTTTAGAGTTGTTCTTAGCTATTCAAGCAGGTTCTGTCAACCTTTAGGTTCAAGACGAATTTCAGGAAGTCATGTAAACCATTCCCTGACCCCTCCTTCTAGCGCCAACTACCAGAAAGCCCAATCCATATTGGCGCATCAATCCAAAATCCAATTCCCATTGGTACCCAGGAAAATTTCATCTATTTTCCCCAATAAAGTCCAATCATACCTAGCGCATCCGGTTATTCCCAGCGGAGTTGGCTTCGTCTCTTCAGCATTTATTTTGCTAAAGTGGTCCTTTCACATCCAGCTTTCCCCAGCAGCCCGGGCCTGCATCTTCATTTTTGCATATTTGCATCATATTTGCATTTCATCCTCAAATGCGTAGCATTTCCATTTTGTATGGAGCATTAAGCCATTTCAAACATATGCATGTGAAGCATAAGCCAATTTTTGTTAGCCTTCTGTGGCAACCTGAATCATCTCTTCAATCAAGACAGTGATATATCAGCAGCCTAGTTCAGTCGGCTCATCTGCTTACTTTCGGGTTTCAGGTCATGCGTCGGTCACGCTTTGTCCATCAACCCTCTGATGATGACATCTCCAAGCAGACTTTCTTTGTCCGTCAGCCCTCTGATGATGACATCTCCAAGCAGATTTTCTTTGTCCGTCAGCCCTCTGATGATGACATCTCTAGCAGGTTTTCTTTCTGTCGATCCCTATTGATGAAGGAGTTATGAGATTCGCCGAGGTATTTTGGATGATTTTCTTCCTGTCAATTCCTATTGACGATGTGATTATTCTGTGTGGTATTTCTCTCCGTCTATCATTAGACGATGTGAGTGTTGGATATTTCTTTTTGTCTACCATTAGACGATGTGGATTTTGGATATCTCTTTCCGTCTACCCTTAGACGAGGTGGTTCTTCGGACAAGTTTTGTTTCCGTCTACCATTACACGATGTGGATTTTGGATATTTTGGATATTTTCTTTCTGTTAACTTCTATTGACGAGGTGATGTTCTGTATGGTTTTCCGACTTCCAATTCCTATTGACGATATGATCTCTGGATGGTTTTCTCTCCGTCTATTCATAGACGATGTGAGCTTTGGATATGATCTTCTTTCTGTCAATTCCTATTGACGATGTGTTGCTTTGATAGGGTTTTCTTTCTATCAATTCCTATTGGCGATGTGGCTCTTTGAAGATGGTTTTCGTTTCGTCAATTCCTATTGACGATATGGAGCTTGGATTTGGTATTTCTTTCTGTTGATTCCTATTGACGAAAGGATTCTGAAGTTCTTTGACATGATATGTGGATTTGGTATTTCTTGCCATCGATTCCTATTGACGAAAGAGTTCTAAAGTTCGCCGATGTGAATGTCGGATATATTTCTTTCCGTCTACCATTAGACGATGTGGCTTTATGGATATTTCTTTCCGTCTATCCTTAGACGAGGTGGTTCTTCGAATGTTTGCTTCTCGTCTAACTTTAGACGATGTGTTTCTTCGGATGGTGTTTCTTCCCGTCTACCTTTAGACGATTTGATATTTTGGATATGGATATTTCTTACCGTCTACCATTAGACGATGTGAGTTTTTGTTATGGTTTTCTTTCTGTCTACCCTTAGATGATGTGAATGTTGGATATGTTTCTTGTTGTCAACCATTAGACGATATGATGTGATTGCTTTTATTTAGAGAATGTCTGGCGGTGATGACAGATGACTTTACCTTTTGGGTTCGAAGATCGCTTTTATTTAGAGAATGTCTAGCGGCGATGTCAGATGACTTTACCTTTTGGGTTTGAAGATCGCTTTTATTTAGCGAATGGCTAATAGAAATGTCAGATGTTTATCAACTTTGTGGTTGTCTGGTGGCGATGTCAGAAATTTGTATCCCCTATAGAGGCCTGACAGCGATGATAGATGTCTTTATCAACTCAATAGATGCCTGGAAGCGATGTCAGATGCTCTATGTTGATGTTGATGCCTAATGGCAAGGTCAGGTGTTCCTTCCGACTACACGTTGTTACAACTATCAGTGCAGTTATTCGTAGATTTTTGTCCCATCAGAGTTTGCAGTTTATTTCTACGGTTGAAAAATTTCCGGGTTCTTTGGTATTCAACCGCCTTTTACCTTGAATGTTTGCAAGCCGTTCGCTTTTCAACCCTTCAGGTCCAAGTCGTTTGAATAGGGGCAGCTGTTGTACCCCAAAATTTGACCAACTGTTTCTAGCATATTGGCTTATGTTTTATTTTTGCATTTTTGCATTTTCTGCATTGCATAGCATTCATTCTTGAGACAGGGGATCAAGGTTTTCCTGTAGCTCAGGGCTCATTTCAGTGCATGAACCTGAACAGCGGTCGGGCGACCGATTTTATTTTATTTTGCAGGGTATTTTCAACTCAGAAACCAGCATTCAGGCTATCGCAAGCATTTTCATGGTTATGATATTCAAAAGTAAGTTTCAGAAGTTGAACAGAGTTCAAAACAGTTGGAAACGGACAAAATGACAGATTTCCCTCCAAAAGGCGCCAAAATTCAAATCTTGAAGGTGCTAATCGATTAACACATATGGTTAATCGATTAACCAAGTCAAAATCAGGTCAAATCTGAAGTTTTGAAGGTGTTAACCGATTGACCTATATGGTTAATAGATTAACAAGTGCAGATTTTGCCTCTGCACGTGAATTTTCAATGCAAGCCACTTTGGGGTCCAATTTTGGTCATGTGCAAATATGATTTTCACTTTGGGAAGGATCTAGAACCTATTTGAAATTTGGTTAATTTCATTTTCCCTCCAAATGCCCATTCTTCATTTCAAACCCAAAGTTTCACAAACCATATTCCAAACCTTACATTTGGATCCAAGCCTAAGTGATATTTAAGTGATCTACTCCAAACCAAAGAGGTTAATCTCTCATAATTCACTTTCAAATTCAGAATTTACTCATTTTCTCTCAAGTTTCTCTCAACTTTTTCATCTTCCAAAACCTTCACCAAACCTCTTTTCCTTTGAATTCTTTGATTCTTCCTTGGAATCAATGAATTCTTGAGCTCAAACCTCCATCCATCATCTTCATTGAATCAATTTCTTCATCCAATTTTCGTGCAAAATTGGATCTGAACTTGGAAGTGAATCTAGAAGTGATTATTTGGAGTAATTTGGTTTAATCTTGAAGGATCTTCATTGCTACTACAAGAATTGGTGTGGATTTTGAAGTATTTCAGACTTCTAGCATTGGATCTGTTCAATTACAGTTGAATCAACATTAACCGAAGCAATTCTCCACTTCGAAGGTTGGAAATTCTTGATCCGAATCTGTTTTTATCTTATTTGCATAATCATGTGGATTTTCATCTTTGATTGACTTTTGGTTAATTTGATCTGTTTGATTCATGATTTGGTTGTGTTAATCTATTTACATGTTGTTTGGATCTTGATTTGCTGGTTTACTTTCGTGATTAAGTGATTATGCAATCATCCGGTTGATCGGATAAATGCTTATTTGATGAACATACTGCTATGTTGTTGTTTTTCTGTTGATGGCACAGTGTTAATCGGTTAACACATTTGGTTAACCGGTTAACCATTTCAGATATTCAAATTTTTCAACATTTTCAAGGTGTTAATCGATTAACATGTACAAATTTCCAAATTTTCAAACATTTTTAAGTGGTTAATCGGTTAACCTCTGGCGTTAACCGATTAACATTGTGCCAGTGGGTCTGTTTTGCTGATTTTTTTGCTTGTTTGAGTACCGTTTCGCATCGAATCATCGTAGTTCAACATGATGCATTAGAAGTGAAATGTTTTTGGATATATGTCACTGTTTTGGTTGTTTAATCGAGACTTCGTCGACTTGTGTTTGTTTTTCCACTTGGATGCCTACTTTCGTAGTTTGTAGTTCAAAGTGATATTCGTCTTTTGTGCTTGCATATTCATGTTTGCTTTCCTTCTTGCATTTGCATTTCCTCTTGTGTTTTGCATCTTTATTTCTTGCATTACTAAAGGTCGAGATGTTATTGTGGTGGTGTTTACCCCACACTTTCTTCCTCCCTTTGCTTGTGTGTTGCATTCCATGTTTGCATCCCTATTTTCACTCTCATTTGTGTTTGATCTTTCTTCTTCCTTTGTCTTCCTTTGCCATGTTCCCCTAGGATCTAATCTTCCTTGTTTAAGGTTGGTTATGATAGACATTAGGACTCAAACCATGCATGCTAACATTAGGGTAGATGTTCCCCCTTTTAATCCTAACCTTAGGACCACTTTGCATGACAACGTTAGGGTCGAGCTTCCCTTAGACCTTCCGTGTGTCTCTCTTTTTCTCATCTCAAAACAATTCTAACTCATCTAATAAATTCGATGAACATTGTGCGCTAAGAGCCTTAAGCTACATGGGGAATGATGAGTGAGGGGTCTCCTCTCGCTTGTCTAGAGTGTTTAGTGTACGTCCCGTTTGGGGGCGATACGCGATGCATTCGCTCCTATGTCATAGTCTTTAGTGCAACGTGAATCACAAACCGAATTAATTCACTTCACTAAAAAACACAAAAACAAACTTCAAACCTTTTTTCCTTCGGGATTAATTGGGAAAACCATTTTCAAAAAAAGAGTGTTGTTAAGCTTTGGTTCTACCGCAAACAGGCATCGTCCCTAACTGCTAGAACGGAGGTTTAACCCTACTCGGTTAAAACACTTAACCAACCTGTGGTTTCATGTCAGCCCGAACTACGTTTGCTATGATTTCTCATACTATATGAGAATGTGTAGGCACAAGACGGTGATGTCTTGGCGAGCAACCTTCCCCATCCTTCACCCGTAGTTAGCCGAACTACATAGACTCTGACTTTCCCATTGCACGAGGGAATACGTAGGCACAGAGCAGCGATGCTCTGCCAAGTCTCTTTTCTTTTTGTTTTGTCCTGTGAGCCTGTAGCGTAGATAGTTTAAACACACCCATAGATAGACAACAAGCGTGGATCCCAACGAGTACGACGGACGTAAGGGGTGCTAATACCTTCCCCTTGCATAACCGACTCCCGAATCCAGGACTTGGTTGCGATGACCTCGTCTTTTCCCTTTTTCTTTAGGTTTTTCTGATCGTTTCCTTTCCCTCTCTTTGGGATAAATAACGAAAGGTGGCGATAACTATACCTACAATTATCTTGCCTTTGCCTACTCCGCAGAATACGCCTCATCTCCTCAATTGTCCTTCAATCAAGATGTCTTTCAATCAAGATGCTTCTCCTTCCAAGAACCATCCCAAAACTTCTGAAGATGCTTCTGGTACGACATCCCTTCAAGCTAGAAATTCCAATCAACACTCCCAAGGTAATTCTTCTCCTACTACTGCTGACTTTGCTAGAATGAAAAACAGGGAAGGTTCTGCATATGTGGACAGATCCATTAGGGAACTTGTCACGAAAATTCTCCAGAAAGGACGTATGGTGCGTGGTATCTCCACCCCTCTTGCCCGCATTGATCCAACTTACAGTTCTGATAATGTCCATGGCATAAATTGTGCAGCAGTGATAGAGGAAGAATCTGAGGATAGTGATGAAGATGTCTCAACAAATATTGTAAACCTTGTCTCTAGTTCTTCTGAGGAGGAAGATTAAATTGTCTGCCTTGGTGGTTTGCTGATGGTTTGCTGGTTGAATGTGTGTGACTGCAGGTTATGCAGGTTGTGCTTGGCTGATGCTATGTTTAGTTATAATCTAAATTTGTGGCTAAAAAGGGGGAGAAGTAGTAGTAAATAGTAGTAGTAGTAGTAGCATGTTTAGCTGTTTGTGCCTCAGCAGGTTAGTTGTGTGTATGCATCAACAAGTGTGTTGATAATGTTGCTGCAGGCTGAGGTGGGTTTAGGTGTTAGATGAGGTTGTAGTTTGCTGCTTGAATGTGTGTGACTGCAGGTTATGCAGGTTGTGCTTGGCTGATGCTATGTGCATCAGTTGAGGGGGAGTAAAACAGGATGGTGTGACATCTGTAGTTTGGACTAGCAGGTGATTTTGTTGCGGAACATGTGTGATTTAGGAAGTCATCTTGGATGTCTTGACATCCATAATCCAGAACAGTCTGGATGATACTATGTGAACAGGTTGATCCTGAGTGGCTGGAAGCTGATATTGTTTGTGTGTGTAGATAACTCTGATATGGTACTACATCATGTGTGTGTTAATTGGTAGTATTAGCTAGTAGCTTTCTTGCATGATTAGATACATGTTACGAACTTTTCTGCTTATGAACTTTTCTACTGCTTGTTCTCTGATATGATGACAAAGTGTTTTAGCCAAAAATTTGCCAAATGGTAAGTTTGTAGATGTTTTTGATTGACTGCATTTTATGGTAAAACACTGATGTATGTGTAAATGTCATGAATGATGTTATGACATACATAATAAGTGTGCTGCAGGTTAAGTTTGGATAGCTAAGAGCAAAGTATGTTGGATGTCATGCTGAATGTTATGACATTAAGCAACTAACATCAGGGCGCGTGTTTTAGGTTCTGGTATAGTGCATGAGGAAGCTCAGGCTATACTTCAGGAAACATTTTAGGAAGCTTGGTTATCTCAGGCGAAATGCCAAGCATAGTTGAGGATAACCTAGGACCAAACTATTAGTGTGCAACTTAATGAAAAGAGGTCTTAACTAGGTTAAACCTAATTTATGCACTTAGGCCCAAGATCTTTCTGCTGCTTATAAATAACAAAGTAGCAATCCTAATTGAAGACAGTTCTTGGCAGGTCCTGGGCAGAGCTTTTGAGACAGAGAGTATAGAGTGTTTGTAAGTGAAAAATTCAGTCTGTGTACTGTGATCTTCATGTGGTTGTTTTTGTCTTAGAATTACTTGTGAGCCAAGCAATTATCTCTTGGATGATTCCATTGGACTAGTGTGTTTTGAGTTGTACTCTGTGTGTGTCACTCTAAGCTTTTAAGCACGAGTGTTGTGTCTCTTGATCAAAGCTGCAAAGCAGATCAAGGTGTGTTTGAAGTGTGTCTTCAATTTTATCTGTAATTGAATTGGTTGATATCACTGCTGTGATTGAGGGGGAGTGAGTTGGTAACTCAAGTCTAGTGTTAGGTTGAAGTGTCATTGGGTAGGTCTTAAGTGAAGAGCGCAAACTGATTGTTTGACTCTGAATTAATTCTACTGATAGTGAATTTTCTCCCTGGCTAGGTAGCCCCCAGATGTAGGTGTGATTTGCACTGAACTGGGTCAACAATTCTATGTGTTTTTTACTGCCTTCAATTCCTGTTTAATGTTAAGTTCTGTAGTCAGCTAAGTAGTGGATGTCATAACATCCACTGTAACATCGACAGTTTGGTAGCTAGAATTTCACTATTATACCTCTATATATGGTTGTGTTGATTTTCACTCCATTCCCGTCTTTGTCAATCAACACGTTTGATGCCATGATGGTTGAAATGATCTTTGAATTTTGCATATTGAACATTGTGAGATGCTCTAAGCAATATTTTGTCTAGCTAATGTAAGTGCCTTCTTCCACTTGTTTAATTTGCAATCCTAAGAAATATGTGAGCTCTCCCATGAGGGACATTTCAAATTCACTCCATGACACTAGAAAACATCTTGCAAAGATTTTCATTAATGGTGCCGAATATAATATCATCGATGTAAAGTGAACTAATATGAATATGCAACTTATGAAAAAAATATTATTGCAAAAAACATTTAATGCTAGGTGAATTTAATAAAAAAATTATTTTAATGAAACTAAAACATCAATTTGATGTAGATGAAAATAATTTTGATGCAAATGAAAAACAACTAAATGATCAAGTTGCAAAGAAAACAATTAACATAAACTAAGTGCAACTACGCAATATAAAGAATAAAGGAACAATCATACCAATCACGATGATCTAGGACTTAAATTGTTGCATAAGTAAAGTTAGTAAATAACAACAATGATATTGAAAAAATACAATATGATAAATAATATGATTGAATATATCTTCCTTCACTTGTCTTGAGAATCCATTAAGATTCCTAAAAACTCCTACACAAAATATCAATAGATAGAACTAGATACCCAATTTCAGTTGGGTCCTTGGTTAGTTAATGAAAAATTAGGTATCCAAACCATGGTACCATTAGGAACGTTGACATTCCTAACATGGAAAAGATGCCTAAAGTGACCCTTATCACCATAATAATGACATAGAGCTTTAGATGAAATACTATTTTTATTTCTTCCAGCAAGCTGGGCGGTTTCTAAAATATGATACATCTTTCACTTGAAAAATTATAATAAGTAGTAGATAGTGAAATAGAATGTATTAACTGTCCATTGAGATTTTCAATTTCAATTTTTAAAGTTGGACAAGTAATGAACTCTACTTTTACTACTTTCTCAACTTAAGTGTCAGAAACAATGAAACACTCATCAACTAGAGATGCATGAACTCCACTTTTAAATAATTTTATTTTGGAGAAAATTTATCTTAAAAGCTTTTAACAAATCCGCATACATTACATTAAAAGCTTTCAACAATTCTTTATATGAAGGTTTATCTTCAAGATCAAAAGAGCATACCTGTGAGTGTTCACTTTTCTTATGTGCCATTAAATTAAGGTCAGCACATTCATCATCCGGTCTTGAGCTAGAATCTGAGGAAGAGCTCCCATCCTATTCTTTCTATGCGATATAAGCTCTATGAGGTTTGGCATTTTTTCCTTCATCTTGTAAACTTCCTTATCCTTTTTTCTTCTAATGCTTAGTGAGACTTAGATAAGTAGTTATATAATGTCTTGATTTTCCGTATTCAAAGAAAGTTACATCCTCTTCATTTTTTTTATATTTTTCATATGTTCTCTTTTAGGCAGATAAAAAAATTTGAAATTAATTAGACCTTTGTCGGTATGCTTCAACTTGTTTCTTTTCAAATAACGATTATAGCTTCTAACGAATAACCCCATCTCTTCTTCCTTAGAAGATCCTATGTTCGAATTGTCACTTTCTTCCTTTGAACTCTTTGTCTTATATTAGGTCTTGTTAGATGAACTTTCATAGATTTGTTGGGACATATGTTTGGTTTTCTATTATTTGCATAAATTGAAATAATTTAGTATTATTATTAATTTAATCTCTTGTGTAAATCTTTTTATGCGTTGACAAACTCATAGAATGAACCTAGGTTTGTAGTGTTACTTACCTTAACTCTGTGAATCTGATGTAGATTAACTATTCAACTTAGTCATTTCTTTCAGAATAATTAATTTTAAGTTGTGATTTAGGTTTAACATACCAAATATTCCTATTTTATCTTTGTATTGACCTAAGTGATTAGGGAGTTGTAGTGTAAAATAGTGAGTTATACACTAAGGTATTAATCATAACAGCCTTGTTAAATCCTCAGAATTTCTGAGAAATTAATTTAGGCTAATAGACACCTTCACCGACACGTATATATAAGGGATTTAAAACAAGACATGATCTCTTTTAATCTAATAAATTTTCAATATTTTTTTTTCTTCTGTTACTTAAATTTATTGCAAGCCCCAATTTTTTAATTTTAAAACATGTTACAATTGCTTTGCTAAAACACAACAATACTTGTGGAGGTGAATTATTTTTATCACTTGAGACATTTTTAGTAAACTTTCTAAGTAATTCATCAATTATAACGGCAAGCACATAGATTCAGAAACTTCAAACACTTACTTCAAAAGAATTATTTCTATGAATAAATCTCTACCATTTAATGGTGAAAGATATATCAAACGGAAAACAAGAATGAAAGCTTTTTCTTAAAATTTTTGATTTTGATGTTTGAGATTCTCTTTAAAATGGACTTTTTATCCCTAATCATTTCATAAATAACAAGTCAAAAATAAACCATGAAATCTATGAACCATAGAAGAAAAAGAAAAAATGCCTTAATAACTATTGTTTTAAGCATTATAAAGTGCAATAGTGTGCTAAATTGTAACACTACTAAGGAAATGTTGGGCACAATAATCTATGAAGGTTCGATTGAGATCAAAAGGGATAGGAAGATCACAATAGTCCAAGAGTCCGAGAAATCAAAATGTTTTTAAACCAACTTTCAAGATTTAAATCTAAAATTAAATCAATTTTGAAATGTGAGGATCTACATTTTGGAAATATATCTATTATATTTGATAAATTATAGGAGATATTCTAGAATGGTCAAAGGCCCAATCCATCTCAAATCCACCATACTCAGCCCAAAGTATTAAAAAAGTCACATGCTAAGAGCATAGTGTAGCACCCCAAAATTTGCCCTTTCGTTTTAACCTTTACTGGCTTTTGTTTCTCTGCGTTTTTCATTTCCGCATATCATAGCATTGGTTCTCGAGACATGGGATCAAGGTATTTTTGTGGCTCGGGGTTCCTTTTATTGCAAGATTCTAAACAACGAGCGCCAGAGGCTCCGACATTCATTTTTTCCAGCAATCGAGCGGTCGATTTTATTTCATTCAACAGGTTATTTTCAGCCCAGGAGACAGTGTACAGGCTATCTCAGGCGTTCTCATAATTATGATATTTAAGAGCAGGTTTCAGAGGCATAACAGGGTTTAGAATAAGTGGCAACGGGAAATTTTACAGGATTTCATCCATTTTGCGCCAAAAGTGGCAAAATTTGAACAGGGTAACCAGTTACTGCATATAGGGTAACCGGTTACTTCAAGCGCAGTTTTCTAAAATATTTGAATTTTCAGCATGTGCAATTTTCCAACCATTCTTAACCATTGATTTCAATTGATCATATTTGGAAGGATCTAGAATTGTTTCAATTTTCACCATTTCCCTCCAAATATCAAACATTCCATTCCTAATTCCACTCCTAATTTCCATTCCAAATGTTAATCCTCATTCCAAACCACATTTTGATTCCAAAACTAGAGCTTATTTAAGTGAGTTTGCTACAAACCTCACACAATTACCCTTTTATTTTCAGATTTCATACTCATTCTTGAGAATTTGCTCTCAATTTTCTCTCCACTTTTTCACTCCCCAAACCTCCATTAAAGCTCTTTCTACTTGAGTTCTTTGATTCTTCATTGAAATCATTGAATTCTAGAGCTAAACCTCCATCATTCATCTCCATTATCTTTAATTCACCATTCAATTTTCGTTTGGTTTTGGATCTAAATTTGGAAGCTAGATTGGAAGTGCTTTTTTTGGATCATTTTTGCTTGATCTTCATTTCTACCATAAGGAAGCTCTTGGATCTTGAAGAATCTCTGGGTTTCTTGCTTGAATCTGCTAATTTTAAGTGAATCAACACTCACCAAAGCAAATCTCAGCATTAAAGGTTGCCAATTCTAGATCCATTTATGTTTTGAGCTTATTTGGATAATCACAATGTAGATCCATGGTTTTTGCTGTTTTTTGATCCATTTTGATGATTTGGATCTTGAAGATTTTTTATTTCAGTGTTTGATTGTGTTTACATGATGCTTTATCACTTTTTCTTGATGATAATTTCGTGCTTGATTGATATCATCATCATATGGATGATTGGAGAAGTTGTTTGATGCTGAAAGCTGTTTTTAAAAATTGATTTTTTGCTTCTGGTTCAGTGATAACCGGTTACCCTATATAGAGTAACCGGTTACCCTATCAAATTTCACGTTTCTAGGCTGTTTTTCATCAAGTAACCAATTACCCTATATAGGGTAACCCGTTACTCTGGGCAGATTTGCTTATTTTTTTGCGTTTTTGCATTTTTTAACCCATTTTTTGCATTTTTTGAATTTTTTTTTGCATTTGTTTGCTCGTTTAAGTTCTTTTTCATATGTAAACTTCATGGATTGATATGATGCATTTATGTGATTTGTTTTGGACATATTTCATCATTCTTAAATGTTTGATCTCGATTCTTCAACGCACAACTTTTGGTTTCCGTTTTGAATGTTTAACATGTTCATGTGATTTGTTTGATGAATGATCATTTCCTTTGCTTGCTTACGGCATGATTAATTGATTATCATTGAATTCTTTTTGATGAATATTGTGGTGCATGATTGCATTTGTTTCTATTTCCGCTTCGTTGCATGTTTGTTTGATCGGTTGATCGTCCAATTTAATTTGAAAAGAACATGTTGATCTTGTTTATTCTTGTTGATGCATTGTTGTTGATCGATTATGTTTGATTGCTGAAGCATATCCATTGCTGCATGATATCTACCCATGATTGGTGTTTATTCTTGATTAATTGCATTCAAGCACATGGGAAATGATGAGTGAGGGGTTTCTCCTCACTTGTCTAGAGTGTTTATTGTATGCCCTTTGGGCGATATGCGATGCATTCGCTCCTATGTCATAGTCTTTAGTGCAACGTGAATCACAAAGAAAACTAATTCACTTCACTAAAACTCACAAACAAAATTCAAACATTTTTATCCTTCAGGATTTGTGTTCCAAAATCATTTTCAGAAAAGAGTGTGTTACTTTTCCGTTCTACCGCAAACATGTATCGTCCCTAACTGCTGGAATGGGAACTTAACATCGTTCATAAAAAACACTTAACAACATGTGGTTTTGTTTGCCCGAACTACGTTTACTCTTATTTCTCATACCAGATGAGGATACGTAGGCACAAGACGGCCATGTCTTGGCGAGCAACCTTCCCCCATTTACCCGTAGTTTTCTGAACTGTGTTGACTCTGACTTTCCCATTGCATGAGGGAATATGTATGCATAGGGAGGCGATGCACTATCGAGTCTCTTTTTGTTTCTTCTTATTTTGTTCTCGTTTCTGTTTAGCTTTAGCTTATAGATAAACACAACCTTTGATTAGACAACAAGCATGAATCCCGTTGAGTACAACGAATGTGAGGGGTGCTAATACCTTCCCCTTGCCTAACCGACTCCCGAACCCAAGATTTGGTTGCGATGACCTTGTCTTTTACTGTTCTTCATGTTTTCTTTGATCGTTTTCTTTCCCTCTCTTTGGGATAAATAACGTTCGATGGCGACTCTTCTGTTTTTCCGTCGGGTGTTTTTCGCAGTTGCAAGAGAGAATGTTTGAATCTTGAATTGACTTGGGCATTAGACTGCTGACAATGAAGGTCCATCATACACCATCATAAAGAAGATCGAAGCCATCGTTCAAGAACACCAATGATCCAACTATCTTCATTCCTGGTTATCAAACATAATAGTGGTCGCGTCTATGGGAATCGACTTCTGTCTCCTACGATATTCACAAAAATCATGTTTACTACACAACCCCATTGAACAGACTCAAAAGCCTTAGATCTGGATTTTTGCAGTACATATCTAAATATCTGATTTACCATTTTCTAACGTATTTAGGTTACCAAATTTAAAACAAATCAACTTTTAATTCCTACATTCTCACTGAATCCGAAAACGCCTTTCAGTTTCATTTTATTCAACCTTTAAGATCTCAAAATCAAGAACCTCTCATAAGTAAACAATGAGATCCATCATAGTAGATTCAACATATCATCTAATTATCTACAATTATATGAAATCCAGATACATAGTTCTCTCAAAAACTCACCACGGTAGCAAAATGAAGAGTCTTAGATTTAGATTTAGGTTTACACAAGGGTCTGAAGAAGATTTCCTAAAGGTTAGGCAAGAGATTCGCAATTCAACTTTTAACCTTAGGTCGTCCTGACGTTTCTCTCTTTATGGGGCGCCTATCGATGTTACATCTTCAAGATATAATAAGTTCATAGTTAATGGCTCTCAAATACCACAAGTTCATAGTTAACGTCGAACATCAATCCAATAATGTGGTGCATCATGGGGATACCACCGAATTTCTACTTGATGCACTTACGGCCAGATCAAAGAGCAACAGTTCTCTAAGTATGCTTAGAGAAAGATACCCAGTAATCGAGCTGCAAGGAGACTAGTCGGTAGCAACCTCTAATCGCCGCTTTGCACCCTTGTTCCAAAGGAAAGATTGGACGAGAAGTGAAATTCTCACTCCCTCTATGGAAGTCAAACAGATGGGTCTCTCAAGGAATTATTTTCACCCTACGCCATCATATAAAATTCGTGAAAAGCTAATCAGCCGGCTCGATAGACCCCAGGAAGACCCCTAGTCTCCCATGGATTACTTAGAGTAGATACTGTTAGAACACAGATTGGTTCTTAATAATATCTCTTTGTTTTGATGATAACTATTAGGAAATTTTGTATTTAAGAATTATATACTCTAAAATTTGCTTGAGAGTTTTACTGCAGATTGAAATGAAATTAACACTCCAGAAGCTAATCTGAATTGTATACAAGAAGTTATCTAGACTCTGAAGCGCCAGATGCATTCATTAGAAGATTCTGATTGCTGATTACAGAAGATCCTGAGCATAGTCTCCAGAAGGATCTGAAACAAGAAGCTCCAGAAGATTTTGAAGCAGAAGCTCCAGAAGAATTTGAAGCAAGCAGAAGCATCTGAAGCTAAGAAGAATATTGTATGAAGAGTTTCTCAAAGCATAGTTTCTACAGAAGTTTCTGAAAGTACTAAAGCTGCCAGTACTAAAGTTCTGTGTTAAATATGCTCTGATGATCAACACGCTGAAAGCACACATGCTACAGAAGACTCTGATACAGCAAAGTTCTGAACATCATTAGAAGACTCTGACTCAATCAGATTCTGATGAAATTGCTGAAAACTGAAGAAGAAATATTCAAAGATTATATCCGTTGGAGTAAATCAAACGTCTCTTTCCTCATTGGTGCTAGACACAAGAACACAGACAAAAAGGATTTTTCTGTGCTTTCTACTTCTAGGAAAGGTCACTTGATGTGAAGACAAAAAGGCTCAGACCTTTTTGGGGCACTCTTCTCAACGTTCAGCTTCCTTGGATCAGCTGCCTATAAAAGGAAGACTCCACCAAATTCTTCAGTTAGACATTTTGCTGAAAAGAAATTATAACATTCAAGCTCTCATTCTTTCATATTCATTCTTATAATTATTTATACTTAAACTTAAGAGAAATATCACTGTTGTGATAAAAGCTTTTTAGAAGCATTCATACTCTTGTATTAGTTTTACATTGATTGTAAAGGATTTCCTTAAGAGGATTCAGTTGGAATCAGTAGCTCTTGAGAAGACTAAGAACAGTTGTTCTTAGGTGTTACTATTGTAATCTGTTTGATTAAATAGTGGATTAAGTCCTTGTTGAGAAAGGCAAATCACTCTAGGAAGGGTGGACTGGAGTAGTTGAGTTCAACGAACCAGGATAAAAATAATTGTGTTTTTATTCTAAGTTTTTAATCTTCCATACTTATTCAACCCCCCTTCTAAGTATTTTCTCACCTTCAGTTGGCATCAGAGCTCCGGTTCTGTGTGTGCTACCACTTAACAATGACAGTAAAGATCCAGAGAGAAATACTTTGATATATATTTATTTGTTACAATGGCTGATAATACAATATCCAACATTAACAATAAATATGAAGAAAGGGACAAGATCAGCACCAAACCCCCTATGTTTGATGGGGAGAAATTTGATTACTGGAAAGACAGAATTGAGAGTTTTTTCCTAGGATATGATGCTGATCTATGGGATCTAGTCATAGATGGATATGTCCATCCCACAGATGGGAATGGCAAGAAGATAGACAGAAAGTCTATGACAGATGCTCATAAGAAAGATTTCAGAAATCATCACAAGGCCAGAACTATATTATTGAATGCAATTTCTCATACTGAGTATGAAAAAATTACAAACAGGGAAACTGCTTTTGATATGTTTGAATCCTTAAAAATGACTCATGAGGGAAACTCTCAAGTCAAGGAGATAAAAGCTCTGGCTCTGATCCAGAAGTATGAGGCCTTCAAGATGGAAGACTCTGAATCTGTTGAAGCCATGTTTTCCAGATTTCAGATCCTCACAGCTGGGCTAAAAGTTCTGGACAAGGGATACTCTACATCAGATCATGTAAAGAAAATCATCAGAAGTCTACCTACCAGATGGAGACCAATGGTGACTGCCTTGAAGATGGCTAAATATCTGAACAAGATCTCTTTAGAAGAACTCATCAGCTCACTAAGGAGCCATGAAATTGAGCTTGAGGAAGATGAACCTCAGAAGAAAGAAAAAGGTAAATCTGTTGCCTTAAAATCTAACAAATTTGCTAAAGCTTTGCAGGTTATTGAAAAAAGCTTTGAAGAATCTTCTTGTGAAGAAGAAGATGAATTATCCATGTTGTCCAGAAGGATCAACAGACTCTGGAAGCACAAGGGAAAGAAGTTCAACAACTTCAGAAGATCTGATCATAGAAAGGAATCTTCTGGGCACAGAAGATCTTGCAAGAAAGAAGTTGTATGCTATGAGTGCAAAGAACCTGGGCATTACAAGAATGATTGCCCCAAACTTCAAAAAGAAAAACCCAAGAAGAAGTTTAACAAAAAGAAGAAGGTTCTGATGGCAACATGGGATGACTCAGATGAATCTGAATCATCTTCTGAATCAGAAGAAGAATGTGCTAATGTTGCACTGATGGCCAGCACAGAGGATCAAGAGGAAGGAACCTCAGGATATGAATCAGATTCTGAATCTGATGATGACGCTGAAGAGGTAATGGCTAAACTTACCAAAGAAGAACTTATAAAAGTTTTAACAGAAGTTCTTAAAAGTTATAACAATATCAAACTCAAATACAAGAAGCTGAAAAGCAATCTTGAATCTGAGATTGATCTTCTGAAGATAGAACTTGTTGAGCAAAAAGAAATTAATCTGAAAATCAAAAATGACTTTGAAATAACTCAACAAGAATCTGAATCTGAGACTAAGTCATGTGAAAACATTTTAGAAAAATATGACTCTAGCTTTCAGAGATTCCTTACTAAGAGCATAGACAGAAGCAAGATGGCTTCTATGATCTATGGTGTTAGTGGGAACAACAGGAGAGGTATTGGATATGAATCTTCATCTGGAAGTAATCCAAAATTTGTTGACAAACTTTTCATCAAGAAGACACCTCTGTATTCTCAATTTAAATTTGGTCACTTAAATGACATTAAACACACAAGCTCTAAGAAGAATACTTATGTGTTTAAACCCAAGGTAAGTCAGAATAAACATTATGTTGAAAAACAGAAGTTTAGACAAACCTACAAACCAACTAACCCCAAAGGACCCAAGAAGATCTGGGTACCTAAAAACAAAATAATTCTTGTTGCAGATGTTCTTAGCAGCAAGGTCAGGACGCCAATCATGGTACCTGGACTCTGGATGCTCACGACACATGACAGGAGAAAAGTCTATGTTCCAAAGCCTGGAACTTAGATCTGGAGGTGGTGTGAAGTTTGGAGGGAACCAGAAGGGCAAGATCATTGGAGCTGGCACTATTGGAAATGGTAAACTTTCCTCTATTACTAATGTTTTATTTGTTGAAGGGTTAAAGCATAACTTATTGTCCATAAGTCAATTAAGTGACAATGGTTATGATATCACATTTAATCAAAAATGTTGTAAAGCTATTAGTCAAAAGGATGGCTCTATCCTATTTAGTGGTAAGAGGAAAAACAACATTTATAAAATAAATCTTTCAGAACTTAAAGTTCAAAATGTTAAATGCCTCTTGTCTGTTAATGAAGAGCAATGGGTCTGGCACAGAAGATTGGGCCATATTAATATGAGACGTATATCTCAGATTAATAAACTTAATCTTGTCAGAGGACTCCCTAATCTGAAGTTCACTTCAGATGCTCTTTGTGAAGCATGCCAAAAAGGGAAGTTTTCAAAAACATCTTTTAAATCAAAAAATGTTGTTTCTACTTCTAAACCACTAGAACTACTTCATATTGATCTGTTTGGACCAGTGAAAACTGCATCCATCAGAGGCAAGAAGTATGGATTAGTCATTGTTGATGACTTTAGTAGATGGACATGGGTAAAGTTCTTAAAACACAAGGATGAGTCACATTCTGTGTTCTTTGACTTCTGCAAGCAAGTCCAGAATGAAAAGGATTTCAAAATTATAAAAGTCAGAAGTGATCATGGTGGTGAATTTGAAAATAAATATTTTGAAAAATATTTTTCTGAAAATGGCATTGCTCATGATTTTTCCTGTCCTAGAACTCCACAACAAAATGGGGTTGTAGAGAGAAAAAACAGAACTCTGCAAGAAATGGCCAGAACCATGATCAATGAGACAAATCTGGCAAAACACTTTTGGGCATGTTGCACCCTAAAATTTGACCAACCGGGTCCCGTATCTGGCTCGATGTTTCGACGCATGACCGCATTCGCATCTACATATCGCATACAGTGCATTTTTCATTTGTTTTGATTTTATCGGGATCACAGCTCTCGTCTCGCGTCTCAAGTGTTTTTAATCAGCTTAGATAGATAGGATCGTATTTTTGGGATATTTCGGTGCCCGTTTATTTTTACCAGCTATTTTGATGCGCTCTCGCGGTGTTATTTGTCGTTCAGTGCTATTTTTGTCCCTTTGGGAATTATTGTGATTTTTCTGGATTTCATTAGCCATTATTAGGGTTTTATATAGATTTTAATCATTTTTAGAATATTAATAGATTTTTCTTTTAGAATATTAATTGATTTTTGAATATATTTTTAGATATAGAATATTAATAGGTTTTAATATTTTTAATAGTTTTTAGAATATATTAGATATTAAATGGTTTTGATAGAAGCATATAGTTTTTAGATATAGAATATTATAGATTTTTTATTTTGGATTTATAGAATATAATAAATTGTCTTTTAGATAGTATAGAATTTAATAGCATTTTTTTATATAGAAATAAATAGATTTTTTCTTTTAATAGTTTTTATTAGATATTATAGGATTTTATAGAATAGAAATTAAATAGAATGTTAATAGAGGTAATTAGATTTTTAATCTTTTAGATTTAATTAGGATTTAATTTTTTAATTAGAGTCAATTGAGTTCATTTAGTTAATTGTCTTAGAGTTAGGTTTAATCTTTGATTAATTAGGTTCAAGCATTTTAGGTCAGAATTACTAATAAGTGTTAATCTTTTTTCATTAATCATGCTAATTCAGTTTTTTTGAAGTTTTTTTAATCATTTTCGTTGGGCCCATTCATCAGAAGCCCAGAATTTTCCAGCAAAGTCCAGAATTGTCCAGAGGGATCTAGAACCGGTCAAAGTCTTATATAAGTCTTGAAGCCACGTGTAAACTCGAGGGGACCCCACGTTTTCAGTCACGCCACACGTTCGCACCAGGTCCCACCACCACACCACTCAGAACTCTCTTTCTCACTGACACGCATTTTCCACTCACCTTCACTCTGCCACACGTCTCACATACAACCCTCACGCCTGCCACTTGTCATCACCACAGACCTTCACCTGAGCCTCACCGGAACCTCGCCGGCGGCCATGCATCCGCCTTAACCAACTACCGCCGGCCACCCCTAACTCCTTCCGGCCACCGCAACCATCGCCGGAGTTACTTTTGCCCAGAAAACGGTGAATCTTCTTCGTTCTCCTCCTTCTTCCTCCATCCAACCTCATCAATATTCCACCGGGAAACTCAACGTCGCCGGAAAATTCATCATCACGCCCAGAGTTATCCACCGATTTTCCAGAAAATCTTCATAGCATTCACCAATTTTCCATATTTCTCCAGAAAATCATTCAAGCCTCCATCGTGCCTCAAGAACAATTTTCCAGGACATGCAAACATTCATCGTCCTTCAAAGCTGATTTCTAGAAAATGTTTGAACAGTAATCGTTCTTCACAAAGAAGTTTCCAGAAATCCACCTTCGTCTCCTTCACAAATTTCCAGATCTGTTCTTCGACTTTGTTCACCTCTCTCCAATCATCAACGATCGTCCTCTATCTCCATAGATCCTCCACCTCAATTTTCGGGAATCACCACGCATCAAACCTTCAAGTTCATCTTCAACATTGTCCAGATTGTCGATCTTCAAGCGATTCTTCAAGATCCTCAAGAACGTCTTCAAACTCGTCAATACGCCTCACGAGCTTCTCGCTGGAAGATTCCAGCAGTTTCCAGATCCACTCGTACTCCATAACCAGGTACACTTTCTTGCTATCTTGGTTGTGATTTTTCTTGCTGATAGCTGAGATATTCTGGTTTCGTGTTAGATGCGTTTAGGGATTAGATTAGGTTTGAATGGATTTGGGTGTGGTAATGTTTTTTTTTGTTTGAGATTCGTGAAGAACTAGAGTTTGTTTTGGGAGGTTTTCTCAGAGAAGGGAGATTTGGGGGAAGACGAAGACGGCTAGGGTTTGCCTTAGGTGAACAGTGACCAGAGGATTGGAGAGGAGGATCTGTTTTGTGGTTAAGGTTTCTGATTAGGTTTTGGGCTGGGTTAAGCCCAGCGTGTGATTGCTAGGATCCACCACCTAGTTTACTCGTTAAACCCCCCCCCCCCCCCCTGCGTGTGAGATTAATGAGAGATTGGATTGGGCTTAGGCCCTTAATGCTAAACGCACCCCCCTTGTGCGTAAGCCCAATTAAAACCAACTAGGAATTACTCGTTCTGCACCCCCATGCGTTTTTTTTCTTCTTTTTTTTAGTTGCTTTCTGATTCCCTTGGGCCTGCGCCTTTTGCTAGGCGCACCACCCCACTCTGGCCCACTTAGGATTAGAACTGAGGGCATGTGCTGTTTGAACCCCCCTCCCCGTTTATTCCAATTTTGTGTTTTTAATTTCTTTCATATTTTTTCTCACCTTTTAAAAATCATAAAAAATGAAAATGGCTTGTTTTTAATTGGTTCTTTTTTCTCTAGGTCAATAATTCTATCTAGAAAAATATTAAATAATAAAATTGGCATTTTATTTTGTTTTAATATTTTTCATGCATTTTTCTTGTGAATAGCATTTTAATGAGTTTTGTTTGATACTCAAATTTGGTGATTTTAGTTTGAATAGATGCTTTAGTATTTTTAATCCATTCTTTTTAGGTTGTTTAGTTTAGGACTTCGACTTGAATATACAATTTAGTTCCCCTTTTTAGAAATTAATTTCAGGTGATTAGTTTAGGTGTGAATAACATGAACAAAATTAGGGTTTAGGTGACAACATAGGTGAATTAGTTCATTTCCCTTAGGACTTAGAGATTGAATATTTTAGATATGGGACTATAGGGACTATGGGTAGTTATTAGATCCCTTAGAAATCACTAGGATTCCCCTAATGCTATTAGTATATTACTGCTATATTTGATTGATTGGTGTGGTGTGCCCTCTGGGGATTATTGTTTGTCTGTATGGGTATTGGGATTGTCTGGGGATTAGGGGAGCTGAAGACTTGTGATGATGAAGCCATTGGAGATCCAGAGCTTGAAGACCAACTTCCAGAGTTGAGAAGGAGATTCCTGCTAGCAGCTGTTGAGGAGATTAGGGTTTAGGAGCTAGGCAGAGCTCTAGATTAGAAAGCTTGATTCTCAAACATGGAAGGTTTTGACTGCCTCCATTCCTCTCTGTGATACAGAGTCTCTCTAAGACATTCACCCCCTTCCTTTGGAAGGCTTGGTGCTGCTGTCTAAGGGATAGAACTCTTGAGAGAAAATATCTTATGTGTTAGTAGCAGTTGGTTTGCCACCCTTGGTGGTCAACTAATTGCTTAACACCCAATTCACTCTTGTGATTGATCCCTCAGCTTGGAGGATAGGACTTGAAGAAAAGCCATTGTAGACTGAAGATTGATGACAAAGACCTTGCTTGAAGGCTGTGGGGATAGAGATTGATGCTTGCTGAAGCTTGAAGACTGATGTGTTTCAGAGCTGCTGATGCTGTTTATTTTTCTGCTGTATTTCATTTCTGATGTATTGATTGGTTTTCTGGACTGTATTGTTTGCTGTTTACCCTGGTGGGTTGAAAGTGAATCCTGTTCACTTTTGCCTATTGTTTTCTAGGTTCGAGGTTGAGTGGGACTCCCTTGCCTCGCTTGTATTGTTGCATCCATGCATTTTACTGCTTTACTGTATATATCTGCTTTTGTTTCTGTTTCCGTCTATTCCCTTAGGATCTCTGTTTCTCTCTGCGCAAGAGAGGAGCATGATAGACACTAGGTCTTAACCCATGCATGATAACATTAGGTTAGTTTGATTCCCTTCGCAACCGTAGGTTAGAGTTCCATCTCTTCTTTCTCAAAACAAACAGAAAACACAAATAAAATTTCAAACACAATAAAAGACACTTCTTCCGTAAAAGAAGGTGAACTCATCAAAACGTCATTTTTGTCCACTTGGACTGTTGATCAGAAAAACCTTTTTTAGAAGGAATAAAATCAACCAAGACAAGCTTGTGTCGTACGTGGCCCGAACTACGTTTGCTCTGATCTTTCATGCTGTGTGAAAGTACGTAGGCATAGGATGCGATATCCTAGCGAGCAACCTTCCCCTCCTTTCCCGTAGGTAGGCGAACTACGTTGACTCTGATTTCTCGTTCCAGACGGGAATACGTAGGCATAAAGTGCGATACTTTGCCGAGTCATTTTATTTTCATTTTCTTTTCTTTTAACCCCTTGACCTGTAGAGTAGATAGAGTAACAATCCATACCCGAAAACAAGCGTGGATCCCGTCGAGTACGACGGACGTGAGGGGTGCTAATACCTTCCCCTTGCGTAACCGACTCCCGAATCCAGGTTTTGGTTGCGACGACCATACCTTTCCCGTGTTGTGCGAGGTTTACTCTGAGCGTTTCCTTTCCCTCCTGTGGGATAAATAACGCACGGTGGCGACTCTTCTGTTCAGCCGGCGCCGATTTTCGCAGTAGCGACAGCTGGCGACTCTGCTGGGGAACCAACGTCCCCTGGCTGCTAAGGACTGCGATAGTTCTTATGCATTTGGGATCCAACGTCCCTTAAGAGAGTCAATCCTAACGCTTGTTTTCCCGTCGCGGATTTTGTATGGATTTATATTTCTGACCTTTATTTTCAGCATTATATATATTGTTATTATTGCTGTATTGGGATGTGATGGGTGGTTCTTTGATTGAGAGATAAGCCGGACCTGGGCTTGAGTGCACCTTAGACTTAGAGTAGAGATTAGTGTGCGCGCACGTGCTTTGCATGTCCTAGTGTCCCGCGAAATCTACACTCAGACGAGGTTCTTCTGGTTGGCCTCTTGTCCTGCCCTTTGGGTGGCTCGGGTTGCTGGTTAGTTGGATTGTCGACTCTGGGGACCGATCATTTGGAAGTTGGCTAAGTGAGGCCTCTTCAGGATTTGATGATGCCACTCCTTCTGGGAATCGTATCATCAACCCTGAAAGTCTGTGACGCCGATGACCGCATAGGATGCCATACCTTTGTCAGTTACTAGGACATCCACCTGTGAGAGGGTTTGGGGTTATGCAGGTAACTAGACCTTCAGATACCGGTTATTTCTTGATCAGAGATCCTGGGTATTTATGGAGAGTTATGAGGTCTGTCAGAGACCATTTGGAGATGTGTTATGAGGTCTGTCAGAGACCAGTTGAGGAGTTCTGAGGTCTGTCAGAGACCTATTGGAGTTATGATTTGGGGTCTATCAGAGACCAGCCAGAGTTATGCTGTGGGTCTGTCAGAGACCATTGTTGGAGCTTTGTTTTAGGTCTATCTGAGACCAGGGTTTGAGGACTTCTAGAGAGTCTATCTGAGACTTCTTGATATGGTTCAGGCTATTCGGCTACGGCATTTGGTCCCTGTTGCATGTCACTTGCATTGCATTGCTTGCATACTCATCAGCATTGCATCCTACTAACGTGTGCCTGTGCTGCAGGTGCATTTGCATTCCCCCGGTTCTAGTGTCTGGACTTCTGAGTATTTGATCATGGCTGGTTTGAGGATGACCGTTGCGTATAAGCTACCTATCCCCGATATCACTCCACTCCTGGGTCTGATTTCTCTTGCAGATGAGGATGTCCGTAGAAGCTTCAAGAAGAGTTACGGACGGCTGTTGAGTTTAGTTCGCAGGTCCACTGATGATGAATTGAATGGGTTGTACACCTTAATGCAATTCTATGACCCAGCTTTGAGATGTTTCACGTTTGCGGACTTTATCTTGGGGCCTACTATGGAGGAGTATGTAGAGTTTACTGAGCTGCCAGTTCAGAATGCAGTTCCTTTTATTCACTCAGCCGCTGAGCCCAATTTGGAGGATTTAGCCAAGGCCCTGCATATGAATGCTTCTGAGTTATTGATGACTGCGTGTCGAGGGGTTCCGGGTTTTTCTCTTCAGTTTCTGGTTGGTAAGGCTCAAGAGTACGCCAAGAATGGGTGTTGGGTGGTCTTTAACGCTATTTTGGCCCTCTGCATTTATGGGATAGTGTTGTTCCCTAACTTCCCAAACTTTGTGGACGTGGATGCATTTCATCTGTTTGCTGCTGGTAACCCAGTACCAACGCTGATCGGAGATTTTTACCATTCGATGCACTACAGGAATGAAAACAGGAGAGGCAAGAACGTCTCTTGTTGCGTACCTTTGCTGTATATGTGGTTCAAGAGCCATCTTCCCTCGAGGGGACCTTTCGTGGATAATGCAATCACGCCCGACTGGACAGAGCATATGATGAGGTTAACTTCTGAAGACGTTGAATGGTTTGATAGAGATCTGCTGGGATCTGAGCTTATCTTCAGTTGTTCTGGGTACCCTAATGTCCCGCTGATAGGAAGAAAAGGGTGTATCAACTATAACCCATCCTTGTTGGTCCGTCAGTTCGGATATGCGCTGAAGAATCCGCCAAAGGAGGAAGAAGTACAGGAATCTCTGTACTTCACCGGAGACTTGAAGGGGGAGTTATTAGCCCAGCTGCAGCATGCCTGGACGCGTATTAACCGAAGGGGGAAGCCGTTGTTGGGGAAGAACGACTGTCAGGCCTATGCACCTTACAGAGTTTGGATCCAGGAGAGAGCAAGTCAGTTACGGATGCCATTTCCAGCAGCGCCAGTCCTTGTTCCTTTTCCGGTAGCAGAGCCAACTACTGTTTCTAGGGAGGCCTACGAGCAAGTTGTGAAAGGAAAAGAAGCCTTGATGAAGATCAACGAAGGGTTAGAGCAGGAGCTAACCCAGATACGCAGTGAGAAAAACAAGGCCGTGCATGCTTTCCAACAACAGATTGAGCTAATGAACAGACTAGGGGCTGAGTTGACTGAGGAGAGGAAGAAGCGCGAACGTCTGGGGCAAGAGTTCAGAAGCTCCCATGACATGCTCGAATCCAAAAAGAAAGCGCTCGACGCAGCTCACCGAGAAATCTCTTCTTGCAATAAGACTTGGAATGCCACGCTCACCAACAATAAGAAGAGGGAAGATAAGTTGAAGCAGCAAATTTCCGACCTTGAAGAGCAGTTGAAGTCCAGCATCAAGAAGTGTGAAGAAGAAGTGATGACCCGATATAGTCTCCAGAATGCACTGAACAAGGACATCAAAGGCAGAGATGAAGCTGTGTCTCAGAAGCGGAAGCTAGAGGATCGCTTCGGAGAAGGGGCATGGGGGGAAACTGCTGGAGACGTGCGACGTGTGCTCAAACGAAGAAACCAACTTGTTGAAGGGCTGCTTACCCGACCAGGTCATCCAGAGACCAAGAAGTTGATAGAAGAGTATCAGGCTTATGGGAGTACTTGATCACTTCATGTATTACCTTGTATGCTTTATTTGCATAGTGCTGACCATCACCAGGATTGTTGGTTGAGGTCATGCCTTCTTATTGTACTCAGTGATATTGTATTCTTGGCCTATTGGTTTTCTCCGTAATATATGAGGCTTTCTGTGATTCAACTCCGATCTTTGTATTGCTAGCACTGTCACTGCACCGGCACCTTCACACTAGAATCGGGGAATGAATTTCCCTAATGCACAGACACATACATTGCATTGCATTCATATTCATATTGCATTGCAGGTAATTATTAAACTGTATCTCATCTCCTGCATCTTCCAGGTCCTCCAAGATTAGCGACCAAAGAATTCCCTGGCTTTCAACAAGAAGCAGCAGTAAGGAAGTCATGAGTCAGGATCCGACTGAGATGCAAGAGGTGCACGAC
Organism: Lathyrus sativus; assembly: GCA_963859935.3. Classification (NCBI taxonomy): domain Eukaryota; kingdom Viridiplantae; phylum Streptophyta; class Magnoliopsida; order Fabales; family Fabaceae; genus Lathyrus; species Lathyrus sativus. The sequence goes on from OZ012736.1 coordinate 173,281,174, forward strand.
AATATAATGAGGCTCATACAGGTAATGGAAGCCATGGCCGAGAGTCAGAAACAGTTGCAAAATATGGTGCAGCCTCTGATTGCACGGGCTAATGATAGGGCTGCCGACTTTGCTCAGCTAGAGAATCATGGTTCTCTCCCAGGTCGCATACGCCAACTTGTGGGGATAGCCATCAAGAAGGTTCAAGCAGAATTAACGGATGTTCGAGGCCAGCTGGGGCAGGTCACGAAAGATATGCAAGTGTTGCACTCGAATCAAGAGACGCTAGAAGAAGAGAACTGCCGACTGAAGGCGCAGATAGGGTTGATGGCTGAAATATTAAAGAACGTACTCAGGAGAGAAGGAGGGCAAATGTCTGAAGACGCGACTGGCTTATCTGCTCCTCAGGGGTCTGAAGAACCATTACCCACGCATGATAGGCGTAAGAGACCCTCTCCGCGGTTTGAAGCTCAGGAGTCTCCTCGTCAGCAGTCACAATTGATCTTTCAGGATAACTCAGGGAGGTGTGGTAAGAGGATGAGGTTTTCTAACAGAGTATTTGATAAGATCCCAGTGGATCATGATCAGCTGGTGCAACTCTTGTTCCAACTTCAACTGGTTGGGCCCCGCATTTTGGTCCCACTGACAGGGTAGCCGCCACCAGACTATGACCTGAACGCCCATTGTGCCTTCCACTCCAGAGCACCGGGGCATGACATTGCAACCTGCAAAGCTTTTAAGCATAAGATTCAAGATTTGCTGGATGAGAAAATAATTGAGTTTGTAACGGGGGGCATAAAAGTTGCAGGGACTGATATTCCCATTTCTTCGCCAGAGGTTGCAGACGAATCGAGGTATATCCCAGAGCCACTGGAAGCTAAGTCCCCATGTCCACAACAGTTGCCGATGCCAGGGTTGAACTTAAGGATGATAACGCGTGAGCCTAAGGAAACGTCCGAGCAAAGCCAGCAGCATACAAGATGCCAGTATACGACTCAGCAAAGAATTCGGGGAAAGAAGCCAAGGAGGGTGTTTGAGAAGCCTCCCTCAACGTACGCAGATTTGTTACAGACACTACTAAGATTGAACTTGGTGGAGAAAAGAACTCTGGCGCCAATAACCGGCACTCTGCTGGATGGCTATGATGCAAGCAGGCACTGTGAATTCCACTCCGGGGCTCCCGGACATGATATTGAAGGTTGCCACGCGTTCAAGCATAACGTCCAAGATTTAATCGACAACAGAGTCATTAACTTCTCTGATAGGGTCCCCAAGGTGGTGCAAAGCCATAATAGACAAGCAAAAGTCGGGGTGATGAAAAGGTTTCCCAGATTTGATCGGGCCGTTGAGAGAAGATCGAGACAGCAGTAGACTACCCCTGATGATAGCTTCTGAGGATGATTGACTCGCCAATAAGTCAAAGTGCAGAAAGTCTAGTTCTGAGACACCGACATTTTTCATGTTATCTTGTTCATGTCCTCGCATTTGTAGTTTCTTTTCTGTGTAATTGCAAATTTCGCTCTTAAAACTTGTTGTTTTTTCAATTGATATTGATAAACGAAATGAATATGCATGTTTTGAATTAATCCAGTCGTGTTCACTCTTTGTGTTTCTTTAATGCTTAATGCTTGTTTTAGCAGGAATCCGGGGAGGATGACGAAAATAGATGACGAATAATATTCCGATTGTATGCTTTTGGGAAAAAACTCGTTGATGAGATACAGGCATTGTTTCAATCCATAAACACCGGAGATATAAGGAAGATAATCCCTTGATAACCCCTTTCGAGCCAGTAGTCGGAGTTTCTTTTTGAAAATGAAAAACCCTAAATCGTAACCCGGGGCAGGGTAGGTGTCAGTTAGTTTGACCAAGCGTTCGAATCGTGAAAAGAGTGTTCGGTTGAGAATAAATCACACTTGTATAGGTCGTGCCTAAAGAACCACAATGGTTAAACCTTGCCGACAAAGAGTGAAACAGTCACATTATTCCACAAAAAGTCAGACAAACCAGTATCACACGACTTGTTCGAAAAAGGAAAAAAACAAAACGTGAAAAGAATCAAAAGCCCGCTAAGTCAAAGCTTGAAAATAAATGACTTAGGCAAACACAGGGGCATCCCGCTGGACTGGAAAATCAAAAGAATCTCAAAAGATACTCAGTCCAGGCAAAAGTTAGGGAACGGAAAAAAACGAAAGACGAAAAGGATTGGCAAAGAAAAGAAAAAAAATCCTCGAAAAGGACAAAGTCGTGTGACTCTGGGCACCCAAAGACGAAAAGTGAATGACCGTCACTCAAAAAGAAAAATGTGTGGTATCCTGAACCAGCACTCCTATCATTCCACCTCTAATAGGTGAACGCTGAAGTTAGATTAGCTGAACATAGGATTGGAGAACATCATGGAGAATGGGTGGGTGAAAGTAAACTTTGAGCCTTTATCTTTCCTTATTAACCGTGAACCTGACCACGTTACAACCCGAAAAAGTCCTAATTGAAACAGGTTTTGGTCAAGAGCATACGTCAGTAAAGATCTCGTCGATTCTGACTCCTAAAAGGGTTCCTCTTACCAGCTTTCATATTGACATTTTGATAATTGATTCATTACATGTCACAAATTTTTTTAGTGAACAGACTTGGATTTTGAAACTGTCATATGCATTGTGTTTAATATATCTTTTATGCAGAACAACTTGTGTTACTTGCAAGTAAGCGCATGCCGACAGGAAAGATTCCTACAGTGGAAGGTATGATCGGGATAAAATGCAGAATGCCCAAATGTTTCGTGAACTGGGGCAAGCTATACTGATTAATTCAGGTAGAGTCAGTCATCCTAGAATCAGTAAATCTGGGGCAGGCAGGTCAAGATTTGGCAAATCTCTCATAGCTATGGGCAGTGCTCCACGACTCAGTCGATCAGAGATAAAAGAGTATTGCGAGACCGGGGCAGGTCACCCTAAAAAAGCACGAAAGTTATGTTCTCAGAACACCCCTTCGAGGTCCGAAATGTAGAAGCAGTCCATGTCTGGTCGTCAGGATGCAAAGACTGTAGGGTCCATTCCAAAATTGCTGCAGATTCAGGGGCAAGCTATGCAAAAATACAGACTGGGGCATGTTAGTATCCCCAAAGCGGAGTTCTCTCCTTTCAGCAAGGGTTCTTTCCTCCCAGTGGAACTCGAAGATTAAGACTCTCCCCAGCAGAGTTGGTTGTGCGTCCTGGCACTTATTTTGTCAGGAATACTGTGTAATATCAGTTCACTCTCCAGCCGAATTCCAATCATACTGAGCACGTCTGCTATTCCCCAGCAGAGTTATATTCCCCAGCAGGGTGTTACCTCAACAAGGTGCTTGGTTAAGCCCCATTTCCCAGCAGGGTTGACTTCACTCTTCCAGCATTTATTTTGCTGGAATAATTCTGTAGCATCTGGCTATCTCCAGCGGAGTTGGCGTTATCTTCAGCATTTATTTTGCTGAAGCAGTTTCTGTACTCTAGCAGTTCAGGTGGAGAGAGCTCTTGCTCAAATGAACTACCAAGCATTCAAGATCTCGGCATGAGACATCCAATGATGATGTCAGTTCGGCAGTATTCCCCACAGAGTTACCAGGATAAGTTTCTCTTTATTCCCGAGCAGGGTTATTTGTCATCAAGGGGTTTCATGAATCAGAATTTCAGAAGTCGCCTCCGGTCATCAGAACAGGCATCCGGTAGTTTGGTTTCCAGATATCCCCAGTAGAGTCCGCCTCAAGGTCGCTGTCACATCAGTGCTAAAGAAGTTTGTGGGTTGGGATCAATGGAGAACTAAGTCCTGACGTGGATAATTTACTCCTATATTGACGGGATTTCTTCAAAAGTGGGCGTCCTAACGTGGACAGATTTATTTCCCCGGGTTGATGAGATGTGTTAGTCCTAACGTGGACAGATTCGGGTTCTCGGAATTGGTGGAATGTGAAGTCATAAACGTTGACAAAACTGATTACTCTTTGTGTTGGTGTCCTGACGTGGACCATTTACTCTTAGCAGTTATCTTTCTTCGTGTGGGTGAAGCGTGAGTCCTGACGTGGACAAATCAAACGAAGATGTGAGTCCTGACGTGGACAAGTTTTCTTTTCTCAGCAGAGGAGATGTGGGTCCTGACGTGGACAAAGTTTATTTCCCCAGCGGGTCGAAGATGCCTGAGTCCTGACGTGGACAAATCAAGACAAAACATGGGTCCCAACGTGGACAAGTCATTCCTTACGTGGAAAGAGAGTTTAGTTCCTTACGTGGAAAAAAAATGCATTCCTTACGTGGAAAGGTGGGTCCTAACGTGGATGATGTTTTCCTTACGTGGAAAGAAGTTATTTCCTTACGTGGAAAAGTTTAGTCCTGACGCGGACAGATCAAAGTTTGATTCCTGACGTGGAAAGATTGAGTCCTTACGTGGGCATATCAGATTAATTCCTAACGTGGAAAGATGAGATTCCTAACAGGGAAAAGAAGTGGTTTCCTTACGTGGAAAGGTGATGATTCCTTACGTGGAAAGATTGAGTCCTTACGTGGGCATATCAGATTAATTCCTAACGTGGAAAGATGAGATTCCTAACGGGGAAAAGAAGTGGTTTCCTTACGTGGAAAGGTGATGATTCCTTACATGGAAAGATTGAGTCCTTACGCGGACATATCAAGATTGATTCCTGACGTGGAAAGAAAGAGATTATTCTTGACGTGGAAGAGTTTAGTCCTGACGCGGACAGATCAAAGAAGTTATTCCTAACGTGGAAAAAGAGGATAGATTCCTTACGTGGAAAGTTTAGTCCTGACGTGGACGGATTCAGAAGAAATGATATTCCTTACGTGGAAAGAAGAAGTATTCCTAACGTGGAAAGAAAGCGTGTTCCTTACGTGGAAGAGAAAGAGAAGTTTCAGTTCCTTACGTGGAAAGAAAGTTGCATTCCTAACGTGGAAAAGAGGTGTTCCTTACGTGGAAAGATAACATTCCTAACGTGGAAAGGCGGGTCCTAACGTGGATAATGTATTCCTTACGTGGAAAGAAAGTTACATTCCTAACGTGGAAAAGAGGTGTTCCTTACGTGGAAAGATAACATTCCTAACGTGGAAAGGCGGGTCCTAACGTGGATAATGTATTCCTTACGTGGAAAGAAAGTTGCATTCCTAACGTGGAAAAGAGGTGTTCCTTACGTGGAAAGATAACATTCCTAACGTGGAAAGGCGGGTCCTAACGTGGATAATGTATTCCTTACGTGGAAAGAAAGTTGCATTCCTAACGTGGAAAAGAGGTGTTCCTTACATGGAAAGATAACATTCCTAACGTGGAAAGAAAGATTGATATAGTATTCCTCACGTGGAAGAATTTAGTCCTGACGTGGACAGGTACAAAAGAGTTTATTCCTAACGTGGAAGGGTGAGTCCTAACGTGGACGATGTATTCATAACCTAGAAAGTTTAGTCCTAACGTGGACAGATCTAGACGAAGTTTATTCCTGACGTGGAAGAGTTTAGTCCTGACAGAGGCAGAAAAGATGATTCCTTACGTGGACGGTGTTATTCCTAACGTGGAAGAGTTTATTCCTAACGTGGACGATTTGTTGCTGATGAAATGCAGACGAGGTATCCCCAGCGAAGTTGTCGAGATTTTTTCCTAACGTGGACGAGTTTTGGTTGAGATTTCTTTGTGTTGACGAAGCAGGCGTCCTGACGTGGACAAAGTTCTATCCCTGCAATGATAAATGTCTTTTTCAGGCTGATGAAAATAATCCCCAGCACGAGATCAGTGGGTTGTCGTAACAGCCAGATTCAGTCGATGAATGTCGCTCCCCAAGCAGTGGTGCAGTTTATTTCTGCGGTTGGCAAATTTCAGGGTTCCATTTGTATTCAACCATCTTCTACCTTTGAATGATCAAAGGTTGGGCGCTCTTCAACCATTCAGGTCCAAGCTGCTTGAATAGGGGCAGCTGTTGCACCCTAAAATTTGACCAACCGGGTCCCGTATCTGGCTCGATGTTTCGACGCATGACCGTATTCGCATCTACATATCGCATACAGTGCATTTTTCATTTGTTTTGATTTTATCGGGATCACAGCTCTCGTCTCGCGTCTCAAGTGTTTTTAATCAGCTTAGATAGATAGGATCGTATTTTTGGGATATTTCGGTGCCCGTTTATTTTTACCAGCTATTTTGATGCGCTCTCGCGGTGTTATTTGTCGTTCGGTGCTATTTTTGTCCCTTTGGGAATTATTGTGATTTTTCTGGATTTCATTAGCCATTATTAGGGTTTTATATAGATTTTAATCATTTTTAGAATATTAATAGATTTTTCTTTTAGAATATTAATTGATTTTTGAATATATTTTTAGATATAGAATATTAATAGGTTTTAATATTTTTAATAGTTTTTAGAATATATTAGATATTAAATGGTTTTGATAGAAGCATATAGTTTTTAGATATAGAATATTATAGATTTTTTATTTTGGATTTATAGAATATAATAAATTGTCTTTTAGATAGTATAGAATTTAATAGCATTTTTTTATATAGAAATAAATAGATTTTTTCTTTTAATAGTTTTTATTAGATATTATAGGATTTTATAGAATAGAAATTAAATAGAATGTTAATAGAGGTAATTAGATTTTTAATCTTTTAGATTTAATTAGGATTTAATCTTTTAATTAGAGTCAATTGAGTTCATTTAGTTAATTGTCTTAGAGTTAGGTTTAATCTTTGATTAATTAGGTTCAAGCATTTTAGGTCAGAATTACTAATAAGTGTTAATCTTTTTTCATTAATCATGCTAATTCAGTTTTTTTGAAGTTTTTTTAATCATTTTCGTTGGGCCCATTCATCAGAAGCCCAGAATTTTCCAGCAAAGTCCAGAATTGTCCAGAGGGATCTAGAACCGGTCAAAGTCTTATATAAGTCTTGAAGCCACGTGTAAACTCGAGGGGACCCCACGTTTTCAGTCACGCCACACGTTCGCACCAGGTCCCACCACCACACCACTCAGAACTCTCTTTCTCACTGACACGCGTTTTCCACTCACCTTCACTCTGCCACACGTCTCACATACAACCCTCACGCCTGCCACTTGTCATCACCACAGACCTTCACCTGAGCCTCACCGGAACCTCGCCGGCGGCCATGCATCCGCCTTAACCAACTACCGCCGGCCACCCCTAACTCCTTCCGGCCACCGCAACCATCGCCGGAGTTACTTTTGCCCAGAAAACGGTGAATCTTCTTCGTTCTCCTCCTTCTTCCTCCATCCAACCTCATCAATATTCCACCGGGAAACTCAACGTCGCCGGAAAATTCATCATCACGCCCAAAGTTATCCACCGATTTTCCAGAAAATCTTCATAGCATTCACCAATTTTCCAGATTTCTCCAGAAAATCATTCAAGCCTCCATCGTGCCTCAAGAACAATTTTCCAGGACATGCAAACATTCATCGTCCTTCAAAGCTGATTTCCAGGAAATGTTTGAACAGTAATCGTTCTTCACAAAGAAGTTTCCAGAAATCCACCTTCGTCTCCTTCACAAATTTCCAGATCTGTTCTTCGACTTTGTTCACCTCTCTCCAATCATCAACGATCGTCCTCTATCTCCATAGATCCTCCACCTCAATTTCCGGGAATCACCACGCATCAAACCTTCAAGTTCATCTTCAACATTGTCCAGATTGTCGATCTTCAAGCGATTCTTCAAGATCCTCAAGAACGTCTTCAAACTCGTCAATACGCCTCACGAGCTTCTCGCTGGAAGATTCCAGCAGTTTCCAGATCCACTCGTACTCCATAACCAGGTACACTTTCTTGCTATCTTGGTTGTGATTTTTCTTGCTGATAGCTGAGATATTCTGGTTTCGTGTTAGATGCGTTTAGGGATTAGATTAGGTTTGAATGGATTTGGGTGTGGTAATGTTTTTTTTGTTTGAGATTCGTGAAGAACTTGAGTTTGTTTTGGGAGGTTTTCTCAGAGAAGGGAGATTTGGGGGAAGACGAAGACGGCTAGGGTTTACCTTAGGTGAACAGTGACCAGAGGATTGGAGAGGAGGATGGGTTTTGTGGTTAAGGTTTCTGATTAGGTTTTGGGCTGGGTTAAGCCCAGCGTGTGATTGCTAGGATCCACCACCTAGTTTACTCGTTAAACCCCCCCCCCTGCGTGTGAGATTAATGAGAGATTGGATTGGGCTTAGGCCCTTAATGCTAAACGCACCCCCCTTGTGCGTAAGCCCAATTAAAACCAACTAGGAATTACTCGTTCTGCACCCCCATGCGTTTTTTTTCTTCTTTTTTTTTAGTTGCTTTCTGATTCCCTTGGGCCTGCGCCTTTTGCTAGGCGCACCACCCCACTCTGGCCCACTTAGGATTAGAACTGAGGGCATGTGCTGTTTGAACCCCCCTCCCCGTTTATTCCAATTTTGTGTTTTTAATTTCTTTCATATTTTTTCTCACCTTTTAAAAATCATAAAAAATGAAAATGGCTTGTTTTTAATTGGTTCTTTTTTCTCTAGGTCAATAATTCTATCTAGAAAAATATTAAATAATAAAATTGGCATTTTATTTTGTTTTAATATTTTTCATGCATTTTTCTTGTAAATAGCATTTTAATGAGTTTTGTTTGATACTCAAATTTGGTGATTTTAGTTTGAATAGATGCTTTAGTATTTTTAATCCATTCTTTTTAGGTTGTTTAGTTTAGGACTTCGACTTGGATATACAATTTAGTTCCCCTTTTTAGAAATTAATTTCAGGTGATTAGTTTAGGTGTGAATAACATGAACAAAATTAGGGTTTAGGTGACAACATAGGTGAATTAGTTCATTTCCCTTAGGACTTAGAGATTGAATATTTTAGATATGGGACTATAGGGACTATGGGTAGTTATTAGATCCCTTAGAAATCACTAGGATTCCCCTAATGCTATTAGTATATTACTGCTATATTTGATTGATTGGTGTGGTGTGCCCTCTGGGGATTATTGTTTGTCTGTATGGGTATTGGGATTGTCTGGGGATTAGGGGAGCTGAAGACTTGTGATGATGAAGCCATTGGAGATCCAGAGCTTGAAGACCAACTTCCAGAGTTGAGAAGGAGATTCCTGCTAGCAGCTGTTGAGGAGATTAGGGTTTAGGAGCTAGGCAGAGCTCTAGATTAGAAAGCTTGATTCTCAAACATGGAAGGTTTTGACTGCCTCCATTCCTCTCTGTGATACAGAGTCTCTCTAAGACATTCACCCCCTTCCTTTGGAAGGCTTGGTGCTGCTGTCTAAGGGATAGAACTCTTGAGAGAAAATATCTTATGTGTTAGTAGCAGTTGGTTTGCCACCCTTGGTGGTCAACTAATTGCTTAACACCCAATTCACTCTTGTGATTGATCCCTCAGCTTGGAGGATAGGACTTGAAGAAAAGCCATTGTAGACTGAAGATTGATGACAAAGACCTTGCTTGAAGGCTGTGGGGATAGAGATTGATGCTTGCTGAAGCTTGAAGACTGATGTGTTTCAGAGCTGCTGATGCTGTTTATTTTTCTGCTGTATTTCATTTCTGATGTATTGATTGGTTTTCTGGACTGTATTGTTTGCTGTTTACCCTGGTGGGTTGAAAGTGAATCCTGTTCACTTTTGCCTATTGTTTTCTAGGTTCGAGGTTGAGTGGGACTCCCTTGCCTCGCTTGTATTGTTGCATCCATGCATTTTACTGCTTTACTGTATATATCTGCTTTTGTTTCTGTTTCCGTCTATTCCCTTAGGATCTCTGTTTCTCTCTGCGCAAGAGAGGAGCATGATAGACACTAGGTCTTAACCCATGCATGATAACATTAGGTTAGTTTGATTCCCTTCGCAACCGTAGGTTAGAGTTCCATCTCTTCTTTCTCAAAACAAACTGAAAACACAAATAAAATTTCAAACACAATAAAAGACACTTCTTCCGTAAAAGAAGGTGAACTCATCAAAACGTCATTTTTGTCCGCTTGGACTGCTGATCAGAAAAACCTTTTTTAGAAGGAATAAAATCAACCAAGACAAGCTTGTGTCGTACGTGGCCCGAACTACGTTTGCTCTGATCTTTCATGCTGTGTGAAAGTACGTAGGCATAGGATGCGATATCCTAGCGAGCAACCTTCCCTTCCTTTCCCGTAGGTAGGCGAACTACGTTGACTCTGATTTCTCGTTCCAGACGGGAATACGTAGGCATAAAGTGCGATACTTTGCCGAGTCATTTTATTTTCATTTTCTTTTCTTTTAACACCTTGACCTGTAGAGTAGATAGAATAACAATCCATACCCGAAAACAAGCGTGGATCCCGTCGAGTACGACGGACATGAGGGGTGCTAATACCTTCCCCTTGCGTAACCGACTCCCGAATCCAGGTTTTGGTTGCGACTACCATACCTTTCCCGTGTTGTGCGAGGTTTACTCTGAGCGTTTCCTTTCCCTCCTGTGGGATAAATAACGCACGGTGGCGACTCTTCTGTTCAGCCGGCGCCGATTTTCACAGTAGCGACAGGGCAGAAGCAACCAACACAACATGTTATATCCAGAACAGAGTGTCTGTAAGACCTCTTCTGAAGAAGACTCCTTATGAACTGTGGAAGAACAAAAAGCCCAACATTTCAGACCTCTTCTGAAGAAGACTCCTTATGAACTAAGGATAATCTGAACAAGTTTGATTCCAAAGCACAGAAGTGTTTCATGCTTGGATATTCTGAACGCTCCAAAGGCTACAGAGTATACAACACTGAGACACAGATTGTGGAAGAATCCATTCATGTCAGATTTGATGATAAGCTTGGCTCTGAAAAGCCAAAGCAGTTTGATAACTCTGCAGATAGGGAAGTAGTCTTCATTGACTCTGAAGTTCCAGAAGCAGACAAAATTCAAGTGAAGGAACCAGAAACAACGCCAGATGCTATTCCTTTAACCTCTCAGATGAATAATCTAAACATTTCTGAAGAATCAACTATTATAGGATCATCATCCAGAATTAAAGCTTCTCATCCAGAGGATGTTATTATTGGAAAGAAAGATGATCCCATCAGAACAAGATCCTTTCTAAGATCATCTGAAGCATCACTATTTGGACTAGTGTCAGAAATTGAACCATCTTATATAGATGAAGCTCTGCAAGACAATGATTGGATTATTGCCATGCAAGAAGAGCTAAATCAATTCAGCAGAAATGACGTATGAGATCTAATTCAAAGACCACAAGGATTCAATATAATTGGTACAAAATGGGTCTTCAGAAATAAGCTAAATGAGAAAGGAGAAGTTGAAAGGAATAAGGCAAGGCTGGTTGCTCAAGGGTACAGTCAACAAGAAGGTATTGATTACACTGAGACATATGCTCCAGTGGCAAGGTTAGAATCTATACGCCTTCTTATTTTATTTGCTGCACAAAATAACATCACTCTGTATCAGATGGATGTTAAAAGTGCCTTTCTTAATGGTATTATAGAAGAAGAAGTTTATGTCCACCAACCTCCTGGTTTTGAAAATGAAAAATTTCCAGATCATGTTTTCAAATTAAAGAAATCTCTATATGGTTTAAAACAAGCTCCTAGAGCTTGGTATGAGAGATTGAGCAATTTTCTTCTGGAGAAGAATTTTATCAGAGGCAAAGTGGATACAACACTCTTTTGTAAATCAATTAAGAAAGATCTTCTAATTTTCCAAATTTATGTAGATGATATTATTTTTGGATCAACAAATATTATTCTTGGAAAGGAGTTTGCTACATGTATGCAGGCAGAATTTGAAATGAGCATGATGGGAGAACTCAGATTCTTTCTAGGAATCCAAGTTAATCAAACTCCAGAGTGTACTTACATACATCAGACAAAATATGTTAAAGAACTTCTGAAGAAATTTAACATGTCTGATAGTAAGCTGGCAAAAACTCCCATGCATCCTACTAGCTCACTTGGCAAGGAAGAGGTAAGTAAGAAAGTAGACCAGAAGCTCTACAGAGGTATGATTGGCTCTCTTCTTTATCTTACTGCTTCTAGACCTGACATATTGTTCAGTGTTTGCTTGTGTGCTAGATTCCAATCAGATCCTAGAGAATCACACTTGACAGCTGTCAAGAGGATTCTAAGGTATCTGAAAGGTACTTCTAATGTGGGTCTGTGTTACAGAAAATCTGATGATTTCAAATTAGTTGGATTCTGTGATGCTGACTACGCTGGAGACAGAGTGGAAAGAAAAAGTTCTTCTGGAAGTTGTCAATTTCTAGGAAGAAATCTAATCTCCTGGTACAACAAGAAGCAACCCACAATTGCACTTTCAACCACAGAGGCTGAATACATTGCTGCTGCTGGATGTAGCACGCAGATGCTCTGGATGAAGAGTCAACTAGAAGATTATCAAATTTTTGAAAGTAACATTTCTATCTTTTGTGATAATACTTCTGCTATATATTTGTCAAAGAATCTCATTTTACATTCTAAGGCAAAACATATAGAAATTAAGCATCATTTCATCAGAGACTATGTTCAGAAGGGAATCATAAATTTAGCCTTTGTTGATACAGATCATCAATGGGCAGATATTTTTACAAAACCCCTTGTTGAAGATAGATTCAAATTTATTCTGAAAAATATTGGTATGGATTTTTGTCCAGAATGATATTTATCAGAAGCAAATTTTTACAGATGCAAAAATGCCTACTGCTCTGAAGTATTTCTTCTGTTTGCTTATTTTATTCTGATCAATATTTCTTTTGTGAAACTCTGAACTAACAATCTTTAGAAGATCTGAACGTTGGCTAACGTTTCATTTCTTAAGAGAATTTAGAACACATGCAAGCAAACACGTGTCACACCAAATCTGAAGAGGTGGCGTGTACATAACTGAAGAGACGTTTGAGGTGAAGTTTGAATAGTGAAAATCTTGATTTTCCCCCCAAATTGTCAGAAGCAATTAATGTTTGAAATGATTATTATTCTTTTCACTTATTGCTTGTTAAAACATGCAAATTTTTTACTGTTGATATGCCTAAGTGTTTTAGTATAAATACATGACTTGTATTCACTTTCACACTTTTCACACTCTCAGAAAATTATATGCGTTTTCATCTTCTCTTTGCTCTGCATAAAAACCCTAAAGCTAAGCGTTTGACAAAGCATTCTTCAATGGCAACTTCATCATCAACAGCTTCTCAATTCCAATCTTCAATGGCTGCAGTAACTTCTGCTAACATGGGTGTTGCTCCCTACTCTCCTCCTAAAAGAACTCTTTTAACCCCTGTTGACAAATTGGAAGTTCTATGTGAATCCATGGTTGAGTTTGACTCTCTTGCAGAAAATGGGTGTGAGTTTCGTTCCATCATTGGAGCTCAAGGATGGGTTAAGTATTTTGATAGGCTCTTTGGACCAGTTTACCCTCTACTTGTGAAAGAATTCTGGATCCATGCATCAGTTTACCCCAAGTTCATCTTATCTTTTGTGCTGGGAAAAGAGATCATTATCACAGAAGATCTGATTAGAAAATTAATAGGATATGAAGAAACAAATGGTGTTTCCCACTTGCCAGCTGGGCGTGTGGACATGGATGAGGTTTATGAAGAAGTGATGACTGCTGGTCAAGCTTCTAATAAATTCAAGGATCTGAAGCCTGACTACAAGATCTGGGCCAAGATCTTCATGGGATGCATCCACCACAGGAAGTCAACTAATTCTCCAGACTATGTCAATAATGAACAACTCTATTTCATGTATTGCCTTAGTCAGAGCACCAAGGTAGATCTTCCATACATTCTTTTTATGCATCTGTGGAACCATATCAATGCATCTAGAGAGTATGTGAAAGAGAAAGGATAGAAGATCAGAACATGGATCCCCTTTGGAAGGTTGATCTCAGATCTTCTTACTGAGAATGGTTTAGTCACTGCTCTGTATGCTGCTGGAGTTACAGAGGAATTAGAATTTATAATGGGAAAGCCTCTGAATGCAAAAATTTTTCAGAGACTCAAAATTGTTGATGAACTCACAACAGCTCCCAAGAAGCTGAATGTGTCTGAATTGAGTAAGAGGGTTCCTGTAGATGACTTTCCTTTATTCTTTGCTGAAGAGCCCAGACACATAGTTGTTATGTATATTGATGAATGCAAGAAGGAAGGAAAACCTGTTCCTGCTAATGTGATTCAGCTAGCTAGACAACCACTACCAGATGCAGAAGAAGAAGAAGAAGAAGCACAACTACAGAGGAAAAGGACTCAGCCAGTAGTAGATTCTGCACCTGCTCAGAAGAAGGTCAAGATTGCTGAGAAGCCAAAGAAGCTCTTGAAGAGAAAAGAATCTGAAGACGCTGCTTCTGTACCAGCCAAGAGGATCAAAATAAAAGGTACTAAATCTTCTGTATCTTCTGCAAATATTGTTATACATGATTCCAATATTAAGTCTGTTCCAAAACCACCCTCGACACAAACTACTTCTGTTACTGCTCCCAGTTCTAAATCACCACAAAAACAAACTTCCATTCCAACAACAACAACAAAAATCACTCAAACACCACCAGTCTCTATCCCCAAATCATCTCAACCAAAAATTCATATCAAACAGTTTGTTCCACAAACACAATCTTCACAAAAACAACCATCAGAACAACAACCTACAGAACAACAACCACAACAATCTGTACAATAACAATCATCTGAACAACCAGAAAAACAACAAGAATCTCAACCAGAAAAAGCCTCTGAAAATCCACCATCAAATAATCCACCTTCTGAACCCATTGCACCTATTACTTCTGAACCTACAAAAGTAACTTCTGCTCCCATTTTATCAGAACCAATCACCATTCCATCTGATTCACCCATCTCATAACAACCATCCAAACCATCTGACATTCCTTCAGAACAAACCAATACATCTGAACCTCACATCCCTGAGACAGAAGTTCTTGATGTCACACCCTTAAAAACGGTGTTTCAAGTATCTTCTACCTCCTGCACACCAACCACATCTTCTAACTCCTCAGAATCAGAACTCCACCCAGATTTTCTTATCTCTCCATCTGAAAAATACTCTGAGGTAAACTAACCAGAACCCATCATACCTTCAAAAGCTCCCATTCCAGATCCTATTCCCACACCTACACCTACACCATCATCTGAGATTTTAATTCCCAATCCAAACCCAAGATCTTCTATACCTTGTGCCCAAGTATCATCTCTATTTCATAATCTGTCTTATGGTTTCAAACTAAAAGATTTTTATGACAGAGTTGAACCTTCTGATCCCATCAAACCTCTGAAACCAAAACCCACAATGACCCTTCCATCTGTGATTCTTGATTACATAAAATCTATGTCAGATGTAGGATCTTTCGCAATTATATCATGTTCTACAAAATAAGATAAAGTTGTTGCTTCAGCTCTGCCAATTGCATCTGATAACACTGTTGCATCTGATGCACCACCAAAATCTGCCTTCCAACCCTACTCAAATGAAACTTTTGATGTAGTTACCCTTCAACCCAGAGCAAAACCTCATTTGCTAAATGCCTTAATCAGATCAAAAGAAAAAGCTCCTGAGATACCCTTCATTCCATATTATCCTCCTCCTCTGATCTCTATTCAGAAATCTCTTTTTCCACCAACTCCCCAACCTAAACCTGTAACTCTGGAAACTTTGTTACGTCCAAAGCCCAGACTTAATGTTGATCATTTATTTCAAACATTTTTTCAAGAAATACAGATGTATTTAGGTACTGTTCAGAAGAAATGCTCAGCAACAATGGATGCCAAAGAATCTGACATCATTTGGAATGGATTCATAAATAGATTCAACTCTGTAGCTTCAAATCTGAAGAACGTCTGTTCTGATGATGCAAAGCTCAGATTTGCTGAGGCTGCTCGAACTCTATTCTGGACTGTCAACAAATCTGAACCTCTGCTTCTTTTAGGTGCTCCTCCACCATCAACAGAATCTACTGACATTTCATCTGAGGAAAATCCGTTGGCTATGACTCTGGTAGACCCTCCTTCTAATTCCAATGCTCCAGAATCTACAGAACCAATGGAAATTGACTCTGTTCAGGCTACAGAACCTCATCATACTTCTTCATCTGAGATAAAGAAATAACATCCAGATTTTGAAGATAAGATTGTTGCTCTGGAAGCTGGACAGTCAGAGATAAAATCCTGGATGGCAAAACAGGATAAGAAGTCTGAGGATATGACAGAATGGATGTCAAAGCAAGATGAAAAGAATGAAACTATGTCTAAGTGGATGTCCAAGCAAGAGCAATCATCCTCTGAGATTACAGATCTATTGAAGATGCTTTTGTCCAAACACTCTTAGATTTTTTTTCATTCTCATGTTTTTGCATCTGTTGTTTGCTATATCTTCTGATGTTTGCCTATGTACTCTTGATCTGATCAAATGAATGAATCAAAGTTTTCTCCATTGAATTATCTTATTTACTGTTTCCTTTTAATTTTTTTTAAAAGTTTTTTACTTTTTGCTTATGACAAAAAAGGGGGAGAAAATATAGATCTGAACTATTTAATATAACTTCACCAGAATGAAACTTCAGACATATCTATTCAATCTAACATTTAATCTGACTATTTCAGAACATTTGATAAGTACATTCTATAAAAGAAACTCTGAGTTTCTCAGATCATTTGTCTATTATCAAACTCTGAATCTTAAATCTGCAAGACATTTTGACCTTCAAATGTTATAAGAACAAACAAGATCTAACTCTGAAGATTACTCAAAGATAAAAGGGAAGCTTCTATTCCTTATTTATATTTAACTCAGGGGGAGATTCATCATCTCAGGGGGAGTTATAATTCTAATATGTTCAGTTAAACAAAATTTCTGATGCTTTTTGTCATCATCAAAAAGGGGGAGATTGTTAGAACACAGATTGGTTCTTAATAATATCTCTTTGTTTTGATGATAACTATTAGGAAATTTTGTATTTAAGAATTATATACTCTAAAATTTGCTTGAGAGTTTTACTGCAGATTGAAATGAAATTAACACTCCAGAAGCTAATCTGAATTGTATACAAGAAGTTATCTAGACTCTGAAGCGCCAGATGCATTCATTAGAAGATTCTGATTGCTGATTACAGAAGATCCTGAGCGTAGTCTCCAGAAGGATCTGAAGCAAGAAGCTCCAGAAGATTCTGAAGCAGAAGCTCCAGAAGAATCTGAAGCAAGCAGAAGCATCTGAAGCTAAGAAGAATATTGTATGAAGAGTTTCTCAAAGCATAGTTTCTACAGAAGTTTCTAAAAGTACTAAAGTTGCAAGTACTGAAGTTCTGTGTTAAATATGCTCTGATGATCAACACGCTGAAAGCACACATGCTGCAGAAGACTCTGATACAGCAAAGTTCTGAACATCATTAAAAGACTCTGACTCAATCAGATTCTGATGAACTTGCTGAAAACTGAAGAAGAAATATTCAAAGATTATATCCGTTGGAGTAAATCAAACGTCTCTTTCCTCATTGGTGCTAGACACAAGAGCACAGACAAAAAGGATTTTTCTGTGCTTTCTACTTCTAGGAAAGGTCACTTGATGTGAAGACAAAAAGGCTCAAACCTTTTTGGGACACTCTTCTCAACATTCAGCTTCCTTGGATCAGCTGCCTATAAAAGGAAGACTCCACCAAATTCTTCAGTTAGACATTTTGCTGAAAAGAAATTATAACATTCAAGCTCTCATTCTTTCATATTCATTCTTAGAATTATTTGTACTTAAACTTAAGAGAAATATCATTGTTGTGATAAAAGCTTTTTAGAAGCATTCATACTCTTGTATTAGTTTTACATTGATTGTAAAGGATTTCCTTAAGAGGATTCAGTTGGAATCAGTAGCTCTTGAGAAGACTAAGAACAGTTGTTCTTAGGTGTTACTATTGTAATCTGTTTGATTAAATAGTGGATTAAGTCCTTGTTGAGAAAGGAAAATCACTCTAGGAATGGTGGACTGGAGTAGTTGAGTTCAACGAACCAGGATAAAAATAATTGTGTTTTTATTCTAAGTTTTTAATCTTCCATACTTATTCAACCCCCCTTCTAAGTATTTTCTCACCTTCAGATACCCACATTGGAATAGAAAATAATTCGAAAGGTCTTCAACCCAGTGATCAAGAAGTGTTATGCCAAATAATTAGACAGAGCAATTTGACGTCCTAAAGCTTCAACGGTCTCCCTTAAGCTACATCCTAGGGGAAGTCGACCATCAAAACTATACATAGGTATGGAAATACAAAGCGGGACATTTTGGTGCCCCGTCTAGTCAATGAAGATAGTTTAGAGCACGAATGTGTATTTGATACAAACTTAACACATTTCTACGATTCAAATATGGAATAAACACATTCCATACCCGGTTGCGTATCTGATACAGAATAAACACATTTATTTCTATAACTCTGACATGGATTAAGTGCGTTGCTTTATTGAATGTGTATCTGATACAATCTTAACACATTTCTACAATTTTGACACAAGTTAACATATTCCATGCCCAGTTTCATATATGATACAGACTAAATGCATCTCTACAATTCTGATACGACTCGAACAATTACCTCATGTGACTCCTGTTGCGGTGAAATTTGGATATCAAGCTATTGATTAACTTGAATCTTAATTCATTTAAAACCGGTCTTTGATTTATCCGAAGGAAAGGTTAAAGAAAGGAAAAACCTAAAAGGGAGAGATCTAAGGTTCAGGGGTTGGTTAAATTTAGGGAAGGTATTAGCACCATAAACTTCCGTAGTACTCTACGGGAACCTTTTGTTTATTTTTTTTATTTATTTCATTAATTATTTTGCTTTAGGGTATATACAAAGGATTGAAAATTAAAAAAGACCTAGGGGTTAATTCTAAGTTTACTCGGCAAGACATCGCATCTTGTGCCTACATATCCTTACGGGAATGGAATCAGAGTAACTGTAGTTCCCCTCAAAAGGGAGGTTAGAAACGTCTTGACTGTGGCCAAGGTTTCAATGGGGAATAAACGTATCTTAGGGACACGCTTACGCGGAGTGTAGAAACTCCAATATCTACGTTGTAAATTGTTAAGTGAATTAGGGTTAGGTTAGGGATTCCGCGGCGGGAAACCCTAAAATGAGTGCGGCGACTCTTTGACCTAAAGCTAGGGGTAGTTTTGTAATTTTTGTCCACGGCGAGACATTTGTGAAAAGTTAGGGTTTGTAAGGGTTTGAAGTTTTGAGGACTATTGGCGTGGCGGCCAAACGGCTAGACCTAATCCTTCGGAGGAATGCAATGGGACTAATTAACGATGCAAATGCGCGAATTTAAACCATACAAACAGCAGAAATTAAAGTGCGGAAAGGTAAACGCGATAATTTGTTCGCGAAGTTACAAATGAGAAACAGATACAATTATAATACAACTTGAATTGAAAAACACATTAAAATAGCTAATAGCAACGTAACAAGCTGCACATTGAATACACAACGTTAGTAGACAGGGTCAGACAGTAATCAGACGAGTTATGAAACGGAAGTGCGAAAACTATAGATATTCTTTGTTGTTTATTTGTGATATATAAAAAAAAAACTTTTGATTTAAGTTAAAAAAGAGGTTTTAATATTATTAAAAAAAACTTTTCAAAAATAGTCTTAATTTAATTATCTAACAAAAAGGTTTTATTTTTTAAAAAAAAGGTTTAATGTTATTATTATATATTTTTTAAAAAACGGTTCTAGTTATTATTTTAAAAAAAGATTTTAGTTATTATTTTAAATTTATCTAAAAAATAGTTTTTCTTAAAAATAATAGGTTTTCATATTAATTTGGAAAAGATGTTAATGTTATTTATTTTAAAAAACAGATTTTTATATTATAACAAGTTTTAATAAATTAATGATAATAATAATAATAATAATAATAAAGCAATAATGAATTTTAAATGTGCCAAATAACCCAACAATGTTGCTAACGCAGAAATGCGCTCAGCGAAACCAGATCTAAATCGGACGAAACAAAATTTATCGCAAAGAAAAAGAAATTAAGCAAAAAAACAGTATTATTGCTCACACAAAAATGCGATCATCGCAACCAGATCGAACTAACACAAATGTCACGCGTCATGCACACAAATGTGCAAACATCGTATCGATATAATTCGATCAAAAATTAATCTTATATATATATATATAAACTCTAACAATTTAAAAATTATAAATATATAAACGTAACAGTAATAGATAAAGAAAAAGAAATAACGGTAATAGATGAAGAAAAAGAAATAACGGTAAAAGATGAAGAAAAAGAAACAACAGTAATAGATGAAGGAAAAGAAATAACGGTAAACGATGAAGAAAAAGAAACAACAGTAATAGATGAAGAAAAAGAAATAACGGTAAACAACACTCACTCCTCTTAGGTTTTTTTCATTCTCCCCTTTTTTCAACAAGGCAACACATGTATATATAGGGAACAAATTAGGGTTAACACCAAATTGTCAATAATGTCCCTAAAGCCCATTTTAAAGCCCAAACTAAATAATTAGTTAAGAAAAAATAAAATTTAAATAATTTAAAATAATTAAAATAAACTTAAAATAAAAACTAATAATCCTATTGATTCCTAAAATCAAAAATATTATAAAAAGAACAAAAAATTTTCTAATATTTTTTATTTTATGATTTTTTTGGATATTTTTATGAATAATTTATAAAAAAGTGAAAAAAAATAATATTTTAAAAAATGATTTAATTAAAATACGAAAATAATAATTAAATAATAATAAAAAACTATTTTTGTTATTTTTTAATTAGAGATAGAAACATTTAGAGTAAAAATAATAAAAAAACAAAAAGTGACAAATGTGGGATTTGAACTCTCAACCTCTCACACTCACAACCCCTTACCCATGTCCTCTTGCCAATTGTGTCATTTTTACGTTTTAGGAAAAAAATGCATGCCATATGATATTTACCTGCAAAAAGTCAAACGACTACACAAATTTGTTAGTAATTGATTAAATGCAATAAAATGCGACGACAAATCTTAGGGCAAAATTTGGGGTATTACAGTTGCCCCTATTTAAATAACTTCACCGGGTGATTCGAGCAACGGAGACTCGAGAAATCGTGGTGGAGGGATTTAAATACAGATAACCAAAAATTTTGCCTTTAGACGCAGTGTTATGCAATGATATGGACAAAACAAAACGAACTATAATGCTAAATATAATATAAATCTGATATGATGCGTATGATGAAAATGACAAATGCACGGATACAGACGAAACAACGTCACAGGGGACGACCCACCGAGGAATTGCACTAGGGAAGAAGACATGTCATATCTGGAAGAACGTCGGGTAGACACGACACAGAATTGTTGATAGGTGCCAAGTAAATTAGAAATTGTCCGCAAGGTAAGACGCGAGTAAAACACGAGCTCAGGAGAAAAACGCAAATGGGGATAAAACACCCATGATGCCAAGTAAATAAATTTTGCCCACAAGGTAAGACACGAGTAAAACACGACCTCAGGGAGAAAAAAAAAAGCAAATGGGGGTAAAACACCATGATGTTAGGTAAACCCAAGAATATCTGGTAAACGGGGAATAAAACACCCGGGATAAAGGTACATGGGGGATAAAACACCCAAGGATAGAAGGTAAGTGGGGAGTAAAGCACCCAATATAGACATGTAAGTGGGGAGTAAAGCACCCAGGATAGAAATGTAAATGGGGAGTAAAGCACCCAAGATAAAAATGTAAATGGGGAGTAAAGCACCCAAGATAGAAATGTAAATGGGGAGTAAAGCACCCAAGATAAAAATGAAAATGGGGAGTAAAGCACCCAAGATAGAAATGTAAATGGGGAGTAAAGCACCCAAGATAGAAATGTAAATGGGGAGTAAAGCACCCAAGATAGAAATGTAAATGGGGAATAAAGCACCCAAGATGTGCACATGTATAGGAATTATGCTATGACATATGATCAAATGCAAATGCAGACGTCGACGACAAGACTCGACTCTTTCTGTGAGATGACAAAACTGGAGGACTGATTCCTCAACACGGAGATCACTGTCATTCTGTTAAACTGTATCAAGTTGATAGTCACTGTAGGAATGATGAATAACTGCTTGGGGATTATGCAAGTAAACTGCCCCAGGTCAAATGAATTGATAATTGCTTCAGCTGTCTGATTCGTGGAATCGACTATTTTGCTGTATCCTCGGAGGGCTTGCCCCAGTCTGAGTCTTGAACAATTCTCTGGATAAACCAAATCTGAGAAGATATTGCCTTGAACAAATCTTGAACTGATTCTTTGACAGGATGTAAAAGGAACTTGCCCCTGATAAGATCACTTGACCAAGTTTCTCATTGTGTGAAAATTCCTTAGAGGAAAGCCAGTTTGCAAACAAAAATATTCATACAAACATGGTAATGCAAAGTTCATGCGATTTTTGAAAAATTATTTTTGAAAGATGGAAAATACATGAGTCGTTAGTCAGAACAAGGCGGTTCAAGACACTCAAAGTTTAAAATAAAAGTGTATTGCCAAAATAAATGATTCGCAAGGATCTTTTGGAGTCAGGTTACGCAACCTTGCTGTAGTATACTTTCAAAATAACCTTGCTTCAATTAGGTCTTTTGAGGGTTGTAATGTGGCCTGGTTCACGGTTTATGAAACAAAAGATAAAGGCTCAAAATTTATTTGTACCCACCCAATCTACGTGATGATCTTCAGTCCTATGCTCAGTTAACTCATACTATGCATTCAGGTTCCCATAAGTTAGGGATTTCATTGATCGTAGCAATGATGACTCAGAAGTCAAAGGGACCTATGAAAAGGCAGCCACTACTCCCCTATAACATTTGATTGTTTTGACATTGAGGATTTTCAAGATAAGGATTTAAAAATCTCTTTGTATTATCCCTAAATTTTGCCTGAACTGTTTATTTTAGAGTTTACAGTCAGCGGGATGCCCCAGTTTTGCCTAAGTCTCCTTCATAGGTTTTGACTTAGCGGGCTTCTTTTGATTTTTTTATATTATTTTTTTGTGTGAAGGAAAGTGACTGTTTGATTTTAATGATTACGGTGAACCATCATCGACCTTTTGATTAGAAAACATCTTCGACACTTATTTGACGTGTGCGAAGGAAAATTTGTTAATGAAAGGTGTATCGTATGAACACACAACCAAGTTAACTGAGAACTACCCATCCCAAGGTTAAAATTGTGGGTTTTTTGTAACGAAAGGAACTCCAACTTCTAGGCTCGAAGGGGGTAACGAGGGATTAACTTCCTTATTTCTCCAGTGTTTGGGAATTGAAACAATGCCTTACATCGTCAACAAGGTTTGATTGAAAGCATACTGACAGCAATTATGGGTATAACGTTTTCGTCATCCTCCCTCCGATCTTAGCATATCAAAATTTTGGACAAGAAGTAAACATTTGAAAAATAAAGCATAAAGATGCAAATAAATGGACGGAAATGAATTGAATCAAAAGTCGCAATGCTTATTTCATTAATGAAAGTACAAACATAATTGAAAGCAAACAACTTAAACAAAATAAGGAAAATGCAAACAACGAGAAAAAAAAGGCCCAATGACAAAGCTTCAATTCTGATGTGTTGGCAAGGGATCTGTCTGGACGCTCGGACGACTATCCGTAAAATCAAGTATTCCGGCTCTAATCAGTTCACGCACCCTAGCTTTCAATGCAAAACAATGCTCCAAGTCGTGGCCTAAGGCACCCTCATGAAAAGCACACTTTAGATCAGCCCTAAATCCAACTGGAGGATTAAGAGGAGGTGGTAAAGCCTTTGTAGTGATCAGCCCTTGTCGAACTAAGTCAGGATACAGCTTTGTGTAAGTCATGGGAATAGGATCAAAGTGATCCTTGTTCCGATTCTGGTCTTGTCTGATAACTGGGCGTTGAGGAGTCTGAGCTGGCTGTGGAGCACTAATAGGTTGAGATCCCTGGCGAGGCTTCCTTGATTCAGTTATGACAGCATTGGCCTGTTCATCCTTCTTCTTATGGAAATTCCCGTAGGGTTTCTTTGCACCATTAGAAGATTCAACAGTTTTGGATACTTTACCATTTTTCAAACCTTCTTCTAACCTCTGACCAATAGTCACCAAATCTGTAAAACTTGAAGAGACATTCTCGATCATCTTTTCCCAATAGAAAGGGGACAAAGTATCCATGAACAATCCAGTTAATTCCTTTTCTGCTATAGGGGGTTCAACTTGAGAAGCTAACTCTCTCCAACGCTGAGCATATTCCTTGAATGACTCTTTTTCATTTTGAGACATATTTTG
This sequence comes from Lathyrus sativus, assembly GCA_963859935.3. Taxonomy (NCBI): domain Eukaryota; kingdom Viridiplantae; phylum Streptophyta; class Magnoliopsida; order Fabales; family Fabaceae; genus Lathyrus; species Lathyrus sativus. The sequence goes on from OZ012736.1 coordinate 173,305,445, forward strand.
TAATTAACGGCGATCGGGAGTCATATCCAGGTTGTATTTGTATTGTTTCATGAAAGCGTTAGCGAGATCTTGAAAGCAACGGACACTGTTATGCTCTAAGTTCATATACCATTTGAGAGAAGCACCACTCAAACTGTCTTGAAAGCAATGGATGAGCAATTTCTGATTGTTGGTGTAGGCCGCCATATTTCGAAAGTACATGACCAGATGAGCTCTTGGACATGAGTGACCTTTATACTTCACAAACTCAGGAGTCTTGAATTTGGCAGGCATAACGAGACCGGAGACTAGGCACATATTGTCGGCATCTATATTGAAGAAATCAGTACCCTCAACAGCTTGGAGTCTCTTATTGATGATTTGATACTGTTCACGGGTAATCTCAGGCTCAACAAAATCTTCATGGTCTTCCCCTTGAACACTGGCAACATTGTGCTCATATAGAGGATTCTCAAAGGGAGCTCGGATAGTTTGGTTAACAGTGTGGACCACAGGTCTAGTCTCGGTAAGGACGGGAGCTTGAAAAACCGGTCTGACAGTCTGACCAATTGTAGCAGACGATGCAATAGGCGGAGAGTAGTTAGGAGGTGTTGCACCCCAAATTTGTCCTACCTTTACATAGTTTCTAGTGCCACTTTATTTTGAATGAATAAAATGGCACAATTGGCAAGAGACCGTGTGTAAGGAGTTGTGAGTGTGAGAGGTCGAGAGTTCAAATCCCACCTTCTTCACTTTTTGTTTTTCTTTTATTTTTATTCTAACTTTTCTATTTTCATAAAAAAAAATAACAAAAATAGTTTTTTTATTTTATTTAATTATTATTTTCGTATTTTATTTAAATTATTTTTTTAAAAATATTATTTTTCACTTTTTTCCATATTATTCATAAAAAACATCAAAAAATCAAAAAATTAAAAATATTAGAAAATATTTTATAAATAGAGTTTTAAGTTGTTTTAAGTTTGTTTTAATTTAGTTTTGACTAATTCTTTAAGTTGGGCTTTAAAGTGGGAATTAGGTTAGAGCTAACCCTAATTTGTTACCTATATAAACATAAGTGATGGGAGGAAACTTCATTCACATCAGAAAATCAAGAACAGGTCATCAGAAAAGGAGACAAAAAGAAAAACGGCGGTCGTCAAGATCCGGAGGTTCAGAAGAGTTTCGAAGCTCATCATCATCACCTCCATTTGAGAAAGAGGAAAAGAGATCCAAAGAAGTTCGTCGAGAACCATTGCCGCCGGCGAAGAACAAGCGAAAGCATCACCAACCGGCAACTGAAATGTAAGCTTTTATGTTATCCCAATTAAAACCTCTTCCAAATAATTAAACTCTCATTTCATTTTTTAAACCTTTTCTTTTTTTCTAACTAAAAACCCTTTTTGTGAATTATAATTAAAACCAGTTTTTGATTATAATTACAGTAAGTAAAAAACTTAAAACTTTTTCTTAATTAAAACACTAACCACTAATAATTTTTTTTATAAATAAACAGTGTTTAAAACACTTTTATAGTTAAGTGAAAACATTTTTACTAACTTAAAATTAACCCAGTCCTAAAATTAAAACTTTTTTTTAAGTATTAAAATTAACATTTTTTTTTAAGTTTTAAAGATTAAAAATTAAAACATGTTAGAAAGGGTTAAAACTTTTTTCTAAAACTTTCTTTAAAATTTTAAAACTAACATTCTGTTAAAGTAAGACTAACGAACCTTTTTTTTATGTAAACTTCTTCTTTTAAAAAAAAACTTATGATTAGAGTTTTTTTTTAATTTAAGACTTTCTCTTTTAAAAATTAAAATTAAAATTAAAACTTTCTAAAGATAAAAAGTTAAAACTAAAGTTTTGTTTATTTAAAAATTAAAACCTTTTAAAATTAAGACTAAAATTTTAATAAAAAAAAAATATAAAAATTAACAAAACAATAATAAAAATTCCAAATTGCATTTTCGTGTTTCTTTTAATATAAAATATGTTTGCCATATTTTCGTCTAACTTTTCACTAACGTTCTCTGTTTCTCTCCTCAGATTATACATAGATTATGATTCATATTTATTTTAATTTATTTTGTTCCATGGATGTAATTTACGCGAGGCCATGGTCGTGATTTATTTTGTTTTTGTTTTTTTTTGGGATTTGTAATTTACGCGAGTGATCGTCGCGACGCTTTCTTTACTTTCCGCACTTTAATTTCCGCCGCATAATAATTTTTCGTATCTTGCATGATTTGCCGTTAAAATTCCTTCCGAAGGATTAAGTCTAGCCGTTTGACCGCTGAGTCAATAACCCTAATTTTTGACCGTTTCAAACCCTAATAGTATAAGTGTCACGCCGTGGACAAAAATACCCTTTACCCTAGTTTTAGGTCAAAGAGTCGCCGTACTCTGTTTTAGGGTTTCCCGCCGTGGAATCCCTAATTTCAATCCTAAATTTTCAATTAACAAATTCAACATAGAAATAGGAGTTTCAAAGACTCCACGTAAGCGTGTCCTTAAGATACGTTTATTCCCCATTGAAACCTTGACCATAGTCAAGACGTTTCTAACCTCCCTTTCGAGGGGAACTACAATTACTCTGATTCCATTCCCGTCAGGATATGTAGGCACAAGATGCGACGTCTTGCCGAGTAAACTTAGGACTAACCCTTAGGTCTTTAGGTAACTCTATCCCTTACCTCAATATATATTAAAACAGATAATAAAATATAAAAAAAAGCATACAATAAACAAAAGGTTCCTGTAGAGTACTACAGAAGTTTAGGGTGCTAGTACCTTCCCTAAGCTTAACCAACCCCTTACCTAGATCTCTCCCCGCATTGTCTTTACGATGCAAAATTAGGTTTTCCTCTTTTGACCTTTTCCTTCGGATAAATCAAAGAGCGGTTGTGAACTAAAGATGCGATTCAAATTTATTAATAATTTGATATCATATTCTAACCGCAACAGAAAATGGCGACTTCACTGGGGACCCTCCTAATTTTTAAGGGTTACCCCTATTTTGTTTATTTTATGATATTTTATTAATTATTTTTATATATCATTGTACCTTGTGGGGATACCTGTTATTGTGAGATAAGTCCTAACCCGGACTTGAGTGACCTTATTATAGGAAGGTGAGATATTCGACGAGGCTTGCCGGGAGTGAGTCCTGACCAAGTCGACTCGAGAATCACCGCTCAGTTGAGACCCTTTCGAAAATGGTTCGGTTGATCGAGTGCAGTCGTGAAAACTTTTACTATTTTCAATTGGTGTCTGTGATACTGGGGACCGTAGTACCTTAACACCACCTTGGCCTTATATAGGGCGTAGTGCGGGAACTATGTGGGAGTAGTCCTACAATAGTTGCTACGCGATACTACACTCAAAAGAGGTTCTCTCGAGAATATTATCGACCTCCGAGTTAGTTGGAAAGTTGATAATATCCGAAGGATGGACTGATGACTTTGGGCACTGATTTAGAACCCTTGTTCTGCAGGTACAATTAACCTATAGTACTTACCTTTTGGGAAGGGTAGACCTTAACTCCATTCGCTGTCCTCTAACCTAGGACCTTTGTGTGTGTATTTGTGCTTTGCATCCATAAAGCATCATATCATTTCTAGTTTCAAGGAATTCAAAAGTCCTTTGCAAATTCAAGAAGTCCTACATTTTAAAGTCTAACAGCTTTTCTCGCTTTCCTAAAAGGGAATATTTGCAATCGACCGTTGAAATTCTTGAAACCATTGCATGGCATCAGCATCACATTTTTGCATTGCATTTGTCCCCCGGTTTCTCATTCTCGGTTCTCTCGTCTTCCAGTGTACCTTTGAGTCGTCAAGCTGATTCCTCGACACAGATATCAGACCAGAAACGGAACAGGAGTCACTTTGATCCTATTCTCATGACTTACGCAGAGCTATATCCTGACTTAGTCCGGCAAGGACTGATTACTACAAAGGCTTTACCACCTCCTCTTAATCCTCCGGCTGGATTTAGGGCTGATCTCCATTGTGCTTCCCATGAGGGTGCCCCAGGCCATGACTTGGAGCATTGTTTTGCATTGAAGGCTAGAGTATGTGAATTGGTTAGAACTGTAATACTTGATTTTACAGACAGTCATCCGGATGTTCAGAAAAATCCCTTGCCAGTACATCAGAAATGAAGTTTTGTCACTAGGCCTTTTGTTTCTCGTTGTTTGCACTTTCCTTATTTTGTTTAAGTTGTTTGCTTTTAATTATGTTTGTACTTTCATTAATGAAATAAGCATTGCGACTTTTGATTCAATTCATTTCCGTCCATTTATTTGCATCTTTATGCTTTATTTTTCAAATGTTTACTTCTTGTCCAAAATTTTGATATGCTAAGATCGGAGGGAGGATGACGAAAACGTTATACCCATAATTGCTGTCAGTATGCTTTCAATCAAACCTTGTTGACGATGTAAGGCATTATTTCAATTCCCAAACACTGGAGAAATAAGGAAGTTAATCCCTTGTCAACCCCTTCGAGCCTAGAAGTTGGAGTTCCTTTCTTTACAAAAAAAAAACCCGCAATTTTAACCTGGGGATGGGTAGTTCTCAGTTAACTCGGTTATGTGTTCATGCAATATACCTTTCATATAAAGGTCGCACTTACAATTTTCCTTCACACACAACAAACAAGTGTCGAGGATTTTTTTAAGCCAAAAAACTGATGATGGTTCACCGTAATCATTAAACCAGGCAGTCATGTTTCAAAAAAAAAAATCAAAAAAAAAATCCCGCTAAGTCAAAACCTATGAAGGAGACTTAGGCAAAACTGGGGCATCCCGCTGACTGTAAAACAGTTCAGGAAAAATTTAGGGATAATACAAAGAGGAGTTTTAAATCTTTACCCTGAAAATCCTCAATGTCAAAATGACCAAATATCATAAGGAAGTAGTGGCTGCTTTTCATAGGTCCATTGACTTCTGAACCATCATTGCTACCATCAGTGCAATTCCTAACCTATAGGAACCTAAATGCATAATAGGAGTTAACTGAGCATAGGACTGGAGATCATCATGTAGATGGGGTGGGAACAAACAAATTTTGAGCCTTTATCCTTTGTTTCATAAACCGTGAACCAGGCCACATTACAACCCTCAAAAGACCTAATTGAAGCAAGGTTATTTTGAAAGTATACTACAGCAAGGTTGCGTAACCTGAATCCTAAAGATCTTTGGGAATCATTTATTTTGGCAGTACACCTTTGTTTTAAACTTTGAGCGTCTTGAACCACCGTGTTCTGACTAACGACTCATGTATTTTCCATCTTTCAAAAATAATTTTGATTTCAAAAGTCGCATGAACTTTGCATTACCATGTTTGTATGAATATTTTTGTTTGCAAACTGGCTTTCCTCTAAGGAATTTTCAAACAATGAGAAACTTGGTCAAGTGATCTTATCAGGGGCAAGTTCCTTTTACATCCTGTCAAAGAATCAGTTCAAGATTTGTTCAAGGCAATATCTTCTCAGATTTGGTTTATCCAGAGAATTGTTCAAGACTCAGACTGGGGCAAGCCCTCCGAGGATACAACAAAACAGTCGATTCCACGAATCAGACAGCTGAAGCAATTATCAATTCATTTGACCTGGGGCAGTTTACTTGCATAATCCCCAAGCAGTTATTCATCATTCCTACAGTGACTATCAACTTGATACAGTTTAACAGAATGACAGTGATCTCCGTGTTGAGGAATCAGTCCTCCAGTTTTGTCATCTCACAGAAAGAGTCGAGTCTTGTCGTCGACGTCTGCATTTGCATTTGATCATATGCCATAGCATAATTCCTATACATGTGCACATCTTGGGTGCTTTACTCCCCATTTACATTTCTATCTTGGGTGCTTTACTCCCCATTTACATTTCTATCTTGGGTGCTTTACTCCCCATTTACATTTTTATCTTGGGTGCTTTACTCCCCATTTACATTTTTATCTTGGGTGCTTTACTCCCCATTTACATTTCTATCCTGGGTGCTTTACTCCCCATTTACATGTCTATCTTGGGTGCTTTACTCCCCACTTACCTTCTATCCTTGGGTGTTTTATCCCCCATGTACCTTTATCCCGGGTGTTTTATTCCCCGTTTACCAGATATTCCTGGGTTTACCTAGCATGGGTGTTTTATCCCCATTTGCATTTTTCTCCCCGAGGTCGTGTTTTACCCGCGTATTACCTCGTGGACAAATTTATTTACTTGGCATCATGGGTGCTTTATCCCCATTTGCATTTTTCTCCCCGAGGTCGTGTTTTATCCGCGTCTTACCTTGTGGACGAATTTAGTTACTTGGCAGCATGGGTGTTTTATCCCCATTTGCATTTTTCTCCCCGAGATCGTGTTTTATCCGCGTCTTACCTTGTGGACAAAGTCCAGTTTACTTGGCACCCATCGACTATTTCGTGTCATGTCTATCTGACGTTCTTCCAGATACGACGTGTCTCCTTTTCGATGTTCTTCCGAAATGTTCTAATGTTTGTCTCTCCCTATATGTTTTCCGGTGAGTCCCGAAGATCCCGCTCGATCTCTTCAAGGAATGTCCCGAAAACTCTAGCGTCTGTCGTTTACCTGGTCCTGCCTCCGTGTGGATCCTATGTTACCTTGTCACCATCGCGTGTCTTCTTTCCCAGTGCAATTCTTCACCGCGCTGTCCCCTATGACGTCGTGTCGTCTGCATCCTTGCATTCATCATTCCATCATACGCATCATATTAGATTCATGGCATTGTCAGCATTATAGTTCGTGTTATTTTGTCCATATCATTGCATATCACTGCATCTAGAGGCCAAATTTTCGGTTATCTGTATTTAAATCCCTTTCACCGCGATTTCTCGAGTCTCCGCTGCTCAAATCATCCGGTGAAGCTATTTAAATAGGGGCATCTGTTGCACCCCAAATTTGTCCTACCTTTACATAGTTTCTAGTGCCACTTTATTTTGAATGAATAAAATGGCACAATTGGCAAGAGACCGTGTGTAAGGAGTTGTGAGTGTGAGAGGTCGAGAGTTCAAATCCCACCTTCTTCACTTTTTGTTTTTCTTTTATTTTTATTCTAACTTTTCTATTTTCATAAAAAAAAATAACAAAAATAGTTTTTTTATTTTATTTAATTATTATTTTCGTATTTTATTTAAATTATTTTTTTAAAAATATTATTTTTCACTTTTTTCCATATTATTCATAAAAAACATCAAAAAATCAAAAAATTAAAAATATTAGAAAATATTTTATAAATAGAGTTTTAAGTTGTTTTAAGTTTGTTTTAATTTAGTTTTGACTAATTCTTTAAGTTGGGCTTTAAAGTGGGAATTAGGTTAGAGCTAACCCTAATTTGTTACCTATATAAACATAAGTGATGGGAGGAAACTTCATTCACATCAGAAAATCAAGAACAGGTCATCAGAAAAGGAGACAAAAAGAAAAACGGCGGTCGTCAAGATCCGGAGGTTCAGAAGAGTTTCGAAGCTCATCATCATCACCTCCATTTGAGAAAGAGGAAAAGAGATCCAAAGAAGTTCGTCGAGAACCATTGCCGCCGGCGAAGAACAAGCGAAAGCATCACCAACCGGCAACTGAAATGTAAGCTTTTATGTTATCCCAATTAAAACCTCTTCCAAATAATTAAACTCTCATTTCATTTTTTAAACCTTTTCTTTTTTTCTAACTAAAAACCCTTTTTGTGAATTATAATTAAAACCAGTTTTTGATTATAATTACAGTAAGTAAAAAACTTAAAACTTTTTCTTAATTAAAACACTAACCACTAATAATTTTTTTTATAAATAAACAGTGTTTAAAACACTTTTATAGTTAAGTGAAAACATTTTTACTAACTTAAAATTAACCCAGTCCTAAAATTAAAACTTTTTTTTAAGTATTAAAATTAACATTTTTTTTTAAGTTTTAAAGATTAAAAATTAAAACATGTTAGAAAGGGTTAAAACTTTTTTCTAAAACTTTCTTTAAAATTTTAAAACTAACATTCTGTTAAAGTAAGACTAACGAACCTTTTTTTTATGTAAACTTCTTCTTTTAAAAAAAAACTTATGATTAGAGTTTTTTTTTAATTTAAGACTTTCTCTTTTAAAAATTAAAATTAAAATTAAAACTTTCTAAAGATAAAAAGTTAAAACTAAAGTTTTGTTTATTTAAAAATTAAAACCTTTTAAAATTAAGACTAAAATTTTAATAAAAAAAAAATATAAAAATTAACAAAACAATAATAAAAATTCCAAATTGCATTTTCGTGTTTCTTTTAATATAAAATATGTTTGCCATATTTTCGTCTAACTTTTCACTAACGTTCTCTGTTTCTCTCCTCAGATTATACATAGATTATGATTCATATTTATTTTAATTTATTTTGTTCCATGGATGTAATTTACGCGAGGCCATGGTCGTGATTTATTTTGTTTTTGTTTTTTTTTGGGATTTGTAATTTACGCGAGTGATCGTCGCGACGCTTTCTTTACTTTCCGCACTTTAATTTCCGCCGCATAATAATTTTTCGTATCTTGCATGATTTGCCGTTAAAATTCCTTCCGAAGGATTAAGTCTAGCCGTTTGACCGCTGAGTCAATAACCCTAATTTTTGACCGTTTCAAACCCTAATAGTATAAGTGTCACGCCGTGGACAAAAATACCCTTTACCCTAGTTTTAGGTCAAAGAGTCGCCGTACTCTGTTTTAGGGTTTCCCGCCGTGGAATCCCTAATTTCAATCCTAAATTTTCAATTAACAAATTCAACATAGAAATAGGAGTTTCAAAGACTCCACGTAAGCGTGTCCTTAAGATACGTTTATTCCCCATTGAAACCTTGACCATAGTCAAGACGTTTCTAACCTCCCTTTCGAGGGGAACTACAATTACTCTGATTCCATTCCCGTCAGGATATGTAGGCACAAGATGCGACGTCTTGCCGAGTAAACTTAGGACTAACCCTTAGGTCTTTAGGTAACTCTATCCCTTACCTCAATATATATTAAAACAGATAATAAAATATAAAAAAAAGCATACAATAAACAAAAGGTTCCTGTAGAGTACTACAGAAGTTTAGGGTGCTAGTACCTTCCCTAAGCTTAACCAACCCCTTACCTAGATCTCTCCCCGCATTGTCTTTACGATGCAAAATTAGGTTTTCCTCTTTTGACCTTTTCCTTCGGATAAATCAAAGAGCGGTTGTGAACTAAAGATGCGATTCAAATTTATTAATAATTTGATATCATATTCTAACCGCAACAGGAGGTAAACCAAGCTCGGGCCAAGTAGATGGTGGCACTGGAACAAGAGGTGGATCAACATCCGAAACTTCCTGAATGACGGTCCTTTGAGGTGACTCTCCTCTGGAAATCAGTACTTAGAGCATCTAGGTGAGTTTGGTCATGCCTGATTTCAACTCATCGATCTCCATTCGGATCTCTACATTATATGCCTCTTGCTCTAACATCTTACGTCTATAATTAGCCCTGGTCTGATATCTGTGTCGAGGAATCAGCTTGACGACTCAAAGGTACACTGGAAGACGAGAGAACCGAGAATGAGAAACCGGGGGACAAATGCAATGCAAAAATGTGATGCTGATGTCATGCAATGGTTTCAAGAATTTCAACGGTCGATTGCAAATATTGCTTTTTAAGAAAGTTGGAAAAAAATTTAGACTTTAAAATGTAAGGCTTTTCGAATTTGCAAAGGACTGATGAATTCCTTGAAACTAGAAATGATGCTTTATGGATGCGAAGCACAAATACACATAAGCAAACAAAAGGTCCTAAGTTAGAGGAACAATGAATGGAGTCAAGGTCTACCCTTCCCAAAGTGGTGTGTACTATAGGTTAATTGTACCTGCAGAACAAGGGTTCTAAAAAAGTGCCCAAAGTTATCAGCCCATCTTTCGGATATTATCAACTTCTCGACTGACTCAAGGGTCGATAATATTCTCAAGAGAACCTCGTTCGAGCGTAGTATCGCGTAGCAACCATTGTAGGACTACTCCCACATAGTTCCCGCACTACGTCCTATATAAGGTCAAGATGGTGTAAAGGTACTACGGTTCCCAGTATCACAGACTCCAATCGATAACGGTAAAAGTTTTCACGACTACACTCGATCAACCGAACCATTTTCGAAAGTGTCTCAACTGAGCGGTGATTCTCGATTTAGCTTAGTCGGGACTCACTCCCTATAAGCCTTGTCGAATATATCAGCCATCCTATCATAAGGTCGCTCAAGTCCGGGTGTAGGACTTATCTCACAACACAGTAACTCCAAGTAAGGTACCCCAATATATACATACAAGTGAGCAAAATATATAATAAAACAAATATATAAAGAAAAATAAACAAAATAGGGATAACCCTCAATAGTTAGGACTCCCCAGTGAAGTCGCCATTTTCTGTTGCGGTGAAATTTGGATGTCAAGCTATTGATTAACTTGAATCTTAATTCATTTACAACCGGTCTTTGATTTATCCGAAGGAAAGGTTAAAGAAAGGAAAAACCTAAAAGGGAGAGATCTAAGGTTCGGGGGTTGGTTAAATTTAGGGAAGGTATTAGCACCCTAAACTTCCGTAGTACTCTACGGGAACCTTTTGTTTATTTTTTTTTATTTATTTCATTAATTATTTTGCTTTAGGGTATATATAAATGATTGAAAATTAAAAAAGACCTAGGGGTTAATTCTAAGTTTACTCGGCAAGACATCGCATCTTGTGCCTACATATCCTTACGGGAATGGAATCAGAGTAACTGTAGTTCCCCTCAAAAGGGAGGTTAGAAACGTCTTGACTGTGGCCAAGGTTTCAATGGGGAATAAACGTATCTTAGGGACACGCTTACGCGGAGTGTAGAAACTCCAATATCTACGTTGTAAATTGTTAAGTGAATTAGGGTTAGGTTAGGGATTCCGCGGCGGGAAACCCTAAAATGAGTGCAGCGACTCTTTGACCTAAAGCTAGGGGTAGTTTTGTAATTTTTGTCCACGGCGAGACATTTGTGAAAAGTTAGGGTTTGTAAGGGTTTGAAGTTTTGAGGATTATTGGCGTGGCGGTCAAACGGCTAGACCTAATCCTTCGGAGGAATGCAATGGGACAAATTAACGATGCAAATGCGCGAATTTAAACCATACAAACAGCAGAAATTAAAGTGCGGAAAGGTAAACGCGATAATTTGTTCGCAAAGTTACAAATGAGAAACAGATACAATTATAATACAACTTGAATTGAAAAACACATTAAAATAGCTAATAGCAACGTAACAAGCTGCACATTGAATACACAACGTTAGTAGAAAGAGTCAGACAGTAATCAGACGAGTTATGAAACGGAAGTGCGAAAGTTATAGATATTCTTTGTTGTTTATTTGTGATATATAAAAAAAAGCTTTTGATTTAAGTTAAAAAAGAGGTTTTAATATTATTAAAAAAAACTTTTCAAAAATAGTCTTAATTTAATTATCTAACAAAAAGGTTTTATTTTTTAAAAAAAAGGTTTAATGTTATTATTATATATTTTTTTAAAAACGGTTCTAGTTATTATTTTAAAAAAAGATTTTAGTTATTATTTTAAATTTATCTAAAAAAAAGTTTTTCTTAAAAATAATAGGTTTTCATATTAATTTGGAAAAGATTTTAATGTTATTTATTTTAAAAAACAGATTTTTATATTATAACAAGTTTTAATAAATTAATGATAATAATAATAATAATAATAATAAAGCAATAATGAATTTTAAATGTGCCAAATAACCCAACAATGTTGCTAACGCAGAAATGCGCTCAGCGCAACCAGATCTAAATCGGACGAAACAAAATTTATCGCAAAGAAAAAGAAATTAAGCAAAAAAACAGTATTATTGCTCACACAAAAATGCGATCATCGCAACCAGATCGAACTAACACAAATGTCACGCGTCATGCACACAAATGTGCAAACATCGTATCGATATAATTCGATCAAAAATTAATCTTATATATATATAAACTCTAACAATTTAAAAATTATAAATATATAAACATAACAGTAATAGATAAAGAAAAAGAAATAACAGCAATAGATGAAGAAAAAGAAATAACGGTAAAAGATGAAGAAAAAGAAACAACAGTAATAGATGAAGAAAAAGAAATAACGGTAAACGATGAAGAAAAAGAAACAACAGTAATAGATGAAGAAAAAGAAATAACGGTAAACGGCACTCACTCCTCTTAGGTTTTTTTCATTCTCCCCTTTTTTCAACAAGACAACACATGTATATATAGGGAACAAATTATGGTTAACACCAAATTGTCAATAATGTCCCTAAAGCCCATTTTAAAGCCCAAACTAAATAATTAGTTAAGAAAAAATAAATTTTAAATAATTTAAAATAATTAAAATAAACTTAAAATAAAAACTAATAATCCTATTGATTCCTAAAATCAAAAATATTATAAAAAGAACAAAAATTTTTCTAATATTTTTTATTTTATGATTTTTTGGATATTTTTATGAATAATTTAGAAAAAAGTGAAAAAAAATAATATTTTAAAAAATGATTTAATTAAAATACGAAAATAATAATTAAATAATAATAAAAAAACTATTTTTGTTATTTTTTAATGAGAGATAGAAACATTTAGAGTAAAAATAATAAAAAAACAAAAAGTGACAAAGGTGAGATTTGAACTCTCAACCTCTCACACTCACAACCCCTTACCCATGTCCTCTTGCCAATTGTGCCATTTTTACTTTTTAGAAAAAAAATGCATGCCATATGATATTTACCTGCAAAAAGTCAAACGACTACACAAATTTGTTAGTAATTGATTAAATGCAATAAAATGCGACGACAAATCTTAGGGCAAAATTTGGGGTATTACAACTCCTAATCTGAAGGCATATTAAATGCTTTTCTACGTAGTTGGTGCACCCCCTTCGAATTTAGCCAATCCAAGGGCGTAGGCGGTGGAGCCTGGAGACGTCCATCTTGATTTGAGCCAAACTTCATGGGCAGGGATGAAGATCCTACTCTTGGCTAGGGAGCGATCCTCTAAGATGCAAAACATAACACGAAAGTACGATTATATCACACTAATTTTGATGATCCCAGGAATTGCCATGGGGAAGCCAGACAATTCTCAAACGCGACATACAAATGAGTACACTATTACAACAAGCACTAAATACAACAAACAAGTTTAGAAACCAAAATGGTAGTTACATTATTCAATGCACCAATTTGCAAAAAGTAGGAAAATTCTAGAGGCACCGAGACCACCTCCCTAAATCACAGCTAAAGTGGACTTGAATAGGTCGAGTGTCTCATCAGAAATTACAACAATGGCGCAGAACTTCCTCGTCTATTACATAACTCACTGGAAAAATCTGAGCACATCCCACATAGTCCACTCAAGAGAGTCATGAAACACTTGCCTCAAATTGACCACCTCTTCCTATAGGGATTTCAAGGCCTTTGCATAAGCCTCGATCTTCTAGAGGAAGGCTTTATGGTGCTCCTCTACTTAACGAGTCTTTTCCTCAACAAAGTTAGACATAACCTTGTATCACTTATTCGCATCCTTGAGGAAATACTCCAGCTTGCTCACATGAGGTTCCAAAGAAGTAGGAGAACTTTGTACCTTTGCATCCTCTTTCAAAGAGTTGTCGTCTTCGACTTCCTCCTGCAGTGGAACAAGCTCCTTTTAGAGATTAAGACCTTTCATCTCCATAGCTTCAACTTTCCCTTTCCAAGTATACCTTTCTAAGGAGGGATTAACTAAGGAAAAGACATCACCCAGTCCATCTGAGACAAGATAAAAGATGGTAGCAGCCCTAAAAATGTTGTGAGAAAGTTGATAAGCCATTGTCATCTTATCACCCTCAAGAAGATTACGGAAAAAGGATAAATCTGATGCTGAAACAATAGTAGAAGCTTCCTCTTAAGCGCGAGGAATTCAAGAAGAGAATATCTCTGGTATCTTTATGAATGGAGTTACCTCCCCAGAAGCATTGCTCTCAGAAATCAGAGTATGTTTCGGAGAACCCTCGTCTTAAGCCCTCTTTGTCGAAATCGGAGATAAGGTTGGTTCCACCATCATCCAAGTGGTCGCATCGTCCACAAGATGATCCATCTCGCGTACAAAAGTAGAAGCTAATAAACTGAGGTAGGAGAAGGAGATGAAAAAATAGCAGTGGTGGCTAGAGGAGTGAGGACAGAAGTAGAAGTCACAGTATTCCCCACAACCTAAATACCTTGAGCTTCTACAAGATTGTAGAACATATTAAACTTGCTTATTTTATGCATGTTGAAAAAATCATAAAGTCTCGCCCTAACCAAAACTGCACTCAAGATAACATGAGTATCAATTCGTGTTTTTCTCACATCGGTAGAAGGCACCTCATAGGGCCAAACCTGCCCCCATAGCCAAGCCCTTGAAACTAGGTTTGTAGTTCCTCCTTCATAGTGACATCATTCAAAGAAAGAGAATTCGGTTTGGTACATTATGATTAAGCAGTCCAATTATAATGGATCTTGGAAAAGTATTTAGGATATGAAATTTGACAGAAGCAAGGAGAATCAGCAGGGTGTAATACCCTAATTTTTACCCCTACGATCCCACATTTCATTTGCATCATTACATACGCAAACAAGATCGTACTTTTTAGTTCTCTCAACACCCCTATTGTTTCGTACTTGCTTTATGTTTGTTTCTGTTTACTAACCTCTAACCAAAATACCAAAAATATTTTTCAATTTGCTTGTGTCTTCTTCTTCTCTGTGTGTTTAGGGTTTTGCAAGGAGATTGATGGCAAGGACATTCATTCAAGTCTAAACCAGATGGAAATTTGACCTCATCTTGGTCAAACTATCAAGAGTTTGCTTCAATTATAAGTTACCCATTGTAGTGGGCTATTTTCTCAGGAAATGTGATTGTTCAAGGTCAAATTTTCTGGTGTTGAAATCCAGTGGTTTATCAAGCAGTGTTCTATGAGAAGTTTGGTCCAGACTATTATGGTCAAGGTTCATCAGTACAAGTTGTGTTCATCTATGGATTTATTTTCCCAAAGATTAATTTAGATAAACTCAAAGAGATTCAGTTTTAACCGAAGATTCAAAGGTTTGTCTGTGCAAGTCAAGTTTGGTGGATGTTCAATCAAGATGTTGGTTTTGGGATGCAAGTACAAAGTGTTCATTCAAGTGTGCCATTTCCAAGTGATTCTAAAGCATGATTGAGGGTATTGATCTTTAGGTTCACCATGGCATCAATTTTTATAGAATTTGTTTTATTCAAGAATTTGATTCAAGTTGAGTTTGGAAGAAACATGCATATGACTTACTTGGAATACAAGTTACTTGAAAATTTAAGGCATTCATCATCATCTAATATTGCCAAAGTTCAAAGTCCAATCACAAATGTCCACATGAAAGCCAAGAGTATGATGCTTGCTGGTGAGATGGGACATGGGAAAAGAGTATCTACTTGTGCTTTTATTTCATAATGGTATTTTAAATTCAAAGTTTCACGTCCCTGATTGGTTTTGATATTTTTTGTCACTATTGGAAATTGGCTTGCTGAGTTGGCGTTCTGGGCTTCAAATGTTAATGTTGCTCAATGTCATGGTTGTGCAATTTCAAGACTTCTATATCTCATGATAAGTTACTGCTTGGGGCTGCTGGGGAAGTAGTACGAGCCCAGTGGGAGCTTGCCTTGCTGAAGAAAAACACTTTGGATAATCTAAAATGGCGAGATGTTTGTGGAAAGTATTGATTTCTTGCTATGCTTTCAAATGTTTACCAGAAGAGACTTTTAGCGTGTTCAATTTGATGCGGTTGGATGTTGAGAGCGAGATGAGTTTACTTTTAGTGTCATGCTCGGTACAATAAGTGATGATGGTTTGGAATATTTTGATTTTGGAAAAAACAATTGAAGAATTGTCTTTGATCTGTAACCAGTTGCACCAAATAGAGAAACAACAGTCCAGTCTACTTGACCTTCTGCAGAAATTCATGGGAAGCTCACAAAACGGAATGCAATCTTTAGAGACCCGTGTACATGGCCTTGAGCTGGCATTGGATGATATCTCTTACGATTTGGCTGTATCAAAAAGAAGAATAACAGGAATAGCAGAAACAAATAGATCTGTTCTTTCCCCCCGACTTTGCTGATGATTTTCCGGTTTCCATGCAGATATCCCACAAATACAGTGTTATTTATGTGATTACCAAACTTGGTCTCCTATGTGTTTACGATTTGGAGAGAGCTACTGTTGTATATAGGAACAGAATCAACCCCAGGTTGCTGCTGTCAATGGCAGTTCCAACTTCATCGGAAGCAAAGCAGTTATGTCAAGTTTGCATTGAATTATTTAGGTGTTCAGAAGCAGATTTATAATTAACAGGACATGCTGATGTGACAGTAGGAGAGAACTGGTTCATTGTTGGTAGTGGTGAAAACAAGAGCAAGGCTTCGAAGACAGTTGTACTGAACATGTCTACACTGGCTTGATTAGCAGTATCATATGTTCAAGGGCGTGCTTCTGTTGCTAGTGAGGGCTTTAGGTTGGTTGTAAACTCGAATAATGGAAAAGATGTACTTGTATCTTTTGGAGGATACAATGGACGTTACAACAATGAAGCATAATGCTAAACCAGAAGCTGTTGATCTTTTGATGGAGGTTGAAGATCTAGATATGTTGATCGAGCATGTTGACAAAACAATTTTAGAAGGACTTGCCTGCATCTCACAAGTTCAGCTAGTATGTGAGGCAGGTGTTCACCTCTTGTGCTGATGTGCTGCAAAAGAAGCAGTTTTGTTAGATACTTGCACGCCATGGAATTATTTGTGAGCTTTGTTGCACCCCAAAATTTGACCAACCGGGTCTCGTATCGGGCTCGATGTTTCGACGCATAACCACATTCGCATCTGCATATTGCATACAATGCATTTTTCATTTGTTTTGATTTTATCAGGGATCACAGCTCTCGTCTCGTGTTTCAGGTGTTGTTAATCAGTTCAGATAGATAGAATCGATTTTTGGGTTATTTCGGTGCCCGTTTATTTTTACCGATTATTTTTGTGTCGTTCGGTGCTTATTTTGTTCTCTCGGGAATTATCGTGATTTTTCTGGATTTTATTGGCATTTTTTAGGGCTTAAATAGATTTTTAAATCATTTTTAGGTTTAATAGGATTTTTTTAATAGTTTTAATTCTTTTTTAAATAGATTTTAATCATTTTAGGATTTAATAGGTTTTAGATAAATAATAGAGATTTTTATTATAGATTTTATTTTGGTTTAGATTTTCTTTTAATTAGTTTAATAAGAATTTAGACATTTTAGATATTAATATAGATTTTGTAGATTTTAAATAGTTTTTTAAATAGTTAATAGTTTTTTAATCTTTTAATATAGTTTTTTTCTTATTAAATAAGTGAGTTTTGTTAATAGAATTGATTGTTTTAATTTTAGATATAGAGATTAATAGACTTTTCTTTATTTTCTTTTATAGAGTTTATAATAAAAGATTAGTAGGTTTTATTAGAGTTTTTAGTTAGGAGTTAATTAGATTGATTAGATTAATTTGAGTTTAGTTAATTAGGGTTAATTAGTTTTGTTTTCATTAATCATGATTCAGTTTTTGTTTTTTTATATAGCATTTTCGTTTGGGCCTCAGTTCAGTTCATCCAGCCCAATGCAGTTTTTTTGTTCAGTATGAGTCCAGATTCGTCCAAAAATAATCCAGTTCGCAGCTCAGCAGGTCCAGCAAAGTCTAGTTCTATCCAGTTTTCTCCAGCATTGTCTAGAGGCTTCTAGAAACTTCCAGAGGTTCTCAGCATTTAAAAGCAAGCTCGCCACGTGTTAGCAAGGGCTGGCCCCACGCGTTTCATCACATGCATGCCACACCTCACGCATGCATTCCCTCTCTCAGCCACACCACCCAACACGTGGTGCACATGCGTGCAACCACTCCACTTCTCCACCACGTGGCATCACCATAGCGCCTCACCGTGAAATCTCACCGGCCGGCCTGCATGGCTGGCGGCCACCGCACCTTCGCCGGAGAACGCCCCAGAATCCCCAGAACCCGATCGTCTTCATCTTCTTCCTCCCGTCTTCATCTTCGTGACCTCCACCAACCTCCGTCATCAACCCTAAAAACCCAGAAAAATCCCAGAACGATGAACATCATCATCATCTTCACGCATTTCCCAGATACTTCATCAAGAACATCACGCTCCAGATCTCCAGATCTTCAACCACCGTTCATCTTCTCCAACGAATTTCAACAACCTTTCATCAACATTAATCGTGAATTCCTCGATCTTCAAACCGATCCTCCGAACGCCTTCATCAGGTACTCAAGGTGTTCGTTCTAGAACTTCAACAACGTCTTCGTCCAACATCTCCAGAAATTCATCCCCAAGTTATCACGAACTTCATCGTCTTCAAGAAATCATCAACGAACATCCATGATCGCCTCCAGTCTTCATCAACAATAACCGTTCCCCAGATCCGGAGCTCCACCACGCATCAAGAACTTGCAATCACGCTCAAACATTCACCAACACTTCAAATCTCCAGAAGGCTTCATATGAGCACCTTGTTCTTCATCCTACGTGCCAGATCGTCTAGATTCACGCTCTTCTGATCAAGATTCACACGAAATCCAGAAAGCTTCAAAGTCTTTGTTCAATCTTCAGCGAACGCTCTCCAAGAAAGTTTGTTCAGTTTGCTTTTAGTAGCTGTGAACGGAGGTGGTTGAGTCTGGGAGGAGGAAATTTCGTTAGGACGGAGACGAGGAGAGGGGGTTTACGACGGCGCCGTTAGGGTTTGCTAAGGGGAGACGGTGAACAGCGAAAGAGGGGAATTGAGAGAAGGGTTAGGGTTTGGTGTTTCTGAGTGGAAGTTAGGGTCGGGTTTGGGCCTGGTATTGCGAGGCCCAGTGTGTTTTTTTTTCATCCCACCGTTTTTGGCAGCAGTTAGTTGGGCTGGGCCCAATCCCAGTTACAGCTTCATTTACTTGTATAACCCCAGCCCACGGTTTTTTTGGCTGAAGCTAGCAAACTGGGCTGGGCCCAAGTTTGCCATCAGTTTTCATTTTCTGCATTCCCCTGTAATCAGCATACCCCCTCCCCTTTTTGTATTTTCTTTTATTTCTTTTATAATCCTCTTTTTCTCTTAGTTTTTTTTACAAAGAATGTGTGAGAAATATTATAAGAAAAAGAACAATAAAGAAAAAAGAAATGGTGAAAAAGGAAAAGAATAAAGAAAAATATTTGAAAAATAGAGAAAGAAAAGAAATATTGTGAAAAGAAAATATTATGGAAAAATAGTTGAAAGAAAAGAAAATAAAAGAAAAAGAAATATAGAGAAAAATACTTCGAGAAAAGGAAAAAATAGTTGAAAAGAAAAGAAGAAAAAAGGAAAAAATATTAAAGTGTCGATTTAATATTTTAAGTGCATTTTCTTTTAGGATATATTTTCATAGAAGTTATTTTCCTTTTTAGGATAGTTCAGAAGCCCATTTGTTAGGGGGGCCGTTTTTCATTCAATTTTTTAAGATAGAATAGGATAGCGTTTCCTAGGAGATTTATTTTTCAGTATGCACCAGTTGTAACCATTTTTCAGAGATTAATAAAACGAGATTTGAGCTGTGGTCCCGATAGTAGCCGAACTACAGCTGCTCTGATTTCTCGTACCAGACGAGAATATGTAGGCATAGGATGCGATATCCTAGCGAGCACACTAACGACTAATCTTGTGTTCTCTCGCTGCTGTGCGATCGAGACCTTCCCGCTGACGACTAATTGATACCCTTTTTCTTTCTTGCCCAAGTGCATTTGAGACCAAGCCATAGTTTTGCCCATAGGTTCCCGACCCTGTGAAGCCAGTTGTTTTTCTCACTGCTGTGTGAGAATGTTTGTTTAGCCGTAGTTAGCCTGAACTACGTAAAGCTCTGATCTTCCATGCAGTGTGGAAGTACGTAGGCACAAGACGCGAGGTCTTGGCGAGCCATTTTCCCCGTAGTCCCGAACTACGTTGACTCTGACTTTCTCTCTTGAGAATACGTAGGCATAGAGTGCGACGCTCTATCAAGTCAATTCCCTTCCGTTTAGATTTAGCAGTCGTAGATAGATTGTTTTGCATCCAGTAGACAACCCAAGCAAGCGTGGATCCCGTCGAGTACGACGGACGTGAGGGGTGCTAATACCTTCCCCTTGCGTAACCGACTCCCGAACCCAGGCTATGGTTGCGATGACCATACCTTTTCCCCGTTTTTTGCGAGGTTTACTTCGAGCGTTTCCTTTCCCGCTCTGAGGGATAAATAACGCACGGTGGCGACTCTTCTGTCAGCCGGCGCCGATTTTCGCAGTAGCGACAGCTGGCGACTCTGCTGGGGACTGCGATAGTTCCCCATGCATGTGGGATCCAACGTCCCCTAAGAGAGAGTCAATCCTAGCGCTGGTTTGCTTGTCTATTAGGTGTTTATTTATCGATATTATCTGTTGCTGTTGGGGTGTTATGGGTGTTCTGATATTGAGAGAAGCCGGACCTGGGCTTGAGTGCACCTTAGACTTAGAGTAGAAATTAGTGGGTGCCCGCTTGCTTTGACTTGCTTTGGTGTCCCATGAAATCTACACTCAGACGAGGTTCTGCTGGTTGGCCTCCTGTCCCTTCCTTTGGTTGGCGTGGGTTGCTGGTTAGTTGGGTTGTCGACTCTGGGAACCGATCATTTGGAAGTTAGCTAAGTGAGGCCTCTTCAGGACTCGATGATGCCACTCCTTCTGGGAATCGTATCGTCAGTTCTGAAAGTCTGTGACGCTGACGACCGCATAGGATGCCGTACCTTGTCAGATATAGGTCCATACCTGTGAGTGGGGGGGTTTTTTGTGCAGGAAACTTGACTTCCAACCTACCCGTTATTCTGGTCTTCTTTTCAGAGGACGTCTCCGTCAGCAGCGCAGCAGTATTCAGATTTTGTGTGGGGGCTGTGGTCCCATTGTTTGCTGCATCTTGCATATCATGTGCATATCAGTGTTGCATTGCATCCTCCAGCTAGCCATAGTTCTGATCCAGCCTTTGTTTCCTGAAGGTGATTACCCGGAGTTTGGATTGAGCAGCTGTTGATTGTCAGAAGACCGACCTCGGGTTTGAGTAGATTTGAGCAGAATCAAGTGTTGAAGTCAGCTGAAGATTATTGGTGGCTATGTCTGAAGGCAATTTCCAGTCTCCTAACACCCTGACCGGGTTCACTATGGCGTCCAACCCTCTGTATGATTCCACGGAAGACTTCCTGCAAGTAAACAATGTTGCTGCAGACCAAGTTGTACAGCCTTCTGTTGAGAACCGAGATCGACATGAGCAGTTTGTTGCCCGAAATGAGCGTCCTCCTCCTGTTAATAATCAAGGTGTTGCTTTCCCTGTGATGAACTACCGAAGAGATATTCCAACGGCTGGGATGGTAGATCCAAGAGCTCTTGACGATGGTAGAAGACTCCGAGTGTTGGAAGAGCAAATGAAAGCTTTGAAAGCCAAAGATGCTGTTAACCTGGATGCTGTAGGCATGTGTTTGGTTCCTGACCTGGTGTTGCCTTACAAGTTCAAAGCACCGAAATTTGAGAAGTACACGGGGGATAGCTGTCCGAAGCTGCATTTGATGATGTTCTGTCGAAGAATGATTGCGTTTGCGCAAGATGACAAGTTGATGATCCATTGCTTTCAAGATAGTCTGACTGGGGCATCTTTAAGGTGGTATATGCAGTTAGAGAGAACTCAGATTCAATCATGGATGGATTTGGCCAGAGCTTTTCTGAAGCAGTACGATTACAATCTAGACATTGCTCCCTATCGCATGCATTTGCAAGAGTTGTCTCAAAAGATCAATGAACCTATCAGGAGATACGCTCAGAGATGGAGAGAATTTGCTGCTAGAGTGCGTCCACCGCTGTTAGACCAAGAGCTGGCAAGCATGTTTGTAGATTCCCTACAATATCCGTACTTCAAAAGATTGCTCGGGATTCCGGCAAGTTTCTCTGACGTGGTAGCATTAGGAGAACGCCTTGAGTACTCCATGAGAATTGGGAAAATTCAGATTACTTCATATGATCAAGCTGATGAAACTGAATATCCTTGTGACTATCAGAGTGAAGAAGAAGTTGTGATCAACTCAGTCATGCCGAAGGTTGAATATCCTCGAAGAGAATCAGTGAATTTTGTTGGTTCATCATCTTATCAGAGATCAGTACCTCCCGTGGCTTGTTATACTGAACAGACAGTCGTGCCTGGGGCACCCCATCAGGAATCTTGTGTCGCTTCCATTGCAAAGCAGCGAACTCGTGGCCGAGGTTACCAGAATCAGCGTCAGGATCAGAATAGACCTCGCAACAACTTGGAACGAAGGAACGCTCCTTCTCACCTAGTGCCTATGCCGTATAGCCAGCTGCTACCATCTTTGATCCAGAAGTCTTTTGTGGAGCCGAAAGCTCTTAAACCCGTGCCAGAACCTTACCCTCCTGGGTACAATCCCCACGTTCAGTGTGGTTATCATGGTGGCTCTTCAGGGCATTCAACGGAAGATTGTAAAGCATTTCAGGCAAAGGTACAGCAATTGATTGATCAGGATCGCATTTCCTTTCGAGAAGGGTTTCTGTTTGTTCATCCCAACCGTTCAGCTGTCTAAGCTCGTAGATTCAGAGGGTATTCCCCAGCAAAAGCCAGTGGTTCAGACAGGCAGGCGCCTCAGCATTGGCAGTTCTCAAGCTTTTATATCATTCGCATTTGTAGTTTCTCTTTTTTCGTTAGTTACTACCTGCTTTAAACATTGTATGTTTTGAATGGTGGTAATAATAAAGTGACTATGCTTTTTTCTGAATTAGTCATGTCGCTGTCGCTCATTTATTGCATTGCACTGACACTTGCATTTGTTTCACTCCACTTTTTCGCTGTGACTAGAAAATTTAAAAGGGAGGATGATGAAACTGAAACTCATAACCAATGATTGTATGCTTTCAGATAAGACCGTACCGATGACGTACAAGGCATTGTTTCAATTCCCCAAACACTGGAGATATAAGGAGTTAGTCCCTTGTTAACCACTTCGAGCCAGGAAGTAGAAGTTTTTTTTCGGACTTATAAACCCTCACATCTTAACCTGGGGCAGGGTAGTGGTCAGTTAGCTTGACCGAGCGTTCAAGTCTTACAGAGGAGTGTTGTCTTTCGAGGACCAATCAGTTTATACCTTTCAAGAGGTCAAACCTCACCAATCAGGAGCGAGACAGTTACAATCCTTTCGGAGCAATCAAGACAACCAGTGTCACACGACTTTGTTCCAAAAGAAAGAAAGAAAGAAAGCCCGCTAAGTAAAAAGAAAGAAAAAGCTAGAAAGCTAAATGCTTAGGCAAAAATCAGGGCATCCCGCTGGACTTCAAAAGAAATCGAAAAATCGAAAAGAACTCAAAATGAGTCAGTCCAGGCAAAAATTAGGGAATCAAAAGAACGAAAAAAGAGGGATTAAAAAGAAAATTTTTCCCCAGCAAATCGCAAAGTCGTGTACACAGACACCAAAAGCGAAGAAGGAGTAACTATCACTCTAGAAGAAAAGCATTGTGAATTCCTTAATTGTGGTTCTTACCGTTCAACAATACCTCTCGAAGAGGCGAGCGCTTGTGCCAGGTTAACTGAACCTTAGGATCGGAGATCATCACGCAGAAGGGGTGGGTACAAATCAAAATTTGAGCCGAATATCCTTTGTTTCACGAACCGTGAACCCGACCACGATACAACCCTCAAAAGACCTAATTGAGGTAGGGTTAGTCTGAAGCGCATTACGATAAGGTCGAGTAACCTGACTCCTTCTTGACTTGCTAGTCACATCCTTATTGCATTTTTCACTGACCATGCAAGCACTACGTTTGAACTTCGGTTCACTCGTCACTCACAATCATATGCATGTAAATGAGTGACAACTCAAATTTTTTCAAAATTTGTATAACCACTGCATTAAAATTACCATTCGTAGACAGACAATTTTAATTGCAGGTTAGTAGTTGGCATGAAAGGAATTCCAGCAAGAATAATCAAGCAGGACTGAGTAATTCAGTAGTCTGAACCAGAATGGTGTATGTTGTGAAGCCCAATGAATCAGAGGCATTGACTTCCAGTAAGTTCAGTATCAGTCAGTCTGAGGACAAGTCCCGGAACTTCAGTGGATCAGGGGTAGTTTGTTTGAGAAACAGTTGATCAGAAGTGAGTCTTCTCGAGAGCCAATCAGGGGCAATCATTCAGAACGCTGAGATTTGAAAGCAGATGCTTCCAGTGGATAATCAGATCGGGTTAAGTCGCTAGAATGCTCATTCAGGGGCAAGTCATCGCAGAGAACGCTGAAATCAACTGGGTTGATAGGCGTCTAATGGAGATTGGATTCTGTTGTCGTGCAGATGTCGGGGCAAATATTCTCGAAGTCTTCCCGTAGCAAGCTGTTCAGAGCAAGTATTCCCAAGAGATAGATTGGGACGAGTTGATTGTACTGGGGCAAGTTTTGCAAGCCAGTCTTTTTATCCCCAGCTGAGTGTATTGGGGTAAGTTGTTCAAACCAGCCTGTTTATCCCCAGCCGGAGTGGAGTATCGGGGAATCATGGCAATACCCTTATCAAAAACCTTTCAAATAAGAAGGTCTTGTTGTCGTTGGATCATTATCCCGCAGTTTAAACCTGTTGCGTGTCAGTAACCAGTCGTTTCCAAAGTCCAGTTCTCGCCTGGCAAATCGGTAACCAGTTCTCGTCTGGCCCACCCTTCCGTAAGCAGCAGTCCCGTCCTGGTGCAGTTTATTGTAAGCAGCAGTTCCCTTCCTGGTGCAGTTTATTGTAAGCAGCAGTTCCCGTCCTGGTGCAGTTTATTGTAAGCAGCAGTTCCCGTCCTGGTGCAGTTTATTGGTAACCAATTCTCGTTTGGTCACCGTTTCTTCAAGTGTTGTATCAGTTCTTGCCTGGTACATGTCATTGCGTAACCAGTTCTCGCCTGGTCATCGTGTGTTTTAACCCTATGTGTTATACCAGTTCTCGCCTGGTGTACGTCAGCTTTCAGCCAGTTCTCGCCTGGTTGTCTGTACCTCAGTCTGTTATCCAGTCAGCCCGTCTGATGTCCAAAAAACAAATCAATGTTTGTTCAATTTACCTTACCTATCAGTTCTCGCCTGGTAGTCTACCTTTGGATGCTAGTTCTCGTCTAGTATTTCCATATTTTCCACTGTGTACATAATCCATGTTTATCGTAAACCAGAGAAAAAACAAAAAAACCTAAAGATATCTGACACAGTAATTCCCAATGACCCGTCTGTTGTCATGTTTCCCCGATACGAAGCTCGAGTAATGCCAGCGCTCCGAGTAATGTTTTCCTCGCAGATGTTGTTAAATCAGAATTGCTACTCTTCAGCAGATGAAAGTTGCTTATTATCCTCGGAAGAGTCGAGATTGTCTTGTACCCCGTATCAGAGTAGGATCAGGAGTATCTTCAGCAGATTAAGATTGACACCCTTGATAGTAGGGGCATTTCCAGCAGTGTGCCGCGCGCAATCAACCTCAGTTTGGGTCAATCCCCGCAGAGTACAATCAGTTGCCAATGGTTTGAAGAAAGCACCCCCGAGCAGAGTTGCTTCCTTTCCTCAGTGAAGTTGTCAAGTAGGGTTGCCTTTCCATTTTCTCCAACAGGGCAGTTATCCCCAGCGGATTTGATTTCCCGTCTCCAGCATTTATTTTGCTGAGACAATTCTGTGACTTTAGTTCATCCCCAGTGGAGTTGGCGTTTCCTTCGGCATTTATTTTGCCAAGTGGTTTTCAGACCTGGTGTTCTCTGGGAGCTCGAGCCTGCATTAGCATTTGCATATATAGTCATTGCATCTATCAAGCACATAACATATCCACGCCGTCTGGGCCTCGCATTTTCAAACAGAACGCATAGCATTTACATGTCATATAGGGCATTGCATCATTATCAAGCATGCGCATGTCGAAACACGGACCAGAATGGTTACCTATTGGACTTCGAATTTGATCACCTGCAGAGTTGTGTGGTTCAGCTTCTCGACTTCCCCAGCGGAGTGATTCTTCATATTTGGTTGTTATATCAGCATCAGGAAAAAAAAAACAACAACAACAAAGATTGACATACATCAGACTTCTGAAGCTGCCCCCTTCGTCAAAATAGGTGCCAGGCAGTGCCATTCAGAATTCCCCCCAGGAGAATTGTCCTCAAGTTCGCAGTGAACTGTGAGTTGACCAGATTTGATCCCATGAGAGAGATGGGAATCAAGGTGTTTGCTTTACGAAGCATTATTTCAATACTTGTGGCGTCACACAGGTGTTGGAAAGGAGAAGAAAATTCATCAGAAAATTGACCAGTTGTTGCCGTGATAACCAAACTTCAGTTATCGGAAGCTATTCCTCAAGCAGCTTTGCAGTATATTCCCCGCGGTTGGCAAATTTCAGGGTTCCATTTGTATTCAACCGTCATCTACCTTGAATGTTTGAAGGCTGAGCGCTCTTCACCCATTCAGGTCGAAGTCGCTTGAATAGGGGCAGCTGTTGCACCCCAAAATTTGACCAACCGGGTCTCGTATCGGGCTCGATGTTTCGACGCATAACCACATTCGCATCTGCATATTGCATACAATGCATTTTTCATTTGTTTTGATTTTATCAGGGATCACAGCTCTCGTCTCGTGTTTCAGGTGTTGTTAATCAGTTCAGATAGATAGAATCGATTTTTGGGTTATTTCGGTGCCCGTTTATTTTTACCGATTATTTTTGTGTCGTTCGGTGCTTATTTTGTTCTCTCGGGAATTATCGTGATTTTTCTGGATTTTATTGGCATTTTTTAGGGCTTAAATAGATTTTTAAATCATTTTTAGGTTTAATAGGATTTTTTTAATAGTTTTAATTCTTTTTTAAATAGATTTTAATCATTTTAGGATTTAATAGGTTTTAGATAAATAATAGAGATTTTTATTATAGATTTTATTTTGGTTTAGATTTTCTTTTAATTAGTTTAATAAGAATTTAGACATTTTAGATATTAATATAGATTTTGTAGATTTTAAATAGTTTTTTAAATAGTTAATAGTTTTTTAATCTTTTAATATAGTTTTTTTCTTATTAAATAAGTGAGTTTTGTTAATAGAATTGATTGTTTTAATTTTAGATATAGAGATTAATAGACTTTTCTTTATTTTCTTTTATAGAGTTTATAATAAAAGATTAGTAGGTTTTATTAGAGTTTTTAGTTAGGAGTTAATTAGATTGATTAGATTAATTTGAGTTTAGTTAATTAGGGTTAATTAGTTTTGTTTTCATTAATCATGATTCAGTTTTTGTTTTTTTATATAGCATTTTCGTTTGGGCCTCAGTTCAGTTCATCCAGCCCAATGCAGTTTTTTTGTTCAGTATGAGTCCAGATTCGTCCAAAAATAATCCAGTTCGCAGCTCAGCAGGTCCAGCAAAGTCTAGTTCTATCCAGTTTTCTCCAGCATTGTCTAGAGGCTTCTAGAAACTTCCAGAGGTTCTCAGCATTTAAAAGCAAGCTCGCCACGTGTTAGCAAGGGCTGGCCCCACGCGTTTCATCACATGCATGCCACACCTCACGCATGCATTCCCTCTCTCAGCCACACCACCCAACACGTGGTGCACATGCGTGCAACCACTCCACTTCTCCACCACGTGGCATCACCATAGCGCCTCACCGTGAAATCTCACCGGCCGGCCTGCATGGCTGGCGGCCACCGCACCTTCGCCGGAGAACGCCCCAGAATCCCCAGAACCCGATCGTCTTCATCTTCTTCCTCCCGTCTTCATCTTCGTGACCTCCACCAACCTCCGTCATCAACCCTAAAAACCCAGAAAAATCCCAGAACGATGAACATCATCATCATCTTCACGCATTTCCCAGAAACTTCATCAAGAACATCACGCTCCAGATCTCCAGATCTTCAACCACCGTTTATCTTCTCCAACGAATTTCAACAACCTTTCATCAACATTAATCGTGAATTCCTCGATCTTCAAACCGATCCTCCGAACGCCTTCATCAGGTACTCAAGGTGTTCGTTCTAGAACTTCAACAACGTCTTCGTCCAACATCTCCAGAAATTCATCCCCAAGTTATCACGAACTTCATCGTCTTCAAGAAATCATCAACGAACATCCATGATCGCCTCCAGTCTTCATCAACAATAACCGTTCCCCAGATCCGGAGCTCCACCACGCATCAAGAACTTGCAATCACGCTCAAACATTCACCAACACTTCAAATCTCCAGAAGGCTTCATATGAGCACCTTGTTCTTCATCCTACGTGCCAGATCGTCTAGATTCACGCTCTTCTGATCAAGATTCACACGAAATCCAGAAAGCTTCAAAGTCTTTGTTCAATCTTCAGCGAACGCTCTCCAAGAAAGTTTGTTCAGTTTGCTTTTAGTAGCTGTGAACGGAGGTGGTTGAGTCTGGGAGGAGGAAATTTCGTTAGGACGGAGACGAGGAGAGGGGGTTTACGACGGCGCCGTTAGGGTTTGCTAAGGGGAGACGGTGAACAGCGAAAGAGGGGAATTGAGAGAAGGGTTAGGGTTTGGTGTTTCTGAGTGGAAGTTAGGGTCGGGTTTGGGCCTGGTATTGCGAGGCCCAGTGTGTTTTTTTTTCATCCCACCGTTTTTGGCAGCAGTTAGTTGGGCTGGGCCCAATCCCAGTTACAGCTTCATTTACTTGTATAACCCCAGATGCACACAGCACCCTCCCACGGTTTTTTTGGCTGAAGCTAGCAAACTGGGCTGGGCCCAAGTTTGCCATCAGTTTTCATTTTCTGCATTCCCCTGTAATCAGCATACCCCCTCCCCTTTTTGTATTTTCTTTTATTTCTTTTATAATCCTCTTTTTCTCTTAGTTTTTTTTACAAAGAATGTGTGAGAAATATTATAAGAAAAAGAACAATAAAGAAAAAAGAAATGGTGAAAAAGGAAAAGAATAAAGAAAAATATTTGAAAAATAGAGAAAGAAAAGAAATATTGTGAAAAGAAAATATTATGGAAAAATAGTTGAAAGAAAAGAAAATAAAAGAAAAAGAAATATAGAGAAAAATACTTCGAGAAAAGGAAAAAATAGTTGAAAAGAAAAGAAGAAAAAAGGAAAAAATATTAAAGTGTCGATTTAATATTTTAAGTGCATTTTCTTTTAGGATATATTTTCATAGAAGTTATTTTCCTTTTTAGGATAGTTCAGAAGCCCATTTGTTAGGGGGGCCGTTTTTCATTCAATTTTTTAAGATAGAATAGGATAGCGTTTCCTAGGAGATTTATTTTTCAGTATGCACCAGTTGTAACCATTTTTCAGAGATTAATAAAACGAGATTTGAGCTGTGGTCCCGATAGTAGCCGAACTACAGCTGCTCTGATTTCTCGTACCAGACGAGAATATGTAGGCATAGGATGCAATATCCTAGCGAGCACACTAACGACTAATCTTGTGTTCTCTCGCTGCTGTGCGATCGAGACCTTCCCGCTGACGACTAATTGATACCCTTTTTCTTTCTTGCCCAAGTGCATTTGAGACCAAGCCATAGTTTTGCCCATAGGTTCCCGACCCTGTGAAGCCAGTTGTTTTTCTCACTGCTGTGTGAGAATGTTTGTTTAGCCGTAGTTAGCCTGAACTACGTAAAGCTCTGATCTTCCATGCAGTGTGGAAGTACGTAGGCACAAGACGCGAGGTCTTGGCGAGCCATTTTCCCCGTAGTCCCGAACTACGTTGACTCTGACTTTCTCTCTTGAGAATACGTAGGCATAGAGTGCGACGCTCTATCGAGTCAATTCCCTTCCGTTTAGATTTAGCAGTCGTAGATAGATTGTTTTGCATCCAGTAGACAACCCAAGCAAGCGTGGATCCCGTCGAGTACGACGGACGTGAGGGGTGCTAATACCTTCCCCTTGCGTAACCGACTCCCGAACCCAGGCTATGGTTGCGATGACCATACCTTTTCCCCGTTTTTTGCGAGGTTTACTTCGAGCGTTTCCTTTCCCGCTCTGAGGGATAAATAACGCACGGTGGCGACTCTTCTGTCAGCCGGCGCCGATTTTCGCAGTAGCGACAAGCTTGACAAGGAAATGGTTAATGATGACGAAGACTGAGAAATGTTGCAGGATATCATAAATAAGAGAAGGATATTTGACTCCTGCTCGTGATATTGAAGTCATTGAGCCTAAGTCCCCTGAAGATATATATAAGGCACATTTGTTTGGTAGCCGTGAAATTGCTAGTGCGAGTGTTGACTCAGCTAGACAGAACCTTGCTGCTATTTTTGTTAATGCTGGGTTTGGTCAGGATAAGTTAATAACTGTTGCAACAGATTCTTCAAGTAGTGGTTCTTCTAAAAATTGGCTTTTCAAAAACAATGAACATGATAATGACTCAGCCTGCTACAAATTATCCATCAAATGAGATTGTAGTGGCAGAATTGAGGTCCAAAAAATGCGATTGAGGAAGCTGCCACAGATCTGTTGGGAACGTTGTTCAGTAGTGTTGAGATAAGGAAACACAAGTTTGCATTTGGTGTTGTTAATTAACTCATAACTGTGCTACATTTAGAAAGAAGAAGTTTCTTGAAACTGCTGGTAGTAAATTTCCAGACGGGGAAAGCAAATTTCGCACTGTCATTAAGTTGTACAAAGAAGAGTTTCGAAAACGGAAAAAAAACCAACTCGTGTACCAGCAATGAGTCTCAAAGTCCCTTTCCCTTTTGATGCAACAAAACTTCATCAGTTTACAACCCTCTCGTCAAGACTGCGATATTGTCAAGAGGCAACCCAAGCAAAAGTGACTTAATCATGGGTTGACCGTGTGTCTGGAGCCTCGGCGAAGATTGACTCATACAAAATCTCATTCTGAATCATACTGTCAAAGCTATGATATCAACTTGGTCCAACAAAATAACACCAATTGTTGGAATTGTCATATCTCTTCCGCCCAGCTTGTTTTTAATCATTGCTGCTGTAAATCCTATTGGAGGGAGATGTGATTCCTCGAATTTGTTTGCACAAGATGTTGAATTGACAGATCCTGTTATTACTTATTTTGACATCCCCTGTGTTGTGAACCATATGATTAATCCATTAACTGATGAAATGCTTGTGAAGTTGTTGTTGACAATCATCTCAAGTCACAAGTCAATGGTGCTAACAATGGTGGTAAGTCTGTTAGTGAATCCCAGGATGTCTTGGCAACTCTGTTGAATAATCTCAAGGTGCAGCCTGTAGAAAATTGCTGAAGAAGCAGAGCGAAAGCGGCTCGAAACCGAAGTTGAGATAAGGAAACAAACATCACATAGACCAAGTCGTGCGAACCGTAAGTGAGCCATGAAAGCTAAAGCCAAATCCCAGCTGTGAAAGGTCATGTTGAATCATTTCAATTGCTTGTGTATGCCGGAGCCGATGTAAAGCTGTGCAATAAATCTGGTGAAACAGCAATAATGCTATATGAATTGAATAATAACTGTGATTTATTTGAAAAGGTCATGCTTGAATTCACACTTGAAAACGGTAATAAAAATACTGGTGGCTCCTATGCTCTACACTGTGCAGCTCGTCGCAGGGCAATATTGCAACTGGAGATACTTATACAAGAAAGTCAAAACGTACCCACGAGAAGCTTCATACTGAGCCATATTTCCAAGCCGTGCATATACGTCAAAGCTGACACAAAGTTGTGCTAAGAAATCCACGTCATGTTTTAGATTATGAATGAATTGCAAAGTGAAAAAAGCAAAATGACGTCACGAGTTACAATTTGCAAATAAAAAACGACATGAAAAATATCTCCACAGGTCACGCATAACGTATTGAACCAAAACGCAGAAAAAACTAACAAACGGCAATCACTCTCCCTCACTCTAAATCTATAAATACAACCCACACCTCACTCATTTATTCAAGCTTGAAAAGCCAGAAAACCTCAGCAGAAAACTCACCAATACTCATCTTCAAGCTTCAACCGAACTACCTCCGTCAATTCCAAATTCACCGTTCTTCACCCAATTCAACTCTCCTTTCATTCACAACCTTTCCACACAAAATCTCACCATACTTCAACTTCATTCAACGACAACAACAACAATTCACATTCAAAAGAGTAGAAGAAAAAGATTAGAAGCTTACGAATCTTGATTTGAAGGTATATTGGATCGATCTATTGTGTTTTCGATTCGAAGTTGTTGTTGAAGTTTTTCTGAAATCGATTACACTGTAGTGAAGAGCTCTTGTTCTTGATCCATTCCATGTGATTTTCGTATCCCGCCGCTCCAATTTATAAAGAACTCTGATTATCCATGGCCGTGAACAGTGTCGCGTGTGAAAATGAAGAAGATGATGATTCTGATTGTTTTGTTTTCTCTTTCTCCTTTTCAATTGTTTTTTTTCCAATTATTTTCTTTCTTTTTTTTATTTCTCTTAAGAATTGGGCCGTGTGGACTTTTCCACATTTTTTTGGTTATTAGTTTATGTTTTAAATATCATTCTTGAAAAAAGCTCTTAAAAAATTATTAAAAAAATATTTTAATTTTTGAATTAATAGATTTTGTTTTGGTTCTTGACTTTTGATAAAATCTCATCAATACCAATGGACTTTAGGTGTTGGTTTTATCCACCAAGAGAGGTGATTGATATTGATGATGATTTAATCAATTTAAGATTCAAATTGTGGTTTCTTTTCATTTTAGTTCTCTTTCTTTTTTTTTTATTATTTTGATCGATGAAAATCTATGGATCATAGATTGTTGATTATTAAGGTTGCTTAATCTTCATTATTTCAAATCTATGGATGAATAATCATTGAGATAATTCTCCGTACTTTGGAATAGTGAAAGATTACCTTTGATTAATTGATGAAAAATCTTGATTATGATGAGATCACTACCTCTTTTCTTTTTGTGTGGCATGTTTTAAGAGAGTGATTTACATACCACTTCTCTAACATGTGTTAACACTAACATTTTTATTGACCGGCCTCAGATAGTCGTGGTTTCTACATAAACCCGATTACGATTGCTTAACATAGCGCTAAAGTGTCCCGTAATCGGAAAATGATCATTCGTGGCTCAAACTTATGTTTGAAAGTCCAAGTATGGTTGGTTGCTTGTCTTATGTCCACTACCTATGAAAGTCATTGTTAGGAGGCTTTGATTCTATCAATCCTCTAATGAGTTTTCGTTAACCTTGGTCTAAGTACAAGAATTAATCATCGTTGATCATATGTTCTAACTACTAATCACTAATTCACTAACAATATCCTTGTATAATTTTGTTTATATTTTCTTCTTACTCCTTACCTCTTTACTTTTATGCTTCCATACTATCATTTCACATCATATCTTTGTTTATGCTTATGTCATTTCTCTTTTGTCCACTTGGACCATATCTTGTTTAAAACACTAATAAAGGATAAAAAAATCTCTAAAAAACTTGGTGTTATTAACTTTGCGGTTATGCTCTTGGACTACTCTTAGACCTTGGACTTCATGGACCTTTGGACTTAGAATTAGGACTCTCATTCCTATGCTTGGAGTGTTGTGGATTTTAGCCTTTATTTGGCTCGCTCATTAGCTTATGCTTTAAATCGGATGGAATTCTTTTTGCTTGCTATGGAGTGTGCTATAATTTGGTTAGATCTTTCTTATCTCTAACTTTTATTTTGTTTTCTAGGATAGTCACTTCATCTTCTCCCCATCTTAAATTTTCAAAACTTTCTCCCTCTTTCAAAACCTTCTTGGTTTCAAACTTCAAAACCGCTTTCGCAATAAAACCTTGACATTCGTCAAGTGATTTTCAAACTTCGTTTTTCTTAATAAAAGTCAATCAATGTTAATCATGCTTTGACCAATTTCAAAAGACATAAAAAATACAAAAAACTCATCAACTCTTTTTGTGCTTTTATGCACTTTTCGCTTTAAAACTTTTCATAAAGTTTAGACATGAGTCATTTCCATAGTTGAGATATAATTCTCCTATTCCCATAGTATTAAGATTTTGACATTTTCCACTTTGATGTTGAGTGATAGTCTTGTTGATAATCCAAGCAAATCCTCCATCTTTATGTGACGCAAATGTTGTCTTAATACTTGTGGGCGACTAGTCGCAGTTTTCTCCTTAAAATGACGACTTTTCTTTACATTTAAAATCAATCAAAACCAACAAATTTTTTTCATTTGTACCACGAACTACGAGGTTTTGATCCTATATTGCACTTTGTGGGTACGTAGGCATGAGGCGATAAGTCTCTCCAAACACAAAAATCTAAAAAATAATTCTCTTCTCATCTCCCCAATCTCTTTTCAAATAAACCATTTTCAAACCAAAAAGCGTAAATATTTCAAAGGGCTCCTATAGAGTACTATAGACGTTTTGGGTGCTAACACCTTCCTATTGCGTAACCAACCCCCTTACCCCGATCTCTATTTCTTGTTCTTATTTTAGAACTCTTTGGTTTTGTTCGCTCTTTTTCCTTTCCTTTGTTGGATAAAATAAAAGTGCGGTGGCGACTCTTGTTCTTTTGAGTTAAGCTAACCAATAGCTTACATTCACGATTTTTACTGCTACAGAAAAGTGGCGACTCTGCTGGGGACATTTAGGTTCCTAGTGGGTTTCGCCTACTTTGATTTATTTATCGTTTTTTGTTTGACTTGTTTGTTATTGCTTGTTCTGCTTTGGTGCCTGGTAATTTGTGTGGTGAGATAAGTCCTATACTCGGACTTGAGTGCACTTATGATAGGAGGGTGGTATAGTCTTGTTGGCTTACTTGGAGTAGTCCTTACTAAGCTGAGTTGAGATTCCCCGCTCGGTGGAGGCCCCTTTGGAATTACTGATGTCTTACGAGTAGTTGTAATTGATATTACTTTTTCCAACTGGGAGCCTGAAAAGCTGAGGAACTTAGAACCCTTTAACCCATCTTGGCCTTATTAGGACGTGGTGCGGTGGCTATTCAGGTGTAGACTTGAATTAGTCGTTACGCGATACCACACTCAGATGAGTTTCTCTTGAGAATATTGTTGGCCGACGAGTAGTCGTTTAAGCCGATAATATCCAAAAGATGGAATTATGACTCTAGGAACTTTTTAGAACCTTGTTCTATAGGTGATGAATCAACCTTAGTACATACCATCGTGGGTGGTTCTTACCTATGGCTCCATGCTCGCGCCGAACCTTTGAACCTGTGTGCTTTGTGTGTCTTGTTTGTGGGTGTTGCATCTTGCACTCATTCATTCATGAGCATTTTTTCTCAGTTTTCAAGGAACTCGGAGATTTCTTTTTGCAAATATCGCAATTTTTTTAGAATCATGGATATTGAAAGAAGTAACATTAAGAAGTACACTTTCACGAGTTTTGACTTACAAGAGTTGAGAATGCTTGGATATTTAGTATCTAGTCCTGTGGATTTCAAATGTTGTCTAGGAAACTATTGATTATTCTGAGGACTGATGTTAAAAAGGGGATTCTTAATACCTTGGTCCAGTTCTATGGTCTGTTGCATCATTGATTTAGTTTTCCAGATTATCAGTTATTGCCAACCTCAGAGGAGTATGCATATCTTATAGGTGTGCAAGTTTTCATTGAGTTTCTTGAGCGACGTGTCATGAAGAGATCAAGGGATCCAGAGGATTTATTTTCCTCTAGCATATCATCATCTGCTCATCTTCCTACCTCCAGTTCTTGGAAGGGTATTATGAATCTACTCGTGAAAGAGAAAGACAACATGAAGATCAACTATGTAAGATAAATCAAGAGGCTTCGCAAGAAGTATCAGCTCAGAGTTAGGTCGTTTTCAGACACGATTCCTTAGAAGTAGATTTCATTCTCTCTTGTGTTGTAAGATTGATGAAATTGTACTTCAAAGCTGTAATTCTTTCAATATTAATGAAATGAGATATTTTTGGTATATCCAGTGTGTTATCTTAATGTAATGTTTGCAAACTGCTTTATAGTTCCTTGAAAACTTGCATTTGCATCAAGCATCATTCTGCATTGTATCTTGCCTTTCCCGGGTGTCTTATTTACTTCCTGTTCTTGGTCTTTGTTCAGACAAGCTTTCGCATCACTACAATACTCGAGTTAAAGATGGATCAGTTGCAACGAGAGAACCACGAGCTTTGCGAGGAATTGGCTACTTTGAGGGATGGTATGGAAAGGATCTCTACTTTGGTTGAAATTTTGGTTGTTGCTCAGAATCAACATTCTCCTCATATTTCTCAAACTCCACTTCAAAAGACTGTGATTTCTGAAATCATTTCAACACTCATTTCTGTGGCTCCCTTTAGCGCTTCCAATCATGTTACTAAGATGTGTCTCGAAGAAGGTGTCCGGAAGGGATGGTTGACCAAAGAAAATGGTTCTTCTAGCAGTTCTAAGAAGTATGGAAATGGTTTTTCCAAGAAGAAAGAATATGTTGCTAACGCTATTTCGCAAGAAAGGTGTAGGAGATCTTGTAACAAAAGTAAGCAACAACATACAAAATAAAAGATTGATCAGCAAAGTTGTGTTCAAAAGCAAATGCAATTTGATCCGATTCCGATGTCGTACGTGGAATTATTTCCTGTCTTGGTACAGAAGAATCTTGTGAAGACCAGGTCTCCTCCTGCTGTTCCAAAAGATATTCCATGGTGGTATAAACCAGAGGCTCGTTGTGCTTTCCATCAGGGCGCACCAGGGCATGGTCTTGAAGATTGTTTTCCTTTGAAACATGAAGTGTAAAGACTAGTGCAAAAGGAATTTTGTTTCTCAAAAGCACAAATGTCCAAGCTAATCTATTTCCTGAACATGGTAATGTCGTTGTAGTTGAGATGCATGTTGCAACTCCGAATCATTTCAAAGAAGCTCAAGTTCATCCGCCACTCTTTGAGAAAGAATTTTTCAAAATCCAAGATGGTTCGAATGGCCAAGCTAGTGGAGAAAATTTTGTAAGTGATTCCCAAGTGGGAGAAAATGTTGAGGTTGATGAAATTCAAAATTCTTCTCAGACTCTGCAAAATCCAGTCCTGAATAAGCCAAAAGGAGAGACTCGCCAATTTGATTCAATCCCAATGACTTACAGCCAATTGTGGTTTTATTTTTCCCGAAACTCGGTAGTGACACCCATAAAGACCAACGTCATGAAATATCGTCCTCATTGGTACAATCCAAATATCAGTTGTGAGTTTCATGATGGGGTAATGTGGCATCCAATTGAGGAGTGCAAGGTTTTCCAAGAAATGGTTCAAGAGATGATTGACGATAGGGTGTTGACTTTCGAAGGAGGAAGCCCATTTTTGAATGGAGCGCCTTTATGTTGGTAAACATAAAACTCAAGGAAATTCATATTGGTGGTGTTAGTAGAGTGACCTGTAGCGGTCATGCATTTGCTTCTGTTTCTTCAAAGAAAGTTGAGGATATTCTTTCAAGCTCATATTGAGATAGTCTCCTCATATCATTAGTTCATTTACTGCAATTTTATTTGTAATCTCTCATGTTTGTTAATGCTTTGTTTGCTTGTAGAAACTTGTTTGATTTTGAACATTAATCATAATGCAATGAGTATGTTTGTCTTGAAGAAATCCATTCGCATTCGCTCATAAATTTTTTCCTGCATTTGCAATACCAACTTCTTGTTTGAACTCTTGGAGGGAGGATGATGAGGTGAAAACGCAAAATTTCTGGTTATATGCTTTTGAATAAGACCCTGCTGATGATGTAAGGCATTGTTTCAAATTCCCAAACACTAGAGATATAAGGAAGATAATCCCTTGTTAACCCTTTAGAGCCTCGAAGTAGGAGTTTCCTTTCTAAATGAAAAAACCCTTACATTTTAACCTGGGGCAGGGTAGTCTTCAGTTAATTTGATCAAATGTTCAAATTTCCAAAAGGAATGTGTATTTAAGGACCAACCATGATGGTTATCCCTCATTCCAAAGGAAAGAGACAATCACAACCCTTTTAACAAGTTAGATAAGCAAATGTCACATGATTTGTTCAAAAGAAAAATAAAAAACCCGCTAAGTCGTAAAACTTGGAAACAAGTGACTTAGGCAAAAATTAGGGAATCCCGCTGGACATCAAAAATCCAAAAGAATTGGTCCAAGCAAAAATTAGGGAAAGACAAAAAAAAACGTGAAAAGCGAAAAGAAAGTATTACAATGAAAAATCCTGAACAAATCTATGTGACTACAAAAGACAAAAAGGGGGTGATTGTTATTCCCTAAAAAGCCTTATTGGCTCCTAAACCATCATTTTCATCAGTTCCTCAACCATCAAAATCCTTTGAGGGATGAACAGTTGTGTCAAATTAGCTGAATATAGGATTGAAGAACATCACGGAGAATGGGTGGATGCAGATAAAATTTTGAGACTAAATATCCTTTTTTTCTGAAAACTGTGAACCAGACCACATTATAACCCTTGAAAGACCTAATTGAAGTAGGATTTATTTTGAAAGCATACTTTAACGAGATAGCGTTCCTGACTCCCATGAGTTGTGCTAAAAGACCTTTGTTGGTATTGCATGTGCATTCAAAAACCAATGTCACATCTTAACTAGTGACTAGTCATAAGTTTTTGCGACATGTTTTCAGTAAAAAAAAATTCAAGACAAACATATGTAATTGCATTAGAATTATCATTCTCAGAATTAAGCATTTTCTGCTTACATACATTTGTTGACATCATGGAAGCTTACATATGAGCATTAGTGATTAACTCAATATTTTGAAGCCTGAAAATCTGATGATAATTGGCAAATCATTTCAAAGAATGACCATATCCAGGGGAATGTTACCTGAAGAATTTGTTGAGCTTGAGCAAGTTTGTTTTCCCAATTGATGCTTTCGCAGGGGCAAAGCTTGAATACTCCATCAGTAAAAGAATATGCCGACTACAGTTAATCTGGGGCAGTTACGTCGAGATTCGACGAATCTCTCAGAGTTTGAAGATTTGGGCCAAATTATCTCAAGTCCTTATGAACTCGACATTCTCCAGATTAGAGTTTGCCCTTGTTGATGTTCTCCTCGATATAGTCTGTTGACAATCTCTCAAGCAGAGTTTGG
This sequence comes from Lathyrus sativus, assembly GCA_963859935.3. Classification (NCBI taxonomy): domain Eukaryota; kingdom Viridiplantae; phylum Streptophyta; class Magnoliopsida; order Fabales; family Fabaceae; genus Lathyrus; species Lathyrus sativus. The sequence goes on from OZ012736.1 coordinate 173,344,507, forward strand.
TCTTATTGATGCATTTCTCAGCTGGGCACTAGTTCAAGAATTTTAAACTTGGATTCCCCCTGCAAAGTCTTGATTCAGATTTCTTCAGTTTGAGCATGGTTCTTTTTCAATGACCTGTTTATGATCAAGCCTATATAAGTGTGAATGTGATTGTTGGATCCCATCTCATTTTGTGATAAAACATGATGAAGAATCCCTGGCAGGTTTCTACCTCCTCCATTATGGTTTGTTTCTCTTACGGCCAATATGAATCACATTTCCTTTCTAAGAAGTGTTGATATAGCAGTCAACTGTTGGGTTTTCTCTCACCCTGTGTTGAGCTTTAAAATCCCCTGCAGGTTGACTTTTTGCTATGATGTTAACTTCTTAATTATCCCCACAATTCCAAGTTTTTCTCTCAAGGTTGTTAGTACTCAGAGTATTATCCTTGTTGATCATGTGCAGAGGATACGCATTTATCACTACTGGTTGTGAAAGATAGGATGTGATTATCATCAAGTTCTTATTCTCCCAAGTAGAGCTTGTTGATGTTTTCTTCACCAGGGTTCTTTCTTGCTCCTCTGGTAGAATTTGTTGGCAGTTCCCCAATAGAGTTGCGTTGAGTTTTCTTCAGTAGAGTTTGTTGATATTCCCTTAGCAAAGTTTGTTCCTACGGATGACCAGGCAAGTATTGATCAGTTTTCCACAACGAAGTCTTGATTCAAATGATGAATATGTTTTCTTCATTCAACCAGGTTATGATCGGACAATTGAGAAATTTGAATACCGCTTTTCCTTGATGTTATTGACCATGCGGAGATTTATCTTTGATGATTCCTAGTAGAGGTTATGCATATTTACTTTGGATTATTCCATAAGTAGAGAACAATGTTGCTTACTTCTAAGAAGTGTTGACATAGCAGTCACCTGTCGGGTTTTCTCTCACCTTGTGATTGGGTGTTGATTTAAAATCCCACACAGTTTGACTTTTTGCTATGATGTTAACTTCTTATTCCCCTGGCAGAGTTGGAAGATTTGTGTTGCTTTGTTTTCTCCAACAGTTTGTTTCCTCAAAGCAGAGTTCATATTGTTGTCCCTTCTTGTTGAATTATTGATGTTTAAAGATTGATCTTTGGGTTTTCTCCCCAAGCGGTATCTTTATCTCCTCAGCGAGATTTGAGCCTTGTAGTAGGATTTATTTTCCTTTGATGGCTTTTGTTTATCTCTTGCAGGATTTCTTTTGTTAAATCCCCAGCACGATCTCCAATGATATCTCTAATTTGCTAAGATAAGTCGAGTATTTCAGTGGTGTTGTGATGTTTTGTTCACCCTCTGTTTATCCCTTTTGTTTGTTTTATCAGCATACTCATACACATATGCATTGCATGCGCATTCATTTTTGAGCATATCATGTTTTGTTGCATTGTGCATCCAGCGTTTTTGTTGGTGTTTCCCTTTTTCCGGTGTTGTTATCCCCGCGGAGTGCGTGTGTCCTCTCTCCATTAGAGTGTCGACCCCTAAGCAGAAAATACTTATCCTTTATAATTCCCCACTGAGTTTATGCCTCGTGGAAGATGTTTGTTTAGCTTTCCTCCCCAGCTTTTATCTGGATGGAATTCTCCCCCAATTGAGTTATTTCCTCGTTGGGTCGAGTCTTGTTTGACCGTTTCTCTCCAGTTTATTCCTGGATCGAACTTTTGTATCCTGCAATAGTTACTTTGGTTTGCCCTGGGCTGTGAAACCTGGATGATGAGAAGGTAGTTTTGAGGATTTATTTTCCTCGGCAGGAATCTGTTACTTATCCCAATCAGAAGATAAAGATTTGATTTCCCCAGCGGTGTTTTGATAACACTCTCTTGGTGATTGCTTGTGTGACTTCATGTGACAAACTCTTTATTTGAGCAATTTGTATGTCTCCAGCAAGATAAACCTCACCCCAACAAATGGTTGTCTCTTTATTTGAGAAGTTTGTTGTGTGATATGAGCTGCCCATTGACCGGTAGCAGGTATCCCTTGTGAGTTCATTACCCAAATTTTTCTACCTAGTAGTGGGTATCCGGTAATGTTTCTTCACCTTTCGAGTATATTACCTCTATTGACTGGTAATATTTCTCACCCCTTTTGGTTGGTTATGCTTTACCCATTTGACCGGTAAAAGATAATCCTTCCTCTCGAGCTTGTTGCCTTTATTTTCTGCCTAGTGATAGGTAGTAGGTAGCATTTGTCTCCTCCTTTCTGGTCAGTTATCGACATATTTTTCTACCCAGTAATCGGTAGTCGGTAATCTTTCCTTGTGAGTTCATTACCCAAATTTTTCTACCTAGTACTGGGTATCCGGTAATGTTTCTTCACCTTTCGAGTATATTACCTCTATTGACTGGTAATATTTCTCACCCTTTTTGGTTGGTTATGCTTTACCCATTTGAACAGTAAAAGATAATCCTTCCTCCCGAGCTTGTTGCCTTTATTTTCTGCCTAGTGATAGGTAGTAGGTAGCATTTGTCTTCTCCCTTTGGTCAGTTACCGTCCTATTTTTCTACCCAGTAAGCGGTAGTTGGTAATCTTTCCTTGTGAGTTCATTACCCAAATTTTTCTACCTAGTAATGGGTATCCGGTAATGTTTCTTCACCCTTTTGAGTATTTTGCTCATCCTTTTTGGTAAGTTATCGACATATTTTTCTACCCAGTAATCGGTAGTCGGTAATCTTTCCTTGCGAGTTCATTACCCAAAATTTTCTACCTAGTACTGGGTATCCGGTAATGTTTCTTCACCTTTTGAGTATATTGCCTTTATTGTGCTATCTATTGACTGGTAGTCGGTAATATTTCTCACCCTCTTTGGTTTATCACGCTCATTTTCTACTCAGTAACCAGTAGAAGCATTTTATCTGTTCTCTTTGGATCGACTATCTTCGTCCAGTAACTGGCAGTTGGTATCTCTTTCCCTGTTGAGTTGTTTCCTTTCCTTTATTGGAATAGGATTTTGCTCTTTTGTTTTCCCTTGTGGAGTCCCTTTTCTTTTGGCTCCTGAGCGTTTGTTTGTGTCCTGTGGCATTTTCTTCCCACAGAGGTCTTGTGTTTGCATACCATTAGCATAACCATATCATTTTGTGGTCTCTTAGGGCCAAAAATTAGATTAATTATTATATTTAAGTCTCTTCTATTTGGTCGAGACAAAGATGTCAATCTTCATATCTCCGGATAGAAGATTCTTAAATAGGGGCAGCTGTAATACCCTAATTTTTACCCCTAAGATCCCACATTTCATTTGCATCATTACATACGCAAACAAGATCGTACTTTTTAGTTCTCTCAACACCCCTGTTGTTTCTTACTTGCTTTATGTTTGTTTCTGTTTACTAACCTCTAACCAAAATACCAAAAATATTTTTCAATTTGCTTGTTTCTTCTTCTTCTTTGTGTGTTTAGGGTTTTGCAAGGAGATTGATGGCAAGGACATTCATTCAAGTCTAAACCAGATGGAAATTTGACCTCATCTTGGTCAAACTATCAAGAGTTTGCTTCAATTATAAGTTACCCGTTGTAGTGGGCTATTTTCTCAAGAAATGTGATTGTTCAAGGTCAAATTGTCTGGTGTTGAAATCCAGTGGTTTATCAAGCAGTGTTCTATGAGAAGTTTGGTCCAGACTATTATGGTCAAGGTTCATCAGTACAAGTTGTGTTCATCTATGGATTTATTTTCCCAGAGATTAATTTATATAAACTCAAAGGGATTCAGTTTTAACCAAAGATTCAAAGGTTTGTCTGTGCAAGTCAAGTTTGGTGGATGTTCAATCAAGATGTTGGTTTTGGGATGCAAGTACAAAGTGTTCATTCAAGTGTGCCATTTCCAAGTGATTCTAAAGCATGATTGAGGGTATTGATCTTTAGGTTCATCATGGCATCAATTTTTAGAGAATTTGTTTTATTCAAGAATTTGATTCAAGTTGAGTTTGGAAGAAACATGCATATGACTTACTTGGAATACAAGTTACTAGAAAATTTAAGGCATTCATCATCATCTAATATTGCCAAAGTTCAAAGTCCAATCACAAATGTCCACATGAAAGCCAAGAGTATGATGTTTGCTGGTGAGATGGGACATGGGAAAAGAGTATCTACTTGTGCTTTTATTTCATACTGGTATTTTAAATTCAAAGTTTCACGTCCCTGATTGGTTTTGATATTTTTTGTCACTATTGAAAATTGGCTTGCTGAGTTGGCGTTCTGGGCTTCAAATGTTAATGTTGCTCAATGTCATGGTTGTGCAATTTCAAGACTTCTATATCTCATGATAAGCTACTGCTTGGGGTTGCTAGGGAAGTAGTACGAGCCCAGTGGGAGCTTGCTTTTCTGAAGAAAAACACTTTGGATAATCTAAAATGGCGAGATGTTTGTGGAAAGTATTGATTTCTTGCTATGCTTTCAAATGTTTACCAGAAGAGACTTTTAGCGTGTTCAATTTGATGCAGTTGGATGTTGAGAGCGGGATGAGTTTACTTTTAGTGTCATGCTCGGTACAATAAGTGATGATGGTTTGGAATATTTTGATTTTGGAAAAAACAATTGAAGAATTGTCTTTGATCTGTAACCAGTTGCACCAAATAGAGAAACAACAGTCCAGTCTACTTGACCTTCTGCAGAAATTCATGGGATGCTCACAAAATGGAATGCAATCTTTAGAGACCCGTGTACATGGCCTTGAGCTGGCATTGGATGATATGTCTTACGATTTGGCTGTATCAAAAAGAAGAGTAACAGGAATAGCAGAAACAAACAGATCTGTTCTTTCCCCCGACTTTGCTGATGATTTTCCGGTTTCCATGCAGATATCCCACAAATACAGTTTGATTTATGTGATTACCAAACTTGGTCTCCTGTGTGTTTACGATTTAGAGAGAGCTACTGCTGTATATAGGAATAGAATCAGCCCCAGGTTGTTGCTGTCAATGGCAGTTCCGACTTCCTCCACCATACTCTAGAGCTTCATCGGAAGCAAAGCAGTTATGTCAAGTTTGCATTGAATTATTTAGGTGTTCAGAAGTAGATTTATAATTAACAGGACATGCTGATGTGACAGTAGGAGAGAACTGGTTCATTGTTGGTAGTGGTGACAACAAGAGCAAGGCTTCGGAGACGGTTGTACTGAACATGTCTACACTGGCTTGATCAGTAGTAACATCTGTTCAAGGGCGTGCTTCTGTTGCTAGTGAGGGCTTGAGTTTGGTTGTAAGCTCAAATAATGGCAAAGATGTACTTGTATCTTTTGGAGGATACAATGGACGTTACAACAATGAAGCATAATGCTAAACCAGAAGTTGTTGATCTTTTGATGGAGGTTGAAGATCTAGATATGTTGATCGAGCATGTTGACAAAATAATTTTAGAAGGACTTGCCTGTATCTCACAAGTTCAGCTAGTATGTGAGGCAGGTGTTCACCTCTTGTGCTGATGTGCTGCAAAAGAAGCAGTTTTGTTAGATACTTGCACGCCATGGAATTACTTGTGAGTTTGACAAGGAAATGGTTAATGACGACGAAGACCGAGAAATGTTGCAGGATGTTGCAAGGAAATGGAATTACTTAAGAGAAGGATATTTGACTCCTGCTCGTGATATTAAAGTCATGGAGCCCAAGTCCCCTGAAGATATATATAAGGCACATTTGTTTGGTAGCCGTGAAATTGCTGGTGCGAGTGTTGACTCAGCTAGACAGAACCTAGCTGCTATATTTGTTAATGCTGGGTTTGGTCAAGATAAGTTAATGACTGTTGCATCCGATTCTTCAAGTAGTGGTTCTTATGAAAATTGGCTTTTCAAAAACAATGAACATGATAATGACTCAGCCTGCTACAAATTATCCATCAAATGAGATTGCAGTGGCAGAATTGAGGTCCAAAAAATGCGATTGAGGAAGCTGCCACAGATATGTTGGGAACGTTGTTCAGTAGTGTTGAGATAAGGAAACACAAGGTTGCATTTGGTGTTGTTAATTAACTCATAACTGTGCTACATTTAGAAAGAAGAAGTTTCTTGAAACTGCTGGTAGTAAATTTCTAGACGGGGAAAGCAAACTTCGCACTGTCATTAAGTTGTACAAAGAAGAGTTTCGAAAACGGAAAAAAAAACCAACTCGTGTACCAGCAATGAGTCTCAAAGTCCCTTGCCCTTTTGATACAACAAACCTTCATCAGTTTACAACCCTCTCATCAAGACTTCGATATTGTCAAGAGGCAATCCATGCAAAAGTGACTTAATCATGGGCTGACTGTGTGTCTGGAGCCTCAGCGAAGATTGACTCATACAAAATCTCATTTTGAATCATACTGTCAAAGCTATGATATCAACTTGGTCCAACAAAATAACACCAATTGTTGGAATTTTCATATCTCTTCCAGCCAGTTTGTTTTTAATCATTGCTGCTGTAAATCTTATTGGAGGGAACGTGATTCCTCGAATTTGTTTGCACAAGATGTTGAATTGACAAATCCTGTTATTACTTGTTTTGACATCCTCTGTGTTGTGAACCATATGATTAATCCATTCAGTAATGAAATGCTTGTGAAGTTGTTGTTGACAGTCATCTCAAGTCACAAGTCAATGGTGCTAACAATGGTGATAAGTCTGTTAGTGAATCCCAGGATGTCATGGAATTTCTGTTGAATAATCTCAAGGTGCAGCCTGCAAAAAATTGCTGAAGAAGCAGAGCGAAAGCGGCTCGAAATCGAGGTTGAGCTGAGGAAACAAACATCATATAGACCAAGTCGTACGAACCGTAAGTGAGCCATAAAAGCTAAAGCCAAATCCCAGCCATGAAAGGTCATGTTGAATCATTTCAATTGCTTGTGTATGCCGGAGCCGATGTAAAGTTGTGCAATAAAACTAGTGAAACAGCAATAATGCTATCTGAATTGAATAATAACTGTGATTTATTTGAAAAGGTCATGCTTGAATTCACACTTGAAAACGGTAATAAAAATACTGGTGGCTCCTATGCTCTACACTGTGCAGCTCGTCGCAGGGCAATATTGCAACTGGAGATACTTATACAAGCAAGTTAAAACGTACCCACGAGAAGCTTCATACTGAGCCATATTTCCAAGCCGTGCATATACGTCAAAGCTGACACGAAGTTGTGCTAAGAAATCCACGTCATGTTTTAGATTATGAATGAACTGTAAAGTGAAAAAAGCAAAATGACGTCACGAGTTACAATTTGCAAATAAAAAACGACATGAAAAATATCTCTGCAGGTCACGCATAACGTATTGAACCAAAACGCAGAAAAAATTCACAAACGGCAATCACTTTCCCTCACTCTCAATTTATAAATACAACCCACACCTCACTCCTTTATTCAAGCTTGAAAAGCCAGAAAACCTCTGCAGAAAACTCACCAATACTCATCTTTAAGCTTCAACCAAACTACCTCCATCAATTCCAAATTCACCGTTCTTCACCCAATTCACCTCTCCTTTCATTCACAACCTTTCCACACAAAATCTCACCATACTTCAACTTCATTCAACGACAACAACAACAATTCACATTCAAAAGAGTAAAAGAAAAAGATTAGAAGCTTACAAATCTTGATTTGAAGGTATATTTGATCGATCTGTTGTGTTTTTGATTCGAAGTTGTTGTTGAAGTTTTTCTGAAATCGATTACACTGTTGTGAAGAGCTCTTGTTCTCGATCCATTCCGTGTGATTTTCGTATCCCGCCGCTCCAATTTATGAAGAACTCTGATTATCGATGGCTGTGAACAGTGTCACGTGTGAAAATGAAGAAGATGATGATTCTGATTGTTTTGTTTTCTCTTTCTCCTTTTCAATTGTTTTTTTCAATTATTTTCTTTTTTATATTTCTCTTAAGAATTGGGCCGTGTGGACTTTTCCACATTTTTTTGGTTATTAGTTTGTGTTTTAAATATCATTCTTGAAAAAAGCTCTTAAAAAATTATTAAAAAAATATTTTAATTTATGAATTAATAGATTTTGTTTTGGATCTTGAATTTTGATAAAATCTCATCAATATCAATGGACTTTGGGTGTTGGTTTTATCCACCAAGAGAGGTGATTGATATTGATGATGATTTAATCGATTTAATATTCAAATTATGGTTTCTTTTCATTTTAGTTCTCTTTCTTCTTCTTTATTTTATTTTGATCGATGAAAATCTATGGATTATAGATTGTTGATTATTAAGGTTGTTTAATCTTCATTATTTCAAATCTATGGATGAATAATCATTGAATAATTCTCCGTACTTTGGAATAGAGATAGATTACCTTTGATTAATCGATGAAAAATCTTGATTATGATGAGATCACTACCTCTTTTCTTTTTGTGTGGCATGTTTTAGGAGAGTGATTTACATATCACTTCTCTAACATGTGTTAACACTAAAACGTTTATTGACCGGCCTCAGATAGTCGTGGTTTCTACATAAACCTGATTACGATTACTTAACATAGCGCTAAAGTGTCCCGTAATCGGAAAATGATCATTCGTGGCTCAAACTTATGTTTGAAAGTCCAAGTATGGTTGGTTGCTTGTCTTAAGTCTACTACCTATGAAAGTCATTGTTAGGAGGCTTTTATTCTATCAATCCTCTAATGAGTTTTCGTTAACCTTGGTCTAAGTGCAAGAATTAATCATCGTTGATCATATGTTCTAACTACTAATCACTAATTCACTAACAATATCCTTGTATAATTTTGTTTATATTTTCTTCTTACTCCTTACTTCTTTACTTTTATGCTTCCATACTATCATTTCACATCATATCTTTGTTTATGTTTATGCCATTTCTCTTTTGTCCACTTGGACCATATCTTGTTTAAAACACTAATAAAGGATAAAAAATCTCTAAAAAACTTGGTGTTATTAACTTTGCAGTTATGCTCTTGGACTACTCTTAGACCTTGGACTTCATGGACCTTTGGACTTAGAATTAGGACTCTCATTCATATGATTGGAGTGTTGTGGATTTTAGCCTTTATTTGCCTCGCTCATTAGCTTATGCTTTAAATCGGATGGAATTCTTTTTGCTCGCTATGGAGTGTGCTACAATTTGGTTAGATCTTTCTCATCTCTAGCTTTTATTTTGTTTTCTAGGATAGTCACTTCATCTTTTCCCCTTCTTAAATAAAAGTCAATCAATGTTAATCATGCTTTGACCAATTTCAAAAGACATAAAAAATACAAAAAACTCATCAACTCTTTTTGTGCTTTTATGCACTTTTCACTTTAAAACTTTTCATAAAGTTTAGACATGAGTCATTTCCATAGTTGAGATATAATTCTCCTATTCCCCATAGTATTAAGATTTTAACATTTTCCACTTTGATGTTGAGTGATAGTCTTGTTGATAATCCAAGCAAATCCTCCATCTTTATGTGACGCAAATGTTGTCTTAATACTTGTGGGCGACTAGTCGCAGTTTTCTCCTTAAAATGACGACTTGTCTTTACATTTAAAATCAATCAAAACCACCAAATTTTTGTCATTTGTACCACGAACTACGAGGTTTTGATCCTATATTGCACTTTGTGGGTACGTAGGCATGAGGCGATAGGTCTCTTCAAACACAAAAATCTAAAAAATAATTCTCTTCTCATCTCCCTAATCTCTTTTTAAATAAACCATTTTCAAACCAAAAAGCGTAAATATTTCAAAGGGCTCCTATAGAGTACTATAGACGTTTTGGGTGCTAACACCTTCCCATTGCGTAACCAACCCCCTTACCCCGATCTCTGTTTCTTGTTCTTGTTTTAAAACTCTTTGGTTTTGTTCGCTCTTTTTCATTTCCTTTGTTGGATAAAATAAAATTGCGGTGGCGACTCTTGTTCTTTTGAGTTAAGTTAACCAATAGCTTACACTCACGATTTTTACCGCTACACAGGGAGGTAGCAGAAAATAGAATGAGTTGTGGGGGTGAAGGGCTGGACCAATAAAAAGTGTATTAGGAAGTTGCCCAAGTCCAGAGTAAAGGGTCGAACCAATGGTTGATCAAATGAAAGTAAATATGCCCCTGGTTATGAAAGTTATCAAGGAAAGTACGTCTCAGATGGAAAAGATAAAAGTTAAGATAAGATAGGGCTTTTAGGATTTGTGCTTAGTGCATAATTCGAAGACCTTTATGTATTCCAATGACCCCAAATGAAATTGGGAAAGAGAAACTTAAAAAAATTTCAAGACAACTATCTCAAATTCAGAAAAAGGCAGCCATATCCCTATTCGTGTAAACAGACATTCATGGAACAGAACCATGCAATCATCAAAATAATTGCATATCCTATTCTCCCCTGACATTGGAAGGACCAACCACTTTGATGGATCGTCGACCACAATATCATCATCGCTTAGGGCGGCCTCAGTGATTAGAGCTAAAGAAGTGCATGCTACCTTTGCATCTACCTAGTTATACTCCAATGAAACCGACCAACTTTGACGATTTATATAGGCTAGCACATCAGTGTCGCTAGACTCATAGTCGTCAGTCTGCAATTGAAGATGGATGAAATTTCTAGCATGTTCCCTCCCTTGAAAATTGACTTGTATTTCCTCTTTGAACATGACAGGAGGGGGCATTAGGACTTTAACTCGACTTATTCCCCCACCAACATTCGATATAAGGGCGTCTAATGACTCAGATGAAGAAATTTATTCTCCCAAGGAATTCCAAGATACCTTTTTTGACCCAAAATCATTAGACATGAGTATAATTTCTGATTCAATGTGATCGCTAATAAGATAAGGGAGATGAAGATCAGGGGAAGTCCCTAGAGTAGAAGTAGATGAAGTTTCAACTTTTGAATCACTCAGAAAATTAATCGTGATATCACTCAGCCTAACTAAAGAATAGGAATACCGAAGATAAAGCTTGAGTAAAGAAGGTACTTGGTTATATGGTATGGATAGAGCAGGAAGAATGGAAAAAAGACAAAAGCTTTAAGTGAAGCATTGAATAACTTCTAGTGATACTCTCAGAGAAGAAGGAACAAGACGTTTTTCTAGAAAGTAACTGTAAGCGTGAAAGCTAAAGGGTGTGAAAACTTACAAATACTCAACTCAATCTATTTATACATCACGACAACGGAAAGATCAAGACCAACAATGGAAAGAAATCATGAGATCAATGACTAGATTTCCACTTATGGATACATGCCAACTCGAGTGTATTCAAGTAATATATAAATTGTGTCATACCTTAGCTAGCCATGTCATTGAACGTGAATGAAAAGGGCGATGAAGAATTTGAATGATGGAACTACATTAAATGTGCATGTTTCTTATTACTTCATAGACGAACAAAACCTCGGGACAACTATTAAATGTACATATATTTTCAAATATGATCTTAAGCATTTCAGTTCCATTCCACATTAGACTATGACATGAAAGCCGATCAATGCTACTTAAGGCTTCCCCTGGCTCCTTCATAGCCAAACAAAACCTTGGGGGCAACTATTATGGACCGACCAAAAGGCTTAATTAACCAAGGCCTAATCCATCTTAAATTGACTCTACTCGACCCAAACTATAAATATAGTTCACATGCTAAGAGAAAGAGACAATCTTTGATATCCACTTTCATTATCCTCATCTTAAAATCTTGAATTGACTTGGGCATCATTCAAGATCACCAATTATCCATTTATCATAATTTTTGGTTCCTAAGTAGAACTAGAGCATCCATTTTTGGTTCCCGTACATAATATGAGATAATCTATGAGTTAAAATATATCACAAAAACAAAAAGAGGAAGAATAATTGCAAAATATTTAAGGTTCAAAATGATAGCAAAAAAAAGAAAGACTCTTACAAAAAAAAGCGACCATTCAAACTCATCTAATGAATCAGAACAAAATGACGAGGAAAAATTATATCTTATAACATACTAAAAATATGATGAAGTAAAGTTTAAAAAAATCTCTTTCCTGATTTATACTCTATATTAAAGGATCTTAATAAATAAACATAGTTTAGAAAAATTATCATTTCTTAAAAAAATCATATTACTTCTTTGACAAATGAAAATGATAAATTTATCAACTTAGAAGTCATGCATCATATGATAATTTTATTTCATCAAATAAAATTAATTCCAAATGTGAAAATTGTGCAATCTTGAAAATCAACGTTGAAGATTTACACTAAGAGCCCGTTTGTTTTTTGATTTATTTTAAAAATTATTTTTATAGTGTAATATAATTTTGTCTAAATATTTACAAAGAAACTTTTTATAAAAACTTCAAATGAAAATTTAATTTGAATAGTTATTTTTTAAATATTATTCAGGTATTTCATCATTTTAATGAATTTATTTTATATTTATTTTTGAATAGTTTGAATAGTTATTTTTTCAAAGTGAGAATTTAGTTCAAAAAAATTATTTAATTTTTAAGCTATTTAAAATTGATTTTCATAAAAATCATTTTTGAGATACAACTTTTTAAAATTTTTGTAATTTCAACTATCTTTTGATCTTCAATAATGTATATTTATGTTATAAGATATCAAAACTAGTCTTTTAATTTTAAAAAACAAATCAAAAAATATTTATAATATTTTAAAAAACAATTTTATAAAGTCTATTTTTAAAACTAAAAATAAAAAATCAATTTTTTAAAGCTGAAACAAAAATACCCTAAATCCTTAGCAAATTTACCAAAATTAGAGATAGTTTGGCAATGATTTTAATCAACAAAAGAGGAACCGCTTTTAAGTGTAATTCTTGTGCCATAAATTATCATTTTGCTCTGTAATAGTTTAATAAAATTCACAACTTGAAACAGACTCCTAAATCTTCTTTTGAATTGTCCGAAAATAGTATGAGATATTTTAAATCCACTAACAAAAAGAAGATCTAAAAAGATCTGGGATGCCAAAGATTGAAAATTATAATTATTTTGATCGTATGTTTTGTAGCGTCAAGCAATCAATAAAGGTTGTTGTAAAAAAAATTTATCAAAAGAGTTTAATAACTTTTTATCTTCTACTTCATGTGGGGGAGATTTATCCATTCACGAAGAAATCTTCTAAAATATTCTCAAAAAGAAAACTTTAGAAGAAAAATTGAAAACTTCCTTGACATAAAAAATAAAAAATAAAAAAGTTTAGAGAAAACCTAGAAATAATAAGACAAAATTGAATGCCAAAATACCCAAGGGAAAAAAGGTTATGTAAATCTTGGTGTGATGCAAAGAAAAAGGTATGTCAGTTGTTAGAAAAATATTTTAAGAAAAACTATGTATACTTTTCTAACAAGTGATAATTGTTTAACTACTAATTTCAAATATTTATTGTTAACCTTGTGCTTAATTTAACGTCAAAAAGAAAACGGCTCAGGAAATTAAAGGGCGATGTTAAAAGAAATCGTAACCCAAAACCAAATTAAGCAAAAGGCATAAGGAAGCTGAAATTCTCACCTTCGAATTGATTACATCATAAGTTTTAATCGATTAAAACTTTTTCAGAATTTAAGTTCAATGCATGTTAATTGATTAGACCAAATATTTAATAAATATGATTTCAAAATCATGCAATCGTTTCATCAACCAATAAACTAATCTATTTCATTAAAGCTTAAGAGAAATCTTTCAAGAAGAATTGCATTAACCATTAGATTCTCAAACCACACTTTGTTGATAAAAGCTTCTTTGATAATTTTGAATTCTTTGACGCCTTCAACCAAGCTAACATCAAGGACTTTAAGTTCATAACTTCTTTGAAGCAAATGAAAATAAAAAACAGGGACAAAGTCTAGTGTAAAACACATTTGCAAAGTATGCACCTCGGACTTTGTTAACACCCATATTACTAACAACAACAGCAGTGCAGAACAAGCAGAAGATTCCAACATTGCAGCCCAGCCCAACATAGGAGGAAGACCTACAAGAATCAAGACAAGGCCCAAATATCTCAGCAATTATGAATAAATTAGTTTTAACAGCTGTACTATCCTAGGATTCTAGAAGAATTACAGCTCACCAAATATCTTACTAATTTCTGTCATTACCGTTAGTAGCAAATCTATGCAGCACCCACTATCAATCCCTACAATTTAGGACATCCGTTGGATTGATTGTGAGAATCTATCTTTTCTGTAATTGAGCTGCTATTTAAAGAGCAGTAGAATGAGAAATAAAAGAGGAAAAAAAACATTTCACTAGTTATTATAGATTTCAGGAGGTTACCTTGTCCTATAACTCAAGGAAGTTTGCTCTTAACAATTTGGTGCTTTCAATTGATCCTCCCTTCACCTTTCCATGGCAGCACGTCCCACAAACGCGGAACGTTTGGACGACTTATCCGAAAAAGTTGATTTAATCCTTAACCAACTCGCTACCCTTACTACACAAACCCCACCTCCTCCACAACCACCCACACCACCACCACATCCTCGTCCTCACATAAAACTCGAAGTTCCCCGTTTCAATGGCTCTGACGCCATGGGATGGATTTTCAAAATCAACCAATTCTTCGACTATCACAGAACACCAGATGAAGAAAGACTCATCGTCGCGTCATTCTACATGGAAGGTTCAGCATTAAGCTGGTACCAATACATGTTTCGGAACGGACTCATTACCACCTGGTTCGAACTCCTACACGCCATTGAAGTTCGTTTCGCCCCAAGCTACTATGACGACCCCAGTCAATCCCTCTTCAAACTCACCCAACGCGGAACACCTAATCAATACCTCAACGATTTCGAGCGACTCGCTAACCGAATCGTTGGCCTCCCACCTCCATTCATCCTCAGCTGCTTTATCTCTGGCCTCTCTCCGGAGATCCGCCGTGAGGTTCAAGCCCTTCAACCTAATAATCTTTCCCAAGCCACCGCATTAGCAAAAATCCAGGAAGACAAGATAGATGAACGCCGCCGCGGTTTTAAACACAAAACTTCATACCCACCAAACAACTCGTCCACAACTACACTTTCCACCACCTCTAACCCTGTTCCCACACAACCACGCCTCCAATTCAAAAAACTATCACCAGAAGAAATGACGAACCGGCGAGAAAAGGGACTTTGTTACAATTGCGAGGAAACATTTATTCCAGGCCACAAATGTAAAGGCCGTTTCTTCTTACTTGTCTCTGACGACCCCGATCGAGATTCCTCCCCAGAAACAACCGAGCCAGCCATTACCATAACCAATGACCCAGACAACTCATTAACAACCTTTGACAATCTCGATGGCCAAATCAGCTTCCACTCCCTTTCTGGTTCCGCCGCCACCGCCACCATTCGTATACTAGGACAAATTGCTAATCAGGTTGTTACCGTACTCATCGATGGAGGTAGTACCCACAACTTTATACAGAGTAGAATAGCCAAATTTCTTAATTTACCATCATCCCCTGTGAACACACTGAAAGTCATGGTGGGTAACGGTCAACTCTTGGAATGCCAACAGCTGTGCAACGACGTGTCACTATTGCTTCAATCCCACCCCTTCATTGTTGATTTCTACGTTCTACCTCTCAGTGGGGCAGACATTATCCTTGGGGCCCCATGGCTCAAATCTCTGGGCCCAGTCCTTATGGACTACACCTCCCTTACCCTCTCATTTACTTACAACAACACCAACATCCTCTTGAAAGCTGATGCCAATCCAGGCCCACTATCCATCTCAGCCCACCAACTCAAACGATGTGTTCAAACTAATTCAGCCTCTGAATTTCTCCACATCCAAATCCTACAACCCGACCCAGAGCCTAATACCCACCATATTACACCCATCAACGAACTAATCATGAAACACTCACCCATCTTCAACCATACTCCTACCTTACCACCTTCACGAAACACAGACCACCGTATTACCTTACATCCCTCTTCTTCACCCGTCTCCGTTAAACCTTACCGCTACCCTTTCTCACAAAAAAATGAAATTGAACAACAGGTCAAAGATATGCTCCATCACCAACTCATACAACCCAGCCGCAGCCCCTTCTCCTCCCCTGTTCTACTTGTTAAGAAAAAAGACGGAACATGGCGCTTCTGTGTGGACTACAGGGCCCTTAACGCCATCACTATCCGTGACCGTTTTCCGATGCCCACCATAGACGAATTGCTCGATGAACTTGGTGGTGCTTCATGGTTCTCCAAACTGGATTTACGCCAAGGGTTTCACCAAATCAGAATGCACGAATCAGACATCGAGAAAACTGCCTTTCGAACACACCAAGGCCATTACGAATACCGCGTAATGCCTTTTGGGCTTTGCAACGCCCCATCCACATTCCAAGCAGCTATGAATGAGCTTCTGCAACCTTTCCTTCGCAAGTTTGTCGCAGTTTTCTTCGATGATATACTCGTCTATAGCATTTCCCTCGAACTTCACCTCATACACCTAGAGCAAGTCTTCGCTAAATTACTCGAAGGCAAATTTTTCCTCAAGCAATCCAAATGCTCCTTTGCTCAGCGTCAACTTGTTTACCTTGGACACATCATCTCTGAGAATGGCGTCCAACCCGAACCTTCGAAGATCCAAGCTATGCTTGAATGGCCTCAACCCAAATCCATCAAAGCCCTACGAGGTTTCCTTGGTCTAACTGGTTTTTACAGAAAATTTGTCAAGGGTTACGCTTCTATAGCCGCACCTCTCACAGCCTTACTTCGCAAGGACGCCTTCATCTGGTCACCAGAAGCTCAAACATCTTTTGATAACCTCAAACTTGCCATGACACAAACCCCCACTCTAGCTTTACCAAATTTTTCCATTCCTTTTGATATCGAGACCGACGCTTCAGGAAGTGCTATGGGTGCTGTTCTCATGCAAAATTCACACCCCATTGCCTTCTTCAGTCAGCCTTTCTGTAATAAATTACAACGATCCTCCACATATGTTAGGGAACTTCACGCCATTACTGCCGCAGTTAAAAAGTGGAGACAATACCTATTGGGACATCAATTCACCATCTTTACTGATCATAAGAGCCTCAAAGAACTTCTTTCTCAAGTTATTCAAACTCCTGAACAACACAAATACCTCGCCAAACTTCTCGGCTATGATTATTCAATCCAATACAAATCTGGAAAGAGTAACGTAGTCGCCGACGCACTATCACGAGCTCCAGAAGGCCCAGGTACGCATCTCTCTTTCTCTATTCCCCACTTCCTCTTTCTAGACCATCTTCGCAAATCACTTCAAACTAGTCCAACCTTCCACAAACTACTTCACGAGATACGAAACAACCCATCATCCCACCCAAACCACACCATACACCAAGGTCTTATCCTATACAAAAACCGTATCTGGCTGGACCGAGACAGTCCCTTCTGCACACAACTATTAGAAGAGTTTCATTCTACTCCTTTAGGAGGACACATGGGCATCACCAAAACCCTTGCACGCCTCAAATCCAATTTCTTCTAGGAAGGCCTTAAAAACAGCGTGCAAACCTTCGTCACCAACTGTCCCACCTGTCAACAAATCAAACACATCACCAAGAAACCAGCCGGTCTCCTTCAACCACTCACCATTCCTTCTGCCATTTGGGAAGACTTATCCTTAGATTTCATCACCGGATTACCAACTCACACGGTTTCTCAGTCATACTTGTCGTGGTGGATAGATTTTCAAAAGGTGTCCACTTAGGCGCCCTACCTACTCACTTCACGGCTTTCAAAGTTGCCACTCTATTCATGGATATCGTGTGTAAACATCATGGTTTTCCTAAGAGTTTAGTCTCAGACCGCGACCCTGTTTTCATTAGTCGCTTCTGGCGGGAACTCTTCAAACTCTGTGGTACAACACTTCGAATGAGTACTGCCTACCACCCCGAAACCGATGGGCAGACAGAAGTTTTCAACCGAGTCCTGGAACAATACCTTAGAGCATTCGTGCACAAACAACCCAACCATTGGTATACATACCTCGCCCTTGCTGAATGGTCATATAACACCTCCCTTCACTCATCCACTGGATACTCACCTTTTGAGATCACTTTTGGGAAACCTCCCCCCAACATTCCTCACTATCTATTAGGATCTTCTACAGTCGAGGCAGTAGATTCACTCCTCACATCCAGACAATTACTCATCACCAAACTACAAAATACCCTTGCCAAAGCCCAAACACGAATGAAACTTTATGCAGACACTAAACGGCGCGATGTACCCTTCAAAGTGGACTCCTGGGTCTACGTCAAACTCCGCCCTTACCGTCAGAAATCTGTTCACACTTCCTCATACACCAAGTTATCTCAACGATACTATGGCCCTTTCAAAATTACAGAACAAATCGGACCCGTTGCCTATCGCCTAGCACTGCCAGAATCCTCTAAAATACACCCTGTATTCCACTGTTCTCTTCTCAAACCTCATCATGGTCCAATCACTTCCTCTTCCCCTGCTTTACCACCTACATCCCACAACAATCATCCCATCATAACACCTCTATCCATACTGGACTCAAAAATGGATACCTCAACAGACCCCCCCACTCCTATGGTTCTGATCCAATGGCAAGGTCTTAATCCGGAAGACACTAGCTGGGAAACTTGGTCCCACATTTCTGATACTTATCACCTTGAGGACAAGGTGACTTTCCCAGGCAGCGGTAATGTTAACACCCATATTACTAACAACAACAGCAGTGCAGAACAAGCAGAAGATTCCAACATTGCAGCCCAGCCCAACATAGGAGGAAGACCTACAAGAATCAAGACAAGGCCCAAATATCTCAGCAATTATGAATAAATTAGTTTTAACAGCTGTACTATCCTAGGATTCTAGAAGAATTACAGCTCACCAAATATCTTACTAATTTCTGTCATTACCGTTAGTAGCAAATCTATGCAGCACCCACTATCAATCCCTACAATTTAGCACATCCGTTGGATTGATTGTGAGAATCTATCTTTTTTGTAATTGAGCTGCTATTTAAAGAGCAGTAGAATGAGAAATAAAAGAGGAAAAAAAACATTTCACTAGTTATTATAGATTTCAGGAGGTTACCTTGTCCTATAACTCAAGGAAGTTTGCTCTTAACAGACTTCTCAGTAATTGGAGCCGAAAAGTATGAAAAGGTTTGATTATGAGATTCCTCCAATTCCTCCAACACAAGCTCTTCTCAACACAATCCTCACAAGCAATCAAGATGATAACATTACACTTACTCGGATGTTTGCAAAGGTCAGCTTAGTTGATGAGTACCCTGTGATGGCGACGATGATGGAACTAACTTGTAATTGTCTATTTTTGAGCACTCTAGTAATACCTTTTCATTATTATCTATGGAAGTTATTTTTTGCCAATATCCACTCAATATGCCTTGTTCTGTGTGTTGTTCACTTGTTTATCTTCTTATTCCTTTCCTGTTTTTTGATAATGTCAAAGAAGAAGAAATATACTCTCAGGGTTAGTAGAGTATATTATCTTTATCTGTAAAGGCGAGTTAAATACTCCAATATTTTTCATATTAACATTTTTCTTTTACCACCTACATGAGATATATGTTAGCATCATACAAAAGAAGAGAATATGGTTCAATGTGTTACACATGTAGCTGTGATTATTTATGTGGTTTTGATGATGACGACAAAAGAACCAAGCAATCTAATCACGAGAATCATTAATTTTAAAAAAATTATGTTACCAAAAAGATAAGCTAAAGAAAGTTTGGATGTTAAGAACAAAGATAGTAAAATTCAAATATCAACATTAAAAGAACTAAAGTCAGTGAAAACTCGCATAAACTTGTGCCTTAGTATAATCTAAAGTTTTAAGAATCAATAGTATGTAAATTAAATGTGAGTAACTCTGAAGGTATTATGTAATGATTTTAAAAACTTCATATATTTTAAAACCTTTCTTAAAATCACTTCTGGCCTATATCTAATTTATTAGGTAGCACAATGACTAATTAGAAAAGCTAAATTTCACTCACTAATCAATTAGAACTTGTACCTAATTAGTTATGGAGTGAACTCGCCTCCTAATCGATTTGGAACCCTCTTAATAAATTAGACTTTGAGTCTTGCTAAAAAGCTTCCTAATTAGCTAGGTCTAATTAATTTGTTCCATAGGCTGATCGGCTTGAGAGTAGACTTGACCCATGAATTATTTCCTTTCTTAGTCATTATTATTCTCCTATGTGAAGGAGTCTTTGTGTTCACTTCTAATCACACAAAAAATTGAATTTATATTTTTTTCTCACTCATTATGTTCTTATAAATTATTTTTATAGACTTGTCATTATCTTATGGCTAAGAGAGAAAAAATTATAAAGTACAAGTTGTGTAATTTTATGTTTGATCCAATCGTGTAGTAATTATAGATCAAGAGTTCAATTCTCTTGTAACATTGTATTGATATAAAGGTTGCAAGTTGAATTTGAGCAAAGGCTTGGTGTAAGGAGGTTGTTGGACTGATCCTATGATGAAAACTCAAGGTGAGAGTGAAACTCTCAAGGGAAAACTCTTGGATACTAGAGTAGGAATTATGATTTAAGGTAGAACTTGTACATATTATGATGTGATCTTTATAACTCTACTATTTTATTTTTTTATTTTTTTTATTTCCACGCTTAATTCTCAACTTCATCTTTCTTCTTTAAAATTGAGCAAGCTAAAATTAATATTTTCATAAAAGGTTTTCGAAAACCATATAACAAAATTCACTCTCTCTTGCGTTTGGAGTCAATTGGTCAAAAATAACACTTGATGACAAGGGCGTATTTCTTAATATCTTCCTCATCTAAGTCATAATCTTAAAGAAAATCATTTTATTTGCAAGGTAAAATAAGGGATGATAAGAACTAGTAGATATCCTCTTAAGAGAAACGTTGAATGTACAGATGATTCAATAAATCCCCTCTCTTACCAAATTTGTTTCATATATCCTCTTTAGTAGACGCTTCAACTAATAAATTATTTTGAATATGCCTCTTTTTTAATGTTTTGAAGAATCAACACCATAAGATCCTACACCACCAACAAAGGCAAGGCATTCCCAAAAAAGGGTGAGCTTAGTCGTCAAGTACTTCTCTTATTGAGATAGATCACAGGTCCGATTCATGTATGATCCTAGTCCTGCCAGAAAGTAATTTTGTCACCAGAACTTCGGGAATCTGTCAGAACATCTTGAAGGGGATTCGACCTAAATCTCATAGATGCTCTCATGAGAGATACAACTAAGAGGGGGGTGAATAAGTAATACTTGTACTCAAAGTTATTGAAAATATATATGTATACTAAAAACATCTTCTCGCCCTGCCTATGCGAAAGGAATGTTTGACCCTGTTTTGGATTCCTACCCCCATTCAGACCAATAGTTGATAAGCCATTTTTTTCCAGACTCGTAACCTTCTTAGAAAACTTTTCTAAGCTTAATAGATATATCACTTTAGCATCGGCCTGGGATGAAATATCACTAATTTTATCATCCCTCTCCATATTCATGACCAAAGCACCAAAGATCTCCATGGTAGCCATACCCATAAAGCACACAAAAACGATTGATATTAGAAATAAAAGAATGTTACCGATGCCCACATGTTTCGAGGAAACAAGATCAGAATTAGAAGATTCCTAAGAAGAACTTTACAATAGAAAATGAAATCTATAAAAAGAAAAAGGTGTGATAATTCGTAGGATGCGAAGAAGACGAAAAATAAGACCTTACATAACCCTTTTGATGTGTGTGTGTCTATATATATATATATATATATATATATATATATATATATATATATATATATATATATATATATATATATATATATATATATATATATATATATATATATATATATATATATATATATATATATATATATATATATATATATATATATATATATATATATATATATATATATATATATATATATATATATATATATATATATATATATATATATATATATATATATATATATATATATATATATATATATATATATATATATATATATATATATATATATATATATATATATATATATATATATATATATATATATATATATATATATATATATATATATATATATATATATATATATATATATATATATATATATATTGTACATCTTAGATTTTTATGAGGTTAGGTAGTGAGTTCCATGCACATCCCGGACTCAATTTGCCAGGCTCTGAAAGGATCGTCAAGTCGGAGCCGTTATGGTCTTCCAAGAGACAAGCACTACGCCAAAAATGATTTTTGGCAGCACAGCAAAGACAACTCTTTCTATAAAAGCGCTGCTAAAGATTTAAAAAAAACAAAGGAAAAAAGCGCTACTATGACATGGCTTTAGAAAGCGCTTTCTTAAAAGTGCTGCTAAAGGTTGTTGTTATGCAACACAATAGAAAACGCTTTTAAGAAAGCACTGTTAAATGGGGGGATACGAAAGCGCTTTCTAAAAGCGCTGCTATAGGGAGGGTTACGAAAGTTCTTTCCTAAAGCATTGCTATAGATCTTGCCTAAGGCGAACCTTAGGGAGCGCTTTCCTAAAGCGCTGCTAAAGGGGGGTACGAAAGCGCTTTTTAGGAGAAAGCACTGCTATAGGGGGTTTACAAAAGCGGTGCAATAGGTATTTAGTTTTCTAAATATAAAACAAAATTTTCATTTCAGACAAATACAATATTCTTTCTTTCTCTCTCGCGTATTCTTTCCCTATCTCAAGATAAAACCCTACCCCCTCCTTCGTACTGAGGGCAAGCAGTCACACAACATATATTCTCGAGTTTCGATGATGACAAAGTTCAACCTCGGATCAATAAGGAGTTGTCAATTTTGCCCAAAAGACAATTGCAATATTTTGCAATATTTAACATATCATATCCTTCCTATATTTGTTTTAATTCATCATATAATCATTTGCAAAACACATGATAAATATTCAGTCGTGACAAAACGCACGAAGCAACGAATGATGATTTTTTGCCGGTTTTACAGCTCTGAGTCGACCATACCAGTCAGCGCACATCAAGTCAAGTTTTCCACTGGTCAGCGCACATCCAATCAAGTTTTCCACTGGTCAGCGCATGGACACCATGAGTCGACCATCAGTCGACGCATGAAGCCTTCACAATTCTCACGGGTCAGCGCGCACCAACCTATGGTCGACGCATACTGTTGAGTTTTTAACAGTGCTGAAATCTGTAGGTCATGCGTTGACGCATAGACCTGCTACGGTCGACCGTTCGCGCGGAAATAATGTTTTTAAATGATTCCCACTATTATTTGAAAAGATGTTATGTCCTTGGTTGGTCTGTTACTATATATACAAGTTCAATTACTTATGTCAAACAACATTTGATAAAATTGATTCAAGTGTACAAAGAATAAGAAAGAGTGAAATAGGTGTCTAAGATTCATCATCTTCATCTTCAACATCTCACAACACATCAATTACACACAATCATTTTTGAAGTGCCTTGTGAGTGATTAAATGTGATAAGGTTCGAAGCCGAGATTGAGTAATCTGGTTCGGGTTGAAGCTTGTGACAGGTTCTTTCTTGAATAAAACCTTTAGGGTTTTGTCCTCCAAGATTGGTTTGATTTTTGGGGGTTTTTGGACGAGATTCTTCATCAAGGGTCAGCTGAGCGAAGGTGATTGTGAAGAGGAAGTCTTCATCAATCTAGTAGCGGATTCAGTGATATTGAAAGGAAGATCTCGGGATCGATTCGTTGTAGTTGAGATCAGTCGGGCCGAAGGTTTGAAGAACTGAGGGTTATGCAATAAAGGGGCTGGAATCGGAGGTCTATCAACAACGACCGGAGGACTTGATTCATCTTGAATCAAGGGGCAAGGAGTGGAAGCAACATTCAACGTCTTAAGAATTCTGTTGTAAATTTGTTGTTCAATCCTTGTATAAACTGTTACATTCAACAGGTGATATCTATTAACTCAATCTCAATTCTAGTTTTAGAATTGAGGGTAGACGTACCCCGAAGCGAGGACGACGGGGGAAATGCCTCACCAAGTCTTTGTCTTCTCTATTTTTCAGCATTTCATTTTAGCTTAAAAATAGGTGATTTTCGTATAAGCACTATTGTCAAACTGTGATATCAATTGAGTAAGAGGTTGAAACTCTGTTTTTGAATCCAAAGTACAATAAGACATTGTACTAGGCTAGTTGGAATCACTTACTCAACATAAATATCACTTGGAGTGTTTTTGCACACCAAGTGTTCGACAATTTGCCTGAACCCAAATTATCTTATTTGTGTATCTAGTTTTGGTTTGCTCTTTAAATCATTGGAACTAGGAATCCTAACAAGTGAATTAGATCATTGATAAGTGTGACTAGTGTTGTGATTCTTTTTTCCATATTTTCATTAATCCATAGGCTTAACGCATATCCGATTTTCCAATAACCGTTCGTTCTAGACTATATTTTCCTCGGCCGCTTCCGCACTTAAAACAAATTTTCAAAACCAATTTTTTAATTGGTAGCGCCGACTCAATTTTTAATTGGGATCTATTCAACCCCCCCTTCTAGATCCGTGCCATAGTCTAACAAGTGGTATCAGGAGCTCCGGTTACTCGGTGCTTCAAATACAACGTTGATAGAAAATGGCCAACGAACCTAAAGGGGCTTATAATAGAGCTCCCGTTTTCAATGGTGAAAATTATAGTTATTGGAAAGACTGTATGCGGGTGCACATAAACTCCATAGATAAAAAAATATGGAACGTTATCCTCAATGGTCCAATAGAATTTACTATGACCAATGCGGATAATATGGTTGTGCGAAAGCCCGAAGCACAATGGACCGATGACGATGACAGAAAATACAATTATGATTGGAAAGGCAAAAATATTCTAATCTCTTCATTAGGTGTAGATGAATATTATCGTGTATCCCATTGTCCTACTGCTAAGGCCATATGGGATTCACTACAAATCGCCCATGAGGGGACGAACGATGTTAAGTTGGCTAGAATCAACACATTAACACAAGAGTTTGATCTCTTTTTCATGGAGCAAGGGGAAACCATTGCTGACATGCAAAAGAGATTTACTCATCTCATCAATCGTTTACATTCATTAGGTAGGCCTGTTTCCAATGATGTTGCTACTAATAAGGTCTTGAGATGTCTTAACAGGGAATGGCAGCCGAAAGTGACCGCCATCAAAGAAGCAAATGATCTTACCATATTAGACTTGACAACATTGTTTGGAAAACTACAAGAGCATGAACAAGTACTCTTGAGCCTAGATCAACGCGAAAAGAAAGAAAAGAAGGACAAAATGAAGGTGAGTGAAAAGAAATCTATAGCTCTTAAGACTTCCTCCTCGAAGTCTCAAGCAAAAGAGCAAAGTGATTATTCCTCGAGCGATGAAGAAGAAGAGGACAAGAGCGAAGATATGGGGCTGTTTGTTAAACGTTACAACCATTACGTGAGAAAGAACGACATCCAACATTCCGAGAAGAACTTGGTAAACTTCCGGAAACAATCGAGGTACTCCAAAGATGATGACTTTAAAGGTAAAAAGACTAGAGGGTCGTGCTACAAGTGTGGGAAGCCCGGTCACTACAAACCGGACTGTTCGACAAACAAAAAGGCAAAGGAAAAGGAATCATCCAAGTCATACAAGAAATCATCGAAGCCAATGATAGCGTATATAGCTTGGGAAAGCGATAGCGACTCCTCCTCCTCTTATGAAAGCTCTAGTGATGAAGAAGAGTTCGTGAACCTATGCCTTTCCGCACATCAGAAAAATAAGAAAAAGCAGGTACGTCACTCTAAATATGAGAAGTCCTCAAATATGTCGCATTTAGAATTACAAACCGCATTCAATACTTTACACAATGAAGCAACCGAAGCCTTTAAGAGACTTGCCTCTAATAAAAGAATTTTTACTTACTTAGAGCACAAAATTAAAGAGTCTGAAAGGAAACTCGAGGAACTTAAGGCTTCCATTGTGGAAAGTAATAAATCGGATTGTGATGACTATAGAAATCCTTTTGACTTTGGATGTGCTACTTGTCATATTTGGCAAGGTAAAGTTAGAAACCTTAAGGCCAAATTAAACAAGGCTCTTGAGCCTAAAATTACATTTGCTATTGATAGAAAGGATTTTAGAAAAAGTATGGTGAAACCATATCAAAAATATGCATATGTAATTAGGGATCAAGAGAGTAAAAGTGATTCTAAAGTCGATTTTGCATGCCTATATTGTTGCAAAAAAGGCCATTCCATTGTTAAATGCCGATTTAGGAGATTTTTGGGTCCTAAAGGCATATATCAATATGCCATTGGGTACCTCCTCTTGCTAATTATGTTTTAATAGGTACAATGTGTCGAGACCACTGAGAGAAGATGGGTTCTCGACAGTGGATGTTCAAGACACATGTCTGGAGACATATCCCTATTCATAGACTTCGTGGCCAAGAAGAAAGGGTATGTAACTTATGGTGATAACAATCTTGGAGCAATACTTGGTAAAGGTAGTGTAGGTAATCCCTCTTCCACTACGATTTCCGACGTGTTGCTTGTCGAGGGCCTTAAACATAATCTGCTTAGCATTAGCCAATTATGCGACAAAGGATACAATGTATCATTTTCAAAAGAGTGTTGCAAAATTGTGCATGATAATGACAAGAAGAATATGTTTAATGGTTTTAGAGTAAACAATGTCTATATGCTTGACTTAAATGAAGTATCGTTAACAAGTGACAAATGCCTCGTAACAATGAGTGAAGACTCATGGCTATGGCATATGCGTTTAGCGCATGTTAATTTTGACTTACTAAATAAAGTAGTCTCAAAAGACTTAGTCTTAGGACTCCCCAAAATAAAGTTCACCAAGGATCACCTTTGTGATGCTTGTCAAAAAGGGAGCAAACGAGGATCTCATTTAAATCCAAAAAGATCGTTTCAACGATGAGACCTCTCGAACTTCTTCATATGGACTTATTTGGGCCGCCTAGGATTAAAAGTCTAGGAGGAAACTATTACGGTTTCGTAATAGTGGACGATTTTTCTAGATTTTGTTGGACTAACTTTTTAGTAAGTAAGAGTGATACATTCGCCGCCTTTGAAAGATTTTCTAAGCTTTCCCAAAATAAGTTAAATACAAACATTGTGTCAATTAGAAGCGACCATGGAGGTGAGTTTGAAAATCACTTATTTGAAGAATATTGCGGTAACCATGGTACAGATCATAACTTCTCCGCTCCACACACTCCTCAACAAAATGGGGTTGTGGAGCGTAAAAACCGAATTTTAGAAGAATTGGGAAGAACAATGATTAACGAAAGTGGTTTACCGAAATATTTTTGGGCCGACGCCATTAGTACGGCGTGTTATGTTTTGAATAGGGTGCTCATTCGCCCCATTCTAAATAAAACACCGTATGAGCTTTTAAAAGGGCGAAAGCCAAATGTTTCTCACTTGCATGTTTTTGGTTGCAAATGTTTTGTATTAAACAATGGAAAGGAAAACTTGGGAAAATTTGATTCCAAGGCCGACAAAGGTATCTTCCTCGGATACTCCCAATCGAGTAAAGCATATAGAATATATAATAAACGATTACTTGCTGTAGAAGAGTCTGTGCATGTTACTTTTGATGAGTCCTTTCCGAGAAATGTCGGAAAGGATAGTGTTGTTCATGGTGCAGGTACATCTATGGAAGACATACTCAAAGGGGGCGAGTCGGGGATTGATCAACTTGACAAAGCAAAAGTTGAGGAGGATAAAGATGTACACCATGAGGTAACCGAGGAAGCTCATCCGCCTACAAACGATGATCTTCCTCAAGCTTGGAAGTCTCTCAAAGACCATCCAATTGACAACATTCTCGGAGACATCACAAAGGGTGTAACAAATCGATCGAAGCTAAGTAATTTCTGTTATCACTTCGCGTTCGTTTCACAAATGGAACCTAAAAACCCTAAAGAGGCCTTACTCGATGAAAACTGGTTTTTGTCAATGCAAGATGAACTTAATCAGTTCACAAGAAATGAGGTATGGGACCTTGTCCCTCCTCCGCGAGGACATCGAGTAACTGGCACCCGATGGGTGTTTAGAAATAAGTTGGACGAAAACAGAGTAATAACTCGTAACAAGGCGCGTTTAGTCGCGCAAGGGTATATCCAAGAGGAAGGCATCGACTATGAGGAAACTTATGCGTCGGTTGCCCGACTCGAGGCTCTACGCCTTTTGCTTGCTTTCGCTTGTGCAAAGGATTTTAAGTTATTTCAAATGGACGTTAAGAGTGCGTTCCTTAACGGGTACATAAATGAAGAAGTCTATGTTGTGCAACCTTCTGGTTTTGAGTCTCATGAGTATCCTGATCATGTCTACAAACTGAAAAGGGCATTATATGGTCTCAAACAAGCTCCTAGAGCTTGGTATGAGCGACTAAGTAAATTCTTACTTGATCAAGGATACTCAAGAGGAAAGGTTGACACTACTCTCTTCATTAAACGTCAAGGAAATTACTTAATTCTTGTACATATTTATGTTGACGATATCATATTTGGATCTTTAACATGAATCTCGTGAGAGAGTTTTTTGACCTTATGCAGGGTGAATTCGAGATGAGTATGATGGGTGAACTCACATACTTTCTCGGTTTGCAAATCAAGCAACTGAAAGAAGGAACTTTCGTGAGCCAGACAAAGTATTGTTTGGAGCTTCTCAAGAGATTTGACATGGCAAATTCGAAGGCCATTGACACTCATATGCCAACATGTGTAAACCTGAGTAAAGATAAAAGCGGTAAAGACGTTGAGGTAAAAAGGTATAGAGGTATGATTGGCTCTCTTCTCTATCTTACTGCTTCTCATCCCGACATTATATTTAGCGTGTGTATATGCGCAAGATACCAATCATGTCCCAAGGAATCCCATCTAAAATTTGTCAAACGTATACTTCGATACCTATCTGGTACTCCGAAGTATGGATTATGGTATTCCAAAGGTAATGATTGCTCATTGGTAGGTTTCTCCGATTCCGATTTTTCCGGTTGTAAATCGGATAGGAAAAGCACTAGTGGTACTTGTCACTTATTTTCAAACTCCTTGGTCAGTTGGCACAACAAGAAACAAGTGTCTGTTGCTTTGTCAACTGCCGAAGCGGAATACATAGCCGCCGGTAGTTGTTGCACGCAAGTCCTATGGCTTAAGCAGCAACTATTGGATTTCAATTTAAAACTAGAACGTGTTCCCATATTTTGTGACATTACAAGTGCTATTAATCTCACCAAGAATCATGTGTTACATTCTCGTACCAAACATATCAAAATTCGACACCATTTTCTGAGGGATCACGTAGAGAAAGGTGACGTTGTCTTTGAACACGTTGACACCAAAAATCAATTAGTGGACATTTTCACAAAACCGCTAGCCACTGAACCTTTCTTTCATATCCGTCGAGAACTTGGCATTCTCGACATTTCGGATCGGGTATAATGATTACTAGTTTCGCATTACTCTGTTTACAACTATATTCTTGTACTTCTAACAAGTTAAGTTTTGTTGCAAGCACAAGTATGTTGTTATCAAGTGTTGTCGGTATAGAGGTGATGTTGTCTCTCTCTCTCTCTCTCTCTCTAAATATTCATGATTTAAACCAGTATATCGTTTGACTATCATGGTATTTATCTATATGACATTTGCTACAAGTACTATGTGTTTTGGATGCAAATTATGTTGTGAAATTGTAAGTAGGCATCAAATGTGGCATTATATATGACATAAAGTGAAAATTTGCATTTTTGCTCACTATGAGTCGACCAAAATAGGGCAGCGGTCGACGCATGCTGTACACTTTTAAAATTGTCAAAAATCACACAGTATGCGTCGACGCATGCAGTGGTACGGTCGAAGGCTCGCGTAAAAACCCAGATTTTCTTTGTTTGAAAACTGTTCCATCTTCCAACATTCTACATTAAATATGCAGTAAATATTAACTGTGCTTTGAAATTGCATTTTCTTGTAACTTGCATCTAGTCATTCCTAGTGTCCCCTTGTCTCCTCCTTCTTACCAAAACCCTAAATCTCCTTCTATAAAAGGGTTAACCCTCATCTCCTCCAAACTCATCTTCAACTATCCTCTCAAAAGTCATTGCATTCAAACCTGTACCAAATCTCCAAAATCATCATCCATGGCTTCTCTAGTCTGCAAAAATACCGGAAAAAGAACAAGGGCTTCAACATCCGCTTCGCTACCCATTACTGCTATTTCTCTAGTTCCACCACCTGCTGTTGACATCTTCAACAATGACATTGGTAAGAGAGCAGTTGTTCCGCAACATAAATTCTACAAGGCAACAACGGAGCGCATGCATCTCACTCAAATCATGTCTCTGCTGGAGTTTCAAGGGTTTGTAAACTTTCTAGAGTACCACACAAAATACAGTGAAGATTTAGTATGTGTGTTCTAGACTTGCCTGCGTGACAAGTTTCAAGGTCAAAATTTCCACACCTCTGTCGGAAATAAACAGGTAAACGTGAATTCTGAAGTCTGGAATAATTATTTTGATTTGACTGTGGCTGCTGATGCACAACCTCCTCATGAGGTAACAGACTCTCACACTGTGACGGGATATGAGTTTAAGAGTGCTCTAAATGATATGCTAAAAAGGCCTTACTCGGATCAGATTGTCAATAGTGATGCCTTTCCCAGAACGGTTACGGCAGGTAAACTCCAAACAGGGGAGCGCATCCTTCAATGGATTGTGGCTCGCATCCTACGGCCGAAGAAAGGTGGCATGTCCCGAGTTAAACAGGCTGAAGTGCATCTTATTTACATTTTGCTCTGAGAGATTCAGGCAGAGGAACTGCTCTTGCTTATGGGTCCTTTATTTCGGAGGTTCTCACCGCAGAAAATGTCGTGTATCCATCATTTCCATTTGTTTCAGTATCTTCTGACAAGGAATTCAGCACTAAAACATTTGCTATGATGGGCTACTTTTGGTGTGATGAACGACAATCCTACAGGTTTGTTCGCAGAGCAAATATTCCTCGGGTTGCTGACGACTCTGATGAAAGTTCTGAACAGGAAGACGAAGAACAAGATGAACAGGTGGATGAAGAAGAAAATGAAGCGGAACAAGTACAAGAACCCACATATGAGACGCATGACAACTATCAATCGCCGGACCAACATGAGGCTCCAAATACTGATTGGCTCCATCACACAGCTCAATCTGACGAACAAGAAGAAGGTTACACAAATCAGGGATGGGGTGAGTGGCAGTACACAGGCTGGACCACCCTGGGTAGATACTATGATTCGTACCATGGCTATCCTCAAGATCATCAACCTCCTCAGTATTCATCATCTCCTCCACCATCAGACAACTCTGAAATCCTTAACATGCGGCAGTCCATGCAGTTGGACCAATAGACCTTTATGAGAAGTCAAGATACGCGGATGGAACAGATCCGAGTTGAGATTTGTACCCTAAATGAACGGTTAAATTCATTTTCCACTAGGATGGATACCCGCTTTGAAGCTCTCGTTGCATCCAGTGAGAGGCAAGACATGGAAATCACTGATAGCCTCCATCACCTAAATATGTCTGTGGAAGCATTTGTGGACTTTTCTGATCCCTACCGCAATCCGGATGTTGCATATAGGGGGAGGGGCCGGGGTCGGGGCAGGGGTTATTAGTTGCATAATTGCATATTCTCATTGTCTATAATGTGGTATTTGTGTTATGGTTGTTGAAATATTAAGCCCATTTGGATGTTTTCATTTCTTTATCTATTATCTCCATTACTATTTCATTATCAATTTTATGTGTGGATTTTGGTAAATGACTAGTTATCACCTGCTGCATGTTTTGTTGTTAATTGATATTCTATCAATCTTTATATGCTCTATCTCTTTTTGATGTTGTCAAAGGGGGAGAAAAGCTAAGTAAGGCTAAGTAGATCACAATAGCTCTTCCATATAAAGTACAGGATTACAAAAGAAATGGGGAGTGTATGCTACTACGTTAAAAATATTGCATTGTTGTTCTCACTAACTTCGCGCAGGTTGTCATCATCAAAAGGGGGGGGGGGTATGTGAAGGCAAGCAGTCACACAACATATATTCTCGAGTTTCGATGATGACAAAGTTCAACCTCGGATCAATAAGGAGCTGTCAATTTTTCCCAAAAGACAATTGCAATATTTTACAATATTTAACATATCATATCCTTCCTATATTTCTTTTAATTCATCATATAATCATTTGCAAAACATGTGATAAATATTCAGTCGTGACAAAACGCACGAATCAACGAATGATGATTTTTTGCAGGTTTTACAGCTCTGAGTCGACCATACTGTTGCACCCCAAAATTTGCTCAACCTTTTCTTGCCTGGTTTATGTTTCATTGCATTTCATATGCATAGTCACATCATATACATAGGCTAATCATTTGCATATTATAGCATAGCATGCCTCCAACAAGGGATCAGGGTGTCTATCAGAAGAAGAATCCTATCTAGAGGTGTTATATGAGCTTAAGAGACCATCCAAGTCATCAGAAAAGGTTTGAAATCTTGAGAAGTTCTGGATGCCTACATGTGGGTTGTGCTCCTATCTTGAGGAATATTGAGAATCATCAGGGAGATGAGAAGCATGGAATGTGAATATGAGGTGTGTATGGATCCCATGGGAGGCCTAGAGAGCCCTATTGAAGCTTAGACAAGTCATGGTATCAAGTTCAAGAACCACAGTTGAGGTGTGTACAAGTAGGGTTTTCATCTGGGTAACCCTAGGTCAAGGAGAGCAAAGAAAGGGCATCAAGACCTAGATCTAGGTCATGGAAGTCATGGATTGATATGTTAAAGCATGTGTATGGATGAGTCAAGATCAAGTTCAAGAGAATCAAGAGTGGTTGGAGGTGTTTGATACAGGGTCCCTAGGGTAAAATCCCCTGTATAACACTGGACTTCCAAGCCACATAAGTCAAAATACAAGTTTCAATTGGATTTTTGGCCAACATGAAACTTGTAGAGCTTCTCAATAGCTTTAATTTTAGTACTAGAAGTATTCAGGAAGATTTGTAGAACTCAAGTTATGGTTCTTGCAAGTTATGGGTCACCAGAGGACACTGAAATTTATCTGTGAAAGTCACTTGACTTCCAAGCAACTTTTGCCCATCAAGGAGTTTTCAAATGGATTCTTGGCCAACATAAGAATTGTAGGAATTTATCTTAGCTTTAATTTTATTACTAGAAGTCCTCAAGAATATTTGTGGAACTCAAGTTATGATCTTGGCAATCCAGGGGTATTTTGGGAAAGTTGAATTATAGGTCATTTTTCAACATAGGTCAAAATCTCTATCTTCCACTCCTCAAATGAAGAAATGTTCAACATGAGATGTGTTTAGAATGATGTTTTTAGGCTAGGTAAGAAGTCATGAGGATTTGAATGGGCTTGTATCACAAAGTTGCCCAAAATGGCCTAAAAAGGAAGATTTTTCAAATGATTCAAAGGAGGGAAATTGGGATTTTTGAGATATGAGGCATACACATGGCATATGGGTAGTCATTTTGAATGGAAATTGGATTTCAAACACATTGGCAATGCCAAAATTTTGAGATGAGCCATTGTTTTATGAGTTGCTTTGGAAAATGCTTTCTTACATCATAAGTTACACTTGCCAAACCATTCATGGGATTAAAACCAAGGCTCTAACTCATCCAAACACATTCAATATATCATTTGGGGACAAATTGAATCAGATTTGAAGTGATGAACAAGCTGAAGCATGACTGTCACATACAAGCATGAGATGAAATTTTCACAAGCATGAGAAATTGAATTTATCATAGGGATCATTCCAGAACTTTCTGGATCATTTCTACATGTTCTATATAATGCTTATGACTGGTTCAAAGCCTGGGTTGGTGAAGATTGAGAGAGAATTGAGAGATAGAAATTTGAGTTTTCATTTTGCAAATCCAAATCGGTTACACGAATTTGAGCCATTTCAATCCAAACTTTTGCACTCAGTGTCTTCATTTTGAGTTGTTGATTGAATTCAGAGAGATTTCTGGTCAAGATTGTTAAGAATCAAGAGATAGCATCATGAGTTTGAAGCTTGCAACTCAGAATCGAATTTGGTAATTCAAGAGGATTCAACACAAATTGATGCATACAGAAGCTTGATAATCACTCATTGAAGGAATCTGGAAGATCTTGAAGCATAATTCGAAGCTTTCCACCTTCTGTTCATCCAAATTTCACAGGTTGTTAAACTTCATCTTATGGCATGATTCATGTAGATTTGTTAGGTTTTAGATGGTTAGATTCATTATAGATCATGGCTAGGTCGTTTCTGGTAAAGAATTTCACGATTTAGAGACAAATTTAGGTGGAACCAATTTTCTGTTGAGGATCATTTCTTGCAGTTCTTGATGATTTAAGCTTAGTGGAATGGTGGAAATTACTCAGGGTATAGCGTAGATGATGTTGGGATCATTAATTTTGAGAATCTTGTTGATTGAAGTTTGAGCATATTCTGAAATTTTTATCGTGTTTTGAAATGGAGGATGTTTCAATGAAAATGGAGGTTGGATTCTTGTTCAGTGTGAAAAAAAGAGTGGATTGATGTGTTTAATTTTAAGTTTTGGTGAGGATTTATGGTGTTGAGGTTTGGGGACGACGGTGGCGCCACCTCCGGCCACCGTCTGTTGTTTCTTCCCTCCAACTTTCAAAAGGTAGGAGATGATCTTTTAACCATTAGATGTAGAGGAGACCTTTGACTGAACTCTGATCCAACGACCACGTGTGAGTCTTGATTTGTGAAGGAGTCTGAGAAGAGAGTGATACGCAGCGTTTCATTAAACGCTGGCTTTGGGCTTAGTAGATCCAATGCTACCCACACCCCACTTTGGAAGCCCAATGGAATTAACACATGGATGAATTGCTATTTACCACGAGCTTTTCTCAATTTTCTTTGATTTTCCATTTATTTTCTGATTAGTGGTTGGGCCTAGCACGCGCGTTGATAACCACACCCCCCTTAGGCCCAGGTCTGGTATTATAACATGAAATGTTGCTATTCATCACGCTCTTTTATCATTTTTCCATCTATTTTCTTTTTATTTCATGGTTTTAGCATAGTTAGTAAATAATTCACATTAAATTGAAAAATAATCATTTTAGGATGGGATTTTTTTCCCCTAGTTCCCTTAGGACCTCTAGAAAATTATGAAACTAAAACATATTAATTTCTTGAATTTTATATTTTTTTGGTATATTTTACAATTTTATTGCTTTTATTTTACATTTGTTTGATACTTCATTTTTCTGAATTTAGTATGAGAGATTGGTGCATGATTTTTGATTGATTCTTGTGAGGTTGATTAGATTAGGGAAGCATGTACCCTTAGGAATTTTTTCATATTTTTGTGACTAAAATTTAGGTTAGTTTGAGAGGTGTATAGGAGAGGTATTAGAATTAGGGTTTCACAACATTTAGGGGTAGTTTAGTGCATAGTTTTGGGGTTTATTAATTGATTTAGGCCTTGGGGTTTATATGGGGCATTGGGTATAGGTTTAGGTTCCTTTAGAAATTAATCTAGGATTTTATAATGAGTATTACTATTTTACTTGATTTTTGCAATTTGAGTGGTGATTGTGTGTTTTCCCTCTTGGGCCTTTTGCTTGTTTGTTTGGTTTGGGTTATTTCAATTGGGCATGGGGCTTGGGCTTTGCTTGTTGGGGCTTATGAAGACATTGAAGATGATTGGAGACAAAGAATGTAGCTTGGAGCATGAAGATTCTTCTCCTTGAAGGCTGCTTTTGAAGACTTAGGAAATAGGAAATGTAGGAAGAGCTCTAGATTAGACTGATTTCTTCTTGCAAACATAGAAAGCATCTTGTGCTTCTATTCCTCCCTATGACAAAAAGTCCTTTTAGGGTATTCACATTCCTCCTTTGGAGGGATAAGTGACATAATTTAGAAGTAGAACTTTGAGGGAACCTTTCCCCTACAATGCTAAGTGCTTATAGGCTTCCTTTGGTTGTCAATAAGCTGTTTAGCATTTCAACTTAATCTGTTAAGTAATTCTCTTCTGGAGTGAGTGCATTGAAGATGGGAACCTACTGAAGAATAAAGTTCATTGAATATTGATAAAGATGAAGCTTGTGCCTGTCAAAGATAGTTATCTGTTGAAGCTAGGGTTTTGCTGCTGTTTGAAGCTGTCTACTGGTTGAGGTTCATGCTTGCTAGAGCTGGGATACTTTT
This sequence comes from Lathyrus sativus, assembly GCA_963859935.3. Lineage (NCBI taxonomy): Eukaryota > Viridiplantae > Streptophyta > Magnoliopsida > Fabales > Fabaceae > Lathyrus > Lathyrus sativus. Next base: position 173,380,659 of record OZ012736.1, read on the forward strand.
GAAGATAGGAGCTTGTCTAAAGCTTGGGGATCATTGAAGATGGAAGATGGGGTCTTACTTGAAGGTGTTACTGTCAACTTTTTTGCTGTTAATCAACTGTAGCTGTCAGAGCTGTTGCTGTTTGAGCTGCTTACTGTAGGAGCTGGTGTTGCTGTCAGAGCTGGTGTTGGGTTTTATTTCTTTTTCTGTATTGATTGTTGGCTTGTACAGCTTGCCCCCTTAGGCTTGAAGTGAATATTGTTTCACTTTGCCTGTTGTTTTCCCAGGTTCGAGGTTGAGTCGGACTCCCTTGCCTCGCTTGTGTTGCTGCATTGCATGCATTTTACTATATTTGCTTGCTTTCTTTTCTGTTTATCCCCTAGGATCTCTATTTTCCTCTGTGCAGGAGGGAATTATGATAGACATTAGGTTCTTATCCATGCATGACAACATTAGGTTAGTTTTTATTCCCCTTTCAACCCTAGGTTTTTTAGAACGTCGTTTCTCTTCTCATCTCGAAACAATCAAAAAACACAATAATATTTCAAACATCATAAAAAAACAGTTCTGGCATAAAAGACTGAAAACAAACCAAAACGTCATTTTTGTCCGCTTGGACTCTTAATCGGGAGAAAACCTTTTTTTTCAGAAGGATAAAAGACGAACAGACAGACCTGCGTCTTACGTGGCCCGAACTACGTTTGCTCTGATCTTTCATGCTGTATGAAATTACGTAGGCATAGGATGTCGTATCCTAGCGAGCAACCTTCCCCTCCTTTCCGTAGATAGGTGAACTACGTCGACTCTGATTTCTCGTTCCAGACGGGAATACGTAGGCATAAAGTGCGATACTTTGCCGAGTCATTTTATTTTATTTTTAACCCAGACCTTTAGAGTAGATAGAATAACAATCCGTACTAGAAAACAAGCGTGGATCCCGTCTAGTACGACGAACGTGAGGGGTGTTAATACCTTCCCCTTGCGTAACCGACTCCCGAATCCAGGATTTGGTTGCGATGACCATTCCTTTCCCGTTTTGCGTTAGGTTTACTCTAAGCGTTTCCTTTCCCTCTGTTGGGATAAATAACACACGGTGGCGACTCTTCTGTCATAGCCGGCGCCGATTTTCGCAGTAGCGACAGCTGGCGACTCTGCTGGGGACTCCAACAGTTCCCTACGGGAGTCAGTCCTAGCGCTTGTTTTCCCGTCGTGGGTTTTGTATGGATTTACATTTCTGTCTTTACTTTCCGCAGTTTATTGTCAGCTTTATATTGTTATTGCTGTTGTGGGGATGGGGTGATCTATTGAGAGATAAGCCGGACCTGGGCTTGAGTGCACCTAGAATTAGTTGTGGAAAGTAGTGGGCGCGTGCATGCTTTGCATGTACCAGTGTCCCGCAAAATCCACGCTCGGATGAGGTTCTTCTGGTTGACTTCTTTTTCAACCCTTTGGGTTGAGGGGGTTGTTGGTTAGTTGGATTGTCGACTCAGGGGACCGATCATTCGGAAGTCGGCTAAGTGAGGCCTCTTCAGGACATGATGATGCCACAACTTCTGGGTATCGTATCATCAGTTTTGAAAGTTTGTGACACCGACGACCGCATAGGATGCCGTACCTTGTGTCAGTTGATAGGACACCTACTTGTGAGAGGGATTGGGGGTATGCAGGAAACTTGGCCTTCAGACTACCCGGTTTCTTGATATTGGATCAGCGTGTGGTTACTTGGGGGTGTCTTCACCAGAGCAGTGTTATAGGTCTGTTAAGACCAAGTTGGAGGTTTGTTTTGAGCCTGTTGAGGCAAAGTGAAGCATTGTTATGGGTCTGTTGAGACCAGGTTTGAGCAATATTGTGGGACTGTTGAGACGGATATTGTGGATGGATCTCTTCAGCAATCTATCACTTGATCCCTGTTGCATGTTGCATATTGCATTGTTGCATATTCATTTTGCATATCATTAACGTGTGTCTATGCTGCAGGTGCATTTTCATACCTCTGATTCTAGTTGCCCGGATTTCTGTCTGCTGATATTATGGATACTCTGAAGAAGACTGTGGCGTACAAGTTGCCTACTCCAGATGTTTCTTCTTTGCTTGGTTTGATATCTCTAGCTGATGATGATGTGAAGAGAAGCTTCAGGAAGAGTTACAGGAAATTACTTAGATTGGTTTATAGACCATCCATGTATGAGCGTAACGAATTGTACACGCTAATGTAGTTCTATGATCCCCCACTGAGGTGTTTTACTTTCCCTGACTTCATTCTGGCTCCGACTATGGAGGAATATGCTGAGATCTTAGAGTTGACCATTCAGAACAGGGTACCTTTCATTCATATGGATGTTGAGCCCAAACTGGAGGATTTGGCTGTGGCCTTGCATTTAGACTCCTCAGAGTTGTTGTTAACCTCGTGGAATGGAGTGTCTGGTTTTTCTCTCAAGTTCTTGGTTGGGAAAGCACAAGAGTATGCCAAGAGTGGATGTTGGACTGTGTTTAACATTATTCTTGCTCTGTGTATCTATGGTGTTGTACTGTTCCCGAACCTGCCTGACTTCGTTGATCTGGATGCGTTCTATATATTTGCTTCCGGCAATCCTGTGCCTACACTGGTTTGAGATTTCTATCACTCACTGCATTATAAGAACGAGAACAGGAGGGGCAAGAACGTCTCCTGTTTTGGGCCTTTGCTGTATATGTGGTTTGAGAGTCATCTGCCCAAGAAGGGTATCTTCGCTGAGTCTGCAGATACGATAGATTGGTCTGAGCATCTGATGGGACTTTCTTCAGAAGACGTTGTCTGGTTTAATAAAGATTTACTGGGATCTGTGATCATCTACAGTTGTGCCGGGTATCCTGACGTCCCTCTGATTGGGAGGAAAGGGTGCATCAACTACAATCCCTCATTGTTGATCAGGCAATTCGGGTATGCTTTGAAAAGCCCGCCAAAAGAGGAGGAAGTACAGGAATCTCTGTACTTCACAGGTGATTTGAAGGGAGAACTATTGTCCAATCTTCAGCATGCTTGGAATAATGTCCACAAGAGGGGTAAGGCGTTGTTGGGTAAGAATGATTGTCAAGCCTATGCCCCGTACAAAGTCTGGATCCAAGATAGAGCAAAGCAGGTGCGGATGCCGTTTCCTGCAGTATTACCTCCTGTTTCCCCTGTGATTGAGGAGCCAACTACTGTGTCTATTGATAGATACGAGCAGGTTGTGAAGGAGAAAGAAGAGTTGATGAAAGCGAACGAGAAGCTGGAAGCAGAGCTAATGCAACTCAGGAGCAAAAGGAATGAAGTCGTATATTCCTTCGAGCAGCAAACGAAGCTGGTGAATCAACTAGGCACAAAACTGACTGAACAACGAAAGAAGCGTGAGCGTTTGGGGATAGATTTCAAGAGCTCTCATGATATGCTGGAGTCTAAGAAGAAAGCACTTGATACAGCCTACCGGGAGATCTCTGCATTCAACAAAACCTGGAATGCCACTCTGACCGACAATAAGGAAAGAGAAGACAAACTGAAGCTGCAGATCTCCGAGCTGGAAGGTCAGTTGAAAGCTAGCCAGAAAAGGTTGGAAGAAGAGGTTATGCGGAGGTATAATGTCTAGAATTCCTTGAACAAAGTTATCAAGCGCAAGAAAGAGTCTGCGTCCCAGAAGCGGAAGCTAGAAGATTGCTTTGGAGAAGGTGTTTGGGAGGAATCCATTGGTGATCTCCAGCGTGTTATCAGGCAAAGAGACTCGTTCGTCGAAGGGTTGCTGATAACACGAAATCGTATATATATATATATATATATATATATATATATATATATATATATATATATATATATATATATATATATATATATATATATATATATATATATATATATATATATATATATATATATATATATATATATATATATATATATATATATATATATATATATATATATATATATATATATATATATATATATATATATATATATATATATATATATATATATATATATATATATATATATATATATATATATATATTGATGCATAATTCAACTGATGTTTAACTGTTTTCGATCCGATTTCGTGTTATTTCTGTGTTATTTGTCTGGTATTTTGCAGGTATTTGATAATCACGTCTAAACAAAGCAATATGAAGAAAAGAAGCAATCACAGATGAAATATGGACGAAAACCGGATGAAAACAACATGAAAAACGCAGAATGCATATTTTGCTGTTGTGACGACCGTCACAGCCCCATGACGACCGTCACACGGGTGACGACCGTCATGCAGGCAAAAACGCCCAACTTCAAATGCACGTGCAAGAAGCAGTTCCAATTCCCAAATAGTGGACCACTACTCCCTGATAATTCTGCCTCTAAGTCCACCTTCTTCAAGTTATAACCGTTAGAATTCTATTTCTATAAAAGGGGAAGGAGGGGAGCTGAGAAAGGAGGCCGCATTCAGACAACGAAGTGCTGCCCAATTTCATTTCAAGAGCAAAAGTTCAGTTTTATTTCTTTCTATTTTTTTGTTGCCTTTCATTTCTTCTGTAATTCTTATTTCCCTTGTACGATCAATTGGCATAAAGACCAGAATCCTGCCAACATTTGTGGAGGATCTGCCCAAAGGTCAATTGAAATATTTACAGGTTTCTAATTTTAATCGTAATTTCCGTTTTCATTATGATGCATGTTATTACTTATTGTTTTTATTTATGTTTTACCTTTCCCAAATCCATGTCTGGCTAAATTAGAGTAATCGATATGTAATAATAATTCGGACGGGATTTGATAATAACCGGTTGAAAACTTTCTTTTTCAAAAGTTGTTTATGGTCTGAGTGTTTAAATTTATTTACTGAATAAACTTCGTCGCGAAAGCGAGAACTTATTTAAAAGTAGTTTTGCCACGAAAGTGGGAAATTAATTAAGGTACGAACCAACAAGCGAAAGCTGCGGCAAGACCAGATAGTAAACACTAGTCATTCGTTTTAATAACAGCGAAAACACTTTAAAATGAATTAGAACTTAGAGATTTCCAAAAAATAGTTTTAACCCCGAATGGGACACGAAAGCGTACGTTTGGCCCTTAGAATTATGATTAGCGTCAACAACCATCGTGAGACGAGAGTCTTCAGATCACTATTTTCTGCTTAAATAAACTCTGAAAAATATTTCCTATACCGGTAACTTGTCAAATCCCCGAAGAACATAATTACTGCATATCGATTCACGTAATTATAATTTAAGTAACATTCTTAGTTCCCTTTAGTGACAATCTTATTCCCTTAAACATTATCTACCTAGCTAAACATAGTAACTCCCGAGAACACTAGTTTGATTACGAGTCCCTGTGGGATCGATATCTATTATTACTACGCGATAGACTATGCACTTGCAGTTAGGTTGTATTAGACATAGAAAGTCGCGATCAAGTTTTTGGCGCCGTTGCCGGGGACCCGTTTAGTTAATAGTGTAACCTTCTGTTACGCCGTATAGACTAGGTTAACTATTTTCATTTTTCCTTTACTAGTGCTGTCGATTGTATGCCAAGTAATCGCCCACAAGGCGATATCTTGAAACCTTCAGTCGCAGAACTAGAGCGCTTCTTACATTTAAGAAGTCGAATCATTGAGTACCAACTCAAACATAACATTCCCGATCCTCTCACTCCCATTCCCAAATCCGAAGAAGAATCAAACATGGCTGAAGGACCTCCAAACAAACCGCTGAAGGCATACGCTACACCCTCTCAGATGGAGCCTAGAAGTAGCATTGCTGCCCCAGCTATTACTCGAAACGATTTTGAGCTGAAACCATCATTGCTGTCAGCGGTACAACAAAACCAATTCTCAGGAAATGCAACTGAGGATCCAAACGAACATTTAACAAAGTTTGTACAATACGCAGACACAGTGAAAGCAAATGGAGTAACTCCAGACGCGATAAGACTTCGTCTTTTCCCATTCTCTCTTAGAGACAGAGCGTGGACATGGTTACAATCTTTACCATCCAACTCCGTTACGACGTGGGAACAGTTGAAGAACGTCTTCTTAGCGAGATATTTTCCGCCAAGCAAAACTGCTATGCTTAGAGCTCAAATCAACGGATTTCGACAAAAAGATACTGAATCTCTTTACGAAGCATGGGAACGATTCAAAGATATGATGAGAACATGTCCTCACCACGGTCTAGAAGACTGGGTGACAATCCATACTTTCTATAATGGGCTTTTATACAATACTAGATTAACAATAGACGCCGCCGCGGGCGGTGCACTTATGGATAAGCCATATGACGAAGCCTATCAACTAATCGAAAACATGTCTCAGAACCACTGCCAATGGGGAGGTGAACGCACTCCAACAGAGAAAACCACAGCGAAAGGTGGGATGTACAAGATCAGCAGCCTTGAAAAGTTCAACGCTAAAGTAGATGCTCTAGCACAAAAGATTGACAGTCTGACTGTTAACCCCACTGCAACCGTCGCTGCCGTAACTCCAAATTGCGAGTTATGCGGAAGCACCACTCATAATGCGACCGAATGCCCATTGCTAGCCGGAATCCCACCAGACCAAGTAAATTATGCTCAAGGAAATCCCTACACAAATACTTACAACCCAGGATGGCGAAATCATCCAAACTTTTCTTACAAAAGCTATAATGCATTGCAAATGCCTACTGCTCCGCCAGGATATCAGAAACCAGCTGCTGCTCAGACTGCACCTAGGAAATCAAACCTCGAATTGATGATGGAAAAATTCATAGCTACTCAAGCTCAAACAAACAAAGAATTCCTGAATCAAAACATTCACACTAGCGAGAAAATTAAACAGTTGACCGGAAAAGTAGACGCTTTAGCCACCCACAACAAAATGTTAGAAACACAGATATCACAAGTGGCTCAACAACAAGCCTCTGCTGCCGCACCCGCTGGCACATTTCCTGGACAACCCGAACAGAATCCAAAAGGTCAAGCAAATGCTGTCATATTAAGAAGTGGAAAAGAATTGGACGAACCGATCGATCCAAGGACCGAAAACTCAGCCATGCAACAAAAACCAACTGAACAAGCAGAAAAGGAATCTGAGTTAGAGAAGAAGGAAGACAACGAGAAGGAGGATACCGCAAGTGAAAAAACTCAAGCACCTCCAGCGCCATATAAACCACCTATCCCTTATCCTCAAAGATTAATAAACTCTAAAACTTCAGGACAGTTTAAGAAATTTGTAGAGCTCCTTAAACAGTTGAATATCACTATTCCTTTTACAAAAGCGATAACTCAAATGCCGTCATATGCTAAATTTCTCAAAGAAATCCTGTCAAATAAGAGAAAGATCGAGGATAACGAGACAGTTACACTTACTGCAGAGTGTAGCGCTATTATTCAAAACCGCATGCCTCCTAAGTTAAAAGACCCAGGTAGTTTCTCCATACCCTGCGTCATAGGAAAGTTTGTGATAGACAAAGCTCTATGCGATTTAGGAGCTAGTATCAGTGTTATGCCTTTATCTATATGCAAAAAGCTGAATATGGGAGACATAAGACCAACCAAAATGTCCGTACAATTAGCTGACCGATTAGTAAAATACCCCGTCGGAATACTGGAAAACGTTCCAGTACGCATAGGACAATTTTACATCCCAACCGACTTCATAATCATGGACATCAAAGAGGACTCTGTTACCCCAATTATCCTAGGAAGACCGTTCCTAGCTACAACCGGAGCTATTATAGACGTGAAGAAAGGAAGGCTAACATTCGAAGTAGGAGAAGAAAAGATAGAGTTCATTCTCACGAAGTTCTTACAAGTACCAGCCATAGATGATACCTGCTATTTAGTAGATGAAATTGACGAATGCATAAGAGAACTTGAAAATGAAGAGACCACGTATTCAGAAATAATAAAGATTCAAATACCCGATATTTCTGAAGACGATGATTGGCGTAAACCGTATAAAGACGACAGCCTAAGTGAAAGCATAACACTGACCCCAAACCATATGCCAGGTCCGAAGAACCCATCTTTAGAACTTAAAACACTACCCAAAAACCTTAGATATGAATTCCTAGACGATGAACTAAAAAGACCAGTGATAGTCAACGCCGACTTAGGACAACCAGAAACTGAAAAGCTATTAGAAGTCCTAAAGAAGTACCCCACCGCGTTAGGCTATAACATAAGCGATCTAAAAGGTATAAGCCCTTCGATCTGTATGCATCGAATTACAATAGAGGAAGACTCTAAAACCTCTAGAGAGCATCAGAGAAGAATGAACCACATCCTAAGCACTGTAGTCAGAGATGAAGTAAAGAAATTGCTAGATGCAGGAATCATCTATCCAATCTTCGATAGTGAATGGGTTAGCCCAGTTCATGTCGTGCCAAAGAAAGGAGGAGTAACAGTAGTTAAAAACAAAAAAGGCGAATCAATAACAAAAAGAGTCGTGACTGGAAGCAGGATGTGCATTGATTATAGGAAGCTTAACAAGGCAACACGAAAAGATCACTTCCCGTTACCCTTCATAGACCAAATGTTGGAAAGATTAGCCAAACATTCATATTTCTGCTATCTAGATGGCTATTCAGGATTTTTCCAAATTCCCATTCATCCTGATGACCAAGAAAAGACTACATTCACCTGTCCTTATGGTACTTTTGCTTACCGCCGAATGCCGTTCGGACTCTGTAATGCTCCAGCAACCTTTCAAAGATGCATGATGGCAATCTTCGCAGACTTCATAGACGACATCATGGAAGTATTTATGGAAGATTTCTCGGTATGTGGACAAAGTTTCGAAGGATGCCTACAAAACTTAGAAATGGTATTAGAACGTTGTATAAAAGTGAACCTCGTCCTAAATTGGGAAAAATGCCATTTTATGGTCCGACAAGGAATAGTTCTAGGACATGTCATATCGAATAAAGGAATTGAGGTCGACAAAGCTAAAATAGAGATTATAAAAGATCTCCAACCTCCAAAATCCGTACGAGAAATACGGAGTTTTCTAGGACATGCCGGTTTCTACCGAAGATTTATAAAAGATTTTTCAAAAATCACAAAACCTTTGACCGGCCTGTTGATGAAAGATGCTGAGTTCGTCTTCGACGACGACTGTCTAAAAGCATTCGAAACATTAAAATCAGCCCTTATCACCGCACCGATTATGCAACCACCCGATTGGCGACTACCGTTCGAAATCATGTGCGATGCGAGTGATTATGCCGTAGGCGCAGTTCTAGGACAAAGGAAGGACAAGAAACTCCATGCCATCTACTATGCCAGTAGAACCTTAGATCCTGCCCAAATGAACTACGCTACAACAGAAAAGGAACTTCTAGCAGTTATATTTGCGCTTGACAAATTCCGTTCTTACTTAGTAGGAGCAAAAATTATCATATACACAGACCACGCTGCCATTAGGTACCTAATAAGCAAAAAGGATGCCAAACCAAGATTATTGAGATGGATCCTGTTGTTACAAGAGTTTGACTTAGAAATCAAAGATAAGAAAGGAACCGAGAATGTTGTTGCAGATCACTTATCCCGAATAGAAGGCATCAAACATGAACCAGTACCGATAAATGACGATTTCCCGTACGAACATCTGATAGCCAAATTAGAAAGTGACATGCCTAACTTAATCTCGGAAGATCCAGAACTCGAAAAAGCCGTAGAAGCCGTCTATGCCCAAGTCACATTACCTTGGTATGCTGACATCGTTAATTACCTCGCTGCAGGCGTGCTTCCACCGGATCTCACTTATCAGCAAAAGAAGAAATTCTTCCACAATCTGAAACACTATTATTGGGACGAACCTCTACTCTTCAAGAGAGGGGCCGACAACATATACCATCGCTGTGTCCCAGAGGAAGAAATAGAAAATATCATTTCCCAATGCCATTCAGCACCGTATGGTGGTCATGCTAGTACATCCAAGACGTGCGCTAAGATTCTCCAAGCCGGCTTATTCTGGCCTAACCTCTGGAAAGACGTTCACATCGCTGTGCTAAAATGCGATAGATGCCAACGAACTGGCAACATCTCAAGACGCGATGAAATGCCTCAGAAAGGAATCTTAGAGGTAGAAATCTTTGACGTATGGGGAATAGATTTCATGGGACCATTCCCACCTTCTTTTGGTAATAACTACATACTCGTCGCTGTAGACTATGTGTCTAAATGGATAGAAGCCATTGCTGCTCCAACAAATGACGCACGAGTAGTAATCAAACTCTTCAAAAACACAATATTTCCTAGATTCAGTGTACCCAGACTCGTCATTAGTGACGGCGGATCACACTTCATATCGCGAATATTTGATAAACTTCTTTCTAAATATGGAGTCCGACACCGAGTAGCTACACCTTATCATCCGCAAACTAGCGGACAAGTAGAGGTCTCGAACAGAGAAATAAAACAGATATTGGAAAAGACTGTCGCTACCTCAAGGAAAGATTGGTCATCAAAGCTACATGAAGCTTTATGGGCTTATAGGACCACTTTCAAGACACCAATAGGTACTACACCCTACAAATTAGTTTATGGTAAATCCTGCCATCTCCCTGTAGAATTAGAGCATAAAGCCTTTTGGGCCATTAAGACACTCAATTTCAACTACACTGAGGCAGGAGAGAAACAAATCTTGAACTTACACGAATTAGAAGAACTTCGATTAGACGCTTACGAAATGCCCGTATCTACAAAGAACGAACTAAAAAGTGGCATGATAAACGTTCAATCAAGAAACAATTCAATGTGGGAGACATCGTACTGCTATTTAATTCAAGATTAAAACTCTTCCCAGGTAAACTAAAATCTAGGTGGTCTGGACCTTATGAAGCGACTAACGTACTTCAGAGTGGAGCTGTTGAAATTACCGATAAGACGAATGCACCGTTTATCGTAAACGGGCAACGTCTAAAACATTATAATAAGAACGAAAACAGCCCTCAAGTCTGCACTATATCATTGCTTGAGCCTCCAGCTTAAACACCCGAATAGCTTGTCACCAAGCTATCGTCAGGCTTTAGACGTTAAAAACAGCGCTTACTGGGAGGCAACCCAATTTTCCCGCATTTTTCCTCGTTACTGTATTTCATTTTTTATTCTACTTTGAAACTTTGACAAAAATTCTAAACTAAAAATTGCCACTATTTTTACTTTCTTTTATTTTCATATTTTTATTTTATATTCTTCTTTTATCTTTTGTTTTTACCACCTTTCGCTTTTCTTAAAATCCTGACTTCAATTTCTGTTCTAAACTTTTCAGGATTTTAAAAGTCTTCAAAACCTTCCTCCTGTTTTTCTCCGACTTACCTGCGAGTATGGCCGCGTACGACTTCACAAAGGTTCATTTTCGAGGACTAACTCAAAAGGCAAGATTTGAAGCATTAACTGAGAGGGACATAGCCTTAACGCTGTATTATGATAAGTCTACCATGGAGAAACTAGGAATCACTGATAGCATCCAATACCTGTTCAATCAACTGGGTTGGGAGAACACTGCTTTGAAAACCCGTTTTGCTACCTATAAGGACCTCACCTACGAATTCCTTAGTTCCTTCAGGTACCTACCCAACTATGGTTTTGGATCCAACTCAGAGTTGATTACCTTTAGAATGTTTGGAATGGACCAAACCCATAGCCGAATGTCATTAGCTAACCTCCTAGGATTTCCTAGCGGACCGCATGTGTTCATCAGTGCAAAAGATGATGATCTTGATTTTGAACTCAACCAATCTGGGGTAGAATCACAGGCGACTATCACCCTGAACCAGACAGAATGTATAATGATGAGATTCATAACCCAGCTTTCAGATACTTTCATAAGATACTAGCTCACACCCTTTTCGGAAAAGAAGAAAATATTACTACAGTATCTAAAGAAGAGTTATTTATCATGTTCTGTGCTTCTCAGGGACGTACAGTGAATGCAGTACCTTTCATGATGAGATCTTTCCGACGCCTCACTCAGGACCCACAATCACCTATTCTAATAGGAGGCCTCGTGACAATGATTGCCCACGAGCTTTGCCTTTGATTCCACTTAAATGCAAGCACTAGTTTTGGCACCATCCGACCCATGAATATCCAGTATTGCTTTAACAGGCGCATTTTAGGAACTATGGGACCTGGACCTTACGAGTACCTCATCAATGAAAAACCTGTCCAGCTGTTCACCTTGCCAAATCATCAGATGACAAGTATCCACAACAAGGACAACTGGCTTTATGAATTGGATGAGCCTATGGGACCTCCTTCACCTCAATCAACACCACAAAACTACATGTACGACAGTGATCACATCTCTGAAGCACACGATTATATGTACTATGAGGATGTTGTATCAGAAGCTGAAGTAGACCCTACGACTCCTCCGCATTACAACACCTATCCTGAGCCCATTCCTGAGGAGACCACTGACAAAATGGATACTGTTCTGCTCCGATTGGACTACGTTGACGCAACTCTGACTACTGTAAAAGACGACATCGCAGGCATACACAGTGAACTCGTAGTCTTCATGGACTTAGTCTGTGACCAGCTCGACTACTACGCACGGAAGTTCGATGAATTGAAGGTACGAAAGAACTAGATATTAGTTTTAGTTTAGTTTAGTTTAGTTTTCTGTCTTCCGTCCGTTTTCAATTCTTTTGATTTTTGCATTGTTAATTTCTTTATGTATTACATTACAATCATTCTAATTACTTGTTATTTCAGTTATAGTCTTTATTCATATATTCTATTTTTTTTACGTTATTCTTTGTTTATCGGCCGATATAATACATTGCCATATCATTTATAGGCCTAAAAGTCATTGCAAGAACACCCCCAAAGCAAAATTCTGCGTTCTGCAGATTTTGCTGGTGTGACGACCGTCACAGGAGCCTGACGACCGTCACAGATACGTGACGACCGTCACGAGCCCAAAACTGTTATCTGATATAACAGGGGTTGCATTTTCTCTCCCACTCATCTCCTTTCAACTTCCAATCATCAAGAACTCACACCCCACTCCCAATTTTCGTTTTCCCCACCTTGCTCCATATATTCCAACTCCCATCTCAACTTCCTACCACACTTCTGTTACATTTTTCCACTCCACAGAACCAACTCAATCCTCCAACAATGACGAGAAACAACGAAACCCCAGACCTCAGCAACATTGTGTTCAACGACGGTGACTCCGGAGAGAGACAGCGGGCCAGCTATATCGCATTCCATCAACGGTTGCTACAGCCAACCCATTATCCACATATCCCATCGCTCACGGAGCTCGGACTCCTTGACGGCGTCACTTGGATGCTTCAAAGAGCCGGCATCTGGAACCTCTGCACTAATCCGCAACCGACGTACGAACAACTCATCCTCGAGTTCCTTAGTTCGTTCACCTACGTCACTTCCAGCGGCGACCTCAGCCAACACTCCGGTGCCGCATGCTTCCGGATGTTCGGCACGAACTATCAAGTAAACCAGAACCAGATTGCCGCCATCTTACAATTCCCTCGCGGCGACAATGCTCACCGCCGCCTCACCGATCAGTTTCAGCACGAAGCCTTCGCGCACTGGTACCAGTTAATCGGCATCAATGCCGATGGTTGGGATTCTCTGCACGCAACGCATATCCATAACCCGACCATCCGGTACTTCCACCGAGCATTGAGCAACACCATCTTCGCCCGGGATAGCAACCATAAGGTGAACTCGAAAGAGCTCTTCTTTCTCCGCTGTGTCTTCAACAACGAGCCCATCAACGCCGCTCCATTCCTCCTGGCCCACATTCAGGCCAACTGTAACCGTGGCTCTAAGCCATTTTACTTTGGCGGGATTGTCACTGCCATTGCACTTGGGCTGAACCTCGGTGACCGCCTCCAGCACCTCCATGCCATTCCCTCGATGTTCCTCGACACCGACCACTGCAGAGCCTCTCACCTCATCCGTTCCAGAGCCGATGGCAAGTACCACCCGGTAGTGCGTGGCAAAACCGTCCGAAACATCATCCTTCCATCACGCACCCGGATGCACCCAGAGGATCGTACCAACTGGCTATTTGACCTCACTGCCCCTCCTGCTGCCGCTGCTCCAACTCAGAGCCACACCCAAGGTTCTGATGACGAAATCCAAGCTGAGTTGGACAAACCAGAGCAACCGGAGGCATCGCAACCACTTCCTTCCGAAGGTACATCCTACCGCCGCCGCCGCCATCGTCCAGAGCCCGACTACTCAGAAGAAGACCTCCGCCGCTCTCTCGACCAGCAGGCCCAGATACTCGCTATGATGCAGCAGCAGAATCAGCGAGCAGAGCAGTTCAAAGCTTGGCATCGGACCCAAATGCAACAACTACAAACCGGCCAAGAAACCATTACTGAGAACTTGGCGAATCTGACCTTGCAGTTCGAAGGACTCCGCGACTATGTCTACCACATCGGAGCAATGAGTTTTAAGGACCGAGTCGACCAAGTCAGAGCCAGAGGACACGGGCGAGGACGTGACCAAGGCAGAGGCCGTGATTAGTTATCATTTTCCTTATTTGTTTACTATATTTTCAGTTCCTTGTATTTTTATTTCCCTTGTATCTCCCTCTCGCATTCCTTCAAATTAGTGGGGACACTGATTGAGATAGTGTGGGAGCGGAGCGTGTATTTCCCATTCCATTGTACTTTGAATTCCGTAATTTCTATTCAAACATTTTCATGTTTTAGCAAATAAAAGCTCTTTTATATATTCTTTTTCCGTTACGCAAACATCCCCACGTTATTCGACGTAAACAAAAAAATTTTCGTTCGTTCCTCAAAAGCAAAAGCATCACGAGAATGCACCCAAGTTCAAACCAAGTTTTGAAACTCCGAGGAGACGACAATTCTAACAAAACCAGTACCGTCCTGACACCTTAGATCTCCGGTTTATGCGAGTTGGTTTCACTACCTACGTGTACCAAAGTTTCAAGTGTCTACGCAAACTCAGCCCCAAGTAGTTTATACTAGCAGTCAGCACCATCCTAAAACACTTCTAAGCGAGCGACCGATGCAAATAAGTGTATGATCTACAAAAAGATGAAAAATCATGAAAAGAAAGCCATATATCCAAAAATATAAAGACGCGTTTCCCTCTAAGTTAAGTGCTCCTCACCCGAGCATTTAGCCCAACGACACGAAAACTCATAAAAAAAAAATCAATGGTACAAGCTTATGATCAATGAAAAAGATCAAAACAGAAATGAGATCATATTCACTAACAGGTCGACTTGCCATGAAAGTGTATGCACAACGGGCTTAATGTGATTGCGCTAGAACAAACAGGGTGAACTTGCCGCGAGAACCTTGACACCAAGCTACAGCAGCATGACTGGGACCGATTTGCATAAGGAGACCTCCGAAGACTTATAGTCCAGTGTCGTCACCGTACTCGTTTTGTTCTTACTAAGAATCCCGGTTTTTCCCAACTTTGCGAACGAAGAAGCTGCCTCGTGCTTGCCGACTTTTTCCTGTTTTACTTGAGGACAAGCAAAGATTCAAGCTTAGGGGAGTTTAATAACACGAAATCGTATATATATATATATATTGATGCATAATTCAACTGATGTTTAACTGTTTTCGATCCGATTTCGGGTTATTTCCGTGTTATTTGTCTGATATTTTGCAGGTATTTAATAATCACGTCTAAACAAAGCAATATGAAGAAAAGAAGCAATCACAGATGAAATATGGACGAAAACCGGATGAAAACAACATGAAAAACGCAGAATGCATATTTTGCTGCTGTGACGACCGTCACAGCCCCATGACGACCGTCACACGGGTGACGACTGTCACACACCGTGACGACCGTCATGCAGGAAAAAACGCCCAACTTCAAATGCACGTGCAAGAAGCAGTTCCAAGTCCCAAATAGTGGACCACTACTCCCTGATAATTCTGCCTCTAAGTCCACCTTCTTCAAGTTATAACCGTTAGAATTCTATTTCTATAAAAGGGGAAGGAGGGGACCTGAGAAAGGGGGCCGCATTCAGACAACGAAGTGCTGCCCAATTTCATTTCAAGAGCAAAAGTTCAGTTTTATTTCTTTCTATTTTTTTTTGTTGCCTTTCATTTCTTCTGTAATTCTTATTTCCCTTGTACGATCAATTGGCATAAAGACCAGAATCCTGCCAACATTTGTGGAGGATCTGCCCAAAGGTCAATCGGAATATTTACAGGTTTCTAATTTTAATCGTAATTTCCGTTTTCATTATGATGCATGTTATTACTTATTGTTTTTATTTATGTTTTACCTTTCCCAAATCCATGTCTGGCTAAATTAGAGTAATCGATATGTAATAATAATTCGGATGGGATTTGATAATAACCGGTTGAAAACTTTCTTTTTCAAAAGTTGTTTATGGTCTGAGTGTTTAAATTTATTTACTAAATAATCTTCGTCGCGAAAGCGAGAACTTATTTAAAAGTAGTTTTGCCACGAAAGTGGGAAATTAATTAAGGTACGAACCAACAAGCGAAAGCTGCGGAAAGACCAGATAGTAAACACTAGTCATTCGTTTTAATAACAGCGAAAGCACTTTAAAATGAATTAGAACTTAGAGATTTCCAAAAAATAGTTTTAACCCCGAATGGGACACGAAAGCGTACGTTTGGCCCTTAGAATTATGATTAGCGTCAACAACCATCGTGAGACGAGAGTCTTCAGATCACTATTTTCTGCTTAAATAAACTCTGAAAAATATTTCCTATACCGGTAACTTGTCAAATCCCCGAAGAACATAATTACTGCATATCGATTCACGTAATTATAATTTAAGTAACATTCTTAGTTCCCTTTAGTGACAATCTTATTCCCTTAAACATTATCTACCTAGCTAAACATAGTAACTCCCGAGAACACTAGTTTGATTACGAGTCCCTGTGGGATCGATATCTATTATTACTATGCGATAGACTATGCACTTGCAGTTAGGTTGTATTAGACATAGAAAGTCGCGATCAGTTGCTTTCTCAGCCAAACCATCCCAAGACTAAGAGATTATTAGAGGAGTACCAGGCATATGGTCGCACTTGATTATCTCATGTATTGATGTGTATGCTTTATTTGCATTGTGCTGGCCATCACCAGGATTGTTGGTTGAGGTCATGCCTTCCTATTGTACACTCAATGATATTGTATTCCTGACTCGATGGGCTTTTCCGCAATATATGAGATGTTTTCCATGATTGGATTTCGAGCTTCTTATTGCTATCACTGTCACTGCACTGACACTTTGGCACTAGAATCGGGGGTCGATCTCCCTAGCGCACAGACACATATTGCATCTGCATATTCATTTTGCATTGCCGTTACTTGTTGAATTTGTATCTTATTTCCTGCATCTCACAGGTTTTTCAGGATTGACGAACGAAGAGTCCACCGCTACTCAACCCGAAACAACTGCAAGAAAGTAATGGATCAAGTTCAGGTCGAGATGCAGGAAATCCGTGAGAAGTTGACTTTGTTCATGCAAGCTATGGAGAGCATGGCCAAGGGCTAGGAGAATCTTCAGACCTTGGTGCAGCCGCTACTGACGCGGGCAAACGGAAACGGCAACACTGACCACATTTCTGTTGAAACTCCTCGCCGGGAGAATGAGATACCAGCAGTTGTTACTCCACCTGTTGTGACTGTCAATGAAAACACCGGTGTTGGTGCAGGTGCTGGCGCTGGTAACGGCAATACTGGGAATGGTGGTGATGGGCATGTTGTTAACAACAAGGGTAACACTGTGGATGCTGATCAAGGATTCATCGACAATGTTGGCTTTGGAAACAATGGGTATGGTAACGTCAATCAGGACGGGAACTTCGGGTTCAACAATCAGGGCTTTGGTAATGATGGTTACGGCAACAACCAGGGGTACGGCTACGGTAATGGTGGATTCGGTAATGTGAATGTGAACGGTGCTGGGGCACTTCCTTTCAACAATGGTTTTGGACCCGCTGGGGTCAATCTGGGGTTCGGCAATCGAGGACAGGGTCCTGTGTTCAATCATCAGGGATTTGGTCGTAACATGGGTTATGATGGATATGGCAATGACTGGAATGTGGATCAACAGGATGACGCTTTTTCAGGAAGAGGTATGGGACCTGAAGGCCCTATTGACCCGGTTCAAAGGATCAAAATGCTAGAAGAGCAGATGAAAGGTGTGGTTGATCAGAATTCCGCTGGATTAGATATGACTACTATGGGGTTGGTACCAGGGCTGAGGGGGCCGTTGAAATTCAAGGCTCCAACTTTTGACAAATACAAAGGGGATACCTGCCCTAAGGTCCACGTCCGCTCTTATTATAGAAGGATGTCCTCGTATTCAGATGACGAAAGGATGCTCATGCATTTCTTTCAGGACAGCTTATCAAGACCGTCGCTTGAGTGGTATATTGGGCTGGAGCCCACGCAGATTAAAACCTGGAAGCAGTTGGCTGATGCTTTCGTGACGCATTACAAATATAACAGTGATCTGGCGCCAAACAGGGTCCAATTACAGGGTTTGCCGCAGAAAAACGGTGAAAGTTTTAAAGAGTATGCGCAAAGGTGGCGCGATATGGCCGCAAGGGTGCATCCTCATTTAATCGAAAGGGAGATGAACGACCTGTTCATTGGGACATTTACAGGGATGTTCTACGAAAAATTGTTTAGTGTGTCGTTGGGCAGTTTCTCATATTTGATTCTTATGGGGGAGAAGATTGAGAACGGGATCAAAGTTGGAAGATTCCAAGCAGGTGAGGCCACCTCGGCAGGAGGTACAAGAAAAGCATTCGGTGGTAGACGACAGGGTGATACTAGCGCCGTGTTTGGCGGCAGGGGCAGGGGCAGAGGAAGGAATCATTATGTTCAGCCTCAACAGATAGCTAGTGTTACTATCCCGCTTCCTCAACAAAGGCAGCCACAACAACAACAACAACCACCGCAGCAGCAAGGGCAGAATCCCGGTCAGAGAAGGGTACAGAATACAAGGCCGAAAAGAGTGTTCGACGCACCTCCTTCCACGTATGCAGAACTCCTTCAGACCCTGCTAGGGTTGAATTTGGTTGAAAAGGGGACTTTGGCACCACCTACAGGGACGGTTCTTCCTTATGGGTATGATGCCAACAAGCATTGCGAATTCCATTCCGGAGCACCCGGACATGATGTAGAAGCTTGTCAGGCATTTAAACACAAAGTTCAGGATTTGTTGGACAGCAAAGCTATCAACTTCGGACAGGTGGGTCCAAATATAGTACAACAGCCTATGCCTAATCATGGGGCAAATGCCATCTTGACAGAAGAAAATTTGAATCTGGTGATGGATGTCAACGAGCTGAAGACACCGTTGGGTGAGATTAAAAGCAGGTTGCTAAGAGGGGGTATATTCCCGGGATGTGATGAGTTTTGCTTGGATTGTTGGACCCAGCCAGAGGGTTGTAATGAGTTGAAGCAGGGCATTCAGGCTATGATGGATGAAGGTACCTTGCAATTCGATCGAACCGCGGTTGAAAAGCCTGTAGATGCATTGTGTGATGAGCAGAACGATGTTGCGACGGTGATGATTCCGAGGAAAATAATAACGATAACGGCGCCCGCCAGGCGGCCGACGATCACAATTACCAAAGCAGGACCGATTCATTTTGAGAGTACTAAAGCAGTGTCGTGGACTTACGGATTGGAGGTATATTGCGACGGTGAGAAAATTGAAGTCAATGGACAACCATCTGGGGTTGTAGATAATGTTGTCGGAACAGAGGGTATGACCAGAAGCGGAAGAATCTTCACATCGCCCGAGGTAGAGGCAGAAAGATTAGCTAAGGGTAAAGCCAAGGTAACTGAGAGTGGTCCTTCTCAGTCGAATGAAAAGGAAACGTCACTTAAGGATGTGGAGGAGTTTATGAGGCTCATTCGTAAAAGTGATTACAAAATCGTTGAGCACCTCCAACAAACACCGTCAAAAATTTCCATCCTATCATTGCTGTTATGTTCCGAGGCCCATCGGAATGCTTTGCTGAAGATTCTAGATACGTCGTTCGTTCCTCAAGAGGTTTCTGTTAATCAGTTAGAAGGGGTGATGGCGCATGTCAATGCGGGGCACAGTTTGGGCTTCACAGACTTTGATTTGACTCCGAGAGGGCGAGAGCACAATATGGCATTGCATGTGTCAGTAGAATGTCGGGGCACGGTCATGTCCCATGTTTTAGTAGACACTGGATCTTCCCTAAATGTGCTACCGAAGAAAGCCATGATGAAGTTGGATATCAGGGGGATTATCTGCACGCCCAGTGATTTAGTGGTGAGGGCGTTCGATGGAACGAGGAGGTCGATTTTCGGATCAATAACATTACCGTTGCAGGTAGGGCCTAAAATATTTGAAACTGAATTCTATATAATGGACATCCAGCCAGCGTATAGTTGTCTTCTTGGGCGCCCATGGATCCATGCTGCCGGGGCAGTCACATCCACGTTGCACCAAAAGCTGAAGTATATGGTTAGGGATAGTGTCGTCACTGTTTGTGGAGAGGAAGATATTCTGGTTAGCCATTTATCTTCGTTCAAATATGTGGAGGTCGACGGAGAAATACACGAGACACCGTGTCAAGCCTTCGAGGGGTTGCGAGTTAAAGACAAAGCCCAGGGTTCCAGCAAAATATCAGATGTGGCAGTGTCATCTTACAAAGAGGCTCAGGCTCTAGTGCAGGCAGGCAAAACCAAGGGCTGGGGGCAGGTATTGGAGATTCCCGTGAAGAATGACAAATTCGGGCTTGGATATCATCCTTCGTCGTCAACATCCTCTTAAGGAGCGCCCAGGTTCAAGGGACCAGTGACGATTACGCCAAGCGGGGTGAGCTTCGAGACCGTCAATGCTATTTCCGATGCTGAAGACGGAGATAGCGACTGTGATATGGATGCGTGGATCAAGCCAAGCGTGCCAGGACAAAGTCTCTGCAATTGGTCTATCCGGGAAACTGTTCCTGTGACAACTAAACAGTAATGATTTGTTTTCTTAATTGTTGAATAAATCCTGTGTCCTACCCGGGGCATAGTGATTTTGCTTAGGGCCACTTGATTATGTGTATTGCACTGTTTTAATCATGAAATAAAGGCGTTTTTTCATATACAAATATTGTGATCCCTGTTTTTCCTGTTTTTGTTTTTAACAATAAAATGGCAATGTGGTTATTTGCTTTGTCGGTGTTTTGAAGCATTTAACCATTTCCTTTGCAGGATTACTATTTCAGATGACATCTATGAACCGCCTATGACTCACTTCGACTTTGAGCACCCGGTATTTCAGGATGAGGAAGAGATTGTCGAAGATGGCGACGTGCCAGAAGAGTTGACCTGGTTATTGAAACAAGAAGAAAGAATCATTCTGCCTCATGAGGAAATCGTCGAGATTATCAATTTGGGGTCGGAAGTGGTTGTGAAAAACATCCGTATAGGGGCTGCGCTGCAGAGCGACATCAAGCAAAGGTTGATTGAGATGCTCAAAGAGTACAGTGATATATTTGCTTGGTCGTACGAGGATATGCCTGGGTTGGATACGGATATGGTTGTGCATCGTCTGCCTTTAAAAGAGGAATGTCCACCTGTTAAACAAAAGCTCAGAAGAACCAGACCGAACATGGCCGTGAAAATCAAGGAGGAAGTGCAGAAACAGTGGGATGCTGGCTTCCTAGCTGTTACAAAATATCCCTCATGGGTCGCTAATATTGTGCCAGTGCCGAAGAAGGATAGTAAAGTGCGAATGTGTGTAGACTACCGTGATTTGAACAAAGCGAGCCCGAAAGATGACTTTCCACTTCCTCACATTGATGTGCTG
Organism: Lathyrus sativus; assembly: GCA_963859935.3. Classification (NCBI taxonomy): domain Eukaryota; kingdom Viridiplantae; phylum Streptophyta; class Magnoliopsida; order Fabales; family Fabaceae; genus Lathyrus; species Lathyrus sativus. The sequence continues at coordinate 173,402,441 of OZ012736.1, forward strand.
GTCGACAACACTGCTCAGTTCTCCGTATTCTCCTTCATGGATGGATTCTCGGGCTATAATCAGATCAAAATGGCGCCCGAAGACATAGAGAAGACTACCTTTATTACTCCCTGGGGAACATTTTGTTACAAAGTGATGCCCTTCGGATTGAAGAACGCTGGGGCAACATACCAACGTGCTATGACAACTCTCTTTCATGACATGATGCATAAAGAGATTCAGGTTTATGTTGATGATATGATTGCCAAATCCCAGACGGAGGAGGAGCATTTGGTTAATCTGCTGAAACTGTTCAAGAGGCTTAGGAAGTTCAGGATAAGACTGAACCCTAATAAGTGCACCTTCGGGGTGAGATCGGGCAAACTGCTGGGGTTTATCGTGAGCGAAAAAGGAATAGAGGTTGACCCTGCGAAAATAAAAGCAATACAAGAAATGCCGACGCCTAAAACAGATAAAGAAGTGCGTGGGTTTTTAGGGAGGTTGAACTATATCGCCCGGTTCATATCTCACCTGACTGCGACATGTGAGCCGTTATTCAAGTTGTTGAAAAAAGATCAGGTGTTGACCTGGAATGAAAATTGTCAAAAGGCGTTCGACAAGATAAAAGAATACTTGCAGGAACCTCCTGTTTTGATACCCCCAGTGGCCGGGAGACCTTTGATTATGTATTTGACGGTTCTTGAGGAAAATATGGGTTGTGTTCTCGGTCAACACGATGAGACCGGACGTAAAGAGCATGCGATTTACTATTTGAGTAAGAAGTTTACCGACTGTGAGTCCAGATACTCAATGCTCGAGAAGACGTGTTGCGCGCTAGCCTGGGCCGCCAAACGTTTGAGGCAATACATGCTGAATCATACAACCATGCTAATTTCAAAGATGGATCCAATCAAATACGTGTTTGAGAAGCAAGCACTCTCCGGGAGAATTGCCCGATGGCAGATGGTGTTAACCGAATACGATATCCAATATGCCTCGCAAAAGGCTATTAAAGGTAGCGTTCTGTCGGAGTACCTTGCGGAGCAGCCTGTTGAGGACTACCAATCGATGAGGTATGATTTTCCTGACGAGGATATCATGTACCTGAAGATGAAAGATTGTGAAGAGCCGTTGCCGGACGAAGGACCAGAGTTGGGTTCCAAATGGCAGTTGATATTTGACGGAGCTATAAATTCCTATGGTAGCGGAATAGGTGCAATTATTACTACTCCCCAGGGATCGCACATCCCCTTTACTGCCCGATTGACTTTTCCCGTTACCAATAATGAGGCTGAATATGAGGCTTGCATCATGGGTCTGGAAGAAGCTATTGATTTGCGAATCAAACATCTGGATGTATACAGAGACTCAGCTCTAGTGGTGAATCAGATTAAAGGAGAATGGGAGACACGTCAGTCCAATTTGATACCATATATGAATTATGCAAGGAGATTGTTGCCTTTCTTTGACAAGGTGGAGTTGCATCATGTGCCGCGAGCAGAAAATCAAATGGCTGACGCCCTTGCGACATTGTCTTCCATGTATAAAGTTAACTTCTGGAACGAGGCTCCCCGGATTGTTATCTCTCGGCTCGATAGGCCCGCCTTCATATTTGCCATTGATGAGGCTCCCGATGGTCAACCCTGGTACTTTAACATCCAGAATTTCCTGAAGAATAAGGAGTATCCGGCTGGGGCATCCAGTCGAGATCAGAAGACTCTCAAAAGATTGGCTGGCAATTTCTATCTGAATCCTGACGGTGTCCTATACAAAAGAAACCACGACTTGGTGTTGCTACGTTGTGTATACGAGAAAGAGGCGAAGTTGCTCATGGAAGAGATACATGAGGGTACATTTGGTACACATGCTGGTGGGCATGCTATGACGAGAAAACTGCAGCGGGCAGGTTATTATTGGCTAACTATGGAAACAGACTGTTTCAAGTTTGCAAAGAGGTGTCATAAATGCCAGATTTATGCGGACAAAATCCATGTGCCTCCAAGTCCTCTGAATGTGATGTCATCACCGTGGCCATTCTCGATGTGGGGAATTGATATGATTGGTAAGATCGAGCCTACGGCATCCAATGGACACCGGTTCATTTTGGTGGCAATTGATTACTTCACCAAATGGGTGGAGGCAGCATCATATGCCAATGTCACCAAACAAGTGGTAGCCAGATTTATCAAACGAGATATTATCTGCAGATACGGAATCCCTGAGCGGATTATCACCAACAACGGTTCGAATTTGAATAGCAAGATGATGAAAGAGCTGTGTCAGAATTTTAAGATTGAACACCACAACTCTTCTCCTTACCGACCCAAGATGAATGGCGATGTCGAAGCGGCCAATAAGAACATAAAGAAGATTGTCCAGAAGATGGTTGTGACATATAAGGACTGGCACGGGATGCTACCTTTCGCTTTGCACGATTATTGTACGACGGTACGCACATCAACCGGGGCAACCCCTTTCTCATTGGTATATGGGATGGAGGCAGTGATACCGTTGGAGGTGGAGATTCCTTCCTTAAGGGTTTTACGTGATGTCCAACTTGACGAGGCATAATGGGTTAAGGATAGACTGAATCAGCTCAGTTTAATGGATGAGAAGAGGCTAGCTTCTCTAGCATACGGTCGGTTATATCAGAGCCGGATGAAGAAAGCTTACGACAAGAAGGTACATCCTCGAAGCTTTCAAACGGGCGATCTTGTTTTGAAAAAGATTCTCCCACCACAAACATATCACAGGGGTAAGTGGACTCCTAATTATGAAGGTCCTTACGTTTTCAGAAAAGTCTTCTATGGAGGAGCCTTGCTACTATCTACCATGGATGGTGAAGACTTTATGTCTCCTGTGAATTCGGACGCAGTTAAAAAATACTTTGCTTGAAATTGACCCGCTGGACAATAAAAAGAGAGTCCAGGCAAAAATGGGGCATCCTGGCGAACCGTAAAAAATGAATAAAAGGTTTGGGCAAAAGTTAGGGATAAAATTGAAAAGATATACACCCGCGAAGTCGAAAACCTGAAAAGGGCGACTTCGGCAAAAAAGGGTATCCCGGTGAATTGAAAACCCGCAAAGGGCGATTCACGCAAAAGTTAGGGATTGAAAAAGCAAATGACTGCGGTCCGGATTTGATACAACATTGCCTAGTGGTTTGGGAGTACCTGGGGGTTCGTTTATCCAACACAATCTCTTCCGGCGATCGAGTGCCGGGAAAGCGCAGAGTCAGGCGAGTCATAGGAGGATCAACTCATGATGTTTGTCTGCACCACGTCGTCGACATGTGTACAAATTCAATTTGTATTTGTATTAACGCTTTTTGTGCATATAGGTATGCGTGTGTGCGTAACTTCCTCTTTTCAGGAGTTGCATCCAGTGTACAAAACTCTGCCTATTCAGAGGCCCGTTATCAATAAAATATGTTATTCAGTACTTGATGCTTGTTATCTACTGTTTTGTTTGTGAAAGACGCCGATGTTTTGATAAACTTGCACTTGCATAGTCTTGTTGGCCCTCGCCAATAATTGCTAAAACTTCGAATTGACTGAAGTAATATCGCGGATACTAACCCGAATAGATTTGGTTGTATAGATTTGTTCTGCCTCATTTGTGTTTTGCAGGGTTCTTGCCCTTGAAGCGGACGATCAGAAAATTGTGGCCCCAACCAAAGTCTTGATGAAAGACCTGACTTTGTTTTGACGCTAATCCCCATGCAGGTCGCACCTCATCCCCCAGAAGTTGAGATGATGTTGTCCTTTAACTAAGGAAGGATTATTTTCCCCAGAAGAGTATCCTCATGGAAGCTGTCCACAGGATATCCCCAGAAAGTCAAAATCAGTGTCCCCCGCAGAGATTATACTCCCCAGAGAGTCGAGTATGTGCACGTTCAATCCCCAACTGAGAGGATTTCCGCGGCGCATAACCAAGATAATAGGTTCAGGAGGATTATCCCCACCAAGGATGGTTTCCTTTCTCCCCACAGGTCGTCATGCTTTCGTCAGTATGATTAGCCCCAGCGGAGTGGTAGCTCCGAGTTTGTAAACTGTACCCAGACAGTTGTCTCTCAGAAGGGTGGCTTCTCCCCCCAGCTAAGGTTGTTCACCAGCAAAGATGTTGTTCTTTCCTCCCAGTGGAACTCGATGCTAATTGATCCTCAGCAGAATTGGCGATAGTTCCGGCGTTTATTTCGCTGGAATACTTTGTGATGACCGTCCATCCCCAACAGAGTTGCATTATTCCTCGACAGTCGTGTGGATGAAGCAAGCTTATCAGAGCTTCCCCAACAGCCTGAACCCGCATTTGCATTTTCATATATCATCATATTTGCATCTACCCAAGAAACGCGTAGCATTTCCATGCCGTATGGAGCATTGCGCCATTGCCAAACACATGCATTTTGAAACATAAATCAGGTTGGTTAACCTTTTGCTCTCAGGTGTGTTTCTCAGCAGAAGCATGAAGTTACAATTCAGATCTATTACCAGACGATCGAGGTCTCGCCGTGAGACATGTGATGATGCAGTCCTTGTTATTATTCCCCACAGAGTTAATGGTTGAAGTTTCTCTTATCCGACCAGCGGAGTGTTTTTCTTCAGGTTTGCTGACGCGACGGCATTTCAGGGTTTCATAAGTCAAAACTTCAGAAGTGGTCACTTGTTATCGAAACGGGTGTCGGGCAGTTATTTTCAGAATATCCCGGGTGGAGTTAGCTACTGCAAAGAATAGGCAAAAAAGCTATATTCGAGCCAGTTTTCCCGTATGAAGCAGGTGGATGAATTTTCCTGTATGAACCAGGTAGATGTGTTTTCCCGTATGAAGCAGGTGGACGAATTTTCCTGTAGGAATTAGGCAGAGTGTTTTCCCGTATGAAGCAGGCGGATGAGCCTTCCTGTAATCAGGCAGATGACTTTTCCTGTGTTCAGGCAGATGATTTTCCCGTATGAAGCAGGCGGATGAACTTTTCCTATAAGAATCAGGCAGATGACGTTTCCTGTGTTCAGGCAGATGATTTTCCCGTATGAAGCAGGCGGACGAACTTTTCCTGTAAGAATCAGGCAGATGACTTTTTCTGTGTTCAGGCATATGATTTTCCCGTATGAAGCAGGCAGACGAACTTTTCCTGTAAGAATCAGGCAGATGGATTTTCCTGTAATCAGGCAGATGACTTTTCCTGTATGAAGCAGGCGGATGGATTTTCCTGTAATCAGGCAGATGACTTTTCCCGTATGAAGCAGGCGGATGGATTTTCCTGTGTTCAGGCAGATGGACTTTTCCCGTATGAAGCAGGCGGATGGATTTTTCCTTTAATCAGGCAGATGACTTTTCCCGTATAAAGTAGACGGATGGGGTTTCCTGTGTTTAGGCAGATGATTTGCCTGTATGGATAGGCAGATGAGTTTACTGTGATTAGACAGAAATGGTTCCCCAGCGAAGTCGTCGGGATTTTTCTGTGTTGACGGAATGTAGCGTCCTAACATGGACAAAGTTCTATTCCTGTGATGATAGGATCTGTTTCGGGTTGATGAAAATGATTCCCAACATGGGCGCTAATTTGTTTTCTCCGTATTAACAGACGACGGAGTTTTAACATGGACAAAAGACGGGGTGTTTTGACAAGAGGGAGTTCAAAGCCTGGGGCGTTACACAGGCGGTTGACATTGAAATCAGATTTTGATATCAGATGATTGATCAATTGGTTGCCGTAACAACCGGATTCAGTTGGTGGATGTTGTTTTCCAAGCAATTTGTGCAGTTTATTTCTGCGGTTGGCAAATTTCCGGGTTCTTGGTATTCAACCGTCTCGTACCTCGATTGTTTGAAGGCCGTTCCCTCTTCACCCAGTCGGGTCCAAGCCGTTTGAATAGGGGCAGTTGTTGCACCCCAAAATTTGCTCAACCTTTTCTTGCCTGGTTTATGTTTCATTGCATTTCATTTGCATAGTCACATCATATACATAGGCTAATCATTTGCATATCATAGCATAGCATGCCTCCAACAAGGGATCAGGGTGTCTATCAGAAGAAGAATCCTATCTAGAGGTGTTATATGAGCTTAAGAGACCATCCAAGTCATCAGAAAAGGTTTGAAATCTTGAGAAGTTCTGGATGCCTACATGTGGGTTGTGCTCCTATCTTGAGGAATATTGAGAATCATCAGGGAGATGAGAAGCATGGAATGTGAATATGAGGTGTGTATGGATCCCATGGGAGGCCTAGAGAGCCCTATTGAAGCTTAGACAAGTCATGGTATCAAGTTCAAGAACCACAGTTGAGGTGTGTACAAGTAGGGTTTTCATCTGGGTAACCCTAGGTCAAGGAGAGCAAAGAAAGGGCATCAAGACCTAGATCTAGGTCATGGAAGTCATGGATTGATATGTTAAAGCATGTGTATGGATGAGTCAAGATCAAGTTCAAGAGAATCAAGAGTGGTTGGAGGTGTTTGATACAGGGTCCCTAGGGTAAAATCCCCTGTATAGCACTGGACTTCCAAGCCACATAAGTTAAAATAAAATTTCAATTGGATTTTTGGCCAACATTAAACTTGTAGAGATTCCCAATAGCTTTAATTTGAGTACTAGAAGTATTCAGGAAGATTTGTAGAACTCAAGTTATGGTTCTTGCAAGTTATGGGTCACCAGAGGACACTGAAATTTATCTGTGAAAGTCACTTGACTTCCAAGCAACTTTTTCCCATCAAGGAGTTTTCAAATGGATTCTTGGCCAACATAATAATTGTAGGGCTTGATCTTAGATTTAATTTGAGTACTAGAAGTCCTCAAGAAGATTTGTGGAACTCAAGTTATGATCTTGGCAATCCAGGGGTATTTTGGGAAAGTTGAATTATAGGTCATTTTTCAACATAGGTCAAAATCTCTATCTTCCACTCCCCAAAATGGTTTAAAAAGGAAGATTTTTCAAATGATTCAAAGGAGGGAAATTGGGATTTTTGAGATATGAGGCATACACATGGCATATGGGTAGTCATTTTGAATGGAAATTGGATTTCAAACACATTGGCAATGCCACAATTTTGAGATGAGCCATTGTTTTATGAGTTGCTTTGGAAAATGCTTTCTTACATCATAAGTTACACTTGCCAAACCATTCATGGGATTAAAACCAAGGCTCTAACTCATCCAAACACATTCAATATATCATTTGGGGACAAATTGAATCAGATTTGAAGTGATGAACAAGCTGAAGCATGACTGTCACATACAAGCATGAGATGAAATTTTCACAAGCATGAGAAATTGAATTTATCATAGGGATCATTCCAGAACTTTCTGGATCATTTCTACATGTTCTATATAATGCTTATGACTGGTTCAAAGCCTGGGTTGGTGAAGATTGAGAGAGAATTGAGAGATAGAACTTTGAGTTTCATTTTGCAAATCCAAATCGGTTACACGAATTTGAGCCATTTCAATCCAAACTTTTGCACTCAGTGTCTTCATTTTGAGTTGTTGATTGAATTCAGAGAGATTTCTGGTCAAGATTGTTAAGAATCAAGAGATAGCATCATGAGTTTGAAGCTTGCAACTCAGAATCGAATTTGGTAATTCAAGAGGATTCAACACAAATTGATGCATACAGAAGCTTGATAATCACTCATTGAAGGAATCTGGAAGATCTTGAAGCATAATTCGAAGCTTTCCACCTTCTGTTCATCCAAATTTCACAGGTTGTTAAACTTCATCTTATGGCATGATTCATGTAGATTTGTTAGGTTTTAGATGGTTAGATTCATTATAGATCATGGCTAGGTCGTTTCTGGTAAAGAATTTCACGATTTAGAGACAAATTTAGGTGGAACCAATTTTCTGTTGAGGATCATTTCTTGCAGTTCTTGATGATTTAAGCTTAGTGGAATGGTGGAAATTACTCAGGGTAGAGCGTAGATGATGTTGGGACCATTAATTTTGAGAATCTTGTTGATTGAAGTTTGAGCATATTCTGAAATTTTTATCGTGTTTTGAAATGGAGGATGTTTCAATGAAAATGGAGGTTGGATTCTTGTTCAGTGTGAAAAAAAGAGTGGATTGATGTGTTTAATTTTAAGTTTTGGTGAGGATTTATGGTGTTGAGGTTTGACGACGACGGTGGCGCCACCTCCGGCCACCGTCTGTTGTTTCTTCCCTCCAACTTTCAAAAGGTAGGAGATGATCTTTTAACCATTAGATGTAGAGGAGACCTTTGACTGAACTCTGATCCAACGGCCACGTGTGAGTCTTGATTTGTGAAGGAGTCTGAGAAGAGAGTGATACGCAGCGTTTCATTAAACGCTGGATTTGGGCTTAGTAGATCCAATGCTACCCACACCCCACTTTGGAAGCCCAATGGAATTAACACATGGATGAATTGCTATTTACCACGAGCTTTTCTCAATTTTCTTTGATTTTCCATTTATTTTCTAATTAGTGGTTGGGCCTAGCACGCGCGTTGATAACCACACCCCCCTTAGGCCCAGGTCTGGTATTATAACATGAAATGTTGCTATTCATCACGCTCTTTTATCATTTTTCCATCTATTTTCTTTTTATTTCATGGTTTTAGCATAGTTAGTAAATAATTCACATTAAATTGAAAAACAATCATTTTAGGATGAGATTTTTTTCCCTAGTTTGCTTAGGACCTCTAGAAAATTATGAAACTAAAAAATATTAATTTCTTGCATTTTATATTTTTTTGGTATATTTTACAATTTTATTGCTTTTATTTTACATTTGTTTGATACTTCATTTTTCTAAATTTAGTATGAGAGATTGGTGCATGATTTTTGATTGATTCTTGTGAGGTTGATTAGATTAGGAAGCATGTACCCTTAGGAATGTTTTCATATTTTTGTGACTAAAATTTAGGTTAGTTTGAGAGGTGGATATGAGAGGTATTAGAATTAGGGTTTCACAACATTTAGGGGTAGTTTAGTGCATAGTTTTGGGGTTTATTAATTGATTTAGGCCTTGGGGTTTATATGGGGAAGTGGGTATAGGGTTAGGTTCCCTTAGAAATTAATCTAGGATTTTATAATGAGTATTACTATTTTACTTGATTTTTGCAATTTGAGTGGTGACTGTGTGTTTTCCCTCTTGGGCCTTTTGCTTGTTTGTTTGGTTTGGGTTATTTCAATTGGGCATGGGGCTTGGGCTTTGCTTGTTGAGGCTTCTGAAGACATTGAAGATGATTGGAGACAAAGGATGGTGCTTGGAGCATGAAGATTCTTCTCCTTGAAGGCTGCTTTTGAAGACTTAGGAAATAGGAAATGTAAGAAGAGCTCTAGATTAGACTGATTTCTTCTTGGAAACATAGAAAGCATCTTGTGCTTCTATTCCTCCCTATGAAAAAAATTCCTTTTAGGGTATTCACATCCCTCCTTTGGAGGGATAAGTGACATAATTTAGAAGTAGAACTTTGAGGGAACCTTTCCCCTGCAATGCTAAGTGCTTATAGGCTTCCTTTGGTTGTCAATAAGCTGTTTAGCATTTCAACTTAATCTGTTAAGTAATTCTCTTCTGGAGTGAGTGCATTGAAGATGGGAACCTATTGAAGAATAAAGTTCATTGAAGATTGATAAAGATGAAGCTTGTGCCTGTCAAAGATAGTTATCTGTTGAAGCTGGGGTTTTGCTGCTGTTTGAAGCTGTCTACTGGTTGAGGTTCATGCTTGCTAGAGCTAGGATACTTTTGAAGATAGGAGCTTGTCTAAAGCTTGGGGATCATTGAAGATGGAAGATGGGGTCTTACTTGAAGGTGTTACTGTCAACTTTTTTGCTGTTAATCAACTGTAGTTGTCGGAGCTGTTGCTGTTTGAGCTGCTTACTGTAGGAGCTGGTGTTGCTGTCAGAGCTGGTGTTGGGTTTTATTTCTTTTTCTATATTGATTATTGGCTTGTACAGCTTGCCCCCCTAGGCTTGAAGTGAATACTGTTTCACTTTGCCTGTTGTTTTCCCAGGTTCGAGGTTGAGTGGGACTCCCTTGCCTCGCTTGTATTGCTGTATTGCATGCATTTTACTGTATTTGCTTGCTTTCTTTTCTGTTTATCCCCTAGGATCTCTGATTTCCTCTGTGCAGGAGGGAATTATGACAGACATTAGGTTCTTATCCATGCATGATAACATTAGGTTAGTTTTTATTCCCCTTTCAACCCTAGGTTTTTTAGAACGTCGTTTCTCTTCTCATCTCGAAACAATCAAAAAACACAATAATATTTCAAACATCATAAAAAAACAGTTCTTGCGTAAAAGACTGAAAACAAACCAAAACGTCATTTTTGTCCGCTTGGACTCTTAATCGGGAGAAAACCTTTTTTTCAGAAGGATAGAAGACGAACAGACAGACCTGCGTCTTACGTGGCCCTGTTGCACCCCAAAATTTGACCAACAGTTATTTACCTAGCTTGTGGTTCATCTCATTCATCACCTGCATCTCATTGATATGTGTGCAGTAGGTCAAGAGGTATGAGTACCAATCAAGACTTTAAAGCTAGCCAAGAAGGTTATTCAAGTGTTCAAGGATTGATATCATTGTCAGAGAACTCAAGAGATCCTCAGAGAGATTGGTTGAAACCAAGGTTGTGTGTCTTATAACTTGAGAGTTGTGGGAGCTCCTCAGATGATTCTGAGGCTATGAGGATGGACTTGAAGCTTTTAGAGAGCTTATGAGATGTCTTGAAAGCCATCATGAAGCCTAGAGAGGTCATTGTACAAGAATTCAGAAGATTCAGCCATGAGTGGTGGAATTAGGGTTTGACTGGGTCAACCCTAGGTCAACTGATGATTTAGAGAGGGTTGAGACCTAATCCAAGAGCCATGTGATCATGGATTGATGCATTGAGATGCTATAAGGATGATTCCTAGACAAACTCATCATGATTGAGGAGTTTGAGAAGTTTTAAGCTAGGGTTTCTAAGGCTTGATAGTGTAAAATCCCCTAGTTTGATCCATATCTTCAAGGCAGTTTAGCTCAAGATGTGATTGTCATCTCATCTTCCCCACAACATGAATGTTGTAGAGCTTGCTCTTAACTTTAATTTGAGTACTAGAAGTCCTTGATAGGATTTGTAGAGCTCAAGTTATGACTTTGACAAATTACAGGTCATCTGAGGTATGTGAATCTGGGTCCTTGAAAGTCACCCAACTTGCATCCAACGTTTGCCCTAGTAGGATGATTCCTATGAACTCTTGGTCAACATGAATGTTGTTCCTCATCTTCTTAGCTTTCTATAGAGTACTAGAAGTCCTTGATAGGATTTGTATAACTCAACTTATGGCTTTGACAAGTCAAGGGCATTTTGGTCATTTGGATATTATAGGTCATTTCAAGCATAAGGCCATATCTCCTATTTCCAAGCTTCAAATGGAAAAATCTTCAACATCAAACTTGCTTAGAATGATGTTTTAAGGCTAGTAGGGAGGTCATGAAATGTTGAAAAAGCTTGAATCAAAAAGTGATAAAAATGACCTAAAATGGAGGCATAAGTTAAATAAGTTGAAATTGGAAATTGGAAATCCCAAGTTACACATCCAAACCATGGCATATAATAGGTCATTTTGACTCCAAAAGACATTCTAAAAACAATGGTTCAACCACAATTTTGACTTGAGGCCTAGATCATGGGGATGCTTTGGAAATAGCTTGCTTGCATCTTAAGGCACAAAGGCAAAACTCAAAGAAACTCAATGTACAAGTTAGTTAAGGGTTGCAACACATCATGTATCTCATATAAGGATAATTTCAAGTCAGAATTGGTGGTTACAAGGGCTATGGCATGAGATAGCACATGAGGAGAAGTGAATTCATAATATCATGACATGAGAATCCCAATTTCTCATGGGAAGGTTCTAGATGGTTCTAGATGATTATAAACCACTCTATATAACATATAGAACTTGCTCAGATGCAAGGTTGGTGTAAGATTTGAGAGAAGAGAGAGTTGGCCATTTCACTTGCCTCCATTGCAAGTTGAAAGTGAATTCCATATTCTGAACCATTTCCATTCATTCTTTCCATCTAAACACTTTCCTCTGATCATAGTGAAGCTGTGCAGATCAATTTGAGAGCAAAACCATGGTGAATTGAGAAGTTGGCAATTAGATTTTCAAGGTTGCAAGTCAGAATCGAATTTTGAGATTCAAGCACTCTCCATCCAATCTTTTGCAAACAGAAGCCCTATCATCATCCAAGGAAGGTTTCTGAAGAATTACAAGGCTTGAAGTGAAGGTTTTCACCATCTGTTGATCAAGAAATACCAGGTTTGCAAAATTCACTCTACACCATAATTATGCATAATTAGGAAGATTGGTTAGGGTAGAAAGGTTAGAGACTAGTAGGTGATCATTTCTGGAGAGTTAGGGATCAATTGATGAAGAATTAGTTATGGACACCATTTTTGTTTGGACCAAGAACTCGAGATATAGTGAGACATAACATGAGTTTGATAGCTAATTTCATTCAGTGTGAGTTGGTGAGTATTCTGATGCAAGAAAATTCAAGAATAGTTGAAGTTGAGGATTGAGCTTATCTTGGATTCATTATCGGGTTTTAAGCTAGAGGCCATTTCAATAAAATCTAAGGCTATGGTCGTAATCAGCATGAAAAATAGAGCATGTTAGTGTGTCGAATTGTTAATTTTAAGCAAGAAATGAGAAAGCACGAATGGAGGGAAGTTTGTGTATGGAGCTCTGCTTCCATGGAATATTGCTGCAAACCCTAGCTGGAGGTTAGTGGTGAGTTTATAAGCGTTGGATTCAGGGAGACCCGTTGACTAGGAAGTGATATGACGGACAGGATTTAAATTTGTGAGACAAAGAGGGAAAGACTGATAGAATGAAACGTAGCGTTTCATTAAATCCAAGCTTTTGGGCTTAGTAAAGAAACCACTATCCCCACCCCCAATCCTGGCCCATTGTGAAAATGTACTATATTGCTTTACTTTTCACACCGTGCATTTTCCATTTTTTCATTCATTTTCTGATTGATTTTCTGAATTAATATGGGCCTAGCACGCATGACTAACTGCACCCCCATTTTGAGCCCATTCATGAATTGAACTGAACATGCTTGCTATCTGCACCACATCATTTCATATTTTAATTTCTTTTTCTCCGTTTTATGTTAATCTTTGAAAAATCATAATAAATAGGAAATTAATGATTTTTTCATGGGGATTTTTTCTCCCACTTCATGATAATGTCTAAAAAATTGTCAAATACAAATATTTGCATTTCATGCATTTTTAGTATTTTTTGTATATTTTCTATTTTAATAGCTTTTTATTTCTTTTATGTTGATACATGAATTTGTAGAATTTTGTTTAGCTAGTTACCTTCATATTTTTAGGCCATTCTTTTTAGGATAGTTAGATTAGGACTTTAGCTCCCCCCTGGATTTATTCCATAATTTTGTGATGATTGTTAGGTTAGTTTTGCTTAGATGATTTTAGGTTGTGTAGAATTAGGTTAATCCTTAACATAGGTCCACAATAACACTAGAATTTTGGGTTTCTAGGTCAAGATAGACATTGGGGCATATAGGGGTATAAAGGGTAGATATGTAGGATCCCTTAGAATTTATATTAGGTTTTAATATAGTGGTATACTATTTTAGATGATTTTTGTAGTTGATGGTTGCTTGTGTTGCCCTTGCGGGTTTGTATTTTTGTTTGCTTTGCTTTGTGGGCTTGGAGAGCTTGGTATTGCTTTGAGGAGCATTGAGGAGCATAGTAGGAGCATTGAGGAGCTTGAGATCTTGATCTTGTTTGTTTTGTTGATTGTTTTAGGGTTAGGGATCAGGAAGAGCTTAGGCCTAGTTAACTTCTTCCTTAAACATGGATGGTATCTTTCACCTCCATTCCTCCCTATGATTCAAAGTCCTTCCATGGTATACACCTCTCTCCTTGGGAGGGATAAGTGATTTTACCTAGGAAGTAGAACTTTTGAGGGAACCATTCCTTTGATGTTGAACCCTTATAGGTCACCTTTGGTGGTCAATAAGCAGTTTAACACCCTAGCTTATCCAGTTAAGTAATTTCCTCTGGTTTGAGTATCTTGAGAGATGTTGAGCTTGAGGTTGAAGATGAAGACTTCATTGAAGAGTATGGAGGAGGATGAATCCTTGAGCATTGCCATTCCAGCTGAGGCTTGAAGAGCAACAAGGGCAAGTTGATACTTGAAAACTGAATGAAGAGCTGATGCTTAAAGACTGAAGGATGAAGTTGATACTTCTAAGTGATTGAAGATTACTCTAAGAAGCTGAAGCTTGCAAGAAGAGAAGACCAAGTTGAGACTGGGAGAGCTTGAAAGCTTGAAGACTAAGTTGATACTTTGGAGGAGGATTCAATTGAGATTGATTCTGAAGAGCTGAAGCTTGAAGAACCAATCAAGTTGATACTTGTGGTTAACAGTGAAGCCTGAAGGTGGAGCTGATCAAGGAGCTGAAGCTCAGAGAAGATAAGTTGAAACTTATGTTGAAGGGTTGAAACCTGGAAAAGCAAATTGATATTTGTCAAGAGTGATGGAAGTCTGAAGACTGAGTTGCTGTTGGAAGAGTTGAAGCTTGGAGTTAGGAGAGGAGTTGATCTGCTTTCTTTTCTTTTTCTTTGTTGTATTGATGTGTTTTGTTTGACTTGCTTGATGCATTAGAATAAGTTCATATCTAGAATAAGTAGACTCTAGGAGCATGATTGCACTAGAGGTTGAGTTGCTCCCTCTGCTTGTACTTTTACTGTATGGCTTTGCTTGCGGGTATTCGTTAGAGCCCAGCTCCCTTGCCCATGTGGTTTGCTTGCTTGATGGCATTTTATTTCATTTCTTCTGTACGATTGCAGTTTGCTGTATTGCTTGATAGCATGTTGTTTTATCTTTCAGTATGATTACTGTTATCCATTCTGGATTGAGGTTGAGATGAGCTTGTGGAGGCTGAAGCCCCACACACATTTCCTCCCTCACTTGCATTGCATGCATTTTACTGTTAAGCTGATGCTTTGTCTGTTTTGGTGTATCATTGACATGATCCCTT
Organism: Lathyrus sativus; assembly: GCA_963859935.3. NCBI lineage: Eukaryota > Viridiplantae > Streptophyta > Magnoliopsida > Fabales > Fabaceae > Lathyrus > Lathyrus sativus. The sequence continues at coordinate 173,417,442 of OZ012736.1, forward strand.
AGGACTCTCATTTCCTTTGATAAGGAATTGATGATAGAACTTTAGGTTGAAACCTATGCATGACAACTTCTAGGAGTTCCCTGTTCAAACCTCAACCATAGGATGAATCCTTGGCATGACAACAGTAGGACTTGCTAGTCTCCCTCCTAGTTGGGCCTGTTCTCTTCTCATCTCAAAACAGCTTAAGATACAGTAATCATGAATGATTTCTTTCGTACGTTACGAGCCTTAAGCTATATGAGAAAGGATTGTGGGAGAGTTTCTTTTCCACAGTCTGGATGTTTAGTATGGTACCCTTTGGGTGACATGCGACGCATTCACTCTCAGGTCATAGTCTTTAGTGCGATTGAAATTGCAAACACAATAAAAAACACTTCTTTCGTAAAAGACAAGAAATAAGCCATAGTTTCCCGAACTACGTAAGCTCTGATCTCTCATACCTGTTGAGAGTACGTAGGCACAATACTGGTGTATTGGCGAGCTACCTTCCCCCATAACCCGTCGTAGGTCGAACTACGTTGACTCTGATCTCTCATACCTGTTGAGAGTACGTAGGCACAATACTGGTGTATTGGCGAGCTACCTTCCCCCATAACCCGTCGTAGGTGGAACTACGTTGACTCTGATTTCTCATTCTCTGATGAGAATACGTAGGCATAAAGCGCGACGCTTTGCCGAGTCATTTTTCTTTTCTGTTTAAGCCAGCCTTGATAGGTAGATAGATAAAACCAACCCATCCAGTAATCACAACAAGCGTGGATCCCGTTGAGTACGACGGGCGTGAGGGGTGCTAATACCTTCCCCTTGCGTAACCGACTCCCGAACCCAGACAATGGTTGCGACGACCTTGTCTTACCCGTTTTCGTTAGGTTTTTTCCGATCGTTTCCTTTCCCGCTCTGAGGGATAAATAACGAAAGGTGGCGACTCTTCTGTTGTGCCGGCACCTTATTTTCGCGCAAGCGACAGGCCCAAACTATGTTTGCTCTGATCTTTCATGCTGTATGAAAGTACGTAGGCATAGGATGCCGTATCCTAGCGAGCAACCTTCCCCTCCTTTCCGTAGGTAGGCGAACTACGTCGACTCTGATTTCTCGTTCCAGACGGGAATACATAGGCATAAAGTGCGATACTTTGCCGAGTCATTTTATTTTCTTTTTAACCCAGACCTTTAGACTAGATAGAATAACAATCTGTACTAGAAAACAAGCGTGGATCCCGTCGAGTACGACGAACGTGAGGGGTGCTAATACCTTCCCCTTGCGTAACCGACTCCCGAATCCAGGATTTGGTTGCGATGACCATTCCTTTCCCGTTTTGCGTTAGGTTTACTCTGAGCGTTTCCTTTCCCTCTGTTGGGATAAATAACGCACGGTGGCGACTCTTTTGTCATAGCCGGCGCCGATTTTCGCAGTAGCGACACATACCACTCAGCGCACATCAAGTCAAGTTTTCCACTAGTCAGCGCACATCCAATCAAGTTTTCCACTGGTCAGCGCATGGACACCATGAGTCGACCATCAGTCGACGCATGAAGCCTTCACAATTCTCACGGGTCAGCGCGCGCTGACCTATGGTTGACGCATACTGTTGAGTTTTTAACATTGCTAAAATCTGCAAGTCATGCGTCGACGCATAGACCTGCTATGGACGACCGTTCGCGCGGAAATGATGTTTTTAAATGATTCCCACTATTATTTGAAAAGTTGTTATGTCCTTGGTTGGTCTGTTACTATATATACAAGCTCAATTACTTATTTCAAACAACATTTGATAAAATTGATTCAAGTTTACAAAGAATAAGAAAGATGAAATAGGTGTTCAAGATTCATCATCTTCATCTTCAACATCTCACAACACATCAATTACACACAATCATTTTTGAAGTGCCTTGTGAGTGATTAAAGGTGATAAGGTTCGAAGCCAAGATTGGGTAATCTGGTTCTGGTTGAAGCTTGCGACAAGTTCTTTCTTGAATAAAACCTTTAGGGTTTTGTCCTCCAATATTGGTTTGATTTTTGGGGGTTTTTGGACGAGATTCTTCATCAACGGTCAGCTGAGCGAAGGTGATTGTGAAGAGGAAGTCTTCATCAATCTAGTAGCGGATTCAGTGATATTGAAAGGAAGATCTCGGGTTCGATTCATTGTAGTTGAGATCAGCCAGGCCGAAGGTTTGAAGAATTGAGGGTTATTCAATAAAGGGGCTGGAATCGGAGGTCTATCAACAACGATCGGAGGATTTGATTCATCTTGAGTCAAGGGGCAAGGAGTGGAAGCAACATTCAACGTCTTAAGAATTCTGTTGTAAATTTGCTGTTCAATCCTTGTATAAACTGTTACATTCAACATGTGATATCTATTAAATCAATCTCAATTCTAGTTTTAGAATTGAGGGCAGACGTACCCCGAAGCAAGGACAACGGGGGAACTGCCTCACCAAATCTTTGTCTTCTCTATTTTTCAGCATTTTCGTTTTAGCTTAAAAATAAGTGATTTTCGTATAAGCACTATTGTCAAACTGTGATATCAATTGAGTAAGAGGTTGAAACTCTGATTTTGAATCCAAAGTACAATAAGACATTGTACTAGGCTAGTTGGAAGCACTTACTCAACATAAATATCACTTGAAGTGTTTTTGCACACCAAGTGTTCGACAATTTGCCTGAACCAAAATTATCTTATTTGTGTATCTAGTTTTGGTTTGCTCTTTAAATAATTGGAACTAGGAATCCTAACAAGTGAATTAGATCATTGATAACTGTGACTAGTGTTGTGATTCTTTTTTCCATATTGTCATTAATCCATAGGCTTAACGCATATCCAGTTTTCCAATAACCGTTTGTTCTAGACTATATTTTCCTCGGCCGCTTCCGCACTTAAAACAAATTTTCAAAACCAATTTTTTAATTGGTAGCGCCGACTCAATTTTTAATTGGGATCTATTCAACCCCCCCCCCCCTCCCCCTTCTAGATCCGTGCCATAGTCTAACACGTACTCCATCTGTCGTACTCCCTTCGTCTGTCCGACCGCCGTACTCCCTCGTCTGTCTGACCACTTCCACCATTTTCAAGGTATTTATGCATTTTCTTCATTTTCATGGTTATGGTTTGATGAGTTTTTTTTTGTGTGAAAATTGTGATGATAATGTTGATGTTGTTGATGTTAATGTTGATGTTAAATGTTATAAGGTATGTTAATGTTAATGTTGATGTTGTTGATGTTAATATTGATGTTGATGTTAAATGTTGATGTTAATGTTGATTGTTGTTGACGTTAATGTTAATGTTGAATATTGTGATGTTTTTGATGTTAATGAAAAAATAAATTAGTTTTGTATGTTAATTTTGTATATATGTTAATATTATTGTTGTTGATGGAAACTTGAATTAAGTAACGAGAATGTTGTTGTTGATGCTGTTAATGTTAATGTTGTTGTTGATGTTGTTAACTAGAAGTTGCTGACTTCTCTACAGTTGGTACAGGTAATCACTATTTTTGTTTAACTTACTTAGTTTAGTTTAGCCTACTTAATTAGTATGGATAAAAAATGGATCTCTTCCAATCGATTGTCAAAAGAGTACGAGAATGGGGTGTCAAACTACGTTGAACTACGTTGACTCTGATCTCTCATACCTGTTGAGAGTACGTAGGCACAATACTGGTGTATTGGCGAGCTACCTTCCCCCATAACCCGTCGTAGGTCGAACTACGTTGACTCTGATTTCTCATTCTCTGATTAGAATACGTAGGCATAAAGCGCGACGCTTTGCCGAGTCATTTTTCTTTTCTGTTTAAGCCAGCCTTTATAGGTAGATAGATAAAACCAACCCGTCCAGTAATCACAACAAGCGTGGATCCCGTCGAGTACGACGGACGTGAGGGGTGCTTATACCTTCCCCTTGCGTAACCGACTCCCGAACCCAGACAATGGTTGCAACGACCTTGTCTTACCCGTTTTCGTTAGGTTTTTTCCGATCGTTTCCTTTCCCGCTCTGAGGGATAAATAACGAAAGGTGGCGACTCTTCTGTTGTGCCGGCACCTTATTTCCGCGCAAGAGACAGCTGGCGACTCTGCTCGGGAATTCAACGGTTCCCTACGCGAGTCAATCCTAGCGCTTGTATGATTACTTGTTGGGTTTCGTTTATTTATCGCATTTTACTTCTCGCACTTTCTTTCCCGCATTTTATTTCCAGTATGATATGATTATCTGTGCTGTTGTGGGAAGGGGCATTCTGATGAGTGAGAAGCCAGACCCAGGCTTGAGTGCACCATAGCATTAGTTGTGGAAATTAGTGGGCGCGTGCTTGCTTTGCAAGCACTAGTGTCTCATGAAATCCACGCTCAGACGAGGTTCTCCCGGTTGGCTACTCTTTCAACCCTTTGGGTTGAGACGGTTGTTGGTTTGGTGGATTGTCGACTCTGGGGACCGATCATTTGTGATTCAGCCGAGTGAGGCCGCTTCATGAGCTGGTGATGCCACACCTTCTGGCTATCGTATCACCCCTCTTGAATGTCTGTGACGCTGATGAATGCATAGGATGCCGAACTTGAGTCAGTTTAGGTCCATACCTGTGAGCAGGGTTGGGTTCATTGCAGGAGACTTTGACCTTCAGACCACCTGGTTTTCTTGATAGTGAATTAGTTTTGGTGGTACCGGAGCTTCTCATTTGCAGACATGACTGTCCTTGATAGAGCAGGTTTTGATCAGAGGATCTTATCATCAGGTGTATGACTGTTCTTGATAGAGCAGGTTTTGATCAGAGGATCTTATCGTCAGGTGTGTATTTGTTCTTGATAAAGCAGAGTTTTGTCATCAGTTGTTTGTTCTTGATAGAGCAGATTTTTGATTGGGGTCTGAAGATCTCATCAGCAGATGTATGTTTGTTCTTGATAGAGCAGATTTTTGATTGGGGTCTGAAGATCTCATCAGCAGATGTATGCTTGTTCTTAACAGAGCGGATTTCTTGGTCCTACATCAGAGGTCCTTATTATCAGTCGTTTGTTCTTGACAAAGCAGAATTATGATCCTATGTATATGGCTCTATCAGATGGTTGTTCTTGACAGAGCAGATTTGTGGTCCGATACCGGGGTTCTCTTATTATCAGATGCAGTGGTTGTTCTTGATAGAGCAGGATTATGGTTTTGTTGATACAAAATCTCCACACCAGTTGCCCTGATCTCTTATTGCACGATTGCATTTTGCATTAGTTTGCATATTCATTTGCATTTTATTAACGTGTGTCTGTGTTGCAGGTACCGTTTTCCCCGATCCAGGATCTCTTGCCTCCTATCGTACTATTATGGGTTCTCTGAGGAAGACTGTGGCTTACAAGTTTCCTGCCCCTGATGTGGTTAAGCTGACTGGTTTGATAGCTCTAGCAGATGATTATGTGAGGGATGAGTTCAGAAAATCCTACGGCAGGTTGCTCAGTTTGGTTCATAAACCTTCTGTGTTCGAGTTGAACGGGTTGCACGCTCTGCTGCAGTTCTACGATCCTCCGTTGAGATGTTTCACTTTCCAGGATTTTGTTCTCGCACCCACGCTGGAAGAATATGCTGATTTGCTAGGTGTGCCTATCAAGAGGCAGATGCCTTTTGTTCATATGGATGCTGAGCCTGATCTGGCTGGTTTAGCTCCTTCACTTCATTTGGACGCCTCCGAGTTAGTATTGACTAGTTGGAAAAAGGTTCCTGGGTTCTCCTTGCATTTTCTAGTGGGTAAGGCTCAGCAGTGTGCCTAAGACGGATGTTGGGTCGCATTCAATGCCATCCTCGCTCTATGCATATATGGCATCATTTTATTCCCTACTATGCCCGATTTTGTAGACTTCGATGTGTTCCACATCTTTGCTTCAGGGAATCCAGTCCCCACCTTGATCGGAGATGTCTATCATTCAGTCCATTACAAAAACGAGAACAGGAGGGTAATAACGTCTCGTGCTGCGTACCCTTGCTGTATAAATGGCTTGATAGCCATCTGCCCAAGAGGGGTCCTTTTGTCTCGTCTGCAGCCACAGCTGAGTGGCCTGAGCGCCTGATGGGTTTATCTGCAGAGGATATTGACTGGTTCGACAGAGATAGGTTGGGTACTGAGGTGATCTTCAGTTGCAGCGGGTTTCCAAATGTGCCTTTGATAGGCAAGAAGGGTTGTATAAACTACAATCCATCGTTGCTGGTTCGACAGTTCGTATATGCTTTGAGAACTCCGCCGAAGGATGAAGAGGTACAGGAATCTCTGTAACTCACTGGTCTTCTAGAGGGGGATCTGTTGTCCAAGCTTCAGCGCGCGTGGAATGGTATCAGTAAGCGAGGAAAGCCATTGCTGGGAAAAAGCAACAATCAAGCCTACCCTCCGTATGTAACTTGGATCAGAGCCAGGGCCGATGCTATAGGGATGTCGTTTCCCCATGCCAAGCCAGAAAGCCTTCCCATGATTGAAGAGCCTACTACTGTGCCCATTCAGCAGCATAATCAGGTGTTAGCTGAGCGGGATGAATTGAAGCGGGCGAACGAAGAACTGGAGAAGGAATTGGCTCAGCTCCGAAGCGAGAGGAACGAAGTCGTTCATTCTTTTAAAAGGCAGACAGAGTTGGTGAACCAGCTGGGTACAGACCTGACTAAGCAGATAGCCGAGCGTGAACGCATGGGTCGAGACTTCAAAGTTGTCAACGACGTACTGGCTACGAAGAAGCAGCACTTGGACGAAGCATATCGGAGGATATCCAAGTTCAACCAGCACTGGAAGGCTTCCCTGGCCACCAGGAAAGAGCGGGAGGATAAGCTGATGCTACAGATCTCCAAGCTGGAAGCCCAGGTGAAGGACAGTGAGAAGAGGTTTGATGAGGAAACTGCCCGCAGATACGCCACCGAAGGCCAGCTCAACAAAGCTCTCGCTAACCTGAAGGAGCGCAAGCTGACGTTTGAGTCCAAGAAGCGGAAGTTAGAAGATTGCTTCGGCGAAGGAGCATGGGAAGATTCGGTCGAAGGACTTCTGTATACCATTGTGCAGAGGGAATTACTCGTTGAAGGGTTGCTCGCTCTGCCAGATCATCCAGAGACGAAGGAGTTGTTAGAAGAGTATCGCGCCCGTGGCCGTACTTGACTATTTGTATTCCTTTTGTTTTGATCATTGTTGTATGCTGACCATCACCAGGCTTGTTGGCTGAGGTCACGCTGTTGATTCATCTTGTACTCGCTGATGCTATGTACTGCCTTGATAGGCTTTCTTTATATATGAGATTGTTGTTTCCCTGATTGGACTTGGACTTCTTATTATTATCAGCATTGGCACTCAGGCATTAGGATCGGGGGAGATCTCCCTAACACACAGACACACGCATGCATTTGCATAAAGCATTTGCATGACGAGCATTTTGTTGTTTCTCCTAACCCTTCTGTGTTTAACAGGTTTTTCAGGTTTACAGGTTGTCCCAGGTTGTTTCCGGTGGTTCCAGGATTGATCAGAGACCAGTTCACCGTTATCCGACTAGAGCTAATCAGACCAGAATCATGGATCAAGTGCAAACTGATGTTCAGGAGCTCCGCGAAAGGATGGATCGCTTCATGGAGCTCATGCAAGTGGTCGCCAATGGCCAGGATCAGCTCAGAACTTTGGTTTAGCCTTTGATTTCTAAGGTTGATAGCAACGGCGTGCTCCACGGTGGGACCGTGCCTACTCCTCCACCAGTTGAAACTCCGCAGAGTGGTGTCCCCGTGGTCGGGGGCAACGGCAGTGCTCATGGCAATGTGATGACCAACATCAGACTCAATACGACGGGCATCGGTAATGGGAGTCTGGGAGCTAATGTCAATGTCGGGCCGGGCAACGGCAATGCAGGCGTCGGGAATCTGTTTGTGCCTCAGCCATGGCTTGAGGATCATCAGGATGATGTGTTCTCTCAGAAGGGTGCTGAAGGAGAGCTGAATGCTGAAACGCGACTTAGATTCAAAGCACTTGAAGATAAAATGAGAGATATTGAGAATCAGAATACTTTGGGCGTTGATATGTCCAAGCTGGGATTAATTGCTGATTTCAAGGTACCTCCTAAGTTCAGGGTACCTGAATTTGAAAAATATAAGGGCACCACTTGCCCTTGTGTCCACCTGAGATCGTACTACAGGAAGATGTCTGCTTATTCCGAAGACGAGAAGTTGCTGATGCACTTCTTCCAAGACAGTCTTTCTGGGCCATCCCTCGAGTGGTACATGGGTCTGGAGCCCACTAGTGTGCGCACATGGAAGGATCTTGCTGAAGCATTTTTGCACCACTACCAATACAATAGCGACTTGGCCCCAAACCGAGTCCAGCTGCAGAACCTGTCGCAGAGGAATAATGAAGGGTTTAAGGAGTACGCCCAGCGGTGGCGTGAGTTGGCAGCCAGGGTTCAGCCGCCGATGGTTGAACGAGAGCTCGTGCAGATGTTTGTAGCTACCCTCCCAGGGGTTTACTATGAAACGTTAGTCAGCGGTATGTCTGGGACGTTCTCAGCTCTCATTATCATGGGCGAGCACGTCGAGAATGGGATCAAGATCGGGAAAATTCAAGGTGAGTCGTCCTCAGCTGGAGGAGGAGGAAAGAAACCTTATGCTGGCAAAAGGCGAGAAGGAGAAGCGAGCGCTGTGACCAACGCTCGAAGGAAGGGCAAAGGCCCTCAGCAGCAGATAGCCAGTATAAATATCCCAGCAGCTCCGCAGCAGCAGCAACCGAATCAACAGGGATATAGAAAATATCTGAATCGGGCATCTTTGGCAAACCGTCACTTCGAGGCACCGCCCATGTCGTACGCGCAACTCTTGTAGACTTTGCTTCAGCTACAGTTGGTCCAGAAGAGGACGATGGCTCCCTTGACAGGGGCACCTCCACCAGGGTACGACACAAATGCCACTTGCGATTTCCACTCAGGGGCACCAGGCCACACAATCGAGAACTGCAAAGCCTTCAAGCATAAGGTGCAGGACTTGGTGGATGCCAAGATCATTAACTTCTCAGATAATGTGCCCAATGTCACGAAGAATCCTATGCCGAATCATAGGGGAGGCGGAGTGAACGCCGTTATCGAAGACGAGAGTGCAGATTTGTTGACTGACGTCAGAGATCTGAAGACGCTGCTTAGCTTCGTTAAAGCTAAGTTGCTGAAAAGAGGGTTCTTTCCAGGTTGCGGAGAGTTATGTATGGATTGTGCCACACATTCTGATGGATGTGAGCAGTTGGTCGAAGGAATTCAAAGTCTGATGACTGAGGGGATTTTGCAGTTTAGCCGGAGGGCTGAAAGTGGATCAGGAGAGGTAGTGCTGAAGCAGGCCGATGAAGTCGCCACCATCACCATCCCTCGCCGGTCGATAACCATTTCTACGCCCAGACCGCCCACAATCACTATTACCAAAGCTGGGCCGATACCCTTCGAGAGCACTAACGCCGTCCCATGGCATTATGGGGCTGAAGTCTATTGCAACGGACAGAGGTTGGAGCTAGAGCCGTATGGGTCGACTGTGGAGAATCTTGCGGGAATCAGTGGTATTACTCGCAGCGGAAGATTATTTGCACCGCCAGAGGTCGTAGCGGATAAAGCGGTCAGAGCTGATGCGGCCCATAAAGGGAAAAGTAAAGTCGTTGAAGAGGTCCCGTGTGGGGCAGAAAAAGACTTGCTTGTTAAAGATGCCGAGGAGTTTATGTGGTTGATTAAAAAGAGCGACTACAAGATTGTAGATCATCTCCATCAGACGCCCTCGAAGATTTCCATTCTCAACCTGTTGCTGTGTTCTGAAGCACACCGCAATGCGCTGCTGAAGGTGTTGAACGCCGCCTATGTACTGCAAGAAATATCGGTGAATCAGCTAGAGGAGGTCGTAGCCCATGTGAATGCTGGAAACAGGCTATGTTTCACGGACCTGGAGCTGACGCCGAAGGGGAGAAATCATAATAGCGCCCTGCACATCTCGATAGAGTGTAGGGGCATGATCATGTCGCACGTGCTGGTGGACACGGGTTCGTCGCTTAATGTTCTTCCGAAGAGGGCGTTAATGAAGTTGGATACTCGTGGAGTGATCTGCACACCCAGTGATCTGGTTGTAAAGGCGTTCGACGGAACTAAACGCCACGTTTTTGGGGAGGTGACCCTGCCGATCCAAGTCGGTCCGGAAATGTTCAACGCGGTCTTTTATATTATGGACATCATGCCTGTCTACAGTTGCCTCTTGGGCCGGCCATGGATCCATGCTGCTGGTGCCGTGACCTCCACGTTGCACCAGAAGCTCAAATATGCTGTCGGAGGAAGCATCGTAACAGTGTGCGGCGAGGAGGACGTAATGGTGACCCATTTGTCGTCCTTCAAGTATGTGGAAATGGATGGCGAGATTCATGAAACTCTTTGTCAAGCGTTCGAGGCTGTCAAAGTAAAGGGCGTAACTCCTGTGGTCACTGAAAAGCCAGAGATGACTCTCTCCTCGTTCAAGGAGGCTCGGGCCGTTGTCCAAGCCAGATCCACCCCAGGCTGGGGGCGAATTTTGGAGATACCCAACAAGCAAGATAAGTTTGGGTTGGGATATTCTCCTGGAGCTGAAGCTTCTTCTTCTTCGTCTAGCAGTGCGTCTTGAGGTAGAGGGCCGATCCAATTTACCAGTGGCGGGGTGATTTTTGAAAGCATCAACGCGGTGTCTGAAGACAGCGGGGACATCGACTGTGACCTCGACTCTTGGATTCAGCCAAGCAAGCCAGGCGAGGGCCTCAACAATTGGACCATCAAGGATATCATCCAGATGACAAGCGAAGAGTAATGATTTACTTTTTCCAATCATTGTACAACCCTATGTCCTACCCGGGGCATAGCGGTTTTATTGTCAGGGCCTTGTTGGATTATGTACATGCATTTTGTTAATAAATCAAAGGCGTTTTCTTCGTATTCAAATATTGTGATCTCTGTTATTCCTGTTTTATATTTGTTTTGAAAAACAGTAAAATGGCAATGGGGTTTGTGCTAACCTGCACATCCTTGTTTTAAAAAACTTAACCCTTGTTATTACAGGATCCACATAACAGATGACACCGACTCTGGACCTTCTACGGCTCACTTCGACTTCGATTGCCCGATCTATCAAGCCGAAGAAGAGATTGATGAAGACGAAGACCTTCCTGAAGAGTTGGCCCGCTTGTTGAAACAAGAGGAGAAAGTTATTCTACCTCATGAAGAGGAGATCGAAATTGTGAATCTGGGTTCTGAAGAGCTCGTCAGAAACGTCAGGATAGGGGCTGCATTGCAGAGTGATGTCAAGCAGAGATTAGTCGAGATGCTGAGAGAGTACAGTGACGTCTTTGCTTGGTCATACGAAGATATGCCCGGACTTGACACGGACATCGTGGTCCACCACTTGCCGCTACGAGAAGATTGCCCTCCCGTTAAGCAGAAGCTTAGGAGGACGAGACCAGATATGGCCGTTAAGATCAAAGAAGAAGTGAAGAAATAGCTTGATGCTGGCTTCTTAGCGGTCACCACTTACCCTCTGTGGGTCGCCAACATAGTGCCTGTACCGAAGAAGGACGGTAAGGTACGAATGTGCGTCGATTATCGGGATTTGAATAAGGCGAGCCCTAAAGATGATTTCCCGTTGCCTCATATTGATGTGTTGGTCGACAACACAGCCCAGTTCTCCGTGTTTTCGTTCATGGATGGCTTCTCTGATTACAATCAGATCAAGATGGCGCCGGAGGACATGGAGAAAACGACGTTTATCACTCCCTGGGGAACATTTTGCTATAAGGTAATGCCCTTCGGTCTGAAGAACACAGGGGCCACTTACCAACGAGCAATGGTAACTTTGTTTCATGACATGATTCATCATGAGATTGAAGTCTATATTGATGACATGATTGCGAAGTCCCAAACGGAGGAAGAGCATCTGGTCAACTTATTGAAGCTTTTCGAGAGGCTTAGGAAGTTCAGGTTGAGGCTGAATCCTAACAAATGTACTTTCGGAGTACGGTCCAGAAAGTTACTGGGGTTTATCGTAAGCGAACGAGGCATCGAGGTTGATCCTGCGAAGATAAAAGCCATACAAGAAATGCCAGTGCCGAAAACATAAAAAGAAGTTCGTGGTTTCCTGGGCAGAATAAACTACATTGCAAGGTTTATTTCTCAGCTCATGGCCACATGTGAACCGATGTTCAAGCTTTTAAAGAAAGATCAGGAAATTACTTGGAATGAGGATTGCTAGAAGGCATTTGACAAGATAAAGCAGTATCTCCAAGAACCTCCAATATTGATACCCCTAGTGGCTGGACGGCCATTAATCATGTACTTGACAGTTCTTGAGAATAGTATGGGGTGTGTTCTCGGTCAGCACGACGAGACGGGCAGAAAGGAGCATGCCATTTACTACTTGAGTAAAAAGTTCACTGACTGTGAATCTCGATACTCAATGCTGGAGAAGACGTGTTGTGCACTAGCCTGGGCTGCCAAACGTTTACGACAGTACATGCTCACTCACACCACCATGCTAATTTCGAAGATGGATCCGATCAAGTACGTCTTCGAGAAGCAGGCTCTTTCGGGCAGGATTGCCAGATGGAAAATGGTGTTAACGGAATATGATATTCAGTACGTGTCCCAGAAGGCCATCAAGGGAAGCGTATTGTCTGAATACCTGGCCGAACAGCCGATCGAGGATTACCAGCCGATGAAATTTGAATTCCCCAATGAGGATATTATGTTTCTCAAAGCGAAGGATTGCGATGAGCCGTTGCCCGACGAGGGGCCAGATTGGAAATCCCAGTGGAAATTGATATTCGATGGGGCGGTTAATTCCTATGGAAGTGGCATCAGATCTATCATCACGACTCCCCACGGATCCCACATCCCGTTTACTGCGAGACTGACGTTTCCAGTCACCAACAATGAGGAGGAGTACGAAGCATGCATCATGGGTCTAGAAGAGGCAATTGATTTGAGAATCAAGAATCTAGACGTATATGGTGACTCAGCGCTTGTGATCAACCAAATTAAAGGGGAGTGGGAGACTCGTTAATCAAATTTGGTGCCGTACATGAACTATTCCAGAAGGCTACTTCCGTTCTTTGATCGAGTGGAACTCCATCATATGCCCAGGGCAGAGAATCAAATGGCTGATGCCTTAGCCACGTTGGCTTCAATGTATAAAGTCAATTTTTGGAATGAGGCTCCAAGAATTGTACTATCTCGTCTTGATAGACCTGCATTTGTCTTTGCAATCGAGGAAGCCGCCGATGGCAAGCCATGGTTCCATGACATCCAGACTTTCCTTATGACTAAGGAGTATCCTGCGGGAGCGTCAACCCAGGATAAGAAGACTCTGAGGAGGCTGTCTGGATATTTTTATTTCAATCCTGATGGAGTGTTGTATAAGAGAAACCACGATCTCGTGCTACTCAGATGTGTAGATGAGAAAGAGGCGAGTATGCTCATGGAAGAAGTCCACGAGGGCACATTTGGTACGCACGCCGGCAGGCATGCTATGACGAGAAAGATCCTGAGAGCAGGATACTACTGGCTGACAATGGAGTCGGATTGCTTCAAATTCGCGAAGAGATGTCATAAATGCCAGATTTATGCTGATAAAGTGCATGTGCCGCCGTGCCCGTTAAATGTCATGTCCTCCCCGTGGCTGTTCTCCATGTGGGGCATCGACATGATAGGCAAGATCAAGCCCACTGCATCTAATGGTCATCGCTTCATTCTGGTAGCTATCGACTACTTCACCAAGTGGGTGGAGGCAGCCTCGTACGCTAACGTGACCAAGCAGGTGGTGGCTAAATTCATAAAGAGGGACATCATCTGTCGTTACGGAATTCCCGAGCGGATCATTACTGATAATGGTTCGAATCTGAATAACAAGATGATGAAGGAGCTGTGCCAGAGTTTCAAGATTGAACACCATAACTCATATCCTTACCGGCCAAAGATGAATGGCACCGTTGAAGCGGCCAACAAGAACATAAAGAAGATTGTTCAGAAGATGGTTTTGACCTACAAAGATTGGCACGAGATGCTGCCATTTTCACTACACGGTTATCGTACGACGGTACGTACATCGACCGGGGCAACTCCTTTCTCCTTGGTGTACGGTATGGAAGCTGTCCTACCGTTAGAAGTGGAGATCCCTTCTTTGCGAGTTTTGGTTGATGTAAAACTCGACGAGGCAGAATGGATTACGAACCGACTGAACCAACTCAGCCTGATGGACGAGAAGAGGTTAGCATCGATTGCGTTTGGTCGTCTGTACCAAAGCCGAATGAAGAAAGCTTATGATAAGAAGGTGCGTCCTAGAAGCTTTCAGACGGGTGATCTCGTCCTGAAGAAGATTCTTCCTCCATACTCCGATCACTGGGGCAAGTGGACTTCGAATTACGAAGGTCCGTACGTCGTCAGCAAGGTCTTCTCGGGAGGAGCTTTGTTGTTATCCACCATGGATGGTGAAGATTTTGCATCCCCGGTGAACGCGGACGCAGTTAAAAAATACTTTGCTTGAAAGTGACCCGCTGGACAAAAAAAAAAGGGAGAGTCCAGGCAAAAATGGGGCATCCTGGCGAACCAAAAACAGAATAAAATGTTCGGGCAAAAATTAGGGATATAAATTGAAAAAATGTACACCCGCGAAGTTGAAAACCTACACTGGGCGGATTCGGCAAAAAAGGGTATCCCGGTGAACTAAAAACCCGCAAAGGGCGGTTCACGCAAAAGTTAGGGATTTGAAAAAGCAAATGACTGCGTTCCGCGTGTGGACTTTCTTTGTTTAATTGGCTTGAAAAATAGAGCATGTTAGTGTGTCGAATTGTTAATTTTAAGCAAGAAATGAGAAAGCACGAATGGAGGGAAGTTTGTGTATGGAGCTCTGCTTCCATGGAATATTGCTGCAAACCCTAGCTAGAGGTTAGTGGTGAGTTTATAAGCGTTGGATTCAGGGAGACCCGTTGACTGGGAAGTGATCTGACGGACAGGATTTAAATTCGTGAGACAAAGAAGGAAAGACTGATAGAATGAAACGTAGCATTTCATTAAATCCAAGCTTTTGGGCTTAGTAAAGAAACCACTATCCCCAACCCCAATCCTGGCCCATTGTGAAAATGTACTATATTGCTTTACTTTTCACACCGTGCATTTTCCATTTTTTCATTCATTTTCTGATTGATTTTCTGAATTAATATGGGCCTAGCACGCATGACTAACTGCACCCCCATTTTGAGCCCATTCATGAATTGAACTGAACATGCTTGCTATCTGCACCACATCATTTCATATTTTAATTTTTTTTTCTCCGTTTTATGTTAATCTTTGAAAAATCATAATAAATAGGAAATTAATGATTTTTTCATGGGAATTTTTTCTCCCACTTCATGATAATGTCTAAAAAATTGTCAAATAAAAATATTTTCATTTCATGCATGTTTAGTATTTTTTGTATATTTTCTATTTTAATAGCTTTTTATTTCTTTTATGTTGATACATAAATTTGTAGAATTTTGTTTAACTAGTTCCCTTCATATTTTTAGGCCATTCTTTTTAGGATAGTTAGATTAGGACTTTAGCTCCCCCATGGATTTATTACATAATTTTGTGATGATTTTTAGGTTAGTTTTGCTTAGATGATTTTAGGTTGTGTAGAATTAGGTTAATCCTTAACATAGGTCCACAATAACACTAGAATTTTGGGTTTCTAGGTCAAGATAGACATTGGGGAATATAAGGGTATAAAGGGTAGATATGTAGGATACCTTAGAATTTATATTAGGTTTTAATATAGTGGTATACTATTTTTAGATGATTTTTGTAGTTGATGGTTGCTTGTGTTGCCCTTGTGGGTTTGTATTTTTGTTTGCTTTGCTTTGTGGGCTTGGAGAGCTTGGTATTGCTTTGAGGAGCATTGAGGAGCATAGTAGGAGCATTGAGGAGCTTGAGAGCTTGATCTTGTTTGTTTTGTTGATTGTTTTAGGGTTAGGGATCAGGAAGAGCTTAGGCCTAGTTAACTTCTTCCTTAAACATGGATGGTATCTTTCACCTCCATTCCTCCCTATGATTCAAAGTCCTTCCATGTTATACACCTCTCTCCTTGGGAGGGATAAGTGATTGTACCTAGGAAGTAGAACTTTTGAGGGAACCATTCCTTTGATGTTGAACCCTTATAGGTCACCTTTGGTGGTCAATAAGCAGTTTAACACCCTACCTTATCTAGTTAAGTAATTTCCTATGGTTTGAGTATCTTGAGAGATGTTGAGCTTGAGGTTGAAGATGAAGACTTCATTGAAGAGTATGGAGGAGGATGAATCCTTGAGCATTGCCATTCCAGTTGAGGCTTGAAGAGAAACAAGGGCAAGTTGATACTTGAAGACTGAATGAAGAGCTGATGCTTAAAGACTGAAGGATGAAGTTGATACTTCTAAGTGATTGAAGATTACTCTAAGAAGCTGAAGCTTGCAAGAAGAGAAGACCAAGTTGAGACTGGGAGAGCTTGAAAGCTTGAAGACTAAGTTGATACTTAGGAGGAGGATTCAATTGAGATTGATTCTGAAGAGCTGAAGCTTGAAGAACCAATCAAGTTGATACTTGTGGTTAACAGTGAAGCCTGAAGGTGGAGCTGATCAAGGAGATGAAGCTCAGAGAAGATAAGTTGAAACTTATGTTGAAGGGTTGAAACCTGGAAAAGCAAATTGATATTTGTCAAGAGTGATTGAAGTCTGAAGACTGAGTTGCTGTTGGAAGAGTTGAAGCTTGGAGTTGGGAGAGGAGTTGATCTGCTTTCTTTTGTTTTTCTTTGTTGTATTGATGTGTTTTGTTTGACTTGCTTGATGCATTAGAATAAGTTCATATCTAGAATAAGTAGACTCTAGGAGCATGATTGCACTAGAGGTTGAGTTGCTCCCTCTGCTTGTACTGTTACTGTATGGCTTTGCTTGCGGGTATTCGGTAGAGCCCAGCTCCCTTGCCCATGTGGTTTGCTTGCCTGATGGCATTTTATTTCATTTCTTCTGTATGATTGCAGTTTGTTGTATTGCTTGATAGCATGTTGTTTCATCTTTCAGTATGATTACTGTTATCCATTCTGGCTTGAGGTTGAGATGAGCTTGTGGAGGCTGAAGCCTCACACACATTTCCTCCCTCACTTGCATTGCATGCATTTTACTGTTAAGCTGATGCTTTGTCTGTTTTGGTGTATCATTGACATGATCCCTTAGGACTCTCATTTCCTTTGATAAGGAATTGATGATAGAACTTTAGGTTGAAACCTATGCATGACAACTTCTAGGAGTTCCCTGTTCAAACCTCAACCATAGGATAAATCCTTGGCATGACAACAGTAGGACTTGATAGTCTCCCTCCTAGTTGGGCCTGTTCTTTTCTCATCTCAAAACAGCTTAAGATACAGTAATCATGAATGATTTCTTTCGTACGTTACGAGTCTTAAGCTATCTGAGAAAGGATTGTGGGAGAGTTTCTTTTCCACAGTCTGGATGTTTAGTATGGTACCCTTTGGGTGACATGCGACGCACTCACTCTCAGGTCATAGTCTTTAGTGCGATTGAAATTGCAAACACAATAAAAAACACTTCTTTCGTAAAAGACAGGAAATAAGCCGTAGTTTCCCGAACTACGTAAGCTCTAATCTCTCATACCTGTTGAGAGTACGTAGGCACAATACTGGTGTATTGGCGAGCTACCTTCCCCCATAACCCGTCGTAGGTCGAACTACGTTGACTCTGATTTCTCATTCTCTGATGAGAATACGTAGGCATAAAGCGCGACGCTTTGCCGAGTCATTTTTCTTTTCTGTTTAAGCCAGCCTTGATAGGTAGACAGATAAAACCAACCCGTCCAGTAATCACAACAAGCATGGATCCCGTCGAGTACGACGAACGTGAGGGGTGCTAATACCTTCCCCTTGCATAACCGACTCCCGAACCCAGACAATGGTTGCGACGACCTTGTCTTACCCGTTTTTGTTAGGTTTTTTCCGATCGTTTCCTTTCCCGCTCTGAGGGATAAATAACGAAAGGTGGCGACTCTTCTGTTGTGTCGGCACCTTATTTTCGCGCAAGCGACAGGCCCAAACTATGTTTGCTCTGATCTTTCATGCTGTATGAAAGTACGTAGGCATAGGATGCCGTATCCTAGCGAGCAACCTTCCCCTCCTTTCCGTAGGTAGGCGAACTACGTCGACTCTGATTTCTCGTTCCAGACGGGAATACATAGGCATAAAGTGCGATACTTTGCCGAGTCATTTTATTTTCTTTTTAACCCAGACCTTTAGACTAGATAGAATAACAATCCGTACTAGAAAACAAGCGTGGATCCCGTCGAGTACGACAGACGTGAGGGGTGCTAATACCTTCCCCTTGCGTAACCGACTCCCGAATCCAGGATTTGGTTGCGATGACCATTCCTTTCCCGTTTTGCGTTAGGTTTACTCTGAGCATTTCCTTTCCCTCTGTTGGGATAAATAACGCACGGTGGCGACTCTTCTGTCATAGCCGACGCCGATTTTCGCAGTAGCGACACATACCAGTCAACGCACATCAAGTCAAGTTTTCCACTAGTCAGCGCACATCCAATCAAGTTTTCCACTGGTCAGCGCATGGACACCATGAGTCGACCATCAGTCGACGCATGAAGCCTTCACAATTCTCACGGGTCAGTGCGCGCTGACCTATGGTTGACGCATACTGTTGAGTTTTTAACATTGCTAAAATCTGCAGGTCATGCGTCGACGCATAGACCTGCTATGGTCGACCGTTCGCGCGAAAATGATGTTTTTAAATGATTCCCACTATTATTTGAAAAGTTGTTATGTCCTTGGTTGGTATGTTACTATATATACAAGCTCAATTACTTATTTCAAACAACATTTGATAAAATTGATTCAAGTGTACAAAGAATAAGAAAGAGTGAAATAGGTGTTCAAGATTCATCATCTTCATCTTCAACATCTCACAACACATCAATTACACACAATCATTTTTGAAGTGCCTTGGGAGTGATTAAAGGTGATAAGGTTCGAAGTCAAGATTGGGTAATCTGGTTCGGGTTGAAGCTTGCGACAAGTTCTTTCTTGAATAAAACCTTTAGGGTTTTGTCCTCCAATATTGGTTTGATTTTTGGGGGTTTTTGGACGATATTCTTCATCAAGGGTCAGCTGAGCGAAGGTGATTGTGAAGAGGAAGTCTTCATCAATCTAGTAGCGGATTCAGTGATATTGAAAGGAAGATCTTGGGTTCGATTCATTGTAGTTGAGATCAGCCAGGCCGAAGGTTTGAAGAACTGAGGGTTATTCAATAAAGGGGCTGGAATCGGAGGTCTATCAACAACGATCGGAGGACTTGATTCATCTTGAGTCAAGGGGCAAGGAGTGGAAGCAACATTCAACGTCTTAAGAATTCTGTTGTAAATTTGTTGTTCAATCCTTGTATAAACTGTTACATTCAACATGTGATATCTATTAAATCAATCTCAATTCTAGTTTTAGATGTGAGGGCAGACGTACCCCGAAGCGAGGACAACGGGGGAACTGCCTCACCAAATCTTTGTCTTCTCTATTTTTCAGCATTTTCATTTTAGCTTAAAAATAAGTGATTTTCGTATAAGCACTATTGTCAAACTGTGATATCAATTGAGTAAGAGGTTGAAACTCTGATTTTGAATCCAAAGTACAATAAGATATTGTACTAGGCTAGTTGGAAGCACTTACTCAACATAAATATCACTTGAAGTGTTTTTGCACACCAAGTGTTCGACAATTTTCCTGAACCAAAATTATCTTATTTGTGTATCTAGTTTTGGTTTGCTCTTTAAATCATTGGAACTAGGAATCCTAACAAGTGAATTAGATCATTGATAAGTTTGACTAGTGTTGTGATTCTTTTTTCCATATTGTCATTAATCCATAGGCTTAACGCATATCCGGTTTTCCAATAACCGTTCGTTCTAGACTATATTTTCCTCGGCCGCTTCCGCACTTAAAACCAATTTTCAAAACCAATTTTTTAATTGGTAGCGCCGACTCAATTTTTAATTGGGATCTATTCAACCCCCCCCCCCCCTTCTAGATCCGTGCCATAGTCTAACACGTACTCCATCTGTCGTACTCCCTTCGTCTGTCCGACCACCGTACTCCCTCGTCTGTCTGACCACTTCCACCATTTTCAAGGTATTTATGCATTTTCTTCATTTTCATGGTTATGGTTTGATGAGTTTTTTTTTGTGTGAAAATTGTGAAGATAATGTTGATGTTGTTGATGTTAATGTTGATGTTAAATGTTATAAGGTATGTTAATGTTAATGTTGATGTTATTGATGTTAATATTGATGTTGATGTTAAATGTTGATGTTAAATGTTATAAGGTATGTTAATGTTAATGTTGATGTTGTTGATGTTAATATTGATGTTGATGTTAAATGTTGATGTTAATGTTGATTGTTGTTGATGTTAATGTTAATGTTGAATATTGTGATGTTTTTGATGTTAATGAAAAAATAAATTAGTTTTGTATGTTAATTTTGTATATATGTTAATATTATTGTTGTTGATGGAAACATGAATTAAGTAACGAGAATGTTGTTGTTGATGTTGTTAATGTTAATGTTGTTGTTGATGTTGTTAACTAGAAGTTGCTGACTTCTCTACAGTTGGTACAGGTAATCACTATTTTTGTTTAACTTACTTAGTTTAGTTTAGCCTACTTAATTAGTATGGATAAAAAATGGATCTCTTCCAATCGATTGTCAAAAGAGTACGAGAATGGGGTGTCAAAATTAGTTAAGTTTGATGTTGAACACGCCAAAGACCCCAGTAGAATCACATGTCCTTGCTTAGGTTGCTGTTATGGGCGTCGAATTGACGCAGTTTAGTTGGAATCACATTTAAAGAGGCATGGAATTGGTCGAAGTTATACATGTGGGACATTACATGGTGAGATAAGTAACGAGAATGTTGAACCGCGGGATAATAGGACCTATGCTTCAAATGACAATGGCGC
This sequence comes from Lathyrus sativus, assembly GCA_963859935.3. Taxonomy (NCBI): domain Eukaryota; kingdom Viridiplantae; phylum Streptophyta; class Magnoliopsida; order Fabales; family Fabaceae; genus Lathyrus; species Lathyrus sativus. The sequence continues at coordinate 173,438,435 of OZ012736.1, forward strand.
AGATACATACGACTATGATCAAGTCGAAGAGATTGCAGAAGCACTTGAAGAAGATCTTCAGGATTGTCCCAAAATGTTTGAGAGATTGGTAAGCGATGCAGAGAAACCGCTGTATAAAGGTTGCACTACTTTCATAAGATTATCTGCGGTATTAAAGTTGTACAACTTAAAGGTGGGCAATAGATGGTCGGATAAAAGTTTCATAGAGTTATTAGCCCTCATGAAAGAGATGCTTCCGGAGGATAATGTTCTTCTCAATCGAACCTATGAAGAAAAAAATGTTATACTCTATTGGCATGAGCTATGATAAGATACATGCTTGTTCAAATGATTGCATTTTGTTTCGAAATGAATATGCATCATTAAACGAGTGTCCTAAATACGGTGTATCTCGGTATACAAAGTATATACTTTAGATGTTTACCTTAACACTTTTCCTTTAGCAAACACACTTTAGTATAACACAAATACTAACAAGAGGTTCCTGTAGAGTACTACAGATACTTAGGATGCTAACACCTTCCCTAGGTATAACCAACCCCCGAACCTTAGATCTCTTAGCTGTGTTGTTACATAGCGCACTTAGGATTTTCTTCGATCTTCACCCTTTCCTTTGGATAAATCAAAGCTCGATGGTGAACTTGATGATTTGTGATTCAAGTTAATTCAATAGTTTGACATCCGATTCTCACCGCAACAGAAATGGCAACTTCACTGGGGAGAGGCAACAACACTGGGGAAGCAACAATCATCATCCATGAACGGAATTGGATGGAAAAGAGTCACAACATTCAAAAGGTCATTGAATGATGTGAGGAGAATTATGGGGAATACATTAGGGACATTGAAACAAACATTAGAGACATTCAGAAAAGCATTGAATGGACTATGGAAACCATCAGAGATATTCGGGAAAACATCGAATAAACTCCAGTACACACCTAGAAAAGTAATGGATGGAGAATGGAAACAGACCTGAAAACATTCAAAAGCTGTTAACCAAAGTCATAAACAAATTGAGTACATCTAGAAGAGAATTATATGAAGAAAAATATTCTAAAGGTACATCTGAAACATTTAGAAAGGCATTTAATGTAAAGAAAAAGGTTTGAAGACATATTTGGAAAAACATCAGAATCAAAGGAAATATTTGGAAAAACATCAGATAAGAAGTCATATCCAAAAAAGAATCAGATAGACACAAAAGGAGTTCTGGAAGAACATCAGAACAAAATTCATATCCAGAAAAACATCAGATAGACACAAAAGGATTTCTGGAAAAACATTAGAACAAAAAGTCTTATCCGAAAAAGCATCAGATAGACACAAAAGGAGTTCTGGAAGAACATCAGGAAAAAAGTCATATCCGAAAAAGCATCAGATAGACACAAAAGGAATTTTGGAAGAATAACATAATGAAAGTCATATCCAGAAAAGCATCAGATAGACATAAAAGGAATTCTGGAAGAACATCAGAACAAAAGTCATATCTAAAAATGCATCAGATAGACACAAAAAAAGTTCTGGAATAACATCAGAACAAAAAATCATATCTAGAAAAATATTAGAATCAAAGGAAATATCTGGAAATACATCAGATAAATTCTGGAAGAACATCAAAACAAAGACTCAATCTGGAAAAACATTAGAGAGAGAAATAAATCCAAAAAAACCTCGGATAATTCTGGAAAAACATCAGAATAAAAGTAAATATCTGGAAAAATATCAGATAAGTTCTGGAAGAACATCAAAACAAAGACTCAATTTGGAAAAACATCAGAGAGAAACAAAAGGGTGACATCCAAGAATGGAATTGGATAAAAAGGTACCCGACATCGAATAATGGCTTTGAATGAAAGGTATAATCACAATATCTGAGAATGGTATTGGATGTAAGATAGGAACAAACATATCCGGAAAAACAATTGGATAAGAAATATCATATTTGGAAGAACATCAGATAGATACGACAATATCTGTTTGGTAGGTGCCAAGTGAGTTGGACTTTGACCATAAGGTAAAACGTTGATAACAACACAACCTATGGAGAATGCAAATGAGAATGAAACACTTATTTTATACATATGTATATGAATTATGCTATGATATATGATCAAATGCAAATGCAGATGTTGATGATATGGTTCGACTCTTTTGGTGAGAAGACAAGTCTGGAAGATTGATTCCTCAACACATATATCATTGACATTATGCTTGGGGACTAAAGATGCTATTAATGATCACATCTCTACCACACTGGTAAACTGTATCAAGTTGATGATCCTTGTAGGAAGGATGAAGAGCTGATTCTTCAAGTAAACTGCCCTAGATTAGCTATCTGTTATAGAGGAACTGATAATTGCTTCAGTTTGACTGATTCTATAAATGACTACTTTACTGTGCGCTTCGAAAGCTTTCCCTAGTCTGAGTCTTGAAAGATCTTCTAGGTAAATCAAATCTGAGAAGGACCTGCCCTTGACAGGATCATCGACCAAGTTTCTCAACTGCTTAAGAATTCCTTGAGAGGAAAGCCAGTTTGCAAACAAAAGTGTTCATACAATCATGGTAATTCAAAGTTTATGCAACTTTTAAAATCAAAATCACTTTTGAAATATGCAAAGTATAAGAGTTTCATACCAGAATGAGGATGTTAAAAAAAACCCGAAGTGTAAAGCAAAGGTGTCATGCCAAAATAATTGATTTGCAAAAATCTTTTACAGTCAGCTTACATAACCTTGTTGTAGTATGCTTTCGAAATAAACTTGCTTCAATTAGGTCTTTTGAGGGTTGTAACGTGGCCTGGTTCACGATTTATGAAACAAAGGATAAAGTTTTAAAATTTGTTTGTGCCCATCCAATCTATGTGAAAATCTTCAGTCCTACGCTCAGTTAACTCATACTATTCGCTCAGGTTCCCATAGGTTGGAAATTGCATTGATGATAGCCATGATGATGGTTCAAAAGTCAAGGGTCATTTGAAAAGGCAGTCACTACTTCCCTATAACATTTGGTTGTTTTGATATTGAGGATTTTCAGAGTGAAGGGTTTAAAGATCTTCCTTTTTTTATTATCCCTAACTTTTGCCTGAACTGTTTCTTGCGAAGATTACAGTCAGCAGGATGCCCCAGTTTTGCCTAAGTCTTCTTCATAGGTTTTGACTTAGTGGGCCTTTTTATATTTTTTTGAAAGAAAGAGAGTGACTTCCTGACTTAATTATTATGGTGAACTATCAATGGCTTTTATCTTGAAAAACATCTTTAACACTTGCTTGCAGTGTGAAGGGAGAATTGTGGATGCAACCATTACACAAACAAGTTAACTGAGAACTACCCTGCCCCGGGTTCAAATTTTTGGTTTTTTTTGTAAAGAAAGAAACTCCAACTTCTAGGCTCGAAGGGTTTGACAATGGAATAACTTCCTTATTTCTCGAGTGTCTGGGGAATTGAAACAATGCCTTACATCATCAGCAAAGTTTGATTAAAAGTATACCAACAATAGTTATGGGTACAATGTTTTCGTCATCCTCCCTCAAATGTTTGCATAATCAAAAGTTTGGACAAGAAGTAAATATTTGAAAGAAAAAGCATAAAAGTGAAAATAATAGACAAAATGAATTGAAATCGAAAGTGCAATGCTCATTTCATTAATACAGAAGTACAAACACTAATTAAAAGCAAACAACTTAAACAAAATGAAGGAAAATACAAACAACAAGAAACAAAAGGCCTAGTGACTAATCAGTAACAATGATGAGATGTCCTGTCTGAAACACTAGATTTTAGGAAGATAGTCCACTGAAGCTTCACTTTTGATGCACTGGCAAGGGATTGTTCTGGACATTCAGATGGCTATCCTTAAAATCAAGGATTCCAGTTCTAACCAACTCACACACTATGGCTTTCAATGCATAACAATTCTCCAAGTCGTGGCTTGGGGCACCCTCATGAAATGCACAGTGGAGATTAGATCTAAATCCAACTAGAAGAGGATTAGAAGGAGGTTGCAAAGTCCTTTTAGTGATCAACCCTTGTTGAACCAGGTCAGGACAAAGTTCTGTACACGTCATGGGAATAAGATCAAATTGATTCCTATTCCGATATTGGTTATGTCCAACAGTTGGGCGTTGAGGAACTTGTGTTGGTCATAGAGCAGCAACAACAAGAGTAATGCCAGCAATAGTAGGGTGATTATACCGAGGTTGGGGACGAGGCCTCCTCACTTCATCCATGACAGTGTTAGTTTGATCTTCTCTCTTCTTATGGAAGGTCCCAAAGGATTTCTTCGCACCATTGGAAGATTCAACAGCTTTGGATACTTTATCATTCTTCATACCTTCTACCAATCTTTGGCCAATAGTCACTAGATCTGTAAAGCTTGAAGAGACACTCCTAATCATCTTCTCATAATAGAAAGGGGACAGAGTGTCCATGAACATTCCAGTTATCTCCTTCCGCTAGAGGGGGTTCAACTTGGGAAGCTAACTCTCTCCACCGCTGAGCATATTCCTTGAATGACTCTCTCTCATTCTAAGACACATTCTGAAGTTGACGGAGGTCAGGAGTCATGTCAAGATTGTATTTGTATTGCTTCATAAAAGCATTGGCAAGATCTTGGAAGCATTGGACACTGTTTTGTTCTATGTTCATATACCACTTGAGAGAGGCGCCACTCAAACTATCCTGAAAGTAGTGGATGAACAGCTTCTGATTGTTGGTATAAGTAGCCATCCTTTGGAAGTACATGGGTAGATGAGCTCTTGGGTAAGAGTGACCCTTGTACTTTACGAACTCGGGAGTTTTGAACATAGCAGGCATAACAAGACTATAAATTAAGCATATATTGTCTGCATCCACATTAAAGAAGTCGGTACCCTTAACAACTTTGAGTCTTTTATCTATGATCTGAAACTGTTCACGGATAACCTCAGGCTTAACAAAATCTTCATGGTCTTCACCTTGAGCACTAGCAACATTGTAGATTCTCAAAGGGAGCTCGAACAGTCTGGGTAACAGTGTGGACCACATGTTTGGGCTCAGTGAAAATAGGAGCTTGAAAAACTGGTCTGACAGTCTGACCAATCATAGCAGTAGATGCAAGAGGTGGAGAGTAGTTGTGAGGGAAACCAAACTCTGGCCAAGTTGTAGGAGGCATTTGAACAGGTGGAGTATCAGCGCTTGAAACTTCCTGAATGATAGTCCTTTGAGTGGCTCTCCTCTAGCAATCAGGACTTGAAGCATCTCGGTGAGGTTGGTCATGCCTAATTTTAAATCATCGATCTCCATTCAGATTTCTGCATTATGTATCTCTTGCTCTGACATTCTGCGTCTGTAGTTAGCTCTAGTTCGGTATCATTGTCAAGGAATCAGCTTGACAACTTACAGGTACACCAGAATATAGAGACAGTTGGACATGAGTCACTAGACAGACAAATGGTATGCAATGAATCATGCAAAGATGCAAATGAAACACGATGCAAGACATGATGCAAAAAACACATAACAAGATCAAAGGTTTGAGATCACAGCATGAGTTCTGGGTAAAGAACTAACTGCAGGGTGTGTACTAAGGGTAAAACACCTGCACAATGGGTTCTAAAAAAGTTCCCAGAGTCATCGATAAATCTTTCAGATATTATCAGCTTACAAGACGACTTGTTGTCGCTATTGTGAAAAAAAGGTGCTGGCAAAGACAAAAGAGTCACCACCTATCGTTATTTATCCCAAAGAAGGGAAAGGAAACGATCAGGAAAAACCTAGCGAAAAGGATAAGATCGGTCATCGCAACCAAATCTCGGGGTTCGGGAGTCGGTTACGCAAGGGGAAGGTATTAGCACCCCTCACGTCCGTAGTACTCAACGGGATCCACGCTTGTTTGTTTATCTAAAAGGGTTGTTTATCTATCTGCCTAATAGTTTGGTTCAAAATAAAAGAAAGGGGAAAATGACTCGACAGAGCGTCGCTGCTCTGGGCCTATGTATTCCCTCGTGCAATGGGAAAGTCAGAGTCAACGTAGTTCGACTAACTACGGGTAATGGGGGAAGGTTGCTCGCCAAGACATTGCGTCTTGTGCCTACGTACTTTCATCTAGTCTGAAAGATCAGAGGGAACGTAGTTCGGGATAAAACGGAACACAGGTTTGTTCGATTGTGTTTACCCGAGTAAAGTTAAACTACAGTTCCAGCAGTTAGGGACAACGCCTATTTGCGGTAGAACCGGAGCTTAACAACACTCTTTTCATCTGAAAAGGTTTTCTGAATTAAAGGGCCCTAGAGGGCAAAAAGAAGTTTGATGTTTGTTTTTGTCTTTTATCGAAGAAGAAGTGTTTTTTATGAATGTTTGTAATTCATACTGCACTAGAGACTATGACTTAGGAACGAATGCGTCGCATATCGTCCTAAGGACGTATACTAAACACTCTAGGTAATCGAGGAGAACCCACCAAATCACCACTACCTAAGTAGATTAAGGCTCGTAACGTACGGTACAAATTAGCCTTTATTAAGTGTATTAGTGTGGTTTGAAGATGAGAAGAGAGTAAAGGACTCTATAGGGGAACTATCAAGCATCCTACTGTTGTCATACAATATGTGCCTAATGTTGGGTTTGAAAGGGAATCTACCCTACTGTTATCATGCATGGATTCATCCTAAAGGTCTATCATCACTATCCTTATCAAAGGAAGTGAGAGCCCTAAGGGGACATGTTAAAGGGAAACCACTGCAACAGCAAAAACCATTAAGCTGAAGGAGTAAAACTATCAAGCAGATAAATTGCATGTAATGCAGCAATACAAGCAAGGGAGGATCACCTCAACCTTAGATGCAAACATGGGATGCAAACATAGATGCACAGAGATAAAGAACACACAAGCAAGGGAGGATCACCTCAACCTTCAATGCAACCATGATAAAAAGGAAAAGAAACAATCAAGCAAAGGGAGACTAGCTCAACCTTTAATGCAAACATGCACCTATACAAGAGTATCTACTCATGCAAATTTAACCTAATGCATCACAACAAGCAGGCAATCAATCAATCCATCAGGAGAGAGATAAACTAGATGAGCAACAAGGAAATCATCCCAAGGCTACATCAGGTTTAGATGTGTATCAACACAAGAGTCCATCTCAGGCTCAACCTCTTTATGGAATGCACAGAGTACTTCCTAAGGAAGACCAGGCTCTCACAAGAGGGATTGTGAGATAATAGGACGGATGAAAGTGAGTGTATGTACAAGGTACTTGAGTCCTCAAGGCTCAAACTTCTTATGGAATGCACAGAGTACTTCCTAAGGAAGACCAGGCTCTCACAAGAAGGATCCTATGTCATAGGACTTGGAGGAGAAAAGGGGCATAATGTGAACCTCAGGAACCCACCATGTCATTGAATGTCCATCAGAGGCTCAAATTCTCATGGAATGCACAGAGTACTTCCTAAGGAAGACCAGGCTCTCACAAGAAGGATCCTGAGAATGCAGGACTTGAAAAATGAAAAGAATAATGATGGGAGACATAGTGAAAACCTAAGGAATTCACCATGTTCTCAACCAAACTCATCATTCAAGGATAGTCCTCAATGGTTCAACTCCTCATAGAATGGACAAAGTACTTCCTAAGAAAGACCAGACTCTCATAAGAAGGCTCCAAATATCATAGGTCTATGCTTTAGGAGAATCATGAAGAAAGAAAACCAATCAAAGGCATCCAAGGCACCCTAAAAGCAAGTCTCTAAAGGACATCTATCCTAATGGAGCTATGGATATGAGAAGGACTTGAAAACTACCCTACAAAGGTATCAACCTAGGTACTAAGGGTTCATGTAATGATTGGGTGTCTAAGGTTTGCTAAAAGTTCACCTAAAGGCAAAACTAGGAGGAATGCTAAATTGGGAAAACCCTAATATTAGTTAGAATGTAAAATCTAGGGGAAATAAGAAAACAAGTCTTAAAATCCTAATAAAGTCCCTAAGGGATCCTAAATGTGTTAGGAAGATATGGTCCAAATTTCAGGTCAAAATTATAAGCTTAGGTGCACTAACAGCAAGCTAAACCACAAAGTGTTGTGTGGGAGATGCAAATGGGGAGGTTCTAAAAATCTATCTTAAAACCTATCCAAACAGCCTCTAAAAATTTGAACAAAAATACTACAACACTCTACAATGTGTCTAGAATCAGCATGCAACAAATCAGAAACTCATTCCAAATATCTATCAAGAAATAAAATCTACAAGTAGACATACAATTTCACATTTATTAAATGGCTATTAAAATGAAAAATGTACAATTAAATGAAAAAAGAATCAAAATTGCAATTAAAAAAATATGACAAATAAAAGGAAATGTCAAATTATATCCATGAATTTTTCCAGAATTTATTGACCTTATTTATTATTTTTTCTGAATTAAAATGATCATGCTATAAACCATAAAGTAATAAAAAAAAAAGAAATGAAAAATGAAAAAAACTGAGGTATGAATAGCAAGTTTCACGCGTTGTAATCTTGGGCTTGCTAAAAAGGGGGTGGGGGATAGAAAGTGTGGCCCAGGTCCAAGTCAAAGTTCAGGGGTTTCAGCGTGCTTCAGTCAATACAAGACCACCATGGGTCTTAATCTTGCGCGTTCAATATTCTAGTATTCAGATCCTATGAACTATGAGCTGCCACGTAATTAAAAAGTCAAAAGTCCAAGCTGACTTAAACCAAGGTCGTGGGATGAGTGGAAGGAGTCAAGGATTGACCAAGATCCAAGGGTCATCATATGATCTGGCAATTTAAAATGAAACGGAGGGAGATTCTATAGATGGTGGCCGGAAAACGCAGACGGCGGCCGGACTTGCTCCGGTCGTCTTCAACCTCATGACTGTGAACAGTAGCATCCTTAAAACTCAACCAAAACTCGTGATTTTTTAGCCTAAAGTGATCAAGAACAGAGATTATTGGTGAGAAATAAATTACCTATTGGAGCACCTCCAATGGGCCTTCAGATGACGCTCAAACTTGTGGAAAATGTGCAGAATCCTTCACTGATCATCAATGGAGCTTCTGCAATCCTTGATTTGGCTTGAAAGTGGCTTAATCTTCAAATTCAAATTTCCATTTTGCTTCACTTTCCCATAACTGAATTCTGTTATTCTTGGCTCCCAAATCCGTTTTTTCTGTTAGGTATCATCAAAGAGATTATATACCATGGATATTGATCAATTTCAGGCCCAATTGAAGCCCATGGAGTCCAGTTGAGAAATCCACATTTTCACTTTTGAAGTTTCATGATGTTCATCAAAACAGAGCTTGAATCCTTCTAACTTGGTTCATTTCACTTGCTTGAGGTGTAAGGAGTATGGATGGCTGAGATTCACCCATTGGAAATGCATCAATGGTTGATTTGAGTTATGTTACTTCAAAGTGACGTAACCTTGAATTTGGCCATGTAAATGAATTTAAACTTGATTTGTAATATTTCCAATGTTCTTAAAACATTATTTGGACTCAAAAAATGCACCAATATGACATGAATTGATTTAATTGGCATTAGATCCAAACTAGCCCTTTTCAAGCTTCCTTTCATGAAATTTTCTTCACCCAATATTCAATCCAATCCATATAAATGAATCCTTGGTGTTTGATTGAGTAAATGACCCCATTCTAAACAACTTTCAAGTTGGAAATATTTTCATTTGAGGTATGCAAAGTGGTGAACTTGACCTATAATGAAAATGGCCTATAATCAAAGTTTCCCAAAATACCCTTGCCTTACAAGCTCCATATCTTGAGTTTTACAAATTCAATCAAGGACTTCTAGTACTATTTGGAAAGCTAAGATCATGAGGAACAACACTCATGTTTGGGTCAAGGACAGGAGAGACATCCTTCTAGGTCAAAAATGGTATGGAAGTTGGTTGACTTTCAAGTACCAAAATCACTTTCATCTGATGACCTGTAACTTGTCTGCTTCATAACTTGAGTTCTAGAAATAAGATGAATGACTCCTAGTACTCAAAAGTAAGCTAATACCATGCTCTACAATTTCATGTTGGTATCAAGATGATATGTGTTGCACCCCAAAACTTGCCTAACCTTGTTCTTACTTGGTTTATGTTTCATTACATTATCATATCATTGGTCTAGCATTTACATAACATAGAATTATTCATTTAGCAGGGGATCAAGTGTGATTTATATCAAGAGGAGCCTATCTAGAGGTTTTTTCCAAGCTTGAGAAGTCACCAAAGTCATCAGGAAGTGGGTTGTGTCCTTGAGAAGTTTGGTTGCTTGTGTAGGGTTCATCTCCTAACCTGAGGACCAATGGAAGACTATCAGTGGATTGTGAGGCCTTGTTCATGGATAGGATATGTGTATAGAGCTCATAGAGTGCCTTGAGGGTCATGGTGGAGCTCAGTCAAGTGTTTATGCCAAGTGTGAAGAGCCACAGTTGAAGGTGTTGTAATTAGGGTTCTTGTCTCGTCAACCCTAAGTCAACTGTGCAATTGAAGAGGATCAAAACCTATTTCTAAGTCTTTGTGATCATGGAAAGTTGTCTTGAGATGCATGAGTTGATATTCCAAGATCAGTCCAAGAAGAATTCAAAGTGTGAGGAGTTGCTAAACTAGGGTTCTCAGGGTAAAATCCCCTATTTAGTGCCTGACTTCAAGACCACTTATCTCAAGATACAAGTTTCATCTAAATTTTTGGCCAACATGAAACTTGTATAGCATGCTCTTAGCTTTAATTTGAGTACTAGAAGCCCTCCATTGGATTTATAGAACTCAAGTTATGATCCAGACAAGTTACAGGTCATCAGATGAATGTGAAATTTGTCTGCAAAAGTCAACCAACTTCCAAGGAACGTTTGACCTAGAAGGATCTTTCTCCTCAACTTTTGGCCAACATGAAAGTTGTAGGTCCTGATCTTAGCTTTCCAAATTGTACTAGCAGTCTTCCATCTGATTTGTATAACTCAAGTTATGAGGTTTACAAGTTAGGGGTATTTTGGGAAAGTGAGATTATAGGTCATTTGGCATTATGGGTCATTTTCTCTATCTTGCACACTTCAAATGAAGTTTTGTCTAACACAAAACTTGCTCAAAATGGCATTTTTAGGTCAACCATGTATCTATGAGGCTTTGATTTGGCTTAGAGTGAGACTTGGTTTGAAGGAAATTGACAAAAGGGGAATTTAAAGGCATTTATATGAAAAAACTCAAATTAAATCATGTGTGTTCAAACCAATGCAAATGAGTGCTCATTTTGATCATAAAAATCATTTGGAGCACAATGACAATATTAGAAAATCCATTTGAGGCCTAATTCATGGTGTTTCACTTTGTTACTTCATGAATAAGTAACACATCAAAGGTTGGTCATAGGATGGAATTAAGCTCTCAATTTGATCCCTACACTCTCCACAGTCCACAAGGATTGCAATTGAAGATTCTTGGAGAAGAAACTAGTACAAATTCATGTACACCATAGTTGGATTTTCAAGCAAAAGTGAAAAGTTGGATCTCACTGTTTGGGCCTCCAATGGGCCTCAAAATCATCAAAATCAATTCTATATAAGTTCATAAATGCATTAGGATCAAGGTTGGTGGTTATTTCGTGCTAGAGCCAGAGATTGCAGAGTGAAGTTTCAAGCTCCAAGTGAAGACCGTGTTTTTAGATTGGGTGCATTTCAGAGCAAATTGAGGTTTCTAAAAGCTTTATCATTCATCAAAGAAGGAATCTTCACAAGATTGGAGTGAGAATCACAGTGCAAGTGCCTCAATTTCAAGCTACAAACCAGGTTTCTATCTCTCATAATTACTCTAGTTTTATGATGAATTAGCATGAAATAGCATGTGGTTAAGCTTTAGGAAGATGCCTAGGTGGTTTTAGGATAGAAATTTGGAAGTTTAGAGATGATCCAAGATGCAACATGATTTCTGTTTGGATTCGAATTGGCCTGATTTTGAGGTGTTAGCTTGATCTAGATAGTTCATGATGATCTATGAAGAATGAGGAAGAGATCCATAACCTTAATTGTGAGATTGGTGATGATCAAGAACTTGATGCATTTTCTGTTTGTGATCGGGTTTTAAAATTCATGAGGATTTAGGAGAAAAGGACATTGGATTTGAGATCAGCGTGAGAAATGGAAGAGATTAATGTAAGGTTTGACTGGTTTTGATGACCTGTAACTATGAGTTCACCGGAGAAGACGGTGGCGCAGACACCGGAGCCACCGTCTGGTTCATCTGAATGTTTTCCCTCCATCTGAGGATTGAATGGAGACGATGAACAAGGACCCTTGGATCTATGGAAATGTTTGACAAAGTCTCCAGATCTAACGCACACGATTTGTCCTCAGAGTTGGACTTTGACTCTCCAAAATGTTGCGCTACATTAATGCGCTGGCGTATGGATGGCCTTTAAATTAGCATACTAAGTCTCCAGATCCTGCGCCTCTGATTAATTCTTGCTTTTTAATTTCTTTAATTGATTTTTAGATTTATTTTAATTACTTTCTTCATTTTAAATTCATAATAATTCCATTATTAGTCAGAAAAATAAAATAAAAATATGAGCATGATCTAGATTTTATTTCTGATTTTCTGGTGCTTTTACATTTCATTTTCATGCAAATTTCAATTTAATTTGATTTTTTGCATTTTGTTTAATTCTTTAATTTTGGCATATTTCTTCATTTTCTTGCTGATATTTGTGAAATCAATTGGTATGGAATTTGAGTGAGATTTTTTTCTAGCTGTTAGTATAGAAATGCATGATCCCTTAGGATTTATTTCATATTTTTTAGATGAAAATAGGTTCTGCTTTGGATTAGGTTCTCATGACCTTCCATTTTAGGGTTCCCCTTTGATAACTTTAAGTTTAGGAATTCTTTAGTGACTTTCCCCTTAGTTTTAGGCCCTGACCTTTCTACTATAGATACCTAATACATGTAGGTTCCCTTAGAAAATCTTATAGGATTTTTGAAGTAGTTTTAGTATTTTAAAAAGATTTAATACTTAGGCTAGTTTTAAGATGCCTTCAACATAACACTTGCACTAGTTGAACTTCAATGGTGGCCCATAGCATAAGATCAATTTTCCATTCCTTTTGGATAGTGTTTTAGACTTATAGAGGCTTCTGTTTGCTTGATTGTGGTGTTTGGTTTTGGTGTTTAGACCTTCTTTTAGTAGCTTTCTTGTAGCTTGATCAATTAGGGTTTAGGAAGAGCTTTAGTTGGATTTATCTTTCTTCAAATAAACATGGATTGCCTTGATTGCTTTCCATTCTCATCCAATGATTCAAGGTCCCTATGTGGAAGCCTCATCTTTCCTTTGGAAGGATGTGTGGCATATCACAAGAGGTAGAACCTTTGAGGATGCCTATCTCAGATGTATGGTTGAGTGCCATGATGGATTCCCTTGGTTTCCATCATGCTTCCCATCATCTTGAAATCATATGGATGTTAACTCTCTTCTCTTTTGTTGGAGCTTTCATTTCCTTCTCTTGAAGATGGCTTGGACTTAAAGTTGATTACAACTGTTTGATTGTTTTGTTGTTGATCTGCTTTGCTGTTGAGTTGTTTGTCTGCTATCTTGTTAGCTGTGTTTTCTGATTGCTGTGTTGTTGCTTGTGTGACTGTTTGGTGTGTTGCATTAGACTAGGCCTCATGTAGATGATTCTAGGCCTAAGAGCATCATAAAGGTTGAGTTTCTCCCTTTGCTTGTATGCATTAGAGGTTGAGTTTGTCTCCCTCTGCTTGACTGTTATTGCTTGGCTTTGCTTGCTGGCTTAAGGTTGAGTCTGCCTCCCTTGCCTGTGTTGTGTGTTGCCTCTGGCTTGCTTGCTCTAGAAGTTGAGCTTGACTCCTTCTGCTTGTTTGTTGCATTGCATGCATTCTATTTACAGTTATTTCTTTACAGTTGTTTCTTTTGCTGTTGCTTTCCTTTGCCATGTTCCCCTAGGAACTCTGACTTCTCTTGTTCAAGAGAAGTTATGACAGACATTAGGGTTCTAACCGTGCATGATAACATTAGGTAGTTCCCTCCTAACCTCAATTATAGGATCAACATTGCATGATAACTTTAGGATTGGATCAGTTCCCCTTTAGTGCGTCCTTTCTCTTCTCATCTTCAAACAAATCAAAATACAGTAATAAAGGTTAATTGATATCGTACGCTACGAGCCTTAAGCTATTTGAGAGAGGGTTGTTGGAGAGTTTATTTCCAACAGCTTGGATGTTTAGTATGGTACCCCTTGGGTGACATGCGACGCATTCACTCTCAGGTCATAGTCTCTAGTGCGATATTAGTTGCAGACATCCATAAAAAACACTTCTTCTAAAAAACAGAAAACAAAGATCAAACATCTTTTTGTCCTCTTGGACCTTTAATCCTTGGAAACCTTTTTTAGAAGGAGAGTTCTGTTAACTCCCGGTTCTGCCACAAACGGTAAACGCCTAAGTCTCTGTCGAGCGAGCTGCATACACCAACTGCTGGAACCGTGTGTTAACCCTACTCGGATAAAAAAGATAAACCAGTGTCTCTTGTTGTCCCAAACTACGTTTGCTCTGATCTTTCACGCCGTGTGAAAGTACGTAGGCACGAGATGCAATATCTCGGCGAGCAACCTTCCCCCGTAACCCTTAGTTAGGCGAACTACGTTGACTTTGATTTCTCGTTCCAGACGGGAATACGTAGGCATAAAACTGCTGTGTTCTGCCGAGTCATTTTCTTTTCTTTTCAGACCAGACCTTTAGCGTAGATAGATGTAATCAACTTATCAGATAAACACAACAAGCGTGGATCCCATCGAGTACGATGGATGTGAGGGGTGCTAATACCTTCCCCTTGCGTAACTGACTCCCAAATCCAGACATTGGTCGCGATGACCTTGTCTTATACCTTTTCGTCAGGTTTTTTTGATCGTTTCCTTTCCCGTTCTGTGGGATAAATAACGAAAGGTGGCGACTCTTCTATTTTTCTGGTACCTTTTTGTCGCGGTAGCGATAGATGGCGACTCTGCTGGGGAAATTCCTCTGGTTCCCTATGCGAGTCAATCCTAGCGCATATGTGTTTACCTGTTGGGTTTTATTTATCGCATTTTACTTTCCGCATTTTATTTCCGGTATGATATCATTATTGTGCTGTTGTGGGGAGGGGCTCTGATGAGTGAGTAGCCAGACCCAGGCTTGAGTGTATACCTAGCATTAGTTGTGGAAATTAGTGGGCGCGTGCTTGCTTTGCAGGTACTAGTGTCTCACGAAATCCACGCTCAGACGAGATTCTCCCAGTTGACTTATTTTTCGGCCCTTTGGGCTTGAGGGGTTGTTGGTTTGGAGGATTGTCGACTCTGGGGACCGATCAGTTATGACTCAGCAGAGTGAGGCCACTTTGAGAGATGATGATGCCACACCTTCTGGGTATCGTATCATCGTTTCTTAAAAGTTTGTGACGCTGGGAAACGCATAGGATGCCATACCTTATCATTTACTAGGTCCATATTGTCGCTACTGCGAAAAAAGAAGGCCGGCAATGACTAACAGAGTCGCCACCTATCGTTATTTTCCCAAAGAAGGGAAAGGAAACGATCGGAAAAAACCTGACGAAAACAGGGAAAAGACGAGGTCATCGCAACCAAGTCCTAGGTTCGGGAGTCGATTACGCAAGGGGAAGGTACGAGCACCCCTCACGTCCTTCGTACTCGACGGGATCCACGCATGTGTTGTCTAGCTAAAAGGGTGTGTAAGCTATCTATGCTAAAGGCTTAAGGACAAAATAAAAAGAAAAGAGAAACTGACTCGACAGAGCATCGCCGCTCTGTGCCTACGTATTCCCTCGTGCAATGGGAAAGTCAGAGTCAATGTAGTTCTCCTAACTACGGCTAAAGAAAGGGGGAAGGTAGCTCGCCAAGACATCGTGTCTTGTGCCTACGTACTTTCGTCTGGTACGAAAGATCAGAGCAAACATAGTTCGGGCTTACGAGAACACAGGCTGTTCAAAAGTTTTATCCGAGTAGGGTTAACAGACAGTTCTAGCAGTTGGTGTATGCAGCTCGACCATTGGAGACTTAGGAGTTACCGTTTGTGATAGGACTGAAAGTTAACAACACTCTTGTTTATGAAAAGAGTTTTCCTGATTAAGACACCAAGGGGTGAAAAAGAGTTTGAGTTGTTTTTGTGTTTTTTAAGGAAGAAGTGTTTTGAATTAGAGTGTTCATAATGTATGTTGTAACAAAGTCTAAAACCTAGGATCAAATGCGTCGCATATCGTCCTAAGGACGTATACTAAACACTCTAGGCAATTGAGAGGTAACCACTCAATCACCATTTCCCAAGTACAAGGCTCATGGCACAACACTCATTATATTTATTAATTGAATTGAAGTTGTTTGAAGATGAGAAGAGAAAGAGGACAAACTATGGGGGACTAGACCAAACCCTAAAAGTTGTCATGCAATATGCACCTAAAGTTGAGTTTAAAAGGGGACTACCTAATGTTATCATGCATGGTTATAACCCTAATGTCTATCATAACCTCTCTTGAACAAGAGAGGTTATAAATCCTAAGGGAAGGAAGACAAAAAGAAGAAGAAACAATAAGAAGAAATAATGCAAATGAAGAATGCAAACACAAATGCAACAAGGAAGACAAGGATGCAATGCAAGTGAGGGAGGAAATATGTGTGGGGCTGGAGCCTCCACAAGCTCATCTCAACCTCAAGCCATGGTATGAATAGATTCAAGAGAAAAGGAGAAGAAGATGCATCACAAACAAGTAACAAAAACAATGAGAAAAGGTCCTCATGGATTCATTACTTTAGGTAGGCTTCAAGTTCCTCCTAAGGAGGGACCAAGCAACCTTAAGTAGTATTCCAAAGTCCTAGGACAGAATGGGGATGAGAAGAAGAGATCTCAAAAGCTAAAGCAAAACATCATAAGTAAATGCAAACAACCACATCAAAGAATGCAAGCAAACACCACATATGGAAACACAATGTGCAAACATGAAAGTATGAGATCAAATGAACAACTTATGCATAAGGTAAAGACCTATTAACTGGCACACAAGACCTATAACAAGTCCCTAACATGAAACAATCAAAATGAAGTTCATCAATAATGCACAACCAAGCTTTTGGAAGCAAAACAAATCAAGTACACAAGTAGAGATGCACAAACATGAAGCAACTTGCAAAATACATGAAAAATGTTAAAATGAATCTACAAATGCCAAATAAAATATCAAAGGGCCCCCAAGTTATTGGGAACCAGGCGTCAAAAGGGGAGATTGAAAATCAAAAGGAAAGTGCCTCAACAGAGGGAAAACAACAAGAGTGTCCCAAACTAAGGCAAAAATGGAGAGGGAATAAAAGGTAATTTAATCCACATGAAAACAGCACCTAAAAATCATGGAAAAAATATCCAAATATCCATCAACATGCTAATGAAATGCTCAAAAAAAATCATGTAAAAAAAAGAAGTTTAAACATAGAAACAAAATCAAGAAAGAACAAGACTACAATTTAAATCAAATAAAACAGCCCCAATATTTAATTTGTTTTTTAATTGAAAATAAAGTCAAAAAATAAAATAAAAATTTCCAGAAAAAACTAGACATCTTAAAGTTTATGAAAATTATTTTTGGTGAATTTTTAAACTATTAGAGCTATTTTATTTGAATTAAAATGTAAACAGCACAAAACAGAAAAATAAAATAAAATAAGAATTAAATGGAAAAGATGTGGTGCAAACAACATACATTTTAAGTGTAAAATGCAAATGGGCCTTCCCAGGGGGTGCGAAAAGCTGCTCGCGAATGAGCCCAGTGAGAAAAAAAAGAAAATAAAATTCTGAATAGACAAAATGTGGTTGGTTGACTATGGACCAAGGTGGAATGCAGTGTAAACCGTATGATCGTCAACAAAGTAATCCAATCAAGTGGCTCTCAAAGAGCCACCTCAATTAATGATTTTGGGTTTTGTTATGGTGTACACAAACTAAATGGTCCACGGTAGGTCTTAATGTGCAGCACACGATCAAAAAAAACAACAACGGACGAATGCGATTGTGCCACGTCGCTCATCTTCAAGCTTGGACCCTCGCCGGCGCCGGAAGAAGCTCTGATCATCTTCTTCCTTGCTCCGGCCGCCGCGAGCTCACTCCCCCATCGTAGCTCCGCCGTTTCTCAACCGTTTTCCAAAAACTCTAGATGAAAACTCATCTACTCGTCGCGAGGATCATGAATCCAACCTTTATTTCCACTAACTCTCAACAACAACTCCAGAAATCAAACAACAAGCAAAACGTGCAAAAATGGCTCACCAAAACTAAAATTAAATGGTCTAAACCTCATCTACATGTTGCAAGGAGTAAGAATCCATAAAAATTATCTCAAAACACCACATAAATTCTTCAAACTGAATCAACAAAGCTTGGAGCTCATAAAATCAAATACCATAAACTCAAACAAAAATGATCCAGAAATGATCCATACAACTCAAGGGTTCAAATGCAACAAAAATGGTGAAAAACCATGACATATTAAGAGTGTAAGGTTGAAAATTAGTTTACCTAGTGGAGAGCCTCCACTGGGCCTTGAAACTGTGATAAAGCTTAACGAAAAATGCCCACAATCACTCCATCAACTTCAATTGAGGTGTTTGAAGGCTTGATTTGGTCTGAAAGTGGTTGAATCTGAGAATTCGTTTTTGAGTTTTTCACCACTTTTTCAAAATGTGTTATGGCTATTCATGCACGAAAATCACCTACCTCTGCTCCAATTTT
This sequence comes from Lathyrus sativus, assembly GCA_963859935.3. Lineage (NCBI taxonomy): Eukaryota > Viridiplantae > Streptophyta > Magnoliopsida > Fabales > Fabaceae > Lathyrus > Lathyrus sativus. The sequence goes on from OZ012736.1 coordinate 173,457,197, forward strand.
CATCTAGAATACTTATATGATGGGTTTATGATCAAATGGGGCTTCAATTCAAGCTAAACAACCCATTTCAAAATTTCAAATTTCACCACTTTTTCCAAATTGCCATACACGTTTTTACCACTACACCAGCTGGTATTTCAATCCAAATCCACTATAAATCAATTGTGTTGATCAAAGGAATGAGATTTGAGGCTTAATTTTGATCCTATGTTGATTTCCATTTTGTTATTTCAAGAGGAAGAAACCATGAAAATGGCCCATTTTGAGACCTCAAGTTTCCAATGTGAAGATGGCAATGTCTTTGAATTATTATTTGCAATAAAAAAATGCACAAACTTCCCTTGAAAAAGTTTAAAATCCATTAATTCTCAATTTCTCAATTTAAGCCTCCTTTATGAAAAATTCAAACCCCAATTTCTCAAACCAAGCCTCCACCATGACAAGAGATGATTTGGTAATTCAAATGACCCCATTTGAAGCAAGTTTCATGTTGAAAAGATTTCCATTCGAAGTGTGCAAGTTGGTGAAATGAACCTATAATTTTAAGACCTGTAATCTTACTTTCCCAAAATACCCCTGACTTGTAAACCTCATAACTTGAGTTCTACAAAGCAGATGGAAGATTTCTAGTACAATTTAGAAACGCTAAGATCAAGACCTACAACTTTCATGTTGGCCAAAAGTTGAGGAGAAACATCCTTCTAGGTCAAAACGGGCTTGGATGTTGGTTGACTTTTGTTGACCAAAATCACACCAAGGACTATAAATCCAACCAAGGACTTCTAGTACTCAAATTAAATCTAAGAACATGCTCTACAAGTTCCATGTTGGCCAAAAATTGAGATGAGACTTGTATCTTGAGGTAGGTGGTCTTGAAGTCAGGCACTAAATAAGGGATTTTACCCTGAGAACCCTAATTTAGTAACTTCTCACACACTTAACCCTTGATGAATTGAACTTGAAATGATGTCTCATATGTCTTAACACAACATCCCATGACCATAGAGACTTTTAATTGAGTTTCTATCTTCTTCAATCACACAGTTGATTGAGGATTTACCAGATGAAAACCCTAACGGCAATACTTTCAACCGTGGCTTGTTCCGCTTCACACAACATCTTGAATAAACTCCCCAACGACCCTCAAGACCCTCAATGAGATTTCTTTACATCTCATACCTAAAATCATGCATTCACAATCTCCTGGTGCTCTTTAGTTGACCTCTCAGTTAGGAGCTGACCCACACACATCCATCTATCTTTAACAAGACACTGACCCCTTCAAGATGTCCTGATGACCACTCAAGCCTGAGTAACAACCCTTGCTTAGGTTCAACCCTCTGAGAAGACTCCTCTTGAGGTGCACAAACTCTTGATCCCCTGTTCAACGCAACATGCTATGCAATGCGAATGCTAGAAAGAAATGAAAAGAAACATAAACTAGGTTAAGAAAAGGTTGAGCAAATTTTGCGGTGCAACAGCTGCCCCTATTCAAACGAATTGGACATGAATGGGTGAAAAGCGAACAACTTTCACGCAATCAAGGTAAAAGACGGTTGAATACCAAAGAACCCAGAAATTTGCCAACCGCAGAAAATCCGAATATAGCAGAATTGGTCTCAAAGCCACCCTGTTGGGGAAAGAGAATACAAACGTCAAAAACTGGCGCCATGGTCTGGATACCACACTGGCAAAAAAAAAGTAACAATCCAAGTTACCGGAGTCTAGATACTCCTTAGAAATCAAAGCCTGAATGCTCAACACATAACTCTGAGTCTGAATACTCAATAAATGGAGCCTAATTACTCAAAGAAACAAATCTGAGTCTGGATACTCAAAGATTGGAGCCTGGATGCTCGATAAATACAAAACTAGAGCCTGAATGCTCAATAAACGGGGAACTAAAGCCTAGATGCTTGGTAATAAATCTGAGTCTGGATACTCAATATCTGGAGCCTGAATGCTCGATGAATCGGAGCCTGGATGCTCAAAAACACAAATTGGAGCCTGGGCGCTCAAAGAACACATCTGAGTCTAGATACTCAATAGCCTGAACCTGGATGCTCAATAATAAATCTGAGTCTGGATACTCGATTAACCTGGGCCTGGATGCTCGATAATAATTCTGAGTCTGGATACTCAAAAACCTGAGCCTGGATGCTCAATAATAATTCTGAGCCTGACTGCTCTATGGAAATAACTTGAGTCTGGATACTCGGCTGATAAATATGAGTCTGGATACTCAATGAAAAAATTTGAGTCTGAATACTCAAAAATTGGAGCCTGGACGCTCGATGCAATCTGAGCCTGGATGCTCTATGCAAGCTGAAATATATTCATCAGGATCTGGATATCCTACGAGTTCAAGTCAAGCGACATTGTTGGGAAACAAAATTAGTCGTGATCTGGATACCACATAGGCTGAGAAAACATTGTGCCAAGGTCTGGATACCGCACGGTGATAGGAGATAACAACAGTTACTACGATCTGGATATCACGGAGCATCAGAGAAACTACCATGATCTGGATACCATAACTGCCTTTACCGGAGTCTGGATACTCAACGGAGAAATTACAAACAAGATTCATCAAGGTCTGGACACCCAACTGACTTTACCGGAGTCTGGATACTCAACGGAGAAAGCGTAATAAAATGAGCATAAGCCATGGTCTGGATACCATAAGGCACAAACACACTTGCTGTGATCTGGATATCATAAATGAATTTGACCGAAGTCTGGATACTCAATGAACCAAAAAGATACCTGTTTGAAAAAATAACGGAGTCTGGATACTCAATGGAAAAAAGCAAAATAATATCGGTCACCGTGGCCTTGATACCACAACCATTCTTACCGGAGTCTGGATACTCGACAGAAAAAAGCAGAATAATATCAACTGGGTATGGGCCGGAGTCTGGATACTCAGCGGACAAAGGCCTTCATCGCCATACTTATCATGACCCACTCAAATCCGAAGATACTGCTGGGGAATAACATGCACCAGGGTCTGGATACCACGCGGGCTAAGAGAGATCACATGGTCTGGATACCAAAAGAGAAAATCAAACCTCTGGAGAAACACCTGAAACAAAGAGATAACAACCTGGTCTATGTTTCACATGCAAATGTTTGATAATGGCGTAATGCTCCATACGAAATGGAAATGCTACACATTTGGGTAGATGTTATGCACACATGCAGATGCATCGGAACTGAAACAACAAAGTAAATGCCAGAGAAATAGGAACCATCTTGTCAGGAACGACAAACAACCCTGCAGGGAAAAGCTTACCCATGCCAATAACAATTAGACTTACACCAAAAAGGCCTCGAAAGGCTCACCTACCGGGGATAAAGTTCATACAAGAACGGAAAATCCAAAATCAACCGAGGATGCAAATCAACATTCACCGAGGTAAATGTTCAGGCCGACTCTCCGGAATACAAAACTTTCTGAGGAACAAATAACTCATTGAGTACTTAAAACAAACAGGCTAAACAACCTCACTTACCTGATAGAGAGCAAAACTTCTATCGGATGTCTCAATCTGTACTGCTGAAAGCTGAGTTCCTTCAATCAGATTGAGTGTCAGGGAGAAATACCAGGCCACTGCTGGGGGAAACCTGGCACCTACTATGTGGGGATACGCTCGAAATCTCGACTCGCTGGGGGGTGAGCATAATCTCGTACTCTGCGGGGATTAAAAGTGCATTGGCAAACTGCCAGGGACATGCTAAACACTGCATGTAACTCTACTAGGATAGAGATGCAACCTCGATTGCTGGAGAACAACACTGTCTGGGGAACAGATGAACCCATCCATATTCATAAACCTTGCCCCAAGGGTAACAACCCTGCAAAAGTCAAATAGACAAGACAACCTATAAAACAAGACTATCTTGGTCATCGTCCGTGCCATTGTTCAATTAATATCAAAGTTTTAGCAATTATCGGCCAAGGCCTGCGAGTTTATGTATGCAAGTTCATCAAAAACATCGGGCGTTTTTCACAAACAAAACAGTTAAAGCATAAAAACAAAGCACACAAACAAAGTACTGAATAATATATGTTTATTGATAATCGGCCTATAAATAGGCAAAGTTTTTACAACAGATGCAACTCCTGAAAAGAGGAAGCTGCGCAAAAACTACAAGTATGCATAAAAGCAAATACAAAAGTGTACATGTTAAATAAAAAGTACAGCAATGTCGGCAATGTGGCGCAGACAAACACCATGAGCTGATTCCTCTATGACTCGCTTGACCCTGACGCTTTCCCGACGCTTCGTCTTCAGAAGAGATTGACTTGGATAAATGGCCCTCAGGTTCTCCCAATCCACTGAGCAATGAAGTTCATACGCAAACCGCAGTCGTTTGCTTTTCAATCCCTAACTTTTGCCTGAACCGCCCTTTCGGGTTTTCGATTCACCGGGATACCCATTTTTGCCAAAGTCGCCTTTTCAGGTTTTCGACTCTGCGGGTTTACATCTTTTCAATTTTTATCCCTAATTTTTGCTCGAACCTTTTTCCTTTTTTATGGTTCGCCGGGATGCCCCATTTTTGCCTGGACTTCTCTTTTTGTGTCCAGCGTGTCTCTTTTAAGCAAAGTATTTTTTAATTGCGTCTGCATTCACAGGGGATGCAAAGTCCTCACCGTCCATGGTGGATAATACTAGGGCTCCTCCAGAGAAAACCTTTCGTACAACAAATGGACCTTCGTAATTGGGAGTCCACTTGCCCCTGTGATCTGATTGTGGTGGGAGAATCTTTTTTAGCACAAGATCGCCCGTCTGAAAGCTTCAAGGGCGCACCTTCTTATCATAAGCTTTCTTCATCCGGCTCTGGTACAAACGACCATACGCAATCGATGCTAGCCTCTTTTCGTCCATCAGACTAAGTTGATTCAATCTATTCTTGATCCATTCTGCCTCATCAAGTTTTACGTCAACCAAAACCCTTAAAGAAGGAATCTCAACTTCCAACGGTAGGATAGCTTCCATACCATACACTAGTGAGAAAGGAGTTGCCCCGGTTGATGTGCGTACCGTCGTACGATAACCGTGTAGGGAGAAAGGTAACATTTCATGCCAATCTTTGTAGGTAACAACCATCTTTTGCACTATCTTTTTAATGTTCTTGTTGGCCGCTTCAACAACGCCATTCATCTTCGGCCGATAGGGAGATGAGTTGTGATGTTCAATCTTAAAGCTCTAGCATAGCTCCTTCATCATCTTATTATTCAGATTCGAACCATTGTCAGTAATGATTCGCTCAGGGATTCCATATCTGCAGATGATGTCCTTCTTTATGAATCTTGCCACCACTTGCTTGATCACATTAGCATACGATGCTGCCTCCACCCACTTGGTGAAGTAAGCGATGGCTACCAGGATAAAACGGTGTCCGTTGGAAGCAGTGGGCTCGATCTTCCCAATCATATCGATGCCCCACATGAAAAACGGCCAAGGGGATGACATTACATTCAACGGGCATGGCGGCACATGAATCTTATCAGCATAAATCTGGCATTTATGGCATCTCTTCGCGAACTTGAAACAATCTGACTCCATTGTTAGCCAAAAATAACCAGCTCGTAGTATCTTTCGAGTCATGGCATGTCCGTCGGCATGCGTGCCAAAAGTACCCTCGTGGACTTCTTCCATAAGCAAACCTGCTTCTTTTTCGTCCACACACCTGAGTAGTACCAGATCATGATTCCTCCTATACAACACACCATCTGGGTTGAGGTAGAAGTTTCCAGACAATCTCCTAAGAGTTTTCTTATCCTAGGTCGACGCCCCTGGCGGATACTCTTGGTTCTTAAGGAAATTCTGGATGTCATGGAACCACGGTTTACCATCGGAAGCTCCTTCAATAGCAAATATGAAAGCGGGCCTGTCGAGGTGCGAGATAACAATCCTTGGAGCTTCATTCCAAAAATTAACCTTGCACATTGAAGACAGTGTAGCCAAAGCGTCTGCCATTTGATTCTCCGCTCTTGGCACATGGTGGAAGTCTATACGATCGAAAAACGGTAACAGTCTTCTTGCATAATCCTTGTAAGGGATCAAATTGGGTTGTCGAGTTTCCCATTCTCCTTCGATCTGATTAACAACTAGCGCTGAATCGCCATATACATCAAGATTCTTGATCCTCAGATCAATAGCTTCTTCCAACCCCATGATACATGCTTCGTACTCGGCCTCATTATTGGTACAAGGGAAAGTTAATCTGGCGGTGAAAGGGATATGAGTTCCATGGGGAGTTGTGATAATTGCCCCAATTCCACTACCATATGAATTAACTGCACCATCGAATATCATCTGCCAATGAGATCCCCTCTCTGGTCCTTCAGTGGGCAATGGCTCATCACAATCTTTTTCTTTCAAATACATAATGTCCTCGTCAGGAAATTCAAATCTCATCGGTTGGTAATCATGAATTGGTTGTTCAGCAAGGTATTCTGACAGAACACTCCCTTTAATGGCTTTCTGGGAAACGTACTGGATGTCGTATTCTGTCAATACCATTTGCCATCTGCAATCCTTCCAGAAAGTTCATGCTTTTCAAAGATATATTTAATCGGATCCATCTTCATAATTATCATGGTTGTATGATTGAGCATGTACTATCTTAAACGTTTGGCCGCCCAAGCGAGTGCGCAACACGTCTTTTCAAGCATTGAGTAACGGGACTCACAATCTGTGAACTTTTTACTCAAGTAATAAATCACATGCTCTTTCCTTCCTGTCTCGTCGTGTTGACCAAGAACACAACCCATACTATTCTCCAGAACTGTTAAATACATGATTAATGGTCTTCCAGCCACTGGGGGTATCAGTATCGGAGGCTCCTGCAAGTACTGTTTTATCTTATCGAATGCTTTTTGACAATTTTCGTTCCATACCACCTCCTGATCTTTCTTTAACAGCTTAAATATTGGTTCACATGTGGCCGTTAGATGAGATATGAACCGAGCGATGTAGTTCAACCTCCCTAAGAAACCACAGACCTCTTTTTCAGTCTTCGGTGCTGGCATTTCTTGAATTGCTCTTATTTTTGCAGGATCTACCTCGATTCCTTTTCTGCTGACAATAAACCCCAATAGCTTTCCGGACCGAACTCCGAAAGTGCACTTATTTGGATTCAACCTCAATTTGAACTTCCTCAACCTCTCAAACAGCTTCAATAGATTGAGCAGATGTTCTTCCTCCGTTTGGGACTTCGCGATCATGTCATCAACATAAACTTCAATCTCATGATGAATCATATCATGAAACAAAGTCACCATTGCCCGCTGATAAGTTGCCCTTGCGTTTTTTAACCCAAACGACATCACCTTATAGCAAAATGTTCCCCACGGTGTAATGAATATTGTCTTCTCCATGTCCTCTGGTGCCATTTTTATCTGATTATAACCGGAGAAGCAATCCATGAAGGAAAACACCGAGAATTGAGCCGTATTGTCAACCAATACGTCAATGTGGGGGAGCGTGAAATCATCTTTTGGGCTTGCCCTATTCAAGTCTCTATAGTCAACGCACATTCGTACCTTACCATGCTTCTTAGGTACAGGTACAATGTTGGCGACCCATGGAGGGTAAGTTGTCACAGCTAAAAATCCAGCGTCCAACTGCTTTTGAACTTCTTCTTTGATTTTTACTGCCATGTCTGGTCTCGTCCTCCTAAGCTTCTGCTTGACGGGTGGACATTCCTCCCGAAGTGGCAATCGATGAACCACAATGTCAATATCAAGTCCGGGCATATCTTCGTAAGACCAAGCAAAGATGTCACCGTACTCCCGAAGCATCTTTATCAACCTTTGCTTGATGTCTTCTTGCAATGCGGCCCCTATCCTGACATTTCTAACAACCTCTTCAGAACCCAAGTTGGCGATCTCAATCTCTTCTTCATGAGGCAGAATGACCTTTTCTTCTTGTCTTAAGAGTCTAGCCAATTCCTCAGGCAAGTCTTCATCCTCATCAATCTCTTCTTCAGCTTGGAATACCGGGTTATCAAAGTCGAAGTAAGTCATAGAAAATTCTTGGTCGGTGTCATCTACAATGATATGAGACCTGCAATGAAAATGGTTAAGTGCTTCAAACGATATGTAGACAAACACATTGCCATTTTATTGTTAAAGATAAAACAAGAAAAACAGAGATCTCAAAATTTGAATGGAAAAATGCCCTTTGATTAATAGATGAAATAGTATTCAAACATAAACAAGACAAGCCCTAAAATAACAAACCACTATGCTCCGGGTAGAATATAGGGTCGTACAATAATTGAAAAATAAAGTATTACTGTTCATTGGTCACTTGGACAAATTCCTCGATTGACCAGTTGCATAAGCGCTATCCTGGAAGGCATGGCTTGATCCAAGCATCCATGTCGCAGTCACTGTCTCCAGCTTCGTCCTCGGAAATGGCATTAAGCTGCTTGAAGAAGACACCTCCGCTGGTAAACCTGATCGACCCCTTGAACTTCGGTGTACTCTGTGAAGAGGATGGGTGGTACCCCAGACCGAATTTGTCTTGTTTCTGAGGGATAACAATCACCTGCCCCCATCCTTGGGCTGAGCTAGCATGTACTACAGCATGCGCTTCTTTGAAAGAAGACATAGCCACCTTGGGCTCTTTTCTCACCACTGGCGCCTTATCCTTCAGTTGAACGGTTTCAAACGCCTGTCACAATGTCTCATGAATTTCCCCCATCTACTTCAACATACTTGAAAGAAGACAGATGACTAACCATGCTGTCTTCTTCTCCACATACTGTCACAACACTGCCACCGACCATGTATTTCAACTTCTGATGCAGAGTCGATGTGACAGCCCCAGCTGAGTGGATCCATGGTCTGCCTAACAAACATCTATAAGCAGGTTGAATGTCCATGATATAAAATACAGTGTCGAAAACTTCTGGGCCCACTTGAATAGGCAAAGTCATCTCACCGAAGACAGACCTCCGAGTACCATCGAAAGCACGTACAACCAAATCACTCGGTGTACAGGTAATGCCCCTAGTATCCAGCTTCATAAGTGCCTTCTTCGGCAGCACATTCAAAGATGACCTTGTGTCAACAAGGACATGAGACATAACCACTCCTCTACATTCAACAGAAATGTGCAGCGCATAATTGTGGTTTCTGCCCCTGGGCGTTAAGTCTAGATCTGTGAATCCAAGGCCATTTCTCGCGCTTACATGCCCAACAACCCCTTCAAGCTGATTCACTGATATTTCCTGAGGTACAAAAGCGGTACTTAACACTTTCATCAATGCATTTCTGTGAGCTTCGAAACTCAACAACAGCGATAGTATCGAAATCTTGGAAGGTGTCTGCTGTAAGTGCTCGACTATCTTGTAGTCGCTTTTGCGTATCAGCCTCATGACTTCCTCCACATCATTCTCTAAAGATCCTTTTTCACCGGACTGGGAGGTTTCTTCAATTACCATCTTACCCTTTCCTCTATCCTCTTTTTTAGCCACCACCTCGGGCGATGCAAAGACTCTGCCGCTTCGGGTAATTGCCCCTGCCCCCACAACATTCTCTGCAGACTCCACAGGAAAACTTTTCAAATCTATCTTCTGACCATTACAGTACACCTCGGCCCTATAGTTCCATGGGATGGCTTTGGTGCTTTCATAAGGCACAGGTCCTGCTTTGGTAATAGTGATTGTTGGTGGCCTAGGTGGCACTGAAATAGTTATGATCTTATATGGGATTGAGATCGTAGCGACCTCATCCCTCTCCTTGCTTACCTACTCAGCAGGTTTCTTTTCTGCAGTCCGCTCAAACTGTAACGTCCCCTCGTCTATCATTCCTTGGATACACCTTCTCAAATCAACACATCCCTCAGGATGACTTGAGCAATTAACACAGTCCTCACTGCAGCCTGGGAATACACCTCCTCCCAGCAATTTGTCCTTCACAAACTTCAATGGAGTTTTCAATTCATCCACATCCATTATCAAGTCTAGATCCTCCTCTACCATAATAGCACCAACCCTAGCCTGCCCATGGTTTGGCATAGGTTTCTGCACGACGTTAGGTGCATCATGAGAAACATTTATCGTTTTACTGTCAATGAGATCTTGCAGCTTGTGTTTAAAAGCCTTGCAATCGTCAATAGAGTGACCAGGCGCCCCTGAGTGAAATTCGCAACGTGCATTTGCGTCATAGCTGGGTGGGGGATCACCTGTCAAAGGAGCAAGAGTCCTTTTCTGAATTAATTGTAGCTGCAATAAAGTCTGAAGCACCTGAGAGTAGGGCATTGATGGAGTGTCAAATACTCTATTCGGCCTGGCCCTATCAGGATACCTCCTATAACCCTGCTGGTTTTGTTGTTGTGGCTGATATTGTCTTTGTTGTTGTTGTGGTTGTGGTCGTTGCTGCTGTGGCACAGGAATAGTGACACTGACCACCTGCTGTTGGTGATATTGGTTCTGGGGCTGGCCCCTTCCTCTTCCTCTAGAACTTGTCACTGAACGGACGTCACCTTCACACTTCTTGTTTCCAAATATGTTTTTTCCTCCTCCTCCAGCTGAAGGTACCTCTCCCACCTAAATCTTTCCAAGCTTGATGCCGTTCTCCACCCTTTCACCGGTGATTATCAAATCTGAGAAACTTCCGGACATACTGCTTATGAGCTTCTCATAGTACACCCCTGGTAGAGTAGAAACAAACATGTCCACTAGCTCCCTTTCTACCATGGGTGGCTGCACTCTAGCAGCAAGCTCTCGCCACCTCTGGGCGTATTCTTTAAAGCACTCGTTACTTCTTTGGGAAAGGTTCTGCAATTGGACTCTATTCGGTGCAAGGTCACTATTGTATTGATAGTGCCTTACAAAAGCCTCGGCTAATTCTTTCCAGCTGCGGATGTTGGGGGGCTCCAGCCCCATGTACCACTCCAAAGAGGGGCCGGACAGGCTATCCTGGAAAAAGTGCATCAAGAGTTTTTCATCATCCGAGTACACTGACATCTTTCTATAGTACGAGCGCAGGTGGACCCTCGGGAAAGTAGTGCCTTTCTACTTATCGAAGTCGGGAACTTTGAACTTGTGAGGTACTCTCAAGCCTGGCATCAACCCCAAATTGGACATATCTAGTCCCATGGAATTTTGGCACTCAAGAGATCGCATCTTTTCTTCAATCATTCGAATCCTTCTATCAGCCTCACAATGGCCTACAGCATTTACAAACCTTGGAGTGAATATATCCTCCTGCTGATCCTCGTTCCATGTATGGTCCAAACTACCATGAATGCCACATGTAGTATCAAAACCGAAGCCATTCCCATTTCCATTACCCCCATTAGCAAAACCACCACGATTAAGACCTGCTGTATTCCCAGCACCAGTAGTGTGTCCATCCCCTCCAGCAGTAGGGATGACTAAAGTCGGTATTGATTTGCCCACCTGAGGGGTTTCAACCCGAGTGTGGTTAATAGCTATCCCACCATGTAGTACCCCATCATCGTCAACTCGTGTCAACAGGGGTTGCACCATAGTCTGAAGTTGAGCCTGCCCAGTAGCAACTCCTTGCATCATCTCCATCAGTTGTGCAATACGGTCCCTCATTTCTTGCATTTCCACTTGCATTTGATCTATCAGCTTCCTCTGGTTACCTCTAGTACCGTAGCGATGAGTTATCTGTTCTGCAATCCTGAAACACTAGTGGCACAAGAAACAAGATAAGGTTAACAGTTCTGATGCACCTGCAAATGCGAGAAACATGCTAAAATGAAAACATGTATATATGAAAAACAAGGAAATTTCCCCCATGATTCTAGCTTCGGAATGACAACCAAGACAACAGAGAACCCCAATGACAAGCACAAAATAGAAACTCCTTATATATAAACATAAGCCCATAGGCAAAGTGTAAACAGCAAATGAGTACAAACAGAAAGGGACCTCAACCAACAGGTCTGGTGATGGTCCCCAGCAGAGTCGCCAACTGTCGCTACTGCGAAAAAGAAGGCCGACAATGACTAACAGAGTCGCCACCTATCGTTATTTATCCCAAAGAAGGGAAATGAAACGATCGGAAAAAACCTGACGAAAACGGGGAAAAGATGAGGTCATCCCAACCAAGTCCTAGGTTCGAGAGTCGATTATGAAAGGGAAGGTACGAGCACCCCTCACGTCCGTCGTACTCGACGGGATCCGCGCATGTGTTGTCTAGCTAAAAGGGTGTGTAAGCTATCTACGCTAAAGGCTTAAGGACAAAAGAAAAAGAAAAGAGAAACTGACTCGGCAGAGCATCGCCGTTCTGTGCGTACGTATTCCCTCGTGCAATGGGAAAGTCAGAGTCAACGTAGTTCGCATAACTACGACTAAAGAAGGGGGGAAGGTTGCTCGCCAAGACATCGCATCTTGTGCCTACGTACTTTCTTCTGGTACGAAAGATCAGAGCATACGTAGTTCGGGCTAACAAGAACACAGGCTGTTAGAAAGTTTTACCAGAGTAGGGTTAACAGACAGTTCTAGCAGTTGGTGTATGCAACTCGACCATTGGAGACTTAGGCGTTACCGTTTGTGATAGGACTGAAAGTTAACAACACTCTTGTTTATGAAAATATTTTTTCTGATTAAGACACCAAGGGGTGAAAAAGAGTTTGAGTTGTTTTTGTGTTTTTTAAGGAAGAAGTGTTTTGAATTAGAGTGTTCATAATGTATGTTGTAACAAAGTCTAAAACCTAGGATCGAATGCGTCGCATATCGTCCTAAGGACGTATACTAAACACTCTAGGCAATTGAGAGGTAACCACTCAATCACCATTTCCCAAGTACAAGGCTCATGGCACAACACTCATTATATTTATTAAGTGAATTGAAGTTGTTTGAAGATGAGAAGAGAAAGAGGACAAACTAAGGGAGACTAGACCAAACCCTAAAAGTTGTCATGCAATGTGCACCTAAAGTTGAGTCTAAAAATAGACTACCTAATGTTATAATGCATGGTTAGAACCCTAATGTCTATCATAACCTCTCTTGAACAAGAGAGGTTAGAAATCCTAAGGGAAGGAAGACAAAAAGAAGAAGAAAAACAATAAGAAGAAACAATGCAAATGAAGAATGCAAACACAAATGCAACAAGGAAGACAAGGATGCAATGCAAGTGAGGGAGGAAATATGTGTGGGGCTGGAACTTCCACAAGCTCATCTAAACCTCAAGCCATGGTATGAACAAGTGCAAGAGAAAAAAGAGAGAGATGCATCACAAACAAGCAACAAAAACAATGAGAAAAGGTCCTCATGGATTCATTACTTTAGGTAGGCTTCAAGTTCCTCCTAAGGAGGGACCAAGCAACCCTAAGTAGTATTCCAAAGTCATAGGACAAAATGGGGATGAGGAGATGAGATCTCAAAATCTAAAGCACAACATCATAAGCAAATGCAATCAACAACATCAAAGGATGCAAGCAAACACCACATATGGAAACACGATGTGCAAACATGAAAGTATGAATTGTCACACAAGACCCATAACAGGCCCCTAACATGAAACAATCAAGATAAGGTTCATCAATAATGCACAACCAAGATTTTGGAAGCAAAACAAATCTAGTACACAAGTAGAGATGCACAAACATGAAGCAACTTGCAAAATACATGAAACATATGAAAATTCATCTAAAAATGCCAAATAAAATCTCAAAGGACCCCCAAGGTATTGGGAACCAGGGGTCAAAAGGGGAGATTGAAAATCAAAAGGAAAGTGCCTCAACAGAGGGCAAACACCAAGAGTGTCCCAAACTAAGGCAAAAATGGAGAGGGAATAAAAGGCAATTAAAACTACATGAAAACAACACCTAAAAATCATGAAAAAAATATCCAAAGATCAATCAACCTGTTAATGAAATACTCAAAAAAAATCATGCAAAAAAGAGAAGTTTAGACTTAGAAATAAAATCAAGAAAGAACAAAACCACAATTTAAATCAAATAAAACAACCCCAATATTTAATTCGTTTTTTAATTGAAAATAAAGTCAAAAAATAAAATAAAAATTTGTAGAAAAAACTAGACATCTTAAAGTTTATGAAAATTATTTTTGGTGAATTTTTAAACTTTTGGAACAATTTTTTTTGAATTAAATTTGAAACAGCTCGAAATAGAAAAATAAAAGAAATAAACAATTAAATGGGAAAGATGTGGTGTGGATAGCAACAGCTGCTAGTGCAAAACGCAAACAGGCCCAGGTTGGGGGTGCGAATAGCCACGCGTGGTAGGCTCAGGAAGAAAAAATAAAATCAATAAAAATCTGAATAGACAAAATGTGGTTGGTTGACTAAGGACCAAGGTGGAAATCAATACAAATCGTGTGATCATCATTAAAGTAATCCAATCATGTGGCTCTCAAAGAGCCACCTCAATTAATGAGTTGGGGTTTTGTTCATGTGTGCACAAGCTAAAAGGGAACACGTAGGTCTTAAAATGAAGCACACGATCAAAAAAAAATAAAATCGGACGAATGCCATGCTGCCACGTCAGCTTTCTTCAAGCTTGGACCCTCGCCGGCGCCGGAAGAAGCTCCAATCATCTTCTTCGTTGCTCCAGCCGCCGCGAGCTCACTCCCCCACCGTAACTCTGCCGTTTCTCAATTGTTTTCCACAAACTCTAGATGAAAACTCATATACTCGTCGCGAGGATCATGAATCCAACCTCTATTTCCACTAAATCTCAACAACAACTCCAAAAATCAAACAACAAGCAAAACGTGCACAAATGAAAGTTTACCAAAACTCAAATTAATTGGTCTAAACCTCATCTACATATTGCAAGGAGTAAGAATCCACAAAAATTACAGCAAAACACCACAGAAATTCTTCAAACCGAATCAACCAAGTTTTGAGCTCATAAAATCAAACACCATAAACTCAAACGAAAATGATCCAGAAATGATCCATACAACTCAAGGATTCAAATGCAACAAAAATGGTGAAAAACCATGGCATATTAAGAGTGCAAGGTTAAAAATTAGTTTACCTAGTGGAGAGCCTCCACTGGGCCTTGAAACTGTGATGAAGCTTAACGAAAAATGCCCAGAATCACTCCATGAACTTCAATTGAGGTGTTTGAAGGCTTGATTTGGTCTGAAAGTGGTTGAATCTGAGAATTCGTTTTTGAGTTTTTCACCACTTTTTCAAAATGTGTTATGGTTGTTCATACACGAAAATGACCTAGCTCTGCTCCAATTTTCATCTGTAATACTTATATGATGAGTTTATAATCAAATGGGGCTTCAATTCAAGCTAAACAACCCATTTCAAAATTTCACATTTCACACTTTTTCCAAATTGTCATACACGTTTTTACCACTACACCAGCTGATTTTTCAATCCAAATCCACTACAAATCAATTGTATTAATCAAAGGAATGAGATTGGAGGCTTAATTTTGATCATATGATTGATTTCCACTTTGTTACTTCAAGAGGAAGAAACCATGAAAATGGCCTATTTTGAGACCTCAAATTTCCAATGTGAAGATGGCAATGTCTTTGAATTATTATTTGCAATCAAAAAATGCACAAACTTGCCTTGAAAAAGTTTAAAATCCATTAATTCTCAATTCCTCAATTTAAGCCTCCTTTATGAAACATTCAAACCCCAAATTCTCAATCCAAGCTCCCACCATGACAAGAGATGATTTGGTAGTGCAAATGGCCCCATTTAGAGCAAGTTTCATGTTGAAAAGATTTCCATTTGAAGTGTGCAAGTTGGTGAAATGGACCTATAATTTTATGACCTGTAATCTTACTTTCCCAAAATACCCCTGACTTGTAAACCTCATAACTTGAGTTCTACAAATCAGATGAAAGACTTCTAGTACAATTTGGAAATCTAAGATCAAGACCTACAACTTTCATGTTGGCCAAAAGTTTAGGAGAAACATACTTCTAGGTCAAAACTGGCTTGGAAGTTGGTTGACTTTTGTTGACCAAAATCACATACCTCTAATGACCTGTAACTTGTCTGGATCATAACTTGAGTTCTATAAATCCAATAAAGGACTTCTAGTACTAAAATTAAAGCTAAGAATATGCTCTACAAGTTCCATGTTGGCCAAAAATTGAGATGAGACTTGTATCTTGAGGTAGGTGGTCTTGAAGTCAGGCACTAAATAGGGGATTTTACCCTAAGAACCCTAATTTAGTAACTTCTCACACACTTAACCCTTGATGAATTGAACTTGAAATGATGTCTCATATGTCTTAAAACAACATCCCATGACCATAAAGACTTTGAATTGAGTTTCTATCTTCTTCAATCGCACAGTTGACTGATGATTTACCAGATGAAAACCCTAACTTCAATACTTTCAACCGTGGCTTGTTCCGCTTCACACAACAACTTGAATAAGCTCCACTAAGATCCTCAAGGCCTTCAATGAGATTTATTTACATCTCATACCTATAATCATGCATTCACAAACCTCTGATGCTCTTCAATTGGCCTCCAAGTTAGGAGCTATCCCACCATGTAGTACCCCATCATCGTCAACTCGTGTCAACAGGGGTTGCACCATAGTCTGAAGTTGAGCCTGCCCAATAGCAACTCCTTGCATCATCTCCATCAGCTGCGCAATACAGTCCCTCATTTCTTGCATTTCCACTTGTATTTGATCTATCAGCTTCCTCTGGTTACCTCTAGTACCGTAGCGATGAGTTATCTGTTCTGCAATCCTGAAACACTAGTGGCACAAGAAACAAGATAAGGTTAACAGTTCCGATGCACCTGCAAATGCGAGAAACATGCTAAAATGAAAACATGTATATATGAAAAACAAGGAAATTTCCCCCATGATTCTAGCTTCAGAATGACAACCAAGACAACGGAGAACCCCACAGACAAGCACAAAATAGAAACTCCTCATATATAAACATAATCCCGTAGGCAAAGTATAAACAGCAAATGAGTACAAACAGAAAGGGACCTCAACCAACAGGTCTGGTTATGGTCCATACAAAAGTCTACGCTACAGAATACAAAGAAATGAAATCAAACTTGGTGGCGAGACTGGAAATCTTTCAACAACGCTTGCGTATCCGGATGGTCTGGCCTAGTGAGTAAACCACGTATGCGAAACTCCTGCTGATTGATAGTGGACTGAAGATCCTCGACCGAGTCCTCCTTCCCAACAGCCTCCTCGATTCTACGCCTCTTAGCACTAGCTTCCTCCCTATGCTCCTCCAAGGTTGCAAGCGCTTCATACAGTTTGC
This sequence comes from Lathyrus sativus, assembly GCA_963859935.3. Lineage (NCBI taxonomy): Eukaryota > Viridiplantae > Streptophyta > Magnoliopsida > Fabales > Fabaceae > Lathyrus > Lathyrus sativus. The sequence goes on from OZ012736.1 coordinate 173,474,432, forward strand.
AGTCACTATGTCTTCTGAGTGCAGCTTCCTTCGAAATCTCCTCATCTTTAGCTTTGAGCTGGGCTTTCTGTTTGATAATATGCGCCTTCAAATTTTCTTCACGCTGCTTGCTAGTGGACATGGCAGCGTTCCATTGAGCCTCAAACTTGGAAATCCACAAATAGGCTTTATTCAGCTCTTCCTTTTTGGTGGCAAGAACACAGTAGGTAGCATTCAAGTCTTTGCTTGTGCATTCCATATCACTAGTCTCCTGAGTCAAGTCTGTTCCCAACTTATTCACCAACTCTGTTTACTTTTTCAAAGAATACGTTGCTTCATTTCTTTCACTTCTGAGCTGAGCCATCTCCCTCTCTAACTCTTCGTTTGTCTTCTGCAACTCTTCTTTTTCACGGCATACCTGATTGTACCTTTGGATATCCACTGTAGTAGGCTCCGCAATCACAGGTGGGCAAACAGGCTCCACTGAAGGATATGGCATCAAGAACTTCGCGGCCCTCTCATGAATCCAAGCCACATAAGGATCATAAGCCCGAATGTTGCTCTTCCCTAGTAATGCTTTGCCTCTCCTATGAATACTCCGCCAAGCACGCTCGAGTCTGGTCAAATCATCACCCTCTAACAAACCCGTGAGATATAGAGATTCATGTATCTCTTCCTCCTTTGGAGTGTCCCTGAGAGCATACCCGAACTGTCGTACCAACAGAGAAGGGTTGTAGTTGACGCACCCCTTCCTTCCGACCAGGGGTACGTTAGGAAATCCGCCACAACTGTAAATAATGTCAACGCCAAGCAAATCCCTATCAAACCAAATAATATCCTTAGCAGTCAAGCCCATCATCCTCTTAGACCATTCTGAGGTAGCAATAATATCCACAAACTGACCACTCTTAGGCATGTGACTCATCAACCACCTATAAAGCAAAGGAATACAACACGAGACGTTCTTCCCCCTTCGGTTTTCATTCTTGTGGTGCATAGAATGATAAACGTCTCCTAAGAGTGTAGGGACCGGATTCCCTGAGGCTAGCAGATAAAAGGAATCCACGTCTACGAAATCAGGCAAGTTTGGAAACAGAACTATACCATAAATGCAAAGTGCCAGGATAGCACTAAACACAATCCAGCATCCATTCTTAGCGAACTTCTGAGCTTTCTCAACAAGAAACGGTAACAGAAAACCATAAGTTCCTTTTCTCTCAACTAGCTTCCCCTTTAACCTTGCAGTGTCCAACTGTAATATAGCAGCGAGCACAGCTAGGTCGGGCTCCTCCTCTGTGTGGACGAACGACATTTAATCACGGATAGACACCCCTAACATATCAGAATACTCTTCCAAAGTAGGTGCTAAAACAAAATTCGGGAAGACAAAGCACCTCAACTGGGCGTCGTAAAACTGCAAAAGAGTATAAATGCCACTGATCTCATAGGATGAGGGTTTGCAAACACATCTGGCCAATCTCCCACGGTCTTGTCTAAACTGCTCCATCACACTCGCTTCAGCCATAGCAATCAGACTCCTTAAAGAACTGACGTCTGGGGTAGGAAACCTGTAAGCAACTGTCCTTTTCAAAGGCTCCATGTCAAGAACGAAGAACAAGACCACTAGAATCAGGAGGGAAATATACACCAGCAATCATAAATACATGTTAATGAAGAGATGCAAATGAAAATGCAAATGCAATGCAACAGAGGATCAAGCTTGCTGTGTTGTAGCTTGAGAATAACCGGCGCTTCGCTCCAGTACTGACAAATCACTGACATAAGAACCCCTTGGTACAATGAACACATGTTCACACTGTCAAGAACTGGGTAGTCTGGAGGTCAGAGTTTCCTGCATAACCCACCCACTCAAAGGTATGGACCTATCCACTGACAAGGTTTGGCATCCTATGCATTCATCAGCGTCACAGACTTTCAAGAAACGATGATACGATACCCAGAAGGTGTGGCATCATCATCTCTTGAAGCGGCCTCACTTAGCTGAATCCCAAATGACCGGTTCCCAGAGTCGACAACCCTTAAATCCAAATTCCAGTCGGATCCTAAGGATCATAAAGGAACTCGTCAACGAGAATCTCGTCTGAGTGTGAATTTCGTAGGGAACTATGTTTGCTAAGCAAACAGGTTCACCGACTAATCTCCACTTCTAATACTAGGTTTGTACTCAAGCCCAGGTCTGACTTCTCACTCAATGGAACTCCCCTCCCCACAGCACAGCAAGTATGATACAATGCGGAAAGTAAAATGTGGAAGTAAATAAAGATAAAGCACATATATACACACACCCAAAAGAAAACACACAAGCACTAGGATTGACTCGCATAGGGGATATTCCTGTCCCCAGCAGAGTCGCCAGCTATCGCTACTGCGAAAAAAGAAGGCCGACAATGACTAACAGAGTTGCCACCTATCATTATTTATCCTAAAGAAGGGAAAGGAAACTATCGGCAAAAACTTGACAAAAATGGGGAAAAGACGAGGTCATCGCAACCAAGTCCTAGGTTCGGGAGTCGATTATGCAAGGGGAAGGTACGAGTACCCCTCACGTCCGTCGTACTCGACGGGATCCACGCATGTGTTGTCTAGCTAAAAGGGTGTGTAAGCTATCTACACTAAAGGCTTAAGGCCAAAAGAAAAATAAAAGAGAAACTGACTCGGCAGAGCATTGCCGCTCTGTGCCTACGTATTCCCTCGTGCAATGGGAAAGTCAGGGTCAACGTAGTTCGCCTAACTACGGCTAAAAAAGGGGGGAAGGTTGCTTGCCAAGACATCGCGTCTTGTGCCTACGTACTTTCGTCTGGTACGAAAGATTAGAGCAAACGTAGTTCGGGCTTACGAGAACACAGACTGTTCAAAAGTTTTATCCGAGTAGAGTTAACAGACAGTTCTAGCAGTTGGTGTACGCAGCTCAACCATTGGAGACTTAGGCGTTACCGTTTGCGATAGGGCTGAAAGTTAACAACACTCTTATTTATGAAAAGCATTTTTCCTGATTAAGACCCCAAGGGGTGAAAAAGAGTTTGAGTTGTGATAACGCGAAATCATATATATATATATATAATGATGTACTTTTCTACTAATCGGCGACCGTTTTCACTTTGAATTCGGATATTTCCACACTATTTGCCCAGTATTTTGCAGGTATTCAAAGTCCATGCTCAAATGGAGCAAGATAAAGAAAAGAAGCATTTACAGGTGAAAATCAGGCCAAAAAGCAGCAAAAACGAGTTCTACTGATGTGACGATCGTCACAAGGGTGTGACGACCGTCACAGGTCCATGACGACCGTCATGCAGTTAAAATACAGTTTTCTGCACGTGCTGTCAAATTATGAAAGTGCCAAAGAGAAGTGGTACCACTAACTCCTATATTCTCTGATATCACTCCCACTTCCCGAAGAAATAAACCGTGGAATATCCCATCTATAAAAGGGGGTAGCTGGTACCAGAAAAGGAGAGCCGCATTGAAGAAATGAAGTGTTGCCAATTTACTTTTAGAGCAATTATTCAAATTCCCATTTTCTTATCGTTGTTTTATTTCCTGTTTCTTTCTTTCCTTGCAATTCTTGTTTTACTTGCCATTTCTATTCTATACGAGTAATTGGCATAAAGACAAAATCCTGTTGCCATTTTGGAGGATTTCCCAAAAGCCAAATCGAATTATTTACAGGTTTCTATTCTAATCGTAATTGAATTGTTATTTCCTATTGTAATGAATATTATTATTTTCTGCCATTATTTACGTTCTGTTTATTTATATTCCATGTCTGGCTAAATCTTAAGTAATCGGTATGTAATAAATAATCTGATTGGATTCAATAATTAACCGGTGTATATCTACCTTTTCAAAAACTTATTTATGGCTTCAGTTTTTAAATTTGACTTTTCTAAATAAACCTTCGTCGCGACAGCGAGAAATTATTTACAGTAGTTTTGCCACGACAGTGGGAAATTCATAAAGGTACGAACCAATAAGCGACAGCTGAGGCAAAGACCAGATAGTAAAAACTAGGCATTCATTTTAAAAACAGCGACAGTGCTTTAAAAGGAATTAGAACCTAATAGTTTTCAAAAAGTAACTTTAACCCCGAACGGGATAGCGATAGCATACGTTCCGCCTTAGAGTTGCGACTAGCGTCAACAACCATCGTGAGACAAAGGTCTTTAAACCATCATTTTCTTCTTAAACTATTTTTGAAAACCTAAAGACACCGGTGACCTATAGAATCCCTGAAGAAATAACATATTACATACCGATTCAAGCATTCATACCTTAAGTAAAAGCTTTAGTTCCCTTTAGTTTACGCACTTATTTTGTTATTATTCCCTTAAAACATTACCAACCTAGCTAAACACCGTAACACCCGATAATACTAGTTTGATTACGAGTCCCTGTGGGATCGATATCTATTATTACTACGCGATAGACTGTGCACTTGTAGTTAATTGAGTTAGACATAGAAAGTCGTGATCAAGTTTTTGGCGCCGTTGCCGGGGACCCGTATAGTCAATAGTGTAATCTTTTGTTACACAGTATAGACTAGGTTAACTATTCTCTCTCCCTCTACTCGTTCTTCGATTGTATGCCAAGTACTCGCTCACAAGGCGACATCTTACAACCGACAATCGCCAAACTAGAGCGCTTCATACATCTAAGAAGGCGCATCATCGAATATCAACGAAGACACAACATTCCTGATCTTCTAGCTCATCCTCCTATTGAAGAAGCAAAGATGGCTGAAGGACCTCAGAACAAACCGCTGAAGGACTACGCTACACCCTCTCAGATGGAACCTCGAAGTAGCATAGCTGCCCCAGCTATCAATCGAACCGATTTCGAACTAAAACCGTCATTGTTGTCAGCTGTACAACGAAATCAATTCTCAGGAAATGCAACTGAGGATCCAAACGAACACTTAACGAAGTTTGTGCAATACGCAGACATAGTGAAGGCAAATGGAGTAACTCCAGACGCAATAAGACTTCGTCTTTTTCCTTTCTCTCTTAGAGATAGAGCTTGGACATGGTTACAATCCTTACCAACCAACTCCGTTACGACGTGGGAACAGTTGAAGAACATTTTCTTAGCAAGATACTTTCCGCCAAGCAAAACTGCTATGCTTAGAGCTCAAATCAACGAATTTCGACAAAAAGATACTGAATCTCTCTACGAAGCGTGGGAAAGGTTCAAAGATATGATGAGAGTATGTCCTCACCACGGTCTAGAAGACTGGGTGACGATCCATACTTTCTACAATGGGCTTCTGTATAACACCAGATTAACGGTAGACGTCGCCGCGGGCGATGCACTTATGGATAAGCCATACAACGATGCCGTTCAACTAATCAAAAACATGTCTCAGAACCACTGCCACTGGGGAGGTGAACGAACTCCAGCAGAGAAACCCGCAGCGAAAGGTGGGATGTACGAGATCAGCAACCTTGAAAAGTTCAACGCTAAAGTAGATGCTCTAGCACAGAAAATCGACAGTCTGACCGTTAACCCAACTGCAACCGTAGCTGCTGTAACTCCAAACTGCGAGTTATGCGGAATCGCCACTCATAATGCGCCCGAGTGCCCATTGTTGGCCGGAATCCCACCAGACCAAGTAAATTACACTCAAGGAAATCCCTACGCAAATACTTACAACCCAGGATGGAGGAACCACCCAAACTTTTCCTACAAGAACGATAATGCCTTGCAAGCACCAGCTGCTCTGCCAGGATATCAGAAACTAGCCGTTGCTGCCCAGACTGCCCCTAGGAAATCAAATCTCGAATTGATGATGGAAAAATTCATAGCTACTCAAGCTCAAACAAACAAAGAATTCCTGAATCAAAACATACAGACTAGCGAGCAGATTAAACAGCTGACCAGAAAAGTAGACGCTTTAGCCACCCACAATAAAATGCTCGAAACGCAGATATCACAAGTGGCTCAACAACAAGCCTCTGCAGCTGCCCCATCTGGAACATTTCCAGGCCAGCCCGAACCTAATCCGAAAGGTCACACAAATGCTGTTATATTGAGAAGTGGAAAAGAATTGGAAGGCCCAATAGATCCTAGGAATGAAGATTTTGTAATGCAACAGAAATCCGATAAACCAACCGAAAAGGAGTCTGAAACAGAAAAGAAGGAATGTGACGAGTAGAAGGCCGCCAAAGATGAAAACTCATATGTGCCTCCAGCGCCATATAAACCACTGATCCCTTATCCTCAAAGATTACTAAACTCCAAAACTTCAGGACAATTTAAGAAATTTGTTGAACTTCTGAAACAACTAAACATCACTATTCCTTTCACAGAAGCGATAACTCAAATGCTGTCATATGCTAAGTTTCTTAAAGAGATCTTGTCTAATAAAAGGAAAATAGAGGATAACGAGACAGTGACACTTACTGCCGAATGTAGCGAAATCATTCAAAACAACATGCCTCCTAAACTAAAAGACCCAGGTAGTTTCTCCATATCCTGCGTCATAGGAAAGTTCGTTATAGACAAAGCTCTGTGCGATCTAGGAGCCAGTATAAGCGTCATGCCTTTATCTATATGCAAAAAGATGAATATGGGAGAACTAAGACCAACTAAAATGTCCGTACAATTGGCTGACCGATCAGTCAAATACCCCGTCAGTGTACTGGAAAACGTTCCAGTACGCATAGGCCAATTCTATATCCCAACCGACTTCATAATCATGGACATCAAAGAGGACTCTGTTACCCCAATTATCCTAGGAAGACCGTTCCTAGCTACAGCCGGAGCTATCATAGACGTAAAGAAAGGAAGGCTAACATTCGAAGTAGGAGAAGAAAAGATAGAGTTCATCCTTACTAAATTCTTGAAGGCACCACCTATAGATGACACATGCTATATAGTAGATGTCATTGACGAATGCATACGAGAATTAGAGAAGGAGGAAACTACATATTCTGAAATCATGAAAATCCAGATCCCTGCTGTTCATGAAGACGACAACTGGCGTGCACCATACAAAGATGATAGTCTGAGCGAGATCTTAGCACTCACTCCAGATCACATGCCAGGTCCGAAAAACCCAGCTTTAGAACTTAAAGAGCTACCTAAAACCCTCAGGTAAGAATTCCTAGATACAGAATTCAAAAGACCAGTAATAGTAAACGCTAATTTAGGACAATCAGAAACTGAGCAATTATTAGAAGTCCTAAGGAGATACCCAACTGCGTTAGGCTATAATATAAGCGATCTAAAAGGCATAAGTCCCTCCATCTGTATGCACCGTATCATGCTGGAGGAAGACTGCAAAACTTCAAGAGAATATCAGAGAAGGATAAACCCGATCCTAAGCACTGTAGTCAAAGACGAGGTGAAAAAGCTACTAGACGCAGGAATCATATACCCGATCTCCGACAGCCAATGGGTCAGCCCAGTACACGTAGTACCCAAGAAAGGAGGCGTTACTGTAGTGAAGAATGCGAAAGGCGAATCGATAACCCAAAGAGTTGTGACCGGAAACTGGATGTGTATCGACTACAGAAAACTGAACAAGACAACTCGGAAAGATCACTTCCCTTTACCTTTCATAGATCAAATGTTGGAAAGACTAGCGAAACATTCGTACTTCTGCTATCTAGATGGTTATTCGGGATTGTTTCAAATTCCTATTCACCCCGATGACCAGGAAAAGACAACATTCACCTGTCCCTACGGTACCTTTGCTTATCGCCGAATGCCGTTCGGACTATGCAATGTTCCAGCAACCTTTCAAAGATGCATGATGGCAATCTTTGCGGATTTCATAGATGACATCATAGAAGTTTTCATGGATGACTTCTCCGTATGCGGACAAAGCTTCAAAAGCTGCCTGTCAAATTTAGAAATGGTACTCAAAAGATGCACCAAAGTGAACCTTGTCCTTAATTATGAAAAATGCCATTTCATGGTCCGACAAGGCATCGTTTTAGGACACGTCATATCGGAAAAGGGGATCGAAGTTGACAAAGCCAAAATAGAGATCATAAAGGATCTCCAACCTCCGAATACCGTACGAGAAATACGAAGCTTCTTAGGACACGCTGGATTCTACTGAAGATTCATAAAGGATTTCTCGAAAATCACAAAACCTCTTACAGGTTTATTAATGAAAGATGCCGAGTTCATCTTCGACCAAGAAAGCTTAGAGGCATTCAAAACTCTAAAGTCAGCACTTATCATCGCACCAATCATGCAACCCCCAGATTGGCGACTACCATTCGAAATCATGTGCGATGCGAGTGATTACGCTGTAGGCGCAGTTCTAGGACAAAGGAAAGACAAGAAGCTTCACGCTATCTACTACGCCAGTAGAACATTAGACCTTGCCCAAATGAACTACGCCACAATAGAAAAGGAACTCTTAGCAGTCGTGTTTGCTCTTGACAAATTCCGTTCCTACTTGGTAGGAGCCAAAATAATCATATACACAGACCACGCTGCCATTAGGTACCTAATAAGCAAAAAGGATGCCAAACCCAGATTATTGAGATGGATCCTATTATTACAAGTGTTCGACTTAGAAATTAAAGATAAGAAGGGGACCGAGAATGTAGTTGCAGATCACTTATCCCGTATAGAGGGCATCAAACAAGAACCAGTACCTATCAATGACGATTTTCCCTATGAACGTCTGATAGCCAAATTGGAAAGCGATATGTCCAACTCAACTTCGGAAGAACCGGAACTGGAAAAAGCTGTGGAAGCTGTCTATGCCCAAGCCACTTTGTCGTGGTTTGCCTACATCGTTAATTACTTGGCCACAGGCGTGCTTCCACCGTACCTAACTTATCAACAAAAGAAGAAATTCTTCCACGACTTAAAGCATTACTACTGGGACGAACCTCTACTCTTCAAACGAGGCGCCGACAACTTATACCGTCACTGTGTCCCAGAGGAAGAAATAGAAGACATCATCTCCCAATGCCATTCAGCGCCTTATGGTGGTCATGCTAGCACCTCAAAGACGTGTGCTAAAATTCTACAATCTAGCCTATTTTGGCCCAGTCTCTGGAAGGACGTCCATAGAGCTGTACTAAAATGCGACCGGTGCCAACACACTGGCAACATTGCACGACGCGATGAAATGCCTCAGAGAGGAATTTTAGAAGTAGAAATCTTTGACGTCTGGGGAATCGACTTCATGGGACCCTTCCCATCTTCTTTTGGAAATAAATATATACTCGTCGCTGTCGACTATGTATCGAAATGGATAGAGGCCGTTGCCGCTCCAACAAATGACACGCGAGTAGTCGTTAAACTCTTTAAAAATGCAATCTTTCCTAGATTCGGTGTGCCCAGACTCGTCATTAGTGACGGTGGTTTGCACTTCATATCGCGAATCTTTGACAAACTCCTCTTCAAATACGGAGTCAAACACCGCGTAGCCACACCGTATCATCCACAAACTAATGGACAAGTGGAGGTTTCGAACAGAGAAATAAAGCAAATTTTAGAAAAGACTGTCGCAACCTCCAGGAACGATTGGTCCTCAAAGCTGAATGAAGCTTTATGGGCTTATAGGACCGCCTTTAAGACACCGATAGGCACCACACCATTTAAACTAGTCTACAGAAAATCATGTCACCTGCCGGTAGAATTAGAGCATAAAGCCTTCTGGGCTATTAAGACGCTAAACTTCAACTACACTGCGGCAGGAGAGAAATAAATCTTGAACCTTCATGAATTGGAAGAGCTAAGATTAGACGCGTACGAGAATGCACGCATCTACAAAGAAAGGACCAAGAAATGGCATGATAAACGTTCGATCCGGAAACAATTCAGTGTGGGAGACATCATGCTCCTATTCAACTCCAGATTGAAACTATTCCCTGGAAAATTAAAATCTAGATGGTCTGGACCTTTTGAGGTCACCAAAGTCCTTAAGAGTGGAGCTGTTGAAATCAAGAATCAAATCAACGCACCGTTTATAGTAAACGGACAGCGTTTGAAACATTATAAACAAAATGAACACAGCGACCACGTGAGCAATATGAAATTGCTCGAGCTTCCCGAATAGCTTATATCCAAGCTATCGTCAGGCTTCTGACGTTAAAGACAACGCTGATTGGGAGGCAACCCAATTTTTCCCATTTTTTTCCTTATAAATTTATTAAAACTATGTTTTTCTGTTAACTTATAATTTCTATAAATCTCTATTATCTTATTTTCCAATATTTATATTTATTTTATATTTTTTATTTTATCACTCTTTACTTCTTAAAAATATGATTTGAGTGAATGTGATTTTTCCAGGATTTTAAAGTCGTTCTACTTTTCTCCCGTTTTATCCGACTAACGAGTATGGCCGATATCGACGTTACGACTGTTGTGTTTAGAGGACTAGCTCATAAGGCCATATTTGAGGCACTGACTCAGAGAAGCTTTGCTTCGACTCTGTACTACGATAGACCCACCATGGACAAGCTAGGAATCCAGGATAGCATTCAGTACTTATTTAACCAATTAGGCTGGGAGCAAACTGCTCTAAAGACCCGATTTGCTACCTTCCGCGAACTGACGTTCGAATTCTTTAGCTCCTTAAGTTACTTACCTGAACATGGCTATGGATCCACTAAAGAGCTGATAACCTTTAGAATGTTTGGAATGGACCAAACACACAACCGTACCACGTTAGCTAACATCCTAGGCTTCCCTAGCGGACCTTTTTTGTTTACCACCACTAAAGAGGATATTGATCTCGAATTAGACCAATTCTGGGGTTCCATCACCGGTAACTATCACCTAGAACCGAATGACATGCACAACAACGAGATACACAATCCAGCCTTCCACTATTTCCATAGGATTTTAGCCCATACCCTCTTTGGGAAGGAGGAAAACATTACAACAGTCTCAAAGGACGAGTTGTTCATCCTTCTCTGTGCTTCACAAGGCCGCCCTGTAAATGCTGTCCCTTTTATGATGAGGGAATTTACACGCCTCAATCAGGAACCACACTCACCCATTTTAATAGGAGGCCTAGTCATCATGATCGCCCACGAAATTGGCCTGAGGTACTACCTGAACAAAGTCGTTCGTTTCGGCAACCTCAGATCAATGGACATCCAGTTCTGCTTCAACAGACGTATCTTAGGTACCTTAGGACCAGGAGCCTACGAATACCTCATAGCTGATCAACCTGTCCACCTTTTCACATTGCCCAACCATGAGCTAACCAGTATCCATAACAAAGACAATTGGCTTTATGAATTGGACGAGCCTATGGGACCCCCATCACCTCACTCCACACCCTAGGCTTACATGTATGACAGTGATCAAATCTCATAAGCACATGACTATTTTTACTACCAAGATTATGAGTCCGAAGTGGAGATTGATCCTGAGACCCCTCCTAACTACCATAACTTTCCTGACCCCACGCCTGAACAAAATACAGACAAGCTGGACATTGTTCTAAGAACTGTAGACGACCTCAAGCTGGAAGTAACCACTATCAAAGATGAATTAACGCAGCTTCACATGGATTTTGTTACTTACATGGACGTAGTTAGCGACCAATTTAATGACGTTATTCAGCAGGTCAACAACTTGAAGAAACCAAAGGAGTGATATTTTAGTTTTCTCTTTAATTTAAGTTTACTGCATTTCGCATTGTTTCACATTATTTCATTTTGCAATTGTTTCCTCTTTCTGGATATTGTATTACTTTAAACTCATTTTTCGATTTAATGTTATTTTCATTTCACTCCAGTATCTCCCTTAATTATGTTTCATGTTATTTCTTATTTCGTAATCAGTCTATCATAATTCAAAATATCATATTTTCCACTGTTAAAACGCCCCACAAGCAAAATTCTGCATTTCTGCAGAATTTGCTGATGTGACGGTCGTCACACTTCCCTGTCGGTCGTCATGCGTGTTACGACCGTCATACATCCCTGACGGTCGTCACGCAGAAAAAACCCCAATTCTGTCTAAACAGAGGTTGCGCACCTCTCCACTTCCTCTCCCCTAATTTCCCATTATCCCAAAATTAAAACCCACTAAAAACCCTCCGAATCCCCCATTAAACCTCCACCATTTTCAACTTCCAATTCACCCTTATATATTACCCTCTGCATTCCCTTACCTCACCATTCTCAGAAACTCCCTATTCTCAAACCTCTGCACTTCTCTCACCAAAATGGCCAGACAAACCAGTGCAAACCCCGATTTGAGCACCATCACTTTCCGAGAAGGAGAGGCCGTCGAACGGCAGCAGGCCAACTTCCTAGCATTCCATCAACGGTCGTTTCAGCCGACCCGGTATGCTCACCTGGATTCTCTGACGGAACTCGGGATTCTCGATGGCGTAACTTAGATGTTACAGAGAGCCAGCATCTGGCATCTCTGCACCAATCCCCAACCCACCTACGAGCAACTCACTCTGGAGTTTCTCAGCTCCTTCGCATACGCAACATCATCCGGCGATACCAACCAACTTACCGACGCCGCCTGCTTTCGTCTGTTCGGCACCGAATATCAGGTCCCCCAGGACCGCATCGCCGTCATTCTACAGTTATCTCATAGCGACGATGCTCACCGCCGCATCTCCGATCAGTTCTACCAAGAGGCCTTCCCTCTCTGGAACCGACTGACCGGAACCACTCTAGAAAGTTGGGACACTCTAAACGCCACTCATATCCACAACCCAACTATCCGCTACTTCCACCGTGTGTTGAGCAACACAATATTCGCTCATGACAGTAACCATAAGGTCAACTCGAAGGAGTTGTTTTTCCTCCGTTGCGTGTTCGCTTCAGAACCTGTTAACGCCGCCCCGTTTCTCTTGGCTCACATTCAAGCCAATTGTAACCGCGGCTCTAAACCTTTCTATTTCGGTGGCATCATCACATCCATTTCCATAGGCCTCGGTCTTGGCGACCGCCTCCAGACACTCCGCCAGATGCCCCCTGTCTTTCTGGACACCGAGCACTGTCGCGCCTCCCACCTCATCAAGGCCCGCCGTGATGGGAGATATCATCTGGTAGTGCGAGGGCGCACTATCCAGAGCATCGCCATGCCTTCACGCACCCGAATGCATCCAGAGGATAGAGCCAACTGGCTCTTCGATACCACTGCCCCTGCTGCCCCAACACAGGATAATATCCAAAAGCCCAGGGACGAAGTTCAAGAGGAGCTAGACAGAGCCGACCAGCCTGAGCCATCACAAGCACCTGCTGCCCAAGGCCCCTCCGCGCGCCGCCGCCCCCGTCCTGCCACTGATGACACATCCGAGGCCCTCCTCCACTGCATCGAGCAACAGAACCAGATGATGCTTATGATGGAGCAGCAGAACCGTAGGGCTAAAGAATTTGAAGCATGGCAGAGAGAGCAAACCGGTCAAATTCAGCAATCTTTGCAGTTGATGCACGATGTCCATTCCGGCATGGACGATGAGATGGCACACCTTACTGTGCGAGTCGACGACCTCCGTGATTACATCTTCCACGCCGGAGCTCTGAAACTCGCCGCACGCGACGCCCCAGCCAGAGGTCGAGGAAGAGATCGAGGACGAGGACGGGAATAGTAGTACTTTTCATTTTTGTCATTTTATTTTCTTTATTTATTTCCTTTGTATTCCTCCCTTCCGCATTCTTTCAAATCAGTGAGGACACTGATTGAGATAGTGTGGGAGCGGACGTTATTTCCCTTTTCATTTCCCTTTTTTCCCCTGTTATTTCCCATTTCCTATTGTACTTTTCCTTTCGAATTCTCAATTTAAAGTAATTTCAATTTTCGGCAAATAAGCTCTTATATATATATCTCCGTTACGTGAACTCCCCGCGCTTCATATGACATATACAAAGAAACTTTTATCCTCTCCGAAGCATCACGCCATACGCCTATACCTTACCATGTTGGAATTTCCGAGAAGAAAATTTTAACAAAGCTTCTACGCCCTGACACCTTAGACCTCTGGTTTATACGAGTCAGTCTCACTGCTTACACGTATCAAAGCCTCAAGTTTCGACTCAAACGGAGCCCCCAGTAGTTTATACGAGCAGTCAGCACCATCCTAAACTCTTCTAAGGAAGAAACCGATGCAAATAAGTGTATGATCTCTAGTAAGAATTCAATAATCTTGAAAGAAAAGAAAAGGCATATTGCATGAATACAGAGATATGTCCCTTCTAAGTTAGGTGCTCCTCACCCGAGCATTTAGCCCAACGGTACGAAACTCTTGCGAATTTATAGCAGAATAAGCATATTGCAAAGAAAAAAATCAAACTAGCAGAGAGATCAAAATCACCAACAGGTTTTCTTGCCATGAACATGTATGGATAACGGGCTTAATGTGACTGCACCAGAACGAAGCCGGGTAAAATTTATAGCGAGAGACTTGAAGCCGAGCTGCAGTAACATGGTTGAGACTGGCTTGCATAAAAGAAAGGCCTTCGAAGACTTACAATCAAGTGTCGTCGCCGTATACGCTTTGTTTCCATTGGATCCCTGGTTCTTCTTAACTTGGCGTCCGAGAAATCTGATCAAGGGAAGAGCGTGCCGCGTGCTTGCCGAACTTTAAAATTTTCCTACCTTTACTTGAGGACAAGCAAAGATTCAAGTTTAGGGGAGTTTGATAACGCGAAATCATATATATATATATATATATATATATATATATATATATATATATATATATATATATATATATATATATATATATATATATATATATATATATATATATATATATATATATATATATATATATATATATATATATATATATATATATATATATATATATATATATATATATATATATATATATATATATATATATATATATATATATATATATATATATATATATATATATATATATATATATATATATATATATATATATATATATATATATATATATATATATATATATATATATATATAATGATGTACTTTTCTACTAATCGGCAACCGTTTTCACTCCGAATTCGGATATTTCCACACTATTTGCCCAGTATTTTGCAGGTATTCAAAGTCCATGCTCAAATGGATCAAGATAAAGAAAAGAAGCATTTACAAGTGAAAACCAAGTGAAAATCGGGCCAAAAAGCAGCAAAAACGAGTTCTGCTGATGTGACGACCGTCACAAGGGTGTGACGAACGTCATGCATGTGACGACCGTCACAGGTCCATGACGACCGTCATGCAGTTAAAATACAGTTTTCTGCATGTGCTGTCAAATTATGAAAGTGCCAAAGAGAAGTGGTACCACTAACTCCTATATTCTCTGATATCACTCCCACTTCCCGAAGAAATAAACCGTGAAATATCCCATCTATAAAAGGGGGTAGCTGGTACCAGAAAAGGAGAGCCGCATTGAAGAAACGAAGTGCTGCCAATTTACTTTCAGAGCAATTATTCAAATTCCCATTTTCTTATCGTTGTTTTATTTCCTGTTTCTTTCTTTCCTTGCAATTCTTGTTTTACTTCCCATTTCTATTCTGTACGAGTAATTGGCATAAAGACAAAATCCTGCCGCCATTTTGGAGGATTTCCCAAAAGCCAAATCGAATTATTTACAGGTTTCTATTCTAATCGTAATTGAATTGTTATTTCCTATTGTAATGAATATTATTATTTTCTGCCATTATTTACGTTCTGTTTATTTATATTCCATGTCTGGCTAAATCTTAAGTAATCGGTATGTAATAAATAATCTGATGGGATTCAATAATTAACCGGTGTATATCTACCTTTTCAAAAACTTATTTATGGCTTCAGTTTTTAAATTTGACTTTTCTAAATAAACCTTCGTCGCGACAGCGAGAAATTATTTACAGTAGTTTTGCCACGACAGTGGGAAATTCATAAAGGTACGAACCAACAAGCGACAGCTGAGGCAAAGACCAGATAGTAAAAACTAGGCATTCATTTTAAAAACAGCGACAGTGCTTTAAAAGGAATTAGAACCTAATAGTTTTCAAAAAGTAACTTTAACCCCGAACGGGATAGCGACAGCATACGTTCCGTCTTAGAGTTGCGACTAGCGTCAACAACCATCGTGAGACAAAGGTCTTTAAACCATCATTTTCTTCTTAAACTATTTTTGAAAACCTAAAGGCACCGGTGACCTATAGAATCCCTGAAGAAATAACATATTACATACCGATTCAAGCATTCATACCTTAAGTAAAAGCTTTAGCTCCCTTTAGTTTACGCACTTATTTTGTTATCATTCCCCTAAAACATTACCAACCTAGCTAAACACCGTAACACCCGATAATACTAGTTTGATTACGAGTCCCTGTGGGATCGATATCTATTATTACTATGTGATAGACTATGCACTTGCAGTTAATTGAGTTAGACATAGAAAGTCGCGATCATGTTGTTTTTGTGTTTTTTAAGGAAGAAGTGTTTTGAATTAGAGTGTTCATAATGTATGTTGTAACAAAGTCTAAAACCTAGGATCGAATGCGTCGCATATCGTCCTAAGGACGTATACTAAACACTCTAGGCAATTGAGAGGTAACCACTCAATCACCATTTCCCAAGTACAAGGCTCATGGCATAACACTCATTATATTTATTAAGTGAATTGAAGTTGTTTGAAGATGTGAAGAGAAAGAGGACAAACTAAGGGGGACTAGACCAAACCCTAAAGGTTGTCATGCAATATGCACCTAAAGTTGAGTTTGAAAGGGGACTACCTAATGTTATCATGCATGGTTAGAACCCTAATGTCTATCATAACGTTATATATCCTAAGGGAAGAAAGACTAAAAGAAGAAGAAATAATAAGAAGAAACAATGCAAATGAAGAATGCAAACACAAATGCAACAAGGAAGACAAGGATGCAATGCAAGTGAGGGAGGAAATATGTGTGGGGCTGGAGCCTCCATAAGCTCATCTCAACCTCAAGCCATGGTATGAATAGATTCAAGATAAAAGGAGAAGAAGATGCATCACAAACAAGTAACAAAAACAATGAGAAAAGGTCCGCATGGATTCATTGCTTTAGGTAGGCTTCAAGTTCCTCCTAAGGAGGGACCAAGCAACCTTAAGTAGTATTCCAAAGTCATAGGACAGAATGGGGATGAGAATAAGAGATCTCAAAAGCTAAAGCAAAACATCATAAGCAAATGCAAACAACCACATCAAAGAATGCAAGCAAACACCACATATGGAAACACAATGTGCAAACATGAAAGTATGAGATCAAATGAACAGCTTATGCATAAGGTAAAGACCTATGAATTGGAACACAAGACCTATAACAAGCCCCTAACATGAAACAATCAAAATGAAGTTCATCAATAATGCACAACCAAGCTTTTGGAAGCAAAACAAATCAAGTACACAAGTAGAGATGCACAAACATGAAGCAACTTGCAAAATACATGAAAAATGTTAAAATGAATCTAAAAATGCCAAATAAAATCTCAAAGGACTCCCAAGGTATTAGGAACCAGGGGTCAAAAGGGGAGATTGAAAATTAAAAGGAAAGTGCCTCAACAGAGGGTAAACAACAAGAGTGTCCCAAACTAAGGCAAAAATGGAGAGGGAATAAAAGGTAATTTAAACCACATGAAAACAACACCTAAAAATCATGGGAAAAAATCCAATGATCAATCGACATGCTAATGAAATGCTAAAAAAAAAAGAAGTTTAAACATAGAAACAAAATCAAGAAAGAACAAGACTACAATTTAAATCAAATAAAACAGCCCCAATATTTAATTTGTTTTTTAATTGAAAATAAAGTAAAAAAATAAAATAAAAATTTCCAGAACAAACTAGACATCTTAAAGTTTATGAAAATTATTTTTGGTGAATTTTTAAACTATTAGAGCTATTTTATTTGAATTACAATGGAAACAGCACAAAACAGAAAAATAAAATAAAATAAGAATTAAATGGAAAAGATGTGGTGCAAACAACATACATTTTAAGTGTAAAATGCAAATGGGCCTTCCCAGGGGGGTGCGAAAAGCTGCTCGCGAATGGGCCCAGTGAGAGAAAAAAGAAAATAAAATTCTGAATAGACAAAATGTGGTTGGTTGACTATGAACCAAGGTGGAATGCAGTGCAAACCGTATGATCATCAACAAAGTAATCCAATCATGTGGCTCTCAAAGAGCCACCTCAATTAATGAGTTTGGGTTTTGTTATGGTGTACACAAACTAAATGGTCCACGGTAGGTCTTAATGTGCAGCACACGATAAAAAAAAACAACAGACGAATGCGATTGCGCCACGTCGCTCATCATCAAGCTTGGACCCTCGCTGGCGCCGAAAGAAGCTCTGATCATCTTCTTCCTTGCTCCGGCCGCCGCGAGCTCACTCCCCCACCGTAGCTCCGCCGTTTCTCAACCGTTTTCCACAAACTCTAGATTAAAACTCATCTACTCGTCGCGAAGATCATGAATCCAACCTTTATTTCCACTAACTCTCAACAACAACTCCAGAAATCAAACAACAAGCAAAACGTGCAAAAATGAAAGTTCACCAAAACTCAAATTAAATGGTCTAAACCTCATCTACATGTTGTAAGGAGTAAGAATCCATAAAAATTAGCTCAAAACACCACAGAAATTCTTCAAACTGAATCAACAAAGCTTGGAGCTCATAAAATCAATACCATAAACTCAAACAAAAATGATCCATACAACTCAAGGGTTCAAATGCAACAAAAATGGTGAAAAACCCATGGCATATTAAGAGTGTACGGTTGAAAATTAGTTTACCTAGTGGAGAGCCTCCACTGGGCCTTGAAACTGTGATGAAGTTTAACGAAAAATGCCCAGAATCACTCCATGAACTTCAATTGAGGTGTTTGAAGGCTTGATTTGGTCTGAAAGTGGTTGAATCTGAGAATTTGTTTTTGAGTTTTTCACCACTTTTTCAAAATGTGTTATGGCTATTCATGCACGAAAATGACCTACCTCTGCTCCAATTTTCATCTAGAATACTTATATGATGGGTTTATGATCAAATGGGGCTTCAATTCAAGCTAAACAGTCCATTTAAAAATTTCACATTTCACGACTTTTTCCAAATTGCCATACACGTTTTTACCGTTACACCAGCTGGTTTTTCAATCCAAATCCACTACAAATCAATTGTGTTGATCAAAGGAATGAGATTTGAGGCCTAATTTTGATCCTATGGTTGATTTCCATTTTGTTACTTCAAGAGGAAGAAACCATGAAAATGGCCCATTTTGAGACCTCAAGTTTCCAATGTGAAGATGGCAATGTCTTTGAATTATTATTTGCAATTAAAAATGCACAAACTTGCCTTGAAAAAGTTTAAAATCCATTAATTCTCAATTTCTCAATTTAAGCCTCCTTTATGAAAAATTCAAACCCCAAATTCTCAAACCAAGCCTCCACCATGTCAAGAGATGATTTGGTAATGCAAATTACCCCATTTGAAGCAAGTTTCATGTTGAAAATATTTCCATTCGAAGTGTGCAAGTTGGTGAAATGGACCTATAATTTTATGACCTGTAATCTTACTTTGCCAAAATACCCCTGACTTGTAAACATCATAACTTGAGTTCTACAAATCAGATGAAAGACTTATAGTACAATTTGGAAAGCTACGATCAAGGCCTACAACTTTCATGTTGGCAAAAAGTTGAGGAGAAACATCCTTCTAGGTCAAAACTGGCTTGGAAGTTGGTTGACTTTTGTTGACCAAAATCACATACCTCTAATGACCTGTAACTTGTCTGGATCATAACTTGAGTTCTATAAATCCAATCAAGGACTTCTAGTACTCAAATTACAGCTAAGAGCATGCTCTACAAGTTCCATGTTGGCCAAAAATTGAGATGAGACTTGTATCTTAAGGTAGGTGGTCTTGAAGTCAGGCACTAAATAGGGGATTTTACCCTGAGAACCCTAATTTAGTAACTTCTCACACACTTAACCCTTGATGAATTGAACTTGAAATTATGTCTCATATGTCTTAGCACAACATCCCATGACCATAGATACTTTGAATTGAGTTTCTATCTTCTTCAATCGCACAGTTGACTGAGGATTTACCAGATGAAAACCCTAACTGCAATACTTTCAATCGTGGCTTGTTCCGCTTCACACAACAACTTGAATAAACTCCCCAATGACCCTCAAGACCCTCGATGAGCTTTCTTTACATCTCATACCTAGAATCATGCATTCACAATCTCCTGGTGCTCTTCAGTTGGCCTCTCAGTTAGGAGCTGACCCACACACATCCATCTATCTTTAACAAGACACTGACCCCTTCAAGATGTCCTGATGACCACTCAAGCCTGAGTAACAACCCTTGCTTAGGTTCAACCATCTGAGAAGACTCCTCTTGAGGTGCAAAAACTCTTGATCCCCTGTTCAATGCAACATGCTATGCAATGCGAATGCTAGAAAGAAATGAAAAGAAACATAAACCAGGTTAAGAAAAGGTTGAGCAAATTTTGGGGTGCAACACATACCTGTGAGCGGGGTCGGGTTATTGCAGGAAACCTTAACCTTCAGACTACCTGGTTTTCTTCACAGTGAATCAGTATTGTTGGGTTCAGAGGGTTCTTATCATCAGAGATGTGGTTGTTCTCGACAGTGCATATTTATTGGTCCTCTTCAGGGATGTATTATCAGAGCAGTGTTGTGATTGTGTTGACACAGAGCCTCGGTCTCGTCAACAACACAATTTTGATCCCCTGTTGCATGTTTGCATTTTGAATTTTGCATACTCATTTTCATATCATTAACGTGTGTCTGTGTTGCAGGTGCATACATTATCCCCCGGTTCCGGTAATTCTTGCCTTCTGTTGTGCTAGCATGGGATCTCTGAAGAAGAATGTGGCCTACAAGCTCCCCACCCCAGTTGTTTCTCTACTATCTAGTTTGATTGCCTTGGCAGATGATACAGTGAGAGGGGAATTCAGGAAATCTTATGGGAAGCTGCTCAGTCTGGTGCATAAACCTTCGGTGTACGAGTTGAATGGGTTGTATGCATTGCTACAATTCTATGACCCTCCTATGAGATGCTTCACTTTTCCAGACTTCATTCTTGCACCTACATTAGAGGAGTATGCTGAGTTGTTGGGTGTACCTATTAACAATCAGATGTCGTTTGTTCACATGGATGCTAAGCCTAATCTGGCTAATCTAGCTCTTGCTCTTCATCTGGATGCCTCTGAGTTGCTCCTGTCCAATTGGAATGGGGTTCCTGGATTTTCTCTGCAGTTTCTAGTTGGGAAAGCCCAACAGTGTGCTAAAGACGGTTGTTGGATCGTATTCAACGCTATTCTTGCCCTCTGCATTTATGGCACCATCTTGTTTCCCAACATGCCTGATTTTGTAGACTTGGATGCCTTCCATATCTTTGCATCAGGGAATCCAGATCCTACCTTGATTGGAGATGTATATCATTCCGTCCATTACAAGAACGAAAATAGAAGGGGTAAGAATGTATCATGTTGTGTGCCCTTACTCTACAGATGGTTTGATAGTCACCTACCCAAGAAGGGTCTCTTTGCTTCATCTGCAGCCACAGCTGAGTGGTCTGAGCGCTTGATGGGTTTATCAGCAGAGAGCATTGTTTGGTTTGATCGAGATATGTTGGGTACTAAAACCATCTTCAGTTGCAGTGGTTTTCCAAATTTGCCTTTGATTGGAAGAAAGGGTTGTATCAACTACAACCCCCCTCTACTTGTCAGACAGCTTGCATATGCTTTGAGAGGTCCGCCAAAAGACGAAGAGGTGCAGGAATCTCTATACCTCACAGGGCTCCTAGAGGGGGATATGTTAGTTAAGCTTTGGCATGCCTGGAATGACGTCAGTAGACGAGGAAAATCATTGTTGGGTAAGAGCAATAGCCAGGCTTATGCTCCGTATGTGACCTGGATTCGGACCAGAGCAGAGACAATAGGGATGCCTTTTCCACCTGCTAAGCAAGAGTGCCCTCCAGTGGTCGAAGAGCCTACTACCGTGTCTATTCAGCAGTACAATCAGGTGTTGGCTTAGAAGGAAGGGCTGAAAAAGGCCAACAAAGAGTTGGAGAAAGAGCTGGCACAACTTAGAAGTGAGAGAAACGAAGCCATCCACTCCTTCAAAAAGCAGACAGAGTTGGTGAATCGGTTAGGCACGAACTTGACCAAACAAATAGATGACCGTGAACGTTTGGGTTTGGACTTCAAATTTGTCAACGATGTACTGGCCACCAAGAAGCAGAACCTGGATGAGGCGTATCGGAGAATCTCCAAATTCAACCAACAGTGGAATGCCACTATAGCCAGCAAAAAGGAGAGGGAGGACAAACTAAAAAAGCAGATCTCCAAATTGAAGGCTCAAGTGAAGGCCAGCGAGAAGAAGTTTGATGAGGAAACTGCTCGCAGATATGCCACTAAAGACCTGCTAAACAAAGCTATCGCTAACCTGAAAGATCGCAAGCAGATGTTCGAATCTAAGAAGCGAAGGTTAGAAGACTGTTTTGGCCAAGGCGCGTGGGAAGATTCTGTTGAACGTCTCCAGTGCACTATTATGCAGAGGGAGTTGCTTGTTGAAGGGTTACTCACTCGGCCTGATCATCCCAAAACAAAAGAGTTGCTAGAAGAGTTTCGCGCCCGTTGTCGCACTTGACTATCTTTGTAACCCTTTGAATTTTCTGATCTTTGCTGTAGGCTGACCATCACCAGGCTTGTTGGTCGAGGTCATGCTATTGATTCCCCATGTATTAAGTAACATTGTATTGCTTCCTTGTTGGGCCACATATATATATACGAGATGTTATTTCAATGACGGGATCTGGACTTCTTATTATCAGCACTGGCACTCTGGCACTAGAATCGGGGGAGAAATCTCCCTAAAGCACAGACACACGTTTGCATTTGCATAAATCATTTGCATTGCAGGTACCTTGAGTTGTTCTCCTAACCCTCTGTCGATGCAGGTTTCAGGATTGCCGATCAGCAAATTCATCGCTACTCTACGAGAATAACTGCAAGAAAGTTATGGATCAAATGCAAACTGAGATGCAGGAGATGCGCGACAAGATAGCGCAGTTCATGCAGGTGATGGAAACTGTGGCCAAGGGCCAAGAGCAACTTCAGACTCTGGTGCAGCCTCTGATTGCACGAGTCGATGGTAACGGTGTGCTACATGGCGGGGTTGCTACTAATCCTCCTCATGGTGAGACTCCCCTAGCGGGTGATGCTGTATCGGTGGTTGTCCTCAATACCACTGAGAACGGTAACAGAGCTGGGAATGGGAATGTGACTGGTAACGGTAACGGGCATGTGGAAACCAATGGAAATGTTGATGCTGGAAATGCTGGTTTTAATGTCGGAATTGGGAATGCTGGGTTTGGTGTTGGTGTTGGGAACACTGGTGTATGTATTGGTGTTGGCAATGCTGGTTTTGGTGGTGCCAATCAGGGTTATGGCCATCAGGGTTATGCCAATCAGGACTTTGGTAACGCAGGTTTAGGCAACACAAGCAACAACGGTGTTGGAATGGGTGCTTACAACGCTGGTTTTGGGTCGGGTGCTGCCAATCAGGGTTTTGGTAATATGGGGTGTGGTCCCAGGTTCAATCAGACTGGCTTTGGTCCTAATGCTGCTTATGCTGGGTATGATAACAGGGGTTCTCATTGGGGCGAGGATCGTCAAGAGGATGCTTTCCCTCCGCCGGGCAGGGATCTTGAGATGCCCATTAACAATGACTGAAGGTTCAAGATGTTGGAGGAACAAATGAAAAATCTTGCTAATCAGAATTCCGCGGGGTTGGACATGGCTAACATGGGGTTGGTTCCTGGCTTGAGGGTGCCACTCAAGTTCAAAGCGCCTACTTTCGACAAATATAAGGGGGATACTTTCCCAAGAGTTCATGTACGGTCTTATTATCAGAGAATGTCCGCCTATTCTAATGACGAAAAAATGCTGATGCATTTTTTCCAGGACAGCTTGTTGGGACCATCATTGGAATGGTATATGGGGTTAGAGCCCACTCAGATTGGTAGCTGGAAAGAGTTGGCAGAGGCCTTTGTAAGGCATTACCAATATAACAACGACCTTGCACCGAACAGGGTCCAACTCCAAAATCTTTCTCAGAAGAGTGGCGAGAGTTTCAAAGAGTACGCCCAGAGGTGGCGTGAGCTCGCAGCTAGGGTGCACCCACCCATGGTAGAGCGTGAGTTGGTGGATATTTTTGTGGGCACTTTCTCTAGGTTGTATTATGACAGGCTTATCAATTGTACGACGGCTAATTTTTCTGAGATGATACTCTTGGGAGAGCGTATAGAGAACGACGTTAAGATCGGTAAGATTCAAGCAGGAGAATCAACCTCAGCTGGAGGTGGTAAAAAGGTCTTTGGGAATAGGAAGCAGGGGGATACTAATTCAGTATACAGCTCCCGAGGAAGAGGTAGAGGTCGAAACCAATACCGTCAGCAACAGATTGCTAGTGTGACAATTCCTGTACCTCAATAACAGCAACAACAGCAGCAGCAGAGCCAGCATCATCCTGCTCAACGAAGAATTCAGGATAGAGATAGGGCCGTGAGAAGAGTATTTGATGCGCCTCCACTACCGTACGCTCAGCTTCTTCCAACTTTATTATAATTGCAGCTTATCGAGAAAAGGACGCTAGCTCCGCCGAAGGGCACGCCTCCTTTCGGGTATGATGCCAATGCACATTGTGAATTCCACTCCGGGGCACCCGATCACAGCATAGAAAATTGTCATGCATTCAAGCACAAGGTGCATGATTTGATAGATAGCAAGGCTATAAACTTTGGTAATGAGGCACCCAACATTGAGAAAAGTCTGATGCCGTCTCACGGATCTGCACAGGTAGGTGCAATCTTGGAAGATACTAGTCTGAATTTGGTTATGAGTGTAGATGAATTGAAGACGCCTCTAGGTTGTGTAAAGAGCAGCTTGCTGAAAGGGGGAGTGGTCCCTGGTTGTGATACAGATTGTGCTGACTGTTTAGCCCGACCTGAGGGTTGTGATAACTTAAAAAGAGGTATTCAAGGGTTGATTGACGAAGGAACGCTGCAATTCGACCGTACTGCTGAAGAGAAGCCTGTTGAGGCAATAGTTGAAGAGCAGGGCGAAGTTGCAACGGTTACGATCCCGTTTAAGACTGTCACGATATCGGCACCTCCCAAGAGGCCGACCATCACCATAACCAAAATTGGACCCATTCCATATGAAAGCACCAAAGCCATCCCTTGGAACTATGGGGCAGAAGTTTACTGCAATGGAGAAAAGATTAACCTGGAAAGCCTGCCAGTAGGGTCAGTTGATAACCTTGTGGGGGCAGGGGGCATAACCCGCAGTGGTAGAATTTTCACGTCGCCAGAAGCAGAAGCTGAGAGAATTGCCAAAGGGAAAGGTAAAGTCAATGAAGAAGGGCCTTCTCAGGAGAAGGAAAAAGAGGCTTTGACTAAAGACGTGGAAGAATTTATGAGATTAATCCGGAAGAGTGATTATAAAATTGTCGATCATCTGCAGCAGACGCCTTCCAAGATCTCGATTTTGTCGTTGTTGCTTTGTTCTGAAGCTCATCGGAACGCTTTGCTGAAAGCTCTTGATGCTGCCTATGTACCCCAGGAGATATCCGTTAATCAGCTCGAAGGAGTGATTACGCACGTGAGCACGGAGCATGGCCTTGGCTTTACATACTTTGATTTAACACCCAGGGGCCGCAACCACAATAATGCGTTGCATATTTCAGTTGAGTGTAGAGGAACTGTTATGTCTCACGTCCTTGTTGACACTGGTTCGTCCTTGAATGTTTTTCCCAAGAAGGCACTGTTGAAGCTAGATACCTGAGGCATAATATACACGCTAAGCGACTTGGTGGTGAGAGCTTTTGACGGGACTAGAAGGTCCGTGTTTGGAGAATTAACTTTGCCAATCTAGGTTGGTCCAGAGGTGTTTGACACCGTGTTTTATATCATGGACATTCAGCCAACTTATAGCTGCTTGCTCGGACGACCTTGGATTCACTCTGCAGGGGTTGTGACGTCTACGTTGCACCAAAAGCTCAAATATATGGTCAGTGGTAGCATCGTCACCGTGTGTGGGGAGGAAGACATCCTGGTAATTCATCTATCATCATTCAAATATGTCGAAGTGGATGGGGAGATCCATGAGACATTGTGCCAAGCCTTTAAAGGGGTGCAGATCAGAGACAAATCTCCTGTCATAAGCAACGGGCCAGAGGTGGCTATGTCTTCATACAGGGAAGCCCAAGCAGTGGTTTAGGCCGGGGAGACTAAAGGTTGGGGTCAAGTTCTGGAGATTCCTGTTAAGTAGGACAAGTTCGGCTTAGGATACCGCCTGTCGTCGTCATCTTCGTCACAGAGCGCGCCAAAGTTCAAAGGGCCGATTGTGTTTACTCCAGGAGGAGTCAGTTTTGAATGAATCAATGTTGTGTCTGACAGTGAAGATGGAGATAGCGACTGTGACATGGATTCATGGATCAAGCCCAGCGAGCCAGGACAAAGCCTATGCAACTGGTCTATTCAGGACTTTATTCAAGTGACGACGAAACAGTAATGCCTTATTTTTTCGATTATTGTACAATCCTATGTCCTACCCGGGGCATAGTGGTTTTCTTTTAGGGCCTACGTGTTTATGTGTATGCTTTGCTTTAATCATCAAATAAAGGCGTTTTTCTCATGCAAGTTTTGTGATCCTTATTTTTCTGTTTTTTATTTTACAATAAAATGGCAATGTTGTTGTATGCTTTGTTTGCATATCATTTGAAGCATTTAACCCTTTCTCTTGTAGGATCCATATTTCAGATGACACCGATCACGAACTCTCTATGACTCGCTTCGACTTTGAGCACCCGATATTTCAAGTCGAAGAAGAGATTGTTGAGAATGACGACTTACCAGAAGAGCTGACTCGACTTTTGAGACAAGAAGAGAGAATCATTCTGCCTCATCGAAAGGATATTGAGATTGTTAATTTGGGTTTGGAAGAAGTTGTCAGGAATGTCCGGATAGGGGCTGCGCTGCAAAGCGATATCAAGCAGAGACTCATCGAGATGCTTCAAGAGTATAGTGACGTCTTTGCTTGGTCTTATGATGATATGCCTGGGTTAGACACTGATATTGTGGTCCACCACTTACCATTGTGTGAGGAATGTCTGCCGGTCAAGCAAAAGCTCAGAAGAACGAAACCAGATATGGCCGTAAAGATTAAAGAGGAAGTACAGAAACAGTGGGACACTGGTTTTCTAGCTGTTACAACGTACTCTCCTTGGGTCGCCAATATAGTACCTGTACCAAAGAAAGATGGTAAGGTGCGTTTGTGCGTTGACTATCGGGATCTGAACAAGGCGAGCCCTAAGGATGACTTCCCGCTTCCTCATATTGACGTATTGGTCGACAATACTGCTCAATTCTCTGTGTTTTCCTTCATGGATGGCTTTTCGGGCTATAATCAGATTAAGATGGCACCGGGGGATATGAAGAAAACAACTTTTATTACCCCGTGGGGAACGTTTTGCTATAAAGTGATGCCCTTTGGTTTGAAGAACACTGGGGCAAGATATCAGCGTGCTATGACAACACTCTTTCATGACATGATGCATAAAGAGATTGAGGTCTATGTTGAAGATATGATTGCCAAATCCCAGACGGAGGAAGAGCATCTGGTGAATCTTCTGAAATTGTTTGAGAGGCTTAGGAAATTCAGGCTGAGGCTAAATCCTAACAAGTGCACCTCCGGGGTGAGATCTGGAAAGCTATTGGGGTTCATTGTTAGCGAAAGAGGAATTGAGGTTGATCCTGCAAAAATAAAAGCTATACAAGAAATGCCAGTGCCAAAAACAGAGAAAGAGGTTCGTGGCTTTTTGGGGAGATTGAACTACATTTCCCGGTTCATATCTCATCTCACTGCCACGTGTAAGCCAATGTTTAAACTGTTGAAAAAAGATCAGGGGATTGTCTGGGATGAAAATTGTCAAAAGGCGTTTGAAAAAAATAAAGGAATACTTGCAGGAACCTTCGATATTGATACCCCCAGTAGCCGGGAGACCGCTGATCATGTACTTGACGGTTCTTGAAAATAGCATGGGTTGTGTTCTTGGTCAACATGGCGACTGGATGAAAAGAGCATGCGATCTATTACTTGAGTAAAAAGTTCACAGATTGTGAGTCCCGTTACTCAATGCTCGAAAAGACGTGTTGTGCACTTGCTTGGGCTGCCAAACGTCTGAGACAATACATGCTAAATCATACAACCATGCTGATTTCGAAGATGGATCCGATCAAATACGTCTTTGAAAAGCAGGCACTTTCAGGAAGGATTGCCCGATGGCAGATGGTACTGACAAAGTACGATATACAATATGTTTCGCATAAGGCTATCAAAGGTAGCGTACTGTCAGAGTACCTGACCGAGCAGCCAATCGAGGATTACCAGCCAATGAAGTTTGATTTTCCTGACGAGGATATCATGTACCTAAAGATGAAAGACTGCGAGGAGCCGTTGCATGGTGAACGTCCTTAACGGGGTTCCCAATGGCAATTAATATTTGACGGTGCTGTTAATTCATATGGAAGTGGAATTGGGGCAATCATTACGACTCCCCATGGGAAGCATATCCCGTTCACTGCCAGATTGACATTTCCAGTTACCAATAACGAGGCTGAATATGAGGCGTGTATCATGGGTCTCGAGGAGGCTATTGATTTGAGGATTAAAAATTTTGATGTGTATGGAGACTCCGCGCTAGTCGTGAACCAGATCAAGGGAGAATGGGAGACTCGGCAGCCTAATCTGATACCGTACATGAATTATGCGAGGAGGTTGTTGCCTTTCTTTGATAGAGTAGAGTTTCACCATGTGCCACGGGCAGAAAATCAGATGGCTGACGCTCTTGCGACATTGTCTTCGATATGCAAAGTTAACTTCTGGAATGATGCTCCCAGAATAGTTATCTCTCGCCTTGATAGGCCCGCTTTCATATTCGCCATTGAGGAAGCTTCTAATGGCAATCCATGGTATTTTGATATCCATAATTTTCTAAAGAACCAAGAGTATCCGACTGGGGCGTCCAGCCGCGATATGAAGACTCTTAGGAGATTGGCTGGCAATTTCTACTTGAATCCAGATGGTGTTCTGTACAGGAGAAACCATGATTTGGTGCTACTGCGATGTGTGGATGTGAAAGAAGCTAATTTGCTTATGGAAGAGGTCCACGAGGGTACCTTTGGCACGCATGCCGGCGGACATGCTATGTCTTGAAAGTTATTACGAGCAGGGTATTATCGGCTCACGATGGAAAGAGATTGTTTCAAGTTTGCAAAAAAGTGTCATAAATGCTAGATTTATGCAGACAAGATTCATGTGTCGCCGAGCCCTTTAAATTTTATGGCGTCCCCGTGGCCTTTCTCCATGTGGGGCATTGATATGATTGGAAAAATTGAGCCCACCGCATCCAACGGACATCGGTTCATCTTGGTAGCTATCGATTACTTCACCAAATGGGTCGAAGCAGTGTCTTACGCTAATGTTACCAAGCAAGTAGTAGCCCGGTTTATCAAAAAGGACACCATCTGTCGTTACGGTATCCCCGAAAGAATCATCACTGACAATGGTTCGAACTTGAATAACAAGAGGATGAAGGAATTGTGCCAGAATTTCAAGATTGAGCATCACAACTCATCCCCCTATTGGCCCAAGATGAATGGCGCTATCGAAGCGGCCAATAAGAACATCAAGAAGATCGTTTAGAAGATGGTTATGACGTACAAAGATAGGCACGAGATGTTGCCCTTTAAATTACACGGTTATCGTACGACGGTACGCACATCAACCGGGGCAACACCTTTCGCACTGGTGTATGGTATGGAGGTTGTCCTACCACTAGAAGTTGAGATTCCTTCCTTGAGAGTTTTGCTCGACGTCCAACTAGATGAGGCAGAGTGGATAAGGAATAGATTGAATCAGCTTAGTTTGATGGATGAGAAGAGACTTGCATTTATTGCATATAGTCGTTTATACCAGAGCCGGATGAAGAAAGCTTACGATAAGAAGGTGCACCCTCGAAGCTTTCAGACGGGCGATCTTGTGCTGAAGAAGATTCTCCCACCACAATCAGATCACAGGGGCAAATGGACTCCCAACTATGAGGGTCCATATATCGTTCGAAAGGTCTTCTCTGGAGGAGCCTTACTGTTGTCCACCATGGATGGCGAGGATTTTACATCCCCTGTAAACTCGGACGCAGTTAAAAAATACTTTGCTTAAAGAGACCCGCTGGACAGAAAAAAAGAAAGTCTAGGCAAAAATGGGGCATCCCGGCGAACCAAAAAAAAAAGAGAAAAGGTTCGGGCAAAAATTAGGGATAAAATTGAAAATATGTACACCCGTGAAGTCGAAAACCTGAAAAGGCGACTTCGGAAAAAAAGGGTATCTCGGTGAATTGAAAACCCGCAAAGGGCGATTCAGGCAAAAGTTTGGGATTGAAAAAGCAAATGACTGCGGTCCGAGTTTGATACTGCATTGCTTAGTGGTTTGGGAGCACCTGAGGGTCGATTATCCAAGTCAATCTCTTTCAAGGACGGAGTATCGGGAAAGCGTCGGAGTCAGGCGAGTCATAGAAGGATCAGCTCATGGTGTTTGTCTGTACCACGTTGCCGACATGTATACAAATTTCTTTGTACCCCTGTACATATTTGTATTTATTTTTGTAGCTTCCTCTTTTCAGGAGTTGCATCCATTGTAAAAAAAACTTTGCCTATTTATAGGCTCGTTATCAATAAATGCATATTCAGTACTTGATGTTTGTTTCTTGTTTTAACTTTTACTGTTTTGTTTGTGGAAAACGGCGATGTTTTTGATAAACTTGCATGTGCATAAACTTGCAGGCCTCGACCAATAATTATTAAAACTTTGAATTGACTGAACAATTGTCACGGATACTGACCAAGATAGTTCCTTTTGTGTAGAATTGTCTTGTTTCGTTCATATTTTGCAGGGTCGTTACCTTCAAAGCAAACAGCCAAGGGATCGTGTTTCCCCAGCCAGAGTCCCTTAACATGGGAGCAGGCTCTAAGTTGTATTGAGATGCATGAGGTGATATTCCAAGATCAGTCCAAGAAGAATTCAAAGTGTGAGGAGTTGTTAAACTAGGGTTCTCAGGGTAAAATCCCCTATTTAGTGCCTGACTTCAAGACCACTTATCTCAAGATACAAGTTTCATCTCAACTTTTGGCCAGCATTAAACTTGTATAGCATGCTCTTAGATTTAATTTGAGTACTATAAGTCCTCCATTGGATTTATAGAACTCAAGTTATGATCCAGACAAGTTACAGGTCATCAGATGAATGTGAAATTTGTCTGCAAAAGTCAACCAACTTCCAAGGAACTTTTGACCTAGAAGGATGTTTCTCCTCAACTTTTTGCCAACATGAAAGTTGTAGGTCTTGATCTTAGCTTTCCAAATTGTACTAGAAGTCTTTCATCTGATTTGTAGAACTCAAGTTATGAGGTTTACAAGTTAGGGGTATTTTGGGAAAGTGAGATTATAGGTCATTTGGCATTATGGGTCATTTTCTCTATCTTGCACACTTCAAATGAAGTTTTTTCTATCACGAAACTTGCTCAAAATGGAATTTTTAGGTCAACCATGTATCCATGAGGCTTTGATTTGGCTTAGAGTGAGACTTGGTTTGAAGGAAATTGACAAAAGGGGAATTTTAAGGCATTTATGTGAAAAAACTCAAATTAAATCATGTGTGTTCAAACCAATGCAAATGAGTGCTCATTTTGATCAGAAAATCATTTGGAGCACAATGGAAATATTAGAAAATCCATTTGAGGCCTAATTCATGGTGTTTCACTTTGTTACTTCATGAATAAGTAACACATCAAAGGTTGGTCATAGGATGGAATTAAGCTCTCAATTTGATCCCTACACTCTCCACAGTCCACAAGGATTACAATTGAAGCTTCTTGGAGAAGGAACTAGTACAAATTCGTGTACACCATAGTTGGAGTTTCAAGCAAAAGTGGAAAGTTGGATCTCACTGTTTAGGCCTCCAATGGGCCTCCAAATCATCAAAATCAATTCTATATAAGTTCAGAAATGCATTAGGATCAAGGTTGGTGGTTATTTCGTGCTAGAGCCAGAGATTGCAAAGTGAAGTTTCAAGCTCCAAGTGAAGATCGTGTTTTCATATTAGGTGCATTTCAGAGCAAATTGAGGTTTCTAAAAGCTTTATCATTCATCAAAGAAGGAATCTGCACAAGATTGGAGTGAGAATCACAGTGCAAGTGCCTCAATTTCAAGCTACAAACCAGGTTTCTATCTTTCATAATTACTCTAGTTTTGTGATGAATTAGCATGAAATAGCATGTGGTTAAGCTTTAGGAAGATGCCTAGGTGGTTTTAGGATAGAAATTTGGAAGTTTAGAGATGATCCAAGATGCAACATGATTTCTGTTTGGATTCGAATTGGCCTGATTTTGAGGTGTTAGCTTGATCTAGATAGTTCATGATGATCTATGAAGAATGAGGAAGAGATCCATAACCTTAATTGTGAGATTGGTGATGATCAAGAACTTGATGCATTTTCTGTTTGTGATCGGGTTCTAAAATTCATGAGGAATTAGGCGAAAAGGACATTGGATTTGAGATCAGCGTGAGAAATGGAAGAGATCCATGTAAGGTTTGACTGGTTTTGATGACCTATAACTATGATTTCACCGGAGAAGACGGTGGCGCGGACACCGGAGCCACCGTCTGGTTCACCTGAATGTTTTCCCTCCATCTGAGGATTGAATGGAGACGATGAACAAGGACCCTTGGATCTGTGGAAATGTTTGACAAAGTCTCCAGATCTAACGCACGCGATTTGTCCTCAGAGTTGGACTTTGACTCTCCAAAACGATGTGCTTCATTAATGTGCTGGCGTATGGATGGCCTTTAGATTAGCATACTAAGTCTCCAGATCCTGCGCCTCTAATTAATTCTTGCTTTTTAATTTCTTTAATTGATTTTTAGATTTATTTTAATTGCTTTCTTCATTTTAAATTCATAATAATTCCATTATTGGTCAGAAAAATAAAATAAAAATATGAGCATGATCTAGATTTTATTTCTGATTTTCTGGTGCTTTTACATTTTATTTTCATGCAAATTTTAATTTAATTTGATTTTTTGCATTTTGTTTAATTCTTTAATTTTGGCATATTTCTTCATTTTCTTGCTGATTTTTGTGTGATCAATTGGTATGGAATTTGAGTGAGATTTTTTGCTGGATGTTAGTATAGAGATGCATGATCCCTTAGGATTTATTTCATATTTTTTAGATAACAATAGGTTCTGTTTTGGATTAGGTTCCCATGACCTTCCGTTTTAGGGTTCCCCATTGATAACTTTAAGTTTAGGAATTCTTTAGTGACATTCCCCTTAGTTTTAGGCCTTGACCTTTCTACTATAGATACCTAATACATGTAGTTTCCCTTAGAAAATCTTATAGGATTTTATAAGTAGTTTTAGTATTTTAAATAGATTTAATACTTAGGCTAGTTTTAAGATGCCTTCAACATAACACTTGCACTAGTTGAACTTCAATGGTGGCCCATAGCATAAGATCAATTTTCCATTCCTTTTGGATGGTGTTTTAGACTTATAGAGGCTTCTGTTTGCTTGATTGTGGTGTTTGGTTTTGGTGTTTAGACCTCCTTTTAGTAGCTTTCTCGTAGCTTGATCAATTAGGGTTTAGGAAGAGCTTTAGTTGGATTTATCTTTCTTCAAATAAACATGGATTGCCTTGATTGCTTTCCATTCTCATACAATGATTCAAGGTCCCTATGTGGAAGCCTCATCTTCCTTTGGAAGGATGTGTGGCATATCACAAGAGGTAGAACCTTTGAGGATGCCTATCTCAGATGCATGGTTGAGTGCCATGATGGATTCCCTTGGTTTCCATCATGCTTCCCATCATCTTGCGATCATCTGGATGTTAACTCTCTTTCTCTTTTGTTGGAGCGTTCATTTCCTTCTCTTGAATATGGCTTGGACTTGAAGTTGATTACAACTGTTTGATTGTTTTGTTGTTGATCTGCTTTGCTGTTGAGTTGTTTGTCTGCTGTCTTGTTAGCTGTGTTTTCTGATTGATGTGTTGTTGCTTGTGTGACTATTTGGTGTGTTACATTAGACTAGGCCTCATGTAGATGATTCTAGGCCTAAGATCATCCTAAAGGTTGAGTTTCTCCCTTTGCTTGTCTGCATTATAGGTTGAGTTTGTCTCCCTCTGCTTGACTGTTATTGCTTGGCTTTGGTTGCTGGCTTAAGGTTGAGTCTGCCTCCCTTTCCTGTGTTGTGTGTTGCCTCTGGCTTGCTTGCTCTAGAAGTTGAGCTTGGCTCCTTCTGCTTGTTTGTTGCATTGCATGCATTCTATTTAGAGTTATTTCTTTACAGTTGTTTCTTTTGTTGTTGCTTTCCTTTGCCATGTTCCCCTAGGAACTACGACTTCTCTTGTTCAAGAGAAGTCATGACAGACATTAGGGTTCTAACCATGCATGATAACATTAGGTAGTTCCCTCCTAACCTCAATCATAGGATCAACTTTGCATGACAACTTTAGGATTGGATCAGTTCCCCTTTAATGCGTCCTTTCTCTTCTCATCTTCAAACAAATCAAAATACAGTAATAAAGGTTAATTGATGTCGTACGCTACGAGCCTTAAGCTATTCGAGAAAGGGTTGTTGGAGAGTTTCTTTCCAACAGCTTGGATGTTTAGTATGGTACCCCTTGGGTGACATGCGATGCATTCACTCTCAGGTCATAGTCTCTAGTGCGATATTAGTTGCAGACATCCATAAAAAACACTTCTTCTAAAAAACAGAAAACAAAGATCAAACATCTTTTTGTCCTCTTGGACCTTTAATCCTTGGAAACCCTTTTCAGAAGGAGAGTTATGTTAACTCCCAGTTCTGCCGCAAACGGTATACGCCTAAGTCTCCATCGAGCGAGCTGCATACACCAACTGCTGGAACCGTCTGTTAACCCTACTCGGATAAAAAAGACAAACCTGTGTCTCTTGTTGTCCTGAACTACGTTTGCTCTGATCTTTCACACCCTGTGAAAGTACGTAGGCACGAGATGCGATATCTCGACGATCAACCTTCCCCCGTAACCCGTAGTTAGGCGAACTACGTTGACTCTGATTTCTCGTTCCAGACGGGAATACATAGGCATAGAACTGCTATGTTCTGCCGAGTCATTTTCTTTTCTTTTCAGACCAGACCTTTAGCGTAGATAGATGTAATTAACCCGTCAGATAAACACAACAAGCATGGATCCCATCGAGTACGATGGACGTGAGGGGTGCTAATACCTTCCCCTTGCGTAACCGACTCCCGAATCTAGACATTGGTCGCGATGACCTTGTCTTATACCTTTTCGTCAGGTTTTTCCGATCGTTTCCTTTCCCGTTCTATGGGATAAATAACGAAAGGTGGCGACTCTTCTGTTTTGCCGACACCTTTTTGTCGCGGTAGTGACAATATGAAACTTGTATCTTTAGTTATTTGGTCTTGAAGTTAGGCACTGAGATAGGGGATTTTACACTGACAAAGCCTAGAAACCCTAGCTCAATAACTTCTCACACTCTTGAATATTGATGAATTGATCTTGAAATGATCTCTTAGGTGTCTCACAACAACATTCCATGACCATAGTTGCTTGGAATTGAGTCTTAATCTCCTCAAGACTCACAGTTGACTGAGGGTCGACCAAGTGAAACCCTAATTGCACCAATCTTGTTTGTGGCCTCTTACACTTTGAATAATGACTTGAATAAGCTCCATAATGACTCTCAAGACATTCCATGAGCTTCCTTAATGCTTTACACCCACATCCATGGATTCAAAATTATCTGCTGAGCTTTTCATGGCCTCCAAGATAGGAGGTGAACCACATACATTCCTCTGCTCTTTGACCTTTTCTGATGGTGATGATGAACTTTTGAATAGCTTGAATACAACCTCTTGGTTAGGCTATGACCTTTGATAACCTTTTCTTGATGAGCACACCTCTCTTGATCCCCTATACATCGACAATGCAATGCCTATGCTAATGCTATAATGAATGCAATGAAACATAAGCTAGGAAAGAAAGGGTAGGGCAAATTTTAGGGTGCAACAGTTGCCCCTATTCTAACGACTTGGACCTGACTGGGTGAGAAGTGAACGGCTCTCAACCAATCAAGGTAAAAGACGGTTGAATACCAATAAATCCAGAAATTTGCCAACCGCAGAAATAAACTGCAAAACAATGGTAAAACTCTTCGGAGAAGGGCTGAAGGGTAGCATGTCAAATGGTCAGAATCTGGATATTCAATGAACGCAACAAATCAACGAAATCTGTCGGAGCCTAGATACTCAACGAAACAAGGAATACATCATCAATGGGAACTAGCCGGAGTATGGACACTCAATGAGATAAACTAGAACAAACCGGAGCCTAAACTCTCAACGCGAGAACGAACGAAACAAACCGGAGCCAAGACACTCAACACGATAAAAGAACAAACAAACCGGAGCCAAGACACTTACACAATAAACGAACGAACAAACTGGAGCCAAGATACTCACGCGATAAACGAACAAACAAACCGGAGCCAAGATACTCACGCGATAAACGAACGAACAAACCGGAGCCAAGATACTCACGCGATAAATGAACGAACAAACAAGAGCCACGATACTCACGCGAGAAATGAATGAAACAAATCGGAGTTAAGACACTCACGCGATAAACGGACGAACAAACTGGAGCCATAATACTCACGCGAGAAACAAACGAACAAACCGGAGCCATGATACTCACGCGAGAAACGAACGAACAAACCGAAGCCATGATACTCACCGAGAAAGAATGACCGAATGAACCGAAGCTAAGACACTCAACGAGATAGAATGACCGAATGAACCGGAGCCAAGACACTCACGCGATAAATGGATGAACAAACCGGAGCCAAGATACTCACCGCGATACACGAACGAACAAACCGGAGCCATGATACTCACGCGAGAAACAAACGAACAAACCGGAGCCATGATACTCACGCGATAAACGAACACACCGGAGCCAAGACACTCAACGTGATGTCAGAGTCGGGGTACTCAATGAAGCAACTCAGAGGCGGAACACTCAATGAAACAAATCAGAGGCAGAACACTCAATGAGACAAATCAGAGGCAGAATCCTCAATGAAACAAATCAGAGGCGGAATCCTCAATGAAACAAATCAGAGGCGGAACCCTCAATGAAACAAATCAGAGGCAGAACCCTTAATGAGACAAATCAGAGGCAGAACACTCAATGAGACAAATCAGAGGCGGAATCCTCAATGAAAAAAATCAGAGGCGGAACCCTCAATGAAACAAATCAAAGGCAGAAACCTTAATGAAACAAATCAGAGGCAGAACCCTCAGTGAAACAAATCAGAGCCGGAACACTCAATGAAACAAATCCATACTGGGAATTTACCGGAGTCTAGATAATCAACGGATATAGGGATACGTCATGAACTGAACCCTCAACGGAATCTAACCATTCAACGGAGCTGAAGTACAATCACAAAGTTCATCAGGATTAGTATACCTAACCGGAGTCTGGACACTTCCCGGATAAAGCACAATGCCATACTTTGAAAAATTCACCGGAATCTAGATATTCATCGGAGAAGTCGGAGCTTGAAGATCACACATGGGAGATAACAATTACTTGAAATCAGAAAGGTAACAATCTAGCTCATGTTTCAAGATGCAGATGTTTGAAAATGGCGTAATGCTCCATATGAAATGGAAATGCTACGCGTTTAGGTAGATGTTATGCACAATGAAAAATTCAAAGAAACGACTCCAGCAAAAAAAATGCTGGGGAGACGAAGCCAACTCCGCTGGGGAAAGAAATAATCCTGCTGGGAATAGCTTACACGTGCCAACTACGATTGGACTTATGCTGAGGATCAAAACCTGACTGGCTAACTCAGCTAGGGAAAATTCCATGCTTGCCTGGTGGAAGGAACCCTGATCTCAACTTGCTGGGGAGAATTCCATGCTTGCCCGGTGGAAGGAACCCTGATCTCAACTTGCTGGGGAGTAAGCATATACTTGCAAGCTGTGGGATCGGCTGTGTATCGACCAACTGTCGGGGACAAAGGGTACATACGTGACTATTCTTGCTATCTTGCACATAACTCTACTGGGAGTATGAGATGCAAACTCCAATTGCTGGGGAACGGACTCCGGTTAAGGAGAATCTATCTCTGCTTGGGGAGACAACTCGATGCTCACAGTCCAATGTTCAGACTCTGTAGGGAAACACCATTGAACCTGCTGAGGAAACTTTACTCATGCTTGGAAAAAACTTGCCATGAAACGAACTCGATATGGCTTGCCCCAGAAGATGTAACAACTTTTGATAAACTCTGCAGATATGGAGAGGAACAATTTCTTCATCTTTGAATTTGCCCCAGCCTGTGGGATCTTCGTAACATCCTCTCGAAAGGAAACCGGAAATCTTCTGTACTCTGGCGGTTTGATATGGACGACCTCAGTGTTTTGAACCTCACAGAGGTGCTCTGCATTAATTTCTCTCTGGGCGAGAATGGCTTTCGTGCTCCTGGGGTGGTCTGCCCCAGTCTTGCAATAGCATTGCCCCTGATTGGCAGATTTGGGGAGCAGTACCCTTGGCTATGAGAGATTCACCGAATCTCGACTTGATTGTCCCTGATTACTGATTTTTGGATGGCTGACTCCCATGTCGTGATCATTTAATATAACTTGCCCCGGTTCACCGGAGTGTTCAAGCGTTCTGCATTCTATCCTGATCAAACTTTCCATTATGGAAACTTTTCCTGTTGTCAAGCGCTTACTCATAGGTAAAACAAATTGTTCTGCATAAAAAGACATATCAAATGTAATACATATGACAATTTTGAAAATCCAGTTCAGTTCATTTAAATTTTTTTTATGACATATAATGAATCAATCATTTATCAACATGTCAACATTAATACAACGATGTAAGTAGGAATCCTTTCTGGGAGTCAGTTTTGGTGCGATCTTTACCGAAGTATGCTCTCGAAACAAACCTGCTTCAATTAGGACTTTTTCAGGTTGTAACGTGGTCAGGTTCACGGTTAAAGAAGGAAAGGATATAGGCTCAAAATTCATTTTAACCCACCCATTCTCCGTGATGTTCTCCAATCCTACGTTCAGCTAATTCGACCTTAGCGTTTACCTTTCAAAGGTTGAACGACAGGAATGACAGTTCGAGAAACCACACATTTTCGGAGAGACGGTTACTCGTTTTTCGTGTTTGGTGTCTGGAGTCAAACAATTTGCTTTGTTCGAGGATTTTTCTTTCGTAATCCTTTTCGATTTTCATTTTTCATTCCCTAATTTTTGCCTGGACTAACTCTTTTGAGTTTCTTTGATTTCGGAAGTCCAGCGGGATACCCTAATTTTGCATAAGTCGCTTGTTCGCAAGATTCAACTTAGCGGGCTTTTTTCTTTTGATGATTTTTTTTAAAACAAATCGTATGACACCCGCTCGTTTGACTTGTTAAAGAGATCGTGATTGTTTCACTCCTTGTTGACAAGGTTTAACCATTGCAGTTTTTTAAGTATGATCTATATAGGTGTGATTTATCCTCGAACGGGAACACTCCTATGGTAATTTGAACGCTTGGTCAAATTAGCTGACACCTACCCTGCCCCAGGTTAAGATTAAGGGTTTTTCATTTTCAGAAAGAAACTCCTACTACTAAGCTCAAAGGGGTTGATAAGGGATTATCTTCCTTATATATCCGGTGTTTGTGGATTTGAAATAATGCTTGTACATCATCAACAGGTTTTCATCCAAAAGCATACAATCAGAAGCTCACTTCTTTCGATTTTGTTATCCTCTCCAGATTCCACTTAAACAAGCGTTGGAAATAAATGAAAAGCAATAGAGTGAACACGAATGGATTAATTAAAAAACATGCATATTTATTTCATTATCAATATCAATTGAAAAACAACAAGTTTTACAAACGAAATTTGCATATAGACAGGAAAGAAATTACAAATGCAAAGAAATGACATGATAAAATGTAGATTGCCAACTTCTGGGAACTGGGCTTCTTGTGTTTTGACTTGTTGGTGAATCAGCCATCTTCAGAATTACTCGTCGAAGTTAGTCTGAAGGGCTTCTGAACCTTCGTTCTCGAGGAACTCTTCCACAGCATGAACTGATGCGCCCACCTGGCTGGATGAAGGAAGGTCGTTAATCTGAATACTCTGAGGCGTGATCGAGAACCTATTAGCGTCCAATGGAGTCTAAACCTGGCTCTTAAGCACCTTGCAGTTTTCAGTTGAGTGTCCCTATGCCCCAACGTGGTAATCACAATGGGCGTTTGCAATAAAACCTGGCGGATATGGCGGAATCACCAGGCTAATCTCCTTTGGCACTATCAGACCACCCTTGGTCAAATATGCCAACACCTGATTGTATGACATGGGCAACCGAGTGAACTTCCTTTCTGGCTTCTTTGGTCTTTGCTTGGCGTGCCGTCCTTGTTGATGGCGATATGACCATTGACTCCGGAAGGGAGATGATGTCTGATGCATGGACCCTAGGGGTTGTTGACTCTGAGCGGTCAAGACATCTGGAGATTGAGCCTGAGATACTAAGGACTCCTTTTGTTCGGATGCACTCATCCTCAGGTTTAGTTGCGGGCACGGAGATTTAGAGTCATAAATTGCAAGGCATCCTCTGGGTCCAATGCAGTTTTGGGGATGAAAGAAGGAATGTCCACCTTTTCTGTAATGCCTAGAATGAGATCCTCTGCTATACTCGTGCCGCCCGACGCGAATTTAACGGCCTTTGAGTCGATCAAATCCTGCACTACGTGCTTAAAAGCTTTGCAGTTCTCAATGTGGTGCCCGAGTGCCCCAGAGTGGAAATCACAACGGGCGTTTGCATTATAGCCTGGTGGTAGCTCACCCGTTAGTGGAGATAACTTCCGTAGTTCGACCAATCGAAGCTGAAGCAAGACTTGTAGCAACTAGGTGTAAGTCATAGGGATCTTACCAAAGATTCTGCCGGGCTGCTTCAGCCTCGGAGCGTACCTCCTAGTCTTAAGATTGTCTTAGAGAGCAAGAGGTAGCTGCTGACATGGCAACTCTGGGATCTCAGGTCGTGCAGCAGGTCTTCGAGGCATGTCACACCTTGGGATAGGTCCATGGAAAAAAGTGGAACGAGCATCTCTACTGCAACTTTAGGCACCTTGTCACCTTCTTTTCCGAGCACCTTTCTAACCACCTCCATGATCAAACCCACCTGAGTTTTCAACTGCTGGTTCTCCTCTCTGAGCATCTCCTGACCTAGACGTAGTGCTTGCATGTCCTTCATGAACTGCCCTATCTGGCCTCGGACCTCTCTCAGCTCTGCTTGAACCTGTTCCATGACCAACTTCTTGATGTCTGAAATTCTGAAGAGAAACCTGGATCAGGATAACGTACCCAGCCTCGAACACCTGTTATGCAAATGAAATGTGCATGTCATGTTCAAGTATTTCCAAGGAACCTATCTGCTTCGATTCATGCTTTATACAGACGAACAACAAGGAAAAAGATTTAACGTTCAGCAGCGAGTCTCGAAGTTAAGATCCTTCGAAGTACCAGAACATATATGTCAAAATGCAAGCATGTTATAATGATGCAAATGCAAATGCAAAGATGCAACAAGGGATCAAGATTGCTGTGCTGTCGACTGAAGGACCAAAGTTCTGCTTCGGCGAGAACATAACACAACTCTGATAGGAAACCTATGATATCAATGTCACTGATTCAAATTGTCAAGAGAAAACCAGGTTGTCTGAAGGTCAAAGTTTCCTGCATAACCCAATCCCGCTCACAGGTATGGACCTATCCACTGATAAGGTTCGGCATCCTATGTGTTCCTCAGTGTCACAGACTTTCAAGAAATGATGATACATTCACCATTTTTGGTTTGGCATCATCACTCCCTGAAGAGGCCTCACTTAGCTGAGTCACAAATGATCGGTCCCCAGAGTCAACAATCCTCAGATTGAACAACTCGTCGAGCCCTAAGGGCTAGAAAAGCAGTCATCAAAGAGGATCTCGTCTGAGCGTGGATTTCATGGGAATTGGTGTTTTCTAAGCAAACAGGTCCTCCACTAATCTCCACTCTAATGCTATGTTTGCTCTCAAGCCTGGGTCTGGATTACTCATCAGAATCAATCCCCTCCCACAACAGCACAATAATGATGATATATAATGTTGAAAATAAAATGCGAGAAAATAAAGCTAAAGTACAACAAGTATGTACAAAACCCAAAAAGAATAGAAAACAAGCGCTAGGATTGACTCGTATAGAGGATGGGAAACGGTTCCAGCATAGGGGATGGGAAAAGTCCCCAGCAGTTAATCCCCAGCAGAGTCTCCAGCTGTCGCTACTGCGAAAAACGGTGCCGACAAAGACAAAAGAGTCGCCACCTATCGTTATTTATCCCAAAGAAGGGAAAGGAAACGATCAGGAAAAACCTAGCAAAAAGGATAAGATCGGCCATCGCAACCAAATCTCGGGGTTCGGGAGTCGGTTACGTAAGGGGAAGGTATTAGCACCCCTCACGTCCGTTGTACTCAATGGGATCCACGCTTGTTTGTTTATCTAAAAGGGTTGTTTATCTATCTACCTAATGGTTTGGTTCAAAAGAAAAGAAAGGGGAAAAATGACTCGACAGAGCGTCGCTGCTCTGGGCCTACGTATTCCCTCGTGCAATGGGAAAGTCAGAGTCAATGTAGTTCGGCTAACTACGGGTAATAGGGGAAGGTTGCTCACCAAGACATCGCGTCTTGTGCCTACGTACTTTCATCTAGTATGAAAGATCAGAGCGAATGTAGTTCGGGATTGTAATACCCCAAATTTTTCCCTAAGATTAGTAGTTTTCGTTTCACGTCCCATTTCATTTCGCGTCGTTTTAATCAATCATTAACAGGGTGGTGCAGGTGGTTGATTTTGGCAGGAAAAATCATGGGGTATGCAGTTTAATTGATGAAGGGCAAAATGGTCGTTAATCTAGGACGCTGTACATTTTAGTCAGAGCCGAGACTGAGTTGGGAGACGTCATTGGGTTCGGGTTAAATCAGGGCGATAAGTTGCCTTGAGGAATTTAGTGTGATGGACGCATGTTTTCTTGCTTTCTGCTAATCAACAGCTGACCTTAAAGGAACGGCGAAATTTTGCGTAACCGAATGAATCTCATTAGAAGAATTTAATTAGATTGACAGGTTTAATCGGGAGAAATCTGGTCGTTTGAATTTCATCAGACGAGTTGTAAGCAGATGAAATTAATCAGGTGGATTTATCGGGTGAGTTTACGCGGAGAAATGTGATCGGAAATAAATTCAATGTTAAGGAAAATAGAATTTATTTATTCTATATGTTCTTATTACATTATGCTAAATGAAAACAATGCCCAAATCCAGTGCAAAATCAAAACTAATATTCTCGCAAGGTAATGATGAGCCAGCAAGCATGCCGGTGGTTTTCGACAATACAGAGTTTAGTGTGCGAGGTTTCTAATATAATATGGTGTCCCACAAAGGTTATTTAACAAGCGTAAGGCATAGCTGTGTACAACCAATTTCTACTTGATCC
Organism: Lathyrus sativus; assembly: GCA_963859935.3. Classification (NCBI taxonomy): domain Eukaryota; kingdom Viridiplantae; phylum Streptophyta; class Magnoliopsida; order Fabales; family Fabaceae; genus Lathyrus; species Lathyrus sativus. The sequence continues at coordinate 173,518,099 of OZ012736.1, forward strand.
CATGGAACTAATACTGGGGGTAGTAGAGTGTCCATGTGGGTTTACAATTAGCTATGATGTTTAGGCCTTCACCACCGTGTTTCTTCATTTCTGGTGACCTGATAAACTTCTCAATTGTTGTTTTGAGTTCAACATCAGGAACAAGCATGTCGGCGGTAAGGTGAGAACGGTTGAATGGGCCACTACTATCATTAAGAAGATACCTCTGGATGACAGGACGATCAACTGCAATAACCGGATCTTTCAGCAAAGTGTATTGGAGTTGGATCCAGGAATTCATCTGGTATTTATCCAAGAGTAGATTCGGCATCCATGACCTCCAAACGATGTTCAAGAATGGAGGATGAGTTGGTGCAGCAGCAGAAGGGGTTGAATCAGGCAGCACCGCCGCCGTTAAACGTGGAACAAGCAAAGAAGCATTCTATCAATCTATTTAAAGCCATATCAAGGATTTTGGAAGATTTCGATACCAAGAATGTCAATGCCGCTAATACTAAAATACGGTTACTTGGACAGATTAATTGCTCCTGGGGGATGCGGAACCTCCCACTTGCCAATCAAATCGTCAAGATAAGAGGCAACCAATTCAAGTGAAGTTGTATCAGCCTTAATTTTTGCTAGTCATGATAAGAGGCAGATAACATCATTAACATTTACTGAGATCCATTATCTCCAGATAAGATCAGTAGTCTACGAAAACAGTGGAAACTAAAGTCACAGGTTAGTTCACGTTCAAGAAAGGCGGAAATTTATAACACGCTGGATGAGGTTAATATACAACTGAGAATAGATGGTTACGTTGTTGAGCTTTCAGCTGAACTGCATAAGGGGGTGACAAAGTTCGTTTTGCCTTACCCATGTTACAGGGGATGGACCTGATAGACTTCAACCTAGAGCTGTGTTCACAAGAGTTCCTTTAGTAATGCACAAAAGGAGGTGTACCGCTGTCAATACTATAAGATTGTTGTTATGCAGAATCAATTGGAAACCTGTTTAAAAAGAAACAAAACAAACAAGCAGAGCCAAATAGAAATAGAAGTTAGAGAGTATGTTGACACCCTCAGAAAAATCATCATTGGGTGTCGGGAGGGTACGACAGATGCCGCAGCCGAACTCCCATTTCCAAACTCGACCGTGGCTCTAAACCGATAGCACACGTTCTTATTGTTGGGACAACCGAGGAAGAGAGTGAAAAAGGTAGTGTGGGTCAAAATGATTATACCGAAAGGATTTTTGTTTGAAAGCCGGTTTAGGAAGTGGATTTTTCCGAAAGACGGTTTGCCCGTTAGGACCTTAACGCCAATCATCCAAAAAAACCAATTCTAAACCGACAAGCTAAACAACCAGTTCACAAAACAGTTCAGAAACCAGTTCACAAAACAGTTCAGAAACCCGTTCAAAATAAGTTTAAATGAAACCAGTTCTTTAACGTTTCAAACAAACACAAATTGGTGCACCAAATAAGCCAACGGAAGAATCTCAAACAAATTCCTCAGATCAATACCGAAGGAATCACTAACCAGAAAGAGGGGGAAGTCAAAGTTTTTGTAAAAGTCCACAAACTCAGCTTTAATATCTCCGGAAAAGAAGCGCAACGGTAACACAAAATCTCTACAAAACGTCCACAAACGAAAATCAAAAGGGGGGATATAAAAAGAGATAGTGAAAGGGAACAAAGGAACCCTAAGGGGAGATCTCACCAAAACGAAAACCATAATGGCGCCGAAAGAGAGACGGAGGTTCAGAGAGCTTCAACCGCTCATCATCATTGCCCATTTTGAAAGAAGAAGAGGAACCCATAACCCATATCATCGGCTTCAACCAAACACAACAGCGGGTCATCGTCTTCGACAATCGCGGGATCCCCTCAACTAATCATCATCAGAGTTTAAACCAAGAACCTCTATCCCCCATCAACGACCATCAACCGCCTCGACCTCTTTCCTGAAGGTAAAAGTGAGTTTGTTGCCGATAACGTGGTTTCTTTTGTTTTCCTTTCAGGTTCGCCACGGAGAGATCAAACGCAAGTGAACGATAATGGAAGGCATCGCCCATGAGGGGTATCTCAGGAAGGGCATGCAAATCGAAGAAGAAGAGCCAAGAAGACGGCGTCGTGGCTGTCGAAATAGGGTCTCATAACCCTAGCTTTTGTTTTCCACATTTCACTTATTGTTTGATATTCTTCAGTATACGTTGCGTTAAACTTAACCCCTCCCTTTCCTGATTAAATTTTTTTAAATAGTTGATGCTTAGTCATTCTTAATAACCTTCCCTTTCCTGATTAAAGTTTTTTTCTCATGTAAATAAGCACAAACAAAAAGTAAACCTTTTGAATTAGGGGAGACATTAAAATTAGAAGCATTTTGTTTTTTAAATCAATGTTGTTCTCATTATTTTTACTTAAGTATTTAGGTGGAATTCGAGAATAATTTTCCTTTCATTTTCTTTATTTAAATTAAAACGAATATCATAAGTAAGATGTTAGGATTGAAGTAGAGGTTTCTCTTTAAAACTAATAGGTAATTTTCTTTTAATTTAAATACTAAAAATAGAAGAATTCATAAATTAGTCGTTTCAGTTCCGTCTAACCCCATAAGTTGTTTCAACTTATTGTCGTTTCATTTCTACGTACTATTTTTGGCATGGATGTAATTTACGCGAGGCCATGGTCGCGGTTATTTTATTTCTGCATTTTATTTTGGGAATTTGTAATTTACGCGAGGCTATCGTCGCATTGCACTTATTTTTTACGGCTTTCTTTACTTTCCGTCCTGTGATGTTGCCATATGATGATATACGTTTTTTACCGTTATTTTTCCCTTCTGAAGGAATTAGGATTAACAGTTTGACCGCCGAGTCAATAACCCTAGTTTCGACCATTTCAAAACCCTAATTAGCCTAGGTGTCCCGCCGTGGACGAAAATGCCCTTTACCCTAGCATTAGGTCAAAGAGTCTCCGTACTCTGTTTAGGGTTTCCCGCCGTGGAATCCCTAATTTCAACCCTAAATTTTCAAATAACAAATTCAACATAGAAATAGGATCAAAGACTCCACGTAAGCGTGTCCTTAAGATACGTTTATTCCCCATTGAAACTTTGATCATAGTCAAGACGTTTCTAACCTCCCTTTCAAGGGGAACTACGATTACTCTGATTGCATTCCCTATCCAGGATACCTAGGCACAAGATGCGATGTCTTGCCGAGTAAACTTAGGACTAACCCTTAGGTCTTTAGGTCACTATATCCCTTAGCCCAATATATATTAAAGTAGATAATAAATAAAAAAAAGCATACAATAAACAAAAGGTTCCTGTAGAGTACTACAGAAGTTTAAGGTGCTAGTACCTTCCCTAAGCTTAACCAACCCCTTACCTAGGTCTCTCCCCGCATTGTGTTTACGATGCAAAAATAGGTTTACCCTATTTTGACATTTTCCTTCGGATAAATAAAAGAGCGGTTGTGAATCAAGAATTGTGATTCAAACTAATTAATAGTTTGATATCCTATTTCCACCGCAACAGGGATAAAACGGAACACAGGTTTGTTCGATTGTTTTTACCCGAGTAAAGTTAAACTACAGTTCCAGCAGTTAGGGACAACGCCTATTTGCGGTAGAACCGAAGCTTAACAGCACTCTTTTCATCTGAAAAGGTTTTCTAAATTAAAGGGCCCCAGAGGGCAAAAAGAAGTTTGATGTTTGTTTTTGTCTTTTATCGGAGAATAAGTGTTTTTTATGAATGTTTGTAATTCATACTACACTAGAGACTATGACTTGGGAACGAATGCGTCACATATCATCCTAAGGACGTATACTAAACACTCTAGGTAATCGAGGAGAACCCACCCAATCACCACTTCCTAAGTAGCTTAAGGTTCATAACATACGGTATAAATTAGCCTTTATTAAGTGTATTAGTGTGGTTTGAAGATGAGAAGAGAGAAAAGGACTCTACAGGGGAACTATCAAGCATCCTACTGTTGTCATACAATATGACCCTAATGTTGGGTTTGAAAGGGAATCTACCCTATTGTTATCATGCATGGATTCATCCTAAAGGTCTATCATCACTATCCTTATCAAAAGAAGTTAGAGCCCTAAGGGAACATGTTAAAGGGAAACCACAGCAACAACAAAAACCACTAAGCTGAAGGAGTAAAACTATCAAGTAGATAAAATGCATGTAATGCAGCAATACAAGCAAAGGAGGATCACCTCAACCTTAGATACAAACATGGGATGCAAACATAGATGCACAGAGAAAAAGAACACACAAGCAAGGGAGGATCACCTCAACCTTCAATGCCACCATGATAAAAAGGAAAATAAATAATCAAGCAAAGGGAGACTAGCTCAACCTTTAATGCAAACATGCACCTAAACAAGAGTATCTACTCATGCAAATTTACCCTAATGCATCACAGCAAGCAGGCAATCAATCAATCCATCAGGAGAGAGATAAACTAGATGAGCAACAAGGAAATCATCCCAAGGCTACATCAGGTTTAGATGTGTATCAACACAAGAGTCCATCTCAGGCTCAACCTCTTTATGGAATGCACAGAGTACTTCCTAAGGAAGACCAGGCTCTCACAAGAGGGATCCTGAGATAATAGGACAGATGAAAGTGAGTGTATGTACAAGGTACTTGAGTCCTCAAGGCTCAAACTTCTCATGGAATGCATAGAGTACTTCCTAAGGAAGACCAGGCTCTCACAAGAAGGATCCTATGTCATAGGACTTGGAGGAGAAAATGAGCATAGTATGAACCACAGGAACCCACCATGTCATTGAATGTCCATCAGAGGCTCAAGCTTCTCATGGAATGCACAAAGTACTTCCTAAGAAAGACCAGGCTCTCACAAGAAGGATCCTGAGAATGCAGGACTTGAAAAATGAAAAGAATAATGATGGGAGACATAGTGAAAACCTAAGGAATTCACCATGTTCTCAACCAAACTCATCATTCAAGGATAGTCCTCAATGGTTCAACTCCTCATGGAATGCACATAGTACTTCATAAGGAAGACCAGGCTCTCACAAGAAGGCTCCAAATATCATAGGACTATGCTTTAGGAGAATCACGAAGAAAGAAAATCAATCAAAGGCATCCAAGGCACCCTAAAAGCAAGGCTCTAAAGGACATCTATCCTAATGGAGCTATGGATATGAGAAGGACTTGAAAACTACCCTACAAAGGTATCAACCTAGGTACTAAGGGTTCATGTAATGATTGGGTGTCTAAGGTTTGCTAAAAGTTCACCTAAAGGCAAAACTAGGTGGAATGCTAAATTGGGAACACCCTAATATTAGTTAGAATGTAAAATCTAGGGGAAATAGGAAAACAAGTCCTAAAATCCTAATAAAATTCCTAAGGGATCCTAAATGTGTTAGGAAGATATGGTCCAAATTTCAGGTCAAAATTATAAGCCTAGGTGCACTAACAGCAAGCTAAACCACAAAGTGTTGTGTGGGAGATGCAAACGGGGAGGTTCTAAAAATCTATCTTAAAACCTATCCAAACAGCCTCTAAAAATTAGAACAAAAATAGTACAACACTCTACAATGTGTCTAGGATCAGCATGCAACAAATCAGAAACTCATTCCAAATATCTATCAAGAAATAAAATCTGCAAGTAGACATACAATTTCACATTTATTAAATGGCTATTAAAATGAAAAATGTACAATTAAATGAAAAAAGAATCAAAATTGCAATTAAAAAAAAGACAAATAAAAGGAAATGTCATATTATATCCGTGAATTTTTCGAGAATTTATTGACCTTATTTATTATTTTTTCTGAATTAAAATGATCATGCTATAAACCGTAAAGAAATAAAGAAAAGAAATGAAAAATGAAAAAAACTGACGTATGAATAGCAAGTTTCACGCGTTGTAATCTTGGGCTTACTAAAAAGGGGGTGGGGATAGAAAGTGTGGCCCAGGTCCAAGTCAAAGTTCAGGGGTTTCAGCGCGCTTCAGTCAACACAAGACCACCATGGCTCTTATTCTTGCGCGTTCAATATTCTAGTATTCAGATCCTATGAACTACGAGCTGCCACGTAATTAGAAAGTCAAAAGTCCAAGCTGACTTAAACCAAGGCCATGGGATGAGTGGAAGGAGTCAAGGATTAACCAAGATCTAAGGGTTATCATGTGATCTGGCAATTTAAAATGAAACGGAGGGAGATTCTACAGATGGTGGCCGGAAAACGCAGATGGCGGCCGGACTTGCTTCGGTCGTCTTCAACCTCACGACTGTGAACAGTAGCATCCTCAAAACTCAACCAAAACTCGTGATTTTTTAGCCTAAAGTGATCTACATTTCACGTACATTACAAAGCTATCACTTATTTTCATTTTTGAGGCCTAAATCACCTAAAACGAATGCTTGCAAGGTTTGGAGCTCTGTCAAGAATTGTTGCAAACGACCATGAAAACTATCCTAAATTCACCTATGAGCCTAGGGAAGTGTAAACCTACAACAATGGCGCGCAATTGGATCAAGAACAGAGAGTATTGGAGCACCTTCAATGGGCCTTCAGATGATGCTCAAACTTGTGGAAAATGTGCAGAATCCTTCACTGATCATCAATGGAGCTTCTGCAATCCTTGATTTGTCATGGAAGTGGCTTAATCTTCAAATTCGAATTTCCATTTTGCTTCACTTTTCCATAACTAAATTCTGTTATTCTTGACTCCAAAATCTGTTTTTCTGTTAAGAATCATCAAAGAGATTATATACCATGGATATTGATCAATTTCAGGCCCAATTGAAGCCCATGGAGTCCAATTGAGAAATCCACATTTTCACTTTGGAAGTTTCATGATGCTCATCAAAACAGAGTTTGAATCCTTCTAACTTGGTTCATTTCACTTGCTTGAGGTGTAAGGAGTATGGATGGCTGAGATTCACCCCTTGGAAATGCATAAATGGTTGATTTGAGTTATGTTACTTCAAAGTGAAGTAACCTGAATTTGGTCATGTAAATGAATTCAAACTTGATTTTTAATGTTTCCAATGTTCTTAAAACATTATTTGGACTCAAAAAATGCACCAATATGACATGAATTGATTTAATTGGCATTAGATCCAAACTAGCCCTTTTCAAGCTTCCTTTCATGAAATTTTCTTCACCCAATCTTCAATCCAATCCATATAAATGAATCCTTGGTATTTGATTGTGTAAATGACCCCATTCTAAACAACGTTCAAGTTGGAAAGATTTTCATTTGAGGTATGCAAAGTGGTGAACTTGACCTATAATGAAAATGGCCTATAATCAAAGTTTCCCAAAATACCCTTGCCTTGCAAGCTCCATATCTTGAGTTCTACAAATCCAATCAAGTACTTCTAGTACTCTTGGGAAATCTAAGATCACGAGGAATAACATTCATGTTTGGGTCAAGGACAGGAGAGACATCCTTCTAGGTCAACAATGGTATGGAAGTTGGTTGACTTTCAAGTACCAAAATCACATTCATCTGATGACTTGTAACTTGTCTGCTTCATAACTTGAGTTCTAGAAATTAGATGAATGACTTCTAGTACTCAAAAGAAAGCCAATACCATGATCTACAAATCTCATGTTGGTATCAAGATGATATGAAACTTGTATCTTTAGTTATGTGGTCTTGAAGTTAGGCACTGAGATAGGGGATTTTACACTAACAGAGCCTAGAAACCCTAGCTCAATAACTTCTCACACTCTTGAATATTGATGAATTGATCTTGAAATGATCTCTTAGGTGTCTCAAAACAACATTCCATGACCATAGTTGCTTGGAATTGAGTCTTTATCTCCTCAAGACTCACAGTTGATTGAGGGTTGACCAAGTGAAACCCTAATTGCACCAATCTTGATTGTGGCCTCTTACACTTTGAATAATGACTTGAATAAGCTCCATAATGACTCTTAAGACATTCCATGAGCTTCCTTAATGCTTTACACCCACATCCATGGATTTAAAATTATCTGCTGAGCTTTTCATGGCCTCCAAGATAGGAGGTGAACCACATACATTCCTCTGCTCTTTGACCTTTTTTGATGGTGATGATGAACTCTTGAATAGCTTGAATACAACCTCTTGATTAGGCTATGACCTTTGATAACCTCTTCTTGATGAGCACACCTCTCTTGATCCCCTGTACATGGACAATGCAATGCATATGCTAATGCTAGAATGAATGCAATGAAACATAAGCTAGGAAAGAAAGGGTAGGAAAATTTTGGGGTGCAACACTTGTGGGCAAATAATATTCTTAAGATAAACTCGTCTGAGTGAAGTATCTCATGACAACCATCATAGGTCTACACCTGGATAACCAATGCCCTACACTCTAATAGGAAAAGATGGGTGAATGTTAACTAAAGGTCCTCAGCTTCACGGGCTCCCAGGTCGGAAAAAGTGATGCCAATACGACTATGTTGCACCCCAAAATTTGACCAACAATAATATACTATTTTCGGTTGATTTTTGAATTGAATGATTGTTTGTGTGGCCTTTAGGGCAAGTTTTGTTTAGTTTGTTTTGCTTTGGAGTTTCCCTTTGGTTTAAGGAGCTTGGCATCTCATTGTGGAGCTTAGTGGAGCATACTAGAAGATTGGAAGAGGCTTGGAAGAGCTTGAGGAGCTTGTTCTTCTTCTTTTTGTTTTGTTTTAGGGATAGGATTAGGAAGAGCTTAGATGTAGATAATTTCTTTCTTAAACATGGATAGTATTCTTCACATCCATTCCTCCCTGTGATTCAAAGTCCTTCCAGGGTATACACCTCTCTCCTTTGGAGGGATTAATGTTATACCCAGGAGGTAGAACTTTTGAGGGAATCCTTCATTTGATATTGAACCCTTATAGGTCACCTTTGGTGATCAAATAAGCAGTTCAATATCCCCCATCTTGTCCAATAGTGTTTTTCTCTGTTTGATTTGTCTTGAGAGCTGTCAGAGCCTGAGATTGAAGATGAAGACTTCATTGAAGATTGTTGAAGAGGATGAATCCTTGAAGATGGCCATTCCAGCTGAAGCTTGAAGAGCATGAAGATCAAGTTGAAACTTGAAGATCCCTGAAGATGGTGAAGCCTGAAGGTGGAGCTAATCAAAGAAGCTGAAGCTTAAGGGAGAAGATGAGTTGACACTCATGTTGTAGGGTTGAAACCTAGAAAGAAATTGATGATTGAAGTCTGAAGACTGAGTTGTTGCTGGAGGAGCTGAGGCTTTCTTCTGTTTTTCTTTTCTGTATTGTGTGTTTTGTTTGATTTGTCTGTTGCATTAGAATAAGTTCATCTAGAATAAGTAGAATCTAGGAGCATGATTGCATTAGAGGTTGAGTTGCTCCCTCTGCTTGTATTGTTATTGCGTGGCTTTGCTTGCGGGTATTCGGTAGAGCCCAGCTCCCTTGCCCATGTGGTTTGTTTGCCTGATGGCATTTTCATTTCTTTTATCTGTATGATTGTAGTTTACTGTTTATTGCTTGATAGCATGTTGTTTATTTTTTGGTATGATTACTGTTATTTCATGACTGGCTTGAGGTTGAGACGAGCTTGTGGAGGCTGAAGCCCCACACACATTTCCTCCCTCACTTGCATTGCATGCATTTTACTGTTAAGCTGATGCTTTGTCTGTTTTGGTGTATCATTGATATGATCCCTTAGGACTCTCATTTCCTTTGATAAGGATTTGATGATAGACTTTTAGGTTGAAACCTATGCATGACAACTTCTAGGAGTTCCCTGTTCAAACCTCAACCATAGGATGAATCCATGGCATGACAACAGTAGGACTTGATAGTCTCCCTCCTAGTTGGGCCTGTTCTCTTCTCATCTCAAAACAGTTTAAGATACAGTAATCATGAATGGTTTCTTTCGTACGTTACGAGCCTTAAGCTATCTGAGAAAGGATTGTGGGAGAGTTTCTTTTCCACAGTCTGGATGTTTAGTATGGTACCCTTTGGGTGACATGCGACGCATTCACTCTCAGGTCATAGTCTCTAGTGCGGTTGAAATCGCAAACACAATAAAAAACACTTCTTTCAAAACAGGAAATAAACTGTAGTTTCCCGAACTACGTGAGCTCTGATCTCTCATGCCTGTTGAGAGTACGTAGGCACAAGATGGCGATGTCTTGGCGAGCTACCTTCCCCCATAACCCTTCGTAGGCCGAACTACGTTGACTCTGATTTCTCATTCTCTGATGAGAATACGTAGGCATAAAGTGCGACGCTTTGCCGAGTCATTTTTCTTTTCTTTTTCAGCCAGCCTTGATAGGTAGATAGAATAAAACCAACCCGTCCAAGTAAACAAACAAGCGAGGATCCCGTCGAGTACGACGGACGTGAGGGGTGCTAATACCTTCCCCTTGCGTAACCGACTCCCGAACCCAGACAATGGTTGCGATGACCTTGTCTTACCCTTTTTCGTCAGGTTTTTCCGATCGTTTCCTTTCCCGCTCTGAGGGATAAATAACGAAAGGTGGCGACTCTTCTGTCATGCCAGCACCTTATTTTCGCGCAAGCGACAGCTGGCGACTCTGCTGGGGACTTTAGGTGTTTCCCTATGTGAGTCTCGCCTTGGATTTCCTTCCTAGCTGTCTGGGACCGTCCCCAGCAGCTGGCGACTCTGCTGGGGACTCCAACGGTTCCCTGTGCGAGTCAATCCTACCACTTGTGTGTTTACTTGTTGGATTGCGTTTATTTATCGCATTTTTTACTTCTCGCACTTTATTTCCCGCATTTTATTTTCAGTATAATATGATTATTTATGCTGTTGTGGGATGGGAGTTCTGATGAGTGAGAAGCCAGACCCAGGCTTGAGTGCACCATAGACTTAGAGTGGAAATTAGTGGGCGCGTGCTTGCTTTGCAGGCACTAGTGTCTCATGAAATCCACGCTCAGAAGAGGTTCATCCGGTTGGCTTCACTTTCAACCCTTTGGGTTGAGACGGTTGCTGGTTTGGTGGATTGTCGACTCTGGGGACCGATCATTTGTGATTCAACTAAGTGAGGCCTCTTCAAGACTTGATGATGCCACTCCTTCTGGGAATCGTATCGTCAGTTTTGAAAGTCTGTGAAGCTGATGAACGCATAGGATGTCGTACCGTGAGTCAGTTTAGGTCCATACCTGTGAGCGGGATTGGGTTTATTGCAGGAAACTTTGACCTCCAGACTACCTGGTTTTCTTGACAGTGAATCAGTTATGTTGGTACCAGGGTTTCTCAGTTGCAGAATTGTGTGTTCTTGACAGAGCAGGTTTTTTGATCAGAGGATCTTATCATCAGGTGTATGTCTGTTCTTGATAGAGCAGGTTTTGATCAGAGTATTGTCATCAGTGGTTTGTTCTTGATAGAGCAGTTTTGGGGTCTGAAGATCTCATCAACAGATGTTGTTTGTTCTTGATAGAGCAGATTTTGAGTGGGGTCTGAAGATCTCATCAGCAGCTGTATGTTTGTTCTTGATAGGGCAGATTTTTGATTTGGGGTCTGAAGACTTCGTCAGCAGATATTTCTTGATCATACATCCGGGGTCCTTATTATCAGACATTTGTTCTCGACAGAGCAGAATTTTGATCTTATGTATATGGTCCTATCAGATGGTCGTTCTTAGCAGATCATATTAGTGGTCTTACACCGGGGTTTTCTTCTCATCAGTGATTGTTGATACAGAATCTCCGCAGCAGTTACCTGGATATATTATTGCATGACTGCATTTTGCATTAGTTTGCATATTCATTTTTGCATTCCATTAACGTGTGTCTGTGTTGCAGGTACCGTTTCCCCGATCCAGGATTTCTCGCCTCCTATTGTATTCTTATGGCCTCTCTCAGGAAGACTGTTGCGTACAAGTTCCCGACCCCTGATGTGTCGAAGTTGACTGGTTTGATAGCTCTAGCAGGTGATTCTGTGAAGGACGGGTTCAGGAAGTCTTATGGCAGGTTGCTCAGTCTGGTTTGCAAACCTTCTACGTCCGAGTTGAATGGGTTACATGCTCTATTGCAGTTCTATGACCCTCCGCTGTGGTGTTTCACTTTTCAGGACTTCGTTCTCGCGCCGACGCTGGAAGAGTATGCTGACTTGTTGGGTGTGCCTATCAAAAGGCAGATTCCTTTTGTCCACATGGATGCTGAGCCTGATCTGGCTGGTTTAGCTTCTTCACTTCATTTGGACGCCTCTGAGTTAGTAGTGACGAGTTGGAACAAGGTTCCTGGGTTCTCCTTGCAGTTTCTGGTAGCTAAGGCTCAGCAGTGTGCTAAGGACAAATGTTGGGACGCGTTCAATGCCATCCTCGCTTTATGCATATATGGCATTATCTTGTTCCCCAACATGCTTGATTTCGTAGACTTTGATGCATTTCACATCTTCGCTTCAGGGAATCCAGTCCCTACTTTGATCGGAGATGTCTATCACTCAGTGCACTACAAGAATGAGAACCGGAGAGGGAAGAATGTCTCATGCTGCGTACCGTTGCTGTACAAATGGTTTGATAGTCATTTGCCCAAGAGGGGTTCTTTCGTCTTGTCTGCAGCCACAACTGAGTGGCCTGAGCGTCTGATGAGTTTGTCTGCAGAAGATGTTGAATGGTTCGACAGAGACAGGTTAGGTACTGAGGTGATCTTCAGTTGTAGTGGGTTTCCTAATGTACCTCTGATAGGTAGGAAGGGTTGCATCAACTACAATCCGTCATTGCTAGTTCGTCAGTTCGCATATGCTTTGAGGACTCCACCGAAGGAGGAAGAGGTACAGGAATCTTTGTACCTCACGGGTACTCTAGAGGGGGATTTGTTGTCCAAGCTTCAGCGCGCGTGGAACAGTATCAGTAAGAGAGGAAAGCCTTTGTTGGGAAAGAGCAACAGTCAAGCCTACCCTCCTTATTCAGCTTGGATCAGAGCCAGAACCAATGCTATAGGGATGCCATTTCCTCATACCAGACCAGAGAGTCTTCCACCAGTCGAAGAGCCTACTACTGTGTCCATTCATCAGCATAACCAGGTACTAGCTGAGCGGGATGAGCTGAAGCGGGCGAACGCAGAATTGGAGAAAGAGTTAGCTCAGCTTCGAAGTGAGAGGAACGAAGTCGTGCATGCTTTCAAAAAGCAAACAGAGTCGGTGAACTAACTGGGTGCAGACTTGGCAAAGCAGATTGCTGATCGGGAACGCTTGGGTCAGGACTTCAGGGCTGTTAATGATGTACTAGCTACGAAGAAGCAGCATTTGGACGAGGCATATCGGAGGATATCTAAGTTCGACCAGCACTGGAAGGCTTCCCTGGCCACCAGGAAGGAGCGAGAGGACAAGCTGATGCTGCAGATCTCTAAGCTGAAAGCCGAGGTGAAGGACAGTAGCAAAGGTTTGATGAAGAAACCGCCCGCAGGTACGCCGCCGAAGGCCAACTCAACAAAGCCCTTGCCAACCTGAAGGAGCATAAGCTGAAGTTTGAGTCTAAGAAGCGGAAACTGGAAGATTTCTTCGGCGAAGGAGCATGGGAAAGTTCAGTTCAGGGACTTCAGTATACTATTGTGCAGAGGGAACTACTCGTCGAGGGGTTGCTCACTTTGCCAGATCATCCAGAGACGAAGGAGTTGTTAGCAGAGTACCGCGCCCGTGGCCGTACTTGACTAGCTTGTATTCCTTTTGTTTTGATCTTTGTTGTATGCTGACCATCACCAGACTTGTTGGCTGAGGTCACGCTGTTGATTTGTTTTGTACTCGCTGATGCTATGTACTGCCTTGATAGGCTTTCCATATATATATATGAGATTGATGTTTCCATGATTGGGCTCGGACTTCTTATTATTATTATTATTATTATCAACACTGGCACTAAGGCACTAGGATCGGGGGAAATCTCCCAAGCACACAGACACACGCATGCATCTGCATGAAGCATTTGCATGGCGTACATTTTGTTGTTTTTCCTAACTTTTAGTGTTTCAAGGTTTTTCAGGTTCAAAGGTTCCAAGCTGCTTCCGGTCTCCAGGATTGATCAGAGACTCATTCACCGTTACTCAACTCGAGCTAATCAGACAAGGATCATGGATCAGGTGCAGTCAGATGTTCAAGAGCTCCGTGAACGGATGGATCGTTTTATGGAACTGATGCAGGTAGTCGCTAATGGTCAGGACCAGCTTCGTACTTTGGTTCAACCTTTGATCTCCAGGGTTGATAGTAACGGCATACTTCATGGCGGAGCAGTGCCTACTCCTCCTCCAGTTGATACTCCGCAGAATGTTGTTCCTGTTGCCGGGGGAAACGGCAGCGCTAATGGCAATGTGATGGCCAATATCGGACTCAATGCGACGGGCGTCGGCAATGGTAGTCTGGGAGCTAATGTCAACATCGGGCCGGTCAACGGCAATGCTGGCGTCAGAAATCTGTTGGTGCCTCAACCGTGGCTTGAGGATCATCAGGATGATGTGTTTTCTCAAAGAGGTGTGGAAGCATAGTTGAATGCTGAAGCGCGGCTCAGGTTCAAAGCACTGGAAGACAAAATGAGAGACATTGAGAATCAGAATACTTTGGGCGTTGATATGTCCAAGCTGGGGTTAATTGCTGATTTCAAGGTACCTCATAAGTTCAAGGTGCCTGTCTTTGAGAAGTATAAGGGTACTACTTGCCCTCGTGTCCACCTTCGATCTTACTATAGAAAGATGTCCGCCTATTCCGACGATGAGAAGTTGCTGATGTACTTCTTCCAAGATAGTCTTTCTGGTCCATCCCTCGAGTGGTATATGGGCTTGGAGCCCACTACCGTGCGCACATGGAAAGATCTCGCCGAAGCGTTTGTCCTCCACTATCAGTACAATAGCGACTTGGCCCCCAACCGAGTCCAACTCCAGAACCTTTCGCAACAGAATAATGAAGGCTTTAAGGAGTACGCCCAGCGGTGGCGTGAGTTGGCTGCTCGGGTTCAACCGTCGATGGTTGAGCGCGAGCTCCTGCAGATGTTTGTGGCTACCCTCCCGGGAATCTACTATGAAAAGCTAGTCAGTGGCATGTCTGGGACGTTCTCAGCTCTCATCACTATGGGCGAGCACGTCGAGAATGGTATAAAGATCGGAAAAATTCAAGGTGAGTCATCCTCAGCTGGAGGAGGTGGAAAGAAACCTTACGCTGGTAAACGTCAAGAAGGAGATGCGAGTGCTATCACCAACGCTCGGAGGAAGGGCAAGGGCCCTCAGCAGCAGATAGCCAGCATAAACATCCCAGCATCTCCGCAACAGCAACAACAGCAACCGCAGCAACAGAACCAACAGGGATATAGAAAATACCAGAATCGGGCTCCTTTGGCAAACCGTCACTTCGAAGCACCGCCCATGTCGTATGCGCAACTTTTGCAGACTTTGCTTCAGCTTCAGTTAGTTCAGAAGAGGACGTTGGCTCCCTTGACAGTGGCACCACCACCGGGGTACGACGCAAATGCCACTTGCGATTTCCATACAGGGGCACCAGGCCATACGATTGAGAACTGCAAAGCCTTTAAGCACAGAGTGCAGGACCTGGTAGACGCCAAGATTATTAACTTTTCCGATAATGTGCCCAATGTCACCAAAAACCCTATGCCTCATCATAGGGGAGGCGGAGTGAACGCCATTATCGCAGAGGAGAGTGCAGATCTGCTGATCGACGTCAAAGACTTAAAGACGCCGCTTAGTTTCGTCAAAGCTAAGTTGTTGAAGAAGGGGTTCTTTCCAGGATGCGGAGAGTTATGCATGGCTTGTGCTACACATCCTGATGGGTGTGAGCAGCTGGTAGAAGGTATCCAAAGTCTGATGTCTGAGGGTATTTTGCAGTTCAGCCGAAGGGCTGGAAGGATGTCAGGGGAAGTAGTGTTGAAGCAGGCAGATGAAGTCCCACCATCACCATTCCTCGTCAACCTATTACCATTTCTGCGCCCCGACCGCCTACAATCACTATTACCAGAGTCGGGCCGATCCCATTCGAGAGCACTAACGTCGTTCCGTGGCATTATGGCGCCGAGGTCTATTGCAATGGTCAGAAGTTAGAGTTGGAGCCGTATGGGTCGACTGTGCAGAATCTCGCAGGAGTCAGTGGTATTACTCGAAGCGGAAGAGTGTTTGCGCCGACAGAGGTTGTGGCAGAGAAAGTGGTCAGAGCCGATGCTGCTGATAAGGGTAAAGGCAGAGCCGTCGAAGAGGTCCCTTGTAGGGCAGAGAAAGATTTGCTTGTCAAAGATGCCGAGGAGTTCATGCGGTTAATCAAAAAGAGCGACTACAAGATTGTAGACCATCTTCATCAGACGCCGTCAAAGATTTCTATTCTCAACCTGTTGTTGTGTTCTGAAGCGCACCGCAACGCGTTACTGAAGGTATTGAACGCTGCCTACGTACCGCAAGAGATATCCGTGAATCAACTAGAAGAGGTGGTAGCCCATGTTAATGCTGGCAATGGGCTAGGTTTCACAGATTTAGAGCTGACTCCTAAAGGGAGAGATCACAACAGCGCCTTGCACGTCTCGATAGAGTGCAGAGGCACTATCATGTCGCATGTCCTGGTGGACACGGGTTCGTCGCTTAATGTGCTTCCGAAGAAGGCATTAATGAAGTTGGACACTCGTGGATTGCTTTGCACGCCCAGTGATCTAGTGGTGAAAGCATTTGACGGAACTAAGCGCCACGTTTTCGGAGAGTTGACCCTGCCGATTCAAGTTGGTCCGGAGACGTTCGATACGGTTTTTTATATCATGGATATCATGCCTGCCTACAGTTGCCTCTTAGGTCGGCCATGGATCCATGCTGCTGGTGCCGTGACGTCCACGCTGCATCAAAAGCTCAAATATGCTGTCGGGGGAAGCATAGTAACCGTCTGTGGTGAGGAGGACATTATGGTGAGCCACTTGTCATCCTTTAAGTATGTTGAAATGGATGGCGAAATCCATGAAACTCTCTGCCAAGCATTTGAAGCCGTCAAGGTGAAAGAGGTAGCTCCTGTCGTCACAGAGAAGCAAGAGATGAATCTCTCCTCGTTCAGAGAAGCTCGGGCCGTCGTCGAAGCCGGTTCCACCCCAGGCTGGAGGCATGTTTTGGAGATACCGATCAAGCAGGATAAGTTTGGATTGGGGTATTCTCTTGAAGCTGAAGCTTCATCTTCTTCGTCTAGCAGTTCGTCTCATGGTAAGGGGCCGATCCTATTTACCAAGGGCTGAGTGATTTTCGAAAGCATCAACGCGGCGTCAGAGGACAGCGGGGATAGCGATTGTGATCTGGACGCTTGGATTCAGCCAAGCAAGCCGGGCGAGCGCCTCAACAATTGGACCATCAAGGAGATTATCCAGCTGACAAGTGAAGAGTAATGATTTACTTTTTACAATCTTTGTACAACCCTATGTCCTACCCGGGGCATAGTGGTTTTATTGTCAGGGCCTTGTTGGATTATGTACATGCATTTTGTTAATAAATCAAAGGCGTTTTCTTCGTACTCAAATATTGTGTTCTCTGTTATTCCTGTTTTATGTTTATTCTGAAAAACAGTAAAATGGCAACGGGGTTTGTGCTAACCTGCATATTCTTGTTTTAAACTTAACCCTTGTTATTGCAGGATCCACATAACAGACGACATCGACTCTGGACCCTCTACGGCTCACTACGACTTCGATTGCCCGATCTATCAAGCCGAGGATGAGATTGATGAAGACGAAGACCTTCCGGAAGAGTTGGCCCGCTTGTTGAGACAAGAGGAAAAGGTTATTCTGCCTCATGAGGAAGATATTGAGATCGTAAATCTGGGTTCTGAAGAGCTCGTCAGAAATGTCAGAGTAGGGGCTGCGCTGCAGAATGATGTCAAGCATAGACTGGTCGAGATGCTTCGAGAGTATAGTGACGTCTTTGCTTGGTCATACGAAGATATGCCCGGACTTGACACAGACATCGTGGTTCATCGCTTGCCGTTGCGAGAAGATTGCCCTCCAGTCAAGCAGAAGCTTAGGAGGACGAGACCAGATATGGCTGTAAAAATCAAAGAAGAAGTCCAGAAGCAGTTGGACGTAGGATTTCTAGCCGTTACCACTTACCCTCCGTGGGTTGCCAACATAGTGCCTGTACCGAAGAAGGACGGTAAGGTACGCATGTGCGTCGATTATCGGGATTTGAATAGGGCGAGCCCTAAGGATGATTTCCCGTTGCCTCATATCGATGTGTTGGTCGACAACACAGCCCAGTTCTCTGTGTTTTCGTTCATGGATGGCTTCTCCGGTTACAATCAGATTAAGATGGCACCGGAGGACATGGAGAAAACGACGTTTATCACCCCCTGGGGAATATTTTGATATAAGGTAATGCCCTTCGGTCTGAAGAACGCAGGGGCCACTTACCAGCGAGCAATGGTAACTTTGTTTCATGATATGATTCATCATGAGATCGAGGTCTATGTTGATGACATGATTGCAAAGTCCCAAACGGAGGAAGAGCATCTGGTCAACTTATTGAAGCTTTTTGAGAGGCTTAGGAAGTTCAGGCTGAGGCTGAATCCTAACAAGTGCACTTTCGGAGTGCGGTCCGGAAAGTTATTGGGGTTTATCGTTAGTGAACGAGGTATCGAAGTTGATCCTGCGAAAATAAAAGCTATTCAAGAAATGCCAGCGCCGAAAACAGAAAAAGAAGTTCGTGGTTTCTTGGGCCGAATAAACTACATTGCAAGGTTTATCTCTCAGCTACGGCCACTTGTGAACCGATGTTCAAACTTTTAAAGAAAGATCAGGCGATTACTTGGAATGAGGATTGCCAGAAGGCATTTGACAAAATAAAGCAGTATCTTCAAGAACCTCCAATCTTGATACCCCCAGTGGCTGGACAGCCATTAATCATGTACCTGACGGTTCTGGAGAATAGTATGGGGTGTGTTCTCGGTCAGCACGACGAGACGGGCAGAAAAGAGCATGCCATTTATTATTTGAGTAAAAAGTTCACTGAGTGTGAATCTCGATACTTGATGCTGGAGAAGACGTGTTGTGCATTAGCTTGGGCTGCCAAACGTCTATGACAGTACATGCTCAATCACACCACTATGCTAATTTCGAAGATGGATCCGATCAAGTACATCTTCGAGAAGCAGGCTCTTTCGGGAAGGATTGCCAGATGGCAAATGGTGTTAACGGAATATGATATTCAGTACGTCTCCCAGAAGGCCATTAAGGGAAGCGTATTGTCTGATTACCTTGCCGAGCAGCCGATCAAGGATTACCAGCCGATGAAGTTTGAATTCCCTGACGAGGATATTATGTTTCTCAAAGCGAAGGATTGCGATGAGCCATTGCCCGGTGAGGGGCCAGATAGGAAATCTCAGTGGGAGTTGATATTCGACGGAGCGGTTAATTCCTATGGAAGTGGTATCGGGGCTATCATCACGACTCCTCACGGATCCCACAACCCGTTTACTGCAAGACTGGCGTTTCCAGTTACCAACAATGAGGCGGAGTATGAAGCATGTATTATGGGTCTAGAAAAGGCAATTGATTTGAGAATCAAGAATCTAGACGTATATGGTGACTCAGCGCTTGTAATCAATCAAATTAAAGGGGAGTGGGAAACTCGTCAAGCGAATTTGGTGCCGTACATGAATTATGCCAGGAGGCTGCTTCTGTTCTTCGATCGAGTGGAACTCCATCATGTACCCAGGGCTGAAAATCAGATGGCTGATGCCTTAGCCACGTTGGCTTTAATGTATAAGGTCAATTTTTGGAATGAGGCTCCAAGAATTGTGCTTTCGCGTCTTGATAGACCGGCATTTGTCTTTGCAATCGAGGATGCCGCCGACAGCAAGCCATGGTTCCACGACATCCAGACCTTCCTTATGACTAAGGAGTATCCTGCGGGTGCGTCAACCCAGGATAAGAAGACTCTGGAGGGCTGTCTGGAAACTTTTACCTCAATCCTGATGGAGTGTTGTATAAGAGAAACCATGATCTCGTGCTACTCAGATGTGTAGATGAGAAAGAGGCAAGTATGCTCATGGAAGAAGTCCATGAGGGCATATTTGGTACGCACGCCGGCGGGCATGCCATGACGAGAAAGATCCTGAGAGCAGGATATTACTGGCTGACTATGGAGTCGGATTGCTTCAGATTCGCGAAGAAATGTCATAAATGCCAGATTTATGCTGATAAAGTTCATGTGCCTCCGTGCCCATTGAATGTCATGTCCTCCCCTTGGCCGTTCTCCATGTGGGGCATCGACATGATAGGCAAGATCGAGCCCACTGCATCCAATGGTCATCGTTTCATTCTGGTAGCTATCGACTACTTCACCAAATGGGTGGAGGCAGCCTCGTACGCTAATGTGACCAAGCAGGTGGTAGCTAAATTCATAAAGAGGGACATCATCTGTCGTTACGGAGTTCCCGAGCGGATCATTACTGATAATGGTTCGAATTTGAATAACAAGATGATGAAGGAGCTGTGCCAGAGCTTCAAGATTGTACACCACAACTCATCTCCTTACCGGCCGAAGATGAATGGCGCCGTCGAAGCCGCCAACAAGAACATAAAGAAAATTGTTCAGAAGATGGTTGTGACGTACAAAGATTGGCACGAGATGCTGCCGTTTGCCTTGCACGGTTATCGTACGACGGTGCGTACGTCGACCGGGGCAACTCCTTTCTCCTTGGTGTACGGTATGGAAGTTGTCCTACCGTTAGAAGTGGAGATCCCTTCTTTGCGAGTGTTGGTTGATGTGAAACTCGACGAGGCAGAATGGATTACGAATCGTTTGAACCAACTCAGCCTGATGGACGAGAAGAGGTTAGCATCGATTGCATTTGGTCGTCTGTACCAAAGCCGAATGAAGAAAGCTTATGATAAGAAGGTGCGTCCTAGAAGCTTTCAGACGGGTGATCTCGTCCTGAAAAAGATTCTTCCGCCACACTCCGATCACCGGGGCAAGTGGACTCTGAATTACGAAGGGCCGTATGTCGTCAGCAAGGTCTTCTCGGGAGGAGCTTTGTTGTTATCCACGATGGATGGTGAAGATTTTGCATCCCCGGTGAACGCGGACGCAGTTAAAAAATACTTTGCTTGAAAGAGACCCGCTGGACAAAAAAGAAAGAGTCCAGGCAAAAAGGGGGCATCCCGGCGAACCAAAAACAAAATAAAAGGTTCGGGCAAAAATTAGGGATATATTGAAAAAATGTACACCCGCGAAGTCGAAAACCTACACTGGGCGCCTTCGGAGAAAAAGGGTATCCCGATGAACTGAAAACCCGTAAAGGGCGGTTCACGCAAAAGTTAGGGATTTGAATAAGCAAATGACTGCGTTCCGCGTGTGGACTTTCATTGTTTAGTGGTTTGGAGGACCTGAGGGCCGTTTATCTGAATCAATCTCTTCCGAAGCTGAAGCGTCGGAGAAGTATCGAAGTCGAGTGGGTCTTAGAGGGATCAACTCATGGTGTTCGTCTACGCCTCGTTGCCGACATTTGTATATACTGATGTATATTTATGTTTTATTTTTCCGCGGCTTCCTCATTCCAGGAGCTTGCCTCTGTTGTAAAACATTTTTTGCCCATTCAGGGGTTCACCATCAATAAAATGCATGTTATTCAGCAATTCTGTTTGCCTGTTTAGCATTTATCTGTTTGTTTGCGAAAGAAAACGCCGATGTTTTTGATAAAATGTGCATACATACACTTACGGGCCTAGGCCCATTGATTGTTGAAACAATTAATTACCCGAATATTGTCACGAGATAATAACCTTGATAGGCCCCTTTGAGGAGGGTATCTTGTCTGCTTGTTTGTGTTGTTGCAGGTGTAGCACCTTCCAGACGGTGCGCCGTGCGCATCCCCGAAGCAGGGCGACTCCTCCTTCTCCAGCAGAGTTCTGTAGCCTCTCCTCGCAGAGTCTGAATGCGAGGCCGTGAGCATTGATATGTCTCCCCAGGCAGAGAGGATTCTCTTCCCCAAGCAGATGCGTCTTGAAGGAACGTCACCTCATCAGCTGAGTCGCGCGCCGAAGCTCGTGTTTTCCCCAGCACCGGGTCACAAGTGCAGATTTCGTAGAAATGTTCGGGTGCCGAAGCTCGTATTTTCCCCAGTAAAGTTGCCGAAGCAGGATTCTTTCCCCAGCACCGGGTCACAAGTGCAGGTTTCGCAGGAAGCTATTCTTACGCCGAAGTATGCCGTAACTGATGGTGCCAGACTGAAGTCTCCAGCGGAATTGAAATTCCCCACCAGAGTCGTATTCTCCCCCGAAGTCGGATGATTCCCTCTTCCCCAGTAGAGTGTTGGAACAGCTGGTACTGTATGCCCCTGCAGAGTTGTACCCTCCCCCGAAGTCGGGTGACTCCTTCTTCCCCGGCGGAATTGAAGTTCCTCATCAAAGTCGTACTCTCCAGTGAAGTAGAATAATTTCTATCTCCCCGGCTGAGTCCGCAGACCCCAGGAGAGCCTAATCCTTGGTAGCAGTAGGGACCATGTGTGGTTTTCCCTAGAAAAGTGTTGAACAACCAATGCTGTATTGCCCCAGAGTCGTATTCTCTCCAGCGAAGCAGAATGACTTCTCCTTCCTCAGCCGAGTCTGCAGATTCCCAAGAGAGCCAAATCCTTGGAAGTTGACCAGACCATGTTTAGTTGTTTCCCCTAGTGGAGTGTTGAGCAGCTGAAGTTGTTTCCCCACAGAGTGGTTATCCCCAGAAAAGTAGCCATGGCAGCCACGCAGTTTATTCACGCGATTGGTATCGCTTTCCTTCAGCAGGTCCAGGTTCTCGTAGAGCTTCGTTCCTCTGCAGTAATCAACTGAAGTTGTTTTCCCTGCAGCAGTCAACTGAAGATCATTTCCCCAGACAGAGTCCAATTGATATTGGCGTATCCACGCTCTCCTCAGCAGGATGATTCCTCTATCTGAGTAGTCCCTTCTCCTTGACAGGAGGATTTCCCCCTCGGCATTTATTTTGCTGACGGGATTGCATCATTGTGCATGATTGCATAGCATTTATCATAAACGTATAGCATTTCCACCGTGTGGAGCATGGCGCCGAAGCATATGCATAATAAACATGATCTAGGTTGTTACCGTTCTTGTTTTACAGGTGTTCCGCCAAAGGATCAGTTGCTCAGGATGATTCCTGACGTTCTCCCCCAGAGTCGCTCGCTCAAGATGATTTTTGAGATCCCCAACGAAGTCTTCAGTTCAAGATGATTCTCGAATCCCTCAGCAGGGCCGTTTGCTTAAGATGACTCTTGAGACCCCAGTGCAGTCTCCAGAGTTGGTTGCTCAAATTGATACTTGGAGTCTCCAGCTAAGATCGCCCAGGATGGTTCCTGAAGCCCCAAGAGAGCCGAGTCCTTGGAAGCTGCTCAAGCCGCGATTGGTTTGTCCCTAACAAGAGTTGCCCAGGATGATTCCTGGAATCCCCAACAGAGTGGGGGTCTTTTCCCCAGCAGGTGGTTGGCACTTCCCCAGTAGCAGGCAGGTAGATTGATATCCCCAGTCGAGCACAGCCATGAGTGGCAGATGAAATGTTTCCCCAAGCAGATCCTGAAAGATCGTCCAGCAAGCAGAAGTTTGTTTATCCCCGTGAGTTTGAGGACTTAATGACATGAGTGTCTTGTAGCCTGAAGGCTATGTTCCCCAGAAGGGTCGTTTCCCAGAGAGCCGTTCAGGGCATTTATCGCTTTCCCCATGCAGAGTATAGCAGAGGATAGTGTGTTGATCAGCCTGATGTGCTGTGTTCTCCGGAGGAGTCCGTCATCCTCAAGTGTAAGTCCAGTTGAGATTGGCGGAAAATGCAGTTCCCTTGAAAGGTAGCTCTTCCTCAGCAGAGTGGTTACTCTCCCCGAGAGGATGATTCCTCTTCCCAGCATTTATTTTGCTGGGGCATTTCCTTGCATGATCGCATAACATTTACTCAAAAGCGTAGCATTCTGTTTCGCACGGAGCATTACGCTCATTTTTCCAGCATTTGCATATGAAGCATGAACCAGGTGGTTACCTTGTTCTCGAGCAGAAGTACTTGCTCCCCAGTAAAGTTTATAGGAATCGTCTGAGTGAGCTCTTTCGTTATTCCCCAGCAGTTGTTGAAGTCGTCTGAGTGAACTCTCTCGTTTTTCCTCAGCAAAGTCTACAAGGTTGTTTGGATGAACCATTCTCCCTTTTCCCCAGTGAGTTCGCAGGATTGTTTGGGTGAACCCTCATTCCTCTCTCCCCAACAGAGGTGTTAATCTGATGGTTATTTCTGGTGACCCGGTTTTCGCTTTATTTAGCGATGGTTTGACAGGATGTCAAGAGAATAGCAGCGTGATATGTTGCCCCGGCTGTGGTGTCGGATATGAAGATTGACGTCGTGAACGCCCGAAGGCGATATTGGCAAGTTCCTGTGGATTCAGGTTCCCCCGTTGACGACTCAATGTTTGTCTGAAGATAATATCAGAAGTTTGCAAGTGCAGCTTTTGTACACGAGGTGATCCGTGTTGGTCGGACGACCAAATCAGTTGCCCTGAGGTGATGATTGATTGCGATCAAGTGAATTGTGGTTTTCCCGACTGATGACGAGGCCTGAAGGCTATGGTACCACATTGACTAGCGGTTTTTCCCGACTGAAGTCGAGGCCTGAGGGCTATGGTATAACCGGACTAGTGTTTCTTCTGACTGAAGTCAAAGATGTTTCTCCAGCTGAAGCGGAGTTTGCCTGAAGGCAAAGTGTTTGAATCCCCGCAGAGTCATGAATGGCTCAGGATACCACTTCTCTGACTGAAGTCACAGATTTCCCAAGCTGAAGCGAAGGTGCCTGAAGGCAAGGTTATCCCCAAAGTCATGAATGACTTAGGATTCATTTTTCGGACTGAAGGCCGAAGTATATCCCTGACTGAAGTCACTGATACTCTATAGCAGAGGCGGAGTTGCCTGAAGGCAGATCCATGTATCCTTGAAGGCCAAGGATCATTTTCTTCAGACTGAAGTCGAAGATACCTCCTGCAGAGTTGCCGACGGGCAAAGTTTACATCCATGAAGGCCAAGGATGCTTATCTTCAGAAGTACTTGAAGATCTTTTCTAGCTGAAGCTGGAATCGCCGACGGGCAAGGTTTATATCCTTGAAGGCCAAGGATGCTTATCTTCAGAAGAACTTGAAGATTCTCCAGCGGATCTGGAGTGGCCAGGGGCCAGGGTTTCATCTATCTTCAGAAGAACTTGAAGATTCTCTAGCGGATCTGGAGTGGCCAGGGGCCAGGGTCTCATCTATCCTTGAAGGCCAAGGATTCCATCTTCAGAAGTACTTGAAGATCTTTTCTAGCTGAAGCTGGAAGTGGCCAGGGGCCAAGGTTTCATATATCTTTGATGTTGAAGTTCTACGGTGAACTCAGTATGTAGTAGTATTTGGATGTTCGTTATGGTTCTGAGGGAGAACCCCAGATCAGAGAGTGCTTGGTTAAGTCTCTCATTCCCAGCGGAGTAGTTTCAAATACGCAAGTGTACCATTTGTTTCATTTACCAGGGGTGAGCCCCATGTCAGAGTTGTTCAGTGTTGTATTTTCTCCAGCGGCGATGCGGGGTATTTTGATTGTCCGACGGTGATGTCAGATTTAGTTCTCCAGCGGCGATGCGGAGTATTTTGATTGTCCGACGGCGATGTTAGATTTAGTTCTCCAGCGGCGATGCGGGGTATTTTGATTGTCCGACGGCGATGTCAGATTTAGTTCTCCGACGGCGATGCGGGGTATTTTGGTTGATCGACGGCGATGTCAGATTTAGTTCTCCGGCGGCGATGTTGGGTGTTTTGGTTGATCGACGGCGATGTCAGATTTAGTTCTCCGGCGGTGATGTTGGATGTTTGTTTCCCCGAGTTATGGTTGTTTATGACGGCGATGTCAGGTGATTTGGTGTTCCAGCGGCGATGTTGGGTGTTCCTTAGAATTTTGTCTGCTTCTGACGGTGATGTCAGATGGTTTAGTCTTCCAGCGGCGATGTTGGGTGTTTTGGTTGTCGGATGACAATGTCAGAAGAATGTGGATAACTGACGGCGATGTCAGATCAGTATGTCTCCAGCTAGTTGCCGTGCAGCTAGTATTGCAGTGTTCGAAGGTTTGTCCCCCGCAGAGTATCGTGTGCTCGTGCAGTTGGCAAATTTTCGGGTTTACCGGTATTCAACCGTCTCGCACCTTGATTGGCTGAGAGTCGCTCTCTTCTCACCCAGTCAGGTTCAAGCCGTTTGAATAGGGGCAGCTGTTGCACCCCAAAATTTGACCAACAATAATATACTATTTTCGGTTGATTTTTGAATTGAATGATTGTTTGTGTGGCCTTTAGGGCAAGTTTTGTTTAGTTTGTTTTGCTTTGGAGTTTCCCTTTGGTTTAAGGAGCTTGGCATCTCATTGTGGAGCTTTGTGGAGCATACTAGAAGATTGGAAGAGGCTTGGAAGAGCTTGAGGAGCTTGTTCTTCTTCTTTTTGTTTTGTTTTAGGGATAGGATTAGGAAGAGCTTAGATGTAGATAATTTCTTTCTTAAACATGGATAGTATTCTTCACATCCATTCCTCCCTGTGATTCAAAGTCCTTCCAGGGTATACACCTCTCTCCTTTGGAGGGATTAGTGTTATACCCAGGAGGTAGAACTTTTGAGGGAATCCTTCATTTGATATTGAACCCTTATAGGTCACCTTTGGTGATCAAATAAGCAGTTCAATATCCCCCATCTTGTCCAATAGTATTTTTCTCTGTTTGATTTGTCTTGAGAGCTGTCAGAGCCTGAGATTGAAGATGAAGACTTCATTGAAGATTGTTGAAGAGGATGAATCCTTGAAGATGGCCATTCCAGCTGAAGCTTGAAGAGCATGAAGATCAAGTTGAAACTTGAAGATCCCTGAAGATGGTGAAGCCTGAAGGTGGAGCTAATTAAAGAAGCTGAAGCTTAAGGGAGAAGATGAGTTGACACTCATGTTGTAGGGTTGAAACCTGGAAAGCAATTGATGATTGAAGTCTGAAGACTGAGTTGCTGCTGGAGGAGCTGAGGCTTTCTTCTGTTTTTCTTTTCTGTATTGTGTGTTTTGTTTGATTTGTCTGTTGCATTAGAATAAGTTCATCTAGAATAAGTAGAATCTAGGAGCATGATTGCATTAGAGGTTGAGTTGCTCCCTCTGCTTGTATTGTTATTGCGTGGCTTTGCTTGCGGGTATTCGGTAGAGCCCAGCTCCCTTGCCCATGTGGTTTGTTTGCCTGATGGCATTTTCATTTCTTTTATCTATATGATTGCAGTTTACTGTTTATTGCTTGATAGCATGTTGTTTATTTTTTGGTATGATTACTGTTATTTCATGACTGGCTTGAGGTTGAGACGAGCTTGTGGAGGCTGAAGCCCCACACACATTTCCTCCCTCACTTGCATTGCATGCATTTTACTGTTAAGCTGATGCTTTGTCTGTTTTGGTGTATCATTGATATGATCCCTTAGGACTCTCATTTCCTTTGATAAGGATTTGATGATAGACTTTTAGGTTGAAACCTATGCATGACAACTTCTAGGAGTTCCCTGTTCAAACCTCAACCATAGGATGAATCCATGGCATGACAACAGTAGGACTTGATAGTCTCCCTCCTAGTTGGGTCTGTTCTCTTCTCATCTCAAAACAGTTTAAGATACAGTAATCATGAATGGTTTCTTTCGTACGTTACGAGCCTTAAGCTATCTGAGAAAGGATTGTCGGAGAGTTTCTTTTCCACAGTCTGGATGTTTAGTATGGTACCCTTTGGGTGACATGCGACGCATTCACTCTCAGGTCATAGTCTCTAGTGCGGTTGAAATCGCAAACACAATAAAAACACTTCTTTCAAAACAGGAAATAAACTGTAGTTTCCCGAACTACGTGAGCTCTGATCTCTCATGCCTGTTGAGAGTACGTAGGCACAAGATGGCGAAGTCTTGGCGAGCTACCTTCCCCCATAACCCTTCGTAGGCCGAACTACGTTGACTCTGATTTCTCATTCTCTGATGAGAATACGTAGGCATAAAGTGTGACGCTTTGCCGAGTCATTTTTCTTTTCTTTTTCAGCCAGCCTTGATAGGTAGATAGAATAAAACCAACCCGTCCAAGTAAACAAACAAGCGAGGATCCCGTCGAGTACGACGGACGTGAGGGGTGCTAATACCTTCCCCTTGCGTAACCGACTCCCGAACCCAGACAATGGTTGCGATGACCTTGTCTTACCCTTTTTCGTCAGGTTTTTCCGATCGTTTCCTTTCCCGCTCTGAGGGATAAATAACGAAAGGTGGCGACTCTTCTGTCATGCCGGCACCTTATTTTCGCGCAAGCGACAGACTACTCGCACTAGACACCAGTAATCCCAAAGGAGCCTTCACTGAGCGTGGTTATCATATGCTAGACATGTTAGGACTACTCCCAACAACTAACTATTGATTATACCACAATCTATCATAGATGTACGCTCAAGTCCTGGTTAGGACTTATCTCACCACTCAAGGTAAACAACCCTGCATACAGAAAAACCCAAGCACAAACAGTTATATGTACAAATATAAATAAATATACAAGCAAGCAAACCTATATAAAACACAAATACAAATAAGGTAGGCTTAACCCTCTTAGGATACTTGTCCCCAGTGAAGTCACCATTTCTGTTGTAGTGAGAATCGAATATCAAGCTATTAGTTAACTTGAATCACAAGTCATGAAGTTCATTATCGAGCTTTGATTTATCCAAAGAAAAGCTAAAAGGTCGAAGAAACGGGGGTTGGTTATACCTAGGGAAGGTGTTAGCATCCTAAGTATTTGTAGTACTCTAGAGGAACCTCTTGTTAGTATTTGTGTTATACTAAAGTGTGTTTGCTAAGGGAACTGTGCTAAGGTAAAAATCTAAAGTATATACAAAGTATGTACAAAGTATGTTCGCCAAGACATCACATCTCGTGCCTACGTATCCTGACGGGAATGGAATCAGAGCAATCGTAACTCCCCTCAAAAGGGGTGAGGAACTCTTGACTGTGGTCAAGGTTTCAAAGGGAAAAATAAATGTCTGCAGTGAGACACCTACATAGAGTGCGGCGACTTTAAACTAAGGTTAAGTTAGTAAGGAAGAGAATGTCCACGGCAGGACGACTAAATAGAGCACGACGACTCCAAATCATATGGCAAAGGTAAACATGGGAAATGTACACGGCGGGACGACTACCTGGAGCACGGCGACTCCAATCCTAAGTTGTAAATGTTAGCAGGAAGTTAATTGTTAGTGAGATTGAATTTGTGGGAAACATCAAGTGTTATTATTTACATATGAAGATATGAGCATGTATATGGATTATCTATCATATGACTAGGAAAAAAAAGTCTATCAATCTAATTAATAATAAAAAATTAATTAATTAATTAATTTCTAACTAACTAATAAAATAAACATTCAAATAATTAATTATTAATATAAATAAAATAATTAAAATAATTAAATCAACCTATAAAAATAAGATAGATAAATAAACGTAAGGACAAATCAAACCTAATAACCTAAATCATAAAATAATAATAGTAAATAAAATAATAATTAAGAATAAATAACAATAATTAATAAATAAAAAAAGTAGATAATAGAAACATGAAAAAAAATGCTGCAAGATGTTTAAATTGTAGGAACAAACCCTCGTTTAAGTTTCCAAGACAACCAATATGGCGGCGCCATGTGGCCACCCTTTATTAAATTAAAAAGTTAAAAAAATAATAAAAACTAACCAAATTAAAATGGAAAGAAACAGCATGTCCAATATGTACGAATTCTCTCTCTCTCCGCAAATAAAAGCAACAACATAACAACCAAATTTCTCTAGCATTGACCAATTCTTTTAAAAATAAAACAACCATAGTCTCTAAATAGAAATCAATTAAATATTATAAAAAATAAAAATATGGGTTTTAAATTGAAATAAATACACGGACAACAATCTCCTCTTTAGGAGAAATATTATTAAAAGAGTGGTGAGTTACTTATTTTTTTCAACATAATATAAAACTAGTAGTTTTCTAATTTCCAGAAATAAGACAATGCAAACTCAAAAATGCATAAAAAATAAAGATCCTATAGATCTTTCTTTTTACGATACACAACATTTGAATGTCATGCACCACACACAAACGCGGGAATAAACATGGTATATATGACAAAATCTTGAAGAAGAAAATGAAAGAAAGCAAACCGATTGGGAACGACAATAGAATTCCGATTAGGAATAGAGGCGGTTCACGATATTGGTTGCAGGAGGGTGTGAAAAAAAATGATGGTCACTATGAGTTTTGACTTTGCTTCATGAAGAGTTCCACGTGAACATTTGTTGCGTAAAGGGATTATCTTAGTGTTAGCATGGTTGAGTTTGGTGGAGGAGTTGGAAGAGTATTATGTGAAAGATGTAGTGTAATGAGAAAGAGTTATGAAATGAAAAGGTGTTGGTTTATGGAAGACTTGGTGGGTTGTTATAAATGGAAATGGTGTTGGAAAAATGAGAGTGAAGAAAAAAATGGAGTTTTGTAGGTGAGAAGAATGATTCACATGTAAGCTGAGAGTGTTGTGTGGTAGTGATGCATGATGATGTGTAGAAGGAAAGGTTGGAGGAAAGATGTTAGAGATTTTTTTGAGTGGTTATGTGAGGTGAGTGAGTATTCTGTAGGAAGAAATGAAGTCAGGCCCCTCCACTTTACTGTCCGTGTCCTTAGGATGGAGTTTTGGTCCAAGATATTTTTTATCATATGATGTACACAAGTGATGGTGTCATGTTGTCCAACGCATGCATGTTTCATGCTACAACGTAGGTACCTTTTCTTCAACATGCAACTATGCTTTCACAAAGGGAGTTACAAAGTAAAATTGCCTTAAAACTTAATTAACAAGTAGTTCTAAAAAAAAGGAAAAAAAGACAAAATTCAAAAGTTAACAAATAAAATAAAAAATAAATTAGAAATAAAATAAAATAATTGATTAAAACTAAAATGTAAAAAAAGTCTGGTTAAATAAAAGTATTATTCATTAAAAAAAATCGGTAAAAATGAAAAATTGGACCAGTATCGAAGTATTCGAAAAAATAAAATGAATATACTAAAAAGATCAGCGCAAAATATACGAATCGGAAAAATACAGCGTTTGGTCAAATTCCGAAATAAATTTTACCCAGTTAGATGGCTTAAACTGATCAAAATGCCACTAAAAAACAGTCAAAAAATTTAAATGAGCACGCCAGGTTAAATTACGCAAAATGTAGATTAATATGACTGATGTTTGTAGGCTCAATTTTAAAAAATTCCGTCCATTGATTTTACGCACAATAGACTTTTAGTTTGACCAATTCGGCTGTAATTCCAACAAGTTTATTCTGCCTGATAGATTGGGTACTATGCTAGATGCGAAACATTATGAACTATACAAATGATGCAAAAAGACGTGGGATCTTAAAGTCAAAATTTAGGGTGTGACATTACAGATGATGTTTAAGTGTTTGGATCACTTACATATGATGTATGTGAGGTGTTTGGATCATTGGCTTGGATGAAATTGCTCTGTTTGAGAAATCTAATTTCTCCCTCACTTGGTGTTTTGAAATTTGAGACAAAGACGAATTTGGAGAAAACAAGTATTTGAGTTATTTTGGTGTGTCTAGAATGAGGCAATGCGACCTCTATATATAGGTAAATAGATTTTCCTTGGATGAATAGTTGTAGCTTGAAGGATAAGAGCTTGGTTCAATGATTTTGGACTTGTGTCATTACTTCTTATGCAAGGTACAATAGCTCCTCCAAATAGCATAGCTACCAATTGACCAATTCCACATTCCTCAGTCATTTTTATTGTTGTTTACGTGAGCATCTTGACTGAAAAGAGTACCTCTGTTGAATGTGCACTATTGCACATAAATGCCTTTAAATTCAAGGCATAATGTGACAAAATTCATTAATCTAATTTGAGATATCTTTTGGCCATTTGGCCTACTTCTGCAGGTTTGTTATGACTCAACCTGATCACATTGAATTAGCTTAGCAACATGATCATTGCACTTGACAAAACAGTTGTGTACCATAAGAAATGGCCAATTTGATCTTGGCAAAACAAATGCAATAAGGTGTCTTGCAACCTTCCTGGATCTTTGCTCAAGTGGAGTTTTCTCATGCTCTTAAGGCTATTTGGAAAGTTGGGATTATGTACTTCAACTTTGATGTTCACTATCATACCCCAAAATTCCCCCCTATATTCCATTATCATTCTAGGTGCATAAAGCATATGGTAAGGTAATGGCGTACGCTTCGCGAAAATTGAGGGTGCATGAATGGAATTACCCTACCCATGACCTTGAATTGGCTGTAGTAGTTTTCGTGTTAAAGATCTGGAGGCACTATTTGTATGGTTTGAGATTTGAGGTGTTCAGTGACCATAAAAGTCTGAAATATCTGTTCGATCAGAAAGAGCTAAATATGAGACAGGGAAGATGGTTGGCATTCTTGAAGGATTACGATTTCAGCTTGAGTTATCATCCAGGAAAGGCGAATGTAGTAGACGATGCTTTGAGCAGAAAAATAATTCATATGTCAGCTTTGATGGTAAAAGAAATGGAGCTAATTGAGCAGTTCAGAGATTTGAGCATGGTTTGTGAAATTACGGCAAGTGGTGTGATGTTGGCCAAGTTGCAAGTGAACAATGATTTCTTGGATATGATTAGAGAGAACCAAAAGTTAGATGTGAAGTTAGTGGATTTGATGTCGGGGGTAGGGAGTGACTCCGATAGTAATTATAAGTTGGATAGTACAGGTGTGCTGAGATTCAGAGGCAGGATTTGTGTGCCGGATAATGATGAACGGAAAAAGTCAATTCTGAGTGAAGGACATCGTAGTAGTCTGAGTATCCATCCGGGAGCTACGAAGATGTACCACGATTTAAAGAGATTATTTTGGTGGTCCGGTATGAAAAGAGAGATAGCTCGATTTGTTTACGCCTGTTTAACGTGTCAGAAATCGAAGGTGGAACATCAGAGACCCTCTAGAATGATGCAACTGTTGGAAGTTCCGGTTTGGAAATGGGATTGTATAACCATGGATTTTGTTACGGGTTTGCCGAACACAGTGAGAGGGTTTGATGCTATTTGGGTAACAGTGGATCGACTTATAAAGTCTGCACATTTTGTGCCGATTAATATCAGTTTCCCGTTGGAGAAGCTAGCAGAGATTTATATTCGGGTGATAGTGAAGCTGCATGGTGTTCCGTCGAGTATTGTATCAGATAGATATCCGAGGTTTAATTCAGAATTTTGGAGGAGTTTACAAGAAGCTTTGGGTACTAAGTTGAAGCTGAGTTCAGCTTACCATCCGCAAACCGATGGTCAGTCAGAGAGGACTATTCAGTCGTTGGAGGATTTGCTAAGGGCTTGTGTATTGGAAAAGGGTGCTGCGTGGGATACTCATTTACCGTTGATTGAGTTCACGTACAATAATAGTTACTATTCTAGTATCGGAATGGCACCGTTTGAAGCTTTATATGGTAGAAGATGCAGAATTCCTCTGTGTTGGTATGAAACAGGTGAGAATGTGGTATTGGGACCAGACATTGTGCAACAAACTACTGAGACCATTCAGATGATTCGTGAGAAAATGAAAGCGTCTCAGAGTAGGCAGAAAAGTTATCATGATAACCGAAGAAAAGAACTAGAATTCAGTGAAGGTGATCATGTGTTCCTAAGAGTTAACCCAATGACTGATGTGGGTCGTGCATTGAAGTCCAAGAAATTGGATCCTAAGTTTATTAGACCGTATCAGATTTTGCAAAGAATTGGTGTCGTGGCTTATAGGGCGGCGTTGCCGCTTGAACTGTCGAATTTGCACGACGTGTTTCATGTGTCGCAACTTCGGAAGTATGTCTCGGACCCATCTCATGTGATTCAGAGAGATGAAGTTCAAGTCAGGGAGAATCTTACTGTGGAGGCGATGCCGTTGAGGATCGAAGATCATAAGATGAAACAACTCCGAGGGAAGGAGATATCTCTGGTGAAAGTGGTTTGGGGAGGTGCTGCAGGAGGCAGTGTGACCTAGGAATTGGAAAGCAGGATGCGGGGAGCGTATCCGGAATTTTTTCCATCAGGTAATTTTTGAGGATGAAAATAATTAAAGTGGGGGAGAGTTGTAACACCCATTTTGATTATTTAGTCTTTTTGGTGTTATTTTATTTCGGTGTGACTTTATGTGGGGGAGTGTCTGAGTGCGTTGGTGGGTTCCCTTAATTATAGAGATCATTTAATAAACTATAGAATTTAATATTAATACAATATAATTAATAATGATAACAATTTAATAATTAATAGTAATATTGTTATTCTATTGTTGTTATTATTATTATTATTATTATTATTATTATTATTATTATTATTATTATTATTATTATTATTATTATTATTATTATTATTATTATTATTTGTATTATTATTAGATTAAGTGAAGAAAATACAATGGAAGGGGGGGGATAGAAAATATCATAAGAGAAAGTAGAGTGGAAAAAGGAAATAGAGGAAAATAGAAAGAAAGAGAAAGAAAGAGAAGAAAAAGGGGAAGAGAGAAAGATTGAGGAGGAAGAGCAAGGGGAAGAGAGAGACAAGGCTAGGGCTGTCAAATTCTTCAGGATTCTTCGTCAATCTGATCAATTAATCGAGGTAAGGGTGTGAAACTTGCGACTCTGTCTATGCATGTGAATATGTGGGAATTGTTTGGATGGTTTGGGTGATTTTGTGTAATTTACCATTTTAGGTCAAAAATGATTTAATCGGAATAATTGATGTTTTATCGGGTAAAATCTGGAATAAGTCATGTAGTCTAGTCGTAGAATGTTAGGCTAAGACTACAGGGACTGGTTTGGTGAGAATCGGATAATTTATGAGCTTCTGACGAATTTCTGGACAGTGAGGGTTTTGAATATCGTGGACGCTCGCTAGCAGGTTCGCTAGGCGAGTAGGTAGCGAGCATTCGCTAGGAACTCGCTAGGCGAGCTAGGTAGCGAACACTTCCAGTAGCCATTGTCTGCATTCTCTAGCAAGTTCGCTAAGCGAGTGAGGCAACGAGTGTTCGCTGAGGCCTCGCTAGGCGAGTGGGCCAACGAGCATGACAACAACTTGTTTTATTTTTGTGGTTCCATCCAATGTTGATGTTTTTTAGGATCCCTTTGGTCATGATGGGTATAGAGACGATGTTTAATGGTGAGGAATGTATGCTTGGTGTTGGACTGTGAACTTCCTAATATTTAATGTAATTAATATAATTGATTGGCGTATATATATATGATGCATGGTGATGTGATCAGTAGGATAATGTGCACTTAGGGTGCTTGAGTTTATTTGTTGTTTATATGGTGTCGTGCATGTCATGGTGTCTTGGCGGGATGAATCATTGCTTAGGAGGAGTGTATGCGATTCACCCGTACTCCTTTGTGGAGAATGGTGGGATGGATCGTAGCTGAGGAGGAGTGTATGTGATCCATTCATACTCCTTTGTGGAGAATGGCGGGATGGATCGTTGCTCAGGAGGAGTGTATGCGATCCATTCGTACTCCTTTGCGGAGAATGGTGGGATGGATCGTTGCTCAGGAGGAGTGTATGCGATCCGTCCGCACTCCTTTGTGGAAGATGGTGGGATGAATCGTTGCTCAGGAGGAGTGTATGTGATTCATCCGTACCGCATGCATGGTGTTGAGTTGCATTCTTGCATTATTGTATGTTGTGTTGATGTTGGACAGTAGGTCGTGATTGATGTTGGTGGGGGTGATGATTTGTATATTTACTGCCTTTTATTCATGTATCTTATTACCAATAATTTTGATCATGTTTTCTCACCCCTTTGTTGTTGTTGTTGTGGTCTGTGCTTCTTCGGAAGCACAGATAATCCAGGTACATAGCTAGCTTGGATAGTGGTGTGCGAGTCGAGTCTTAGGATGCTCTGATACGTAGCACGAGACTTGGGAGTTTATTTGTTTTATGAAAAATTTGTTTATTCCTGTGACGTATCTTATTTTTGTGACCCCCCTTAATGAATGTTTTATGTAAATTGGCGGATGGCCGAGAATGATGTACTAACGATGATTTCCGCTGTTTATTTTGAAAACCATCTAATGAAGTGTTTTGTTGAATTTTATGATGTGATATCTCACTATTGAAGGGAAACTCTGATATTTATTTGATTTAATCATATTTTATTTTAATTTGGGAAAGTGGGGTGTTGCATTTTACACTGCCAAAATCAAGGATCCTGTGGACTGATCAGTCAAAGTGTTGGATTGACCTTCTACAAACCAAGTCTTTATGTCATCAAGTAACTCACATCTTGCCAAGGACAAGTGCTATCTGAGGTTGTTACCAAAGGAACAGAAGCAGTGCAGTGTCGCACACTGATTATGGTTTCTAGTGGAAAAGTCAACTAAAGTTTGACTTTTGGTCTTTTGAGGTTTCCAAAGCTTGAATCATGATCCATGACATCCCTATGACTTGTTAAAGTCTCACCAAGAAGTTTGAGAGGCTCAAAGAACCTAGAACACTAAGGATCAATCATGAAGATTTTAGTCGTTCGGTTCATCTGTCTGGATAGTCAACTCTTTGACTTTTGACCCTAAATTGGAGCAAGAAGGACTTCCAACATCATTTTATGCCTAAATAGTGAGTTTGGTGAGGATTTAATCAAGGATTGATGGATAACTTGCAAATCAAGAAACTAGGGACTTTTAGGGTTTGGAGATTTTTAAAAAGTACATGAGCATTTTCTCAACCTTTGTGGTTAGGGAGAATCGAAGAAGGCAAGTTGGGCATTTTCCATGTCACAAAACCAGGTTCAGCATTGGCATTTTCTTGCATAAACCCTTGAGATCTCTTGTAACCCCTTGCTGAATTCATTATTTGATGCTTATGGACCTAATTGAGGAGACTAGAATGCATATCCACGAGCAAAAATCAGAATTTGATTAAATGGAATTGTTTAATCATGCAAGTGGATGCAGGTCGCAGTTGCACCCCAAAATTTGACCAACCGGGTCTCGTATCTGGCTCGATGTTTCGACGCATAATCGCATTCGCATCTGCATATTGCATACAGTGCATTTTTCATCTGTTCTGATTTTATCGGGATCACAGCTCTCGTCTCGCGTCTCAGGTGTTTTTGATCAGTTTAGATAGATAGAATCGTATTTTTGGGATATTTCGTTGCCCGTTTATTTTTACCGGCTATTTTGGTGCGCTTTCGCGGTGTTATGTGTCGTTCGGTGCTATTTTGTTCCTCTGGGAATTATTGTGATTTTTCTGGATTTTATTGGCTATTTTTAGGGTTTAAATAGATTTTTAATCATTTTTAGGATAATATAGAATTTTATAGAATATTAATAGATTTTTCTAGAATATTAATTGAATTTTTTAAAATATTTTTAGATATAGAATATTAATAGGTTTTAATATTTTTAATAGTTTTTAGAATTTTAAATGGAATAAATAAATAGCATTTTCTCTTTTTAGAATATATTAGATAGAATTAAATCATTTTTCAGCACTTAATAGAGTTTAATCATTTTTAATAGAATATAGAATTTCTTTTAAATAGATTTGTAATATAATATAGATTTTCCTAAATAAATCAATAGTTTAGTTAATATAGAATATAGATTTTTCATTTTTAATAAATAAATAGATTTTTCTTTAGTAGATATTATAGAATTAATAGAGTTTTTTCTCTTTTTTAGATTTAATTCAGAATTAGTTAGATTAATTAGGTTTTGGTTAATTAGTGTTAATCCATTTTTATTAATCATGTTAATTCAGTTTTTGATTTTTTTGATGGCATTTTCGTTTGGGCCCCATTCCATTCGCAGGCCCAGTTCAGCATGAATCAGTCCACAAAGTCCATTTTCGTCCAGAATTTTTCCAGCAAGTTCCAGCATTCTCCAGAAAGTTCCAGAACATCTCATGTGTATAAAAACTTCAGATTCCACGTGTTAACTAGAGAGAGGACCCACACTTCACATTCTCACGCTGCCACGTCGCAACTCCATCTTCCTCTCTCTGCCACGCATGGGACACGCGTCCAGCATGCAGCCCTTGCCTCCACCCACTCTGCCACGCGTCACACCACTGGCCCTCGCCTGAAACCGTCACCGGCCGGCATGCATGGCCGGCGACCACCGCACACATCACCGGAGCACCTCACAAACCCAGAAAAAAACTCAGAATCCCGATCAGTCTTCATCTTCCTCCCCTAATCTTCATCATCCTCAACCCAGAAATTCCCAGAAACCTCCTATTCAACCTCCGATCAACCTCCACCTTCAACCGATCGTCAACCTTAAAGCGTCCCACCTCAACCATCAATCTTCATCGTCTTTCTGATCAACATCCTCATCAAGAAATACAATCATCATCATCATCACCGGTGTTCATCTCATCCTCACGAGTTCATCGTCTTCACAAGATTTCCCCAGAACCTTCAAGTGTTCATCAGCGAAGAGCACTCATCCACTTCCAGAAACAAGCTTCAACAAGGACATGCAAGAGATTCGTCGTTCAACAATTCACGAACAAACTTCAGCGAACAATCTCCAAGATCCAAGAACTCCATCATCAGAAAATCAGAGAACATGAAGAGCGTCTTCATCGTCTCGACGACTCAACCTGAGGTTCGCCATCGGGAAGCTTCATCAATCTTTCCCAGATCTCCATCGCTGATCAAGAAGATGAGCTCAGATCTCCAGATTTGGCCTTACATTCTTCATCTGACGTGAGCGATGCGCGCATCTCCGTCTTCGTCGTGATTCTTCGTCAACGAGCTTCAACAATCCTTCAAGATCCCCATCAAATAAACGAGACTCCACGATAACTCTCCAGATCTTCGCCTCCATCTGTTTCTTCAACAATGTTGTTTATTGGTTTGAGGATTAAAGCTAGGTGAGACTTGTGGTGGATCATTTAGGATTGCGGTTGTTCTAGGATTGCAGAGAGGAAAACGAAAAGTTGGAGAGGGAGGCAAGAGAAAGATCTCAGAGGACGGCCATGAACAGTGGAAGAGGAGAATTAGGGTTTGAGGATTCAGAGAGAGAGGGCTTGGTGTTGGATTGGGCCTCAGGCCCAAGGTTTTCGTCCGTACATCCCCCGTTACTTCCTTCACCCCCTCCCCATCTGAGTGCGTGTGGGCAGTGTATGCATGGGCCAGGCCCAACGTGATGTTTGCTAGCCACACCTGCGTTTGGATTATTCCTCCCCTCCCAGTTTCTTTGCTGTTTGATTTTTTTCTGGGCTGGGCCCAATGCTTTTCTTGCTATACCCCTTTGTAACTGGGTACCCCCTCCCCTCTTTTGTATCTTTTTCTTTATTTTTATATTGTTTAGCTTTTTCTATTAAAAAAGAATTAAAAAAAAAATAGAGAAAGAAAAGGAAATATATTAAAAGAAAAAATATTAAAAAAGAATAGTGAGAAAAAGAAAAGAAAAATATATTGAAAAAAAGAAAGAGAACAATATATTAAAAAGAGAAAAATAGAGAAAAGTATGAAAAATATATTGGAAAAAAGAAAGAGAACAATGTATTGAAAAGAGATGAAAAGACATAGAAAAATATGAAAAATATATGAAAAATATTTTGAAAGAAAGGAGAAAAGAGTTGAAAAGAAAAGAAGGAAAAAGAGGAAAAATATTAAAGTAGACTTAATATTTTTTAGAGTGCATTTTCTTTTAGGATATATTTTCATAGAGATTTATTTTACCATTTTAGGATAGTTTAGAGTGTCCACTTGTTAGGGGACTATTTTCCATTCGATTTTTCAGGATAGGATAGGATAGTATTTCCTAGGAGATTTATTTTCAGTATTCAATCATTGTAATCATTTTTCAGAATGTTGATAAAACGAGATTTGAGCTGTGGTCCCGAAGTAGCCGAACTACAGCTGCTCTGATTCCTCGTACCAGACGAGGATATATAGGCATAGGATGCGATATCCTAGCGAGCACACTAGTAACTGACTTTTGTTCTCTCGCGGCTGTGCAATCGAGACTTTCCCGCTGACGACTAATTGATTACCCTTTTTCTCTCTTGCCCGAGTGCATTTGAGACCAAGCCGTAGTTATGCCCATAGGTTCCCGACCTTTGCAACCAGTTGTTTTTTCTCACTGCTGTGTGAGAATACCCCGTTTAGCCGTAGTTAGCCTGAACTACG
Organism: Lathyrus sativus; assembly: GCA_963859935.3. Taxonomy (NCBI): domain Eukaryota; kingdom Viridiplantae; phylum Streptophyta; class Magnoliopsida; order Fabales; family Fabaceae; genus Lathyrus; species Lathyrus sativus. The sequence goes on from OZ012736.1 coordinate 173,558,228, forward strand.
TAAGCTCTGATCTTCCATGCAGTATGGAAGTACGTAGGCACAAGACGCGAGGTCTTGGCGAGCCAATTTCCCCGTAGTCCCGAACTACGTTGACTCTGACTTTCTCTCTTGAGAATACGTAGGCATAGAGTGCGACGCTCTATCGAGTCAATTCCCTTCCGTTTAGATTTAGCAGTCGTAGATAGATTGTTTGCATCCTTTAGACAACCCAAGCAAGCGTGGATCCCGTCGAGTACGACGGACGTGAGGGGTGCTAATACCTTCCCCTTGCGTAACCGACTCCCGAACCCAGGTTTTGGTTGCGATGACCATACCTTTTCCCGTTTTTTGCGAGGTTTACTTCGAGCGTTTCCTTTCCCTCCGTTGGGATAAATAACGCACGGTGGCGACTCTTCTGTCAGCCGGCGCCGATTTTCGCAGTAGCGACAGCTGGCGACTCTGCCGGGGATCCAACGTCCCCTGGCTGCTAAGGACTGCGATAGTCCTTATGCATGTGGGATCCAACGTCCCCTAAGAGAGAGTCAATCCTAGCGCTCGTTTGCTTGTCTATTGGGGCTTATTTATTGATATTATCTGTTGCTGTTGGGGTGTTACGGGTGTTCTATGATTGAGAGAAGCCGGACCTGGGCTTGAGTGCACCTTAGACTTAGAGTAGAGATTAGTGGGCGCGTACATGCTTTGCATGTTCTAGTGTCCCGCGAAATCTACACTCAGACGAGGTTCTCCTGGTTGGCCTCTTGTCCCACCCTTTGGGTGGTTCGGGTTGCTGGTTAGTTGGATTGTCGACTCTGGGAACCGATCATTTGGAAGTTAGCTAAGTGAGGCCTCTTCAAGATTTGATGATGCCACTCCTTCTGGGAATCGTATCGTCAGTTTTGAAAGTCCGTGACGCTGACGACCGCATAGGATGCCGTACCTTGTCAGATATAGGTCCACACCTGTGAGTGGGGGGGTTTTTTGTGCAGGAAACTTGACTTCCAACCTACCCGTTATTCTGGTATTCTCTTCAGAGCAATCGTACTCCGTCAGCAGTGCAACAGTATTTAGATTGTGTGGGGGCTGTGATCCCGTGTTTGTTGCATTGCATTGCATTTGCATAGGCATCTTCGCATCATATTGCATACCATTCGCCAGCTAGTCAGAGCTCTTATCCAGCCATTATTTTGGTTCTGAAGGTGAATATTGAAGACGACCAAGAGGTTGAAGCAGATTTAAAGCAGATTTGATCAGAGTCAAGCAGTGAAGTCAGCTGACAGTTGTTGGTAGCTATGTCAGAGAGCAGCTTCCAGTTTGTTGATACCTTGTCAGGTTTCACCGTGACGTCCAATCCTCTGTATGGATCTCCGCACGACGAAGACTTTCCGCAAGTGAACAACCTTACTGCAGCTCAGCTTGTGCAGCCATCTGTTGAAGACCAAGGTTTGCGTGAGCAGTTTGTTGTCCGAGGTGAACGTTCTCCTTCTGTTGATGTCTCAGACTACCAGGGTTTTGCCTTCCCTGTGCCAAAGCCCCGAAGAGAGGTCCCGACAGCAAAGAATGAAAACCCATTAGCTCCCGTGTATGCTGAAAGGTTTCGTGCATTAGATGAGAGATTCAAAGCCTTGAAAGGTAAAGACGCTGTTACTCCTAGTGCTGCAGATATGTGTCTGGTTCCTGGCCTAGTGTTACCTCCGAAGTTCAGAATGCCGAGGTTTGAAAGGTACAAAGGAGATAGTTGCCCGAAGCAACATTTGGTGATGTTCTGCCGAAGAATGACTTCATTTGTGCACAACGACAAGCTGATGATTCATTGCTTTCAAGATAGTCTAACTAGGGCACCTCTGAGTTGGTATATGCAGTTAGAGCGTGATCAGATCCGATCATGGATGGACTTAGCCAATGCCTTTCTGAAGCAGTACGACTATAATCTTGACGAAGCTCCTACTCGCGTGCAACTGCAAGAATTGTCTCAAGGGAACAATGAATCTTTCAGAAAGTATGTTCAGAGATGGAGAGAATTTGTTGGTAGAGTGCAACCACCGCTCCTAGACCAAGAGCTGAAAGGCATGTTCGTAAACTCCTTGCAGAGCCCGTACTTCGAAAGAATGTTTGAAACCGCACCAAATTTCTATGAGTTGGTAAGGACGGGAGAGCGCATCGAGTATGGTGTAAAGACTGGAAGAATCCCGAATGTTTCAAGAGGTCAGGCCAGTGAAACTGAATCTCTTTATAGCTCTCAATCTGAAGATGAAACTATGATCAATGCGGTCCTGACAGATGCTGGATATCCTCAAGTCGAATCGGTGAAATCTGTTGGTTCTCCGTCTTCTCAGCGGTCAGTATCTTCTGTGTCTCGTTATTCTGGACAGACAACTATGCCTGGGGCACCCCATTGGGAACCTTATGTCGCTCCTCTTGCAAGTCCACGAGCCCGTGGCCGAGGTTATCAGAATCAGCGTCAGAACCAGAACCGACCTCGTAACAACTTGGAACGAAGGAACGCTCCTTTCCATCCAGTACCTGTGCCGTATAGCCAGATTCTTCCGCGTTTGATTCAGAATTCTTTGGTGGAACCAAAAGCTCTCAAGCCCGTGCCAGAGCCTTACCCTCCAGGATACAATCCCCACGCTCAGTGTGGTTATCATGGTGGATCTCCAGGGCATTCAACTGAAGATTGCAAAGCTTTCCAGGCGAAAGTGCAGCAGTTAATCGACAAAGGGTGCATTTCCTTTCCAGATGGAGTTTTGGTTGTGCATGACAACCCCTCAGCTGTCTGAGCTCGCAGATTCAGAAGGGTTATTTCCAAAAGCCGGTGGTCCAGACAGGCAGACGTCCTCAGCATTGGCAGTCCTCGGACTTTTTACCATTTGCATTTGTAGTTTCTTTTCTGTTAGTTACTACTTGCTGTTAAACATTGTATGTTTCGAATGGTAATATTAATAACGTGACTATGCATTTTTCTGAATTAGTTATGTCGTTGTCACTCATTTACTGCATTGCACTGACACTTGCATTTTATTCACTCCACTTTATCACTATGATTAGCAATGAGTGGAGGGAGGATGATAAAAATGAATACTCATAACCGATGATCGTATACTTTCAGATAAAACCTTGCCGATGACGTACAAGGCATTGTTTCAAATCCCCTAAACACCGGAGAAATAAGGAAGAGAATCCCTTGTTAACCACTTCGAGCCAAGAAGTAAGAGTTTCTTTCGGACTTTTGAACCCTCGCATCTTAACCCGGGGCAGGGTAGTTGTCAGTTAGCTTGATCGAGCGTTCAAGTCTTATAGAGGATGTGTTGTCTTTCGAGGACCAATCACATCGTATTCCTCTCCAGAGGTCGTACCTCATCAACCACAATGGTTAAACCTCACCAATCAGGAGTGAGACAGTTACAAGCCTATCGGATGAATCCAGACAGCCAGTGTCGCACGACTCGTTTCAAAAAAAAGAGGAATAAGAAAGCCCGCTAAGTAAAAAGAAAAAGCTGGAAAGCAAATACTTAGGCAAAAATCAGGGCATCCCGCTGGATTTCAAAAGAAAAATCGAAAAGAACTCTGAAGAGTCAGTCCAGGCAAAAATTAGGGAATCAAAAAGAATGAAAAAAAAAGGATATAAAAAGAAAAATCCTCAAACAAGGACAAAGTCGTGTAGATACAGACACCGAAACGAAAGAGGAGTAACTGTCACTCCGAAACACCTTGTGAATTCTTTAACCAGTTGTTCCCAGTATTCAACATACCTCTCGAAGAGGCGAGCGCTCGTGTCAGGTTAACTGAACCTTAGGATCGGAGATCATCACGTAGACGGGGTGGGTATAAATCAAAATTTGAGCCAAATATCCTTTGTTTCACGAACCGTGAACCCGACCACGATACAACCCTTAAAAGACCTAATTGAGGTAGGGTTATTCTGGAAGCGCATTACGATAAGGTCGAGTAACCTGACTCCTTCATGATTTGCTAATCATATCCTTATTATATTTTTCACTGATCGAATCAGCACTACGTTTGAACCCTTTGGTTCATTCGTCACTCACTGGCATGACACGTGAATGAGTGACAGCACCAGTACATTTTTCAAAATCTGCATGAACACTCCATTAAAATTACCATTCGTGAATAGACAATTTTAATTGCAGGTCAGTAGTTGATACGAAGGAATTCCAACAGAGAGTAGTCAATCAGGACTGAATCGTAGTAGTCTGGATCAGAACGGTATGCTGTGAAACCCTGTGAATCCGGGGCATTGACTTCCTGTGAGTTTGGAATCAGTTTGTCTGAGGACAAGTCCCGGAGTATCGGTTGATTATGGGGCAGTTTATGCAAGAAGCGGTTGATCAGAAGTGAATCTTCTCGAGACCCAATCAGGGGCAGTTATCCAGAATTCTTGCGATTTGAGGGCAGATCCCTTCAGTGTTCAATCAGAGCATGTTGAGTCGCTCATCGCTCGCTCAGGGGCAAACTACTTCAGAGATATTGAAGCCAACCATGCTGAGAGTTGATTAGTAGAGGATGAATCCTTCCGTTGTACCGATATTGGGGCAAGCCATTTGATGATTGTTTTGTTGCCAGCTGTTTTCTGTTCAGAATGAATTTTCCCAAGAGTCGAATTGGGGCAAGTTGAATTGCGCTGGGGCAAGTTGTTCAAATAAGTTTGTTCACTCCAGCAGGAGTTGAGTGTCGGGGAATTGTGTCATTACCCTGCCAAAAACCTGAGCCTTCTGAAGAAGCCTTGTTGTCATTGGATCGTCATCCTACAGCCTAACCTATTACTTGGCTGAACCTAGTAACCAAATCGTCTTAAAGTCCAGCTTTCGTCTGGCAAGCCGGAGATCGGTCCTCGTCTGAAATCCAAACCAGGAACCAGTCCTGTCGGGTCACCTTTTCTGAACCCATTGTTTAACCAGTTCTCGTCTGGCCAGCACAGTTTTAAAGTCCAGTTCTCGCCTGGCAAACCAGAAATCAATTCCCGTCTGATATCCAGAACCCGTAAGTCAGTTCTCGTTTGACAACCTAACATGTTTCGCTATCAGCTCTCGTTTGGTAGTCCACCCTGAATGCTAGTCCTCGTCTAGTATGTCCCTTTCAAATCCACCTCTGTTGGTAACCAGAAATGGGTTCCTATCACCATAAACCTATCCCTAAACCAGAAAAAGCCTAAATACCTGGCCCGATGATTCCTAGTAACTCGTTTGTTGTCACATTCCCCGACACAAGGCTCGAGTGATCCCAGCTCCATGATTGGTATTCTGTATTCCCTGTGTTGATGTTGTTGAATCAGGGTTGGTTTCTCAGCAAAGACGTACAATTGAGATTGTTTCCCCTGAGCAGTTTGACACTGCAGCAAGTTGAGATGTCATTCATCCCTTATCAGAATAGGATCAGGATTATCCTCAGTAGGTTTGATTGATATTCCCGGCAGAGTATGGCCATCCTAAGCATTGAACGTTGATTAGCCTGATGTGCTATTTCCCAAGTGGGTTGAGGCTGAAGCTTTCCCTGACCGGCGGATGTGGGTTTATTTCCCCAGCAGTGGGACTGATGCAATGTTGTATCTCCACAGAGTCCGAGTGTGACTCCCTTTCTCTCCGATTCTAGGTCATTGACTCATTCCTCAAGCAGAGGTCGACGGTGATTCCCTCATTGAGTAATCTCTAGACGGGTAGATTTTGACGTCAGCCAGAGAAGAGGTATTTCTCAGCAGATTGCTTCGTACCCTATAAGGACTTAGGGTGTTCAAAAAAGACCGTTCAGGGTTGTTTTCCTCGGTGAAGTGAGATTCAATTTCAGTGATCGATTGTTATCTTCCGCAGACGTCAGAGGTGTTTCCTTGATAGGATCAGTACAGCTCCATCAGAGTGAATAATGAGTAGCTAAGGATTGATATCCCCGAAGCAGGGCGAGCCCTCCTTCTCCAGCAGCGTTCAGTGGTCTCTCCTCCACAGAATCTGAACGCGGAATGGTGAGCATTGATATGTCTCCCCACGCAGAGATGATTCTCTTCCCCAAGCAGACGCACCCTGAAGGAACGTCATTTTCTCAGCTGAGTCGCTCGCCGGAGCTCGTATTCTCCCCCAGCACCGGGTCACAAGCGCAGATTTCATAGAATGTTCGGGTGCCGAAGCTCGTGTTTTCCCCAGTAAAGTCGCCGGAGCAGGTGTCTTCCCCAGCACCGGGTCACAAGTGCAGGTGTCGTAGGAAATTGTTCGTACGTCGAAGTATGCAGTAATTGATGGTGCCAGACTAAAGTCTCCAGCGGAATTGAGATTCCCCATCAGAGCCGTATGCTCTCCTGAAGTGGGATGATTCCCTCTCCCCCAGTAGAGTGTTGGAACAGCTGACGCTGTATTCCCTTGCAGAGTTGTACTCTCCCCCGAAGTCGGATGATTCCTTCTTCCCCAGCGGAATTGTAATTCCTCATCAAAGTCGTACTCTCCAGTGAAATAGAATGATTTCTCTTTCCCCGGCTGAGTCCGCAAACCTCCAGGAAAGCAGAGTCCTTGGAAGCAGTCGGGACCATGGGTGGACTTTCCCTAGCAGAGCGTTGAACAGCTGATGCTGTATTTCCCCAGAGTCGTACTCTCTCCAGCGAAGCAGAATGACTTCTCCTTCCTCAGCCGAGTTTGCAGATGTCCAAGAGAGCCGAGTCCTTGGAAGTTGATCAGATCATGATTGGTTTTCCCCAGTGGAGTGTGGAGCAGCTGAAGTTGTTTCCCCACAGAGTTATCATCCCCAGAAGAGCAGCCGAGACGGCCGCGCAGTTCATTCTCGCGATTGGTATCGCTTTCCGTCAGCAGGTCCAGGTTCTCGTAGAGCTTCGTTCCCCTGCAGTAATCAGCTGAAGTTGTTTCACGACAGCAGTCAACAGAAGATCAATTCCCCAGACGGAGCCAATTGATATTGGCGTGTCCACGTTCTCCTCAGCAGGAAGATTCCTCTATCTGAGTAGTGCTTTTCTCCTTGACAGGAGGATTTTTTCCCCCCGGCATTTATTTTGCTGACGGGATTGCATAGCATATTGCATGATTGCATGGCATTTAGCATAAACGCATAGCATTCCCACCGTGTGGGGCATGGCGCAGAAGCATACGCATCATAAGCATGATCTAGGTTACTATTATTCTTGTTTTACAGGTGTTCCACCAAAGGACCAGTTGCTCAGGACGATTTCTGATGTTCTCCCCAACGAGGTCGCTTTCTTAAGATGATTCTTAAGACCCCGGTGTAATCCCCACAGTCGCTCGCTCAAGATGATTTTTGAGATCCCCAGCGAAGTCTTCAGCTTAAGATGATTCTTGAATTCCTCAGCAGAGCCGTTTGCTTAAGACGATTCTTAAGACCTCAGTACAGCTTCCCGAGTCGTTTGCTTAGGATGATTCTTGAGCTCCCCAGTAGCGTCCCTAGCAAGAGTTGCCCAGGAAGATTCCAGGGATCCCCAACAGAATGTTTGCTCCAGAAAGGTTATCAGTTCAAGATGATTCTTGAAGGTGCCCGACGGAGTTGTTTGTTCAAGATGATTCTTGAAGTCCCTAGCAGCGTGATATGTTTGCTCCAACAACGATGTCTAATCTGAAGATGGATTTCGTAAGCGCCTGAAGGCGATACCAGAACGTTCCTGTGGGTTCAAATTTCCGTGTTGATGAATCAACGTGTGTCTGAAGACAGAGTTCAGAAGTTGGTAAGTCCAATTTTTGTATGCAAGATGATCCGTGTTGGCCTGAAGACCAAGTCAGTTGTCCTGAGGTGATGATTGATTGCGATCAAGTGAATGATATTTCTTCTGACTAAAGTCGAAGATGTTTCTCCAGCTGAAGCGGAGTTTTGCCTGAAGGCAAAGTGTTTGAATCCCCGTAGAGTCATGAATGGCTTAGGATACCATTTCTCTGACTGAAGTCACAGATTTCCCAAGCTGAAGCGAAGGTGCCTGAAGGCAAGGTTATCCCCAAGGTCATGAATGACCTAGGATTCATTTTTCGGACTGAAGGCCGAAGTATATCCCTGACTGAAGTCTCGGATACTCCATAGCAGAGGCGGAGTTGCCTGAAGGCAGATCCATGTATCCTTGAAGGCCAAGGACCATTTCTTCAGACTGAAGTCGAAGATACCTCTTGCAGAGTTGCCATCCTCGAAGGCCAAGGAGGCTTATCTTCAGAAGTACTTGAAGATCTTTTCTAGCTGAAGCTGGAAGTGGCCAGGGGCCAGGGTTTCATACAGTTCTGATGTTGAAGTTCTACGGTGGGCTCAGTATGCAGTAGTACTCCGATGTTCGTTATGGTTCTGAGGGTGAACCCCGAATCAGAGTGCGCTCGGTTAAGTCTCTCATTCCCAGCGGAGTAGTTTCAAATACGTAAGTGTACTTTACCAGGGGTGAACCCCAGGTTAGATTTGTTCAGTGTTGTATTTTGTTCGACGGCGAGGTTGAATGTTTGTTTTGACGGCGAGGTCAGATGATGTTTGTTCGGCGGCGAGGTTGAATGTTTGTTTCGACGGCAATGTCAGACTCTTTAATCCACAGCAGAGATGATTGTACGACGGCGATGTCGAGTGTCTCTCAGAGGATGTTTGTTTCCGACGACGATATCAGGTTTAGTCTTCCAGCGGTGATGTTGGGTGTTGTGGTTGTCTGAAGGCAATATCAGAAGAATTTAACGTGGATAACTGACGGCGATGTCAGATCAGTATTTCCCCAGCTAGTTGCCGTGCAGCTAGTATTGCAGTACTCAAAGATTTATTCTCCGCAGAGTATCATGTGCTCGTGCAGTTGGCAAATTTTTGGGTTTACCGGTATTCAACCGTCTCGCACCTTGATTGGGTGAGAGCCGTTCGCTCCTCACCCAGTCAGGTCCAAGCCGCTTGAATAGGGGCAGCTGTTGCACCCCAAAATTTGACCAACCGGGTCTCGTATCTGGCTCGATGTTTCGACGCATAATCGCATTCGCATCTGCATATTGCATACAGTGCATTTTTCATTTGTTCTGATTTTATCGGGATCACAGCTCTCGTCTCGCGTCTCAGGTGTTTTTGATCAGTTTAGATAGATAGAATCGTATTTTTGGGATATTTCGGTGTCCGTTTATTTTTACCGGCTATTTTGGTGCGCTCTCGCGGTGTTATGTGTCGTTCGGTGCTATTTTGTTCCTCTGGAAATTATTGTGATTTTTCTGGATTTTATTGGCTATTTTTAGGGTTTAAATAGATTTTTAATCATTTTTAGGATAATATAGAATTTTATAGAATATTAATAGATTTTTCTAGAATATTAATTGAATTTTTGAATATATTTTTAGATATAGAATATTAATAGGTTTTAATATTTTTAATAGTTTTTAGAATTTTAAATGGAATAAATAAATAGCATTTTCTCTTTTTAGAATATATTAGATAGAATTAAATCATTTTTCAGCACTTAATAGAGTTTAATCATTTTTAATAGAATATAGAATTTCTTTTAAATAGATTTGTAATATAATATAGATTTTCCTAAATAAATCAATAGTTTAGTTAATATAGAATATAGATTTTTCATTTTTAATAAATAAATAGATTTTTCTTTAGTAGATATTATAGAATTAATAGAGTTTTTTCTCTTTTTTAGATTTAATTCAGAATTAGTTAGATTAATTAGGTTTTGGTTAATTAGTGTTAATCCATTTTTATTAATCATGTTAATTCAGTTTTTGATTTTTTTGATGGCATTTTCGTTTGGGCCCCATTCCATTCGCAGGCCCAGTTCAGCATGAATCAGTCCACAAAGTCCATTTTCGTCCAGAATTTTTCCAGCAAGTTCCAGCATTCTCCAGAAAGTTCCAGAACATCTCATGTGTATAAAAACTTCAGATTCCACGTGTTAACTAGAGAGAGGACCCACACTTCACATTCTCACGCTGCCACGTCGCAACTCCATCTTCCTCTCTCTGCCACGCATGGGACACGCGTCCAGCATGCAGCCCTTGCCTCCACCCACACTGCCACGCGTCACACCACTGGCCCTCGCCTGAAACCGTCACCGGCCGGCATGCATGGCCGGCGACCACCGCACACATCACCGGAGCACCTCACAAACCCAGAAAAAAACTCAGAATCCCGATCAGTCTTCATCTTCCTCCCCTAATCTTCATCATCCTCAACCCAGAAATTCCCAGAAACCTCCTATTCAACCTCCGATCAACCTCCACCTTCAACCGATCGTCAACCTTCAAGCGTCCCACCTCAACCATCAATCTTCATCGTCTTTCTGATCAACATCCTCATCAAGAAATACAATCATCATCATCATCACCGGTGTTCATCTCATCCTCACGAGTTCATCGTCTTCACAAGATTTCCCCAGAACCTCCAAGTGTTCATCAGCGAAGAGCACTCATCCACTTCCAGAAACAAGCTTCAACAAGGACATGCAAGAGATTCGTCGTTCAACAATTCACGAACAAACTTCAGCGAATAATCTCCAAGATCCAAGAACTCCATCATCAGAAAATCAGAGAACATGAAGAGCGTCTTCATCGTCTCGACGACTCAACCTGAGGTTCGCCATCGGGAAGCTTCATCAATCTTTCCCAGATCTCCATCGCTGATCAAGAAGATGAGTTCAGATCTCCAGATTTGGCCTTACATTCTTCATCTCACGTGAGCGATGCGCGCATCTCCGTCTTCGTCGTGATTCTTCGTCAACGAGCTTCAACAATCCTTCAAGATCCCCATCAAATAAACGAGACTCCACGATAACTCTCCAGATCTTCGCCTCCATCTGTTTCTTCAACAATGTTGTTTATTGGTTTGAGGATTAAAGCTAGGTGAGACTTGTGGTGGATCATTTAGGATTGCGGTTGTTCTAGGATTGCAGAGAGGAAAACGAAAAGTTGGAGAGGGAGGCAAGAGAAAGATCTCAGAGGACGGCCATGAACAGTGGAAGAGGAGAATTAGGGTTTGAGGATTCAGAGAGAGAGAGGGCTTGGTGTTGGATTGGGCCTCAGGCCCAAGGTTTTCGTCCGTACATCCCCCGTTACTTCCTTCACCCCCTCCCCATCTGAGTGCGTGTGGGCAGTGTATGCATGGGCCAGGCCCAACGTGATGTTTGCTAGCCACACCTGCGTTTGCATTATTCCTCCCCTCCCAGTTTCTTTGCTGTTTGATTTTTTTCTGGGCTGGGCCCAATGCTTTTCTTGCTATACCCCTTTGTAACTGGGTACCCCCCTCCCCTCTTTTGTATCTTTTTCTTTATTTTTATATTGTTTAGCTTTTACTATTGAAAAAGAATTAAAAAAAAATAGAGAAAGAAAAGGAAATATATTAAAAGAAAAAATATTAAAAAAGAATAGTGAGAAAAAGAAAAGAAAAATATATTGAAAAAAAGAAAGAGAACAATATATTAAAAAGAGAAAAATAGAGAAAAGTATGAAAAATATATTGGAAAAAAGAAAGAGAACAATATATTGAAAAGAGATGAAAAGACATAGAAAAATATGAAAAATATATGAAAAATATTTTGAAAGAAAGGAGAAAAGAGTTGAAAAGAAAAGAAGGAAAAAGAGGAAAAATATTAAAGTAGACTTAATATTTTTTAGAGTGCATTTTCTTTTAGGATATATTTTCATAGAGATTTATTTTACCATTTTAGGATAGTTTAGAGTGTCCACTTGTTAGGGGACTATTTTCCATTCGATTTTTCAGGATAGGATAGGATAGTATTTCCTAGGAGATTTATTTTCAGTATTCAATCATTGTAATCATTTTTCAGAATGTTGATAAAACGAGATTTGAGCTGTGGTCCCGAAGTAGCCGAACTACAGCTGCTTTGATTCCTCGTACCAGACGAGGATATGTAGGCATAGGATGCGATATCCTAGCGAGCACACTAATAACTGCCTTTTGTTCTCTCGCGGCTGTGCAATCGAGACTTTCCCGCTGACGACTAATTGATTACCCTTTTTCTCTCTTGCCCGAGTGCATTTGAGACCAAGCCGTAGTTTTGCCCATAGGTTCCCGACCTTTGCAACCAGTTGTTTTTTCTCACTGCTGTGTGAGAATACCCCGTTTAGCCGTAGTTAGCCTGAACTACGTAAGCTCTGATCTTCCATGCAGTATGGAAGTACGTAGGCACAAGACGCGAGGTCTTGGCGAGCCAATTTCCCCGTAGTCCGAACTACGTTGACTCTGACTTTCTCTCTTGAGAATACGTAGGCATAGAGTGCGACGCTCTATCGAGTCAATTCCCTTCCGTTTAGATTTAGCAGTCGTAGATAGATTTTTTGCATCCTTTAGACAACCCAAGCAAGCGTGGATCCCGTCGAGTACGACGGACGTGAGGGGTGCTAATACCTTCCCCTTGCGTAACCGACTCCCGAACCCAGGTTTTGGTTGCGATGACCATACCTTTTCCCGTTTTTTGCGAGGTTTACTTCGAGCGTTTCCTTTCCCTCCGTTGGGATAAATAACGCACGGTGGCGACTCTTCTGTCAGTCGGCGCCGATTTTCGCAGTAGCGACAGTCGCATGAAAGAGAAACTTTTTGCAAGTGCTGTCACAATTCAGCAACCACATCAGCTTCTCCCTCCCTTTCACATCAAGACCACTATTTGCAGGCTATAGGTGATGATCAAACTCATAGAGATGTGGTTAGAACTCAGAATAAAGATATCAAGTTGATCTTGCGAATTTTGCCTCCAAAAAGGGCAAAGTTGGCAAGATGAGCCAATCTGCCCATACCACTTGATTTCCAAGATTGCCTATAAATAGAGACTCCTCCTCACTTCCCAACTACACCAGATTGAGCTGAAAACCAAGCCAAATCTCTTCCATTCTTCTGAACCGAACCTTCTTGTAAGTTGAAAACTTGGTTACCTTAAGGCACAAAATCTGCCTTGGCACAAACCCTTCCGAAATTCATTTCAATCATCAAACACCTCTACCAACAATTCACACACATCAAAAATGATGTATTGAAGCTGCTCAAACACTCACTTTCACCAGAAAACCTCTCACTCAAAAATTCAAATGTTCAAACCAAAAAACTTTGACTTTTTGCACTTTGAGAGCCACAACTATGTCCAACACTTTTCCAACCTTTCCAATACCTCAAACACCTTCCATATAACTTGTTTGAGTTATCCAAGTCATCCCCACACTTCTGTAACATCATTTCCCCCACATTCCACATTGGAGTTTTTGTTTCATTCTTGCATAAAGTACCATTCTGTCAAGGCAGTTGCTTAGAGGAGTTTTGGACCACTTAAACATCTCACTTGAGGCATTTTGAAGCTATTTGCATCATCACATCTCAATTGGACTTCTTCTTTCTTGCATTCTCTTGAAAAGGCTACAAGAGGTAATTTCTCAAATTAGCTACTTTTGAAACCGTGATAGATCTTGATGCACATTGATGTTGAACATGTTTGATATGCATTATAGGTCATGTTTGAACCTTAACTTGTCACCAAACTTGTGTCATGTTGACTATCCATATATTCTTGCTTGCTAGCTTGTCATAAGTTCCATTTTCATATACAACTCATAGATTTTATTTAGGAATAGGTGTGTGTTTGTTATGAACATCATTTATATGTCTTATGTATCATGTTTGAACACTTGGTTGCTGCTAAAAACTTGTATTCATGACTATCACCTTGTTCGTGCTCAAACTTGCCATTTTGGCCACTTCATGTGCAATCTGTTGATTGAGCCCCTCCCTTGGTGTGTGATGTTTTTAAAAATCATCTATATGTTCCATATGTTGTGTTTGATCACTTACTTGCTGCTTAAACCATGTATGTTTGGCTGATCACATGTTCTTGCACATAACTTACCATTTTCAATGATGTCTTCGAAATTTTCAAATGATGCATGATCTGACCAAACCACCACCACCATTGGATTCCTTGTTAAAAATTCCTTAATTTACTTTTTTATTTCACTAAATTTAATTAAGTTTTGAGCAATTTATGACCCTTCATGCAAATCTTCCTAAAAGTTGCCTTGATATGACTTGGTTTTTGCCTTAGTTTGCCCCATTTTGGACCGCATTTTCAAAAGTGAATAACTTATTTGATTTTTATCATTTTTGTTTCATTATTTTTGCTAAATTCTCTTTGATATGTCTAGTTTCAATGTATGGAGGGAGAATTCAAGAATTGTTATTCTTAAAACACTTTGGCTCACTTGAATGACATGACCTTTTTAGGGTTTTTCACTTGTTTTCACGAGTTTCTTTGGCTTGGTACTTGATTTTCCTTGTATGTTTGACCATGTATGAATCACATTTGGATTTGTAACATGTTTGTTTGCATGAAAACATTTGTTTCCTTGCCTTACCATGCTTATTCTTGCCTTTGTAAATGCTTGAACATGAAAACCCTGCCTTGAAACTTTTATTGATTTGTAACATGCTTCTTGATGTTGTAACCTCTTGATAATGTTCCCCCAACCTCATCTAACTTGTATATGTGTCTTGTTAGAACCATAACATTCTTAGGGTTTTGATTCTTGCTTTTATAAATGCATTGAATGTGAATGTGTGTACTGGAACTTCTCTGTGAATCTTTGTGTATGTTCTTGATGTTGTGACCTTATGAACTTGCCCCTAATACCCCATCTTGTTGTTTATGTCTCTTGTTAGAACCATAACATGTTTAGGTTTCATTCTTACTTTGGTTGTTACCATGAATCTGGCCCACCTTTCCCCTTGTAAAGTTTGAATCCATGCTTGAACTGTTGTCACTTTTCTTGCTTATCCATGATTGATTGTCACCAATATGCCTTGAAAATGATTGAATGTTGTTATATTTATCTTTTTTTGATTCATATTCCAAGTTTTAACTTGTGGGAATGAGTTTTAACCATTGATGAACTTGTTATTATGACACATGCTTCATGCTTGTTCTTATTGGTTGTTGCCTTCATAAGCTTTGAACTTCGTTTAAGTAAAGTCTTGACTTCTGTACATGCTTGAAATGTTTGGTCTTGTAAGAACCTTGTTATTATTCTCTTAGGTGTTGTTACATATATGTTTACCTTTGGATGCAACCATTTGGTTTGATCCTTTCATTGATATATATTGGGTTGTAACCTTGTTACGTTTGATTCATGTTGTTGCATGCTTGCCCAAATCTTTCTTGGTTGTTACCATGACTATTATATCCTCATCATGTTTGAATGAATGTTTGTGTGCTTTAACTTTGTTAAATTTATTTCTCCAAGTGATGGAACTTGTTAGTTCTCATCCAGTTGCCCTTTTCCCTTATTCCAAAGGAAAGTTTCTCTATTGACTTCATAGTCATAGATAGCTCATCACCATTCCCTTTGACTTGGTTAAGTCTTTAGGTCCTTTAACTTAGTTAAGTTAGAATCTATATCCATTAGACTTTGCTTTAAGTCTAAAGACCTACCCCTTTTTAGGAGTATCCTTCAGTTAGAACTTTAAGATAAAGTTTGTTAATTCTATGTAAGGATCATTGTCATGATTACTTACTCCCCTCGTCGATTTTGTCAAAGTCAATCCCTTTGAGTGTTTAACATAGATCTAGAGATTTTTTTCAAACTCTATACAAAAATTGTTATGTTTGTTCCCTTTGGAGTCTTCACCATAGTCAAGTACTCCTTAACCCTAGTAAGGAGAACTAAGGTTGCTCTGATTCCATCCTAATCAAGATACTATCACGGTGAAAATTGGATACCAAGCTATTGATTAGCTTGAATCTAAATTCATTACAACCGATCTTTTAGTTGCCCAAAGGAAGGGAAAAAGATCGAATTACCCACAATGCAATGCAAATGCAAAAGCTAGAGAGTTATAGGTTCGGGGGTTGGTTAAACTTAGGGAAGGTGCTAACATCCTAAGTTTCTGTAGTACTCTATAGGAACCTCTTGTTTTATGTTGTTTATTTATAAGGTTTATATGCTTAAAGGTGAAAGACCTAGTGGTTTAATTCTAAGTATACTCGCCAAGACGTCGCATCTTGTGCCTACATATCCTGACGGGAATCGAATCAGAGTATTTGTAGTTCCCCTAAAGGGTTCGAGGAACTTCTTGACTGTTGGTCAAAGTTCCAAAGGGATAAGGTTTGTTGATTGATTTATTCTAGAAGAAAAGACGAGTCGTCATCTCGAAGGAGATTACTTGACTTAACCACCACAACTTTGTAGGAGATGGTCTTTTCATCGTCTTGAGAGAATGGCTCAAACACTCGGATTGTCGACGAGTATGCCACTATCACTCTCATGCGGGAAAGATCTTATATCTTGATTGTATCATTATGGGGCAGGAGGTTTATATCCGACGGTCAAGATGACTAACATCTTATTCTCTAATAGTTTGAATAATTTGAATTGAGTTGTATCGTTATTTCTATGTTGTAAAAGATAAAATAAAATATCCTCCTTATGGGGTAGGATCTAACTTAAGAGATCAACTTAATGGGGTCAAGAATCAAATGGGAGATTATGATGCAATATGAAATGCATACGCACAAGTTTTACGTTATACGCAGATTCTTCCTTTGGACGTTTATGCAATGCAATAAAATAAATACGGCAAGATAAAGCGAAGGTTGTAACACCCCAAATTTAATAGGAATATGTTAATTAATTATTTAATTGAGAATATTCATGTTTCAGTGAATTTCTGGTGGTTTTGTGAATATTGGAAAGATATGCATTTTCAGATATTTATTTGATTAATAGCATATAATATTAATTAATTAAATGGAAAATAAGTGAAATAAGGGCAATTTGGGCATTTGAGGGAGTTAGTAAGGGTAATGAAGGAAAATCCCAATTTGTGAGGCCCAAGACTAGGTTGGACAAAATAGAGTTCTGAAAGGGAATTTGAATTCATTTGTGTTAACCGTGAAAGTTTGGTGGCCAGAGCTCTGAAGGAAAGATTGGAGGCAGAAGATCCCAAAGTTAATCGTAAAAGCTGCGAATCGACTAAGGTATGGGGAGTATCGTTGTTCATGGTTTTCTATGTATGCCTTTAGATGTGTTTATGGTTGGTTTATGTGGTTTATGATTTAAGGTATTTTGGGTTGGTTGTGGGAAAATAAGGGAAATTGATAATGAAACCTTGAGGGTTGTGGTTAGTGGTTAATATCCCTAACTGTTTGATGTGAAACATGAGAATTAAGAAACCTTAGGCCTTGCGGTCAAAACCTTGGATAGTTGTATGTTGGACCCTGTAGGAAAAGAAATATTCAAATGTGAGTAACTCTGATGCACTCAGACCAGTTGCAGGGAATAGCGTTTTAGGCAGTGCAAATGTTGCCAGATTGGCTTAATAAACCATAGATTTGGTGTCGTTATCACCGTATGACCGTAGGGATATTTTAATGATGTTTTGGGGGCATTGGTTAAGTAAATAGTATGAGTATTTGGGCACGAATCAGTTCTGGTCGTAACAGGTTTTTGATGTCATCGCTCTGTTCGCCTAGCGAGCAAGCCAGCGAAGGCTTGATACCAACTCGCCTAGCGAAATTGAAGAGTTCGCGAAATTGATTGTTTTGCAGCGATGCCGTGATGTGTAATTCTGGGATTTCTAGGATGGATTACCCCGAGTATGACAGTGGGTTTTGGGTGATGTGTGCATGATGTATGATAGTTTTCTATGATGTATCGATTGAGTTAATATGATGAAACTACCATGATTTGATGAACTAGGTGATAACATGAGATATGATGATTTATGTGATTTATATGATGATGATGAGTATGTTAAATGATGATGCACCATATGCTGAATTGTGAGGATTATTATTGTGACGTTTGCATCATGCATTCATGCGCATTCGATTGCTTTGGCTTTAATCCCACTGTGTGGATGTGAAGTATTTTGATGTGCTCCGATCCTATTGATGGGGATCTAGTGAGGGTTGATGGCCCAGTGTCCATCGCGCTGTGATGATTGGTACCACATGCATTGAATCTATGTTGCATTTGCATTTATGAGCCTTTGTGTATAAATTATGACGATGTGGCCTTTGAGGCATAATAGAGGATATGAATGTGTTGAATATGATTATGATGCCGTTTATGCATTAATTGTTATACATTGACTATTATGAACTGTTTTACTCACCCTGCCTGTTTGAATGTTACCTCCACGTTGGTAACGTGCAGATGATCAAGTTTAGCCGTGGACGCCGGCGAGGAGTTAGTTTTGAAGTTTTTGAGGGTTTTAGTCTTTTGGTCAGCTTAGAGGGTCTTGCTCTGATATGTAACATCAGGTTGGGTTCCTTGAGTTGATTTTATACTATTGACGTTATTTTGATTAATTTCCCTCTTTGAGGAAAACTTTGAATTATGTTTTGAGTTCCGCTATTTATGATGCTTTGATGTGTTTTGGGAAAAACCCGTAGTTACGGAGTCTGGACTAATTTTGATGACTTTGAGAAATGTACGCCCTTTTAGTGGCTTTTTAATGAGATTTATTTATTCACTCTGATTTATGTGTTATTTTGCCTTGATATTTTTGAAGGTGAGAAAATACTTAGAAGGGGGGGTTGAATAAGTATGAAGATTAAAACTTAGAAATAAAAACTCAAATATTTTTATCCTGGTTCGTTGAACTCAACTACTCCAGTCCACCCTTCCTAGAGTGATTTTCCTTTCTCAATCAAGGACTTAATCCACTATTTAATCAACTGATTACAATAGTAATCACTTAGAACAACTGTTCAAAGTCTTCTCAAGAACTACTGATCCTAATTGGATCTTCTTAAGGTTTACAATCAAATGTAATACAAATACAAGTGTTTAAGATTGCTTCTATAAAGCTTTATCACAACTGTGATTTTTCACTTAACTATTAAGAACAAAGAAATAATTCTTAGAAAGAATATGAAAAGTATGAGAGCTTGAATAATGATTTTCTTTTTGATAAAGCGTCAACTGAAGAAATTGGTGAAGTCTTGCTTTTAGCGTGTTTAAGATCAGAGCATATTTGAGACAGATCTTCAGTACTGGCAGCTTTAGTACTTTCAGAATCTTCTGTGGTAACTATGCTTGGAAAAACTCTTCATACATAATTCTTCTTTGGTTCAGATGCTTCTGACTTGCTTCAGATTCTTCTGGAGCTTCTGCTTCAGATCCTTCTGGAGCTTCTGCTTCAGAATCTTCTGGAGCTTCTGCTTCAGATCCTTCTGGAGCTTCTGCTTCAGAATCTTCTGGAGGCTACGCTCAGGATCTTCTGTTGGCAGCAATCAGAATCTTCTAATGGATGCATTTGGCGCTTCAGAGTCTAGCTAATTTCTTATGTTCACTTCTGATTTGCTTCTGGAGTGTTAATTCCTTTACTATCTGCAGTAAAAATTCTCAAGCAAATTTTAGAGTATATAATTCTTAATTACAAAATTTCATAATAGTTATCATCAAAACATAGAGGTATTATTATGAACCAATCTGTGTTCTAACAATCTCCCCCTTTTTGATGATGACAAAAGCATCAGAAATTTTGTTTAATTGAAAATATGATAATTATAACTCCCCCTGAGATAATGAATCTCCGTCTGAATTAAATACAAATAAGGAATAGAAACTTCCCTTTTGTCTTGAGTAATTTTCAGAGTTAGATCTTGATTGTTCTTTTAACATTTGAGAGTCAGAGAGTCTTGCAAATTTCAGAGTCAGAGTTTGATAATTGTCAAATGATCTGAGAATCTCAGAGTTTCTTTTACAGAGGTACTTATCAAATGTTCTGAAATACTCAGATTTAATGTTAGATGAAATAGATATGTATGAATTTTCATTCTGGTGAAGTTTAATTAAACAGATCAGATCTATATTTTCTCCCCCTTTTTTGTCATAAGCAAAAAGTAAAAAACTTTAAAAAGACAAATAAAAGGAAACAGTAAAGAAGATAAATCATGTGGAGAAAACTTTGAGATTTCATTCAATTCAGTTCAGAGAAAAAGTACATGCATCAGAAGATATTCAAAAATACATAAGCAAACATCAGATGCAAAAACATCAGAATGAAAAAAAATGAAAAACTAAGAGTGTTTTGACAAAAGCATCTTCAATAGATCCGTGATCTCAGAGGAGGACTGTTCTTGCTTTGACATACACTTAGCCATTGTTTCATTCTTCTGATCCTGTTTGGACATCCACTCAGTCATGTCTTCAGACTTTTTATCCTATTTGGCCATCCAAGACTTGATCTCTGATTGACCAGCTTCCAGAGCAGCAATTTTATCCTCAAAATATGGATTTTCTTTCTTAATCTCAAATGAAGAAGGTTGAACATTTTCTGGAGCTTGAACAGAGTCAATTTCCATAGGATCTGTAGAGCTTGGAGCATTAGAGCTAGAAGGAAGTTCTACCAGAGTCATGGCCAAAGGGTTGTCTTCAGATGTATATTCAGTAGTTGCTTCTGATGATGGAGGAGCATCTGTAAGAAGTAAAGGTCCAGATCTCTTGACAGTCCAGAACAGACTTCTTGCAGCTTCAGCAAATCTGAGCTTCGCATCATCAGAACATATGTTCTTCAAATTTGATGCTACAGTGTTGAATCTATTGATGAATCCATTCCAGATGACATCAGATTCTTGTGCATCCATAGTTGCTAAACACTTCTTCTGTACAGTACCTAAATACAATTGTATTTCTTGCAAAAAAGATTGAAATAGATGATCAACATTAAGTCTAGTTTTGGGATGTAACAGAGTCTCCAATGTTATTCGTTTTGGTTGGGGAGTAGGTGGAAAGATGGATTTCTGAATGGAGATCAGAGGAGGAGGGTAGTATGGTATGAAAGGAATTTCAGGGGCTTCAGGTTTGGTTCTGTTTAAAGCATTTAACAGATTTGGTTTTGCTCTGGTGTGATAGGAAACCACATCAAAGGGTTTATTTGAGTAAGGTTGGAAAGCAGATTTTGCAGGTTCATCAGAAGCAGCAGTTTTATCAGATGAAACAGGTGTAGCTGAAGTAATAGCTTTTGCAGATTTAGCAGAATATGATATTGTTGCTAATGAACCTACATCTGACATGGATTGAATATAGGTGAGAAGCACAAATGGTAGGGTGATTGTAAGTTTGGGTTTCAAGGGAGTGATAGGGTCAGATGGTTCAACTCTGTCATAGAAATCTTTGAGTTTGAAGCCATAGGCAAGATTGCGAAAAAGAGATGAGAGTTGTGCACATGAGATAGATGATCTTGGACTAGATGTTGGGTCGGGATTTGGAATGAGGATTTCAGATGCTGGATTAGGTGTGGGAGTAGGATCTGGAATAGGAACTTTAGATGATACATGGGGTTCTGGTTGGTTTACCTCAGAATCTCTGTGAGAAGGGGATATCAGAAAATCTGGGTGTATGTCAGATTCTGAGGAGTTTGATGAAGTGGTTGGTGTGCAAGAAGTAGAAGACACTTGAAAAATAGTTTTCAGAGGTGTAACATCAAGAACTTTTGTCTCAGGGATGTTGGTTTCAGAAGGATTGATTAATTCTGAAGGATTTTCAGAGGGTTTTGATGGGGGTTCTGAGGTGGGTGGTTCAGATGAAACTGGAACAGATGCAGTGGGTTCAGATGTTTTGGATGGAGGATTATCTGATTGAGGTTATTTGTCTTGTTGTTGTGATTGAGGTTCAGATGATGTTTGTGGTTGATGTTCAGAGTCTTTTTCTGGTAGAGGTTCAAATGATTTTTCTGGTTGTTTTTCTTGAGGTTGGTGTTGTTGTTCAGATGGCTTTTGTTGCGCAGATGGTTTTGTTGTTTGTTGTTGTTCTGTGGGTTGTTTTGCTGATGGTTGTTTTTGTGGTACAGATGGTTTGGTTGGAACCTCTGGTTGTGGAGTCTGAATTTTTTGTTTTGTTGTTGTTGGTTGTGGTACAAAGGGTTGTTGTACAGGTGATATGGAAATTGGATTAGAAGATTTTTGTGGAGATGGAGTAGAAACATGAGGTGGAGCAGTAACAGATTTATTTTGTGTAGAGGGTGGTTTTGGAATAGACTTAACATTAGAATAATTTATAACAATAGGATTTGCAGAAGATACAGAAGTTTTAGTACCTTTGATTTTGATGCGTTTAGCTGGTACAGAAGGAGTGTCTCCAGATTCTTTCCTCTTTAATAGCTTCTGTGGCTTCTCAGCAATCTTGGGCTTCTTCTGAATAGGTGCAGCTTCTGCTTTTGGTTGAGTCCTCTTTCTTGGTGGTTCTTCTTCTTCTGCAACAGGCAATGGTTGTCTTGCTCTCTTTATAATGTCTGCAGGAATAGGCTTTCCTTCTTTCTTGCACTCATCAATATACATTACAACAATTTCCCTTGGTTCTTCAGCATAGAACAGAGTGTAATCATCTATAGGAGTTCTCTTCTGACTCAGTTCAGAAATGTTCATCTTCTTGGGAGTTGTTGTGAGTTCTTCCACTATTTTAAGTCTCTGAAGACTTTTGGCATTCAGAGGCTTTCCCAAAATAAATTCCAATTCCTCTGTGACTCCAGCAGCGTACAGAGCAGTTACAAGTCCATTCTCAGTTAGAAGATCTAAGATTAACCTTCCAAAAGGAATCCAGGTTCTGATCTTCTGACCTTTTTCTTTCACATATTCTCTAGAGGCATTTATATGATTCCAAAGATGCATAAAGAGAATATATGGAAGATCTACCTTGGTGCTCTGACTGAGGCAATACATAAAGTAGAGCTGTTCATTATTGACATAGTCTGGAGAGTTGGTTGACTTCCTGTGATGAATGCATCCCATGAAGATCTTAGCCCAGATCTTGTAGTCAGGCTTCAGATCCTTGAACTTATTAGAAGCTTGTCCAACAGTCATCACTTCCTCATATACTTCATCCATATCAACATGCCCAGCTGGCAAGTGTGATACTCCATCTGTTTCCTCATAGCCAATGAGTTTTCTAATCAGATCTTCTGTTATAATTATCTCTTTACCCAGAACAGAAGATAAAATAAACTTAGGGTATACAGAAGCATGGATCCAGAATTCTTTCACAAGAAGGGGGTAAACTGGTCCAAAAAGTTTGTCAAAATACTTCACCCATCCTTGAGCATCTATAATGGAGCGAAATTCAAACCCATTCTCAGCAAGTGAATCAAATTCCACCATTGATTCACATAGAACCTCCAGCTTTTCAACAGGTGTTAGCAATGTTCTTTTTGGTGGAGAATAAGGAGTTACGCCCATGTTAGCTGAGGTAACTGCAGCCATTGTAGATTGAAATTGTGCAGCAGTTGATGATGAAGTTGCCATTGAAGATGGTTTTGTCACACGCTTAGGGTTTTTATGAAGAGAGAAGAGAAGATGGAAATGCATAAAATGTTTGAGATGTGGAAAGTGTGAATGTGAAGAGAATAGATGTATTTATACTAAACAACATAGGCATACAAATAGTCAAAATAAACATGTTTGAACAAAGCATTTAATGAAAGAGAATAAAATCATTTCAAGCATTTATTGCTTCTGACAATTTGGGGGGAAAATTAAGATTTTCACTATTCAAACTTTACCTCAAACGTCTCTTCAGTAGTGTACACGCCACCTTTGCAGATTTGGAGTGACACGTGTTTGCTTGCATGTGTTCTGAATTCTTTTGAGAAATGAAATGTTAACCAACGTTCAGATCCTCTAAGGATTGTTAGTTTAGAGTTTCACAAAAATAATTAGAGAAAATAAATAAGCAATCAGAAGAAATACTTCAGAGCATTAAGCATTTTTGCATCTGTAAAATTTGCTTCTGACAAATATCATTCTGGACAAAAATCCATACCAATATTTTTCAGAATAAATTTGAATCTATCTTCAACAAGGGGTTTTGTGAAAATATCTGCCCATTAATGATTTGTATCAACAAAGGCTAAATTTATGATTCCCTTCTGAACATAGTCTCTGATGAAATAATGCTTAATTTCTATATGTTTTGCCTTAGAGTGTAAAATGGGGTTCTTAGACAAACATATAGCAGAAGTATTATCACAGAAGATAGAAATGTTACTTTCAAATATTTGATAATCTTCTAGCTGACTTTTCATCCAGAGCATTTGCGTGCTACATCCAGCAGCAGCAATATATTCTGCCTCTGTGGTTGAAAGTGCAATTGTGGGTTGCTTCTTGCTGTACCAAGAGATTAGATTTCTTCCTAGAAATTGACAACTTCCAGAAGTACTTTTCCTTTCCACTCTGTCTCCAGCGTAGTCAGCATCATAGAATCCAACTAATTTGAAATCATCAGATTTTCTGTAACACAAACCCACTTTAGAAGTACCTTTCAGATACCTTAGAATCCTCTTGACAGCTGTCAAGTGTGATTCTCTAGGATCTGATTGGAATCTAGCACACAAGCATACACTGAACAATATGTCAGGTCTAAAAGCAGTTAAGTAAAGAAGAGATCCTATCATACCTCTGTAGAGCTTCTGATCTACTTTCTTACTTACCTCTTCTTTGCCAAGTGAGCTAGTTGGATGCATGGGAGTCTTTGCCAGCTTACTATCAGTCATGTTAAATTTCTTCAGAAGTTCTTTAACATATTTGGTCTGATGTATGTAAGTGCACTCTGCAGTTTGATTGACTTGGATTCCTAGAAAGAATCTCAGTTCTCCCATCATGCTCATTTCAAATTCTGCCTGCATACATTTAGCAAACTCCTTTCCCAGCATAGTATTGGTAGATCCAAATATTATATCATCCACATAAATTTGACAAATTAGAAGATCTTTCTTAATTGATTTACAAAAGAGTGTTGTGTCCACTTTGCCTCTGATGAAATTTTTCTCTAGAAGAAAATTGCTCAATCTCTCATACCAAGCTCTGAGAGCTTGTTTTAAACCATATAGAGATTTCTTTAATTTGAAAACATGATCTGGAAATTTTTCATTTTCAAAACCAGGAGGTTGGTGGACATAAACTTCTTCTTCTATAATACCATTTAGAAAGGCACTTTTAACATCCATCTGATACAGAGTGATGTTGTTTTGTGCAGCAAATGAAATAAGAAGGCGTATAGATTCTAACCTTGCCACTGGAGCATAAGTTTCAGTGTAATCAATACCTTCTTGTTGACTGTACCCTTGAGTAACAAGCCTTGTCTTATTTCTTTCAACTTCTCCTTTCTCATTTAGCTTATTTCTGAAGACCCATTTTGTTCCAATTATATTGAATCCTTGTGGTCTTTGAACTAAATCCCACACATCATTTCTGGTGAATTGATTTAACTCTTCTTGCATGGCAATAATCCAATCATTGTCTTGCAGAGCTTCATCTACAGAAGATGGTTCAATTTCTGACACCAGTCCAAATAATGATGCTTCAGATGATCTTAGAAAAGATCTTGTTCTGATGGGATCATCCTTCTTTCCAATAATGACATTCTCTGGATGAGAAGCTTTAATTCTTGATGATGATCCTTTAACAGTTGATTCTTCAGAAATGTTTAGATTGTTCATCTGAGAAGTTAAAGGAATAGCATCTGGCGTTGCTTCTGGTTCCTTCACTTGAGCTTTGTCTGCCTCTGGGACATCAGAGTCTGTAAAGACTACTTCTCTATCTGCAGAGTTTTCAGACTGCTTTGCCTTTTTATTGCCAAGCTTATCATCAAATCTAACATGAATAGATTCTTCCACAATCTGTGTCTCAGTGTTGTATACTCTGTAGCCTTTAGAGCATTCAGAATATCCCAGCATGAAACACTTTTGTGCTTTGGAATCAAACTTGTTCATATTTTCTTTAGTATTTAACATATAACAAATACATCCAAAAGGATGAAAATATGAAATGTTGGGCTTTCTGTTCTTCCACAGTTCATATGGAGTCTTCTCCAGAAGAGGTCTTACAGACACTCTGTTCTGAATGTAACAGGCTGTGTTGATTGCTTCTGCCCAAAAGTGTTTTGTCAGATTTGTCTCATTGATCATGGTTCTGGCCATTTCTTGCAGAGTTCTGTTTTTCCTCTCTACAACCCCATTTTGTTGTGGAGTTCTAGGACAGGAAAAATCATGAGCAATGCCATTTTCATTAAAATATTTTTCAAAAAATTTATTTTCAAATTCACCACCATGATCACTTCTGACTTTTATAATTTTGAAATTTTTTTCATTCTGGACTTGCTTGCAGAAGTCAAAGAACACAGAATGTGACTCATCCTTGTGTTTTAAGAACTTTACCCATGTCCATCTACTATAGTCATCAACAATGACTAATCCATACTTCTTGCCTCTGATGGATGCAGTTTTCACTGGTCCAAACAGATCAATATGAAGTAATTCTAGTGGTCTGGAAGTAGAAACAACATTTTTTGATTTAAAAGATGATTTTGAAAACTTCCCTTTTTGGCATGCTTCACAAAGAGCATCTGAGGTGAACTTCAGATTAGGAAGTCCTCTGACAAGATTAAGTTTATTAATCTGAGATATACGTCTCATATTAATATGCCCCAATCTTCTGTGTCAGACCCATTGCTCTTCATTAACAGACAAGAGGCATTTAACATTCTGAACTTTAAGTTCTGAAAGATTTATTTTATAAATGTTGTTTTTCCTCTTACCACTAAATAGAATAGAGTCATCTTTTTGACTAATAACTTTACAACATTTTTGATTAAAGGTAATATCATAACCATTGTCACTTAATTGACTTATGGACAATAAGTTATGCTTTAACCCTTCAACAAGTAAAACATTAGTAATAGAGGGAAGTTTACCATTTCCAATGGTGCCAGATCCAATGATCTTGCCCTTCTGGTTCCCTCCAAATTTCACATCACCTCCAGATCTAAGCTCCAGGCTTTGGAACATAGACCTTTCTCCTGTCATGTGTCATGAGCATCCAAAGTCCAGGTACCATGATTGGTGTCCTGACCTTGCTGCTAAGAACATCTGCAACAGGAATTATTTTACTTTTAGGTACCCAGATCTTCTTGGGTCCTTTAGGGTTAGTTGTTCTGAAGGTTTGTCTAAACTTCTGTTTTTCAACATAAGGTTTATTCTGACTAGCCTTAGATTTAAACACATGAATATTCTTTTCAGAGCGTGTTTGTTCAATATCATTCAAGTGACCAAATTTAAAGTGTGAATATAAAGGAGTTTTCTTGATGATAATTTTATCAACAGGTTTTGGATTTAAATCCTTTCCAGAGGAGGATTCATATCCAATTCCTTTTCTGTTATTTCTGCTAACTCCATAGATCATAGAAGCCATTTTGCTTCTGTCTATGCTTTTAGCAAGAAACTTCTGAAAGCTATAATCATATTTTTCCAAAATATTTTTGCATTCACATTCAGTTTCAGAATCAGAGTTTTGTTGAGCTAATTCAGAATCATTTTTCAATTTTAAGTTATTTTCATTTAGCTCAGCTACTTCTGATTTGAGAATATTATTCTCAGATACAAGATTGCTTTGACGCTTCTTATATTTGAGCTTAATATTGTTATAGCTTTTCAGAACTTCTGATAACACTTTGATAAGTTCTTCTTTAGT
Organism: Lathyrus sativus; assembly: GCA_963859935.3. Taxonomy (NCBI): domain Eukaryota; kingdom Viridiplantae; phylum Streptophyta; class Magnoliopsida; order Fabales; family Fabaceae; genus Lathyrus; species Lathyrus sativus. The sequence continues at coordinate 173,585,631 of OZ012736.1, forward strand.
GAGTTTAGCCATTACCTCTTCAGCGTCAGAGTCTGATTCAGAGTCAGATTCAGATCCTGAAGTTCCTTCCTCCTGATCTTCTATGTTTGCCATCAAAGCTACATTGGCACATTCCTCTTCTGACTCAGATTCAGATTCAGATGTATCTGAATCATCCCAGGTGGCCATCAGAACCTTTTTCTTCTTATCAAATTTTCTTTTAGGCTTTTCTTTCAGCACCTTTGAACATTCATTTTTGTAATGTCCAGGTTCTTTACATTCATAACAGACAACTTCCTTTTTGCCAGATCTTCTATGTCCAGAAGATTCTTTTCTTTGGTCAGGCTTTCTGAAGTTTCTGAACTTCTTTCCTTTATGCTTCCAGAGTTTGTTTATTCTTCTGGACAGCATGGACAGTTCATCTTCATCTTCAGATGAGGATTCTTCAGAGGTTTCCTCTATTACCTGCAATGCTTTAGCAGATTTATTAGATTTTAAAGCAACATATTTACCTTTCTTTTGAGGTTCATCTTCCTCAAGTTAAATTTCATGACTTCTTAGTGAACTGATCAGTTCCTCCAAGGAGATCTTGTTCAGATCTTTAGCCATCTTCAGCGTTGTCACCATAGGTCTCCATCTGGTGGGTAAGCTTTTGATGATCTTTTTCACATGATCAGCAGTAGAGTATCCTTTATCCAGAACCTTTAGTCCAGCTGTAAGTATTTGAAATCTGGAGAACATAGCTTCAACAGATTCAGAGTCTTCCATCTTGAAGGCTTCATACTTCTGGATCAGAGCCAGAGCCTTTGTTTCCTTGACTTGAGAGTTTCCCTCATGAGTCATTTTTAAGGATTCAAACATGTCAAATGTAGTTTCCCTGTTTGTGATTTTTTCATACTCAGTGTGAGATATTGCATTCAACAATATTGTTCTGGCCTTGTGGTGATTTCTAAATTCTTTCTTCTGAGCATCTGTCATAGATTTTCTGTCTATCTTTTTGCCGTTCCCATCAGTGGGATGAACATATCCATCTATGACCAGATCCCATAAATCAGCATCATATCCAAGGAAAAAACTTTCAATCCTGTCTTTCCAATAATCAAATTTCTCCCCATCAAACATAGGGGGTTTGGTGCTGATTCTATCCCTTTCTTCATAATTGTTGTTAATGTTAGACATTGTATTATCAGCCATAGTAACAACCAAATATATATATCAAAGTATTTCTCTCTGGATCTTTACTGTCACTGTTAAGTGGTAGCACACACAGAACCGGAGCTCTGATGCCAACTGAAGGTGAGAAAATACTTAGAAGGGGGGGTTGAATAAGTATGAAGATTAAAACTTAGAAATGAAAACTCAAGTATTTTTATCCTGGTTCGTTGAGCTCAACTACTCCAGTCCACCCTTCCTAGAGTGATTTGCCTTTCTCAATCAAGGACTTAATCCACTATTTAATCAACTCATTACAATAGTAAGTACTTAGAACAACTGTTCAAAGTCTTCTCAAGAACTACTGATCCTAATTGGATCTTCTTAAGGTTTACAATCAAATGTAATACAAATACAAGTGTTTAAGATTGCTTCTATAAAGCTTTATCACAACTGTGATTTTTCACTTAACTATTAAGAACAAAGAAATAATTCTTAGAAAGAATATGAAAAGTATGAGAGCTTGAATAATGATTTTCTTTTTGATAAAACGTCAACTGAAGAAATTGGTGAAGTCTTGCTTTTATAGGTAGCTGATCCAAGGTGAGCTTCACGTTGAGAAGAGTGTCCAAAAGGTCTGAGCCTTTTTGTCTTCACATCAAGTGACCTTTCCTAGAAGAAGAAAGCACAGAAAAATCCTTTTTGTCTGTGTTCTTGTGTCTAGCATAAATAAGGAAAGAGTCGTTTGGATCATTCCAACGGATATAAACTTGAATAATTCTTCTTCAGTTTTCAGCAAGTTCATCAGAGTCTAAATAGATCAGAACCTTCTGATGATGATCAGAGTTTTGCTGAATCAGAGTCTTCTGCAGCAGGTGTGCTTTTAGCATGTTTAAGATCAGAGCATATTTGAGACAAATCTTCAGTACTGGCAGCTTTAGTACTTTCAGAATCTTCTGTGGTAACTATGCTTGGAAAAACTCTTCATACAGAATTCTTCTTTGGTTCAGATGCTTCTGACTTGCTTTAGATTCTTCTGGAGCTTCTGCTTCAGAATCTTCTAGAGCTTCTGCTTCAGAATCTTCTGGAGGCTACGCTCACGATCTTCTGTTGGCAGCAATCAGAATCTTCTAATGGATGCATCTGGCGCTTCAGAGTCTAGCTAATTTCTTATGTTCACTTCTGATTTGCTTCTGGACTGTTAATTCCTTTACTATCTGCAGTAAAAATTCTCAAGCAAATTTTAGAGTATATAATTCTTAATTACAAAGTTTCATAATAGTTATCATCAAAACATAGAGGTATTATTAAGAACCAATCTGTGTTCTAACAATTTTTGGGGTAGAAAAAGGGTGTTACATTAGTGGTATCAGAGCAGGTCGGTCCATCCAGCCAAGTGTTTATGTTGTTAATCCCCTGTCAGTAGATAGTGTGAGAACACTATCGATGAGTTGTTTCCTTCTAACCTTGTTGGTGGTTGTAGATGGCAGGAAGGAATGATCGTTCTATTGCTGATGCGCTGGAGTCACTTGCCCAAGTGATGGCTCAGAATGGTGGACCTCCAGATAAGTTTCGTGCTTTGGGAAAGTTTCAGAGGAACAATCCGCTGACTTTTGTGGGTACTCATGATCCTGATGGTGCGCAGAAGTGCAATTGTGGGTTGCTTCTTGCTGTACCAAGAGATTAGATTTCTTCCTAGAAATTGACAACTTCCAGAAGTACTTTTCCTTTCCACTCTGTCTCCAGCGTAGTCAGCATCATAGAATCCAACTAATTTGAAATCATCAGATTTTCTGTAACACAAACCCACTTTAGAAGTACCTTTCAGATACCTTAGAATCCTCTTGACAGCTGTCAAGTGTGATTCTCTAGGATCTGATTGGAATCTAGCACACAAGCATACACTGAACAATATGTCAGGTCTAAAAGCAGTTAAGTAAAGAAGAGATCCTATCATACCTCTGTAGAGCTTCTGATCTACTTTCTTACTTACCTCTTCTTTGCCAAGTGAGCTAGTTGGATGCATGGGAGTCTTTGCCAGCTTACTATCAGTCATGTTAAATTTCTTCAGAAGTTCTTTAACATATTTGGTCTGATGTATGTAAGTGCACTCTGCAGTTTGATTGACTTGGATTCCTAGAAAGAATCTCAGTTCTCCCATCATGCTCATTTCAAATTCTGCCTGCATACATTTAGCAAACTCCTTTCCCAGCATAGTATTGGTAGATCCAAATATTATATCATCCACATAAATTTGACAAATTAGAAGATCTTTCTTAATTGATTTACAAAAGAGTGTTGTGTCCACTTTGCCTCTGATGAAATTTTTCTCCAGAAGAAAATTGCTCAATCTCTCATACCAAGCTCTGGGAGCTTGTTTTAAACCATATAGAGATTTCTTTAATTTGAAAACATGATCTGGAAATTTTTCATTTTCAAAACCAGGAGGTTGGTGGACATAAACTTCTTCTTCTATAATACCATTTAGAAAGGCACTTTTAACATCCATCTGATACAGAGTGATGTTGTTTTGTGCAGCAAATGAAATAAGAAGGCGTATAGATTCTAACCTTGCCACTGGAGCATAAGTTTCAGTGTAATCAATACCTTCTTGTTGACTGTACCCTTGAGTAACAAGCCTTGTATTATTTCTTTCAACTTCTCCTTTCTCATTTAGCTTATTTCTGAAGACCCATTTTGTTCCAATTATATTGAATCCTTGTGGTCTTTGAACTAAATCCCACACATCATTTCTGGTGAATTGATTTAACTCTTCTTGCATGGCAATAATCCAATCATTGTCTTGCAGAGCTTCATCTACAGAAGATGGTTCAATTTCTGACACCAGTCCAAATAATGATGCTTCAGATGATCTTAGAAAAGATCTTGTTCTGATGGGATCATCCTTCTTTCCAATAATGACATTCTCTGGATGAGAAGCTTTAATTCTTGATGATGATCCTTTAACAGTTGATTCTTCAGAAATGTTTAGATTGTTCATCTGAGAAGTTAAAGGAATAGCATCTGGCGTTGCTTCTGGTTCCTTCACTTGAGCTTTGTCTGCCTCTGGGACATCAGAGTCTGTAAAGACTACTTCTCTATCTGCAGAGTTTTCAGACTGCTTTGCCTTTTTATTGCCAAGCTTATCATCAAATCTAACATGAATAGATTCTTCCACAATCTGTGTCTCAGTGTTGTATACTCTGTAGCCTTTAGAGCATTCAGAATATCCCAGCATGAAACACTTTTGTGCTTTGGAATCAAACTTGTTCATATTTTCTTTAGTATTTAACATATAACAAATACATCCAAAAGGATGAAAATATGAAATGTTGGGCTTTCTGTTCTTCCACAGTTCATATGGAGTCTTCTCCAGAAGAGGTCTTACAGACACTCTGTTCTGAATGTAACAGGCTGTGTTGATTGCTTCTGCCCAAAAGTGTTTTGTCAGATTTGTCTCATTGATCATGGTTCTGGCCATTTCTTGCAGAGTTCTGTTTTTCCTCTCTACAACCCCATTTTGTTGTGGAGTTCTAGGACAGGAAAAATCATGAGCAATGCCATTTTCATTAAAATATTTTTCAAAAAATTTATTTTCAAATTCACCACCATGATCACTTCTGACTTTTATAATTTTGAAATTTTTTTCATTCTGGACTTGCTTGCAGAAGTCAAAGAACACAGAATGTGACTCATCCTTGTGTTTTAAGAACTTTACCCATGTCCATCTACTATAGTCATCAACAATGACTAATCCATACTTCTTGCCTCTGATGGATGCAGTTTTCACTGGTCCAAACAGATCAATATGAAGTAATTCTAGTGGTTTGGAAGTAGAAACAACATTTTTTGATTTAAAAGATGATTTTGAAAACTTCCCTTTTTGGCATGCTTCACAAAGAGCATCTGAGGTGAACTTCAGATTAGGAAGTCCTCTGACAAGATTAAGTTTATTAATCTGAGATATACGTCTCATATTAATATGCCCCAATCTTCTGTGTCAGACCCATTGCTCTTCATTAACAGACAAGAGGCATTTAACATTCTGAACTTTAAGTTCTGAAAGATTTATTTTATAAATGTTGTTTTTCCTCTTACCACTAAATAGAATAGAGTCATCTTTTTGACTAATAACTTTACAACATTTTTGATTAAAGGTAATATCATAACCATTGTCACTTAATTGACTTATGGACAATAAGTTATGCTTTAACCCTTCAACAAGTAAAACATTAGTAATAGAGGGAAGTTTACCATTTCCAATGGTGCCAGATCCAATGATCTTGCCCTTCTGGTTCCCTCCAAATTTCACATCACCTCCAGATCTAAGCTCCAGGCTTTGGAACATAGACCTTTCTCCTGTCATGTGTCATGAGCATCCAAAGTCCAGGTACCATGATTGGTGTCCTGACCTTGCTGCTAAGAACATCTGCAACAGGAATTATTTTACTTTTAGGTACCCAGATCTTCTTGGGTCCTTTAGGGTTAGTTGTTCTGAAGGTTTGTCTAAACTTCTGTTTTTCAACATAAGGTTTATTCTGACTAGCCTTAGATTTAAACACATGAATATTCTTTTCAGAGCGTGTTTGTTCAATATCATTCAAGTGACCAAATTTAAAGTATGGATATAAAGGAGTTTTCTTGATGATAATTTTATCAACAGGTTTTGGATTTAAATCCTTTCCAGAGGAGGATTCATATCCAATTCCTTTTCTGTTATTTCTGCTAACTCCATAGATCATAGAAGCCATTTTGCTTCTGTCTATGCTTTTAGCAAGAAACTTCTGAAAGCTATAATCATATTTTTCCAAAATATTTTTGCATTCACATTCAGTTTTAGAATCAGAGTTTTGTTGAGCTAATTCAGAATCATTTTTCAATTTTAAGTTCTTTTCATTTAGCTCAGCTACTTCTGATTTGAGAATATTATTCTCAGATACAAGATTGCTTTGACGCTTCTTATATTTGAGCTTAATATTGTTATAGCTTTTCAGAACTTCTGATAACACTTTGATAAGTTCTTCTTTAGTGAGTTTAGCCATTACCTCTTTAGCGTCAGAGTCTGATTCAGAGTCAGATTCAGATCCTGAAGTTCCTTCCTCCTGATCTTCTATGTTTTCCATCAAAGCTACATTGGCACATTCCTCTTCTGACTCAGATTCAGATTCAGATGTATCTGAATCATCCCAAGTGGCCATCAGAACCTTTTTCTTCTTATCAAATTTGCTTTTAGGCTTTTCTTTCAGCACCTTTGAACATTCATTTTTGTAATGTCCAGGTTCTTTACATTCATAACAGACAACTTCCTTTTTGCCAGATCTTCTATGTCCAGAAGATTCTTTTCTTTGGTCAGGCTTTCTGAAGTTTCTGAACTTCTTTCCTTTATGCTTCCAGAGTTTGTTTATTCTTCTGGACAGCATGGACAATTCATCTTCATCTTCAGATGAGGATTCTTCAGAGGTTTCCTCTATTACCTGCAATGCTTTAGCAGATTTATTAGATTTTAAAGCAACATATTTACCTTTCTTTTGAGGTTCATCTTCCTCAAGTTCAATTTCATGACTTCTTAGTGAACTGATCAGTTCCTCCAAGGAGATCTTGTTCAGATCTTTAGCCATCTTCAGCGTTGTCACCATAGGTCTCCATCTGGTGGGTAAGCTTTTGATGATCTTTTTCACATGATCAGCAGTAGAGTATCCTTTATCCAGAACCTTTAGTCCAGCTGTAAGTATTTGAAATCTGGAGAACATAGCTTCAACAGATTCAGAGTCTTCCATCTTGAAGGCTTCATACTTCTGGATCAGAGCCAGAGCCTTTGTTTCCTTGACTTGAGAGTTTCCCTCATGAGTCATTTTTAAGGATTCAAACATGTCAAATGTAGTTTCCTTGTTTGTGATTTTTTCATACTCAGTGTGAGATATTGCATTCAACAATATTGTTCTGGCCTTGTGGTGATTTCTAAATTCTTTCTTCTGAGCATCTGTCATAGATTTTCTGTCTATCTTTTTGCCGTTCCCATCAGTGGGATGAACATATCCATCTATGACCAGATCCCATAAATCAGCATCATATCCAAGGAAAAAACTTTCAATCCTGTCTTTCCAATAATCAAATTTCTCCCCATCAAACATAGGGGGTTTGGTGCTGATTCTATCCCTTTCTTCATAATTGTTGTTAATGTTAGACATTATATTATCAGCCATAGTAACAACCAAATATATATACCAAAGTATTTCTCTCTGGATCTTTACTGTCACTGTTAAGTGGTAGCACACACAGAACCGGAGCTCTGATGCCAACTGAAGGTGAGAAAATACTTAGAAGGGGGGGGGGTTGAATAAGTATGAAGATTAAAACTTAGAAATGAAAACTCAAGTATTTTTATCCTGGTTCGTTGAGCTCAACTACTCCAGTCCACCCTTCCTAGAGTGATTTGCCTTTCTCAATCAAGGACTTAATCCACTATTTAATCAACTGATTACAATAGTAAGCACTTAGAACAACTGTTCAAAGTCTTCTCAAGAACTACTGATCCTAACTGGATCTTCTTAAGGTTTACAATCAAATGTAATACAAATACAAGTGTTTAAGATTGCTTCTATAAAGCTTTATCACAACTGTGATTTTTCACTTAACTATTAAGAACAAAGAAATAATTCTTAGAAAGAATATGAAAAGTATGAGAGCTTGAATAATGATTTTCTTTTTGATAAAACGTCAACTGAAGAAATTGGTGAAGTCTTGCTTTTATAGGTAGCTGATCCAAGGTGAGCTTCACGTTGAGAAGAGTGTCCAAAAGGTCTGAGCCTTTTTGTCTTCACATCAAGTGACCTTTCCTAGAAGAAGAAAGCACAGAAAAATCCTTTTTGTCTGTGTTCTTGTGTCTAGCATAAATAAGGAAAGAGTCGTTTGGATCATTCCAACGGATATAAACTTGAATAATTCTTCTTCAGTTTTCAGCAAGTTCATCAGAGTCTAAATAGATCAGAACCTTCTGATGATGATCAGAGTTTTGCTGAATCAGAGTCTTCTGCAGCAGGTGTGCTTTTAGCGTGTTTAAGATCAGAGCATATTTGAGACAGATCTTCAGTACTGGAAGCTTTAGTACTTTCAGAATCTTCTGTGGTAACTATGCTTGGAAAAACTCTTCATACAGAATTCTTCTTTGGTTCAGATGCTTCTGACTTGCTTTAGATTCTTCTAGAGCTTCTGCTTCAGAATCTTCTAGAGCTTCTGCTTCAAAATCTTCTGGAGGCTACGCTCACGATCTTCTGTTGGCAGCAATCAGAATCTTCTAATGGATGCATCTGGCGCTTCAGAGTCTTGCTAATTTCTTATGTTCACTTCTGATTTGCTTCTGGAGTGTTAATTCCTTTACTATCTGCAGTAAAAATTCTCAAGCAAATTTTAGAGTATATAATTCTTAATTACAAAGTTTCATAATAGTTATCATCAAAACATAGAGGTATTATTAAGAACCAATCTGTGTTCTAACAATTTTTGGAGTAGAAAAAAGGTGTTACATTAGTGGTATCAGAGCAGGTCGGTCCATCCGGCCAAGTGTTTATGTTGTTAATCCCCTGTCAGTAGATAGTGTGAGAACACTATCGATGAGTTGTTTGCTTCTAACCTTGTTGGTGGTTGTAGATGGCAGGAAGGAATGATCGTTTTATTGCTGATGCGCTGAAGTCACTTGCCCAAGTGATGGCTCAGAATGGTGGACCTCCAGATAAGTTTCGTGCTTTGGGAAAGTTTCAGAGGAACAATCTGCTGACTTTTGTGGGTACTCATGATCCTGATGGTGCGCAGAAGTGGCTGAAGGTGATTTAGAAGAATTTCCGAGATATGGCATGCACTGATGCGCAATAGGTACAGTTTGGTACGCATATGCTGGCAGAGGAGGCTGAGGACTGGTGGGATAACACTCGCCAGAGATTAGAAGATGCGGGCATTGCAATAACTTGGATTGTGTTTAAAGAAGAGCTTCTGAGAAAGTATTTTCCTGAAGATGTTCGGGGGAAGAAAGAGGTGGAGTTCCTTGAGCTGAAACAAGGTAATATGACTGTGGCTGAGTATGCGGAAAAGTTTGAGTCTTTGGTCAAGTTTTGTCCGCATTACAACCATGCTGGCGCAAAGATGTCGAAGTGTCTCAAGTTTGAGAATGGTTTGAGACCAGAGATTAAGCAGGGAATTGGGTATCAGTAGATTCGTCGGTTTTCGGGACTGGTGAACAAGAGCAGAATTTATGATGAAGATAGCCGAGCTCGATCTACTCACTACAAGCAGCTGAGTGAGAAGAAAGAGAAAGGTCAGTTTAGAGGAAAATCGTATGTGACTTCTGGTGAGAAAGGAAAGCAGAAGGCTTCTGATGGGAAAAAGCCAAGTGGGGGAGCGGCTACTGCTCCAGGTAAGTGTTATAAGTGTGGCGAGCAAGGCCACCATGCTGAGAATTGTAAGGCGCTGAGGTGTCATCGTTGTGGCAAGAAGGGTCATAAGGCTAATGACTGCAAAAACGAAGCTCCGACTTGCTTCAACTGTGGAGACAAGGGGCATATCAATACCCAGTGTCAGCAGCCGAAGAAGACTGCTATTGCTGCTCAAACAAGTGGCAGAGTGTTTGCGTTAAGCGGTGTAGAAGAAGCTAAGACGAATAACTTGATAAGAGGTACGTATTTTATTAATGATGTTGAATTGATTGCTATAATTGATATTGGTGCTACACATTCGTTTATTTTGCTTGAATGTGTTAAGAGGTTGAATTTGAATTTGTCTGCTATGAGTGGGAGTATGGTTATTGATACCCCATCTAATGGTTCTGTGACTACTGCGTTAGTCTGTTTGAGCTGCCCTTTGACTATTTATGATAGGAACTTTGTGATGGACTTGGTCTGTCTACCTTTGAATCAAATTGATGTTATCCTTGGGATGAACTGGTTAGAGTACAACTATGTTCGCATTGATTGTTATAGTAAGACTGTAAGATTTCCTGAGTTGGGCAATGTTGGAGAGCTAATGTTTGTATCTGCCAAGCAAGTGGAAGAACTCTTAGAAGATGAGGCTAAGATGTTTGTTGTGTTTGCTTCGCTCTAAGTGGATGGTGAAGCAGTGGGCGTGGAGCTACCGGTTGTTCGGGAATTTCCTGAGGTGTTTCCAAACGACATGAATGACTTACCTCCTGAGCGTGAGGTAGATTTTACTATTGAGGTGATACCTGGAACTAGTCCTGTATCGATGGCTCCTTATCGGATGTCTGCATCTAAGTTAGGGGAATTGAAGAAACAATTGGATGATTTGCTTGAGAAGAAGTTTGTTCGACCGAGTGTTTCTCCGTGGGGTGCTCCTGTGTTGTTGGTGAAGAAAAAAGATGGTAGTATGAGATTGTGTGTGGATTATCGGCAGTTGAATAAAGTGACGATTAAGAATAAATATCCACTTCCGAGGATTGATGATTTAATGGATCAATTGGTGGGCGCTTGTGTGTTTAGCAAGATTGATTTGAGGTCTGGTTATCATCAGATTCATGTTAAGCCTGATGATATTTTGAAGACAGCTTTCAGGACGAGATATGGACACTATGAGTATACTGTGATGCCATCTGGAGTTTCGAATGCACCTGGCATATTCATGGAGTATATGAATAGGATTTTCCATCCTTATTTGGATCAGTTCGTAGTGGTACTTATTGATGAAATTTTGATATATTCTAAGTTTGAAGAAGAGCATGCACAACATCTAAAAGTTGTATTGCAGGTTTTGAAGGACAAGAAGCTTTACGCCAAGTTGTCTAAGTGTGAGTTTTGGTTGAAGGAAGTGAGTTTCCTTGGCCATGTGATTTCTAGTGGAGGGATTATTGTTGATCCTTCAAAGATTGATGTTGTGTTGCAGTGGGAGGCTCCAAAGTCTGCTACTGAGATTCGAAGTTTCCTTGGGTTGGCTGGTTATTATCGCAGGTTTATTGAAGGTTTTTCTCAGTTAGCATTGCCATTGACTCAGTTTACTCGAAAGGGTCAGGCTTATGTGTGGGATGTTGCTTGTGAGAAGAGTTTTGTAGAACTCAAGAAGAAGTTGACGACTGCTCCAGTGTTGATTTTTCCAAATCCGAGTGAGTCCTTTGTGGTGTATTGTGATGCGTCGAAGATGGGCCTTGGAGGCGTATTGATGCAAAACGGTCAGGTTGTTGCTTACGCTTCCAGACAACTAAAGGTTCATGAAAGAAGTTATCCTACGCATGATTTAGAGTTGGCCGCTGTGGTGTTTGTGTTGAAGACGTGGAGACATTATCTATTTGGGTCCAGATTCGAAGTGTTCAGTGATCACAAGAGTCTGAAGTATTTGTTTGATAAGAAAGAGTTGAACATGAGGCAGCGAAGATGGCTTGAACTTCTGAAGGATTATGATTTTGAATTGAGTTACCATCAGGGTAAGGCTAATGTTGTGGCTGATGCATTTAGTAGAAATTCCTTGCATATGTCTATGCTTATGGTTCGAGAGTTGGAATTGATTGAGCAATTCAGAGATATGAGTTTGATTTGTGAAGAGACTCCTAACAGTGTGAGATTGGGTATGTTGAAGTTGACTAGAAGTATTCTCCAAGAGATCAGAGAAGGTCAGAGATCTGATTTGAGTTTGGTGGATCGTCTCACGTTAATTAATCAAGGTAACGGAGGTGATTTTTGGATTGATGAGAATGGTGTGATGAGGTTCCGAGATAGATTATGTGTTCCCGATGTGCCAGAAATCAGGAAGAGCATTCTTGAAGAAGGTCATAGAAGTGGGTTGAGTATTCATCCTGGTACCACAAAGATGTATCAAGACTTGAAGAAGTTGTTTTGGTGGCCTAGTATGAAGAAGGAAATTGTAGAATTTGTTTATGCTTGTTTGACTTGTCAGAAGTCGAAGATTGAACATCAGAGACCGTTGGGTCTGATGCAACCATTGAGTATTCCAGAATGGAAATGGGATAACATTTCTATGGATTTTGTGACAAGTTTGCCGAGGACGGTGAAGGGATATGATTCGATTTGGGTAATTGTTGATAAGTTGACTAAATCGGCTCATTTTGTACCGACGAGGATCAATTATTCGTTGCAGAAGCTTGCTGAATTATATATTGAGCAGATTGTGAAGTTGCATGGTGTTCCGTCGAGTATTGTGTCTGATAGAGATCCGAGATTTACATCGAGGTTTTGGGAGAGTTTGCAGGTAGCTTTGGGTACTAAGTTGAGGTTGAGTTCTGCCTATCATCCGCAGACGGATGGACAGACGGAAAGAACTATCCAGTCTTTAGAGGATTTGTTGAGAGCTTGTGTTTTGGATCAAGGGGGATTGTGGGATAGTTATTTTCCGTTGGTTGAGTTTACCTACAATAATAGTTACCATTCTAGTATCGGAATGGCACCGTATGAGGCTTTGTATGGTAGGAGGTATATGACTCCGTTGTGTTGGTATGAATCAGGCGAGAGTGTTGTGCTCGGACATGAAATTGTGCAAGAGATGACTGAAAAGATCAAGATGATCCGTGAGAAGATGAAAGCATCGTAGAGTCGTCAGAAGAGTTACCATGATAAGAGGAGGAAAACGCTTGAATTCCAAGAGGGAGATAATGTGTTTCTGAGAGTTACGCCGGTAACAGGTGTTGGTCGAGCTTTGAAGTCGCGAAAGCTCACATCGCGTTTTATTGGTCCGTATCAGATTTCACAGAGGGTGGGGGAAGAAGCCTATCAGATTGATTTACCACCGTCGCTCGCTGTAACAGCCCAATTTTAATTAATTGATTATTCATATTAATTAATTGATTTATTTGGATGATTTTAATTATTGGAATTATTGGTAGATATTTTGAGAGAAGAAATATGATGGAAGGAAATAGAAAGACATATAAGGAGGAATGGAAAGAAAAGGGAAGAATAGAAACATAAGGGAAAGAGTAGAGAAAGAAAGAGGAAGAAGAGAAAAGAGAAGGAAAAGAGAGAAAAGCTTGGATTCTTCAAGATCAACTCTTAGGAATCGATTTAATCAAGGTAAGGGTGTGAAATGTTGTTATCTTACCAATGTATATGATTATGTATGATTGGTTTGGATTGTTGGATGTTTTTCTACATTTTTCATTCTAGGGAAGAAATGATTTAATCGGTAGAAATCGATGTTCTAACGGTTAAAATTTGGAATTAAGGGTGTAAATTAGTCGAGAAATGTCAGGCTAAGACTATTGGAACTGGTTTGATGGGAATCAGGTGATTTTGGAAGTTTCGGAGAGTTTTGGACAGTTGGGGTTTTGGAGTACGCAGACGTTCGCTAGCACGTTCGCTAGGCGAGCAGGATAGTGAATGTTCGCTAAGCGAGCTGTAGCGAGAAAGTAGCGAATGGTCCCAGACTTGAGCATAATGGAAATAACCCTCTTCGCTAGTATCGAGTATTGTAGCGAGTTGTTCGCTAGGCGAGGCTGTAGCGAGCCAGTAGCGAACCCTTCAAGTAGCTTATGTTTATCTTCGCGAGGTTGTTCGCTAGGCGAACCAGTAGCGAGTGTTCGCTTGGATCTTGCTAGGCGTGTGGTTCAGTGAGTGTGACAGTGTTTGATATGCTTTCTGTATCCATCCAATGTCGATCCTTCGATTCGAATGTGATTAACCCTCTCTTTTAATGCATAGTTGTATGTTGTGATCTGATATGATGTGGGTAGCCGTATGGCGTGAATCCTAGATTGTAGAATCGATTGTGGAATGTGGTCTTTAGACCAATATATACATTGTTTAAATTGATTTAAAAGTGTATGAATGATTGTGATAGAGTTCGTTTCCGTTTGGCACGATGTTGTGAATGCATATTAATTGTATTGTATTTGAGAATTCATGGGATTAAGATGCGAGAACGGTCTTAAGTGTATTTGTTTGATTGATGGTATGTGAAGAATCTATGAATATGTATTTTTGATTTTATCTATTTGATTCTTGTGTACTACTTAATGAATGTAGTGATGATAATGAAAGTATGAATACTTTGATGAAATGTGTTATGTGTGCAATCATGATATAATTCTTGTGTGATGAATTATTTGATAATGCATGGGATAAATATTGGAGAAAGGTCTTAAGTGAATTTGTTTGATTGATGGTATGTGAAGAATCTTTGAATATGTATTTGTGATTTTATCTATTTGATTCTTGTGTACTACTTAATGAATGTAGTGATGATGTTGAAAGTATGAATACTTTGATGAAATGTGTTGTGTGTGAAATCATGATATAATTCTTGTGTGATGAATTATTTGATAATGCATGGGATTAAGATGCGAGAACGGTCTTAAGTGCATTTGTTGTTGATTGCATACGCATCATTTGTTGTCAAGAGGCAATGCTTGCTAGTTTCGTAGAGACTAGTGACTTGTCCCAAACCTAGAAGGGTGGGTTTGAAAGCTTAGGGGACGGGATTTTGTTTGTTATTGGTCTAGGGGACGGACTCGGTTTAAATGTAAAAACCAAAAAATAATAACAAGTGTTAGTACCACATGGCATGAGTTGCATTGAGTTGCATTGAGTCAGATGGCATGGATATAATGTTGTGTGAATGTACGCATATGTATATGTTTATGTGGAATGGTGAGAATTATGGATGTGTTCATGATGAATAGGCTTGGTGATTATTCCATATTTTTTTATACATATATATGGTGATATATATGATGAGTTATGATGAACTGTGGTGAGAATGCGGTATATGTATATTCTATGCTTGTATATATATATATAATTATGTGCATTGATTATTATGATAATATTTCTCACCCTTCTGCTGTTTTATTATGCTCTATAAGGGATTGCAGATTAGGATTGCTGGAGGTCTTTTGTGAAGTGTAACTTCATTCTTTTGGTCGGTTAGCTCTGATATGTAGCACCGGGTAGCTAGGATTGTATAGTATTCTTTTGTGATACATTTGTATATGTATCTGCTGACAAATGTTTATGTAAACATGAATGATGTGGTGAATCAAACTGGATGATATGTATTTATATGATTACATGTTTGAAGTGAGTCAATGTTTAGATTTTCCGCTTTTAATTCTAAATATTGAGATGTGGGTGTAAGGACTAAGTTCCTAGGTTGGAGGCTACCCCACTGTTGCATGTCTTCTATAGAGCAGGTGTTGTATGTTTCAATTTCGTGTATGACGTGACATACCTCTTTTATACCATGTTTTAATTTTACTCTGATGAAATTTGAATATGTGCTTAAATGATTTATTTGATTACTTGGGGGTTTAGAAGGGGGTGTTACATTAGTGGTATCAGAGCAGGTCGGTTAGTTGACCAAGTTGTTAATGTGTTTATTCCCTATATATATTTGATTCTGTGTATGACACTATCGATATTGTTTGATCTTATGAAGTTCTGTTGTTGGGATTCAGAACGATGGTCGCCGGTAGGAAAGATGAAGCGATTGCTAAGGCTTTGACGAGGTTGGATGAGGCGATTGGACAAAATCCTTAAGCCAACTTGAATGCTGGAAACAACGCTAATGATGAGTTTTGTGCTTTGGGAAGGTTTCAAAGGAACAATCTGCCAATTTTTAAGGGAACCCATGAACCTGACAAAGCACAGGTATGGTTGAAAGCAATTGAGAAGATCTTTCGAGTCATGAACTGTTCAGATGTGCAGAGGGTGCAGTTTGGCACTCATATGCTTGAAGAGGAAGCTGAGGACTGGTGGAGTAACACTCGCCAGAGGTTTGAAGAGGATGAGATTGTGGTTACTTGGGATGTTTTTAGAGAGGTATTTCTGGAGAAGTATTTTCCAGAAGATGTGCGTGGTAAGAAGGAAATTGAATTCCTTGAGCTGAAGCATGGTAACTCAACTGTGGCCGAGTATGCCACAAGGTTTGAGGAATTGATTAAGTTTTGTCCTCATTACAACACTGCTAATGCCGAGAGATCCAAGTGCCTTAAGTTTGTGAATGGTTTGAGGCCTGAAGTTAAGCAAGTCGTTGGTTATTAGGAAATTAGGCGATTTTCTGAGTTGGTGAACGAGAGTAGAATTTATGATGAAGATAATAGAGCTAGATCTGCCCACTATAAGAGTTTATGTGACAAGAAAGGAAAAGGTCAATTCCGAGGGAAGCCGTATGTGACTCCTGATGATAAGGGGAAACAGAAAGTTGGTCATGGAAAGAAGCCGAATGAGGGGGGGGGAGTTTCCACTCCGGTGAGATGTTATAGATGCGGTAGAGAAGGACACCGTGCTCCTGAGTGTACAAGTGTTGAGCAGAAATATTTCAAGTGTGGCAAGCCAGGCCACAAAGCTATGGAGTGCAGAAGCGATGCGAGTGTGACTTCCTACAACTATGGTGAGCAAGGGCACATTAGTACCAAGTGTGACAAGCCAAAGAAGACTCAAGGGAATGGAAAAGTGTTTGCTCTATCAGGATCGGAGACTGCTAGTGAAGATCGGTTGATCCGAGGTACGTGCTTCATTAATGGTATACCTTTGATCGCTATAATTGATACTGGAGATACACATTCATTTATTTCTTTTGATTGTTTTAAGAGGTTAAATCTTGAGTTGTCTGTTATGAGTAGTGGTATGGTTATTGATACTCCTGCTGTGGGTTCAGTGACTACCCCTTTTGTGTGTTTGAATTTTCCGTTGAGTATTTTTGGTAAGGACTTTGGAGTTGATTTAGTGTGTCTTCACTTAGATCAACTTGATGTTATTCTTGGGATGAATTGGTTGGAATTCAATCGTGTCTATATTAACTATTTTGACAAAACGGTTATTTTTCCTGAACCTGGCGATGAAGGAGATTTGTTTATGACTGCTAAGAAAGTAAAGGAATCAGTGCAAGATGGTGCGACCATATTTATGTTGATGGCAACTTTGAACATTGGTGAAAATGGAGCAATGGATGCTTTACCAATTGCCCGTGATTTTCTGAAAGTTTTTCCTGATGAGATAAGAGATTTATCGCCGGAACGAGAGGTGGAGTTTACGATCGACTTAATTCCTGGAACTAGTCTGATATCGATGACTCCATATCGTATGTCCGCATTAAAATTGAAAGAGTTGAAGAGTCAACTTGAAGATCTACTTGGGAAGAAGTTTATTCTTCCGAGTGTGTCACCATGGGGTGCACCGGTTTTGTTGGTTAAGAAGAAAGAAGGTTCTCTGAGACTTTGTATGGATTACAGACAATTGAACAAGATGACCATCAAGAATAAGTATCCACTTCCGAGGATTGATGATTTGATGGACCAGTTGGTTGGTGCGAGTGACTTTAGTAAGATAGATCTGAGATCTGGGTATCACCAAATTCGTGTGAAGGTCAAAGATATTCAGAAGACTGCCTTTAGAATGAGGTATGGACATTACGAGTATTCTGTGATGCCATTTGGTGTGACTAATGCACCAGGTGTATTTATGGAGTACATGAATAGGATTTTCCATCCTTATTTGGACAAGTTTGTGGTCGTGTTCATTGATGATATTTTGATTTATTCGAAGAGTGGAGAAGAACATGTCGAGCATTTGAAGATTGTGTTATCTGTGCTGAAAGAAAAGCAATTATATGCTAAACTTTCTAAGTGTGAATTTTGGTTGAAAGAAGTGAGTTTTCTTGGTCATGTGATATCGAGTAGAGGTATTGTAGTTGATCCGTCAAAGGTGGAAGCGGTATCACATTGGGAAGCTCCGAAATTAGTTTTTAAGATTAGAAGTTTTCTTGGTTTGGCAGGTTATTATTGGAAATTCATTGAAGGATTTGTCAAGTTATCATTGTCGTTGACGCAGTTGACTAGGAAAGGTCAAGCTTTTGTTTGGGATGCAAAGTGTGAAGAAAGATTTCAAGAGCTTAAGAGAAGATTGACGACAGCTGCTGTTTTGATTTTGCCGAATCCAACAGAACCGTTTATTGTGTATTGTGACGCTTCTTTGATGGGTTTAAGAGGTGTGTTGATGCAAAATAAACAAGTTGTAGCTTATGCTTCTAGGCAACTCAAAGTGCATGAGAGGAATTATCCGACGCATGACTTAGAGTTGGCCCCCGTTGTATTTGTGTTGAAACTTTGGAGGCATTATTTGTTTGGTTCGAGATTTGAGGTATTTAGTGATCATAAGAGTTTGAAGTATCTCTTTGATCAGAAAGAATTGAACGCAAGGAAGAGGAGATGGTTGGAACTTCTGAAGGATTACGATTTTGGTTTGAATTACCATCCAGGTAAAGCAAATGTAGTAGCTGATGCATTGAGTAGGAAATTGTTGCATATGTCGATGATGATGGTAAAAGAGTTGGAAATGATTGAGCAATTTCGGGATTTGAGCTTAGTGTGTGAGAAGACTTCTTAAGGAGTTAAGCTTGGTATGTTAAAGCTTACTAGTGGTATTCTTGACGAGATTCGAGAAGGACAGAAATCTGATTTGGGTTTAGTTGATCGATTGACTTTGATCAATAGGGGTCAAGGTGGTGATTTTCGGATTGATGAAAGTGGTATCATGAGATGTCGTGATAGGGTTTGTGTTCCTGATATCGTTGAGCTGAAGAAGAGTATTCTTGAAGAAGGGAATCATAGTGGATTGAGTATTCATCCGGGTGCTACTAAGATGTATCAAGATTTGAGGAAAGTATTTTGGTGGCCTCGTATGAAGAAGGATATTGCCGAGTTTGTGTATTCTTGTTTGACTTGTCAGAAGTCAAAGATTGAGCATCAGAAACTGTTAGGCTTGATGCAACCGTTGTCTATTCCTGAGTGGAAATAGGATAGCATATCTATGGATTTTGTATCTGGTTTACCTAGAACGCCAAGTAACTTGGAAGCTATTTGGGTTATTGTGGATAGATTGACCAAATCTGCTCACTTCATTCCTATGCGAATGGATTATCCGTTGGAGAAATTGGCAAAGCTGTACTTTGAAAGGATTGTCAGTTTGCATGGTATTTCGTCTAGCATTGTGTCAGATAGAGATCCGAGGTTTACTTCAAGATTTTGGGAGAGTTTGCAAAGTGCTTTGGTTACGAAGTTGCGTTTGAGTTCAACTTATCATCCGCAGACCGATGGTCAAACTGAGAGGACAATTTAGTCACTTGAGGATCTTTTGAGAGCTTGTGTGTTGGAGAAGAGGTGGACTTGGGATAACTACTTACCTTTGATTGAATTTAATTACAACAACAATTTTCATTCGAGTATTGGTATGGCATCGCTTTAGGAATTGTATGGTAGATGGTGTAGGACGCCATTGTGTTGGTATGAGTCTGGGGAGAGTTTTTTGGTTGGACCCGAGATAGTCCAACAGACTACCTATAAGATTAAGATGATTCAAGAGAAGATGAAGATTTCTCAAAGTCGTCAAAAGAGTTATCATGACAAGAGGAGGAAAACACTTGAATTCTAGGAGGGAGATCACGTTTTTCTTCGGGTTACTCCAATGACTGGTGTTGGTAGAGCGTTGAAGTCGCGTAAGTTGACGCCACATTTTATCGGTCCTTATCAGATTTTGCAGAGGATATGAGAGGTAGCCTATCGAGTTGCTTTACCACCGCCGCTTACTAATCTCCACGACGTGTTCCATGTATCTCAGTTGAGGAAATACATTGCGGATCCATCTCATGTAGTCCAAGTAGATGATGTGCAGGTGAGAGATCACCTGACTGTGGAGACATCACCTATGCGGATAGAGGATCGGGAGACGAAGCAACTTCGAGGTAAAGAGATTGCTTTGGTGAAGGTCGCTTGGGGAGGACCGGCTGGTGGAAATGTGACTTGGGAACTTGAGAGTCAGATGAGGGAGTCGTATCTAGAGTTGTTTGAATCAGGTAATATTTTCGAGGACGAAAATTTCCAAAGTGGGGGAGGGTTGTAACAGCCCAATTTTAATGAATTGATTATTCATATTAATTAATTTATTTATTTGGTTGATTTTAATTATTGGAATTATTGGTAGATATTTTGAGAAAAGAAATGTGATGGAAGGAAATAGAAAGACATATAAGGAGGAATGGAAAGAAAAGGGAAGAATATAAACATAAGGGAAAGAGTAGAGAAAGAAAGAGGAAGAAGAGAAAAGAGAGAAAAGATTGGATTCTTCAAGATCAACTCTTAGGAATCGATTTAATCAAGGTAAGGGTGTGAAATGTTGTTATCTTACAAATGTATATGATTATGTATGATTGGTTTGGATTGTTGGATGTTTTTCTACATTTTCCATTTTAGGGCAGAAATGATTTAATCGGTAGAAATCGATGTTCTAAAGGTTAAAATTTGGAATTAAGGGTGTAGATTAGTCGAGAAATGTTAGGCTAAGACTATTGGAACTGGTTTGATGGGAATCAGGTGATTTTGGAAGTTTCGGAGAGTTTTGGACAGTTGGGGTTTTGGAGTACACAGACGTTCGCTAGCACGTTCGCTAGGCGAGCAGGATAGCGAGTGTTCGCTAAGCAAGCTGTAGTGAGCAAGTAGCGAATGGTCCCAGACTTGGGCAGAATGAAAATAACCCTCTTCGCTAGTAGCGAGTTTGTAGCGAGCCAGTAGCGAACCCTTCCAGTAGCTTCTGTTTGTCTTCGCGAGCTTGTTCGCTAGGCAAACTAGTAGCGAGTGTTCGCTAGGATCTCGCTGGGCGAGTGGTTCAGCGAGCGTGATAGTGTTTGATATGCTTGTTGTGTCCATCCAATGTCGATCCTTCGATTCGAATGTGATTAACCCTCTCTTTTAATGCATAGTTGTATGTTGTGATCTGATATGTTGTGGGTAGCCGTATGGCGTGAATCCTTGATTGTGGAATCGATTGTGGAATGCGGTCTTTTGACCAATATATATATTGTTTAAATTGATTTAAAAGTGTATGAATGATTATGATAGAGTTTGTTGTCGTTTGGCACGATGTCGTGAATGCATATTAATTGTATGCGATTGTATTTGAGAATGCATGTGATTAAGATGCGAGAACGATCTTAAGTGCATTTGGTTGGTTGATGGTATGTGAAGAATCTATGAATATGTATTTATGATTTAATCTCTTTGATTATTGAGTACTACTTGAAGAATGTAGTGATGATGTTGAAAGTATGAATACTCTGATGAAATGTGTTGTGTGTGCAATCATTATATAATTCTTGTGTGATGAATTATTTGATAATGCATGGTATTAAGATGCGAGAACGGTCTTAAGTGCATTTTTTTTATTGCATACGCATCATTTGATGTCAAGAGGAAATGCTTACTAGTTTCGTGGAGATTAGTGACTTGTCCCAAACCTAGAAGGGTGGGTTTGAAATCTTAGGGGACGGGTGTTGCACCCTAAAATTTGACCAACCGGTTCCCACATCTGGTTTACGTTTCGACGCATTTTGCATTCGCATTCGCATACCGCATATAGTGCATTTTCTCAATCATATTGATTTTATCGGAATTACAGCCCTGTTTCTCACATTGCGGAGGTTTCAGACCGGTTCGGATCAGCGGAGTCGTATTTTTGGGAAGTCGTGCGCTTCCCGGTGTTTTCAGCTTGCGCTTTTGTTTGTGAGGATATTTCGGTGTCCGGTTGTTTGCCGCGTATTTCGACCTGGTCTCGCGGTCTCTTTTAATTGGGTTAACTGCCTTTATTTGCATTTTTAAGATTTAATAGCCTTTTTCTAGATTTTAAATAGATTTTAGAATTAAATAGATTTTTTTAATAGATTTTAAAAAATATTTCTTTTTAATAGAATCGTAGAAAATATAGTTTTCCTAGAATTATTAGATATTAGATTTTATTAGGTTTTATAGAGTTTTTAGAATAAATAATTTTTAAATAGGTAGTTTTAGAATATTAGAATATTCATTTCTTTTAGTAAATAGAATAGTATATAGATTTTTATTAGAATAATAGACTTTAATTGTTTTTAGAATTTTAATAGAATAAACAGATTTTGTTTTTAATATAGATTTGATAGTTTTCTATAGATTTTCTTTTTTAGAATAAATAGATATAGAATTTAAATAGATGTTTTAGATTTAATTGATTAGCTTTATTAATTAGCTTTAATTAGATTAGTTTAATTAATTAGAGTCAACTTTTATTAATTGGTAGTATTAATTTTCGCATTAATTGAGTTCAGTTTGTTAGTCTTTTATCAGTTAATTCAATTCATTAGTATTAATCAGAATCATTAGTATTAAATGGGCCAGATGTCCAAAATTCGTGGGCCCAGATCCAACACGCCACTTGTCATTATAAAGAGATGCCACGGGTTTCATTCAGGGGTCCACCACCTCACTTTCCACTTTCTGCATTCTGCATGCAAGCCACACGTGGCTTCTTCCTCACTCTCCCCCACTCCACGCGTCCTCTCCACCATTCCCCTTCTGTGCATGTGTGCCAACGCACACTCCACTAACTCCCTTCACCGGAGACCTCCCCACCGGCATGCAAACACCGGAGAACTCATCGGCAAAATTCAGCGGTGGTTCTCACGGCCAAATTCTCCCAAATACTCGCCGGTAACTGTCAAAGTTCATCAGTAACCGTCGCCGGAAGTTGTTAACCCCACCGTAACCGCCACCGGAACCTCCTAACCGTCGCCGGAAACTGCATTGAGCCAAGAAACTCATCGTGTTCCTCATCAACCACCGTCTTGCTCATCTCTTTTCCAGAAAGTCATCAAAAAACAATCATCAAGACTCGTCAGATTCTTATCTTCTCCGATCAAGATCATCGTTCATCAACATGCATGTTCATCCGTTCCAGAAAAAAACTCAAGGACTTCATCAAAGATTCATACGCAAATCTTGCACCGAACTTCATGAATCGTCAAAATCATCGGTAATAAACATCATCGTTCGTCCATATTTTTTCCAGAAAACAACGAGAATCTTCAACAAGTATTCGTTCATCAGCATCTTCATCCACCACGTTCGTTCATCAAACATCCTCAGGATTCTTCAATACTTCATCAAGGAAGCTCCATGCATGTTCATACGATCATCAAACATTCATCCACGATCATCATAACGTGTTTCCAGTTCATTATCGGATTCATAGATCTTCAAAGATGTTCACAAATCTTCATCAGAACATCAAGAACGTTCAACTTCGAACTCTAGAAATCATCAAGATTCAACGGAGATCTTCAAACATTCATCCGTCATCAAAGTTTTTCTCCAGAACATCCTTCAACGAACGAATCATCAACGCTTTCAGATCTTCGTATTCGTCAAGAGACTCACGTGCGAACGCCTTCAAGAATCTCTTCAAAGAAACTTCGTCAGGTTCCTACAACTCCAACAATCTTCATCAAGCACGAACACGCAAGCCACCGTCTAATCTTGCTTGCAGAGATTTGTAGTATAATTTTTGTTGTTCTGTTGTTGTTGATGATTCAGAGCGGAGATTGAGAAGAAGTTGATAAGAATAGGGGTTTAGGAGGTGGAGTGGGATTGAGAGATTTGAGTGGGAATTCGGTGAGAATGAAAAGATATCGTGAGGGAGAAACGAAGATGAGAGACTAAGGGATTGGTGTGAGAGATTGAATGAGAGAGGGAGATTGTGAGAGAGCGGAGTTTGTGAGAGAGAGAGGGGAAAGGCGCAGCTTGTGAACAGTGTTTTGGGACATTGAGAGGGACCTAGGGTTTTGACAGTACTGAGATGGACGTGTGTTTGATTGTGGGCCTTAGGCCCATTCGCACTCATTCTGGCATGTACTACCGTTTTTGTCATGCACCCCCTCCCCGTTTTTGTGAGTTTTTGTTGGGCTGGGCCTGTTCTTGTTGTTTTTACTAATTGTAACACCCCTTGTAAAGACTACACCCCCCTGCATTTTATTTTGTTTTAATATCTTGTTTTTTTAATTGTAATATTTTTAGGGATAGTTTTATTTTTTTAGGATATTATATTTCTAGAATAGATTTAGTTTCTATCCTATTTTTGTTTCTATCCGATTTTGTTCTCAATTTTATTTCTGGTTGGCCGTGTGACACGATTCAATTGGAGAATGATTTTCGATATCATTTCTCTATCTTGTCTTTGACACAGATATTAATACGCTACCTCTTAGAGTTCGATTCCTCGTATAAATCGAACCATGACGGTCTAAGCGGTACATTGTTCTTAATTCAAGCGTCATCATCAAGGATCCAGAGAGGAGAAGATTGGAATGGAGCTTGCGCGCATGTCAAGAGGCAACGGAGCCGCTTCGTTCATCATCATCATCTTATTCAAGTCTTCAGGCAACCGTCGAGTGTTGTGGGCTGCATCGTTAGATACAGAGGAAATGGCAATTGAGGAGTTTCTTCTTAGGTTCTTGCGTGTGTGTCCCGGGTTCCTTCCCGTTTAGGCATAGGCCTGCTTCCTCTTTGTTATCACCCCGAGCAATTGAAACCCCTTTTCTCTTGCGTTCAGGCGATCGAAACCCCTTCTCTTGCCCCCGTGCAATCGAGTATCGTTTTCCCGTCGAACTACGTTTGCTCTGATCTCTCGTACCAGATGAGAGTACGTAGGCATAGGATGCGATTTCCTAGCGAGCTCCCTTTCCCCTTTTTCTTTTTTTCTGTTTCCTCGTTTTAGCTGTAGTAGGCCGAACTACAGCTGCTCTGATTTCTCGTATCAGACGAGAATATGTAGGCATAGGATGCGATATCCTAGCGAGCACACTAACAACTAACCTCTCTGTTCTCTCGCTGCCGTGCGATCGAGACTTTCCCGCTGACGATTGACGTTTCCCTTTCTCTTGCCCTTGCGCATTTGAGACCAGACCATAGTTATAGTTCCCGTAGGTTCCCGTACCTTTCAAGCCAACTTAATCTCTCACCCCTGTGTGATCGAGAATACCCTGTTTAGCCGTAGTTAGCCTGAACTACGGAAGCTCTGATCTTTCACGCTGTGTGGAAGTACGTAGGCACAAGAAGCGAAGTCTTCGCGAGCCAATTCCCTGTAGTTTCCCAAACTACGATGACTCTGACTTTCTCTCTTGAGAATACGTAGGCATAAAGTGCGATGCTCTATCGAGTCAGTTTCTTTCCGTTTAGATTTAGTAGCCGTAGATAGATTGTTTTGCATCCTTTAGACAAACTAAGCAAGCATGGATCCCGTCGAGTACGACGGGCGTGAGGGGTGCTAATACCTTCCCCTTGCGTAACCGACTCCCGAATCCAGGATTTGGTTGCGATGACCATTACTTTCCCATCTTTACGGTAGGTTTACTTCGAGCGTTTCCTTTCCCTCCTTTGGGATAAATAACGCACGGTGGCGACTCTTCTGTTTAGCCGGCGCCGATTTTCACAGTAGCGACAACTGGCGACTCAGCTGGGGACTGTGATGGTTCCTTATGCATTTGGGATCCAACGTCCCTTAAGAGAGTCAATCCTAGCGCTTGTTTGCTCGTCTTTGGGTGTTTACCTTTTGGGTGTTGTATATTACTGTATTTATGATTTCTGCACCTTTGCTATTATCTGTTGCTGTTGTGCTGTTGGGTGGGGTGTTCCTTTGAGTGAGAAGCCAAACCCAGGCTTGAGTGCACCTTAGAATTAGTTGTGGAAATTAGTGGGCGTGTGCATGCTTTGCATGTACTAGTGTCTCATGAAATCCACGCTCAGACGAGGTTCTCCCGGTTGTCTTCTTTTTCAACCCTTTGGGTTGAGGGGGTTGTTGGTTTGGAGGATTGTCGACTCTGAGGGCCGATCATTTGGAAGTTGGCTATGTGAGGCCTCTTCAGGATATGATGATGCCACACCTTCTGGGTATCGTATCATCAATCTTGAAAGTCTGTGACGCCAACGACTGCATAGGATGCCGTACCTTGTGTCAGTTTAAGTCCATACCCGTGAGTGGGAGGGTTTTTTGCAGGAAACTTGACTTCCAGCCTACCCGGTATTTTGGTCTTCTCTTCAGAGCGAACTTACTCAGTCAGCAGCGCAGCAGTATTCAGAGATTTGTGGGGGTTGTGATCCCGTATTTGCTACATATTGCATTGCATAAACATTGTGGCATCATACTGCATACCATTCTCCAGCTAGCCAGAGTTTGATCCAGTCGTTGTTTTGATTCTGAAGGTGATTATTCGGTGATTGGCCTGAGCGACTGTTGATTGTTAGAAGACGACCAAAGGGGTTGAAGCAGATTTGAGCAAAACCGAGCAGCGAAGCCAGTTGAAGGTTATTGGTAGCTATGTCTGAGAGCCACTTCCAGTCTCCTAACACCTTGACAGGTTTCACCATGACGACTAATCCTCTGTATGGTTCTACGTCAAAGGAAGACTTTCCGCAAGTGAACAACCTTACTGCAGACCAGTTTGTGCAGCCTCCTGCTAGGAACCAGGATCGACGTGAGCAGTTTGTTGTTCGAAATGAACGCCCCCCTCTTATCAACAATCAAGGTGTTGTTTTCCCTATGGCGAATATCCGAAGAGAGATCCCGGTAGCTAGGGTTGAAGACCCAAGAGCTCTTGAGTATGATAGAAGGCTCCAAGTGTTGGAAGAAGGAGTCAAAGCCTTGAAAGTTAAAGATGCTGTCAACCTCAATGCTGCAGACATGTGTTTGGTTCCTGGCCTGGTGTTACCTCCTAAGTTCAGAGCGCCGAGATTTGAGAAGTACATAGGAGATAGCTGTCCGAAGCAACATTTGGTGATGTTATGCCGAAGAATGACTTCGTTTGTGCAAAACGACAAGTTGATGATTCACTGCTTTCAGGATAGTCTGACTGGGGCATCTCTGAGTTGGTATATACAGTTAGAGAGTAATCAGATCCGATCATGGGTGGATTTAGCCAGAGCTTTTCTGAAGCAGTATGATTATAACTTGGACATGGCTCATCATCGCATGCAATTGCACGAATTGTCTCAAGAGAACAATGAACCCTTCAGGAAGTATGTTCAGAGGTGGAGAGAATTTGCTGCCAGAGTGCATCCACGGCTCCTAGACCGAGAGTTAATGAGCATGTTTGTAAACTCCTTGGAGAGCCCGTACTTCGAAAGAATGCTCGTAAATGCACCAAATTTCTCTGCATTGGTAGGATTGGGTGAACGCATTGAGCATGCCGTAAAAACTGGGAAAATTCAGATTACTTCAGGCGGTCAGGATAGTGAAACTGAATCTCTCTGTAGCTACCAAACTGAAGAAGGAGTTGTGATTAATGCAATCATGCCAGATGTCGAGTATCCTCGAGATGAATCCGTGAAATCGGTTGGTTCTTCATCTTCTGTGTCTTGTTATGCGGGACAGACAATTGCGCCTAGGGCACCATATCCAGAACTTTATGTCGCTTCTTTGGCAAATCAGCGAACTCGTGGCCGAGGTTATCAGAATCAACGTCTGAATCAGAACAGGCCTCGTAACAACTTGGAACGAAGGAATGCTCCTTCTCATATAGTGCTTGTGCCGTATAGCCATATTCTACCACATTTGATCCAGAATTCTTTGGTGGAACCTAAAGCTCTTAAGCCTGTGCCAGAACCTTACCCTCCCGGGTACAATCCCCACGCTCAGTGTGGTTACCATGGCGGATCTCCAGGGCATTCAACTGAAGATTGTAAAGCTTTTCAGGCAAAGGTACAACAGTTGATCGACCAAGATTGCATTTCCTTTCGAGAAGGAATTCTGGTTGTGCATGACAATTTCTCAGCTGCCTAAGCCCGCAGATTCAGAGGTTTATGTCAAGAAGCCAGCGGTCCAGACATGCAGATGTCCTCAGCATTGGCAGTCCTCAGACTTTTATCATTTGCATTTGTAGTTTCTTTTCTGTTAGTTACTACTTGCTGTTAAATATTGTTTGTATCGAATGGTAATATTGATAAAGTGACTATGCATTTTTCTGAATTAATTATGTCGTTGTCACTCATTTACTGCACTGCATTGACACTTGCATTTTATTCACTCCACTTTATCACTATGATTAGCAAAGATTGGAGGGAGGATGACGAAACTGAATACTCATAACCGATGATTGTATGCTTTCAGATAAAACCTTGCCGATGACGTACAAGGCATTGTTTCAAATCCCTAAACACTGGAGATATAAGGAGTTAGTCCCTTGTTAACCACTTCGAGCCAAGAAGTAGAAGTTTGTTCGGACTTTTAAACCCTCACATCTTAACCCGGGGCAGGGTAGTTGTCAGTTAGCTTGATCGAGCGTTCAAGTCTTATAGAGGAGTGTTGCCTTTCGAGGACCAATCGCATCTTATTTTTCCCCAGAGGTCGTACCTCATCAAGCACAATGGTTAAACCTCACCAATCAGGAGTGAGACAGTTGCAATCCTTTCGAAGTAATCAAGACAATCAATGTCACACGACTTGTTCCAAGAAAAGAAATAAGAAAGCCCGCTAAGTAAAAAGAAAAAGAAAAAGCTGGAAAGCTAATACTTAGGCAAAAATCAGGGCACCCCGCTGGACTTCAAAAGAAAAAAATCGAAAAGAACTCAAAAGGAGTCAGTCCAGGCAAAAAAAATTAGGGAATCAAAAGAATGAAAAAGAAAGGATACAAAAAGAAAAAATCCTCGAACAAGGACAAAGTCGTGTGGATACAGACACCGAAAACGAAAAAGGAGTAACTGTCACTCTGAAAACCTTGTGATTTCCTACTATTCAACATACCTCTCGAAGAGGCGAGCGCTCGAGCCGGGTTAACTGAAAGTTAGGATCAGAGATCGTCACATAGAAGGGGTGGGTACAAATCATAATTTGAGCCAAATATCCTTTGTTTCACGAACCGTGAACCCGACCACGATACAACCCTTAAAAGACCTAATTGAGGCAGGGTTTATTCTGAAAGCGCATTACGATAAGGGTGAGTAACCTGACTCCTTCTTGATTTGCTAGTCATATCCTTGTTGTTTATTTTTCACTGATCACATAAGCACTACGTTTGAACTTTGGTTCATTCGTCACTCACAGTCATGACACGTAAATGAGTGACAGCACAATTTTTTCAAAATCTGCATGAGCACTACATTAAAATTACCATTCGGGAATAAACAATTTTATTTACAGGTCAGTAATTGACAGGAAGGAAATTCCAACAGGGAATAATCAAACATGACTGAATAATTCAGCAGTCTGGATCAGAATGGTGTATGTTGTGAAACCCTATGAATCTGGGGCATTGACTTCCAGTAAGTTCATAATCAGTTGGTCTGAGGACAAGTCTCGAAGCATCGGTGGATTATGGGACAATTTACTTGAGAAGCAGTTGATCAGAAATGAATCTTCTCGAGAGACAATCCGGGGCAATTATCCAGAATACTATGATTTGAGGATAGATCCTTCCAGTGTGTGATTAGGGCAGGTTAAGTCGCTCGACCCTCGTTCAGAGGCAAGTCACTTCAGGGATAGTGAAACCAACTATGTTGATAGTTGTTTAATTGAGGTTGAATCTTTCCTTCGTACAGAGGCCGGGGCAAGCCATCTCAAGGTCATATTGTAGCAAGTTGATTTCTGTTCAGAGTGAGTCTCCCAAGAGTTGGATTGGAGCAAGTTGAGTGGCACTGGGGCAAGTTGTTCAAGAAAGTTTGTTCGCCCAAGCAGGAGTTGAGTATCGTGGAATCGTGTCATTACCCTCGTTAAAAAACCTGAACCTTCGGAAAAAACCTTGTCGTCAATGGATCATTATCCTATAGTCTAAACCTGTTACTTGACAGAACCTCGTAACCTTGTCATTTCCAAAGCCCAGTTCTCGCCTAGCAAACCGATAACCAGTTCTCGTCTGGTCCACCTTTCCGTAAATACCAGTTCTCGTCTGGTACCTGTTATTTTTCAATCAGTTATTGTCTGGCCAACCTTTCTGTAAACATCAGTTCTCGTCTGATGTATGTTAGCTTTCAACCAGCCCCGTCTGGTCACCGTCTCTTTAACCTATTTGTTGCATTAGTTCTCGTCTGGTGCATGTCAGCTTCCAAACCAGCCCCGTTTGGTCATCCTTTCCTTAATCTATCATCCGGTCAGACTCGTCTGATGTCCCAACCGTAAATCCATTCTCGTCCTATAACCTAACCTATTTTTGCAATCAGTTCTCTCCTGGTAGGCCATCTTTGAATGCTAGCCCCGTCTAGTATTTTTCCATTGTGTTAATAACCTATTTTCATCCGTAAACTAGAAAAAGCCTAAAAGTACCCGACACGATAATTCCCAGTGGCTCGCATGGTGTCACGTTCCTCGATACAAAGCTCGATTGATACCGGTTTCCTGATTAATGTTAAATCAGGACTACTCGCCTCTACAGGTAGAAGGTCTGTATTGTCCCCAAAATAGTTGAGATCGCAGTTATTCCTCCTCAGAATAGGATCAGGAGTATCCTCAGCAGGTCAGAATGGATATCCCCGATAGCAGGGGCATTCTCAGCAGTGCGCTGTGTACAATTAACCCCAGTTTGGGTAAGCCTCGTAGAGTACGATCAGGTTGTCAAGGGTTTAGAAAGAGCATCCCCATGCAGGGCCGTCCTTCCCTCCTCCAGCAGGTTGTCATTCCTCCGTCAGGTTGACCATCCTCTACAGAGTTCGTAACGATGAATTTGTGAGCCATCCCTCAGCAGGACTGTTTCTTTCCCATGGCAGTTGGTCTCACTTTTCCAGCATTTATTTTGCTGAGATGATTCTATGATACCTGGTACCCCTCAGTGGAGTTGACGTTGCCTTCGGCATTTATTTTGCCAAGCGGCTTTAGACCCGGTGTTCTCTGGCAGCTCGAGCTTGCATTTGCACTTGCATATACCGTTATATTTGCATATATACAAACCCATAGCATCTCCATGCCGTACGGGGCATTGCATCTATACAAACGCGTAGCATCTCCATGCCGTATGGGGCATTGCATTATTTTCAAACATATGCATCTCGAAACATAGATCAGATCAGTTAACCTTTTGCTTTCAGGCGTGTTTTCTCAGCAGGAGTATGGGGTTCTATCTCAGATCTATTTCCAGATATTCGAAGTCTCGCTGTGAGACATGTGATGGTACAGTTCTTGTTATTATCCCCCACAGAGTTACTATTTGAAATTTCTCTTATCCGACCAGCGGAGTGTTTTCTTCAGGTTTGCTGTCGCGGCAGCATTTCAGGGTTTCATGAGTCAAGATTTCAGAAGTGGTCACTTGTTGTCAAAACGGGTGTCGGGCAGTTATTTTCAGAATATCCCCAGTGGAGTTAGCTACTGCAAAGAATAGGCAAGGAAGCTATATCCAAGATGTATTTTCCCGTATGAAACAGGCGGATGAACTTTCCTGTAAGAATCAGGCAGATGGATTTTCCCGTATGAAACAGGCAGATGAACTTTCCTGTAAGAATCAGGCAGATGTATTTTCCCGTATGAAACAGGCGGATGAACTTTCCTGTAAGAATCAGGCAGATGTATTTTCCCGTATGAAACTGACGGACGAACTTTCATGTAAGAATCAGGCAGATGTATTTTGCCGTATGAAACTGGCGGATGAACTTTCCTGTAAGAATCAGGCAGATGTGTTTTCCCGTATGAAATAGGCGGATGAACTTTCCTGTACGAATCAGGCAGATGGATTTTCCTGTATGAAGCAGGCGGATGAACTTTTCCTGTATGAATCAGGCAGATGGATTTTCCCGTATGAAACAGGCGGATGAACTTTTCGGTATGCAGATAGATGATTCTCCCGTGATAGACAGAGTATGTGAGTTGTGTTCCGATATTTGACAAAAGTATTGTCCCCAATGAAGTCGCCGTGATTTCCTCGTGTTGACGCAATATTACTATCCCCAGTAGGGTCCTCCTCAAAGTCGTTTGTGGGTTGGGACCAACGAAGTTAGCGATTGCAGAGGCAAGCAGTTTCCTGTGATTAGACAGAAATGTTTCCCCAGTGAAGTCGACGAATTTTATTGCCTATGATTGATAGGACCTCCTCGTGTTGGTGGGAGGCGACCAATCCATCCCCAGTGGAGTAGCCAGGATTTCTCCGTGTTGACGGAATGTGGAGTTCTGACGTGGACAATATTTCTTCGGGTTGACGAAATGTGAGTCCTGACGGGGACCGATTGGTGTTTAGTTGTGATTTGACGAATTTGGTTCTCTTCTGGTGTTGACAAGGCTAGTCCAATGGTAGACGGAGGTGTTTTTGCGAAAATAGCTCAGTGCCCGTGGCGTCACACAGGTGGTTGAGGTTGAAATCAAAATTGTATAAGATAATTGACCAGTTGTTGCCGTAACAACCAAATTCAGTTCATTGGACGTTGCTTCTCAAGCAGTTTTGCAGTTTATTTCTGCGGTTGGCAAATTTCAGGGTTCTTTTGTATTCAACCGTCTTCTACCTTTGAATGTTTGAAAGTTGTTCGCTCTTCAACCCTTCAGGTCCAAGCCGTTTGAATAGGGGCAGCTATTGCACCCTAAAATTTGACCAACCGGTTCCCACATCTGGTTTACGTTTCGACGCATTTTGCATTCGCACTCGCATACCGCATACAGTGCATTTTCTCAATCATATTGATTTTATCGGGATTACAACCCTGTTTCTCACATTGCGGAGGTTTCAGACCGGTTCGGATCAGCGGAGTCGTATTTTTGGGAAGTCGTGCGCTTCCCGGTGTTTTCAGCTTGCGCTTTTGTTTTTGAGGACGTTTCGGTGTCCGGTTGTTTGCCGCGTATTTCGATCTGGTCTCGCGGTCTCTTTTAATTGGGTTAACTGCCTTTATTTGCATTTTTAGGATTTAATAGCCTTTTTCTAGATTTTAAATAGATTTTAGAATTAAATAGATTTTAAAAAATATTTCTTTTTAATAGAATTGTAGAAAATATAGTTTTCCTAGAATTATTAGATATTAGATTTTATTAGGTTTTATAGAGTTTTTAGAATAAATAATTTTTAAATAGGTAGTTTTAGAATATTAGAATATCCATTTCTTTTAGTAAATTGAATAGTATATAGATTTTTATTAGAATAATAGACTTTAATTGTTTTTAGAATTTTAATAGAATAAACAGATTTTGTTTTTAATATAGATTTGATAGTTTTCTATAGATTTTCTTTTTTAGAATAAATAGATATAGAATTTAAATAGATGTTTTAGATTTAATTGATTAACTTTATTAATTAGCTTTAATTAGATTAGTTTAATTAATTAGAGTCAGCTTTTATTAATTGGTAGTATTAATTTTCGCATTAATTGAGTTCAGTTTATTAGTCTTTTATCAGTTAATTCAATTCATTCGTATTAATCAGAATCATTAGTATTAAATGGGCCAGATGTCCAAAATTCGTGGGCCCAGATCCAACACGCCACTTGTCACTATAAAGAGATGCCACGCGTTTCATTCAGGGGTCCACCACCTCACTTTCCACTTTCTGCATTCTGCATGCAAGCCACACGTGGCTTCTTCCTCACTCTCCCCCACTCCACGCGTCCTCTCCACCACTCCCCTTCCGTGCATGTGTTCCAACGCACACTCCACTAACTCCCTTCATCGGAGACCTCCCCACCGGCATGCAAACACCAGAGAACTCACCGGCAAAATCCAGCGGTGGTTCTCACGGCCAAATTCTCCCAAATACTCGCCGGTAACTGTCAAAGTTCATCAGTAACCGTCGCCGGAAGTTGTTAACCCCACCGTAACCGCCACCGGAACCTCCTAACCGTCGCCGGAAACTGCATTGAGCCAAGAAACTCATCGTGTTCCTCATCAACCACCGTCTTGCTCATCTCTTTTCCAGAAAGTCATCAAAAAATAATCATCAAGACTCGTCAGATTCTTATCTTCTCCGATCAAGATCATCGTTCATCAACATGCATGTTCATCCGTTCCAGAAAAAACCTCAAGGACTTCATCAAAGATTCATACGCAAATCTTGCACCGAACTTCATGAATCGTCAAAATCATCGGTAATAAACATCATCGTTCGTCCATATTTTTTCCAGAAAACAACGAGAATCTTCAACAAGTATTCGTTCATCAGCATCTTCATCCACCACGTTCGTTCATCAAACATCCTCAGGATTCTTCAAGACTTCATCAAGGAAGCTCCATGCATGTTCATACGATCATCAAACATTCATCCACGATCATCATAACGTGTTTCCAGTTCATTATCAGATTCATAGATCTTCAAAGACGTTCACAAATCTTCATCAGAACATCAAGAACGTTCAACTTCGAACTCTAGAAATCATCAAGATTCAACGGAGATCTTCAAACATTCATCCGTCATCAAAATTTTTCTCCAGAACATCCTTCAACGAACGAATCATCGACGCTTTCAGATCTTCGTATTCGTCAAGAGACTCACGTGCGAACGCCTTTAAGAATCTCTTCAAAGAAACTTCGTCAGGTTCCTAC
Source organism: Lathyrus sativus (assembly GCA_963859935.3). Classification (NCBI taxonomy): domain Eukaryota; kingdom Viridiplantae; phylum Streptophyta; class Magnoliopsida; order Fabales; family Fabaceae; genus Lathyrus; species Lathyrus sativus. The sequence continues at coordinate 173,619,995 of OZ012736.1, forward strand.
AACTCCAACAATCTTCATCAAGCACGAACACGCAAGCCACCGTCTAATCTTGCTTGCAGAGATTTGTAGTATAATTTTTGTTGTTCTGTTGTTGTTGATGATTCAGAGCGGAGATTGAGAAGAAGTTGATAAGAATAGGGGTTTAGGAGGTGGAGTGAGATTGAGAGATTTGTGTGGGAATTCGGTGAGAACGAAAAGATATCGTGAGGGAGAAACGAATATGAGAGACTGAGGGATTGGTGTGAGAGATTGAACGAGAGAGGGAGATTGTGACAGAGCGAAGTTTGTGAGAGAGAGAGGGGAAAGGCGCAACTTGTGAACAGTGTTTTGGGACATTGAGAGGGACCTAGGGTTTTGACAGTACTGAGATGGACGTATGTTTGATTGTGGGCCTTAGGCCCATTCGCACTCATTCTAGCATGTACTACCATTTTTGTCATGCACCCCCTCCCCGTTTTTGTGAGTTTTTGTTGGGCTGGGCCTGTTCTTGTTGTTTTTACTAATTGTAACACCCCTTGTAAAGACTACACCCCCCTGCATTTTATTTTGTTTTAATATCTTGTTTTTTTAATTGTAATATTTTTAGGGATAGTTTTATTTTTTTTAGGATATTATATTTCTAGAATAGATTTAGTTTCTATCCTATTTTCGTTTCTATCCGATTTTGTTCTCAATTTTATTTCTGGCTGGCCGTGTGACACGATTCAATTGGAGAATGATTTTCGATATTATTTCTCTATCTTGTCTTTGACACGGATATTAATACGCTACCTCTTAGAGTTCGATTCCTCGTATAAATCAAACCATGACGGTCTAAGAGGTACATTGTTCTTGATTCAAGCGTCATCATCAAGGATCCAGAGAGGAGAAAATTGGAATGGAGCTTGCGTGCATGTCAGGAGCCAACGGAGATGCTTCGTTCATCATCATCATCTTATTCAAGTCTTCAGGTAACCGTCGAGTGTTGTGGGATGCATCGTTAGATACGGAGGAAATGGCAGTTGAGGAGTTTCTTCTTAGGTTCTTGCGTGTGTGTCCCGGGTTCCTTCCCGTTTAGGCATAGGCCTGCTTCCTCTTTGTTATCGCCCTGTGCGATCGAAACCCCTTTTCTCTCGCGTTCAGGCGATCGAAACCCCTTCTCTTGCCCCCGTGCAATCGAGAATCGTTTTCCCGTCGAACTATGTTTGCTCTGATCTCTCGTACCAGACGAGAGTACGTAGGCATAGGATGCGATATCCTAGCGAGCTCCCTTTCCCCTTTTTCTTTTTTCCTGTTTCCCCGTTTTAGCTGTAGTAGGCCGAACTACAGCTGCTCTGATTTCTCGTATCAGGCGAGAATATGTAGGCATAGGATGCGATATCCTAGAGAGCACACTAACAACTAACCTCTCTGTTCTCTCGCTGCCATGCGATCGAGACTTTCCCGCTGACGACTGACGTTTCCCTTTCTCTTGCCCTTGCGCATTTGTGTGATCGAGAATACCCTGTTTAGCCGTAGTTAGCCTGAACTATGGAAGCTCTGATCTTTCACACTGTGTGGAAGTACGTAGGCACAAGACGCGAAGTCTTGGCGAGCCAATTCCCTATAGTTTCCCGAACTACGATGACTCTGACTTTCTCTCTTGAGAATACGTAGGCATAGAGTGCGATGCTCTATCGAGTCAGTTTCTTTCCGTTTAGATTTAGCAGCCGTAGATAGATTGTTTTGCATCCTTTAGACAAACCAAGCAAGCGTGGATCCCGTCGAGTACGATGGACGTGAGGGGTGCTAATACCTTCCCCTTGCGTAACCGACTCCCGAATCCAGGATTTGGTTGCGATGACCATTCCTTTCCCGTCTTTGCGGTAGGTTTACTTCGAGCGTTTCCTTTCCCTTCTTTGGGATAAATAACGCACAGTGGCGACTCTTCTGTTTAGCCGGCGCCGATTTTTGCAGTAGCGACAACGGGCTATTGTTTGTTATTGGTCTAGGGGACGGACCCGGTTTAAATGTAAAAACCGAAAAATAATAACAAGTGTTGGTACCACATGGCATGAGTTTCATTAAGTTGCATTGAGTCACATGGCATGGATATAATGTTGTGTGAATGTATGCATATGTGTATGTTAATGTGGAATGATGAGAATTATGGATGTGTGCATGATGAATAGGCTTGGTGATTATTCCATATTTGTTTATACATATATATGGTGATATATATGATGAGTTATGATGAAATATGGTGAGAATGCGGAATATGTATATTCTATGCTTGTGTATATATATAATTATGTGCATTGATTATTATGATAATATTTCTCACCCTTCTGCTGTTTTATAATGCTCTATGAGGCATTGCAGATTAGGATTGTTGGAGGTCTTTTGTGAAGTGTAACTTTATTCTTTTGGTCGGTTAGCTCTGATATGTAGCACCGGGTAGCTAGGATTGTATAGTATTCTTTTGTGATACATTTGTATATGTATCTGCTGACAAATGTTTATGTTAACATGAATGACATGGTGAATCAAACTGGATGATATGTATTTATATGATTACATGTTTGAAGTGATTCAATGTTTAGATTTTCCGCTTTTAATTCTAAATATTGAGATGTGAGTGTAAGGACTAAGTTCATAGGTTGGAGGCTACCCCACTGTTGCATGTCTACTATAGAGCAGGTGTTGTATGTTTCAATTTCGTGTCTGATGTGATATACCTCTTTTATACCATGTTTTAATTTTACTCTGATGAAATTTTAATATGTGCTTAAATGATTTATTTGATTACTTAGGGTTTTAGAAGGGGGTGTTACAATCGCGAATTTGCATGATGTGTTTTGTGTGTCCCAGTTGAGGAAGTACATTCCAAATTCGTCGCATGTGATTCAGATGGATGAGGTACAAGTGCAAGATCATTTGATTGTTGAGGTGTTGCCTGTTCGAATTGACGAACGAGAAGTGAAACAGCTACGAGGTAAGGAGATCGCCTTGGTGAAGGTATTGTGGGGAGGACCAGCTGGAGAAAGTTGGACTTGGGAACTTGAAGATCAGATGAAGGAGTCGTATCCGACTCTATTTTCTACAGGTAATTTTCGAGGACGAAAATTCTTTTAAGTGGGGGAGAGTTGTAACACCCCAAATATAATCGGAATATGTTAATTAATTATTTAATTAAGAATATTCATGTTTCAGTGAATTTCCGGTGGTTTTGTGTATATTGGAAAGATGTGCATTTTCAGATAATTATTTGATTAATAGCATATAATATTAATTTATTAGTATTATAATTAATTAAATAGAAAATAAGTGAAATAAGGGCAATTTGGGCATTTGAGGGAGTTAGTAAGGGTAATGAAGGAAAAACCCAATTTGTGAGGCCCGAGACTAGGTTGGACAAAATAGAGTTCTGAAAGGGAATTTGAATTTATTTGTGTTAACCGTGAAAGTTTGGTGGCCAGAGCTCTGAAGGAAAGGTTGGAGGCAGAAGATCCCAAGGTTAATCGTGAAAGTTGCGAATCGACTAAGGTATGGGGAGTATCGATGTTCATGGTTTTCTATGTATGCCTTTAGATGTGTTTATGGTTGGTTTATGTGGTTTATGATTTAAGGTATTTTGGGTTGGTTGTGGGAAAATAAGGGAAACTGATAATGAAACCTTCAGGGTTGTGGTTAGTGGTTAGTATCCCTGAATGTTTGATGTGAAACATGAGACTTAGAAAGCCTTAGGCCTTGTGGTCAAAACCTTGGATAGTTGTATGTTGGACCCTGTAGGAATAGAAATATTCAAATGTGAGTAACTCTGATGCACTCAGAGCAGTTGCAGGGAATAGCGTTTTAGGCAGTGCAAATGTTGCCAGATTGGCCTAATAAACCATAGATTTGGTGCCGTTATTGTCGTATGACTGTAGGGATGTTTTAATGATGTTTTGGAGGCATTGGGTAAGTAAATCGTATGGGTATTTGGGCACGAATCAGTTCTAGTCGTAACAGGTTTTTGCTGTCATCGCTCTGTTCGCCTAGCGAGCAAGCCAGCGAAGGTTCGCTACAGTTTCGCCTGGCGAGCAAGCCAACGAAGGTTCTCTACAGGCTCGCCTAGCGAGCAAGCCAATGAAGGCTCGCTACCAACTCGCATAGCGAGCGAGCCAGCGAACGAAGCAGAGTTCGCGAAATTGATTGTTTTGCAGCGATGTCGTGATGTGTAATTCTTGGATTTCTGGGATGGATTACCCCGTGTATGACAATGGGTTTTGGGTGATGTGTATATGATGTATGATAGTTTTCTATGATGTATCGTTTGAGTTAATATGATGAAACTACCATGATTTGATGAACTAGGTGATAACATGACATATGATGATTTATGTGATTTATATGATGATGATGAGTGATGATGCACCATATGCTGAATTGTGAGGATTATTATTGTGACGTGTGCATCATGCATTCATGCGCATTCGATTGCTTTGGCTTCAATCCCACTGTGTGGATGTGAAGTATTTTGATGTACTCCGATCCTATTGATGGGGATCTAGTGAGGGTTGATGGCCCAGTGTCCATCGCGCTGTGATGATTGGTACCACATGCATTGAGTCTATGTTGCATTTGCATTTATGAGCCTTTGTGTATAAATTATGACGTTATGGCCTTTGAGGCATAATTGAGGATATGAATGTGTTGAATATGATTATGATGCCGTTTATGCATTAATTGTTATACATTGATTATTATGAACTGTTTTACTCACCTTGCCTATTTGAATGTTACCTTCACATGGGTAATGTGCAGATGATCCAGTTTAGCCGTGGATGCCGGCGAGGAGTTAGTTTTGAAGTTTTTGAGCATTTTAGTCTTTTGGTCAGCTTAGAGGGTCTTGCTCTGATATGTAACATCGGGTTGGGTTCCTTGAGTTAATTTTATACTATTGACGTTATTTTGATTAATTTCCCTCTTTGAGGAAAACTTTGAATTATGTTTTGAATTCCGTTGTTTATGATGCTTTGATGTGTTTTGGGAAAAACCCGTAGTTACGGAGTCTTGACTGATTTTGATGACTTTGAGAAATGTACGCCCTTTTAGTGGCTTTTTAATGAGATTTATTTATTCACTCTGATTTATGTGTTATTTTGCCTTGATATTTTTGGGGTAGAAAAAGGGTGTTACAACGGTAATGTAAAAGCATACAAACAGATAAAGGTGCTAAAGCATACAAGTGTGTGAGTTGTGAACACATGCGTGGAGTCGAAGCGGAGACGGAAGCATGCACGTTTGATTAAGTTGGGGAGAATTGATTTATTTTAGAAGGAGGTCGAATTGATTTTAAGCAAAATTATATTTTGGTGAAATTATATTAGATTAGGTGAATTGATTTTATGAGGAAGTTAATTGGTCTATGATAAATTAGTTTTATTTTATAAGATTTTTGAATTAACTAAATTTCTGAAAATAATAAAAGGTTTATTAAATAAGTTGGTTTTTTAGTTATAAATTGATTAAATTCTAATAAAAGGATTTCCTAAATAAATAAGAGGTTTGTTTATCTTATTATATAGGGTGATAGTGAAATGGTTTATTTATAAAATGTTATTATATAAAAGGTTAACTTAATTAAGAAAAGGTTTTTTTGAATAGAAGTTTTTGAATATTAACAGGTATTATTATTAATAACAAAAATAGATTTAGATTGATAAATAATAAATGGGATTTTAATAAGTGAATTATTTTGAAAAAAAAGTTTAAATGAAAGATCATTAGTTGTTGTTTTTAATAAAATGATGGTTTGTTAATAAAAAGGGTTATAATTAGGTTATTTAAAAAAGTGATTAGGAAAATTCATTCAGATTAATTATGGGGTTAAACAAAGGGATTATTGGATTAAATTTTAGTGGGGCGCTTGATTTGGTGTGACGCAGACATACAGATTACGGTGGGTGCGCGAGGTGTGAACCATTAGATCAGATCCGTTGGAGATCTGAGGGTTGTGTGTGTGAGTGTCTACCGTATGTGTGTGTATACACATACATGTGATTATTACAACAATAAAATTACAAACTGAAACCCTAAGCCCCAAATCTAATCCCTCCCCCACCAATCTGCCCTTTCCCTCCTCAAATCCTCCATTCTTCTTCTTCGATTTCGTCCGCCCTCATTTTCTTTTTCCTTGCTGTTTTCCTTCTTCTTTCAAATTTGAAACACAAACAACAAATCAAAAGCTTCAATAAATTTGACGCAAATAAATGGATTACCGCGAGTTATGGACGACGAAGGTTCGATATTGCAATGGCAATGGTGGCGACGAGTATTTGGATCGTTCTTTCAGAGGCGGACGATGTTTTGAAGGCGTGGATGCAAACAGAGGTTTCTTGCGGCGGTTTCTGGTGTTGGGTGAGGTTGTTGTCCATGATGGAGGTTTTCCGAGGAGGTATACGGCGGAAGTTTGAAAGATAAGTTCTCTTCCTTTGATCTCTTAGGGTTTCGAAATGGGGCTCTGGGGATTCTGGATTGTTGTTTTTCTGTCGTCTCAAATCCTCTTCTTATAGTCTCCACTCCATAATTTTCTATTAAACCCCCATAAATTCTTTACCAAATTCGGATGAGCATGTCTAACTGGTTTTGGAAATAGTTACCACCTTGTCCCTTTTTGAATTGATTCACTTGGAAACTTTCTGTTTTGAGTTGTACCTTTTAATGATGCTTGATAAATGGGAATTGACTGTTGATGATGGCATTTGAAACAAAAATTTATTTCCTGACTTTAACACGTCTAAAACAATTTTGGAAGGTTTTTGAAATCTTAATGAACCGTTGTTGTTTGTTGAAGGTACTGGGATATGATGAAACATCAAGTTCTTTGTGAGGGAAAAGTACCCAGAGGATCGAGATTTAGTGACAGATTCTCAAAGACCTCAACAAACCCATTGGATAGTCTCGGGGAAGGAAATCTGAGGGGCCTTTTTGGTTCTTCTCTTCCGGAACCGTCTTCCTTAACCTTTCTCTTCTTTTGTGCAGATTGAAATAAATGCTTAGTCATCCCTTCAACAATTAACGATGATTTTGACGGTGAAGAAAACATCCTGTCAGTCCTTGGGAATCTATAAGGGGGCGACTGAATACGTAGTGAGCAGATACCGTTGACGCTGCCGGCGAGATTGATGGTGCAAATGCCTTGTGTTTTTTCTTTCATGCAATGCCACCAATTCACCGCGGATTGTATTGAGGAAGGAAAAATAACCACCACTTTAGGCTTACAATGTCTTCAACGTGTGGAATTGATGATGTCGTACCGTCTTCAAGTGTTCCTTGTCTTTTACCATGACTTACTCTAACTTGGGAAGTGAACTCTTTCAATGCAGCGGTAACATGGGTTGTCGGACACGTCCTGAAGCAGTATATCAGAGTTTACCGAGAGGCTCTTGTAAGTTCTTGAAAGTAGCCTTGTTTAAATCCCCTTCCTCATACTCTAAATCGGGTGATAAATCAGTTCATGTTGTAATGCAGGTTGCAGATACGTTTAGAGCAGCAAAGGAAATGGTCCTACACTGGATGATCGATGTTGTGGCTTGTTCAACACATATGTAGCTTGTAATGGGCTTACTAACCGTTGTGACAGGAAGTTATGAACTCAACACATCCCTTTTTTTCGTTACCGTTTACCGTTGTTGATGCTCCCACTTCTCTTCTTCTTGTTTACTAGCACTTGCTTTGGAAATGCAGGATTGACGAGTATCCCGCGGCGTTGCTCATATCAAGATTCAATTTGAAACCTTCATACATTCCTGTTGAATTTTGAAGGTTATCTGTTTTGTAAACGATTTCCTTTTAACTATAGGTTTGGTATCGGTATTGACCATGTTTGAATGATTATTTGTAGCATCTCTAGAACTTAGTCAGGATGTTTCTTTTGAATTTATTCGGACAACCTCTGTAATGGTTTTGCCGACCAACTGCTAGTAGGTTACAGATGCAGTTTAGACAGTGCAATGGAGAATGTTGGGCCAACAATGAATCAAAGTCGTGTCGCCTGAACTCGACACGCCTTGCATCAATTCTGCGTCTAAGCGGCACCCTAGTTGTAGCTTCTTTTGGTGCCTTGTAACTCGGCTAGTCTCTTATTGTACTTAGGATTAAAGAAATAGTTACTTGTAAAACAACTTAATTGTAACCGAATTTGAAGTTTGAAACCAATCTCAATTGTTTTGGGACTTCACTGAAACACCATTTTATAATTTACAGTTCAACGTTCATGCTTGCTTGGGAAGCAACACTTGCAAGGGCCCACAAGCTCTTGAATTTCCCCTATGATTCTCCTTTGAAAGCCTTTGAGTCCTATGGTAATTAAGTGGATATTGTGAAGGCGTATATCCCGTGGTCCGTGCGAACTAAGCATCAGTTCCAAAAAGTGTAAGGCCTTGTAATAGCACTTGCAGTTAGTCCTTAAAATTAAATAGCTGATCTCAAATGAAGATAAACTAAAATTCAAACTCATGGATTGTACTTGAATGACTCTTGCACACTTCTGCTTTATCACGAAATACTAATATGCCCAAAAACATGAATTCGTGATTCGGTCAAATGAAAAATGCCTGAAGTAGTTTGAACTACTCTTGTATCTGAAGACTCTCGAGTCGTGTGTCCTTGGAGGAACTCCGATGTAACTTAAGGTTTTAATAATTCAATGACTTAAAATAACTTTTGTCTTGACAACAAAATGCCCAAGCCTAAATTGTGATTCTTACCCATACTTTTCGTATTAAATTTCAACAAAACCGAACTCATTTCATAAATGATGACTTAACCTTATGAACTTAAAATGGTGATGTAACCTGGTATGCAAATTAATCCTTAAAGATAACCTTGAAGATAAATCCATAACCTGTGATGCTACTCCCCATGAACCAAAGCAAAACCTCAAATGTTTATGCCCAATACCGAGAACAACTTATACCTCTGGGGCGAACAATGAAACTCCTAAGAAGCCTTGAGGATACGACCAGTAGAATACTCCCAGGATCTCTATAATCCAACGGTCACACCTTGTAGTACTTGAATGTAAGGATCTATGCTTAGTATTTCTGCACCTGCACAAATTAGTTAGCCATAATAAACATGTATAGAAAAAGATAAAACACAAGAAAACACACAAGAAGGTGGGATCTTATGGTAAAAAATTAGGGTGTGACAGATGCCCCTATTTAAGTTACTTCTATTCGGAGATATGGAGATTGAAATCTTCATCTCGACGAGATAGGAGGGACTTAAATACAAACATTGCACAAAGTTTTGTCCCTAAGAAGCCACCGAATGCATATGATGTTAGATGATATGGAAATGCAAGAAAAACGGTCCTGAGGAGACAAGATGTCATAGGGGAGAAACAAAACACAACACGCGAGAAACAAAGGACACAAAGGTCAAGAACAGACTCAACAAAGCAAGACTCCACGGGGAAAGAGATAACAAACATCAACGGTGAACCTCCAACAAAGTAAAGATATAGTACATAATACCAAGCAATATGGTGACCTAGATAACGGGCGAGAATCTTGAAATTGAAGGATAACCTTCTACCAAGGGGTGGTAGCTTAAGCAATTGGTAATATCCAGAATTAACTTTCTTGATCGAAACACAATTCAGCTTCTTAATTGAGTATTCCATTTGTAAAATAGTGTAAACAAAACCTCCCCACGCTTCATGGTCTGGATGCCATGAACGGGTCTCAGTTTCTTGTTTGAACTTAAAAATAGTTGAAATAAACCTCCCCACGCCTCATGTTCTGGATGCCATAAACGGGTCTCATTTTCTTGAAATAACCTCTCCACGCTTCATGGTCTGGATGCCATGAACGCGTCTCAGTTTCCTAAAATAACCTCCCCACGCCTCATGGTCTAGATGCCATGAACGAGTCTCAGTTTCTTGAAATAACCTCCTCACACCTCATGGTCTGGATGCCATGAATGGGTCTCAGTTTCTTATTTGAACTTGAAAAGAGTTGAAATAAACCTCCCCACACCTCATGGTCTGGATGCCATGAACGGGTCTTAGTTTCTTAAAATACCCTCCCCACGCCTCATGGTCTGGATGCCATGAACTGGTCTCAGTTTCATGAAATAAACCTCCCCGAGCGTCATGGTCTGGATGCCATGAACGGGTCTTAGTTTCTTGAAATAACCTACCCACGCCTCATGGTCTGGATGCCATGAACGAGTCTCAATTTCTTGAAATAACCTCCCCACGCCTCATGGTCTGGATGCCATGAACGGGTCTCAGTTTCTTGTTTGAACTTGAAAAGAGTTGAAATAAACCTCCCCACGCCTCATGGTCTGGATGCCATGAACGGGTCTCAGTTTCTTGTTTGAACTTGAAAATAGTTGAAATAAACCTCCCCACGCCTCATAGTCTGGATGCCATGAACGGGTCTCAGTTTCTTGAAATAACCTCTCCACGCCTCATGGTCTGGATGCCATGAACGGGTCTCAGTTTCTTGAAATAAACCTCCCCGAGCGTCATGGTCTGGATGCCATGAGCTGGTCTTAGTTTCTTGAAATAAATCTCCCCGAGCGTCATGGTCTGGATGACATGAGCTGGTCGCAGTTTCTTGAAATAAACCTCCTCGAGCGTCATGGTCTGGATGCCATGAGCTGGTCTCAGTTTCTTGAAATAAACCTCCCCGAGCATCATGGTCTGGATGCCATGAGCTGGTCTCAGTTTCTACCTGAAATGATGAAAAAACGTGAGAGTATCTTCACAGGAGATTAAAATATCACTGTAGTTTGTGGAACTTTAGTGGTAAGTCTATAATGTACTGGAGATCATAAAGCTTCACCGGGGATCTTCGGAAGAGATGTGAGCCGGCTAATTTGCCAAATATGTCTTCTCAAATAAACAGATCAATTGTAATAAACTTCTCCAGACTTCTCGGGAGAGATGCCATTTGATAGAATCAGACTTGTATAGTGAACTCACTCGGGAAAACATTCCTGAAGAGTATTTCTTGTTGTAGTTGTAAAATATTCTGTGGATTCTCAAATAAAGAGAAGTATCTGTAATGTCTTCGGCAAACTTCTCTGACGGATTCTTGAAGAGATTCCATTGGACGAGTCGATAATCTTGATAAATCCACTAGGGATGGGCAAACTGTCTTGAAGAGACTGCCATTTGTCGTTTTGAAGAGAATCTGGTCAAAACGAGTTGCTCAAATAAAGAGAGTGCTTGCAGTCTAGATGTAAATTGTCTAGAGAACCTTGTAATATTGTTGGAGAACTATCTGTTTTTAATAGTTTTCCTCATAAAATTCTTCTTGGGGGATGAGGTGCAAAATAAATGCACACTTAGTCCAGGTTCAAAAGCTGGAGATATCCACAAATGTGATTGCCAAGGACCGAAGTTCACTTCGGGAAATAACCGAAGAGAAACTGTCAAGCAAGACTCAACCATTGAAGTATGAACTCAGATGGTACGTACCGAAACAACCGTCTTCCACGAGGGTCGAACTCTGTGGAGAGACAGAAATATTGTGCTTTTTCTGCTTAGGGCTGACAACTCTATTTAAAAGGAGAAGGCAACCCAATCACTCGGGGATAAACACGGCCAAAGTGACAGAAAAAAAAACACAAAGATGCAAAAAATGCACATGCCACGCCATCTACCTATATGCTATGTGTATGTTTATGCTGACAAAACAAACGACAAGAGGCAACCAGAGATGAAATAAACATCACGAAGCAAACATCCGACCAATCTTCCAAGATAGAAGTACTATTGAGGATAGGTGGAGAACCGGATACGGGATCACAATCTTGCTTCAAGGCTTCAAAATTTCTTCTAGGGAATAGAAAATATTCCACTTGGGGATAAAACACCTTGATATTACTTGAAGGATTGTCAAGATGAAAATCAGTTATCCTGTTGAAGATGAGAATAAAGATCTGCTGGAAATGAATCCATCTCATAATTGTAGAAACTTCATGGATAAAATAAATATCCATTCAATAGGGAAACATGAGTTAACAAAGATGTTGAATATGTTGGAGTCTAAACTTCGTGGGGATTAAATAAACATCTGCTCCGTTGGAGAAGCCCGTCATTGTTAAAAAAAGCCACTGGGAAATATTCGTCGCATAATTGTCACGAACACCTTAGATCCTCAAATGCCCCAAGTCACATGCTTCATGAGAAAAAGCCACCTTGAGAGGATTTTACAGAAAACGTGGCATGCAAATGCCCCATTATTTTCAAACTCTTGGAGAGATTCGTTGAATCTCGACGTAACTGCCTCTGATTAACGATACTATGTATAACTGAGTCTTCGAACTTGCTCTTTAGGCGAAGTCAAATTTGCATAGAATAAACCACTTGGAAATAACTTGCTCTAGGTCAGCAGAATCTTCGGATTCAAAGGATCAAACTCTATCATTGATGCTTATATGCAATCCTTTTATGATATCGAGCAAAGTTAGCAGGTCAGAAATGTTAATTCCGAAACGGTTAATGCAACATACATGTTTGTCTTAAAGTTTTGAAAAGAGATATCACGATAACTTGTGACAGAATCACTAGTTAGGATATAATTTTAATTTTATAAAGCCAATACCAAATTTGAGCATAGCTCATAGGAGTCAGGAAACGATGTCTCATCGAGTATGCTTTCGAACTAAACCATACCTCAATTAGGACTTTGAGGGTTGTATCTGGGTTTAGTTTCCGATTTGTAAAACAAAGGAATAAGGGTCAATGTATATTTATGCCCACAAAAAAAAAGTTTTTTTTTGAAAGATGCTCATTCTTTTTGATGCCCTGCCCCAGGTTAAAAACGAGGTTTTGATTTGGGAAAGAATCCTTCGTCAAGGCTTGAAAGGTTAAATATTTCTGGTGTTTAGGAGATTTGAAACAATGCCTTACATCATCACTAAGGTTTTTATTCAAAAGCGTACAACAAGAGATCCTGTGTTTTACTTCGTCATCCTCCTAGAGATCGGGAAAGTCGGCAATATAAATTGCGAAAAACGGTTTGAGTGAATACGAATGGATTTCTTCAAGACAAACATTTTATTGCATTAATTATTTAAAACAACAAATTCTTACATGCCAAATATGCTTTTAATCAAAGAAATGAAATACACATAAGCAACACAAAATGAATTGCTCTGATGAGCCCTTTCCAAGATTTTATTCAGTCTTTGTATGGAATAGAGGGGCCTTCAGAATTGTCTGATATGTAGCCTTCATATTCATCTTCAGACACTATATTGATATGAGCTTCCCAAATAACCTTGGATCATGTTCGTGGAGGGCGAACCATGCTGAGGTAAAGGATTATCCTGCACGTTAGGATTGGAATCTTTGAAGGATAAGATTCCACACTTAACCAACCTTTGAACGTCTTCCTTCAAACTGTAGCAGTTCTCAATATCGTGCCCTATAGCACCTTGATGGTATGGGCAGGATTTGTCAGCTTTGTACCAGTACAGAAGTTTCTTGGGTACCTCAGGTGGAACTCTTGTCTGGATGTGACCTTTGTGGATCAAGACCGGGAACAAATCAGCGTATGTCATTGGCATGGGATCAAACCAATGAATTTCTTCTTTCAGAATATCCAGAGGTATCTTCTGATTACGAAACCATCTCCGAACCCATCGATTCTGCTGTCGATCTGAAGAGGCCAACCTCTGCTTAGGAGATAGTCGTTGTTCACGCTGAGCGGGTGTTGCATACTGATGTTGAGGATAAGGTATCAGAGTGGGAACTGGCAATACCTTAGTTAATCCTCTCTCCTAAAGCGGCGGAGGAACTTGGGCTGCCAACTCTTCCCATCGCTGCACATATTCCTTGAAAGATTCATTGTTATTCTTACTCCAGTTCGCCAAGTGATTACTGTCTAGAGCTTTATCCAAATTGTAATTGTATTATTTCACAAAAGCAATGGCTAAGTCTTCCCAAGACTGAACGTGGCTACTTTGTAGCTTCATATACCATATCAAGGATGCCCCACGTAAGCTTTCTTGAAAGTAGTGAATCATCAGTTTGTCGTTGTCAATGTAAGCAGTCATCTTTCAACATAACATTGTCAGATGGTATTTTGGACAACTAATACCCTTGTATACTTCAAAGGCAGGCATCTTGAACTTTGGAGGAATAACTACTCCTAGAACTAGACATAGGTTATGAGCTTTGAGACCAGATGTATCAGTTCTTTTCACCATCCTCAATTGCTCTTTGAGATCACAAAATCCTTTCTCCATTGCTATAATTTTAGGGTCGTCCACTTTCTTCTCAGCATGAGTACTCTGAAGATTTGGTATACACTGCGGAAACTGAGATTCTCCTTGCACAGGCTGAAGTTGGGTAGGAGCATCCACTTATTGAACAAAGTCATCGGAGGAACAGTAAAATACCAGATTAGTCCTTACTCTGAAACCAGGCATGCGATCCATATCTTTGTTCTCTTTACTATCCTTTAGCATGTACTTCGAGCTTGGTCAGATGGTCGAGACGTCAGTTGACGAGACAAAGACAGAAAGGCGGAAATGAAAATGCAGCGGAGAAGAGACACATGCACATGCTAAATGTGAAATGCTATGCAAAATGCAAAATGCAGGTGCAAGAACTTCATGGAATTCCAATATTTTATGAGTATTGTGGAGAAAAGAAAAACGTTTATTATTTTAAAATGGATTACAAATAAATATTCCTTAACGAGTCCTAAATAAATAGCTAAATAAAAGCTAATACAAGTCCTAAGGAAGTTTCGATGAATTCTGCTGCTTGAGCTGTTCCTTCAGCTGGGTCTTCTCGCGAGTGAGATTGTCCATAATCAACTTCCAAAGAATACATTGAGGGTCGAAGAAAAATAAATCCTCCAGAGCTTTCCTCTTCTTGTAAGGAAGTAATTCTTCATTCTTCAACTGTAATTGTTTCTGAAGTTCAACATTCTGTTTATGAAGTTCAACATTCTCTGCAACAGCCACTTGATACTTGTTTTTCCATGCTTCCAACTCATGTTGCGTCTTTCTCAAAGCGACTCCCAATTTCTCAGTGTCAGACATAAAAACATAAGTGGATTCTCTTCTTGGAGGTATGGGATCCTGACGAGGATATGGCATCTTCAACTTGATTGCTCTCTCTCTGACCCACTGAAGGTACGGTTCCAAGGACACACAATTAAGCCTACCAAGACTTTCCTTCCTTTTCTTATGCAAATGCTCCCATGCAGCCAAAATCTTTCCTTGAAGTTCCTTATTATCCTTGAAGAAAATACTCTCTACCTGGACACTCTTAGGTGGTTCCTTCAATGGGTATCCCAACTATCGATGAGCTAAAACAGGGTTGTAAATGATCCCTCCATTAAAACTAAGTAAGGGTACGTTAGCAAAGTCTCCACAACAATCAATAATTAACGTCCCATCATATACTCGGTTGTACCAATCAATGTCTGAGTGGGTCAATGCCATAACTCTCGGAGACCAAAGTCCTTTATCGAGATTCGAAAAAGAACTAGACTTAGGCAAGTGTGAAATAAACCACTTGTAAAGTAAGGGCACATAGCAGGTGATCATTCCTCCACCATAGAAGTTTCAGAGATGTATAAAGTGATAAGTATTGCCCAATAGAGTCGGCACCAGATTGTTTTTCTTGAAGATCATAATTGCATTAAGGTCGATTAACCCTTTCAAATTGGGAACAGAAATACCCCATAAACAAGTAGGGCCAATATTGCTTCGAACGGAACTTTGTTCGTGTAATCAGCATAATACTGAGCTTTCTTAATTAAGAAATCCGTAGTCAAACCAAAAATCCCACCTTTAAAAATTAGGTTGTCCTTGATGTCAGATACCTTCAGATAAAGAGCCTTAGCAATGTCTCTTTCTTCAGGGTCACTTTCCAAGAAAGAGAAAGGAGATTCTTCTAGGATAGGTAGACCAACCAAAAAAGAGTACTCTTCTAAAGTAGGTAATAGGTGATAGTCTGGGAAGGTAAAACAATGATAAAACGGATCATAAAACTGTAATAAGGTGGAAACAAGTCCTTCTTCCACTTGGCGACTCAATAAAGATATTAGCTTCCCATACTTGTTCTTGAACTTTTCCTGGTCTTCAATCAAGGCTGCCAACTTCCTTAGGCCATCCAATTTAGGACTCTTAAAATTATATTTCAAAGTGTTTCTTCTGTTCGAATCCATAGTGTCCTACAATGTTCATAAACAAAGTGAATTCCATGAAGTCCAATGCAGTATGATGCTTTATGGATACAACAAACACATGTAAACACATAGAGGCATAAAGATAAACAAACAAGGGGGCCCTAGGTTTGTTACAAGGATGGAGCCGAAGGGTATATCCATTCACAAAAGATGCGTACTAAAGGTGGATTGTACCTGCAGAACAAGGTTCTAAAGAGGTGCCCAAAATCATTAGTCCATCTTTCAGATATTATCAATTTCCCAATTACTCGGTTATTAATAATATTCTCAAGAGAACATCTTTTGAGTGTAGCATCGCAAAACAACTATTTTGGGAGTACTCCCTCATAGTCCTCGCACTACGTCCTAATAAGGGCCAAAGTGGGGTTAAAGGCAACTACGGTCCTCAATATCATAGGTTCCAAGGTCGAAAATAATTAATGTTTTCATGATTAACTCGTTCAACAGTACTGCTTTCGAGAGGGCCTCAATTGAGTGTAATACTCAAGTCAACTTAGTCGGGATTCAACTCTCTATAAGTCTCGTCGAATATATCACCATCCTATCTTAAGTTCACTCAAGTCCGGGTGTAGGACTTTGTCTCACCACTTAAGGATATCAACCCAAAAAGCAATAAAGAAAATATACAAATAAGCAATTAAGCAAATATGTAATAAACAAGCATAATAAACAAGTTAGGGAAACCCACTGATACTTTCCCCAGTGATGTCGCCATTTCTGTCGCGGTGAAAATTAGATACCAAGCTATTGATTAGCTTAAATCTAAATTCATTACAACCGGTTTTTTATTTGTGCAAAAGCTAGAGAGTTTTAGGTTCGGGGGTTGGTTAAACTTAGGGAAGGTGCTAGCATCCTAAGTTTCTGTAGCACTCTACAGGATCCTCTTGTTTTATGTTGTTTATTGCTAAGGTTTATCTGCTTAAAGGTGAAAGACCTAGTGGTTTAATTCTAAGTATACTCGCCAAGACGTCGCATGTTATGCCTACATATCCTGACGGGAATGGAATCAGAGTAATTGTAGTTCCCTTAAAGGATTCGAGGAACTTCTTGACTGTTGGTCAAAGTTCCAAAGGGATAAGGTTTGTTGATTGATTGATTCTAGGAGAAAAGATGAGTCTTCATCTCGAAGGAGATTACTTGACTTAACCACCACAACTTTGTAGGAGATGGTCTTTGCATCGTCTTGAGAGAAGGGCTCAAACACTCGGATTGTCGACGAGTATGCCACTATCACTCTAAAGCGAGAAAGATCTTATATCTCAATTGTATCGTTATGGGGAAGGAGGTTTATATCCGACGGTCAAGATGACTAACATCTTATTCTCTAATAGTTTGAATAATTTGAATTGAGTTGTATCGTTGTTTCTATGTTGTAAAAGATAAAAGAAAAGGTCATCCTTATGAGGTAGGATCTAACTTAAGAGATCAACTTGAATGGGGTCAAGGATCAAATGGGGGCTTATGATGCAATATGAAATGCATACACACAAGTTTTACGTTATGCACAGATTCTTCCTTTGGACGTTTATTCTATGCGATAAAATAAATACGGCAAGATAAAGCGACAGTAATGTAAAATCCTGCAAACAGATAAAGGTCCTAAAGCATACAAGTGTGAGTTGTGAATACGTGCGTGGAGTCGGAGTGGAGACGGAAGCGTGCACGTTTGATTAAGTTGGGGAGAATTGATTATTTTAGAGGGAGGTCGAATTGATTTTAAGGAAAATTATATTTTGGTGAAATTATATTAGATTAGGTGAATTGATTTTATGAGGAAGTTAATTCGTCTATGATAAATTAGTTTTATTTTATAAGATTTTTGAATTAACTAGATTTTTGAAAATAATAAAAGGTTTATTAAATAAGTTGGTTTTTTAGTTATAAATTGATTAAATTCTAATAAAAAGATTTCCTAAATAAATAAGAGGTTTGTTTATCTTATTATATAGAGAGATAGTGAAATGGTTTATTTATAAAATGTTATTATATAAAAGGTTAACTTAATTAAGAAAAATTTTTTTTGAATAGAAGTTTTTAATCATTAACAGGTATTATTATTAATAACAAAAATAGATTTAGATTGATAAATAATAAAAGGGATTTTAATAAGTGAATTATTTTGAAATTTTTTTTTAAATGAAAGATCATTAGTTGTTATTTTTAATAAAATGATGGTTTGTTAATAAAAAGGGTTATAATTAGGTTATTTATAAAAGTGATTAGGAAAATTCTTTCAGATTAATTATGGGGTTAAACGAAGGGATTAGTAGATTAAATTATAGTGGGGCGTTTGATTTGGTGTGACGCAGGCATACAGATTACGGTGGGTGCGCGAGACGTGAACCATTAGATCAGATCCGTTGAAGATCTGAGGGTTATGTGTGAGAGTGTCTACCGTATATGTGTGTGTGTGCACATACATGTGATTATTACAACAATAAAATTACAAACAGAAACCCTAAGCCCCAAATCTAATCCCTCCCCCATCGATCTGCCCTTTCCCTCCTCAAATCCTCCATTCTTCTTCTTCGATTTCGTCCGCCCTCATCTTCTTTTTCCTAGCCATTTTCCTTCTTCTTTCAAACCTGAAACATAAACAATAAATCAAAAGCTTCACTAAATTTGACGCAAATAGATGGATTACCACGAGTTATGGACGATGGAGGTTCGAGATTGCAATGGCAATGGTGGCGACGAGTATTTGGATCGTTCTTTCAGAGGCGAACGACGTTTTGAAGGCGTGGATGCAAACAGAGGTTTCTTGCGGCGGTTTCTGGTGTTGGGTGAGGTTGTTGTCCACGATGGAGGTTTTCTGACGAGGTATGCGGCGGAAAATTTGAAAGATAAGTTCTCTTCCTTTGATCTCTTAGGGTTTTGAAATGGGGCTCTGGGGATTCTGGATTGTTGTTTTTCTGTCGTCTCAAATCCTCTTCTTATAGTCTCCACTCCATGATTTTCTATTAAACCCCCATAAATTATTTACCAAATTTGGATGAGAATGTCTAACTGGTTTTGGAAATAGTTACCACCTTGTCCCTTTTTGAATTGGTTCACTTGGAAACTTTTTGTTTTGAGTTGTACCTATTAATGACGCTTGATAAATGAGAATTGACTGTTGATGATGGCATTTGAAACACAAATTGATTTCCTAACTTTAACACGTCTAAAACAATTTTGGAAGGTTTTCGAAATCTTAATGAACCGTTGTTGTTTGTTACAGGTACTGGGATATGATGAAACATCAAGTTCTTTGTGAGGGAAAAGTACCCAGAGGATCGAGATTTGGTGACAGATTCTCAAAGTCCTTAACAAACCCACTGGATAGTCTCGGGGAAGGAAATCTGAGGGGCCTTTTTGGTTCTTCTCTTTCGGAACCGTCTTCCTTAACCTCCCTCTTCTTTTGTGCAGATTGAAATAAATGCTTAGTCATCCCTTCAACAATTAACGATGATTTTGACGGTGAAGAAAACATCATGTCAATCCTTGGGAATCTATAAGGGGCGATTGAATACGTAGTGAGCAGATACCATTGATGTTGCCGGCGAGATTGTTGGTGCAAATGCCTTGTGTTTTTTCTTTCATGCAATGCCACCAATTCACCGCGGTTGTTGCTGTGTTTAAATAGAAGACCATTAAATCATCCCTTCCTCTAAAGCACATTCCTTAATTACTAGCTTCTCAAAATTATGACATGTCTTTTGTATTGAGGAAGGAAAAATAACCACCACTTTAGGCTTGCAATGTCTTCAACGTGTGGAATTGATGATGTCGTACCGTCTTCAAGTGTTCCTTGTCTTTTACCATGACTTACTCTAACTTGGGAAGTGAACTCTTTCAATGCAGCGGTAACATGGGTTGTCAGACACGTCCTGATGCGGTATATCAGAGTTTACAGAGAGGCTCTCGTAAGTTCTTGAAAGTAGCCTAGTTTAAATCCCCTTCTTCATATTCTAAATCGGGTGATAAATTAATTCATGTTGTAATGCAGGTTGCAGATACGTTTAGAGCAGCAAAGGAAACGGTCCTACACTGGATGATCGATGTTGTGGTTTGTTCAACACATATGTAGCTTGTAATGGGCTTACTAACCGTTGTGACAGGAAGTTATGAACTCAACACATCCCTTTTATTTCGTTACCGTTTACCGTTGTTGATGCTCCCACTTCTCTTCTTCTTGTTTACTAGCACTTGCTTTGGAAATGCAGGATTGTCGAGTGTCCCGCGGCGTTGCAGTATTGTTTACTAGCACTTGCTTTGGAAATGCAGTATCTCTGGAACTTAGTCAAGACGTTCCTTTTGAATTTATTTGGACAACCTCCTTAATGGTTTCGCCGACCAACTGCTAGCAGGTTACAGATGAAGTTTAGACATTGCAATGGAGAATGTTGGGGCAAACAATGAATCAAAGTCATATTGCCTGAACTCGAGACACCTTGCATCAATTCTGCGTCTAAGCGGCACCCTAGTTGTAGCTTCTTTTGGTGCCTTGTAACTCGGCTTGTCTCTTATTGTACTTAGGATTAAAGAAATAGTTACTTGTAGAATAACTTAATTGTAACAAAATTTGAAGTTTGAAACCAATCTCAATTGTTTTGGGACTTCACTGAAACACCATTTTATAATTTATAGTTCAATGTTCATGCTAACTTGGGAAGCAACACTTGCAAGGGCCCACAAACTCTTGAATTTTCCCCATGATTCCCCTTTGAAAGCCTCTGAGTCCTATGGTAATTAAGTGGATATTGCGAAGGCATATATCCCGTGGTCCGTGCGAACTAAGCATCAGTTCCAAAAAGTGCAAGGCCTTGTAATAGCACTTGTAGTTAGTCCTTAAAATTAAATAGCTTGGTCTCAAATGACGATAAACTAAAACGCAAACCCATGGATTGTACTTGAATGACTCCTGCACACTTCTGCTTTATCACAAAATACTAATATGCCCAAAAACATGAATTCGTGAGTCGCTCAAATGAAAAATGCCTGAAGTAGTTTGAACTACTCTTGTATCTGAAGACTCTCGAGTCGTGTGTCCTTGGAAGAACTCCGATGTAACTTAAGGTTTTAATAAGTCAATGACTTAAATTAACTTTTGTCTTGACCATAAAATGCCCAAGCCTAAATTGTGATTCTTACCCATACTTGTCGTATTAAATTTCAACAAAACCGAACTCCTTTCATAAATGATGACTTAACCTTATGAAGTTAAAATGGTGATGTAACCTTGTATGTAAATTAAGCCTTAAAGATAACCTTGAAGATAAAGCCATAACCTGCGATGCTACTCCCCATGAACCAAAGCAAAACCTCAAATGTCATTGCCCAATACCGAGAGCAACTTAAACCTCTGGGGCGAACAATGAAACTCCTAAGAAGCCTTGAGGAGATGACTAGTAGAATACTCCCAGGATCTCTATAATCCAACAGTCACACCTTGTAGTACTTGACTGTAAGGATCTATGCTTGGTATTACTGCACCTGCACAAACTGGTTAGCCATAATAAACATGTATAAAAAAAGATAAAACACAAGAAAACACACAAGGAGGTGGGATCTTATGGTCAAAAATCAGGGTGTGACAGATACGTTGGCATAAAATGCGATATCTTTGCGAGCAAACTTAGAAAATATCCTTAGGTCTTTACCTAGAGCTTTTCCCTACCCTCGATCCAATAACCCTAGCAAAACAACTTAGATAACTTAGCATACACACACACACAAAAAGGTTCCTATAGAGTACTACAAATGTCTAGGATGTGAAATACCTACCCTAGGCATATCCAACCCCCGATCCTCGAATCTTTAGCATTATTGTTACATCGCACAAAAGGTCTTTTCGATCTTTAACCTTTCCTTTGGATAAATGAAAGCTCGGTGGTGAATTTCAATGAATTAAGATTCAAGTTAATAAATAGCTTGACATCCGATTATCATCGCAACATTCATAATTGTACTTGATTCATCTTGATCATGGTGAAAAATCCCTCCACATTTTAATGTTTTGACTGATCTTACCTTAGGCAGAATTTGCCTACGTGTGGAAATTCATTTCTTATTTTTTTATAGATTACTTCATAACTTGAAGTACATGAAGTTTTTGGATATGGTTCAGCCTAGAAATGTTGTTGTATGTGATGAAATCTATCATTTGAGCTTTGAAGTGCAAAAAATGGTTGCTTGGGTCACAAGTTATGGCCTTGTAAAGTTAGGTAAAAATCATGTTTTTCCATAACTTAGTGGAATTTTCAATTTCTTCAACTTTGCCACTTTTTCAAGTAACCTTGATTTCTTGATAAATCCTTGTAAAAATTCAACAATAGATCATATTTTCTTGTATAATGGCTTATGATGAACATTTTTGCTCAAAACGACAAAATTTGACTTTGTGTATCAGATGAATTTTATGCAGGAAAACCCTAGTTCCTAATTTTTGATGAATGAATACCCCAAGGTGATTTTAGACTTATGAATGGAATTCAATGGTATATTTGAGTGTCTTGAATCATATCCCAATGTTGGAGATCATGTCTTGATCAAAAGTAAAAGATATGGTTGACTTTTCATCAAAACCATAGTTTGTGGCTCAGATGGGTTTGAATTCTTGCATTGTTTATGAATCAAGTTCTTTGGATCAATCCAATCATGTGAGTGAACTGATATTATGTATTTGAGGTCCTTCAAACACATCTTGAGGTCTTGGATCATTCCTTGCTCCATAAGCCATCCTTGGGATTGGATTAGGTCAAAACCCTAATTTTGTGATGCAGATGATCTTGAGGCTTGACCACCTTGAAATGATGTAATCTTGTCCTTGATTCTTAGTGAGTGAGATCTCTTTATCTCCATGGATAATTGAGGGACTTGATAAGTTGAAGATCATGCCAATTCTTGATTAATCCTTTGCCTGAATCCTTTGTAGGGTTTAAAAACTTTAATTGGTGATCATAATGAAGCAAACAACAATCTTGACTTTCTAAAAATTGGTTAGTGTACATAAAAGTGTATGTATGAGATGAAAATGATGTGGGTATCTTAGATTTAAAAATTAGGGTATGACAGATGCCCCTATTTAATCTTCTTGGAGCTGAAGGTATGAATGGTGAAGACACTCGGATATTCAAGGTAGAAGATGATTAAATATCAGAATACCCAGAATTTTTGATCCTAAGATGCCACTATTGACAGTGAATGCGTGATATAAGACTTGTGGCGTTGACATCACAAGAGACTGATATTAACTTGATTTTTAGGTTTAACTTACTAGGGGACACAAATTAAGACGAAGGATGCAACCTATTGGGAAACAAATAAGTATCTTTACTGATTGGGGAGATAACAACCATGTCGAGGGGACACGACTATGATTCTGATAATTTGAATGGTAACAGGTTCCTACTGTCAGAACATGCTTACTCATCTTCTTTAACTATGTAATCCTACTTAGAAAGGGTAAAACTTCCCCGTGTTTCTGGTTATGATCCATGAAAATGGTCTTCGTTTCTTATCAAGTCTTTCTCTTGAAAAGGTTGAGGTAACAAGCTCTGGAAAAGGTGATCACTTGCTGGATCAATAACATCACCGAGAATCTTCGAGGAGATGCGACTTAGTTATCTTGCGGGACATATTTCTCAAATAAAGAGACACGGCCTATAATGGTCTTCACCAAATTTCTCGCCGAGGTTTCCTGGGAGATAGCCATTTGATGAAAAAGTGACTTCATCATACTTCTCTTCGAGACTTCTTTGGAGAGTTGCCATAGGATGAATTGCCAATCTAGTGTCAGACTTGTTGGGGAACACCATTGTCTGAAATGCAGATATTTGCAAACATCTCTGTCGAGATGCCATTTGCTGGAGAATTTTCATCATACTTCCCTAAGAGACTTCTTAGGAGAGATGCCTTGTGATGTGATTTAATTTTGAGGTGTTGATGACTTCTTTGTAAGGGAGGCAAACTTCTCGGAAAGAGACTGCAATTTGTCGACTTACTGGAATTTACAGGAAGCGACACCCTTATCATAAGGTCTTGCCAAAAAGCTTTCATTGGGGATTTTTCCTTTAATCCGGGAAAGCAATTAGGGTCTTCGATGAGAAAGAGCAAAGTTCTAATAGATGTCTTTGCATTCCTTTTAGAGGTTCAAGTTACCAAAATGGTCAAGGGCCATCTTTGATTCAGGAATGAACTGGAAGGGGACTATTTGAACAAGACATTTCCTGATGAGGAAAGAGTCTGAGCCGGAATTTATCCTTTCCGAGGGTGGAAGAGAGAACTGAAGGAAAATTTTCCCCGAGGATCGAATTTGGTGGGGAATTAGAAAAAAATTTAAATACTTTCTACGTGAAGCTGACTATTTTCTTGCAAAGACAATATTTATCACTTGGAGATAAATATGACCAGAGTGAATGAGATGTGCAATATGAATATGAATATTAATGATGAATGGTTATGCAGACA
Organism: Lathyrus sativus; assembly: GCA_963859935.3. Classification (NCBI taxonomy): domain Eukaryota; kingdom Viridiplantae; phylum Streptophyta; class Magnoliopsida; order Fabales; family Fabaceae; genus Lathyrus; species Lathyrus sativus. The sequence goes on from OZ012736.1 coordinate 173,644,618, forward strand.
AAACAAATGCATTACCCAAACTAATGATCAACATCAAATATGTGGCTAATCTGGGAATGGAAGTATCACTAGATATTTTTAAGCCAACACTTCGTTGGAGAAAATGGATTTTTGTTCTTATTTCAATTCTGGGAGGTAGCAACTCCGCTGAGGATAAAACCCTGATCTTGATTTTCCCCTTTTTTTAGAGGAGTTTATAAACTTCAAACTTTTTTGGGGGGATGATGGATGAGATATCCATAAATATTTGTCATTTGGAAACACATGAGACTCTATTTCTTCATAGTTTGATTGATATTGGAGAAATTGTCGATATTTGCTTTTGTGTTTGTAACTCGAAAGAAATTGACATCTTTATTTTAAAAGCAAAAGTAACTTCATTTTTTTAAAGTCTGAATATCAAAAATAAGAATGTTATTTTGTAAGGTGGAATAGAAAAACGAGAATTGAAAACAAATAAGTGAAGGCTCAAACTTCATTGATAGAATGGTAATCAGCCAAATGGTTGATTCCATATAACATTAAAAAGTTAGAAAATGGTAATTTAAAGGGAAAGGGCTATATTAAAACGTAATGACTGTTATCCTTCTACCAACTTTGAATTTTGAGTTTTCTCGGGCTTTTGTTAAGAGTGACTTTAATCGATGATTCTTTGATAGATGACGTTGCTTCTGAGAATCCAGTCTTATCGGATGAAGTTACTTGCCATAAATCCCTACATTTTTCCTAGATTTTTGTTTTCAGTTTATTGAGATGATTTATTTATGTTTTATGTCTCTAATTTTTTCCTGGATTGTCCTTTCGGGGTTTCAGTCCATCGAGACACTCTATTTTTTTTAGGCAAAGTATTTCTTGACTGCATCAACATTTGTGGGATAAGTAAACTCTTCTCCATCCATGGTTGTGAGTATCAAGGCACCGCTTGAGAAGGATTTCTTAACAACATAGGGGCCATCGTAATTTGGAGTCCATTTTCCCCTAGAATCAGTGAGAAATGATTGGATCTTCTTGAGCATGAGGACTCCCTCTTTGAAGACTCGAGGTCAGACCTTTTTGTCGAATGCTTTCTTCATTCTTTGTTGATATAACTGACCATGGCATAAATCCGTCATTCTTTTTTCTTCGATCAGATTCAATTCATCGTATCTGTTTTGACACCATTCAACTTCCGTTAGTTTGGCTTCCATCAATACTCTTATTGACAGGATCTCAACCTCTATGGGGACCACTACTTCTATGCCATACACTAGGGAGAAAGGGGTCTCCCCTGTTGAAGTACAGATGGATGTGTGATAACCGTGAAGAGAAAAAGAGAGCATCTTGTTCCAGTCCTTGTAAGTCACGACCATCTTTTGAATGATTTTATTGATATTCTTGATAGCTGCTTTGACTGCTCCATTCATCTTTGGTCGGTAAGGAGATGAGTTATGGTGTTCAATCTTGAATTCAGCGTATAATTCCTTCATCATCTTGTTGTTCAGGTTTAATCCATTATTAATAATGATCTGGCTTGGAACATCATAACGACAGATGATAATTTTTTTGATAAATCGGACCACAACTTGTCTAGTCACATTGGTGTATGATACTGCTTGGACCCATTTGGTGAAGTAATCAATGGCTACCAGGATGAACCGATGTCCGTTTGAAGCTTTGAGTTCAATCATGCCAATCATGTTGATTCCCCATACAGAAAAAGGCCATGGAGAAGATAAGAGTTTGAGATGTGTTCGTGGTACATGAATTTTATCGGCTTGTATCTGACACTTGTGACACTTCCTCATGTACTTGTAGCAATCAAATTCCATTATCATCCAATAATATCCTGGTCTTAGAATATTTTTTGACATTGTATGTCCATTGGCATGAGTGTCGGAGGACCCTTCGTGAGTCTCTTTCATTAACATGTCTGCTTCGCGTTTATCCATGCATCTGAGCAAAACCATGTCAAAGTTTCTTTTGTAAAGTACATCGTTGTTCAGGAAGAAGTTACCAGATAGTATTTTGAGAGTCTTCCTATCCTTTCTTGATGCCCTAGGCGGGTACTCTTGTCTTTGAAGGAAAAGCTTGATGTCATGATACTAAGCTTTATCATTGATGAATGCCTCTATTGCAAATATGTAAACTGGTCTGTCAAGGCGCATTATGTCAATCTTGGTACATTGTTCCATTGATTTACAGTAATCATGGAAGATAGGGTAGCAAGTGCATCGGCCATGCTGTTTTCTTCACGAGGAATTTGATGAAAATCAATTTTGTTGAAGAATGGTAAAAACCTTCTTGCGTAATCTTTGTAAGGAATGAATCCAATATGACGTGTGTCCATTCTCCTTTAATATGGTTTATGACCAAGGCTGAGTCTCCATACACATTCAGATTCTTGATCCTTAAATCAATGGCTTCTTCGAGACCCATGATACAAGCTTCGTATTCGGCCTCATTCTTCGTACATTTGAATGTCAATCTGGTAGTGAAAGGAATATGGGTTCCGTGAGGAGTAACAATGATTGCCCCAATTCCATTTCCATAAGCGTTGATTGCTCCGTCAAATATTAATCCCCATTGGAATCCTGGATCTGGCCCTTCGTTTGATAGCGGTTCATTGCAATCTTTACTTTTTAGGTACATTACATCCCCTTCTAGGAAGTCAAATTCAGTTGATTCCTGATTGTCAATTGGTTGATGAGCCAAATGATCGGCTAGAATACTTCCTTTGACGGCTTCCTGAGCATGATGCTCAATGTCGTATTCTGATAACAATATCTCCCAACGGGAAATGCTTCCCACTAAAGCAGGATTTTCAAAGACATACTTGATCAGGTCCATTTTGGAGATTAACCAAGTAGTGTGACAAATCATGTACTAGCGAAGACGTTTAGCTACCCAAGCTAGAGCGCAGAAAGTTTTCTCGAGCATGGTGTATCGAGTTTCACAGCCTGTGAACTTCTTGCTTAAGTAATAAATGGCAGACTCTTTTCTTTTTGTTTCGTCTTGTTGGCCGAGCACACAAACCATGGACTCTTCCAAGACTTTTAAGTAAATGATCAATGGTCTTCCTTCCACTAGAGGAGACAAAATAGGCGGATTTAGCAGATATCGTTTGATGCTGTCGAAAGCTCTCTAGCAATCTTTTTTCCATACACAACTTTGGTCTTTTTTGAGTAGTTTGAAGATTGACACACATGTCGCAGTCATGAGAAGTATGAATCTTGAGATGTAATTCAGACGTCCCAAAAATCCTCTTACTTGTTTTTCAGTCTTTGGAGAAGGCATTTCTTGAATGGCCTTAACTTTATCAGGATCAACCGCAATCCCTTTCTGGCTGACAATGAATCCTAAAAGCTTCCCTGAATGAACACCAAATATGCATTTATTGAGATTCATGCGGAGTTGGTATTTTCTCAAATGCTGGAATAACTTCGATAGGTGTTCTACGTGTTCTTCTTCTGTTTTAGATTTGGAAATCATGTCATCGATATACACTTCAATTTCTTTGTGCATCATGTCATGAAACAGAGTTTCCATAGCCCTTTGATAAGTTGCTCCTGCATTTTTTAGTCTGAATGGCATGACTTTGTAGCAAAAGTAGCCTCATGGGGTGATGAATGAAGTTTTCTCCATGTCTTTTAGTGCCATTTTAATTTGATTATAGCCCGAGAATCCATCCATGAAGGAGAAGACTTTGAATTTTGTTATGCTGTCAACTAGCATGTCAATGTATGGTAAAGGTAAGTCATCATTCAGACTTGCTTTGTTTAAATCCTTGTAATCTATGCACATTCTGATTTTTCCATATTTCTTGGGAACTGGCACTATGTTGGCCAACCATTGAGGATATTCTGAGGTGGCAAGGAAACCAACATCAATTTGTTTCTGCACTTCTTCCTTAATTTTGATAGCCATACCTGGGTGGGTCCTTCTCAATTTTTGTTTGAATGGAGGACATTCTGGCTTCAGTGGCAAGTGATATTCCAAGATGTCGGTATCCAACCCTGGAATGTCTTGGTAGGACCAAGCAAACACATCTACAAAATTCTTTGAGTAGTTTTATCAGGCCTTCTCTGACGGTTAGAGTGAGTAGTGCTCCAATTTTAACTTATTTTATCTCTACTTCGGAACCCAAATTAACCATTTCGAACGGTTCTTTGTAAGGTTGAATGGACTCTTCCTCATGTCTGAGTAGTCGAGAGATCTCATCTGGAGTTTCTTTGTCTTCTTCTTTTTTAGCTTCAAATACCGGGAACTCAAAGTTGGGAGAAGGCATTGGATCGCGTTTCAATGGGGTTTAAAACAATTAATATACATAATGTGATGATTCTTTTTAGAAAGTATGGGGAAAATGCAAAAAGTGTGTGCAATGTATTTTGAAAAACGTTTGTTATTTTGTCTGTTTTAGAATTACCATTTTTTGAAAAAGCAAAAAAGCAAAAATAGCAATGAATGTAGGAATTCAGAATGACATTCTTATTTATGATTTATCGATTCTTGAAACACAAGCCCTATAAAACAAAACTCACCTGCCTTGGGCAAGGCATAGAGAAAATATTTACAGAAGACACTGTCCTGTAAAACATCCTTTCACCCGGGAAAAATAAGAGGTCAAAATAAAGTCGAGGCAATTACTTGGAGATGTGAATAATATTTGGGACATCAATAACAACCCATTTGTGAAGAACTCCTCTGTGGATTACAAAGTCTGGCACTTTCCTTCCGGAATTGTCTTCAATAATAGTACTAATTTCTGGAGGAGCCTGATTAGTGAGGTCCTCTTCCCATGTAGTGAGGAGCCTGATTTCGTTGTATATCTTCATTTTTATAAGAATCTCCCCATCATGTGGGTTGGACGTCTTCATATCTAATACGAGTGCTTTCAGGAGCAGTGTACTTCACTAGAAAGTCGTATTTTTTACTTGGCTGTCCCAAAGTATCCCAAGTTTTTGAGGGGATAGTTGAATCGTCTTCCTCAATGACATTGAATTCAGAAAATGCAAAGTTGATAAATTCTTGTCCAACAATTCTTGCAACTTCATCAACATGATGTTTGACATCCCCAAAATTTTCCTGGTAAGGTTTCCATGACTCTGGGAGAACAAGTGGATTTTTCTCAAAGTCATCCAGCAGGTATGTATTCTCTGGCTGACTTTTATACCCTGGATCTTTCATGTAAGGCTCCGAAATGGGAAAATCATCCATGGGATCATATGTGTTGTAATAGAAGTTGTCTTTGATCAGAGTATCTTCTTACAATGAGTTGGGAGGAGCACGACATCCTTCAGGATCGTAATCTCCGTAAATCATCCTGACATCTGATCTTGGTATATATCTGGGACTTTGCTTCGAAGAGCAAAATGTCATGTACATTTCTTCCTGCGATATATATCCTTCATTGTTGAGATGTTACTTTTATTCTTCATCTGTATCAGAAGAATCATTTTCTTCGATGGTATGGACTTCTTGAGAAATTGGGTGGAGGAAGCCTTCATTGCGGAAGAAGTCTTGAATAGGACGAATGTCTTCATCCTTCTTTGTAGTCATGGTAAATGCTGGAGAAAAACCTAGAGCTTTTTGTATCTTATTATCAATAGGAACCACAACTTGTCCCCATCCTTTTATGTCACCGCCTCTCATTGCTTGGAGAGCATCTTTGTATGAGTAAATTGACGTTCCTTTCTCTTGATGATTCTCATTGCTCACAGAGTTCTTGAATTTGAGTTTCGACGATTTCTTCTGGTTCTAAGTATGATAATGACAATAAATTGCTTACAATTAAATCTCTCTCCACATACCGTGACCATTTTGTTATTTTTCATAAACTTCAGTTTTTGGTGAAGTGTTGAATTGACTGCTCTTGCTTCATGAATCCAAGGTCATCTTAATAAACAACTGTAAGCTGCTCGGATATCCATCACTTGAAAAGTGATTTAAAAAGAAAATCGTACCAGAGTTTACCTTGGCATGACGTTTAAGGGTGAACCTGTGTCTACGAGCATGTTGGCTAAAGGATCCTCCTGGCAATTGAGTGTGATATTGAGCGCCATGTTATGATTCTTGCCTTCCTCTGGAAGTTCTACATCACTGAAACCCAAATTATTGCAGAAGGTGATATTGGAAATGATGTTATCAAACTGATTCACTGTTACATCTTGTTCAACAAAGGCTTGTTCCAAGACTTTATGTAGAGCTTCTCTTTGAGCTTTTGAACTGAGCAGGAGAGATAACATGGATATTCGAGAAGGAATTTTTAATAGTTGATTCACAATGTTGTATTCACTTCTCTGGATGAGTTTTAAAATTTCATCGTTATTTTTCATAGGCTCTGTGCTGCTTGATTGACCAACTTCTTGGTTAAGAACTTCAATTTGAGGTTTCTTTTCTTTTGCTGGCTCTCCAACTCCTTTGTTGAAGATTCGAGCACTTTGGATGACCCGACTGATATTAGCAATGTTGACAATGGATGGCAGAGAAACTTCTTTTCCATCTTCTATTATGGTTGCGTCGTACTTGTATGGAATAGCTTTTTCTGATTCGTACGCCACTGGTCCTAGAAAGCAGATGACCAAAAGGGTTATGTGACTTTTCCGGCTGTCGTAGACAATCTCTATTGGTTCCAGCTTGGGGATGTTGGAAATGTTTCCACTTTCGAAAGGAATCTCCAAGCGTTTTGGTTCATTGAGAAAAGGAATTATGGTGAAAACATCCTCGTTAACTCCGTAATTAATAGGCTTTTTTGTATTGAAAACTGTGATGCTTCTTTTGTCCAACAGTTCTTGAATCTCACTCTGGACAAAGAGGCAACCATGTTGGATTTTGCAGCATTTTCTGCAAGCTGTGTGATCATGGTGGTTTGGACCGAAGTAGTCAAGTCCACACAAGCATTTGTGAATTTTGACCAATGATGTTTCAATGTTCTTAATGTCATAAATTGCGTACTGCCATGGGCAACCTTGCACCATATTAATTAATTGAGAATTCAAGTGTAGTTGGGTTTCCCCTTGGTCCATTTGATTCTGGAGAGCTGCTCGCACAAGGTAGCATCCTTGGCTATTTTTTTAACATATTCTACATCATTCATAATTGTGAGGTGGCACGCGGCCGTATCCACTCTGTATGCAATGCATTTTTACCAAATCCCCAACAAGCAGATTTCACAGCTTTAGTGTCTACTCGGGTTTCTGCTGGTCATACTGACTTGGTGTGTGTTCCCATCTTGGTAGATTGGAAGCCACCAATAGTCCGAAAGATGTTGAAGAGTTCTTTGTACAAGTGCGCAACCTTGATCATTTTCAGAAGAATCTTGATAATTATCCGATGACAGAAAACCAAGTCTGACTTGTTTGGCATGTAATTCCACCAAGCTGGTATTCATTAAATGAATGTCAAAAATATGAATCATGTTGACCTGGTAATCATCCCTTCCATGGTAGTCTTGGATCCATGTTAGATCCATTTAACGCTGGAGGGATTTTTGTACAAAGGAACACCCTTGATTGTCTTTTGAGAAAATTGAGCAAGCATTATAATCGTGCAGCGGTAGATTATGATGCTGACTTAGTCTTGAGTGCATTTCCACTAGATTGCCATCCATTGCACGAATGTCATGATTTTGAACAATTCCTGGATGTTTATAGACCAAATTCATTTCATGAATCCAGTGATCTTGCCCTAGATCCATATGCTCTTGAAGAGTTGTTTGCACAATGATGCACCCTTGATTATTCTTGGAACAAATATCGCATTGATGATAGTTGTGAGGTGGTACGTGGTCGTACCAAGTTTGTTTGCAATGCATCTTTACCAGATTTGTGCCTAGTAGGTGGACATCGCGAATTTGATAACTGCTGCCATTCAGATTCAGATTCGTATCAAGTTTTTTCAAGTTTACTGAAGCTTTTTCATGTTGTGGCAACGAATTTGTTTGGACATTCAGATTCGTATCTTTGAAAGATAAAACTCCATTTTTGACGAGTTTTTGTACATCGGATTTGAAACAAAAACATTTCTCAATGCTATGCCCCGGTGCTCTTTGATGATAAGCACAAAATTGGCCAGCCTTGAACCATTAAGGGAGATTTTCATAAACAGAAGGAGGACCCCTGGTTTGAATGTGTCCTTTTGCGAGTAACAATGGGAATAGCTCCGCATATGGCATCGGGATAGGATTGAAACCTAGCGACTTTGTGATAAGGTTGTTGTTATATTATGGGTGAGCCTGCTGAAAAGGTTTTTGCTGCCTTTACTGATATTGTGGTTGTTGATTTTGATTCTGAGGAATCTGCAGTTGATATGCCAGAGCTGGCGCTGGGTTGATAATAGGAGATATCATTGCTACTGGTCGAGGCCGCTATCTTCGTCTTTGTTTACCCTGTGAAATAATGTTGATTTCATGCCCTTTCTTCTTTTGGAAATTGCTTCCATACCTCTTGTTACTACTAATTAATTCTGGATCTTTGACCAATAAACCTTCTCGGACTGCCTCCTCAAGACGTACTCCCATGCTTACCATCTCAATGAAGTCACTAGTGTCGCGGTGAAATTTGGATACCAGACTATTGGTTAGTTTGAATTTAATTCATTTTGCAACCGAACATTGATTTGTCCAAAGGAAGGGATAAAGATCGAAATTCCCACAATGCAATGCAAATGCAAGGTTAGAGAGTTATAGGTTCGGGGGTCGGTTAAACTTACGGAAGGTGCTAGCATCCTAAGTTTCTGTAGTACTCTACAGGAACCTCTTGTTTTAAGTTGTTTATTGCTAAGTGTTTATCTGCTTAAAGGTTGAAGGACCTAGGGGTTTATTTCTAAGTATACTCGATAAGATATCGCATCTTATGCCTACATATCCTTACGGGAGTGGAATCCGAGTATTTGTAGTTCCCCTAAAGGGTTTGAGGAGTTCTTTGACTGTGGTCAAAGTTCCTACGGGTTTAGGGTAGTCGATTGATTAGGTTTAGGAGAAGAGATGCTTTATCATTTTAGGGGAGATGTAACCGCCACAGGTTGTAGGAAAATAGTTTTTGCATCGTCTTAAGAAAAGGGCTCAAGTACTCGGATTGTTTGACGAGTACGCATTTATCTCTCTTAAGGCAAAGTCCCTACATGTTGATTGTATTGTTGTGGGGGTGGAGATTATATCTCGCCTAAGATGATTAACATCTATTCTCTATTGTGTTTGAGTATTTTTGTATTGAGTTGTATTGTTTTGTTTGTTCTAAGTTGTAAAAGAGTCCTTCCTATGAGGTAGGATCTAACTTAGAGATCAACTTGAATGGGATCAAGGATCATGTGGGGAGAATGATGCAAATGTGAATGCACTACACACAATTGTTGAATCATGTATAGGGTTTTCCTTTGGACGGATGCGATGCGGAAATATAAATGTGGTAATATTAAATTGCGGAAGATAAATTGCAGAAAGTAAAGCCAAACACATACGCATGAAAGCGCTGAAGTGTGTGAGAGTGAATGTGTCGTGAGTGTGCATGATTGATTGGATTTTACGCTGTGAGTTGATTTTAATTGGTTAAATTGATTTTAAGGGGAATGATTTGTTCCTAAGGAGAAATTGATCTTAGTGAGACTTTGATTTTCTTAGGTGAGTTGGATTTTAGGACGTTATGATTATTTTATGAGATTAATTTTATATAAAAAAAGTTGTTTATTGGTTTTAATAAAAGTTAGATTGATGGAGTTGATTTTAGAAAAAAAGGTTAATTTGATTTTATTAGTAAAAAGATTTTTGGATGTGAATTAATTTTAAATAAATAGGATTTATTAAATAAAGTGGTTTTTAGATATTATCATAAGAGATAAAAGTTAATTTAGATTTAAAAAGTTATTAATTTATTTTAAAAGTTGTTTTAAGTGTGAGATAATTTCAAAAAAAATAAAAAGGATATATTATTATTTATAAACGGTTATTAAGTTTATTAAAAAGAAAACTAACTAAATGACTGATTAATTAAACAATTAATTTAAAAAACAATAGTTAATATCATAAAAATGATTAATATTAAATTAATTAGTTAATAAAATACTTGTTAATATGTTTTTTTTTAAAAAGAGTTAATTATAGGAGATTAATTGGTGATTAGGGATTATGTGTGTGTTTAGTGAGTATGGTGTGTGATTACAACGATACAGAAAAAAACAATAAAAAAGAAATTGGAATCCCTAATTCCTCTTCAGCCATCGATTGCCTCCGATTGTTGTTCTCCCTCTCGATTTCATCTTTTCTCCTTTCGCCAATGCTCCACCCTTAGTTTCCTTCGATTCTCTTTGATTTTCTGTTTTCTTTACAAACAAACAACAACACATCAAATTCAAAATAAATAGTCAAGGAAAATAACGCTCACCATAACGAGGCTCCTCGTAAGGTTTCCGATGGGGCGTTCGAAGGTTGACGTCGGTGATGATGGCGAAGGTGTTTTCCGGCGGTGGAAGGGCGTGGACGGAAAGGATTGAGGTTCGCGGTTCACGGTGGATTCGAAGAAAGATAAGTCTCTCGAATTTTATGCCTTCTAGGGTTTTATTTGGGGATTTTTATGGTTGTTGAGTATTTGTGTGGTTTCTGTATCGTTGTGTGTTTTTCGTCCCCTTTCGAGTTCTGATATGAGTCCTTATATAGGGTTGTAGGGTGCAAGGAGAGTTGAAGAGCAATGATGGCATTTCCAATTCTGGCGAAGCATGTTTGGTTGGATTTGGAACAAATTGATGGTGATGATTCTTTCTTGAGGAATTTGAATTAATTCTATTTTTGTTTTGTTCTGTTTTGGAAAGTTTGGGCTTTTGTCTGATAACTTCTCTTCTTCTTTTGATGTGCTTGCAGGATACACTGAAGGACCTTCCTTTCTCGGTTTAGCAGATTTGGTTAAGTTTGGAAAGAAAATCGTGCTGCTACTGACTGCTCCCTCCGGTTGTTATCTTTCGCTATGTGGTATGGTTTTGTTCTAATGAGCGATGGAAGTTTAGGTGTGTGCAGTGGCGAGTTGCTGTGTTACAGGTGTTTTTGGTTTATTTGCAAAAATCAATGTTTATGATTCATTGACTTAGTGGATTTAACTGTCAGGTTGGATTGTATCTATGCACCCGTTGTTTGCCGACATCCAGAAGTGGCTTTCGCGACAGAGTTTGATCATGAAGACTTTGGGATAAGTCAGGAGCGTGGTTGTGGCATAATGAAAAGATAAGTATTCAGTTTCAACTCCCCTAAGTTAAATTCTCATTGATCATCTTGATGAACACATGGTGATATTCTGCTATTGTGCTGAAACCGCATTTATAATCCTACCAATACCATCCTTTGACAGTGTGTAATATTAATGTAGGTACACGTAACATCAACCAATTCAACATGGTAATTGAAGTTCCTTATTGAGACGAACATTGAGAGAGGAGGATTAACAATGACATGAAGAATTTGAATGTGTCACAAAGTGCAACTTTAAAATACTATTCAACAGGGCAACATCAATATATCTGGCATCGGGACTAATTGCTACCATAAGGACATCATCATTCATTCTCATCGTCTTGACTTTTGAAACAGCGAGTTGCTTGGCGGCTTGACCAGGTTTTTGTTCAATTTGGTAGTCCCAAATTTTTACTTCATGATCTGCACTTTCTGTGACGAAACCAAGTTTATCCGGCGGAGCAGCAATGTCACATCTGCAGGTAAAGCTCTTACGCAAACTTGTTTCAAAATTTACTTTTATTCGGATGTTGTGGTATTGCATGGTTTATTGTTGATGGTTTTCTTCTGATGACAGGGATTCAGATGTGTTTCCTACTTGACATGCTTGAAGTCTTAGCCTACATGGTCTGAAGCTGTTCGAGAGACGAACATTTGGCACAATGAATTCAAATGGAACATGGCTCCTCTTGGGGAATGGGCGTGATGGCAATTACGGTAATAGGTTTTTCACTATTGTTTTGTTTAAGTGAATACCCCAGTTGCTCAGGGAGAAATACATTGCTTTGTCTATCTTTGACATACTTCTGCAGTCCGTTGTCTAAAAGTTCTCGAACACTCGGTGTTTAGCATCAAGCTTAGTGACAGCTTTGGAGCGCCTCTTATGATCACCCATTAATGCTTAACATCCGTTGCAGCCATATTATTTTTTGTTTCGAGAATGCTGTCTACACTTTGAGGGAGTAAATGGACTGCTAGAATAACTTTGATCTTCATTTGTGGGAGAAATGGCTTAGAAGGCTGATACTACCGGTGCCGGTGACCAAGCTTCTAATCGGTGTTAATTGGAGTTTGAGCAAATGAGGGGTAAATCCTAGCTCCAAAACCTTAACACATGAGCTTCTTAATTTTAGATGAGTGGTTTTCAATTGTAAACTGCTGACTTGCTAATGTATTCTTGCAGAAAAACTTGAAGAGCAAAATAGGATTGGGGTCATCCCGGTAACCAGTTGAAGGAAAAAAGATGCAGGATTGAGCTTCGCTATCGTAGCCAATGACTGGAGCTAGTGTGGTAATTGGATCTCTTATAAAACTCTGAATTTCCTTTCATGTCTTCAATTCAGTTTAATGTTGCTATGCTTTGTAAAAAGATTGTGATAGCTGACAACCAATTTCCTTTGGTCTATCATGTAGGGAGCCTGAGAGGAGACGTAAGTACTTCATATGTGAAGGAACACGTTGTGGAAAGCACACTGGGTGCGTCTCAATCTAGCCAAGCTGCGACTCTTAGGGATAATGAGGATTTTGACCGGTCTTTAAGACCAAACACTTTCTTGCATCATGATTTCTCTATACTAAATCAACTTCAGTCCAGGAAAGTATGAATTTCAATCTTATTGACCAAGATGTCAACAAATTCAAAGTATCAGATGGTGTTGGAGACATACAGTTTGATTCTAATTGTCGACAACGGTCATACGGATACAATTACACGTTTGAAGATGTTTTGGGTAATAACTCTTCAGTACCAGGTGATGGACGAGAAATTGATACATCTTCTAAGGTGGTTGAACGCAGTTGCATCTGAGGCTGAGAAGGATACCAATCTGGAGCATTCGGTTGCATTTGTGGATGAACTTGAGGATGAGGTTAGTGACATTTGTTGTTTGTTGTTACAGGTGAAGGTCTTGCTATTATTGATTTCATCCTAAGGGTTCAATTTTTGTACCTGTAGAACGATTCTAACAAAGGTTCCCAAAATCATCGACCCCTCTTTAGGATATTACCAGCAATCCAACTGACTCACGAGAGCTGTAATATCCCCAAGGCGGGTCTCATTTAAGTGTAGTATCACGTATCAACTATTCTGATAGTCACTGCACTATGTAACGCCCCGATTTCGATTTTCACTTTTATTGGGCCCCAATTTAATTAAATTGGGTGAATAATATTTGGATGTAGAATTTGTGTGGAAATATGTTATATTTACATATTATTATATTTTTAACCGGTATTGGGAGGTTTCGGAGGAAATAGTTTGAAAGGGTATTTTGGACATTTCTTATTTAATATTAAGTGAGATATTTGTGAGATATTGAATTAATAGATGTTTTGGAAAAATAATGGAAAAGATATTAAAGAGGAAATAGAAGGGAAAGAAAGGATAGTAAGAAGAAGAGAAAGAAAGGAGAAAAAAAGAATAGGAAGAGGAAGAGAAGAGAAAGAGGAAAACCTAAAATCATCAAGAATCGATCAAAGCATGCGATTAATCAGGTAAGAGTGAGAAGTTTTATCATCTTAATAATGTATAGCATCATATATGTATTAGTTTGGGGCTTGTTGGTAGTTTTTCTACACTATCCATTTCTAGGGCAAAAGTTGGAATAATCGGTAGATTGAGGATTTAATCGGTTGAAACTGAGTAATAACGCCGTAGAATAGTCGGGTAACATGTATTGATGCTATTTGTACTGATTTAGATGTTTAAGAGATGGTTGATGATGGATTGGTGAAGGAGAGACAGAACAGAATGTTGTTCTGCGCAGGTTCGCTGGCTCTCGCCAGGCGAGCGAAGGCGAAGCTTCGCCAGGCGAAGCCCAGCGAATGCTGGCGAGTAATTATGTTTAAGTCCCAGTGGACTTCGCTGGTGAGTTCGCCAGGCGAAGCTGGATAGCGAAGGTTCGCCCAGCGAAGGTGCTGGCGAATGGTGGCGAATGAAGTCAGTAGCTACTGACTTGGACTCGCTGGCGAGTTCGCCAGGCGAAGCCTAGCGAAGGTTCGCTGCGGGGGTTCGCCAGGCGAATAAAGGCGAACGTGACAGCATTTTTCTTGTGTTGTGTTGCTCATGTGGTGATTGTTTGGTTGATTCACATAGGTTAATACCTCTATGATATGAATAAGTATGTGATCTATTGTGATAACATGTGCTGTGGGTAGCCTTCGTGCGTAAATCCTCGATTGTGAATTGTGGCCGTTTGGGCAAATATGTGCATTGTTTAAATTGATTTAAAATGCATGATAATGAGGTGAATGACTAATGTGTCGTGTAATATACATTGCGATGTATGATGATTGTATGAAATTGAATGAGGTGAAGATGCATGAACATATTATGTGTATGTGTGTGCATTTCAAGAATTGTATAGAATACATTCTTGTGTTGTTGATTCCTAGGAGAATCTGATGAGTGATAGGACTCTTAGGAGAGCCTGAGGAGAGACATGACTCTTAGGAGAGTCTTATGGATGGTGTGATTCCTCGGAGAATCTGCTGAATGAATTGATTCCTCGGAGAATCTGACGAGATATGTGATTCCTTGGAGAGTCTGCTGATTAACCTGATTCCTTGGAGAATCTGATGAACAGTGTGATTCCTCGGAGAATCTGACGAGTGGCGTGATTCCTCGGAGAATCTGATGAATGGTGTGATTCCTAGGAGAGTCTGATGAGTGTTGTGATTCCTAGGAGAATCTGACAAGTGATAGAATACCCATGAGGGGTGAGAGTAGATTGATCCTTAGGAGGATCTGACGATCGACTAGATCGATGTTGTGTTGCATTTACATAGAGTAGCGAGTTGTCCTCTATGATTTGCATTTGTCATCTGTATATGATGTATAGTGAAATAAACATGTTGTGTATGTTTATTGAATTAACGTGAAATGTATGTTTTGGCATAATGTAGATACTGGAGGATATATATATATATATAGATATATATATATATATGTGGTTGCATGTTTATGAAAAGATATAAACATTGATGATGCATATTGAGTATGCTTGGTGTTATAGTTGTATATAGATATATTATATTGTACAAGGTGAGTTGTGGTGAGAATGCGTAGAATGCATAATTGTTGATATGAGATATTTATATATGTCTTTATGCATTATTTATTATGATATTGTTTCTCACCCTTCTGCTGTTTGATAATGCTCTATGAGGCATTGCAGATTAGATGGCTGGAGACATTTTTGTGAAGCGTGACTTCATTCTTTTTGGTCGGTCGGCTCTGATATGTAGCACCGGGTAGATAGGAGTTATTTTGATTCTTTTGTGATACATCTGTGTATGTATCTGCTGATGTTATGTTTTGTTAACATGTTGGATGACAATTGTATATGTGAATACATGTCTTGGAAATATGGAATATTTAGATGTTTCCGCCTTGTTCTAAATATTTTCTTGTGGGTGTTGACCCGTTGTTGCATATCTGTAGAGCAGGTGTTGTATTGCATTGGAATTTTTATGATAATGTGACATACCCCTTTTGTGCTATGACTTACATGTACTCTGATAAAATTTTGACTTATGCCTAAATGATTAATTGAATTATTTTGGGGTAGGAATAAGGGGGGTGTTACAAGTGGTATCAGAGCCAGTGTTGAGTCAGTTGTGTTTGTCTTATTGTTTTGTTGGTTGAGCGGTTGTTTAACCTTGTTGCTGTTTTTGCGATTAAGAAGATTATGGCAGGTCGTAATGACAGTGCTATGGCTGCGGCATTGGAGGCGATGGCTAGAGCGGTGCAGGGTGCGCCGAATGTGAACGCAAATGATGAGTTTAGAAAGAATAAGCCACCGGTGTTCAAAGGAAGGTTTAATCCGGACGGTGCCCAAAATTGGTTGAAAGAGATCGAGAGGATCTTCAGAGTTATGAACTGTGCTGAGGGCAATAAGGTGAGGCTTGGATCTCACATGTTGCGGGAAGAAGCCGATGACTGGTGGATCGGCATGAGGCAAGTGCTTGAAGTAAATGACGAGGAAATAACTTGGGATTTATTTCGTGTTGAATTCTTGAGGAAGTATTATCCTGAGAGTGTGAAAGGAAGGAAGGAAATGGAATTTCTTGAGTTGAAACAAGGCAATATGTCTGTGGTGGATTACACGGCTAAGTTTATGGAGTTAGTAAAATTTCATCCTCACTATGATGCGGTGACGGCAGAATTTTCTAAGTGTGTTAAGTATGAGAACAGCTTGCGTCCCGAGATCAAGCAAGCGGTGGGCTATCAGAGGATAAGGAGATTTTCGGACTTGACCGAATGTTGTCGAATTTTTGAAGAAGATCGCAAAGCTCATTCTACTCACTACAAGAGTTTGAAGAAGGAGAAAGAAAAGCGACAAGTAAGGAGTGAACCTTATGAGACGCCAGCTGATAAGGGCAAGCATAAGGGAAACTTTGTTAAGGGATCTGGAGGAGGGAGTTCTGGATCCATTAAATGCTACAAGTGTGGCGAGATGGGTCATAAGTCTTTTATGTGTGGAAAGCCCAAGATCAAATGCTCTAATTGTGGAGTTCTTGGACATGATGTTAAGGATTGTAGAATGGGTGCAGTGAAGTGCTACAATTGTGGAGACGTGGGTCACATCAATGCGAAGTGTCCTAAACCGAAGCAAGCTTCAGTAAGTGGGAAAGTGTTTGCATTGGCAGGGTCAGACACTACCAATGCGGATCGTTTGATTTGAGGTATGTGCTTTAATTATGTTGCACCTTTAGTTGTTATGTTTGATATCGGAGCGACTCATTTGTTCGTTTCTTTTGAGTACGCTTAGTGTTTGGTTTTGATTTTCCGTTGATGCGATGGTAATTGAGAGTGAAGACTTTAAGATGGTGACGTTGGACAACGTACGTGTTTGAGATTTGAGCTCATTGGGGTAGAATGACTAGTATGTTATTCCTGATGAGGTATAAGTATCATGGTTGTATTCGCTAGGGTAGAATGGCTATGTGTCGTTCCTAGTGGAAAGAATCACCGGGGTAGAATGACCTAGATGTTGTTCCTGGTAAAGTACGAGTGGTGTACCCGTAATCTCCAATGGGAGTTGATGAGGGTGACAGTCTTTTATGAGCCACGTGGCATGGCTGTGATTGTGATAAGGAAGTATGCATGTGGACGATTGTGTGTAACTTGGGAATTCAGGAAAGGATGCAGAAATCGTGTCCGGTGTGTTTTGAATCAAGTGATATTTTCGAGGACGAAAAATTTCTAAAGTGGGGGAGAGTTGTAACGCCCCGATTTCGATTTTCACTTTTATTGGGCCCCAATTTAATTAAATTGGGTGAATAATATTTGGATGTAGAATTTGTGTGGAAATATGTTATATTTACATATTATCATATTTTTAACCGGTATTGGGAGGTTTCGGAGGAAATAGTTTGGAAGGGTATTTTGGACATTTCCTATTTAATATTAAGTGAGATATTTGTGAGATATTGAATTAATAGATGTTTTGGAAAAATAATGGAAAAGATATTAAAGAGGAAATAGAAGGGAAAGAAAGGATAGTAAGAAGAAGAGAAAGAAAGGAGAAAAAAAGAAGAGGAAGAGGAAGAGAAGAGAAAGAGGAAAACCTAGAATCATCAAGAATCGATTAAAGCTTGCGATTAATCAGGTAAGGGTGAGAAGTTTTATCATCTTAATAATGTATAGCATCATATATGTATTAGTTTGGGGCTTGTTGGTAGTTTTTCTACACTATCCATTTCTAGGGCAAAAGTTGGAATAATCGGTAGATTGAGGATTTAATCGGTTGAAACTGAGTAATAACGCCGTAGAATAGTCGGGTAACATGTATTGATGCTATTTGTACTGATTTAGATGTTTAAGAGATGGTTGATGATGGATTGGTGAAGGAGAGACAGAACAGAATGCTGTTCTGCGCAGGTTCGCTGGCTCTCGCCAGGCGAGCGAAGGCGAAGCTTCGCCAGGCGAAGCCCAGCGAATGCTGGCGAGTAATTATGTTTAAGTCCCAGTGGACTTCGCTGGTGAGTTCGCCAGGCGAAGGTGGATAGCGAAGGTTCTCCCAGCGAAGGTGCTGGCGAATGGTGGCGAATGAAGTCAGTAGCTACTGACTTGGACTCGCTGGCGAGTTCGCCAGGCGAAGCCTAGCGAAGGTTCGCTGCGGGGGTTCGCCAGGCGAATAAAGGCGAACGTGACAGCATTTTTCTTGTGCTGTGTTGCTCATGTGGTGATTGTTTGGTTGATTCACATAGGTTAATACCTCTATGATATGAATAAGTATGTGATCTATTGTGATAACATGTGCTGTGGGTAGCCTTCGTGCGTAAATCCTCGATTGTGAATTGTGGCCGTTTGGGCAAATATGTGCATTGTTTAAATTGATTTAAAATGCATGATAATGAGGTGAATGACTAATGTGTCGTGTAATATACATTGCGATGTATGATGATTGTATGAAATTGAATGAGGTGAAGATGCATGAACATATTATGTGTATGTGTGTGCATTTCAAGAATTGTATAGAATACATTCTTGTGTTGTTGATTCCTAGGAGAATCTGATGAGTGATAGGACTCTTAGGAGAGCCTGAGGAGAGACATGACTCTTAGGAGAGTCTGATGGATGGTGTGATTCCTCGGAGAATCTGCTGAATGAATTGATTCCTCGGAGAATCTGACGAGATATGTGATTCCTTGGAGAGTCTGCTGATTAACCTGATTCCTTGGAGAATCTGATGAACAGTGTGATTCCTCGGAGAATCTGACGAGTGGCGTGATTCCTCGGAGAATCTGATGAATGGTGTGATTCCTAGGAGAGTCTGATGAGTGTTGTGATTCCTAGGAGAATCTGACAAGTGATAGAATACCCATGAGGGGTGAGAGTAGATTGATCCTTAGGAGGATCTGACGATCGACTAGATCGATGTTGTGTTGCATTTACATAGAGTAGCGAGTTGTCCTCTATGATTTGCATTTGTCATCTGTATATGATGTATAGTGAAATAAACATGTTGTGTATGTTTATTGAATTAACGTGAAATGTATGTTTTGGCATAATGTAGATACTGGAGGATATATATATATATATATATAGATATATATATATGTGGTTGCATGTTTATGAAAAGATATAAACATTGATGATGCATATTGAGTATGCTTGGTGTTATAGTTGTATATAGATATATTATATTGTACAAGGTGAGTTGTGGTGAGAATGCGTAGAATGCATAATTGTTGATATGAGATATTTATATATGTCTTTATGCATTATTTATTATGATATTGTTTCTCACCCTTCTGCTGTTTGATAATGCTCTATGAGGCATTGCAGATTAGATGGCTGGAGACATTTTTATGAAGCGTGACTTCATTCTTTTTGGTCGGTCGGCTCTGATATGTAGCACCGGGTAGATAGGAGTTATTTTGATTCTTTTGTGATACATCTGTGTATGTATCTGCTGATGTTATGTTTTGTTAACATGTTGGATGACAATTGTATATGTGAATACATATCTTGGAAATATGGAATATTTAGATGTTTCCGCCTTGTTCTAAATATTTTCTTGTGGGTGTTGACCCGTTGTTGCATATCTGTAGAGCAGGTGTTGTATTGCATTGGAATTTTTATGATAATGTGACATACCCCTTTTGTGCTATGACTTACATGTACTCTGATAAAATTTTGACTTATGCCTAAATGATTAATTGAATTATTTTGGGGTAGGAATAAGGGGGGTGTTACACACTACGTCCTAAAAACACCAAATGGTTAAATGTTTCCTAGTCCTCAGTTTCATGGGTTCCCAGTGGAAAAAAGTAATGTATTCATGACTTGCTCGCTCAACATCAGTAATTCCGAAAGGGTACCTCTACTGATTTGGTGGACTTTCAAGTTAGCTTGGTCGGGAATCACTCCTTATAAGCCTTCTTGAATTTTCCACCTCCTATCTTAGAATATGCTCTTAAGTACACCGAGGACTTTTTGACACACCACATACGTATTAATAGCATTCCCATATAAAATAAGTTTAAACTAGTATGGTAAAAAAACAGATAATATGACGGTAAACAACAGATGAATGAGAAAACAAATAAGAAACTAAAATAGTAAAATATATGCAATGTAAGGTTTAACCCCCTAGGAAAAATTTCCAACGTCCCTAGTGAAGTCGCCATTTTTTCTGTAGCTCCGGTTTTAGTGACACGACCACTACCGCATTTAAGGCAACTTTCTTATTTCTAATATTTATCCTATGATGCTTAAAAGGAAGGGGAAGATATCTCAAACTAACCCTGCTCGCAAATGTTATTCTTACAAATGCTAATAGATTTGGAATTAGGGGTTGGTTATACTAAGGAAAGCTATTAACACCCTGAGTATCTATAGTACTCTATATGAATCTTTATTGTATATATCTAATGTTTAATTACTTGCTTCCTTAGGTTTATCTACTGTTTAAATCGAGAAGTTTCTCCTTTGTGAAGACTGAGGAAATGTTTTTGTTGTTTTATGGTTTTCTATTGTTTTTTGTAGGCACCTAGACCTAAAACATTTTATTAGTGTGCTCGCTAAGATTTTGCAATCTTATGCCTACATATTCTCAAAAAGGAAACTGAGAAATCAGAGTGTTCATAGTTCCTCCTAAATCTATGGGAGGAAATTGTTTTGTCTTGTTCAAAGCCCACTATTGAAGCTAAAAGAGTATTTGTGTCTTGTTCAAAGCCCAAGATTGAAGCTAAAAGTTTGACTGAGAGAGAATTTATCATCACTGAAGGGAGTTATCTCACCTATTCATCATAAATATTGAAATAATGATTATAAGGGAAGTTGCTTTAATTGGGATGTGCGGAATCCAGCAATGCCACAATCTTCGTTTATAAGAGAAGTGAAATGTCATGAAGGAAAAAGCTTTGAACTTGGATTTTGAAGCATCCAGTGCAATGCCAGATGATTTGGACTTAGATTTTGTACAAAGCCTAGGATGAATGAGGCTAAAAGATTTGCAAAAGGTGGTGGATCTTATACTCGGGGAGAGGCCCCGATGATTTATTGAGAATTGATGCTAGGTTTAGATTGAATTTGAAAGTTTTGAAAGATTGAAGTTTTGAAAATATGGAGATTTTGAAAATAGAAAGAGGGATGAGACTTACACTCCTAGCAGAGGCCCAAGATGATTATCTGGTTTTGAAAAGAATAGAGGATGATTTTGAAAGAAAAAGGTTGGGACTTACACTAATAGCAGAGGCCTAAGATGTTGATAATTTGAAAGCACAGTGATTTTAAACACTAAGAGGATGGACTTATACTATAGTAGAGGCCCTAAAAAAAGGTTTATTTATGTACAAAGAGATGAGACTTACACTCTATTAGATGCCTAAATGATTGTGAAAATAATGATCGCACCGTGATTTTGAAAAGCGCAATGGGACTTATACTATAGTAGATGCCCAAATGATTTGGTTATTTACATAGAGGGTTGGGCCTTACACTCTAATAGAGGCCCGAGTGTGAGTTGTGAAGTTTTGAAAAATAGAATCAAAGCAAAAACCCTAATTTCATTTTTTAAAGATATTTTCAAAGAAAAATCATCTAAATATAGTATAATTATCAAAATGAATCCATTAATCATGTTATGAACAATGATTAAGGTTTATAAAAAGATTTTTTATTCACATGAATATTTGAAATCAATTTGGTTTAAGCAAAATCAAGAAAAAAGAAATTATTTTAAAATATTTTAAAACAATTTAAAATAATATATTAAATATATTAAAAATATATCAAAAACAAAATATTTTTTTTCATTTTTTAGGTGAATAAAATATTTAAATATGTGAATGATATTTGTTCAAAAACTCATTTGAAAATAAATAAGATTGAATATAGAAATTAATTTTTGAAAATAATTTTGAAAAATAAGAAAAAAAATAAAAATTCAAAAATTTGAATTATGGCGCTAATGCCTTCTTCTTCTTCCTCGCGCCCACCCCATCATCAGATTTGTAAAACCTCTCCTATCTCCTTCAATATGCAATGATTTTAAAATACGTAAACATGAAAATTTCTCGCTTTTGAACAAGGAACACGGTGGTGGTGTTTAATTTCAATTATTTTAAGTGTGGGGTGAGTTATCAAGTGATGAACAAATGAATCCTAATTTTTGCAAGAACACTATGAAATCCTATACACGATTGATGCATAGCAATTGATTGAGGGAAAAAAATTATATATATGTGTAGAAACATGTTGGTAACTTGAAATAAAAAATGATGCATGATTCATGGAGTTTGGAAAGTTCAGGCTTACTTGTGCAACAAGAAATTGAATCCTCAGTTGTAGTTGTTATAGATGTGAAATGATGACCTGGATAGCTTCCCTAGACCTCAAGGAATGTGTTGACGTTTTTAGAATGGATGGAAACCTTCTGAATTGGTGGGCTCGAATCTAACCACAACTGGCTTGGGATGAATTTGATGTTACAAATGATGTTTAAGTGTTTCGATCAGTTATGTATGATGTATGTGAGGTGTTTGGATCTTTTTCTTGGATGGAATTTCCCTGGTTTGAGAAATTTGATTTCTCCCTCACTTGGTGTTTTGAAATTTGAGACAAAGATGAATTTGGAGAAAACAAGTATCAGACTTGTTTTGGTGTGTCTAGAGTGAGGCAATGTGACCTCTATTTATAGGTAAATGGATTTGTCTTGGATGAATAGTTGCATCTTAAAATATAAAAGCTTGGTTCAATGGTTTTGGACTTGTGTCATTACTTATTATGAAAGGTACAATAGCTCCTCCGAATAGTATAGCTACCAATTGACCAATTCCACATTCCTCAGTCATTTATATTGTTGTTTATGTGAGCATATTGACTTAAAAGAGTAGCTTTGTTGAATGTGCACTATTGTACATAAATGCATTTGAATTCAAGGCATAATGTGACAAAATCCATTAATCCAATTTGAGATATCTTTTGAGCCTTTGTCCTACTTCTACAGGTTTGTCATGACTCAACCTGATCACATTGAATTAGCTTAGCAACATGATCATTGAACTTGACAAAACAGTCGTGTACCATAAGAAATTGCCAATCTGATATTGGCAAAACAGATGTAGCAAGGTGTCTTGCAGCCTTCACGGCTCTTTGTTCAAGTGGAGTTTTTTTAATGCTCTTGGGCTCTTTGGAAAGCTAGGATTAGGTACTTCAACTTTGATGTTCATAACTTGACTTGATTCATCTTGGATCATGGTGAAAAATCCCTCCATATTTTGATGTTTTGACTGATCTTACCTTCGGCAGAATTAAGTGTGGAAATTCATTTCTTATTTTTTTAATTTTGATCACTTCATAACTTGAAATCCATGAAGTTTTTGGATATGGTTTAGCCTATCAATCTTGTTGTATGTGATGAGATATATCATTTGAACTTTGGAATGAAACAAATGGTTGCTTAGATCACATGGCCTTGTAAAGTTAGATAAAAATCATGTTTTTTCATAACTTAGTAAAAATTTCAATTTCTTCAACTTTGCCCCTTTTGCAAGTAACCTTGATTTATTGATCAATCCTTGTTCAAATGCAACAATGAATCATGTTTTCTTGTATAGTGGCTTAGATGAATGAATATCCCAAGGATATTTTAAACTTTTGAATGGACTTCAATGGTATAGTTGAGTGTCTTGAATCATATCCCAAAGTTGGAGATCATGTCTTGATCAAAAGTCAAAGATATGGTTGACTTTTCATCAAAACCCTAGTTTGTGGCTCAGATGGGTTTGAATTCTTGCATTGTTTATGAATCAAGTTATTTGGATCAATCCAATCATGCGATTGAACTAATATGATGTATTTGAGGTCCTTGAAACACATATTGAGGTCTTGGATTATGCCTTGCTCCATAAGTCATCCTTAGGATTGGATTAGGTCAAAACCCTAATTTGGTGATGCAAATGATCTTGAAGCTTGACCAACTTGAAATGATGTAATCTTGTCCTTGATTCTTGATGATTGTGATTCTTTATCTCCATGAATGATTAAGGGACTTGATAAGTTTAACATCATGCCAATTCCTGATTGATGCTTCGCTTGAATCCTTTGTATGGTTTAAAAACCCTAATTGGTGATCATAATAAAGCAAACAACAATCTTGACTTTCTAAAAATGGGTTTGTGATGCATAAAAGTGTATGAATGAGATGCAAGTGATGTGGGTATCTTAGGTTCAAAAATTGGGGTATGACACTTTGATCTGGAACGGGTCTCAGTTTCTTTTTTAACTAAGTCTTCCACTTGGAAAGAGTACCAAATGTTATACCTAAAATTTTGACCCCTAGATCACATCATCATTCTAGGAGCATCCACATTGTTTATCTAACCTTAACCTCTTTCAAGTTTGATCTTTGTCAAGATACAGGTGAATTAGGGTTTCACACAGTCAGGAATCAGGGTTTCTATGTGTAACACCCCACTCTAAACTATCGCGGAAAAATAAGATAAACAACAGAAACAATTCAGAGTGCAGCAATTAAAATCTCATGACGACCGTCACGGTCATGACGACCGTCATGGAGCAACACGACCGTCACAGTCATGACGAGCGTCATGGAGCTGTGACGACCGTCACACTCCCAAATTCTCAGACACAGCAGAGGTGTCACATTCTACACTTAACCAAAACACATACACCTGCAAAAGATCATTTACTAACATACGTAGCACAAAATTCGGATGAACAAACAACGATAATTTGTTTAACATTTTAATCATAAGACGACATGCTATAATACACTTCCAACGATTCGTAATAATTAAATTCCATTAACATTCAGCAAGTAATTATCTTGCATCAATTCAATAAAACAACTATGCATCCAAGCAACATTTGGCATTATCAGAAACAGCCAATCTATTTGCCATAGTACTTAATAAAATTCAGCAACAAGGAATTCAATTAAAACAATAACATTAATCGTTCATCCCCCCCCCCAGAGTGCTACGTATCAGAGCGACCAACAACCTTAAACATAAAGCGACACTTTCTTCCGAGTTACCTGCAAATTACCACCAACGGAGGTAACATACGATGTAAAGGGTGAGATATCAACAATATAACATAAGGCATGATAAAAGTCATGTTAGAATATTATCACATCATTATAATTCCAGCAGTTCGCATAAATATTAGTAATAACAAACTACAACCACTCTTTATTCATAACCACAACAATTATCATCATATCTCGGCAACTCATCAAAACAACTCAACAACGCAACTCAACAATGTGACTCAACAATGCGACTCAACTGTGCATATGCATGTGGTACCCTTTTGGGAGACAACACTCCATAATAATTCGGGAGACAACTCTCCACAATAATTCGGGAGACAACTCTCCACAATAATTCGGGAGACAACTCTCCACAATAATTCGGGAGACAACACTCCACAATAAATCGGGAGACAACTCTCCACAATCATTTTATTTTGTCATTAAAGACACAACCGTCGCCAATCTAGGCCAAATGATATGCTATGAGATACAACTATTATGGACTATAACACAACAAAAACAACTGTGCAACAACCGTGCAACAAGGCATCTCGCCTACAACCAATTATCCATAACAGAAACATCACATTTCGCATACATCATGTACTCACCACTTCAATCTGTTCATATCAGAAAACTACCAACAATATCGTTCCTACGAATAAGACTCTAAAACATTTTTGCAGAGAACAATTAAAAACAACCTCGTCTCTACAATTGAGAACTCAACAACATTTTCATGTCAGAGAACAACTGACAACATCATTACGGGAACATTACTACGGTAACGTTACTACGGGAACATTAACCCTTTTTATTTATCGATCTACAGGAACATTAATCCTTAATATTTCTTCAACTTATGGGAACATTACTACGGTAACGTTACTACGGGGACATCACTACGGGAACATTACTACGGTAACGTTACTACGTATTTGCCCCATTAGGGAAACCTTAGAGCATCGTATATAACACATTCATTCTTACATAGAAAAACCTCGTCCCTAACATTTATCAATTAACAGAAATTATACCTATGAAACGATTCCCTACATGAAATCAATCATACCCACGGTTATAGAATTGAACCCCACCCTTACCTTGAATAGAGGCCAATTCCAAGCTTTCTGGTTTTGGTTCCGTTCTACGGTAACTCTCCTGCAACTTTCTTCTAATTTCACCGATGGAAAATTCTTCTTCTTACTTTCTCCACAGTCACGTTCCATTTTCCTTCTCCTCGACCTTTTTCCTCAATTTTGGTTTTCTGAGCAGTTTATCGTTCTTTTGCTCTTTCTCCCACAACTGTTTATCGTAACTTCCTTTCTCCTCTCCCAAAAACTTCTCTATTTCCTTTAATCCCTTATTTCTTATTTTATTATTTAAATCCAATGATAATAATACTACAAATATTATTCTCCCACTAATAATAATATTCATAATAATAGTAATAATATTCCACCAATAATAATATTAATACTAATAGTAATAATAATAATAATAATAATAATAATAATAATAATAATAATAATAATAATAATAATAATAATACCACCAATATTACTATTAACTATTATATTATTATCTCAACACCACATCTCCAAAAATAATCCTTATATATCAAGGATACTCACCAATCATATACAAACCCACCCCACCTAAGGGCACACCAACATAAAATAATTAAATTAAAATGAACGGGCGTTACACTATGGATTGATCAGTCAAGGTTTTGGATTAATCCTCTACATAGTAAGTCTCTATACCATGAAGGATATCACATTGAATCAAGCATGAATCCAATTTGAGGTTATCATCCAAGAAAGAAGAACAGTGCAGTACAGGAACCTAAATTAGGGTTTCATGATGAAAAGTCAACTACAATTTTGACTTTTGACCTAGAGAAGTCTCTAATGATGGAATCATGTTCCATAAGGCTCATATGTCCCAAAGAAGTCTACACAAGAAGTTTCAAGGCCTCAGGGAACCCAAAACACCGACAATCGATTCAGAGGTTTTCATTTGTTCGGTTCGTCTGACTGAAAAGTCAACCCATTGACCAACAGGGTTTTGACAAAAATTGAAGCCAATTATGTTCCCAACATCATTTCATATCTAATCATGAAGTTTTGTGATCATTTGATCAAGAATTGAGAAGTAATCGTAAAGTCGGGAAATTAGGGTTTCGAAAAGGACCAAGCCATAACTTCGTAACCACATATCCAAATGGAGTGGTTCAAAGCTTGTTGGAAAGGTCTTGGGGAACCCTACAAAAGTTTCCTAGTGACCTATGATCAAAAAATGAATGGAGTTTGAGTTATGAGCAAAAACAAGGCAAGAGGGAAAAAAACACAGAAAAGTTTCATGCTTTTTGGTTTGTAAGTCAAATTTTCAGCCAATTTCAAGGGGATTTTTGACATAGTTTCACTTAGAATTTGAACTTCAAGTAAACATGAAGCTGGTAGATCGTATTTGGGAATTTCCAAAAAGTACAAGAGCATTTTCTCAGCCCTTATGGTTAGGGAGAATAAAAGGAAGCAAGTTGAGGATTTATCATGTCACCAAACCAAGAGCAACTCATGTTAATTGATGCATAAACCAACATAGACTCCTCTAAATACTTAGTTAGCTTGTTATATGATGTTTAGAGACTTGTTTGATGATAATACAAGAGGTTATCATCAAGAAAAACCAGATGTTTGGACTTTGGATTTGTTTAATCAAGAAAAGTACAACTAGGTACACCATGAAAGAGAACTTTTGGCCCAAAACCTACTGCAACCTAGCTTCCACATTAGTTCACCCTTCTTTTCACCTCACCACCATCTGTTTACAAGTTGTATTTATGCTAGAATGCATTGGAAACTTTTGCAATTGTTAGATACAAAATCACAAGATTGATCTTGCTTGCCTTTCCCTAAAAAATGCCAAGATTGTGCAAAAGATCTAAACTGACCATGACACTTGATCCCTCACTTTCCCTATAAATAGAACCTCACTCTCACATAAAAGAGACACCACAGCATGCAAGAAACTAGGCTAAAACTCTCTAATCATTCTGATACCAACCTTCTTGCAACATTGTGAGTTGGTTCCTTGAAGCATTATAACTGTCTTAGCAAAGCTCTATCCAAAACCATTTCTTGCCATAAAACACCTCTTCTAATAATTCAAACACATCATAAATGAAGTATTGAAGCTATTCCAACCATCACTTTCACCAGAAAACACATCCTCCAAAAATTCAACTGTCAAAACCAAATAGTTTGACTTTCTGCACTTTGGAAGCTAGAACTTAGTCCATCTCATTTCTAGATGTTCTAACCCTTCAAACATCTCACATACAAGTTGTTTGTGCTGTCCAATAACCTATCATACTTCTGTAACCACATTTAAGAGATCTACCCTTGGAAGTTCTTGGTTACTTCTATCCAAAACCATCTTGCTTCTAAAACAGTCATTTAGAAGGAACTTGGATCACTTGAATAACACATTTTGAACATCTTTCGTTTTTCTCAAATCATCTTCGTCCAACTGGGATTCTTGTAGAGGAAGCTTTCTTAGGATGTCTTCAAGAGGTAAGTTCTTGCAACTACATATTCTTAGCATCATGTATATTTTTGATGTACACTAGTTTTGAACATGCTTAGGATTTGTTTTAGGTCATGTATGAACCATAGTATGCTGTTGAGCTTGTGTCTTTAAAAATGTCATAATGTTTTGCTTACCATTGTGTTTAAAAGCTGCATTATCATATGCAATTTTGTGCCTCTGTTTAGGATTAGGGTTTGAGTGATCATAAACCTTCTGAGTATGTCATATGTAATGTGTGTAAACCTGGATTAACTTTGGAACTTAGGTGTATGTGAATGTCATAATGTTTTGCTTGCTAGTGTACTTGAAAACCTCATTTCCATATGGAATGTTGTATCTTTGTCTAAGGCTAAGTGTTGGATGTTTATAAACATCATTTGTATGTTGCATGTAGTGTGTATGAACCATTATGTATCGTGTATCTTGGCTGAATATGCCTACAACTTTGAAAAGGCAAAATTGACATCATTTTGATCATGTTATCGTGTTTTAAATTAGAAGTACTATTTGAACAAACCAACATCACCACTACTTTTCTTGTAGAAAAATACACGAGTTTGGTTTTTGGTTCATGAAATTTCATTGAGTATTTTTTTAGTTATGATGATCATGCAAGTTGAGGTTTGGCAAGGTTGAGTTCTGGCCAAGGTGCCTTAGGCCTGCCTAGAACCATTCTAAGGTTTATCATTTAATTTGGGGGGATGATACATTGGATGTATCACCACCTCAGTGGTTTACCATATGCGCGCGTGTTACCTTTGCCTTGCCAAAACCTGAGTTCGATCCTGGCTGTCAACTCTTTTGTGGTTTTTTCCAATTTATGAGATTTGTACCATATTATGTTCTAGTTATATTAATTTTAAAAATGTGTGCTTTAGCTGGCTTGGTAATTGTTTTAACTTGCGAATGAGGGTGTGTGGGTTCAATCCCTATGGAAGACATTTCCTACTTTTTTATCACTTGTTTTTCTTATTTTTCTTATTTTTCTTTACAATTTAATTTAATCATAACTTTCTTGATTTTCATCATTTTTGTACCATTCTTTTTGCAAATCACTCTTTGACATGTCTATTTTCAATAAGTAAGGAAAGAATTCAAAAATTATCATTTTTGAAACACTTTAGTCCACTTGGAAGACATAACCTTTTTAGGGTTTTTTACTTGTTTTTCATAAACTTCTCTGATTCAACATTTTATTTTTCTTACATATTTGATCTTGTATGAGTCACCCTTGGATATGAAACATGTTTGTATACATTGGGATATTTGCTTTACCATGTTTGTTCTTGTATTTTTAAATGCATGAACATGAAAGCTATGTCTTGAACTTTTGTTTGATTTGTGAGGTGTTTCTTGATGGTGTAACTTCATGAGCATAATACCCTCCCTTACCTTGATTGATTATGTGTCTTGTTAGAACCATGACATGTTTAGGTTTCATACTTTCTTTGGTTGTTATCATGGATCTTGTTCATCTTTCCCCTTTGTGAAGTTTTAACTATTGTCACCCTTCTTGCTTATTCTTTGATTGATTGTCATCAATATGCCTTGGAAATGATTGAATGTTGTTACATTTACCTTTATTTGATTAATATGCCAAGTTGTAACTTGTATGAATGAGTTTTGTTTACCATTGATGAACTTATTATTATCACACATGTTTCATGTCTGCTCTTGTTGGTTGTTACCTTCCTAATCTTCGAACTTTGCCATGATAAGTAATGCTTTGACTTATACTGGATATGTTTGGTCTTGTAAGAACCTCTATCACCATCCCCTTTTAGATATTGTAATATCTTTGTTCACCATTGGTTGTAACCATTTGGTTTGATTATGTTTGGGTTTAACCTTGTTCTTTGCTTCATGTTATTACATGCTTGCCCTTATCTTTCTTAGTTGTTACCGTGACTATTATATCTTTATCATGTTTGAATGATTGCTTATGTATGCTTTAACTTTGTTAAGTTCTCCCCAAGTGATGGAACTTGATAGTTCTCATCCAGTTGCCTTGTTATCCCTTATTCCAAAGGAAAGTCTCTCTATTGACTTCACAATCATAGATAGTTCATTACCCTCCCTTTGACTTTGTTAAGTCATCTTGAACCGTAGATTAGTTAAGTTAGAACCTACTATCCATTAGAATTTTCTTTAAGTCTAAATACCTACCCCTTGTTAGGAGTATCCTTCAGTTAGAACTTTAAGATAGAGTTTGTTAACTCTATGTAAGAATCATGGTGATGATTACTTACTTCCCATTCTTGAGTGTTTAATATAGATCTAGAGAGTTTGGTTAAACTTTACACAAGCATTGTTATGTTTGTTCCCCTAGATTCTTAACCATAGTCAATTAATTTTTAATCCTCGGTGAGGTGAACTACGATTGCTCTGATTCTATCCTTGTTAGGATACGTAAGCAGAAGATACAATATATTTGTGAGCAAACTTAGAACTATCCTTAGGTCTTAACATAAACTTGTACCCTAATCCCAAGCCATAACATAACCATAATAAGTTTATCATACAAACATACAAAAGGTTCCTGTAGGGTACTACAAATGTTTAGGATGTGAAATACCTACCCTAAGCATAACCAACCCATGATCCCCGAATCTCTTAGCATTGTTGTTACATCGCGCAAAAAGGTCTTTCTTTCTTTAACCTTTCCTTTGGATAAATCAAAGTCCGGTTGTGAATTCAATGAATTAAGATTCAAGTTAATCAATAGCTTGTTATTTATCCCAAAGAGAGGGAAAGGAAATGATCATAGAAAACCTACAAAAAAAGGGAAAAGACAGGTCATCGCAACCAAATCTTGGGTTCGGGAGTCGGTTACGCAAGGGGAAGGTATGAGTACCCCTCACGTCCGTCGTACTCGACAGGACCCACACTTGTTATCTATCTAAAAGGGTGTTAAACTAAAAGGAAGGTCACAGGGACAAAAGAAAAGAAAAGAGACTCGATAGAGCATCGCCGCTCTATGCCTATGTACTCCCTCGTGCAATGGGAAAGTCAGAGTCAACGTAGTTCGGAAAACTACGGGAGAAGGTGGGGAAGGTTTCTCGCCAAGACATCACCGTCTTGTGCCTACGTATCCTCGTCTGATACGAGAAATCAGAGCAAATATAGTTCGGGCTGACACGACCACAGGTTGGTTCAAGTGTTTTAACTAAGTAGGGTTAAACCTTCGTTCTAGCAGTTAGGTGTATTACTGCTCGACCATTGGAGACTTACGCATTACCTGTTTGCAGTAGAACCAAAACTTAACACACTCTTTCTAAAAATGATTTTCCATTAATCCCGAAGGATAAAAAGGTTTGATGTTTTGTTTGTGTTTTTTTATGAAGAAGTGAATTGAGTTAAGTTTGTAACTCATGTTGCAGTAAAGACTATGACTCGAGAGCGAATGCATCGCATATCGCCCAGAGGGCATACGCTAAACACTCTAGACGTTGGAGAGGAGCCCCCCAACCATCATTCCCGAAGTACTTAAGGCTCGTAGCATACAACACTTATTATCCTTTATTAGATGTCTTGAAGAAGTTTTGAGATGAGAAGAGAAGATACAAACTCTAAGGGGAAACTAATTAACCCTAATGTTATGATGCAATGTGCTCCTAAGATTGAGATTGAAAGGGGAAAAGACTATCCTAATGTTATCATGCTTGGATTGAACACTTAATGTCTCTCCTACTCCCAAAGGGACTAGGAATCCTAAGGGATCATGGAAAAGAAAACTAAGTAAACGCAAGATAAATCAATCACAAATGAGAAAGAAAGAGAAGCAAACATGAAATGCAACACAAAGAAAAGAGGGAGGAAAAAAGTGTGAGGCAGCAACCACCACAAGCACATTTCAACTTCTTGAAAACAAACCAAGGGATGCAAAACACAAAAAAGAAATGCAAGCAAAAAGATGAACACTCATCACTTTGAACAACAACTACAAAAGTATGCATTCAAGTGGAAATCGAACACGCATGTCGAAGAAATCAGGATTAAACAATCAAGAACAACAACACAATATCCAAAACATCTCACTTAAATGCATTATACTGATCCATGAAGATTCAAAAGTGAAATGATACCCAAAACAAGCTCAAAAACAACAAACATGACATTCTAGTTCAGTGTTAATCGATTAACACATATGGTTAAACGATTAACCAGTTAAAATGTTTGAAAATTTGCACTGGTCAATCGATTAACCAGTTTGCTCTGCAACTGGTTAATCGATTAACACTGTACCAGAAGCAGAAAAACCGTAGCTCAAAAGCACTTATAGCAATTAGTCCAATGTGCAATCATCCAAATGATCATGTAATCAATTATGCATGAATTTTAAACCAGAAATCAGTGATCCAATCAACATATAAACACATTCAAACAACAAGATCACAAATCACATGAATCAAAATCCACAAAAAATTAAGGATCCACATCAATTATGCAAAATAAGCTTAAAATAGCATCGGATATAGAATTTCCAACCTACAAAGTGGAGATTTGCTTTGGTAAATGTTGATTCAACTTCAAATAAGCAGATCCAAGCAAGAAATCCAGAGGTTCTTCAAGATCCAAGTGATTTCTTATAGTAGAAATGAAGATCCACCAAAGTTAAGCTAAACTAATCCAAATAAGCTCTTCTAGATCCACTTCCAAGTTTAGATCCACACTAGCACGAAAATTTAATGGAGAATTGGAGATAATATGGATGAAGGATGAAGGTTTAGCTCTAGAGTTCAATGATTCAAATGAAGAATTAAAGAATTCCAAGGTGAGAGGTCTAATGGAGTTTTGGAGATGGAAAAGTTGAGAGCAAAATTCAAAGAGTGAGATTGAATTCTGAAAATGAAATGGAATTATGAGGATTGATTGTGTGAGGTTTGGAGCAAATAATTTAAATATGCTCTAGGTTAGGAGTAGAATGGGGGTTTGGAGTGTGATTATGAAAATTGGAATGGGATTAGGAGTGGGAAATTGGGGGGAATTTGAATTAATTTAACTAATCAAAATTCAAAGTGGTCCTAGATCCTTCTTCAGGTGTAAAATCAAATTCAAAAGTGATCAAAATGGACCCCAAAGTGGCACACTTGAAAAACTCACGTGCAGAGCTGAAATTTGCCTCGGTTAATCGGCTAACCATTTGGGTTAATCGATTAACACCTTTAAAAATTCAAATTTGTTCTGATTTTTCTCTGGTTAACCAGTTAACCATTTTGGTTAAACGGTTAACACCTTGAAAATTTGAATTTTGGCACCTTTTGGAGGGAAAAGTGCACATTCGCCTGTTTTCTTCCGTTCTAAGCTCTGTTAAGCCTTTGAAACTTGCTTTCGAATATCAAAACTGTGAGAATTCCTGAGATAGCTTGAATGTTGCCTCATGAGCTACAAATTATCCTGCAAAAATAAAATAAAATCGACCGCTCGATCGCCGGGTAAAATAAATGTCGGAGCTTCTGATGCTCGTTGTTCAGTCTCTTGCACTAAAAAGAAACTTGAGCCACAGAAATGCCTTGATCCCCTGTCTCAAGAGCAAATGCTATAATATGAAAAAATGCAAAAATGCAGAGAAACAAAAGCTATGTACAAGAAATGGTTGGTCAATTTTTGGGGTACAACAAAGGGCTATACGAAGATTACCATCTATATTCTTCATCAACAATGATGTTCTGTACAAAAGAAATCATGATATGATTCTACTTCGATGTGTTGATAAGAGAGAGACAGATCTATTGATGACAAATGTGCATGAAGGAACCTTCGGCACTCATGCGAGCGGCCATGCCATGGCAAAGAAAATCTTAAGGGTTGATTATTACTGGTTGACCCTGGAAACAGATTGCATCCTTTTTGCTCGAAGATGCCACAAATGTTAGATCTACGCTAACATGATGCATGTTCCTCCACATCCTCTTAATGTGTTAATATCTCCTTGGCCATTCGCCATGTGAAGCTTAAATATGATTGGGGCAATTGAGCCCAAAGCGTCCAACAACCACCGTTTCATTCTCGTCGCTATCAACTACTTCACCAAATGGTAGAAGCTGCATCCTACACAAATGTAACCAAACAAGTGCTTGCCCGTTTTATAAAAAAGGAGACCATCTGCCGATACGACATCCCTGATCAAATTATCACTTATAATGGGTCAAATATGAACAACAAAACAATGAAAGAACTCTGTGATAGTTTTAAGATCAAGCATCACAACTCTTTTCCATACAGACCAAAAATGAATGGTGCTGTTGAAGTTGCAAACAAAAATATCAAGAAGATAGTGCAAAAGATGGTGGTAACCTACAAAGACTGGCACGAAATGTTACCATTCGCCTTACACGGATACATAACATCAATACGCACTTCAACAGGGGCAACCCCCTTTTCCCTTGTCTACGGGATGAATGTGGTATTACCCATCGAGGTTAAGATACCTTCGTTAAGAATCCTAATGGAAGCAGAGCTTGAAGAAGCCGAATGGATAAAGGAAAGATTCGATTTGCTAAACCTCATTGATGAAAAAAGGATGACCGCAATGTGTCACAGCCCGATATACCAGCAAAGGATGAAGATAACTTTTGATAAAAGAGTTCACCTCAAAGAATACAAGGAAGGAGAACTCGTGCTCAGAAAGATCCTGCCAGTTCAGAAGGATATGCACGGAAAATGGATGCCCAGCTATGATGGTCCCTTTGTCGTGAAAACTGTTTTCTCTTGAGGCTTTTTAATTTTAAAAGAATAGACGACGAAAAGCTCAAGTACCTTGTCAACTTGAACGCAATAAGGAAATACTATGCCTAAAAGAGGATGTTAGAACACAGATTGGTGTTTCTTATATCTCCATGTTTTGATGATAACTTTTATGGAATTTTGTAGTAAGAAAATATACTCTCTAAAATTTGTTCAAGTATTATAGTTTCAGGTATAAAATTAAATACTCTTAAGGAAACAAAATACATAAGTACAAGAAACTATGCAAAGCTCTGAAGCATCAGATGTAGGGCTATCAGAAGATTCTGAAGCGCTGCCAGAAGGATCTGAAGCAGAAGCTACAGAATGATCTGAAGCGTTTATGAAAGAAGTGTACAAAAGTTGAAAGCTTTGATCTAATCAGACTCTGAAGTTCTTTTCACTGCAAGATCAGAGGCTTTGATAATCAGACTCTTATCATTAATATTCACGCTCTTAGCACATACTGCTGCATACTCTGATGAAGACTCTGATCAAGTTTGAGACTCTGATACATTAAGATCTGATCATCTATCAAGGCTCTAAACATCTTAATCATTCTAGCTCTGATTCTCTTAAAGTATTGCATACCCTTTAAGCTTGCTACAAGATCTGAAGTGCAGATTATGAAGACTTCATCCTGAAGGAAGCTTGTTGAATAAGCTGTAAACTTGATTGGACGTGGTGCTACTTCCAAAGTAACCAACAACTATTTTGTCCAAAGAAGTGACGTGGTGCAAATCCCAAGGCTTCTACAACCATACCTTTGCTGCAGAAAGCATATCTCTGCCCATACTTTTTGGTAATAAGAAGTCTTATAATCTAATATTATATTCAGTTGCACATCACTCAAAGCATTTGGAAAAGCTATAAAAGGAGAACTTCTACAACATTTTGTAGCTGCTAATTTCCTGCTCATCACTTGCTCATTGTTAGTTCACTCAGAAAGAAATTCTCATACACGCTTGATTCATCAAAGTGAAAATCTCACAAAGATCTTATTCTTTTGATCTCTCATAAAACTGTATAGTTTTTTTGTTGTACTTAATCTTAAGTGCAAACATCACAGTTGTGATATAACTTATTAGAAGCATTCAAACACTTGTTAGTTTACATTAATTTGTAAAAAGTTCCTTAAGAAGACCAAGGTGTGGTCAGTAGTTCTTGAGAAGACTAATACAATTGTTCTTAGTGCTTACTATTGTAATCAGTTGATTAATAGTGGATTAAGTCCTTGTGGAGAAAGGAAAATCATCTTTGATAAGGTGGACTGGAGTAGTTGAGTTCAACGAACCAGGATAAAAATCTTGAGTTGTTTTTATTGCCATATTTCTTAAAACTCTTATTCAACCCCCCTTCTAAGTGTTTTTCTCACCTTCAGTTGGCATCAGAGCTCCGGTTTTGTTTGTGCTATCAGTTAACCGTGACCAGAAAAGGTCCAGTGGGAAAAACTCTTGATATTCTTGGTTGATATTATTTATGGCTGCTGAAACTTCAACATCCAACAAATATGAAGAAAGAGTCAGCATAAAACCTCCCATGTTTGGTGGAGAGAAATTTGATTATTGGAAAGATAGACTCAAAAGTTTCTTTTCTAGGATTTGATGTTGATCTTTGGGACTTAGTTATTGATGGATATGTTCATCCCACTGATGGGAATGGCAAGAAAGTTGACAGAAAATCAATGACTGAGGAGCAAAAGAAGGAATTCAGAAATCACCACAAGGCTAGAACTATCTTGCTAAATGATATATCTCATAATGAGTATGAGAAAATAACCAACAGAGAAACTGCCTTTGATATATTTGAATCCCTGAAGATGACTCATGAAGGGAACTCTTAAGTTAAAGAAACCAAGGCTCTGGCGCTGATCCAGAAGTATGAAGCTTTCAAGATGGAAGAATCTGAATCTATTGAAGCAATGTTTTCCAGATTCCAGATTCTCACTGCTGGCCTAAAGGTTCTGGACAAGGGTTACTCTACAGCAGATCATGTCAAGAAAATAATCAGAAGCTTTCCAACCAGATGGAGACCCATGGTCACTGCTCTGAAGCTGGCAAAGGATCTGAACAAAATTACACTGGAGGAACTAATCAGTTCTCTAAGGAGTCATGAGATTGAACTAGAGGAAGATGAGCCTCTAAAGAAAGGTAAGTCAATTGCTTTAAAATCTAATAAATCTGTTAAAGCATTGCAGGTAATAGAAGAAAGCTCTGAAGAGTCTGCTTCTGAAGATGAAGAAGAACTATCCTTGTTGTCCAGAAGAATCAACAAACTCTAGAAGAATAAGCAAAGGAAGTTCAAGAACTTTAGAAAACCAGATCAACACAAAGAATCTTCTGGGCACAGAAGATCTAGAGAACACTCATGATACAGAAGATCTGGAGAATCCTTTGGATACAGAGGATCTGGAAAAATAGAGGTTGTTTGCTATGAATGCAAAGAACCTGGGCACTACAAGAGTGAATGTCCAAAGCTTCAGAAGGAGAACCCAAAAAGAAAGTCAGATCACAAAAATAAAGTTCTGATGGCTACCTGGGATGACTCAGATGCATCTGATTCGTCATCAGAGTCAGAAGAGGAATATGCAAATGTAGCATTCATGGCTGACATTAAAGACAGTGCTGAATCATCTGGATCAGAATCAGAATCTGATTCTGAGGAGGTATTTGCTGAACTTTCTAGATAGGAACTTGTTGAAAGTCTATCTGATATTCTTGAAAATTATAGCAAAGTTAAACTCAAATACAAAACGCTTCTAAAGCATATTGAATTTGATAGTAACAAGTTTGAATCAGAAATAGATGAACTAAAAGCTGAAAATCTTCAATTGAAAAATAATTTAGAATCTGCTCAACTAAACTCTGATTCAAAATCTGAACCATGCTCTAAAAATATTTTACAAGAGTATGACTATAGTTTCAGGAAGTTTCTAACTAAAAGCCTAGATAGAAGCAAAATGGCTTCAATGATCTATGGTATTAGCAGAAACTATAGAAAAGGTGTTGGATATAAATCTTTCTCTTATGAAGATTCAAATCCAAAATCTGTAGATAAACTGGATATCAAGTATCCTCCTTTATATTCTCAGTTTACATTTGGTCAGTTAAATGATATTAAACACACAAGTTCTAATCAGAACAAACCTGTGTTTAATAAATCTAAAGCTAATCAGAACAAGTCTTATGTTGAAAGACAGAAGTTCAGAAAAAGCTTTAAGGCAACTAACCAAAAAGGACCCAAGAAAATCTGGGTACCTAAGGATAAGATAATCTATGTTGCAGACATCCTTAGCAGCAAAGTCAAGACTCCAGTCATGGTACCTAGACTCTGGATGCTCACGACATATGACAGGAAAAAGGTCTATGTTCCAAAGTCTGGAGCTTAGATCTGGAGGAGATGTCATGTTTGGAGGGAATCAGAAGGGCAAGATAATTTGCTCTGGAACCATAGGCAATGGTAAACTTCCTTCCATATCTAATGTCTTGGTTGTTGAAGGGTTAGCTCATAATCTATTGTCCATAAGTCAATTAAGTGACAATGGTTATGACATAATCTTTAATCAGAAGTGTTGCAAAACTGTTAGTCAAAAGGATGGCTCAATCCTCTTTAATGGTAAAAGGAAAAATAACATTTATGAAATTAGTCTTTCAGAACTTAAGGTTCAGAATGTTAAATGCCTTATGTCTGTTAATAAGGAGCAATGAGTCTAGCATAGAAGATTGGGTCATATTAATATGAGATGTATATCTCATATTAATAAGCTTAATCTGGTCAGAGGACTTCCTAATCTGAAGTTCAACTCAGATGCTCTTTGTGAAGCATGTCAGTAAGGAAAATTTTTGAAAATCATCTTTCAAATCCAAAAATGTTGTTTCAACCTCAAAACTATTAGAGTTACTTCAAATTGATCTGTTTGGACCAGTGAAAACTGCATCCATTAGAGGCAAGACGTATGGATTAGTCATTGTTGATGACTACAGCAGATGGACATGGGTAAAATTCCTAAAACACAAGGATGAGTCACATTCTGTGTTCTTTGACTTCTGCAAACAAATCCAAACTGAAAAAGATTTCAAAATTGTTAAAGTCAGAAGTGATCATGGTGGTGAATTTGAAAACAAACATTTTGAAAAATATTTTAATGAAAATGGCATTGCTCATGATTTCTCCTGTCCTAGAACTCCACAACAGAATGGAGTTGTAGAGAGGAAAAATAGAACTTTGCAAGAGATGGCCAGAACCATGATCAATGAGACTAACATGG
Organism: Lathyrus sativus; assembly: GCA_963859935.3. Classification (NCBI taxonomy): domain Eukaryota; kingdom Viridiplantae; phylum Streptophyta; class Magnoliopsida; order Fabales; family Fabaceae; genus Lathyrus; species Lathyrus sativus. Next base: position 173,684,405 of record OZ012736.1, read on the forward strand.
AAAAACATTTTTGGGCAGAGGCAATTAACACAACATGTTACATTCAGAACAGAGTGTCAATTAGACCTCTTCTGGAAAAGATTCCTTATGAATTGTGGAGGAATAGAAAGCCAAACATTTCTTATTTCCATCCTTTTGGGTGTATTTGTTTTATGCTGAACACTAAAGAGAATCTTAACAAATTTGATTCTAAAGCACAAAAATGTTTCATGCTTGGATATTCTGAACGCTCTAAAGGCTACAGAGTATACAATACTGAGAAACAGATTGTGGAGGAATCTATACATGTTAGATTTGATGATAAGCTTGGCAATCAAAAGCCAAAGAAGATTGAAAACTCTACAGATGGAGAAGTTATTCTCATAGAATCTGAGAAACCAGAAGTAGAGAAAGCTCAAGAAGAAGCTACGCCAGATGCAACTCCATTGGCTGCTCAGATGAATAACATGAATATTTCTGAAGAACCAACAGTTAAAGGATCATCCAGAATCAAAGCTTCTCATCCAGAAGAAATGATTATTGGGAAGAAAGATGACCTTATAAGAACAAGGTCATTTATCATATCATCTGGAACATCACTTCTTGGGTTAGTGTCTATTATTGAACCAACATCTGTGGATGAGGCTCTGAGTGACAATGATTGGATACTTGCAATGCAAGATGAGCTGAATCAATTTACAAGAAATGATGTGTGGGATCTGGTTCCTAGACCAAAAGGTTTCAACATTATTGGAACAAAGTGGGTATTCAGAAATAAAATAAATGAGCAAGGAGAAGTTGTTAGGAACAAAGCAAGGTTAGTAGCTCAAGGTTACAGTCAACAAGAAGAAATTGATTACACTGAAACTTATGCTCCAGTGGCAAGGTTAGAATCTATACGCCTTCTTATTTCATTTGCTGCACAACATAACATCACTTTATATCAGATGGATGTTAAAAGTGCCTTCTTAAATGGCATTATAGAAGAAGAATTTTATGTCCATCAACCTCCTGGTTTTGAAAGTGATAAATTTTCAGATCATGTTTTCAAACTCAAAAAATCTCTTTATGGTTTGAATCAAGCTCCCAGAGCTTGGTATGAAAGATTAAGTAATTTTCTTCTGGAAAAGAACTTTATTAGAGGCAAAGTGGACACAACTCTTTTCTGTAAAACATTTAAGAAAGATTTACTAGTTTGTCAAATTTATGTGGATGATATTATTTTTGGATCTACCAATATTATGCTGGGAAAGGAGTTTGCTTTGTCTATGCAGGCTGAATTTGAAATGAGCATGATGGGAGAACTTAGATTCTTTATGGGAATCCAAGTAAATCAGACTCCAAAATGCACATACATCCACCAGACTAAATATGTCAAAGAGCTTCAGAAGAAATTCAATCTGAATGAAAAAAATTGGCAAAGACTCCAATGCATCCTACAAGCACACTTGGTAAGGAGGAGGTAAGTAAGAAAGTTGATCAAAAACTTTACAGAGGTATGATTGGATCTCTCTTATATTTAACTGCTTCAAGACCTAATATTTTATTCAGTGTGTGTCTGTGTACTAGATTCCAATCAGATCCTAGAGAATCTCACTTAACAGCTATTAAGAGGATTCTAAGGTATCTGAAAGGTACTACTAATGTGGGTCTGTGTTACAGAAGATCTGACGAGTATAAATTAATTGGATTCTGTGATGTTGATTATGCTGGAGATAGAGTAGAACGTAAAAGTACTTCTGGAAGCTGTCAATTTCTTGGAAGTCATCTGATTGCTTGGTTCAGCAAGAAGCAACCCACAATTGTACTTTCAACAACAGAGGCAGAATATATTGCTGCTGCTAGTTGTAACACCCAGATGCTCTGGATGAAAAGTCAACTGGAAGATTATCAGATTTTTGAGAGTAACATTTATATCTTCTGTGATAACACTTCTGCTATATGCTTATCTAAAAATCCCATTTTACACTCTAAAGCTAAGCATGTAGAAATTAAACATCATTTCATCAGAGACTATGTTCAGAAGGTAATTATCAATTTAAACTTTGTGGATACAGATCATCAGTGGGCTGATATCTTTACAAAACCCCTTGCTGAAGATAGATTTAAATTTATTCTGAAAAATATAAGTATGGACTTCTGTCTAGAATAAAATATTCATCAGATGAAAATTTTTTCAGATGATAAATGTCTAAACTCTGAAGTGTTTCTTCTTCTCATTTCTTTGTTTATTTATTTGTGTGTAAATCTGAACTAACAAGGCTCAGAGGATCTAAACGTTTCCTAACGTTTCATTTCTCAAAAAGTTTCAGAGGCACATGCAAGAAAACACGTGTAGCTCAGAATCTGGAAAGGTATAGTGCACCATACTGAAGTGACGTTTGAGGTATTGCTTTGAAAATCCAAAATCTCTTGATTTTCCCCCCTTCTGTCAGAATCTTAAATGCTTGATATGATTTTATTCCTTGCATTAATTGCTTGATATGATTATGTTTCACTTCATTCAATGCTTATGTGTACGCGTGAGATCTTATGTCTTTTTACATGCCCTAAATTGCTCTATAAATTCTCACAACACTTCACAAATCACACTTTACACTCTTTTCACCTCTCATATGCATTTATGTCTTCTCTATTGTTTCCATCTCATTTTAAAACCCAAAACCTCTCATAAACCCAGACGCATCTCAAGAACTTCAATGACTTCACCATCTTCAACACCTGCTCAGATGCAAACCTCAACTGCTGCTGCATCTTCTCCAAATGCTGCTGCTTCATCTCAAACTGCTGTTGTGTACAAGGCACCTGTGAGAAATCTTCTCACTCCAATCAAAGATCTTGAAGTTCTGTGTGAGAACTTTGTGGAATTTGAATCCATTAAAGAAAATGGTTTTGATCTCTACCCAATCATCAAAACTCAGAACTGGGAAATGTATTTTGACAGGATGATGGGTCCTGTTTATCCAACATTGGTGATGGAATTCTGGATACACGCTCAAGTTTGCCCTAAATTCATTCATTCTTCTGTTCTTGGGAAGGAAATTATTATCACTGGGAAGCTAATCAGACAACTGCTTGAGTATAAGGAAACTAATGGAATCACAAGTATGGCTACTGCTCGTGTGGATTTGGCTGACATTTTTCAAGAAGTTTGTGTTTCTGGGGAACCATCCAACAAGGTAAGAGATCTGAAGCCTGTTTACAGAATCTAGGCTAAGATTTTCATGAGTTCTATCTTTCATAGAAAATCTTCAAACTCACCAGATTATGTCAACTCAGAACAAATGTACTTCATGTTCTGTATGAGTAAAGGCAAGAAGGTGGATTTGCCTTATCTTCTGTTCAGTCATCTTCTGAACCACATAAAGGAAACAAGAGAGGAAGTAAGGGTTAAAGCTGGAAAGATCAGAAATTGGATCCCTATGGGAAGACTGATATCAGACATTCTAACAGAGAATGGTCTTGTGAAGAATCTGACTGATGCTGGAGTGACAGATGATCTATCTTATATTGTAGGATCTGTCATCAATGGAAACACTCTGAAAAGGATGAAGGTCATTTCAGAGCTTGCTGGAAAACCCAAGAAATTTGACTCTGAGGACGTCAGCAGAAGGAGAATTCCTTTAGCAGATTTTCCCATGTTCAGTGCAGATGAACCTAGGGAAATCATGCTGACATACATTGCTGAATGTTTAAGAGATGGTATTCCTCTGCCTACTAACATAGTACAGAAGGAAGGAGAAGTATTGCCAAATCTTCTGAGAGAAAGGCGCAGGAAGAGAAAAGCTAAGGAAGGATCTGTTGCACAGCCTAAGAGGAAAGCCTCTGATGCTGTTGACAAACCTGAGAAGGACAAGAAGCAGAAGGAAAATCCTCCAGAAGCTAGCTTGGAGGAAAAAGAGAAACTATTAAACAGGTATTAACATCTGATCCCAAACCTTCTGTCCCTTCACCCTCACCTTCACCTCCACCATCTCCTCCTAAACCATCTGAACCTCATTCATCTGAACCCATTACATCTCTTACACATTCTCAACCATCTTCTGTTCAACAACAATCTGAACCCCCTCAACAAAAATCCTTTGAACAACAACCCCCTCAACAAACACAATCTGAACCACAACAACAACCATCTTCTGAACCACAAAAACAATCTGAACCACTCACTTCTACTCAACCACCAGAAGAACCAACCATACAAAATCCTGAACCATCTGTTCCACAATCATCTGAAGACATTTTAGATGTGCAACCTATTGCAACCCTGTATGTCCTCTCTTCCACTTCATTTCATTCAACTGAAACATCTGATTCTGATGAATCTGAAGTCCCCTCACCAACTAGCTTACAAATTCCTGATCCTTATAAACCACTACCATCCGACCTACCTGCTTCTGACCACCCTCTTCGCTTCAAATTTAACTTCACAGATTTTATTCCACCCTCATCTGATGTTGTTACATCAACACCATCTGATGGTGAAACCTCTACTCCTCAACTCACCATACCACAAACACCCATTCCACAACCATCTGAACAACAACCATCTGAACAACCATCATCTGATCACCCACCTCCTGAACGAAACCAAACACCTCCTGAACCATCACACAAAGTCACCATATAAGACTTTCTGAACCCCAAACCCAGATAAGATGTTTCTACTATGTTCAAGAATTTCAAGAAGGAAATATGTATGGGGATTGCTTCTGTGGAGAAAGAATGCATGGCTAGTATGGATCCTACTGAATCTGAAGCTTCTTGGAATCGATTCATCTCAAAGTTCAACTCTGCTGCATCTGATCTCAAAACATTCTGTGCTGATGATGCAAAGGAAAAGTTTGCTGAAATGGTCAGACAGACTCTGCTGAGCGTTATCACAACCCAGTGCTTCTTCTGGAAGATGCTCCTGCTGAAGATTCTGCAATGATAGAAGATACTGTTGCATCTGACATGAAGATTGATCATCCTATGGCAACTGCATCTGCTTCTGAACCATCTGCATATAAGATGAAGACTGATATTCCAGATGTTGTTCAAGAAGTCAAGGAAATCAGATCATGGATGATAAAATAGGAAAAGACTACTGATGAAATCAAGACTTGGATGGCCAAGCAAAAAGAGTCCACTGCTAAGATTACTGATCTTCTGAGCTTGATTGCTTCTCGCCAGCCCTAGTTTTCTTTTCCATGTTGTTTGCATTCTTGTTTTGCACTTGTTTTCTGTTGTTCTATTTTCTCTCATCTGTTGTTTGAACGTCTTATCTTTTTGTGCTATTTTGATCTGAATGAATCTGGCTATTATGTTTTTCATTTATGTGTTAAGTTTTCTCTTCTTCTGTTATCTTTTCTGTCTTTACAATTCTTTTTTATTATGACAAAAAGGGGGAGAAAGAGAATTTGAGAATTTGATTGTTCAATCCATAAGCAATACTGAAATGAAACTCAGACATTGTATTAATCTAACATTGAATCTTAAGACTTTCAGATCTTATTATTTCATTTGAAAAAAATTATCTGAAGTTACCCTGAGAAATTACCCAACCAGGCTCTGATCCTTGAAGCAAATTTGACTCTGATTCTGGAAGATACACCAGACTCTTCATTTTGAAAGAAATAATCAGACTCTAATTCTGGAAAGCATCCAAGCTCCAATTCTTTTCTCTCAACAAGGCTTTCTACCAGGTTCTGAAATATACTCAAGCAAAAAGAGAAGTGTTCTCTTCTATTAGAGTATTATGTGGAGGCAAATCGCCACACATGACACAAGTTTGCAAGACATTGGTCAATGCAGGTTTCGATGATGACAAATTACAGCCTTGGATAGATTGAAAACTATAAACTCCAGATCTACTAAACAGATGGAACGTTTGCAGGGCATGAGTCGACCATAGGGTCGGCGCGTGCATCAGAGCACTTCTCCACTGGTCAGCGCACAAGGCAATGAGTCGACCATAGGGTCGACGCATGAAGGAAAAATTTTCCAACGGATCAGCGCATAAAGGCCTGAGTCGACCATAGGGTCGGCGCATGAAGGAAATAGTTTTCAACGGGTCAGCACACACCGACTGTATGGTCAATGCATACTGATGCATTTTCCAGATTTCCAAACAACACAGGCCATGCGTCGACGCACAGACCTGCTGCGGTCGACCGTTCGCGCGGAAATCCTGTTTTTAAATGATTCCCTCTTATATTTGAAATACTGTTATGTCTACAAGTGGGTTGGCACTATATATACTGGTTTAAACACTTGTGTCATATTAACATTTGATAATCTTTGATTCATGTGTTCAAAAACAAGAAAGAGTGAAATAGGTGTCCAAGATTCATCATCTTTATCTTCAACATCTCACAACATTTCAATTACACACAATCATTTTTGAAGTGCATTGTGAGAGATTCAAGGTGATAAGGTTCAAAGCTTAGATTGGAGAATCAAGTTCGGGTTGAAGCTTGTGACAGGTTCTTTCTTGAATAAAACCGTTGGGGTTTTACCCTCCAAGATTGGTTTGAATTTTGGGGGTTTTTGGACGAGATTCTTCATCAAGGGTCAACTGAGCGAAGGTGATTCTGAAGAGGTGTTCTTCACAAGTCTAGTAGCGGATTCAGTGACATTGAAGGGAAGATCTCGGGTTCGATTTGTTGCTGTGGAGATCAGCCGGAGCCGAAGGTTTGAACAACAACGTGTTATTCAACAAGGTGGCTGGAATCGGAGGTCCATCAACAAAAATCGGAGGACTTGATTCGGCTTGAATCAAGGGGCAAGGAGTGAAAGCAACTTTCAACACATTGATATTTCTGTTGTATATTTGCTGCTCAATCCTTGTATAAACTGTTACATTCCACAGGTGATATCCATAAAATCTATCTCAATTCTATTTTTAGAATTGAGGGCAGACGTACCTCGAAGCGAGGACGACGGGGGAACTGCCTCACCAAATACTTGTCTTCTCTATTTTTCTGCATTTACGTTATAGCTCAAAATAAGTAATTTTTTGTATAAGCACTATTGTCAAAATTGTGATATCAATTGAGTAAGAGGTTAAAACTCTGTTTTTGACTCCAAAGTACAATAAGACATTGTATTAGGCTAGTTGGAATCACTTACTCAACATAAATATCACTTGGAGTGTTTTGCACACCAAGTGTTTGACAAATTGCTTGAACCAAAATTATCTTACTTGTGTATCTAGTTTTGGTTTGCTCTTTGAATCATTGGAACTAGGAATCCTAACAACTGAAGTAGATCATTGATAAGTGTGATTAGTGTTGTGATTCTATTTTCCATATTGTCATTAATCCAAAGGCTTACGCATATCCGGTTTTCCAATAACCGTTTGTTTTAGACTATATTTTCCTCGGCCGCATCCGCACTTAAAACAATTTTTCAAAACCAATTTTTAATTGGTAGCGCCGACTCAAATTTTAATTGGGGATCTATTCGACCCCCCTTCTAGAGCTCCGGTTATTCGGTGCTTCAAATACAACGTAGATAGGAAATGGCTAACGAACCAAAAGGGGCGTACAATAGAGCTCCCGTTTTTAACGGTGAAAATTGTAGTTATTGGAAAGACTGTATGCGGGTGCATATAAACTCCATAGACAGAAAAATATGGAACGTTATCCTCAATGGTCCAATAGAAATTACTATGACCAATGCGAATAACGTAGTTGTGCCAAAGCCCGAAGCACAATGGACCGATGACGATGAGAAAAAAATACAATTATGATTGGAAAGCCAAAAATATCTTAATTTCCTCATTAGGTGTAGATGAATACTATCGTGTATCCCATTGTCCTACTGCTAAGGCCATGTGGGATTCACTACAAATAGCCCATGAAGGGACAAACGATGTTAAATTGGCTAGAATCAACACATTAACACAAGAGTTCGATCTCTTTTTCATGGAGCAAGGGGAAACCATTGCTGACATGCAAAAGAGATTTACTCATCTCATCAATCGTTTACATTCATTAGGTAGGCCTGTTTCCAATGATGTTGCTACTAATAAAATCTTAAGATGTCTTAACAGGGAATGGCAGCCAAAAGTGACCGCCATCAAAGAAGCACATGATCTTACCTTATTAGACTTGACAACATTGTTTGGCAAACTACAAGAGCATGAACAGGTACTCTTGAGCCTAGACCAACGCGAAAAGATGGAAAAGAAAGACAAAACAAAGGTGAGTGAAAAGAGCAAAGTGATTATTCCTCAAGCGACGAAGAAGAAGAGGACAAGAGCGAAGATATGGGGTTGTTTGTCAAACGGTATAACCGTTACGTGAGAAAGAACGACATCCAACATTCCGAGAAGAACTTGGTAAACTTCCAGAAACAATCGAGGTACTCCAAGGATGATGAATCAAAAGGTAAAAAGACTAGAGGGACGTGCTACAAGTGTGGAAAGCCCGGTCACTACAAACCGGACTGTCCGATGAACAAAAAGGGAAATGAGAAGGAATCATCAAAGTCACACAAGAAATCATCAAAGCCTAGGAGAGCGTACATAGCTTGGGAAAGTGACAGCGACTCTTCCTCCTCTGATGAAAGCTCTAGTGATGAAGAAGAGTCTGTGAATCTATGCCTCTCCGCTCATCAGAAAAATAAGAAAAAACAGGTACGTCACTCTAAATATGATAAGTCCTCAAATACGTCGCATTCAGAATTACAAACCGCATTTAATGCCTTACACAATGAAGCAATTGAAGCCTTCAAGAAACTTGCCTCTAATAAAAGAATTTTTACGTATTTAGAGCAGAAAGTTAAAGAGTCCGAAAGGAAATTAGAGGACCTTAAGGCTTCCATTGTGAAAGGAAATGAATCGGATTGTAAGGACAATAGAAATCCTTTCGACTTTGGGTGTGATACTTGTCATATTTGGCAAGGTGAGGTTAGAAACCTCAAGGCCAAATTAAACAAGGCACTTGAGCCTAAAATTACATTTGCTATTGATAAAAAGGATTTTAGAAAAAGTATGATTAACCCATACCAAAAATATGCATATGTAATTAGGGATCAAGCAAGTAAAAGTGATTCTAAAGTCGATTTTTCATGCTTATATTGTTGCAAGAAAGGCCACTCCATTGGTAAATGCCGATTTAGGAGATTTCTTGTTCCTAAAGGCATCTACCAATGGTTGCCCAAACGCAACCATTTTGTCGCTAACCTATTAGGACCCAATATGCCATTGGGTACCTCCTTGTGCTAATTATGTTTTGATAGGTGAAATGTGTCGAGACCACTGAGAGAAGATGGGTTCTCGACAGTGGGGGGTCAAGACACATGTCTGGAGACATATCCTTATTCATAGACTTTGTGGCTAAGAAGAAAGGGTATGTAACTTATGGTGATAACAACCGCGGAGCAATATTAGGTAAAGGTAGTGTAGGCAATCCCGCCTCTACTATAATTTCCGACGTGTTGCTTGTCGAAAACCTTAAACATAATCTGCTTAGCATTAGCCAATTATGCGACAAAGGATACAATGTATCTTTTTCAAAAGATTGTTGCAAAATTGTGCATGAAAATGATAAGAAGAGTATGTTTAATGGTTTTAGAGTAAACAACGTATATATGCTTGACTTAAGTGAAGTATCGTTAACAAGCGACAAATGCCTCATAACTATGAGTGAAGACTCATGGCTATGGCATAAGCGTTTAGCGCATGTTAACTTTGACTTACTCAATAAGGTAGTCTCAAAAGACCTAGTGTTAGGACTTCCCAAAATAAAGTTCACCAAGGATCACCTTTGTGATGCTTGTCAAAAAGGGAAGCAAACGAGGATCTCATTTAAATCCAAAAAGATAATTTCAACAACGAGACCTCTTGAACTTCTTCATATGGACTTGTTTGGGCCGTCTAGGATCAAAAGTCTAGGAGGAAACTATTACGGGTTCGTAATAGTGGACGACTTTTCTAGGTTTTGTTGGACCATCTTTTTAGTAAGCAAAAGTGATACATTTGCTGCTTTTGAAAAGTTTGCTAAGCTTTCCCAAAATAAGTTAAATACAAACATAGTGTCAATTAGAAGCGACCATGGAGGTGAGTTTGAAAATCACTTATTTGAAGAATATTGCGGTAACCATGGTATAGATCATAACTTCTCCGCTCCACGCACCCCTCAACAAAACGGGGTTGTGGAGCGTAAAAACCGTATTTTAGAAGAATTGGGAAGAACAATGATTAACGAAAGTGGTTTACCAAAATATTTTTGGGCCGACGCCATTAGTACGGCGTGTTATGTTTTGAATAGGGTGCTCATTCGCCCCATTCTAAATAAAACACCGTATGAACTTTTAAAAGGGCGAAAGCCAAATGTTTCTCACTTGCATGTGTTTGGACGCAAATGTTTTGTATTAAACAATGGAAAGGAAAACTTGGGCAAATTTGATTCCAAAGTCGATGAAGGTATCTTTCTCGGATACTCTCAATCAAGTAAAGCATATAGAATATATAATAAACGATTACTTGCTGTAGAAGAGTCTGTGCATGTTACTTTTGATGAGTCCTATCCGAGAAATGTCGGAAAGGATAGTGTTGTTCATGGTGCAGGTACATCCATGGAAGACATACTTAAAAGTGGCGAGACGGGGATTGATCAACCTGACAAAGTCAAAGTTGAGGAGGATAAAGATGTACACCATGATGTAACAGAGGAAGTTCATCCGCCTTCAGACGATGATCTCCCTCAAGCTTGGAATTCATCTAAAGACCATCCAATTGAAAACATTCTCGGAGACATCACAAAGGGTGTAACAACTCGATCAAAGCTAAGTAATTTCTGTTATCACTTCGCACTCGTTTCACAGATGGAACCTAAAAACCCTAAGGAAGCCCTACTCGATGAACACTGGTTTTTGTCAATGCAGGAGGAACTGAATCAGTTCACTAGAAATGAGGTTTGGGACCTTGTCCCTCCTCCGCGAGGTCATCGAGTAATCGACACCCGATGGGTGTTTAGAAATAAACTGGACGAGAACGGAGTAATAACTTGCAATAAAGCGCGTTTAGTCGCGCAAGGGTATAACCAAGAGGAAGGCATCGACTATGAGGAAACTTATGCGCCGTTTGCCCGACTCGAGGCTATACGCCTTTTACTTGCTTTCGCTTGTGTGAAGGATTTTAAATTATTTCAAATGGACGTCAAAAGTGTGTTCCTTAACGGTTTCATAAATGAAGAAGTCTATGTTGCTCAACCACCTGGTTTTGAGTCTCATGAGTATCCTGATCATGTCTACAAACTGAAAAGAGCGTTGTATGGTCTCAAACAAGCTCCTAGAGCTTGGTATGAAAGACTAAGCAAATTCTTACTTGATCAAGGCTACTCAAGTGGAAAGGTTGATACTACTCTCTTCATTAAACGTCAAGGAAAACACTTAATTCTTGTACAAATTTATGTTGACGATATCATATTTGGATCCACTAACATGAATCTCGTAAAAGAGTTTGCTAAGCTTATGCAGGGTGAATTCGAGATGAGTATGATGGGTGAACTCACATACTTTCTCGGTTTGCAAATCAAGCAACTGAAGGAAGGAACATTCGTGAGCCAAACAAAATATTGTTTGGAGCTTCTCAAGAGATTTGACATGGCAAATTCAAAAGCCATAGACACTCCTATGCCAACATGTGTAAATATGAGTAAAGATGAAAGTGGTAAGAATGTTGAGGTAAAAAGGTACAGAGGTATGATTGGCTCGCTTCTCTATCTTACTGCTTCTCATCCCGACATTATGTTTAGCGTGTGTATGTGCGCCAGATACCAATCATGTCCTAAGGAATCCCACCTAAAATTTGTCAAACGCATACTTCGATACCTATCTGGTACTCCGAAATATGGACTATGGTATTCCAAAGGTAATGATTGTTCATTGGCAGGCTTCTCCGATTCCGATTTTGCCGGTTGCAAATCGGATAGGAAAAGCACCAGCGGTACGTGTCACTTATTTTCAAATTCCTTGGTCAGTTGGCACAGCAAGAAACAAGTGTTCGTTGCTCTGTTAACCGCCAAAGCGGAATACGTAGCCGCCGGTAGTTGTTGTGCGCAAGTCCTATGGCTTAAACAACAACTCTTGGACTTAAATTTGAAGCTGAACGTGTTCCAATATTTTGTGACAATACCAGTGCTATAAATCTTACCAAAAATCCGGTGTTACATTTGTGTACCAAACACATAGAAATTCGACACCATTTTCTGAGGGACCATGTAGAGAAGGGTGACGTTGTCTTTGAACACGTTGATACTAAAAACTAACTAGCGGACATTTTCACAAAGCCACTAGCCACCGAGCCCTTCTTTCATATCCATCGAGAACTTGGTATTCTTGACATTTCTGATCGGGTTTAACAGTTACTACATTCATAATTAATCTATTTACAACTATGCTTTTGTACTACTAACAAGTTCAGCTTTTGTTGCAAGTACGAATATGTGGTTAACAAGTGTGGTCGGCATAGAGGTGATATTGCTCCTTTCTCTCTCTCTTTATATATATCTCTCTCTAAACATTCATGACTTGAAAATAAGTATATCGTTTGACAATCAGGGTACTTATATATGTCTATGAATTTTGCTGCTAATACTATGTGTGTTGAATGCAAGTTATATTGTGAAAGGGTAAATAGGCATGATAAATAGGCAAGTGTGGCATTCTGCATAATATGAAACTGAAAATTGGGTTTTTGAAGGTTATGAGTCGACCTAAATAGGACAACGGTCGGCGCATGCTGTAGACTTTCAAAATTATCAAAAAACTAACAGTATGCGTCGACGGATACAGGGGCTATGGTCGACGGCTCGTGCAAAAACCCATAATTTGTTTTTGAAAACCGTTCCAGTTTCTCTTCTTCTCCATTTAATGTACTGTCAACTTTTGTTATGATTTGATATTGCATTTGTCTTGTAAATTGCATCTAGGCATCTATTGTATCCTCTTGTCTCCTCCCTCTTACCAAAACCCTAAAAAATCTCTCTATTAAAGGGAATACTCTTCATCTTCTCCAAAATCATCCTCAACTACTCTCTTCAAAGTTCATCTCTACAAAATCTCCAAAAATCATCATCAATGGCTTCTCTTTTTCGCAAAAATTCAGGTAAGAGATCAAGGGCCTCATCATCATCTGCTTCAGTCCCCATTGCCGTTGTCTCACTAGTTCATCCACCTGCTGTTGAAAACTTCAACAAGAGTCTCAGTAAAAGAGCAATAGTTCCACAACATGCCTTCTACCAGGCAACAGGGGAGCGCTTGCATCTCACCCAAATTCTGTCTCTGCTGGAGGTTCAGGGGTTCTTCAATTTTCTGGAGTGCAACACAAAGTATAGTGAGGATTTGGTCCGGGTGTTCTGCACAAATCTGCGTGGTAACTTTCAAGGTCAATATTTCCACACTTCTGTCAGGAATAAATTGGTAAACATAAATTCTGAAGTCTGGAACAAGTATTTTGATTTGACTGTTGATGCGGATGCACCACCTTTTCATGAGGTAACGGACACTCGTACGGTGCCAGGGTATGAGTTTAAGAGCGCTCTGAATGACATGCTCAAAAGACCCTATCCAGATGCCATTGTCAACAGTGATGCCTTTCCTAGAACGGTCACAGCCGGGAAACTCCAAACAGGGGAGCGCATCCTTCAGTGGATTGTCGCTCGCATCCTGCGACCGAAAAAAGGTGGAGTGTCCTTTGTCGAACAAGCTGAGGTACATCTCGTCTATATATTGAAACATAGGATCAAAATAAACTGGCCATACTATATTGTAAGCAGGATTTTTGCTCTGAGAGACTCAAGTAGAGGCACTGCTCTAGCCTATGGGTCGTTTATTTCGGAAATTCTTGCCGCAACAAATGTTGTATACCCATCATTTCCTTGTGTTTCAGTCCCCTCTGACAAAGAATTTAGCACCAAAACCCTTGCCATGATGGGGTATTTTTGGTATGCTGAATGACAATTATACAGATTTGTCCGTCGAGCCAATATTCCTCGGGTGACTCGTGACAGTTCCGATGACAGCTCTGAAGAGGAAAGTGAAGAACAAGGTGAACAGGACGATGATGAAGAAAATACTGATGCAGAGGTACAAGAACATGTATGTGAGACGCAAGACTATCATCAATCGCCAGTTCAACATACGTCTCCAAATACCGATTGGCTCCAGCATTCAGCTCCATCAGAAGAACAAGAAGAAGGTTATACAAATCAGGGATGGGGTGAATGGCAATACACAGGCTGGACTACCCTGGGTAGATTCTATGACCCATATCACGGCTACCCTCAAGACTATCAACCTTCCCAGCACTCATCACCTCCTCCACCATCGGGCAACTCTGAAGTCATTAATCTGCTGCAGTCCATGCAGTTAGATCAACAAACCTTTATGAGGAGTCAAGATACGCAAATGGAGCAGATTAGAGCTGAGCTTCATACCCAAAATGAAAGGTTAAATTCATTTTCGACTCGGATGGACGCTCGTATTGAAGCTCTTGTTGAATCACATGAAAGGCAAGACCTGGAAATCACCAACTCTCTTCATCACCTCAACATGTCCGTAGAAGCATTTCTGGACTTCTCGGATCCTTACCGCAATCCCGATACTGCATACCGGGGGAGGGGTCGAGGTCGGGGTCGGGGATATTAGTTTCATAGCTGCATATTTGTTTCTTCTGTGTACTTTCCATTTCTCCGTGTTATGTTTGCCTGAATATTTACCTATTTGCATGTTCTCTTAATTATCTATTAAGTCAAGTTACTTTTGTTCATTATCATTCTTATGTGTGAAGTTTGGTAATTAACTATCACCTAGTGTATGTTTTCTGTTAATTGACGCGTTCTCCTTCTCTTTTGGATGTTGTCAAAGGGGGAGAAGAACATGTAGCAAGCCAGCACCAAGCACCAAAGCCAAGTCAGGATATTAACAACAGTTGATGGTTGTTTGTTCTGCAGCCTTATATTACAAAAGAAAGGGGGAGCTTGTGTATACATTGCATATTGGTTGTTTTGGTTGTATACAGGTTGTCATCATCAAAAAGGGGGAGATTGTGGAGGCAAATCGCCACACATCACACAAGTCTGCAAGACATTGGTCAATGCAGGTTTCGATGATGACAAATTACAGCCTTGGATAGATTGGAAACTATAAACTCCAGATCTACTAAACAGATGCAACGTTTGCAGGGCATGAGTCGACCATAGGGTCGGCGCGTGCATCAGAGTACTTCTCCACTAGTCAGCGCACAAGGCAATGAGTCGACCATAGGGTCGACGCATGAAGGAAAAATTTTCCAACGGATCAGCGCATAAAGGCATGAGTCGACCATAGGGTCGGCGCATGAAGGAAATAGTTTTCAACGAGTCAGCGCACGCCGACTGTATGGTCGACGCATATTGATGCATTTTCCAGGTTTCCAAACAACACAGGCCATGCGTCGACGCACAGACCTGCTGCGGTCGACCGTTCGCGCGGAAATCCTGTTTTTAAATGATTCCCTCTTATATTTGAAATACTGTTATGTCTACAAGTGGGTTGGCACTATATATACTGGTTTAAACACTTGTGTCATATTAACATTTGATAATCTTTGATTCATGTGTTCAAAAATAAGAAAGAGTGAAATAGGTGTCCAAGATTCATCATCTTTATCTTCAACATCTCACAACATTTCAATTACACACAATCATTTTTGAAGTGCATTGTGAGAGATTCAAGGTGATAAGGTTCAAAGCTTAGATTGGAGAATCAAGTTCGGGTTGAAGCTTGTGACAGGTTCTTTCTTGAATAAAACCGTTGGGGTTTTACCCTCCAAGATTGGTTTGAATTTTGGGGGTTTTTGGACGAGATTCTTCATCAAGGGTCAACTGAGCGAAGGTGATTCTGAAGAGGTGTTCTTCACAAGTCTAGTAGCGGATTCAGTGACATTGAAGGGAAGATCTCGGGTTCGATTTGTTGCTGTGGAGATCAGCCGAAGCCGAAGGTTTGAACAACAACGTGTTATTCAATAAGGTGGCTGGAATCGGAGTTCCATCAACAAAAATCGGAGGACTTGATTCGGCTTGAATCAAGGGGCAAGGAGTGAAAGCAACTTTCAACACATTGATATTTTTGTTGTATATTTGCTGCTCAATCCTTGTATAAACTGTTACATTCAACAGGTGATATCTATAAAATCTATCTCAATTCTATTTTTAGAATTGAGGGTAGACGTACCCCGAAGCGAGGACGACGGGGGAACTGCCTCACCAAATACTTGTCTTCTCTATTTTTCTGTATTTACGTTATAGCTCAAAATAAGTAATTTTTTGTATAAGCACTATTATCAAAATTGTGATATCAATTGAGTAAGAGGTTAAAACTCTGTTTTTGACTCCAAATTACAATAAGACATTGTACTAGGCTAGTTGGAATCACTTACTCAACATAAATATCACTTGGAGTGTTTTGTACACCAAGTGTTTGACAAATTGCTTGAACCAAAATTATCTTACTTGTGTATCTAGTTTTGGTTTGCTCATTGAATCATTGGAACTAGGAATCGTAACAACTGAAGTAGATCATTGATAAGTGTGATTAGTGTTGTGATTCTATTTTCCATATTGTCATTAATCCAAAGGCTTACGCATATCCGGTTTTCCAATAACCGTTCGTTTTAGACTATATTTTCCTCGGCCGCTTCCGCACTTAAAACAATTTTTCAAAACCAATTTTTAATTGGTAGCGCCGACTCAAATTTTAATTGGGGATCTATTCAACCCCTCCTTCTAGATCCGTGCCATAGTCTAACATATTCATTTCAGGGGAAGATTCTTAGTCTCAGGGGGAGTTATATATTTTATTTCTCTTTATTGAACAAAATTCCCTATGTTTTTTAATCATCAAAAAGGGGGAGATTTTTAGAACACAGATTGGTGTTTCTTATATCTCTATGTTTTGATGATAACTTTTATGGAATTTTGTAGTAAGAAAATATACTCTCTAAAATTTGTTCAAGTATTATTATTTCAGGTATAAAATTAAATACTCTTAAAGAAACAAAATACATAAGTACAAGAAACTATGAAAAGCTCTGAAGCATCAGATGCAAGGCTATCAGAAGATTCTAAAGCGCTGCCAGAAGGATCTGAAGCAGAAGCTACAGAATGATCTGAAGCGTTTATGAAAGAAGTGTACAAAAGTTGAAAGCTTTGATCTAATCAGACTCTGAAGTTTTTTTCACTGCAAGATCAGAGGCTTTGATAATCAGACTCTTATCATTAATAGTCACGCTCTTAGCACATACTGCTATATACTCTGATGAAGACTCTGATCAAGATTGAGACTCTGATACATTAAGATCTGATCATCTATCAAGGCTCTAAACATCTTAATTATTCTAGCTCTGATCATCTTAAAGTATTTCATACCCTTTAAGCTTGCTACAAGCTCTGAAGTGCAGATTATGAAGACTTCATCCTGAAGGAAGCTTGTTGAAGAAGCTGTAAACTTGATTAGACGTGGTGCTACTTACAAAGTAACCAACGACTATTTTGTCCAAAGAAGTGACGTGGTGCAAATCCCAAGGCTTCTACAACCATACCTTTGTTGCAGAAAGCATATCTCTGCCCATACTTTTTGGTAATAAGAAGTCTTATAATCTAATATTATATTCAGCTGCACATCACTCAAAGCATTTGGAAAAGCTATAAAAGGAGAACTTCTACAACATTTTGTAGCTGCTAATTTCCTGCTCATCACTTGCTCATTGTTAGTTCACTCAGAAAGAAATTCTCATACACACTTGATTCATCAAAGTGAAAGTCTCACAAAGATCTTATTCTTTTAATCTCTCATAAAACTGTATAGTTTTTTTGTTGTACTTAATCTTAAGTGTAAACATCACAGTTGTGATACAGCTTATTAGAAGCATTCAAACACTTGTTAGTTTACATTAATTTGTAAGAAGTTCCTTAAGAAGACCAAGGTGTGGTCAGTATCTCTTGAGAAGACTAAGACAATTGTTCTTAGTGCTTACTATTGTAATCAGTTGATTAATAGGGGATTAAGTCCTTATGGAGAAAGGGAAATCATCTTTGATAAGGTGGACTGGAGTAGTTGAGTTCAACTAACTAGGATAAAAATCTTGAGTTGTTTTTATTGCCATATTTTTTAAAACTCTTATTCAACCCCCCCTTCTAAGTGTTTTTCTCGCCTTCAGAGGACTCGCTGAGTCAAAAACCCGAAAAGATAATCAGAAGTTGTTAAGCCACGAAAGGTGATCAAGGGGGTTACTGTCTGCCATTCTCGTCAAAAGCATCTAATCGAATGGACTACTAGTTAGTAGAGTTGGATCATTGTTGGATTTTTGTAACCTGTTTTGTTTTGTTTTTCCATTTGTTCCAATTGTAATTGTTCCCGAGACTTTTCCATTTATAAGGTTCTCTCCTATTAATGAAATCAGATTTCGGACCAATCATTGTTATGATCTGTATTTTTCTTGTTATGCGAATTTCACTTATTCATTAATAATGATTTTGAAAGCAAAGTGTTTTTGAAAAAGTAAAAAAAAACTATTTTGAGGAACTAATCTAACAAGCAAGTCATAACTTTAAAAGTATGACATGACGATATTAAACTCCTCTCATGATAATAGAGCAATAGAAAACTTAACACAATCTTCAGATAAAGTTGCACTCAGAGACCGCCATGCTATAGAAGTTGTGACTTCTCCTCTGCAAGTTTGCAAAAGTAGTGACCAAATCCATTCTAGAGAATTGATTTTCTCTCCTAGTGAAAGATTCTATTATGATTAGTAATATTGGGACTCGGTGTGGTTAGCCTTCCCTCCAGTGAAGTTAGATTGTCATCTTTCCCTTATTTTCCTTCTCTCTCGTGAGTCGATCTGCAATTACATTTGCATCATATCATTAGCATACACATCTATTTGTATGCTTCTGTTTTGAAGTCTTAGCCTTTGAGATCCTTTGGTCGTTACCGATCCTTTTACTTCAACCCATGGTCGCAGGCTCGTTTTATGATTTGATTACCTCGAATTGGTCAAGTTGCATGGATTAAGTATTATTGTGATAAATTCTTACAACCCCGGGAAGGCTAGTCGTAACCAGAAAATTCTGATGCTGCTTATTGGTGTCTACCAGGATGTTAGTTGTTACTAATACTTATCTTTGAGATCCGGTGTTCACCTAAACCTAAGCCTAGCAGGAGTTTCGTTGGTTAATAGACTCCGCTGAGACATAGTCGTTACTATGTTTTCAAAATCCAATTGTTATTACTATGTATTTTGATTTGGTTGTCACAAATTGTTCCCCTTTGAAATCTAGTAGTTACTGGCATTGCTTGAAATCCAATTGTTACTGGTATGAGGTTCAGTTGTTACCGATTTCCCCACTGAAGTCTAGTAGTTACTGGCATCGCTTGAAATCCAATTGTTATTTGTATGAGGTTTGGTTGTTACCAATTTCCCCACTGAAGCTGAGTAGTTACTAGCATTGCTTGAAATCCAATTGTCATTGGTACTTCGATTTGGTTGTCACCAATTTTCCCTAGTATAGTCCAGTAGTTATTGGCATTGCTTGAAAGAAAATTTTATTGTGAGCGTGGTCGTTACCCGTTCTCCCCAGTTAAGCCCAATAGTTACTGGCATCATTTGAGATCCAATGGTGATTGGTATGACATCTGGTTGTTATCGATCTACTTTTCTAAAGTCTAGTCGTTACTAGCATTGTCAAAAGTCTGTTGCTTATTGGAAATGTTCACTCGTCTCTAAACTCAGGATGTTTGGTTGTTACCAGTATCCCCAGCAAATCTACGGATATTCCCAGTAGGTCTTGGAGGTCTAGTAGTTACTAGCAGCCCCGGTGAGTCTGCTCTTATTTCTAGTCTCCTCTCGAAGATCCCGTTCGAACTCTTCGTCGTGAGGAAAGTCCCCATTGGTTTGTCCCCCAATAAGGACTGTGTCTCTGGTCTTTTTATTCTCCAGTGGAGACTTGCCTTTTCCCCAGTGAAGATTTATCTTCCCCGGTGGAGTTTCTTTCCTCGGTGTGTCAGGTCCCCAATGAGTGGTTACTCATTGTTGTGCTGTTATTTTCTTTTGCTCGTGTGTCAGCATTTTCTTGCATATAAGCATCATAAAGAATCATTCAGAATTCATTGCATTTCGGCATTTGTCCTTTTGCATACCATTGTACCTAAGGGACAAAATTTTTGGTTTGCTATATTTAAATACCTTTCACCATGATTCTATGGAGATCATTATCTCTCATTGCCATCAGGTGAAGATATTTAAATAGGGGCAACTGTTATACCCCAAAATTTTACCCCTAGATCACATCATCATTCTAGGAGCATCCATATTGTTTATCCAACCTTAACCTCTTTCAAGTTTGATCTTTGTCAAGACACATGTGAATTAGGGTTTCACACTGTCAGGAATCATGGTTTCTATGGATTGATCAGTCGAGGTTTTGGATTGATCCTCCACATAGTAAGTCTCTATATCATCAAGGATATCACGTTGAATCAAACATAAATCCAATTTGTTATCACCCAAGAAAGAAGAACAATGTAGTACAGGAACCTAAATTAGGGTTTCTTGATGAAAAGTCAACTGCAATTTTGACTTTTGACCTAGAGATGTCTCTAATGATGGAATCATGGTCCATAAGGCTCATATGACCCAAATAAGTCTACACAAGAAGTTTCAAGGTCTCAGGGAACCCAAAACACTGACAGTCGATTCAGAGGTTTTCAATCGTTCGGTTCGTCTGACTGAAAAGTCAACCCATTGACCAACAGGGTTTTGACCCAAAATTGAATCCAATTATGTTCCCAACATAATTTCATATCTAATCATGAAGTTTAGTGACCATTTGATCAAGAATTGAGAAGTAATCGGAAAGTCGGGAAATTAGGGTTTTGAAAAGGGCCAAGCCATAACTTCCTAACCACATGTCCAAATGGTGTGGTTCGAAGCTTTTGGGAAAGGTCTTGGGGAACCCTACAAAAGTGTCCTAGTGACCTATGATCAAAAAATGAATGGATATTGAATTATGAGCAAAAACAAGGTAAGAGGGAAAAAAACACAGAAAATTTTCATGCTTTTTGTTTTGTAAGTCAAATTTTCAGCCAACTTCAAGGGGATTTTTGACATAGTTTCACTTATAATTTGAACTTCAAGTAAACATGAAGCTTGTATATCATATATGGGGATTTCCAAAAAGTACAAGAGCATTTTCTTAGCCCTTATGGTTAGGGAGAATCGAAGGAAGCATGTTGAGGATTTATCATGTCACCAAACCGAGTGCAGCTCATGTCAATTGATGCATAAACCATCATAGACTCCTATAACTACTTATTTATCTTGTTATATGATGTTTAATGACTTTTTTGATGATAGTACAAGAGATTATCACCAAGCAAAACCAGATTTTTGGACTTTGGATTTGTTTAATCAAGAAAAGTACAACTAGGTACACCATGAAAAAGAAACTTTTGGCCCAAAACATGCTGCAGCCTAGCTACCACATCAGTTCACTCTTCTTTTCACCCCACCATCATCTGTTTACAGGTTGGATTAATGCTAGAATGCATTGGAAACTTGTGCAATAGTCAGATACAAAATCACAAGATTGATCTTGCTTGCCTTTCCCTCCAAAATGCCAAGATTGTGCAAAAGATTAAATTGACCATGCTACTTGATCCCTCATTTTCCTTATAAATAGAACCTCATCCTCACATAAAAGAGACACTATATCAAGCAAGAAACCAGGCTAAAACTCTCTCATCATTCTGATACCAACCTTCTTGCAACATTGTGAGTTGGTTCCTTAAAGCATAAAAGATATCTTAGCAAAACTCTGTCCAAAACCATTTCCAGCCATCAAACACCTCTTCTAATACCTCAAACACATCATAAATTAAGTATTGAAGTTATTCCAACCATCACTTTCACCAGAAAACGCATCCTCGAAAAAGTCAATTGTCAAAACCAAATAGTTTGACTTTCTGCACTTTGGAAGCTAGAACTCTATCCATCTCATTTCTATATGTTCTAACCATTCAAATACTTCACATACATGTTATTTGTGCTGTCCAAACACCTATCATACTTCTGTAACCATATTTTAGAGATCTGCCCTCAGAAGTTCTTGGTTACTTATAGCCAAAACCATCTTGCTGCCAAAACAGTCATTTAGAAGGAACTTGGACCACTTGAATAGTACATTTTGAATATCTCGGTGTTGCTCAAATCATCTTCATCCAACTGGGATTCTTGTAGAGGAAGCTTGCTTGGGAAGTCTTCAAGAGGTAAGTTCTTGCAACTACTTATTCTTAGCATCATGTTTGTATTTGATGTACACTAGTTTTGAACATGCTTAGGATTTGTTTTAGGTCATGTATGAACCTTAGTATGTTGTTGAGCTTGTGTCTTTAAGACTGTAATAATGTTTTCCTTACCATTGTGTTTAAAAGCTGCATTATCATATACAATGTTGTGCCTCTGTTTAGGATTAGGGTTTGAGTGATCATAAACCTTCTGAGTATGTCATACGTAATGTATGTAAACCTTGATGGACTTTGGAACTTAGGTGTATGTGAATGTCATAATGTTTTGCTTGCTAGTGTACTTGAAAACCTCATTTCCATATGAAATGTTGTATCTCTGTCTACGACTAAGAGTTGGATGTTTATAAACATCATGTGTATGTTGTATGTAGTGTGTATGAACCATTATGTATCGTGCATCTTGCCTGAATATGCCTACAGCTTTGAAAATGCAAAATTGACATCATTTTGATCATGTTATCGTGTTTTAAATTAGAAGTACTGTTTGCACAAACCAACATCACCACTGCTTTTCTTGTAGAAAAATACACGAGTTTGGTTTTTGGTTTATGAAATTTCATTGAGTATTTTTTAAGTTATAATGATCATGCAAGTTGAGGTTTGGCAAGGTTGAGTTCTGGCCAAGGCGCCTTAGGTTTCATCCTTAACTTGATTGACTGTGTGTCTTGTTAGAACCATGACATGTTTAGGTTTAATCCTTTCCTTGGTTGTTATCATGGATCTTGTTCATCTTTCCCCTTTGTGAAGTTTTAACTATTGTCACCCTTCTTGCTTATTCTTTCATTGATTGTCATCAATATGCCTTGGAAATGATTGAATGTTGTTGCATTTATATTTGTTTGATTCATATGCCAAGTTGTAACTTGTATCAATGAGTTTTGTTTACCATTGATGAACTTGTTGTTATCGCACATGTTTCATGTCTGCTCTTGTTGGTTGTTACCTTCCTAATCTTTAAACTTTGCCATGATAAGTAACGTTTTGACTTATGCTAGATATTATTGGTCTTGTAAGAACCTCTATCACCGTCCCCTTTTATATATTGTAATATCTTTGTTCACCATTGGTTGTAACCATTTGGTTTGATTATGTTTGGGTTTAACCTTGTTCTTTGCTTCATGTTGTTACATGGATGCCCTTATCTTTTTTGGTTGTTACCATGACTATTATATCTTTATCATGTCTGAATGATTTCTTATGTGTGCTTTAACTTTGTTAAGTTTTCCCCAAGTGATGGAACTTGTTAGTTCTCATCTAGTTGTCTTGTGATCCCTTATTCCAAAGGAAAGTATCTCTATTGACTTCACAATCATAGATAGTTCATTACCCTCCCTTTGACTTTGTTAAGTCATCTTGAACCCTAGCTTAGTTAAGTTAGAACCTACTATCCATTAGACTTTGCTTTAAGTCTAAAGACCTACCCCTTGTTAGGAGTATCCTTCAATTAGAACTTTAAGATAGAGTTTGTTAACTCTATGTAAGAATCATGGTGATGATTACTTATTCCCCATTCTTGAGTGTTTAATATAGATCTAGAGAGTTTGGTTAAACTCTACACAAACATTGTTATGTTTGTTCCCCTAGAGTCTTGACCATAGTCAAGTACTTTTTAATCCCCAGTAAGGTGAACTACGATTGCTTTGATTCTATCCTAGTTAGGACACGTAGGTAGAAGATGTGATATCTTTGTGAGCAAACTTAGAACTATCCTTAAGTATTAACCTAAACTTGTACCCTAATCCCATGCCATAGCATAACCATAGCAACTTTATCATACATACATACATACATACATACAAAAGGTTCCTGTAGGGAACTACAGATGTTCAGGATGTGAAATACCTACCCTAAGCATAACCAACCCCCGATCCCCGAATCTCTTAGCATTGTTGCTACATCGTGCAAAAAGATCTTTCTTTCTTTAACCTTTACTCTGGATAAATCAAAGTTTGGTTGTGAATTCAATGAATTAAGATTCAAGTTAATCAATAGCTTGATATCACGATTCTCACCGCAACACCAAACAAGCTTTCCTCGGCTTCTGGTATTCAACCTGAAGCAGTATGCACTTGCTGGAGATTTATATCTTAGCATTGACCATGGATCACAACAGTCTTCCCAAATAAAGAGATAACCACTTGTTAGAAAATGAACCAGTATTGAATTGGATTTGTTGAATCACAACAAGCTTCTCTGTCAGAAATTGACTAGAGAAATTGCCACTTATTGTTGAAATAGGGATTGATATTTCTGGGAACAAACAAGCTTCACAAATAAATAGACTGTCACTTGTTGAATTAAGTCTCAGAGGTTACTAGGGTAATAATTGTTGAAAAATTGGATTATCTATCTACTGAGTGAGTCTTCTCTGCTGAGGAATACATGATCCAAAAGGTGCAAAACATGCTTTCTTCGTCATCTACGAGAAGTAAAAAGTTGTTGCAAGGGACCAAAGTTCAACCCATTTGGTGAAGTAATCAATAGTTATTGGAATGAAACAATGTATGTTTGAAGCTTTGGGCTTAATCATGTCAATTCCCCACATAGAGAACGACCACGGAGACGAAATAACTTGAGTAGAGTCGGAGGTACATGCATTTTGTTCGCATATATCTGACACTTATGACACTTTTTTAACAGATTTGCAATAATTAGATTTGATTGTCAACTAATAGTAACCAACTCTAAGCATCTTCTTGGCCATAGAATGTACATTAGCGTGAGTACCGAAAGACCCTACATGAGCTTCTTGCATTAACATGTCTGCTTCGTGTCTATCCATGCATCTGAGCAAGACCATGTCGTACATTCTTTTGTATAACACATCTCCATTGAGAAAGAAGTTGTACGCCAATATTTTCAAAATATTCTTATCATTAATGGATTCCCTAGTTGGATATTTTTGACTCTGGAGGAAATACTTGATATCGTGATACCACAGTTTATTGTCTACTTCCTCTTTTGCTACAAACACGTGAGCAGGTTCATCCAGACGTATGATCGTAATTTGAGGTGCCTCATTGCGGAAATTTACCCGGTACATGGAGGACAAGGTGCCTCATTGCGGAAATTTACCTGGTTCGTCACAACCTTTAGCTCGATTGGCCATAACATCTCACTACTATAAATTACACATTCGGTAACATAATAATACTATGGTTATGCTTTCCAATGTTATAATATCACAAAATGGATGTGCCTAATATATTTTATTGTTTTGAAAGTTATTTAATCATGGTTGAGATAAACAATTATGGTAATAAAGTAAGTGTTCCAAGCTTCGAATCCTAACAACAACATTTTTTCCATTTTTCCTATTACAAAAAGTGCGTGTCACTTAAGTTCATAAATAAGTGAAAACTATTTAACCACGGTTTTACTATTCAACCATTGTAATAAGATATACGTTGTTAATAAATAAGATCTACATTTCACTGTGGTTAGATATAACAACCGCGGTCAAAGGTTTTCTTGATAAATTTAAAACAAAACAAATTTATTATTTCCATCATATCATGCCCTAAGCGAACTAGCGAACCAGAGACGACAGCGATAGCGATAGAAAAATCCTCATCTTCACAATCTTCATTCATTTGAATATTCATTCTTGATAATCTTCACTATCTTCACTCTTGGTCTCTTCCTCTTTGAGGTACAGTATATTTTGTGCAAACTTTACTCTCTCCCTCATCTTCCTAATTCTTGATAACTTTCACTATTTTCATTCTTGTTTGATTTTCTGGTCTGTTTCGATCAAAGTTCATATGATTTATGTTTTATTGTTGGATTTAACAGTGAACAAAAATGTTATAACTTTGCTACAATGGATATCCATATGCTAAAGATTTAGATTTGTATTATTATTATTATTATTATGAATATGCTTTAGTTTTTCGATATGCTTTAGATTTAGATTTTGTTGTGCCACTCACAATATTATTTTGATATAAATTTCAGAATTTACTATGGATCGTAGTTAGATGAAAGCTGATAGAATAAGTCCAATATATGAGAAAGGAGTACCTGAATTCCTTGAATACGTTGATAAAAATCTTTCTGACAATAATAGTAAGTTTTATTGTCCTTGTGTTAATTGCAGGAATATAAATAAAGATACAAAGGATGAGATATTCCATCACCTATGTTGTGATGGTATATGTAAAAATTATACAATATGGACGTGGCATGGTGAGGTGGAAAAAAGCGAAATAGAGTGTCACAAAGTCATGAGGTTGATGAAGATGAATATATGGATGACCGACTAGAAGATATGTTTCGTGATATTGGAGAATCTTCTTTTAAAAAAGTGTGTAATAGTTTTATTGGAACACTTCTAAACATTCCAAGAAATACTAAAGATAGTAATCAATCTCATCTTGATATGGATGAAATGTGTATACGAAAACAATTGGCTCCAATAGAAATAGGGAAAAGAACTTATTTGCCTCCGGCTTGTTACACTCTACGTAAAAAGGAAAAAAATACTTTTGAAGAAAAAATATCCACGAATGAGTGAAAAGTGGTTATTGATTGATAATAACAAGAATTTCCTAGATTGGTTTAGTAAAAG
The DNA here is from genome assembly GCA_963859935.3 of Lathyrus sativus. Classification (NCBI taxonomy): domain Eukaryota; kingdom Viridiplantae; phylum Streptophyta; class Magnoliopsida; order Fabales; family Fabaceae; genus Lathyrus; species Lathyrus sativus. Next base: position 173,711,289 of record OZ012736.1, read on the forward strand.
GATACCAAATGATCATAATGCATCCGAGACAATTAAATGGTTGTCGTACATGCTAATATTTTATGTGATAACTTGGAATGCATATGACATTGGTCATTATACATTTTATACAAAATCAAAAGATGATCATAGTATAATGCAAAATAATGGGGTTATGATTGAGGTCGAATCCATGTATTTCTTTAGTTCGAAAGATAAGAATCCAATATTGGTATCTAGTGTGTTTTATGATGCCATTGAGGAGATTTGGGAGATTGATTATGTTATCTTCAAAGTGACTTTATTTAAAAGGAAGTGGGTTCCCAATAATATTAATGATGTATAAACTGATGCCTTAGGATTCACCTGGTTTGACCTTGGCAAGGTGCCGCGGCGAGAATCAGAGACTATAACTATTGAGTTATGTAGGCTTCACAAATCATAAGATATCACCATCAATCTTTAATTTATACAAGGGAATGGGAAGAGAAATAATAACCCATAAATATACAATGCAAAACAAAGCAATAAAGAGATCTAAGGTACGTGTGTTAGTTTTGCTGAGGGAAGGTATTAGCACCCTAAGTATCTATAATATTCTATAGGAACCTCTTATTGTATTTGTGTAATGGTTAAGTTATTTTCTATTTGGGATTGATTGGGAATATGAGAAGAGAAATGTTTTTACTTTTTTTATGTTTGGCAAGACCCAAAGTCTTGTGCCTAAATACCAATGAAGGATCAAAACCTCGTAGTTTGGGGTATAAATTGAAAAGAGGTTTGTTATGGTGGATTTTTATGAAGAAGAGACAAGTTGTCATCTTAAGGAGAATACTCAACTTAACCACCAAGAACATGTGGAATAGGGATCTTTGCTTCACATTGAGGGAATGGATCAAACTTGGATATAGAACCAGCAAGTATGTCACATACCTCTCTGAAGTGGAAAAGAACCAACAACTTTCTTAACAATGTTATGGGGTAGGAGATTTATATTTCAACTAAGAATGAATCATGTCTAATCTATCTTTGAGAAAAGGTTTTAAATTGAAAAGCGAAAGTGACAAAAGGTTTGAGTTGAAGTTTGTGTTTTTTAGTCTTTGTGAAAGAGGTTGAATATGCTTAAGGTGTCTTGTAGAATTTGTTAATAAAAAGAGTTGAAAAAGTCAATGAGTGAAGGCCAAAGTTTCTTTTGAAAAAGGATTTGAGTTTGAAAGTGGAGAAACCCTAATTGAGTTGTCTAAGTTGATTTCATCCTAAGGGAAACTTCCTAAGGGATAGCAAGTCAAGGATAACAACATGTAAAATATGTACAAGAAGATGTAAAGATGCATATGCAAAATGATATTGGTGTCAACAATAAGTCCATCCCTTGGATTTAAGCAATATATAATATAAGTGTACACAACCATTCAACAAAGGAAATAGACATGAGATACATGGTATAAGTAAGGCAAAATGGTTCAACAAACATGTACGAGGTTTACATTTGACAAAGCATGCTTGGATACAAGTTTAACATTTCTAATATGAACAAAACAAGGATACTTAAATCATTGGACAAGTTTCAAACAAGATGTTCATCAAGATATGGAGAGAAACACATATGGAATGTGGTTTACAAGTACAAGATTCAACATGAACTATCTAGGTTAAACATGGTAGATCATAGTTATTTACAACATGTACACACAAGAGCAAGAGATCAAGGTATGCCTTCATCATGAAATTTAGGCCAAGGTAACAAAGTCTAAACACATGGACATACTTTGAAACAAACATGAACAAACATCAACCATTTAAAGCATTCAAAGCAAGACAAAGATGACATTAAGAACAAGCATATCATCACGATCAACACAATACTTAAAAAAGGATCAAAGGCATGGATTTTAGTCAACAACATGATCAAGCAAGCAAACCATAAACCCTAATCTAACCACATCACAAATAAAAACAATTTCATGTCACTTAACAAAATGATAAAAGGATAATATATTCATGAATGTGAGGCCTGGATAAAATAAAAGGGGGTAGTTTTAGGTATTTAAAGATGGGAAAATAAAATAATAAAGTAAAATATTTTGGTGGTTTTTTAAAGATTTTAAATAAAATAAACGAAATAATTAATACTAAATAATATTAATTAATAAATTAGTGTAAATAAAATAAATAATTATAAATAAAAATAAATATAATATTTTGGCATTTTTGGTGTATTAAAGAAATAATGCAAAAAGAATTAAAAGAAAATAAAATGGTTTAATTAATAAAATAAAAGGGAAGAAAAATAATAAAAGAGAGAAAATAAAGGATTAAAAAGAGAAGGAGGGGGGATCTGGTTCGAACCCACGCCCTTGTTCATGTAGCAAAACACGCGTGCCACTAGGCCAGGCCAGTTGGCCTTGTCATATGTTGGTTTTGAAGAATAATATATGAAACATTTATTTGAAAATGGAAATACGCGCGAACAACTTCATCTTCAACCTCAAGCATTCAACAATTTGAATTTCTAAATTTCTCATTTTGGAACCAAACAAGGCAATTCAATATAGCATTTCACCTAGTTTTTCACAAACAATTCAACCATATCAATCAAATTCATTTATTTTCACCCTAGCTCAAGAATTATGAACAAAACCAGAAGAACCCTAGTTTCTAAAACAAAAATTAAATGTCAGATTTACATGATCAATGGACACAATCCTGAAGGTTTTAATCCTTACATCATAACAAACATAATTGTAACTTGAATGATTCTGAATGATGCCTAAATCATGGAGTTTGAAAAGTGAGAAAACTTACCTATTGGAGAGTGTCTAATACACCTTCAAAGTGGTTCTAATGAACAATGTTAGTTCCATGGTTCTATGATATAGAATTGTCCATGGTTCTATGATTGGCTAAATTGTGGTAAAACATGAATCTGCACTAATGTTAAGCAGGATGTCATTACCATAGTTATGAGATCGCCAAAGGAGCAAGCAGGAGCTGGTGAAAGAACTGATGTGGAGTGGTTTAACGTGAATGTCATGCTGAATGTCGTGACATCCATCACGATATCCATCTGCTATCATGACAGAACTACTGTCATGTGTGAGAAACAGCAGAAGTAGTGGTGCAGCAGGAGCTGATAACAAAACTGTTGTCATGTGTTGACATCTGGTGCAGCAGGAGCTAACGAGAACAGATGACAGAATTGTTGTCATGGATGAACTACTGTCATGGATATCATTACCAAACTAATGACATAGTTGTCTGGCACAGCAGGTGATGCTATTTGTTAGCAGTAGCAACAACAGGTTGAATATGGTGAAGTTCCTCACAGGTAGTGAGAGAGGTGCGCAACCACAACTGTTGGAAGTGTGATGAAGCTCCTCACAGGCAGTGTGAGGTATGCAGCCACAATAATGTGAGTTAGGGTGAGTGAGGTGTGTTGTCATGTGTTTTAAGCAAGACATAGTTGCAAGACATAGCTGCATGATAACAGAAGGAGCTGCTAGTGTATATCTCTTGACATAATTGGTTTGGATTGATGAGACCATGTTGAAAATACCTCATTAGTAAATATGTCAAGGAGATTGATTAGGAACAAGAACAAATTGTATTGGTATTCAGAAAAGGATCTTGCAGACCTTTTAGGAAACTTGAATATACTTGTTTCTAATATTATTTTGAGAAGATTGGGAGAAACCATGACTGTCATGATGAAGATTCTGCAGAAGTGTGCAGCAGTGCAAGCTGGTCAGCTAAGAGTGAGTAAAAGTTGAATGTCATGACATTGATCGTATGACATCAGTCGTGCAGGCATGTTAGTTTTTCTGTTATATCAGGCTAGATTTCAAGAGACTTGTTATGACCCCTAAGTTATCTCAGGAGAGATTCAAGGCAATGCTGACCATGTCATGACCTAGTTGGACATCACCTTGAATTGTGGAAATTAGTTTTATTTTGTTAAAACTAATATTTGTTACTTCTGCACAACCCAAGCCCAGTCTGCAACGCTATAAAAGGAGGCGCAAAAGCAAGGGAAAAGTAAGCACTCACATCAAGAAAAACCAGAGTGTAAAATTGAGGTCTAGGGTTTAAGAGTCCCTTGTGTGTAAGTCACCCTTTGTATCTTTTGATACATTGAGGTAGACATATTTGTAAGTGAAGAAGGCTAGTCTTCACGTGTAAAGTCTGTTTAGAAATACTGTAATCCAAGCAATTGTCTGGTTGATGATTGCATTGGTTAGGTAGATTATAGGTTGTGTCTCACTCAAAGCTGTGAAGCAAGAGTGTGTGAGTTCCTTGATCAAAGATGTGAAGCAAGATCAAGGTGTGTATGAAGTGTCTCTTCATACTGCTTTTGTAATTTTTTGATATCACTGTTGTGTGATTGAGGGGGAGTGAATGGGTATACTCAGGTACTAGAGGGTCTCTAGGATGAAGTTTCATTGGGTAGAGATTAAGTGAGAAGTGCAAACTGGAGGTTTGACTTTGAATTGATTCTACTAATAGTGAATTTCCTCCCTGGCTTGGTAGCCCCCAGATGTAGGTGTTGTTGATACCGAACTGGGTGAACAATTACTCTGTTATTTATCTTTTTGCATTTACAATTCTGTACTTTAAATGGTTAGATAAATAGTATGATAGACTGCAGATGTCACAACAGAGTTCGTGACATTGGTCATGACATTGGGACAATTTAAAGATATTTAAATTGGCCATGGTCTGTCCTCATCCTTGTTGAGTAGAGATCAATGTTCTAGGAACACATGTGATCTGCATACCAGAATTTCAATTGGTATCAGAGCAGGCATCTTGTCTGTTCTGGATGAGATCTTGGGAGATACTTTCTGGTGTTTTGAAACAAGGAGAAATTATAGTTGAGTTGCTGATCTTGCTGAATGTGTGAGCTACTGGTTATAAAGCTAAGGATAAGCTTGTATCTGCTGCTGTGCCCTCTGATATAGGAACTTCTATGACCAGCTGTATGTTATGCCAAAGGAGGAGTGGCTACTTCTATCCTATGGCCAGTTGAATGATCAGACATCATGTTTAGGGCATGTTCTTTTGGTTGTTTCGCTGCATATTTCTCTGATAAAAGAACTCTGATGCCCCTGGGAGAAGACTAGCTGATGTATGGTTGTGGCAGAGTGCTGGAAGTTGTGCTTGAGTTGTTGCTTGGGTTTTTCTGTTGTGTTGGAGGTGATTTATTTTCACCACTCATGACTTGCAAGGAATCTATCAGCAAAGGAAGTCATAGAGATGTTGAGTCAAGGGTGGCAGCCTTGTTGTTTCAACATTAAAGATAGTTATACTAAAGAATACTCTTGGTATTACTGAAGTGTAATCATCTGGCCTTCTCGACAAGTTGTATGGATTTAAGATCAATCTCTATTTGTGGAATGCACAAGTATCTAATTGATTATCCATAATGATCAACATTGTCAAGGCTCTATTGGTTCATCAGGTGGATGATCCAAGTCTGGCTTCAGGAAAAAGAATCTCTGTCATTGCACAAAGCATCTGGGCCTGGTTGTGTGGTAAACTTTAAAGGTCTAATGTTTAGACATCCAATCAGCAGAGATTGTGCAGAATTCTATTAGATCAAAGGAGATATTTCTGGATCTATAAGGTTATTGGCAAGAAACTAAGGCTAGAATGGAGTGCTGATGGAAGTGAAGATGAAGATAGTTTGATCTGCTTATATAAGAGTATTGAAGTGCAACAATTGTGTTCTAGTTTCTAATAGAAGCACCTGATCTATTAGCTAGAAAGTTTCCTGGAAAGAAACTTGTCTAAAAGATGATGTTGGTGATAGCACTGCTTAGGTCAGTTTATTTCTGATCTAAGTGCATAGGAGCATATGACCTTGCTCAGCTTGGAGGTCAAGGATAAGTGGCAGTTATCTTTGATTTTCTGAAGAAGTCGATACTTAAGGAAAGCGGGAATCCTTTTGTAAATACTTGTGTGATCCCTCCTCCCTAACAGAATCAAGCTTTGGCATGTTTGGTATCTCTAAAGAGGAGTTTCATGAAGTAAATGCACTTCAAGGTAATTATTGTGGTACAACAAAGAAGGATTGAGGTTGTCTACTCCAACTGGATATCAAGCCTATGTTCTAATTGAGCAAAGAGAATCTTCTAAGTGGCAGAATGAAACCTGAACTCTCCAGCTGAATGTCTTAACCAAAGTTGTGACGTCAAGCAGAAACATCAAGGCCTCAAGTGATGATGTGGCACATCATTTGAAGATAAGTTGATCATCCCAGGTATGAATGGAATTAATGCTTCATATCATGCAGTTTGCGGGAGCTGTGTGAAGGAGTAGATGCCTTGCTTTGGAGAAAGAAGAATTTGAAGATCAAAGTGGCCTGGTGGATTAGCAGACTTTCTAGAGCTCTGAAAAATGCTGAATAACCAAATAGTGGCATTTGGCTATTTAAGCAGTTCGCCTTTAGAGAACTATTCTTGTGCAGAAGGGTAGTTATTTGAAGACTACAGAAGGTTCTGGGACTGTTCATGCTTGGAACTAATTACTCATGTGCAGAAGGGTAATTGGTTTAAGACCAAAGGAGGATCGGTTTCTGTTCACATATTGGAGCTTGTGGTAGAAGCCCTAAGTTGTGTATAGAAGATTAACTTTTTGTGGAGATGGAGTTGATCAAGCTGATGGAGCTGTGAAGATCTTCAGTTGGACTACTAGGCAGCAGTAAGTCCAATATGGGCATATAAAGAACCATGGGATGGTGTGTCTGTGATATGAGCCATCTGATATGTGAAGATCTCTTATGGAACTTATGATTCACTTCTTGGCTAAGAAGTACTCTATCTTGTCATACGGGAGAATGATAAGGTAAAAGGACTATCTTGGAGTATGATGTGAAGGTATTGAGTGCATGTGATAAAGTCCCTATGTGGTGTCTATCTTGTACTCAGTCTAAGGCCAGAATACTTGTGGAGAAGTGGTCTCTTCTGCTACAAGTAACTCTAGGAAGGGGTGAATCAGTTTGGTGCCTTCTCTCTATATGAGCATGGAGTTGGTCATGAGAGATAATGTGGTGACCTTGGAGCAGCTGTTATCAAAGATAGGGGGAGAGCTTTTCTTTGATGGGTGTACTACTTGCTTGTGGTTTAAGCAGTAAGTGAATGTGTTCAACATGTGTGTTGAACAGAGAATGAGTTCTTGAAGACATGAAGATGCGTCTTATGTTTTCCATTCATGTGCACTGATATGGGAGAGTTATACTTCTATCCAGGATCTGTTGCTGCAAGAGTGCAGTTATGTGTCAAGATTGTTTGTGGTTTTAAACAAATCTGGGACTTGATGAAGGCAGAATGTCAGACAAGAGGTTGTGACATTGGGTTACTGCTCCAAGCTCAGGGTGAAGATGACAGGGTAGTCCTGTTGGGTCTGTCATTAGGTGACAAATGATCAAGTCCGGTATTTGGGCCTCTATCCAAGTACTATATGATTGGTGAAGATAAAGATCAAGACATCAACAACCTTGATCTTGTGCATATGGAATGATTTCAACCTTGACATTTGGGAGATGTTTCTAGTCTTTCAAAGCTAAATTTGAGGAATATTCCATATAGTAATCCTGCAACCACCTCTGTTATTGGTTCCATTATGAGTTGTGAATCAAAGGGTGTTGAGATGCATGTGCTTCCAGTGTGTGAATATGAAGATATTGGTGTAAATCTTCATATGGTTGGCTTCTCTTTTTCAAGGTGAGCAATGTTTATGCTGACAAGGGAAGATGTGTACCTGTCTGGTGTGTAGCTGCTGATGTGGTGCAGTCCTTATTAGAGGTCAAACAGCTTGTGTATTTCTTGGGAGATGGTGAGATGATTGTATGTACAATTTTTGTTAAGCTTATGTATGTACAAGTACTCCATTTGTTGTCAAAGTTTTGACTAAACCAAGGGGGAGAAAAGAAAAACTACTGCTGCTGATGAGGAAAGCATTGTTGCAGCCATGCTGGATGCAACTATCAAGGGGGAGCATGATAGTTTGTGTAAACTGCTGCTGAATGTCGTGATAAGTTGTTTTATCCAAAATTTGCCAAAGGGGGAGTTTGTAAGTTCCATGGTTCTATGATATAGAATTGTCCATGGTTCTATGATTGGCTAAATTATGGTAAAACATGACTCTGCACTAATGTTAAGCAGGATGTCATTACCATAGTTATGACATCGCCAAAGGAGCAAGCAGGAGCTGGTGAAAGAACTGTTGTGGAGTGGTTTAATGTGAATGTCATGCTGAATGTTGTGACATCCATTACAATATCCATCTGCTGTCATGACAGAACTATTGTCATGTGTGAGAAACAGCAGAAGTAGTGGTGCAGCAGGAGCTGATAACAGAACTGTTGTCATGTGTTGACATCTGGTGCAGCAAGAGCTATATGCAGCAGGAGCTATGTGCAGTAGGAGCTATGTGCAACAGGAGCTGTCAGCAGGAGCTAACGAGAACAGATGACAGAACTGCTGTCATGGATGAACTACTATGATGGATGTCAGTACCAAAGTAATGACATAGCTGTCTGACACAACAGGTGATGCTATGTGTTAGTAGTAGCCACAACAGGTTGAGTGTGGTGAAGTTCCTCACAGGTAGTGAGAGAGGTACGCAGCCACAACTGTTAGAAGTGTGATGAAGCTCCTCACAGGCAGTGTGAGGTGTGCAGCCACAACAATGTGAGTTATGGTGAGTAAGGTGTGTTGTCATGTGTTTTAAGCAAGACATAGTTGCAAGACATAGCTGCATGACAACAGAAGGAGCTGCTAGTGTATATCTCTTGATAGAATTGGTTTGGATTGATGAGACCATGTTGAAAATACCTCAACAGAAGGAGCTGCTAGTGTATATCTCTTGATGAATTAGGAACAAGAACAGATTGTATTGGTATTCATAAAAGGATCTTGCAGACCTTTTAGGAAACTTGAATATACTTGTTTCTAATATTATTCTGCAGAAGATTGGGAGAAACCATGACTGTCATGATGAAGATTCTGCAGAAGTGTGCAGCAGTGCAAGCTGGTCAACTAAGAGTGAGTAAAAGTTGAATGTCATACTGAATGTCATGACATTGATCGTATGACATCAGTCATGTAAGCATGTTGGTTTTTCTATTATCTCAGGCTAGATTTCAGGAGACTTGTTATGACCCCTGAGTTATCTCAGGAGAGATTCAAGGTAATGCTGACCATGCCATGACCTAGTTGGATAGCACCTTGAATTGTGGAAATTAGTTTTATTTTGTTAAAACTAATATTTGTTACTTTTGCACAGCCCAAACCCAGTCTGCAGTGCTATAAAAGGAGGCGCAAAAGCAAGGGAAAAGCAAGCACTCACAACAAGAAAAACCAAAGTGTAAAATAGAGGTCTAGGGTTTGAGAGTCCCTTGTGTGTAAGTCACCCTTTGTATCTTTTGATACATTGAGGTAGACATATTTGTAAGTGAAGAAGACTAGTCTTCACGTGTAAAGCCTGTTTAGAAATACTTGTAATCGAACCAATTGTCTGGTTGATGATTGCATTGGTTGGGTAGATTCTAGGTTGTGTCTCACTCAAAGCTGTGAAGCAAGAGTGTGTGAGTTCCTTGATCAAAGCTGAGAAGCAAGATCAAGGTGTGTATGAAGTGTCTCTTCATACTGTTTTTGTAATTTTTTGATATCACTGTTGTGTGATTGACGGGGAGTGAGTGGGTATACTCAAGTACTAGAGTGTCTCTAGGCTGAAGTCACATTGGGTAGAGATTAAGTGAAAAGTGCAAACTGGAGGTTTGACATTGAATTGATTCTACTAATAGTGAATTTCCTCCTTGGCTTGGTAGCCCCCAGATGTAGGTGTTGTTGATACAGAACTAGGTGAACAATTACTGTGTTATTTATCTTTCTGCTTTTACAATTATGTACTTTAAATGGTTAGATAAATAGTATGATAGACTACAGATGTCACCATAGAGGTCGTGACATTGGTCATGACATTGGGACAATTTAAAGAAATTTAAATTGGCCATGGTCTGTCCTCATCCTTGTTGAGCAGAGATGAATGTTCTTGGAACACATGTGATCTGCATACCAGAATTTCAAACAATGATGATTGCTTTAACTCCACTATCCCCTCAGAAGTGTGTTTGAATGATTAAAATTCCTTGGAAAGCGTTTGGTTCTTGTTCTCGAATCCTCTTGCAAATGGCCAAAGTTAAAATTTATTTTTGTGATGGAGTGTTTACAGATGGTGAATGAAAACTTGGACAAATTCTATGAAGTATTGATAGACCTAAAATATATTGTTTATTTGACTCGATTTCACGCACGTTATCTAGTATTTTATTTCCATTTTCTTGTATTATGCCTCTACTTTGTTTCTTTTTCAGGTTTTTGTATTTTCAAGGCTACTCGAGAAGAAATGAAGAAAAACGAGCTAAAACCCTACTTTTTGAGGAAATGTACACATGGCTTCCACCATGGCGGGCGCCATAGGAGGTGCCATGAGAGGGATGCAAGCCAACTGCTGTCAACTGCCATGTCTCCCACTCCCTTCCACCCTAGTTCATGTGGCGGGCGCCACCTTCACACGAAAGTTTCCCTCCCAAAAGGAGTTGGGGGGAATTCCTGTCTTTACCTGTACTTTCCTGCCTCTATAAATAGCAGAGTTTTGATTCATTTCAAACCATCCAAGCTTAGAGAACATAACTCAAGCCATAAATTTCACTTGTCTGTAAAGTAATAAACTTCTCACATTGAGGGGGTTATTACACCGTGTAATCGAGTCTGTAATCGAGTTTGGAGCACTTGGTTTGAAGTTAAACCTGCCGCCATTTTTATTTTCGCGTTTACTTCCAATTGTACAAGATTTTAAAGCCTCTCATTTGAGCAGGTTTCTATTTATTACATGTATTTATCTGCCTTTTATTTGTCGCGCCTTTACTTACCTGCACTTTATTTAGCGCACCCCTTTTATCGCACTTTATTTATTTACCCACATTTTATCTTCTCGCATTTATTTACCATGTCCAACTAAACTTTAAAGGGCTAGGATGCGAGGATTATAGTTATAATTAGTATTCCAAACGATTGTCAATAGAATTGCTTAAGGGCTATTTTAACTTTTAACACTTATTTTTTGCACTTAAAATCTATTGGGTAAGATGGAGGGCCGTCTGTTGCACCCCAAATTTTGACCCCTTAGATTCTCATTATCATTATATGAGCATACTCATGAATCATTTAACCTTAACCCAGTGCAAGTTTGTCTTTGTCAAGTTGCAGATGAATCAGGGTTTCGTGCAGTCAAAATCAAAACTTCAGGGTTTATGGTTAGTCAATGTTTTGGGCTCATTCAATTAGGAAACAGGGTCAAGGGTATCATATAATGTCAATTGAGAAGCCAATTTGAGGTTGTTACCCCGAAATTCAGAGCAGTGCTTTTCAGAGCACCCGATTAGGGTTTTGGACCAGTAAAAGTCAACCGTAGTTTGACTTTGATGTTGGAAGATGTTTAAATGGTGGGATTATGATTCATGAAGTTCATATAGCTTAATAAAGTTCATACAAGAAGTTTCAAAGTCTCAGGAGGCACATAATGTCAACAGGCGACTCGGTAGTCACCGATTGGTCGCACGGTTGACTGAAAAGTCAACTCTCCAAATTTTAGGAATTGGACTTCAAGTTGTGAAACAAAATTGTTCCTTATCTCATATTGGACTTGAATATCAATTTTCATGACCATTGGATCAAGGATGAAGGAGTAATCGAAAAATCAGGAAATTAGGGTTTTGAAAGGGGCTAAACCATAACTCCTTAACCACACATCCAATTGAGTTGGTTCAAAGCTCATTTGGAAACTCTTGACAAGTCCTACAAAAGTCCCTAAGTGGTCCATGATCAGAAAATGCATAGATTTGGAGTTATGATCAAATTCATTTCTAGAGGGGAAAAAGACTTAAGAAAATTTCATTTTTAAGCTCATTTTTTAGCAACTTTGGAGGGCTTTTTGGCCAAGTTCCTTTGGGAAATTGAAACTCATGAAAACATGAATGTTTTAGAGCTATGTGATGGGCTTTCTAAAAAGTACTATCACATCTCAAAAGGATTTGTGAGCTGAAAGTTATGGTCATGACAAGTTGGTGGTTTTTCACTTTAGTCCCACATTGCCCAATTTCAAAAATCACTTCCTTCATCAAAATTGACCAATTATAACTTGTGAATCCTATTGTATTTGATATGTAGAAAGTTTGTAACCCAAGAGAACCAAGGAAATGCAGAAATATGGAAAAAGACAAGTTTTGCAAGTAGCTTGCAAGTTGCCTTGCAACTTGCTTTTCAAAAGTGAAAAGTAAGCATGAGGTGTAAAGCCAAGTTCTGAAACAGCCATGATGCTACACTCTAGCCTGCATTTAGACACTTCAAGTTCATCATGTTCCTTGACTATTGAGGTTGGCCTTGCAGATCAAGGAAACCCACTTGAGGAGGTTTGATTTTGAAAGTTCAAAACCTTTCTTCAAAGTGAAGAAACTTCAAATCTACCCAAGCCACTTCATTTTCCTATAAATAGGACTCTCCCTCACCTCATTTTCATCATCAACAATCTTCTAAAAACCAGAGGAAACCTCTTCCCTTGTGCACTTTGCCTCAAAACTTCAAAACCACAAAATCACCATTTCCACCAAAAACACAAAAAATCTGCCTTGCTACTAGGGCTGCCAAAACCATTTCTCTACTAGGCATGTAGCTTATAAACATTGCCCTTTGCATCATTTTCCATACTTTGGCATTTTTGTGCAATATTGAGAAATATGAACTATGGACTTTCAATGATTTTCATGACATTTGATATTTTGATGAATGTAAAGATTTGGTGAGTCTTAACATGGGTGTTTGACTGGTTCTTGTCATGTTAGTATGTTGAAAATGGTTGTTTTGCTGTCAAGACAGTTTTGGAGGAATTGTTAACTTTGTTTTTCTGCTAGAATATAAGTTTGGTTGGATTTGATGCTGTGTTTGATTTCTGATGTGGTTGGGATCCTATCAGCCATTAGTTTGTCGTTGGTTTTAGGAGATGTTCAGGTTTAGCTGGTGCCATGGCTAGGTCCCTATTTTTTAGATGTTTGGTAAGTGGTACCTAGGAATGTTAATCTAGGCCAAATTTGGATGACCATTTGATGTGGAGTTGGTCTGCTTGCTGTCAAAACTTGTTAATCATGCCAAGGTTAGATTGGCAAGATGAGGCTGTTCCAAGACTTGGTTAAATTGTGCATTTATTACCAAGACTGTTTTAAGTTGGAGTGTATCAATTTAGGATGTTTTGCTTGAGCATACATTGGCCTGGCTTGGCCTTGTGGTGATTTATAGTACTGATTAGGTTCAAGACAGTTTCCTTGTTTGGTTGGGAGAATAGTGACCTCATGAGGTGATTTAGCTTAGTAAATGAATTAGACTTTAGCAAAGTAATCATGCTGTCATAACTGTGATGAGGATTCATCAATAACTTTGATTGAGACACTAAAGGGCTAGCTGCCATGTGTTGCACCCCAAAATTTGACCAACCGGTCCCCATATTTGGTTTATGTTTCGACGCATTTTTGCATTCGCATTCGTATACCGCATACTATGCATTTGTCCAGTCATATTGATTTTATCGGGATTACATCCCTATTTTCATATTTCGGGCGTTTCAGACCGGTTCGGATAATCGGAGGTTCTTTTTGAGAAGTCACGCGCTTCCTGGGTGTTTTCAGCTTACGCAGTTGTTTTTGAGGATTTTGGTGTCGGGGTTTACTGCTTGTTTCGATCTGGTCTCGCGGTCTCTTTTATTTGGGTTAATTGCCTTTATTGCTTTATTTTAGAATTTTTAATAGTATTTTAGGATTTTATAATCTTTTTCTAGAATATTAAATAGATTTTTTGATAGATTTTTTAGATATAATTTTAATATAGGTTTTAAATAGATTTTAATATAGTATTTTTTAGATATAGATTTAATAGTTTCTTTTAATAAATAGTAAATATAATTTTAAATAGATTTTAGTTAGATATTAATAGTGTAGTTTTATTAGATTTTCTTCTATAGAATTTATTAAAGTCTTTTAGATTAGTTTAATTGGAATTAGCCTTTATTAATTGTCTTTAATCCATTTTCGTATTAATTAGTTTTAGTAGTTCATTAACTGAATTTAATTTTCGTTTAGTTTTCATTAGCATTTAATCATTAATCATTCATTGTTTTGTTAATTAAACCATTCATTAATCATCATCTTAATCAATTTAGGGTTTAATCATGGCATTAATTAGTTTTAATTGATTCATAGTTCAGCCATTTTCGTGTGGGCCATTTATCCAGTTCTGAGGCACAATTCCAAGTCCAATTCGCTGCCACTTGGCAGCATATAAAGGGAGCCACGCGTTTTCATCATTCTTCTTCCACCTCATTCTCCATTCACTCAGAGAGTGCCAACACACCACCCATTCCCTCTCTCCACTTCCACACGTTCCACTCTCTTATTCCCCCATGCCACGTGGCTCTCTGCATGCCACTCTCTCTGACTCCCTCTCGCCACCTGTCCCCCCATCACCTCTCACCGGAAACACTCACCGGCCGACATGCAATTGCCGGCGACCACCACCGGGACCACCACAACTACCTTCTAACCGTCGTCGGACCACCGTAACTGCCTGCCGGAAAACAGAACTGTCACCGGAAAACTCATGGTGTTCTTCATCATGTCCCTAGTTCTTCCCAAATCCTCATCAGCAACGCATCGATCTTCATCATCTTCAATGCATGTGTGCATCACCACCTTCATACATTTTCCAGTTTGCCAAGATCTTGATCAGTGTTCATCTTGAGTTTTCCAGAAATCATCATAATATCAATACTCAAAGCTCCAAGATCTTCATGAATCATCACATGTTCATCATCAAGTTTTCCAGAATTTTTTCTTAACCTTCAAATCGTTTTTTCCAGAAAATCACTTCAAGATCCATAAAGATTCATAAACGTCATCAGCATTCTACTAATCTCCAGAAACCGATCATTAAAATCAGCAAGATCATCGCAACTGTCTCCAATCCCACGGTGTTCGTCATCTTCATGTTCTTCACAAGAACATTCAAGAAATTTAGCATCATCTCCAGAATCTTCATCCGTATTTCCAGATTTCTTCAACAACTACCTCAAGAACCTTCGTCAAACATCTTCAAATCAATATCTAGAAAAACCTCATCGTTCAACAACAACACCTTCAAGAAATCTTCTTCGCCGATCTTCAGGAGTTTCATCATCGCATCACGTTCCAGATTTTCGCTTCATACCTTCGTGGATCATCAAAGTCTCCGTCATCAGGATTCTCCAGGTTTCCATCAAACATTTAAGATTTCGTTCGTTTTCGTAACAACCGTTCATCACAATGTTCGGATCTTCAGAAAAAAAGCTTCATCAAGAACTCACGTCAGTATCACCTCCAGATCTTCACGATCTCCAACTATGGACCAAGCTTCTTTCAGACTTTTATTTGAGTTTTTTGTTTTTTTTGTTGTAAAGTTAAGAGCGAAAGGTTGAGTGAGGGTGGAATAATGGTGAGTTGAGTTGTTTGAACGGAGAGAGATTGAACGGAGAGAGATTGAATCTGAGAGAGAGAGAGAATGAGAGAGTTTGGAGAAAGAATGGAAACGGCGCAAGATTGGTTTGATGAATAGTGTTTGGGAAGTTTGTGTGACCTAGGGTTTCTTTACTGAAGATAGTATGGATAATGGACACATGGCTGGTTTGGGCTCCCATAAGCCCGTTGTTTTTTTCCACGTACACCTCCGTTTTTTGTGTACTTCCCCCCTCCCCGGGTGTGTGTGTTTGGTTAATGGGTTGGGCCCAAAGTTTTGTTACTCTTTACACTCCCCCTGTAACAATTACTAACCCCCCCCCCTCCCTCGTGCATTTTATTAGTGTTAACATTTTGTATTACAATTTTAATTGTAATGTTTTTAGGGATAGTTTAATATTTCCTAGAATTTTATTAATTCTTAGCATAGGAAATTATAGGTTGTTTCCCTTTAAGAACATCATATCATATTTTTGTATAGGAATTATGGAGTTTATTTTCCTAGAATATTATATTGCTTAGCATAGGTTTTAAGAGTAATTTTTTAGGAGATTCATAGATTTAATTCTTTTTAGGATATAGTTCCCTTAGGACTTTAATTGCCGTATTTTAGGAGTAGACTTTTATTTCCATTTGTTAGTGGATTCATCCCCTATTGTCTCTCCTATTTTTCATTTCTATCTGATTTTATTCTCGATTTTATTTCTGGTTGGTCGTGTGACACGATTCAATTGGAGAATAGTTTTCGATATGATATCTCTATCTTGTCTTTGACACGGACATCGATACGCTACCTCTTAGAGTTCGATTTCTCGTATAAATCGAACCATGACGGTCTAAGCGGTATATTGTTCCTGGTTCGAGTGTCATCATCAAAGATCCAGAGAGGAGAAGATTGGAATGGAGCTTGCACGCATGTCAGGAGCCAACGGAGCTACTTCGTTCATCATCATCGTCGTATTCAAGTCTTCAGGAAACCGTCGAATGTTGTGGGGCTACATCGTCAGATACAAAGGAAATGGCAGTTGAGGAGTTTCTTCTTAGGTTCTTGCGTGTGTGTCCCGAGTTCCTTCCCGTTTAGGCGTAAGCCTGCTTCCTCTTTGTTCTCTCCCCGTGCGAGTGAAACCCCTTTTCTCTCGCGTTCAGGCGATTGAGACCCCTTCTCTTTCCCCTGTGCAATTGAGATTCGTTTTCCCGTTGAACTACGTTTGCTATGATCTTTCATGCTGTATGAAAGTACGTAGGCATAGGATGTCGTATCCTAGCGAGCTCCTTTTTCCCTTTTTCCCCGTTTAGCTGTAGTAGGCTGAACTACAGCTGCTCTGATTTCTCATATCTAATGAGAATATGTAGGCATAGGATGCGATATCCTAGCGAGCACCCTAACAACTAATCTCTCTGTTCTCTCGCTGCCGTGCAATCGAGACTTTCCTGCTGACGACTGATATTTCCCTTTCTCTTGCCCTTGCGCATTTGAGACCAGACCGTAGTTTTAGTTCCCGTAGGTTCCCGTACCTTCCAAACCAACTTAATCTCTCAATCCTGTGTGATCGAGAACACCCTGTCTAGTCGTAGTTAGCCTGAACTACGGAAGCTCTGATCTTTCACGCTGTGTGGAAATACGTAGGCACAAGACGCGAAGTCTTGGCGAGCCAATTCCCCTGTAGTTTCCCGAACTACGATGACTCTGACTTTCTCTCTTGAGAATACGTAGGCATAGAGTGCGATGCTCTATCGAGTCAGTTTCCCTCTGTTTAGATTTAGCAGCTGTAGATAGATTGTTTTGCATCCTTTAGACGAACCAGCAAGCGTGGATCCCGTCAAGTACGACGGACGCGAGGGGTGCTAATACCTTCCCCTTGCGTAACCGACTCCCGAATCCAAGATTTGGTTGCGATGACCATTCCTTTCCCGTCTTTGCGGTAGGTTTACTTCGAGCGTTTCCTTTCCCTCCTTTGGGATAAATAACACACGGTGGCGACTCTTCTGTTTAGCCGGCGCCGATTTTCGCAGTAGCGACACCATGTACTTTAAGGTTGGTCAGTTTTTGATACCAGCATAATGCAGTTGTTGTCTGCTTTGAAAACTGCTTGAGTTTCTAGGGAGTGTTAACAGAATGAAAGGTTGGATTTATCAATCCATGAATCCTTTGAGGCTCAGAGATGAGGCTCTGACCAGAAGGGCAAGTTTGTTTAGCTTTTGCGTTTGAATTGATTTTGTGGAGGTCTTTGGTGCTGTTAGCCTTTTGTTTGAATAGGTGAGCACTAATACTGTTGTGTTGGGATAAACCATCTCATTCCCCTTTGCAGTTTGTATGATTGCAGCTTAGGCCAATGAAATAGATTGATGCCACCATCTTGTTTCTGTTTGAATGCCTTTGAGACACAATACCACCCCCAAATGCAAATATCCTTAGTTTTCATTCAACATGCCAATTTCTCATTTTTTAGTGTTTACCTCAAACTTGCTGTCCAAACCTGTTCCATATCATGATTAAAACCTGTTCAAATCATTGCTTTCATCTGCTTCCATTTTTGAAGTTTCAAAAGTATCCATGTACATTTTCAAAACATCATTTTGCAACTCACACCTCATTTCTCATTACAGACTGTTTTAAGCTAAAATAATGGACTGAACACATTCACTATCATGTTTGATTTGAGTGTACATATTCACAATGTTTGGAAACTTACTGGTGCATGATCCTTACTTCAAAATGAATTTTTAAAACATTATACTTGCATGACCATACCAATATTTGTTCTGTTGTGTTTTGATCCAAATCAACTGTTGGAATACCTCAAATGCATCATTCTTAAAATGTTCAAACCCTCATTTGATTATTACAACAGTTGGTTTATGTTTTAGATTTCAAAATGCATAACAAAGTGTCAAAGAGCATGTGCATTCGAATTTTGAAGTAGAGGAAGAATTTCAGAAAAATAACATCACCATCATGATCCTCATATTTTTCTAGTCAAGATGCATATAAATTTCATCGCGTTCGATTAAGAATCGGGAAAGTTATGAGTGAAAACGTAAATCACATTTGTGAGTGTTATTCTTGCCCAGCTTGCTTTGATTTTCACCCATATATATTTATGGGGTGGCATATACAAACGGATGTATAGCCACCCCAGTGGTAAGACCATTATGCCAAAAACGCCTTGCACGCCTTGTACCTGAGGAGGGCAACTCTTTTATTATTTTTTTACCTTTTTTCACTCCACTTTCAAAAATTCGTATCTCTCTCAATTTTAATCATTTTTCACCCGTTCTTTTTTCATTGTGTTCATATTGATGTGTAATTCCATGCCATATTTTTTATTTTCATGTTTGACAAATTTTTCGTCTCTTTTGACTTCGTGCATGTTAAGTGCATTTTACGTTTGTTTACGCATGTGCAGATGAATTTTTCTTTGGTTACACTTGAATTTGTTTGTGATACTTGTGTGTATTTATATCCTTAAATGTTATTTGACATGTTAAGATTTTCTTTGGTTGTCACCATGTTTATTTTGTTCCCTCTGTTGAATGTAATTGAACTCGATCTGTCGTCACAGTTCCTGATAAGTCATCTGTTTTGATTGTCATCAAATGTACTTACATCTTTATCATTCCATATGTTTATTTAATGGTTGTAACCATAAATATGCCTTTATCATGTTGTTATTTTATTTGTTAAGTTATTTTCTTCCCCGGGTGATGAAGCTTGTTAGCTCTTATCCAGTTGCCTACCCTGTATACCTCTAAAGGAAAAGTCTGTCCATTTGACCCTCATGTCATAGATACATCTCTTATCCCTCTCTTGACTTTATTAAGTCACTTTAACCCTAGATTAGAAGCCATTAGACTTTGCTTCAAGTCTAAGAAACCCACCTGTACTAGGAGTGTTCTTCAACTAGAACCCTAGGAAAGAGTTTGTCAACTCTGTGTAAGAATCATCGTCATGATTTCTTACTTCCCCTTTTGAATATTACAACTTAGAATAGGGAGTTTTGTCAAGCTCCACACAAACATTGTCATGTTTGTTTCCCCCTTTGAACCTTGATCCTAATCAAGTGTTCTTCCCCCCTTGTAAGGCGAACTACGATTGATCTGATTCTATCCTAGTTAGGATACGTAGGCAGAAGGCGTGACATCTTTGCGAGCAAACTTAGTGTATATAACTTTAGGTTTCAACTCATATATGTTCCCAATCCATAGTACATTGTCACAAACTTAGCAAGCAATCAAACAAAAGGTTCCTGCAGAGTACTACAGATGCTTAGGGTGCTAACACCTTCCCTAGGTATAACCAACCCCCGATCCCCGAATCTCTTAAGCATTGTCGTTACATCACAAAAAAGGTTTTTCTTTCTTTAGACCTTTCCTTTGGATAAAATAAAGTTCAGTTGTAAAAGAAATAAGGTTCAAGTTAATTTAATAGCTTGATATCCAATTTTCACCGCAACAGAAATGGCGACTTTACTGGGGAATGGCTTTTTATTGCTTTGAGGGTTTAGCCTATCTTGTTTGAATACTTGCTTATTTGTGAATACTTGTAAATATGTACATATATGCTCTGTTGGATCTTGGGAACTTTGAGTTGTGAGATAAAACTATACCCGTGTTTGAGCGTACTTATGATAGGATGGTGGTATATTCAAGGAGACTTATAGGGAGTTGATTCCCGACCAAGTTGACTTGAGAAAACCTCCGCTCAGTAGAGGCCCTTCTGAAAGTTAGTATTGTTGATCGAGTATTCGTGAAAAAAATGCTACTTTCTACATGGGAGCCCGTGATACTGAGGACCTTTAGATTACCTTTTCCCCACTATGGCTTTATTAGGATGTAGTGCGATGACTATAAGGAAGTAATTCCAAAGTAGTTGATAAGCGATGCTACACTTGGACGAGACTCTCTTGAGAATATTATCGACCACCAAGTATTTGGGAAATTGATAATATCCAAAAGATGGGCCGAGGACTCCGGGAACTCTTTTAGAACCTTGTTCTGCAGTTGTGGAAACCTTAGTACATAACTTTGGGGTGGGTAGACCATGACTCCTTACTCATGTTCTCCAAATCAAAACCTTTATCTATGTGTATATGTGAATCTGTGCTTACCTGTGTTTGTGCATTCATGCATTCATGAACATCATATCATAAAAGTTTCATGGAACTCAGATCTTTTGTTTGTAAACATTAGGATCATCATGGACAGTGGAAAAAATAAAACCATGAAGTACACTTACAAAAGTCCTAACTTGGATGACATAGAAAGGTTGAGCACTTTGATAACAGATCTAGAAGGATTCAAGAGCAGGTATGGGAACTTATTGTCACTATTGAGGGTAAAAAGGAAGATGGATCTGGGACTTCTCTCCACACTCCTCCAGTTTTATGATCCACTCTATCATTGTTTTACTTTCCCTGATTATCAGCTGGTACCTACACTTGAGGAATATTCTTGCTTGATTGGTTTACCTATTCTTGAAGACTCTCCTTTTCCAATCATGGAGAAGGACCCTAAGAAAGAAGAAATTGGTAAAGCTACACGTTTGGGATTGGTGGATATTCAGAAAAATATGGTTACTAAGGGAGGAGTATTTGGTTTGACTGCAGAATTCTTGGTTGGGAAAGCACAATACTATGCTGATCACTTGAGTATGGATGCATTCGAAGCTATCTTTGCCTTGCTCATTTATGGGATTTTATTATTTCCAAGTTTTGATAACTTTGTGGATCTCAATGCCATCAAGATTTTCTTGAAGAAAAACCCTGTGCCTACTTTACTAGCTGACGCATATCATTCTATTCATCTGAGGAATTTGCATAAAGGAGGAATGTTATTTGCTGCGTCCTTTTGTTATATAAGTGGTTTATTTCTCACTTACCTAAGGCTCATGTTTTTTGGAAGGAAGGACGGTGGTCTCAGAAGGTTATGGCTCTTACTCACTCTGATATCGGTTGGTACAGCCGCAGTTACGATGGGATAAAAATCATTGATAGTTGTGGAAGCTTTGGTAACGTACCTCTTCTGGGTATAAGTGGAGGAATCAGTTATAACCCTGTTCCGCTCGCCGTCAGCTTGGATATCCTTTGAAGGACAAACCAAACAGCGCTCATTTGGAGAATATTCTCTTTAAAGGAAGCTCAGAATTGAAGGGAGAAATTCTAAAAGCTTGGGGACATGTACACAAGAAAGGAAAGGAAGACTTAGGGAAACCTAATTGCGTCTCTCTCGAGCCTTATCTCCAATGGGTCCGAAAGAGAGCTATTCAGCTGAAAATTCCTTATTCTCAGCAAAAACCCATGGCTTTAGAGGAAGAACACACAATGATCTTTATGTCTGAAAAAGAGAAGTTAAAGATTGCTTTGAGGAAATCACAACAAACTGAAGTAGCCTGGAAGTACAAGGACCAAGTGGCCATGGAAGAGAATGATGAACTCCGTAGACAACTACAGGCGAAGGACAAAGAAGTGATCGCTTGTAAGAAGAGGAAGACATAGGAAGGTTCATCATCTTCCAGCTCTCAGCCAACTCCATGGAAGCTAGTCGTGGACAAACTTATTCTCGAGAAGACCCAGATGAAAGAAGAAATCAAGAAGCTCAGAGCAAAAGAAGACTTTTATTTAGAATACTGTCAGCCTCATATTTAGGACTTTTGTAAAATGTACTAGATATTTTGTAATGCAATCTTGAAAATCAATGAAATGAAATGATGTTTTGATCTGAGTTCCATGAAACTTTTGCATTTGCATTCTCGTTAATTAATCATTCAAGGAACTAAAAATTGTTTGCAAATATTATAGACCAAAATTGAAGAACTTGAAGAAACTGGGAATTGAATTTGCTTATTTCCCCATTGTTATAATTTATACAAATATGTCTTTGGATTCCTTGAATGATTAATTTTTTATTGTTGCATTCATAAGCATTGCATATGCATGTTCTTGTGTTGTGTCTCATCTCGCTATCTTGTCTCCAGAAAGAATCACACTGAGTCCTCAACACCGATACAACACCCGAGCCCAAGCTCGCCTAAGAATGGAAAGACAGAATTTGGATGTGGACCGAATTGATAATGAACTCGGAGAGCTACGAGGAGGCATGGGGCAGATCATGGACGCCCTACAAGTCATTCGTGCAAAGTTGGACACTCAAGCCACTGTTGTTTCTGAAATCACTAGCATAGCTGTAGAGCTGATGCCAACGGCAGTCACTGTTGCAAATGATCCACCATATGGGTTATCGCCTGGTTTTGTACCTCCACCAGTAGTTAATCAACAAGCAGTTCCTTTGGGGCCAGAAATTCCTCAAGCTATTCCTACTTACACTCAGCCTACTGTTCAGGTTCAAGCGCGCCCTGTTTTTCATAATCCTCCACCAGTGTGCGAAGGTCTTGATGGGTATGAAGAAGAAAGCGGACGACATGATAAGTTGAGAGAAAGTGTAGAAACTATCGGCAGGAAAGCTAGAGCAATGGAAGGAAATGACATCTTTGGTACTGATGCTAGAGATATGTGCCTAGTGTCTGGATTGATAATTCCACCAAAATTCAAAGTTCCCAATTTTAATCAGTATTCTGGGGCTACTTGTCCTCGAACTCATCTGATTATGTATTACCGAAGAATGGCTGCTCACGTGGAAGATGACAAGTTAATGATTCACTGTTTCCAAGATAGTCTGAAAGGAGCTCCTGCTAAATGGTATTTGGGTTTGGATCAGTCTCATATTCATAGTTTCCAAGACTTGGTCGATGCTTTTGTGAAACATTACAAGTACAACATGGATTTATCCCCTGATCGAAGACAATTACTGAGTATGTCACAGAAGAGTTCAGAATCTTTCAAAGAGTATGCACAAAGGTGGAGGGAAACTGCCTCTCAGGTAGAACCTCCTTTGAGTGAAAAAGAGTTAACCGATTAGTTCGTCGATACAGTAAGAGCAGAATTTTATGAAAAAAGGATCAGTAGTGTAACCGCCAGTTTTTCTGATATAGTAGCAGTGGGGGTGAGAGTGGAGTTGGGAATGAAGAATGGGAAGGTATCTAGCAGTTCCGGCAGTTCTGGTAATAACAATGTCAAGAAGCTCAGTAGTAATTTTCATAGAAAGAAGGAAGGGGAGACAAATGCAGTAACTGTGGGAAGAAAGAGTCGTACCTGGAGACCACCTTACCAACAGTATCAGCAGAGTTATGTTCAACAATCTCAGCAAGGCTTTGTTCAGCAGCCTCAAGCAAGTTATGTTCAGCAATCCCAGCATCAACGGCCAATATATCCGTTGCAGTATGCCCAACAACCTTATGTGGCAGCTGTAACTCCAGCTTTCAGTCATCCTGTTCCCAGTTATCAGACAGTGCTGCCAGCACCTGTATATCAGCCAATTCAGCAAGGGTATCAACGAGTGCCCAACGCTCCACCCTATCAACAACTTCATCAGCCTAGAGCTCAGGCACCCAGACAAAACTACCAGAATCGGAGACCAACAACAAAACCTCCACTTCCTCAGATACCGATGACCAACATAGAGTTGTACCCTTTCTTAGTGCAGCAGGGATTGGTAACAACATGGCCATTACATCCAAACACTACATCCCCTCACTATAATCCAAATGCTCATTGTGCCTTTCACGAAGGTGCTGCCGGTCATGATTTAGAAGGCTGTCTTGCTTTAAAACATCTTTTCAAGGAGTTGATGGAAAAGAAGATCTTGTCTTTTGATGATGTACCCCCAAATGTCAAAAGTAATCCACTGCCGAACCATGGAGGGGTCAATGCAGTAGAAGAAGTGATAGATGAAAGAATGGTCCGAGATGTGTCAAAAATTAGAACCCCGTTGAGGTTGCTTCACGAGAAACTACTGAAAGCAGGATTGATAAAGGATACCCATAATGATTGTGAAAAATGTTCTAGTGACTCTAGAGGGTGTGATGAGGTACGAAGAGGTATACAAAGGTTGATTGATGAAGGAATATTACAAGTGTGTAGTAAGGTGAGGAAAGAAGAAGTTTCAGTAATTGAGCCTGTTTTCAATTTACCGAAGAAAGGTGAGAAGGTTCAGGTGTTCAAAACGACCAACAAAGGTGTGAAGCCCGTTTTCAACAAATCAACTATCAATCAACCTCAACCGGTAATTATTCAGAAACCAAGACCGTTTCCTTTTGAAAGCACTAAGGTCGTTCCCTGGAAGTATGACATGACTGTGATAGACCGAGGATCTGGGAAGGTTAGTCAGAAAGAGACAGTAAGAGACAACCAAGTGGACATGACAAACATTGCAGGTACAAGCAAAATGACCCGTAGTGGTCGAATATATCAACCAAAGATGACAGTAGTCACTCCAAAAGAGGTTACCCCTGCTGCGGCAAGAGAAAAAGAGGTACCAGATACTGAAGGAAACGATGAAGAATTCTTAAGGATTATTCGGAAAAGTGATTACAATATCATTGATCAACTCCATCAAACCCCATCAAAGATATCGATATTGTCTCTCTTAATGAATTCTCCAGCTCACAGAGAGGCTCTGCAGAAGGTATTGAAACAGGCACATGTGACAAAAGACATAACTCTCGGACAATTTGATTCAGTAATAGCCAACATTACAGCCTGTAACACCCTGAGCTTTAGTGATGCTGAGTTGCCAAACGAAGGACGCAATCACAACCGTGCATTGCACTTATCTGTCAGGTGCTAGGAAGACACAATGGCCCGAGTTTTAGTCGACACTAGATCCTCATTGAATGTATTTCCCGCCAGGTCGCTCGCAAGGCTAGCATATGCAGGGGCAGAAATGAAACCAACATCTTTGACCGTAAAAGCTTTTGATGGTTCAAGAAGGACGGTTGTTGGAGAGGTAGAACTGCCAATCATGATCGGACCTCATGTGTTCGATATTACATTCCAAGTTATGGACATTAACCCAGCTTATAGTTGTTTGTTGGGGCGACCGTGGATTCACGCCGTTGGGGCAGTAACTTCCACCTTACATCAGAGAATGAAATTTGTTGTGAATGATAAGTTGGTAATTGTACACGGTGAAGAAGACCTAATGGTGAGCAATCTGTCATCATTCAAGTATATTGAAACAGATGAGGGCACGTTAGAAACTTCCTTTCAAGCACTCGAGATAGCTAATGCAGTGATGCTGGAAGAAACAGTGGCTAAAAGTGGTCTGTCTTTGGCATCCGCTCGGAGCATCAAGTCTACACTGGAGGAAGGCACTCTTGCAGGTTGGGGAGAGGTTATTGAGGTAAAGCCAAAGATGGATCGCCAAGGGTTGGGTTACAAACCAACTCATGATGAAGCACCAACACATGACAAAGGACGCCCGAAGACTATATAAGAAGTATTCATCAGCGGAGGTTTCCAAGTCAGTGCTGTGGAAGAAGATTTTAAAGATGAAGACCTGGAGCAGCTAGTGTATCATTGCAACACTGCTATGAGCAACTGGGAAGCTATTGAGATTCCTTTGGTTTTTCTTGAGTCAAAGTAATTTGTTTGTCTTTCTTTTCTTGTTTTTGTTTTGAATCTCCATAGCCATGCCCAAGGCTATAGGAATGTTTTGTAAGGGCCCCGAGCTTTCAAGAAAATCAATGAAAAATGAACTATTTTGTTAATTTCCTTGTGTTATTTTTACTGCTTTTGCTTTCATTTTAAAAAGAAAAATGGCAATCTTAAAAAAACCAAAACAATTTTTCTTTGTTATGTACTGCATTTGTCTTTGTGTGTTTTAATAAAATAAGCCATTCCAACGTGCAGTGATGTCCTAAAACCCATTGAATCCTATGACTTTGCATTCCCTCCTGACTTTGATTCACCAATATACCAAGCTGAAGATGAGGATGAAGATTTTGAAATACCTGATGAACTGGTAAAATTGGCACACCATGAGTATGCAGAGCTTGAACCCTACAAAGAACAGATAGAAGTCATTAATCTTGGCACTGAAGAAGACAACAAAGAAGTCAAGATTGGGGCAGCTCTAGGGGCAGAAGTCAAGCAGCAACTAGAAGAACTTTTGAAAGAATATGTGGATGTATTTGCTTGGTCATACCAGGATATGTCGGGTCTAGACACTGACATAGTGGTTCACAAACTACCGCTCCAACCAGAATGCCCACCGGTTAAGCAAAAGCTCCGAAGAACAAGACCTAACATGGCTCTCAAGATTCCAGATAAGGTGAAAAAACAGATTGATGCGGGTTTCTTAGCAGTGTCCAAATACCCCGAATGGGTAGCTAATATTGTACCTGTACCGAAAAAGGATGGGAAAGTCAGAATATGTGTGGATTACAGGGATCTAAACAAGGCCAGTCCGAAGGATGATTTCCCTTTACCGCATATCGACACATTGGTGGATAATACAGCTCGCTTTGTAGTTTTCTCATTTATGGATGGGTTCTCCGGTTACAATCAGATTAAGATGGATCCCGATGACATGGAAAAAACTACTTTCATCACTCCGTGGGGGACTTACTGTTATAAAGTTATGCCTTTCGGTCTGAAGAACGCAGGTGCTACTTATCAAAGGGCCATGGTAACTTTATTTCATGATATGATGCATAAGGAGATAGAGGTATATGTTGATGATATGATAGCCAAATCTCAAAGCGAGGAGAACCATTTGGAACATCTTTTGAAATTGTTTAAGAGACTCAGAAAATATCGGTTGAGACTGAATCCAGCCAAGTGTACCTTTGGGGTAAGATCTGGGAAATTACTCGATTTCATTGTCAGCCACCGAGGGATTGAAGTAGATCCAGACAAAGTCCGAGCCATTCAAGACATGCCAGCTCCACAAACAGAAAAGCAAGTCAGGGGATTTCTTGGAAGACTGAACTACATATCCAGGTTTATTTCCAATATGACGCCTACTTGCGAGCCCATCTTCAAATTATTACGCAAGTACCAGACGGTTGTTTGGAATTCAGATTGTCAGCAAGCATTTGATAAGATCAAGGGTTACCTACAAGAGCCTCCGATCTTAATACCTCCTGTCCCGGGAAGACCTTTCTTCATGTATTTAACAGTGCTTGAGAATTCAATGGGTTGTGTGTTAGGTCAGCAGGACGAGTCTGGACGGAAAGAACATGCTATCTATTATTTGAGTAAGAAGTTTACTGATTGTGAAAGCCGATACTCACTCCTGGAGAAAACATGTTGTGCTTTGGCATGGGCGGCCAAACGTTTGAGGTAGTACATGATTTGTCATACCACTTTGCTGATTTCAAAAATGGATCCAATAAAGTATATTTTTGAGAAGCCGACTTAGACTGGAAGACTCTCCCGTTGGCATATGTTGTTATCCGAATATGACATCCAGTACGTAGCTCAGAAGTCTATCAAAGGTAGTGTTTTGTTAGAATATCTTGCAGATCAACCAGTGGAAGATTATGAACCTCTCAAATTTGATTTCCCAGATGAAGACATTATGTTAGTAAAAGATTGTGAAGAGCCAAGTCTTGATGAAGGTCCGCTGGAAGGTCTTTGGTGGAAAATGATGTTCGATGGTTCCTCCAACTACAGTGGGTATGGCGTAGGCGCCGTTTTAATGAATCCGGAAGGTGTTACACTCCATTCATAGCCAGGTTGAATTTTGACTGCACAAACAATATCGCCGAATATGAAGCATGCATTCTCGACCTCGAGGCAGCTATTGACCTCAAAATCAAACTTCTTGAAGTCAGTGGAGATTCAGCTTTGGTTATCTATCATGTTACTGGAGAATGGGAAACTAGACATGAGAATTTGATTCCTTATAGAGCCTATATTGTCAAAATGATGGAGTATTTTGATGAAATCACTTTCAAGCATGTCCCGAGATCTGAAAATCACATTGCCGATGCCCTAGCCATGTTAGCCTCGATGTGGAAAGTCAGGGATGTCAATGATGCCACTCTCATTAGAATTGAACGCAAGACCGAGCCCGCTTACTGTCAGATGGTCGAAGAAGAGACTGATGATAAACCATGGTTCTATGACATACAAAATTACCTGTTGAAACAAGAGTATCCAGCCGATGCTACGTCACTTGACAAGAAAGCTCTGAGACGATTAGCATCCAAGTTCTTTCTCAGCAATGATGTGCTTTACAAAAGAAATCATGATATGGTCCTGCTTAGATGTGTTGACAGACGAGAAGCAGAGTTCTTAATGCAAGATGTTCACGAAGGAATGTTCGGTACTCATGCCAATGGATATGTTATGTCTAAAAAGATTTTGAGGGCTGGTTATTACTGGTTGACCTTGGAAACTGATTGTATTCAATATGCCAAGAAGTGTCACAAGTGTCAGATTTATGCGGACAAGATGTATATACCACCGACGTTGCTAAATGTGTTGTCATCACCATGGCCTTTCTCTATGTGGGGCATTGATATGATTGGGGCAATTGAACCAAAAGCTTCTAACGGTCACCGATTTATTCTGGTTGCTATTGACTATTTCACAAAATGGGTTGAATCCGCGTCCTACACTAATGTTACTCGGCAAGTAGTGGCTCATTTCATAAAAAAGGAGATTATCTATCGTTACGGAATCCCGAGCCGAATCATAACGGACAATGGTACTAATTTGAACAACAAAGTCATGAAAGAGTTGTGTGATGACTTCAAAATTGAACATCACAATTCTTCTCCTTATCGTCCCAAGATGAATGGGGCTGTAGAAGCTGCAAATAAAAACATCAAACAGATTTTGCAAAAGATGGTGAAAACTTACAAAGATTGGCATGAGATGCTACCATTTGCCTTGCATGGGTACAGGACGTCCGTCCGCACTTCAACAGGGGCAACCCCTTTTTCTTTGGTATATGGAACGGATGTGGTACTTCCCATTGAGGTCAAGATACCTTCTTTGAGAGTCATAATGGAAATCAAGCTTGAAGAAGCAGAATGGGTGAGAGAAAGGTTTGATCAGTTGAATCTCATCGACGAAAAGCGCATGTCTGCAATGTGTCATGGTCAGTTATATCAGAAGAGGATCAAGAGAGCTTTTGACAAGAAAGTTCGTGTCCGAGAATTCCGCGAAGGGGAACTTGTACTCAGAAAGATTTTACCAGTTCATAAAGACGCACGAGGAAAGTGGATGCCTAATTATGATGGCCCGTTTGTGGTGAAAACAGTCTTCTCAGGAGGCTCATTGATTCTCACTACCATGGATGGAAAGTAGCTTACTCACCCAGTAAATTCTGATGCAGTACGAAAATATTACGCCTAAAAAAGAACCCGATAAGTCGAAAACTCGCAAAGAACGGCTTATGCAAAAGTTAGGGTTGAAGAAAAAGAAAAGAACAAAAAAAAAGAAAAAAGAAAAATAAAAGCTCGCTAAGTTGAAAACCCGAAAGGGCGACTTAGGAAAAAATGAGCGTCCCAGTGGATTGAAAACCCGAAAGGGCGGTCCAGGCAAAAGTTAGGGACGAAGGCGTTTCACTGCATTAGAAGAGTTGTCACTACTTCAAAAGGTTGTCACCATTGCGGAAGATCGTACAGAAGATCCTCTTCCCACCGCTCTCGTCAGAAGCAAGGATTTTGGGGGATTTTAGTCTTTAGGGATAGTTTGGTTATGGGATTCAATGTAACCTTGTCCACTTTGCCTTTTTTCACTTGTAAAACTATGGAATTTTGTCATTTGCAAGATTTCATCCTCGAATAAAATCAGTTTTGAGCCATTCTTTCCTTTGCAACTTTATCATTTCCTGTATTTTCTTTGTTATGCAAAATATTGTTCGTTGATCAACGATAATTTTGAAAGCATTAGGGTCAAATTATTTGAATAAAACTTGAAAAGATTAACAAACATAAAAACTTCAACTCATGAAAAAATCAAGGAAAATCACACTTCCCCGAGACCTCAGGGTAGCGGAAGCTGTGATATGTAATCCAATTACATTCCCCGGTGATGCGTAAGCAAGTCGAACTACCGATTCTCCTTTGGTCATGTGTGGGTATCAGAACTTGAAGATTGTTTTCTCAAGGAACCTCTTATGATGATATAAGGACTGGTGCCCAGTCGAAGATTTCTGAGCATTGTGTTTTGAATTTACTTTGTCATCTCTGAATAGCTTGTTTAAAGCTCTGTTCCCCTGTTTAGAGTGGATCTATTTGTCAAAAGATGCATACACCTTTTTCAGCCAGGGTTCAGTGTGATTCATTCGATCTCTCGAGTTCGGTGTGCTACCATAGTTTCCTTTGAAACCCAGTCGTAACTGGCGTTGTCTTAACTCCAATCGTTATTAACTTTTGGTTCGGTTGTTACCAACCTTTTCCTCTGAAGTCTAGTCGTCACTAGCGAATCCCCTGTGAAATCTAGTCGTTACTAGTTGATTTTCCGTTTAAGTCCAGTCGTAACTGGCATATGTTCGAAAGCCAATCGTCATTGGTATCTTGTTGGTTGTCACCAACCTTCCCCATGGAAGTCTAGTCGTAACTGGAGGCACTTGGAATCCAATCGTTATTTATATTTTCTGGTTTGGTCGTTACCAACCTCCCCAGCTAAAGCCTAGTAGCTTGCTAGCATTCTCGTAACCACATGTGTTGGTATACCCTAATTTGGTCGTCACCATGTTTTCTTCCGAAGTCCAGTCGTAACTAGCATTGCGTGAAAACCAATCGTCATGGGTACCCGGACTTGGTTGTTACCAATCCCCTTAAGTATAGTAGTTACTTGCATTGCTTGAAGTTTGGTCGTCACCAATTTCCCCAGTCGAAGTCCTGTATTACCGATTGGATTTGAAATTTCATTTGTTTTTATCTCAGGTTGGTCGTTACCATTACCTCCAGGAAGTCTAGTGGTTACTAGCACTGCCTGAGCCATTTGTTAAAACTGGGTGACATCATTATCCCCCAGTAAAATCTTCCTCCCCAAACAAGTCTCGGAGATCTAGTCGTCACTAGCATCCCCATTATGTTTTGTCTTTGTTTCTAGTCCGTTCCTGAAGATCCCGTTTGAACTCTTCACTATAGGAAGTTCCTCATCTGATCATCCCCAGTGAGGTTCGTGTTTTAATTTCCCCAGTAAAAGGTCGCTCGTGTCCCTGGTGGAAATCTACCTCGTTCCCCGGTGAAGTGTTTGCTTTTCCCCAGTAAGATTGGCATCTTCATTGGATTTTGTGCATCCTCATTTTTCTCTCCGTTATCACTAGTCGTGTTTGAACTATTGATTGTTATACCCCGGTATTCCCCAGTGACGGATCCACAATGCCAGGTCCCCGCGAGTAGTTACTCGTTGTTCTGTTTTTCCGTCTTATGCATATGTCTTGCATCCAAGCATCATTTAGAATTCATGGCATATCATGACCTATCCTTTTGCATATCATCGAATCTAAGGGACAAAATTTTCGGTTTTCTATATTTGAATACCTTTCACTGCGATTCTACGAGGATCGTCATCTCTCAGTTCCATCTAGTGAAGATATTTAAATAGGGGCAACTGTTGCACCCTAAATTTTGACCCCTTAGATTCTCATTATCAATTTAGGAGCATACTCATGAATTATTTAACCTTAACCTAGTGCAAGTTTGTCTTTGTCAAGTTGCAGATGAATCAGGGTTTCGTGCAGTCAAAATCGAAACTTCAGGGTTTGTGATTAGTCAATGTTTTGGGCTCATTCAATTAGGAAACAGGGTCAAGGGTATCATATAATGTCAATTGAGAAGCCAATTTGAGGTTGTCACCCCGAAATTCAAAGCAGTGCATTTTAGAGCATCCGATTAGGGTTTTGGACCAGTAAAAGTCAATCGTAGTTTGACTTTGATGTTGGAAGATGTTTAAATGGTGGGATTATGATTCATGAAGTTCATATAGCTTAATAAAGTTCATCCAAGAAGTTTCAAAGTCTCAGGAGGCCCAAAATGTCAACAGGCGACTCGGTAGTCACCGATTGGTCGTACGGTTGACCGAAAGGTCAACTCTCCAAATTTTAGGAATTGGACTTCAAGTTGTGAAACAAAATTGTTCCTTATGTCATATTGGACTTGAATATCAATTTTCATGACCATTGGATCAAGGATGAAGGAGTAATCGAAAAATCGGGAAATTAGGGTTTTAAAAAGGGTTAAACCATAACTCCTTAACCACACATCCAATTGAGTTGGTTCAAAGCTCATTTGGAAACTCTTGACAAGTTCTACAAAATTCCCTAAGTGGTCCATGATCAGAAAATGCATAGATTTGGAGTTATGATCAAATTCATTTCTAGAGGGGAAAAAGACTTAGGAAAATTTCATTTTTAAGCTCATTTTTTAGCAACTTTGGAGGGCTTTTTGGTCAAGTTCCTTTGGGAAATTGAAACTCATGAAAACATGAATGTTTTAGAGCTATGTGATGGGCTTTCTAAAAAGTACTAGCACATCTCAAAAGGATTTGTGAGCTGAAAGTTATGGTCATGGCAAGTTGGTGGTTTTTCACTTTAGTCCCACATTGCCCAATTTCAAAAATCACTTCCTTCATCAAAATTGACCAATTCTAACTTCTGAATCCTATTGTATCTGATATGTAGAAAGTTTGTAACCCAAGAGAACCACGGAAATGCAGAAATATGGAAAAAGACAAGTTTTGCAAGTAGCTTGCAACTTGCCTTCAAAAGTGAAAAGTAAGCATGAGGTGTAAAGCCAAGTTCTGAAACAGCCATGATGCTACACTCTAGCCTGCATTTAGACACTTCAAATTCATCATGTTTCTTGACTATTGAGGCTGGCCTTGCAGATCAAGGAAACCCACTTGAGGAGATTTGATTTTGAAAGTTCAAAACCTTTCTTCAAAGTGAAGAAACTTCAAATCTACCCAAGCCACTTCATTTTCCTATAAATAGGACTCTCCCTCACCTCATTTTCATCATCAACAATCTTCTAAAAACCAGAGGAAACCTCTGCCCTTGTGCACTTTGCCTCAAAATTTCAAAACCACAAAATCACCATTTCCACCAAAAACACAAAAAATATGCCTTGCTACTAGGGCTGCCAAAACCATTTCTCTATACTAAAACACCCCAACAATCATCCATACAATCTCTAAATATGGTGTAGAAGGTGTCTAAACCATTAAACCTCCCAAAAACTTCACCAATCAAAAAGTCAACTTCATCACCAATTTACTTTGACCAAAAGCTACAAATTCTAACAAATCTTGTTCTAAGCACCTGCCTAGTGTTTTAATCATCCTAACACCTCTTATATATTTTTTTTCAAATGTCCAAAGTGTTAGAATTCATTGGTGAGACCTATTTCTCCAACTGTCATCATATTTGCATATTGCTTCAAAGTGAAGAAAGGACTCAAGGCAAAAAGGTAGATTGAAGTTCTCTGGGTTTCTTGATTGTTTTAGCTTGTTCAACAAAGTCTACAAGAGGCATGTAGCTTATAAACATTGCCCTTTGCATCATTTTCCATACTTTGGCATTTTTGTGCAATATTTAGAAATATGAACTATGGACTTTCAATGATTTTCATGACATTTGATATTTTGATGAATGTAAAGATTTGGTGAGTCTTAACATGTGTCTTTGACTGGTTCTTGTCAAGTTTCAAATGTTAGTATGTTGAAAATGGTCGTTTTGCTGTCAAGACAGTTTTGGAGGAATTGTTAACTTTGTTTTTCTGCTAGAATATAAGTTTGGTTGGATTTGATGCTGTGTTTGATTTCTGATGTGGTTGGGATCCTATCAGCCATTAGTTTGTTGTTGGTTTTAGGAGATGTTCAGGTTTAGCTGGTGTCATAGCTAGGTCCCTATTTTTTAGATGTTTGGTCAGTGGTACCTAGGAATGTTAATCCAGGCCAAATTTGGATGACCATTTGATGTGGAGTTGGTCTGCTTGCTGTCAAAACATGTTAATCATGCCAAGGTTAGATTGGCAAGATGAGGCTGTTCCAAGTCTTGGTTAAATTGTGCATTTATTACCAAGACTGTTTTAAGTTGGAGTGTATCAATTTAGGATGTTTTGCTTGAGCATACATTGGCCTGGCTTGGCCTTGTGGTGATTTATAGTATTGATTAGGTTCAAGACAGTTTCCTTGTTTGGTTGGGAGAATAGTGACCTCATGAGGTGATT
Source organism: Lathyrus sativus (assembly GCA_963859935.3). NCBI lineage: Eukaryota > Viridiplantae > Streptophyta > Magnoliopsida > Fabales > Fabaceae > Lathyrus > Lathyrus sativus. The sequence continues at coordinate 173,745,896 of OZ012736.1, forward strand.
TAGCTTAGTAAATGAATCAGACTTTGGCAAAGTAATCATGTTGTCATAACTGTGATGAGGATTCATCAATAACTTTGATTGAGACACTAAAGGGCTAGCTACCATGTACTTTAAGGTTGGTCAGTTTTTGATACCAGCATAATGCAGTTGTTGTCTGCTTTGAAAACTGCTTGAGTTTCTAGGGAGTGTTAACAGAATGAAAGGTTGGATTTATCAATCCATGAATCCTTCGAGGCTCTGACCAGAAGGGAAAGTTTGTTTAGCTTTTCAGTTTGAATTGATTATGTGGAGGTCTTTGGTGCTGTTAGCCTTTTGTTTGAATAGGTGAGCACTAATACTACTGTGTTGGGATAAACCATCACATTCCCCTTTGCAGTTTGTATGATTGCAGCTTAGGCCAATGAAATAGATTGATGCCACCATCTTGTTTCTGTTTGAATGCCTTTGAGATACAATACCACCCCCAAATGCAAATATCCTTAGTTTTCATTCAACATGCCAATTTCTCATTTTTTGGTGTTTACCTCAAACTTGCTGTCCAAACCTGTTCCATATCATGATTAAAACCTGTTCAAATCATTGCTTTCATCTGCTTCCATTTTTGAAATTTCAAAAGTATCCATGTACATTTTCAAAACATCATTTTGCAAGTCACACCTCATTTCTCATTACAGACTGTTTTAGGCTAAAATAATGGACTGGACACATTCACTATCATGTTTGCATTGAGTGTACATATTCACAATGTTTGGAAACTGACTGGTGCATGATCCTTACATCAAAATGCATTTTTAAAACATTATACTTGCATGATCATACCAATATTTGTTCTGTTGTGTTTTGATCCAAATCAACAGTTGGAATACCTCAAATGCATCATTCTTAAAATGTTCAAACCCTCATTTGATTATTACAACAGTTGGTTTATGTTTTAGATTTCAAAATGCATAACAAAGTGTCAAAGAGCATGTGCATTCGAATTTTTAAGTAGAGGAAGAATTTCAGAAAAATAACATCACAATCATGATCCTCATATTTTTCTAGTCAAGATGCATATAAATTTCATCGCGTTCGGTTAAGAATCGGAAAAGTTACGAGTGAAAACGTAAATCACATTTGTGAGTGTTATTCTTGCCCAGCTTGCTTTGATTTTCACCCATATATATTTATGGGGTGGCATATACAAACGGATGTATAGCCACCCCAGTCGTAAGACCATTATGCCAAAAACGCCTTGCACGCCTTGTACCTGAGTTCGACCCCTGAGGAGGGCAACTCTTTTATTATTTTTTGTCATTTTTCACTCCACTTTCAAAAATTCGTATCTCTCTCAATTTTAATCTTTTTTCACCCGTTTTTTTTTCATTGTGTTCATCTTGATGTGTACTTCCATGCCATATTTTTTATTTTCCTGTTTAACAAATTTTTCATCTCTTTTGACTTCGTGCAAGTTAAGTGCATTTTACGTTTGTTTACGCATGTGCAGATGAATTTTTCTTTGGTTACACTTGAATTTGTTTGTGATACTTGTGTGTATTTATATCCTTAAATGTTATTTGACATGTTAAGATTTTCCTTGGTTTTCACCATGTTTATTTTGTTCCCTCTGTTGAATGTAATTGAACTCGATCTGCCGTCATAGTTCCTGATAAGTCATCTGTTTTGATTGTCATCAAATGTACTTACATCTTTATCTTTCCATATGTTTATTTAATGGTTGTCACCATGAATATGCCTTTATCATGTTGTTATTTTATTTGTTAAGTTATTTTCTTCCCCGAGTGATGAAGCATGTTAGCTCTCATCCAGTTGCCTACCCTGTATACCTCCAAAGGAAAAGTCTGTCCATTTGACCCTTATGTCATAGATACATCTCTTATCCCTCTCTTAACTTTATTAAGTCACTTTAACCCTAGATTAGAAGCCATTAGACTTTGCTTCAAGTCTAAGAAACCCACCTGTACTAGGAGTGTTCTTCAACTAGAACCCTAGGAAAGAGTTTGTCAACTCTGTGTAAGAATCATCGTCATGATTTCTTACTTCCCCTTTTGAATATTACAACTTAGAATAGGGAGTTTCGTCAAGCTGCACACAAACATTGTCATGTTTGTTTCCCCCTTTGGACCTTGATCCTAATCAAGTGTTCTTCCCCCCTTGTAAGGCGAACTACGATTGCTCGGATTCTATCCTAGTTAGGATACGTAGGCAGAAGGCGCGACGTCTTTGCGAGCAAACTTAGTGTATATAACTTTAGGTTTCAACTCATATCTTTTCCCAATCCATAGTACATTGTCACAAACTTAGCAAGCAATCAAACAAAAGGTTCCTGTAGAGTACTACAGATGCTTAGGGTGCTAACACCTTCCCTAGGTATAACCAACCCCCGATCCCCGAATCTCTTAAGCGTTGTTGTTACATCGCGAAAAAGGTTTTTCTTTCTTTAGACCTTTCCTTTGGATAAAATAAAGTTCGGTTGTAAAAGAAATAATGTTCAAGTTAATTTAATAGCTTGATATCCAATTTTCACCGCAACACCGTCCAACCTTTAGATAAATTTGGGTAGCGTTGACTGTTCCAAGGAAGCGAAAGCACTTGGCTCAGTCAATTAGGAATATTTAATGTTTAAGAAAACCAATTTTAAAACTATTTTTGGGCGCGTTTATGGATTTGAAGTTCGGCTCGTAAGAACCTCATTTTGTTAGAAATTCCAAGTTAAAATACTTTTGAACTAAGTCTAGAAACTACATTTCTTAAAAATAGGTTTATTAGTCCTAACGCAATGCGCACCATCTTATATGTGATAATAAGAGGGATCAATTAGGGATAAACTCGGTTCTGAATACGCGAAAATGACAGTTCCTTTTGAATTAGTTCTTTTCACGAGTAGAAAACATTGCCCTATAATAAATCCTATATGTACACATCTGGAATACTACGTAGCTATATGAATAATATCTATGCCTATTGCTTTATGAAATTCTGGTATGCAGATCTCATATGTCCCAAGAGCATTGATCTCTTCTCAACAAGGACGAGGACAGACTATGACCAATTTAAATTTCTTTAAATTGTACCAATGTCATGACCAACGTCATGACGTCTGTTGTAACATCTGCAGACTGACAAAACTATTTATCTAATTATTTAAATTTGTGCAAAATAGTAAATGCAGAAAGATAAATAACACCAGTAATTGTTAACCCAGTTCGGTGCAACATTACTTACATCTGGGGACTACCAAGCCAGGGAGGAAATTCACTATTAGCAGAATTAATTCAGAGTCAAACAACCCAGTTTGCACTCCTCACAAAACCTACCCAATGCAATTTCTGCCTTGAGACACTCTAGACCTGAGTATGCCCACTCACTCCCCCTCAATCATACCACAGTGATATTAATACACAATTACAAAACAGTTATGGAGATACACTCCAAAAACACACCATAATCTTGCTTCACAACTTTGATCAAGTGAGACACACTCTTGCTTAAAAGCTTTGAGTGGCACAATGAACACAACAATTCATACACAATAACCAAAACCATTATCCAGCATACAATTGCTTGGCACACAAGGAATCCTAAGACTCCTAGACACACGTGAAGAGAAAACCTCTTCACTCACAAATATGTCTACCACAATGTATCAAACGATACAAAGGGTGAATTACACACACAATGGACTCTCAAACCCTAGACCTTGATTTTACACTCTGGTTGTTCTTGATGTGAGTGCTTTATTTCCTCCACTTCTACTCCTCCTTAAATAGTAGTGCAGACTGGGATTGGGCTGGTTACAAGTAACAAACTTTAGGTTAAACCAAGTTAAACCACTTTCCATAATTCAAGGTGTTGTCAAATTAGGTCACAGCTGCTTCATGTTATGTCCAGCCCTGACTAGAATCTCTCCTGAGATAACTAAGAAGCCATACCAGGTTTCCTGAAATTTAGCCTGAGATATATCAGGCATCATAACAGAAAAACAAACCCTGCAAGTTGATGTCATACGACCAATGTTATGACATTCAGTCATGACATTCAGCTTCACTTACTCTCAGCTTTCCAACTTGCCCTGCTGAACACTTCTGTAGAATTTTCTTCATGACAGTAGAAACAAATGTTTTATAGTTCCCTAAAAAGTATCAAGATCCTTTTTATGAACACTAATTAAATCTTCACTTTGTTTCTAATAAATCTCTTTGGCCTGTACATACTGATGTGGAATAAACAACAGAACCAAAACACTTTTGTCAAGAGATATAACATAGCATCCCCTTCTGTACCAGACATTGATGTCATGACATTCAGTATGACATCCATGACAGCAGTTCTGTCATCAACTCCTACTGTACCAGACAGCGATGTCATGACATTGGTAATGACATTCTGTTTAAAACACATGACAACAGTTCTGTCATCTGCTCCTGCTAGCTCCTTCTGCACCACAACTCCTGCTGTTTATAACATATGACAGCAGTTCTGTTACCGTAGCTCCTGATGTATCAGACAACGATGTCATGACATTGTGATTAAAAACACATGACAACAGTTCTGTCATGACAGCAGATGGATATCACGATATTCAGCATGACATTCACATTAAAACACTCCACAGCAGTTCTGTCACTACAGCAGATAGAAATGTTATAATATCCTGCTTAACATTAGTGCAGAATCATGTTTTACCAAAATTTAGCCAATATAGAACCATGGACAATTCTATATCATAGAATCATGGAACTAACAATCTCCGCCTTTGGAAAATTTTGTCTAAAACAACCAAACACCTTATTAGGGCAGCAACGGTAGTTTTTCCAGCCTCACACACTATCATGCTCCCCCTTGATAGTTGCAATAGATAATAGCACTTTACTCCCCCTTGGTTTAGTCAAAAATTGGAGTAAGTGTACATACAGCACATGATGACCAAGTCTGTCATTTCTTGATCTCTAAAGACTGCACCAACAATCCTGGACAATGACTTAACCTTCATGTTGGTCTCACTCAGCCAGTGTAAAATCAGCCCTGAACCATAGTTCCTTGAGAGCACACCTTGAATCAGTCTTGAATCTTGGATTCTTGCCTTGTATGAAGCTGCACCTTCAGGAGTGACACTTACCAATTAAAGGATGATCAGTAAAATACTTGCCAAGTAGCAACTGATTTTAAATCCCCAAATTGAGACACAAGAACCTTCTGCAGAGAAAAATAAATTCTCCCAGACACACACTGTCGCTACTGCGAAAATCGGCGCCGGCTGAACAGAAGAGTCGCCACCGTGCGTTATTTATCCCACAGGAGGGAAAGGAAACGCTCAGAGTAAACCTCGCACAACACGGGAAAGGTATGGTCGTCGCAACCAAAACATGGGTTCGGGAGTCGGTTACGCAAGGGGAAGGTATTAGCACCCCTCACGTCCGTCGTACTCGACGGGATCCACACTTGTTTTCGGGTATGTGTCGCTACTGCGAAAATCGGGTGCCGGCACAACAAGAGTCGCCACCTTTCATTATTTATCCCTCGAGCGGAAAAGGAAACGAACAGGAAAAACCTCGCGAAAACGGGACAAGACCGGTCATCGCAACCAAATCTAGGGTTCGGGAGTCGGTTACGCAAGGGGAAGGTATTAGCACCCCTCACGTCCATCGTACTCGATGGGATCCACGCTTGCTTGTTTTGGACGTACGGATTGTTAATCTATTCTACCTATCAAGGTTGGCTTTACAGAAACAAAACTACCTAAAAAAGAAAGGAAAAGGACTCGACAAAGCATCGCGCTTTGGGCCTACGTATTCTCATCAGAGAAAATCAGAGTCGACGTAGTTCGGCTAACTACGGGGAAGGGGAAGGTTGCTCGCTAGGATGTCGCATCCTATGCCTACGTACTTTCATCTGGTATGAAAGATCAGAGCAAACGTAGTTCGGGTAACTACGGGTTATCTCCTAAAAGAAGTGTTTTTTATTATGTTTGCGATCTCGGCCGCACTAGAGACTATGACCTGAGAGTGAATGCGTCGCATGTCACCCAAAGGGTACCATACTAAACATCCAGACTGTGGAAAAGAAACTCTCCCACAATCCTTTCTCAGATAGCTTAAGGCTCGTAACGTACGAAAGAAATCATTCATGATTACTGTATCTTAAACTGTTTCGAGATGAGAAGAGAACAGGCCCAACTAGGAGGGAGACTATCAAGTCCTACTGTTATCATGCCATGGATTCATCCTATGGTTGAGGTTCAAACAGGGAACTCCTAGAAGTTGTCATGCATAGGTTTCAACCTAAAAGTCTATCATCAAATCCTCATCAGAGGAAATGAGAGTCCTAAAGGATCATGTCAATGATACACCGAAACAGACAAAAGCATCAACTTTAACAGTAAAATGCATGCAATGCAAGTGAGGGAGGAAATGTGTGTGGGGCTTCAGCCTCCACAAGCTCGTCTCGACCTCAAGCCAGTCATGAAATAACAGTAATCATACTGAAATAAACAACATGCTATCAAGCAATAAACAGTAAACTGTAATCATACAGACAGAAAATGAAATCATGCTATCAAGCAAAATAAACACATGGGCAAGGGAGTTGGGCTCTACCGAATACCCGCAAGCAAAGCCAAGCAATAACAATACAATCAGATGCACTCATGCTCTTAGACTGAACTTATTCTAAATGGGCTTAGTCTAATGCAACAGACAAATCAGACAAACACACAATACATCAAAGAAAACAGAAGAAAGCCTCAGCTCATCCAGCAGCAACCCAGTCTTCAGACTTCAGAGATCACTTGCTTTCCAGGTATCAACCCTGCAACATGAGTATCAACTCATCTTCTCCCTTTGAGCTTCAGCTCCTTTGATCAGCTCTACCTTCAGGCTTCACTATCTTCGGGGATCTTCAGGCATCCACTTGGTCTTCACAGGGTCTTCAGACTTCAATAATCTTCAAGGAATCATCCTCTTCAAGGCCTCAGCTTCTATCTTCAATGTCTCTAATGCTCCAGCAAACAAGATTCAGTCAACAAGATGAGGTGAGGATGTTACAATACTCACTGACTTCCAAAGGATGCCATTGAGGACTTAACATCAAAGGAAAGGCTCTCTCAAAGTTCTACCTTATGGGGCAAGGTCACTAATCCCTCCAAAGGAGAGAGGTGAATACCCTTAAGGGACTCTATGTCACAGAGAAGAAAGGAGGTGAACAAGACACTCCTTGTTTATTGAACAAAGTATTCTATCTAGGGCTCTGCCTATGCACCTATAAACCTATAAACAAAACAACAAAGGCTATGCTAAACTCCTCTGCAAGGTCTTCAAAGCTTCAATGATGATCCACAAGGTCTTCAACTCAATCTTCAAAGCTCACACACTCAAAAGAGAAGGAAAGAAAACACAACAATACAACTTATGCCTTTAAGCAACACACATACTATCCATACATTCAAAAATCAATGAAAAATACTAAAACACCATACAATATTCTAGCAAAATTCTAGGGGATTCTATACATACTTACCCTTAACCCATGTATTCCTCATGCACTAATTTGGCCTATAAACCCAAAAAATAAAATGTTGAAGTTCAAGATAACTACCTAAAACCCTAATTTGGATAGCCTAAGTTCAATCTATCTAAACTACCTAAATTTTATGCTAAAATTCTAGTAATAAATCCAGGGGGAAACTACATTCTATTATTGAGTTATGCCAAAAAGAATGGCTCTAATATCCTAAGGGAAAGTCCTAAAACAATTCTTACAAATTAATGTATCAACCAAAAGAAGGAAAATACACTATATTAAGGAAAATATCACCAAAAATTCTACATTAAAAATAAAATTCCATTTTTATTTTTATATTTTTCTACACAAGATTATCTAAACATAGCAAAAAGAATGAACAAAAAATCATTATTTATCAATTTTTTATGAATTATCAAAGTTTACTAAAAATATAAAAGAAAACAAAATATAAAATAATGAAAATGAGGGAGGGGGTGAAAATAGTACACGCGCGCAGTTCATTATTCAATGGGCCAGAATATGGGGGGTGGGGATAGAAGTGGACTCAGTAAGCCCAGACGCGCCTCACTTAACCAAACGACCGCGTTTTGGTTTTCAAATTTTCCCTCCGTTTTTCTCTTTTAATCGTGACCACACGATGGAGTCTTCAGTCAAACAGTTGACCCCCATCCAATGGCCATAGTTCATCGTCCCAAATGGATTAGGGTTTTGCAGCAACACGAGTTCTCACGCAGGAAACTTCCAGTCCTTCTTTCTCTCTCAATTCTCCATGGTTTTCCACGATCCAAAGACTGAAATTACTCTACTCAACACCAGGAATCCAACCGTGTTCATAGTTTCTCTTGAATCATCTTGTATCATTCAAACAGCATGCGAGAAAACTAGGGTTCCAACATTTTCTTCTGGTATCAGCATTGATAAAACTCAAATCTAATGGCCTGATTATGTTCTTTATGTTACCCTCATCACAATGAACTATAACATGCTAGCTAAAACTCTTGATCCAGCTTATTCTTGCCAATTAAAGATTCAATGCCCTGCTATGGAACTCCTCGAATTGCTCTCTATTCCTCAGAATTTCATCACCTAGTCTAGCCTAGCCATTCTAAACCTAACATGTGATCTATCTATTCATAATTAAGGAGAGATGAGTGAATTCACCAACCTGTTACACTTTAATGGAGGCTATGGTTTCCTTGCAATTCAGTGCTTGAAACCCTCCTTGATTACTCTCCAATGTCCAATATAACTTCTGTATGCAGCAGGATGAATGATCAGGGCTTGAAACTCGTGCTTGAGATCAAAATGCAATTCTTGCAATTTCCTCAAAATAGCTTCAAACTGCCATGGATCTTCTTCTATCTCAGCATGTATTCAATCACAATGATCAGAAGAATAGGTTTGTGGTGGAGAAATGAATGGAGATTGAAGAGAATGAAGGTTTGATATCAAATTGCCAATGGAAGAATCTTGCTTTTCACACTCTAATCTAACCTCTCACCAACAATGATCACCAACCTTTTACCCTCCATGATTCACTCTTTTTATAATGATCAATGGAAACTCCTAGATCTTTCTAGAATGAGCTAGAAAGTATTGAAAATCTCATGCAATGGTAACTTGAATATCTCATGCACCATGCATTAAGCCTTGCAAAATGGCCTTAAAATGTCATCATAAGAGATATTGGAGAGATATGAGCAAATACAATGCTTTTCCTTGCCTTGTGTTGAAATTTCCAAAGATGACTTATAATGCAAGTTTCAAATTAACAAAGCATCACCCATTTTAAAGCTTCAAATCAAAATTCCATTTAAACCAATGTTCTCAAAATGATGTTTCCAATCAAAATGATATATTGGATGACCTATTTTGGATTCATAGATCTTCCAAACCAATTTTCAAATTCAACTTTTTAAACTTATAAGCCATTTTTAGTTCATTTTTGACCAATCATGCAAATCCATGCTATGAGCTTTTCCAACAATTCATGACCTTCTTTCTAGACTTAAAATCACATTTTGAACAACTTTCATGTTTTGAGTTTTTCCATTTGAGGCTTGGAAATAGGAGATATGGCCTTTGCTTAAAAATGACCTATAACTGACAAATGACCAAAATACCCTTGTCTTGTTCAAACCATAAGTTGAGTTCCATAAACCCTATCAAGGACTTCTACCACTCAAATTAAAGCTAAGAAGATGCCCTTCAACATTCATGTTGACAAAGAGATCATAGGAATCATCCTACTAGGGCAAAAGTTGTCTGCAAGTTGGGTGACTTTCAAGGACCCAGATTCACATACCTCTGCTGACCTGTAATTTGTCAAAACCATAACTTGAGCTATGCAACTCCTATCAAGGACTTCCACCACTCAAATTAAAGCTAAGAACAAGCTCTACAACATTCATGTTGTGGGGAAGATGAGATATCAATCACATCTAGAGATAAAACTGCCTGGAAGATAGGGGTCAAATTAGGGTTTTTTCACTGACAATCCTCAGAAACCCTAACTCAAAACTTCTCAAACTCTTCAATCATGATGAGTTGGTCTAGGAATCATCCTTATAACATCTCTATACATCATTCCATGATCTCATGGCCCTTGGATTAGGTCTCAACCTTCTCCAAATCTTCAGCTGATCTAGGGTTGACCCAGTCAAAACCCTAATTCTACCATTCATGGTTGAATCTCCTGAACTCTTGCATAATGACTTCTCTGGGCTTCATGATGGCTATCAAGACATCTCATAGGCTTTCTCAAAACATAAAGTTCATTCTCAAAGTCTCAGAATCATCTGAGGAGCACCCACAACTCTCAAGCTATGAAGCACACAACCCTGGTTCCAACCAATTCCTCTGAAGATCTTTTGAACTTTCTGATGAAGGTATCAACTTTCAAACACTCAATGAATAAATAATTGTTGGTCAAATTTTGGGGTGCAACAGTATGGATTGTTATTCTATCTAAACTAAAGGTCAGGGGTTAAAAAGAAAAGAAAATACAATGAAAATAACATGACTCGGCAAAGTATCGCACTTTATGCCTACGTATTCCCGTCTGGAACGAGAAATCAGAGTCAACGTAGTTCGTCTACCTACGGGGAAGGAGGGGAAGGTTGCTCGCTAGGATATCGCATCCTATGCCTACGTACTTCCACACTGCATGGAAGATCAGAGCAAACGTAGTTCGGGCCACGCACGACACAAGTCTGTCTTGATTGTTTTTATTCCTTTTGAAAAAGGTTTTTCTAATTACTGGTCCAAGCGAACAAAAAGGACGTTTTGATGAGTTCACATTCTTTTACGGAAGAAGTGTCTTTTATTGTGTTTGAAATATTTATTGTGTTTTTCTGTTTGTTTTGAGAAAGAAGAGACAGAACTCTAACCTACAATTGCGAAGGGAATCAAACTAACCTAGTGTTATCATGCATGGGTTAAGACCTAATGTCTATCATGTTCCTCTCTTGCGCAGAGAGAAACAGAGATCCTAAGGGAATTGGCAGAAACAGAAACAATATCAGATATATACAATAAAGCGGTAAAATGCATGAATGCAGCAATACAAGCGAGGCAAGGGAGTCCCACTCAACCTCGAACCTAAAAAACAATAGGCAAAAGTGAACAGGATTCACTTTCAACCCAACAGGGTAAACAACAAACAATACAGTCCAGAAAACCAATCAATACATCAGAAATGAGATACAGCAGAAAAATAAACAGCAATAGCAGCTCTGCATCAACACCTATCTTCAAGCTTCAGCAAGCATCAATCTCCATCTCCACAGCTTTCAAGCAAGGTCTTTGTCATCAATCTTCAGTCTACAATGGCTTTTCTTCCAGTCCTATCCTCCAAGCTGAGGGATCAATCACAAGAGTGAATTGGGTGTTAAGCAATTAGTTGACTACCAAGGGTGGCAAACCAACTGCTACTAACACATAAGACATTTTCTCTCAAGAGTTCTATCTCTTAGACAGTAGCACCAAGCCTTCCAAAGGAAGGGTGTGAGTGTCTTAGAGAGACTCTGTATCACAGAGAGGAATGGAGGCAGTCAAAACCTTCCATGTTTGAGAATCAAGCTTTCTAATCTAGAGCTCTGCCTAGCTCCTAAACCCTAATCTCCTCAACAGCTGCTAGCAGGAATCTCCTCATCAACTCTGGAAGTTGGTCTTCAAGCTCTAGATCTCCGATGGCTTCATCATCACAAGTCTTCAGCTCTCCCAATCCCCAAACAATCCCAATACCCACACAGACAAATCAATAATCCCCAGAGGGCACACCATACCAGTCAATCAAATACAGTAATATACTAATAGCAGTAGGGGAATCCTAGTGATTTCTGAGGGATCTAATAACTACCCATAGCCCCTATAGCCCCATACCCCAAACTTTCAATCTCTAAATCCTTAAGGGAAAAGAACTACTTCACCTAGGTTGTCACTTAAACCCTAATTTTATTCATGTTATTCACACCTAAACTAATCACCTGAAATTAATTTCTAAAAATGGGAACTAAATTGTATGTACAAGTTGAATGTCTAAGCTAAACAACCTAAAAAGAATGGATTAAAAATGTTAAAGCAACTATTAGAACAAAAATCAACAAATTCATGTATGAAATGAAACACCTAAAATAGGCATTTATTTGGAAAATATGGGAAAAATATCAAAATAAAAAATAAAATGCAATTTTTATTTTTTATAATTTTCTAGACATCTTGAAGAAATTAATGCAAAAAGAATCATTAAAAAATATGAAGTTTTCATTTTCTTATGATTTTTATAAAATGCATGAAAATGAAAAGAAATTTAAAAAATGAAATAAAAGGAAGGGGGTATGAAAAGTAAGAAAAACAGTTGATGCACGTTGGGCCCAGCAAGTTGGGGGGCGCGAAAAGCACTTGAGCCCAGACTGGCTACTAAATCAAACGCTGCGTTTTGAGGATTTAAACTTTCCCTCCGTTTCTTACTTTCAATGCCAGCCCTCGGATGAGTCTTCAAAGTCAAAAAAGAAAAACAATCCAACGGACACTGGTCGTCTTCCCCAAATGCCATCTAGGGTTTCAGAAATCTATGCTCATGCGCGCGTTTTCACCATCATCGTGCTCACTCACTTCTCAATGAAAATCAAAAATTCCAAGACCAAAAATGATCTAGCAATCACCAGGAACATGATCATACGTGTAGTTTTCATTGAAACACCTTGTATCGTCCAAACAGAAAGCCTCAAGATCCTGGTACCTCCATGTTACACTGAATTCGACCTTGCTAAAATCTAACTCTAATGGCCCTAAGCTGTTCTACATGCTACACTGGTATCCTCAAACCATTTCATGCTCATTAATACTCATTATATAACCTATCCTCGATCATCAAAGCCAATACACCCTGCCATGGAACTTCACAGAATTCTCTCTATCTCTCAAAAATCAATCACCTAGGGTCTCTAAACATGCTGATCCTAACCATATGATCTAGAAATGCATAGATAGAGAGTTTCGAATGGTTTTGCATACCTGCAAATTGATGATGGCAGGTGTAGTTGTGCTGCACTTCAAGACTTGTTAACCTCCATTATTGATCTCCAATGGATGCTGATTCTTCTGTTTGCAATGGTTGTGGCTCAAACTTCTTGAATCACCTTATCCCCTTTTTCATGCAACTTGGAGTGAAAACTTGGATCACACAAACCAGCCACGAGTTCCTCTCAATTTTCTTTGCCAATTACTCTATGATGATGGTGGATGATGATGATAACAGAAATTAAGATGATTGATGAAGTTTCAATGGAGTTTGAAGAGAAAATGCAAATGGGAGTGAAGGAATCAAAATGGGGTTTGCAAGCTCAAAGAATCACCAACCCATGCACAAATGGCTTCATTTCATTATATAGATGATGATTAACAGAATGAGAAGCTTCTAGATTGGTCCTAGAGGGATCTAGAAACTTGTGGAAATTTCATGAACTTATCATTTGATGGTATTTTGAATTCTCTTATCTCATGCTTGTACCTTTGTAAACTTGAGTTAAAATCACCTTTCATGAGATATTGGTAGTGTATGTATGAAAAACCAAGCTTTTCCTTGCCTTGTGTTAAGTTTTACCAAGTTGCCTTATGATGCAAGAAACAAATTTACAAAGGAAGTCCAATTTGTAAGCCTAAACTCAAAAATGTGGCTGAAACAATGTTTCTAAAATGATGTTGGGAATCAATTTGGTATATTGGATGACCCATATTGGATTTGTAGATCTCTCATACCAATTTTTTATTTCAACTTTTTCAACTTATATGCCTTTTTTAGGTCATTTTTCACCAACTTTGGTCAAGTCTCATTCTATGCATTTCCAAGCTTTCATGACTTCTTTTATAGACTTAAAATGTCATTTTGAGAAACTTTGATGTTGGGAAGTGTTTCATTTGAAGCTTCCTTGTATGAGTTTTAGGCACAGGCTAAGAATGACCTGTAATCCTCAGATGACCAAAATACCCTTTGCTTGCCAAGACCATAAGTAGAGTTCCACAAATCATATGAAGGCATACTATACCATTCTAGAAAGCTAAGACAATGAGGAACAATGCTTATGTTGACCATAAATTCATTTGAAATTTCCTTGAGGGGTAAAAATAGCTTGGAAGTCAAGTCACTTTCACAGACAAAATTTCAGATACCTCAGATGACCTGTAACTTGCAAGGACCATAACTTGAGTTCTATAAATCTCCTTGATGTCTTCCACCACTCAAATTAAAGGTCTTAAGATCCTATACAAGTTTCATGTTGGCCAAGGATCCATTTGAAGCTTTCATTTTGACTTATCTTGCTTGGAAATTTGACCTAAACTAGGGGATTTTACACAGAAACCCTAATTTAGAAACTCCTCTTCTCCTTGATTTCTCTTGAGTTCTTCTTAGCATATCATCAAATCCTTATTCTTCATGTCAAATGATGAACCCCACATCTCTTCAATAGACCTTAATGCCTTTCAATCAATCAATTGACCTAGAGTTGACCTAGAGTTGACCCCAGATGAAACCCTAGTTGACTGTCTTCAACTGCAATTCTTGTGACCATACCAATGACTTGTTTCCTTCTCTAAATGACTTTCTAAGTCCTCCAAGATGTCTAGATACTCCCCCTGCTCAGCCCACAGCTCACACTTTCCTTGATGATCCCCAGATACCCTCAGATAGGAGATGGATGCACTTGCTTGATCTATTGACCTCCCAACTTTCAAACTCTTCCTGATGACTTGAATGAGATTGAATTTGGATAATAACCTCTTGATAGGCTCCTAGAGATGAGAATAATGATTGGTCCCCTGTTGGATGACTTGCTATGCTTATGCTATGCAGATGATTAGACTATGTACATGACTCTATATGAAAATGCTAATGATATTGAAACATAAACCAAGTGAATAAGGTTGAGCAAATTTTAGGGTGCAACACACACCAATGTTTTACACATCTCCATATCAGCACAATGCCAACACACATAATGCAGCTGTACATCAGACATGTACACAGCTCCCCATGTCATGCATAGTCAGCACCCCTCTAAAAGAGAGAACACAACCATATGAAGACTTACACCAACATCTTCATATTCCCACATTGGAACCACATGCAGCTTTGAAGAACTAGAAGACTCTCCAAAGTGATTGTCCTTCCATATGCAGAAAAACAAGGATGATTGTGTCTTGATCCAGTCATACATATCCAAGACAAACACTTGGATAGAAGCCAAAATACTTGACTTGATCCATTGATACCTGTAACACGGTGGGAGAACTGACTTGGTATTTTTGTTTGATAAAAACATGTGCGGATAGCAAGAGTCGCCACCGACTTTTATTTTATCCAATAGGAAAGGCTATAAAAAAACAGGAAAGACCTTTTTGAAAAGATTTTGAGTTCGGGGGGTAGGTTATATAAAGGGAAGGTGTTAGCACCCTTTATATCCATGGTTATCCATGGGCTCTTAATTACTTAGCTCACTTGTTTGTTTGAAAAGTAATGTGAAGTGTATGTTTAGAAAAGTTTTTAGAAGTTCTTTGTAGTGATCCTCGTATGGATGTATACAAAGCCTTGAGTTTGGAAATATTTTGAAAGTGGGGTGTAAAGAATTTTTTTTTGAAAAAAAGTGAGCAAGTATTTAAGTGCTACCTACCCTAAGTTTGTAAGGTCTTTCTTGTTATTTATTTCCTTTAAGGGTAAGACTGTCCTTACTATTAGTGAGTAAGTAGTCTTTACCTTGGATGTTAAGGGACAGGCGTAGGGTCATCGTATGGTCAAAGAAGGCAATATGAAGGGGTGTCTTAGTAATTCGAAGAGACTATCATCATTTTTGTAGGGTCATCGAGGGACAAGATCATTTATTTCGTAGGCAACTTTGAAGGGACTATGATCCTTTTAACTTTAAAGGGACTTGATGATTTATCTGTTTGCAGGGGCATCGCTTAAGACACCCCTACGTTCGAGGGACTTGACCATATTAAGGCAACTAATATGGGTAACCCTAGGAGGTATAGATGGCGATCGTGGAACGATCGACTTACGTGTGTGAGTGATTATTTTCAGATATTTCTTTTATTATTGATTCTCTAAGTCAAATTTATTCAATTAAATGTTTTCACGCCCTAGATTAGTAACCAAGCAATTAAATACTTATGAAAACAAAAAAAAAAAAGAAATAAAGTCCTAAACTATTACACGACTTCGGAGTAATTACAGAATAATCGGTGCAAAAAAATAAGTTACATAAGGAAAATCCTATACAATCTTCTAAATAATATAAATAAAGCAATAAAAATAAATTAAGTTAGGAAATTAATTGTTTTAAAAAAAAAATCAAGTTTAGAAAATGAGGGTCTAATTAGGGTTAGTGAAAAATTAGGGTTTTTAAATTGATCTAAACCTAGTTATATTCATTTACAACTTTAATTAATAAATTAAAAAGAGAAAGTTATGTGAGAGAAAAAAAATATAAAATTATATTATTAAATTTATTTTAAGAAAATTAATTAGTGAGCAGTTAGTAAAGATTAATGGTTAATTAAATTAATAATAATGTTTTAATAATAATAACTATAAAACATTAAAAAAATGAAGAAATTCACTAAAAATAAATGGGGGAAGGCCTGAAAATGTATGTACGAAGAGTTCCGACTCTTGAAAAGCTTACGCCTTAACCATGACACTTCTTGAAACCTGCATCATATCTTGCTAACAAATGATCAAAACAAACCTAAAGATGATTATGAAGATCATTATGAAAAGAAAATATGATAAAGTGCAATGAAATCAAAGATTAGAAAGAAAAAAAGAAGAAGAATGAGAGGAGGCACGTTCATGGGACGCACTTCGTGAGGTCTCAACCTTCAAGTCTTTGTGGGATAGGTTCCTAGGATTTTGAGGAATGTGAATGGACTCGTAGAGCTGATTGAATCTTATTGCAAAGCTGTTTTAAGATTTTTCTAAGGTTCTTATGGCTTCCAATTTTTTTTTCTCTCCTCTTTTTTTTCATTTTGACTTTGTTGTGTATATAAAGTAGTGTAAATTAGGGTAAACAATTGGGCCTTGGTTGGAGTTTATGGGTTGCTTGAAGATGAAGGAGCCAATTATCATAATTGTCAAAAAAATCAAATTAAATCATACCATATTGGTCTTGAACGAATTTGGATGACTTCGATCACTTTGAATACCATATATTTGATCCCAAAATAAATCTTAAATCAAATCTTTGATTTTTTATAATTTATTTTAATTAAAAATAATTTTAAGTGATAAAAACAAAAAATAATATAAAATAAATGATAAAAATCAGAAAATATGGTCATTGGGTCGTGAATGACTTTATCTTCAAGTTTGGGTTGCAATTTTATGGGCCCATTTGGAAAGAATTGGAGTTATGGCCGTTTTTACTTCATACACCCCTTGAAAAATTACCAACTTTGACAATGCATAACTTCCTCAATTTTAATGCTATGGAGGTGTTCTAAGACTTTTTAGAAATCTTAGGGTATCCTCTAATCAACCCTTTTGGTCCCATGTCCATATTTTTTTACCATTTTCAAATTATGAGCTTTGGAAAAAGTTGACTTTTTGTTGACTTTCAAAAGGACCTATAATGTCTTGGCTCATATCTTTCAAATGAAGCATTTTTAGGCTTGGCTTGTGAGACACAAAGTTGTAGAGAATTAAACTTCCTTCAAAATGAGCATTGGATGGGAAATGTTTGATGAAACATGTGAAATTTATGGCTGGTCAAAGTTCAGTTAAGTTTTCCTACACAAAACCCTAATTTAGCAACTTCTGATTCTTGATGATCTGAGGTTTCCCTGATGAATCATGATCGAAACTTGATAAAATGATGAATTTCACCTTGTAATATTGATGTTGACTAAAAATCTTAAACTTTGACTTTGAGTTGACCACAGTTGTCCTTAGTTGACTTTTTGACCAAGTTAACTGATTTTCAGGTATTTGAGCATCTGGCTGGCCAAACTTGTGAGGAAAGCTCTTAAACTTGACATGGGGATTCTTTGAAGTATGTGGGATGTTATGAAGTCTATTTTAAGTTTTAGAAGTCCATTTTGTTCGGGGAGACTCAAAACCCTAGTTCTAAGATCCACTGTTCAGGAGGAGGCTTTGATGAAACCTTCAATCCCTTTGACCAATTGCGACTCTTGTGACTATTAAGTAACCTCTTGAGACACATTGTCTTGAATATGGGAGGGTAATTTTTGGGGTACAACATCTGCCCCTATTCAATTTTCTGAAACCTGAGGAGTTAGATTGGCATGTCCGCCTTTCGTGACTTGAAGGTTGAAGAGGATTGAACATTGAAGCCCAAACATTTTCACTCGCCGGTGCGCGAAGTAATGCTGTTGGTTGGTTGTATTGCTTGAATGGGCTTAAAGATTACATTCGGGGTAAAATTTTCTTCAGATATATCTTTTGGAGGATAAAGCAGTCCAAAACGTTGATTGATGTAATCTCGGGGGATGTAGAAGCCCAAGATGTTATTTGATGTGGTCTTGGAGGATAGAGCAGTCCAAGACGTTGTTATGTGTAATCCTGGAGGATAGAGCGGTCAAAGATGTTATCCTAGGCGTTTATAGAAGCCCAAGATATTGTTTGAGGTAGCCCTTGGGGGAATATAGCAGCCCAAGATGGATATAGATGTAATCTTAGAGGATGTGGCAGCCCAAGACATTGATGGATGTAATCTTCAGGGTTGTAGCAGCTCAAGATATTGTTATATGTACTTCTGGAGGATAAAGCAATCCAAGATATTGTTATATATGTTCCTGGAGGATAAAGCAGTCCAAGAAATTGTCCTGGGGGTTTAAAGCAGCCCGAGAATAAGTTGTTGATGACGTTTGTTTGCTGGGGAATTAACTTGAAAAACAAGGTTAGTTCTATGCAATGTCATGATGTATATACGCTTTGCAAGATGATATTCTTATCATAAATGAGAATGTTATACGCGTATGATATGAAATGATGTATGTATGAATTATGTAGTTGAAGCTTGTCAATAGCTTCATGTGACCACTGCCAGCTGGGGAAAATAAATCTCGATTTGTTGTTGAAGAATATGAAGACATCGTTCCCATCTTGTTTCAGCATGTAGTACTTAGGACCCTTTTCGATTTATGTTCGTTGTACTTTTTATTGGAAGAATAGATTCTTGAATATCCCGACTGGGGATAAAAGATATGGACATATCTCCGATGTATTATCTGACCATGCATTAACTCTTCTGGGGATACCATATTTAAGAGGAATCTGTCTGGGATTTTGTAGAAATGGAAGTACAAGAGATTATTTGTAATGCTTTGTTGAAATAAATCCGTGAAGATTACTTTGTGGGGATGACCCTGCGAAGATCTGGTGGCTATGGACTTTACTGGGGATTCTTACCTCTGATAGTCCTTCGTAAATGCTATTATTGTAATTTCATATTGTAGCGGTAAAAATCGTGAGTGTAAGTTATTGATTAACTTAACTCAAAGAAAACAAGAGTCGCCACCGCACTTTTATTTACCGAGTCAAGAGCTGGGCGTCTCAAAGCCACATATCCTTTGGCCCTTCGTTTTGGCTTTGTATTCCCACCAAAAGTAGTTGAAAGACCAGCGTCCACCACTTGATTCTTGTGAGGCATTTGATTGTTTTCTCTTTCTCTAATTTCAATTCCTCAAATTCCTCCATGGAGAACTTTTGTGATGTCATATCAACAATTTTCACTGAGTCATCCATCAGATACTTCATTAGTAATTTCATAAGGACAACTAGAAGTTCTTCAGATATGCACACATCTATGATAAAATGAATACAACTACTTTTGGACCAATGAATTACTTGCACCTGAAGCAACAATCATCTAAACCAAATTCTGACTTTACCCTGATAGATTCAAAGACGAACCACTGAATAATTTGCAACTGAATCATCGGCCATCAATTTTGATTTTTGACATAATTCTCTGAATATCTGGATCAAACTTCTCATAGAACACTGCTTGATAAATGAATTTCAACACAAGACAATTTGATCTTGAAAAATCACATTTCCTGAGAAAATAGTCCACTACCACGGGTAACTTATAGTTGAAGCAAACTCTTGATAGTTTGACCAAGATGAGGTCAAACGTCCATCTGATTTAAACTTGAATGAATGTCTTTGCCATTAATCTCCTTGCAAAACCCTAAACACACAAACAAATTGAAAAAATATTTTTGGGTATTTTGGTTAGAGGTTAGTAAACAGAAATAAACATAAAGCAAGTAGAAAACACAAGTGCGCTGAGAGAACCAAAAAGTATGGTCTTGTTTGCGTATGTAATGATGCAAATGAAATGTGGGATCTTAGGGGTAAAAATTAGGGTATTACACATATGTATTTTATTTTTTGGTAAACATCAATCATATTCAAAAGCATATATTCATTAAATATAATCAATGGACATTTAAGCTTAAGTAAAACGGGAAAAGAAAACTGAATTGTATTAATTTTGAAAAATGGCCTATAAACAGGCAAGTTTTTGAAAAATGAGACATAAATCCTAGTAAGAGGAGTTCGTCATAGAAAATTTGAAAAGAGTACAAGGGAAACAACTATGTGTAAATGATCCTATCAAGTTTCAAATTTGCTATTGCTATTATCTTCAAGGATCTCATCTCTTTGTTGTTGGAGAAGAAACAACTAGACTGATCTGCACCGTTTGAACTTGACATTGGTAATACAACTAGTTAAGGTTACATGGGTGATCCAACGAGACATAGTTGTACGCTTTAATCCCTAACTTTTTCCTGGATCTCCCTTTTGGGTTTTCAATCCACCGGGATACCCTTTTTTGCCCAAGCCGCCTTTTCAGGTTTTCAACTTGCCGGATGTACAATTTTTTTATATATATATCCCTAATTTTTGCCGGAACCTTTTTGGTTCGCCGAGATGCCCTTATTTTTGCCTAGGCCAGTCAACCTAGCGGGTCCTTTTTTTTATGCGTAGTATTTTTTGACTATGTCCGCGTTCACGGGTTGCGGGAAATCTTCACCATCCATGGTGGCAAGTATCATGGCACCTCCAGAAAACACCCTCTTGACTACAAATGGCCCTTCATAAGTGGGAGTCCATTTTCCCCTAGGATCACCCTGTGGTAATATGATACGCTTGATTACCAAATCTCTAGCCTGGTAGACCTGATGTTTGACAGAAGCATCAACATGTCTATTAAACCATCAAAAAATATTTGGAAACCTATCATGAACTAATGGCCACCATTGGAGTTCAATTAGGGGAAGTACTATGTTAGAAGCACCCTAAAAACTACCTAAGTATTAAATCTACTTAAAATACTAAATCAACTCCTAAAAATCTATGAATTTTGCTAAGGGATCCTAAAGGTATTGGGAACCTATGGTAAAAGGATCAGAACCTAAATCAATGCTCAAGGTCTCTAAAGAAATTCCAAACCAAAAGGTGTCAAGTGAAAGGCCAAAAGGGGAAGCCTCTAAAAACCTACTTCAAAACATAACTTATATTCATCTAAAAAATGTAAGAAAAATCATACAATATCCTACAATATGTCAACAGTCACCATGTAAAAAATCAGAAATTAAATCCAAGCATTAATATGGAAACAAAATTCTAAAAGCTAACATGGTATTATTTCTATTCATGGAACAACACATAAAAGAAAAATACAAAATTAAATGGAAAAAGAATTAAAATTGCAATTAAAAAATATGACAATTTTCTACACATGTCAAAGTATCTCCAGTATTTTTTTCATGATTTTATGACATAATTTACTATTTTTCTTGAATTAAAATGAAACAAGTATCAAAACAGAAAAATAAAAGAAAAAAGAAATTAAAAGAAACGGAGAGGTGCAGCCAGTAATTACTCTGTGTGTTGTTTCGTGTGGGCTTCGCGTGAGGGGTGCGAACAGCATGATGCTTAGGCCTAGCTGAGTTTACATTGAGGGAAACAGACAGGAGGTGCAGTAAGCAGCTAGTCTACGTGTTAATACGAATTGGGCCTTGAAACGGGGGGTGCTGGTAGCGTTTCACGTTGGGATTGGGCCCAGCTGAGTTTCACAACTCAACATTTAGGAAGCCAAACGCAGCGTTTGCTGCTTACATGAGAGAGGCCACGCGTGGATTGATCTTGGCCGCACGATGGCCATACGAGTCAACGGTTGGGGCGCGATCGGACGACTCTCATGAAAACTGGAAACTCAAAACGAAAATGGAGGGAAGAAATAGGCGCGGTGGCGGGCGGTGGTGCCGGTGGCCGGAATTTTTTCTGGTCATCTTCTTCCTCATGCCAACAATGGAAATCTCTCATTTCTTAACCAAAATTCGATTTTCTTTAACCAAAACTGCATGATTTTTCGTGTAGAATCCAAATATCCAACTTATTTCTACTTTCCTCCATTAAAACTCAGAATTCCATATCATCCAAGAATCACTCAAGAAAATCAATTTTCTCAAAACTCACAATTGAAAGCACCAATCTCTTCCTCTCACTTCCTACATCATGAATATATGTTTCTTTTCCATTTTCATCCACTAACAAGAGAGAAAATCAAACTACAACCTGGGGTGTCAATTCTTGAAGTTTCAGAACCTAACCAAACTAATCCTAAAAGCTTCTACACATCCTAAGGATTATAATTATATGAAAATGGAGCCTAAATTCAACACAAACAGAGAGCATGGATGAAAAATAAAAACCTTGTTTGAAGCTTCAATGGTGGCTTGAGATGTTGTTGAAGCTTCACGAAAAGTGTCCAGAATCATTCCATAATCATCATAGAAGCTTCTACAATGCTCAATCTTGCTTGAAAATGTGCCAAATTCCAAATTCGAAAATCAATTTTTTACCACTTTTTCTCCATGAATTTTTGTTGTAACTACCTCCAAAATCAGTTATTTTTCTGTTAGGAATGATTAAAATGTTATATACAATGGATCTTGAATGATTTTCAGCCCATTGGGAGCCCATAAGAGTCCAATCCAAAATTCATATTTTTGAGTTTGAAGCTTTATGGAAATGGTGAAAAACATAGCAAACCAGCTTGTACATTGATTCATATCAGTTTCTTATGATGCAAGGATCATGTGTGGCTAAGATTGAGCCCTTGGAAACGAATCTACGGTGGATTTCCATTATGTTGCTTAAAGATGAAGAAACCATGAAATTGGCGTAGCAAATGACTTCAAATTGGATTTCTGATTTTTCCATTGTTCTTAAAACATCAATTGCACTCAAAAAATGGAGCAACATGACATGAATTGGTTTAAAATGTATTTGATCCAAACTAGCCCTTTTCAAGCTTCTTTTCATGAAAGTTTCTCCATCCATTCTCATTTCCAAGCTATGTCAATGATCCCTTGAGGTTTGGTTGACCAAATAATCCCATTTGGAGAAACTTTCAAGTTGGAAAGATTTTCATTTGAAGTGTACAAATTGGTGAAATGAGCTGTAATGAAAATGACCTGTAATCTTACTTTCCCAAAATACCCCTGACTTGTAACCCTCATAACTTGAGTTCTACAAATCAGATGAAAGTCTTCTAGTACAAATTGGAAATCTAAGACCAAGACCTACAACTTTCATGTTGGCCAAAAGTTGAGGAGAAACATTCTTCTAGGTCAAACGTTTTTTGGAAGTTGGTTGACTTTTGCAGACAAATTTCACATTCATCTAATGACCTGTAACTTGTCTGGATCATAACTTGAGTTCTATAAATCCAATAAATGACTTCTAGTACTCAAATTAAATCTAAGAGCATACTCTACAAGTTCCATGTTGGTCAAAATTTGAGATGAAACTTGTATCTTGAGATAAGTGGTCTTGAAGTTAGGCACTAAATAGGGGATTTTACCCTGAGAACCCTAGTTCATCAACTCCTCACACTAGGAATTCTTCTTGAATTGATCTCGGAATAACATCTCAAATGCCAAATTATAACATTCCATGAATACCATGACTTAGAAATAGGCTTAATCTCCTTCAATTGCACAGTTGACTTAAGGTTGACCAGATGAGAACCCTAATTGCAACACCTTCAACTGTGACTTTCCATACTTGGCATAAGCACTTGAATGAACTATACCATGACCCTCAAGGCCCTCTAATGAGCTCTATCCATATATCCTATCCATGATCAAGGCTTCACAACCCACTGATGATCTTCAATTGGCCCCCAGGTTAGGAGATGAACCACATACAAGCATCCAAACTTCTCAAGAACACAACCCACTTTCTGATGACTTTGGTGACCTCTCAAGCTGGAATAAGACCTCTAGATAGGCTCCTCTTGGTATAAACCACACTTGATCCTATGCTAAATGAATAATGCTATGCTATGCAAATGCTAGACCAATGATATGCTAATGCAATGAAACAAAAGCCAAGTAAGAAAAAGGTTAGGCAAATTTTGGGGTGCAACAACTGGATGTCGTATTTTGTCAAAATCATTTGCCATCTTGCTATTCGTCCGGAGAGGGCAGGTTTCTCAAATATGTACTTGATAGGATCCATCTTTGAAATCAATAAAGTGGTATGAGTCAACATATACTGTCTTAGTCGGTGAGCAACCCATGCCAAAGCATATCAAGTTTTCTCGAGCGATGAGTATCTTGTTTCACAGTCGGTAAACTTTTTGCTAAGGTAGTATATTGCTTGCTCTTTTCAACCAGACTCGTCATGCTGGCCCAAAACACACCCCATTGAATAGTCTAGCACTGTTAAGTACATAATCAAGGGTCTTCCTTCAACTGGTGGCATCAGAATCGGAGGTTCTTGGAGATACTTCTTAATCTCATCAAAAGCTATATGGCATTCGTCGTTCCATTCCATTACTTGATCTTTCTTCGGCAACTTGAAGATTGGTCACAAGTAGTAGTTAGTTGGAAAATAAATCTTGCAATGTAGTTCAGGCGTCCCAAGAAACCTCTGACTTCCTTCTCAGTACAGGGAGCGGGCATATCTTATATAGCTTTTACCTTCGCAGGGTCAACTTCAATACCTTTACCACTGACAATGAAACCCAGGAGTTTACTAGATCTAACTCCAAAGGTACATTTGTTTGGATTCAATCTCAACTTGTATTTTTTCAACCTCTCAAATAACTTGTGCAGGTGGTCAAGATGTTCTTCTTCAGTCTGGGACCTGGCTATCATGTCATCAACATATACCTCTATTTCATGATGAATCATATCATGGAACAAGGCTACCAAAGCATGCTGATAAATTTCCCTAACATTCTTCAAACCAAATGGCATTACCTTGTAACAAAAGGTGCCCCATTGTGTGACTAATGCAGTCTTCTCCATATCTTCGGGTGCCATCTTAATCTGATTGTAACTAGAGACACCATCCATAAAAGAGAATACCTTATGTTGAGCAGTGTTGTCTACCAGGACATCAATGTGTGGAAGCGGAAAATCATCTTTGGGGATGGCTTTGTTCAGATCCCTGTAATCCACGCACATACGAACTTTTCCATCCTTCTTCGGTACTGGTACCACATTAGCAACCCATTGGGGATAAGAGGTGACAGCTAGGAATCCTGCCTCGAATTATTTCATTACTTCAGCTTTAATCTTTTCTGACATATCTGGGCGGATACGACGAACTTTCTTCTTTATTGGGCGACAATCTTCCTTCATCGGTAGACGGTGAACCACAATATTTGTATCCAGCCCTTGCATATCTTCATAAGACCAAGCAAAGATCTCCACATAATCGCGTAGCATTTGAACTAACCTGCTCTTAGCACTGTCTTCTAATTCAGCTCTTATCTTGACCTCTTTTCTGTCTTCCTCAGTTCCTAGATTCATAACTTTGATTGGTTCTTCATGCGACTGTATAACTTTCTCTTCTTGTCGTAGCAGCCTAGCAAGTTCAGCAGGCACTTCACAATCTTCCTCATTTCCATCCTCGGCATGGTAGATCGGATTTTCGAAGTCATAATTAGCAATAGCAGAATTGTTATCAATAGGATTCTGAATGGATGAGGATCTGCATTTTAGTTACGTGCGTTTATGTAAGAACACATAGTGGAATATTTACGAAAGTAAAACGTCCAATGATTTTATTAATGAAGATATGCAAATGGAATGACAACCTTTAACAAGCATACCATTGTGCCATGGGCAAGGCACAAGACTTAAAAGTTTTTAAATTGTTCAAAGTTACAAGGCCAAAATAAAGAAAGACAAAAAACAGCAATTACTCTTGACTAAAGAAGATAGGAATGAAATCTTCAGCCTTCCAATTGTTGAGTCCATTTCCAATGGTGGGAAATATCCAATCATCCAGGGTGCAGTCTTCATTAGAGTCTTCCACAACATTGGCATTATCTCTCTGGATTCCTTGATTGGTAATACGAACAACAGGAGCACAACGAATAGCCTTCTGAGCCTCTGTAGTAAAACCCAAACCAAACTTGTCAGACTTGTAAGGGATGTCTTGAAGCTGACCCCAGATAGTAATACCACTTTCTTCAACTACAGCTCTAGCATCCTTCAGAGAGGCCATGGTAGGAGGTTTTCGGGTAACAACAGGAACTTTCTTAACAGCAGGAACATTCTGAAGAACCACTTCAAAGCTCTAGCAAGGAGTTTCAACAAATTCACGCTCCATTTCTACATACCTGAAATTATTCACGCGACTGACCATATACTCCTCTTCACCATAGATAGTGACAATCTTACCCTTCAATGGATACTTGAACTTCTGGTGTAAAGGAGAGGTCACAACACCTGCCCCATGTATCCAGGACGCCCAATCAAGCACGAATAAGCAGAGCGGATATCCATCACATAGAAAGTGGAATAAAAAACTTGAGATCCTACTTTGATAGGGAGGTTGACTTCTCCATGTACCATTCTTCTTGAACCATCCAAGGCCCTCACCATCATATTACTAGGTCTTAGTACAACATCTTTAGAGTTGAGCTTATCGAGAACAACCTTTGGTAACAAATTCAATGAGGAACCATTGTCCACCAGCACATGAGACAAAGTAGTGCCCCTACACACAATGGAGATATGCAGAGCTCTGTTATGGTTTCTCTTAGCGGGAGTTAAATCAGCATCAGAAAAGCCTAAGCCATTATCAGTCGTCAAATTAGCAACACAATTCTCCAACTGGTCCATAGAGATCTCATGTGGTACATAAGCAGACTTTAGAAACTTCACCAAAGCCTTAGCATGGGCTTCAGAGCACAGTAGTAGAGACAACATAGAAATTTGTAAGGGAGTATGCCCCAATTGTTCAACAACATCATAATCACTCTTGCGGATGATCTTCAGAACTTCCTCCATCGGCTTAGAGAGATCTTCAACAGCTGGTGTTTAAACTTGGTCAGGCTTAATCACATGTGCTTTGCCTCAAGCTTCAGTACTTGGCCCAGAGGAGGCGATATGAACTGGAGTTGCAGCATTCTTTGAGATATTCTCAGGAGAGAAAATCCTTCCACTTCTAGTCACCTTACTAGTCCCAATAATATTGTCGATGTCCGGGTTAATATCTTTAGTAAGTATATCAGTCAAAGGTTCTTGCTTAACACCATGGATATAAACATCAGCACCATAGTTCCAGGGAATAGCTTTGTCGGAAGAATATGGAATTGGACCGGGAGTAGTAATAATCAAAGGAGCCACCGTTGGCTCAGCAGTAATCTTCAGAGGACCTTCAGCGGTAATCTTTACAAGACCCTTAGCAGTAATCCTCACAGGAATTTTAGTAACCATGGAAACATCTTCAATCTTCAGATCTAGAGAAAAACCTTCACACAAGCTTTCTACAGAGGGATTCTTCTCAAATAATATTGTACGACTGCCCATCAAACGCTGAATACCTTCTTTTAGCTGCCAGCAACCTTTGGATTGGCAGATACAGTAACAACAGTCTTCATTGCAACCCGGAAATAAACTGGCTTGCAGCAACTTCTTCTTAACAATCACCAGAGGAGTAGTCAGATCAGTCACCATAGAAACATAAGAACTATCATCAATAGCATTAACAGTCTTCTCATGCTTAGGCATAGGAGCAGTAATCACATTAGGAGTCTCAGGAGGGTCAAACTCAATTTCTCCAGCATCAATCATATCCTGAATCTTATTATTCAACGCCCAACAGTTATTAGTATCATGCCCGGGGCAGTTCGAGTGATATGTACACCTTACATTGGGATTGTAATGAGGAGAGGAAGTATTGAGGTTAGTAGGAGGATCGGATTCTATTGTGTAGGTGCAGGGTTGGAGATCAGAACGGCCCCCACAGATTGATTCCGGCTGTTCTTATTACGACCATGTTGACCATAAACAACATTAGATTCTTTTTTCCCACCAGAAGTCTTCTTAGCAGTACTTGAAGAGGCATTTATCTGTATCTTACCACTTCGTATACCATTTTCCACACGTTCTCTAGTCATTATCAACTCGATGAAACCAGATGACGAGCTTCCAATCAGATGACTATAAAAAGGACCAGTCAGCGTACTCATAAACATATCAACCAATTCCCTGTCATCCAAGGGAGGTTGAACTCTGCTTGCAAGATCTCTCCATTTCTGTGCATACTCCTTGAAACTTTCTTTGGAACCCATGGACATGCTCTGAAGTTGAATGCGATTTGGCGCCAAATCAGAATTATATTGATATTGCCTTTAGAAAGCTTCAGCAAGATCACTCCAGGTTCGGACGTTAATGCTCTCAAGTTGGTAATACCACTCCAGTTGGGCTCCTGTTAAGCTTTCCTGGAAGAAATAAATCCATAGCTTCTTCAACCCAAGAGAAACTCCCACCAAAAGTGCCAAGTTACCAATCTGCCTCAAGCCTTGCCTTGCTTATAAATAGAGGTTTCCTCTATGTTGAGAGGCACACCAGAGCACCCTACAACCCAAGAGAAACTCATTGCTCTCATACTTCCTTGGATTTTCTTACAAGTGAAGAAAACCACCTCAAAAAGCCTAAAAAATATGTCTTGAGCAAAACAACCACCAAAACCATTTTCACTCAACCAAAATCACCACAAACCATCCACACAATCCACAAATGATGTAGGGGGGTGTTCAAACCTTTAAACCAGAAAAAAAATTCATTTTCCCAGAAGTCAACTTTCAACCAAGGAAAGTTTGACTTCATAATCAAAATCTGTCAAAATACATAACAGGCCTGCTTTGATCTTTGAAAACCTCCAAACACCTTAGGTTTATGGTATACCAACTGTCCATAACCTAAAACATCATCATCACCACCTATTTCAAGCTCTGGTCCAAAGATCCACTTGTTTACTTCAAGTGCAAGAAAAGTTGTCATCTTCATCAAAGCATTGGATTGAATCTTATTTGGAAGCTCCAAGATTTTCTTTTATATTTGCTTGATTGGAAGTCTACAAGAGGTTGGTAGTTACTATCTCTTTTTCCAACTGTCATAAACATGTTCAAAATGCATTAGTTGTTACAATGTGCTTTATGTGTATGTGTAGTTCATGTTTGAATCTGTGACATTTTGCTTGCCTACTCATTAATGTATTTTGTTCTTATATTCCTTATGCAATATATTATGTGGCTGTGTGTTAAGCTTTGAGGTCTCTTAAGTGCTATTATATGGCATGAACATATGAGAAACTGTTGCAAATGTTTTGAAGTAGATGCTGTCTTGTGTTGGTTCTGTTGGTGAAGGATCTTAACTTGCTTCTGTTGCATTACCACTTTTACACCATGAACCTGTTTGTTAACATTTTGATGTGGAAACCCTTACATATTAGATCCATGTGATGTTTGCATTGTTGAAATCTGGTTAGGTTTTGGTTCTGCACAATTCTGTTCTTACCATTTTCAGCCCATGTGTACTTTTCAACCAATAAGCCATTTTTAGTTCCACCATATTTTGATATCATGTGTGTGTTTAAACTTGGTCTTTAATAAATTTTGAACTTGCTTGTAAGTGGTTCTGCCTCATTGGACTTGTTAAAGGTTGTTGGAATGACTCATAAGAGTAATGAGGACCAAAACCTATTTTTGATGCCTTGATGCTTGTAACTGTCTTGACATGTGCTTTAAGCTTGATACTTGCCTTTTGTTATGTTAAGCATGCCTTTATATTTCTTTGAGCTTTGCCTTGTGTTTGATGTGTGTTTGTTAACATGAGAGCTTTGTTACCTTGAAATCACGTGTTATGTTTGGCACTGTGATATTTGCATCATTTGGTGTTTTTCTTTAAGTTTATATGGCATGATTATTTTCAAGCTTGATATGTTCATCAAAGTTGCTGCCTACCATTGTCTTTTGTGGCATATGTTTGTTAACATGAAATTTGATACTTTTTGAATCATGGAATTGTTTCATCCCTTGCATCACTACTGTCATCACTTAGGCACTATGATAGGGCTGTGGTTGTAACTTTGATTTTGTCCATATTTTGTTTACTTTGCCAAAACTGTGATGTGCCTATGTGTCTTATTCTGATGCATTAAAAGCCTATGGTGTGAATCTGCCTTGAACTGCTAATCAGCCTCTTTGTTGAATTTCATGAGTACTTACATCTTTGTGCCTTGTGTTTTCTATTGAACCAACTGCCATGATGATTTTTCTAAGCCTGCAACTGGTGTATGCATTAGAGGTATTAGGACTGATTGTTGATTTGTGCCAACCTTGCCATTTTGTAAAGTCCATACTTGCTGCCAACTGCCTAGGTTCACTTGAAACTACCATAGCATCATTTCTGTTATAGTTAACATATTGACATGTGTTTGCAAATTGACTTGTGCATATAGAATTAAGGCCAGCTCTTGATCATTGATATTGCCATATGTTGCTGCCAAATGCCTGAATTCATGAACATGATTTTGCTGCTATGCCTTACTTCCCACTTTTGCTAAGTTTTGCATTTGTGATCTTTTTAGCATGCCTAGTTTGGTGCTGACTGTCATCTAAACCACTTGCTGCTAGCATGATGTCCTTGTTAGAAATATGTCTAGGTTCTTGTTCCTATGGTTGTAGCCATCCCTTTTCAAGGTTTGATTTGAATGTGATATGTTTGGCATGATTTTTTATTGAGGGCCATTTGTGGCTGTTGTGTATATGAGTGCTTTTTACATGTTGGAACCAATTTGTTACTTGTTAGTCCATGAGCCATAACTGCTAGACTGTCAAGAATAGACCATTTTGTTTGAACTGATACGATTTTCTTAGGTTGTTTTGATTTTGTTAAGGCATTGCAGATTTACATATGTGTGGTTAGTTTTAATTTTACTCTTTTGCTTGCCATATGTTTTGTTGTCATGTCTTTTTTGTTCCAACTCAGTGTGCCACCAGTTGTTGGTAAGTTCTTGCAAGTTGTTTGATGAGCATGAATCACTTTGTATTTGATGTTTGAAGTTGAGAATTTAGGCTGCATCATTGAACTTTTACTCTTCTTGCTAAAGAGAATTTTAAGCATGTTTGTTCACATCATGACAGTCCATACACCAGTTTCTGTTTAAGGTCATCTTTGCATGATTTTTGCATCCAAATTCCATGAACAATGTATTTATGATTTGTGCACAACAATACATATCATTAATCCTTGTTGTCATGAGCTGTAGCTATCATTTTGCATTGCATAGGCTTCACTTTGCATTTGCATTCGAGTTTTGAGCTGTGTACCTTATTTGGAAAAACTGAGATTTCCATTAAATTCCTTGTGAAAATTCACGTGAGATAGACCAAAATTTTGTTAAATTTGGTTGAGTTTTGAGTGATTTACGTGGTTACCATTTTCATGTTTTGGCTTGTTCTTTGGTCCATCTTGCCTTGCCCAGATTTCACTAGCTTTGTCAAGTATATAAGTTATTAGGGGTGGCATAATACACGGATGTATCGCCACCCCAGTGGTTAAGCCTTCACTTTCACATTGCCTTGCACTACCTGAACTTGGGTTCGATCCATAGTGGAGATCAACCCTTTTATTTATTTTCCCATTTTTTGCCTTATTTTCATGTTTTTGTCTTTCTTTCCTCTCACTTAAACAAGTGCGCGCCTTGGCTCACTTGGTAGGATTTTAAGTTGGTATCCATAAGGGGGTGGGTTCAACACCCACCAGGGGCCTCCCTCTCTTTTTATCACTTATATCCTTTGTTTTTAATTTAATTGTTTAAATTTCTAAAAATCATAACTTCTTCGATTTTTGTTATTTTTGATTGGTTCTTTTTGCAGCTATCTCGTATTTGTGCATATTTTCATGTGGTGCATTAATATTCTAGAATTTTCATTTGTGAAAACAATTTTTCCTTAAAAAATGTTCATGCTTCTTTTAGGGTTTTTTACCTTCCTAATCTTTTCAAACTTTTGATTCATTTTTTTTCTTAAGTTTGTTGTTGTGCTTATTATGAGTTTTTGTCAAACCCTTGTATATAATTGCAATTACTTGTTGCTTGTGAGCATTATGTTTGATTCATTTGATTTCCATCTAATATCCCCATGAAGTTAACTTATTTGCATTGGTCGTTACCTTCATCTTTGTCAAGATATGCTTAAGTCTTTATCTTTCATTGAGTCTTGTAAGAACTCATCTTTGCTTGCCTATTGTAATACGCTTGCATGCTTTGGTTGTAACCATTCATCCTATTTTACGTACTTGCTTATTGTAATATGCTTCTATATGCTTGGTTGTAACCATGTCTTTGGCACCCATTATGTTTGTTTGATTGCTTATTGCTTTGTTAAGTTTATTTTTCCCCAAGTGATGGAACTCTTTAGTTCTCATCCAAGTTGCCTCCTCTTTTCTCCTTCCAAAGGAAAGTCTCTCTATTGACCTTTGGGTCATAGATAGCTCATTACCCTCCCCTGACTTTGTTAAGTTATCCATACACCTAGTTAAGTTAGAACCTACCCATTGGACTTTGCTTAAGTCTAAGAAGCCTACCCCTTGTTAGGAGTGCTCTTTCAATTAGAACTTAGGATATAGTTTGTTAACTCTATGTAAGAATCATGAAGATGATTACTTACTTCCCTTTCTTGAGTGTTCAACTTAGATCTAGAAAGTTTCCTTAAACTATACACAAGCATTGTAATGTTTGTTCCCCTTTGAACCTTGATCATAATCAAGTGTTCTTCAACCCTAGTGAGGTGAACTACGATTTCTCTTATTCTATCCTAGTTAGGATACATAGGCAGAGGACGCGATGTTTTTGCGAGCAAATTCAGAAACTATCCTTAGGTTTTAATTTACACCTTTTACCCAATCCATAGAAAACACTTAGGAAGTATTAGCATACAAACAAACAAAAGGTTCATGTAGAGTACTACAGATGT
Organism: Lathyrus sativus; assembly: GCA_963859935.3. Taxonomy (NCBI): domain Eukaryota; kingdom Viridiplantae; phylum Streptophyta; class Magnoliopsida; order Fabales; family Fabaceae; genus Lathyrus; species Lathyrus sativus. The sequence continues at coordinate 173,779,240 of OZ012736.1, forward strand.
TTAGGATGTGAAATGTCTACCATATGTATAATCGACCCCCGATCCCCGAATCTCTTAGTGTTGTTGTTACATCGCGCAAAAGGTTCTTTCTCTCTTTAGACCTTTCCTTTGGATAAATTAAAGTCCGGTTGTGAATTCAAAGAATTAAAGATTCAAGTTAATCAATAGCTTGGTATCACGATTCTCATTGCAACAGAAATGGCGACTTCACTAGGGAGACTTGAACTTGAGGGTTTAGCCTATTTTGTCTTGATTGTATGCTATATTTGTGAATATTTGCTTAACATGTATATTTGTCAATATATTTGTTTGATTGTTGGATATTGGGACCTTTGAGTGGTGAGATGGTCCTATAACCGGACTCGAGTGCAATTATGATAGGATGGTGGTATATTCAAGAAGGCTTATAGGGAGTTGATTCCCGACCAAGCTAACTTGAGAAACCACGGCTCAGTGTAGGCCCTCTTGAGAGTTTAGTATTGTTGAACGAGTATTCGTGAAAACAATGCTACTTTCGACGAAGGAGCCCGTGACACTGTGGACTTTTAGATTACATTCCGCCCCCACTTTGACCTTACTAGGACGTAGTGCGATGGCTATAAGGAAGTATTTCCGAAATAGTTGATACGCGATACTACAGTTGTACGAGACTCTCTTGAGAATATTATCGATTACCAAGTGATTTAGGAAGTTGATAATTTCCGAGAGATGGGTTGTTGACTCTGAGAACCATTTAGAACCCTGCTCTACAGGTTTGAAAATCCATATTTCACACCTTTTGGGATGGGTAGACCTTGGACCCACGCTCGTTCCCTCTAAACCTAGGCTTGTGTTTGTGTGCATATGTGTGATATTTGCATTTGCCTGTGTTTGTGCATTTTTGCATTCATAAACATCATATCATAAAGTTTCATGGAACTCAGACTTTTGTTTGTAAACATCAAGGTTGTTATGGACAGTAAAAGAAAGAAACTTCGAAGTACACTTACAAGAGTCTTAACTTGGATGACCTAAAGAGGTTGAGTACCTTGGTGACGGATCTAGAGAGACTCAAGAGCAGCTATGAGAAACTGTTATTATTGTTGGATAGTGGACTATCTCTCCATGTTTCTCCAGTTCTTGATACAATCTACCATTTTTTTCACTTTCCCGATTACCAGCTAGTACCCGCACTAGAGGAATACTCTTATTTGGTTGGATTGCTCATTCTTGACGAGTCTCCTTTTCCAATCATGAAGAAAGACTCTATGGAGAAAGATATTGTTAAGGCTACACGTTTGGGAATTACTTTGAGCAAAGCACAACAAGTAGAAGACGCTTTGAAGCACAAGATCATGTGGTTGTCGAAGAAAACGTAGAGCTCGAGAAACAACTACGGTTGAAGAATGAAGAAGTACTCTCTTGTAAGAAGAGGAAAGTATCAGATGATTTATCTTCACTTAGTCCTCAGTTGACTCCGTAGAAGCTAATCCTCGAGAAGGCTCAGATGGAAGAAGAGATCAAGAAGCTCAACATGAAGCTGTTAGGAGAATAACTTTAGGACTTTTGTTAGCTGTTATTTAGCTTTCTGTTTAAGACTCTTGTAAGAAGTACTGACATGTTGTAATTCAAACTGTTGGTTAATGAAAAGAAGTTTTTGGTATATCTTGATGTTTGTAAATAGTTTGAGTTCCGTGAAACTTTTTGTGTTGCATGAGTAAGTCGTCACATTTGCATTTTTCAGCCTTGAGTCTCATCTCCCTCTTCCTGTCTCTAGAGGGATACCTAGCACGCATTCTGGACCAATGGAAATGATGAACGAGCTTTTGAAAGGACAAGAAGCCTTGAAGGAGGAAATCAGGATCCTCAAAGGTTAGATGAATTGGGTTTTGGAGACTTTGTAGAATTTGATGAGGAATGAGGGGTACTCTCACCCTATAGCGCCTGGAGAGGTTGTGAGTCTGTCACTTTCGGTGACTCTTCCAGCTCAAGGACCTTCTAAGTTTCAACAGTCAGACTATCGTCAACCGCGTCGGCACGCCCTACAAAGACCAAGAAAGCCAGAAAGGAATTTCACTTTGCTACCAATGTCATACAACCAGATCTTGCCAGAGTTGATCAAAGGGGGATTGATAGTGCCAAAGGAGATAGATCCAGTGATCCCTCCATACTCGCCAGGCGTTGACGTCAATGTTCGATGTGACTACCATGCTGGGGAACAAGGACATTCAACTAAAAACTGTAAGGTGCTCAGGAACAAAGTTCAGAATATGATTGACTCCGATATGATCTCATTCATACCTCAAGGCGTTCAAATTAACAATCCTTCACCACTTCATGTTCCTCCTTCACGCCAAGGACACGCACCTGAGGAAAATTCTAGTCAACCAGCATTTGGGCCTGCGCCAAAACGTCATCCTTGTCAGGTGGTTACCAAAAGAGCATCTCAGCATGCATTGGCTGCTTCCCCTAAAGGTTCTCAAAGCCAGAACATGAATAGGAAGAATCCTGTGAAAAGGAACAGGGCATGCTATAAGTCAGTTCCTGTGCCGCTAAGTAAGCTTTATCCGCTACTAATTCAGAATTCGTTGGTGACTCCACGAGCTCTTAACCTTGTGCCAGGACCATGACATAATGCAAACATGACTTGTGAGTTTCACAAAGGGGCTGAAGGACATGAACTAGACACTTGTTTGGCGTTAGGATATGTTGTGCAAGAGCTAGTCTATGACAAAGATCTGATCTTTGAAGAAGATCACCCAGAAGTTGAATGCAAGTACCATACTGGGACAATGGGGCATCTGGTGGAAGAGTGCAAAGGTTTTGGATTGAAGGTGCAAAGCTTGTTGGAGCTATTAAAACCTCAAGAAGGTAAACCAAGTACCAGTGTCTCAGCTCTTGAAGCAAAAGACAAAGGACCTATGAGGCCTCTCAAGGTTCTATACCACAAGGAGCAAGTAATCGGTGATGGAGGTGTTCCCCTGTTTGGGCCTGGAAACTGAAGTTGTTAAGTCAATTCTCCTAAGTCGGCTGTATTTTGATTGTTTCAGTATTTTCAGTTGTATTTTCCTTGTTGTTTTTATAAGCTGTTGTTCATTTTGAATTGGCAATATTAATGAAATGTTTGTGCATCTTTTGATTAAGTCCATTCGTTTCACTCTTTCTTTTTCCTTTCATTGTTATGAGATGACGAAAAATGCAAAAATTTCTTTTCTTTACTAAACTATTTAAAGCAAAGATTGGGGAGGATGATGTAAGGCATTGTTTCAATCCCTAAACACTGGAGAAATAAGGAAGATAATCCCTCGTTAACCCCTTCGAGCCTAGAAGTAGGAGTTTTCTTTCTTTACCAAAAACAGAAACCTTAAATCTCAAACCTAGGGCGGGTAGTTCTCGGTTAACTTGAAGATACGTGCATACAAGAGACTTTCCATATAAAAGTGGTGCATTCAGGTTTTTTCTCCACACACACAACCAAGTGTCGAAGTTTAAAAAACGATGATGGTTCACAAAAGAAACAGTTCTCAAAAAAAGTAAAATTGAAAAAAGAAGAAGAAGAAGAAAAAAGAAAAATTGAAAAGCCCGCTAAGTCAAAACCTATGAAGGAGACTTAGGCAAAAACGGGACATCCCGCTGACTGTATATCCAAAAGAAACAGTTCAGGAAAAAGTAAGGGATAATAAAAAGAGGAAATCCTTAAAGCTTTCACTTTCAAAAATCCTCAGATAGCAAAAGCTATCAAGTACTGTAAGGGAGTTGTGACTACCTTAGATTTGTGAATCATCACCAACTATCATCAGTTCAATTCTTAAAGCCTATGAGAACCTGAATGTATAGTTTGAGTTAACTGAGCGTAGGATTGGAGTTCATCATGAAGAGTGGGTGGGACCAAATAACTTTGAGCCTTTATCCTTTGTTCATGAACCGTGAACCATACCACGTTACAACCCTTAAAAGACCTAATTGAGGTAAGGTTGTTTTGAAAGCATATTACAACAAGGTTGGATAACCTGACTCCTAATGATCTTGGATGTTTGTGTGTGTTAATCACTTTATCCATCATTTATAAAATATTTGGATCACTTTCACCTTGATCACTCCGCCGTGTATGTTTCATCAAAAATTGTTTTCAAGAGATTGCGTGAATTTTACATTGAAAATTGCCAATTTTTAATGAACAATATTGTTTGCTAGACAATCCAATGTCAAAGGAATCCTAACAAACACTGTCAGCTAGGGAATTTGATTTGATAAAGGAAGCTCAGCCTGGGGCAACTAATGTGAAGGATTGGTTAATCATTTGTCACGATGTTCATCTAATCAGAGCCGACCAAGTCGAGATTAGATTAATCTCTCAAAACCGTTGAACTGGGGCAGTTACGTCGAGATTTGTGAATCTCTCCAAGAGTTTAAAGATATTGAGGCATCTTCTATGTCAACTCTTCTGTAAAATCCTCTTGATACTTTCTTCCGGCAGACCATGTATTCTGGGGAAGAGAAGTTTGGAGAGGGTCGTTACCCGTTGTGATGATCATTATGCAAGATAGAGTACAAAGCTATTTGGTTCGTGTGGCGTCTTCTGTCAGTTCCCTAATAAGTTGTTACTTCAGTTGATATGGGAAGTTTCCCATGGATTCCTCCTCCAATAAAGAAACCGGACTCATTCTGGCAGACCCTCAGGTGAAGCATGACGTTATATCCTGAGTGGAGTACTATTTTCCCCAAAGAAGGTTGTAACCTTGAAGTAGAGCTGTGTGATTCTACATGTTCATCCCTGGTGATGGTCCATCTGGTAAAGTTGGCTGGGTATCCGTGTCGAAATGTTTATTTCATCTCCTGTTTTGTTTCGTCTATTTTGTCAGCATAAACATAAGCATGGCATAAAGTATATGCATAGCATCCGTGCATTTTTGTTATCTCTGGTTAATACTTGTTCCTGTTTCACTTTGGTGTTTTTCACCAAGTGATTGGGTTTGTCTCTTCTCTCCAATAGAGTTGTCAGCCCTTAGGCATAAAGTGCCCTCCAATTCTAATTTCCCTACCAAGTTCAATCCTCGTGGATGTTGGTTGTTTCAGTTATCTTTTCCATGCCTGGATAAGATAAATTCCCATTTGAGTTCAATCCTCAATGGTTGGAGTCTTGTTTGACCGTTTCTTTCTAGCTCGTTCCTAGATTGAACTTTGATCCCTGGAAAGTGGTTTCCAAATCTATGTTGGGCGTACATTTATCATGCACTGTGTCCCCCAGGAAGAATCTTTTACAAATCCTATTCGAAGAAAAATCTTTCCCCAGTAGTGTTGTGGTAACTATCTCTCTTTGGATTTTATGCTTAAATTAAATGGCATATCCTTGAGGATTTGAGGAATTTATATTGGTTATTTCTCTTTGTTTGAGAAAATTTGGCTTCTAAAGAAACTATCCCACATCTTTTGGTGAGATCCCCAGTAAGTCCAGTGGTGACTGGCATTTCATTTAAAGTCCAGTGGTAACTGGCAGCTTTCTTTTAAAGTCCAGTGGTAACTGGCAGCTTTCTTTTAAAGTCCAGTGGTAACTGGCAGCTTTCCTTTAAAGTCCAGTGGTGACTGGCAGCTTTCTTTTAAAGTTCAGTGGTGACTGGCAGCTTTCTTTTAAAGTCCAGTGGTAACTGACAACTTTCTTTTAAAGTCCAATGGTCACTGGCAGCTTTCTTTTAAAGTCCATTGGTGACTGGCAGCTTTCTTTTAAAGTCCAGTGGTAACTGGCAGCTTTCCTTTAAAGTCCAGTGGTGTCGCTACCGCGAAAATTGAAGGCCGACTGTGACAGAAGTGTCGCCACCGTGCGTTATTTATCCCAAGAGAGGGAAAGGAAACGCTCAGAGAAAACCTAGCGAAAAGAGGGATAAGAATGGTCATCGCAACCAAATCTCTAGGTTCGGGAGTCGGTTACGCAAGGGGAAGGTGTTAGCACCCCTCACGTCCGTTGTACTCGACGAGATCCACGCTTGTTGTCTATCTAAAAGGGTGTTTTAAACTATCTAAATACATGCTTAAGGACAAAAGGAAAAAAAGTGACTCGGCAGAGCAATGACGCTTTGTGCCTACGTATCTCATTTGAAATAAGAAGTCAGAGTCAACGTAGTTCGCCTAACTACGGGTAAAGGGGGGAAGGTTGCTCGCCAAGACATCACGTCTTGTGCCTACGTACTCTCAACAGGTATGAGAGATCAGAGCGAATGTAGCTCGGGGTAACGAGGAACACATGTCTGTTCAACGATTTTAAACGAGTAAGGTTAATAGTCAGTTCTAGCAGTTTGGTGTATGCAACTCGACCTTTGGAGACTTAGGCGTTATCGTTTGCGGTAGAACTAAGGGTTAACAACACTCTTGTTTATGAAAAATATTTCTCAAAGGATTAAAGGCCCCAAGGGCAAAGAGAAGTTTGAATGATTGTTTTTGTGTTTTTTAGAGAAGAAATGTTTTTGAATTGGTTTGCAATCCGTATTGCACTAGAGACTATGAATTAGGAGTGAATGCGTCGCATATCACCCAAAGGGTGCTACACTAAACACTCAAGCCATTAAAGGGAGACCCTTCAACAACCATTTCCCAAATAGCTTAAGGCTCGTAACGTACAATACTCATTAACCTTTATTAGGTGTTTTGGATTGTTAAGGAGATGAGAAGAGAAAGACGCACTAAAGGGGGACTAACTCAAACCTAAAGTTATCATGCAAAGTGCACCTAAAGTTGAGATAAAAGGAAGCTACCTAATGTTATCATACATGGTTAAGTTCCTAATGTCTATCATAATCAATCTTGAACAAGAAAGATTAGAGGTCCTAAGGGAAAAGAGACAAAAGAGGAAACAAAAGCAACATAAACATGTGAGAATGCAAACATGGAATGAGGGAGGAAATTAGTGGGGGCAGTAGCCTCCACATTCTCATCTCAACCTCAATAATCAATATGATATATGCAAGAAAAGAATGGATAAGGAAATGCATCAATGAAAACAAGCACGTGCGCCAAAATGGGATGAAATGGCCTAAAACAAACAACATCAACCATAAGGCACAAACATTAAGCACAAATGAAAGGTAAATAAGTCCTAAGACAAAGTGAGGATGGGAGATCATGTGAGGACAACAAGGAACTCACAATAGACACTCAACCATGGGCATCACCAACCAAAACAAAGAAGCATAAAGAAAACACCAAGATATGTCCTCAAGGATTCCACCACTTTAGGTATGCTTCAAGTTCCTCCAAAGAAGGGACTAAGCCACCTTAAATGACACTCCTATGTCATTGGACAGTAAGGGACATGAAATACAAGTTCTCAAAAGAAAAAGGCAAGTAAACCACAAGGAAATGCAAGCAAGTTCTCAAAGGATTGCGAGCATGTTTCAATATGAAACCCTAATTGGCAACTCAAAAGTAAACCCACAAAAGAACAAGCTAAACACAATATAATGACCTAACAATGAGCAAGCATCATCCTTAACAAGTTAGCAACACGAAACAATAGGCATTGAGAGCTTAAAGGATCCAAAATTGTCATATCCAAGTCAAACTAGGTCAAGATGTATGTGTGAACCTCCAAAATTGCAAGTTGTTCTAAAAATAGGAAAATGATTCAAAAATTGACAAATAAAATACACAAGACTCATAAATATGTTAGAAAACAGTAGCCAAAGGAACAAGTCCATATTCCCTCAAAGCACCATCAAAAGAAAAAGTTCTTTGAGATGTACCACTTCGAAATGGGATAATCGAGGGTCAAAAGAAGGGAGCTCAAAGTCAACTCAAAATTCAACAAGTCAAGGGCAAAATGGTCCTCAAAAATTCCTCTACTCATCATTGATATGAGGATTAAACTTTGTTCATTGGATCAAAGGGACATGAGAGAAATAAATTCAAGAACAAAGTATGTCAAAAATTAGATCAAATAAGACACTTCCAATGGTAAATCCCTTTTTTAAATAAAAAATAAATCATAAAATAAAATAAAAATTTCTAAAAATAAGAAGACGTCTCAAAGATTCTAAAACATATTTTTTTGGGGATCTTATGACCTTTGGAAGTATTTTAATTGATTTAATTTCTAAACAGAACAAAATAAAAACTAAAAAGAAAATACAAGAAAAATAAATAAAACCGGGTGCTAAATAGCAACCCAGTAAAGGCAAAAAGCGGACTGGGCCTCCCTGGGGGGTGCTGAAAGCGTGCGCCCCCTAAGCCCAACAACATTAAAAAAACAGAAAATAAATGGAATATTAAATGGAAAACATTTGGTGCTAATAGCAATGAATATGTGAGCAAATCGAATGGGCTTCCCAAGGGAGGGTGCGGACAGCACATACCACTTAAGCCCAATGTAAAAAATTCAGAAAAAAACTCATTTAAATGAAATGATATGGTGCGACGGGTCAACAAGAGGTGCACCGTGTTTCACGTTCCTGGCCGCGTGATGGTTTTGGTAGGGCGATCGGACGGACACGATGCGTCTTCTTCCTCACTTCGCCGGAAAACATTCCGGCCGGCACTCCCCCACCGGGGTTCTGCCGCGGGTCACACAACAACAACATAGCTCACTCAAAACTTCACCGTTTTTGACAAACTTTATATGCAAATTGATCTACTCATCATGAGGATCAATAATATGCCATTAGTATGTCAAAAAGTGCTTAAATAAAGAGAAATGAAGGCAAAAAGAAAACATGCAAAAACAAAAATGTTCGCAAATGGAAACCAAATGATAATAATAATGATCTATGATATACAAGGATGAATAATATGCAAAAATGGCATGAAATAGAAGCTTAAATCATGAGATATTTTGAAAAGTTAGTAACCTTAAAAAAGCTTCAACAATGGTTCAATGTGCAACCAAAGCTTAAAAGAAACTATCCAGAAATGTTCTAAATCACTCAAGGAAGGTGTTTAGATGTTTAAAAGTGGTTGAACCTCAAGGAAAATAAAAAAAAAAACGAAATTTGAGTTTTCTCTCACTTTTTCTCAAGTTTTCTCCCTCTTTCTCTCACCAAAATGTTGTTATGAAGCTTTGTACATGTTGCTGGGATTATGTATGATGGATTTAGGTCAAAAGGAGGCCCAATGGAAGTTCATAAAGCCCAAAAACAATTTTGAATTTTTCTCGCTTTTTTGACTTTGAAGGTACACGAAAATGCACTCTCTAGGCTGTCAAAGAGGCATGGTTCACTTGTACTATGTTCATGTTGATCCACCAAATGAGATTTGCTCCTTAGTTTTGCTTTATGGTGGTTTTTTGAAATGTTACTTATCATTTAAGAAAGCTTGAAAATGGCCATTAATTTGAGTTCAAATTCCAAATCAAAAAGTGGCATTGCGTTTGAAATATTATTGGCACTCAAAAAATGCACAAATTTGATTCAAAAAGTTTCCAAATGAATTAATTGTGAATTTCCATTTTTAAAGCCTTTTTCCATGAAAATTTCTCTAGGCATTCTTCAATCCAAGCCAAATCCTTGATACCTTGATGTTTGACAATGCAAATGACCCCATTTGGAGCAACTTTGATGTTGGAAAGATTTTCATTTGAAGTGTGCAAAGTGGTGAAATGGACCTATAATAAAAATGGCCTATAAACTTACTTTCCCAAAATACCCCTGCCTTCCAAGCCTCATAACTTGAGTTCTACAAATCAGATGAAACACTTCTAGTACTTTTTGGAAAGCTAAGACCATGCCCTACAACTTTCATGTAGGCAAAAAGTTGAGGAGAAACATCCTTCTAGGTCAAAAATGGTTGGAAGTTGGTTGACTTTTGTTGACCAAAATCACATCCCTCTGATGACCTGTAACTTGTCTGGATCATAACTAGAGTTCTATAGGTCCAACCAAGGACTTCTAGTACTCAAATTAAATCTAATAACATGCTCTACAAGTTCCATGTTGGCCAAAGGTTGAGATGAGACTTGTGTCTTGAGATAGGTGGTCTTGAAGCTAGGCACTGAATAGGGGATTTTACCTTGAGAACCCTAATTCAGTCACTTCTCATACTCTTGATTCTCGATAAATTGATTTTTAAATGACACCCCATGTACCTTAACGCAACATTCCTTTACCATAAAGACTTGGAATTGAGTCTTGATCTCCTTCAATTTCACAGTTGACTCAGGGTTGACCGGATGAAAACCCTAATTGCACAATCTTCAGCTGTAGCTCTTCACACTTGTCATAAACACTTGAATGAACTCCACAATGACTCTCAAGGCCTCTAATGAGCTTCAATGACAACCTCTCTCCATAACCATGGACTTGTGGTCCCCATATGACCCTCAAATGGTCTCCTAAACAGGAGATGAACCACATACACTTATCCGTTCTCAAAGGGCTTTGTCCCTCTTCTGGTGATGATAACCGCTTGATAATTTGAATAAGACATCTTGATTAGGCTTAAAACCCTTATGAAACTACTCTTGTCAAACAAACATCTTTTGATCCCCTGTAAATGCAAAATGCTATGCAATGCAATATGCTAGAAACATAAACCAAGTAAAGAAAAGGTTGGGCAAATTTTGGGGTACAACAACTGCCCCTATTCAAGTGACTTAGACCTGAATGGATGAAAAGAGAACGACTTTCAAACAATCAAAGTAAAATACGGTTGAATACCCAAAGAACCCGGAAAATTGCCAACCATACTGCAAACAAAAATCTCCGGAGGTAACTGAATTGAAAAATACCCTGACTACGCCGTCAGGCACCAGAATTAGTTGAATAACAAATCCGGCATCACTGCCAGGAAATCAAAATTCTGACTTCATTGTTGGAGAACAAACATCTAACTTCGTCGTTAGAGAACAAATATCTAACTTCACTGTCAGAAAACAACAATCTAACTTCGCCGTCAGAGAACTAACATCTAACTTCGTCGTCAGAGAATCAAACATCTGACCTCGCCATTAAAAAACCAACATCTAACTCCGCCATCAGAGAACAAACAATCTGATCTCGCCATCAAAAAACGAACATCTGATCTCGCCATCAGAAAACCAACGTCTGACTTCGCCATCAGAGAACCCACGTATGACTTCGCCATCAGAGAAACAACATCTAACTTTGCCGTCAGAGAACAAACATTTGATCTCGCCATCAGAAAACGAACATCTGATCTCGCCATCAGAAAACCAAACAATCTGATCTTGCCATCAGAAAACCTAACATCTGATCTCGCCATCAGAAAACCAAACATCTGATTTCGCCATCAGAAAACAAAACATCTAACTTGACCTTCAGAAAACAACAAATCTAACTTCGGCGCTAGAGAACCAAACATCTGACCTCGCCATCAGAAAACCGAAACATTTGGAGGAAAGAGCTTCACAAACCGCAGTCCGCATGGGCAGGGATGACAATCACCTGCAGAATATACCTGAAAGCAAAGAGGTAACAACCTGGTTTATGTTTCAGAATGCATATGTTTGAAAATGGCGCAATGCTCCATACGAAATGGAAATGCTACGTGTTTGGGTAGATGCTATGTACGCATGCAGATGCAACGGAACCGCTCTAGCAAAATAAATGCTAAAGAAAGGGAGCCCACTCCGCTGGGGGAAAGGACTAGAGTTATCTAGTGCAAACAGACTCGTGCTGGGGATGCAAACCCTGGATTCACTCCACTGCTGGGGAATAATTCCACATTCACTCCTTAGGAATGACCCTACTCTGCTGGAGATAAACTTTCATATGTACTCAACATCTTGACCTGTTGGGGGGATCGACTCGACTGGAGACCTCAGTCTGTCATCTTGATTTGTATGGGGAGTAAGCATGCACATGTACTCCGCGGGGATTAGAAATGTGTGTCGACCAACTGGTGGGGATAACCGTAGACCTACGTGCGCACCACCATGCTGGGGCGAAGAAACCACTTTTAATTGATGGAGAACAAACTCTGGCTGGGGAGAACAGCTTCATCCATACCTTTTTAGAGAGATGCCCCAAGGGTAACAAACCTGCAAGAGCAAACCATATACTACACAACAAAAGCTATCTTGGTCATCATCCGTGACGTTGTTCAGTTAAATCAAAGTTTTAACAGTTATTGGCCGAGGCCTGCAAGTTTATGTAGGTGCAAAATCATCAAAACATCGGGCGTTTTTCACAAACAAATGCAAAAGATGAAACAAGGTACACAAAGATTTTCTGAATAGTATGTTTTTATTGATAAACGACCTGAAAATAGGTAAATTTACAAAGGATGCAACTCCTGAAATGAGAAAGTTGCGTAAAGACAGAATAAGAAATGCAAAAAGATTTACAAAATGTCGGCAATGTGGTGTAGACAACCACCATGGGATGACTCATCTATGACTCGTATGACTTCAATGTTTTTCCGATGCTTTGTCTTCGGAAGAGATTGACTTGACTAGGACTCTCGGGTCCTCCCATAATCCACTATGATCATGATGTCGTGCGCAGATCGCAGTTGTTTGCTCTTTAAACCCCTAACTTTTGCCTGAATCGCCCTTGCGGGTTTTCGATTCATCGGGATACCCATTTTTGCCAAAGTCGCCTTTTCAGGTTTTCAACTTTGCGGGTTTACATATTTTTATTTTTATCCCTAATTTTTGCCCGAACCTATCCTTTTATGGTTCGCCGGGATGCCCCATTTTTGCCTAGACTTTCTTTTTCATTCCAGCGGGTCTCTTCAAGCAAAGTATTTTTTAACTGCGTCCGCATTCACAGGGGACGTGAAGTCTTCGCCGTCCATAGTTGAAAGTAATAAAGCCCCTCCAGAGAAAACTTTTCTTACAACGTACGGACCTTCGTAATTGGGAGTCCATTTGCCCCTGTGATCATTTTGTGGTGGGAGGATCCTTTTCAACACTAAATCACCTGCCTGAAAGCTTCAAGGACGTATCTTCTTATCGAAGGCTTTCTTCATTCTACTTTGGTATAGACGACCGTATGCGATAGACGCCAACCTTTTCTCATCCATCAAACTGAGTTGATTCAACCTGTTCTTCACTCATTCTGCTTCATCCAGTTTGACGTCTGCTAGAACTCTCAAGGAAGGTATCTCAACTTCTAGTGGCAGGACAACTTCCATACCATATACCAGTGAGAAGGGAGTTGCCCCAGTTGAAGTACGCACCGAGGTGCGATATCCATGTAAAGCAAAGGGCAACATCTCATGCCAATCTTTATAGGTCACAACCATCTTCTGTACTATCTTGATATTTTTGTTGGTCGCCTCGACCGCGCCATTCATCTTCGGACGATAGGGAGAAAAGTTATGATGCTCAATCTTGAAATTCTGGCATAGTTCTTTCATCATCTTGTTATTCAGGTTAGATCCATTATCAGTAATGATCCTTTCAGGTATTCCATATCGGCAGATGATGTCCCTCTTGATGAATCGGGCTACAACTTGCTTGGTGACATTGGCATAAGAAGCTGCTTCGACCCATCTGGTGAAATAGTCGATGGCCACTAGGATGAAACGATGTCCATTGGACGCAGTAGGCTCAATCTTTCCAATCATATCAATGCCCCACATAGAAAAGGGCCATGGAGAATACATGACATTCAAAGGACAAGGTGGCACATGAATCTTGTCGGCATAAATTTGACACTTATAACATTTCTTCGCGAATTTGAAACAGTCTGACTCCATCGTGAGCCAATAATACCCAGCTCGCAATATCTTTCGAGACATGGCATGTCCGCCTGCATGCGTACCAAAAGTACCCTCGTGGACTTCCTCCATAAGCAAGTTTTCTTCTTTTTCATCCACACATCTCATCAGCACTAAATCATGATTTCTTTTATAAAGCACACCATCCTGATTCAGATAAAAATTGCCAGACAATCTCCGTAGAGTCTTCTTATCGCGACTAGATGCCCCAGTCGGATACTCTCGGTTCTTAAGGAAATTCTGGATGTCGAAATACCACGGCTTGCCATCGGAGGCTTCCTCAATGGAGAATATGAAAGCGGGTCTATCAAGTCGGGAGATAACTATTCTAGGAGCTTTATTCCAAAATTTAACTTTGTACATTGAAGACAACGTTGCCAGAGCGTCTGCCATTTGATTTTCTGCTCGCGGTACATGATGAAAATTCACCTTGTCGAAGAAAGGTAACAACCTCCTTGCATAATTCATGTAAGGAATCAAATTAGGTTGACGCGTTTCCCATTCTCCTTCGATTTGATTCACATCTAGCGCTGAATCGCCATATACATTGAGATTCTTGATCCTCAAATCAATAGCTTCTTCGAGACCCATGATACACGCTTCATACTCAGCCTCATTATTGGTGACCGGAAACGTCAATCTGGCAGTGAATGGGATATGAGACCCATGGGGTGTTGTAATGATTGCCCCAATTCCAGTTCCATATGAATTGACTGCACCGTCGAATATCAACTTCCATTAGGAGCCAAGTTCAGGACCTTCGTCTGGTAATGGTTCATCACAATCTTTCATCTTGAGGAACATAATGTCTTCGTCAGGAAAATTAAACTTCATCGGCTGATAGTCTTCGATAGGCTGTTCGGCAAGGTACTCTGATAGAATGCTTCCTTTGATGGCCTTCTGAGAAACATATTGAATGTCATACTCTGTCAGTACCATTTGCCATCTGGCAATTCTTCCTGAGAGCGCTTGCTTTTCAAAGATATACTTGATCGGATCCATCTTCGAAATCAGCATAGTTGTATGGTTAAGCATGTACTGTCTTAAACGTTTGGCGGCCCAGGCGAGTGCACAACACGTTTTCTCAAGCATTGAGTAACGGGACTCACAATCTGTGAACTTTTTACTCAGATAATAGATAGCATGCTCTTTTCTTCCACTCTCGTCGTGTTGACCGAGGACACAACCTATACTGTTCTCAAGAACCGTTAAGTACATAATCAAAGGTCTTCCAGCCACTGGAGGTATCAATATTGGAGGTTCTTGCAAATACTCTTTTGTTTTCTCAAACGCATTCTGACAATTCTCATTCCAAACGACCGCCTGATCTTTCTTTAATAATTTAAACAATGGTTCACAAGTGGCTGTGAGGTGAGATATGAACCGAGCAATGTAGTTCAATCTACCTAAGAAACCACGAACTTGTTTTTCGGTTTTCGGTGCTGGCATTTCTTGAATTGCCTTGATCTTCGCGGGATCAACCTCAATACCTTTCTCACTGACAATAAACCCCAATAACTTTCCTGACCGTACGCCAAACGTACACTTGTTTGGATTCAGCCTCAGTTTGAACTTTCTCAATCTCTTAAACAACTTTAGAAGATTCAATAGATGCTCCTCTTCTGTCTGGGACTTTGCAATCATATCGTCGACATAAACCTCAATCTCATTATGAATCATGTCGTGAAAGAGGGTCACCATTGCTCGTTGATAAGTTGCCCCTGCGTTCTTCAAACCAAAAGGCATCACCTTATAGCAAAACGTCCTCCAAGGTGTGATAAAAGTCGTTTTCTCCATATCCTCTGGCGCCATCTTAATTTGATTGTACCCGGAAAAACCATCCATGAAAGAAAACACTGAATATTGCGCGGTGTTATCAACGAGCACGTCAATATAGGGGAGCGTAAAATCATCTTTTGGGCTTGCTCTATTCAGGTCCCTATAATCAACACACATCCTGACCTTGTCGTCTTTCTTAGGCACAGGTACGATGTTGGCGACCCACGGAGGGAAGTTTGTCACGGCAAGAAATCCGGCGTCTAATTGCTTTTGAACTTCCTCCTTGATTTTCACTGCCATATCAGGCCTGGTTCTTCTCAATTTTTATTTAACAGGATGACAACCTTCTCGAAGAGGCAGGTGGTGGACCACGATATCTGTGTCGAGTCCGGGCATATCTTCATATGACCAAGCAAAAACATCTTTATACTCTTGGAGTAACTCAACCAGCCTCTGCTTGACGTCATTTTGTAGCGCAGCCCCTATTCTGATTTCCTTCTTATCCTCCTTAGTTCCTAGATTGATGACTTCAACTTCCTCTTGATGAGGCAGAATGACCTTCTCTTCTTGTCTCAACAATCTAGCAAGCTCCTCGGGTAGGTCTTCGTCTTCGTCAATCTCTCCCTCTACTTGAAAGATCGGATTGTCAAAGTCACAACAAGTCATAGACGAGTCTGAGTCGATGGCATCTGAAATGTGTAACCTGCAATGATGATGATTTTATGCTTAAATGATATGCAAACAAAACAAACACAAACCACATTGCCATTTTATTGTTAGAAAACAAAAAAAGAAGAAAAACAAGGATCACAAAAATTTGAATGCGAAAACGTCCTTTGATTAATGACAAAAGTGTCCAAACATAAGCAAATAGGCCCTGAATAGAATACGCTTATGCTCCGGGTAGAACATAGGGTTACACAAAAAACTGATAAAAACAAGTCATTACTGTTCACGTATCACTTGGACAAATTCCTCGATGGACCAATTGCATAGCTTCTGTCCCTGAATGCTCGGCTTGATCCATGCGTCTATGTCACAATCACTATCTCCGTCTTCGTTGTCAGATACAACATTGATCCTTTCAAAATTGACTCCTCCCGGAGTAAACACAATTGGCCCCTTGAACCTTGGCGCACTTTGCGAGAACGAAGAAGACGGACGATATCCTAAGCCGAACTTGTCTTGCTTGTTGGGAATATCCAGCACTTGACCCCAGCCTTGGGTAGCCCCTGCTTGAACTGCCGCCTGAGCCCCTTTGAATGAAGACATGGCCACTACTGGTTCTTTGATTATGGCGGGAGACTTATCTTTAATCTGAACCCCTTCAAAAGCCTGACACAAAGTCTCATGAATCTCTCCATCCACTTAAACATACTTGAAAGATGACAGGTGAGTGATCATTATGTCCTCCTCCCCACAGACGGTCACAACACTGACACCAACCATATACTTCATCTTTTGATGCAATGTGGAAGTAGCGGCGCCAGCAGAATGTATCCATGGACGACCTAGTAGACAGCTGTAAGCAGGCTGAATGTCCATGATGTAAAATACCGCCTCAAACACCTCTGGGCCCACTTGGATAGGCAGCGTTATTTCTCCAAAAACAGATCTTCGGGTTCCATCAAAGGCTCGCACAACCAAGTTACTTGGTGTACAGTAAAGACCCTGATGATCTATCTTCATTAAACCTTTCTTGGGAAGCACATTCAAGGATGAACCTGTGTCAACAAGGACATATGACATTACAGTTCCTCGGCACTCCAATGAAATATGTAACGCCAGGTTGTGCTTCCTGCCCTTTGGCGTTAAGTCCAAATCGGTAAATCCCAGACTGTTTCCTGCATTTACATGTGCCACAACTCCTTCGAGTTGATTAACCGATATTTCATGTGGCACGTAAGTAGTGCTTAAAACCTTCAATAACGCATTTCGATGCGCTTCTGAACACATTAGCAATGATAGTATGGAGATCTTAGAAGGAGTTTGTTGTAGATGATCGACTATCTTGTAGTCGCTTTTTCTAATCAACTTCAAAAACTCTTCCATATCCTTTGCTAGAGATTTCTTCCCCACCACCTGAGGAGTTTCTTCTACCAACTTGCCTTTTCCTTTATCAGCTTTCTCCGCCACCACCTCGGGCGGTGCAAAGATTCTACCACTTCTCGTAATCCCTCCAGATCCAACAAGATTATCAACTGAATCAACAGGTAGGCTTTCCAGTTCTACTTTCTGCCCGTTACAGTATACCTCGGCTCCATAATTCCATGGGATAGCCTTAGTACTTTCATATGGCACAGGGCCTGCCTTAGTGATGGTGACAGTAGGTGGCCTTGGAGGCACTAGAATAATAATTTTTTTGTATGGGATTGAAATTGTTGCAACTTCATCTTGCTCTTCAACAGTTACCTCAATAGGCTTCTTCTCTGCAGTTCGGTCAAATTGCAAGGTTCCTTCATCCATCATGCTTTGGATACATCTTCTCAAATCTTCACACCCCTCGGGATGGCTTAAAAAATTGTCACACCCTTCACTGCATCCTGGGAACACTCCCCCCGTCAACAATTTCTCCTTCACGAAGCTTAAAGGCATTTTTAGCTCATTCACGTTAGCTACCAAATCCAACCCTTCCTCAACCAGAACAACACCAACCGTGATTTGGCATAGGGTTTTTCTCCACATTTTGCGTATCATGTGAAAAGTCTACTACTTTACTATCGATCAAATCTTGCAGCTTATTTTTGAAAGCTTTGCAGTTGTCAATGGTATGGCCGGGTGCCCCAGAGTGGAACTCACATCGTGCATTTATATCAAAGTCGGGCGGTGGTGTGCCTGTTAAAGGGGCCATAGTCCTCTTTTGAACCAACTGCAATTGCAACAATGCTTGAAGTACTTGAGAATATGGCATTGGCGGTGGGTCAAACACTCTCTCAGTCATCCTGGGTCGTGCTGGGTACCTTCTATACCCTTGTTGATTCTGTTGAGGTGGCTGTTGTTTCCGTTGTTGTTGTTGTTGTTGTTGTTGTGGTAGTTGTTGTTGCTGTGGTTGTTGTTGTGGTTGCCGTGGTATGGGGATCGTAACACTTGCGACCTGTTGTTGATATTGGTTGTGAGGCTGATTCCTCCATCTTCCTTGGAAGCCCGACACCGAATTGGTTTCTCCTTCACGCCTTCTATTGCCAAAGACCTTCTTTCCTCCTCCTCCAGTTGAGGATCCTTCGCCCGCCTGAATCTTCCCAATTTTAATGTCGTTCTCAATGCGTTATCCCATAAGTATCATATCAGAGAAACTGTCGGTCATACAGTTGAGCAACTTCTCGTAATACATACCAGAGAAAGTGCCCACAAAGAGATCCATCAGCTTATGTTCCACCATCGGTGGGTGCACCCTAGCTGCAAGCTCCCGTCACCATTGGGCATACTCTTTAAAGCACTCTGTCGCTTCCGCAAAAATGAGGTGTCGGTAAAACAGAAGAGTCGCCACCTTTCGTTATTTATCCCTCGGAACGGGAAAGGAAACGATCGGAAAAACCTGACGAAAAAGGTATAAGACAAGGTCATTGCAACCGTTGTCTGGGTTCGGGAGTCGGTTACGCAAGGGGAAGGTATTAGCACCCCTCACGTCCGTCGTACTCGACGGGATCCACGCTTGTTGTGTTTACTGGACGGGTTGGTTTTATCTATCTACCTATCAAGGCTGGTCTGAAAAGAAAATAAAATGACTCGGCAAAGCGTCGCACTTTATGCCTACGTATTCTCATCAGAGAAATGAGAAATCAGAGTCAACGTAGTTCGACTAACTACGGGGTACGGGGAAGGTGGCTCGCCAATACATCATTATTGTGCCTACGTACTCTCAACAGGTATAAGAGATCAAAGCTTACGTAGTTCGGGATAATACGGATTACGGGAACTCAGATTCATCTGTTTTATCGAGTAGGGTTAACAAACAGTTCCAACAGTTGGATGTATGCAGCTCGACCCTTGGAGACTTAGGCGTTACCGTTTACGGTAGAACTGGGAGTTAACGACACTCTTTTCTTCAGAAAAGCTTCCTTTGAATCATGGGCCCACGGGGCAAAAAGTTTGAAGTTTGTTTTCTGTCTTTTACGGAAGAACTGTTTTTTATGTTTGTTTGCAACCAGTATCGCACTAGAGACTATGACCTGAGAGTGAATGCGTCGCATGTCACCCAAAGGGTTCCATACTAAACATCCAGATTGTTGAAAAGAAACTCTCCAACAATCCTTTCTCATATAGCTTAAGGCTCGTAACGTACGACGTCAGTTAGCTTTTATTACTGTATTTTCATTTGTTTCGAGATGAGAAGAGAAGGGCAGGCTCAACTACGGGGAGACTATCAAGTCCTACTGTTGTCATGCCAAGGATTCATCCTATAGTTGAAGTTTGAAACAGGGAACTCCTAGAAGTTATCATGCATAGGTTTCAACCTAAAGTTCTATCATCATTTCCTTATCATTTCCTTATCAACCTAAACTCCTAGGGGATCATGTCAATGATAAACAGAAAAAGATAAAGCATCAGCGTAAACAGTAAACAGTAAACGACTGTAAAATGCATGCAATGCAAGTGAGGGAGGAAATGTGTGTGGGGCATCAACCTCCACAAGCTCATCTCAACCTCAAGCCAGATATGAATAACTGCAATCATACAGAAGAAATAACATGCTATCAAGCAAAATAGCAATAACTGCAATCATACAGAAGAAATAAAATAAAATGCTATCAAGCAAACACATACCACATAGGCAAGGGAGCTGGGCTCTACCGAATACCCGCAAGCAAAGCCATACAGTAAAATACAAGCAGAGGGAGCAACTCAACCTCTAGTGCAATCATGCTCCTAGCTTACATCAGTCTAGATATGGACTTATTCTAATGCATCAAGCAAGTCAAACAAGTCACACCAATACAGAAAAGAAAACAAACAAGAAAGGAAACAGATCAACAGCTCCTACAACTAAACCAACTTGACAGCAGTCCAGTCATCAATCTTCAACAGCTCTTCAGGGCTATCATCTTCCATGACAAGTATCAACTTGCTTCTCCAAGTTTTCAATACACCAAACATAAGTATCCACTTGTTCTCTCTCCAAGCTTCAGCTCTCCAGTCAATTCCACCTTCAAGCTCCATTCCTAACTGCAAGTATCAACTTGACTCCTTCAGTCTCTCAATGCATCAATGTAAGTGTCAACTTATCCTTCACTCCTCAAGCTTCAGCTCTTCACTCAATCTCAATTGGATCTTCTTCACAAGTATCAATTTAGTCTTCAAGCATCAGCTCTCTTTGCTTTACCAGTATCAACTTGGTCTTCTTCTCCTACAAGCTTCAGCTCCTCAGAGTAATCTTCAATCACATGGAAGTATCAACTTCATCCTTCAATCTTCTTCAAGCAAGGAACTCCATCCTCTAACAAGGGAGAAAGACTCATCTATCAAGAGCAAAGTTGGGATGATTGGTAGCAGAGTGAAGACCAAAGGTCACCACTGAGCATCCTGTCATCAGAGAAAGGGACCCTCAAAGGTTCTACCAATTTGCAAAGAGCCACACATCCTACCAAAGGCGGGATGAGTCCTTTACAAAGGGACCTTTCATCATAGGGAAGAATGGAAGTGATCAACATCATCCATGTTTATGAAGGAAGAGAACTATCTAGAAGCTCTGCCTACAAAACCCTAATCTTAGCCTAATCAAAACTACACCACAAGAAGGGAAGATCTTCAAATCCAAGCCTCTTCAAGCAATCCAATGCATCTTCAACTTGTGTTCATCATCATCCAAGAACAAGAGAAACAAAACCCTAATCTAAGGGAACTAAAGATGTTAATCTAGTTGAATTAGTGCCTTAGAATCATCTAAAACTAGCACCTAAACTAAAATCAGTCAAAAATAGTAAACTATCTTATAAATTTCTACAAAAATTCCTAATTGATCCTAATTCAATTAAGAATGCCTCATACAAAAAGCAGGGACTAAATCATCTATTAAGTCCTAAAATTAAGTCCTAAATCCAAAGGTATCAACCATAAACCCTAAAAATGGAGCTTATAAAGGTTTCAACCTAAACTACCACCTATTCTCATCACAAAAATGTGAGAAAAATCTATGGGGAGCATGCATATCTATACTAACTACTCACAAAAATCAGGATCAAAATCATCATCACATGATCACACAAAATTCCACAAAATCAAGTATCAAACATGACTATTTTAATATCAATTAAAATGTGAAAATTCCCATAAAATCAGAAAATGCATGAAATAAAAATATTTTTTATCTAAAAAATACTAGACCCTATCATGAATCTAATGCAAAAGGAATGGGATTAATTGAATCATTTTTCCATTTTTTATGATTTTATCAATAACCATGAATAAAATCAAAAATCAAAATAAAATAACAAAACCACGGTGCAGATAGTAAACAAAATCAATTCATTATAACAATTGGGCCATCAGGGGGTGGGGATAACAATTTGAACTTAAGCCCAAAACGACCTAGTAAGTGAAACGCATCGTTTCACTTACTCAGACTCTCTCATGAATCCAAATCAATCCTGGCCGTGGAATACATTGCTCAGTCAAAGTCTTCATGCCAATCCAACGGTATTCTAATCATCTTCTTCATTTGAACCAAAAATAGAGGGAGAAACGTCATGGATGCAGGGTGAAGAACACTCATCCTCTCCAACTCGGGTTCCATCAAATCTTCACTAAAAATAAAACTCTAAAACCCTAATCCACTCCATTTTTCACCCTGATTCTAACCATGCCAATCATTCTTATTGAATCATCATCATTCTCAAAACACGATCAGAAACTCAGAAACTGACCAAGATCCAATCATCACCATTCTCCAAATTAAAGTGCCTAACATCATCACCATGTTATCCTGAGTTGATTCCACCATCTAGCTAGGGTTAACTCTCAAGAACCACCAAGATATGCTCAAGAACAGAAATTTGGTCACTCCAATAATTGTCACCAAACCTCACCAAATGCTACCAGAAAGCTCCACATACTAACCTACAATCATTCTAACCTAACAAATCGTGCTAATTATACCTAATTTATGCTAGAGGAAGAAGTTTACATACCTGTCAATTCTTGATGAACAGATGCACCAAATCTTCAAATCAAGCTCTCAAACCTTCCAGACACGATCAATGGATCATTTCCTTGCTTTTGTATGCACAAGAGCTGGTTGAAACCTCCTGAAACTTGAAACCCGATGGTGAGTTGCAGACTGAAAAATCCAAATGCTAACGCTCAAATCCTCAATGCTTTTGTTGTGATTTCACTCTGGGATCACTCAACAATGCAAATGGAAGCTATTGGGATTAAGAGAATGGATTGAAATGAACTCAATTGGAGTAACCGAATTCAATTGCACAATGGAAGTTTCAAAACCCACTCTCTTTTTTCCCTCTCAATTCTCACCAAAAAATGATCTGAACCACTTTTATTCCATATATAGAGTGTGTAGGGATGATCTAGAACCTTCTAGATCCTTCCAATGAGAAGATCAATCTCTCATGACATGAGAAGTTCACTTGAATTCTCATGATATGCCATTGTATGCACAACTTCTGTTAACAGCTTGAAACCAATCTCAATTCCTTCCAATTTCTCCCCTCATGACATTTTGGAAGTGTTTGGCTTGCAAGGGATCTTGTTCATGCCTTGAATTTGAGTTTTGCACATGTTACTTATAATGTAAGTAACTACTTTTCAAAGCAAGTCCACAAATTAGACCTCAATTCAAAAATGTGGCTAAACCAATGTTCTTAAAATGCTTTTTAGAGTCAAAATGACCTATTACATGCCTTTGTTTTGATGTGTAGATCAAAAGTATCAATTTCCAACTTTGGTTCATTTAACTTATACCCTTATTTTAAGCCATTTTTGTGATTTTGAGCTACAAGCTATTCCAACATCTCATGATCTCTTTAATAGCCTTAAAACATCATTTTGAACAAGTTTTATGTTGAACATTTTCCCATTTGAAGCTTGGAAATAGGAGTTATGGCCTTATGGTTGAAATGACCTATAATATCCAAATGACCAAAATGCCCTTGACTTATCAAAGCCATAACTTGAGTTCTACAAATCCTATCAAGGACTTCTAGTACTCTCTAGAAAGCTAAGAGGATAAGGAACAACATTCATGTTGACCAAAAGTTCATAGGAATCATCCTTCTTGGGCAAAAGTTTCATGCAAGTTGGGCAACTTTCAAGCTCCCAAATTCACATACCTCAGATGACCTGTAACTTGTCAAAGTCATAACTTGAGTTATACAAATCCTATCAAGGACTTCTATCATTCAAATTAAAGCTAAGATCAAGCTATACAACATTCATGTTGGGGGTAAGATGATATGACAATCACATCTTGAGCTAAACTGCCTTGAAGATAGGGGTCAAACTAGGGGAGTTTACACTGTCAAGCCTTAGAAACCCTAGCTTGAAAACTTCTCAAACTCTTCAATCATGATGAGTTGACCTTGGAATCATCCTTATAGCATCTCAATGTATCAATCCATGATCACATGGCTCTTGAATTAGGTCTCAACCTCTTTCAAATCATCAGTTGACCTAGGGTTGACCTAGTCAAACCCTAATTGCACCACTCAGGGCTGAGTCTTCTTAATCTTGCATAATGACCTGTCTAGGCCTCTTAGTGACCTTCAACACTTCCCATGAGCTCTATAAAGACCTCAAGTCTAACTTCATGGCTTCAGAATCATCTGATGACTTCCCACAACTCTCAAGTTAGGGGGCACACCTTCTTGGTTTCAACCAGTCTCTCTGAGGATCTTTTAACTTCTCTGTCAAGGATATCAACCCTTGAACACTTGAATAACCTTCTTAGCTAGCTTCATAGTCTTGTGTAGCTCTTGATTGGTAATCATACCTCTTGATCTTCTGCATACATGTCAATGGGATGCAAATGGTAATGCTAATATGAATGAAATGAAACACAAGCTAGGTAAAGAAATGTTGAGCAAATTTTGGGGTGCAACAGCTGCCCCTATTCAAGCGGCTTGGACCTGACTGGGTGAGTAGAGAACGGCTCTCAAACAATCAAGGTACGAGACGGTTGAATACCAATAACCCAGAAATTTGCCAACTGCACAAGTACACGGTACTCTGATAGGAACAAATCTTCGGAAACTGAAATATTAGCTGCACGACAACTAGCTGGGGAATCGGTCACACGGTAACCGGTAATACATGGTCGATCATGCCTTCAGGCCTCAGGATTCCTCGGGACTCATCAGGTCAACAATCGAGTTAATCATGCCATCGGGCATTCAAAGAGATTTTTGGGCGTCATCCGAACTTCATTAGTAAGTCAGGAATAGAATTCTCAGTCAATCATGAACCAATTGGGGATATCCAAACTTCTGCCATCAGGCACTCCGCCTCAGCTGAGAGAACTGCTTCGTTAATACGGTTGGACTTCAATCATCACGTCTTCGAGGGAAATTTCAATTTCACCGTTCAGAAACCTGCCGGGGATGACACATCTCCGCTGGGGATTCTGGAGAACTGTCAAGTAACTCCGCTTCGGGGATCCAGCAATCATTCTGGGTGAATCATCTCTGCTGAGGAAGTCAAGAATCATCTTGAACAAATAACTCCATGTGGACTTCAAGAATCATCCTGAACCAATAACTCTGCTGGAGATTTTGGGAATCATCCTGAGCAACCACTCTGCCGGGGACTCCAAGCATCAACTTGAGCAACCTTCTCTGGCGACTTCACTGGGGATTTTAAGAATCCTCTTAAGCAAACCACTTCGCTGAAGAATTCAAGAATCATCTTAGGCAAACGACTTTTGATGGGGGGATTCAAGAATCATCTTGGGCAAGCGACTCTGCGGAGGAACACCTGCAAAACAAGAACGGTAACGACCTAGCTCATGTTTCGTATGTGCATGCTTTGACAATGGCGCAATGCTCCGCACGGTGGAAATGCTACGCGTTTTTAGGGTAAATGCTATGCAATCATGCAAAATGCTACGACCCCATCAACAAAATAAATGCCGAAGGGAAAATCCTCCTGTCGAGGAGAAGGAACCACTCTGGTGGAGGAAGGACTCATCCTGCCAAGGAGAAGAAGTCACGCCAATCTCAATTGGACTCCGCTTGGGGAAACGAACTTCAGTCAACTGCTGCAGGGGAACAAAGCTCTACGAGAACATGGACCTGCTGAGGAAAGCGATGTCAATCGCAGAAATAAACTGCATGGCATTTGCAGCCAAACCTTCCTGGAGATAACAACTCCGGTGGGGAAATACAGCATCAGCTATTCAACACTCTACTGGGGAAAACCAATCATGGTCCTAACGCTCTCCAAGGACTCGGCTCTCTTGGATATTCGTCAGCTCGGCTGGGGTAGAAGGAATCATCCTGCTTACTGGGGAGAGTACGACTGTGTGGAGAATCTCAATTCCGCTGGAGACTTCAGTCTTGAACTATCGAGTGCTGCACACTTCAGTATATGACTCAGCTAGGGAAATGATGAACCCTCAGGATACATCTGATTAGGGAGAATCTCCTCTGCTTGGGGAGACATATCAATGCTTTACGATCTCCTGTTCAGACTCTGTGGGGAGAGGCTGCTGAACTTTGTTGGAGAAGAAGGAATCATCCGGCCTGGGGACGCATACAACGTACTACCTGGTATATGCTACACCTGCAACAACACAAACAAACAGACAAGATACCCTTCTCAAAGGGACCTATCAAGGTTATCATCTTGTGGCAATGTTCAAGTAATTCATTGTTTCAACAATCAGTGGCCTAGGCCAGTAAGTTTATGTATGCGCATTTTATCAAAAACATCGGCGTTCTTTTTCGCAAACAAAATAGATAAATGCTAAACAGACAAACATAATTTGTGAATAGTATACACTTTATTGATAACGGACCCCTGAATGGGTAAAAATGTTTTACAACAGATGCAAGCTCCTGGAATGAGGAAACTGCGCAAATATAAAACATAAATATACATCAGTATATACACATGTCGGCAAAGAGGCGTAGACGAACACCATGAGTTGATCCCTCTATGACCCACTCGACTTCGATACTTCTCCGGCGCTTCATCTTCAGAAGATATTGATTTAGATGAACGGCCTTCAGGTCTTCCAAACCACTAAACAAACGCAGTCCACACGCAAAACACAGTCATTTGCTTTTTCAAATCCCTAACTTTTGCCTGAATCGCCCTTCCGGGTTTTCGATTCACTGGGATACCCTTTTTTGCCAAAGTCGCCCATCCGGGTTTTCGACTTTGCGGGTGTACATTCTTTTCTTTTATATCCCTAATTTTTTCCCGAACCTTTTCCCTTTTTTATGGTTCGCCGGGATGCCCCATTTTTGCCTGGATGTTCTTTTTCTTTCCAGCGGGTCATTTTTAAGCAAAGTATTTTTTAACTGCGTCCACGTTCACCGGGGATGCAAAATCTTCGCCATCCATCATGGATAACAACAAGGCTCCCCCCGAGAAGACCTTGCTGACGACGTACGGACCTTCGTAATTGGGAGTCCACTTGCCCCGGTGATCGGAGTGTGGAGGAAGAATCTTCTTCAGGACGAGATCACTCGTCTGAAAGCTTCTAGGACGCACCTTCTTATCATAAGCTTTCTTCATTCGGCTTTGGTACAGACGACCATATGCAATCGATGCTAACCTCTTCTCGTCCATCAAGCTGAGTTGGTTTAGTCGGTTCTTAATCCATTCTGCCTCGTCGAGTTTCACGTCAACTAAAACTAGTAAAGAAGGGATCTCCACTTCTAACGGTAGGATAGCTTCCATACCGTACACTAAGGAGAAAGGAATTGCCCCGGTTGATGTACGTACCGTTGTACGATAATCGTGCAATGCGAATGGCAACATCTCGTGCCAGTCCTTGTAGGTCACAACCATCTTCTGCACAATCTTCTTAATGTTCTTATTGGCCGCTTCAACGGGGCCATTCATCTTCGGCCGGTAAGGAGATGAGTTTTGGTGTTCAATCTTGAAACTCTGGCACAGCTCCTTCATCATCTTGTTATTCAGATTCGAACCATTATCAGTAATGATCCGCTCGGGAATTCCGTAACGACAGATGATGTCCCTCTTTATGAATTTAGCCACCACCTGCTTGGTCACATTAGCATATGAGGCTGCCTCCACCCACTTGGTGAAGTAGTCAATAGCTACTAGAATGAAGCGATGACCATTAGATGCAGTGGGCTCGATCTTGCCTATCATGTCGATGCCCCACATGGAGAACGGCCGCGGGGAGGACAGGACATTTAACGGGCACGGGGGCACATGAATTTTATCAGCATAAATATGGCATTTATGACATCTCTTCGCAAATTTAAAGCAATTCGATTCCATCGTCAGCCAGTAGTACCCTGCTCTCAGGATCTTTCTTGTCATAGCATGCCCGCCGGCGTGCGTACCAAATGTGCCTTCATGGACTTCTTCCATGAGCATACTCGCTTCTTTCTCATCTACACATCTGAGTAGCACGAGATCATGGTTTCTCTTATACAAAACTCCATCACGATTGAGATAAAAATTTCCAGACAGCCTCCTCAGAGTCTTCTTATCCTGGGTTGACGCTCCCTCAGGATACTCCTTAGTCATAAGGAACGTCTGGATGTCATGGAACCATGGCTTGCCGTCAGAGGCTTCCTCGATCGCAAAGACGAATACAGGTATATCAAGACGAGAAAGGACAATTCTTGGAGCTTCATTCCAAAAATTGACTTTATACATCGAAGCCAACGTGGCTAGGGCATCAACCATCTGATTTTCAGCTCTGGGCACATGATGGAGTTCCACTCGATCAAAGAACGGAAGCAGCCTTCTGGCATAGTTCATGTACGACACCAAATTCGATTGGCGAGTCTCCCACTCCCCTTTAATCTGGTTAATCACAAGCGTTGAGTCACCATATGCGTCTAGGTTCTTGATTCTCAAATCAATTGCTTCTTCTAGACCCATGATGCATGCTTCGTACTCTGCTTCATTATTGGTGACTGGAAACGTCAGTCTCGCAGTGAACGGGATGTGGGATCCGTGGGGAGTCGTGATGATTGCCCTAATGCCACTTCCGTAAGAATTAACCGCCCCGTCAAATATCAATTTCCATTGGGATTTCCTATCTGGACCCTCGTCGGGCAACGGTTCATCGCAATCCTTCGCTTTGAGAAACATGATATCCTCATCAGGGAATTCAAATTTCATCGGTTGATAATCCTCGATCGGCTGTTCGGCCAGGTATTCAAACAATACGCTTCCCTTAATGGCCTTCTGGGAAACGTACTGAATGTCATATTCCGTCAACACCATTTGCCATCTGGAAATCCTGCCTGAAAGCGCTTGCTTCTCGAAGACGTACTTGATCGGACCCATCTTCGAAATTAGCATGGTGGTGTGATTAAGCATGTATTGTCGTAAACGTTTGGCAGCCCAGGCTAGTGCACAACACGTCTTCTCCAACATCGAGTAACGAGATTCACAATCTGTGAACTTTTTACTCAAATAATAAATGGCATGCTCCTTCCTGCCCGTCTCGTCGTGCTGACCGAGAACACACCCCATACTATTCTCCAGAACTGTCAAGTACATGATTAAGGGCCGTCCAGCCACTGGGGGTATCAAGATCGGAAGTTCCTGCAGATACTGCTTTATTTTATCGAATGCCCTCTGGCAGTCCTCGTTCCAGATAATCGCCTGATCTTTCTTTAGCAGCTTGAACATCGATTCACACATGGCCGTGAGCTGAGAGATGAACCTCGCAATGTAGTTTATTCTTCCCAGGAAACCACGAACTTCTTTTTCTATTTTGGGCGCTGGCATTTCTTGTATCGCTTTAATCTTCGCAGGATCAACCTCGACGCCTCTTTCACTCACGATAAACCCCAGGAGTTTTCCGGACCGTACTCCGAAAGTACACTTGTTAGGATTCAGCCTCAACCTGAAATTCCTAAGCCTCTCAAAGAGCTTCAGCAAATTGACCAGATGTCCCTCCTCCGTTTGGGACTTCGCAATCATGTCATCAACATAGACTTCAATCTCATGATGAATCATATCATGAAACAAAGTAACCATTGCTCGTTGGTAAGTGGCCCCTGCGTTCTTCAGACCGAAAGGCATTACCTTGTAGCAAAATGTTCCCCAAGGTGTAATAAACGTAGTTTTCTCCATGTCCTCCGGCGCCATCTTGATCTGATTGTAGCCGGAGAAGCCATCCATGAACGAAAACACGGAAAACTGAGCTGTATTATCGACCAACACATCAATATGAGGCAGCGGGAAATCATCTTTAGGGCTCGCCCTATTCAAATCCCGATAATCGACGCACATTCGTACCTTACCGTCCTTCTTCGGTACAGGCACTATGTTGGCGACCCACGGGGGGTAAGTAGTGACCGCTAAAAAGCCAGCATCAAGCTGCTTTTGCACTTCTTCTTTGATCTTAACGGCCATATCTGGTCGCATCCTTCTAAGCTTCTGCTTAACGGGAGGACAATCTTCTCGCAGCGGCAAGTTATGGACCATGATGTCAGTGTCAAGTCCGGGCATATCTTCGTATGACCAAGCAAAGACGTCACTATACTCTCTTAGCATCTCGACCAATCTCTGCTTGACATCACTCTGCAATGCAGCCCCTATCCTGACGTTCTTGACTAGTTCTTCAGAACCCAGATTCACGATCTCAATCTCTTCCTCATGAGGCAGAATAACTTTCTCTTCTTGTTTCAACAAGCGGGCCAACTCTTCGGGAAGGTCTTCGTCTTCATCAATCTCTTCTTCGGCTTGATAGATCGAGCAATCGAAGTCGAAGTGAGTCGTAGAAGGTCCAGAGTCGATGTCATCTGTTATGTGGATCCTGCAATAACAAGGGTTAAGCTTAAAACGAGGATATGCAGGTTAGCACAAACCTCATTGCCATTTTGTTGTTTTTCAAAAAAAAAAATAAAACAGGAATAACAAAGATCACAACATTTGAATATGAAGAAATACGCCTTTTGATTTATTGATAAAATGCATGTACATAATCAAACGAGGCCCTGACAATAAAACCACTATGCCCCGGGTAGGACATAGGGTTGTACAATGATTGGAAAAAAGTAAATCATTACTCTTTGCTTGTCATCTGGATGATATCCTTGACGGACCAGTTGTTAAGGCTCTCGCCTGGCTTGCTTGGCTGGATCCAAGAGTCTAAATCACAGTCGCTATCTCCGCTGTCTTCAGACACCGCATTGACGCTTTCAAATATCACCCCGCCACCGGTAAACTGGATCGGCCCTTTACCTCGCGATGCACTGCTGGAAGTGGAGGCTTCAGCTCCAGGAGAGTATCCAAACCCAAACTTGTCTTGCTTGTTAGGTATCTCCAAAATTCGTCCCCAGCCTGGGGTAGATCCGGCCTGGACAACGGCCCGGGCTTCCTTGATGGAAGAGAGAGTCATCTCTGGCTTTTCAGTGATCGCAGGAGCTACGTCCTTGACTTTAACAGCTTCGAACGCTTGGCATAGGGTTTCGTGGATTTCCCCATCCATCTCAACATACTTGAAGGACGACAAATGGCTCACCATTATGTCTTCCTCGCCACATACGGTTACGATGCTACCTCCGACAGCATACTTGAGTTTCTGGTGCAACGTGGAGGTTACGACACCCGCGGAAATGGATCCATGGCCGGCCCAAGAGACAGCTGTAGGCAGGCATGATGTCCATAATGTAAAAGACCGCATCGAATGTTTCCGGCCCGACTTGGATTGGCAACGTCACCTCCCCGAAAACATGGCGTTTGGTTCCATCGAACGCTTTCACAGCCAGATCACTGGGTGTGCAAATCACTCCGCGAGTATCTAACTTCATTAATGCCTTCTTCGGAAGAACATTGAGTGATGACCCCGTGTCCACCAACACGTGAGACATAATCGTTCCCCTACACTTTATCGAGATGTGCAGGGCGCTATTGTGGTTCCTTCCCTTCGGCGTCAGCTCTAGGTCAGTGAATCCTAACCCATTTCCAGCATTCACGTGGGCTACGACCTCTTCTAACTGGTTTACCGATATTTCTTGCGGTACATATGCGGCATTCAATACCTTTAGCAGCGCGTTGCGGTGCGCCTCAGAACACAGCAACAGGTTCAGGATGGAGATCTTCGAGGGTGTTTGATGGAGATGATCCACGATCTTGTAGTCACTCTTTTTAATCAACCGCATAAACTATTCGGCGTCTTTAACAAGTAAGTCTTTTTCTACCCTGCAAGGGATCTCTTCAACGACTTTACTTTTACCTTTATCAGTTGCATCAGCTTTGTCCGCTTTGTCCGCCACGACCTCAGGTGGTGCAAACACTCTCCCGCTGCGAGTGATTCCGCTAACGCTCGCTAGGTTATCCACAGACGACCCAAACGGTTCTAGTTCCAACTTCTGTCTATTGCAGTAGACCTCTGCCCCATAATGCCATGGGACGACATTAGTGCTCTCGAAGGGTATCGGCCCAGCTTTGGTGACGGTAATCGTGGGCGGTCTGGGTGCAGAAATAGTTATCGTCTGGCGAGGGATGGTGATGGTGGCAACCTCATCATCTTGCTTCAGCATTACCTCTCTCGACCCACATTCGACCCTCCGGCTAAACTGTAAGATCCCTTTAGTCACCAGACTTTGAATCTCCTCTATCAACTATTCACATCCATCAGGAGTAGTCGCACAACCCATACACAACTCTCCACAACCTGGAAAGAAACCTCTTTTCATCAGTTTAGCTTTAACGAAGCTAAGCGGTGTCTTCAGATCTCTGACGTCAGCCAACAAATCCAAACTCTCGTCTTCAATAATGGCGTTTACCCCACCTCCCCTATGATTCGGCATAGGGTTCTTCGTGACGTTTGGCACATTATCTGAGAAGTTGATGATCTTAGCGTCCACCATGTCTTGCACCTTGTGCTTGAAGGATTTGCAATTCTCTATTGTGTGGCCTGGTGCCCCCGAGTGAAACTCACAAGTTGCATTCGCATCATAACTTGGCGAAGGTGCCCCTGTCAAGGGAGCCAAGGTTCTCTTCTGGATCAGCTGTAACTGGAGCAGAGTCTGCAATAGTTGAGCGTACGACATGGGTGGTGTCTCGAGGTGACGGCTCGACAGAGGTGCCCTATTCTGATACTTTCTGTACCCTTGTTGATTCGGTTGCTGCTGTTGCTGCTGCTGTGGCTGTTGAACTGCCGGGATAGTTATGCTGGCCACCTGTTGGTAAGGGCCTTTACCCTTCCTTCGAGCGTTGGTCACGGCGCTCGTTTCTCCTTCCCGTCTTTTGCCACCATAAGGTTTCTTGCCGCCTCCTCCAGCTGAGGATGAATCACCTTGAATTTTCCCCAGTTTGATCCCATTTTCAATGTGCTCACCCGTGATAATGAGATCTGAGAAGGTTTCAGACATACCGCTGACCAATTTCTCATAATAAACCCCTGGGAGGGTGGCTACGAACATTTGCACAAGCTCACGTTCAACCAACGGCGGCTGAACCTTGGCGGCCAATTCACGCCACCGCTGGGCGTATTCCTTGAACCCTTCGTTGCTCCTCTGCGACAAATTCTGCAGTTGGACTCGGTTCGGGGCCAAGTCACTGTTATATTGGTAGTGGTGCACAAATGCTTCAGCAAGTTCCTTCCACGTGCGCACACTGGTAGGTTCTAGACTCATGTACCATTCGAGGGAGGGCCCAGACAGACTGTCCTGAAAGAAGTGCATCATCAACTTCTCATCCTCGGAGTGAGCTGACATTTTCCGGTAGTATGATCTCAGGTGGACGCGAGGGCAAGTGGTGCCCTTGTACTTTTCAAAGTCAGGTACCTTGAACTTGGGAGGCACCTTGAAATCAGCAATCAGTCCCAACTTGGACATATCAACACCCAAGGTGTTCTGGTTCTCGATATTCCTCATCTTGTCCTCGAGTGCCTTGAACCTCAGACGTGCTTCAGCAGTCAGCTCCCCTTCGGCACCTCTCTGAGAGAACACATCGTCTTGACGGTCTTCTAACCACGGCTGAGGCCCAAACAGATTTCCAACACCCGCGTTACCGTTGCCCAGCCCAACATTGACGTTAGCTTCAAAATTTCCATTACCGGCGCCCGTCGTATTGTCGTTGAGTCCCATGTTAGCTATCACATTGCCGTTGGCACTGCCATTCCCCCCGGTCACGGGGACGCCATTCTGAGGAGTTTCAACAGGTGGAGGGGTAGGCACAGTCCCACCATGGAGTACGCCATTGCTATCGACCCTTGAAATCAGAGGCTGAACCAAGGTTCTGAGCTGATCCTGGCCATTGGCGACCGCTTGCATGAGCTCCATGAAGCGGTCCATTCTTTCACGGAGTTCTTGAACATCAGTTTGCACTTGCTCCATGATTCTGGTTTGATTTTCTCTGGTCGGATAGCGGTGGATAGGTCTCTGATCAATCCTGGAACAACCTGAAAACACAAAAGGGTTAGGAAAAAAATGACAAAGTGCTCGTTATGCAAATGCTTCATGCAGATGCAAACGTGTGTTTGTGCGTTAGGGAGATTTCCCCCGATCCTAGTGCCTGAGTGTCGGTGTTGATAATAAGAAGTCCGAGTCCAATCATGGAAATAGCATCTCATATATGAAGAAAGCCCATCAAGGCGGTACACAACGTCAGTGAGTACAAGATGAATCGATAGCATGACCTCGACCAACAAGCCAGGTGATTGTCAGCATACAACAATGATCAAACAAAAGGAATACAAATAGTCAAGCACGGCCACGGGCGCGAAACTCTTCTAATAACCCCTTCGTTTCTGGATGATCAGGCCGAGTGAGTAACCCTTCGACGAGTAACTCCCTCTGCATAATAGTGTATTGAAGACCTTCGACCGAATCTTTCCATGCTCCTTCGCCGAAACAATCTTCTAGCTTCCGCTTCTTGGACTCAAACGTCAGTTTGCGCTCCTTGAGGTTAGCAAGAGCCCTGTTGAGCTGGCCTTCAGCGGCATATCTGCGAGCGGTTTCTTCATCAAACCTCTTCTCAATGGCCTTCACCTGGGCTTTCAGCTTGGAGATCTGTTGCATTAGCTTATCCTCCCGCTCTTTCCTGTTGGCAAGGGTGGCCTTCCAATGCTGGTAAAACTTGGATATCCTCCGATACGCTTCGTCCAAGTGCTGCTTCTTCGTGGCCAGCACATCGTTGACAGCTTTGAAGTCTCGACCCATGCGCTCGCGCTCAGCTATCTGCTTAGTCAAATCCGTACCTAGCTGGTTCACCAGCTCTGTCTGCCTCTTGAAAGAATGGATGACTTTGCTTCTCTCGCTTATGAGCTGCGCCAATTCTTTCTCCAGTTCTTCATTTGCCCTCTTCAATTTATCTCGCTCAGCTAACACCTGATTATGCTGCTGAATCGGCACGGTGGTAGGCTCTTCGGTCACTGGAGGGCTTTCTGGCTTGGCAGGAGGAAACGGCATCCCTACAGCATCTGCTCTTGCTCTGATCCAAGTCACATACGGAGTGTAGGCTTGGCTATTGCTTTTCCCCAACAATGGTTTTCCCCTCTTACTAATACCATTCCAAGCGCGCAAAAGCTTGGATAACATATCCCCCTCTAGAAGACCAGTGAGGTACAGAGATTCCTGTACCTCTTCATCCTTCGGCGGAGCTCTCAAAGCATAAGCAAACTGTCGGACCAGCAGAGATGGATTATAGTCTATACAGCCCTTCCTGCCTATCAAAGGCACGTTCGGAAACCCGTTGCAGCTGAAGATAATCTCGGTACCCAACCTATCTCTGTCAAACCAGGCAATATCCTCTGCAGATAGACTCATCAAACGCTTGGACCACTCAGCTGTGGCTGCAGACGAAGCAAAGGGACTCTTCTTGGGTAGGTGACTATCAAGCCATCTATAGAGTAGGGGCACACAGCACGAGACATTCTTTCCCCTTCTGTTCTCGTTTTTGTAGTGGACGGAATGGTAGACATCTCCTATCAAGGTAGGGACTGGATTCCCTGAAGCAAAGATGTGGAAGGCATCGAAGTCCACAAAGTCGGGCATATTGGGGAACAGAATGATGCCATATATGCACAGAGCGAGGATGGCATTGAACACGACCCAACATCCGTCCCTGGCGCACTGCTGAGCCTTTCCCACTAAGAACTGCAAGGAGAAACCGGGAACCTTGTTCCAACTAGACAATACCAGCTCGGAGGCATCTAGGTGAAGTGAAGGAGCTAGACTAGCCAGATTAGGCTCAACATCCACGTGAACAAAAGACATCTGACTCTTGATAGGCACACCTAACAAATCAACATACTCCTCTAGTGTGGGTGCGAGAACAAAGTCCTGGAAAGTAAAGCATCTCAACGGAGGATCGTAGAACTGCAGCAGAGCGTGCAACCCGTTCAACTCAAACGCAAAAGGTTTACGAACCAGACTGAGCAGTTTGCCGTAAGACTTTCTGAACTCATCTCTCACAGAATCATCTGCTAAAGCAATCAAACCAGTCAGCTGAATAACATCAGGGGCAGGGAGCTTGTAAGCCACGGTCTTCCTCAGAGAACCCATAATAACACAATAAGAGGCAAGAAATCCTGGATTGGGGGAAACGGTACCTGCAACACAGACACACGTTAATGAAATGCAAATGGGTATGCAAAGCAATGCAAAATGCAATCATGCAGCAGGAGATCAAGGCAACTGCGCTGTGGAGATTCTGTATCAACAAAACCATAATCCTGCTCTATCAAGAACAACCCCATATCTGATGAGAAGAAAACCCCGGTATCGAACCATAAATCTGTTCTGTCGAGAACAAACATCTGATAATAAGGACTTCTGATACAGTACCATAAATCTGCTCTGTCAAGAACACACATATCTGATAATAAAGACCTCTGATACAGGACCAAAACTCTGCTCTGTCAAGAACACACATCTGATAATAAGGACCTCTGATACGGGACCAAAACTCTGCTCTGTCAAGAACAAACATCTGATAATAAGGACCTCTGATACAGGACCAAAACTCTGCTTTGTCAAGAACAAACATCTGATAATAAGGACCTCTGATACAGGACCAAAACTCTGCTCTGTCAAGAACAAACATCTGATAATAAGGACCTCTGATACGGGACCAAAACTCTGCTCTGTCAAGAACAAACATCTGATAATAAGGGCCTCTAATACAGGACCAAAACTCTGCTCTGTCAAGAACAAACATCTGATGATGAGATCCTCTAATCCCAACAAAACTGATTCACTATCAAGAAAACCAGGTAGTCTGAAGGTTAAGGTTTCCTACAACAAACCCAACCCTGCTCACAGGTATGGACCTAAATTGACGCAAGTTCAGCATCCTATACGGTCATCAGCGTCACAGACATTCAAGAGGGGTGATACTATACCCAGAAGGTGTGGCATCACCAGCTCATGAAGCGGCCTCACTCGACTGAATCCCAAATGATCGGTCCCCAGAGTCGACAATCCTCCAAACCAACAACCCCCTCAACCCAAAGGGTTGAAAAAGAAGTCAACCGGGAGAACCTCGTCTGAGCGTGGATTTCATGAGACACTAGTGCCTGCCAAGCAAGCACGCACCCACTAATTTCCACAACTAATGCTATGTTCACTCAAGCCTGGGTCTGGCTTCTCACTCATCAGAATGCCCCTCCCACAAAAGCACAGATAATCATATCATACTGAAAATAAAGTGCGGGAAACAAAGTGCGATAAATAAACACAACCCAACAAGTAATTATACAAGCGCTAGGATTGACTCTCGCAGGGGACGTTGGATCCCCAAACTGACTCGCATAAGGGACGTTGGATCCTAGGAAACTATCAAGTCCCCAGCAGAGTCGCCAGCTGTCGCTTCCGCGAAAATGAGGTGCCGGCAAAACAGAAGAGTCGCCACCTTTCGTTATTTATCCCTCCGAACGGGAAAGGAAACGAATGGAAAAACCTGACGAAAAAGGTATAAGACAAGGTCATTGCAACCGTTGTCTGGGTTCGGGAGTCGGTTACGCAAGGGGAAGGTATTAGCACCCCTCACGTCCTTCGTACTCGACGGGATCCATGCTTGTTGTCTTTACTGGACGGGTTGGTTTTATCTATCTACCTATCAAGGCTGGTCTGAAAAGAAAATAAAATGACTCGGCAAAGCGTCGCACTTTATGCCTACGTATTCTCATCAGAGAAATGAGAAATCAGAGTCAACGTAGTTCGACTAACTACGGGGTACGGGGAAGGTGGCTCGCCAATACATCAGTATTGTGCCTACGTACTCTCAACAGGTATGAGAGATCAGAGCTTACGTAGTTCGGGATAATACGGATTACGGGAACTCAGATTCATCTGTTTTATCGAGTAGGGTTAACAAACAGTTCCAGCAGTTAGATGTACGCAGCTCGACCCTTGGAGACTTAGGCGTTACCGTTTGCGGTACAACTGGGAGTTAACGACACTCTTTTCTTCAGAAAAGCTTCCTTTGAATTATGGGCCCACGGGGCAAAAAGTTTGAAGTTTGTTTTCTGTCTTTTACGAAAGAACTGTTTTTTATGTTTGTTTGCAACCAGTATCGCACTAGAGACTATGACCTGAGAGTGAATGCGTCGCATGTCACCCAAAGGGTGCCATACTAAACATCCAGAATGTTTAAAAGAAAATCTCCAATAATCCTTTCTCAGATAGCTTAAGGCTCGTAACATACGACGTCAGCTAACCTTTATTACTGTATTTTCATTTGTTTCGAGATGAGAAGAGAAGGGCAGGCTCAACTACGGGGAGACTATCAAGTCCTACTGTTATCATGCCAAGGATTCATCCTATAGTTGAAGTTTGAAACAGGGAACTCCTAGAAGTTATCATGCATAGGTTTCAACCTAAAGTTCTATCATCATTTCCTTATCAAAGGAAGTGAGATTCCTAGGGGATCATGTCAATGATAAACAGAAACAGATAAAGCATCAGCTTAAACAGTAAACAGTAAACGACTGTAAAATGCATGCAATGCAAGTGAGGGAGGAAATGTGTATGGGGCATCAACCTCCACAAGCTCATCTCAACCTCAAGCCAGATATGAATAACTGCAATCATACAGAAGAAATAACATGCTATCAAGCAAAATAGCAATAACTGCAATCATACAGAAGAAATAAAATGCTATCAAGCAAACACATACCACATAGGCAAGGGAGCTGGGCTCTACCGAATACCCGCAAGCAAAGCCATACAGTAAAATACAAGCAGATGGAACAACTCAACCTCTAGTGCAATCATGCTCCTAGCTTACATCAGTCTAGATATGGACTTATTCTAATGCATCAAGCAAGTCAAACAAGTCACACCAATACAGAAAAGAAAATAGACAAGAAAGGAAACAGATCAACAGCTCCTACAACTAAACCAACTTGACAGCAGTCCAGTCATCAATCTTCAACAGCTCTTCAGGGCTATCATCTTCCATGACAAGTATCAACTTGCTTCTCCAAGTTTTCAATACACCAAACATAAGTATCCACTTGTTCTCTCTTCAAGCTTCAGCTCTCCAGTCAATTCCACCTTCAGGCTCCATTGCTAACTGCAAGTATCAACTTGACTCCTTTAGTCTCTCAATGCATCAATGTAAGTGTCAACTTATCCTTCAATCCTCAAGCTTCATCTCTTCACTCAATCTCAATTGGATCTTCTTCACAAGTATCAACTTGGTCTTCAAGCCTCAACTCTCTTTGCTTTACCAGTATCAACTTGGTCCTCTTCTCCTACAAGCTTCAGCTCCTCAGAGTAATCTTCAATCACATGGAAGTATCAACTTCATCCTTCAATCTTCTTCAAGCAAGGAACTCCATCATCTAACAAGGGAGAAAGACTCATCTATCAAGAGCAAAGTTGGGATGATTGGTAGTAGAGTGAAGACCAAAGGTCACCACTGAGCATCCTGTCATCAGTGAAAGGGACCCTCAAAGGTTCTACCAATTTGCAAAGAGCCACACATCCTACCAAAGGAGGGATGAGGCCTTTACAAAGGGACCTTTCATCATAGGGAAGAATGGAAGTGATCAACATCATCCATGTTTATGAAGGAAGAGAACTATCTAGAAGCTCTGCCTACAAAACCCTAATCTTAGCCTAATCAAAACTACACCACAAGAAGGGAAGATCTTCAAATCCAAGCCTCTTAAAGCAATCCAATGCATCTTCAACTTGTCTTCATCATCATCCAAGAACAAGAGAAACAAAACCCTAATCAAAGGGAACTAAAGATGTTAATCTAGTTGAATTAGTGCCTTAGAATCATCTAAAACTAGCACCTAAACTAAAATCAATCAAAAATAGTAAACTATCTTATAAACTTCTACAAAAATTCCTAAGGGATCCTAATTCAATTAAGAATGCCTCATACAAAAACCAGGGACTAAATCATCTATTAAGTCCTAAAATTAAGTCTTAAATCCAAAGGTATCAACCATAAACCCTAAAAATGGAGCTTCTAAAGGTTTCAACCTAAACTACCACCTATGCTCATCACAAAAATGTGATAAAAATCTATGGCGAGCATGCATATCTATACTAACTACTCACAAAAATCAGGATCAAAATCATCATCACATGATCACACAAAATTCCACAAAATCAAGTATCAAACATGACTATTTTAATATCAATTAAAATGTGAAAATTCCCATAAAATCAAAAAATTCATGAAATAAAAATATTTTTTATCTAAAAAATACTAGACCCTATCATGAATCTAATGCAAAAATAATGGGATTAATTGAATCATTTTTCCATTTTTTATGATTTTATCAATAACCATGAATAAAATGAAAAATCAAAATAAAATAACAAAACCACGGTGCAGATAGTAAACAAAATCAATTCATTATAACAATTGGGCCATCAGGGGGGTGGGGATAACAATTTGAACTTAAGCCCAAAACGACCTAGTAAGTGAAACACATCGTTTCACTTACTCAGACTCTCTCATGAATCCAAATCAATCCTGGCCGTGGAATACATTGCTCAGTCAAAGTCTTCATGCCAATCCAACGGTATTCTAATCATCTTCTTCATTTGAACCAAAAATGGAGGGAGAAACGCCATGGATGCAGGGTGAAGAACACTCATCCTCTCCAACTCGGGTTCCATCAAATATTCACTAAAAATCAAACTCTAAAACCCTAATCCACTCCATTTTTCACCCTGATTCTAACCATGCCAATCATTCTTATTGAATCATCATCATTCTCAAAATACGACCAGAAACTCAAAAACTGACCAAGATCCAATCATCACCATTCTCCAAATTAAAGTGCCTAACATCATCACCATGTTATCCTGAGTTGATTCCACCATCTAGCTAGGGTTAACTCTCAAGAACCACCAAGATATGCTCAAGAACATTAATTTGGTCACTCCAATAATTGTCACCAAACCTCACCAAATGCTACCAAAAAGCTCCACATACTAACCTACAATCATTCTAACCTAACAAATCGTGCTAATTATACCTAATTTATGCTGGAGGAAGAAGTTTACATACCTGTCAATTCTTTATGAACAGATGCACCAAATCTTCAAATCAAGCTCTCAAACCTTCCAGACACGATCAATGGATCATTCCCTTGCTTCTGTATGCACAAGAACTGGTTGAAACCTCCTGAAACTTGAAACCCGATGGTGAGTTGCAGACTGAAAAATCCAAATGCTAACGCTCAAATCCTCAATGCTTTTGTTGTGATTTCACTCTGGGATCACTCAACAATGCAAATGGAAGCTATTGAGATTAATAGAATGGATTGAAATGAACTCAATTGGAGTAACCGAATTCAATTGCACAATGGAAGTTTCAAAACACACTCTCTCTTTTCCCTCTCAATTCTCACCAAAAAATGATCTGAACCACTTCTATTCCATATATAGAGTGTGTAGGGATGATCTAGAACCTTCTAGATACTTCCAATGAGAAGATCAATCTCTCATGACATGAGAAGTTCACTTGAATTCTCATGATATGCCATTGTATGCACAACTTCTGTTAACAACTTGAAACCAATCTCAATTCCTTCCAATTTCTCCCCTCATGACATTTTGGAAGTGTTTGGCTTGCAAGGGATCTTGTTCATGCCTTGAATTTGAGTTTTGCACATGTTACTTATAATGTAAGTAACTACTTTTCAAAGCAAGTCCACAAATTAGACCTCAATTCAAAAATGTGGCTAAACCAATGTTCTTAAAATGTTTTTTAGAGTCAAAATGACCTATTACATGCCTTGGTTTGGATGTGTAGATCAAAAGTATCAATTTCCAACTTTGGTTCATTTAACTTATACCCTTATTTTAAGCCATTTTTGTGATTTTGAGCTACAAGCTATTCCAACATCTCATGACCTCTTGACTAGCCTTAAAACATCATTTTGAACAAGTTTGATGTTGAACATTTTCCCATTTGAAGCTTGGAAATAGGAGTTATGGCCTTATGGTTGAAATGACCTATAATCTCCAAATGAACAAAATGCCCTTGACTTATCAAAGCCATAACTTGAGTTCTACAAATCCTATCAAGGACTTCTAGTACTCTCTAGAAATCTAAGAGGATAGGTAACAACATTCATGTTGACCAAAAGTTCATAGGAATCATCCTTCTTGGGCAAAGGTTTCATGCAAGTTGGGCAACTTTCAAGCTCCCAAATTCACATACCTCAGATGACCTGTAACTTGTCAAACTCATAACTTGAGTTATACAAATCCTATCAAGGACTTATAGCATTCAAATTAAAGCTAAGATCAAGCTCTACAACATTCATGTTTGGGGTAAGATGAGATGACAATCACATCTTGAGCTAAACTGCCTTGAAGATAGGGGTCAAACTAGGGGATTTTACATTGTCAAGCCTTAGAAACCCTAGCTTGAAAATTTCTCAAACTCTTCAATCATGATGAGTTGACCTTTGAATCATCCTTATAGCATCTCAATGTATCAATCCATGATCACATGGCTCTTGAATTAGGTCTCAACCTCTTTCAAATCATCAGTTGACCTAGGGTTGACCCAGTCAAACCCTAATTGCACCACTCAGGGCTGAGTCTTCTTAATCTTGCAAAATGACCTATCTAGGCCTCAAAGTGACCTTCAACACTTCCCATGAGCTCTCTCAAGACCTCAAGTCTAACTTCATGGCTTCAGAATCATCTGATGACTTCCCACAACTCTCAAGTTAGGGGCACACCTTCTTGGTTTCAACCAGTCTCTCTGAGGATCTTTTAACTTCTCTGGCAAGGATATCAACCCTTGAACACTTGAATAACCTTCTTAGCTAGCTTCATAGTCTTGTGTATCTCTTGATTGGTAATCATACCTCTTGATCTCCTGCATACATGTCAATGGGATGCAAATTATAATGCTAATGTGAATGAAATGAAACACAAGCTAGGTAAAGAAATGTTGAGCAAATTTTGGGGTGCAACACACTCGCTACTTTTCTGGGAAAGATTTTGAAGCTGGACCCTGTTGGGAGCAAGGTCACTATTATATTGGTAGTGCTTCACGAAAGCCTCTGCCAAGCTTTTCCAACTATTGACCTGAGCAGGTTCCAACCCCATATACCATTCGAGTGACGGTCCACATAAACTGTCCTGAAAGAAATGCATTAGCATCTTCTCATCACTTGAATACACCGACATTCTCCAATAGTATGACCGCACGTGAACCCTTGGGCAGGTGTCCCCTTTATATTTGTCAAAAGTGGGAGCCTTGAATTTGTGTGGCACTCTCAAGTCAGGCACCAACCCTAGATTAGCCATATATAACCCCATAGAGTTTTGATTGGTAAAGTTCTTCATCTGTTCCTCCAACAATTTAAACCTTCGATCAGCTTTTGCGGGCATCTCAACACCCATACCCTGCATAGAGAATACATTGTCTTGATGATCTTCATTCCAGCGATGGTCTCCATTGTTACAATCAGCATAATAAGCATTCTGATTAATTACAGGGCCATACCCATTGTTTCCAAGACCGTTGTTGATATTACTTGGTCCAAATCACACGTTGTAGGCACCAACACCAACGCCATTATTGCTAGCGTTATCGAAACCATTGTTACCCAATCCAACGTTCACGGCGACATTGCCGAAACCAGTATTTCCAATCCCTATATTTCCATTGCCTCCACCAACATTTCCGTTGGTTTCGACGTTTCCATTACCGTTTCCCGTCACGTTCCCATTACCAGTGCCATTCCCGCCAGCATTGGGGATGACCACTGATATACAATTATTAGCATTCAGATTCTCAACAAGAGGTGGGTTGGTAGGTATGCCACCATGTAAAACCCCATCATTGTCAACTCGCGCAATCAAGGGCTGCACCAAAATCTGAAGCTGATCCTGCCCCTTGGCGACGTTTTGCATGACTTCTATAAATTGAGTCATCCTGTCCTTCATCTCTTGCATCTCAATCTGCATTTGCTCTTGCATTTGTTCCATGATCCTCCTCTGATTTGCTCTAGTCGCGTACTGG
Organism: Lathyrus sativus; assembly: GCA_963859935.3. NCBI lineage: Eukaryota > Viridiplantae > Streptophyta > Magnoliopsida > Fabales > Fabaceae > Lathyrus > Lathyrus sativus. The sequence goes on from OZ012736.1 coordinate 173,823,241, forward strand.
TGAGTTGTTCTATCAGCAATCCTGGAGCACACTTAAAATAAATAAGAGATAAGAAAACAATTCCGATGCACCTGCAATGCGAAAAATGCTAAAATGCAGACATGTAAATGCGGCAGGGAGATTTTCCCCCTCGATTCTAGTTTCCAGAAGAAACATCAATGATAAATAAAAGCCCTCTAGACAAGCGAACAGAATGATAACTCTTCATATAATAACAAGCCAATAGGCAGTGTGCATACACATCAACTGAGTACGAAGTAGGAATGACCTCAACCAACAAGCCTGGCGATGGTCAATACATATACAAAACAAACAAGACACAAAGAAAGACAGTCAAGCTGGACGACGAGTCCGGAAATCCACAAGCAACTTCACTGTCTCAGGATGACCAGGTCTGGCGAGTAAGCCATGTATGAGTTACTCCCTCTGACTGATGATGGACTGTAAACCTTCAGCATGCTCCTCACAAGATCCTCTTCTAAAGCATGCATCAAACTTGCACCTCTTAGAATCAGCTTTCAACTTGCACTACTTTAATTCTGAAATGACTTCGTTCAACCTGTTTTGCACATCACGCCTGAGGGATCCCTCCATTGCAATCTTCTCATCCTTGGTATTGAGTTGTTTCTTCAACTGACCGATCTGTTGTCTAAGCTTGTCCTCGCGCTCTTTGTTGTTAGTGAGCGTAGCATTCCACAATGTGTCAGCCCTAGAGAGCTCTAAGTAAGATTTTTCCAAATTCTCCTTCTTGGTAGCAAGCACCTTATAGACAGAGTTCAAATCCTAGTCTGCGCGTTCCCGATCCTTGGTCTGCTTCGTCAGGTCTGTACCTAGTTTGTTGACAAGTGCAGTCTGCCTTTTGAAAGAATGAACAACCTCAATCCTCTCGCTTCGGACTTGAAATATTTCTTTCTCTAATTCTTCGTTGACTCTCTTCAACTCTTCTTTCTCACGCAACAGTTGGTTGTACTTTTGAATATCCACAGTAGTGGGCTTTTCAATAGGATGCAAAGGTGCCACTAAAGGGAATGACATTAGAAAATTAGCAGCTCTATCTTTGATCCATACCACGTAAGGGTCATAAGCTTGATTGTTGTTCTTTCCTAACAATATCTTACCTTGCCTGTGAACGTTACACCATGCATACTCCAACCTAACCAACATGTCAGCTTCCAGCAAGCCTGTGAGATACAGAGATTCATGTATCTCTTTTTCTTCAGGAGGACTCTTCAAGGTGTATCCAAGCTGTCTAATCAACAAAGAAGGGTTATAGTTAATACAGCCCTTCCTTCCGACCAACGGGACGTTCGGAAAACCTCTGCATCTATAGATGATCTCAGTGCCAAGTATATCATGATCAAACCACACAATATTCTTCGCAGATAAACCCATCAACCTCACAGACCATTCCGAGGTGCTTTCAGTAGTAACAAAAGGACCTGTTTTCGGAAGGTGACCGAGGAACCACATATACAACAGGGGTACACAGCAAGACACGTTCTTACCCCTCCGCTTCTCGTTCTTGTAATGGATAGAGTGATAAACATCTCCCAATAAAGTAGGCACTGGATTCTCCGAAGCAAGGATAAAGAAAGCATCTGAATCCACAAAGTCTGGTAAATTTGGAAACAAGATAATACCATAAATGCATAGGGCTAGAATGGCGTTGAACACAATCCAACAACCGTATTTTGCGAACTACAGAGCTTTGTCAACTAGAAATGGTAGAGGAAACCCATATATTCTATTTAGCTTAGTCAATCTTCCTGATAACTCAGAGACGTCAAGATTTAGAACTGCAGCAAGTCTAGCTAGATCAGGCTCATCATCGTCATGGTAAAAGGGCATCTGATCCAATATGGGAACTCCTAGCAATACAAAATACTCTTCCAAAGTTGGCGCTAGAACGTAATCAGGGAAAACAAAACATCTCAACTGAGGGTCGTAAAACTGTAGAAGAGTGTATAAACCATTCAGCTCGAACACCGAAGGTCTGCGTACCACACTGAGTAACTTCCCATAAGATTCTTTGAATTTTGTTCTCACTTTCTGATTTGTTGACGCAACCAATCTCAATAAGGAACTGATATTAGGAGAAGGGAATTTATATGCAACTGTCTTCTTTAGATGTTCCATGTCAAGGAAGGAATAAGATCACTAGAACCAGGGAGGAAAAAATACACCTGCAACATAGATACACGTTAATGAAATGCAAATGAAAATGCAAAATGCATATGCAACAGGAGATCAAGATTGTTGTGCTGTAGTTTGAGACGAATAGAGCTTCGCTTTAGACATAACCGAACACTGTCATTGGGACTCCCTCGATATCAAGAACACAAAACAAATTGTAAAGAACTGGGTAGTCTGAAAGCTAGAGTTTTCCTGCACCCACATCCCTCTCACAGGTAAGGATGTATTCACTGACAAGGTTTGGCATCCTATGCGTTCATCAGCGTCACAGACTTTCAAGAAATGATGATACGGGTACTAGGGAAGGTGTGGCATCATCATCTCTTGAAGCGGCCTCACTTAGCTGAATCTCAAATGATCGGTTCCCAGAGTCGACAATCCTCAGGTTCAAAATTCCTTCGAGCCCAAAGGGCCAGAAAGAAAATCGTCAAAGAGAATCTCGTCTGAGCGCGAATTTCATGGCTAGCTGGTGCATGCAAAGCATACAGGCTCACCACTAATCTTCACTTCTAATTCTAAGTCTATACTCAAGCCTAGGTCTGGCTTATCTCTCAATGAATTAAGTACCTCCCCACAGCACAGCAATAAATGATATCATGCGGGAAATAAATGCAGGAAAGTAAATGCAGAAAGATAAAACACATATGTACAACACCCAAAAAAGAAAAACAAACAAGCGCTAGGATTGACTCGCATAGGGGTTGTTTCTGTCCCCAGCAGAGTCGCCAGCTGTCGCTACCGCGAAAATCGAAGGCCGGCTGTGACAAAAGAGTCGCCACCGTGCATTATTTATCCCAAGAGAGGGAAAGGAAACGCTGAGAGAAAACCTAGCGAAAAGAGGGATAAGAATGGTCATCGCAACCAAATCTCTAGGTTCGGGAGTCGGTTACGCAAGGGGAAGGTGTTAGCACCCCTCACGTCCGTCGTACTCGACGGGATCCACGCTTGTTGTCTATCTAAAAGGGTGTTTTAAACTATCTAAATACAGGCTTAAGGATAAAAGGAAAAGAAGTACCTCGGCAAAGCAACGACGCTTTGTGCCTACGTATCTCATTTGAAATGAGAAGTCAGAGTCAACGTAGTTCGCCTAACTACGGCTAAAGGGGGGAAGGTTGCTCGCCAAGACATCGCGTCTTGTGCCTACGTACTCTCAACAGGTATGAGAGATCAGAGCGAACATAGTTCGGGGTAACGAGGAACACAGGTTTGTTCAACGATTTTAAACGAGTAAGGTTAACAGTCAGTTCTACAGTTAGGTGTATGCAGCTCTACCTTTGGAGACTTAGCCGTTATCGTTTGCGGTAGAACTAAGGGTTAACAACACTCTTGTTTATGAAAAATATTTCTCAAAGGATTAAAGGCCCCAAGGGAAAAGAGAAGTTTGAATGATTGTTTTTGTGATTTTTAGAGAAGAAATGTTTTTGAATTGGTTTGCAATCTGTATTGCACTAGAGACTATGACTCAGGAGTGAATGCGTCGCATATCACCCAAAGGGTGCTACACTAAACACTCAAGCCATTAAAGGGATACCCTTCAACAACAATTTCCCAAATAGCTTAAGGATCGTAACGTACAATACTCATTAACTTTTATTAGGTGTTTTGGATTGTTTAGGAGATGAGAAGAGAAAGACGCACTAAAGGGGGACTAACTCAAACCTAAAGTTATCATGCAAAGTGCACCTAAAGTTGAGATAAAAGGAAGCTACCTAATGTTATCATACATGGTTAAGGTCCTAATGTCTATCATAATCAATCTTGAACAAGAAAGATAAGAGGTCCTAAGGAAAAAGAGACAAAAGAGGAAACAAAAGCAACATAAACATGTGAGAATGCAAACATGGAATGAGGGAGGAAATTAGTGTGGAACAGTAGCCTCCACATGCTCATCTCAACCTCAAACAACAATATGATATATGCAAGAAAAGAATGGATAAGGAAATGCATCAATGAAAACAAGCACATGCGCTAAAATGGGATGAAATGGCCTAAAACAAACAACATCAACCATAAGGCACAAAAATTAAGCACAAATGAAAGGTAAATAAGTCCTAAGACAAAGTGAGGATGGGAGATCATGTGAGGACAACAAGGAACTCACAATAGACACTCAACCATGGGCATCACCAACCAAAACAAAGAAGCATAAAGAAAACACCAAGATATGTCCTCAAGGATTCCACCACTTTAGGTATGCTTCAAGTTCCTCCAAAGGAGGGACTAAGCCACCTTAAATGACACTCCTATGTCATTGGACAGTAAGGGACATGAAATACAAGTTCTCAAAAGAAAAAGGCAAGTAAACCACAAGGAAATGCAAGCAAGTTCTCAAAGGATTGCGAGCATGTTTCAATATGAAACCCTAACTGGCAACTCAAAAGTAAACCCACAAAAGAACAAGCTAAACACAATATAATTACCTAACAATGAGCAATCATCATCCTTAACATGTTAGCAATACGAAACAATAGGCATTGAGAGCTTAAAGGATCCAAAATTGTCATATCCAAGTCAAACTAGGTCAAGATGTATGTGTGAACCTCCCTTTGAGTAACTTGACTTGCAAGTTACTCTAAAAATAGGAAAATGATTTTAAAATTGACAAATAAAATACACAAGACTCATAAATGTGTTAGAAAATAGTAGCCAACGGAACAAGTCCATATTCCCTCAAAGCACCATCAAAAGAAAAAGTTCTTTGAGATGTACCACTTCGAAATGGGATAATCGAGGGTCAAAAGAAAGGAGCTCAAAGTCAACTCAAAAGTCAACAAGTCAAGGGCAAAATGGTCCTCAAAAATTCCTCTACTCATCATTGATATGAGGATTAAATTTTGTTCATTGGATCAAAGGGACATGAGAGAAATAAATTCAAGAACAAAGTATGTCAAAAATTAGATCAAATAAGACACTTCCAATGGTAAATCCCTTTTTTAAATAAAAAATAAATCATAAAATAAAATAAAAATTTCTAAAAATAAGAAGACATCTCAAGGATTCTAAAACATATTTTTTTTGGGATTTTATGACCTTTGGAAGTATTTTAATTGATTTAATTTCTAAACAGAACAAAATAAAAACTAAAAAGAAAATACAAGAAAAATAAATAAAACTGGGGGCTAAATAGCAACCCAGTAAAGGCAAAAAGAGGACTGGGCCTCCCTGGGGGGTGCTGAAAGCGTGCGCCCCCTAAGCCCAACAGCATTAAAAAAACAGAAAATAAATGGAATATTAAATGGAAAACATTTGGTGCTAATAGCAATGAATATGTGAGCAAATCGAATGGGCTTCCCAAGGGAGGGTGCGGACAGCACATACCACTTAAGCCCAATGTAAAAGATTTAGAAAAAACTCATTTAAATGAAATGATATGGTGTGACGGGTCAACAAGAGGTGCACCGTGTTTCACGTTCCTGGCCGCGTGATGGTTTTGGTAGGGCGATCGGACGGACGCGGTGCGTCCTCTTCCTCACTTCGCCGGAAAACATTCCAGCCAACACTCCCCCACCGTGGTTCCGCCGCGGGTCACACAACAACAACATATCTCACTCAAAACTTCACCGTTTTGGCAAACTTTATATGGAAATTGATCTACTCATCATGAGGATCAATAATATGCCATTAGTTTGTCAAAATAAAGAGAAATGAAGGCAAAAAGAAAACGTGCAAAAACAAAAATGTTCGCAAATGGAAACCACATGATAATAATAATAATAATGATCTATGATATACAAGGATGAATAATATGCAAAAATGGCATGAAATAGAAGCTTAAATCATGAGATATTTTGAAAAGTTAGTAACCTTAAAAAAGCTTCAACAATGGTTCAATGTGCAACCAAAGCTTAAAAGAAACTATCCAGAAATGTTCTAAATCACTCAAGGAAGGTATTTGGATGTTTAAAAGTGGTTGAAACTCAAGGAAAATAAAAAAAAACGAAATTTGAGTTTTCTCTCACTTTTTCTCAAGTTTTCTCCCTCTTTCTCTCACAAAAATTCTGTTATGAAGCTTTGTACATGTTGCTGGGATTATGCATGATGGATTTAGGTCAAAAGGAGGCCCAATGGAAGCTTATAAAGCCCAAAAACAATTTTGAATTTTCCCACTTCTTTGGCTTTGAAGGTACACGAAAATGCACTCTCTAGGCTGTCAAAGAGGCATGGTTCACTTGTACTATGTTCATGTTGATCCACCAAATGAGATTTGCTCCTTAATTTTGCTTTATGGTGGTTTTTTGAAATGTTACTTATCATTGAAGAAAGCTTGAAAATGGCCATTAATTTGAGTTCAAATTCCAAATCAAAAAGTGGCATTATGTTTGAAATATTATTGGCACTCAAAAAATGCACAAAGCTGATTCAAAAAGTTTCCAAATGAATTAATTGTGAATTTCCATTTTTAAAGCCTTTTTCCATGAAAATTTCTCTAGGCATTCTTCAATCCAAGCCAAATCCTTGATACCTTGATGTTCGACAATGCAAATGACCCCATTTGGAGCAACTTTGATGTTGGAAAGATTTTCATTTGAAGTGTGCAAAGTGGTGAAATGGACCTATAATGAAAATGGCCTATAAACTTACTTTCCCAAAATACCCCTGCCGTGCAAGCCTCATAACTTGAGTTCTACAAATCATATGAAAGACTTCTAGTACTTTTTGGAAAGCTAAGACCCTGCCCTACAACTTTCATGTTCTCCAAAAGTTGAGTAGAAACATCCTTCTAGGTCAAAAATGGCTTGGAAGTTAGTTGACTTTTGTTGACCAAAATCACATCCCTCTGATGACCTGTAACTTGTCTGGATCATAACTGGAGTTCTATAGTTCCAACCAAGGACTTCTAGTATTCAAATTAAATCTAAGAACATGCTCTACAAGTTACATGTTGGCCAAAGGTTGAGATGAGACTTGTGTCTTGAGATAGGTGGTCTTGAAGCTAGGCACTGAATAAGGGATTTTACCCTGAGAACCCTAATTCAGTCACTTCTCATACTCTTGATTCTCGATAAATTGATCTTGAAATGACATCCCATGTACCTTAACACAACATTCCTTTACCATAAAGACTTGGAATTGATTCTTTATCTCCTTCAATTTCACAGTTGACTCAGGGTTGACCGGATGAAAACCCTAATTGCACAATCTTCAGCTGTAGCTCTTCACACTTGTCATAAAAACTTGAATGAAATCCACAATGACTCTCAAGGCCTCTAATGAGCTTCAGTGACAACCTCTCTCCATAACCATGGACTTGTGGTCCCCATATGACCCTCAAATGGTCTCCTAAACAGGAGATGATCCACATACACTTATTTGTTCTCAAAGTGCTTTGTCCCTCTTCAGATGATGATAACCACTTGATAATTTGAATAAGACATCTTGATTAGGCTTAGAACCCTTGTCAAACTTCTCTTTTCAAACACACATCTTTTGATCCCATGTAAATGCAAAATGCTACGCAATGCAATATGCTAGAAACATAAACCAAGTAAAGAAAAGATTGGGCAAATTTTTGGGTACAACAAGTGGTAATTGTTAGAACACAGATTGGTTTTTAATAATATCTCTATGTTTTGATGATAACTATTATGAAATTTTGTATTTAAAAATTATATACTCTAAAATTTGCTTGAGAATGTCTGCTGCAGATGTTAAAGTAAATATCACTCCAGAAGCAAAATAGATCTGAACATAAGAAAAATGCAAGGCTCTGAAGCGTCAGAAGCATCTCTTAGAAGACTCTGAACGCTGCCATCAGAAGATTTTGAGCGCTGCCTCCAGAAGGATCAAAAGCAGAAGCTACAGAAGAATCTGAAGCAAGCCAGAAGCATCTGAAGAAATGAAGAATTCTGTATGAAGAGTTTTCAAGCACAGTTACTTCAGAAGACTCTGATAGTACTAACGCTGCCAGTACTGAGGATCTGGCCCAAAACTCTACTCTGAACTTATACACGCTAAAAGCAAACTTGCTGCAAAGACTCTGATTCAGCAAAACTCTGTTGAATATCAGAAGGCTCTGACCAAATTAGACTCTGATGATTCTTGCTGAAAATTGTTGAAGAAGAATTCAAAGATTATGTCCGTTGGAATATCCAAACGACTCTTTCCTTATTTATGCTAGATACAAGAACACAGACAAAAAGGATTTCTCTGTGCTTTATTCTTCTTGGAAAGGTCACTTGATGTGAAGACAAAAAGGCTCAGACCTTTTGGTACACTCTTCTCAACGTGAAAAGCTCTTGGATCACTGTGCCTATAAAAGCAAGTCTCCACTCATCTTCTTCAGTTGACGAAAATAGTTGAAAAGAATTCATTGAAAAGCTCTCATACAACTCACAAATTCTTGCTAGAATTATTTCATTGTTCTTAATCTTAAGTGAAAAAGCACAGTTATGATAAAGCTTTATTAGAAGCATTTTAACACTGGTATTTATTATTACATTTGATTGTAAGAGAACCTTAAGAAGATCCAGTTAGGATCAGTAGTTCTTGAGAAGACTTTGAACAGTTGTTCTCAGTGCTTACTATTGTAATCAGTTGATTAAATAGTGGATTAAGTCCTTGTTTGAGAAAGGCAAATCACTCTAGAAAGGGTGGACTGGAGTAGTTGAGTTCAACGAACCAGGATAAAAATACTTGATTTTTTTACTTCTAAGATTTTATCTTCATACTTATTCAACCCCCCTTCAAAGTATTTTCTCACCTTCAGTTGGTATCAGAGCTCTGGTTCTGTGTGTGCTACCACTTCACAGTGACAAAAAAGATCTAGTGAGAAAAACTTTGATATATATTTGGTTGTTACTATGGCTGATACTTCAATATCTAACATTAACAACAAATATGAAGAAAGGGACAGAATCAGCACTAAACCCCCTATGTTTGATGAGGAGAAATTTGATTATTGGAAAGACAGGATTGAAAGTTTTTTCCTTGGTTATGATGCTGATTTATGGGATTTGGTCATAGATGGATATGTTCATCCCATTGATGGGAATGGCAAAAAGGTAGATAGAAAATCTATGACAGAAGCCCAAAAGAAGGAGTTTAGAAATCACCATAAGGCTAGAACAATATTGTTAAATGCAATATCTCACACTGAGTATGAAAAGATCACAAATAGAGAAACTGCATTTGACATGTTTGATTCCTTGAAGATGACTCATGAGGGAAACTCTCAAGTCAAGGAAACAAAGGCTCTGGCTCTAATTCAGAAGTATGAAGCCTTTAAGATGGAAGAAGCTGAATTTGTTGAAGCCATGTTCTCCAGATTTCAAATACTTACAGCTGGACTAAAGGTTCTGGATAAAGGATACTCTACTGCTGATCATGTGAAAAAGATCATCAAAAGCTTACCTACTAGATGGAGAACTATGGTGACTGCGCTGAAAATGGCTAAAGATCTGAACATGATCTCCTTGGAGGAACTAATCAGTTCACTAAGGAGTCATGAAATTGAACTTGAGGAAAATGAACCTCAAAAGAAAGGTAAGTCAATTTCCTTAAAATCTAATAAATCTGCTAAAGCATTGCAGGTAATAGAGGAAAGCTCTGAAGAATCCTTATCTGAAGATGAAGATGAATTATCCATGTTGTCCAGAAGAATAAACAAACTCTGGAAGCATAAAGGAAAGAAGTTCAGAAACTTCAGGAAGCCTGACCAAAGAAAAGAATCTTCTGGACACAGAAGATCTGGCAAAAAGGAGGTTGTCTGCTACGAATGTAAAGAACCTAGGCATTACAAAAATGAATGTCCAAAGCTGTTGAAAGAAAAGCCTAAAAGTAAATCTGATAAGAAGAAGAAGGTTCTAATGGCAACCTTGGATGATTCAGATACATCTGAATCTGAATCTGAGTCAGAAGAGGAATGTGCCAACGTAGCATTGATGGCAGACATAGAAGATCAGGAGGAAGGAATTTCAGGATCTGAATCTGACTCTGAATCTGACTCTGACGCTGAAGAGGTAATGGCTAAACTCACTAAAGATGAACTTATCAAAGTGTTATTAGAAGTTCTGAAGAGCTATAACAATATTAAGCTCAAATACAAGAAGCGTCAAAGCAACCTTGTTTCTGAGAATAATATTCTCAAATCAGAAGTGGCTGAGCTAAATGAAAAGAACTTAAAAATGAAAAATGATTATGAATTAGCTCAACAAGACTCTGATTCTGAAACTGAGTCTGAATGCAAAAATATTTTGGAAAAATATGACTACAGCTTTCAGAAGTTTCTTGCTAAAAGCATAGACAGAAGCAAAATGGCTTCTATGATCTATGGAGTTAGCAGAAATAACAGAAAAGGAATTAGATATAAATCTTCCTCTGGAAAGGATTTAAATCCAAAACTTGTTGATAAAATTATCATCAAGAAGACTCCTTTATATTCCCACTTTAAATTTGGTCACTTGAATGATATTGAACACACTCGTTCTGAAAAGAACATTCACGTGTTTAAATCTAAGGCTAGTCAGAATAAACCTTATGTTGAAAAACAGAAGTTTAGACAAACCTTCAGAACAACTAACCCAAAAGGACCCAAGAAGATCTGGGTACCTAAGAGTAAAATAATTCCTGTTGCAGATGTTCTTAGCAGCAAGGTCAGGACGCCAATCATGGTACCTGGACTCTGGATGCTCGCGACATATGACAGGAGAAAGGTCTATGTTCCAAAGTCTGGAGCTTAGATCTGGAGGTGATGTGAAATTTGGAGGGAATCAGAAGGGCAAGATCATTGGATCTGGCACTATTGGAAATGGTAACCTTCCCTCTATTACTAATGTTTTACTTGTAGAAGGATTAAAGCATAATCTATTGTCCATAAGTCAATTAAGTGACAATGGTTATGACATAACCTTTAATCAAAAATGTTGTAAATCTATTAGTCAAAAGGATGGCTCAATCCTATTTAGTGGAAAGAGGAAGAACAACATTTATAAAATAAACCTTTCAGAACTTAAGGTTCAGAATGTTAAATGTCTCTTGTCTGTTAATGAGGAGTAATGGGTCTGGCACAGAAGATTGGGGCATATTAATATGAGACGTATATCTCAGATTAATAAACTTAATCTTGTCAGAGGACTTCCTAATTTGAAGTTCACCTCAGATGCTCTTTGTGAAGCATGTCAAAAAGGGAAGTTTTCAAAACCCTATTTTAAATAAAAAAAATGTTGTTTCTACTTTCAGACCATTAGAATTACTTCATATTGATCTGTTTGGACCAGTGAAAACTGCATCCATCAGAGGCAAGAAGTATGGATTAGTCATTGTTGATGACTATCGTATATGGACATGGGTAAAGTTCTTAAAACACAAGGATGAGTCACATTCTGTGTTCTTTGACTTCTGCAAACAAGTCCAGAATGAAAAAGATTTCAAAATTATAAAAGTCAGAAGTAATCATGGTGGTGAATTTGAAAACAAATATTTTGAAAAATATTTTAATGAAAATGGCATTGCTCATGATTTTTCCTGTTCTAGAACTCCACAACAGAATGGGGTTGTAGAGAGGAAAAATAGAACTCTGCAAGAAATGGCCAGAACCATGATCAATGAGACTAATCTGGCAAAGCACTTTTGGGCAGAAGCAATCAACACAGCCTGTTACATTCAGAACAGAGTGTCTGTAAGACCTCTTCTGGAAAAGACTCCCTATGAATTGTGGAAGAATAGAAAGCCCAACATTTCATATTTTCATCCTTTTGGATGTACTTGCTACATGTTGAATACTAAATAAAATCTGAACAAGTTTCATTCTAAAGCACAGAAGTGTTTCATGCTTGGGTATTCTGAACGCTCTAAAGGCTACAGAGTATACAATACTGAAACACAGATTGTGGAAGAATCTATTCATGTTAGATTTGAAGATAAGCTTGGCATTGAAAAGCCAAAGCAGTTTGAAAGTTCTGCAGATAGAGAAGTAATTCTCACAGACTCTGAAGACTCAGAGGCAGACAAAGCTCAAGTGAAGGAACCAGAAGCAACGCCAGATGAAATTCCTTTGACTTCTCAGATGAATAACCTAAACATTTCTGAAGAATCAACTATTAGAGGATCATCTTTCAGAATCAAAGCTTCTCATCCAGAGAATGTTATCATTGGAAAGAAGGATGACCCTATCAGAACAAGATCCTTCCTCAGATCATCTGAAGCATCATTATTTGGATTGGTGTCAGTAATTGAACCAACTTCTGTAGATGACGCTCTGCAAGACAATGATTGGATTATTTCCATGCAAGAAGAGCTAAATCAGTTCACCAGAAATGATGTGTGGCATTTAGTTCCAAGACCAAAAGGATTCAACATAATTGGAACTAAATGGGCCTTCAGAAACAAGCTTAATGAGAAAGGAGAATTTGAAAGAAATAAGGTAAGGCTAGTTGCTCAAGGTTACAACCAGCAAGAAGGAATTGATTATACAGAGACTTATGCTCCTGTTGCAAGGTTATAGTCTATTCGTTTACTTATTTCTTTTGCTGCACAATATAACATCACTCTATATCAGATGGATGATAAAAGTGCCTTTCTAAATGGTATTATAGAAGAAGAAGTTTATGTTCACCAGCCTCCTGATTCTGAGAGTGAAAAATTCCCAGAACATGTTTTCAAACTAAAGAAATCTCTGTATGGTTTAAAACAAGCTCCCAGAGCTTGGTATGAGAGATTAAGCAATTTTCTTTTGGAGAAAAATTTCATCAGAGGCAAAGTGGACACAACACTCTTTTGTAAAACATTTAAGAAAGATCTTCTAATTTATCAAATATATATGGATGATATTATATTTGGATCTACCAATACTATGCTGGGAAAGGAGTTTGCTCAATGTATGTAGGCAGAATTTAAAATGAGCATGATGGGGGAATTGAGATTCTTTCTGGGAATTCAAGTCAACCAAACTCCAGAGTGCACTTACATTCATCAGACCAAATATGTTAAAGAACTTCTGAAGAAATTTAACATGACTGATAGTAAGATGGCAAAGACTCCCATGCATCCAACTAGTACACTAGGCAAGGAAGGGGTAACTAGGAAAGTAGATCAGAAACTCTACAGAGGTATGATAGGATCTCTTCTCTACTTAACTGCTTATAGACCTGACATTTTGTTCAGTGTATGCTTATGTGCAAGATTCCAATCAGATCCTAGAAAATCACACTTAACAGCTGTTAAGAGGATTCTAAGGTATCTGAAAGGTACTTCTAATGTGGGTTTGTGTTACAGAAAATCTGATGATTTCAAATTAGTTGGATTTTGTGATGCTGATTACACTGGAGACAGAGTGGAGAGAAAAAGTACTTCTAGAAGTTGTCAATTTCTAGGAAGAAATCTAATCTCTTGGTACAGCAAGAAGCAACCCACAATTGCACTATCAACTACAGAGGCAGAATATATTGCTGCTGCTGGATGTAGCACGCAGATGCTCTGGATGAAAAGTCAGCTAGAAGACTATCAGATATTTGAAAGGAACATTTCTATATTCTGTGATAATACTTCTGCTATATATTTGTCTAAAAACCCCATTTTACACTCTAAAGCAAAACATATAGAAATTAAACATCATTTCATCAGAGACTATATTCAGAAGGGAATTATAAACTTAACATTTGTTGATACAGATCATCAATGGGCAGATATTTTCACAAAACCCCTTATTGAAGATAGATTCAAATTTATTCTGAAAAATATTGGTATGGATTTGTGTCCAGAATAATATTTGTCAGAAGCAAATTTTTCAGATGAAAGATGTTTATCACTCTGAAGTATTTCATCTGTTGCTTATTAGATTTATGTTTATTTGTGTGTATCTGAACTAACCAATCTCAGAGGATCTGAACGTTGGTTAACGTTTCATTTCTCAAGAGAATTCAGAAGCACATGCAAGCAAACACGTGTCACTCTAAATCTGCAAAGATGGCGTGTACACTAATGAAGAGACGTTTGAGGTATGGTCTGAATAGTGAAAATCTTGATTTTCCCCCCAATTTGTCAGAATCAATTAATGCTTGAAATGATTTTTATTCTCTTTCATTAATTGTCATTAATTGCTATGTGTAAACGTGCTTTGAATGTCTGTTTGAGTGGCTAATTGTTTTCTATAAATACCACATCTCTCACCACTTTCACACTTTTCACAACACAAGCAAGTTTATGCATTTCTGTCTTCTTTTCTCTCTTCACAAAAACCCTAAACCTTCGTCAAAATCATCTTCATCATCTTCAATGGCAACCTCATCTTCTATAGCAGCTCAGTTTCAATCAACCATGGCTGCAGTTACTTCTGCAAATATGGGTGTGACTCCATACACGATACCTAAAAGGACTTTGTTAACTCCTGTTGACAAACTGGAAGTTCTCTATGAATTAATGGTGGAATTTGATTCATTAGCTGAAAATGGATTTGAGTTTCGTTCAATAATTGATGCTCAAGGCTGGGTTAAATACTTTGACTGATTATTTGGACCAGTTTACCCTCATCTGGTGAAAGAATTCTGGATACATGCTTCTGTTTATCCCAAATTCATTTTGTCTTCTGTTCTGGGTAAGGGGATTATAATTACAGAAGATCTAATCAGGAAACTCATAGGGTATGAGGAGACTGATGGAGTATGTCATCTTCCAGCTGGGCGTGTAGACATGGAAGAAGTTTATGAGGAAGTCATCACTTCTGGACAGGCCTCTAACAAATTTAAAGATCTGAAGCCTGACTACAAAATCTAGGCAAAGATTTTTATGGGATGCATTCATCACAGAAAATCTACAAATTCTCCAGATTATGTGAACAATGAACAACTCTACTTCATGTACTGTTTAAGTCAGAGCACTAAGGTAGATCTCCCTTACATTTTGTTCATGCATTTATGGAACCGTATCAATGCTTCAAGAGAATCTGTAAAGGATAAGGGTAAAAATATCAGAACATGGATTCCCTTTGAAAGGTTAATTTCAGATATTCTGACAGAGAATGGTCTGGTGACTGCTCTGTATGCTGTTGGAGTCAAGGATGAACTTGAATCTATTATTGGAAAACCTCTGAATGACAAGAGTCTTCAGAGACTAAAAATTGTAGAGAAACTCACATCTGCACCAAAGAAGCTGAATATTTCTGAACTCAGTCAGAAGCGAATTCCAGTTGAAAACTACCCACTGTTCTGTGCTGAAGAACCAAGGGAAATAATTGTGAGATATATTGATGCATGCAAGGCAGATGGAACGCCCATTCCTGTAGATATTCTGAAAAGAGCAAGAGAAACAATGCCTGATGGAGGAAATGAGAACACAAGGAAAAGAGGTCAATCAGAAGCAGAAGAAGTTGCTGCTCAGAAGAAGCCAAAAGTTGCTGACAAGCCTCAGAAGCTGATCAAGAGGAAAGCATCTGGAGACGCCCCCTTTGTTCCCACAAAGCGAATCAAGATTAAAGGTACTAAATCTTCTGTATCTTCTCTCTCTAACATTGTTTTAAATGAATCAACATTCAATTCTGTTCCAAAACCCCCTTCTACTCAAAAACAATCTGTTCCTGCTCCAACTCAAAAATCTGAACCATTAAAAATTCCTTCCCCACAAAAATCATCTGATCCCATTTCCACTACTCCAGTAAAACCTTCTGCTATTCAATCATCTGTACCAACAACAACAACAACACCAGCTAATCAAACTCCACCACCTATAACAAAACCAACAGAATAATCTGCACAACATCAACAACCAGAATAACAACAACAACCAGAAAAACCACAATCAAACACATCTGAACCTATTGCATCTGCACAAGTTATTTCTGAACCACCTACATCTGAATCACCTACATCTGAACCACCTACATCTGATCCACCTACATTTGAACCATCTACATCTGAACCACCTGCTTCTAAACCTCCATCAAAACCTTCTGAGAATCAATCAAAACCAACCAACCCATCTGAAACAAATATCCCTGAGACAGAGGTTCTAAACGTTACACCTCTCAAAACTGTTTTTGAAGTATCCTCTACGTCTTGTACTCCAACCACATCCTCAAACTCCTCAGAATCTGATATACACCCAGATATTCTGTCACCTCCCTCTCTCATAAATCTTGCAGTTAACCAACCAGAACCCCTATTTCTTCTGAAATTCTCATTCCCAATCCCATCCCAACACCTATGCTAAGGACATCTGCGTGTGTATCCTTTGCTTCATGTAAACCATTTTCATCTGACAAACTTCCCTCTGGTTTCAAATTCAAAAACTTCTACACCAGAATTGAACCATCTGACACTATCACTCCTCTTAAACCAAAGCTTTCCATCATTCTACCATCTGTTCTTCAAACGTATATTAAAGAACTGCCAGAAATGATTTCATCAGAACCTATTTTATCTGATAAATCTGCATTCATTCCTTACTCTGATACCACATTTGATGTTGTTTCCTATGCATCAAATGCAAAACCATATTTGTTGAATGCTTTAACCAGATCAAAAACTGTCATTTCATCTGATCCTCCATCCATACCCTTCTACCCTCGTCCTCTGATCACCATTCCAAAATTCACCATTCCATCTTCACCCCAACCCAAGCCAATCACATTGGAAACTTTTCTAAAACCAAAACCTAGGTTGAATGTTGATAATTTATTTACAAGTTTTTTTGAAAGAAATAGAGATGTATTTAGGCTCTGTACAGAGGAAGTGTTCATCAACAATGGATGCAAATGAATCTGATGTTATTTGGAATAGCTTCATCAACAGATTCAATACTATAGCATCAAATATGAAGAACGTATGTTCTGATGATGTGAAGCTCAGATTTGCTGAAACTGCTAGAAGTTTGTTCTGGACTGTTAAAAGATTTGCACCATTGCTTCTTAAAGATGCTCCTTCATCATCTGAAGTATGTGATACAAAAGTGAATGTTGAATCTGCATCTGAAGACAACTCTCTGGCTATGACTCTTGTAGAACATCCCTCTAGATCTGCTGCTTCTGACTCTGAATCCCCCATGGAAATTGACTTTGTTCCTGCTTCAGAATATGTCCCACCTTCTTCATCTGAGATCAAAAAAGAGTATACAGATCTTAAAGATAAGATTGCAGTTCTGGAGGCTGGTCAATCAGAGATTAAGTCATGGATGGCTAAGGAAGATAAGAAGTCTGAAGACATGGCTCAGTGGATGTCCAAACAAGATCAGAAGAATGAAACCATGGCTAAGTGGATGTCAAAGCAAGAACAGTCATCCTCTGAGATCACTGATCTGTTGAAGATAATTTTGTCTAAACAAACATAATTTATTGTTTTTCATCTGATGTTTGCACATGTACTTGAATCTTTTCTGATGTTTTATATCTCTTGACCTATCTGAATGAATGACTATGTGTTTTTCTCCTACATGATTTATCTTTTCTGTGTTTCCTTTTATTTGTGTTTTAAAAATTCTTACTTTTTGATTATGACAAAAAAAGGGGAGAAAATAGATCTGAACTGTTTAAATAAACTCTACCAAAATGAAACTTTAGACATATCAATTTTATCTAACATAAAATCTGAGTGTTTCAGAACATTTGATAAATCTGATATACTCTTTAAAAGAAACTCTGAGACTCCTAGATCATATTTAACTTATCTGACTCTGACTCTGAAACAAACAAGCTGGAATGTTTAGAACAATCAGGCTCTGGTCCTAAAAGAATACTCATGCAAAAAGGGAAGTTTCTATTCCTTCCTAGTATTCAATTCAGGGGGAGATTCATCATCTCAGGGGAGTTATAATTATTTTCTTTACAATTGAACAAAATTTCTGATGTTTTTTTCATCATCAAAAAGGGGGAGATTGTTAGAACACAAATTTGTTCTTAATAATATCTCTATGTTTTGATGATAACTATTATGAAATTTTGTATTTAAAAATTATATACTCTAAAATTTTCTTGAGAATGTTTGCTGCAGATGTTAAAGTAAATATCACTCCAGAAGCAAAATAGATCTGAACATAAGAAAAATGCAAGGCTCTAAAGCGTCAGAAGCATCTCTTAGAAGACTCTGAACGCTGCCATCAGAAGATTCTGAGCGCTGCCTCCAGAAGGATCTGAAGCAGAAGCTACAGAAGAATCTGAAGCAAGCCAGAAGCATCTGAAGAAATGAAGAATTTTGTATGAAGAGTTTTCAAGCACAGTTACTTCAGAAGACTCTGATAGTACTAACGCTGCCAGTACTGAGGATCTGACCCAAAACTTTGCTCTGAACTTATACACGCTAAAAGCACACTTGCTGCAAAGACTCTGATTCAGCAAAACTCTGTTGAACATCAGAAGGCTCTGACCAAATTAGACACTGATGATTCTTGCTGAAAATTGTTGAAGAAGAATTCAAAGATTATGTTCGTTGGAATATCCAAACGACTCTTTCCTTATTTATGCTAGACACAAGAACACAGACAAAAAGGATTTCTCTGTGCCTTCTTCTTCTAGGAAAGGTCACTTGATGCGAAGACAAAAAGGCTCAGACCTTTTGGTACACTCTTCTCAACGTGAAAAGCTCTTGGATCACTGTGCCTATAAAAGCAAGTCTCCACTCATCTTCTTCAGTTGATGAAAATACTTGAAAAGAATTCATTGAAAAGCTCTCATACAACTCACAAATTCTTGCTAGAATTATTTCATTGTTCTTAATCTTAAGTGAAAAATCACAGTTGTGATAAAGCTTTATTAGAAGCATTTTAACACTTGTATTTATTATTACATTTGATTGTAAGAGAACCTTAAGAAGATCTAGTTAGGATCAGTAGTTCTTGAGATAACTTTGAACAGTTGTTCTTAGTGCTTAATATTGTAATCAGTTGATTAAATAGTGGATTAAGTCCATGTTTGAGAAAGGCAAATCACTCTAGAAAGGGTGGACTGGAGTAGTTGAGTTCAACGAACCAGGATAAAAATACTTGAGTTTTTTACTTCTAAGATTTTATCTTCATACTTATTCAACCCCTCTTCTAAGTATTTTCTCACCTTCAGTAACTAGCAGCTTTCTTTTAAAGTCCAGTGGTGACTGGCAGCTTTCTTCTAAAGTCCAGTGGTAACTGGCAGCTTTCCTTTAAAGTCTAGTGGTAACTGGCAGCTTTCTTTTAAAGTCCAGTGGTGACTGGCAGCTTTCTTTTAAAGACCAGTGGTGACTGGCGTTTTCTGTTAAAGTCCAGTGGTGACTGGCATTGTTTGAAATTCCAATTGTCTTTTGCGATCTTATCCCATTTTGCTATTACTATGCAAAGTCTGTTATTTTCTCTATTTCTTTTCTGGCGTTTCTTGAAGATCCCGTTCAAACACTTCGTTATAGGAAACTCCTCATTTGGTTATCACCGGTGAGGTTTGTGTCTCTTTTCTTTCGTTCCCCTGGTGGAGAATTTCCATCTTTGCATCTTTAGTCATGATTGAACTACTCTGTTTGTTTTGCCTTGGATCTTTCCCAGTGTGTTGGGTCCCCCGTGAGTGGTTACTCGTTGTATTGCCATTCTTTTATCTTTGCTCGTGTGTATGCATCGGTCGTGCATTCAAGCATCATAAAGCATCATTTAGACTCATGGCATATTCGCATTTGTCCTTTTTGCATACCATCCGATCCAAGGGACAAAATTTTTGGTTTGCTATATTTAAATACCTTTCACTACGATTCTGTGAGGATTATCATCTCTCATTGTCATCTAGTGAAAATATTTAAATAGGGGCAACTGTCATACCCCAAATTTTGACCCCTTAGATCTTCATCATCATTTTAGGATCATGTTCATTTGATTATCTAACCTTAACCTGTTTCAAGTTTGTCTTTGTTAAGATATAGGAATCAGGGTTCCGTACAGTCGAGAATCGAGGTTTCGACGGTTAATCAGTCAACGTTTTGGATTGGTTCTCCATAAAATAAGCCTCCACATCATAAAACATACTCCATTGAATCAAGTATGAATCCAATTTGACATTGTCACTCGAGGATCAAGAACAGTGCAGCTCAGGATACCCGATTAGGATTTTCGATCAGGAAAAGTCAATAGTGGTTTGACTTTTGATTTAAAATGTGTTACAATGGTGGGGTCATGGTCCATAAAGTTCATATGGCTTGGTAAAGTCTACTCAAGAAGTTTCAAGGCCTCAAAAGACCCGGAGCATCAACAGCCGACTCGGTAGTCACCGATCGATCGTTCGGTTGACCGAAAAGTCAACTCTTCACTCATAAGGATTTTGACCTCAAGATATGAATCTAAAATGTTCCTAATGCCATATTTCACCTACCCATGAAGTTTCATGACCATTGGATCAAGGATTGGGGAGTAATCGCAAAAATCGGGAATTAGGGTTTTGAAAGGGGCAAGACCATAACTCCCTAACCACACATCCAATTGAGTTGGTTCAAAGCTCATTGGAAAGCTCTTGACAAGTCCTACAAAAGTACCACATTGGTCCATGAGCAGGAAATGCATAGATTTGGAGTTATGACCAAATTCATTACACGAGAGAAAAATAACTTAGAAAAATTCTAAGTTATTTCACTTTTAGGCATGTTTTTTCAGCAACTTTGAGAGGTTTTTTGACCTAGTTCCATTGGGACTCTGAAGCTCATGAAAACATGAAAGTTTTAGAGCTACATGAGGGCTTTCCAAAATGTACTAGAACTCCTCCATAACCCTTATGAGCTGAGAGTTATGAATTCAACAAGATGAGGTTTCAACACTTGAGTCCAACATTTTCACTTTTTCACAAACTCACATTTTGGTCACTTGAGCTATTCTCAGCCCTTGGATCATGTTTCTATTTGATATTTAGAGGATATGAGGAGAAGAAATGCAGAAAATGAGGAGGTTTGGTGAGTCTTGCAAGTTGGAGGCAAGTGGTATTATTTTAATCATAGAAAAGGAAGAAAGAGAAACTTTATAGAACACTTGCAGCAAACAGCCCTGCTACTGCCTAGCCACTTCAATCACTATTATGTCATTCATGCCACTTGAGTAATGCATTAGCTTGAGCCAAATATTTGAATTTGCAGCTGCATCAAAATCTCAAGCAAGATTACTTTTTCAAAACTCCCACCAGAAGTGCCAATTTACCAATCTACCCCAAGCCTTGCCTTGCTTATAAATAGAGATTTCCTGTATGTTGTGAGGCATACCAGAGCACTCTACAACCCAAGAGAAACTCATTTCTCTCTGATCGCGATTTTCTATGTCTAACTGAACTAACTGCAAGTGCACAGTCTATCGCGTAGTAATATAAGATATCGATCCCACAGGGACTCGTAATCAAGCTAGTATTCTCGGGTGTTACTATGTTTAGCTAGGTCAATATGGTTTTAAGGGAATAAAAGCAAAAGAAGTGTGTATAATAAAGGGAAACTAAAAACGTTACTTAAGGTATAAATGCGCGAATCGGTATGCAATATGCTAGTTCTTCAAGGATTCGACAAGTTACCAGTCTTTTAGGTATTTTCAAAAATAGTTTAAGAAGAAAATCACGGTTTAAAGACCTTTGTCTCATGATGGTTGTTGACGCTAGTCGCAACTCTAAGGCGGAATGTATGTTGTCGCTATTCCGTTCGGGGTTAAAATTACTTTTTGAAAACCATTAAGTTCTTATCCTTTTTAAAATGCTGTCGCTGTTTTTAAAAACGAATGCTTAGTTTTTACTATCTGGTCCTAACCTCAGTTGTCGCTTATTGGTTCGTACCTTTATAAATTTCCCACTGTCGTGGCAAAACTACTTTTAAATAAGTTCTCGCTCGCGACGAACATTTATTTAGAAAAATCAATTTAAAAACTAAAGCCAGAAATAAGTTTGAAAAGGAAAGAGATACACTGATTATTATCGAATCCCATCTGACTACCTATTACATACCGATTACTTTAATTTAGCCAGACATGGAATATAAACTAAGAACTCGTAAACAATGGTAGAATATATAAACAACGGAAAATAAAATTCAATTAACGATTATAATAAGAACCTGTGAACAATTCAATTGGATTTTAGGAAATCCTCCACAATGTCGGCAGGATTTAGTCTTGGTACCAATTACTCGTACAGAAGAGAATTGAAAAGTAAAACACAATTGCAAGGAAAGGAAAGGGAAACAATAAAGAAATTATGGAACTCAAATTCGCTCTGAAAAATAATTTGGCAGCACTTCGTGTCTTGAATGCAGCTCCCCTTTTATAGATGGAATTTCCAATGGTTAGTTGCTCCAGGAAGTGGGATTGATGTCAGAGAAAGTAGGAGCTAGTGGTCCACTCTTTTTGGTCTTTGAAGGCACTTACAGCACTTGCACGTTTTCTGCATTTTTTGTCTGCATGACGATCGTCATGGGTTATGATGGTCGTAACACGTATGACGGTCGTAATGGGTTTGTGACGACCGTCATATCAGAAAAATCCGTATTTGCTGTTTTTGATCTGTTTTTCATCTGGTTTTCATCTGTAATTGCTTGTTCTCTTCATCTTGCTCCATTTGAACATGAACTTTGAATACCTGCAAAATACTAGACAAATAGCATGGAAAAACCCGAAATCAGAGTGAAACCAGTCATAGATTGGTTAAAATGTATGTCATTATATATATATATATACGATTTTGCGTTATCACTCTCATACTTCTTTGAACTTTCTTACAAGTGAAGAAAACCACCTCAAAAAGCCTCAAAAATCTGTCTTCAGCAAAACAACCACCAAAACCATTTTCACTCCACCAAAATCACCACAAACCATCCACACAATCCATAAATGATGTGTGGGGGGTGTTCAAACATTTAAAACCAGAAAAAAACTTCATTTTCCCAGAAGTCAACTTTCAACCAAGGAAAGTTTGACTTCATACTCAAAATCTGTCAAAACACATACCAGGCCTGCTTTGATCTTTGAAAACATCCAAGCACCTTAGGTTTATGGTATACCAACTGTCCATAACCTAAAACATCATCATCACCACCTATTTCAAGCTCTGGTCCAAAGATCCACTTGTTTACTTCAAGTGCAAGAAAAGATGTCATCTTCATCAAAGCATTGGATTGAATCTTATTTGGAAGCTCCAAGGTTTTCCTTTTATATTTTCTTGCTTGGAAGTCTACAAGAGGTTGGTAGTTACTATCTCTTTTTCCAACTGTCATAAACATGTTCAAAATGCATTAGTTGTTACAATGTGCTTTATGTGTATGTGTAGTTCATGTTTGAATCTTTCACATTTTGCTTGCCTACTCATTAATGTACTTTGTTCTTATATTCCTTATGCAATATGTTGTGTGGCTGTGTGTTAAGCTTTGAGGTATCTTAAGTGCTATTATATGGCATGAACATATGAGAAACTGTTGCAAATGTTTTGAACTTGATGTTGTCTTGTGTTGGTTCTGTTGGTGAAGGATCTTAACTTGCTTCTGTTGCATTACCACTTTTACACCATGAACCTGTTTGTTAACATTTTGATGTGGAAACCCTTACATATTAGATCCATATGATGTTTGCATTGTCAAAATCTGGTTAGGTTTTGGTTCTGCATAATTATGTTCTTACCATTTTCAGCGCACATGGACTTTTCAACCAATAAGCCATTTTTAGTTCCACCATCTTTTGAGATCATGTGTGTGTTTAAACATGGTCTTTAATACATTTTGAACTTGCTTGTAAGTGGTTCTGCCTCATTGGACTTGTTAAAGGTTGTTGGAATGACTCATAAGAGTAATGAGGACCAAAACCTATTTTTGATGCCTTGATGCTTGTAACTGTCTTGACATGTGCTTTAAGCTTGATACTTGCCTTTTGTTATTTTAAGCATGCCTTTATATTGCTTTGAGCTTTGCCTTGTTTTTGATGTGTGTCTGTTAACATGAGAGCTTTGTTACCTTGAAATCACGTGTTATGTTTGGCACTGTGATATTTGCATCAGTTGGTGTTTTTCTTTAAGTTTATATGGCATGACTGTTTTCAAGCTTGATATGTTCATCAAAGTTGCTGCCTACCATTGTCTTTTGTGGCATATGTTTGTTAACATGAAATCTGATACTTTTTGAATCATGGCATTGTTTCATCCCTTGCATCACCACTGTCATCACTTAGGCACTATGATAGGGTTGTGGTTGTAACTTTGATTTTGTCCATATTTTGTTTACTTTGCCAAAACTGTGATGTGCCTATGTGTCTTATTCTGATGCATTAAAAGCCTATGGTGTGAATCAGCCTTGAACTGCTAATCAGCCTCTTTGTTGAATTTCATGAGTACTTGCATCTTTGTGCCTTGTGTTTTCTATTGAACCAACTACCATGATGATTTTGCTAAGCCTGCAACTGGTGTATGCATTAGAGGTATTAGGACTAATTGTTGATTTGTGCCAACCTTGCCATTTTGTAAAGTCCATACTTGCTGCCAACTGCCTAGGTTCACTTGAAACTGCCATAACATCATTTCTGTTATAGTTCACATATTGACATGTGTTTGCAAATTGACTTGTGCATATAGAATTAGGGCCAGCTATTGATCATTGATATTGCCATATGTTGCTGCCAAATGCCTGAATTCATGAACATGATTTTGCTGCCATGCCTTACTTCCCACTTTTGCTAAGTTTTGCATTTGTGATCTGTTTAGCATGCCTTGTTTGGTGGTGACTGTCATCTAAACCACTTGCTACTAGCATGATGTCCTTGTTAGAAATATGTCTAGGTTCTTGTTCCTATGGTTGTAGCCATACCTTTTCAAGGTTTGATTTGAATGTGATATATTTGGCATGATTTTTGATTGAGGGCCATTTGTGGCTGTTGTGTATATGAGTGTTTTTTACATGTTGGAACCAATTTGTTAATTGTTAGTCCATGAGCCATAACTGCTAGACTGTCAAGAATAGACCATTTTGTTTGAACTGATACGATTTTCTTAGGTTGTTTTGCTTTTGTTAAGGCATTGCAGATTTGCATATGTGTGGTTTGTTTGAATTTTGCTCTTTTTCTTGCCATATGTTTTCTGTCATGTTTTTTTTGTTCCAACTCAGTGTGCCACCAATACATATCATTAATCCTTGTTGTCATGAGCTGTAGCTATCATTTTGCATTGCATAGGCTTCACTTTGCTTTTGCATTCGAGTTTTGAGCTGTGTACCTTATTTGGAAAAACTGAGATTGCCATTAAATTCCTTGTGAAATTTCACGTGAGATAGAGAAAATTTTTGTTAAATTTGGTTGAGTTTTGAGTGATTTACGTGGTTACCGTTTTCATGTTTTGGCTTGTTCTTTGGTCCATCTTGCCTTGCCCAGATCTCATTTGCGTTGTCAAGTATACAAGTTATCAGGGGTGGCATAATACATGGATGAATCGCCACCCTAGTGGTTAAGCCTTCACTTTCACATTGCCTTGCGCTACCTGAACCTGGGTTCGATCCATAGTGGAGATCAACCCTTTTATTTATTTTCCCATTTTTCCTTGTTTTCATGTTTTTGTCTTTCTTTCCTCTCACTTAAACAAGTGCGTGCCTTGGCTCACTTAGTAGGATTTTAAGTCGGTAGCCATAAGGGGGTGGGTTCAACACCCACCAGGCGCCTCCCTCTCTTTTTATCACTTATATCCTTTGTTTTTTATTTAATTGTTTAAATTTCCAAAAATCATAACTTCTTCAATTTTTGTTATTTTTGATTGGTTCTTTTTGCAACTATCTTGTATTTGTGCATATTTTCTTGTGGTACATTAATATTCTAGAATTTATATTTACGAAAACAATTTTGCATTAAAAAATGTTCATGCTTCTTTTAGGGTTTTTTACCCTCCTAATCTTTTCAAACTTTTGATTCATTTTTTTTCTTAAGTTTGTTGTTGTGCTTATTATGAGTTTTTGTCAAACCCTTGTATGTAATTGCAATTACTTGTTGCTTGTGAGCATTATGCTTGATTCATTTGATTTCCATGTAATATCCCCATGAAGTTGACTTATTTGCATTGGTCGTTACCTTCATCTTTGTCAAGATATGCTTAAGTCTTTATCTTTCATTGAGTCTTGTAAGAACTCATCTTTGCTTGCCTATTGTAATACGCTTGCATGCTTTGGTTGTAACCATTCATCATATTTGACGTACTTGCTTATTATAATATGCTTGTATATGCTTGGTTGTAACCATGTCTTTTGCACCCATCATGTTTGTTTGATTGCTTATTGCTTTGTTAAGTTTATTTTTCCCCAAGTGATGGAACTCATTAGTTCTCATCCAAGTTGCCTCCTTTTTTCTCCTTCCAAAGGAAAGTCTCTCTATTGACCTTTGGGTCATAGATAACTCATTACCCTCCCTTGACTTTGTTAAGTCATCCATACACCTAGTTAAGTTAGAACCTACCCATTGGAATTTGCTTAAGTCTAAGAAGCCTACCCCTTGTTAGGAGTGCTCTTTCAATTAGAACTTAGGCTAGAGTTTGTTAAATCTATGTAAGAATCATGAAGATGATTACTTACTTCCCTTTCTTGACTGTTCAACGTAGATCTAGAGAGTTTCCTTAAACTATACACAAGCATTGTAATGTTTGTTCCCCTTTGAACCTTGATCATAATCAAGTGTTCTTCAACCCTAGTGAGGTGAACTACGATTGCTCTGATTCTATCCTAGTTAGGATACGTAGGCAGAGGACGCGATGTCTTTGCGAGCAAATTTAGAAACTATCCTTAGGTCTTAACCTACACCTTTTACCCAATCCATAGCAAACACTTAGCAAGTATTAGCATACAAACAAACAAAAGGTTCCTGTAGAGTACTACAGATGTTTAGGATGTGAAATACCTACCCTATGCATAACCGACCCCCGATCCCCGAATCTCTTAGTGTTGTTGTTACATCGCGCAAAAAGTTCTTTCTCTCTTTAGACCTTTCCTTTGGATAAATTAAAGTCCGGTTGTGAATTCAAAGAATTAAAGATTCAAGTTAATCAATAGCTTGGTATCACGATTCTCACTGCAACAGATGGCTATAAGGAAGTATTTCTGAAATAGTTGATACGCGATACTACACTTGGACGAAACTCTCTTGAGAATATTATCGATTACCAAGTGATTTGGGAAGTTGATAATATCCGAAAGATGGGTTGTTGACTCTGATAATCGTTTAGAACCCTGCTCTACAGGTTTGAAAATCCATATTACACACCTTTTGGGATGGGTAGACCATGGCCTCTCGCTCATGCCTTCTAAACCTAGTCTTGTGTTTGTGTGCAGATGTGTGATCTTTGCATTTGCCTGTGTTTGTACATTCTTTGCATTCATAAACATCATATCATAAGGTTTCATGGAACTCGGACTTTTTGTTTGTAAACATCAAGGTCGCTATGGATGGTGAAGGAAAGAAAACTTTGAAGTACACTTACAAAGGTTTTAAATAAGATGACCTAAGGAGGTTGGGCACCTTGGTGACAGATCCAGAGGGATTTCAAAGTAGGTATGGGAAGTTGTTGTTACTATTGAAGATAAAAATGGATAGTGGACTTCTTTCTACGCTTCTCCAGTTCTATGATCCACTCTACCATTGTTTCACCTTTCCCGATTATCAGCTAGTACCCACACTAGAAGAATACTCTCACTTGGTTGGGTTGCCTATTCTTGAAGATTCTTCTTTTCCGATCATGGAGAAGGACCCTAAGGAGCAGGATATTGCCAAGGCTACACGTTTGGGATTGGTTGATATTCAAAAGAACATGACTACAAAAGGAGGAGTTTTTGGGTTAAGTGCAAAATTTTTGGTTGAAAAAGCTCAATACTATGCAGATCATTTGAGCATGGATGCATTTGAGGCTATCCTTGCCTTTCTCATTTATGGTATCTTTCTGTTCCCTAGCTTCGAGAACTTTGTAGACCTCAATGCCATTAAAATCTTCTTGAAGAAAAACCTTGTGCCTACTTTGCTAGCAGATACGTATCATTCTGTTCATCTTAGAAATTTCCACAAAGGAGGGATGACCACTTGTTGTGCTCCTTTACTATACAAGTGGTTTATTTAACACTTGCCTAAGGCTAACGCTTTTTGGGATCCGAAGAAAGGGTAGTGGTCACAGAAGGTTATGGCTCTCACGCACACTGATATTGATTGGTACAATCGTGACTATGAGGGAATAATGATCATTAACAGTTGTGGAGATTTTGGTAATGTACCTCTTCTTGGTACTAATGGAGGAATCAGTTACAACCTAGTCCTTGCTCATCGACAGTTGGGATATCCTTTGAAGGACAAGCCCAACAGTATTCATGTGGAAAATATTTTCTTCAAGGAAGAGAGTAATAGTCAGGAGCAGAAAGAGAAGATTCTAAAAGCCTGGAGTCATTTGCACAAAAAGGGAAAGAAATACCTGGGAAAACCCAATTGTGTCTCTTTGGAAACTTATCTCGAATGGGTTCGAAAGAGAGCCATCGAGTTGAAGATGCCCTATTCCCGACAAGAACCCATGGCTTTAAAGGAGGAGCGCACCTTGATCTTCATGTCTGAGGAGGAGAAGCTAAGGATTGCCTTGAGCAAGGCACGACAAACCGAAGACACTTGGAAGCAAAAGTATCAAGTGGTTGTTGAAGAAAATGCAGAGCTCCAGAAGCAATTAGAGTTGAAGAATGAAGAAGTACTCTCTTGCAAGAAGATTTATTTTCTTCTAGTCCTCAGTCGACTCCGTGGAAGTTGATTGTGGATAAGCTCATTATTGAAAAGGCCCAAATGGAAAAGGAGATTGAAAAGCTCAACTTGAGGCTATTAGGAGAACCTTCTGGGGATCTTTGTTAGCTTTTATTTAGCTTTCTGTTTAAGACTTTTGTAAGATGTACTAAAATTTTGTAATTCAATGAAATTAAGTCTATGATGTTTTGATGTTTACAGAACCTGAGTTCCATGATACTTTGTGCATTTTCATTCACATTTATTAATCATTCAAGGAACTAAAAGTTGTTTTGCAGATATTATAGAATGGATTCTAGAAAGAAGACAACTGCAGAGATTATGTTTCGAAGCCCAAATTTGGAGAACCTGAGGAAACTAGGAGGTTTAGTAGAAGACCCTGAGGCGTTCAGAGAGAAGTATGGGAATATGTTGTCTTTACTAAAAATTCAAGTGGATGAAGAGATGTTGTCAGCGCTCGTGCAGTTTTACGATTCGACCTATCATTGTTTCACGTTTCCAGATTACCAATTGCTGCCAACCTTGGAAGAATATTCTTCGCTGATGGGATTAGGCGTCACTCCCAGACCATTTTCTTGAAGAGAAGGGATTCCTAGCGAAAGAGTAATTGCAGAGGCCGCACATTTGGAGGTTAATGAAGTACGATCTCATATGACTGCTAAGGGAGGGCGATATGGATTTCCAGCTATGTTCATGTATGAAAAAGTTCAATGTTATGCCGAGTCGAAGAATTTTGAAGCATTTGAGGCTATTCTGGCTTTGCTAATTTACAAACTTTTCTTGTTTCCGACTGCCGATAATTTTGTGGATGCGAGTGCAATCAACGTTTTCTTAATCAAAATTCCCGTACCCACTTTGTTGGCTGATGTGTATTTTTCCATCCATCGTAGAAACCGTCATGGAGTTGGACAGATTGTATGTTGCACCGTTCTTCTATACAAGTGGTTTATTTTGCACTTGTCGAGGCTACTAGCACTCTGGGATATGCAGAATGGACTCTCATGGACAGAGAGGTTATTGCTACTCAAACATTCATATATTAAGTGGTATGACCCTATGTATGGAGGGATTGCCATGATTCAGAGCTGTGGGGATTTCCCAAATGTACCGCTTATCAGCACTGATGGTTGCATTAGCTATAATCCCATTTTAGCTCATCGCCAGTTGGGATACCCAATGAAGAATGAACCGGACCTAGTTCTTTTGAGAAGTTTCTACATTGAAGAAGGGAAGGATCCAACCTACAAGGCTCGGACTGTGTATGCTTGGCGTCACATCCACACGAGGGGAATGACTGCTTTGGATTACCCTGACACCGCTGTTTCAGAATCCTACTTATCATAGGTGAAAGAAGCAGCATTGAAGATGTTCTATACCCGCTTTGAGCCTAACCCAACAAAACTTACTCTTGTGGAAGAATTGAAAGATGCTTTGACAAAAGCTGAAAGAGAAGGAAAAGCTTGGAGAGATAAGTATTTCAAGGTTATGCAAGAGAAGGAAGAGCTTCAAGAGTTGGTCCATCAAGGTGGAAAGAAGAGTCAACCAGAAGACGAAGGACCCTCCAGCCAGAAGATCTAGGATCTTTTTGTTTTCTGTGTTTTATCATTTATCTGTATTGGAGATTTGTGTTTCAGTTTCGAATTGTTATTGTAAAACTCTCAGTTATTAATCTATGAAGACTTTGAATTTGCTTTATTTCCCCATCGTTGTAATGTTTGCAAATATTTCTTTGGATTCCTTGAATGATTAATTTTGCATTTTGCATCTGCACCCATAGCATTACATGTGCATTTCTTATGTTGTGTCTCATCTCGCTGTCTTATCTCCAGAATCATACTGAATCCTCGACATCAATACAACACACGAGCCCAAGCTCGTCAAAGAATGGAAGAACATAATTTGAATCTGGATAGGGTTGACAACGAACTTGAAGAGTTACGAGGAAGCGTAGGACGAATTATGGAAGTCTTACAAGTCATTAATGCAAAAATGGACACTTAGGCCACTGTAGTTTCTGAGATCACCAACGTAGTTGTGGAGCCGATCCCAACGGCAGTCACTGTTGCAAGTATACCGCCGTATGGATTAATGCCAGGTTTTGTACCTCTGCCACCAGTCAGTCAACAATCAGTTCCTCTAGGGGCAGAGTTTCCCCGAGTTGTTCCGACTTATACTCCATCCTCTGTACAAGCTCAAGTGCGCCCTGTTTTTCACGACCATCCACAAGTGTTTGAAGTTCCTGATGGGTCTAAAGAAGGAAGTGGACGACATGAGAAATTGAAGGAAAATTTATAAACTATAGGGAGGAAGGTTAGAGCAATGGAGGGGAATGATATCTTTGGTATTGATGCCAGAGATATGTGTTTAGTGTCTGGATTGGTAATCCCGCCAAAATTCGAAGTCCCCAACTTTGATCAATACACCGGTGCTACCTGTCCTCGGACGCATTTGATCATCTATTACCGAAGAATGGCTGCACATGTAGAAGATGATAAGCTGATGATCCATTTTTCCAGGATAGCTTGAAAGGAGCCCTTGTTAAGTGGTATTTGAGCCTAGATCAATCTCGCATTCACAGTTTCCAAGACTTGGCTGATGCTTTCATAAAGCATTACAAGTACAATATGGATTTGGCCCCTGACAGAAGAAAGTTGTTGAGTATGACATAAAAGAATTCTAAATCGTGCAAAGAGTATGCACAACGATGGAGGGAGACTGCCTCTCAAGTGGAACCTCCTTTAAATGAAAAAGAGTTGACAGATTGGTTTGTGGACACGGTAAGACCAAAATTTTATGAGAAAATTATTAGCAGTGTAACATCGAGTTTCTCCGATATAGTGGTTGTGGGGGTGAGAGTGGAATTGGGATTGAAGAATGGAAAAATGACTAGTAGTTCCAGTGGTTCCAACAACAACAATGTTAAGAAGTTCAGTGGTAATTTTCATAAAAAGAAGGAGGGAGAAACAAACGCCATAACAGTGGGGAAAAGGAATCAGACTTGGAAGCAGCCCTACCAACAATATCAACGGCCTCCACAAAGCTACTTTCAGCAGCCTCCACAAGGCTATGTTCAGCAACCTCAGCAAAATTTGACACAAAAACCGATGTATCCAGTACAGTATGCTCAACAACCATATGTGGTAGCTTTCACGCCTGCTTTCAGTCACCCTTTTCCGAATTATCAGACAGTGCAACCAGCACCCATGTATCAACCAGTTCAACAACAAGGGTACCAACGGGCGCCCAACGCTCCACCCTATTAGCAATATCAGCAGCCTAGGGCTCAGGCACCAAGGCAAAATTACTAAAATCGAAGACCAGCAACGAGGCCTCCATTTCCTCAGATACCAATGACTTATACAGAGTTGTACCCGGCTTTGGTTCAACAAGGGTTGATAACAACGCGACCATTGAACACACCTTCAGACACTTCATCACCTCATTACAATCTGAATGCTCATTGTGCCTTTCCTAAAGGTGTTGCCGACCATGACTTAGAAGGGTATCTTGCCTTGAAACATCTTGTCAGGGAGCTCATAGAGAAGAAGATTTTGTCTTTTGATGATGCACCGCCTAATGTTAAAAGTAACCCATTACCAAATCATGGAGGAGTTAATGCTGTAGAAGAGGCTTCAGATGAAAATTTGGTTTGTGATGTGTCAGAGATCAAGACTCTGTTGAGGTCACTTCATGAGAAACTGTTGAAAGCCGGGCTGATTAAAGGTACCCATAGAGACTGTGAAGAGTGTTCTGTTAATCCTAAAGGGTGTGGTGTGGTACAAAAAGATGTGCAAAGTCTGATTGACGATGGATTATTACAAGTGGGTATCAAGGTAAAGAAGGAGGAAGTTTCGGTGGTTGAGCCTGTTTTCAATCTACCAAGGAAAAGCGAGAAAGTCCCTATGTTCAATATGATCAGCAAAAATGTGAAGCCTGTTTTTGACAAATCTGATGTCTATCAGCCTCGACCAGTTGTTATTCAGAAGCCGAGATCGTTTCCTTTTGAGAATACAAAGGCAGTCCCGTGGAAGTATGATATGGTTGTGTTAGACCAAAGATCTGGGAAGATTATTCAGAATGAGAAGGTGAAGGATGACCAGGTTGATGTGACAAATATTGTAGGAACGAGCAAGATGACCCGTAGTGGTCGAATATATCAACCCAAAATAATAGTGGTTGCTCAAAAAGAGGTTACCCCTGCCGTGACGGCCAAAGACAAAGAAATGCCCATCACTAAAGGAGATGCTGAGGAGTTTTTAAGGATTATCCGAAAGAGCGATTACAAGGTTGTTGATCAGCTTCATCAAACCCACTCAAAAATATCAATTTTGTCTCTCTTGATGAATTCCCCGGCCCATAGAGAGGCTCTACAAAAGGTGTTAATGCAAGCACATGTGACGAAGGATATAACCCCTGGCCAATTTGATTCGGTGATAGCCAATATTATAGCCTGCAATACTCTGAGTTTCAGTGATGAAGAGCTGCCAAGGGAGGGCGTAATCATAACCGTGCATTGCACGTATCTATCAGATGTCAAGAGGACACATTGGCGCGAGTTTTGGTTGACACAAGATTTTCGTTGAATGTGTTTCCTAAAAAGTCGCTCGCAAAGTTGGCATATGAAGGGGCAGAGATGAAGCCGACGTCGTTAATTGTGAAGGCTTTTGATGGTTCGAGAAGAACGTTTGTTGGGGAAGTGGAGTTGCCAATTATGATAGGCCCTCACGTGTTCGATATCACATTTCAGGTAATGGACATTAACCCAGCTTACATCTGTTTGTTGGGACGGCCTTGGATTCACGCAGCAGGGGCAACGACTTCCACTTTGCACCAAAGGATGAAATTTGTTGTAAACGACAAACTGGTAATTGTGCATGGCGAAGAGGACTTGAGGCAGGGGAGGATGCATTGGAAACTTCTTTCCAAGCGCTTGAAATAGCTAACATGGTAATAATAGAAGACACAGTGGCAAAGAGTGGTCCATCTTTTGCATCCTCCCAGAGCATTAAGTCTACATTGGAAGAGGGTACTCCTACAGCTTAGGGAGAGGTTATTGAGGTGAAAGAAAGATTGGGTCGCCAAGGGTTGGGTTATAAACCAACTCATGTCGAATCATCAACACACGTCGAAGGACGTCCGAAGACTATCCAAGAGGTGTTCATCAGAGGATGATTCCAAGTCAATGCCATGGGAGAAGATTTGGAAGACGAGGATATTGAACGTTTGGTATATCATTGCGAGACTGCTTTAAGCAATTGGGAGGCTGTTGAGATTCCTGTGTTGAAGTAATTTGTTTGTTTTCTTTACTTGTTGTTGTTTTTTATCTTTAAACCTTCATAGCCATGCCCAAGGCTATAGGATATATTTTGTAAGGGCCCCGTGCTTTCAAGAATATTATGATTAATGAACTATTTTGTTAAATCCTTCGTTGTTGTTTCCTTAATTATTTTTGCTTCCAGTTTTAAAAAGAAGATGGCAATTTTCTTAAAATCAACAAAACATTTTTCTTATTGCTGTATTTGTCCTTGTGTGTTTTAATAAATTAAGCCATTCCAACATGCAGTGATACCCCAAAACCTGTTGAATCCAATGACTTTGCTTTCCCTCCTGACTTTGACTCACCAATATACCAAGCCAAAAATGAGGACGAAGATTTTGAGATCCTTGATGAACTGGTAAAAATGGCATGTTACGAGTACCCAGAGCTTCAGCCTCATAAGGAGCAGGTAGATGTCATTAATCTTGGCACCGAAGAAGACAAGAAAGAGGTCAAGATTGGGGCAACGCTTGGGGCAGAAGTCAAACAGCAATTGGTGAAGCTTTTAAAAGAGTATGTGGACGTATTTACTTGGTCATATCAGGATATGCCAGGTTTATACACAGACATAGTGGTCCACAAGTTACCGCTCCGACCTGAATGTACACCAGTCAAACAAAAGCTCCGAAGAACTGGACCTGATATGGCTCTTAAGATTCGAGATGAAGTGAAGAAGCAGATTGATGCAGGTTTCTTGGCAGTATCCAAGTACCCCAAATGGGTGGCTAATATTGTACCTGTACCGAAGAAAGATGGGAAGGTCAGAATGTGTGTGGATTATAGGGATCTGAACAAGGCCAGTCCAAAAGACGATTTCCCTTTGCCACATATTGATACATTGGTCAATAATACGGCTCGCTTTGCAGTCTTCTCGTTTATGGACGCTTTCTCCAGATACAACCAAATCAAGATGGATCCAGATGACATGGAAAAGACTACTTTCATTACTCCTTGGGGAACTTATTGTTATAAAGTCATGCCTTTCGGTTTGAGGAATGCTAGTGCCACTTATCAAAGAGCCATGGTGACGTTATTTCATGACATGATGCATAAGGAGATAGAAGTGTATGTTGATGACATGATCGCCAAATCTCAGAGTGAGGAAGACCATTTAAATCATCTTTTGAAGTTGTTCTAGAGACTCAGGAAGTATCAGTTGAGACTAAACCCAGCCAAGTGTACCTTTGGAGTTAGATCTGGGAAATTACTCGGTTTCATTGTTAGCCACCGAGGGATTAAGGTAGGTCCAGATAAAGTTCGAGCCATTCAAGATATGCCGGCTCCGCAAACTGAGAAACAAGTCAGAGGTTTCCTTGGAAGATTAAACTATATATCCAGATTTATTTCTAATATGACTCTTACTTGCGAGCCCATTTTCAAATTGTTACGCAAAGATCAGACAGTTGTTTGGAATTCAGATTGCCAACAAGCTTTTGATAATATTAAAGGCTACCTTCAAGAGCCCCCGATCTTAATACCTCCTGTTCCGGGAAGACCTCTTTTCATGTACTTAACGGTACTCGAGAATTCAATGGGTTGCATGTTAGGTCAACAGGATAAGTCCGAACGAAAGGAACATGCCATCTAGTATTTGAGCAAGAAGTTCACCAACTGTGAAAGCCGATATTCAATTTTAGAGAACTTGTTGTGCTTTAGCATGGGCTGCCAGACGTTTGAGGCAGTACATGATTTGTCATACTACTTTATTGATTTAAAAAATGGACCTGATAAAGTATATTTTTGAGAAGCCCGCTGAGACAGGAAGGCTCGCCCGTTGGCATATGTTGTTATCAGAATACGACATCCAGTATGTGGCCCAGAAGTCTATCAAGGGAAGTGTCTTATCAAATTATCTTACAGATCAGCCAGTTGAAGATTACTGTCGCTTCCGCGAAAATAAGGTGCCGGCAAAACAGAAGAGTCGCCACCTTTCATTATTTATCCCTCAGAACGGGAAAGGAAACGATCGGAAAAACCTGACGAAAAGGTATAAGACAAGGTCATCGCGACCATTGTCTGGGTTTGGGAGTCGGTTACGCAAGGGGAAGGTATTATCACCTCTCACGTCCGTCGTACTCGACGGGATCCACGCTTGTTGTGTTTACGGGACGAGTTGGTTTTATCTATCTACCTATCAAGACTGGCTTAAACAGAAAAGAAAAATGACTCGGCAAAGCGTCACGCTTTATGCCTACGTATTCTCATCAGAGAATGAGAAATCAGAGTCAACGTAGTTCGACCTACTACGGGTTACGGGGAAGGTGGCTCGCAAATACATCAGTATTGTGCCTACGTACTCTCAACAGGCTTGAGAGATCAGAGCTTACGTAGTTCGGGACAATACGGATTACGGGAATTCAGATTCATCTGTTTTATCGAGTAGGGTTAAACAGCAGTTCCAGCAGTTAGGGACAAAGCCTGTTTGCGGTGGCGCTGAAGTTTAACGACACTCTTTTCTTCAGAAAAGTTTCCTTTGAATTATGGGCCCACGGGGAAAAAAGGTTTGAAGTTTGTTTTCTGTCTTTTACGGAAGAAGTGTTTTTTATTGTGTTTGCAATTTCAATCGCACTAAAGACTATGACCTGAGAGTGAATGCGTCGCATGTCACCCAAAGGGTGCCATACTAAACATCCAGATTGTTGAAAAGAAGCTCTCCAACAATCCTTTCTCAGATAGCTTAAGGCTTGTAACGTACGAAAGAAATCATTCATGATTACTGTATCTTAAGCTGTTTTGAGGTGAGAAGAGAACAGGCTCAACTAAAGGGAGACTATCAAGTCCTACCATTGTCATGCCAAGGATTCATCCTATGGTTGAGGTTTGAAACAGGGAACTCCTAGAAGTTATCATGCATAGGTTTCAACCTAAAGTTCTATCATCACTTCCTAATCAAAGGAAGTGAGATTCCTAGGGGATCATGTCAATGGTAAACAGAAACAGATAAAGCATCAGCTTAAACAATAAACAGTAATACAGTAAACGACTGTAAAATGCATGCAATGAAAGTGAGGGAGGAAATGTGTGTGGGGCAGCAGCCTCCACAAGCTCATCTCAACCTCAAGCCAGATATGAATAACAGTAATCATACAGAAGAAATAACATGCCATCAAGGAAAATAATGAGCAACTGCTATCATACAGAAGAAGTAATATGCTATCAAGCAAGATAAACCACATGGGCAAGGGAGTTGGGCTCTACCGAATACCCGCAAGCAAAGCCATACAGTAACAATACAAGCAGAGGGAGCAACTCAACCTCTAGTGCAATCATGCTCCTAGCTTAAAGTCAGTCTAGATATGAACTTATTCTAATGCATCAAGCAAGTCAAACAAGGCACATCAGCACAGAAAAGAAAACAGACAAGAAAGCATATCAACAACTCCCTCTTTCAATCCCAAGCTTCAGCTCTTCTAACAGCAACCCAGTCTTCATACTTCAACCACCCTTCAAGGCTACCATCCCTCGTGACAAGTATCAACTTGTTCTTCTCCAAGGTTTTAATCCATCCAACATAAGTATCAACTTATTCTCTCTTCTCCAGGCTTCAGCTCCTCAGTCAATTCTACCTTCACGCTTCACTCTTAACTACAAGTATCAACTTGATTCCTTCAGGTTCTCAATGCATCAATGTACAAGTATTAACTTGTCCTTTATTCCTCAAGCCTCAGCTCTACACTCAATCTCAATTGAATCCTCTTCATAAGTATCAACTTAGTCTTCAAGCTTCAGCTCTCTTTGCTTTACCAGTATCAACTTGGTCTTCTTCTCCTATAAGCTTCAGCTTCTCAGAGTAATCCTCAATCACATGGAAGTGTCAACTTCATCCTACATTCTTCAAGCCTCAGCTCTTCATTCAATCTCCATTGGGTCTTCAAGTATCAACTTGTTCTCCTTACTCTTCAAGCTTCAGCTGAAATGGCAATGCTCAAGGAATCATCCTCTTCCACACTCTTCAATGAAGTCCTCATCTTCAAACTCAAGTCCAACATCTTTCAAGATACTCAACCCAGAAGACAATTGATTTAACAGAATGAGTGGAAATGATAAACAGCTTACTGACAACCAAAGGAAGCCTGTAAGGGTTCATCATTATGAGAGACTGGTTCCCTCAAAGTTCTACTTCCCAGATAAAGCCACTCATCCCTCCAAAGGAGGGATGTGAATATCTGAGAAGGACTTTTTAGTCATTGGGAGGAATGGAAGCACAAGATGCTTTCCATATTTGTGAAAGAAATCATTCTAATTCTAAGGCTCTCCCTATGGCTCCTATCTCCTACATCTTCATCAGACACCTTCAGGCACAAGCAATTCCAAACTCCAAGCAACTTCAAGCAACTTCAAGCATCCTCACCTTGTCTTCAACCTGTATTCAATCTCAACCAAAGGCAAACAAAGCAAAACCCTAATCTAAGGGAGCTAAATGAGTTAAACTAGTTTAATTAGTAAGTTAGGATCACCTAAAACCTAGTACTAAAGTTAGTCCTAACTAAAATACTAAAACCAATTGTAAAATCCTACAAAAATGACTATGGGAACCTAGGTCAATCATGACTCTACCACATTAAGTCAGAGATCAAATCATCAAATAAGACCTAGAAATAAATTCTACATTATAAGGTACTAAACCTAAACCCTAAAGGGAAGCATCTAAATATCAATCTAGAAAGCACACATATTTTCATCACAAAAATGTGATAAAAATTCTATGGGAGCATACATGTCTAAGCTAATCATACACAAAAAATTAGGATCAAAATCATCACCACATGATCACACAAAATTCCACAAAATTATGTATCAAACATAACCATTTTAATATCAATTAAAATATAAAATTCCCATAAAATCAGAAAATACATGAAATGAAAATATAAAATTCCCATAACCATTTTAATTTTCAATTTTATATGATTTTTCCAAGAACCATGAATAAAATGAAAAAATGATGAAAATCAAACAAAAATAGACAAGCACACGGTGCAGATAGCAATGATACACAGTTCAAATAATGGATTGGGCCTTCAGGGGGGTGGGGATATCTATCTTTCCACTAAGCCCAGAACCACTGATTAAATGAAACGATGCGTTTCATAATCAGAACTCCTTCACAAATTGAAATCAAAACGTGGCCATTGGATTACTCACTCAGTCAAAGTCCAACCCCCATCCAA
The DNA here is from genome assembly GCA_963859935.3 of Lathyrus sativus. Lineage (NCBI taxonomy): Eukaryota > Viridiplantae > Streptophyta > Magnoliopsida > Fabales > Fabaceae > Lathyrus > Lathyrus sativus. The sequence goes on from OZ012736.1 coordinate 173,862,532, forward strand.
TGGCTCTAGGGTCATCTTCTACCTTTTGAACCTCTGAACTTCGCGCCCAGCTCCGGCCACCACCGGTGGTGCTCCGGCCACCATTCCACAACCCTAGTTCATCATAGAGTCCACCATAGGCCACGATCCTTAAAGAAACATGTCCCAAATTCCCTCACGAATTCATTAATGCCTTTAATTCTCTCTGAAACCTCATGATTCGCCATATCCAATTCTCAACCGAAAATGGTAATACCCTAAATTGGTCACTAATTCTCAAATTAATGGTCTGAAATCGCTCCTACACCGTTCTACAATGCATCTAACACCTTAATTCATCTTGATTCCGCCTAATTCATGCTAGAGAAAGAAAGTTACTAACCTGAAAATCTTGGATGAACAGATGTGCTAAACCTTCAATTCAAGCTCTCCAACCTTCCAGACACGATCAATGGATCCTCTCCTTGCTTCTGTATGCAAAAGAACCGGTTGAAAGCTCCTGAATCTTGAAATCCGATGGTGAGTTGCAGGTGGAAAAATTCAATTGCTCATACACGATTCAGCCACGAATTCCCTTGGATTATGATCTGGAATCACTCCCTTGCATCCATGGAAGAAGTTTCAATCAAGAAAATGGATGGAAAGTGAAGAATTTGGTGAAACTGAATTCAATTGCAAGCCAAGAAATCTCAATCTCAATCTATGCTCTCTCCTTCAATCATCACCAACCTTTGCATTGGATCACCTCTACTCAATATATAGATGATGTATGAGTGATCTAGAACCCTCTAGACCCTTCTAATGAGAGTTTCAATCTCTCATGTCATGAGATTTTCAATCACATATCATGATATGCATAGCTCTGTTTGCAGCTTAAAACCAACCTCATTCACTTCCAATTTCTCCCCTAGTGACATTTTGAAAGTGTTTAGCTTGCAAGGGATCTTGCTCATGCCTTGATTTTGAGTTTTGCAAATGTTACTTAATATGCAAGTAGCTACTTTTCAAGGCAAGTCCACCAATTTGAGCTCAACTCAAAAATGTGGCTAATCCAATGTTCTTAAAATGTTTTCTAGAGTTAAAATGATATATTACATGCCATGGTTTGGATGTGTAGGTTGAAAATATCAATTTCCAACTTTGATTCATTTAACTTATACCCTTATTTTAGGTCATTTTTGCAACTTTGAGCTACAAGCATTTCCATCATCTCATGACCTCCTTACTAGCCTTAAAACATCATTTTGAACAAGCTTTATGTTGAACATTTTTCCATTTGAAGCTTGGAAATGGGAGTTATGGCCTTATACTTGAAATGACCTGTAATCTCCAAATGACCAAAAAGCCCTTGACTTGTCAAAGCCATAACTTGAGTTCTACAAATCCTATCAAGTACTTCTAGTACTCTCTAGAAAGCTAAGAGGATAAGGAACAACATTCATGTTGACCAAAAGTCCATAGGAATCATCCTTCTAGGGGAAACGTTTGATGCAAGTTGGGCAACTTTCAAGCCCCCAGATTCACATACCTTAGATGACCTGTAACTTGTCAAAGTCATAACTTGAGTTCTACAAATCCTATTAAGGACTTATAGTACTCAAATTAAAGCTAAGAACAAGCTCTACAACATTCATGTTGGGGGCAAGATGAGATGACAATCACATCTTGGGCTAAACTGCCTTGAAGATAGGGGTCAAACTAGGGGATTTTACACTGTCAAGCCTTAGAAACCCTAGCTTGAAACTTCTCAAACTCTTCAATCATGATGAGTTGACCTTGGAATCATCCTTATAACATCTCAATGTGTCAATCCATGATCACATGGCTCTTGAATTAGGTCTCAACCTCTTTCAAATCATCAGTTGACCTAGGGTTGACCCAGTCAAACCCTAATTACACCAATCATGGTTGAGGCTTCTTAATCTTGCACCATGACCTATCTAGGCTTCATGATGGCTTTCCATACTTCTCATAAGCTCTCTCAAGGATTCGAGTCCACATTCTTGGCTTCAGAGTCATCTGAGGTCTTCCCACAATTCTCAAGTTAGGAGACACACCCTCTTGGTTTCAACCACTCTCCCTGAGGATCTTATGACTTCTCTGACAAAGATATCCACCCTTGAACACTTGAATTAGCTTCTTAGATAGCTTCAAAGTCTTGTGTAGCTCTTGATTGATAATCATACCTCTTGATCTCCTGCATACATGTCAATGAAATGCAAATGATAATGCTAATGTGAATGAAATGAAACACAAGCTAGGTAAAGAAATGTTGGTCAAATTTTGGGGTGTAACAGCTGCCCCTATTCAAACGGCTTGAACCTGACTGGGTGAGAAGCGAACGGCTCTCAACCAATCAAGGTGCGAGACGGTTGAATACCGACAAACCCGGAAATTTGCCAACTGCACAAGTACACGGTACTCTGATGGGAACAAATCTTCGAAAATTGAAATACTAGCTGCGCAGCAACTAGCTGGGGAATTGGTCACACGGTAACCGGTGATACATGGTCGATCATGCCGTCAGGCATCAAGATTCCTCGGGACTCATCAGGTCAACAATCAAGTTAATCATGCCGTCGGGCATTCAAAGAAATTTCTCGGGCATCCGCCGAACTTCATCAGTAAGTCGGGAATGGAATTCTCAGTCAATCATGAACCGATTAGGGATATCCAAACTTCTGCCATCAGGCGCTCCGCATCCGCTGGGAGAACTGCTTCGTCAATACGGTTGGACTTCAATCATCAAGTCTTCAGAGGAAGTTCCAATTTCGCGGTTCAGAAACCTGCTGGGGATGACACATCTCCACTGGGGATGCTGGAGAACTATCAAGTAACTCTGCTTCGGGGATCCAGAAATCATTCTGGGTGAGTCAACTCTGCAGAGGACATCAAGAATCATCTTGGACAAGTAATTCTGTGGGGACTTCAAGAATCATCCTGAACCCATAACTCTGCTGGAGCTTTCAGGGATCATCCTGAGCAAACACTCTGCCGGGGACTCTAAGCATCAACTTGAGCAACTAGCTCTTTCGACTTCGCTGGGAATTTTAAGAGTCATCTTAAACGAGCACCCTCGCTGGAGAATTCAAGAATCATCTTGGGCAAACGACTTTGCTGGGTAGAATTCAAGAATCATCTTGAGCAAGCGACTCTGCGGAGGAACACCTGCAAAACAAGAACAGTAACGACCTAGCTCATGTTTAGTATGCATATGCCGTGACAATGACGTAATGCTCCACACGGTGGAAATGCTACGCGTTTATGATAAATGCTATGCAATCATGCAAAATGTTGCGATCCCGTCAGCAAAATAAATGCTGGAGGGAGAATCCTCCTGTCAAGGAGAAAGAAACGCTCTGGTGGAGGAAGGACTCATCCTGCCAAGGAGAAAAGGTCGCGCCAATCTCAATCGGACTCCGCATGGGGAAGCAAACTTCAGTCGAATGCTGCAGGGGAATAAAGCTCTACGAGAACCCAGACCTGCTAAGGAAAGTGATGTCAATCGCGGAAATAAACTGCACGGCCTTCACGGCTAACCTTCCTGGAGATAACGACTCCGGTGGGGAAATACGACATCAGCTATTCAACACTCTACTGGGGAAAACCAATCATGGTCCTAACTGCTTCCAAGGACTCGGCTCTCTTGGGGATTTGCCTATTCGGCTGGGGAAGAAGGAATCATCCTACTTTCGGGGAGAGTACGACTCTGTGGGAAATTTCAATTCCATCGGAGACTTCAGTCTGGAACTATCAATTGCTGCACACTTCAGTGTATGACTCAGCTGGGGAGACGACATTCCTTCAGGATGTATTTGACTGGGGAGAGGATCTTCTCTGCCTGGGGAGACATATGAATGCTTACGATCTCACGTTCAGACTCTGCAGGGAGAGGCTGCTGAACTTTGCTGGAGAAGGAGGAATCATCCTGCTTGGGGATGCGCACGGCGCACTGTCTGGAATATGCTATACCTGTAACAACACAAACAAACAGACAAGATGCCCTTCTCAAAGGGACCTATCAAGGCTATCATCTTGTGACAATGTTCAAGTAATTCATTGTTTCAACAATCAGTGGCCTAGGCCAGCAAGTTTATGTATGCGCATTTTATCAAAAACATCGGCGTTCTTTTTCGCAAACAAAACAGATAAATGCTAAACAAACAAACATAATTGCTGAATAGTATACATTTTATTGATAACGAACCCCTGAATGGGTAAAAAATGTTTTACAACAGATGGAAGCTCCTGGAATGAGGAAGCCGCGCAAAAAGGTAAAAACATAAATATACATCAGTATATACAAATGTCGGCAACGAGGCGTAGACGAACACCATGAGTTGATCCCTCTATGACCCACTCGACTTCGATACTTCTCCGACGCTTCAGCTTCAGAAGATATTGATTCAGATAAACGACCCTCAGGTCTTCCAAACCACTAAACAATGAAAGTCCACACGCGGAACGCAATCATTTGCTTTTTCAAATCCCTAACTTTTGCCTGAATCGCCCTTCTGGGTTTTCGATTCACCGGGATACCCTTTTCTGCCAAAGTCGCCCATTCGGGTTTTCGACTTTGCGGGTGTACATTTTTTCAATTTATATCCCTAATTTTTGCCTGAACCTTTTTCCTTTTTTATGGTTCGCCGGGATGCCCCATTTTTGCCTGGATATTCTTTTTCTTTCCAGCGGGTCATTCTTTAAGCAAACTATTTTTTAACTGCGTCCGCGTTCACCGGGGATGCAAAATCTTCACCATCCATCGTGGATAACAACAAAGCTCCTCCCGAGAAGACCTTGCTGACGACGTACGGACCTTCGTAATTGGGAGTCCACTTGCCCCGGTGATTGGAGTGTGGAGGAAGAATCGTCTTCAGGACGAGATCACCCGCCTGAAAGCTTCTAGGACGCACCTTCTTATCATAAGCTTTCTTCATTCGGCTTTGGTACAGACGACCATATGCAATCGATGCCAACCTCTTCTTGTCCATCAGGCTGAGTTGGTTTAGTCGGTTCTTAATCCATTCCGCCTCGTCGAGTTTCACATCAACCAAAACTCACAAAGAAGGGATCTCCACTTCTAACGGTAGGACAGCTTCCATACCGTACACCAAGGAGAAAAGAGTTGCCCCGGTTGATGTACGTACCATTGTACGATAACCGTGCAGTGCAAATGGCAGCATCTCGTGCCAATCTTTATAGGTCACAACCATCCTCTGAACAATCTTCTTTATGTTCTTATTGGTTGCTTCAACGGTGCCATTCATCTTCGGCCAGTAAGGAGATGAGTTGTGGTGTTCAATCTTGAAACTCTGGCACAACTCCTTCATCATTTTATTATTCAGATTCGAACCATTATCAGTAATGATCCGCTCGGGAATTCCGTAACGACAGATGATATCCCTCTTTATGAATTTAGCCACCACCTTCTTGGTCACATTAGCATAGGAGGCTGCCTCCACCCACTTGGTGAAGTAGTCGATAGCTACTAGAATGAAGCGATGACCGTTAGATGCAGTGGGCTCGATCTTGCCTATCATGTCGATGCCCCACATGGAGAACGGCCACGGGGAGGACATGACATTTAACGGGCACGGCGGCACATGAACTTTATCAGCATAAATCTGGCATTTATGACACCTCTTCGCGAATTTAAAGCAATCCGATTCCATCGTCAGCCAGTAATATCCTGCTCTCAGGATCTTTCTCGTCATAGCATGCCTGCCGGCGTGCGTACCAAATGTGCCTTCATGGACTTCTTCCATGAGCATACTCGCCTCTTTCTGATCTACACATATGAGTAGCACGAGATCGTGGTTTCTCTTATACAAAACTCCATCAGGGTTGAGATAAAAATTTCCAGACAGCCTCCTCAGAGTCTTCTTATCCTGGGTTGACACACCCGCAGGATACTCCTTAGTCATAAGGAAAGTCTGGATGTCATGGAACCATGGCTTGCCGTCGACGGCTTCCTCGATCGCAAAGACGAATGCAGGTCTATCAAGACGAGAAAGGACAATTCTTGGAGCTTCATTCCAAAAATTGACTTTATACATCGAAGCCAACGTGGCTAAGGCATCAGCCATCTGGTTCTCTGCTCTGGCCACATGATGGAGCTCCACTCGATCAAAGAACTGAAGTAGCCTTCTGGCATAGTTCATGTACGGCACCAGATTCGATTGACAAGTCTCCCACTCCCCTTTAATATGGTTGATCACAAGCGCCGAGTCACCATATACATCTAGGTTCTTGATTCTCAAATCAATTGCCTCTTCTAGACCCATGATGCATGCTTCATACTCCGCTTTGTTATTGGTGACCAGAAACGTCAGTCTCGTAGTGAACGGGATATGGGATCCATGGGGAGTCGTGATGATCGCCCCAATGCCACTTCCGTAGGAATTAACCGCCCCGTCAAATATCAATTTCCACTGGGATTTCCTATCTGGCCCCTCGTCGGGCAACGGTTCATCGCAATCCTTCGCTTTGAGAAACATGATATCCTCATCAGGGAATTCAAACTTCATCGACTGATAATCCTCGATCGGCTGTTCGGCAAGGTATTCAGACAGTACGCTGCCCTTAATGGCCTTCTCGGAAACGTATTGAATGTCATATTCCATCAACACCATTTTCCATCTGGCAATCCTGCCCGAAAGCGCTTGCTTCTTGAAGACGTACTTGATCGGATCCATCTTCGAAATTAGCATGGTGGTGTGGTTGAGCATGTACTGTCATAAACGTTTGGCAGCCCAGGCTAGTGCACAACACGTCTTCTCCAGCATCGAGTAACGAGATTCACAGTCTGTGAACTTTTTACTCAAATAATAAATGGCATGCTCCTTTCTGCCCGTCTCGTCGTGCTGACCGAGAACACACCCCATACTATTCTCAAGAACTGTCAAGTACATGATTAAGGCCCGTCCAGCAACTGGGGGTATCAAGATCGGAGGTTCCTGAAGATACTGTTTTATCTTATCGAATGCCTTCTGGCAATCCTCGTTCTAGATAATCGCCTGATCTTTCTTTAATAGTTTGAACATCGGTTCACACGTGGCCGTGAGCTGAGAGATAAACCTTGCAATGTAGTTTATTCTGCCCAGGAAACCACGAACTTCTTTTTCTGTTTTCGGCACTGGCATTTCTTGTATCGCTTTTATCTTCGCAGGATCAACCTCGATGTCTCTTTCGCTCACGATAAACCCTAGTAACTTTCTCGATCGTACTCCGAAAGTACACTTGTTAGGATTCAGCCTCAACCTGAACTTCCTAAGCCTCTCAAAAAGCTTCAGCAGATTGACTAGATGTCCTTCCTCCGTTTGGGACTTCACAATCATGTCATCAACATAGACTTCAATCTCATGGTGAATCATGTCATGAAACAAAGTAATCATTGCTCGTTGGTGAGTGGCCCCTGCGTTCTTCAGACCGAAAGGCATTACCTTATAGCAAAATGTTCCCCAGGGAGTGATAAACGTAGTTTTCTCCATGTCCTCCGGCGCCATCTTGATCTGATTGTAACCGGAGAAGCCATCCATGAACGAAAATACGGAGAACTGAGCTGTATTGTCGACCAACACATCGATATGAGGCAGCGGGAAATCATCTTTAGGGCTCGCCCTATTCAAATCCCGATAATCGACGCACATTCGTACCTTACCGTCCTTCTTCGGTACAGGCACTATGTTGGCGACCCACGAAGGGTAAGTAGTGACCGCTAAAAAGCCAGCATCAAGCTGCTTTTGCACTTCCTCTTTGATCTTAACGGCCATATCTGGTCGCGTCCTTCTAAGCTTCTGCTTAACGGGAAGACAATCTTCTCGCAGCGGCAAGTGGTGGACCACGATGTCAGTATCAAGTCCGGGCATATCTTCGTATGACCAAGAAAAGACGTCACTATACTCTCTTAGCATCTCGACCAATCTCTGTTTGACATCACTCTGCAATGTAGCCCCTATCCTGACGTTCCTAACAAGTTCTTCAGAACCCAAATTCACAATCTCGATCTCCTCTTCATGAGGCAGAATAACTTTCTCTTCTTGTTTCAACAAGCGGGCCAACTCTTCAGGAAGGTCTTCGTCTTCATCAATCTCTTCTTTGGCTTGATAGATCGGGCAATCGAAGTCGAAGTGAGTCGTAGAAGGTCCAGAGTCGATGTCATCTGCTATGTGGATCCTGCAATAACAAGGGTTAAGCTTAAAACAAGGATATGCAGGTTAGCACAAACCCCATTGCCATTTTATTGTTTTTCAAAACAAATATAAAACAGGAATAACAGAGATCACAATATTTGAATACGAAGAAAACGCCTTTTGATTTATTGGTAAAATGCATGTACATAATCAAACGAGGCCCTGACAATAAAACCATTATGCCCCGGGTAGGACATAGGGTTGTACAATGATTGGAAAAAGTAAATCATTACTCTTCGCTTGTCATCTGGATGATATCCTTGACGGACCAATTGTTGAGGCTCTCGCCTGGCTTGCTTGGCTGGATCCAAGAGTCTAGGTCACAGTTGCTATCTCCGCTGTCTTCAGACACTGCGTTGACGCTTTCAAATATCACCCCGCCACTGGTAAACTGGATCGGCCCTTTACCTCGCGACGCACTACTAGAAGAGGAAGCTTCAGCCCCAGGAGAATATCCCAACCCGAACTTGTCTTGCTTGTTAGGTATCTCCAAAATTCGCCCCCAGCCTGGGGTAGATCCGGTTTGAACAACGGCCCGGGCTTCCTTGAAGGAAGAGAGAGTCATCTCTGGCTTTTCATTGACTACAGGAGCTACGTCCTTGACTTTAACAGCTTCGAATGCTTGGCATAGGGTTTCTTGGATTTCCCCATCCATCTCAATGTACTTGAAGGACGACAAATGGCTCACCATTATGTCTTCCTCGCCGCATACAGTCACGATGCTACCTCCGACGGCATACTTGAGTTTCTGGTGCAATGTGGAAGTAACGGCACCCGCCAAGTGGATCCATGGCCGGCCCAAGAGACAACTGTAGGCAGGCATGATGTCCATAATATAAAAGATCGCGTCGAATGTTTCCGGCCCGACTTGGATTGGCAACGTCACCTCTCCGAAAACATGGCGTTTGGTTCCATCGAACGCCTTCATGACCAGATCACTGGGTGTGCAAAGCACTCCGTGAGTATCTAACTTCATTAATGCCTTCTTCGGAACAACATTGAGCGACGACCCCGTGTCTACCAACACGTGAGACATAATCGTTCCCCTACACTCTATCAAGATGTGCAGGGCGCTATTGTGGTTCCTCCCCTTCGGCGTCAGCTCTAGGTCAGTGAACCCTAACCCATTTCCAGCATTTACGTGGGCTACGACCTCTTCTAGCTGGTTTACCGATATTTCCTGCGGTACATACGCGGCGTTTAACACCTTCAACAGTGCGTTGCGGTTTGCTTCAGAACACAACAACAGGTTCAGGATGGAAATCTTCGAGGGTGTCTGATGGAGATGATCCACAATCTTATAGTCACTCTTTCTAATCAACCTCATAAATTCCTCGGCGTCTTTAACGAGTAAGTCTTTTTCTGCCCCACGCGGGATCTCTTCAACGACTTTACTTTTACGTTTATCAGTTGCATCAGCTTTGTCCGCTTTATCCGTCACGACCTCAGGTGGTGCAAACACTCTCCCGCTGCGAGTGATTCTGCTGATTCCCGCAAGGTTATCTACAGACGACCCAAACGGTTCTAGCTCTAACTTCTGTCCGTTACAGTAGACTTCAGCCCGATAATGCCATGGGACAACATTAGTGCTTTCGAACGGTATCGGCCCAGCTTTGGTGATGGTAATCGTGGGCGGCCTGGGTGCAGAAATAGTTATCGTCTGGCGAGGGATGGTGATGGTGGCGACCTCATCATCTTGCTTCAGCACTACCTCTCCCGATCCACTTTCGGCCCTTCGGCTAGACTGTAAGATCCCTTCAGTCATCAGACTTTAAATCCCCTCTATCAACTGCTCACATCCATCAGGACTTGTCGCACAGCCCATACACAGCTCTCCGCAACCTGGAAAGAAACCTCTTTTCATCAACTTAGCTTTAACGAAGCTAAGCGGCGTCTTCAGATCTCTGACGTCAGTCAACACATCCAAGTTCTCGTCTTCAATAATGGCGTTTACTCCACCCCCCTATGATTCGGCATAGGGTTCTTCGTGACGTTTGGCACATTATCCGAGAAGTTGATGATCTTGGCGTCCACCATGTCCTGCACCTTGTGCTTGAAGGCTTTGCAATTCTCTATTGTGTGGCCTGGTGCCCCTGAGTGAAACTCACAAGTTGCATTCGCGTCATAACCTGGCGGAGGTTCCCCTGTCAAGGGAGCCAAGGTTCTCTTCTGGATCAACTGTAGCTGAAGCAAAGTCTGTAACAGTTGCGCGTACGACATGGGCGGTGTCTCGAGGTGACGGCTCGACAGAGGTGCCCGATTCTGGTACTTTCTGTACCCTTGTTGATTCGGTTGTTGTTGCTGCTGCTGCTGTGGCTGTTGAACTGCCGGGATAGTTATGCTGGCCACCTGTTGGTGAGGGCCTTTACCCTTCCTTCGAGTGTTGGTCACGGCGCTCGTTTCTCCTTCCCGTCTTTTGCCACCGTAAGGTTTCTTTCCTCATCCGGATGAATCACCTTGAATTTTCCCCAGTTTGATCCCATTTTCTACGTGCTCACCCGTGATAATGAGATCTGAGAAGGTTCCGGACATACCGCTGACCAATTTCTCATAATAAACCCCTGGGAGGGTGGCCACGAACATTTGCACAAGCTCACGTTCAACCATCGGCGGCTGAACCCTGGCTACCAACTCACGCCATCGCTGGGCGTATTCCTTGAACCCTTCGTTGTTCCTTTGCGACAGATTCTGCAGTTGGACTCGGTTCGTGGCCAAGTCACTATTATATTGGTAGTGGTGCACGAATGCTTCAGCAAGGTCCTTCCACGTGCGCACACTGGTAGGCTCCAGACTCATGTACCATTCGAGGGATGGTCCGGATAGACTGTCCTGAAAGAAGTGCATCAGCAACTTCTCGTCCTTAGAATGAGCTGACATTTTCCAGTAGTATGATCTCAGATGGACGCGAGGGCAAGTGGTGCCCTTGTACTTTTCAAAGTCAGGTACCTTGAACTTGGGAGGCACCTTGAAATCAGCAATCAGTCCCAACTTGGACAAATCAACACCCAGGGTGTTCTGGTTCTTGATATTTCTCATCTTATCCTCGAGTGCATTGAACCTTAGACGTGCTTCAGCAGTCAGTTCCCCTTCAGCACCTCTCTGAGAGAACACATCGTCTTGACGGTCTTCTAACCACGGCTGAGGCCCAAGCAGATTTCCAACACCCACAGTGCCGTTGCCCAGCCCAACATTGACATTAGCTTCGAAATTCCCATTACCGACGCCCGTCGTATTGCTGTTGAGTCCCATGTTAGCTATCACATTGCCATTGGCACTGCCATTCCCCCCAGTCACAGGGACGCCATTCTGCGGAGTTTCAACTGGCGGAGGGGTAGGCACAGTCCCACCATGGAGTACGCCATTGCTATCGACCCTTGAAATCAAAGGCTGAACCAAGGTTCTGAGCTGATCTTGGCCATTGGCGATCGCCTGCATGAGCTCCATGAAGCGGTCCATTCTTTCTCGAAGTTCCTGAACATCAGTTTGCACTTGCTCCATGATTCTGGTTTGATTTGCTCTGGTCGGATAGCGGTGGATGGGTTTCTGATCAATCCTGGAATAACCTGAAACAACCTGAAAACACAAAAGGGTTAGGAAAAAACGACAAAGTGCTCGTTATGCGAATGCTTCATGCAAATGCAAACGTGTGTCTGTGCGCTAGGGAGATTTCCCCCCGATCCTAGTGCCTGAGTGCTAGTGCTGATAATAAGAAGTCCGAGTCCATTCATGGAAATAACATCTCATATATAGAAAGCCCATCAAGGTGGTACACAACATCAGTGAGTACAAGCAGAATCAATAGCATGACCTCGACCAACAAGCCTGGCGATGGTCAGCATACAACAATGATCAAAAGGAATACAGATAGTCAAGCACAGCCACGGGCGCGGAACTCTTCTAACAATCCCTTCGTTTCTGGATGATCAGGCCGAGTGAGTAACCCTTCGACGAGTAACTCCCTCTGCATAATGGTTTATTGAAGACCTTCGACCGAATCTTCCCATGCTCCCTCGCCGAAACAATCTTCTAGCTTCCGCTTCTTGGATTCAAACGTCAGTTTGCGCTCCCTTAGGTTAGCAAGAGCCTTATTGAGCTGGCCTTCAGCGGCATATCTGCGAGCGGTTTCTTCATCAAACCTCTTCTCATTAGCCTTCACCTGGGCTTTCAGCTTGGAGATCTGTTGCGTCAGCTTATCCTCCCGCTCTTTCCTGTTGGCTAGGGAGGCCTTCCAGTGCTGGTTAAACTTGGATATCCTCCGATACGCTTCGTCCAAGTGCTGCTTTTTCGTGGCCAGTACATCGTTGACAGCTTTGAAGTCTCGACTCATGCGCTCACGCTCAGCTATCTGCTTAGTCAAATCTGTACCTAGCTGGTTCACCAGCTCTCTCTATCTCTTGAAGGAATGAACGACTTCGTTTCTCGCTTCTGAGCTGCGCCAATTCTTTCTCCAGTTCTTCATTTGCCCTCTTCAATTCATCTTTCTCAACTAACACCTGATTATGTTGCTGAATGGGCACAGTAGTAGGCTCTTCAATCACTGGAGGGCTTTCTGGCTTGGCAGGAAGAAACGGCATCCTTATAGCATCTGCTCTGGCTCTAATCCAAGTCACATACGGAGCGTAGGCTTGATTATTACTTTTCCCCAACAATGGTTTTCCCCGCTTACTGATGCCATTCCAGGCGTGCTGAAGCTTAGATAACAGATCCCCCTCTAGAAGACCAGTGAGGTACAGAGATTCCTGCACCTCTTCATCCTTCGGCGGAGCTCTCAAAGCATACGCGAACTGTACCAGCAAAGACAGATTATAGTTTATACAGCCCTTCCTGCCTATCAAAGGCACGTTCGGATACCCACTGCAGCTGAAGATAATCTTGGTACCCAGCCTATCTCTATCAAACCAGTCAATATCCTCTGCTGATAGACTCATCAAACGCTCGGACCACTCAGTTGTGGCTGCAGACGAAACAAAGGGACCCCTCTTGGGCAGATGACTATCAAGCCATTTATAAAGCAGAGGCACACAACACGAGACATTCTTACCCCTCATATTCTCGTTTTTGTAGTGGACGGAATGGTAGACGTCTCCTATCAAGGTAGGGACTGGATTCCCTGAAGCAAAGATGCGGAAGGCGTCGAAGTCTCCAAAGTCAGGCATATTGGGGAACAGAATGATGCCATATATGCACAGAGCGAGGATGGCATTCAACACGACCCAACATTCGTCTTTGGCGCACTGCTGAGCCTTTCCCACTAAGAACTGCAAGGAGAAACCGGGAACCTTGTTCCAACTAGACAACACCAACTCGGAGGCTTCCAGATGAAGTGAAGGAGCTAGACTAGCCAGATCAGGCTCAGCATCCATATGAACAAAGGGCATCTGCCGCTTGATAGGCACACCTAACAAATCAGCATATTCCTCTAGCGTGGGTGCGAGAACAAAGTCCTAGAAAGTAAAACATCTCAACGGAGGATCGTAGAACTGCAGCAGAGCGTGCAACCGATTTAACTCGAACACTGAAGGTTTACGAACCAAACTAAGCAACTTGCCGTAAGATTTTCTGAACTCATCTCTCACAGAATCATCTTCTAAAGCAATCAAACCAGTTAGCTGAACCACATCAGGGGCAGGGAGCTTGTAAGCCACAGTCTTCCTCAGAGAACCCATAACAATACAGTAGAAGGCCAGAAATCCTGGATCGGGGAAACGGTACCTGCAACACAGACACACGTTAATGAAATGCAAATGAGTATGCAAGGCAATGTAAAATGCAATCATGCAGCAGGAGATCAAGGCAACTGTGCTGTGGAGATTCTGTATCAACAAAACCATAATGCTGCTCCGTCAAGAACAACCACTATATCTGATAATAAGGAAAACCCTGGTATCGGGCCACAAATCTACTCTGTCAAGAACACACACACATGGGACCATAAATCTGCTATGTCAAGAACAAACATCTGATAATAAGGACCTCTGATACAGGACCAAAACTCTGCTCTGCTCTATCAAGAACAAATACACATCTCTGAATATAAGGTCCTCTGATACAGGACCAAAACTCTACTCTGTCAAGAACAAACATACATCTGCAGATGAGACCCTTTGATCCCAATCATAAACCTGCTCTATCAAGAACAAGTACACATCTGCTAATGAGATCCTCTGATCCCAACCAAAAACCTGCTCTGTCAAGAACAAATACACATCTGCTAATGAGATCCTCTGATCCCAACCAAAAATCTGCTCTGTCAAGAACAAATACATATCTCTGAAGATAAGGTCCTCTGATACAGGACCAAAGCTCTGCTCTGTCAAGAACAATCATATATCTGATGATGAGAACCTCCGATACCAACAAAACTGATTCAGTATCAAGAAAACCAGGTAGTCTGAAGCTCAAAGTTTCCTGCAACAAACCCAACCCTGCTCACAGGTATGGACCTAAACTGACTCAAGTTCGGCATCCTATGCGGTCATCAGCGTCACAGACATTCAAGAGGGGTGATACAATACCCAGAAGGTGTGGCATCACCAGCTCATGAAGCGGCCTCACTCGGCTGAATCCCAAATGATCGATCCCTAAAGTCGACAATCCTCCAAACCAACAACCCCCTCAACCCAAAGGGTTGAAAAAGAAGTCAACCGGGAGAACCTCTTCTGAGCGTGGATTTCATGAGACACTAGTGCCTGCCAAGCAAGCACGCGCCCACTAATTTCCACAACTAATGCTATGTTCACTCAAGCCTAGGTCTGGCTTCTCACTCATCAGAATGCCCCTCCCATAACAGCACAGATAATCATATCATACTGAAAATAAAGTGGGGGAAATAAAAGTGCGATAAATAAACACAACCCAACAAGTAATCATACAAGCGCTAGGATTGACTCTCGCAGGGAACGTCGGATCCCCAAACTGACTCGCATACGGGACGTTGGATCCCAGGAAACTATCAACTCCCCAGCAGAGTCGCCAGCTGTCACTTCCACGAAAATAAGGTGCCGGCAAAACAGAAGAGTCGCCACCTTTCGTTATTTATCCCTCAAAACGGGAAAGGAAACGATCGGAAAAACCTGACGAAAAGGTATAAGACAAGGTCATCCATTGTCTGGGTTCGGGAGTCGGTTACGCAAGGGGAAGGTATTAGCACCCCTCACGTCCCTCGTACTCGACGGGATCCACGCTTGTTGTGTTTACTGGACGAGTTGGTTTTATCTATCTACCTATCAAAGCTGGCTTAAACAGAAAAGAAAAATGACTCGGCAAAGCGTCGCGCTTTATGCCTACGTATTCTCATCAGAGAATGTGAAATCAGAGTCAACGTAGTTCGACCTACTACGGGTTACGGGGAAGGTGGCTCGCCAATAAATCAGTATTGTGCCTACATACTCTACACAGGCTTGAGAGATCAGAGCTTACGTAGTTCGGGATAATACGGATTACGGGAATTCAGATTCATCTGTTTTATCGAGTAGGGTTAAACAGCAGTTCCAGCAGTTAGGGACAAAGCCTGTTTGCGGTGGCGCTGAAGTTTAACGACACTCTTTTCTTCAGAAAAGCTTCCTTTGAATTATGGGCCCACGGGGCAAAAAGGTTTGAAGTTTGTTTTCTGTCTTTTACGGAAGAAGTGTTTTTTATTGTGTTTGCAATTTCAATCGCACTAAAGACTATGACCTGAGAGTGAATGCGTCGCATGTCACCCAAAGGGTGCCATACTAAACATCCAGATTGTTGAAAAGAAGCTCTCCAACAATCCTTTCTCAGATAGCTTAAGGCTTGTAACGTACGAAAGAAATCATTCATGATTACTGTATCTTAAGCTGTTTTGAGGTGAGAAGAGAACAGGCTCAACTAAAGGGAGACTATCAAGTCCTACTGTTGTCATGCCAAGGATTCATCCTATGGTTGAGGTTTGAAACAGGGAACTCCTAAAAGTTATCATGCATAGGTTTCAACCTAAAGTTCTATCATCACTTCCTAATCAAAGGAAGTGAGATTCCTAGGGGATCATGTCAATGGTAAACAGAAACAGATAAAGCATTAGCTTAAACAGTAAATAGTAATACAGTAAACGACTGTAAAATGCATGCAATGCAAGTGAGGGAGGAAATGTGTGTGGGGCAGCAGCCTCCACAAGCTCATCTCAACCTCAAGCCAGATATGAATAACAGTAATCATACAGAAGAAATAACATGCCATCAAGCAAAATAATGAGCAACTGCTATCATACAGAAGAAGTAATATGCTATCAAGCAAGATAAACCACATGGGCAAGGGAGCTGGGCTCTACCGAATACCCGCAAGCAAAGCCATACAGTAACAATACAAGCAGAGGGAGCAACTCAACCTCTAGTGCAATCATGCTCCTAGCTTAAAGTCAGTCTAGATATGAACTTATTCTAATGCATCAAGCAAGTTAAACAAGGCACATCAGCACAGAAAAGAAAACAGACAAGAAAGCATATCAACAACTCCCTCTTTCAATCCCAAGCTTCAGCTCTTCTAACAGCAACCCAGTCTTTAGGCTTCAACGACCCTTCAAGGCTACCATCCCTCATGACAAGTATCAACTTGTTCTTCTCCAAGGTTTTAATCCATCCAACATAAGTATCAACTTATTCTCTCTTCTCCAGGCTTCAGCTCCTCAGTCAATTCTACCTTCAGGCTTCACTCTTAACTACAAGTATCAACTTGATTCCTTCAGGTTCTCAATGCATCAATGTACAAGTATCAACTTGTCCTTTATTCCTCAAGCCTCAGCTCTACACTCAATCTCAATTGAATCCTCTTCATAAGTATCAACTTAGTCTTCAAGCTTCAGCTCTCTTTGCTTTACCAGTATCAACTTGGTCTTCTTCTCCTACAAGCTTCAGCTTCTCAGAGTAATCTTCAATCACGTGGAACTGTCAACTTCATCCTGCAATCTTCAAGCCTCAGCTCTTCATTCAATCTCCATTGGGTCTTCAAGTATCAACTTGTTCTCCTTGCTCTTCAAGCTTCAGCTGAAATGGCAATGCTCAAGGAATCATCCTCTTCCACACTCTTCAATGAAGTCCTCATCTTCAAACTCAAGTCAAACATCTTTCAAGATACTCAACCCAGAAGACAATTGATTTAACAAAATGAGTGGAAATGATAAACAGCTTACTGACAACCAAAGGAAGCCTGTAAGGGTTCATCATTATGAGAGACTGGTTCCCTCAAAGTTCTACTTCCCAGATAAAGCCACTCATCCCTCCAAAGGAGGGATGTGAATATCTGAGAAGGACTTTTAGTCATTGGGAGGAATGGAAGCACAAGATGCTTTCCATATTTGTGAAAGAAATCATTCTAATTCTAAGGCTCTCCCTATGGCTCCTATCTCCTACATCTTCATCAGACACCTTCAGGCACAAGCAATTCCAAACTCCAAGCAACTTCAAGCAACTTCAAGCATCCTCACCTTGTCTTCAACCTGTCTTCAATCTCAACCAAAGGCAAACAAAGCAAAACCCTAATCTAAGGGAGCTAAATGAGTTAAACTAGTTTAATTAGTAAGTTAGGATCACCTAAAACCTAGTACTAAAGTTAGTCCTAACTAAAATACTAAAACCAATTGTAAAATCCTACAAAAATGACTATGGGAACCTAGGTCAATCATGACTCTACCACATTAATTCAGAGATCAAATCATCAAATAAGACCTAGAAATAAATTCTACATTATAAGGTACTAAACCTAAACCCTAAAGGGAAGCATCTAAATATCAATCTAGAAAGCACACCTATTTTCATCACAAAAATGTGAGAAAAATTCTATGGGAGCATACATGTCTAAGCTAATCATACACAAAAAATTAGGATCAAAATCATCACCACATGATCACACAAAATTATGTATCAAACATAACCATTTTAATATCAATTAAAATATAAAATTCCCATAAAATCAGAAATACATGAAATGAAAATATTTTTTATCTAAAAAATACTAGACTCAATCATGAGTAAAATGCAAAAAGAATGGGATTAATTGGATTAATTTTCAATTTTATATGATTTTTCCAAGAACCATGAATAAAATGAAAAAATGATGAAAATCAAACAAAAATAAACAAGCACACGGTGCAGATAGCAATGATACACAGTTCAAATAATGGATTGGGCCTTCAGGGGGGTGGGGATATCTATCTTTCCACTAAGCCCAGAACCACTGATTAAATGAAATGGTGCGTTTCATAATCAGAACTCCTTCACAAATTGAAATCAAAACGTGGCCATTGGATTACTCACTCAGTCAAAGTCCAACCCCCATCCAATGGCTCTAGGGTCATCTTCTACCTTTTGAACCTCTAAACTTCGCGCCCAGCTCCGACCACCACCGGTGGTGCTCCGGCCACCATTCCACAACCCTAGTTCATCATAGAGTCCACCATAGGCCACAATCCCTTAATGAAACATGTCCCAAATTCCCTCACGAATTCATTCATGCCTTTAATTCTCTCTGAAACCTCATGATTCGCCATATCCAATTCTCAACCGAAAATGGTAATACCCTAAATTGGTCACTAATTCTCAAATTAATGGTCTGAAATCGCTCCTACACAGTTCTACAATGCATCTAACACCTTAATTCATCTTGATTCCGCCTAATTCATGCTAGAGGAAGAAAGTTACTAACCTGAAAATCTTGGATGAACAGATGCGCTAAACCTTCAATTCAAGCTCTCCAACCTTTCAGACACGATCAATGGATCCTCTCCTTGCTTCTGTATGCAAAAGAACCGGTTGAAAGCTCCTGAATCTTGAAATCCGATGGTGAGTTGCAGGTGGAAAAATTCAATTGCTCATACACGATTCAGCCACGAATTCCCTTGGATTATGATCTGGAATCACTCCCTTGCATCCATGGAAGAAGTTTCAATCAAGAAAATGGATGGAAAGTGAAAAATTTGGTGAAACCGAATTCAATTGCAAGCCAAGAAATCTCAATATCAATCTATGCTCTCTCCTTCAATCATCACCAACCTTTGCATTGGATCACCTCTACTCAATATATAGATGATGTATGAGTGATCTAAAACCCTCTAGACCCTTCTAATGAGAGTTTCAATCTCTCATGTCATGAGATTTTAAATCACATATCATGATATGCATAGCTCTGTTTGTAGCTTGAAACCAACCTCATTCACTTCCAATTTCTCCCCTAGTGACATTTTGAAAGTGTTTAGCTTGCAAGGGATCTTGCTCATGCCTTGATTTTGAGTTTTGCAAATGTTACTTAATATGCAAGTAGCTACTTTTCAAGGCAAGTCCACCAATTAGACCTCAACTCAAAAATGTGGCTAAAACAATGTTCTTAAAATGTTTTCTAGAGTCAAAATGATATATTACATGCCATGGTTTGGATGTGTAGGTTGAAAATATCAATTTCCAACTTTGATTGATTTAACTTATACCCTTATTTTAGGTCATTTTTGCAACTTTGAGCTACAAGCATTTCCATCATCTCATGACCTCCTTAATAGCCTTAAAACATCATTTTGAACAAGTTTGATGTTGAACATTTTTCCATTTGAAGCTTGGAAATGGAAGTTATGGCCTTATACTTGAAATGACCTGTAATCTCCAAATGACCAAAATGCCCTTGACTTGTCAAAGCCATAACTTGAGTTCTACAAATCCTATCAAGGACTTCTAGTACTCTATAGAAAGCTAAGAGGATAAGGAACAACATTCATGTTTACCAAAAGTCCATAGGAATCATCCTTCTAGGGAAAACGTTTGAAGCAAGTTGGGCAACTTTCAAGCCCCCAGATTCACATACCTCAGATGACCTGTAACTTGTCAAAGTCATAACTTGAGTTCTACAAATCCTATCAAGGACTTCTAGTACTCAAATTAAAGCTAAGAACAAGCTCTACAACATTCCTGTTGGGGGAAGATGAGATGACAATCACATCTTGGGATAAACTGCCTTGAAGATAGGGGTCAAACTAGGGGATTTTACACTGTCAAGCCTTAGAAACCCTAGCTTGAAACTTCTCAAACTCTTCAATCATGATGAGTTGACCTTGGAATCATCCTTATAACATCTCAATGTGTCAATCCATGATCACATGGCTCTTGAATTAGGTCTCAATCCCCTCTAAATCATTAGTTGACCTAGGGTTGACCCAGTCAAACCCTAATTACACCAATCATGGCTGAGGCTTCTTAATCTTGCACCATGACCTATCTAGGCTTCATGATGGCTTTCCATACTTCTCATAAGCTCTCTCAAGGCTTCAAGTCCACATTCTTGGCTTCAGAGTCATCTGAGGTCTTCCCACAATTCTCAAGTTAGGAGACACACCCTCTTGGTTTCAACCACTCTCCCTGAGGATCTTCTGACTTCTCTAACAAAGATATCTACCCTTGAACACTTGAATAAGCTTCTTATCTAGCTTCAAAGTCTTGTGTAGATCTTGATTGATAATCATACCTCTTGATCTCCTGCATACATGTCAATGAAATGCAAATGATAATGCTAATGTGAATGAAATGAAACACAAGCTAGGTAAAGAAATGTTGGTCAAATTTTGGGGTGCAACAATTACGAGTCTCTCAAGTTTGATTTTCCGGACGAAGACATTATGTTGGTGAAAGATTATAAAGAGCCAGGTCCTGATGAAGGTCCCGAGTCGGATCTTTGGTGGAAAATGATGTTTGATGGTTCCTCAAATTATAGTGGGCATGGCGTAGGCGCCATTCTGATGAATCCAGAAGGTGGTTATACCCCATTTACAGCAAGGTTAGATTTTGAATGTACAAACAATGTTTCCGAATATGAAGCATGCATTCTTGGCTTCGAAGCAGCTATTGCCTAAGAGTCAAACTTCTCGAAGTATGTGGAGATTCAGCTTTGGTTATTTATCAAGTTACAGATGAATGGGAGACCAGACATGAGAAGTTGATCCCTTACAGAGCCTACATTGTTGAAATGATTGAATACTTTGATGAGATCACTTTCAAGCATGTTCCGAGATCTGAGAATCTCATTGCCGATGCTCTAGCCATGTTAGCCTCAATGTGGAAAGTCAGGTATTTCAATGATGCTACTCTCATTCGAATTGAACGCAAGACTGAGCCTGCCTACTGTCAGATGGTTTAAGAAGAAATTGATAACAAGCCATGGTTCCACGACATAAAGAATTATCTGTTAAAACAAGAATATTCATTTGATGCCACGTCACTTGACAAGAAAACCTTGAGAAGACTGGCATCTAAGTTCTTTCTCAGTAATGATGTGCTTTATAAAAGAAATCATGACATGGTCCTGCTTAGATGTGTTGAAAGACGAGAAGCAGATTTGTTAATGCAAGATATTCATGAAGGAACATTTGGCACTCACGCCAATGGATATGCCATGTCCAAAAATATTTTTAGGGCTGAATATTACTGGTTGACTTTGGAAACTGACTGTATCCAATATGCCAGGAAATGTGACAAATGCCAAATTTATGCGGATAAGATTCATGTGCCTCCAACGTTGTTAAATGTGTTGACATCGCCTTAGTCGTTCTCTATGTGGGGCATCGACAAGTGGTGGCCCGTTTAATCAAAAAGGAGATTATTTGTCGATATGGAATCCCAAGATAACGGTACTAATTTGAATAACAAAACCATGAAAGAGTTGTGTGGTGACTTCAAAATTGAACATCACAATTCTTCTCCTTATCGTTCCAAATTGAATGGAGTTGTCGAAGCTGCAAATAAAAACATCAAGAAGATTTTGCAAAAGATGGTGGAAACATATAAGGACTGGCATGAGATGCTGCCATTTGCCTTGCATGGGTATAGAACATTCGTTCGCACTTCAACAGGGGCAACCCCTTTTTCCTTGGTGTATGGGATGGATGCAGTACTTCCTATTGAGGTTGAGATACCTTCCTTAAGAGTCATAATGGAAACCAAGCTTGAAGAAGCAGAATGGGTGAGGGAAAGATTTGATCAATTGAACCTTATTGACGAAAAGCGCATGGCTGCGGTATGTCACGGTCAGTTATATCAGAAAAGTATCAAGAGAGCTTTTGACAAGAAGGTTCGTATCCGAGAATTCCGAGAAGGGGAGCTTGTACTCAAGAATATTTTGCCAGTTCACAAAGATGCACGGGGAAAATGGATGCCCAATTATGATGGCCCGTTTGTTGTAAAAACAGTCTTCTCAGGGGGCTCGTTAATTCTCACAACAATGAATGGGGAACAGCTTACGCATCCGGTGAATTCTGATGCAGTACGAAAATATTACACCTAAAGAACCCGATAAGTCGAAAACTTGCAAGGGCGGCTTATGCAATAAGGATTATCCCGCTGGATCATAACCTATGAAGGAGGTCCAGGCAAAAGTTAGGGATGAGATAAAAAAAATGAGCTCGCTAAGTTGAAAATCCGAAAGGGCGGCTTAGGCAAAAAAGAGCGTCTCGGTGGATTGAAAACCTGAAAGGGAAATCCAGGAAAAAGTTAGGGACAAAGGCGTTTCACTGCATCAGATGGGTTGTCACCTCTGCAGAAGATTTTACAGGAAGTCCATTTCAACCGTTCTTGTCAGAAGCGAGGTTTTGGAATGTTTTTAGACATTAGGGGTAGATTGTCAGTGGATTCAATGTAACCTTTTTCATGTTGCCATTTTCAATTGTCAAAGTTCCATGGAGTTTTGTCATTGACAAGCTTCCACTCTTAAATAAAATCAGTTTTTGGACCACTCTTTTGCAATTTACCATTTTCTTTGTTTCCTTTGTTATGCAAAACATCGTTATTAATCAATGATAATTTGGAAAGCACCAGGTTCGAATTTAAAAATAACTTTTTGAAGCTTAACAAAACATAAATTACTTTGGCTCACGCAAAGATTCGGTGGAAATCATACCCCTCGAAAAGTCTTAACGTGGTAGAAGCTTTGATCTGCAATCTCAATGCATCTCCCATTGAAACGTCAGTTGAATTGATTTGTCCGGTTGCTCATTCGGTCATGTGTAGTTACCAAGATTGAAGACCATCTCCCAGGTTTCTTTACGAGATACGTTCTTATGATAGTGGACTCGTCCTCAGTGGAAGCGTTCAGAGCCTCTATTTAAAGTTACGTTGTCATTTCTGGCAAGCTTACCTAAGCTTTATTTCCCAAGCGAAGTGGGTTTATTTCCCAGCAAATCTACAAATACCTTTGTTTTAGGAATTCAGTGTGATTCATTGCGTCCCTAGTGAGATAGATTTGCTTATCTATCTTTCCTCTTGAGTCTCCAGATTCTTCTGTCTCTCGTCAGAGTCGGATCTTGCATATCATTAATCATTGGCATCATGGCATATCATGTGCATCTGTTTTTCCTCTGTTGTCTTTGGATGTTACCTTTGTCTTGTTTGTTTCCTGGTTGTTATCAGTGGTCTTGCTTGTTATTCATTGGGCATCCTCCGTCTTATAGGGTGTTGTTCGTCACCAATTTCTCTACTTCAGTTGTTACTGATTTTGTTTTGTGGTTATAGGTTGTCACCCGTATCCCATTTGATTCTAGTCGTTACTAGTACCTTCAGACGTTCCCACTTGTTACTAATAACATTTGCCTGGTCGTCACCAGTTTCTCTCCTTGAAGTCTAGTCATTACTAGCAACCCCCATTGTTTAAAGTCCAATGGTAATTGGCATATCTTTTTAAAGTCCAGTGGTAATTGGCACTGTTTAAAATCCAATCGTTATTGGTATTGTTGGTTTGGTCGTCACCATATCTTTTGAAAGTCCAGTGGCAACTGGCATTGTTTAAAGTCCAATGGTAATTGGCAGTTCTTTTGAAAGTCCAGTGGTAACTGGCACTGTTTAAAATCCAACCGTTATTGGTATTGTTGGTTTTTTCGTCACCATATCTTTTGAAAGTCCAGTGGTAACTGGCAGTGTTTAAAGTCCAATGGTAATTGGCAGTTCTTTTGAAAGTCCAGTGGTAACTGGAACTGTTTAAAATCCAATCATTATTGGTATTGTTGGTTTGGTCGTCACCATATCTTTTGAAAGTCTAGTGGTAACTGGCATTGTTTAAAGTCCGATGGTAATTGGCATATCTTTTGAAAGTCCAGTGGCAACTGACACTGTTTCAAATCCAATCGTTATTGGTATCGTTGTTTTGGTCGTCACCATCACCCCCCAGTAAATCTAGTCGTTACTAGCATCCCCAGTGCGTCTGGTCTTGTTTCTATTCTTTTCTTGAAGATCCCGTTCGAACTCTTCGTTATAGGAAATTCCTCATTTGGTTATCTCCAGTGAGGTTTGCGTCTCTTTTCTTTCGTTTCCCCGGTGGAGAATTGCCTTCTTCCCCAACGGAGTGTGTGTCTCCCTTTCCCCAGCAAAGATTTGTCTTCCCTGGTGGAATTTGCACCCCCTGTGTGAAAGATTCCCTTGGAGCAGCATCTTTAGTCACGATTGAACTACTCTATTTGTTTTGCCTTGGATCTTTCCCTAGTGTGTTGGGTCCCCCGTGAGTAGTTACTCGTTGTATTTTCGTTCTTTTGTCTTTGCTCGTGTGTCTGCATCGATCTTGCATTCAAGCATCATAAAGCATCATTTAGACTCATGGCATATTCACATTTTTCCTTTTGCATACCATCCGATCTAAGGGACAAAATTTTTGGTTTGCTATATTTAAATACCTTTCGCTACGATTCTATGAGGATTATCATCTCTCATTGTCATCTAGTGAAAATATTTAAATAGGGGCAACTGCCATACCCTAAACTTTGACCCCTTAGATCTTCATCATCATCTTATGATCATATTCATTGATTATCTAACCTTAACCTGTTTCAAGTTTGTCTTTGTTAAGATACAAGTGAATCGGGGTTCCGTACAGCCGAAAATCAAGGTTTCGACGGTTAATCAGTCAATGTTTTGGATTGGTTATCCATGGAATAAGTCTCCACATCATCAAAAATACTTCATTGGGTCAAGTATGAATCCAATTTGAGGTTGTCACCCGAGGATCAACAGTGCAGTTCAGGATACCCGATTAGGGTTTTCGATCAGGAAAAGTCAACTGTGGTTTGAATTTCGATTTAAAAGGTGTTACAATGGTGGGATCATGGTCCATAAAGTTCATATGGCTTGTTAAAGTCTACTCAAGAAGTTTCAAGGCCTCAAAAGACTCGGAGCATCAACAGTCGACTCGGTAGTCATAGATCGATCGTTTGGTTGACTGAAAAGTCAACTCTTCACTCATAAGTAATTTGACCTCAATGTGGCAATAAAAAATGTTCCTAATGACATATTGCACCTACCCATGAAGTTTCATGACCATTTGATCAAGGATTGAGGAGTAATCGAAAAATCGGGAAATTAGGGTTTTGAAAAGGGCAAGACCATAACTCCCTAACCACACATCCAACTGAGTTGGTTCAAAGATCATTGGAAATCTCTTGACAAGTCCTACAAAAGTCCGACAGTGGTCCATGAGCAGAAAATGCATAGATTTGGAGTTATTTCACTTTTTAGGCATGTTTCTCAGCAACTTTGAGATTTTTTGGCCAAGTTCGTTTGGGAATCTGAAACTCATGAAAACATAAAAGTTGTAGAGCTACATGAGGGCTTTCCAAAATGTACTAGAACTCTTCCATAGCCCTTATGAGCTGAGAGTTATGAATTCAACAAGATGAGGTTTTAACACTTGAGTCCAACATTTTCACTTTTTCACAAACTCACCTTTTGGTCACTTGAGCTATTCTCAGCCCTTGGATCATGTTCCTATCTTATATTTAGAGGATATGAGAAGAAGAAATGCAGAAAATAAGGAGGTTTGGTGAGTCTTGCAAGTTGGAGGCAAGTGGTAATATTTTAATAAAAGAAAAGGAAGAAAGAGAAACTTTATGGAACACTTGCAGCAAACAGGCCTCCTACTGCCTAGCCACTTCAATCACTATTATGTCGTTCATGCCACTTGAGTAGTGCATCCGCTTGAGCCAAAGACTTAAACTTGCAGCTGCATCAAAATCTCAAGCAAGATTACTTTTTCAAAACTCCCACAAAAAGTGCCAAGTTACCAATCTGCCCCAAGCCTTGCCTTGCCTATAAATAGAGGTTTCCTCTATTTTGAGAGACACACCAGAGAACTCTACAACCCAAGAGAAACTAATTGCTCTCATACTTCCTTGTCTTTTCTTACAAGTGAAGAAAACCACCCTAAAAACCTCAAAAATTTGTCTTGAGCAAAACAGCCTCCAAAACCATTTTCACTCAACCAAAACCACCATAAACCATCCACACAATCCACAAATGATGTGTGGGAGGTGTTCAAACCTTTAAACCAGAAAAAACCCTCATTTTCCTAATAGTCAACTTTCAATCAAGGAATGTTTGACTTCATACTCAAAATCTGCCAAAACACATATCAAGCCTGCTTTGATCTTTGAAAACCTCCAAAAACCTTAGATTTTTGGTATACCAACTGTCCATAACCTAAAATCTCATCATCATCACTTATTTCAAGTTCTAGTCCAAGATCCACTTGTTTACTTCAAGTGTAAGAAAGGCCATCATTCTCACCAAGGCATTGGATTTGGATTTCATTTGGAGGCTCCAAGGTTTTCCTTCTGTATTTGCTTGCTTGGAAGTCTACAAGAGGATGGTAGTTACTATCTCTTTTTCCAACTGTCATGAACATGTTCAAAATTCATTAGTTGTTACAATGTGTTTTCAATATAAGTACAGTTCTTGTTGAATCTGTCAAGATTGTTATTTTTGCTCATCAATGTGTATATTTGTTCTCATGATCATCATACAATGTGTTATGTGGTGTTGCTGTGGTTTGAACTTTGAAACTCTCAAGTGGTATTACATGTCATGTATGAACTTGTAAGGATAGTTGTATTGTCATGCCTTAATGATGTTTGGTCCTATTTGTGAGAATATTGGTTTGCTTCTGTTGCATTATCACTTTTATATCATGATCATGTTAGTTAACATTTTGATTTAGAAAACCTCATATAGGTGTTTATGTGATGTTTGTACTGTTGAAAACTAGTTTGGTTTTTGGTTTTGCAACAGTCTTGTTCTTGCATTTTTCAGCCCATGTACACTTTTCAACCAATAAGTCATTTTTGGTTCTACCATCCATTGAGATCATCTGTTGTGTTTTAACTTGGTCATTGATACATTTTGAACTTGCTCGTAAGTGGTTCTGCCTCATTGGACTTGTCAAAGGTTGTTGGAATGACTCATAAGAACAATGAGGACCAATACCTATTTTTGATGTCTTGATGTTTGTAGCTGTTATGACATGTGCTTTTAGCTTGATACATGCCTTGTGTTATGTTAAGCATGCCTTTATATTGCTTTGAGCTTTGCCTTGTGTTTGATGTGTGTTTGTTAACATGAGATTCTTGTTACCTTGAATCATGAATGTTTGGCAGTATGATATCTGCATCAGTTGATATTTTTCTTTAGGTTTATGTGGCATGACTGTTTCAAACTTGATATGTTCATTAAAGTTGTTGCCAGCCATTTGTCCTTTGTTACACATGTTTGTTAACATGAAATCTGATACTCTTTGAACCATGGTTTTGTTTCACCCCTTGCATCACCACTGTTATCACTTAGGCACTATGATAGGGCTGTGGTTGTAACTTTGATTTTGTCCATATTTTGTTTACTTTGCCAAAACTGTGATGTGCCTATGTGTCTTATTCTGATGCATT
The DNA here is from genome assembly GCA_963859935.3 of Lathyrus sativus. Classification (NCBI taxonomy): domain Eukaryota; kingdom Viridiplantae; phylum Streptophyta; class Magnoliopsida; order Fabales; family Fabaceae; genus Lathyrus; species Lathyrus sativus. Next base: position 173,890,387 of record OZ012736.1, read on the forward strand.
AAAAGCCTATGGTGTGAATCTGCCTTGAACCTGCTAATCAGCCTCTTTGGTTAATTTCATGAATACTTGCATCTTTGTGCCTTGTATTTTCTGTTGAACCAACTGTGATGCCTTTGTTAAAATCTTGCAATTGTTGTATGCATTAGAGGTATTAGGACTGATTTGTTGTTTTTTGCTAGCCTTGCCATTTTGTAAAGTCCATACTTGCTGCCAACTGCCTAGGTTCACTTGAAACTGCCAATACACCATTTCTGTTATAGTTAACATATTTGATATGTGTTTGCAAAATGACTTGTGCATATAGAATTAGGGCCAGCTATTGATCATTGATATTGCCAAATGCCTGAATTCATGAACATGATTTTGCTGTTGTGCCTTACTTCCAACTTTTGCTAAGTTTTGCATTTGTGATTTGTTTAGCATGCCTTGTTGGTGTTAACTGTCAGCATGGTGTTCTTGTTAGGAATATGTCTAGGTTCTTGTTCCTATGGTTGTAAACATTCCTTTTCAAGACTTAATTTGAATTTTATATGTGTGGTATGATTTTTGATTGAAGACCAACTGCTGTTGTTATGTATGAGTTTTACATGTTGGATCCAATTTGTTAATTGCTAGTCCATGAACAATAATTGCTAACTGTCAAGATGGACCATGTTGCTTGAACTTATACAAATTCCTTAAGATGTTTGCTTTTGTAAAGGCATTGCAAAATTGCATATGTATGGTTTGTTTGAAATTTTGCTTTTGTTTGCCATATGTTTTGCTGTCATGTTTCTGTTATTTGCTTCAATTCATGTGCCATCATTTTTGTTCAGTTCTTGCAAGTTGTTTGATGAGCATGAATCACCTTGTATTTGATGTTTAAAGTTGAGAATGTAGGCTGCATCATTGAACTTTTACTCTTTTGCCAAAAAGCATTTTAAGCATGTTTGTTCACATCATGACAGTCCACACACCAGTTTCTGTTTGAAGTCATCTTTGCATGATTTTTGCATCCAAATTTCATGAACAATGTATTTATGACTTGTGCGTACCATTACATATCATTAATCCTTGCTGTCATGAGTTGTAGCTACCATTTTGCATTTCATAGGCTTAACATTGCATTTGCATTTGAATTTTGAGCTGTGTGCATTATTTGGAAAAACTAAGATTGCCATTAAATTCCTTGTGAAATTTCACGTGAGATAGACCAAAATTTTGTTAAATTTGGTTGAGTTTTGAGTAATTTACGTGGTTACCGTTTTCATGTTTTGGCTTGTTCTTTTGTGCATCTTGCCTTGCCCAGCCTTTTCACATTGTTAAGTACATAAGTTATTAGGGGTGGCATAATACATTGATGTATCGCCACCCCAGTGGTTAAGCCTTCACTTTCACATTGCCTTGCACTTCCTGAACCTGGGTTCGCTCCATAATGGAGATCAACCCTTTTATTTATTTTCCCATTTTGCTATGTTTCATATTTTGGTCTTTCTCTCCTTTCACTAACATGCACGCGCACCTTGGCTCAATTGGTAAGATTTTGAGTTGGTATTCCAAGGGTGGTGGGTTCAACACCCACCAAGCGCCTCCCCTTTCTTTTTATTACTTATTCTTTTGTTTTCTATTTAATTGTTACTAAATTTCTAAAAATCATAACTTCTTCATTTTTTGTCATTTTGGATTGGTTCTTTTTGCATTACCTTCGTAGTTGTGCATATTTTCGTATGGTACATTAATATTCTAAAAATCTCTTTTTTGAAAACAACTTTGCATTGAAAGCGTTCATGTTTCTTTTAGGGTTTTTACCCTCCTAATTATTTCAAACCTTTGAGTTATTTTTCTTAAGTTGGTTGTTGTGATGTGAGTTCTATGTTTGTCAACCTTTGTGTATGTATTTGCAATTACTTTTTGCTTGTGAGCATTATATTTGATTCATTTGTAATATCCCCATGAAGTTGACTTATTTGCATTGGTTGTTACCTTCATCTTTGTCAAGATATGCTTAAGTCTTTATCTTTCACTTAGTCTTGTAAGAACTCATCTTTGCTTGCCTATTCTAATACGCTTGCATGCTTTGGTTATAACCATTCATCCTATTTGACGTACTTGCTTATTGTAATATTCTTGTATATGCTTGGTTGTAACCATGTTTCTTGTACTCATTATGTTTGTTTGATCGTTTATGCTTTGTTAAGTTTATTTTCCCCAAATGATGGAACTCTTTAGTTCTCATCCAAGTTACCTCCTCTTCTATCCTTCCAAAGGAAAGTCTCTCTATTGACCTTTGGGTCATAGATAGCTCATCTCCCTCCCTTGACTTTGTTAAGTCATCCATACACTTAGTTAAGTTAGAATATATCCATTGGTCATTGCTTAAGTCTAAAAGCCTACCCCTTGTTAGGAGTGCTCTTTCAATTAGAACATAGGATAGAGTTTGTTAACTCTATGTAAGAATCATGGAGATGATTACTTACTTCCCTTTCTTGAATGTTCAACTTAGATCTAGAGAGTTTCCTTAAACTCTACACAAGCATTTTAATGTTTGTTCCCCTTTGAACCTTGATCATAATCAAGTGTTCTTCAACCCTAGTAAGGTTAACTATGATTTCTCTGATTCTATCCTAGTTAGGATACGTAGGCAGAGGACGCGATGTCTTTGAGAGCAAATCTAGAAACTATCCTTAGGTCTTAACCTACACCTTTTACCCAATCCATAGCAAACACTTAGCAACTTAGCATACAAACAAACAAAAGGTTCATGTAGAGTACTACAGATGTTTAGGATGTGAAATACCTACCCTATGCATACCCAACCCCCGACCCCGAATCTCTTAGCATTTTGTTACATCGCGCAAAAGGTTCTTTCTCTCTTTAGACCTTTCCTTTGGATAAATTAAAGTCCGGTTGTGAATTCAAATAATTAAAGATTCAAGTTAATCAATAGCTTGGTATCATGATTCTCACCGCAACAGGTGTCTTAGTAATTCGAAGGGACTATCATCATTTTTGTAGGGTCATCGAGGGACAAGATCATTTATTCCGTAGGCAACTTCGAAGGGACTATGATCCTTTTAACTTTAAACGGACTTGATGATTTATCTGTTTGTAGGGACATCGCTGAAGACACCCCTATGTTCGAGGGACTTGACCATATTAAGGCAACTAAGAGGGGTAACCCTAGAAGGTGTAGATGGCGATCGTGGAACGATCGACTTACGTGTGTGAGTGATTATTTTCAGATATTTCTTTTATTATTGATTCTCTAAGTCCAATTTATTCAATTAAATCTTTTCACGCCCTAGATTACTAACCAAGCAATTAAATATTTATGAAAACAAAAAAATAAGAAATAAAGTCCTAAACTATTACACGGCTTCGGGGCAATTACAGAATAATCGGTGCGAAAAAAATAAGTTACATAAGGAAAATCCTATACAATCTTCTAAATAATATAAATAAAGCAATAAAAATAAATTAAGTTAGGAAATTAAATGTTTTTAAACAAAAGATCAAGTTTAGAAAATGAGGGTCTAATTAGGGTTAGTGAAAAATTAGGGTTTTTAAATTGATATAAACCTAGTTATATTCATTTACAACTTTAATTAATAAATTAAAAAAAGAAAGTTATGTGAAAGAAAAAATATATAAAATTATATTATACAATTTATTTTAAGAAAAATAATTAGTGAGCAGTTAGTAAAGATTAATGGTTAATTAAATTAATAATAATGTTTTAATGATAATAATAATTATAAAACATAAAAAAAAGGAAGAAATTCACTAAAAATAAATAGGGGAAGGCCTGAAAATGTCCGTAAGAAAGAGTTTCGACTCTTGAAAAGCTTATGCCTAAACCATGGCACTTCTTGAAACCTACATCATATCTTGCAAACAAATGATCAAAACAAACCTAAACATGATTATGAAGATCATTATGAACAGTAAATATGATAAAGTGCAATGAAATCAAAGATTAGAAACAAAAAAGGAAGAAGAATGAGAGGAAACATGTTCATGGGATGCACTTCGTGAGGTCTCAACCTTCAAGTCTTTGTGGGGTAGGTTCCTAGGATCTTGAGGAATGTGAATGGACTTGTAGAGCTGATTGAATCTTATTGCAAAGTTGTTTTAAGATTTTTCTAAGGTTCTTATGGCTTCCAATTTTTTTTCTCTCCTCCTTTTTTCATTCTGACTTTGTTGTGTATATAAAGTAGTGTAAATTAGGGTAAACAATTGGGCCTTGGTTGGAGTTTATGGGTTGCTTGAAGATGAAGGAGCCAATTATCATAATTGTCAAGAAAATCAAATTAAATCATACCATATTGGTCTTGAACGAATTTGGATGACTTCAATCACTTTGAATACCATATATTTGATCCCAAAATAAATCTTAAATCAAATCTTTGATTTTTTATAATTTATTTTAATTAAAAATGATTTTAAATGATAAAAATAAAAAATAATATAAAATAAATGATAAAAGTCAGAAAATATAGTCATTGGGTCTTGAATGACTTTATCTTCAAGTTTGGGTTACAATTTTATGGGCCCATTTGGAAAGAATTGGAGTTATGGCCCTTTTTACTTCATACACCCCTTGAAAAATTACCAACTTTGACAATGCATAACTTCCTCAATTTTAAGGCTATGGAGGTATTCTAAGACTTTTTAGAAATCATCGGGTATCCTCTAATCAACCATTTTGATACCATGTCCATATCTTTTACCATTTTCAAATTATGAGCTTTGGAAAAAGTTGACGTTTTGTTGACTTTCAAAAGGACCTATAATGTCATGGATCATATCTTTAAAATGAAGCATTTTTAAGATTGGCTTGTGAGACACAAAGTTGTAGAGAATTAAACTTCCTTCAAAATGAGCTTTGGATGAGAAATTTTTGATGAAACATGTGAATGTTGTGGCTGGTCAAAGTTCAGTTGACTTTTCCCACACAAAACCCTAATTTAGCAACTTTCGATTCTTGATGATATGAGGTTTCCCTGATGAATCATGATCGACCCTTGACCAAATGATGAATTTCACCTCATAATCTTGATGTTGACCAGAAATCTTTAAGTTTGACTTCGAGTTGACCACAACTGTCCTCAATTGACTTTTTGACCAAGTTAACTGATTTTCAAGTATTTGAGCATCTGATTGGCCAAACTTGTGAGGAAAGCTCTGAAACTTGACATGTGGATTCTTTGAAGTATGTGGGATGTTATGAAGTCCATTTTAAGTTTTAGAAGTCCATTTTGCTCGGGGAGACTCAAAACCCTAGTTCTAAGATCCACTGTTCAGGAGGAGGCTTTGATGAAACCTTCAATCCCTTTGACCAATTGCGACTCTTGTGACTATTAAGTAACCTCTTGGGACACATTGTCTTGAATATGAGAGGGTAAATTTTGGGGTACAACAATACCCCATGATAGAACCAAGAGCAAAACCATTGTTGAGTTCATCATGGGCAGTAACACAATGTCACAACACCTGGTATGACATTCCACCCTCCTAGAGGCATACAGTCACAACCTGCTTGAAACTATACTATTGCAGCAACAGATCCTAGAAGTATAGCTCCCCATATTAAGGATAGCTAGTGTTCTTTTTCCAGAAGAACGTGAATGGAAAACATAAGACTCATCTTTATGTCTTCAAGAGCTCACTCTTTGTTCAACCTACCTGCTGAACGCATTCACTTACTATTTGAATCACAAGCTACTAGTACACCCATCAAATAGAACCTTTCCCCCTATCTTTTATACAAGATGCTCCAAGGTCATAACCTTATCTCTCATGACCACCTCCATGCTCATACATTGAGAAGGCACCAATCTGATCCACCTCTTCCTAGAGTTACTTGTAGCAGAAGAGACCACTTCTCCACAAGTATTCTGACCTTAGGCTGAGTACAAGATAGACACCCCATAATCCAAGACATTGTTTCCTCATCATTCTCCCATATGATAAGTTAGAACACTTCTGATTCAACTAGGGACTTTATCACATCAGAATGCAATCAATCAATGATCCACTCCTTCACATCATACTCCAAGGCAGTCCTTTTACCTCATCATTCTCCCGTATGACAAGATAGAGTACTTCTTAGCCAAGATGTGAATCAGCTCTTCAAGTCCTTCTCCAGATGATGTTTACACCATCCAATGGTTCTTGATATGCCCTCAACTGGACTTACTACTGCCTAGTAATCCAACTGAAGATCTTCAGAGAACACTGCTCCACCACCTTGATCAAAAACAACTCCAAAAGAGGGTAATCTTTCATACACAACTTAGAGCTTCTACCACATGCTCCAATATATGAACAGAAACAGATCCTCCTTTGGTCTTTAACCAACTACGCTTCTGCACAAGAGTAATTAGTTCCAAGTATGAACAATCCCAGAACCTTCTGTGGTCTTTAAATAACTACCCTTCTGCACAAGAATAGTTTTCTAAAGGCTCACTACTTAAATAACCAAATGTCATTGTTTGGTTACTCAGTATCTTTCAGAGCTCTAGCAATCTTGATCTTCATATCCTACATGCTCCAAGGCAACTTAGATACACCAAGATTTGGACCTGTAACACCTACTCCTTCACACAACTCCTGCAAACTGTATGAGATAAGATTAATTCCATTCATACCTGAGAAGATTATCTTCAAATGATGTACCACAACATCCATTGAGGCCCTGAAGTTACTGCTTGGTGTCATAACATCTGATAAGACATCCTGCTAGTGAATTCAGTCCTTCATTATGCCACTTAGAAGATCCTCATCACTCTATCAGAACAAGAGTACATAGATTTGATATAAAGTTGGAGTAGACAACCTCTATTCTGCTTTGTTGTACCTTAAAGTGCATTTGCTTTAGGAACTCCTCTTTAGAGAAACCAATCATGCCAAAGTTTGATTCTTCAGAGAAGAAGGCTCACAAAAATATGTACAAAAGGAATCCCGCTTTCCTTAAGTAGAGACTTCTTCAGAAGGTCAGAGATAACTGCCACTTATCCTTGTCCTCCAAGATGAGCATGGTCACATGATCCTATGCACTTAGATCAGAAATAAACTGACCCAAGCAATGTTATAACTAGCACCAAATTCTAGACAAGTTTCTTGCCAGGAAACTTTCTAGATACATATTAGAGGCTTCCACTAGACCATATCTGCTGCACTCCAATGCTTCTGGATTGATCCAAAACAGTCTTCATCTTCCAACAGCACTACATTCTAGTCTTAGTTTTTTGCCAGGAAACTTACTAGAATAATGGCAAATCCTACCACACATGAGTATGGTAACATGATCATCAGCTATATCTCCTTCAACAGACTTTTGTACAATCCCTGCTGATGGAATGTCTTAACATCTGGTTGAACATCAGATACTTGAAGTGGACAAGGAATATTAGGGACCTTATGCTTGTGCTGCAACTGATGAGACATCTTGATCATTGAGTAAGGATAATTCATTAAATATTTGTGAAGATCTCAAATAGCAATGAATCTTAAATCCTTAAAACCAATCATTTTATGTCCTTCATGGATAACCAATTAAATACGTGTGTAGTCCACACATAGCAACTGATCTTAAATCCACACAACTTGTTGAGAAGGCCATCTGATAGATATTTATACTTCAGTAATACCAAAAGTATTCTTAAGTATATCTAGTGTTGAAATATCAAGGCTGCCACCCTTGACTCAACCTCTATATGACTTCCTTCAGCTAATAGAGCTTTTGAAAATCATGAATGGTGAAAATAAATCACCTCCTATTATGCCATCTATCAGCACCAGCCACAACCATACATCAACCTATATATAGGACAATTTTCTCCCAGGGCTACCAGAGTTCTTTCATCAGAAGAATATGCAGCGGAACCATCAAAAGAACATCTTCAACAAGCCCTAAACAAGATGTTAGAACATCACATAGGTCATCATACAGAGCTAGCCACTCCTCCTTTGGCAAACCCTTCAGGAGATCATAGAAGCTCCTATATCAGAGGGCACAACAGCAGATACACAGAATCCTTGTCAACCTCCTCCTAAACTCCATAAGCAGCAACTCAAATGTTTAGAAAGATCAGCAACTCAGCTGTAGCTTCTCCTTGTTTAAACCACCAGAAAGTATCTCCCAAGATCTCATCTAGAACAGGCAAGATGTCTGCTATGATACCAATTGAAATTCTGGTATGGAGATCTCATATGTCCCAAGAACATTGATCTCTACTCAACAAGGATGAGGATAGACCATGACCAATTTAAATTTCTTTAAATTGTACCAATGCCATGACCAACGTCATGACGTCTGTTGTAACATCTGCAGACTGACAAAACTATTTATCTAACCATTTAAATTTGTTAACCCAGTTCAGTGCAACATCACCTACATCTGGGGGCTACCAAGCCAGGGAGGAAATTCACTATTAGCATAATTAATTCAGAGTCAAACAACCCAGTTTGCACTCCTCACTTAAAACCTACCCAATGCAATTTCTGCCTAGAGACACTCTAGACATGAGTATGCCCACTCACCCCCCCTCAATCACACCACAATGATATTAATGCATAATTACAAAACAGTTATGGAGATACACTCCAAAAACACACCATGATCTTGCTTCACAGCTTTGATCAAGTGAGACACACTCTTGCTTAAAAGCTTTGAGTGGCACAATGAACACAACAGTTCATACACAATAACCAAAGCAATTATTCAGCATACAATTGCTTGGCACACAAGGAATCCTAAGACTCCTAGACACATGTGAAGAGCAAACCTCTTCACTCACAAATATGTCTACCATAATGTATCAAATGATACAAAGGGTGACTTACACACACAAGGGACTGTTAAACCCTAGACCTTGATTTTACACTATGGTTGTTCTTGATGTGAGTGCTTGATTTCCTCCGCTTCTGCTCCTCCTTAAATAGTAGTGCAGACTGGGCTTGGGCTGGTTACAAGTAACGAACTTTAGGTTAAACCAAGTTAAACCACTTTCCATAATTCAAGGTGCTGTCAAATTAGGTCACAGCTGCTTCATGTTATGTCCAACCCTGACTAGAATCTCGCCTGAGATAACTAAGAAGCCATACCAGGTTTCCTGAAATTTAGCCTGAGATATATCAGGCATCATAATAGAAAAATAAACCATGCACGCCTGATGTCATACGACCAATGTTATGACATTCAGCTTCGCTTACTCTCAGCTTTCCAACTTGCCCTGTTGAACACTTCTGCAGAATTTTCTTCATGACAGTAGAAACAAATGTTTTATAGTTCCCTAAAAAGTATCAAGATCCTTTTTATTAACACTAATTAAATCTGCATTTTGTCTCTAATAAATCTCTTTGGCCTGTACATACTGATGAGGAATATCCAACAGAACCAAAATACTTCTGTCAAGAGATATAACATAGCAGCCCCTGCTGTACCAGACATTAATGTCATGAAATTTAGTATGACATCCATGACAACAGTTCTGTCATCAGCTCCTGCTAGCTCCTGCTGCACCAAACAACGATGTCATGAATTTGGTAATGACATCCTGTTTAAAACACATGACAACAGTTCTGTCATCTGCTCCTGCTAGCTCCTTCTGCACCACAACTCCTACTGTTTATAACACATGACAACAGTTTTGTTACCACAGCTCCTGCTGTATCAGACAGCGATGTCATGACATTGGTCATGACATTATGATTAAAAACACATGACAGCAGTTTTGTCATGACAGCAGATGGATGTCACGATATTCAGCATGACATTCACATTAAAACACTCCACAGCAGTTCTGTCACCACAACAGATAGAGATGTTATAATAACCTGCTTAACATTAGTGCAGAATCATGTTTTACCAAAATTTACCCAATAATAGAACCATGGACAATTCTATATCATAGAATCATGGAACTAACACTTTATTATTAATTTTAATTTTGCACTTTACTTTTATTCTGCACAACCAACCCCTTAATTGATTTGCCTTAGATAAACACCGTAACAATAATACTCGATATATTGACATTTGGTCTTTGTGGGATCGATAATCTTTTGTATTACTTTGACGTTATTCGTGCACTTGCGAATTGCCCATCATGTTTTTGGCGTCGTTGTAACACCCTCCTAAACCCCACGGAAAACATATGAATAATCAGAGTAAATTGTCATGCATTCACAAAAGGGTGTCACACATAAATTCCAAAACATCAAATTAACCTGTCATGCTCATTCACATTTCAATGTAAAATCATTCTATGTGACTCAATACAACTTAATGCAAACTCATGCCATGTGGTACCAACACTTGTTATCTTTTTTCGGTTTACATTAAATCGGGTCCACTCTTCTAGACCGATAACCACCAAAAACCTATCCTCTAAGCTTTCAAACCCACTCTTCTAGGCTTGGGACAAGTCACTAGTCTCCACGAAACTAGCAAGCATTGCCTCTTGACTAAATGATGCATATGCAATCAGCAACAAAATGCACTTAAGGCCGACATCTTTATCTCATGCATTCAAATAATTCCTCTCTTCAAGAATTATAACATGATTGCACACACAACATATTCACATCATCCAAGTATTCATACTTTAAATCATCATATTTATCAAGCAATCCACACATATTCACAATATGTTCTCATGCACTCTTAACACATAAACACAAGAAATGCATACATATTCACAATATGTTCTCATGCACTCTTCATACATTTTTAATCAACTTAAACAATGTATTACATTTATCAAAAGACCACAATTCAATTTAATTCAACAATCTATGATTCACGCCATACGGCTGCCCATAACATATATATATATATATATATATATATATATATATATATATATATATATATATATATATATATATATATATATATATATATATATATATATATATATATATATATATATATATATATATATATATATATATATATATATATATATATATATATATATATATATATATATATATATATATATATATATATATATATATATATATATATATATATATATATATATATATATATATATATATATATATATATATATATATATATATATATATATATATATATATATATATATATATATATATATATATATATATATATATATATATATATATCACATCATAATCTATGTCTTAAGGTGAAGGGTTAATCATACTAGAATCGGAAAACGAACCTCGGATGGAAAATCCAAGAAAATCACAATCTGTCATGCTCGTTACCTCGCTCGCTCAGCGAGCCCCTAGCAAGTATTCGCCCAGCGAACAAGCTCGCGAAGGCAAACAAAAGCTACTGACTTCGTTCGCTACCTCGCTCGCTCAGCGAAGTCCTAGCGAACCTTCGCTACCCCCTTCGCTACCAGCGAACACCACAAAATGCATTCTGCCCAAGTCTGGGACCGTTCGCTACTGGCTCGCTACTAGCTCGCTTAGCGAACACGCTAGCGAATGTCTACGAACTTCAAACCTTCACTGTCCACCAAACTCTCCAAAACCGACCGATTCTCACCGAACAAGTTCCGTAACCTTAGTCTAACATCCCCCAACTAAATACTACCACTTATTTTTGTTTTTAACCGATTAAACTTGATTTCTACCGATTAAATCCAATGTTGCCCTAACATGAAAAATGGTGGAAAAACCCCAACAACCCAACCCAATCATACATAACCACACACATTGATCAAATAATAATGTTTCTCACCCTTACCTTGATTGGATTGAAGCTTGAGTTGTTCTTTAGTATTTCCACACTTTCCTTCTTCTTCTTCTCTTTTCTCCTCTTTCTCCTTCTTTCTCTATTCTTTCTCTTCTATTTTCTTTTTAACAAATTCTCTCCACTTATCCTTTATATACATCCTTATTTTCCTTCCTTTATTTCCTTCCATTCCATTTCTCTCTTCAATTATCTACCAAATAATTCCAAATCATTAAATTAATTCCAATAAGTCAATTAATTAACATAATTAATTAATTAGTGAAATTTGGACTGTTACAACCCTCCACCACTTTAGGAATTTTCGTCCTCGAAAATGTTACCTGATTCAAACAACTCTGGATACGACCCTCGCATCCAAAATCCCAAACTACTTCCACTAAATTGATCTCTTTACCTCGAAGTTGCTTCTCGTTCATCAACCTGAACTAGCAATGTCTCAACAATCAAATCCTCTCTCACTCGTACACCAATCCATCTGAATGAATGCACTTCCTCAACTTAGACACATGAACACGTCATGCAATTTCCACAAGTGACAGCGGTAGAACAGTCCAACATGCTATTTTTCCCACGCTTCCGCTGCGCCACTCTGATACAGATCAGTAAAACACAATGGGTGTTTCCGAGACCTCAAGCTCGACCAATACCAGTTACTAACATAACTCTCAAAACACATCCTTTCTTGGATCCTCTTGACCTCTCAGTCGTCTCTTGCACAATTTCAGGTCCGAGTACAACACTCTTGCCTGACTCATACCAACACAAAGAAGTCCTACACCTCTTATCATACAAAGCCTCATACTGTGCCATTCCGATATTAGAATGATAATTATCATTGTAGGTAAACTCAACCAACGACAAATAACTATCCCACGATCCACCTTGATCCAACACATAAGCTCTCAGCAAATCCTCTAAAGACTGGATAGTACTCTCTGTCTGTTCATCTGTCTGTGGATGTTAGGCAGAACTCAACCTCGACTTGGTACCCAGAGTTGTCTGCAAACTTTACTAGAATCTCGATGTAAATCTCGGATCTCTATCCGAAACAACACTCGACGGTATCTCATACAACTTCACAACTTCCTCAATATACATCTCATCTAGTTTCAACATAGGATGATTAATTCTCGTTGATATAAAATGAGTTGATCTAATCAATCTTCCCACCATTTTCCAAAGCAAATTATATTCTTCTCACACTCCTCGGCAAACCCGACACAAAATCCATATAAATACTATCTCATTTCCACTCTGGAATATTCAACGGTTACATCAGACCCAAAAGTCTCTGATGCCCAATCTTCGACCTTCTACAAGCCTAACCAGCACATACAACTTCAACCACTTCTCTCTTCCTCTATGATCATCAGAATAATTTTCTCAAATTCGGTTACCTCTTCATAGCAATGGGATGGATACTCAATCTACCTCAAGGTCCTGTTTCAATGATACTCTTATTCCAACTCAATAATATCTAGAACATAAACTCTATCACGATGTCTCATGGTACCAATTCCATTAACCCAAAAGTAAGCTCTTCGACTCTAATTCATTAAATTCAATTCAATCTACCAACTTAAACCAGATTTCCGACCCTCTCGAATATCATCAAGAATACCACTAGTAAAGTCCATCATACTAAGCTTAACTACATAAGAAGTCTCTTCACAAACCCAACTCATAACATAAAATTGCTCAATCAGTCCCAACTATTTTAGCCATCATCATTGGTATATACAAATATTTCCAATTCAATGCATCAACTACCACGTCTGCTTTACCCGTATGGTAATTCGATCCAAAACCATAATCCTCTAGAAATCCCAATTGTCTCATCTGCCTCGTACTCAACTCTTTAAAATCAAACAAATACCTTAAGCTCTCGAGAATAACAAATATCTCAAATCTTAACTAAACAATCGTAGCCTCCAAACTCCAGCACAACACAACAACATTTGACTCTCAATCGCTTGTCAGATAATTCCTCTTATGTACTTTAAGTTGCCTTAAAGCATAACTAAAACTTGCCGATGTTGCACTTAACATACCTCCCAATCTTATTAATAAAGCATCACAAAATACAATAATAGTCCGGTCGGATTCGGCAAAAAATCCACACACGAGCTGTTGACAGCTCTCCCAAAAACTCTCAGAAACTTTCTTCACAGCGGCATATACTGCTTCTTCTCCAACACTGATAAATCAAGTTCCCGATGCTCAACATGATCCTCTATACTAATCCAATATATCCAAATATCATCGATTAACACATCCATTGACTTGCTCAAACAGGTATGGAACATCCCATGTCAAACCGACACTCAATTCGTGAGTTACGGCGGAAACACGAACCACACGCTCTACATCTACTACAAAATTCAACTATAGTCCATCGATAATTAACTTAACTCCATTCCACTACTTCACCATCACATAGATCATTGGAGTAGCTTTCCAACGCTTCGAACCGTGCGTCATTCCGAGTTACGTTTCTCCCGTTACGACAAAAATACCAAAACAACTTTCTCTGCCCAGGACCTCCTCGCTAGGCGAACCTAGTAGCGAGCAATGGAGCCGTTCGCTAGCAAGCTCACTAGGCGAAGGACCTGGCGAACATGACAGTCCAAAATCCTATTTTCGACCGTTACCCGACTTCCGTATGTCCAATTTCGATTCCGTAAAAAGCTGCGATCTCGGAATTTAACGTATGACAATAATTCCACACTTAGGAAGGCATTCAACACATTTCCAACTTGAAATATTTTAAAACTAAAGTACACTAATATTGCATTCCACGCCGACCTCTTCTCGTAATCACCAAAACTCAGTGCCCATCATACACTCGACTTTACCCTCTGCTGCCTTAGCACACACACCAGACACAAGTCTAAAAACCAATTAATCGAATGAATCCCTTGACCATTCAAACAGACTTATAACACAGAGCTCTCAATATTGTACTAGTTCTTGTAACTAAGTCGATCACAACTCCACTTCACGTTCTGGCTATATATCGCTATCTTGTTAGGATACTTCCAGACAACCACAATTTAATCTGCAAACCACCAACTTCCACACATTCCTTAACACTCGAAGTTCCATCAAAATTAGACATTTCAACGTCGTCCTACGCTGATTCATCAAAACAACTCTTAAGCACTTAGCTTAACTCAAAACACTTCACTACTCACACCATCAAAGCTTGCAAGACACGTTTATCCCATCCAACACAATCCCAACTACTATCAACAAGAGATTAAGGATGATCAGTTCCTCAATTTGTCAATAGACAACCGAAATCATGATGGGGTATAAACCATCTTTACCTAACTATAAGGGCGTTCAACCACACACTGAGTCACTGCTCCACACTTACAACATCCTGGAGAAGCACAAACTTCTCCCTCACTTGCATCATTCCTACTTCTGCAGACAAGGTTAGGAAATAAACATGTACCGACAGTGTTTTCACACACGTGTCGCATACAAGGGAACCAACAACACCAGGTTAAAAGGTACACAATCTCTATCCTACGGACAGACTCAACTACTACATTGGTCGGACGGACCGACCTGCTCTTATACCACTATTGTAACACCCTCCTAAACCCCACGGAAAACATATGAATAATCAGAGTAAATTGTCATGCATTTACAAAAGGGTGTCACACATAAATTCTAAAACATCAAAGTCACCTGTCATGCTCATTCACATTTCAATGTAAAATCATTCTATGTGACTCAATACAACTTAATGCAAACTTATGCCATGTGGTACCAACACTTGTTATCTTTTTTCGGTTTACATTAAATCGGGTCCACTCTTCTAGACCGATAACCACCAAAAGCCTATCCTCTAAGCTTTCAAACCCACTCTTCTAGGCTTGGGACAAGTCACTAGTCTCCACGAAACTAGCAAGTATTGCCTCTTGACTAAATGATGCATATGCAATCAGCAACAAAATGCACTTAAGGCCGACATCTTAATCTCATGCATTCAAATAATTTCTCTCTTCAAGAATTATAACATGATTGCACACACAACATATTCACATCATCCAAGTATTCATACTTTAAATCATCATATTTATCAAGCAATCCACACATATTCACAATATGTTCTCATGCACTCTTAACAGATAAACACAAGAAATGCATACATATTCACAATATGTTCTCATGCACTCTTCATACATTTTTAATCAACTTAAACAATGTATTACATTTATCAAAAGATCACAATTCAATTTAATTCAACAATCTAGGATTCACGCCATACGACTACCCACAACATATATATATATATCACAGCATATTCTATGTCTTAAGGTGAAGGGTTAATCATACTAGAATCGGAAAACCAACCTCGGATGGAAAATCCAAGAAAATCACAATCTGTCATGCTCGCTACCTCGCTTGCTCAGCGAGCCCCTAGCGAGTATTCGCCACTTGTTCGCCCAGCGAACAAGATTGCGAAGGCAAACAAAAGCTACTTACTTCGTTCGCTACCTCGCTCGCTCAGTGAAGGCCTAGCGAACCTTCGCTACCCCCTTCGCTACCAGCGAACACCACAAAATGCATTCTGCCCAAGTCTGGGACCGTTCGCTACTGGCTCGCTACTAGCTCGCTTAGCGAACACGCTAGCGAATGTCTGCGAACTTCAAACCTTCACTGTCCAACTTCCACCAAACTCTCTAAAACCTATCGATTCTCACTGAACAAGTTTCGTAACCTTAGTCTAACATCCCATGACTAAATACTACCACTTATTTCAGCTTTTAACCGATTAAACTTGATTTCTACCGATTAAATCCAATGTTG
Organism: Lathyrus sativus; assembly: GCA_963859935.3. Lineage (NCBI taxonomy): Eukaryota > Viridiplantae > Streptophyta > Magnoliopsida > Fabales > Fabaceae > Lathyrus > Lathyrus sativus. Next base: position 173,906,948 of record OZ012736.1, read on the forward strand.
CCCTAACATGAAAAATGGTGGGAAAACCCCAACAACCCAACCCAATCGTACATAACCACACACATTGATCAAATAATAATGTTTCTCACCCTTACCTTGATTGGATTGAAGCTTGAGTTGTTCTTGAAGATTTCCACACTTTCCTTCTTCTTCTTCTCTTTTCTCCTCTTTCTCCTTCTTTCTCTATTCTTTCTCTTCTATTTTCTTTCTAACAAATTCTCTCCACTTATCCTTTATATACTTCCTTATTTTCTTTCCTTTATTTCCTTCCATTCCATTTCTCTCTTCAGTTATCTACCAAATAATTCCAAATCATTAAATTAATTCCAATAAGTCAATTAATTAACATAATTAATTAATTAGTGAAATTTGGGCTATTACAGCCGTTGCCGGGGACCAGTTACATCAAAATTTCGTACCCTGTTGTTGCACCGTCTAGACTAAGGCTATTCCTGCCGGTCAATACGAAGAACTCGCAGCATCGGTACCCTTATAGATCCTTTAGAGGAACCGTAACGTTACACTCGTGCATGTATCTTATTTCGTAGATTTAAGAGAGCTATGGACGAAGACCGTAACCAAAGACCCCTTAAGGATTTCGCTCAACCATCTAATGACAAACCTAGTGCTAGTATTATGAACCCCAATATTCCTGCTCATAATTTCGAGCTAAAACCGTCCCTATTACAATTAGTACAACAAAACCAATTCGCAGGACTCACTACCGAGAACCCGAACCAACATTTAAAAACTTTTATTCAAATAGCTAATACTTTTAAAACCAATGGTGCTACCCCTGAGGCGATTAGGTTAAGATTATTCCCTTTTTCCCTTAGAGACAAAGCCCTCACTTGGTTAGATTCCCTTCCAACCAATTCTATAACAACCTGGGAAGACCTTAGGAGAGTTTTTCTCGCTAGATATTTTCCCCCGAGCAAAACTGCTGTTCTTAGGAACGAAATAACCAGATTTACCCAAAACCAAGGTGAATCTCTCTTCGAAGCTTAGGAAAGATAGAAAGACCTATTGAGAATATGTCCTCACCATGGCCTGGAATCATGGCTAATCGTTCATACCTTCTATAATGGACTTCTTTATAACACAAAGATGACGCTCGACACCGCCGCAGGTGGCGCCCCGATGAATAAACCTTACCCTAAAGCTTGCACTCTCATCGAGGATATGGCCCAAAACCATTTTCAATGGTGGATAGAGCGAGCAACAGTGGAAAAGAAAGAGGCCCAAGGAGGAATGCATGAGATAAGTTCTATAGACATGATGCAAGCCAAGATGGACGCTTTATCCCTTAAAGTCGAACATATGTATGCAAACCTAGTAGCTGCAGCAGCAGTTTCAACTGAGTGTAAACTATGTAGTACTCAAGGACACCAATCGGCAGAATGCAATCTGCTGAACGAAACTCACTCAAGAGAAGTCAACTACGTCGAAGGAAACCCATTTTCGAATACCTATAGCCCTGGATAGAAGAATCACCCAAACTTTTCCTACAAAAACAATAACCCTATCCAAAACCCTGCACCCCCGTGACCATCCGGTTATCAAGCCCAAAGATAAAACCCGCCTGTGCAAGCTGTGCAACCTAAGCCGAATCTTGAGAAAATCATGGAAGATTTCATTTCGGCTCAGACCCAGCAAAACAAGGAATTCCTGAACCAGAACATTCATGTAAATGAACTGATCACCCATTTAGGAACCAAAGTAGACCAAATAGTCACCCATAATAAGATGCTTGAAACCCAGATATCTCAAATAGCTTTAAAACAAGCTCCTGAGACTACACCCGGAGGACAGTTCCCTGGTCAACCCCAACAGAACCCCCGAGGGCAAGCTAATGCAATTACCTTATGAAGTGGGACCGCTTACGATGAACCGGCTAACCCTACATTAAGCGAACCCAAGACTCCTAAGGAAAGAATAGTGCCCACGAGCGAAGTAGAGGAACCAGTAGGATCTGAAAAGCAGAAGGATAAGGACAAAACCAACGAACCACCATCGCCATATAAACCTCCCATACCCTATCCACAAAGATTAAAACAAACCAAGATCAATAACCAATACCAAAAATTTATTAAAGTCATAGAGAAACTTCATGTGGAAATTCCTTTCACAGAAGCCATCACCCAAATACCGTCATATGCTAAATTCCTCAAAGACATCCTTACCAATAAACGTAGACTTGACGACCCGAAACCTCTAGAATGCAATTCCATTTTTGGGAATAAACTTGCCAAGAAAGAGAAAGATCCTGGAAATTTCACCATACCTTGTATTTTGGGAAGTCATGTCATCAATAAAGCTTTTCTAGACTTAGGAGCCAGTGTAAGCCTTATGCCTCTAGCAGTTTTTGAAAGGTTAAAACTAGGAGAATTACAGCGTACGAAGATGTCTCTTCAGTTAGCCGACAAATCCGTTAAATATCTAGTTGGCATATTGGAAGACGTCCCAGTTAGGATCAGTCAGTTGTTTATCCCGACCGATTTTGTCGTCGTGGACATTAAAGAAGATGATGGCATTCCTATCCTCCTAGGCAGACCATTCTTATCAACCGCTGGAGCCATAATAGATGTCAAGAGAGGGAAGTTGACTTCTGAGGTAGGTGACGAAAAGATAGAATTCATTATGTTGAAGTTTCTTATGGCACCAGTATTAGGAGACCCATGTTATGCCATAGACATCATCAATGAATGCGTTAAAGAGCTAGAATTAGAAGAAACCATCAGACTTCCATCAACCCTCATAATGGAAGATGATGGATTTATAGAACCCTACATCAATGATAGCCTGTACACCTTACCCCAGATCCTATACCATGCCTAAAAAAACCCGCTTTAGAACTTAAGGAACTGCCTAAGAACCTAAGATATGAATTCTTGGACGAAGAAATGAACCTTCCAGTAATAGTTAGTGCTACCCTAAACCAAGGAGAGACTGACCAACTCTTAGTCTTCTTGTGAAAATATCCCTCTGCCTTAGGATATAACATCGCTGATCTTAAAGGTATAAGTCCATTCGTGTGCATGCACCGGATCTCGCTCGAGGAAGACTCAAAACCCTCTAGAGAACACCAGAGAAGAATAAACCCTATAATGAGCGATGTTGTTAAGAGGGAAGTTCTCAAGTTACTAGAAGCAGGTATAATTTATCAGATCTCGAACAATAAGTGGGGGAGCCTCGTGCATGTAGTACCTAAAAAGGGAGGCATCACGGTTGTGCAGAACGAAAAAGGTGAACATGTAGCAATACAGATAGAAGGAGGATGGCGTATGTGTATAGATTATAGGAAATTAAACAAGGCCACTAGAAAATACCATTTTCCCTTACCTTTTATAGACCAAATGCTAGAACGTTTGGCCCGACACTCCTATTTTTGCTACCTGGATGGTTATTCTGGATTTTTTTTAAATTCCTATATATCCAGAGGATCAAGAGAAAACTACCTTCACATGCCCTTATGGCACTTTCGCCTATAGACGAATGCCTTTCGGTCGCTGTAACGCACCTGCTACTTTCCAACGTTGCATGATGACGATCTTCACAGATTACCTTGATGGAATCATGGAAGTATTCATGGATGATTTCTCGGTTTGCGGATTTGATTTCAAAAATTTTCTCGCAAACCTTGAGAAGATCCTGAAAAGATGTGTTGACGTCAACCTAGTGTTGAACTGGGAGAAATGTCACTTTTTGGTCACCGAAGGTATAGTTTTAGGACATATAGTCTCCGAGAGAGGTATTGAAGTAGATAAAGCCAAAATAGAAGTGATTGAAAACCTTAAACCCCCTAGCACTGTCAGAGAAGTCCGAAGCTTTCTTGGACACGCTAGTTTCTATCGACATTTTATTAAAGACTTCTCTAAAATTACCAAACCTTTAACCGATCTCCTGATGAAAGATGTCGAATTCAGCTTTGATAAAAAATTCCTTGAAGCATTTAACTTTCTAAAACAAGCCCTGATCTCGGCACCAATCATTCAACCTCCAGATTGGGACCAACCATTCGAAATCATGTTTGACGTTAGAGACTATGTTGTAAGAGCTGTTCTAGAACAAAGAAAAGATAAGAAATTACATGTTATATACTGTGCTAGTAGAACCCTTGATGTTGCTCAACTTAATTACGCTACCACAGAGAAAGAGCTCCTTGCCGTAGTTTTTGCTATGGATAAGTTTCGATCCTATCTGGTAGGAGCCAAAATCATAGCTTATACAGATCATGATGCCATCCGTTACTTATTGAGCAAGAAGAATGCCAAACCTAGGTTACTTCGATGGATCCTCCTGTTACAGGAGTTTGATCTGGATATTAGAGACAAGAAAGGCACATAAAATGTAGTTGCTGACCACCTTTCTAGGCTCGAGTATCTAAAACCAGATCCACTCCCCATTAACGATGATTTTACCTATGATAGGTCAATCGCTAGGATAGAAGCCGTATAAAGAAACCTGGAACATTCTAAGAACCCCGAGAAATCTCTAGCAGTAAGCAATGTACCTTGGTACACAGATTTTGTAAATTACCTAGCTGCCGATATTATACCCCCTGATTTTAATTACCAGTAGAGAAAGAAGTTCTTTAGCAACGTAAGACACTTCTATTGGGACAAACCGCTCCTTTTTAAAAGAGGCACAGACAGTATTTTCCGTCGTTGCGTCCCGGAAGAAGGAGTAAGAAAGACAATAGAACACTGCCACTCTGCACCTTATGGAGGACTCTAGTACATCCAAAACTCACGCCAAGATTCTTAGAGCAGGTCTTTTTGGCCAACAATGTGGCGTGATATACACGCCTATATAACCAAATGTGACCGGTGCCAGCACTGGAAACATCTCGAGATGTGACGAAATGCCTTTAAGAAACATTCAAGAGGTGGAACTCTTTGATGTTTAGGGCATAGACCTTATGGGACCCTTTCCGTCTTCCTTAGGAAACAAGTACATCTTAGTTGTAGTCGATTACGTGTCTAAATGGATCGAGGCCATAGCCTCCCCCACCAACGACACACGAGTAGTCATTTAGCTATTTAAGAATTATATTTTCCCTAGATTTGGAACCCCCATCTTATTATCAGCGACAGAGGATCGCATTTCATATCAAGAATTTTCAAAAAACTTTAAAGAAAATATGGAGTTAAGCATAGGATAGCGACACCTTATCACCCACAGACTAGTGCCCAAGTAGAAGGATCCAATAGGGAAATAAATCTTTTTTTAGAAAAGAAAGTCTCTATATCAATAAAAGATTGGTCTCAAAAGCTGCAAGATGCATTGTGGGCCTATAGAACCGCCATCAAAACCCCGATTAGAACAACCCCTTACAAACTAGTCTATGGAAAATCTTGCCATCTCCCCTTTGAATTAGAACACCGGGCCTATTGGGCCATAAAAACCCTAAACTTTGATTATTTGACCGCCAGACAAAACCGCATCCTTGATTTATATAAACTAGAAGAACTCCTCCAATCCGCCTATGAAAATGCCATTATCTATAAAGAAAGAACCAAAGCCTGGCATGAGAAGAAGATCGTAAAGAAAGATTTTCATGTAGGAGACCCTGTTCTCCTGTTTAACTCTAGATTACAACTCTTTCCTGACAAGCTCCATTCCAGGTGGACAGGTCTCTTTACAGTTACTAAAGTATTACAATAAGGAGCAGTCGAGATCCAGAATCAGTCATGTAGTCCATTGGTTGTGAACGGGCAAAGATTAAAACACTACGAAGGAGGAGACATGCCCAACGATTACTCCAGCCATACCTTGATTGATCCACCATTGCCTACTTCAGACATATAGGTTTTGTTCGTCAAGCTAACGACGTTAAACAAGCGCTGTGTGGGAGGAAACCCATGGATTTCTTTACCCTTTATCTTTTTTATTTTATTTTATTTTTCGTTTTACTTCATTTTATTTTTCTTTTATGTGTCAACTGACGATTTATGATGATTATGCTTTCAGGTTTTCTGAGTTTTATTTTTCAGGATGCAGCAGCGCGATGACATGCACGTCACCTTCCAAGACGACATGCAAAGAGAGAAGTACTCAATTCTCCGACAACGCCCCATGGCACTGACCCGATATCCGGATCAAGCTTTCATGAAGGCTCTAAGGATCGACCCCAGCATACGATTCCTCTGTCATCAGCTCCAATAGGGCCAATATTCTTACGAACTACACGGTACTTATAGGAACCTCACATTAGAGTTTCTCAACTCATTCCACTACGAGCCATACGTTAGTGAGCAAGGGTTGGCTACGTTCAAACTATTTGGAAGAGAGTACACCTTCACCAACAAAGGATTCGAAGACCTTCTTGGATTTTCGACCACTCCTGATTTCGTTCTTGACTTTCCGATGGGCTACTTTATGAGCAGAGACATTGATCAGTTCTGGCAAGACATGACAGGAAGAGGGAGCCTAGATCCATCGACTCATCTATCTCTGGTGACTCATAACCCGACCATGAGATATTTTCAGATGACAGTGGCTCACACCTTCCTGGGAAAGGAAGATTCTGACATGCATGTTAGCGAGGAAGAGATATTCTTCCTATTCTGCGGTATCAGGTTGTGTCCAGTAGCATGTGGGAATTTCTTGCTATACAATTTCGAAGGCCAAGCTAGATCATCCAAAGGAGTTATTCATGTCGGTGGCACCATTACACACATAGACATTACATTGGGATTGACCAATCAGTTGTTACATCTGACCCCTTATTGTGGACCTACCTCGCTTGATATTGATTTCTGTTTGGATCGTGGGCTGATGAGGAGAGCTTCCTTTCAGCCTGATGCTTTCAAACTTCTCATCAATTACCAGATGGTCCATTATTTCACTCTGCCATACTCAGTTGTGACTAGTGTGCATGACCCATCCAACTGGAATTAGGCATTGGAAGGTTATGGTGATACGATCGACGAGCCACATACACTGCCTTCAGTGGATTACCATCCCTCTCCACCTTCTCCGAGGAAGACTGTGCTTTCCAATAATCATGCATTACGAAGACCTGACTTATATACCCAGATAGTTGAGCTACGTTCCGAGATAGCTCACCTTCAGCAGACAGTAGCAGATCTTACTTTACAGGTTCAGATTTCCGACATGACCCATTCCACTGAAACGGACGTTCTGTATCAGGAGATTTCAGATTTACACAAAGAGCTGAATTCACTCAGTTATCCCAATCTGTCGGACGAGCAACCACCTCCATGATGACACTTTTTCACTGCTTTCAGTATTTATTTTATTTCCTTTTTGCATTTACTGACTTATTGCATTTTTGATTATGTTTTTATCTTTCATAACATTACACTTTATATTTAGATTTATAATATTTGCTATGCCATTTAACTTTACTTTAATAATTTCTTTTGTTGTTTTTGGTTCTTTAATGTCGATAAAATATATATATATATATATATATATATATATATATATATATATATATATATATATATATATATATATATATATATATATATATATATATATATATATATATATATATATATATATATATATATATATATATATATATATATATATATATATATATATATATATATATATATAAAAGAAAAAAATATTAGTATGCAAGGCCAAATGGTTTTTACTACAGCACACCCCCAAATATCAAAGGAGGAGAACCAAGACCCAAAGCAAAGCACAAATCCGGCCCAACTCCCTTTTCAAAGGGTGGCGTTCGCCATATAGTCCATGGCGCCCCCCACGGGGTCTGGACTGTATGCGGGGCAGAAGTTGGGAAACCACCATTTTTGTCCCCAAAAACCTCCAAAACCCATTTTTGGCTACACGAAAGTCCTCCCCAATCCCCCAAAAGTTCACAAATTTATCTTCCACTCACCAAATCCTTAACCATTCCAACATCCATTTTTTCATTTCTCTCACAAAAACACATCTTTACAAAACTCCAAAAATACCTATTCTTCATCTTCCTCAACCTCCAACATTCATCCATGGAGCACGATGGTTATGTTTTGCGTCAAGGAAAACCCGAGGAAAGACAACGGAAAATCCTCGACAAATTGCGAAACCAAGACATTGCTGCAACAAGGTACGTGGAAGATAACTGCCTTTACTCTTTAGATATCTATTATAGTGTATATCATTTGTTAGACACTTTGGGCCTGCATGAAATATTTTCCAGGTGTGATCCCACTTTTGACCGGCTGACCAGGGAATTCTTGAGTTCCCTGATCTATATTGTCAGACCCGACACTGCTAGCACAGTCGGCATGGTTCAGTTCCGGATGTTTAATGCTGAATATTCGTTTAGTACGGATGAACTTGCAGAAAGGCTTGGATTGCCTTTTGGTGCGGGTGCTATTTCTGAAGCACCACTGGATTCTGATTGGTCTGTGGAAGCATTTTCCTTCTGGCACAGATTGTCGAATTTTAATATTTCATCTTTTGAAGGAATACTTGCTTCCAGGATCCATAACCCAACCATCCGTGTGTTCTGCTACATGTTAGCTTGCACTATTTTTGGCCGGGAGAATCCTAACAAGGTGAATGCCAAAGAATTACTAATCTTGCAAGGCTGCCTCACAAATAGGCGATTTAATGTAGTTCCATTTATGATAGCCCACATGAATGCCTCTATTAAGAGCACTTAGACCATAGCCTTCGGAGGACTGATCACGTCCATTGCTAAGGCTCTGAACCTAGATGCTGAGATAGCCACTTTAAAGCCTCTCCCTCCTCACACAATTAATTTGAAATTTTTGAAAGATATGAAATTGTGCAAAGTCATGAGAGAAGGCGGTTTCGAGCTTATGATTCATGGGAAAGTTATCCCATCTGTCGTTTTACCCTGCACTAGACGCACTAATGTCACTAACCCGGGAAACTGGACCTATGATTTAGATGCTCCACCCGTTACATGTCCAGTACCGTCTAATATTCCTGTTGGCAAAGGCGCTGATACTGATGACGAGTATGATCAGTGAGAGCGATCTCCCGATCACCCTATGCCGCCTCACCATATATCACACACACACACACACACTGCACCGTCTTCCTCTTTCCATTCTACAGGTATCGCACCCGGCTTTTATATATCTGAGCAGATGTGGCAAGCACAACTAGCCAGAGAGGAAAGATGCAACAATTTGCTCAACACCATTTCGCAGCAATTGCCTGAGAATATAAGATTCATGCAAGAGTCTCAGCAGCAGATGAGCCAGTCTGTGCAGAGCATTATGCAATCTCAAGCTGCGCTGTCCACCCGATTCGACGCATTCGAAGCTTCTCAGACCGATCACCGCCGCAGCAGATCCCGCCGCCCCAGGTACTCCGAGCACGCTGCCGACAACACCAGTAGTATGGCCTAGGCACCTCAGGTACCTCTTCCCTTGCTTATTTTGAAACATTGGGGACAATGTTCAATTTAAGAGTGGGAGGAGAATTTATTTATTTTCCCGCTTTATCTCGCTTTTTATTTCTTTTATTGCATTCAGTTATTTTCCTTTCATTTTTCTTTCTATTTTTTTAGAACATACTTGCGCTTAACAAATCATTTTACAGTATACCTTTACTCTCTCATCTTACTCCTATATTAATTTTCCCCACCAAAAAAAAACTTTTTGACAAATAGTGTACTATTCTGAAAATTTTCTTGGGATTTGACGCAAGTTCGTATTAGGATGCGGATGATTTAGAAAATTCTCTTTGAAACATCGGTATGATTATAACACCTTAGGCTTTGCAAATGCAGAAATAGACCACGATACTCTGAATACCATGGCCTTAATAGAATATCCATAGTAAGTCCCAAGTAGTTTATGCTAGCAGTCAGGTCCGACCTAAGCGTTATCTAAGTGAAGGATCGATGAAAATAAGTGAATGATCGGTATGCAAAGAATATAAAATAATTACAAACTCAGGTATAGGTAACCCTCACAAGGTCATTTAAACCCACAAAGTTGTAATTTCAAAAAGAAAAAGAAAAAGAAGAAAAAGAAAAATGATAAAAACAAGGCAAAATACCTTCCCACTATCAGTTGGTTCAGAGTTTTCTGGTACTGAACTCGGTAGGGCGGATCACGATCCGATCCCCCACAGCTGCAGGTGGGCCAATAAAAGGGGTTACACCACTTTGTGCACCATAATCCCATGCTTTAGATTAGAATCACTAACCGGTCACATCACCATGATTTCGTACGGATAAAGGGATTAATGTGATTGCATCGGAATGAAAAGGACTCAAAAGGAATTTCGAAAATAGGCCTAGGTACAATAGGGTAGTACGAATTGATTATTGTAAAGAACGAAGCTTAGGTTCGTGTTTTTGGAGAAGTGTCATTATGATACCCGTGGTTCACTAAGTCATCACCTATCGCTTCATCCCAGTTTGAACTTATAAGTCTTTCTTACCCAAGTCATTTATGGATATCACCTTGTTCTGTCATGATGTTTTGCTTGAGGACAAGCAAAGGTTTTAGTATGGGAGAATTTGATAGACCTAAAATATACTGTTTATTTGACTCGAATTTGCGCACGTTATCTAGTATTTTTTTTCCATTTTCTTGTATTATGCCTCTACTTTGTTTCTTTTTCAGGTTTTTGTATTTTCAAGGCTACTCGAGAAGAAATGAAGAAAAACGATCTAAAACCCTACTTTTTGAGGAAATATACACATGGCTTCCACCATGGCGGGCACGATAGGAGATGCCATGAGAGGGATGCAAGCCAAATTCTATCAACTGCCACGTCTCCCACTCCCTTCCACCCTAGTATATGTGGCGAGCGCCACCTTCACACGAAAGTTTCCCTCCCAAAAGGAGTTGAGGGGAATTCCTGTCTTTACTTGTACTTTCCTGCCTCTATAAATAGCAGAGTTCTGATTCATTTCAAACCATCCAAGCTTAGAGAACAACACTCAAGCCATAAATTTCACTTGTCTGTAAATTAATAAACTTCTCACATCGAGGGGTTATTACACCATGTAATCGAGTTTGTAATCGAGTTTGGAGAACTTGGGTAGAAGTTAAACCTGCCGCCATTTTTATTTCCGCATTTACTTCCAGTTGTACAAGATTTTAAAGCCTCTCGTTTGAGCAGGTTTCTATTTATTGCCTTTATTTACCTGCCTTTTAATTGTTGCGCCTTTGCTTACCTGCACTTTATTTAGCACACCTCTTTTATCGCACTTTATTTATTTACCCGCATTTTATCTTCTCGCATTTATTTACCATGTCTGGCAAAACTTTAAAGGGCTAGGATGCGAGGATTATAGTTATAATTAGTATTCCAAACAATTGCCGATAGAACTGCTTAAGGGCTATTTCTACACTTAAAATCTGTTGGGTAAGTCGAAAGCCGTCCAACCTTTAGATAATGTTGGTTAGTGTTGACTGTTCCAAGGAAGCGAAAGCGCTTGGCTTAGTCAATTAGGAATCTTTATTGTTTAAGAAAAACGATTTTAAAAATGTTTTTGGACGCGTTTATGGATTTGAAGTCCGGTTCTTAAGAACCTCTTTTTGTTAGAAATTCCAAGTTAAAATAATTTTCAACTATGTCTAGAAACTATATTTCTTAAAAATATGTTTATTAGTCCTAACGCAATGCACACCTTCTTATATGTGACAATAAGAGGGATCAATTAGGGAAAAACTCGGCTCTGAATACGCGAATGCGACAATTCCTGTTAAATTAGTTCTTTTCACGAGTAGAAAACATTGCCCAATAATGAATCCTATTTGTACACATCTGGAATACTAAGTAGCTATATGAATTGCATCTATGCCTATTTCTTTATTATTAGTTTTAATTCCGCACTTTACTTTTATTCTGCACAACCAACCCCTTAGTTGATTTGCCTTAGATAAACACTGTAACAATAGTACTCGATAGATTGATGTTTGGTCTCTGTGGAATCGATAATCTTTTGTATTACTTTGACGCTATTCGTGCACTTGCGAATCGCCCATCAATTATTTGTGAAGTGTTTGAAGTGATATGATGGATGGAAATGCCAGAACAATGAGTTCTTGAGTTTTGGCTCTTTGATTAACAATGGTGACCAAAGAGGGTTGACTTTTAATTCCAAGTATTTTTCTTGTGTTTTATATGATTTGGACAGGTTGTATGAGATGTTTATGGTGTGTTGGGATGGAAAGTTTCAAGAGTTTTGGATGTAATAGGTTTTGGTGAAAAATGGTGAACAATGTAACTTCAAGGTATTCTTGTTGAGGTTATGAGGCTTCTTGGCTCACATTATTGGGTGTTTTGCTGAGGTTTTGAGGTGCTATTTATAGTGGACTGATCAGATAACATGGCAATAGACCAAAGCATTGTTTGGTGGATCAAGATCAAAACCAAAAAGTTGGTTTTCAAGTACAAAAACACTTTTCACTTTAGTAGCTTCTAGAGTTGACCTTCCCTCACAAGTTTCTGATAGCTGCATAGCTTGTACAAGTTGACCTTGGCTCAAATCATGCTTCCCTTAAATCATGGAAAGTTGTTGGAAGCAAAAGGTGTTTTTTGTCCAATGTCCAAATGTATCTCAAGTTGGCATGTTGGATGATGCTTTTTTATGGTGTAACAAGATCAAATAAGGCAGGATTTAGTACCATTAGGAAGATTTCAGGACAAGGAACAAGTTTCAAGTTGATCATATCTTCTGAAAATGCTTCGAAATTTGGTAAAACACGCCTCAAACTCATGTAGAATTCTAGATGCAGAATTTTCCTTGGACTGAACAACTCTTTCATGGCTACTTTGCAAATTCATTACTTCATGCTCAAGCAAGATAATTTCATGTTCTTGGTACAATTAGAAATATGAGATCACACACTACAACTTTTATGTTGTTCACTTGGAAATAATCACTTTGGATCATTGAGATAATTAGCCATCAAAATTGGACTTATCATTTATTTATAGCTAGAAATTTTTTTAAGGATTGTCACTTTCACATCTTAAAAAATCCCAACTTTGATCAATAATAATCTCCAATTGGTAAATGATTTTGAGTCCATAATTTCACCAATTTAAATTATGTAATACCATCTTTAAAATGAGTGCTCAAGTATCTTTATTGGTTGCTTGAGGAAGAAGTTAGGGTTTTGGTAAGTAGGTCACTTGTCATAGGATTTTGTAAATTAGAAAAAACATCAAAACCCTAATTTTCATAACTTTGAATCTTTGAATGTTTTCTTTGATTTTCTTGATTATTCATGATCAAATTCACTTATTCTCATCATCCTTGACTTATGGAGTCCATGTTTGACCAAAAATCTCAAAAGTTAAACTTTGACTTTGATGAACAGTTGACTTTTTTAAATGAATTCAAATCTTTCAGTGGTAAATGAACCAAGCCTATTGAATCATATGAATGGGATAATATTATGTACTTGACGTCTTTTAATCATTTATTGAAGTTTAGGATCATCCCTTGCACAAAAAGTCAGCTCAGGGTTGAATTAGGTCAACACCCTAGTTTGGTGCATCCGATGACTTAGGGCATGATGAAATGGTAATGATGGAATCTTGTACTTGATCATTAATGTAACAAGACCTTTGAATATGTTGGGAAGTTGAGAACCACATTACTCCTTGATTGGACAACTTCTTGAACTCTTGGTTCCAAAAACCTAACTTACAGTCAAAGTAAACCAAAGCATATACTCTTGTAATCTCAAAGGGGTTAGTAGTCCATAAAACACACACACACACACACGATATGATTGATGCTATGCGAATATGATATAAATGAGGTGGAATATTAGGGTTAAAAATTAGGTTGTGACAGATGCCCCTATTTAAGTTTCTTCTATTTGGAGATATAGAGATTGAAATCTTTGTCTCGACGTGATATGGGAGACTTAAATATAAACATGAACAATTTTTGGCCCTAAGATACCTCAAAGATGCTCATGATATGATATGATAAGAAATGAATGCAAGACAAAAATTTTGTGGGGAATGATACCATAGAAGATTAATATAGTGGGGAGAAGAGATTAACAAATCTTACAATCACATGGGAGCTCCAAAAGAGAGACGTGTATTACCTACTACCAAACATATGGTAGCTTAAACCAAGGGTATTAAACTTGAAAGGAAAGAGCGCCTACTGTCGCAAATGAAAAAAACACCTGGCAGAAAAATAGAAGAGTCGCCACCGAACGTTATTTATCCCAACAGGGTGTTAGACGATGGCGCAGATCTAGAGGGGGGGGGTTGAATAGATTTCTTGTTTAAAACAGAGTCGACGCTACCAAAAATAGTTTTTTTAAATGTTTAAGGCAGAAGCGGCTGAAGAACTATACATGTCTAAAACAAACGGTTACTAGAAAATCGGATTTGCGTAAAGCCTATGGAATTCGATAAACGAGATTTAAGAATCACTACTTTAGTCACACTTCAATCAGATTTTGTTCACTATAAGGTGTGACTAGTTCCAATGCCTTTAAAACATAAATAATTTGAAAAGACAACATAATTATTTTTAGTTCACACAATTGATCAAACACATGGAGTGCAAGGCACTAAACGTAAATTATATTTTGAGAGTAAAGTGCTCAAGTTTTCTATTACAATCAATGATTGAAATTAGCTTTAAAATAGTTCAGCACAACCTAAATCAGAATTTGATTGACACAACCGTTTGCACTAAGAACTCAGAATTTTAGCAATATAAACGTAAAGAAAAAGACACAGCAATTTATTGAGGCAGTTCCCCCGTCATCCTCGCTCGGGGTACGTCTGCCCTCAATTCTAATAATAGAATTGAGGCCTGTATACAGATAGATATGACCTGTTGGTCAATGTTTATACAAGAAGCAAATAGAGATCAAACAATCGAACACAATTTGTTGTTGTAGAGCCTATTTCATCTTGCCCCTTCACTTAAGTTGAATCAAGTCCTTCGAACGCGATGAGTAAACCTCCGACTATGACACTCTCTTTAAACAACCTGCGTTCTTCAAATCTGGCACAGCTGATTTCAATCACCCACGTGTCGAACCCGAATCTTCCACTCACAATCCTCTGTTTACAACTACTATACTGACAGAACCTCCCGCTCTTTGATTACCATCGCTCGGCTGAATCTGTGATGGACCGATTCGTGCAAAAACCCCCAAAATCCGAGATTCTTGGAGGACAAAACTCTAACGATTTTATTCAAGAAAAACCTGCCGATTACTCAAACCAAAATAGATTACACCAATTCTAGGCTTTGGACGTTATCATCTCAAACATGCACAATGCACAACAAAAATGATTATGTGTAGTTCTTGTGAAATGCTATTAAGAGGATGAAGATGATGAGAACAAATCGACACGTAAATTTCACTTTTCTTGTTTTCTTAGTGTATGTGAAGGGAATAGCACGACTCAACTTATATACAAGACATAATAGACTTAAAAAACATAACTGACTCCCAAAACTCTTTTACATAACAGAATTTTGACTTAACATAGCGAGCGGTCGACCTATGCAGTAAGAGGGTCGACCTGAGCTTACCCGTATACCTGATTGTGCAAGAAACATAACGATGCATCGACCAGAGCATGTCATGCATCAACGTACAACATGCAAATTTAGGAAAATATAAATGGTCACAGTATGAGTCGACCGAAGGGTCGACGCGAGCCCTCTTGAGAGTAGTTCATTGAAATGATTAGTTGTATGAGTTGACCAGAGCTAGCTCTGAGTCAACTCAAAGCCCTAAAATAGGCAAAAATGCCTATTTTCATGTATTATGACACTTTTGACGAACTCTATTGTCATACCCTAATTTTTTACCGTAAGATCCCACCTACTTTTGCGCGTTTTCTATTTTTGTTATTTGACGTTTAATTTAATACCTATATTTTAACGGCTAACCAACTTGCACAAATGAAGCGGTATCAAGGGGGTTTTGTTATAACCACAAAACAGATTCAAAACATACCAATAACTCTACCTTCCCCTAACCGTCATCCCACTCGCGTGTGATTTTCACATATACTGGATAGTATGGGACGTTCGCGTTAATTTTTTTCTTCACTTCGTGAACTCACTCCTGTGGTAATTTTGGCCCGGATGGCTCTAGCTATCGTGGCAAGGAATTGTTATGATAAATGCTTCACGATTAGTTTATACTTGGAAGACTCAAGTCCTCAAAATGGCAATTAAGACTCCTTTACTGATTTATGAGTATCTTCCAATCGGGGCACAAGGTAGTAACTGATGAAATATCATTAACTCCAGAATTTAAATACAACAAGAATTATAAGCTACCATTACAACTACAAGACAAATTCAAAAAACACCTAAAGCTTCATGATCATATTGAATCCCATCACTTATTAAATTTACAAGTGCAACGTCTACAAGATTCTATATCCCAATCCATTCAAAGTGTTGCAAGCTTCTTGCAAGATCTCCATATTCAAAGCCTTCATAAAATCTCGATAAACCACCATACTAGAAGAATTCTACAAAGGACTATTTAAATGCAAAGTGTGTCTTTTGTTTTATAAGCAGTAATCATGACTTTTACGTGAAGCTCACTTGAGGAGTCTTCTTGGGAAACACGCTTACTTCACCAGCTGTATTTTCCTCGATTTGAAGAATTTGCAACAAGGGAGAGTAGAACTTGACTAGTGCCTCTCTAATATTGTCGCGGGTCCCTGTCATTACGGCCATGCTTCTTCTACTCCTTTCATGTACTAAACAAAGACAAAGAAGAGTTTATTAGTGTTGAATATTAGCACAAAATCAAAACAGATTCTGTCATACAGCTCATTATGGCTGGATTCAAATTGTGATTAAATAGAAATTAATTGTATTATTATATTCTTACCTTATTTAGGATTAGCATTTATAGGGAGAATAATTACCCCTATTTCTTAGTGTAATTTATATTCTATAAATACTCATGTACTATGTTACAGAATAAACAAAAATAGAAAAAGCATATTTCTATATGGTATCAGAGCAACAAGAATCCTTTAGGGTTTTTTTTTGTTTTTGCTTCCGCTCTGTTTATCTTTTTTACATCCCACAATGTCTGATACCGAGTCCTCACTTTCACCCAAACATTCCTCACCCGAACCTAAATTAGTCCGAACGTACCATGAAAACCACCCTGTTCAGATCACAACAATTCGGCTGAACGGTGCTAATTATCTTCGATGGTCGCAATCCGTTCGTATGTATCTCAGGGGGAGAGGAAAGATTGGCTACATTACTGGCGACAAAAAACAACCAGACAAGGCAGGTGCAGATTATGATACATGGGATGCTGAAAACTCCATGGTCATGACATGGTTAGTCAACTCCATGGATGAAGAGATAGGTGCAAATTATCTCTGTTATGATACTGCAAAAGAACTTTGGGAAGGTGTCTCCCAAATGTACTCTGATTTGGAAAATCAATCCCAAATCTACGAATTAACTCTCAAATTGGGAGAAATTCGGCAAGGTGAAGATTCAGTCACCAAATACTTCAATTGTCTCAAACGTATTTGGCAAGATTTGGACCTTTTCAATGAGTATGAGTGGAAATCACCTGCCGATAGCAAACATTACAAGAAGATGGTGGATGTTAGTCGTGTTTTCAAGTTCCTTGCGGGTCTAAATGTTGATTTTGATGAGGTTCGTGGCCGAATTCTAGGCAGAAATCCTATCCCTCCAATTGGTGAAGTCTTTTCAGAAGTACGTCGCGAAGAGAGTCGTCGGCAAGTGATGCTTGGCAAAAATACAGCAGCTGTCCCTCCACCAGTTGAAGGATCTGCCTTGGCAATTCCCCATGTCAATCGTAAACCACTTCATAATCAACGAGGTGGAGACAAGACTCATTTATTTTGCGATTACTGTGGGCGCAATCGCCACACTCGGGAAACTTGCTACAAACTACATGGGCGACCAAATCATGGCAAGGCTGGTAAGTTTGGTGATCGTCCTATGCCTATGGCCAATGAGGCTGATTCGTCTCCATGTACGAAGGAGCAAATGGATAACCTTCTTAAGTTTCTAAAGTCCAATTCATCTCTTAATATCCCTACTGGAACTGTGGCATAAACAGGTAAGGATTCTTGGGCACTATCTGCTCACAACCACTCTAACCCTTGGATAATAGATTCAGGGGCATCTGAACACATGACTAATTGCTCTCATCTATTCAGTACCTATTTTCCTAGTTCAGGTTTTGAAAAAGTTAGGATAGCTGATGGTAGTTATTCAAGTATTGCAGGCAAAGGCAGCATAAAAATTTCAGAGCAAATCACTTTGCAATCTGTTTTACATGTTCCTAAATTCGCTTGTAATCTTCTATCTGTTCATAAATTGTCTAAGGACACTAATTGTTCTGTTCTTTTTCGTCCCTCTACTTGTGTTTTTCAGGACCAGAACTCGGGGAAGACGATTGGAACTGCTAGAGAGATGAATGGATTGTACTACCTTGATGGAATTCAGTTTGGCAATAAAGCGTTTTTCGGTTCAAACAGTACAAACGCATCTCCTGTTTCAGATCAAATTATGTTATGGCATAAAAGATTAGGTCACCCTAGTTTTTCATATCTTAAGCATTTGTTTCCTATTTTTTCCAAAGAAATAAATTCCTCACAATTTCATTGTGAAGCTTGTCACTTAGCTAAAGATCATCGTGTGTCTTTTAAATCAAAAGCCTATTCTGCTTCTAAACCTTTTTATTTAATTCACAGTGATGTTTGGGGTCCTTCAAAAATTAAAACTATGTCTGGAAAAAAATGGTTTGTAACATTTATTGATGATCATACACGGCTGTGTTGGGTTTATCTCATGGAGAAAAAATCAGAAGTTGAACAAAGATTTCAAGATTTTTTTAACATGATTAACAATCAATTTCAAACTAAGATTGGCATTCTAAGGTCTGACAATGGCACTGAATATTTCAACAAATATTTAAGTACATTCCTTGTAACTAAGGGGATAATTCATCAATCCACTTGTCGCGATACTCCGCAGCAAAATGGTATTGCTGAAAGAAAAAATAGACATCTCCTCGAAGTCACTAGAGCTATTATGTTTTCTATGAATGTACCTAAGTATCTTTGGGGAAATGCTTTATTAACTGCTTGTCACCTCATCAATCGAATGCCATCTCGGGTGTTACAATATGAAAGTCCTGTACAAGTGTTACAAAACAATTTTCCTACATCTCGTATTATTACGGATCTTCCCCTTAAAATTTTTGGTTGTCTTTGTTATGTTTACATCCCCAATGTTTTTCGTTCTAAGTTGGATCCTAAAGCCGAAAAATGTGTTTTTCTTGGCTATGCTTCCAATAAAAAGGGATACAAATGTTTTAACCCAGTTACAAAGAAATTTTTTGAAAGCATGGATGTTCACTTTGTTGAAAATCAACCTTTTTTTAAAAATTCTCTTCAGGGGGAGAGTCAATGTAATAATAAAGAAGATAATTTTTGGGAAACTTTGCCTGCTCTAGATGATATTGTGACTACAAATCACCCAAATGCTAAGATAATAGAATCTGAAACAGGGGGAGAAACACTGATTAAGGATGATAATCCTGAACTTAAAGTGTATGTTCGAAAAAAATTCCACAAAGGTGGTGCAAACCCTATTGTCTCTCCAGTAGAAATCCAATCTGATTTACCAAGTGAAGGTCCTACAGATAATTTGTCTTCTAGTTCTTCATCTGGTAATCCTTCTTACTCATCCAATGATTTATCTGATTTGTCTTTTCCTGATATTAATCTTCCAATTTCTGTGAGAAAAAATATTCCTGACCTCGATGTCCCAATTGCTGAGAGGAAAGGTTCTCGTATGTGCACTAAACATCCTATGTCTAATTACTTGTCATATGACAAACTATCACACACCCATAAGGCATATGTGTCTAGGATTTCTAATTTGTTTGTGCCCAGAACTATTCAGGAAGCATTAAGTGATCCGAATTGGAAATTAGCAGTGAAAGAAGAGATGGATGCTCTAAACAAAAATAACACTTGGAGTATCACTGATCTACCACAAGATAAAAAGGCAGTAGGGTGTAAGTGGGTCTTTACAGTGAAATGCAAGGCTGATGGAAGTGTGGAAAGATACAAAGCGAGATTAGTAGCAAAAGGATTTACTCAAACTCATGGTATTGATTACCAAGAGACTTTTGCCCCAGTTGCTAAGATCAATTCTATCAGAATTCTTCTTTCTCTTGCAGTAAATTTCAACTGGACACTATATCAATATGATGTTAAAAATGCCTTCTTGAATGGTGAATTACATGAAGAAGTATATATGAGTTTACCTCCTGGATTTGAAAAAAATCTTGGAAGAAACAAAGTATGCAGATTGAGAAAATCCCTATATGGATTGAAACAATCGCCAAGGGCCTGGTTTGAGAGATTTGGAAGTGTTGTTAAGAGACACGGTTTCACCCAAAGTCAAGCAGATCACACTATGTTCTTTAAACACTCATCTGAAGGTAAGATTGCTATCTTAATAGTGTATGTTGATGACATTATTATTACAGGAGATGACGTCAAAGCAATTAGTGATCTGAAGAGAAGACTTGAGGCTGAGTTCGATATCAAGGATCTTGGAAAGTTAAAATACTTTCTTGGGATGGAGTTCGCAAGATCTAAAGAAGGTATTTTTCTCAACCAGCGCAAGTACATACTCGATTTACTTGCAGAAACAGGGATGACAGGGTCTAAAGCAGTAGAAACACCAATGGATCCCAATGTGAAACTAAAGTCAGTTGCTGAAGATGAAATAGTAGATAAAGAACGTTATCAACGATTGGCTGGAAGACTAATTTATTTGTCACATACAAGGCCAGATATAGCCTTTGCAGTGAGTGTAATAAGCCAATTTATGCATGCACCAGGTGCAGCCCACTTTGAAGCTATTTTCAGAATATTAAGATATTTGAAAGGTACTCCGGGAAAGGGGCTGATATTCAGAAATAGAGGACATATACAGGTTGAAGCCTATACAGATGCTGATTGGGCAGGTAATATAAATGATAGAAGGTCTACCTCAGGATATTGTACTTTTGTAGGTGGAAATCTAGTTACATGGAGGAGCAAAAAACAAAATGTTGTAGCCAGGAGCAGTGCAGAAGCTGAATTCCGATCTGTGGCCCATGGTTTTTGTGAAGTATTATGGATCAAAAAGTTCATGGAAGAATTGAAGTTCTTTGGCCCAACTCCAATTAAAGTTTACTGCGATAATAAGGCTGCTATTTCTATTGCCCATAATCCTGTCCTACATGACAGGACGAAGCATGTTGAAGTGGACAAGCATTTCATCAAAGAAAAAATTGACAGCGGTGAGATTTGTATGTCCTACATACCTACCAAAAGTCAAGTAGCAGATGTTCTCACAAAGAGTCTTCCAAAGAGACTGTTTGATAACATGGTGTGCAAGCTTGCTATGAACGATATATTCATGCCAGCTTGAGGGGGAGTGTTGAATATTAGCACAAAATCAAAACAGATTCTGTCATACAACTCATTATGGCTGGATTCAAATTGTGATTAAATAGAAATTAATTGTATTATTATATTCTTACCTTATTTAGGATTAGCATTTATAGGGAGAATAATTACCCCTATTTCTTAGTGTAATTTATATTCTATAAATACTCATGTACTATGTTACAGAATAAACAAAAATAGAAAAAGCATATTTCTATAATTAGGCATAAGATATTTCCAAGAAATCAGTAAGAAGAAGACTACAAACATTCACATATTCGCGTTTGAAATAGCCAAAGGTTTCATGAAACTGGAAAAGAGCAGAACTGAAACTTCACTTTATAGCCTTCCCCACCGTATATTCACCTGTAAGACTATAACAACCATTGAAGAAGTAGATTAAAAGTGGGTTCAGCCCTCAGTTCAACTCATCACTAGGCATAGGTTTAAGCGGTCGGAAGAGCAATAGAAACTGTCACCAACTTCTTACCGAGCACCGTCCCGTGGTCTAAAGAAATTGGTCAGTAGGATCCTCCTTGAGTTGATGGAAAAGAACTTGAGAAAGTTACAAGAAATCTCTTTGACGAATGTGTCCATTCAAAAAAGGTGAAGACCCAGAAAAAGCTCCTAAACTCGACTACCTGGAAAAACAGAGAAAAGTATAAGCAGCAGCAATCCAAGACAAAATAGAAGTAGAACCATGTTAGTTGTCATAACACAAAAGTCATAAGCATGAGGATGAAAAAGAAAAGCACATTATAGTATCAAGTTTTCGAAATCACATATCAGTAGTTTTGACGGTTAGCAACAGGTTTTCCTTCTGATTTGAAGAATTCAGGGATAGAAAAGAGGGATTATAGTCAAGCATTAAATCAAATCAAGACTTACAAGTTTAAACATTGAGAGCATAGCAGGTACGGCTTTAGATGAGCACGATGTTGAAGCATCATAGCGGCAATCCCTGTCCTGACCTTGGTTTTATTGAGTTATGTGTTGCCCCCTCACAAACCCAATAGGTATTTAACCGAATTGAATCATGCACGTACCCTGCAACAGAAGAAGAACCTGTCATTAGAATCCAAATTCGCATCACTTATCAGCCATAAATCAAAGTACAACTGACAATAGTTATCAGCAACAATTATCTCCTTCCAAAACCAACCGATTACTGCCCTCAAGAGCTTAAACCACAACCCCGCGAGATGTGTCACTTTCGATTAAATCAACGTCAAAGGTTGGGATGCAGACTTGCTCTTTGAGACAATATTTTCACTGCCATGGAACTAGAAGACACCCAATAACCATCCTTGAGCTAACTTACTCGAAGCTTCGAAGAAGACGGAAAAATAGTTTCGCGGTAGCCAACCAATGTTAAACCTGTAACAGAAACAAATAGGAGCACTAAAACAGATGGTTAAGAAACTACTGCTAATTATAATGGAAAACAAAGTTCACTGAGGTACCTGCTGCGAGATTCCAAGTCCGTACCGAGGCTAACGGTCCACTACTTCCGCCCATCCAAGTTGAAACGGAAAGAGAAAACCAACAAACTCCATTGCAACAGGACGGTGAAGAAGAAGCGAATTGAGTTTTGCTTCAAGGATCTACCCATTTCTTTCCAGATAGGTCTAACAGTCATCTCAACGTAAACATAAAGCCTGAATCTGACCTGTCTCTTCAAAGGAGCTTCATTAAGTCATGAGCCTTCTGACCTGGAAATACTACGTAGCTATATGAATTGCATCTATGCCAATTGCTTTATTATTAATTTTAATTCGGCACTTTACTTTTATTCTGCACAACCAACCCCTTGATTGATTTGCCTTAGATAAACACTGTAACAATAGTACTCGATAGATTAACGTTTGGTCTTTGTGGAATCGATAATCTTTTATATTACTTTGACGCTATTCGTGCACTTGCGAATCGCCCATCAAGTATTTGTGAAGCGTTTGAAGTGATATGATGGATGGAAATGGCCAGAACAATGAGTTCTTGAGTTTTGGCTCTTTGGTTAACAATGGTGACCAAAGAGGGTTGACTTTTAATTCCAAGTATTCTTCTTGTGTTTTATATGATTTGGATAGGTTGTATGAGATGTTTATGGAGTGTTGGGATGGAAAGTTTGAAGAGTTTTGGACTGTAATAGGTTTTGGTGAAAAATGGTGAAGAATGTGACTTCAAGGTATTCTTATTGAGGTTATGAGGCTTCTTGGCTCACATTATTGCGTGTTCTGCTGAGGTTTTGAGGTGCTATTTATAGTGGAAGGATCTAATAACATGGCAATAGACCAAAGCATTGTTTGGTGGATCAAGATTGTTGCACCCCAAAATTTGACCAACATTTATGTACCTAGCTTGTGTTCACTAGCATGATCATCTGCTTCTCGTTGATATGGGGGCAGTAGATCAAAAGATGGTTACCCAGCAAGAGTTATATGAGACTTTGAATCTAGCCAAGAAGGTTATTCAAGTGTTCAAGGATTGATATCCTTGTCAGAGAATTTGAGAGATCCTCAGAAAGATTGGTTGAAACCAAGGGTGTATGCCTCATAACTTGAGAGTTGTGGGAGCCCCTCAGATGATTCTGAGGCTATGAGGATGGACTTGAAGCTTTTAGAGAGCTTATGAGATGTCTTGAAAGCCATCATGAAGCCTAGATAGGTCATTGTACAAGGATTTAGAAGACTCAGCCATGAGTGGTGGAATTAGGGTTTGACTGGGTCAACCCTAGGTCAACTGATGATTTGGAGAGGGTTGAGACCTAATCCAAGAGCCATGTGATCATGGATGGATGCATTGAGATTATATAAGGATGATTCCTAGACCAACTCATCACGATTGAGGAGTTTGAGAAGTTTTAAGCTAGGGTTTCTAAGGCTTGACAGTGTAAAATCCCCTAGTTTGATCCCTATCTTCAAGGCAGTTTAGCTCAAGATGTGATTGTCATCTCATCTTACCTACAAAATGAATGTTGTATAGCTTGTCCTTAGCTTTAATTTGACTACTATAAGTCCTTGATAGGATTTGTAGAGCTCAAGTTATGACTTTGGCAAGTCGCAGGTCATTTGAGGTATGTGAATCTGGGTCCTTGAAAGTCACCCAACTTGCATCCAACTTTTTCCCAAGTAGGATGATTCCTACGAACTCTTGGTCAACATGAATGTTGTTCCTCATCTTCTTAGCTTTCTAGAGAGTACTAGAAGTCATTGATAGGATTTGTAGAACTCAACTTATGGCTTTGACAAGTCAAGGGCATTTTGGTCATTTGGAGATTATAGGTCATTTCAAGCATAAGGCCATATCTCCTATTTCCAAGCTTCAGATGGAAAAATCTTCAACATCAAACTTTCTTAGAATGATGTTTTAAGGCTAGTACGGAGGTCATGAGGTGTTGAAAAGGCTTGTAGCAAAAAGTGATAAAAATGACCTAAAATGGAGACATAAGTTAAATAAGTTCAAATTGGAAATTGGAAATCCCAAGTTACACATCTAAACCATGGCATATAATAGGTCATTTTGACTCTAAAAGACATTCTAAAAACAATGGTTCAGCCACAATTTTGATTTGAGGCCTAGATCATGGGGATGCTTTGGAAATTGGTTGCTTGCATCTTAAGGTTCAAATGCAAAACTCAAATAAACTCAATGTGCAAGCTTGCTAAGGGTTTCAGCATGTCATATATCTCATTTAGGGAGAATTTCAAGCCAAGGAAAGTTGCTGCAAGAGCTATGTCATGAGATGATATGTGAGAAGAAGTGAATTCATAAACTCATGACATGAGAATTCCAATTTCTCATTGGATGGTTCCAGATGGTTCTAGATGACTCTAAACCACTCTATATAATGCATAGAACTTGCTCAGATGCAAGGTTGGTGTAAGATTTGAGAGAAGAGAGAGTTGGCCATTTCACTTGCTTCCATTGCAAGTTGAAAGCAAAATCCACATTCTGATTCAATTCCATCCATTCTTTCAATCTAAACACATTCCTCTGATCATAGTGAAGCTGTGCAGACCAATTTGAGAGCAAAACCATGGAGATTTGAAGAGTTGGCATTTGGATTTTTAAGATTGCAAGTCACCATCGAATTCTGAGATTCAAGCATTCTCCATCAAAACTTTTGCAAACAGTAGCAAGATCATCATTCAAGGATCGATTCTGAAGAGTTTTAAGGCATGCAGTGAAGGTTTACACCATCTGTGAATCAAGAAATACCAGGTTTGCAAAATTCACCCTACACCATAATTTATGCATCTTTAGGTAGAATGGTTAGGTTAGAACTGTTAGAGACCAATAAGAGATGAATTCTGGAAGTTTTGAGAGTATTTGATGAAGGTTGAGTTATGGAAACCATTACTTTGTTGAGCAAGAACTCGAGATATAGTGAGGAAGAATACAAGTTTGATAGCTTATTTTCACCAGTGAAGTGTGGTGATCATTTTAGTACCAAGAAATCCAAGAATTATTGAAGTTGAGGTTCTACCATTTCTTGGATCTACTATCGGGTTTTAAGATAGAGACCATTTCAATAAAATCTAAGGCCATAGGCGTGTTCGGCATTGAATTTGGAGCATGTTAGTGTTTTGAATTGTAAATTTTGATGAAGAAACAAGGGAACCCGAGTTGGTAGAAGCTTGAAGTTTGAAACTCTGGTCATGGAGTTTTTCCCTCCAAACCCTAGCTGAAGGTTGAAGATGATCCCTTATCCATCAGATCATGTTGGACTCATTGACCACATCCAGATCCAGTGGCCACGATTGAACCTCAGCATTAAGAGGGAAAGTCTGAGAAAGAATGAAACGCTCCATTTCATTAAACGGAGATGCTGGGCCTAAGTGTTTTAATCACTATCTACACCACCCTCACGAGCCCAATTGTGTTTTGAACTGATTCTGCTTACTAAACGCACCACATCTTTTTCTTTTTTCTTTATGATTTTATTTTGTTTTTCTGAATTAATATGGGCTTAAGCGCATTTCTGTTTACACCCCTATTCTGGGCCCATCATCCATATACACTACATATCATTGCTAGTTACACCACAGTTTTTACATTTTATTGTCATTTTTCTTCATTTCATTTTAATCTTTAGAAAATCATAATAAATAGAAAATTAATGATTTTTACATGGGGATTTTTTCTCCCATTTCATGTTTATGTCTAGAAAATTATAAAAGTGAAACATTTGCATTTCATGCATTTTTAATATTTTTTGTATATTTTCTATTTTAATAGCTTTTTAATTCTTTTATGTTGATACATGGTTTTGTAGAATTTTGTTTAGCTAGCTTCCTTCATATTTTTAGGCCATTCTTTTTAGGATAGTTAAATTAGGACTTTAGCTCCCCCTGGATTTATTCCATAATTTTGTGATGAATTTTAGGTTAGTTTTGCTTAGATGACTTTAGGTTGTGTAGAATTAGGTCAATCCTTAACATAGGTCCACAATAACACTAGAATTTTGGGTTTCTAGGTCAAGTTAGACATTTGGGAATATAAGGGTATTAAGGGTAGATATGTAGGATCACCTAGGAATTATATTAGATTTTAATATAGCAGTATACTATTTTTAGATGATTTTTGTAGTTGATGATTGTTTGTGTTGCCCTGTGGGCTTGTATTTTTGTTTGTGGGCTTGGAGAGCTTGGTATTACTTTGAGGAGCATTGTGGAGAATAGTAGAAGACTTGAAGATTGATTTAGGAGCTTGAGAGCTTGATCTTGTTTGTTTTGTTGTTGTCTTAGGGTTAGGAATTAGGAAGAGTTTAGACTTAGTTAACTTCTTTCTTAAAACATGGATGGTATCTTTCACCTCCATTCCTCCCTATGATCCAAAGTCCTCCCATGGTATTCACCTCTCTCCTTTGGAGGGATAAGTGATGGTACCTAGGAAGTAGAACTTTTGAGGGAACCCTTCATTTGATGTTGAACCCTTATAGGTCACCTTTGGTGGTCAATAAGCAGTTTAACACCCCAGCTTATCCAGTTAAGTGATCTCCTCCAGTTTGAGTATCTTGAGAGATGTTGAGCTTGAGTGAGAAGATGAAGACTTCATTGAAGAGTGAGAGGATGAATACTTCTTGAGCATTGCCATTCCAGCTGAAGCTTGAAGAGCAACAAGAGCAAGTTGATACTTGAAGACCCAATGAAGATGAAGTAAAGACTGAAGGATGAAGTTGACACTTCTAAGTGATTGAAGACTAAGTTGATACTTAGGAAGAGGATTCAATTGAGATTGATTCTGAAGAGCTGAAGCTTGAAGAACAAAGGAAGTTGATACTTACTTTGAAGTTTGGAAATCCTGAAGGAATCCAGTTGATACTTGTGGTTAAGAGTGAAGCCTGAAGGTGGAACTGATGAAGAAGCTGAAGCTTGAAAGAGAAGATAAGTTGAAACTTATGTGGAAGGGTTGAAACCTGGAAAAGCAAATTGATATTTGTCAAGAGTAATTGGAAGTCTGAAGACTGAGTTGCTGTTGAAAGAGCTGAAGCTTGAAGTTGAGAGAGGAGTTGATCTGCTTTCTTATCTTTTTCTTTTCTGTATTGATGTGTTTTGTTTGACTTGCTTGATGCATTAGAATAAGTTCATATCTAGACTAGGTAGAATCTAGGAGCATGATTGCACTAGAGGTTGAGTTGCTCCCTCTGCTTGTATTTTTACTGTGTGGCTTTGCTTGTGGGTATTCGGTAGAGCCCAACTCCCTTGCCCATGTGGTTTGTTTGCCTGATGGCATTTTATTTCATTTCTTCTGTATGATTGCAGTTTACTGTATTTTGCTTGATAGCATGTTGTTTATCTTTCAGTATGATTACTGTTATTCATTCTGGCTCGAGGTTGAGATGAGCTTGTGGAGGCTGAAGCCCCACACACATTTCCTCCCTCACTTGCATTGCATGCATTTTACCGTTTAAGCTGATGCTTTGTCTGTTTTGGTGTATCATTGACATGATCCCTTAGGACTCTCATTTCCTTTGATAAGGAAGTGATGATAGAACTTTAGGTTGAAACCTATGCATGACAACTTCTAGGAGTTCCCTGTTCAAACCTCAACCATAGGATGAATCCTTGGCATGACAACAGTAGGACTTGATAGTCTCCCTCCTAGTTGGGCCTGTTCTCTTCTCATCTCAAAACAGTTTAAGATACAGTAATCATGAATGATTCTTTCGTACGGTACGAGCCTTAAGCTATCTGAGAAAGGATTGTGGGAGAGTTTATTTTCCACAGTCCAGATGTTTAGTATGGTACCCTTTGGGTGACATGCGACGCATTTACTCTCACATCATAATCTCTAGTGCGATTGAAATTTCAAACACAATAAAAAACACTTCTTTCGTAAAAGACAGGAAATAATGCGTAGTGTCCCGAACTACGTAAGCTCTGATATCTCATGCTTGTTGAGAGTACGTAGGCACAATACTGATGTATTGGCGAGCTACCTTCCCCCATAACCCGTCGTAGGTCGAACTACGTTGACTCTAATTTCTCGTTCTCTGACGAGAATACGTAGGCATAAAGCGCGACGCTTTGCCGAGTCATTTTTCTTTTCTTTTTAAGCCAGCCTTGATAGGTAGATAGATAAAACCAACCCGTCCAAGTAAACACAACAAGCATGGATCTCGTCGAGTACGACGGACGTGAGGGGTGCTAATACCTTCCCCTTGCGTAACCAACTCCAGAACCCAGACAATGGTTGCGACGACCTTGTCTTACCCTTCTTCGTTAGGTTTTTCCGGTCGTTTCCTTTCCCGTTCTGAGGGATAAATAACGAAAGGTGGCGACTCTTCTGTCATAGCCGGCGCCGATTTTCGCAGTAGCGACAAAGATCAAAACTAAAAAGTTGGTTTTCAAGTACAAAAACACTTTTCACTTTAGTAGCTTCTAGAGTTGACCTTCCCTCACAAGTTTCTGATAGCTGCATAGCTTGTACAAGTTGACCTTGGCTCAAATCATGCTTCCCTTAAATTATGGAAAATTGTTGGAAGCAAAAGGTGCTTTTTGTCCAATGTCCAAATGTATCTCAAGTTGGCATGTTGGATGATGCTTTTTTATGGTGTAACAAGATCAAATAAGGAAGGATTTAGTACCATTAGGAAGATTTCAGGACAAGGAACACGTTTCAAGTTGATCATATCTTTTGAAAATGCTTCGAAATTTGGTAAACCACGCCTCAAACTCATGTAGAATTCTAGATGCAGAATTTTCCTTGGACTGAACAACTCTTTCATGGCTACTTTGCAAATTCATTACTTCATGCTCAAGCAAGATAATTTCATGTTCTTGGCACCATTAGAAATATGAGATCACACACTACAACTTTTATGTTGCTCACTTAGAAATAATCACTTTGGATCATTGAGATAATTAGCCATCAAAACTGGACTTTTCATTTATTTATACCTAGAAATTTTTTTAAGCACTGTCAGTTTCACATCTTAAAAAATCCCAACTTTGATCAATAATAATTTCCAATAGGTAAATGATTTTGAGTCCATTATTTAAGCAATTTATAGTATGTAATACCATCCTTAAAATGAGTCCTTAAGTGTCTTCATTGGTTGCTTGAGGAAGAAGTTAGGGTTTTGGAAAGTAAGTCATTTGTCATAGGATTTTGTAACTTAGAAAAACTTAAAAACCCTAGTTTTCACAACTTTGAATCTTTGGATGTTTTCTATGATTTTCTTGATTATTCATGATCAAATTCACTTATTCTCATAATCCTTGACTTGTGGAGTCCATGTTTGACTAAAAATCTCAAAAGTCAAACTTTGACTTTGATGAACAATTGACTTTTTAAAATGAATTCAAATCTTTCAATGGTCAATGAACCAAGCCTATTGAATCATATGAATGGGCTAATATTATGTACTTGATGTCTTTTAATCATTTCTTGAAGTGTAGGATCACCCCTTGCACAAAAAGTCAGCTCAGGGTTGAATTAGGTCAAAACCCTAGTTTGGTGCATCTGATGACTTGGGGCTTAATGAAATGGTATTGATGGAATCTTGTACTTGATCATTGATGTAATGAGACCTTTGATTATGTTGGGAAGTTGAGAATCACATTACTCCTTGATTGGACAACTTCTTGAATTCTTGGTTCCGAAACCCTAGTTTACAGTCAAAGTAAACCAAAGCATATACTCTTGTAATTTCAAAGGGGTTAGTAGTTCATAAAACACACACACACACGATATGATTGATGCTATGCCAAAATGATATAAATGAGGTGGAATCTTAGGGTTAAAAATTAGGTTGTGACAGATGCCCCTATTTAAGTTTCTTCTATTTTGACATATAGAGATTGAAGTCTTTGTCTCGACGTGAAATGGGAGACTTAAATATAAACATGCACAATTTTTGGCCCTAAGATACCTCAAAGATATAAGCACATACGACACGACCGATTTCAATCACCCACGTGTCGAAACCGAATCTTCCACTCACAATCCTCAGTTTACAACTACTAAACTGACAGAACCTCCCGCTCTTCGATTACCATCGCTCGGCTGAATCTGTGATGGACCAATTCGTGCAAAAACCCCTAAAATATGAGATTCTTGGAGGACAAAACCCTAACGGTTTTATTCAAGAAAACCGGCCGATTGCTCAACCCAAAATAGATTACACCAATTCTAGGCTCTGGACGTTATCATCTCAAACATGCACAATGCACAACAAAAATGATTATGTGTAGTTCTTATGAAATGCTATGAAGAGGATGAAGATGATGAGAACAAAAATGAAGTTATCTGTAACACCCCCTTTCTATACCCCCAAATAATCAAATAAATCATTTAGGCACGTATTACAAATTTCATCAGAGTATAATTAAACAAGTATAAAAGAGGCATGCCACATTATGATTGAAATTAAAACACATATGACACCTGCTCATAAAGATATGCAATAATGGGTAAATCACTGTAGCGGTAAAAATCGTGAGCTTAAGCTATAAATTAACTTAACTCAAAAAACAAGAGTCGCCACCGCACTTTTATTTTATCCAAAAAAAGAAAGGAAAAAGAGCGAACAAAACCAATGAGTTCTAAAACAAGAACAAGAACAGAAATCGGGGTAAGGGGGTTGGTTACGCAATGGAAAGGTGTTAGCACCTAAAACGTCTATAGTACTCTATAGGAGCCCTTTGAAATATTTACGCTTTTTGGTTTGAAAATGGTTTGTTTGAAAAGAGATTGGGGAGATGAGAAGAGAATTATTTTTTTAGATTTTTGTGTTTGGAGAGACTTATCGCCTCATGCCTACGTACCCACAAAGTGCAATATAGGATCAAAACCCCGTAGTTCGTGGTACAAAATATAAAAATTTGTTGGTTTTGATTGATTTTAGATGTAAATACAAGTCGTCATTTTAAGGAGAAAACTGCGACTAGTCGCCCTCAAGTATTAAGACAACATTTGCATCACATAAAGATGGAGGATTTGCTTGGATTATCAATAAGACTATCACTCAACATCAACGTGGAAAATGGCAAAGTCTTAATACTATGGGGAATAGGAGGATTACATCTCAACTATAGAAATGAATCATGTCTAAACTTTATGAAAAGTTTTAAAGTGAAAAAAAAAGTGCATAAAGGCACAAAAAGAGTTGATGAGTTTTTGTATTTTTTATGTCTTTTGAAATTGGTCAAAGAATGATTAACATTGAATGACTTTTATTAAGAAGAACAAAGTTTGAAAGTCAAGGTTTTATTGCAAATGCGGTTTTGAAGTTTAAAACCAAGAAGATTTTGAAAGAGGGAGAAGATTTTGAAAATTTAAGAAGGGGAGGAGATGAAGTGACTATCCTAGAAACCAAAATAAAAGCTAGAGGTAAGAAAGATCTAACCAACTTGAAGTGCACTCCAGAGGAAGCAAAAAGAATTCCATCCGATTTAAAGCGTAAGCTAATGAGCGAGCCAAATAAAGGCTAAGATCCACGACACTCCAAGCATAGGAATGAGAGTCCTAATTCTAAGTCCAAAGGTCCATGAAGTCCAAGGTCTAAGAGTAGTCCAAGAGCATAACCACAAATTTAATAGCACCAAGTTTTTTAGAGATTTTTTATCCTTTATTAGTGTTTTGAACAAAGTATGGTCCAAGTGGACAAAAGAGAAGTGACATAAACATAAACAAAGATATGATATGAAATGATAATATGGAAGCATAAAAAGTAAAGAAATAAGGAGTAAGAAGAGAATATAAACAAAATTAAACAAGGATATTGTTAGTGAATTAGTAATTAGTGGTTAGAACATATGATCAATGATGATTAATTCTTGCACTTTAGACCAAGGTTAATGAAAACTCATTAGAGGATTGATAGAATCAAATCCTCCTAACAATGAGTTTCATATCTAGTGGACTTAAGACAAGCAACTAACTATACTTGGACTTTCAAACATAAGTTTGAGTCACGAATGATCATTTTCCGATGACGGGACACTTTAGCGCTATGTTAAGCAATCGTGATCGGGTTTATATAGAAACCACGACTATCTAAGGCCGGTCAATAATAATGTTAGTGTTAACACATGTTAGAGAAGTGATATGTAAATCACTCTCCTAAAACATGCCACACAAAAAGAAAAGAGGTAGTGATCTCATCATAATCAAGATTTTTCATCGATTAATCAAAGGTAATCTATCACTATTCCAAAGTACGGAGAATTATCTCAATGATTATTCATCCATAGATTTGAAATAATGAAGATTAAACAACCTTGATAATCAACAGTCTATGATCCATAGATTTTTATCGATCAAAAAAAAAAGAAGAAAGAGAATTAAAATGAAAAGAAACCTCAATTTGAATCTTAAATCGATTAAATCATCATCAATATCAATCACCTCTCTTGGTGGATAAAATCGACACCCGAAGTTCATTGATATTGATGAGATATTATCAAAATTCAAGATCCAAAACAAACAACAATTTTAAGAAATTATTTCAAAAGAAAAAACAAATATTAGAGAAAAAGAAAATTGAATGAAAAGTTTTTTATAAAAAAAGAGGAGGTTTATAGTAAAAAAACTGGTGATAAAAGTAAAAAGGCCTCACGGCCCAAGATCTATTTTTAAAAAAAGAAACAAAAAAACTAAAATAAAAAAAGAAAAGAAATGAGAATTAGAACAATTTCATCATCTTTTTCAAGCTCTCACGCGGCACTGTTCACGGCCATGGATGCTTCGGTGCTTGCTCAAATCAAAGCGGCGGGACGCAAAAATCACACAAAATGGATCGTAATCAAAAGCTCTCCACAACAGTACCAACAGTTCAAAGAAATGCAACCAAAAGTAACGGATCGAAAATGACGGTGAAGCTCAAACTACCTTCAAACTCAGGTAAATGATGAAACCGAAACTTTCTTCTTCTTTCTTCTTCTTTGATTCTGGAAGAATTTGTCTCTATTAGAGTGAATTTGGTGGAAGGAAATAGGAGAAGAAAAAGTGAGTGAAAGGTTTCGTAGTGAGGAATTGAAGAAGAAAATTAGCAGAGGTTCTTTGGCTTAAAAGCTTGAATCAAAATGAGGGAATGTAAGCTGTATTTATAAGTGAATGAAGGTGAAATTTGAGTGAGAATTGGTGAGTTTTTGATGAAAATTCTGCAAGGGTTAATTGGCTAATTCAAGCTTGAGAAAATGAGTGAGGTATCTGTTCTATTTATAGATGGGAGTGGGTGAAAATGATTTGCCATTTGTGTATTTTTCTGTGCGTTTTGTGATGCAAGTTGAGCGTGACTTGTTGTGATATTTTTTCATGTCGTTTTGATATTTTCTTTCAGCTTTTGTTGTAATTTGAATGTGACGTGGATTTCTGCTTTTGATTTCAGCTCATTTTCAAATATGTGACGTGGATTATTTTTCTCATGGCTTCACTTGGTGAAAGCTTGTGGGGTCAGCTTAAAGTGTAACACAGCTAAAATTATATTAACATGGCTTGTAATGGCTCACATTGATTGACGGCTGAAGTAGTGATATGTTTCACTTATTTCAGATGGACTCAGCTCCTCTGGTGCAGGGCTGAAGTTTTGCTGCTGTTATTGGTTTTGAATTATGCAGGGATCGAGTTCGGTAATGCGGCAATACCATTCATACCAGAATCGTCCTGGCTCATCTCTTCACGCACAACTTTCCAAGAACACGCTTCACCTCACATTGTGGAAAATTTGACAAATCATAGTAATGTGGAGCTATATCTACTAATCATTCACCGCGAGCATTGGTCATCTTTACAGCTTGTACTGCATCCACAACCAAATTCACAAAGAAGCCGCTGTCTCCAGCTATCAGCTTTGAGGACATGCTGGTCTTGGCACAATTAATTAATGAATCTTTTCCTAACTTTTCAACCTTGACAACCAACTTTTCATCAATGTATTTACACGCCTCTCGCATAGCAAGCCTATATCCGTTGATAATTGAAGTTGGATGAATTTTATCCTAACAAGATCATTTTCTCTTTTAAGAAGCTCCGCAGCCACAATGACGACAAAAGTAGTACCATCTCCAACTTCTCTATCTTGAAGTTCAGCAGGTTCAAACAAAACCTCAGCCGCAGGATGTTCTGTTTCCAACATCTTGAGAATGGTAGCACCAAGGACATGGTTGACATATTCAGACACTAAAATCTTGTAACCTTCATTTTTTGCGTGTGTCGTTTTTGACTTTTTGTTTGATGAAATTTTGAAGTCGTTTTATCCACTTCATTTGCAACTTGTATTATAAAAGCTCTTCCAGGTTGACGGTTAGCCGGTGGTCTACGGCATCCAAGAAGCTTAGCATTCACATCATCATTTCAGTAAGCAATTCAATCATTTTTGGATGACAATATCCAAGCTCGTCATGGAATTCATTATTTTTGGCTTGGACGTGAATATCTTCTTGCTTTAGAGCTTCACAGATTCTCAAGATGACATTTCTTTTTTTGGATGTCGCCCAGAAGTTGTTTAACTGTTTCATATTGAACTGCACGTTCGAAGTTGGATGCTTCCAAATCTGAAGAATGTTGCTTCAATCCTTCAAACTAAGTGGTTTAATGAGGACCAAAAAGAACTTTCTGAATATCAGTAGTATCAGAGAAAGCTGTAATGCTGTCAAAAGCAAAATCCAAATCATCGCCTTCCAATATCGTTGAAAGTTCACGGTAGACTCTCTCAGCATTCAAAAGCACACACAGGTGGCGAATTATAAGAGCAGCACCCTTCTCCAAATAAGAATGATCTAGCCTACAACTGTGCACAAGTAAAACAACAAGATGTCGAAATTGCTGAGGGTCTGAATGTGCTTTGAGTAGGGTGTCAAATATGTCATTCAGGTATATCAAAACCTCAATACAATGTCTGTTTAGGAGTATTAATATCCAGTGCAAAGCTTCAATTCGAGTAGCCTCCCATTCACTAGATAGTTGCCTCCTTGCAATGGAAAGGATTGCTCCTACATCAAATACTTCAACTGGATTAGCATTGATTGCTCGTGGCTCTTCATTGGTTTCCCAGGCAACCACTCTAATTTTCTCTTCTGGTAAATTCATCTGGAGAACCAGCTCTTTGTACCAGTATTTCATGACTTGAATTGCTCAACATATTAAACAAACCATCAAGAAAATCAGGAAGAAAACCCATCACATCAATATCTGGTACACTATCCAATACAATAATCCATCCTACCAAAAAACTGGCGGACATATGGATTCAGTACATTCATGCGCTCCCTCAATAATGGTATAAATTCTTCAATACTGAACTAATCACTTTTGGTCACAATATCCTTTACGAGTCGATCCAAGAGATGCGCAGCACTTTGTTCATTGGCATCTGAATCTGCAGAAAGCTTGCATAAGGCATCAAAGATCTGGTGAAAACTTCTCAGCTAGAATAGCCGTTTCAAGTGACAATGAATTAAGCCTGTTCATATCAGAAAAAAATTTCAACTGTGAATATTCCTTTGAAATGGTAGCAGCTGTTCAGGAAGTTTCTCACAGATATGAAGCCTTAGAATTGTTAACATTGGAGTCGAACAAACTCCAAAGACATGTTTGGGCAGCATGAAGTATTAAAAAAAAACCAAGATTAGGACAATGTCGTGCTATCTCACGGAGTATTTTGTTGCTGACACAAAAACAATTACGCATGTTTAACGACACAGATGAAGTTGCAGCAGCATGAATAACAACATCAGAAAGTTTATGGCAAGAGACTACAGTAGTTGTTCCCTTCAACAAGAACACAGAGAGAGCCAGGATACCTTCAAGACTATAGAGGTACTTCAACACTTTTAACTGTCTTTTGAAGCAGCAATAGAAAAGGAACTCAACCAGGAAAAGTGAAGAAAAAGTGTTGTTTTCAGTTGTCATCCTTGGATCCAGTAATAGAGGTCATGGATTTATTTGTAGCTACAACATCAACTAATATCACTCCCTTGTAAGCCCACCTTAGTCAATAAGCACACAAAAAAAATCTAGCTCCGTAATCATCTTCAATAGATGCTAACTCTGCAAGTGTCTGTATATTTACAGTTTGGTTACTGTTTCCAATAATCATGGCATGATTGGCATATTTGCTGAAGCGATTCAGCATCAGTAGTCATCAAGTTGGTTGTTTTCCAGATGCAAATTGTTTTCGTGCTTCAAGGGTAAGCCTTAGAGACTTGCAAAATACTGCAGCCACCAGTGTTGATCTCAGACGATAACCAACACACATGACATTCTGAAAATACTGAGCTTCACATAACACCCCAAAGACCACTCCAACCAAAATTGAGAAGGCGTAAACATAGCCCATTCCAGCTGGCTGATCATGCAAGGCAAGTTTAAGTGATCATAAGTTTAACAATGTTTTGGATTTTGTTTGGTCATCCTTGTTATATCAGTATGATAATTATCTTGAAGACAATGAAAGACCACATCAAGTGCCCTTTTTTAAAGATGACACACTACCTTCTATCTCAGTAGCTTCAAAAGCTAGCGAATTATCCTTATGGATGAGATCTTGTTCAAGCTAAAAGCAACAATTATTTCCTGTAATAGATAATACCATGCCACTGCATCATATGTCACATAATAGAACAAAGAGATTGGCTCACTAATCACTTTTGAATTTCAACTTATGACCACCCATTGACTTGATTAAATCCGACCCAAAATCCACACTTGAGATTTCTTCACCAATCTTTGATAAAATGAATGAACCAATCTTGGACCACTGGATAGCTTACAACTAAAGAACCTGTCATTTGAATCCATTTGAACTTTTCATAATTTTCAGAATCTCATAAATCACTTGATAGTCAGATGAATTCTAGCACGAGACAACATGGCCTTGAACATTCACATTTCTTGAGAAAATAGCCCACTGATACATATACTTGCAAATGAATTAATCTCTTGATAGTTTGACCTTAACTGCACATGAATAGCCACACTTGGTTCCAAGTTATTCCTTTGCCATAAATCATCCTGCAAAACCTTAATCACACAGAGAAGACGAAACAAACAAAAGATTGCAAAATATTTTTGGTATTTTGGTTAGAGGTTAGTAAATAGAAACAAACATAAAGCAAGTAAGAAACAACAGGGGTGTGAGAACCATAAAGTATGATCTTATTTGCGCATGTAATGATGCAAATGAAATGTGGGATCTTAGGGGTAAAAATTAGGGTATTACAATCACCACAAAGGAACTTAGTCCTTAAAACCCACATATCAATATTTAGAATAAAAGCGGAAACATCTAAACATTGAATCACTTCATTCATATAAACATTATATACATCAACTGTTTAATTCAAGTCATAAGTCATGTTTACAAAACATTCACCAGTAGATACATACACCGATGTATCACAAAATAATCAAAACAATTCCTAACTACCCGATGCTACATATCAGAGCCAACCGACCAAAAAGAACGAAGCCACGCTTCACAAAAGACCTCCAGCAAACCTACTCTGCAATGCCTCATAGAGCATCATAAATTAGTAGAAGGGTGAGAAACATTATCATAACAACAATGCATATAATTATATATCTATATACAACAATAGAGAATACACATAACATATTTCTCACCGCAACTCATCACAATTCATCACATACCTCACAATGTATATTTATACAACTAAGCATATTCACCAATCATGCTTCACAACTCACAACATTTGCACATTAAAATTTACACTTATGTTTACTACAACAATTCACATAAACATACACAATTATGTTCATTTCACCAATTTATCATATGAAGATGATAAATGCAACTCATAGAGACCGACTCACGACTCTATGCAGATGCAAATGCGGTACCCACTCAATCATCATCAAGTTCACTTAGGAACTTATTAGAACCATTTCTCACACCTCACATAGGCACACAATGTTCACCCATTTCCCACACCTCACATGGAACACAAATGTTCAGCATATTCTCCTAGGAATCAAATATTCTTTCAGCAGATTCTCCTAGGAATCAATTATCATTCAGCAGAATCTCCTAGGAATCAAACAGCACAAGAATGTATATCATGATGCTTCACATGCAAAATGACTCCATACACTTCTTTAAATGCATACATATTCACAAATATATAAGCATGCATTCATCTTATACTAGCGCATGCAATCAATATGCATTCACAATATATATTCCATTATATATAGATATTCATCATTCATCACATACTAGCACATGCAATCAATACGCATTCACAATATATATTCCATTATATATAGATATTCATCATTCATCACATACTAGCACATGCAATCTATGCACATTCACATCCATCCCATCAAGCATTTACGTTTAATTTAGACAATGCATATAATTACCGAACGACTATAATTCACAATCGATTCCACAATCTAGGATTCATGCCATACGGCTACCCACAACATGTCATATAACATCACACAGCTATATGTTATAAACATATATATCGG
Source organism: Lathyrus sativus (assembly GCA_963859935.3). Taxonomy (NCBI): domain Eukaryota; kingdom Viridiplantae; phylum Streptophyta; class Magnoliopsida; order Fabales; family Fabaceae; genus Lathyrus; species Lathyrus sativus. Next base: position 173,946,344 of record OZ012736.1, read on the forward strand.
AATCGTCAACATTGGATGGAAGCAACAAAATAAAACAAGTTGCTGTCATGTTCGCTAGCTTGCTCGCCTAGCGAGCTCCTAGCGAACAATCGCTACCTGTTCGCCTAGCGAACAAGCTCGCGAAGGCAAACAGAAGCTACTGTAAAGCTTCGCTACCTACTCGCTGTAGCGAGGTCCTAGCGAACACTTCGCTTCCCCACTCGCTTCCAGCGAGATTGATCATTTCCATTCTGTCCAAGACTGAGACCTTTCGCTACCAGCTCGCTACTAGCTCGCTGCAGCGAACGCTCGCTACCAGCTCGCCTAGCGAACGTGCTAGCGAGTGTTTGCGTATTCCAAAACCCCAACTGTCCAAAACTCCAAAACTTCTCAAAATCTACCGATTTAATTCCAACAAGTTCCAGTAGTCTTAGCCTAACATTTCTCGACTAAACTACACCATTCATTCTCGATTCTAACCGTTAAAACATCGGTTTCCACCGATTAAATCAAATTCAACCTAAAAATGGAAAATGAGCAAAACTCTCCTCAATCCAAAATCAAACCAATAGAAACATACATAATCATTCACATCGAAAGAATAATAAAGTTTCACACTCTTACCCGATTAATCAAAGCTTAGAAGTAGATTCTTGATGATTTCCAAGTTTTCCTCTTTTCTCCTCTTCTTTCTTTCTTTCTCTTCCTTTCTCTTTTCTATCCTTTTCTTTTTCTCTCTTCTTTCCACTTATATTCCTTTCTATTTTATTCTTCTATTATTCTTTCTCCCAAAATATCTCATAACTCCTTTCTCACAAAAGTGTCCAACTTAACATTAATTAGGAATATCTAAAATACTTTCCAACTTAATTTCCCAAAACTCCCAAATGACAAAATATCACAATATGTACACATATCATATTAACATATAATTTTCCACAATTAAAATGATAATCACCCAATTAAATCAAAAGATTAAACAAAAATGGGGAAATCCGAATCGGGACGTTACAACTTAATTTCCCAAAACTCCCAAATGACAAAATATCACAATATGTACACATATCATATTAACATATAATTTTCCACAATTAAAATAATAATCCCCCACTTTAGAAATTTTCATCCTCGAAAATATTACTTGATCCAAACAACTCCGGATACGAATCTCGCATCCCACTCTTTAATTCCCAAGTCATAAACAAATACGAACGCTTAACACACTCATGAGAAATGAACGAATGAGTCGCTCCAGCATCAATAATAGCAACTAATGCGTATTATTAATAAAGCATGTACCTTTAATCAAACGATCTACACTAGTAGCGTCTGACCCGGCTAGTGCAAACACCTTTCCGCCCGCTTGAGCTTGTTTCGACTTAGTACAATTAGGACTAATATGGCCCACTTCTCTACAATAATTATAGCACTTCACTACATTCTTCCTACAATCTGTAGCCGCATGCCCAAGGACTCCACAGTTAGAACATTTTGCTACGGTCTTTCCACACTCGAAAGATTTGTGACCCATCTCGCCACACTTGTAACACTTGACGGAACCAGAATTTCCTCCTCCAGATCTCTTATCAAAGTTTCCCCTATGCTCGCCCTTGTCAATAGGTGTCACATAAGGTCTACTTCTAGCTTGTTGCTTTTCCTTCCTCTCCTTCAAACTTTTGTAATGTGTAGAACGAGCCTTCCTATCTTCCTCAAAAATTCTACAACATTCGGTCAAATTCGAAAATATCCTTATTCTTTGATATCCCACCGCCTGTTTAATCTCGGGACACAAACCATTCTCATACTTAATGCACTTAGAGAATTCTGCCGTAACCGCCGCATAATGAGGATGAAATTGAACTAATTCCATAAACTTAGCCGTGTAGTCCACCACAGACATATTGCCTTGCTTCAACTCAAGAAATTCCATTTCCTTTTTCCCCTTTACACTCTCAGGATAATACTTTCTCAAGAATTAAGTGTGAAATAAATCCCAAGTGATTTCCTCGTCATCCACCTCAAGAACTTGTCTCATACTGACCCACCAGTCGTCGACCTCTTCTCTCAACATGTGAGTTCCAAGTCTCACCTTGTTTCCTTTAGCACATCCCATAACTCTGAAGATTCTCTCAACCTCCTTCAACTAGATATGAGCACCGTCCGGATTAAATCTCTCCCTGAATACCAGCGGCTGATTCTTTTTAAACTCATCATTAGCATTTGCATTCGGTGCACCTTGCACCGCCCTAGCCATAGCCTCCAACGCCGCAGCCATAACATTGTCATTACGACTAGCCATATTCTGATGATTCCCACAAATAACAACAAGGTTAAACAACCATTCAACCAACACAACCACAAGACAGACACAACTGACTCAACACTGGCTCTGATACCACTTAATGTAACACCCCCTTTCTATACCCCCAAATAATCAAATAAATCATTTAGGCACGTATTAAAAATTTCATCAAAGTACAATTAAACAAGTATAAAAGAGGCATGCCACATTATGCTTGAAACTAAAACACATACGATACCTGCTCATAAAGATATGCAACAATGGTAAATCACCACAAAGGAACTTAGTCCTTAAAACCCACATATCAATATTTAGAATAAAAGCGGAAACATCTAAACATTGAATCACTTCATTCATATAAACATTATACACATCAACAGTTTAATTCAAGTCATAAGTCATGTTTACAAAACATTCACCAGCAGATACATACACCGATGTATCACAAAAGAATCAAAACAATTCCTAACTACCCGGTGCTACATATCAGAGCCAACCAACCAAAAAGAACGAAGCCACGCTTCACAAAAGACCTCCAACAAACCTACTCTGCAATGCCTCATAGAGCATCATAAAACAGTAGACGGGTGAGAAACATTATCATAACAACAGTGCATATAATTATATATCTATATACACCAACAGAGAATACACATAACATATTTCTCACCGCAACTCATCACAATTCATCACATACCTCATAATGTATATCTACTAAGCATATTCACCAGTCATGCTTCACAACTCACAACATTTGCACATAAACATTTACACTTATGTTTACTTCAACAATTCACATAAACATACACAATTATGTTCATTTCACCAATACATCATATGAAAATGATAAATGCAACTCATAGAGACCGACTCACGACTCTATGCAGATGCAAATGCGGTACCGACTCAATCATCATCAAGTTCACTCAGGAACTTATTAGAACTATTGCTCACACCTCACATAGGCACACAATGTTCACCCATTGCCACACCTCACATGGCACACAAATGTTCAGCAGATTCTCCTAGGAATCAAGTATCGTTTAGTAGATTCTTCTAGGAATCAAGTATCGTTTAGGAGATTCTCCTAGGAATCAAATATTATTCAGCAGATTCTCCTAGGAATTAATTATCATTTAGCAGATTCTCCTAGGAATCAATTATCATTCAGCAGATTCTCCTAGGAATCAAACAGCACAAGAATGTATATCATGATGCTTCACATGCAAAATAACTCCATACACTTCTTTAAATGCATACATATTCACAAATATATAATCATGCATTCATCTCATACTTGCACATGCAATCAATATGCATTCACAATATATATTCCATTATATATAGATATTCATCATTCATCACATACTAACACATGCAATCAACATGCATTCACAATATATATTCAATTATATATAGATATTCATCATTCATCACGTACTAGCACATGCAATCTATGCACATTCACATCCATCCCATCAAGCATTTACGTTTAATTTAGACAATGCATATAATTACCAAACGACTACAATTCACAATCGATTCCACAATCTAGGATTCATGCCATACGGCTACCCATAGTATGTCATATAACAACACACAGCTATACGTTATAAACATATATATCGAAATCGTCAACATTGGATGAAAGCAACAAAATAAAACAAGTTGCTATCATGTTCGCTAGCTTGCTCGCCTAGCGAGCTTCTAGCGAACACTCGCTACCTGTTCGCCTAACGAACAGGCTCACGAAGGCAAATAGAAGCTACTGTAAGGCTTCGCTACCTACTCGTTGTAGCGAGGTCCTAGCGAACACTTCGCTACCCCACTCGCTACCAATGAGATTGATAATTTCCATTCTGCCTAAGACTGGGACCTTTCGCTACCAGCTCGCTACTAGCTCGCTGCAGCGAACACTCGCTACCAGCTCGCCAAGCGAACGTGCTAGCGAGTGTCTGCGTATTCCAAAACCCCAACTGTCCAAAACTCCAAAACTCCACAAAATCATCCAATTTAATTCCAACAAGTTCCAGTAGTCTTAGCCTAACATTTCTCGCCTAAACTACACCATTCATTCTCGATTCTAACCGTTAAAACATCGGTTTCCACTGACTAAATCAAATTCAACCTAAAAATGGAAAATGAGCAAAACTCTCCCCAATCCAAAATCAAACCAATAGAAACATACATAATCATACACATCGAAAGAATAATAAAGTTTCACACCCTTACCCAATTAATCGAAGCTTAGAAGTTGATTCTTGATGATTTCCAAGTTTTCCTCTTTTCTCCTCTTCTCTCTTTCTTTCTCTTCCTTTCTCTTTTCTATCCTTTTCTTTTTCTCTCCTCTTTCCACTTATATTCCTTTCTATTTTATTCTTCTATTATTCTTTCTCCCAAAATATCTCATAACTCCTTTCTCACAAAAATGTCCAATTTAACATTAATTAGGAATATCTAAAATACTCTCAACCTTAATTTCCCAAAACTCCCAAATGACAAAATATCACAATATGTACACATATCATATTAACACATAATTTTCCACAATTAAAATAATAATCACCCAATTAAATCAAAAGACTCAACAAAAATGGGGAAATCCAAATCGGGGCGTTACGTTATCACCTCGAACATGCACAATGTACAACAAAAATGATTATGTGTAGTTGTGGTGAAATGCTATGAAGAGGATGAAGATGATGAAAACAAATCGACACGTAAATTTCACTTTTCTTGTTTTCTTAGTTGATGTGAAGGGAATAGCACGACTCAACTTATATACAAGACATAACAGATTTAACAAACATAACATATTCCCAAAACTCTTTTACATAACATAATTTTGACTTAACATAGCGAGCAGTCGACCTATGCAGTAAGAGGGTCGACCTGAGCTTACCCGTATACCTGATTGTGCAAGAAATAGAACCATGCATCGACCGGAGCATGTCATGCATCGATGTACAACATGCAAATTTAGGCAAATATAAATGGTCACAGTATGAGTCGACCGAAGGGTCTACGCGAGCCCTCTTGAGAGTAGTTCATTGAAATGATTAGCTGTATGAGTCGACCAGAGCTAGCTTTGAGTCGACTCAAAGCCCTAAAACAGGAAAAAATGCCTATTTTCATGTATTAGGACTTTTTTGACAAACTCTATTGCCATACCGTAATTTTTGACCGTAAAATTCCACCTACTTTCGTGCGTTTTCTCTTTTTGTTAGTTGACGTTTAATGTAATACCTATATTTTAACGGCTAACCAACTTGCGCAAATGCAGCGGTATCAAGGGGGTTTTGTTATAACCACAAAACAGATTCAAAACATACCAATAAATCTACCTTCCCCTGACCGTCATCCCACTCGCGTGTGATTTTCACATATACTGGATAGTATCGGACGTTCGCGTTAATATTTTTCTTCACTTCGTGAACTCACTCCTGTGATAAATTTGGCCCGGATGGCTCTAGTTATCGTGGCACAGAATTGTTATGATAAAGGCTTCATGATTAGTTTATACTTGGAAGACTCAAGTCCTCAAAATGGCAATTAAGACTCCTTTACTGATTTACGAGTATCTTCCAAGTGGGGCACAAGGTAGAAACTGATGAAATATCATTAACTCCAGAATTTAGTTACAACAGGAATTATAAGCTACCATTACAACTACATGACTAATTTAAAAAACACCTAAAGCTTCATGATCATGTTGAATCCCATCACTTATTAAATTTACAAGTGCAACGTCTACAAGATTCTATATCGCAACCCAGTCAAAGTATTGCAAGATCTGCATCTTCAAAGCCTTCATAAAATCTCGAAAAACCACCATACTAAACGAATTCTACAAAGGACTATTTAAATGCAAAGTGTGTCTTTTGTTTTACAAGCGGTAATCGTGACTTTTACATGAAGCTCACTTGAGGAGTCCTCTTGGGGAATACGCTTCCTTCACCAGCTGCATTTTCCTCGATTTGAAGAATATGCAACAAGGGAGAGTAGAACTAGACTAGTGCCTCTCTAATATTGTCGCGGGTCCCTATCATTACGGCCATGCTTCTTCTACTACTTTCCTGTACTAAACAAAGACCAGGAAGAGTTTATTAGGCATAAGGTATTTCCAAGAAATCAGTAAGAAGAAGACTACAAACATTCACATATTCGCGTTTGAAATAGTCGAAGGTTTCATGAAACAGGAAAAGAGCAGAACCGAAACTTCACTTTATAGCCTTCCCCACAGTATACTCACCTGTAAGACTACAACAACCATTGTAGAAGTGGATTAAAAGTGGGTTCACCCCTCAGTTCAACTCAGCATCGGGCATAGGTTCATGCGGCCGGAAGAGCAACAGAAATTGTCACCAACTTCTTACCGAGCATCATCCCGTGGTCTAAAGAAATTGGTCAGCAGGATCCTCCTTGAGTTGATGGAAAAGAACTTGAGAAAGTTACAAGAAATATCTTTGACTAATGTGTCCATTCAAAAAGGTGAAGACCCACAAAAAGCTCCTAAACTCGACTACCTGAAAAACGGAGAAAAGTATAATTAGCAGCAATCCACGACAAAACAGAAGTAGAACCATGTTAGTTGTCATAACATGAAAGTCATAAGCATGAGGATGAAAAAGAAAAACACATTATAGTATCAAGTTTTCGAAATCACGTATCAGCAGTTTAGACGGTTAGCAACAGGTTTTCCTTCTAATTTGAAGAATTCAAGGATAGAAAAGAGGGATTATAGTCAAGCATTAAATCTAATCAAGACTTACAAGTTTAAACATTGAGAGCACAGCAGGTATGGTTTTAGATGAGCACGATGGTGAAGCATCATAGCAGCAATCCCTGTCCTGACCTTGGTTTCATTGAGTTATGTGTTGCCCCTTACAAACTGAACATGTATTTAACCGAATTGAATCATGCACGTACCGTGCAATCGAAGAAGAACCTGTTATTAAAATCCAAATTCGCAGCGCTTATCAGCCATAAATCAAAGTACAATTGACAATAATTATCAGCAACAATTATCTCTTTCCAAAACCAACCGATTACTGCCCTCAAGAGCTTAAACCACAACCCCGCGAGATGTGTCACTTTCGATTAAATCAACGTCAAAGGTTGGGATGCAGACTTGCTCTTTGAGACAATATTTTCACTGCCATGGAACTAGAAGACACCCAATAACCATCCTTGAGCTAACTTACTCGAAGCTTCGAAGAAGACGGAAAAACAGTTTCGCGGTAGCCAACCAATGTTAAACCTGTAAGAGAAACAAATATGGGCACTAAAACAGATGGCTGAGAAACAACTGCTAATTATAATGGAAAACAAAATTCACGGAGATACCTGCTGCGAGATTCCAAGTCCGTTCTGAGGCTACCGGTCCACTACTTCTGCCCATCCAAGTTGAAACTGAAAGACAAAACCAACAAACTCCATTTCTCACTTAGAAATAATCACTTTGGATCATTGAGATAATCAGCCATCAAAATTGGACTTTTCATTTATTTATACCTAGAAATTTTTTTAAGCACTGTCACTTTCACATCTTAAAAAATCCCAACTTTGATCAATAATAATTTCAAATTGGTAAATGATTTTGAGTCCATTATTTCACCAATTTATAGTATGTAATACCATCCTTAAAATGAGTCCTCAAGTGTCTTCATTGGTTGCTTGAGGAAGAAGTTAGGGTTTTTGAAAGTAAGTCATTTGTCATAGGACTTTGTAATTTAGAAAAAACATAAAAACCCTAGTTTTCACAACTATGAATCATTGGATGTTTCCTATTATTTTCTTGATTATTCATGATCAAATTCACTTATTCTCATGATCCTTGACTTATGGAGTCCATGTTTGACCAAAAATCTCAAAAGTCAAACTTTGACTTTGATGAACAGTTGACTTTTTAAAATGAATTCTAATCTTTCAATGATCAATGAACCAAGCCTATTGAATCATATGAATGGGCTAATATTATGTACTTGATGTATTTTAATCATTTCTTGAAGTGTAGGATCATCCCTTGCACAAAAAGTCAGCTCAGGGTTGAATTAGGTCAAAACCCTAGTTTGGTGCATCTGATGACTTAGGGCTTGATGAAATGGTATTGATGGAATCTTGTACTTGATCATTGATGTAACGAGACCTTTGATTATGTTGGGAAGTTGAGAATCACATTACTCCTTGATTGGACAACTTCTTGAACTCTTGGTTCTGAAACCTAGCTTACAGTCAAAGTAAACAAAAGCATATACTCTTGTAATCTCAAAGGGGTTAGTAATTCATAAAACACACACATGATATGATTGATGCTATGCCAAAATGATATAAATGAGGTGGAATCTTAGGGTTAAAAATTAGGGTGTGACAGACGCCTCTATTTAAGTTTCTTCTATTTGGAGATATAGAGATTGAAATCTTTGTCTCGACGTTTTAGGGGAGACTTAAATATAAACATGCACAATTTTTGGCCCGAAGATACCCCAAAGATGCTCATGATATGATATGATAAGAAATGAAGGAAAGACAAATTTTGTGGGGAATGATACCATAGAAGATTAATATACTGGGGAGAAGGTTCTTATTCCACTAGGGAAAGAGATTAACAAATCTGACAATCACATGGGAGCTCCAAAAGAGAGACGTGTATTACCTACTACCAAACATATGGTAGCTTAAACCAAGGGTATTAAACTTGAAAGGAAAGAGCACCTACTACGGCAAATGCAAAAAACACCTTACAGAAAAACAGAAGAGTCGCCACCGAATGTTATTTATCCCAACAGGGTGTTAGACGATGGCGCATATCTAGAAGGGGAGGTTGAATAGATCGCATGTTTAAAATAGAGTCGGCGCTACCAAAAATTGTTTTTTATAAATGTTTAAGCCGGAAGCGGCTGAGGAACTATACATGTCTAAAACAAACGGTTACTAGAAAATCGGATATGCATAAAGCCTATGGAATTCGATAAACGAGATTTAAGAATCACTACTTTAGTCACACTTCAATCACATTTTGTTCACTATAAGGTGTGACTAGTTCCAATGCCTTTGAAACATAAACAGTTTGAAAAGACAGCACAATTATTTTTAGTTCACACAATTGATCAAACACTTGGAGTGCAAGGCACTAAACGTGAATTATATTTTGAGAGTAAAGTGCTCAAGTTTTCTATTAAAATCAATGATTGTAATTAACTTTAAAATAGTTCAGCACAACTCAAATCAGAATTTGATTGACACAATCGTTTGCACGAAGAACTTAGAATTTTAGCAATATAAACGTAAAGAAAAAGACACAACAATTTGTTGAGGCAGTTCCCCCGTCGTCCTCGCTCGGGGTACGTCTGCCCTCAATTCTAATAATAGAATTGAGGCCTGTATATAGATAGATATAACCTGTTGGTCAATGTTTATACAAGAAGCAAATAGAGATCAAACAATCCAACACAATTTGTTGTTGTAGAGCCTATTTCTTCTTGCCCCTAGACTTAAGTTGAATCAAGTCCTTCGAACGCGACGAGTAAACCTCCGACTACGACACTCTCTTTGAAAAACCCACGTTCTTCAAATCTAGCACGGCTGATTTCAATCACCCACGTGTCGAACCTGAATCTTCCACTCACAATCCTCTGTTTACAACTACTAAACTGACAGAACCTCCCGCTCTTCGATTACCATCGCTCGGCTGAATCTGTGATGGACCGATTCGTGCAAAAACCCCTAAAATCCGAGATTCTTGGAGGACAAAACCCTAACGATTTTATTCAAGAAAAACCTGCTGATTACTCTACCCAAACAGATTACACTAATTCTAGGCTTTGGACGTTATCACCTCGAACATGCACAATGCACAACAAAAATGATTATGTGTAGTTGTTGTGAAATGCTACGAAGAGGATGAAGATGATGAGAACAAATCAACACGTAAATTTCACTTTTCTTATTTTCTTAGTTGATGTGAAGGGAATAGCACGACTCAACTTATATACAAGACATAACAAACTTAACAAACATAACAGACTCCCAAAACTCTTTTACATAACAGAATTTTGACTCAACATAGCGAGTGGTCGACCTATGCAGTAAGAGAGTCGACCTGAGCTTACCCGTATACATGATTGTGCAAGAAACAAAACCATGCATCGACCGGAGCATGTCATGCATCGACGTACATATAAATGGTCACAGTATGAGTCGACCGATGGGTCGACGCGAGCCCTCTTGAGAGTTGTTCACTGAAATGATTAGCTGTATGAGTCGACCAGAGCAAGCTTTGAGTCGACTCAAAGCCCTAAAATAGGCAAAATTGCCTATTTTCATGTATTAGGACACTTTTGACGAACTCTATTGCCATACCATAATTTTTTACCGTAAGATGCCACCTACTTTCGTGCGTTTTCTCTTTGTGTTAGTTGACGTTTAATGTAATACCTATATTTTAACGGCTAACCAACTTGCGCAAATGCAGCGGTATCAAGGGGGTTTTGTTTTAACCACAAAGCAGATTCAAAGCATACCAATAACTCTACCTTCCCCTGACCGTCATCCCACTCGCGTGTGATTTTCACATATACTGGATAGTATCGGATGTTCACATTAATATTTTTCTTCACTTCGTGAACTCACTCCTGTGCTAAATTTGGCCCGGATGGCTCTAGATATCGTGGCACGGAATTGTTATGATAAAGGCTTCATGATTAGTTTATACTTGGAAGACTCAAGTCCTCAAAATGGAAATTAAGACTCCTTTACTGATTTACAAGTATCTTCCAAGTGGGGCACAAGGTAGTAACTGATGAAATATCATTAACTCCAGAATTTAGTTACAACAGGAATTATAAGCTACCATTACAACTACAGGACAAATTCAAAAAATACCTAAAGCTTCATGATCATGTTGAATCCCATCACTTATTAAATTTACAAGTGCAACGTGTACAAGATTTTATATCCCAACCCATTCAAAGTATTGCAAGCTTCTTGCAAGATCTGCATCTTCAAAGCCTTCATAAAATCTCGAAAAACCACCATACTAGACGAATTCTACAAAGGACTATTTAAATGCAAAGTGTGTCTTTTGTTTTACAAGCGGTAATCGTGACTTTTACATGAAGCTCACTTGAGGAGACCTCTTGGGGAACACTCTTCCTTCACCAGCTGCATTTTCCTCGATTTGAAGAATTTGCAACAAGGGAGAGTAGAACTAGACTAGTGCCTCTCTAATATTGCCGCGGGTCCCTGTCATTACAGCCATGCTTCTTCTACTCATTTCCTATACTAAACAAAGACAAAGAAGAGTTTATTATGCATAAGGTATTTCCAAGAAATCAGTAAGAAGAAGACTACAAATATTCACATATTCACGTTTGAAATACTCGAAGGTTTCATGAAACAGGAAAAGAGCAGAACCGAAACTTCACATTATAGCCTTCCCCACAGTATATTCACCTATAAGACTACAACAACCATTGCAGAAGTAGATTAAAAGTGGGTTCAGCCCTCAGTTCGACTCATCATCGGGCATAGGTTCAAGCGGCCGGAAGAGCAACAGAAACGGTCACCAACTTTTTACCGAGCATCGTCCCGTGGTCTAAAGAAATTGGTCAGTAGGATCCTCCTTGAGTTGATTGAAAAGAACTTGAGAAAGTTACAATAAATATCTTTGACGAATGTGTCCATTAAAAAAGGTGAAGACCCACAAAAAGCTCCTAAACTCGATTACTTGGAAAAATGCTGAAAAGTATAAGCAACAGCAATCCACGACAAAACAGAAGTAGAACCGTGTTAGTTGTCATAACATGAAAGTCATAAGCATGAGGATGAAAAAGAAAAGCACATTATAGTATCAAGTTTTCGAAATCACGTATCAGTAGTTTTGATAGTTAGCAACAGGTTTTCCTTCTAATTTGAAGAATTCAGGGATAGAAAATAGGGATTATAGTCAAGCATTAAATCAAATCAAGACTTACAAGTTTAAACATTGAGAGCACAGCAGGTATGGCTTTAGATGAGCAAGATGGTGAAGCATCATAGCGGCAATCCCCATCCTGACCTTGCTTTCATTAAGTTATGTGTTGCCCCCTCACAAACCGAACATGTATTTAACCGAATTGAATCATGCACGTACCCTGCAACAAAAGAAGAAGCTATCATTAGAATCCAATTTTGCAGCACTTATCATCCATAAATCAAAGTACAACTGACAATACTTATCAGCAACAATTATCTCCTTCCAAAACCAACCGATTACTGCCCTCAAGAGCTTAAATCACAGCCCCGAGAGATGTGTCACTTTTGATTAAATCAACGTCAAAGGTTGGGATGCAGTCTTGCTCTTTGAGACAATATTTACACTACCATGGAACTAGCAGACACCTAATAACCATCCTTGAGCTAATTGACTCGAAGCTTCGAAGAAGACGAAAAGCAGTTTCACGGTAGCCAACCAATGTTAAACGTGTAACAGAAACAGATATGGGCACTAAAACAGATGGCTGAGAAAAAAATGCTAATTATAATGGAAAACAAAGTTCACGGAGGTACCTACTGCGAGATTCCAAGTACATTCCGAGGCTACCGGTCCACACTTCCGCCCATCCAAGTTGAAACTGAAAGACAAAACCAACAAACTCCTTTGCAACAAGACGGTGAAGAAGAAGCGAATTGAGTTTTGCTTCAAGGATCTACCCATTTCTTTCCAGATAAGTCTAACAATCATCTCAACGTCAACATAAAGCCTGAATCTGACTTGTCCCTTCAAAGGAGCTTCATTAAGTCATGAGCCTTCTAACCTGGCAAACAAAAATCAGACAATAATTAAAACCTTCCAAAATAGGGTTGACAAGGCCTTAAATAAATTTCCAATCTCGGACAAACATGCTCGCACGGATTTGGAAATAAATTAATCACGGGTTAATTAATAAGATTGGGTAAAAGCTATATAAAGGGGGATTTCAACAACATTCGAGGAGGCCAATCGAAAAAACCCTAAGCGATCGAAATCAGAAGAAGAAAGCTCATCTATCCCAAAAGCTCCACCAAAGACCGACGTTTCCCCAAACCTGCGAACCGCCACCACCTTGCCATCTTGACTCTCCGACATTACCTCAATACACGGTAACCTTTTCCATTCACGTCAAAGAATCATTGAAACTGTTGATGCTTTTTTTTTGTAGTGCAGGTTCAGAATGAAGGAAAACCACGGTGCGGAAAGAGGAGAACGAAGTGAAATCAAGCAGAAGAAGATAGAGTAGAGAGAGTGGAGCGGCGACCGGGGAGGGGGAATTAGGGTTTTAGGGTTTGATTATCTGTTTTTCTTGTATTGTGTTTGCTGTAATGGTTATATGCAGGTGCACACACCCACTTATCACGCACCCTTACCGTTTTCGCCCTTAGATCTAATCTAACGATCCACACTCGCGCTCCACCGCACACCCTCTCTCACGCTACCACACCCAACCAATTGCCCCCTTAATCTGCATTAATAATGACTAATTATCATATTAAAGTTTAATTAACCCATAAATCTTTAATTAATCTGTTTTATCTAATCTAATCATTGACTAATAACCTATTTAAATTAATTACCTTTTTCTTTAAATCAGCTATTTATAATTAATAATTTGCTAATAAACTTTTTATTTAATTTAACTTTTTTTTCTAAAACTAATTAGTTTATTTATTTAATTATCTCTTTTAATTTATTTAATAAACTCAATTTATCCACTTCATTTTATTTTCATAATTTTAAATTAATCCATTTTTCATAAATATAATTTATTCACAAAAAACTTATTTCCCATTAATTTATTAACTTGTATCATATTTAATAATATTAACAAAAAAAAACTATTTATTTAATAGGAAAACTTTCTTTTAATAAAACATGATCATTTAAAATTATTTCTATCAAAATTTATTTTATTAAAAATCTAATCGACTTATAATTAAAACTAATATAACATTTTCTTGAAAATCAATTCATATAATCTAATTCAACTGTTTTCTTAAAACAAAATAATACAACTTTTTTCTTAAAATCAATTCAACCCTCCTTTAAAATCAATCTCCCGAGAATTAATCAATCAGACTAAAATTAGTCTCCCATCAATTAATCAATCATGCACGCTTATGTTCCCGCATCGATTCTACTCACAACTCACACACTCGTATGTCTTAGCGCTTTCATGTGTTTGTGTATGCTTTTACTTTATCCGCAATTTATACTTATCGTCTTTTACCTTCCCGCAATTTATCTTATCGCATTGCATAAATGTCCAAAGGAAGAACTTGCACGTAACGTAAAACTTGCGCGTATGCATATCATTTGCATCATAATCCCCGTTGATCCTTGATCCCATTCAAGTCGATCTTTTAAGATAGATTCCACCCATAGGAGGACCTTTGCCTTTTACTTTACAACTTAGATAAAAATAATTCAACTCAATTCAAATTATTCAAACATATTAGAGAATAAGATATTAATCATCTTAAGCGAGATAAAACTTCTACCCCATAACAATTCAATCAATATGTAGGGACTTTTCTGCTTAAGAGAGATAGAGGCGTACTTATTGACAATCCGAGTACTTGATCCCTTCTCTTAAGACGATACAAAGACTATTTTCCTACGAAGTTGTGGTGGTTAAATTAAGTAATTTCCCTTAAAATGAAAACTCGTCTTTTCTCCTAAAACCATTCAATCAACTACATTATCCCTTAGGGACTTTGACCACAGTCAAAGGACTCGTTAAACCCTCTAGAGGAACTACAATTACTCTGATTCCATTCCCGTCAGGATATGTAGGCACAAGATGCGACATCTTGGCGAGTATAGTTAGAAATAAACCACTAGGTCTTTGACCATTAAGCAGATAACCCTTAGAAATAAACAATATAAAACAAGAGGTTCCTGTAGAGTACTACAGAAACTTAGGATCCTAGCACCTTCCCTAAGTTTAACCAACCCCCAAACCTATAACTCTCCAGCTTTTGCATTTGCATTGCATTGTGGGTAATTCGATCTTTTTCCCTTCCTTTGGAAAATTAAAGACCCGTTGTAATGAATTTAGATTCAAGCTAATCAATAGCTTGGTATCCAATTTTCACCGCGACATCTATAGTATGGCAAGCTTGACTAACAAGGCCAACCCTACATGAAACATAGATTTGGTCATCTCTATATGCAACAATCTTTTTTTTGACGAGTGTTTGACTTATGAGAGACAAGACATGAAAATATGACATGATGGCAACGTCCAACATACATTTTTCTATAGAGCTGAATTTTGACATCGTCGAAACGAGCACATCTACCTACGAGGCTTTGCCCTTGTATACTCCCCCTTTTTGATGATAACAAAACCATAGAACCTTGATGTATGATGTGCACATTATCCTCCCCCTTGCTTGATGCCTTTATCCATACACACTCTTCTGCATGAATACTGAGTCTTCACCTATGATGTTTCTGTTTCTACTGCTTGATACTCTTCTCCCCTTTGACAACATCAAAAAGAAAGAGACAACTTGTCAATGAATTGTATAAAAATAAGGAGAGACGCAAGTTCCAGACACTCGTAATAGGTTATACATTAACAAACATTCACATACAATGTAGTTAATGAAATCACATAAATTGGATAAATAGAACCACAAATAATAGAACAATAATAAGATTTGTTATTTCAGTCATGAAGAATAAACATGTCTTTAAACACACATAAGTACATAAACCATTCAACAATAAACAAAACATTAATGAACAGATAATGAGATAAGATGCAAATTGCAGTATGAAAGACATCCTCAGGGTCTCCTCCCTCTGAAATGATGGCCACGTCCTCGAGAGGGATACTCTGGAGGCAGTTGTGCATCAACTCTTTCAGTGTACTCAAAGATCGCTCTATTGAGTGTGTTGAATCTGGTGGCAAGAGTCCTATGTTGTCCTGCTGCTGTTTCAACAATCCCATCTAACCTCCTCATGACATCGGATGGAAAAGCATTGAAGTTTTTAGTGTGAGTTTGAAATTGGTCCTGCATTTGAGAGAACCGCTCATCCTGGGCAGTCATGAATGAACATCGCTCAAGCTGCAAGGTCCTCATCATGTCGAGGAGTTCATCAGAGTGTTGTTGCGGATGCGGGGATGGTTGAGGCTCATAGCTCCAGTTTAGAGTGTCTTGAGAATCCCAATTTTGTTATGGCATGTAGTTGGCACCTAACGATGTCCAACTTGTGTGTTGCCAGGCACCCCACCCTTGGTCATCCCCATGATCCAAGAGAGGTGATTGGTTTAGCCACCCACTATCAGTTTAGTTATCAGTCTCCATAGGATGTCCACCTACCTATTCTTCTTGTTCTTTCTCTGCTTACTAGTTCTGGTCATCACTCTCGTCTGATTCTTCTAACCGAGAGGTAGTCGCCTTAATAATGCATCAATAATGGTTGTCTGTTTGATCCCAAATATATCCCATCATGGTAAGAGTCTTTTGACACAACTCTTAATCTGAGGTCAGTGATTTGTAAGGGATGCCTTGAATTGTAATTTTGGCGCTGTTGAGAACTTCTTGGATAAAGGATCTGTATGATAGAGAAATCCCTCTACCGGAATCCCACAGCGAATAAATCCTACTTGATATGTAGTAAGGCCAACTGATTTTGATCTTTTTCTTCTGAATATAGATCAAGTGTACCTCAGCTTGATCAACGCGAGAATAACCGCCTTTCTTTGGCCGCAGAGTGTGCGCCACAATCCACTATAATATTCTTTCCACTGGTTTTAATTTTCCCATTGTGACCGTCTTTTGGAAGAGGTCGGTTGCCACAATATCATCAGCATATGGTTTCTTCAACATGGAGTTCAAAGCTTCTTTGAAGTCGTAGCCTATGACAGTACGAGCATCTGTGGCCTTAATGATGGGCTCAGCGGATACTGGTGACATGTCAAACAGAGCTTTCCATACCAAGTCGTTCACACATACCTTAGTATTTCCTAGTTTTGTGTTGAACTCAAACCCTTGAAATTTCCCTTGAAGACCTGTGTAGAAAATCCTCAAAGATCTTCATTGTACTTAGTGTCACATTCCAAAAAGTTGTTGAAACCTTGAGCACCCAGAAGATTAATCACTTCCAGAATGTGCATACGTTCAGCGACCTTTCGGTAGTAAGCATGTTGCTTAACCACATATCGTTTGCTGAAATTCTTTTCATAAATCTCCAAAAACTCATGGGGTAAGAGAGATAAAAGTTACCAGTAAGTTGCTTATTGATGGACCTGCTTGATAAGATGATGCTCTGGTGGTTCTCTTGCCTGTGACTCTTCTGGTAGACATTGTTGACTTCTGGAATGGAGACGAGGAATTTTTTATGAGAGAATTACTCTTGAAGATGGAGAGAAGATAATGACTTTACCCTTTTATGTAGATGATAGGTTTTGACTGTGGTTTTGGGAAGAGGAGAAGAAGATAGATAGCCTTGATGTAGGTTACAATGCTCAATGCAAATGTTTAATGATGATGACTTTGAATAGAGAAAATGATTTAAATGCCATTGAAAATTGTGGAAAATGAACAATTCAGCAGAAATGTTTCAGAAATTATGCGCGATGTGTCGACCGGAAGGGTCATGCGTCGACACATACTGTGTGAAAAATTGCACGTTGGAAATTAGTGGGGTATGCGTCGACCGTAGGGTCGACCTGAGCATACCCGCCTCTCAGGCATGAAAAATAACACTTTTGTGAGTCGACCATAACCCTGTATAGGTCGACTCATGTAGACAAAAACAATAAAGAACTTCAAATTTGTTCAATTTAGCATACAATGATACATAAGTACTAAGCCTAATCATATTTCAAACACACAAAAGGATGAAATAAGTGTAATCATGGAATACACGACAATAATAACACATAATTTGATACATTACATTATATGAACACATGAATTACGAGAGATTCCAATTAAGGAAAGATATTACCTCAGCTCCAATTTGTTAGCTAATGCCCTCACATATGGCTCTAAACATCTTCATTTGTTAGGTAAAAGATGGACAAAGCACATATAGATATAGATATATATAGCATGCGAGAGATATTTCCTAAACACGATCTGATATATCAAGAACACTGAGTTCCCGCTGGATGTGAAAGAAAGGCTCTGTAACGAGTGGTTTTGTAAAGATATCTGCAAGTTGATTTTTAGTGTCAACATGCTCAAACACCACGTCGCCCTTCTCCACATGATCCCTAAGGAAGTGGTTTTGTATTTCGATATGCTTGGTGCGTGAGTGCAGCACATGATTCTTGGTTAGGTAAATAGCACTTGTGTTATCACAAAAAATTAGAACACGCTCAAGTTTTAGGTTAAAGTCGAGCCTTGGAGTTTACCATGTCAAACCGCTTGAGAAGCTCAAGGCAGTATTTTGTCTGAATCACAAAGGTTAAAGTCGAGCCTTAGAGTTTACCATGTCAAACCGCTTGACTATTTGTATTCCTTTTTTTTTATCACTGTTGTATGCTGACCATCACCAGGCTTGTTGGTTGAGGTCATGCTATTGATTCTGCTTGTACTCACTGATGTCGTATACTGCCTTGATGGGCTTTCTTTATATATGAGATTGTTATTTCCACGACCAGACTCGGACCTCTTATTATTAGCACTGGCACTCAGGCACTAGGATCGGGGGAAATCTCCCTAACGCACAGACACACGTTTGCATTTGCATGAAGCATTTGCATAACGAGTACTTTTTCGTTTTTCCTAACCTTTTTGTGTATGCAGGTTGTTTCAGGTTGTTCCAGGATTGATCAGAGACCTATTCACCGCTATTCGACTAGAGCAAATCAAACAAGAATAATGGAGCAAGTGCAAGCAGATGTTCAAGAACTCCGCGAAAGAATGGATCGCTTCATGGAGCTTATGCAAGCGGTCGCCAATGGCCAAGATCAGCTCAGAACCTTGGTTCAGCCTCTGATTTCAAGGGTCGATAGCAATGGCGTACTCCATGGTGGGATTGTGCCTACCCCTCCACCGGTTGAAACTCCGCAGAATGGCGTCCCCGTGACCGGGGGGGATGGCAGTGCCAACGGCAATGTGATAGCTAACATGGGACTCAACGGTAATACGACGGGCGTCGGTAATGGGAACTTCGAAGCTAATGTCAATGTTGGGTTGGGCAACGGCAATGCAGGTGTTGGGAATCTGTATGGGCCTCAGCCGTGGTTAGAAGACCGTCAAGACGATGTGTTCTTGCAGAGAGGTGCTGAAGGGGAGCTGACTGCTAAAGCACGTCTAAGGTTCAAGGCACTCGAGGATAAGATGAGAAACATCGAGAACCAGAACACCCTGGGTGTTGATATGTCCAAGTTGGGACTGATTGCTGATTTTAAGGTGCCTCCCAAGTTCAAGGTACCTGACTTTGAAAAGTATAAGGGCACCACTTGCCCCCGCGTCCACCTAAGATCGTATTACAGGAAAATGTCCGCTCATTCTGAGGACGAGAAGCTGCTGATGCACTTCTTTCAAGACAGTCTGTCCGGACCCTCCCTCGAATGGTACATGAGTCTGGAGCCTACCAGCGTGCGCACGTGGAAGGATCTTGCTGAAGCATTTGTGCACCACTACCAATACAACAGCGACTTGGCCCCGAACCGAGTCCAACTGCAGAATCTGTCGCAAAGGAACAACGAAGGGTTTAAGGAATAAGCCCAGCGGTGACGTGAGTTGGCAGCCAGGGTTCAGCCGCCGATGGTTGAACGTGAGCTTGTGCAAATGTTCGTCGCCACCCTCCCAGGGGTTTACTATGAGAAATTGGTCAGCGGTATGTCCGGAACCTTCTCAGATCTCATTATCACAGGTGAGCACATCGAAAATGGGATCAAACTCGGGAAAATTCAAGGTGAGTCATCCTCAGCTGGAGGAGGGGGAAAGAAACCTTATGGTGGCAAAAGACGGGAAGGAGAAACGAGCGCTGTGTCCAACGCTCGAAGGAAGGGTAAAGGCCCTCACCAACAGGTGGCCAGCATAACTATCCCGGTAGTTCAACAGCCATAGCAGCAGCAGCAGCAACCGAGTCAACAAGGGTACAGAAAGTATCAGAATCGGGCACCTCTGTCGAGCCGTCACCTCGTGACCCCGCCCATGTCGTACGCGCAACTATTGCAGACTTTACTTCAGCTACAGTTGATCCAGAAGAGAACCTTGGCTCCCTTGACAGGGGCACCTCCGCCAGGTTATGACGCGAATGCAACTTGTGAGTTTCACTCAGGGGCACTAGGCCACACAATAGAGAACTGCAAAGCCTTCAAGCACAAGGTGCAGGACATGGTGGACGCTAAGATCATCAACTTCTCGGATAATGAGCCAAATGTCACGAAGAACCCTATGCCGAATCATATGGGAGGTGGAGTAAACACCATTATTGAAGACGAGAGTTTGGATTTGTTGACTGACGTCAGGGATCTGAAGACGCCGCTTAGCTTCGTTAAAGCTAAGCTGATGAAAAGAGGTTTCTTTCCAGGTTGCGGAGAGCTGTGTATGGGCTGTGCTACTAGTCCTGATGGATGTGAACAGCTGATAGAGGGAATTCAAAGTCTGATGACTGAAGGGATTTTACAGTTTATCCGGAGGGTCGAATGTGGATCGGGAGAGGTAATGCTGAAGCAAGATGATAAGGTCGCCACCATCACCATCCCTCGCCAGACGATAACTATTTCTGCACCCAGGCCGCCTATGATTACCATCACCAAAGACGGACCGATACCCTTCGAAAGCACCAACTCCGTCCCATGGCATTATGGGGCTGAGGTCTACTGCAACGAACAGAAGTTAGAACTAGAACCGTTCGGGTCGTCTGTGGAGAACCTAGCGGGCATTAGCGGAATCACTCGCAGCGGAAGAGTGTTTGCACCACCTGAGGTCGTGGAGGACAAGGCAGACAGAGCTGATGCAACTGATAAAGGTAAAAGTAAAGTCGTTGAAGAGATCCCTCATGGGGTAGAAAAAACTTACTTGTTAAAGACGCCGAGGAATTTATGAGGTTGATTAAAAAGAGCAACTACAAGATTGTGGATCATCTCCATCAGACACCCTCAAAATTTTCCATCTTGAACTTGTTGCTGTGTTCTGAAGCACACCGCAACGCGCTGCTGAAGGTGTTGAACGCCGCATATGTACCGCAGGAAATATCGGTAAACTAGTTGGAAGAGGTCGTAGCCCACGTGAATGCTGGAAATGGGCTAGGGTTCACTGACCTAGAGCTGACGCCGAAAGGGAGGAACCACAATAGCGCCCTGCACATCTCGATAGAGTGTAGAGGAACGATTATTTCTCACGTGTTGGTAGACACAGGGTCGTCGCTCAATGTTCTTCCGAAGAAGGCATTAATGAAGTTGGATACACGTGGAGTGATCTGCACACCCAGTGATCTGGTTGTGAAAGCGTTCGATGGAACCAAACGCCATGTTTTCGGGGAGGTGACGTTGCCAATCCAAGTCCGGTCGGAAACATTCGACGCGATCTTTTATATTATGGACATCATGCCTACCTACAGCTGTCTCTTGGGCCGGCCATGGATCCATTCCGCAGGTTCCGTGACTTCCACTTTGCACCAGAAACTCAAGTATGCCGTCAGAGGTAGCATCATGACTGTGTGTGGCGAGGAAGACATAATGGTGAGCCATTTGTTGTCCTTCAAGTATGTTGAGATGGATGGGGAAATCCACGAAACCTTATGCCAAGCGTTCGAAGCTGTTAAAGTCAAGGACGTAGCTCCTGTAGTCGCTGAGAAGCCAGAGATGACTCTCTCTTCCTTCAAGGAAGCCCGGGCCGTTGTTCAAGCCGGATCTACCCCAGGCTGGGGGCAAATTTTGGAGATACCTAACAAGCAAGACAAGTTTGGGTTGGGATACTCTCCTGGAGCTGAAGCTTCTTCTTCTAGCAGTGCGTCGCGAGGTAAAGGGCCGATCCAGTTTACCAGTGGCTGGGTGATATTTGAAAGCGTCAACACGGTGTCTGAAGACAGCGGAGATAGCGACTGTGACCTAGACTCTTGGATCCAGCCAAGCAAGCCATGCGAGAGCCTCAACAATTGGTCCGCCAAGGATATCATCCAGATGACAAGCAAAGAGATCCACATAACAGATGACATCGACTCTGGACCTTCTACGACTCACTTCGACTTTGATTTCCCGATCTATCAAGCCGAAGAAGAGATTAATGAAGACGAAGACCTTCCCGAAGAGTTGGCCCGCTTGTTGAAACAAGAAGAGAAAGTTATTCTGCCTCACGAAGAAGAGATCGAGATTGTGAATCTGGGTTCTGAAGAACTCGTCAGGAACGTCAGGATAGGGGCTGCGCTGCAGAGTGATGTCAAGCGAAGACTGGTCGAGATGCTAAGAGAGTATAGTGACGTCTTTGCTTGGTCATACGAAGATATGCCCGGACTTGACACTGAGATCGTGGTCCACCACTTGCCGCTGCGAGAAGATTGTCCCCCCGTTAAGCAGAAGCTTAGGAGGACGCGACCAGATATGGCCGTTAAGATCAAAGAAGAAGTGCAGAAACAGCTTGATGCTGACTTCTTAGCGGTCACTACTTACCCTCCGTGGGTCGCCAACATAGTGCCTGTACCGAAGAAGGACGGTAAGGTACGCATGTGCATCGATTATCGGGATTTAAATAGGGCGAGCCCTAAAGATGATTTCCCGCTGCCTCATATTGATGTGTTGGTCGACAATACAGCTCAGTTCTCCGTGTTTTCGTTCATGGATGGCTTCTCCGGTTACAATCAGATTAAGATGGCGCCGGAGGACATGGAGAAAACTACGTTTATCACTCCTTGGGGAACATTCTGCTACAAGGTAATGCCTTTCGGTCTGAAGAACGTATGGGCCACTTACCAACGAGCAATGGTTACTTTGTTTTATGACATGATTCATCATGAGATTGAAGTCTATGTTGATGACATGATTGCGAAGTCCCAAACGGAGGAAGGACATCTGGTCAATTTGCTGAAGCTTTTTGAGAGGCTTAGGAAGTTCAGGTTGAGGCTGAATCCTAACAAGTGTACTTTCGGAGTACGGTCCGGAAAGCTACTGGGGTTTATCGTGAGCGAAAGAGGCATTGAGGTTGATCCTGCGAAGAAGCGATACAAGAAATGCCAGTGCCAAAAACAGAAAAAGAAGTTCGTGGTTTCCTAGGCAGAATAAACTACATTGCAAGGTTTATTTCTCAGCTCACGGCCACGTGTGAACCGATGTTCAAACTGTTAAAGAAAGATCAGGCGATTATCTGGAACGAGGATTGCCAGAAGGCATTTGACAAGATAAAACAGTATCTGCAGGAACCTCCGATCTTGATACCCCCAGTGGCTGGACGGCCTTTAATCATGTACTTGACAGTTCTTGAGAATAGTATGGGGTGTGTTCTCGGTCAGCACGATGAGACGGGCAGAAAAGAGCATGCCATTTACTACTTGAGTAAAAAGTTCACAGACTGTGAATCTCGTTACTCGATGCTGGAGAAGACGTGTTGTGCACTAGCATGGGCTGCCAAACGTTTACGACAGTACATGCTCAATCACACCACCATGCTAATTTCGAAGATGGATCCGATCAAGTACGTCTTCGAGAAGCAAGCGCTTTCGGGCAGGATTGCCAGATGGCAAATGGCGTTGACGGAATATGATATTCAGTACGTGTCCCAGAAGGCCATTAAGGGTAGCGTATTGTCTGATTACCTGGCCGAACAACCGATCGAAGATTATCAGCCGATGAAATTTGAATTCCCTGATGAGGATATCATGTTTCTCAAAGCGAAGGATTGCGATGAGTCGTTGCCCGACGAGGGGCCAGATAGGAAATCCCAGTGGAAATTGATATTTAACGGGGCGGTTAATTCATACGGAAGTGGCATTGGGGTGATCATCACGACTCCCCACAGATCCCACATCCCGTTCACTGCGAGACTGACGTTTCCGGTCACCAATAACGAAGCGGAGTACGAAGCATGCATCATGGGTCTAGAAGAAGCAAATCATTTGAGAATCAAGAATCTAGACATATATGGTGACTCGGCACTTGTGATTAACCAGATTAAAGGGGAGTGGGAGACTCGTCAATCAAATTTGGTGTCGTACATGAATTATGCCAGAAGGCTACTTCCGTTCTTTGATCGAGTGGAACTCCATCATGTGCCCAGGGCCGAGAACCAGATGGCTGATGCCTTAGCCACGTTGGCTTCGATGTATAAAGTCAATTTTTGGAATGAAGCTCCAAGAATTGTCCTTTCTCGTCTTGGTAGACCTGTATTCGTCTTTGCGATCGAGGAAGCCGCCGACGGCAAGCCATGGTTCCATGATATCCAGACTTTCCTTATGACTAAGGAGTATCCTGCGGGAGCGTCAACCCAGGATAAGAAGACTCTGAGGAGGCTGTCTGGAAATTTTTATCTCAATCCTGATGGAGTTTTGTATAAAAGAAACCACGATCACGTGCTACTCAGATGTGTAGATGAGAAAGAAGCGAGTATGCTCATGGAAGAAGTCCATGAAGGCACATTTGGTACGCACGCCGGAGGGCATGCTATGACGAGAAAAATCCTGAGAGCAGGATACTACTGGCTGACGATGGAGTCGGATTGCTTTAAATTCGCGAAGAGATGTCATAAATGCCAGATTTATGCTGATAAAGTCCATGTGCCGCCGTGCCCGTTAAATGTCATGTCCTCCCCGTGGCCGTTCTCCATGTGGGGCATCGACATGATAGGCAAGATCGAGCCCACTGCATCTAACGGTCATCGCTTCGTTCTAGTAGCTATCGACTACTTCACCAAGTGGGTGGAGGCAGCCTCATACGCTAATGTGACCAAGCAGGTGGTGGCTAAATTCATAAAGAGGGATATCATCTGTCGTTACAGAATTCCCGAGCGGATCATTACCGATAATGGTTCGAATCTTAATAACAAGATGATGAAGGAGCTGTGCCAGAGTTTCAAGATTGAACACCACAACTCATCTCCTTACCGGCCGAAGATGAATGGCGCCGTTGAAGCGGCCAATAAGAACATAAAGAAGATTGTTCAAAAGATGGTTGTGACCTACAAAGATTGGCACGAGATGTTTCCATTCGCACTGCACGGTTATCGTACAACGGTACGTACATCAACCAGGGCAACTCCTTTCTCCTTAGTGTACGATATGGAGGCTGTCTTACCGTTAGAAGTGGAGATCCCTTCTTTGCGAGTTTTGGTTGATGTGAAACTTGACGAGGCAGAATGGATTAAGAACCGACTAAACCAACTCAGCCTAATGGACGAGAAGAGGTTGGCATCGATTGCGTATGGTCGTCTTTACCAAAGCCGAATGAAGAAAGCTTATGATAAGAAGGTGCGTCCTAGAAGCTTTCAGACGGGTGATCTCTGTCGCTACTGCGAAAATCGGCGCCGGCTAAACAGAAGAGTCGCCACCGTGCGTTATTTATCCCACGGGAGGGAAAGGAAACGCTCAGAGTAAACCTCGCACAACACGGGAAAGGTATGGTCATCGCAACCAAAACCTGGATTCGGGAGTCGGTTACGCAAGGGGAAGGTATTAGCACCCCTCACGTCCGTCATACTCGACGGGATCCACGCTTGTCTTCGGATATGGATTGTTATTCTATCTACTCTACAGGTCAGGGGTTAAAAAGAAAATAAAACTGAAAATAAAAATGACTCGGCAAAGTATCGCACTTTATGCCTACGTATTCCCGCCTGGAACGAGAAATCAGAGTCAACGTAGTTCGCCTACCTACGGGAAAGGAGGGGAAGGTTGCTCGCTAGGATATCGCATCCTATGCCTACGTACTTTCATACAGCATGAAAGATCAGAGCAAACGTAGTTCGGGCCACGGAAGACACAAGCTTGTCTTGGTTGATTTTACTCCTTCTGAAAAAGGTTTTTCTGATTAACAGTCCAAGCGGACAAAAAATGACGTCTTGATGAGTTCACATTCTTTTACGGAAGAAGTGTCTTTTATTGTGTTTGAAATCTTATTGTGCTTTTTCTGTTAGTTTTGGGAAAGAAGAGACAGAACCCTAACCTACGGTTGCGAAGGGAAACAAACTAACCTAATGTTATCATGCATGGGTTAAGACCTAGTGTCTATCATGCTCCTCTCTTGCGCAGAGAGAAACAGAGATCCTACGGGATAGGCAGAAACAGAAACAATATCAGATATATACGGTAAAGCAGTAAAATGCATGGATGCAACAATACAAGCGAGGCAAGGGAGTCCCACTCAACCTCGAACCTAGAAAACAATAGGCAAAAGTGAACAGACTTCACTTTCAACCCAACAGGGTAAACAGCAAACAATACAGTCCAGAAAACCAATCAATACATCAACAATGAAATACATCAGCAAAAGAAACAGCATCAGCAGCTCTAACTCAACATCTGACTTCAAGTAATCTCCAATCAGCTACAGGCTTCAACAAGCATCAATCTCCATCTTCACGGCCTTCAGATAAGGGCTTTGATCCTCAGTCTTCTATCTGCAATGGCTTTTCTTCAAGCTCAAACCTCCAGGATGAGGGATTAGTCACAAGAGTGAAGGGAATGAATGCTAGACAGTTAATTACCTACCAAGGGTGGTTCATCAACTGTTAACATTAAACAGAAAGTCTCCTCTCAAAAGTTCTATCTTTCAAATATATTCACTGATCCTTCCAAAGGAAGGAGGTGGATATTTGAAAGAGACTTTGAATCATAGAGAAAGGATGGATGCAGACAAGGCATTCCATGTTTGAGAAACAAGCTTTCTAATCTAGAGCTCTGCCTAGCTCCTAAACCCTAGTCTCCTCAGCAGCTGCTAGCAAGAACCTCCTCTCCAACTCTGGCAGTTGATCTTCAATCTCTGGATCTCCAATGGTCTTCATCTCCTCAAGTCTTCAGCTTCCCCAGGGTCCCAGACAATCCCAATACCCAAGCAAGCAAACAATAATCCCCAGAGGGCACACCACACCAGTCAATCAAATATACACAGAGTATTAATAGCAGTAGGGGAATCCTGACTTTTTCTAAGGGATCTAGTAACTACCCATAGCCCCTATAGTCCCATAACTAATCTAGTTAAATCCTAAGTCCTAAGGGAAAGAATCAAACTTCCTAAGTCAGCACCTAAAAAAAAACCCTAATTTGTTCTTGTTGTTCAAGCCTACATTAAGCACCTAAAATTAATTCCTAAAAATGGGAACTAAATTGAATCTACAAGTTCAATATCTCATCTAAACACCCTAAAAAGAATGAACAAAAAATATGAAAGCATTTGATAGAACAAAAATTAACAAATTTATGCATGAAATGAAACTATCTAAAATGACATTTATTTAGAAAATATGGAAAAAATATGAAATGAAACTAAAAATGCAATTTTATTTTCCTATAATTTTCTAGACATCCTAAAGAAAATAGTGTAAAAAGAATGAATTGAAAATGATTTTTTATGAATTTATTATGAATTTTCAAAGTTGGTAAAATTTAAAGTGGAATTAAAAAAATTGAATTGAATTAAAATGGGGGAGGGGGTATGAATAGTAGGCGCGCGCAGTTGAAATCAGGATGGGCCAAGCAGACAGGGGGTGCGGTTAGCGCTTTGAGTTAGGCCCAGAAAACTTCAGAAATAATGAAAGATAAAAGAGGCGCAAGGGGGTGAAAATAGAAACAGAATCACATGCAAATGGATTGGGCTTGGTATTGGGGGTGGGGATAGCACTCTCACTCAGGCCCGCCCGTTTCAATTAATGAAACGGTGCGTTTAGGGCACCCAGGTCAGTTCCCTCCAAATCTGAATTGAATCTCAGCCACACGATGGCTTTCCCAGGTCAAAAGTCCACATGAAACGAACGGATACGATTATGTCTTCCTCATTGAACCTGTTAGAACTAGGGTTTATACTCCATGAAACCTCATGCACGAGCAAGCTTCTACCAATCTGTTCTCCCTCTCCAGGCCATGAATCAACATGATGTAAACATGAAAAATGTTCTAAATCTCTCCCTCTACAATCCTATGGCATCAGTTTGCTTTGAAATTCAACACAACTCTCAACCCGATCGATGCAAGCTCTGGTCACCATGGAACACTCTGCAACTCACCAACGCAATTCTCCATCAAACTTATCCTAATCTAATCTATAACCAATGGCGATCAACCTGCGCTAACATCCTAACATTCTAATGCACTAACCTAAGAGTTCTAGGTCCTAACAGTTTCTACAACCTGCTAATCATCATCACCAAACCACTCCAAATTCATCCTAATTATTCTACTAACATCCTACATCATATCTAAACTAACAAATCTATGCTAAACTAACTGAATTATGCTGTTTGAATGAAAACGCACCTGGTGTGAAATCTTGAAAACAGCTATGGAGACTCGTGGATCTGAGGCTTCCAATGCTTGGATCTTGATCAATTAACTCAGTGATTGATTCTGTATGCAATACCTTGATGATTCTTGACTTGAATTGTGCTATCCACTTGAACCTTCAATTTTGATGTTGATGATGGAAGTGCTCGAAAATGGATGAATCACACTTGGTTCTTGATTGAATTATGATCTATGATGCTGAAACAGTATAATGAAGTAGATTTTGATGATGATTTGGTGAAGAATTTGAGGAATTGGAATGAAACTTCAATGAAAAAGAATGAGAGAATTTGGAGATTCTTGGTGAAAAAATGAGTCCAACCCTTGATCAATCTTCATTTCATGAATATATAGGGCTCACATGAACATTCTAGATCCATCTTGCACATTCCCTTGCCTTCCAACTTTGATCCATTTTTGAAATGTTTCTTAAAATGCAAGTAACCATGAATATCTTTCTTTTTTCCTTCTAAACTCAAAAAAGTGTTTGAACCATTGTTCTTAGAATGCCTTTTCCATTCAAAATCATATATTGGAAGTCTCCATTTGGACTTAGAAATCTCCCAAACCATTTTTCATCTTGACTTGATTCAAATTATAAGCCCTTTTAGTTCAAAATTGGACCAATCATGCAACTTCATGTTATGAGCTTTTCCAACAATTTGTGACCTTCTTTCTAGACTTAAAATCCCATTTGGAGCAAGTTTGATGTTGTAAGTGTTTCCATTTGAGGCCTCCTTGTATGAGTTTTGGACATAGGTTAAAATGACCTGTAATTCACAAATGCCCAAAATACCCTTTGCTTGCCAAGACCATAAGTTGAGTTCCACACATCATATGAAGGCATGCTATACCATTCTAGAAAGCTAAGACAATGAGGAACAATTCTTATGTTGACCAAGAATTCATTTGAAATCTCCTTGAGGGGTAAAAATTGCTTGGAAGTCAAGTCACTTTCACAGACAAAAATTCAGATACCTCAGATGACCTGTAACTTGCAAGGACCATAACTTGAGTTCTATAAATCTCCTTGATGTCTTCCACCACTCAAATTAAAGGCCTTGAGATCCTCTAGAAGTTTCATGTTGGCCAAGAAGCCATTTGAAGCTAGCATTTTGACTTATCTTGCTTGGAAATTTGACCTAAACTAGGGGATTTTACACAGAAACCCTAATTTAGCAACTCCTCTTCTCCTTGATTTCTCTTGAATTCTCCTTGGCATATCTTCATATCCTTCTTTATATGTCCAATGATGAACCCCACATCTCTCCAATAGACTTGAATGCCCCTTAAATCAGTCAATTGACCTAGGGTTGACCTAGGGTTGACCCAGATGAAACCCTAGCTGACTGTCTTCAACTATAACTCTTGTGCTCATATCAATGACTTGTCTCCTTCTCCAAATGACTTTCTAAGTCTCTCATAATGTCTAGATACTCCCCATGCTCTCAACTCACAGCTCACAACCCTCTTGTTGACCCTCAGACACCCTCAGCTAGGAGATGGACTCAAGGCTTGATCTGCTGAACTCTTTGCTTTCAAATTCTTTCCTGATGACTTGAATGAGATTGAATTGGGATGATAACCTCTTGATAGGCCTCTAGAGATGAAAATAATGATTGGTCCCCTGCTGTATGACTTGCTATGCTTATGCTATGCAGATGGTTAGTCTATGTACATGACTCTATATGCAAATGCTGATGATAATGAAACATAAACCAAGTGAATAAGGTTGGGCAAATTTTAGGGTGCAACAGCTGCCCCTATTCAAGCGACTTGGACCCGATTGGGTGAAGAGCCCGGAGCCTTCAGACATTCGTGGTACGAGACGGTTGAATACTAGTGAAACCAGAAATTTGCCAACCGCAAAACTAAATTGCGCTCCTGCTTGGGGAACGACATTCATCAGCTGAATCTGACTGTTATGGCGACCCACTGATCTCGTGCGACTGTGTTGGGGATTGTCTTCATCGTTCTGAGAATGATTCGGTCATAACAGATTGCTTGCTTGTCCACGTTAGGACTCTGTTCGTCATCAATACGAAGAAATCTCAACTAAACCCTGTCCACGTTAGGACTCCACTTGCTGTTAACCCAGAAAAAGCGCGGCAACTCCGCTAGGGATAATTCATCTGTATTTCCATAAACTGAATCGTCCACGTTAGGAATAAAATTCTTTCACGCTAGAAGTAACACCTGTCCACGTTAGGAATCATCTCTTCTGTATCTGTCCACGTCAGGGCTGAACCTTTCATCTTTCCCCGTCAGGAAGCAATTTTCTTTCCACATAAGGAGAACTATATCAATCTTTCCACGTAAGGAATCCAACTTTGGTTCTGAACCTGTCCACGTCAGGACTCAACTTTCCACATAAGGAATACATCATTCTTCCACGTCAGGAATCAACTTTTCTTGAATCTGTCCACGTAAGGAACCCAATTTTTTCCACGTAAGGAGTAAATCTTCTTCTTCCACGTTAGGAATAACTTCTTTGATCCGCCCGCGTCGGGACTAAACTCTTCCACATCAGGAATAATCTCTTTCCTTCCACGTCAGGAATCAATCCTGATATGCCCGCGTGAGGACTCAATCTTTCCACGTCAGGAATAAACTCGTCTTTCCACGTAAGGAAACCATTTTTCTTCCATGTAAGGGATGGTCTTGATATGTCCACGTAAGGACTCTGATCTTTCCACGTAAGGAATACCAACTTCTTTCCGATTTGTCCGCGTCAGGACTACATTTTTCCACGTAAGGAATGCCATCTTAATCTGTCCACGTAAGGACTCCACTCTTTTGATATGTCCGCGTAAGGACTACGTCTTCCACGTTAGGACCCACTTCTCCATGTTAGGAATGATAATTTCTTTGATTGGTCCACGTTAGGACTCAGGCGTCTTCGACCCGCTGAGGAAATAAGACTTGTCCACGTAAGGACTCACACGCTGGTCTGATCTATCCGCGTCAGGACACCAACACCAAGAGTAACCACTTTTGTCAACGTCATGACCTCCCATTCCACTAATTTCGAAAAACCGAATCTGCCCACGATAGGACTAACACAACTTACCCATCCAGGGAAATAAACCTGTCCGCGTTAGGACGCCCACTTCTGAAGAAATCCCGTCAATATAGGAATAAATTGTCCGCGTCAGGACTTAGTTCTCCAATGATCCTCACCCACAAACTTCTTAGCACTGACGTGACAGCGACTTTGAGGCGGACTCTACTGGGGATGTCTGGAACCCAACTATCGATCGCCTGCTCTGATAACCGGCGGTGGCCTCTGAAATTCTGATTCATGGAAACCCTTTTAATGTTGACGTAACAACAACTTTGCAGGAAACAAACCGCTGATCGGACTAGAGAAACTTCAACAAAAACTCTGGCGGGGACATAAGTAACTCTGCTTGGGGACAAAGAGAAACTTATCCTGCAGACTTTGCGGGGAATACTGCCGCAACGGACATTATCATTGGATGTCTCATGCCGAGATCTTGAGTGTTTGGTAGTTCATTTGAGCAAGAACTCTCTCTACCTAAACTGCTAGCGTACAGAAACTGCTTCGGCAAAATAAATGCTACAGATAATGCCGACTCCGCCGGGGATAGCCAGATGCTACAGAATTATTCCAGCAAAATAAATGCTAGAAGGGTGAAGTCGACCCTGCTGGGAAATTGGGAACTCAAACCAAACACCTTGTTGAGGTAACCCCCTGCTGGGGAATACTTTGCTGGGGAATAGCAGATGCGCATAGTTCGATCGGACTCTCTGCTGGAACGTACACTGATATTACACCGTATCCCTGACGAAATAAATGACAGGACCCACCATCAACTCTGCCTGGGAGAGTCTTAATCTTCGAGTTCCACTGGAAGGAATGAAAACACTTGCAAAGAGAATTCCGCTGGGGACAGGATGATTCTCTCGGGGAAAATTAACTGACTCCGCTGGGGGAGAGTGCATGACCCTGCGGGGAAAGATGAACCTGTCTGAATACAGCCTTATGATCTTAGAATCGCCAAACTCTGCTGAGGACGAATAACTTTTCTGCTCCCTTTTGGTAAGCTACGGCTAGCTGGGGAATTCTATCCTTCTTCAGGAAGAATATGCATGACCTGCGTGGGGATCAAGTCTTTCGTTATCGCACTCTTTTGATCATTTTCCTCGTACGGTTATGAAACCTGCAACAACACAAACAAGACAAGACAAGCCTATGCAATCAAATCAATTCAGGTTAGTGACGTTACACTCAGTTAATTCAAAGCTTTAACAATTGTTGGCAAGGGCCAGTGATGTTATACTCATGCTAGCTTCACTAAACTTAGGCGTTTTATCATGCACAAAACAGTAAAGAACCAGCATCAAGTACTGAATAACACATTTTATTGATCGGGCCCCTGAATGGGCGGAGTTTTGTACACGGGATGTAACTCCTGAAAAGAGGAAGCTACGCAAAGCAAATACATAAGTATGCACAAGAAGCATGAATATTTTGACAAATTAAATTTTGTATACATGTCGGCAACGGAATGCAGATGAACACCACGAGCTGATCCTCCCATGACTCGTCCGACTCTAATGCTTTCCCGGTATCCCCACTTCTGAAGAGATTGTATCCGATAACTGACTCCTCAAATATATTCTCCCGCATTGATGCTCATTGCAATATCAAATTCGGACCGCAGTCATTTGCTTTTCAAATCCCTAACTTTTGCGTGAACCGCCCTTTACGGGTTTTCAGTTCACCGGGATACCCCTTTTTGCCGAAGCCGCCCAGTGTAGGTTTTCAACTTCGCGGGTGTACATTTTTCAATTTTATCCCTAACTTTTGCCCGAACCTTTCATTCTGTTTTTGGTTCGCCAGGATGCCCCATTTTTGCCTGGACTCTCTTTTTTCTGTCCAGCGGGTCTATTTTAAGCAAAGTATTTTTTAACTGCGTCCGAATTCACAGGTGACGCAAAGTCTTCTCCGTCCATAGTGGACAACAACAACGCTCCTCCTGAAAAGACCTTTCTGACAACGTATGGCCCTTCGTAGTTGGGGGTCCACTTGCCCCTGTGATCTGCTTGCGGCGGGAGAATTCTTTTCAGCACAAGGTCGCCCGTCTGAAAGCTTCGCGGAAGTATCTTCTTGTCGTACGCTTTCTTCATTCGTCTTTGGTACAAACGACCGTATGCCAGAGAAGCTAGCCTCTTCTCATCCATCAAGCTCAATTGATTCAATCTATTCGTTACCCATTCTGCCTCGTCCAGCTGAACGTCTCGCAACACCCTCAGAGAAGGGATCTCAACTTCCAATGGTAATACCGCTTCCATTCCGTATACCAACGAGAACGGAGTTGCCCCGGTTGATGTGCGTACCGTCGTACGATAACCGTGCAAAGCAAAAGGTAGCATCTCGTGCCAATCCTTATAGGTCACCACCATTTTCTGAACAATTTTCTTGATATTCTTATTGGCCGCTTCGACAGCGCCATTCATCTTGGGTCGGTAAGGGGAGGAGTTGTGATGTTCGATCTTGAAATTCTGACAGAGCTCCTTCATCATTTTGTTGTTCAGATTTGAACCATTATCCGTGATTATCCGCTCGGGAATCCCATATCGGCAAATAATATCTCTCTTGATGAATCTGGCCACCACTTGCTTCGTTACATTCGCGTAAGACGTCGCTTCCACCCACTTGGTGAAATAATCGATTGCTACTAGGATGAACCGATGCCCGTTAGAAGCCGTCGGCTCGATCTTCCCAATCATATCGATTCCCCACATCGAGAATGGCCATGGAGATGACATCACATTTAGAGGACTCGGAGGCACGTGTATCTTGTCAGCATAGATTTGGCACTTGTGGCACTTCCTTGCGAACTTGAAACAATCAGTTTCCATTGTCAGCCAAAAGTAACCTGCCCTCAGCAGCTTTTTCGTCATAGCATGTCCACCAGCATGCGTACCAAAGGTACCTTCGTGTATTTCCTCCATGAGCAGCTTTGCCTCTTTCTCGTCTACACAACGCAACAACACCAAGTCGTGGTTTCTTCTGTACAAGACGCCATCCGGGTTCAAATAGAAATTGCCCACTAATCTCCTGAGAGTCTTCTGATCTTGACTGGATGCCCCAGCCGGATACTCTTTATTCTTCAGGAAATTAAGGATATCAAAATACCACGGTTTGTCATCGGATGCTTCATCAATAGCAAATACATAAGCTGGCCTGTCCAACCGAGAGATAGTGATTTGGGGAGCTTCGTTCCAGAAGTTGACCTTGTACATGGAAGACAAGGTGGCAAGGGCGTCAGCCATTTGATTTTCTGCCCGCGGTACGTGATGCAATTCAACCTTGTCGAAGAAAGGCAACAATATCCTTGCATAATTCATGTAATGTATCAAATTGGGCTGACGTGTCTCCCATTCCCCTTTGATCTGATTCACCACCAGAGCTGAGTCTCCGTATACGTCTAGATGTTTGATTCGCAAATCAATGGCTTCTTCGAGCCCCATTATACAAGCTTCGTATTCGGCCTCATTGTTGGTAACGGCAAAGGTCAATCGGGCAGTAAACGGGATGTGCGACCCGTGTGGCGTGGTGATGATTGCCCCTATTCCGCTACCGTAAGCATTTACAGCTCCATCAAATATCATCTTCCACTGGGACCCCAACTCTGGTCCTTCGTCTGGCAACGGCTCTTTGCAATCCTTCATCTTTAGGTACATGATATCCTCGTCAGGAAAATCAAACCTCATCGATTGGTACTCTTCAATAGGCTGCTCCGCCAGATACTCAGACAGCACACTCCCCTTTATAGCCTTTTGCGAGACGTATTGGATATCATATTCAGTCAAGACCATCTGCCAACGGGCAATTCTACCTGACAACGCCTGCTTTTCGAATATATATTTGATTGGATCCATCTTCGAGATGAGCATGGTTGTATGATTCAGCATGTACTGCCTCAAACGCTTGGCGGCCCAGGCTAGCGCGCAACAAGTTTTCTCCAGCATTGAGTATCGAGATTCACAGTCTGTAAATTTCTTACTCAGGTAATAGATTGCATGCTCTTTTCTCCCCGTCTCGTCGTGTTGACCGAGAACACAACCCATGCTTCCCTCAAGAACCGTCAAATACATTATCAAGGGTCTACCTGCCACTGGGGGTATCAAAATAGGAGGCTCCTGCAGATACTTCTTTATTTTATCGAACGCCTTTTGACAATTTTCGTTCCACGTTACAGCTTGATCTTTCTTTAACAGCTTGAATAATGGTTCACACGTGGCCGTTAGGTGAGATATGAACCGGGCAATGTAGTTCAATCTCCCTAAAAACCCGCGCACCTCTTTCTCTGTTTTAGGCGTCGGCATTTCTTGAATTGCTTTTATTTTAGCAGGATCGACCTCTATTCCTCTTTCGCTTACGATAAACCCCAGCAGTTTACCCGATCTCACCCCGAAGGTGCATTTGTTAGGGTTCAGCCTCAGCCTGAACTTCCTAAGTCTTTTAAACAACTTCAGCAGATTCACCAGATGCTCTTCCTCCGTCTGGGATTTGGCAATCATATCGTCAACATAAACTTCGATCTCTTTATGCATCATGTCGTGGAAAAGAGTCGTCATCGCACGCTGATATGTTGCCCCAGCATTTTTCAAACCAAAGGGCATCACTTTGTAGCAAAATGTTCCCCAAGGCGTTATGAAAGTAGTCTTCTCCATGTCCTCTGGCGCCATTTTAATCTGATTATAGCCTGAAAAGCCATCCATGAAGGAGAATACAGAGTATTGAGCAGTATTATCAACTAACACGTCAATGTGAGGAAGTGGAAAATCGTCTTTTGGGCTTGCTTTATTCAAATCTCTATAATCCACGCACATCCGAACCTTGCCATCTTTCTTTGGCACTGGTACGATGTTGGCAACCCATGAAGGATACTTCGTCACAGCCAGGAAACCAGCGTCCCACTGTTTCTGAACCTCCTCTTTGATCTTCATTGCCATATCTGGTCGAGTTCTGCGAAGCTTTTGTTTGACTGGCGGACAATCTTCTTTCAGTGGCAGACGATGCACAACCATATCTGTATCGAGCCCTGGCATATCTTCATATGACCAAGCGAATACATCATTATACTCTCGAAGCATTTTAACCAGTCTTCGCTTGATATCACTCTGCAGTGCGGCTCCGATACGAATATTCTTCTCAACCCCTTCCGACCCGAAGTTGATAATTTCGATAACCTCGTCGTGAGGCAGAATGGCTCTTTCCTCTTGCTTTACTAACCAAGACAGTTCTTCCGGAACGTCGCTATCTTCGACAACCTCTTCTTCGGCCTGGAATACCGGGTGCTCGAAGTCGGGACGAGTCATAGGTGGTTCAAGGATGTCATCTGAAAATGTTATCCTGCAAAAGGAATGGTTAAGTGCTTCAAAATGCGTATAAAGCGAATAACCTCATTGCCATTTTATTGAAAAATACAAAATAAGAAAGACAGGGATTACGGTATTTGCACATGAAAAAACGCCATTTATTTAATGATTAACACGCAATGTTTATAACAACACAGCCCTAGGCAAATCCTGATGCCCCGGGCAAGACATCAGATTATTCAACAATTAATAAAGCAAAGCATTACTGTTTAAAAGTCACAGGAACAAGCTCCTGAATAGACCAGTTGCACAGTCCTTGTCCTGGCGTGCTTGGCTGAATCCAGGCATCCATATCACAGTCGCTGTCTCCTTCATCGGACTCTGAAGCAGCATTGACAGTTTCATGACATACTCCACTGGCAGAGATGGTGATTGACTTTCTGAAACGGGGGGCCTCCACGGAAGGAGTTGATGATGACGGTCGGTACCCCAGTCCGAACCGGTCCATTTTCACAGGAATGTCCAGCACTTTGCCCCAGCCTTTGGCTTCTCCTGCTTCCACTAGCGCTTGAGCTTCTTTATACGATGAAACAGCTATCTCTGGCACTTTGCTCGGCCCGGGACCCTTGTCCTTGATGCGCAAACCTTCGAATGCCTGGCATGGCGTCTCGTGGATCTCCCCGTCGACTTCCACATATTTAAATGAAGATAGATGGCTGACCAGGATGTCTTCTTCTCCGCACACGGTGACTACGCTGTCTCCGACCATATACTTTAGCTTCTGATGCAGGGTAGACGTGACTGCCCCTGCCCCATGAATCCAGGGTCTTCCCAGCAAGCAGCTGTACGCAGGCTGTATATCCATGATATAAAACTCCGTTGCAAACACCTCCGGCCCCACTTGCAGAGGCAAGGTAATCGATCCGAAGACGGTTCTACGCGTGCCGTCAAACGCTCTGACTACCAAATCGCTGGGTGTACACAAAATCCCTCGAACATCCAGCTTCATCATCGCCTTCTTGGGCAGCACATTCAAAGATGATCCGGTGTCAACCAATACGTGCGACATTACCGATCCTCTGCACTCAACAGATACATGTAATGCCATATTATGATCTCTCCCTTTCGGAGTCAAGTCAAAATCGGTAAAACCCAGACTGTGGCCCGCATTCACATGTGCCAATACTCCTTCTAGCTGATTTACGGAGACATCCTGGGGTACAAAAGAAGTGTCCAGGACTTTCAGCAAAGCGTTTCTATGAGCTTCCGAACACAACAGCAATGACAGGATAGATATTTTGGACGGTGTCTGCTGCAGATGCTCCACAATCTTATAATCACTTTTTCGAATTAAGCGCATGAATTCTTCTACATCCTTCGATGCTGCTTCTTTTTCACTTGCTTGTACCGGAACATTTTCAACCGCTTTCCCTTTTCCTTTCGCTAGTCTTTCAGCCTCCACTTCAGGAGATATGAAGATCCTGCCACTCCTCGTCATGCCTCCTGAGCCAACAACATTATCCACAATCTCCACTGGCTGCTTGTTGACATCAATCTTTATCCCATCACAATACACCTCTAACCCATATGACCATGGGACTGCTTTTGTGTTCTCATACGGGCTTGGCCCGGCCTTAGTTATGGTAATCGGTGGTCGCTGAGCTGGTGCTGCAATAGTGATCGTCTTCCGAGGAATTGTCACTGTGGCCACATCACTCCGATTATCTACTACTGCCCCTGCAGGCTCATCAGTTGCCGCTCGATCAAACTGCAATATGCCCTTGTCAATTAAAGCCTGAATGCCTTTCTTCAAATCCTCACACCCCCCAGCTAGGGTCCAACAGTCTAAGCAATACTCGTTACATCCTGGGTAAACACCTCCTTGCAACAGTCGGCTCTTTATATCGCTCAGCGGCGTCTTTAAATCTTCAACATTCATAATCAGATTCAGACCTTCCTCAGTCAGCACGGCGTTTGCCCCATGATTAGGCATGGGTTTCTGGACTATATTCGGACCTGCCGTTCCGAAATTGATAGTCTTGTTGTCTAAAAGATCCTGCACAACGTGCTTAAAAGCATGACAACCTTCTATATCGTGACCCGGGGCCCCAGAATGAAACTCACAGTGCCTGCTTGCGTCGTAGCCGAACGGGGGAGCTCCCGTTATCGGTGCCAGGGTTCTTTTCTCTACTAGATTCAATCCCAACAATGTCTGCAATAAATCAGCATAGGTAGAGGGAGGCTTCTCAAACACTCTTCTCGATTTACCGCCCTGGAATCTTCGTTGAGCCTGTTGTGCCCCCTGCTGAGGCTGCTGCTGCTGTGGCATTGGTTGCTGCTGAACCGGTTGTTGTTGCTGGATTGGTTGTTGCTGATATGGGATAGTAACACTCGACACCTGCTGCGGCTGACGATATTGACCTCGTCCCCTGCCTCGGCCTCGGCCTCGGCCTCTAAATACTGCGCTTGCCTCGCCCTGACGGCGCCCACCACAAGCTTTCCTATTACTGCCAGATGCAGTTGATTCCTCGACTTGGAACTTTCCTTGCTTAATATTACGTTCAATCTTTTCCCCCATCAGAATCAGGTCTGAAAAACTGGCCAGAGACGTATGAAACAGCATATCATGAAACAGCCCTGTGAATGTGCCGACAAACATGTCATTCATTTCCTTATCTTCCACCGGAGGACGGACCCTGGCAGCCATATCGCGCCACCTTTGCGCGTACTCTTTAAAACTCTCCCCCTTCTTCTGCGAAAGCCCGGCCAACTGGACCCGATTGGGTGCCAGGTCACTATTATACTTGTAATGGGCTACAAATGCCTCCGCCAATTGCTTCCACGTCTTGATATCGGTTGGCTCCAACCCCATGTACCACTCTAGGGAAGGGCCCGACAGACTATCCTGAAAGAAATGCATTAGCATTCTTTCATCGGTGGAGTATGCAGACATCTTTCTGTAATAAGCTCGTACATGCACTTTCGGACATGTGTCTCCTTTATACTTATCGAACGCAGGAGCTTTGAATTTAATTGGCACCCTCAAGCCAGGTACCAAGCCCATTGTTGCCATGTCCAATCCCACAGCGCTTTGATTTAAGACTCCCTTCATCTGCTCTTCCAGCATTCTAATCTTTTGGGAATCATCCATCGGCCCTTCAAAACCTCCTCCGGAGAAGGCGTCTTCCTGCTGATCTTCTTGCCACATACCGTTTCCAGCCCCGTACCCATCATATCCATTGTTACGTCCAGCTCTGATCTGATTCATCCCCGGACCTCGGCCTCTGTTGCCGTACCCTTGAACACCTCCAGCAGGACCAAAAGCCATAAATCCAGTACCGTTTCCGTTTCCAAAGCCTCCGTAACCCTGGTTGACCATACCATAACCATCTTGCCCAAAGCCTTGAGCATTAAAGCCGTACTTGCCAGTGTTATCGAATCCCTGATCGTTGAATCCGAACCCAGTATTGACAAAGCCATTACCTCCGAGATTATCTCCCAAATTGACATCACCCAGCCCAGCATTATGGACAGCAGTCTCATTCCCCATTCCGACGTTACCATTCACAGCAGCGGTAGCATTGTTGACATTAGCAGCAGGCATATTGACTACGGGCGGAGCCACTGGCGTGGGGGGTGCCGTCCCCATGAGCAGTGTCAACCCGGACAGACTGATGATCTTCATTACCATGACCAGCGTTGCGAGCCAACAGAGGCTGGACCATGGCCTACAAATTCTCTTGCCCTTTTGCTATAGCCTCCATAGTCTGCATGAAGAGGGCGAGCTTCTCGCGCACATCCTGCATCTCGTTCTGCATCTGGTCCATGACTTTTCGACAATTGGAGCGTGTAGAATAGCGGTGCGGATGTTGATCTGGAATCCTGTTAAGTACCTGATACAGAGCAGGAAATAAGACACCATTCAAAGATTACCTGTAATGCAATATGAAAATGAATGCAATGCAATGTGTCTGTGCATTAGGGAAGTTCATTCCCCCAGTTCTAGTGCGAAGGTGCCAGTGCAGTGACAGTGCTGACAATAGGAATATCGGAGCTGAATCCTAGAAAGCCTCATATATTGCAGAGAGAATCAATAAGCCCAGGGTACAATATCACTGAGAGTACAAAGAAGGCATGACCTCAACCAACAATCCTGGTGATGGTCAGCACTATGCAAATAAAGCATACAAGTTACTACATGAAATGATCAAATCCTCCCAAAAGTCTGGTACTCTTCTATCAACTTCCTGGTCTCCGGATGGCTTGGTCGATCAAGCAGCCCTTCAACAAGCTGGTTTCTCCTCTTAAGGACACGGCGTACGTCTTCAGCAGTTTCTTCCCATGTTGCTTCTCCGAAGCAATCTTCTATCTTTCGCTTCTGAGACAATGCTTCATCTCTGGATTTGATTGCCTTGTTCAGTGCATGCTGGACACTATACCGGGTCATCACTTCCTCCTCACACTTCTTGATGCTAGACTTCAACTTCTCTTCGAGGTCGGAGATTTGCTGCTTCAGCTTATCTTCCCTCTTCTTATTGTTGGTGAGTGTAGCATTCCAAGTCTTATTGCAAGAAGAGATCTCTCGGTGAGCGATGTCAAGCGCTTTCTTCTTGGATTCAAGCATGTCATGGGAGCTTCTGAACTCTTGCCCCAGACGTTCGCGCTTCTTCTTCTCCTCAGTCAACTCAGCCCCTAACCTGTTTAACAGCTCGATCTGTTGTTGGAAAGCATACACAGCCTTGTTTTTCTCACTGCGTATCTGAGCTAGCTCCTGCTCTAACCCTTCGTTGATCTTCATCAAGGCTTCTTTTTCTCTCACCACTTGCTCGTAGGCTTCCCTAGAAACAGTAGTTGGCTCCGCTACCGGAATAGGATCAAGAACTGGTGCATCTGGAAATGGCATCCGCAACCGACTTGCTCTCTCCTGGATCCAAACCCTGTAAGGTGCATAGGCTTGACAGTCATTCTTCCCTAACAACGGCTTCCCTCTTTGGTTAATACGCGTCCAGGCATGCTGCAGCTTGGCCAATAACTCCCCCTTTACGTCACCAGTGAAGTACAGAGATTCCTGTACTTCTTCCTCCTGAGGTGGATTCTTCAGTGCATATCCGAACTGGCGAATGAATAGAGAAGGGTTGTAATTGATACACCCTTTTCTTCCTATCAGCGGCACATTAGGGTACCCAGAACAACTGAAGATGAGCTCAGATCCCAACAAATCTCGATCAAACCACACAACGTCTTCGGAAGATAGCCCCATCAGGCGCTCTGACCAACTGGCTGAGGTTGCACTGTCTACAAATGGTCCCTTTATAGGAAGGTGACTCTTGAACCACATATTCAACAGAGGAGTACAGCAGTAAACAACTTTTCCTCTTCGGTTCTCATTCTTATAGTGCAATGAATGATAGAAGTCTCCGATCAACGTTGGCACTGGGTTGCCTGCAGCAAACAGATAGAAAGCATCCAAATCCACAAAGTTGGGCAAGTTAGGAAACAGCACAATTCCATAGATGCATAAAGCCAAAATAGCATTGAAAACCACCCAACAACCGTTCTTGGCGTATTCTCGAGCTTTGACAACTAAGAAATCCAGAGAGAAACCTGACACCCCAAGCCAAGAAGTCAATAACAGATCTGCAGCGTTCATATGCAAGGCTTTGGCTAAGTCCTCCAACTTGGGCTCAGCAGCAGAGTGAATGAAGGGAACTTTGTTCTGCACGGGAAGCTCAGTAAACTCCACATACTCCTCAATGGTAGGTCCTAGAATGAAGTCAGCAAAAGTAAAGCATCTCAATGCGGGGTCATAGAACTGCATCAAGGTGTATAGCCCGTTCATCTCATCAGCAGTGGGCTTACAGACTAATCTCAGTAATCTCCCATGGCTCATTCTGAAGCTTCTCCTAACCTCCTCATCGGCAAGAGATATCAGACCAAGCAAAGAAGTAAGATCAGGTGCAGGCAGCTTATACGCAACTGTTTTCCTCAAATCAGCCATAATCAATACTCAGAAGTCCGGGCACTAGAACTAGGGAAATGCAAATGCACCTGCAGCACAGACACACGTTAGTGAAATGCAAATGGTAATGTATATGCAGGCAATGCAATGCAAGTAACATGCAACAGGGACCAAAGCTGTAGCTGAATAGCCTGAACCCAATCAAGAAAGGTCTCAGATAGACCATCCAGAAGTCATCAAACCCTGGTCTCAGATAGACCTAAAACAAAACTCCAATACTGGTCTCTGACAGACCTCAAACCATAACTCCAACTGGTCTCTGGTAGACCTCAAATCATATCTCCAATTGGTCTCTGACAGACCTCAAGACTCTCCTACAGGTCTCTGACAGACCTCAGAACACATCTCCACATGGTCTCTGACAGACCTCAGAACACATCTCCAAATGGTCTCTGACAGACCTCAGAACACACCTCCAAATGGTCTCTGACAGACCTCAGAACACACCTCCAAATGGTCTCTGACAGACCTCATAACTCTCCATAAATACCCAGGATCTCTGATCAAGAACAAACCGGTATCTGAAGGTCTGGTTACCTGCATAACCCCAAATCCCCTCACAGGTGGGTGGCCCTATAGCTGGCACAAGGTACGGCATCCTATGCGGTCGTCGGCGTCACAGACTTTCAGGGTTGATGATACGATTCCCAGAAGGAGTGGCATCATCAAATCCTGAAGAGGCCTCACTCTGCCAACTTCCAAATGATCGGTTCCCGGAGTCGACAATTCAGCTGACCAACAACCCCTTCGACCCAAAGGGTAGAAAAAGAAGCCAACCAGAAGAACCTCGTCCGAGTGTAGATTTCATGAGACACTAATGCAAGCAAAGCCGGCACGCGCCCACTACTTTCTACTCTAATTCTAGGTGCACTCAAGCCCAGGTCCGGCTTCTCACTCAATATCAGAACACCCGTCACACCCCAAGATACAACAATAATAATCAATATATAATGCTGAAAATAAAAGGTCAGAAATATAAATCCATACAAAATCCTCGACGGGAAAACAAACGTTAGGATTGACTCTCTTAAGGGACGTTGGATCCCAAATGCATAAGAACTATCGCAGTCCTTAGCAGCCAGGGGACGTTGGATCCCCAGCAGAGTCGCCAGCTGTCGCTACTGCGAAAATCGGCGCCGGCTGAACAGAAGAGTCGCCACCGTGCGTTATTTATCCCACGGGAGGGAAAGGAAACGCTCAGAGTAAACCTCGCACAACACGGGAAAGGTATGGTCATCGCAACCAAAACCTGGATTCGGGAGTCGGTTACGCAAGGGGAAGGTATTAGCACCCCTCACGTCCGTCGTACTCGACGGGATCCACGCTTGTCTTCGGATATGGATTGTTATTCTATCTACTCTACAGGTCAGGGGTTAAAAAGAAAATAAAACTGAAAATAAAAATGACTCGGCAAAGTATCGCACTTTATGCCTACGTATTCCCGCCTGGAACGAGAAATCAGAGTCAACGTAGTTCGCCTACCTACGGGAAAGGAGGGGAAGGTTGCTCGCTAGGATATCGCATCCTATGCCTACGTACTTTCATACAGCATGAAAGATCAGAGCAAACGTAGTTCGGGCCACGGAAGACACAAGCTTGTCTTGGTTGATTTTACTCCTTCTGAAAAAGGTTTTTCTGATTAACAGTCCAAGCGGACAAAAAATGACGTCTTGATGAGTTCACATTCTTTTACGGAAGAAGTGTCTTTTATTGTGTTTGAAATCTTATTGTGCTTTTTCTGTTAGTTTTGGGAAAGAAGAGACAGAACCCTAACCTACGGTTGCGAAGGGAAACAAACTAACCTAATGTTATCATGCATGGGTTAAGACCTAGTGTCTATCATGCTCC
This sequence comes from Lathyrus sativus, assembly GCA_963859935.3. Taxonomy (NCBI): domain Eukaryota; kingdom Viridiplantae; phylum Streptophyta; class Magnoliopsida; order Fabales; family Fabaceae; genus Lathyrus; species Lathyrus sativus. Next base: position 173,991,263 of record OZ012736.1, read on the forward strand.
TCTCTTGCGCAGAGAGAAACAGAGATCCTACGGGATAGGCAGAAACAGAAACAATATCAGATATATACGGTAAAGCAGTAAAATGCATGGATGCAACAATACAAGCGAGGCAAGGGAGTCCCACTCAACCTCGAACCTAGAAAACAATAGGCAAAAGTGAACAGACTTCACTTTCAACCCAACAGGGTAAACAGCAAACAATACAGTCCAGAAAACCAATCAATACATCAACAATGAAATACATCAGCAAAAGAAACAGCATCAGCAGCTCTGACTCAACATCTGACTTCAAGTAATCTCCAATCAGCTACAGGCTTCAACAAGCATCAATCTCCATCTTCACGGCCTTCAGATAAGGGCTTTGATCCTCAGTCTTCTATCTGCAATGGCTTTTCTTCAAGCTCAAACCTCCAGGATGAGGGATTAGTCACAAGAGTGAAGGGAATGAATGCTAGACAGTTAATTACCTACCAAGGGTGGTTCATCAACTGTTAACATTAAACAGAAAGTCTCCTCTCAAAAGTTCTATCTTTCAAATATATTCACTGATCCTTCCAAAGGAAGGAGGTGGATATTTGAAAGAGACTTTGAATCATAGAGAAAGGATGGATGCAGACAAGGCATTCCATGTTTGAGAAACAAGCTTTCTAATCTAGAGCTCTGCCTAGCTCCTAAACCCTAGTCTCCTCAGCAGCTGCTAGCAAGAACCTCCTCTCCAACTCTGGCAGTTGATCTTCAATCTCTGGATCTCCAATGGTCTTCATCTCCTCAAGTCTTCAGCTTCCCCAGGGTCCCAGACAATCCCAATACCCAAGCAAGCAAACAATAATCCCCAGAGGGCACACCACACCAGTCAATCAAATATACACAGAGTATTAATAGCAGTAGGGGAATCCTGACTTTTTCTAAGGGATCTAGTAACTACCCATAGCCCCTATAGTCCCATAACTAATCTAGTTAAATCCTAAGTCCTAAGGGAAAGAATCAAACTTCCTAAGTCAGCACCTAAAAAAAAACCCTAATTTGTTCTTGTTGTTCAAGCCTACATTAAGCACCTAAAATTAATTCCTAAAAATGGGAACTAAATTGAATCTACAAGTTCAATATCTCATCTAAACACCCTAAAAAGAATGAACAAAAAATATGAAAGCATTTGATAGAACAAAAATTAACAAATTTATGCATGAAATGAAACTATCTAAAATGACATTTATTTAGAAAATATGGAAAAAATATGAAATGAAACTAAAAATGCAATTTTATTTTCCTATAATTTTCTAGACATCCTAAAGAAAATAGTGTAAAAAGAATGAATTGAAAATGATTTTTTATGAATTTATTATGAATTTTCAAAGTTGGTAAAATTTAAAGTGGAATTAAAAAAATTGAATTGAATTAAAATGGGGGAGGGGGTATGAATAGTAGGCGCGCGCAGTTGAAATCAGGATGGGCCAAGCAGACAGGGGGTGCGGTTAGCGCTTTGAGTTAGGCCCAGAAAACTTCAGAAATAATGAAAGATAAAAGAGGCGCAAGGGGGTGAAAATAGAAACAGAATCACATGCAAATGGATTGGGCTTGGTATTGGGGGTGGGGATAGCACTCTCACTCAGGCCCGCCCGTTTCAATTAATGAAACGGTGCGTTTAGGGCACCCAGGTCAGTTCCCTCCAAATCTGAATTGAATCTCAGCCACACGATGGCTTTCCCAGGTCAAAAGTCCACATGAAACGAACGGATACGATTATGTCTTCCTCATTGAACCTGTTAGAACTAGGGTTTATACTCCATGAAACCTCATGCACGAGCAAGCTTCTACCAATCTGTTCTCCCTCTCCAGGCCATGAATCAACATGATGTAAACATGAAAAATGTTCTAAATCTCTCCCTCTACAATCCTATGGCATCAGTTTGCTTTGAAATTCAACACAACTCTCAACCCGATCGATGCAAGCTCTGGTCACCATGGAACACTCTGCAACTCACCAACGCAATTCTCCATCAAACTTATCCTAATCTAATCTATAACCAATGGTGATCAACCTGCGCTAACATCCTAACATTCTAATGCACTAACCTAAGAGTTCTAGGTCCTAACAGTTTCTACAACCTGCTAATCATCATCACCAAACCACTCCAAATTCATCCTAATTATTCTACTAACATCCTACATCATATCTAAACTAACAAATCTATGCTAAACTAACTGAATTATGCTGTTTGAATGAAAACGCACTTGGTGTGAAATCTTGAAAACAGCTATGGAGACTCGTGGATCTGAGGCTTCCAATGCTTGGATCTTGATCAATTAACTCAGTGATTGATTCTGTATGCAATACCTTGATGATTCTTGACTTGAATTGTGCTATCCACTTGAACCTTCAATTTTGATGTTGATGATGGAAGTGCTCGAAAATGGATGAATCACACTTGGTTCTTGATTGAATTATGATCTATGATGCTGAAACAGTATAATGAAGTAGATTTTGATGATGATTTGGTGAAGAATTTGAGGAATTGGAATGAAACTTCAATGAAAAAGAATGAGAGAATTTGGAGATTCTTGGTGAAAAAATGAGTCCAACCCTTGATCAATCTTCATTTCATGAATATATAGGGCTCACATGAACATTCTAGATCCATCTTGCACATTCCCTTGCCTTCCAACTTTGATCCATTTTTGAAATGTTTCTTAAAATGCAAGTAACCATGAATATCTTTCTTTTTTCCTTCTAAACTCAAAAAAGTGTTTGAACCATTGTTCTTAGAATGCCTTTTCCATTCAAAATCATATATTGGAAGTCTCCATTTGGACTTAGAAATCTCCCAAACCATTTTTCATCTTGACTTGATTCAAATTATAAGCCCTTTTAGTTCAAAATTGGACCAATCATGCAACTTCATGTTATGAGCTTTTCCAACAATTTGTGACCTTCTTTCTAGACTTAAAATCCCATTTGGAGCAAGTTTGATGTTGTAAGTTTTTCCATTTGAGGCCTCCTTGTATGAGTTTTGGACATAGGTTAAAATGACCTGTAATTCACAAATGCCCAAAATACCCTTTGCTTGCCAAGACCATAAGTTGAGTTCCACACATCATATGAAGGCATGCTATACCATTCTAGAAAGCTAAGACAATGAGGAACAATTCTTATGTTGACCAAGAATTCATTTGAAATCTCCTTGAGGGGTAAAAATTGCTTGGAAGTCAAGTCACTTTCACAGACAAAAATTCAGATACCTCAGATGACCTGTAACTTGCAAGGACCATAACTTGAGTTCTATAAATCTCCTTGATGTCTTCCACCACTCAAATTAAAGGCCTTGAGATCCTCTACAAGTTTCATGTTGGCCAAGAAGCCATTTGAAGCTAGAATTTTGACTTATCTTGCTTGGAAATTTGACCTAAACTAGGGGATTTTACACAGAAACCCTAATTTAGCAACTCCTCTTCTCCTTGATTTCTCTTGAATTCTCCTTGGCATATCTTCATATCCTTCTTTATATGTCCAATGATGAACCCCACATCTCTCCAATAGACTTGAATGCCCCTTAAATCAGTCAATTGACCTAGGGTTGACCTAGGGTTGACCCAGATGAAACCCTAGCTGACTGTCTTCAACTATAACTCTTGTGCTCATATCAATGACTTGTCTCCTTCTCCAAATGACTTTCTAAGTCTCTCATAATGTCTAGATACTCCCCATGCTCTCAACTCACAGCTCGCAACCCTCTTGTTGACCCTCAGACACCCTCAGCTAGGAGATGGACTCAAGGCTTGATCTGCTGAACTCTTTGCTTTCAAATTCTTTCCTGATGACTTGAATGAGATTGAAACATAAACCAAGTGAATAAGGTTGGGCAAATTTTAGGGTGCAACAATATCGTCCTAAAGAAGATTCTTCCTCCACACTCCGATCACCGGGGCAAGTGGACTCCCAATTACGAAGGTCCATACGTCGTCAGCAAGGTCTTCTCGGGAGGAGCTTTGTTGTTATCCACAATGGATGGTGAAGATTTTGCATCCCCAGTGAACGCGGACGCAATTAAAAAATACTTTGCTTGAAAAATGACCCGCTGGAAAGAAAAAGAATATCCAGGCAAAAATGGGGCATCCTGGCGAACCACAAAAAAGGAAAAAGGTTCGGGAAAAAATTAGGGATATAAAGAAAAAAATGTACACCTGCAAAGTCGAAAACTCGGATGGGCGACTTTGGCAAAAAAGGATATCCCGGTGAATCGAAAACCCGCAAAGGGCGGTTCACGCAAAAGTTAGGGATTTGAAAAAGCAAATGACTGCGTTCCGCGTGTGGACTTTCATTGTTTAGTGGTTTGGAAGACCTTAGAGCCGTTTATCTGAATCAATCTCTTCTGAAGCTAAAGCGTCGGAGAAGTATCGAAGTCGAGTGGGTCCTAGAGGGATCAACTCATGGTGTTCGTCTACGCCCCGTTGCCGACATTTGTATATACTGATGTATATTTATGTTTTATTTTTGTGCGGCTTCCTCATTCCAGGAGCTTGCATCTGTTGTAAAACATTTTTACCCATTCAGGGGTTCGTTATCAATAAAATGTATATTATTCAGCAATTCTGTTTGTCTGTTTAGCATTTATCTGTTTTGTTTGCGAAAAAGAACGCCGATGTTTTTGACAAAATGCGCATACATAAACTTACTGGCCTAGGCCACTGATTGTTGAAACGATGAATTACTTGAACATTGTCACAAGATGATAACCTTGATAGGTCCCTTTGAGAGGGGCATCTTGTCTGTTTGTTTGTATTGTTGCAGGTGTAGCATATTCCAGGCAGTGCGCCGCATGCGTCCCCAAGCAGGATGATTCCTCCTTCTCCTGCAAAGTTCAGCAGTCTCTCCCTGCAGAGTCTGAACGTGAGATCGTAAGCATTGATATGTCTCCCTAGGCAGAGAAGTTTCTCTCCCCAGTCAGATGCACCCTGAAGGAATGCCGTCTCCCCAGCTGAGTCATACGCTGAAGTATGCAGCAATTGATAGTTCCAGACTGAAGTCCCCAGCGGAATTGAGATTCCCCACAGAGTCGTACTCTCCCCCGAAGCAGGATGATTTCTTCTTCTCCCGCCGAGTTTGCAGATCCCCAAGAGAGCCGAGTCCTTGGAAAGCAGTTTGAGCCATGATTGGTTTTCCCCAGTAGAATGTTGAATAGCTGATGCCGTATTTCCCCGCCGGAGTCGTCACCTCCAGGAAAGGTTTGGCTGTGAATGCCATGCAGTTTATTTCCGCGATTGACATCGCTTCCCGCAGCAGGTCCAGGTTCTCGTAGAGCTTTATTCCCCTGCAGCAGTCAACTGAAGTTTGCTTCCCCACGCGGAGTCCGATTGACATCGGCGTGACTTTTTCTCCGTGGTTCTTTCTTCTTGATAGGGGGGTTCCCTTCAGCATTTATTTTGCTGACGGGATCGCAGCATTTTGCATGATTGCATAGCATTTATCATAAACGCATAGCATTTCCACCGTGTAGAACATTGCGCCATTGCCGAAGCATATGCATATGAAACATGAGCTAGTTCGTTACCGTTCTTGTTTTGCAGGTGTCCTCCGCAGGGTCGCTTACTCAAGATGATTCATGAATTTTTCCCCAGCAAGGTCGTTTGCTTAAGATGATTCCTATAATCCCCAGTGCAGTCTCCAGAGTTGGTTGCTCAAGTTGACGCTTAGTGTCCCCGGCAGAGTGCTTGCTCAGGATGATTCCTGAAATCTCCAACATAGTTATTGATTCAGGATGATTCTTGAAGTCTCCGCAGAGTTAGTTGTTCAAGATGATTCTTGATTTCCTCAGCAGAGATGACTCACCCAGAATGAATTCCGGATCCCCGAAGCCGAGTTACTTGATAGTTCTCCAGAGTCCCCAGCGGAGATGCGTCATCCCCAGCAGGTTTCTGAACAGCGAAGTTGAAACTTCCCTGGGAGACTTGATGATTGAAGTCTAACCGTATTGACGAAGCAGTTCCCTCAGCTGATGTGGAGAGCCTGACGGCAGAGGTTTGGATATCCCCAATTGGTTCATGATTGACCAAGAATTCTATTCCCGACTTAGTGACGAAGGCCGACTGATGCCCGAAAATTTCTTTGAATGCCCGATGGCATGATTAACTTGATTATCGACCTGATGAGTGTTGCACCCCAAAATTTTCCCAACCTTTTCCAGCCTAGGTTTATGTTTCAATTGCATAGTCATTTGCATTGTCATCATGAACATAATGCATTCATCTGCATTGCATAGCATGGGCAAGCTATCTTAATCAAGGGATCAAGTGCTGTTCTTATCTCAGGAGGTATATTCAAGAGGTTATTATTCTAATTCAATCTCATTCAAGTCATCAGAAAGAATTTGGAAGCTGGGAAGTCAGTGGATCAAGCAGTGCATCTATCTCCTATCTGAGGGTATCTGAGGATCATCTAAGAAGTTGTGAGCTGCAGATTGAGCATGGAGAGTATGGAGACATTGTGAAGGACTTAGAAAGTCATTTGAAGAAGGAGACAGGTCATTGGTGTGATCACAAGTATTGCAGTTGAAGACAGTCAACTAGGGTTTCATCTGGGGTCAACTCTAGGTCAACTCTAGGTCAATTGACTGATTGAAAGGCATTAAGAGCTATTGGAGAGATGTGGGGTTCATCATTTGACATGTAAAGAAGGATATGTTGTTATGTTAGAAGAATTCAAGAGAAATCAAGGAGAAGAGGAGTTTCTAAATTAGGGTTTCTGTGTAAAATCCCCTAATTCAGGTCAAATTTCCAAGCAAGATAAGTCAAAATGCAAGCTTAAAATGGATCGTTGGCCAACATGAAACTTGTAGAGGATCTCAAGACCTTTAATTTGAGTGGTGGAAGACATCAAGGAGATTTATAGAACTCAAGTTATGGTCCTTGCAAGTTACAGGTCATCTGAGGTATCTGAAATTTTGTCTGTGAAAGTGACTTGACTTCCAAGCAATTTTTACCCCTCAAGGAGATTTCAAATGAATTTATGGTCAACATAAGAGTTGTTCCTCATTGTCTAAGATTTCTAGAATGGTATGGTTTGCCTTCATATGATTTGTGGAACTCTACTTATGGTCTTGGCAAGCAAAGGGTATTTTGGTCATCTGGTGATTACAGGTCATTCTTAGCCTATGCCGAAAACTCATACAAGGAAGCTTCAAATGAAAAACTTCACAACATCAAAGTTGCTCAAAATTCCATTTTAAGTCTATAAAAGAAGTCATGAAAGTTTGGAAATGCATGGAATGATACTTGACCAAAGTTGGTGGAAAATGACCTAAAAAAAGGCATATAAGTTGAAAAAGTTGAAATGAAAAATTGGTTTGAGAGATCTACAAATCCAAAAGGGGTCATCCAATATACCAAATTGATTCCAAACATCATTTTAGAGACATTGGTTCAGCCACGTTTTTGAGTTAGGAGCAAAATTTTGGACTTGCTTTGTATTTTTGTTGCTTGCATAATAAGGCAAGTATGGAAAACTTAGCATAAGTGACTTTTCAAGGCAAGGAACTTGACTTTTTCATTCACACCATGTCAATAACTCATGAGAGGAGATTTTGCCCCAAATATGAAAGGAAATGCATGAGATATGAGATGATTCAAAGTATCATGGCATGAGAACTTCCACAACTTTCCACCACATTCCATATTCTCCTAAATCAATCTAGAAGCTTCTAGGACTTTCCAAGCTCATCTATATATTGATATGAGTAACTCCATGCCATGGTTGGTGAATCATATTGATCAAAAACACAAGTTTCATACCAATCTTCCGTTTTTGCAAAAGCTCCTCAAATTTCATCAATTCTTCATCATTTGTTGCCATTCTTGATCCTATTCCACTTCATCATCATCATAGAACAGAAATTCATCAAGATTTGGTTGGGATAGTTCCATTTTCGTGTGCCATAGTCTTCATCCTCAAAAGTGCAAATTGGATCAAAACTCAAGAAGCAAGCAAGATCCATCCAAGTGCTTGCAAACAGAACCATATCCACCATTAGAGGATTCCTTAGAAGCAATTACAAGCCTTGAAGCCATCTCTAACATCACTCACCATCATCATTTGACAGGTTGGTGTTCTTCATCATATCTCCTTATTTATGCACTTTCTGTTAGATTTCTAGGTGTAGAAGTAGCATGCTAGGTTAGGAGATCATGTTCTGAGAAGTGGAGAGCTTGGCATAAGGTTTCATGGCAGGTCACGATTTTTTCAAGTTTCAAGAACAAGCTGTGTAGTGAGTTTTAATGGATATGGTATAGCATAGATTGGTTAGGGTAACGTGTAGAACAAGTTTATGTCATTAAATTGAAGTTCTAGCAAGGTTGATGTCAGAAGAGTGTGGTGACACCCTAGCCTTCGTGCCCTCTGTTTGGGATTCCTTGTGATTAGTAGATCATTTTAGGGTTTTGAATTCTTCGTTTTCATCAAGTGACCATGGAGAACGATCTGGTTGAATTTTCGTGCATGAATTCTGTTCTGATGAAACCCTAATGGCATTTGGAGAAGACGACGCGAGCACCGTTGGATCATCCTGGTTAATTGACTCTTTCATCTAATCGCACGGCCGTGATTTAATTTCAAAACGGAGGGAAAGACTTAAAGCCAAAACGCAGCGTTCTATTTAGTGGCGAATTCTGGGCTTAATGCAATTTGTGATACTCGCACCCCACCAGCGGCCCAGTCCAACTTTTAAACTGAAAATGGTTGCTATTCGTACCGTTTCCATTTTATTTTTCTTTTCAATTTTTCTGTTGATTTTCTGAGCACACCTGGACCTACCAATTGCTATGCGCACCCCTGGGTTCTTGGCCCACCATCATGAATAACTGGGCGCAGTTATGTTTGACACCCCCTCCCCATTTTTTCATTTCTTTTATTTTTGATTTCCTTTATATTTCTTGCATTTTATAAAAATCATATAAAAATGAAAAATGATTGTTTTTTAATGCTTGTTTTTTCTACATGTTCATAATTCTGTCTAGAAAAATATCACTAAATAAAAATGGCATTTTATTTTGTTTTAATATTTTTCATGCATTTTTCTTGTAAATAGCATTTTATTAAGTTTAGTTTAATACCCAAATTTGATGATTTTAGTTTGAATAGATGCTTTAGTATTTTTAATTCATTCTTTTTAGGTTGATTAGATTAGACATTTATCTTGTATATACAATTTAGTTCATATTTTTAGGATTTAATTTTAGGTGATTTGATTAGGTGTGAATAACATGAACAAAACTAGGGTTTAGGTGACAACATAGGTGAATAAGTTCATTTCCCTTAGGAGTTAGAAATTGAATCTTTGGGGTATGGGACTATAGGGATTAGGGGTAGTTATTAGATCCCTTAGAAAATATTAGGATTCCCCTACTGCTATTAATACTGTCTGTATTTGCTTGACTGGTGTGGTGTGCCCTCTCTAGGGATTATAATTTGTCTGTGTGGGTATTGGGTTTGTTTGGGGATTGGGAGAGCTGAAGACCTGTGATGATGAAGCCATTGGAGATCCAGAGCTTGAAGTCCAACTTCCAGAGTTGATGAGGAGATTCTTGTGCTGGCAGCTGTTGAGGAGTCTAGGGTTTAGGGGCTAGGCAGGGCTCTTGATTAGAAAGCTTGTTTCTCAAACATGGAATGCCTTGTCTGCATCCATCCTTTCTCTATGATTCAAAGTCTCTTTCAAACATCCACCTCCTTCCTTTGGAAGGATCAGTGAATGTATTTGAAAGATAGAACTTTTGAGAGAAAATTGTCTGTATAATGTTAACAGTTGATGAGCCACCCTTGGTAGGCAGTCTCCTGTTTAACATTCACTTTTATCCTGTTGACTGATGTTCATTATGGAGGTTTGAGACTTGAAGAAAAGCCATTGCAGATGGAAGATTGATAATCAAGACCTTGCTTGAAGGTTGTGGAGATGGAGATTGATGCTTGCCTAAAGCCTGTAGCTGTTTGGAGATGACTTGAAGATAGGTGTTGATGCAGAGCTGCTGTGGCTGTTTATTTTTGCTGTTCATTTCTGATGTATTGATTGGTTTTCCCTGACTGTATTGTTTGCTGTTAACCTGTTGGGTTGAAAGTGAATCCTGTTCACTTTTGCCTATTGTTTTCTAGGTTCGAGGTTGAGCGGGACTCCCTTGCCTCGCTTGTATTGCTACATCCATGCATTTTACTGCTTTACTGTATATATTTGCTATTGTTTCTGTTTCCGTCTATTCCCTTAGGATCTCTGTTTCTCTCTGCGCAAGAGAGGAGCATGATAGACATTAGGTCTTAACCCATGCATGATAACACTAGGTTAGTTTGATTCCCTTTGCAACCGTAGGGTAGAGTTCTGTCTCTTCTTTCTCAAAGCTAACAGAAAAATACAATAAAATTTCAAACACAATAAAAGACACTTCTTCCGTCAAAGAACGTGAACTCATCAAAATGTCATTTTTGTCCGCTTGGACTGCTAATCAGAAAAACCTTTTTCAGAAGGAATAAAATCAATCAAGACAAGCTTGTGTCGTACGTGGCCCGAACTACGTTTGCTCTGATCTTTCATGCTGTATGAGAGTACGTAAGCATAGGATGCGATATCCTAGCGAGCAACCTCCCCCTCCTTTCCCGTAGGTAGGCGAACTACGTTGACTCTGATTTCTCGTTCCAGACGGGAATACGTAGGCATAAAGTGCGATACTTTTCCGAGTCATTTTCTTTTCCTTTTTAACCCCTGACCTTTAGTTTAGATAGAATAATAATCCATACCCGAAAGCAAGTGTGGATCCCGTCGAGTACGACGGACGTGAGGGGTTATAATACCTTCCCCTTGCGTAACCGACTCCCGAATCCAGGTTTTGGTTACGACGACCATACCTTTCCCGTGTTGTGCGAGGTTTACTCTGAGCGTTTCCTTTCCCTCCCGTGGGATAAATAACGCACGGTGGCGACTCTTCTGTTCAGCCGGCGCCGATTTTCGCAGTAGCGACAATGAGTCCCGAAGAATCTTGGTGCCTGACGGCATGATCGATCATGTATCACTGGTTACCGTGTGACCCATTCCCCAGCTAGTTGCCGCGCAGCTAATATTTCAGTCTCCGAAGATTTGTTCCCATCAGAGTACCGTGTACTTGTGCAGTTGGCAAATTTCCGGGTCCCCAACGCAAACAGGTTTTGTCCCTAACTGCTGGAACTGCTGTTTAACCCTACTCGATAAAACAGATGAATCTGAATCCCCGTAAGTCGTATTATCCCGAACTACGTAAGCTCTGATCTCTCATACCTGTTGAGAGTACGTAGGCACAATACTGACGTATTGGCGAGCCACCTTCCCCGTAACCCGTCATAGGTCGAACTACGTTGACTCAGATTTCTCATTCTCTGATGAGAATACGTAGGCATAAAGCGCGACACTTTGCCGAGTCATTTTTCTTTTCTTTTTAAGCCAGCCTTGATAGGTAAACCAACTCGTCCAGTAAACACAACAAGCGTGGATCCCGTCGACTACGACGGACGTGAAGGGTGCTAATACCTTCCCCTTGCGTAACCGACTCCCAAACCCAGACAACGGTTGCGATGGCCTTGTCTTGTACCTTTTTTGTCAGGTTTTTCCGATCGTTTCCTTTCCCGCTCTGAGGGATAAATAACGAAAGGTGGCGACTCTTCTGTTTTGCCGACACCTTATTTTCGCGGAAGCGACAGGTGAGAGAGTGGAAAGTGGAATTAAGTTTGAAAAATTCCAAATGGAAGTGGATCCTCTTTGAGAGGAATGAAGAAACCATATACAACAAACCCTAAGAAGAGGGAAGGGGATGCTAATGTTATTTCTCACAAGGGAAAAGGCAGAGCTCAGCAAGTTGCAACTGTAGTTATCCTAGTTGCACCTAAGCAACAGGCGAATGCTTATCGTCATTACCCTGGTAGACCCAGAACGACCAACAGACAGTTTGATACTCCACTGATGTCGTACTCACAATTATTGCAACATTTTCTTCAATTGCAGCTTATTCAAAAGAGAACCTTGGCGCTTCTCACCAGTGCACCTCCTCCTGGTTATGACGACAATGCAAGATGCGAGTTCCATTCAGGCACCCCAGGCCATCACATTGATAATTATAAAGCCTTCAAGCACAATGTTCAGGACTTGCTTGACTCAAAGGTTATTAACTTTACCAACGAGGGGCCTAATGTGAACCAAAACCCATGCCAAATCATGGTGTGGCAAGAGCAAATGTTGTTATTAATGGAGAGAGATTGAATCTGATAGCGGATGTTAAGGATTTGAAGACTCCTTTAAGGTTCGTGAAGGAAACGTTGTTGAAGGGGGGAGTATTCTCAGGATGTTCTACTGATTGTTTAGAGTGTGAAGTGCAACCCGAGGGTTGTGATCTTTTGAAGAATGGTATACAGAGGATGATGGATGATGGTTGTTTAAAATTTGACATAATTGTTGGGGAAGATGGTGATGACAGGGTTAGTAATGATGGAAGACATATCGCCATGATTTCGATTCCTTACCAGACCATAAATATTTCAGCACCTGCTAGACCAACGCCGATGGTCATTACTGTTCCAGAACCCGTGTCGTGTGAGAGCACCAAAGCCATCCCATGGAACTATGTCACAGAAGTGTTATGTAATGGGCAGAAGCAAGAATTGACCAGTTCGTCATATGGTGGTTCTACTGTTGAGAACATAGTTGGTGCAGGAGGGATCACTAGAAGTGGAAGGGCCTTTACTCCTTCTGATGCTAATATTGACAATGCTGATAAGAGGAAAGGAAAAGCAGTGGTCGAGAATGATGGATAGCAACAGGCTGGTGGTGACAGTTCATTCTCTAAGGATGCCAAGGAGTTTATGAGGCTAATTCATAAGAGTGACTACAAGATTGTGGATCACTTGAATCAGACTCCTTCGAAGATTTCTATTTTGTCATTGTTGTTATGTTCAGAGGCGCACCAAAATTCTTTGTTAAAGATCTTGAATTCAACTTGTATACCGTAGGAAATTTCTGCTAATCAATTGGAAGGGGTTGTGGCGCACGTCAATGCTGGCAATGGTTTAGGTTTCTCTGACCTAGATTTAACTCCTGTTAGGAGAAATCATAACCATGTTTTGCATATTTCCATGGAGTGCAGAGGATCATTGTTATCACATGTTCTGGTTGAGGCAGGATCATCGCTCAACATGTTGCCAAAGAAAGCGTTAATGAAGTTGGATACCCAGAGGTTGATATGTACACCAAGTGATTTGGTGGTGAGAGAATTCGACTGTTCAAAAAAGTATGTATTTTGAGAGATTATAATGCCTATACAGTTAATTCAACTTTGCATCAAAAGCTGAAGTACATGATGGAAGGAAAGGTTGTTATCGTGTGCGGTGAAGAAGATATAATTGTTAGCCATCTGTCATCCTTCAAGTATGTAAAGGTGGATTTGGAGATCCACGAAACACTCTGTCAAGCCTTCGAAGCAGTACAAATTCAGGAGAGCCTCCTGTCAAAGTCGAAGGCTCAAGGGTTTCAATGTCGTCTTTCAAAGAAGCCCGTGATATTGTTGAGTCTGGATCTTCTCAGAGGTGGGGCAAAGTGCTTGATGTTCTCGTTAAACAAGACAAATTCGGCCTAGGGTTCAAGCCCTCCAATTCTTCTCAAGACCCTCTGAGATACAAGCGACCTATCAGATTCACCAATGATGGAGTCATATTTGACAGAACTCATGCCATAGGGGACGATGAAAGTGATAGCGGCTGCGATATGGATGCTTGGATTCGTCCATGTGCTCCTGGCCAGAAGTTGTGCAACTGGACTACCGAGAAAGTCATTCATGTTACTACTGTAGAGTAATGTTCACTGTTTTGATTATGTTTAGTCCTACGTTCTGCCCAAGACGTAGTGACCCAATCATGTAGGTCTTTTGTTATTTGCACATTATCATATATATATATATATATATATATATATATATATATATATATATATATATATATATATATATATATATATATATATATATATATATATATATATATATATATATATATATATATATATATATATATATATATATATATATATATATATATATATATATATATATATATATATATATATATATATATATATATATATATATATATATATATATATATATATATATATATATATATATATATATATATATATATATATATATATATATATATATATATATATATATATATATATATATATATATATATATATATATATATATATATATATATATATATATATATATATATATATATATATATATATATATATATATATATATATATATATATATATATATATATATATATATATATATATATATATATATATATATATATATATATATATATATATATATATATATATATATATATATATATATATATATATATATATATATATATATATATAAAAGACGTTTTTCAAATTCAAATATTGTGATCCCTATTTTTCCTTTTTCTTGTTTTGCATTTTATTAACATAAAAATGGCAATGTGTTTTGTTTGTTGCATTTCATAGTAAACATAAACATTAATCATGCAGGTCTTTTTTCTCAAATACCATCGATTCTGATTCAGCTATGGCTCAGTATGACTTTAATAATCCCATTTATCAAGCTGAAGAAGAGACTAATGAAGACTGTGAACTACCCGAAGAGTTAGCCAAACTTCTGAAGGAAGAGGAAAGGGTCATTGTGCCTCATCAGGAGGATATTGAAGTCATCAATCTAGGAACCGAGGACGATAAGAAAGAGGTCAGAATTAGGGTTGTTTTGGAAGACGGTGTCAAGAGAAGACTGGTTGAAATGCTCCGTGAGTATAAGGATATCTCCGCTTGGTCTTACCAAGACATGCCCAGGCTGGATACATATATTATGGTAGACCGGTTGCCTCTCCGAGAGGAATGTTCGCCAATCAAAAAGAGGTTGCGAAGGACGAGGCTGGACATGGCAGTTAAGATTAAAGAAGAAGTTCAAAAGCAGTTGAACGCTGGTTTTCTTGTTGTCACCAACTACCCTCTGTGAGTCGCTAATATTGTTCCTGTACCTAAGAAAGATGGAAAGGTCAGGATGTGTTTTGACTATCGAGGTCTGAATAGAGCAAGCCCGAAATAAGATTTCCTACAACCCCGCATTGACGTGTTGATTGATAACACCACTCAATATTCTGTGTTTTCCTTCATAGTGGTTTCTCTGGGTATAACCAAATCAAGATGGCCCCAGAAGACATGGAGAAAACTACTTTTATTACACCGTGGGGGACTTTTTGCTACAAGGTGATGCCCTTTGGATTGAAAAATGTTGGGGCCACTTATGAGCGGGTGACGATGACTCTCTTTCATGATATGATTCTTCAAGATATCGAGGTTTACGTTGATGACATGATTGCGAAGTCACAGACGGAGGAATGCAATCTGGTCAATCTTTTGAAGCTATTTGAAAGATTGAGGAAATTCAAACTATGGTTGAATCCTAACAAGTGCACCTTCATTGTGAGATTTTGAAAGCTACTGGGGTTCATTGTCAGTGAGAGAGGTATTAAGGTAGATCATGCCAAAATAAAAGCTATTCAAGAAATGCCTGAGCCAAGGACGAAAAAAGAGGTTCGTGGTTTCCTAGGTGTTGCACCCCAAAATTTGACCAACAATTATTTATTCATTGAGTGTTTGAAAGTGGATATGAGTGTTTGAAAGTGGATACCTTCATCAGAAAGTTCAAGAGATCCTCAGAGGAAGTGGATTGAAACCAGGGCTGTGTGCTTCAAAGCTTGAGAGTTGTGGGTGTTCCTCAGATGATTCTGAGACTTTGAGAATGAACTTGATGTTTTGAGAAAGCCTATGAGATGTCTTGATAGCCTTCATGAAGCCCAGAGAGGTCATTGTGCAAGAGTTCAGAGGATTCAACCATGAATGGTAGAATTAGGGTTTTGACTGGGTCAACCCTAGACCAGCTAAAGATTTGGGGAAGGTTGAGACCCAATCCAAGGGCCATGAGATCATGGAATGATGCATAAAGATAGTATAAAGATGATTCCTAGACCAACTCATCATGATTGAGGAGTTTGAGAAGTTTTGAGTTAGGGTTTCTGAGGATTGTCAGTGGAAAAACCCTAATTTGATCCCTATCTTCCAGGCAGTTTTAGCTCTAGAAGTGATTGATATCTCATCTTCCCCACAATATGAATGTTGTAGAGCTTGTTCTTAGCTTCAATTTGAGTGGTGGAAGTCCTTGATAGGAGTTACAGAGCTCAAGTTATGGTTTGGACAAATTACAGGTCAGCAGAGGTGTGTGAATCTGGGTCCTTGAAAGTCACCCAGCTTGCAGACAACTTTTGCCCTAGTAGGATGGTTCCTATGATCTATTGGTCAACATGAATGTCGGAGGGCATCTTCTAAGCTTTAATTTGAGTGGTAGAAGTCCTTGATAGGATTTGTGGAACTCAACTTATGGTTTGAACAAGACAGGGGTATTTTGGTCATTTGTCAGTTATAGGTCATTTTTAAGCAAAGGCCATATCTCCTATTTCCAAGCCTCAAATGGAAAAACTCAAAACATGAAAGTTGTTCAAAATGTGATTTTAAGTCTAGAAAGAAGGTCATGAATTGTTGTAAAAGCTCATAGCATGGATTTGCATGATTGGTCAAAAATGAACTAAAAATGGCATATAAGTTTGAAAAGTTGAATTTGAAAATTGGTTTGGAAGATCCACAAATCCAAAATAGGTCATCCAATATATCATTTTGATTGGAAACATCATTTTGAGAACATTGGTTTAAATAGAATTTTTATTTAAGGCTTTAAAACGAGTGATGCTTTGGAAAAGTGTTACTTGAAAAAGAAGGCAACTTTGAAAAGGCTTGCACAAGGAAAAGTAAAAGGCTGATTTCATTCCTCATCACTCAATATCTCATATTAAGGAATTTTGGCATAGAATGCAAGGTTTAAGGCAAGGTATATGAGATTTTCAAAGTCTCTTTTAAGGAGAAGTTCATGAACTTTCTAAGAGGATTCTAGATGTTTCCAGTAACTCCCATCCACTACTATAAGAAGGGTGATCTTCATAGTGTTCAAGGTTGGTGATAGCAAGAGAATTCAGAGGGGAGAGAAAGAGAGAAGCATCCATTGAAGAGGTTTCTTCAAGTTGAAGCAATTCTGGTTTCCTTCCATTGCAGATCTTCTCCTTCATCACAAGTGCAAACAGAAGGCCATTAATCATCCAAGGATCCTTTGGAAGAAGTTTCAAGGCTTGAAAGCATCCACACGAGTATCTACCATAACCTCTTGATAGGTTCTTTCTCATCACCATTCTCTTAAGTTATGTAGTTTTGATTAGTTTTATAGGTCTAGAACTGATGCATTAGGTTAGAGGATGAAACCCTAGGAGTTATAGCACGATCCATGGTAGTTGATAACAGGTCCATGAAACTTTAATCTTCAAGAATTGACTGGTTTGTTGGTTTTAGTTAGCAAGAATTAGTTTAGAATGGTTAGGGTAGTGTGTAGAGTAGCTGTATGCCATTAGATTCGAGGATTATAGAAGGTTGATATCAGGTGAATTCCATTTGGACCATGACTTTGTGAGCTTCTGTTGGGATTATCTAGAGAGAATTAGGAAAAATGGTACGTATAGTCTTGTTCCTCTTGATTAGTAGAGCAGTTTTCGTTTTGGAATCGTGGCATTTCATCCACTGAGCAGAGAGAACGAGGAGAGGAAAGGTCTGTGCATGAAGAGGGTTTCATGAAACCCTAGCTGGCTGAAGGTAGGAGACGAAATCTCCACCGTTGGAGCGTTTTGAAGAGTGGACTTTGTCCTTCGATCGCACGGCCCAGATCGCTCAGAAAAACGGAGGGAAAATTTGAATTGGAAACGCAGTCGTTTCATTTAGTAACGCGTCTGGGCTTTGACCTCTTTCCTATCCGCACCCCCCCTTTTATCTGGCCCAAATAAAATGAACTAGCGCGTGTTACTATTTCCACCCCCCCTCCCTTTTATATTGTTTTTTTAAATTCTTTTTAATTCTTTAACATTTTTAGCATCTTAGAAAATTCATATAAAATTGATAAATAATCATTTTTTGTTCATTCTTTTTTCTATGTTTGGATAATTTTGTGTAGAAAAATATAAAAATAAAAATGGAATTTTATTTTTAATATAGAATTTTTGGTGATATTTTCCTTAATATAGTGTATTTTCTTTCTTTTAGTTGATACCTTATTTTGCAAGAATTGTTTTAGGACCTTCCTTTAGTCTTTTTAATCCATTCTTTTTTGTGTACTTAGATGATGAATCATAGTTCCCCATAGGATTTATTCTAGATTTTTAGATGAGAATTTTGATTAGTTTAATTAGGGTAGATTTAGGGTATCCTAATTAGGGTTTAGGTTGTGCATAGGTGAGGAAATCCATTTTATTTAGATAGTTTTGTCTTGATTTTTGGGTAGATGCCTATGTGGATGTTATGGATAGATATTGTAGACCCTTGTGAATAATTGTTAGATTTTTCCCCATTGGTTTAGTATTTTTAGGTATTTTCTGAAGTTGCCTATTAATTTTGTCTGTCCTGTGGTTATCTGTTCATCTCTGGGGTTTATTTTGGGGAATTGGTTGTGGGGCTTGTGTTGTCTTGAAGACCTTGTTGGAGAGCATGATGAAGTGAAGATTGTAGATCAAGACTCAGAGACCCAGAGCTTGGATTTTCCCCTGTCTGTGAGTTTTGAGATCCTGAAGTTTGAAGGAAGTTCATGGTACTTTCCTGAGGAAGGCACTATGAATGACTCTCATTCTTTCTTCTCACCTCTTTCTCAAGTATCCAATGATGTTGGAGCCAACTTGTGAGTTTAATTTCTCCTGAGGAGGAATGTACACTGATCACATGTTGTTGAGCCACATGGGATACAACTCCTAAGTGGAAGCCTCCTAGTACTTTCCTGAGGAAGGTCCTATGGGTCTATTCACTTAGTTCCATTAGTTTATCTAGGATTTCTCAAGTATCCAATGATGTTGGAGCCAACTTGTGAGTTTAATTTCTCCTGAGGAGGAATGTAAACTGATCACAGTTGTTGAGCCACATAGGATACAACTCCTAAGTGGAAGCCTCCTAGTACTTTCCTGAGGAAGGTCCTATGGGTCTATTCACTTAGTTCCACTAGTTCAGATAGGATTTCCTAAATATCCAGTGATGTTGGAGCCTGCTTGTGAGTTTAATTTCTCCTGAGGAGGAATGTAAACTGATCACAGTGGTTGAGCCACATAGGGTATGACTCCTGAGTATACACCTCCTAGTGCTTTCCTGAGGAAGACACTATGAGTCTGCTTACTTAGCTCCCTTTCTTTGGTAAGCTTGTTCTGAAGCTTGAAGGTTGGGATTTATTTCTTTTGGTTAGGTCTTGCTTTAGGGCTTTGCTTAGATTTGATTCAGATTCTGTGTTAGGGTTAGGATTAGAGAGTAGATGATTCTTTCTCAAGTATGTGTTTTGTTTGCCTGATGGCACTTCATTTCCCTTATCTGTTATTGCTTGACAGCATGTTGTTCATTTTCAGTATGATTACTGTTATTTCATGACTGGCTTGAGGTCGAGACGAGCTTGTGGAGGCTGAAGCCCCACACACATTTCCTCCCTCACTTGCATTGCATGCATTTTACTGTTAAAGCTGATGCTTTTTTCTGTTTTGGTGTATCATTGACATGATCCCTTAGGACTCTCATTTCCTCAGATGAGGATTTGATGATAGACTTTTAGGTTGAAACCTATGCATGACAACATCTAGGAGTTCCCTGTTCAAACCTCAACCATAGGATGAATCCATGGCATGATAACAGTAGGACTTGATAGTCTCCCTCCTAGTTGGGCCTGTTCTCTTCTCATCTCGAAGCAGTTTAAGATACAGTAATCATGAATGATTTCTTTCGTACGCTACGAGCCTTAAGCTATCTGAGATTGGATGTTTAGTATGGTACCCTTTGGGTGACATGCGACGCATTCACTCTCAGGTCATAGTCTCTAGTGCGGTTGAGATCGCAAACACAATAAAAAACACTTCTTTTAGGAGATAACCCGTAGTTTCCCAAACTACGTTTGCTCTGATCTTTCACACCAGATGAAAGTACGTAGGCATAGGATGCGACATCCTAGCGAGCAACCTTTCCCCCATAACTCGTAGTTAGCCGAACTACGTTGACTCTGATTTCTCATTCTCTGATGAGAATACGTAGGCATAAAGTGCGACGCTTTGCCGAGTCATTTTTCTTTTCTTTTTCAGCCAGCCTTGATAGGTAGATAGATCATAACCAACCCGTCCAAGTAAGCAAACAAGCGAGGATCCCGTCGAGTACGACGGACGTGAGGGGTGCTAATACCTTCCCCTTGCGTAACCGACTCCCGAACCCAGACAATGGTTGCGATGACCTTGTCTTACCCTTTTTTCGTCAGGTTTTTCCGATCGTTTCCTTTCCCGCTCTGAGGGATAAATAAAGAAAGGTGGCGACTCTTCTGTCATGCCGGCACCTTATTTTCGCGCAAGCGACACTAGGCAGATTGAACTACATTGCAAGGTTCATATACTTGCGAACCAATATTCAAATTGTTAAGAAAAGATCAAGCGGTTAGGTGAAATGAAAATTGTCAGAAGCCGTTTGAAAAAATAAAAGAATATTTGCAAGAACCTCCAATACTCATTCCTCTAGTAGAAAGGAAACCTTTGATCATGTATCTCACGGTTCTTGAGAATTCAATGGGATGTGTGCTCGGTCAACAAGACGAAACAGGTAGAAAAGAGTATGTTATCTACTACCTGAGTAAGAAATCCACTTATTGTGAGTTGAGGTACTCGATTCTAGAAAAAACATGTTGTGCACTCGCTTGGGCAGCTAAGCATTTGAGATAGTACATGTTAAATCACACAACCATATTGGTATCGAAGATGGATACGATCAAGTACTTGTTTGAAAAGCAAGCACTCTCCAAAAGAATTGCCATATGGAAAATGGTTTTGACAGAGTATGATATTTAGTATGTTTCGCAAAAAGTCATTAAGGGAAGTGTTTTGTCAGAATATCTTGTTGAACAGCTAATTGAAGATTATCAACCGATGAAGTTTGAATTTCCAAATGAAGACATCATGTTTCTAAATATGAAGGACTGTGATGAGCCTTTTCCAGACGAGGGTCCTGTGTTTGGATCTGATATAAACTGGTTTTTGACGGTGTTGTCAACTCATATGGCAACAGAATCAAGGCAATCATTATAACTCCTCACGGTTCTCACATACCGTTCACTGCCCGATTAACGTTCTCTTGCATCAATAATGAAGCAAAATACGAAGCGTGCATCATGGGTTTAGAAGAGGCCAATGATATGAGGATCAAGAATCTTGATGTGTATGGTGATTCAGCGCTAGCTGTTAATCAGATCAAAGGAGAATAGGACACTCGTCAGGCCAACTTGGTGCCATATAAGAATTATGCAAGAAGACTGCTACCATTCTTTGATAGAGTTGAGTTTCACCATGTGCCTAGGGTTGAGAATCAGATGGCGAACACACTGGTAACGCTAGCACTAATGTACAAAGTGAATTTCTGAAATGAAGCTCCAGCGATCACCATTATGGGTCTTAAGAGACCTACCTTTATGTTTGTAGTTGAAAACGCATCAGATGGAAAGCCTTGGTATTTTGGTATCAAGAATTTTATCAAGACTCAAGAGTACCCATCTGGGGCATCCAACAAAGATAAGAAGACTCTGTGGAGGCTAGCCAGTATCTTCTACTTGAACAAGGATAATGTAGTGTACAGGAGAAACTTCGACATGGTCTTGTTGCGGTGTACTGACGAACATGAAGCATGCCTTTTGATGGAAGAAGTCAATGAGGGTTCATTCGGTACTCACGCCGGTGGACATGCAATGGCTAGAAAATTATTGAAAGCTGGGTATTATTGGATGACTATGGAATCTGATTGTTTCAAATACGCCAGAAAGTTCCATAAATGCTAGATTTATGCTAATAAGGTGCATGTGCCGTGTTGACATCTCCTTGCCCTTTTGCAATGTGGGGCATTGAAATGATTGGAAAGATTAAGCCGGCTGCTTCCAAGGGGCATCGTTTCATTCTGGTTTCCATTGATTACTTTACCAAGTGGATGGAAGCAACCTCTTTTGCTAATTTCACGAAGTAGGTGGTCGCCCGATTCATAAAGAATGACATCATCTGTCTTTATGGAATCCTAGAGAGAATCATTACTGATAATGGTTCAAATTCGAACAACAAGATGATGTAGGAACTGTGCCAGAGTTTTAAGATTGAACATCACAATTCTTCTTCATAGCGTCCAAAGAAGAATGGTGATGTTGAGGCAGCGAACAAGAATATCAAGAAGATTGTGCAGAAGATGGTTGTGACTTACAAAGATTTGCATGAGATGTTTCCCTTTGCTATACACGGTTATCGTACTTCAGTGCATACATCAACCGGGGCACCTCATGTCTCATTAGTGTATCGTACGTAAGTAGTCCTACCATTAGACTTTGAGATTCATTCTTTGAGAGTATTGACTGATGTGAAGCTTGACAAAGTTGAGTGGGTGCAAGCGAGGTTGAATCAGTTTAGTCTTATCAACATGAATAGATTGGCAGCCATTGCTCATGGTTGGTTGTGCCAGAGCAGGATAAAAAATCCTTTGATCAGAAAGTGCGTCCTCGGTGATTCTAGATAGGTGATTTGGTTTTGAAAAGGATCCTTCCTCCTCAGACATATCACAGGGGAAAATGGACTCCAAACTAAGAAGGTCCATATGTGGTAAGAAAGGTTTTCTCTGGTGGTGCCTTATTACTATCTACTATGGATGGCGAAGATTTTATAGCCCTTGTGAATGCAGGCGTAGTCAAAAAATACTTTGCTTAAAAGAGACCCGCTGGACAACAAAAAGAAAAGGAAAAAAGGGGGCATCCTGGCGAACCGCAAAAAGAAAAGGTTCAAGCAAAAATTAGGGATAAAAAGAAAAAGAATGAACTCGCAAAGTTGAAAACCCAAAAAGGCGACTTTGGAAAAAAATGGGTATCCCAGTGGATTGAAAACTCGAAATGGCAATCTAGGCAAAAGTTAGAGATTTGAAAGCAAACGACTATGGTCTGCGTTCGATCTATGAACTCATTCTGACACATGGTTATCCTGAAGCAAAGAAATCAGTCTAGTCAGTCTTTTCAGAAGGCGAAGCATTTGTGAAAATCAAGACATACAGTTCATAGCTTAAATTACACATGGTGGATATATGTTCCCACATTGTCGACATTTGTGTGTATTCTTTTGCTTTTTGCGTAATTACCTCATTTCAAGAATTGCATCCAAATTGTAATTTTCCTATTTACATGCCTTTAATCAATAAAGTGTTCATTTCACTCAAAGAGCTTTTCATTCCTGTTTTTAATTTTTACTATTTTGTTTGCAAAAACGTCCGATATTTTTGGTAAACATTATAGGTGAAAACATTGGGCTTTACAGAGCACATTGAAAATGATGAATTTACATGAACGATAGGTATCATGAGTGGCAACCGAGGTAGCCATTTCACATGTAGAACATCCTATTGCTTATGGTTTTTTTGCAGGATGACATGATCCTCTACCCAATAGAGCTTTTTGTAAGTAGAGTTGCACCTAAGAGTGGGGTGAATTGGGTATTGAAAATCTTTTTCCAGTCTTAATGTAAATTTCTTGTTTTATTTTCTTAAAAGTTACTAAGTGTTGAATGCATCAAAAGCGAAAAGTAAAGAGACACGGTGATGTATCCTAGTTCCCCTCTCATCCCAATAGTACTCCAGTCCCCTTTCAACATGAAATATATTTTTCAATATTGTTAGATCCTAAGACAAGACTTATACCTAGTCTTTCTTATACAAACTCTAACCAATCAAAACACCAAGAATAATCCTCTTGGATTTTTCACTAAGTCCAATGAGAACAATCCTCTCAAAATGGACCTCTTGCTTCCAACAATCATGGACAGCAAGGTTACAATCTTACCAACTTATTTCCAACAATCCTAAAAAAATAAGATGTAATTAAAGAACAAATAATTCTGACTTGAGTAAGTTGCAGCAGTATTCAATTATGAATCTTGAGACTGATCTTCTTCTTGATATATCAAATAGAAGTGTTCAAGAATAGAGGAATGAAACTATGATGAAATAATGAAATTTGAGGGGCAACAGTTTCACTCTTAAAAATTGAGAATTTTTGACACTTGTGAAAATTTAGAATTTGAGAGATGAAATGAAATTTGAACTTTTGCAAGAAGGTTAATCTCAAAGTATGAGATAATGAGGTATATAAATGCCTCTAAACACCTTTTTAAAAGAGTGCAAATGACCAAGAATTGCCATGGTTCGAGAAGAAATGAGAAAACAAAATTCTGCAAACAAATGCAATTTCCTGGCTCATTGCGCCAATAGTAATCGATTTCCATATGTGGATAATCGGTTACCAGCCTCAAGTTTAAAAAAATTTGAATGTTTACACAGGGTAATCGATTACCAGGAATAGGTAACCAGTTACTTTGAACAGATTTTGCAAAAATCACTTTGAAACAGAGGCAAAAATGCATTGTAAAGGTTTTAAAACAATTTTAAAATGATATGAAAGAATGAGAAATGAAGTTGAACACTTGTACAAGCTATGTAGAAGCTGAATGTTGTACCTTCATTTGTGTATAATTTTGTCTTCATTCTTTAACAAGTCTTAACATACTGATTTGACATTGAAGTTCTTCAAGCTTAATTTCTTTGAGATTTTTTTATCCATCCTTGTATGTTGTAGAGTCGTCATCAAAACCGTTTGAGAAGCCATGTCTTCACAGTCTCCCCCTTTTTGATGATGACAACATCTTTTTTGAAAGTTTTTTCGCCTTTTCTAACAAGTGCTCAAGAGCTCCCCTTCGGATGATGCTCCCCCTTAATCTATGTTTTAAGTGAGTCTTGAAATTATCTGCAAAATTTGTTAGAAGAGCAAAAACACAATATACACACATACGAACACATGAAATTCTTCTCCCCCTTTGTCAACAACAAAAAGGATGGGAAAAGCTTTTCAACAAGACACACATGTGGACAAAAGAATAAACATAAGAACATAAAGAACAACACAACATGTCACAAATACGAAACAAAATGTAACGAACGAAACCGAACATAGTGTATATGTTACAATACAAAAATATAAGACAAAAACATAATCAAATAGAAATCATTATTCAATCACTTTCAGACATAACATCCTTATCTTTATTTTCTTCTTCATCTTCATCACCTTCTTCTTTTTCTTCTTCTTCTTCTTCTTTCCGAAGAGCTTGAAGTTTCTGCATAGCTAGTTGTTTGAACATTTTGTGCATATAAGCCATGTCTTTCATGTGTTCCCTTGCATTAAGATCAACCTTGTTCTAAAAAGCTACTATCTTTTTGTAGATAGCCTCATTTGTGTAGCCTTCTTTGGGAATAGTAGCAGCAATATAAAGAGGTGTAGCATCCTTGTAAACATACCATTTTTCATCATTTTGAACAATACCAGTATTCTTTGTAGCTATGGTGACATTGATTTCATTAGCCCTTACAGTCATCATGATTTGTGGTTCCCGTTGAAGACGAATGGAGCTTGCCTCTAGAATGATGGAAATTATTCGCCCATAAGGAAGTCCTCCAGCAAGAGACTTGATATGATGCATATGATGCATGAACACATATGCCTAATTCACTTGCAAATTCTTCTTAATTGCAAACAGGAACTGAACCTCCATATCACTCACCTGAGAATGATTGGAATGCTTTGGACCAAGAATGTAATCCAGGACAAAGTGCAACATGCAGTCACTCACAGTAAGGTTTTTAGCCAGCTTAAATACCCTCGAAGTTTCAAGATTTTGTCTCCTTAACAACTCTTCTTGGGTTATCCTAGAAATTTCAATATAATAATTCATGCTTGAAAAGTCTTTCCAAGAGTCAGCCTATAATTGAATGCCATATCTAATGTTTTCTCCTTCATAAGGGATTCCTTAGCATTGACCTAACTTTTCTAAGTTCATGGAAATGGTTAGGCCTTTAACAGTAATTTGAAATATTAAGTCTCCAAATTAATCATGTCCCAACTTATAAGAAGCAAAGAACTCTTTAACCAAATCTGGGTAAACCGGTCCAATATTGCTAACAAGCTTATCTATGCCTTGAGTTTTCAAAAGTTTAGGAAAATCAAAGTTACGAGCAGGAAAGGAATTTAGACTGACATATTCTACAGGCACCAATGGACGATTTCAGATGTTGAATGTTAGCCTTCTTTCCTTGAGAGTTTGAGATTGCTCTTCTTCAGTGGGTTTGAGCTTAATTCTCCTAATTTCTTCTTTCCTTTATTGTGCATTTTGGGTGCCATTGTTGTTGTTGGAAGCTATTAAGGTTTCATAGATGAAGTGGATTAAGATGAAGACAGAGGATCTTTGTTGAGGTATTTAAGGAGAGAAAAGTGTTAGTGGGTTTTAAAGATTGGGTGACAAACTCTTTAATGGAGAAGAGGAGAAGATGGAAGAGTGAAAAGAATGAATTTGGAGGAGTCAAAATGTCTTAAAAGTCTAAAAAAGTGCTTTTTGGAAGAGTACGAGAAATATGAAGTGGGTTTTAAATGAGCTTTTGCAATTCTATTTTTAAGAAATATTTTTGAAAAACTTTGCAGTAGTAACCGGTTACCAGGTATCGGTAATCGGTTACCATACCAAAAACAGTGAGCAGAATTGAAAATCACAATAGTAGTAACCGGTTACCAGGTATGGGTAATCGGTTACCATGCAAAAAACAGCATCCAGAAGAGAAAACACAGTAGTAGTAACCGGTTACTAGATATGGGTAATCGGTAACCACAAGCCAAAAGCAACAACTTCACATTTCATATAGAAAATAATACACCATATAAATATTCACACCTTGGCATTATTTTAAAAACAATAATGAATTATTATTGAAGATTTACACATCACCTTCATCTATAATTCCATGTTCCCTCTGACTCTTGTAAAAAGGTTCTTTTGGAAGTGGTTTTGTAAAGATGTCTGCCTGTTGGTTATGTGTATCCACAAAAGTAACTTCAACGTCTTTTTGGAGAACGTGATCTTGTAGGAAATGATGTCAAATACCAATGTGTTTTGTCCTTGAGTGCATGACAGAGTTCTTTGTAATGTTGATCGCGCTTGTATTATCACACCTTAGAGGAATGCATCAGAGATTCAGTCCATAATCATGTAGTTGTTGTTTGAGCCAAAGGATCTATGCACAATAACTTCCTGCCGCAATGTATTTTACTTCACCCGTGCTAAGAGCAACGCGTGCTTGCCTCTTACAGGACCAAGAAACCAATGCATTACCTAGAATGTGACAAGTTTCACTCGTGCTTTTGCGATCTATTTTACAACCTACATAATCCGATTCAAAATAACCTACTAAGTTATAGATACTACCTTTTAGATACCATAGTCCAAAATTGGTTGTTCCTTTGAGATACTTCATAATCCTCTTTAGAGCAGTGAGATGTGATTCCTTTGGATTTTCTTGAAATCGAGCACATGTACACACATTGAACATTATGTTAGGACGGCTTGCCATCAAATATGATAGAGAACCAATCATACCTTGATACTTTATGATATCAAATGAAATACCCGATTCATCTTGATCAACATATGTTTTGGATCCCATTGGAGTAGACATTTCTTTACAACCATCCATGTCGAATCTCTTCAACAACTCTTTGTAATAATTGGCTTGGTTGATGAAGATGCCATCCATCAACTACTTTATTTGTAATCCAAGAAAGTAATTCATCTTTTCCATCATAGACATCTCGAACTCTCCTTGAATCATCAATGAGAATTCCTCACAAAGATCTTTGTTGGTTGATCTAAATATGATGTCGTCAACATAGACCTGAACTAGTAAAGTGTTGTCCTTAATTCACTTGATGAACAAGGTCTTATCTACTTTACCTTTTTCAAATCCCTTTTCGCATACAAAATTGATGAGTCGATCATACCATTGGTTCCTACTTTAAGCCATAAATAGCTTTTCTTAACTTAAAGACATGTGAAGGGTTCTTGAAGTCTTCAAAGCCAGGGGGTTGCTTGACATAAACTTCTTCATTGATGTAGCCATTTAGGAAAGCGTTCTTGACGTCCATCTGGTACAACTGAAAATTCAATGAACAGACATAAGCAAGTAGTAAACGAAAAGCTTCTAACCTTGCAACCAGAGAGAAAATTTCTTCGAAATCAATTCCTTTTTTTTGATTATATCCTTGGGCCACCAATCTTGCCTTGTTTCAAATGATTATCCCATTCTCATCAAGTTTGTTTTTAAACACCCATCCGATACATATGATGTGTTTATCACTTGGGCTAGGAACAAGTTCCCACACTTGATGCATTTTGAACTGGTTTAACTTTTCTTGCATGGAAATGATCCATTGGTCGTCTCCTAAGGCTTCATCAACTTTGGAAGGTTCAATTTGAGATACGAACGCCATATTCAAGCATGCATCTTTGAGGTTAGTCTAGTTGTAACGCCTTGACTAATATCACCAATTACTTTATTAATCGGGTGATCTTTATGTGATCTCCATTTCTTAGGTAGATCATTGTCTTTTGATTTTGTTGAATTGGTTCTTCTTGATGCTTAGGTTAATCATTTGATTGAGAAGTACCTTCTTTAGGAACATCTAAAAAATCTTCATCATCATCACATAAAACAATTTCCTCCTTGGAGGGGTTAGATTCATCAAATTTAACATGCATTGATTCTTCAATAGTTAAAGTTCTTTTATTATAAATTCTATAAGCCTTACTAGAGAGAGAGTAGCCGAGAAATATGCCTTCATCAGATTTCTTGTCAAACTTATAGAGATTGTCTTTGTCATTATTCAAGACAAAGCACTTGCATCCAGAAATGTGAAAGTAAGCAATGTTTGGTTTTCTCCCTTTGAAAAGTTCGTAGGGAGTCTTCTTAAGAACAAGTATAACATTTACTCTATTACTTACAAAGCATGTCGTACTAACCGCATCCGCCCAAAAATATTTTGGAAGATTCGAATCGCTAAGCTTTGTCCTTGCAAGTTCCACCAATGACATGTTCTTCCTTTCTACAACACCATTTTGTTGAGGAGTCCTTGGTGCTGAGAAGTTGTAAGAGATTCCATATTCTTCGCAAAATTATTCGAAAGGAGTATTTTGGAATTCTCCACCATGATCGCTTCTTATGGAGGCAATGGTTAAAGACTTCTCATTTTGTATTTACTTTCCAAACTTCTTGAATGCTGTAAAGGCATCACTTTTCTGCACTAAAAAGTAAGTCCAACAAAGTCTAGAAAAATAACCAAGTATAACAAAAGCATAAACATTACCTCTGAAGCTCTTTGTTCTCGATGGACCAAATAAGTTCATATGTAACAATTGTAGTGGCCTTGTAGTGGACACCACATTCTTTGACTTGAAAGTTGATTTGGTCTGTTTCCCCTTTTGACATGTGTCACACAACTTATCCTTGATGAATTTTATCTTAGGAAAACTAATAACTAGATCATGTTTAACCAACTTTTTCAAATGTTCCATGTGTATGTGAGCAAATCTCTTATGCCATAACCAGGAATCATTATTGTTCTCCATGAGACATTTAACCTTCAAAGATAAATTGTCAAGAGAAATCATGAATATATTTTTGATCCTTTTACCTTTTAGCTTTACCTCATTAGTGACTTCATCTTCTATCAAGCATTCATCTTTTGTGAACTTGATTTTGAATCCTTTGTCATATAGTTGGCTTATGCTAAGCAAGTTGTGCTTTAGGGCTTCGACATAAAGTACATCTTCAATAGATGTGAAAGGTGGTGCTCCAACTTTGCCTATGCAAAGAATCTTTCCTTTGTTATTGTCACCATAGGTAACATAACCCTTGGCCTTAAGCTTTATATTTGAAAATTTGTTGAGGTTATCTGTCATATGCTTCGAACAACCACTATCAAGATACCAAAGATTTGAAGTGGTCTTCAAGCAAATCTACAAAATAAGTTATTCTTTGTTAGGTACCCAAGTTGCTTTGGGTCCTTCATAATTAGTGTCTTTCTTAACCCACACATAATGCCCGCTGCTATACTAAAGTTTCTAACATATAATGCATTAGGTGTATGGCCAATAATACTATAATGAAAACAAATAGGTACAAAATTACTCATATATATATAAGAACAAAAGATTTCTTTTTCACAATATCTTTCCTTTTATGATGGCGATGCACAACTTTAGGCTTGCTCACTTTCTCTTTAGAATTTTGGTCACTAGCCTTGACAAAGATTGTTTTGCTAGAACTTGGTTTATAAAACTTAGAGTAACCAAGTCCACTTTTATCGTTAGAAAATCTTTGTTGACTAAGGACCCCTTCTAAACCAAATTGTCCTTTTTCATATCTTTCTAGAACTCTTTTAAGTTGGACAATTTGGAAAGATAGTGATTCACAATTTTTGCATACAAAGTTTTGTTTTTCTTCAATAATAACCTTTTTCTTTTCATTCTTTTCATCTTTTTCAATAGTATTCACTTTTTATTCTAGAGACGATATTTGTTTCTTTTGTTAAGATATGGTTTTACACAAAAATTTGCATTCATTTAAGAGTTCATTTATAGCCTCTTTAGTATCATTATCATAAAGTGAAAAAGAAGTACTAACCTCATTATTTTCGTCTTCGGAGTGATGAGAATCCATCAATGCCAAGTTTTCACTTCCGTCGCTATCTGATTCGGATGATGAACTTATGTCATTGTCTTCCCACGCAACATAAGCCTTCTTATTCTTTGTCTCCTTCTTGCCTTTGAACCCATTTTTCTTTGAATGTTTTGGACAATCCGTTTTAATTTGACCTTGCTTTCCACATTCATAGCATGTGACATCTTGATTTGATGTGGAAGCCTCCCTTTTCTTGAAGTGTATCTTCCTTTTTGCATAGTTGAATGGTTTGTCATTTTTGTTGAAAAATTTTCCATGTCTCTTGACTAGAAGCATAAAACTTTCATCTTCCTCCAATGCATCATCTCCTGGTCCTTCTTTCGAGTATACCTTTAATGTGATTATTTTAGAATTTTTCTCTTGATGTTCATGCTTATCAAGGCGTCCAAGTTCCAACTCGTGTTCTTGAAGCTTTCCGAAAAGTGATGCGGAAGTCATTGTTGAGAGGCTTTTCTTCTCCGATATTGTCATAACTTTGGGTTGCCAATCTCTTGTTAAAGATCTTAATACTTTTATATTTAGTTCATCATTGGAAAATGTCTTATCTAAAGCCATCAAATGATTGGTCAAGTGAACAAATCTTTTATGGAGAGCAACAATTGATTCTCCTGGAAGTGTACAAAACATTTCATACTCTTGACTTAGTGTGTTCAGCCTTGATCTTTTAACCTCGTCGGTTCCTTCATGAGTCTCCACCAAAGTATCCAAGATTTCCTTAGCCGATTTGCATTGTGAGATTCAGAAGAACTCATTCATACTTAAAGCGCTCTGTAAAACATTGATAGCTTTCTTCTCATTTAAAACTCTCTTTTTATCATCATCGCCCCATGCACTTTGAATCTTTGGAGTATCGACACCGTTTACAACACTAATTGGTATATGAGGGCCAGTTTCAACAGTTTCCCATATGCCTTCTCCTTGTGCCTCTAGATGTGCTTTCATGCAAATTTTCCAGAAATCAAAATATTCTCCAGAGAACAGAGGAGGTTTCTTACTGCTACGGCCATATTTAAAAATCGGATCCGTGCTAGTGGAAGCCATCTGGATCTTATAGGAACAGATTACCTATAACCTGCTCTGATGCCAATTGTAAGTAGAGTTAAATCTAAGAGGGGGTGAATTAGGTACTGAAAATCTTTTTTCGGTCTTAACGTAAATTTCTTGTTTTGCTTTCTTAAAACTTACTAAGTGTTGAATGCAGTAAAAGAGAAAATTAAAGAGACACGGTGATGTATCCTGGTTGCCCTCACAGACCGAGAGTACTCCAGTCCCCTTTCAACACGAGAGAGATTTTTCAGTAAGTTGCAGCAATATTCAGTTATCAATCTCGCGATTGATCTTCTTGAGATATCAACTCTTATATATCAAATGCAAGTGTTCAAGAGTAGAGGAATGAAACTATGATGAAATAATGAAATTTGAGGTACAGTAGTTTCACTCTTGAAAATTGAGAACTTTTTACACTTGTGAAAATTTGGAATTTGAGAGATTAAATGAAATTTGAATTTTTGCAAGAAGGTTAATATCAAAGTCTGAGATTATGAGGTATATAAATGCCTCTAAACACCTTTTCAAAAGAGTTCAAATGACCATGAGTTTCCATGGTTCAAGAAGAAATGAGGAAACAAAATTCTGCCAACAAATGCAATTTTCTAGCTCACTGCGCCAGTAGTAACCAACTACCATATGTGGGTAATCGGTTACCAGCCTCAAGTTTGAAAAAATTTGAAAGTTCACACAGGGTAATCGATTACCAGGAATAGGTAACCGGTTACTCTGAACAGATTTTACAAAAATCACTTTGAAACCGAGGGAAAAATGCATTGTAAAGGTTTTAAAACAATTTTAAAATGATATGCAAGAACGAGAGATGAAGTTGAACACTTGTACAAGCTATATAGAAGTTGAATATTGTACCTTCATTTGTGTAGAACTTTGTCTTCATTCTTTAACAAGTCTTGACATATTGATTTGACATTGAACTTCTTCAAGCTTGATTTCTTTGAGATTCTTTTATCCATCCTTGTATGTTGTAGAGCGTGTCGTCATCAAAACTGTTTGAGATGCCATGTCTTCACACTTTTCTCCCCAAGGATGAAATTATAACAGCAATGCATGGTAAATCATTCCCTCCCTAGAAAGAGTCCAAAAGATTATGTATTCCCCAGCCATATTTGATTGGTGCTCCCTAGCAAGTGTTCATGGATTGACTACTTCAGGTAGAATGGTGTTGAAATGCAGTCAGACATATATTCAGTAGGGACTTGCTCTTTGTCTTCCCACAACAAAGATTTTGTTATCAGATTAGAAGTACTCTCACCAGTAGAGGTATACGTATCCCTAACAGGGTAAGGATGAAGGATATCCCCTCAGCAGCAGGGTAAATTCAGTATTACTCTTTAGCAAGATCGGTATCCTTGACTTCTCTCCCCAAGCAGAGTTTGGTGTTGATTCCCTCGACAGGTAAATCAACGGCATGTTGATATCTCCAGCAAAGTCCAATGATCATTGGCATCTTTTAGAGTCAGGCTTTTGGGACAACCTCCTAGTGGATGTTACTTTCATTTCCCATCAGGGTGGAGTAGAGGTTCCTATCATATCTCCGGCAGGGTGGATTTTTAATTGGTGCTACTCTTAATTCCCAGCTAAGTGGAATTTTTAGCAGATTTAGTCCGTCCCCAATAGAGTGGCATTCCCAACAGATGTTCCTCTTTATCCCCAGCAGGGTGGATTTCTCAACAGGTGTTATTCATAATTCCCCAATGTGTGGAGTTTTGTTTATTACCCAGCAGGGTGGAATTTTCCCTAGGATAGCCTCATTCAGGAAGGTTGTTCGGTTTGTTTCCCTCAGCAAAGTTGGTTTGCTGATCTTCTTAGCACTTTTTCCGGTGGTGCTCTTTTACATTTGCATTTTTCATAAAATCCTCCTAAATGTGTAGCATTTCCATTTCGTATGGAGCATTACGCCATATTCAAACATATGCATCAGAAGCATAAGCCAGGTTTGGTATCTTTGTTGCCAGTCGTCACTCTAGTAAATAATGGCATGATTCAGGGTATTTTTTATTATTTTATCCTCAACAAAAATCATTGATGGATGTGTTCATCTTACTTGATTATCCCCGACAAATTCGTTTGTTTAAACCTCTCTTTCATCGGCTGAGTATTCTTTCTAGGTTGTGAGTCGGTTGATTCTACTTCCTGCTTGTCTTGGATGTTATCCCAAATTTTGGTTGGTAGCCCTTTGGTTATTCTAACTTTTGGTTGGTAATCCCTAACTTTATTCCAACTTTTGGTTGGTAGTTCTTTGTTGATGATCCAAACTTTTGGTTGGTAGTCTTCATTTTTTGTGCGTTCGCCTTCGGTCGATGTTCGGGTGATCCTAACTTTTGGTTAGTAGCCTGTTATTCCAACTTTTGGTTGGTACCTCTTGGATGTTATCCTAACTTTTGGTTGGTCCTCCTTCATTTATTACAACTTTTGGTTGGTATCCCTTGTGGTTATTCTAACTTTTGGTTAGTATCCCATCTATTGATCATTCCAGCTTTTGGTTGGTAGTCTCCAGGTTTATTCCAACTTTTGGTTGGTATTTTTCCCCTGCGAAGTCGTTATCTCATCTTTTGGTTGGTGTTTTTCCCCTGCGAAGTCGTTATCCTAACTTTTGGTTGGTAGTCTTCGTTTTGGTAAGTTCTTCGTTATTCGGTGTTCCGACGATCCTAACTTTTGGTTAGTAGCCTTGTATCCCAACTCTTGGGTGGTATTTCTTATGGAGCATTCCAACTTTTGGTTGATGGTCTTCGTTTGTGGGTCCAGTTTGTTTGGTGTTCCGGCGAGTACAACTTTTGGTTGGTAGCCTTTGCCTTTATTCCAACTTTTGGTTGGTAGTTTGTTAGTCATTCCATCTTTTGGTTGGAAGCCTTCGCCTTTATTCCAACTTTTGGTTGGTATTCTCTGCTTTATTCCAACTTTTAGTAGAACAAATATATCCTCGAAGGCAACCAGGTTCCCAATACTGCCAAAGTATATGGCTTTCTCCATCAAGAATTTAGCTGGTAGATCTTGAATTCCTCCCTTGATGGTCATGTAAGTTTTGATATCTGATACTTCTAAGGAGGTAGTTCTTGCAATGGTTTGATCTTTGGGAATTGTTTCCATACCGTAGAAAGGGTCTTGATCAGTGATAGGTTAATCAATCAGATGCGAGTATTCTTCCAATGTTGGTGTGAGCTGGTAATCTGGAAACATGAAGCAATGATATACCAGATCATAGAACTGAACCAATGTAGATAGGACTCCTTCTACTATGTTGACCTTTAGAAGAGGCAAAAGTCCTCTATATTTAGCTCTAAAAGCCTCAAGATTAGTAATCAACCTTCCTAATTTTCTCAGGTCTTCCAGTTTTGGACTCCTAAAGATGTACTTTTGAGTTTTTCTTCTACCAAAATCCATAGCATAATTTTTCTCTCTGATATTTGCAACAACCATATCTTTTAGTTCTTTTGAAAGGTTTGAAAATGATTTTTTTTTTGAAATATTTTTGATGAATGCATGAATGTATGAATGCATTAAACACAAGTATATGAAAACATGGGTTTAACGATTCATCGTCACGAGCATGGAGCCATGGATCTACCCATCCCTAAGGTATGTACTAAGGGTTCAATTTTTGCACCTGTAGAATGGGTTCTAACAAAGGTTCCCAAATTCATCGGCCCCTCTTTAGGATATTACCAACAATTCGACTGACTCATGAGAGCTATAATATCTCTAAGGTGGTCTAATTTAAGTTTAGTATCGCGTATCAACTATTCCGATAGTTACTGAACTATCTCCTGAAAAGACCAAATGGTTGAATGTTTACTAATCCTCAATTTCATGAGTTCCCAGTGGAAAAAGTAATGTATTCGCGACTTGCTCGCTCAACATCAGTAATTCTAAAAGGGTACCTCTACTGATTTGGTGGACTTTCAAGTTCGCTTAGTTGAGACTCACTCCCTATAAGCCTTCTTTAATTTTCCACCTCCTATCTTAGAATAGATCTCAAGCCCACTGAGTACTTTTTGACTCGCCACATGTGTATTAATCGCATTCCCAGATAAAAGCAATTTAAACTAGTATGGAAAATAAGAAGATAATATAATGGTATACAATAGATGAATGAGAAAACAAATAAGAAACTGAAACATTAAAATATATGCAATGTAAGGCTTAACCCTCTAGGAAAAATTTCCAACATCCCCAGTGAAGTCGCCATTTTTTTCTGTAGCTCCGGTTTTAGTGACACGACCACTACCACATTTAACGCTACTTTCTGATTTCTAATATTTATCCTATGATGCTTAAAAGGAAGGGGAAGATATCTCAAACCATCCCTGATCGCAAATTTTATTCTAACAAATGCTAAAAGATCTGGAATCGGGGATTGGTATACTAAGGGAAGCTATTAACAGCTTGAGTATCTATAGTACTCTATAGGAACCTTTATTGTATATTTTTATTGTTGAATTACTTGCTTGCTTAGGTTTGTCGGCTGTTTAAATCAGAAAGTTTCTCCTTTGTGAAGACTTAGGAAATGTTTTTGTTGTTTTATAGTTTTCTATTGTTTTTGGTAGGCACCTAGACCTAAAAATTTCCATTAGTGTGCTCGCTAAGATTTTGCAATCTTATGCATACGTATTCTCAAAAAGGAAACTGAGAAATCAGAGTGTTCGTAGTTCCTCCTAAATCTATGGGAGGAAATTGTTTTGTGTCTTGTTCAAAGCCCAAGATTGAAGCTAAAAGAGTATTTGTGTCTTGTTCAAAGCCCAAGATTGAAGTTAAAAGTTTGACTAAGAGAGAGAATTTATCATCTCTTAAAGGACTGATCTCACATATTCATCACAAACATTGAAGAAATGATTATAAAGGAAGTTGCTTTAACTAGGATGTCTGGAATCCAGCAATGCCACAATCTTCCTTTATAAGAGAAGTGAAATGTCATGAAGGAAGAAACTTTGAACTTGGATTTTGAAGTATCTAGTGCAATGCCACATCTTTCTTCATGAGTTTTTACATAAGGGAAGAAGCTTTTAACATGGACTTTGAAATATACAGAGCAATGCCATATCCTCCTTTATGAAAAACAGTTTGATTTGAATGTTTGATTTGAAATGTGATGTATAGAATAGGATATCCTC
Organism: Lathyrus sativus; assembly: GCA_963859935.3. Classification (NCBI taxonomy): domain Eukaryota; kingdom Viridiplantae; phylum Streptophyta; class Magnoliopsida; order Fabales; family Fabaceae; genus Lathyrus; species Lathyrus sativus. Next base: position 174,028,263 of record OZ012736.1, read on the forward strand.
CTACAGAGAGGACTCATAGTCTCATCTGTCAGGATGTTGAATTATGTGCCTTGATCAAAGCCCAAGGTTGAAGTTGAAAGAACTTAAAACTGACTCAATTGAGGAGTGTTATATATGTCTTGTACAAAGCCCAAGATTGAGGTTGAATGGGAAAATCATTATATGAAGCCTAAGAGGAGGTTGGGGGAATTTAAGTGGAGACTGACTCTTTCTGAAGATTAGAAGAGAGTTGAATTATTAAATGCCACAAGGGTTTTAATTCTTATGAGGAATTATTGATTTGTAAACTAACCCTGGTTGGGGATTGTTAATTAAAAGCCAACCCTTGTTGAGGATTATAAGAGACTTAATGGATGATATTGAATGTCCTAGAGGTTTTGACTCTTTTGGGATTTGGTGTATTGATAAAGATGACTAGAATCTATCATATGCTTTTAGGAAGCCTGCGGGTCCTTGTTTGAAGCCCAAGAGGAGGCTAGGAATTGAGACTTTCCAAGTCTAATAAGATTTCAAGAAAGGTTTCACCGGGAAATAATCATTTCTCTATTGAATTGTTCCAGGGTTAAAAGTTTTTAAAGAAGAGGTTTCACCGGGAAATAATCCTCTCTTTCTTGAAGTATTTCAAGGTTAAGTAAATTGAACAAAACCCAAGTAGAGGCTAACTGTATTGGGGAGAAGAATTCCTTTGTACAAGAGGAAACTAGTTGTTTGAACTAAGTTATAATGATTGAAAGGATCCTATTGTTTGAACTAGTCTAGACTAAGGATGATTTAAATGTTAAGGGAAACTTAACAAGATATGCATAAGTATATATACAGATATATGAACAAGTATATAAACAAGTATGAATTGAATTTGAAACGGTGGTGGGTATTACACTCTGGATAGAGGCCCAAGTGTATTGTGATTGATTAAATGTTTTTTCTTTAAGATTGAAGTAGAGTTTTGAGAAATTGAAGAAAGTTTTAAAATGATTTTGAATTTGAATTTGAAGATGACTTGATCTTAAGTAGGAGAGGAACAAAGGTGTTGGGTCTTACACTCTAAATAGAGGCCCAGATGAATTGTATCCTATACAAAGCCTAGGATGAATGAGGCTAAAAGATTTACAAACGGTGTTGGGTCTTATACTCAGGGAGAGGCCCAGATGATTATTGAGAAATGATGTTAGGTTTATATTGAATTTGAAAGTTTTGAAAGATTGAAGTTTTGAAAATACGAAGGAAATTTTGAAAATAGAAAGAGGGATGAGACTTACACTCCTAGCAGAGGCCAAAGATGATTATCTTGTTTTGAAAAGAACAGAGGATGATTTTGAAAGAAAAAGTTGGGACTTACACTACTAGCAGAGGCCCAAGATGTTGATAATTTGAAAGAACAATGATTTTAAACACTAAGAGGAGGGACATATACTATAGCAGAGGCCCTAAAAAAAGGTTTATTTATGTACAAAGAGATGGGACATACACTCTATTAGAGGCCTAAATGATTGTGAAAACAGTGATCGCACCGTGATTTTGAAAAGCGCAATGGGACTTATACTATAGTAGATGTCCAAATGATTTGGTTATTTACATAGAGGGTTGGGTCTTACACTATAATAGAGGATCAAGTGTGAGTTGTGAAGTTTTGAAAAATTGAATCAAAGCAAAAACCCTAATTTCGTTTTTTAAAGATATTTTTCAAAGAAAAATCATTTAAATATAGTATAATTATCAAAATGAATCCATTAATCATGTTATGAAAAATGATTAAGGTTTATAAAAAGATGTTTTATTCACATGAATATTTAAAATCAATTTGTTTTAAGTAAAATCAAGAAAAAAGAAATTATTTTAAAATATTGAAAACAATTTTAAAAAATATATTAAATATATTAAAAATATATCAAATACAAAATATTTATTTGATTTTTTTTGTGAATAAAATATTTAAGTATTTGAATGATATTTGTTTAAAAAAACATTTGAAAATAAATCAGATTAAATATAGAAATTAATTTTTGAAAATAATTTTAAAAAATAAGAAAAAAAACAAAAATTCAAAAATTTGAATTATGGCGGCAAGGCCATCTTCTTCTTCCTCGCGCACCACCCCATCATTTGATTTGCAAAACCTCTCATATCTCCCTCAATAAGAAATGATTTCAAAAGATGTAAACATGAAAATTGCTCGCTTTTGAACAAGAAACACGATGGTGGTGTTTAATTTCATTTATTTTACGTGTGGAGTGAGTTATCAAGTGATGAACAGATGAATCCTAATTTTTGCAAGAACACTATGAAATCCTATACACGATTGATACATAGCAATTGATTGAGGGAAAACATTCTATATATGTGCAGAAACATATTGCTAACTTGAAATATCAAAAATGATGCATGATTCATGAAATTTGGGAAGTTTAGGCTTACTTGTGTAAGAGGAAATCAAATCCTCATTTGTAGGTATTATAGATGTGAAATGATGACCTGGACAACTTCCTTAGACCTTAAGGAATGTGTTGATGTGTTTAGAATGGATGGAAACCTTATGGATTGATGGACTCGAATCCAACTACAGCTAGCTTGGGATGAATTTGAAGTTATAGATGATGTTTATGTGTTTGGATCACTTACATATGATGTAGGTGAGGTGTTTTGATCATTGTCTTGGATTGAATTGCTCTGTTTTGAGAAATTTGATTTCTCTCTCACTTGGTGTTTTGAATTTTGAGACAAAGATGAATTTGGAGAAAACAGGTATTGGAGTTGTTTTGGTGTGTCTAGAATGAGGCAATGTGACCTCTATCTATAGGTAAATGGATTTGTCTTGGATGAATAGTTGCATCTTAAAGGATAAGAGCTTGGTTTAATGGTTTTGGACTTGTGTCATTACTTCTTATGCAAGGTACAATAGCTACTCCAAATAGCATAGCTACCAATTGACCAATTCCAGATTCCTCAGTCATTTTTATTATTGTTTATGTGAGTATCTTGACTAAAAAGAGTACCTTTTTTGAATGTGCACTATTGCACATAAATGCCTTTGAATTCAAGGCATAATGTGACAAAATTCATTAATTTAATTTGAGATATCTTTTGACCCTTTGGCCTACTTCTGCAGGTTTGTTATGACTCAACCTAATCACATTGAATTAGCTTAGCAACATGATCATTGAAATTGACTAAACATTCGTGTACCATAAGAAATGACCAATCTGATCTTGGCGAAACAGTTGCAACAAGGTGTCTTGTAACCTTCATCGCTCTTTGTCCAAGTAGAGTTTTCTCATGTTCTTTGGCTCTTTGGAAAGCTGGGATTATGTACTTCAACTTTGATGTTCATAATTGGACTTGATTCATCTTGGATCATGGTGAAAAATCTCTCCATATTTTGATATTTTGACTGATCTTACCTTCGGCAGAATTTGCCTAAGTGTGGAAATTCATTTCTTACTTTTTTTAATTTTGATCACTTCATAACTTGAAATCAATGAAGTTTTTGGATATGGTTCGTCCTAGAAATCTTGTTGTAAGTGATGAAATCTATCATTTAAGCTTTGAAGTGCAAAAAATGGTTGCTTGGTGTCGCTACTGCGAAAACGAGGCCGGCAAGACAGAAGAGTCGCCACCTTTCGTTATTTATCCCACAGAACGGGAAAGGAAACGATCGGAAAAACCTGACGCAAAGGTATAAGACAAGGTCATCGCAACCATTGTCTGGGTTCGGGAGTCGGTTACGCAAGGGGAAGGTATTAGCACCCCTCACGTCCATCGTACTCGATGGGATCCACACTTGTTGTGTTTATCTGACGGGTTTGTTATATCTATCTACACTAAAGGTCTGGTCTGAAAAGAAAAGAAAATGACTCGGCAAAGCATCGCACTTTATGCCTATGTATTCCCGTCTTGAACGAGAAATCAGAGTCAACGTAGTTCGCCTAACTACGGGTGAAGGGGGGAAGATTTCTCGCCGAGATATCGCATCTCATTCCTACGTACTTTCATACGGCATGAAAGATCAGAGCAAACGTAGTTTGGGCTGTAAACGACACAGGTTTGTCTTTTTTATCCGAGTAGGGTTAACAGACAGTTCCAGCAGTTTGGTGTATGCAGCTCGACCTTTGGAGACTTAAGCGTTACCGTTTGCAATAGAACCGGGAGTTAAAAGAACTCTCCTTCTGAAAAAGGTTTCCCAAGGGATTAAAGGTCCAAGAGGACAAACAAAGTTTGATCTTTGTTTTCTATTTTTAAGAGAACTGTCTTTTATGGATGTTTGCAACTGATATCGCACTAGAGACTATGACCTGAGAGTGAATGCGTCGCATGTCACCCAAAGGGTACTATACTAAACATCCAGACTGTTGAAAAGAAACTCTCCAACAATCCTTTCTCAAGTAGCTTAAGGCTCGTAGCGTACGACGTCAATTAACCATTATTACTGTATTTTGATTTGTTTGAAGATGAGAAAAGAAAAGACGCACTAAAGGGGAACTGATCCAATCCTAAAGTTGTCATGCAAATTGACCCTATGGTTGAGGTTAGAAGGGAACTACCTAACGTTATCATGCATGGTTAGAAGAGAAGTCAGAGTTCCTAATGTCTATCATGACTTCTCTTGAACAAGAGAAGTCAGAGTTCCTAGGGGAACATGGCAAAGGAAACATCAGTAAACAGAAAAACTGTAAAGAAATTACTGTAAATAAAAATGCATGCAATGCATCACACAAGCAGAAGGATCCAAGCTCAACTTCTAAACAAACAAAGCCAAAAGGCCACACACCATACAGGCAAGGGACTGAGCTCAACCAAATACCAGCAAGCAAAGCCACACGGTAAAAATACAAGCAGAGGGAGAAACTCAACCTCTAATGCAGACAAGCAAAGGGAGCTACTCTCAACCTTTAGGATGCTCTTAGGCCTATGATCATCTACATGAAGCCTAAATCTAATGCAACACTCCAAGCAAGCCATATCAAAACAGTAAAACAAGAAAACAGACAAACAGGGAAAACAAGCCAGCAATCTCCACAACAGAGCAATCTTCTGACAGCAATCCAATCCAAAGTTTGTAACTGTTCTTCAAGTCCACACCATCCTCAAAAGAAGGAAAGGGATGCTCCATCAAACTCCAACAAAAGGGAAGAGAATAAACATCAAGGAATATTGGATTGATGGTGGGAAGCAAGGAGGAAACCAAAGGAATCCCACCTGGCACTCAACCAGTCATCAGAGAAAGGCATCCTCAAAGGTTCTAGCTATTGTAAAATGCCACACATCCTTCCAAAGGAAATATGAGGCTTTCACATAGGGACCTTGAATCATAGGATGAGAACGGAAAGCAATCAAAGCATTCCATGTTTGAGGAAGAAAGAAAACTACTTTTAAGCTCTTTCCTAAACCCTAATTCCTATAAGCTACAAGGAAGCTACCAAAAGGAGAGAAAAAATCCAAGCCAAGCTCCACAATCAACTCCACAGAAGCTAAAACATGACCTTAACATCATCCAAGAAGAACCACAAGCTCACCGAGCACCAAAAGCCACCAAAGAAGGCAAAACAAAACAAGCACCAAGTTAGGAGCACCAAATGAACCACCTATTTGTAAATTCTATCTAAAATAGCAAATTAGATTCTAAAAATCTACAAATTTTCCTAAGGGAACATGCAAGTGTTAAGAACCTAGAGTTCAAATACCAGAGCCTGAATCAACTTCTAAGGCCACTAATAAAATCCTAAATTGTAAAGTGTCAAAGAGAAACCATGAAAGGGAAGGCTCTAAAACCCTAATCTAAAACAAAACCTATGATTATCTAAAAATGAAGAGAAAATTCCTGAGGGAACATACATCTCTAATCTACAATCCAACAAAAAATCAAATACAAATTCTATACCAATTGGTCAAACAAAAATCAACAAACAGATGTATCAACTATGCAAAAATAAACAAATATCAAACATGAGAAAAATAAAATTAAATTGCAAAAACATCAAAAATTAAATCTAACAGCATAGAAAAATCAAAAATTAAAAGCGGAGCATGAGCATATTTTTGGATTATTTTTCTGATCAAAAATGAAATTAAAAATGAATTAAATTAAGAAAATGCAATTAAAATAAAATGAAAATGAATTAAGAAAATCAAATAAGCCAGAAAATATCACATGCGTTGGATCAGTGAACTCAGTAAGCTAATCTAAAGGCTTACACACGCTCCACCTCACACGCCACGTAGCTGCCAGGGAGGATTAATGAAATGATGCGTTTCATCCCAAAACTCAAACCCTCAGATCAAGTCCTGACCACACGATGATGATACTTTGTCAGTGCTTCAGCCAGATCTAATGGTTCAGACTTCATCTTCTCCAATTCAAACTCAGATGAAGGGAACTTGCTCAGGCGGTGGTCCGGTGGTCCTCAGCCTTCTTCTCCGGCGAGCAGGTAGTTACAAGTTATGGAAACTCAACACACTTAACATCATTCCCCTCCAAATTTCCTCCTGATCTCAAAAATAACGTCCAATTCCTCTAAATCCTACTAGATTTTAAAACACAAAGAAGATCTCAAAATGCACTTCAATCTGAACTCTCACCAACACTCAAACTATTAGTATGAATGTAATCCTCATCTAACACTGATCATCACATGCTATTCCAATTGAATCAAAGCCTCAAGATCAGATCAATTCGCATCCAAACAAAAATTATGTCATCACCTAATTTGTCTCTAATCCTCAAATTTTTGATCCAAATTTCATCTACATCTCAAACCAAAGCCTATCCACATACTAATCATGCTTAGATCATGCTATAACCAGTGTAAATTTTAAAACTACATACCTGACTTTGAGCTTCAAGTTGAGGTATCTAGGGTACGATTCTGGCTTTAAAACATTGCAGATTCACTCAATGCTTGATGAGGAACACTTTTGTAACTTCAATTTGCTTGGATCTGGCTTGAAAATGAAAACATAATTTTCAACTCTCTTCTTCAAGCTCCAACTTCAATCCTTGGTTCTGGTGCGAAATGATCTCCAAAATGGAGCAAAACCTCTCACAAAACTTAAATACAATTGGTTTGTGTGCTTTAGGGGTCCAATTGAGGCCCAAAACAGAAAAACCAATTTTCAAATTTCCTTCACAAAACCAACCATGGTAGATGCGTGTTCTGACTTGAAACTTCCCTTGGAAGCTTGCAATCAACTCCCTGTAGTCTGGTGAGGGTGTTTGGAGTGATATGAGTGCTTGAACTTATCACAAAATCAAATTATGAAGTAACAAACCATATCACCATGAAATTTACCTCAAATGGAAATTTTAAAATTGCCAAAGTGTTTAGAGTTGTTTTTCTGATCAAAATGAGTATTCATATGGTCCATTTTGAGCACAAATGAATTAATCATGAATTTTTCAACCAAATACCTTTAACTTCTTCCTTTTGCAAAATTCTTCAAACCAAGTCTCACCTAAATCAAAATCAATTCATCATGAGTATATGGTTAACCTAGAAAACTCATTTTGAACAAGTTTTGTGTTGAACAAAATTGCATTTGAAGCTTGCAAGATGGAGAAAATGACCTATAATGCCAAATGACCTATAATCTTACTTTCCCAAAATACCCCTAACTTGTAAACCTCATAACTTGAGTTTTATAAATCAGATGGAAGACTTCTAGTACAATTTGGAAAGCCAAGATCAAGACCTACAACTTTCATGTTTTCCAAAATTCTAGGAGAAACACCCTTCTAGGTCAAAAGTTCCTTGGAAGTTAGTGAACTTTCACAGACAAAATTCACATTCCTCAGATGACCTGTAACTTGTCTGGACCATAACTTGAGTTCTATAAATCCAATGGAGGACTTATAGTACTAAAATTAAAGCTAAGAGAGTGCTCTACAAGTTTCATGTTGGCCAAAACTGGAGATGAAACTTGCATCTTGAGATAAGTGGTCTTGAAGTTAGGCACTAAATAGGGGATTTTACCCTGAGAACCCTAATTTAGCAACTCCTCACACCTTGAACTTTTCTTGCATAGATATTGGAATATTATCTCATGTGTCATAACACAACTATCCATGATTACAAAGACCTAGAATTGAGCTTTGATCATCTTCAATTAGTCAGTTGACTTAGGATTACTCAGATGAAAACCCTACTTGCAACACCCTCAACTGTGGCTCTTCACACTTGGCACAATGACTTGATTGAGCTCCACCATGACCTTCAAGGCACCTAAATGAGCTCTACTCACACCCTCTCACCTTGTTGAAGACCTCACCATCCATTGATGATCTTCAATTGGTCCTCAAATTAAGAGACTAACCCTATACAAACAAATGAACTCCTTAAGAACCCAACCTTCTTCTTGATGATTATGGTGACTTCTCAAGCTTGAATAAGACCTCTAGATAGGCTGCACACTTGATCCCCTGTTAAATGAACAATGCAATGCTATGAAAATGTTAGATCAATGTTATGCTAATGCCATGAAACATAAACCAAGTAAGAAAAGGTTAGGCAAATTTTGGGGTGCAACAGCTGCCCCTATTCAAGCGGCTTGGACCCGATAGGATGAGAAGCGAACGAATTTCAAGTAATCGAGGTAGAAGACGGTTGAATACCAAAGAACCCGGAAATTTGCTAACCGAAGAAATAAACTGCACAAAACTGCCTGGGAACACCACATCCAAACAATTGAATCCGGTTGTCACGGCGACAACTGATCAATCATCCGATAAAGAACCTGAATTCAATATCAATGACCTGCGTGACGCCACAAGTGTTGAATTAACATACCATCTTCAAATGCGCACTACCGTAAACGGGCACTACGTAAAGCATGACATCCATATCCTTGATCCTCCATTTCCGCAGAAACGGGCACACGCTAAATAAAAGCGAGCAATGTCAATATCTCTGACCTTCCATTCCCTCAGAAATGGGCAAACGCTAAATAAAAGCGAGCAATGTCAATATCTCTGACCTTCCATTCCCTCAGAAATGGGCAAACGCTAAATAAAAGCGAGCAATGTCAATATCTCTGACCTTCCATTCCCTCAGAAATGGGCAAACGCTAAATAAAAGTGAGCAATATCAATATCACTGACCTTCCATTTCCTCGGAAATGGGCAAACGCTAAATAAAAGCGAGTATCGTCAATATCACTGACCTTCCATTTCCTCGGAAATGGGCAAACGCTAAATAAAAGCGAGCAATGTCAATATCTCTGACCTCCCATTCCCTCAGAAATGGGCAAACGCTAAATAAAAGCGAGCAATGTCAATATCTCTGACCTTCCATTCCCTCAGAAATGGGCAAACGCTAAATAAAAGCGAGCAATGTCAATATCGCTGACCTTCCATTCCCTTAGAAATGGGCAAACGCTAAATAAAAGCGAGCAATGTCAATATCACCGACCTTCCATTTCCTCGGAAATAGGCAAACGCTAAATAAAAGCGAGCATCCTCAATATCACTGACCTTCCATTTCCTCGGAAATAGGAAAACGCTAAATAAAAGCGAGCAATGTCAATATCACTGACCTTCCATTTCCTCGGAAATGGGCAAACGCTAAATAAAAGCGAGCACAAGCATCCGAAGACTTGAACTAGCAAATCCTCAGGGAACTTCTGACATCAGCTGCCAGACATCCATCTTGAACGAAAATGGGTAACAACTTTGAAGGTATAATCATGAAGCTTTCAATGTTGATGTAACAGCCAACCGAGGAAGACTGTACTGGGGAATGACGACAACCACCAGACATTTACCTTGACAACAGGTAATGACTTCAACGGTCTAATCCCTGCAATCTTTCCCTTTAGAACACTGACGTAACAGCAATCCAAGGAAAACTCCGCTGGGGATGAAAAGAAACTTAACCAAGCAACCCTGATGAGGGAACACATAATAGGACGAACACGATCATCTCATATCTCATGTCAAGAATTTGAACATCCGAAACCATCTTGAACAAGAATTCCAAACCTGCAGGGAAACACCTAAAAACAAAGAGGTAACCAACCTAACTTATGTTTCAAAATGCATATGTTTGACAATGGCGTAATGCTTCATACGAAATTGAATGCTACGTATTTGGGTGAGTTGATATGCCATGCAGGTATGATGCAAATACAGGCTGCAAACACAAACACGGGCTGCTGGAGAAAAGCTGGATACAGAAACGCTTCAGCATAATAAATGCCGAAGACAAAGCCAACTCCGCTGGGGATAACCGGATATCACATAATTATTCCAGCAAAATAAATGCTGGAAAAGTACACCGAATCCACTGTAAAAAACAATCCTGCTGGGGGATTAGCTTTACAATCCGGAATTACGAACTCTGTTGAGGATGATCAACCTACTGGAGGAAAGATGACCTGCTGGAGAACAGAAAAGGCCATTATGGGGATTACATCACTGTCGGGCAGCTTGCTAACTCGCATCCCACTCTCCTGGGGATAAAGATGTGGCCTCCATCTGCTGGGGAGGGATAGAATCACATAAAGCCTGCTTCTACGTTAAAGGACTCCGACTAGGGAAACATGATCCCTTAGCTGTTTGCTGCAAAGGTAACGACCCTGCAAAACATGAGCAACAACAAGATATCATATACAAAAGGAAATATCCAGGTCAATAGACGTGAGAATCGCTCAGTCAATTCAAAGTTTTAACAATTATTGGCCTAGGCCTGCAAGTTTATGCATGTGCAAGTTTATCAAAAACATCGACGTTTTCCCCAAACAAAACAAGAAAAACTTAAAACAAGAAACAACATCAAGTACTGAATAGTATGCATTTTATTGATAACGGGCCTGTAAATAGGCAAAGTTTTGTACAATGGATGCAACTCCTGAAAAGAGGAAGCTACAAGATCAATACAGATATGTACAGAGGTACAATGGAATTTGTATACATGTCGGCAACGTGGTACAGACAAACACCATGAGCTGATCCTCATATGACTCGCCTGACTCTGACGCTTTCCCGATGCTCCGTCCTCGGAAGAGATTGACTTGGATAATCGACCCTCAGGTACTCCCAAACCACTAAGCAATGCAGTATCAACCTCGGACCGCAGTCATTTGCTTTTTTAATCCCTAACTTTTGCCTGAATCGCCCTTTCGGGTTTTCGATTCACCGGGATACCCTTTTTTGCCAAAGTCGCCTTTTCAGGTTTTTGACTTCGCGGGTGTACATCTCTTCAATTTTTATCCCTAATTTTTGCCCGAACCTTTTCTTTTTTCTTTTTGGTTCGCCGGTATGCCCCATTTTTGCCTGGACTCTCTTTTTTCTGTCCAGCGGGTCTCTTTTAAGCAAAGTATTTTTTAACTGCGTCCAAATTCACAGGGGATGAAAAATCTTCGCCATCCATGGTGGATAACAGTAAGGCTCCTCCGGAGAAGACCTTTCGCACAATGTATGGACCTTCATAGTTGGGAGTCCATTTGCCCCTGTGATCTGATTGTGGTGGGAGAATCTTCTTTAGCACAAGATCGCCCATCTGAAAGCTTCGAGGGCGCACCTTCTTGTCGTAGGCTTTCTTCATCCGGCTCTGATATAACCGACCATATTCAATAGATGTAAGTCTCTTCTCATCCATCAAACTGAGCTGATTCAACCTATTTCGCACCCATTCTGCCTTATCAAGTTGGACATCGAGCAATACTCTCAAGGAAGGAATCTCAACTTCTAATGGTAGGACAACCTCCATACCATACACCAGTGAGAAAGGTGTTGCCCCGGTTGACGTGCGTACCGTCGTACGATAACCGTGCAAAGGGAAGGGCAACATCTCGTGCCAGTCTTTGTATGTCACGACCATCTTCTGAACTATCTTCTTGACGTTCTTATTGGCCGCTTCATCAGCGCCATTCATCTTGGGCCGATAAGGAGATGAATTATGATGTTCAATCTTGAAATTCTAGCACAATTCTTTCATCATTTTGTTATTCAGGTTCGAACCATTGTCAGTAATGATTCTTTCAAGAATGCCATAGCGACAAATGATATCCTTTTTGATAAACCGGGCTACCACTTGCTTGGTAACGTTAGCATAAGACACTGCTTCAACCCACTTGGTGAAGTAATCGATAGCCACCAAGATGAACTGGTGCCCATTGGATGCGGTGGGCTCAATTTTGCCAATCATATCAATGCCCCACATAGAGAAAGGCCACGGGGACGCCATAACATTCAAAGGGCTCAGCGGCACCTGAATCTTGTCTGCATAAATCTGGCATTTATGGCATTTCGTTGCAAACTTAAAATAGTCTCTTTCCATTGTCAACCAATAATACCCTGCCCGTAACAACTTTCGAGACATAGCGTGTCCGCCAGAGTGCGTGCCAAAGGTTCCCTCGTGTACCTCCTCCATGAGTAGATTAGCCTCTTTCTCATCAACACATTGCAAAAGCACCAAATCATGGTTTCTCCTGTACAGAACACCATCCGGATTCAAGTAGAAATTGCCAGCCAATCTCCTGAGAGTCTTCTTATCGCGGTTGGATGCCCCAGTCGGATACTCCTATTTTTTTAGGAAATTCTGGATATCAAAATACCACGGCTTGCCATCAGAAGCTTCCTCAATGGTGAATATGAAGGCGGGCCTATCAAGGCGAGAGATAACTATTTTGGGAGCCTCATTCCAGAAGTTAACTTTGTACATGGAAGACAATGTCGCAAGAGCATCAGCCATATGATTTTCTGCCCTTGGCACATGATGAAACTCTACCAGGTCAAAGAAAGGCAACAATCTCCTTGCATAATTCATATACGGTATCAGATTGGGCTGACGGGTCTCCCATTCACCCTTGATCTGGTTCACGACTAGCGCGGAGTCTCCATATACATCAAGATTTTTAATCCTCAAACCAATAGCCTCCTCGAGACCCATGATACATGCCTCATATTTAGCTTCGTTATTGGTAACTGGAAATTTCAATCTGGCCGTGAACGAGATGTGCGTCCCATGGGAAGTCGTGATGATTGCCCCTATTCCACTTCCGTATGAATTCACAGCACCGTCAAAAATCAATTGCCATTGGGAACCCGACTCAAGACCTTCACCATGCAATGGCTCTTCGCAATTTTTCATCTTTAAGTACATGATATCCTCGTCAGGAAAATCAAACTTCATTGGCTGGTAATCATCGATTGGTTGTTAAGCCAGGTACTCTGATAGTACACTACCTTTGATAGCCTTTTGCGAGACATATTGTATATCGTACTCTGTCAGTACCATCTGCCATCGGGCAATCCTTCCAGAAAGTGTCTGCTTCTCAAAGACGTATTTGATCGGATCCATCTTCGAAATCAGCATGGTTGTATGATTTAGCATGTATTATCTCAGACGTTTGGCAGCCTAAGCAAGTGCACAACACGTCTTTTCGAGCATTGAGTAACGGGACTCACAGTCTGTGAACTTTTTACTCAAGTAATAGATCGCATGCTCTTTTCGTCCAGTCTCGTCATGTTGACCGAGAACATAACCCATACTGTTCTCAAGAACCGTCAAGTACATGATCAGTGGTCTCCCGGCTACTGGGGGTATCAAAATCGGAGGTTCCTGCAAGTATTATTTTATTTTTTCAAACGCCTTTTGACAGTTTTCATTCCAGACAATTACTTGATCTTTTTTCAACAATTTAAACATCGGCTCACACGTGGCTGTCAGGTGAGATATGAATCGGGCAATGTAGTTCAACCTCCCCAAAAAACCACGAACCTCTTTCTCTGTTTTCGGCGTTGGCATTTCTTGTATTTCTTTTATTTTAGCAGGATCGACCTCTATTCCTTTTTCGCTAACAATGAACCCCAGTAGCTTACCAGATCTCACCCCGAAGGTGCACTTATTAGGATTCAGCCTCAGTCTGAACTTCCTAAGCCTCTCAAACAATTTCAGAAGATTTACCAGATGCTCTTCCTCTGTCTGAGATTTGGCAATCATATCGTCAACATAGACTTCAATCTCTTTATGCATCATGTCATGAAAGAGCGTAGTCATAGCACGTTGATACGTTGCCCCAGCGTTCTTCAAACCAAAGGGTGTCGCTTGCGCGAAAATAAGGTGCCGGCACAACAGAAGAGTCGCCACCTTTCGTTATTTATCCCTCAGAGCGGGAAAGGAAACGATCGGAAAAACCTGACTGAAAAGGGTAAGACAAGGTCATCGCAACCATTGTCTGGGTTCGGGAGTCGGTTACGCAAGGGGAAGGTATTAGCACCCCTCACGTCCGTCGTACTCGACGGGATCCTCGCTTGTTTGTTTACTTGGACGGGTTGGTTATAATCTATCTACCTATCAAGGCTGGCTGAAAAAGAAAAGAAAAAGGACTCGACAAAGCGTCGCACTTTATGCCTATGTATTCTCATCAGAGAATGAGAAATCAGAGTCAACGTAGTTCGGCCTACGAAGGGTTGTGGGGGAAGGTAGCTCGCCAAGACTTCGCCATCTTGTGCCTACGTACTATCAACAGGCATGAGAGATCAGAGCTCACGTAGTTCAGGAAACTACGGTTTATTTCCTGTTTTGAAAGAAGTGTTTTTTATTGTGTTTGCGATTTCAACCGCACTAGAGACTATGACCTGAGAGTGAATGCATCGCATGTCACCCAAAGGGTACCATACTAAACATCCAGACTATGGAAAAGAAACTCTCCCACAATCCTTTCTCAGATAGCTTAAGGCTCGTAACGTACGAAAGAAATCATTCATGATTACTGTATCTTAAACTGTTTTGAGATGAGAAGAGAACAGGCCCAACTAGGAGGGAGACTATCAAGTCCTACTGTTATCATGCCATGGATTCATCCTATGGTTGAGGTTTGAACAGGGAACTCCTAGATGTTGTCATGCATAGGTTTCAACCTAAAAGTCTATCATCAAATCCTTATCAAAGGAAGTGGGAGTCCTAAGGGATCATGTCAATGATACACCGAAACAGACAAAGCATCAGCTTAACAGTAAAATGCATGCAATGCAAGTGAGGGAGGAAATGTGTGTGGGGCTTCAGCCTCCACAAGCTCGTCTCAACCTCAAGCCAGTCATGAAATAACAGTGATCATACTGAAGAATAAACAACATGATATCGAGAAATAAACAGTAAACTGCAATCATACAGATAAAATGAAATGAAATGCCATCAGGCAAACAAACCACATGGGCAAGGGAGCTGGGCTCTACCGAATACCCGCAAGCAAAGCCACGCAGTAACAATACAAGCAGAGGGAGCAACTCAAACTCTAATGCAATCATGCTCCTAGATTCTACTTATTCTAGATGAACTTAATCTAATGCAACAGACAAATCAAGCAAAACAAGCAATACAGAAAAGAAAAACAGAAGAAAGCCTCAGCTCCTCCAGCAGCAACTCAGTCTTCAGACTTCAATCATCAATTGCTCTCCAGGTATCAACCCTACAACATGAGTTTCAACTCATCTTCTCCCCTAAGCTTCAGCTTCTTTGATCAGCTCCACCTTCAGGCTTCACCATCTTCAGGGATCTTCAAGTATCAACTTGATCTTCATGCTCTTCAAGCTTCAGCTGGAATGGCAGTCTTCAAGGATTCATCCTCTTCAACAATCTCTAATGAAGTCTTCATCTTCATGCTCAGGCTCTGACATCTCTCAAGACAAATCAAATCAGAGAAAAATCACTACTGGATAAGCTGGGGAATATTGAACTGCTTATTTGATCACCAAAGGTGACCTATAAGGGTTCAATATCAAGTGAAGGGTTCCCTCAAAAGTTCTACCTCCTGGGTATAGCACTAATCCCTCCAAAGGAGAGAGGTGTATACCCTGGAAGGACTTTGAATCACAGGGAGGAATGGATGTGAAGGACACTATCCATGTTTGAGAAAGAAATTATCTACATCTAAGCTCTTCCTAATCCTATCCTTAAAACAAGACAAAAAGAAGAAGAACAAGCTCCTCAAGCTCCTCCAAGCCTCCTCCAATCTTCTAGTATGCTCCACTGAGCTCCACAATGAGATGCCAAGCTCCTCAAACCAAAGGAAACCTCCTAAGCAAAGCAAACTAAACAAAACTTGCCCTAAAGGCCACACAAACATTCATTCAATTCAAAAATCCACCAAAAATAGTATATTATTCTATTAATTCCTAATATAAATGCTAGGGGACCCTACATAACTACCCTTAAGTCCCATATATTCCCCATAGACTAAATTGCCCTATAAAACCTAAATCTAAAATTGTTATTGACCTATATTAAAGTTTTAATCAAATTCTACACTACTTAGAACTACCTAATTAAAACAACCCTAAAAATTATCAAAAAATTATGAAATTAATTCAGGGGGGACCTAAACCATTCATCTAATTATCCTAAAAAAATTGAACTTAAAATCCTAAGGGAACTACCCTAATTAAATCCTACAAATCAACATACCAACTAAAAGAATTAAAAAAACAATTAAAAGTATAAATGCACAAAAAATATAAAACTGAAATAAAACGGCTATTTTATGATTTTATATTTTTCTAGACAGAAAATGAAATTTGGGAAAAAAAGTTTCATTAAAATATAATGATTTTTCATTTTGTTATGAATTTTTTGAAGTTTAAAGAAATTTGGAGAAAATATAATATGAGAAATTCATCATGGGGTATGAAAAGCAATATCATCTAGTTAAAAATCAATTGGGCCAAGAATATGGGGGGTGGGGAGAGTAATTCGTGTGAGGCCCATGCTGATGTACTAAGCCATTTTCGTGATTAAATCCTGGCCCTCCGATCGGCCTCCAAGTCAAACATTCAATGTGCAATCCAACGGCCCATGCATTGTCTTCAACCTTTGTCCACTAGGGTTTGTAGTAACACCATGAAAACACACTCCATGCATGAAACTTCCTCTTCCTTGTTCTCTCTCAATACTCCACCATTTAACACGATTCAAGAACCAAATTTTTCTAGAGTTTTATGTAGAATATAACCATGCCTTTGGATTTCGTTGAAACTAACTACACCATGCAAACTGAACCACACAACTCCATGGATCCAAACTTTCTTCAATTTTCGACCATCATAAAACTCAACAATCTTTGTATATAAATGACCTCCATGTTATGCTCATCATCCTAAGCTATAGCACACGAAATAATACTCTCTATCCAATGAGTTCTTGACCATTAAAGAATCGTGTCCAATTTTCAATCTTCACCAATGGCTCTATAACTTCCCATGATTAATCACCTAATGGTCACTAATGGTTTTCCAACAAGAACTAATCCTAGCCATGCCTAAAGTGAGAGGTAAGAACAGTTTTGCATACCTTGACTCTTGCAATGGTGGATGTTGAAAGGCTTCGAATCAATCCTTGTAGATCTTCATAAATGGTCCTTAGGTGATGAATAACACTCTTCTTGCACAAGATTTGATGGAGATGGCTTGTATCTTCAGATTCAATCCTTTTTGCTCTCTTGCAACTTCACTTGAAAAGCTCCAATTCTTCAACAATGGTGGCTCACTCCAGCATGAACATGTTCAAGGTGGTTTGTAGTGATGATTTGTGGAAGAAAATGGAAGAGTAATGAAGAGAAAAATGGAGTTTCAATACAATTTGCAAAATGGAAAGTTTTGGTTCAAACTCTTTTTTCTACCACCATGAACATCAACAATCACCAACCTTTCACCAATGGGCTTTGTAATCAATATATAGAGATGTTTAGAAGGGTCTAGAATCATCTAGATCAATCTAGATGGAACTTGAAGTTTCTAGGATATGGTATTTGCATTTCACTTCCCACCACATGAGATATCATGACAAAAACCCTATAGCTTGAGTAATTAACTTGATTTTCTCCTTAAGTGGTATTTTGGACAAGATACAAAGCTTAAACACCTTGTTTATGAAGCTTTTCTTTGATTTGGCTAGGTACCCCATTATGCAAGTAAGACTTTTACAAAGCAACTCCAAGATTTAAGCCTCAAATCAAAATTGTGGCTGAACCATTGTTCTTAAAATGCCCTTGGGAGTCAAAATGACCTATCATATTCCATGGTTTGGATTTGGAACTTGGATTTTAGGATTTTCCATTTCACTTGAATTAACTTATGTCCCATTTTTAGGCCATTTTTATCACTTTTTGCTATGAGCCTTTCCAACATCTCATGACCACCCTACTAGCCTTAAAACACCATTCTAAGAAACTTTTATGTTGAAAGTTTTTCCATTTGAAGCTTGGAAGTAGGAGATATGGCCATATGCTTGAAATGACCTATACTTGCCAAATGACCAAAATGCCCTTGGCTTGTCAAAGCCATAACTTGAGTTCTACAAATCCTATCAAGGACTTCTAGTACTATCTAGAAAGCTAAGAAGATTCTCTTCAACATTCATGTTGACCAAGAGATCATAGGAATCATCCTACTAGGGCAAAAGTTGTCTGCAAGTTGGGTGACTTTCAAGGACCCAGATTCACATACCTCAGATGACCTGTAATTTGTCAAAACCATAACTTGAGCTCTGCAAATCCTATCAAGGACTTCTACCACTCAAATTAAAGCTAAGAACAAGCTCTACAACATGCATGTTGTGGGGAAGATGAGATAACAATCACATCTTGAGCTGAAACTGCCTGGAAGATAGGGATCAAACTAGGGGATTTTACACTGTCAATCCTTAGAAACCCTAGCTTGAAACCTCTCAAACTCTTCAATCATGATGAGTTGGTCTAAGAATCATCCTTATAGTATCTCAATGCATCAATCCATGATCACATGACCCTTGGATTAGGTCTCAACCTTCTCCAAATCATCAGTTGACCTAGGGTTGACCCAGTCAAAACCCTAATTCTACCACTCATGGTTGAATCTTCTGAATTCTTGCATAATGACCTCTCTGGGCTTCATGATGACTTTCAAGACATCTCATAAGCTTTCTCAAAGCTTCAAGTTCACTCTCATGGTCTCAGAATCATCTGAGGAGCACCCACAACCCTCAAGTTATGAAGCACACAACATTGGTTTCAACCAATTCCTCTGAGGATCTCTTGAACTTTCTGATAAAGGTATCAACCTTTAAACACTTGATGGGTAAATAAATGTTGGTCAAATTTTAGGGTGTAACAGTTGCCCCTATTCAAACGACTTGAACCTGACTGGGTGAGGAGCGAACGACTCTCAGCCAATCAAGGTGCGAGACGGTTGAATACCGGTAAACCCGAAAATTTGCCAACTGCACGAGTACTCGATCCTCTGGCAGGAACAAATCTTTGAAAACTGGAATAGTAGCTGCACGGCAACTAGCTGGAGAAATACAGATCTGACATCGCCGTCAGTTATCCACATTAAATTCTTCTGATATTGTCATCTGACAACCAAAACACCCAACATCGCCGCTGGAAGACTAAACCACCTGACATCACCGTCAGAAGCAGACAAAATTCTAAGGAACACCCAACATCGCCGCTGGAACACCAAATCACCTGACATCGCCGTCAAGAACAACCGTGACTCGAGTAAACAAACATCCAACATCGCCGCCGGAGAACTAAATCTGACATCGCCGTCGGACAATCAAAATACCCAACATCGCCGCTGGAGAACTAAATCTGACATCGCCGTCAGACAATCGAAATACCCAACATCACCGCTGGAGAACTAAATCTGACATCACCGTCGGACAATTGAAATACCCAACATCACCGCTGGAGAACTAAATCTGACATCGCCGTCGGACAATCAAAATACCCCGCATCGCCGCTGGAGAACTAAATCTGACATCGCCGTCGGACAATCAAAATACCCAACATCGCCGCTGGAAGACTAAATCTGACATCGCCGTCGGAAAATCATACCCAACATCGCCGCTGGAGAACTAAAGGATCTGAATCACCTAACATCGTCGTTAGAAGACTAGATCAACTTGACATGCCCAACATCGCCGCTGGAAAACTGAATCTGACATCGCCGTCGGAAACAAACATAACTCTGAGAGACATTCGGCATCGCCGTTTAACAAACATCCAACATCGCCGCTGGAAGACTAGCATAATCTGAGAAACACCCGACATCACCGTTAAGTACTCAACATAATCTCTGCTGGGGAGTTAAAGAGTCTGCCATCACCGTCAAACAAACATCCAACCTCGCCGCCGGAAACAAACATAATCTGACCTCGCCGTCAAAACAACATCCAACATCGCCGCCGGAAACAAACATAATCTGACCACGCCGTCAAAACAACATCCAACATCGCCGCCGGAAACAAACATAATCTGACCTTGCCGTCAAAACAACATCCAACATCGCCGCCGAAAACAAACATAATCTGACCTCGCCGTCAAATCCAAACATCCAACCTCGCCGCCGGAAACAAACATTATTTGACCTCGCCGTCAAATCCAAACATCCAACCTCGCCGCCGGAAACAAACATAATCTGACCTCGCCGTCAAATCCAAACATCCAACCTCGCCGCCAGAAACAAACATAATCTGACCTCGTCGTCAAATCCAAACATCCAACCTCGCCGCCGGAAACAAACATAATCTGACCTCGCCGTCAAATCCAAACATCCAACCTCGCCGCCGGAAACAAACATAATCTGACCTCGCCGTCAAATCCAAACATCCAACCTCGCCGCCGGAAACAAACATAATTTGACCTCGCCGTCAGGATGAAGAAACTTCATTGGGGAATTGGTTACACGGTAACCGGTAATACGTAGTCGATCATACCGCTTCAGTAACGCGGTCAGACTTCAATCATGGAGTCTTCAGGAGAGATTCTAACTTCGTCGTTGGAAAACCTGCTGGAGGAGGACGCTTCGCCGCTGAGGAAGCTGGAGAACTATCAAGCAAATCCGCTCCGGGGGTCCAGAAATCATTCTGGATGGATTAACTCTGCTGAGGACTTCAAGAATCATCTTGAACAAATAACTCCGCCTGGGACCTTCAAGAATCATCTTGAACTGATAACCATTCTGGAGAAACATTCTGTTGGGGATTCCAGGAATCCTCCTGGGTAAATTTTGTCGGGGACAAACCAAACATGGCTTGAGCAGCTTCCAAGGATTCGACTCTCTTGGGGCTTTAGGAATCATCTTGGTGATCTTAGATGGAGACTCTAAGTATCCACTTGAGCAACCAACTCTGGAGACTGCACTGAGGTCTTAAGAATCATCTTAAGCAAACGGCCTTGCTGAGGATTTCAAGAATCATCTTGAACTGAAGACTTCGCTGGGGATCTCGAAAATCATCTCGAGCACGCGACTTCATTGGGGAGAATGCCAGGAATCATCCTGAGCAACTGATCCTTCGGCAGAACACCTGCAAAACAAGAAGGGTAACAACCTATATCATGTTTATGATGCATATGCTTCGGCGCCATGCCCCACGCGGTGGAAATGCTATGCGTTTATGCTAAATGCTATGCAATCATGCACAATGATGCGATCCCGTCAGCAAAATAAATGCCGAGGGGTAAATCCTCCTGTCAAGGAGAAAAGAACTACTCAGGTAGAGGAACCATCCTGCTGAGGAGAGCATGGACATGCCAATATCAATTGGACTCCGTCCGGGGAAATGATCTCCAGCTGACTGCTGCAGAGACAACAACTTCAGTTGATTACTGCAGAGGACCGAAGCTTTACGAGAACCTGGACCTGCTGAGAGAATCGCGAGAATAAACTGCGTGGCCGTCTCGGCTACTCTTCTGGGGATAACAACTCTATGGGGAAACAACTTCAGCTGCTCAACACTCCGCTGGGAAAACAAATCATGGTCTGATCAACTTCCAAGGATTTGGCCCTCTTGGGTATCTGCAAACTCGGCTGGGGAGGGAGAACTCATTCTACTCCGCTGGAGAGAGTGCGACTCTGGGGAAATACAGCATCGGCTGTTCAACACTCTGCTAGGGACAATCCACTCATGGTCCCAACTACTACCAAGGATTCGGCTCTTTTGGGGCTTGCGAACTCAGCCGGGGAGAGAGAAATCATTCTACTTCACTGGAGAGTACAACTCTGATGAGGAGTTTCAATTCCGCTGGGGAAGAAGGAATCATCCGACTTCGGGGGAGAGTACAACTCTGCAGGGGCATACAGCATCAAAGGTTCCAACACTCTACTGGGGAAGAGGGAATCATCCGACTTCGGGAGAGAATACGACTCTGGTGGGGAATTTCAATTCCGCTGGAGACTTCAGTCTGGTACCATCAGTCACTGCATACTTTGGCGTACGAACAATTTCCTTCGAAACCTGCACTTGTGACCCGGTGCGGGGGGAGAATACGAGCTTCGGCGACTTTACTGGGGAAAACACGAGCTTCGGCACCCGAACATTTCTATGAAACCCGCACTTGTGACCCGGTGCGGGGGGATGACACCTGCTTCGGCGACTTTCAATCCTGGTCTGCTGAGGGTAATCTTGCATACGCCTTATGGAGACTGACCCTTCTGGGTACCACTTGCCGGGTAAATAAGCCTGATGAGGAATATCTGTGTATCAACACTGCTGGGGATATCAATCCTTAGCTGCTCATGGTATGACTCTGTTGGAGCTGTACTGATCCTATCAAGGAAACACCTATGACATCTGCGGAAGACAACAATCGATCACTGAACTCGAATCTCACTTCACCGAGGAAAACAACCCTGAACGGTCCCTTTTTTGAACACCCTAAGTCCTTATAGGGTACGACGCAATCTGCTGAGAAATAACTCTTCTATGGCTGACATCAAAATCTACCCGTCTAGAGATTACTCAATGAGGGAATCACCGTCGACTGCTGCTTGAGGAATGAGTCAATGACCTAGACTCGGAGGGAAAGGGAGTCACACTCGGACTCTGTGGGGATACAACATTGCATCAGTCCCACTGCTGGGGAAATAAACCCAAATCTGCTGGTCAGGGAAGGCTTCAGTCTCAACCCACTTGGGGAAATAGCACACCAGGCTAATCAACGCTCAATTCTTGGGATGGCCATACTCTGCCGGGAATATCAATCGAACCCTACTGAGGATAACCTCGGTCCTACTCTGATAAGGGATAACTGCCATCTCAATTTGCTGCAGTCTCAAACTGCTAAGGGGAAACAACCTCAAACTGCGCATCTCTACTGAGAAACAATCCTGATTCAACAACGTCGACATAGGGAATACAGACTACCAATAATGGAGCCGAGTAATAGGTTAGGCTGTAAGATAACAATCCAATGACAGTAAGGCTTCTTCAGAAGGCTCAGGTTTTGGCAGGGTAATGACATGATTCCCCGACACTTAATTCTTGCTAGGGTGAACCAACTCATTTGAACAACTTGCCCCAGTACAATTCAACTTGTCCTAATCCGATCTTTGGGAATAATTCATTCTGAACAGAAAACAACTAGCAACAAGACAACCCTCAGATGGCTTGCCCCAACATCTGCACAACGGAAGGATTCATCCTCCACTAATCAACTCTCAACATGGTTGGCTCCAGTTTCTCTGAAGTAGCTTGCCCCTGAACGAGCGATGAGCGACTCAACATGCTCTGATTGAACACTGGAGGGATCTGCCCTCAAATCGCAAGAATTCTGGATAACTGCCCCTGATTGGGTCTCGAGAAGATTCACTTCTGATCAACCGCTTCTTGCACAAACTGCCCCATAATCAACTGATACTCCGGGACTTGTCCTCAGACAAACTGATTCCAAACTCACAGGAAGTCAGTGCCCCAAATTCACAGGGCTTCGCAGCATACCATTCTGATCCAGACCTCTGACGATTCAGTCCTGATCGACTATTCCCTGTTGAAGTTCCTCCGTATCAGCTACTGACCTGCAATTAAAACTGTTTATTCACGAATGGTAATTTTAATGCAGTGTTCATGCAAATTTCGAAAAAATGTTGTACTGTCACTCATTTACGTGTCATGCTAGTGAGTGACGAATAAACCAAAGAGTTCAAACGTAGTGCTGATGTGATCAGTGAAAAATACAATAAGGATATGATTAGCAAATCATGAAGGAGTCAGGTTACTCAACCTTATCGTAGTGCGCTTTCAGAATAAACCCTGCCTCAATTAGGTCTTTTAAGGGTTGTATCATGGTCGGGTTCGCGGTTCGTGAAACAAAGGATATTTGGCTCAAATTATGATTTGTACCCACCCTTTCTACGTGATGATCTCCGATCCTAAAGTTCAGCTAACTTAGCTCGAGCGCTTGCCTCTTCGAGAGGTATGTTGAACATTGGGAACAACTGGTTAAAGAACTCACAAGGTGTTTCGGAGTGACAATTACTCCTTTTTCGTTTCGGTGTCTGTATCTACACGACTTCGTCCTTGTTCGAGGATTTTTCTCTTTTATAATCCATTCTTTTTCATTTTTTTTTTATTCCCTAATTTTTGCCTGGACTGACTCTTTAGAGTTCTTTTTGATTTTTTCTTTTGAAGTCCAGCGGGATGCCCTGATTTTTGCCTAAGTATTAGCTTTCCAGCTTTTTCATTTCTTTTTACTTAGCGGGCTTTCTTATTCTTTCTCTTTCTTCTTTTGGAACGAGTCGTGCGACACCGGTTGTCTTGACTTCCCCGCAAAGATTATAACTGTTTCACTTCTGGTTGGTGAGGTTTAACCATTGTGGTTGATGAGGTACGACCTCTGGAGAGGAATATGATGTGATTGGTCCTCGAAGGACAACACTCCTCTATAAGACTTGAACGCTCGATCAAGCTAACTGACAACTACCCTGCCCCGGGTTAAGATGTGAGGGTTAAAAAGTCCGAAAGAAACTCCTACTTCTCGGCTCGAAGTGGTTAACAAGGGATTCTCTTCCTTATCTCTCCGGTGTTTAGGGGATTTGAAACAATGCCTTGTACGTCATCGGCTAGGTTTTATCTGAAAGCAATACGATCATCGGCTATGAGTATTCGGTTTCATCATCCTCCCTCCAATCTTTGCTAATCATAGTGATAAAGTGGAGTGAATAAAATGCAAGTGTCAGTACAATGCAGTAAATGAGTGACAACGACATAACTAATTCAGAAAAAATGCATAGTCACTTTATTAATATTACCATTCGAAACATACAATGTTTAACAGCAAGTAGTAACTAACAGAAAAGAAACTACAAATGCAAATGGTAAAAAATCTGAGGACTGCCAATGCTGAGGACGTCTGCCTGTCTGGACCACGGGCTTCTGGAAATAACCCTCTGAATCTGCGAGCTCAGACAGCTGAGAGGTTGTCGCGCACAACCAAAACTCCATCTGGAAAGGAAATGCACCCTTTAACGATCAATTGTTGCACTTTCGCCTGAAACGCTTTGCAGTCTTCAGTTGAATGCCCCGGAGATTCACCATGGTAACCACACTGAGCATGAGGATTTTACCCTGGAAGGTAAGGCTCTGGCACGGGCTTGAGAGCTTTCCGTTCCACCAAAGAATTCTGAATCAACTGTGGAAGAATCTGGCTATACGACACAGGCACTGGATGGAAAGAAGCATTCCTTCGTTCTAAGTGGTTGCGAGGCCTCTTTTGATTCTGGTGCTGGTATTCTTTCCGCCACGGAGTAAGAGGTCGTCGTTTCTGACTGGCAACGGTCCCTTGTTTAGGCGCTTGCATCCTTGAACTTGATCCGGGTAGAAACTGCGAGCGAGGCGATTCAGTCACCAAAGGTCGCGGGACATATTCAAGATCTTTCTCAGCTTCAGGCAAAGGAGTGGAATCATTCACCTCTTCTGCGGGGTACGGGATAAACTTTCCCGATGCTCTCATGCCGCCCGACACAAGCCTAATTGTCCTTGAGTCAATAAGGTCTTGAATCTTATTCTTGAGAGCCTTACATGTTTCGACATGGTGCCCCGGTGCTCCTGAGTGGAAATCACAATGTGTGCTGAGATCGACGTCTAGTGACACGTCATCTGGTGGATCCAAAGTCCGAAGCTTGAGAACACGGTTCTGAACCAACAGTGGCAACAGCTGGGCATAACTCACAGGTATCGGGTCCACAGCTCTATCAAGTAGCTTCTTCTTTTGATTATGACCTTCAGGGTTATTCTGAGATGCCTGGCGCGGCTGCTGACGAGGCCGGTCTTGAGCTTCATGCTGTGTAGAGGGTCCGTGAGGTCCACTTGGCTTCAGCACAGGTGGCACTGACGGCAATGGAGGAAGCACTTTGGTCTCCCCCTCGGGTGCTCGATCACTCTCCTTTTTTAGCATACTTCTCACCATTCCCATGAGAAAGCTCAACTGATTCTGCAGCTACTGATTCTCTTCCCTGAGTACTTGCTGGTCCAAGCGCACTGCCTGTATGTCATTCATGACCTGCCCCCACTGGCTCTGGATTTTCTCTAACTCAGCTTGTACCTGCTCCATTAGTCTGAGTTGCTCGATTCTGAGTGAAACCTGCAAACACAAGGGTTAGAAGACAAGCCCCGACTTCCTTCATGCAAGATGAATTATGCTAATGCCATGGGTGTCTGTACGTTTAGGAGATCACCCCTAATTCTGGTGTCAACGTGCCAACATAGTGTCAATGCAGTGATAAGACTGGATCCGTTCATGGAAGAAAATATCTCATATTGCTCGGGACACCAGAAACAGGGTATGAAATGCGC
This sequence comes from Lathyrus sativus, assembly GCA_963859935.3. Classification (NCBI taxonomy): domain Eukaryota; kingdom Viridiplantae; phylum Streptophyta; class Magnoliopsida; order Fabales; family Fabaceae; genus Lathyrus; species Lathyrus sativus. The sequence goes on from OZ012736.1 coordinate 174,054,803, forward strand.
CTGCAGCACAGACACATGCTAATGGAATGCAAAATGAATGTGCGAACTAATGCAAAATGCAGGCATGCAATAATATATCCAGGTAACTGGTGCTGCGGAGATTCTGTGTCAACAATCACTGATGAGAAGAAAACCCCGGTGTAAGACCACTGATCTGATCTGCCAAAAACAACCGTCTGATAGGACCATATGTACAGGATCATAATTCTGCTCTGTTGAGAACAAATGTCTGATAATAAGGACCCCTGATGTATGATCAAGAAATATCTGCCGGTGAAGTCTTCAGACCCCAAATCAAAAATCTGCCCTATCAAGAACAAACATACAGCTGCTGATGAGATCTTCAGACCCCAAAATCTGCTCTATCAAGAACAAACCACTGATGACAATACTCTGATCAAACCTGCTCTATCAAGAACATATATACACCTGATGATAAGATCCTCTGATCAAAACCTGCTCTATCAAGAACAACCAAATCTGCAACTGAGAACCCTGGTACCAACATAACTGATTCACTGTCAAGAAAACCAGGTAGTCTGAAGGTCAAAGTTTCCTGCAATAAACCCAATCCCACTCACAGGCATGGACCTAAACTGACTCAAGGTATGGCATCCTATGCGTTCATCAGCGTCACAGACTTTCAAGAGGGGTGATACGATACCCAGAAGGTGTGGCATCACCAGCTCATGAAGCGGCCTCACTTAGCTGAATCACAAATGATCGGTCCCCAGAGTCGACAATCCACCAAACCAGCAACTGTCTCAACCCAAAGGGTTGAAAGTGAAGCCAACCGGATGAACCTCGTCTGAGCGTGGATTTCATGAGACACTAGTGCCTGCAAAGCAAGCACGCGCCCACTAATTTCCACTCTAAGTCTATGGTGCACTCAAGCCTGGGTCTGGCTTCTCACTCATCAGAACTCCCATCCCACAACAGCACAAATAATCATATTATACTGAAAATAAAATGCGGGGAATAAAGTGCGAGAAGTAAAAACGCGATAAATAAACGCAATCCAACAAGTAAACACACAAGCGGTAGGATTGACTCTCTTAAGGGACGTTGGATCCCAAATGCATAGGGAAGATGATCCCCAGCAGAGTCGCCAGCTGTCGCTTGCGCGAAAATAAGGTGCCGGCACAACAGAAGAGTCGCCACCTTTCGTTATTTATCCCTCAGAGCGGGAAAGGAAACGATCGGAAAAACCTGACGGAAAAGGGTAAGACAAGGTCATCGCAACCATTGTCTGGGTTCGGGAGTCGGTTACGCAAGGGGAAGGTATTAGCACCCCTCACGTCCGTCGTACTCGACGGGATCCTCGCTTGTTTGTTTACTTGGACGGGTTGGTTATAATCTATCTACCTATCAAGGCTGGCTGAAAAAGAAAAGAAAAATGACTCGGCAAAGCGTCGCACTTTATGCCTACGTATTCTCATCAGAGAATGAGAAATCAGAGTCAACGTAGTTCGGCCTACGAAGGGTTGTGGGGGAAGGTAGCTCGTCAAGACTTCGCCATCTTGTGCCTACGTACTCTTAACAGGCATGAGAGATCAGAGCTCACGTAGTTCGGGAAACTACGGTTTATTTCCTGTTTTGAAAGAAGTGTTTTTTATTGTGTTTGCGATTTCAACCGCACTAGAGACTATGACCTGAGAGTGAATGCGTCGCATGTCACCCAAAGGGTACCATACTAAACATCCAGACTATGGAAAAGAAACTCTCCCACAATCCTTTCTCAGATAGCCTAAGGCTCGTAACGTACGAAAGAAATCATTCATGATTACTGTATCTTAAACTGTTTTGAGATGAGAAGAGAACATGCCCAACTAGGAGGGAGACTATCAAGTCCTACTGTTATCATGCCATGGATTCATCCTATGGTTGAGGTTTGAACAGGGAACTCCTAGATGTTTTCATGCATAGGTTTCAACCTAAAAGTCTATCATCAAATCCTTATCAAAGGAAGTGGGAGTCCTAAGGGATCATGTCAATGATACACCGAAACAGACAAAGCATCGGCTTAACAGTAAAATGCATGCAATGCAAGTGAGGGAGGAACTGTGTGTGGGGCTTCAGCCTCCACAAGCTCGTCTCAACCTCAAGCCAGTCATGAAATAACAGTGATCATACTGAAGAATAAACAACATGATATCGAGCAATAAACAGTAAACTGCAATCATACAGATAAAATGAAATGAAATGCCATCAGGCAAACAAACCACATGGGCAAGGGAGCTGGGCTCTACCGAATACCCGCAAGCAAAGCCACGCAGTAACAATACAAGCAGAGGGAGCAACTCAACCTCTAATGCAATCATGCTCCTAGATTCTACTTATTCTAGATGAACTTAATCTAATGCAACAGACAAATCAAGCAAAACAAGCAATACAAAAAAGAAAAACAGAAGAAAGCCTCAGCTCCTCCAGCAGCAACTAAGTCTTCAGACTTCAATCATCAATTTCTCTCCAGGTATCAACCCTACAACATGAGTTTCAACTCATCTTCTCCCCTAAGCTTCAACTTCTTTGATCAGCTCCACCTTCAGGCTTCACCATCTTCAGGGATCTTCAAGTATCAACTTGATCTTCATGCTCTTCAAGCTTCAGCTGGAATGGCAGTCTTCAAGGATTCATCCTCTTCAACAATCTCTAATGAAGTCTTCATCTTCATGCTCAGGCTCTGACATCTCTCAAGACAAATCAAATCAGAGAAAAATCACTACTGGATAAGCTGGGGAATATTGAACTGCTTATTTGATCACCAAAGGTGACCTATAAGGGTTCAATATCAAGTGAAGGGTTCCCTCAAAAGTTCTACCTCCTGGGTATAGCACTAATCCCTCCAAATGAGAGAGGTGTATACCCTGGAAGGACTTTGAATCACAGGGAGGAATGGATGTGAAGGACACTATCCATGTTTGAGAAAGAAATTATCTACATCTAAGCTCTTCCTAATCCTATCCCTAAAACAAGACAAAAAGAAGAAGAACAAGCTCCTCAAGCTCCTCCAAGCCTCCTCCAATCTTCTAGTATGCTCCACTAATCTCCACAATGAGATGCCAAGCTCCTCAAACCAAAGGAAACCTCCTAAGCAAAGCAAACTAAACAAAACTTGCCCTAAAGGCCACACAAACATTCATTCAATTCAAAAATCCACCAAAAATAGTATATTATTCTATTAATTCCTAATATAAATTCTAGGGGACCCTACATAACTACCCTTAAGTCCCATATATTCCCCATAGACTAAATTGCCCTATAAAACCTAAATCTAAAATTGTTATTGAACTATATTAAAGTTTTAATCAAATTCTACACTACTTAGAACTACCTAATTAAAACTACCCTAAAAATTATCACAAAATTATGAAATTAATTCAAGGGGGACCTAAACCATTCATCTAATTATCCTAAAAAAATTAAACTTAAAATCCTAAGGGAACTACCCTAATTAAATCCTACAAATCAACATACCAACTAAAAGAATTAAAAAAAACAATTAAAAGTATAAATGCACAAAAAATATAAAACTGAAATAAAACGGCTATTTTATGATTTTATATTTTTCTAGACAAAAAATGAAAATTGGGAAAAAAAAGTTTCATTAAAATATAATGATTTTTCATTTTGTTATGAATTTTTTGAAGTTTAAAGAAATTTGGAGAAAATATAATATGAGAAATTCATCATGGGGTATGAAAAGCAATATCATCTAGTTAAAAATCAATTGGGCCAAGAATATGGGGGGTGGGGAGAGTAATTCGTGTGAGGCCCATGCTGATGTACTAAGCCATTTTCGTGATTAAATCCTGGCCCTCCGATCGGCCTCCAAGTCAAACATTCAATGTGCAATCCAACGGCCCATGCATTGTCTTCAACCTTTGTCCACTAGGGTTTGTAGTAACACCATGAAAACACACTCCATGCATGAAACTTCCTCTTCCTTGTTCTCTCTCAATACTCCACCATTTAACACGATTCAAGAACCAAATTTGTCTAGAATTTTATGTAGAATACAACCATGCCTTTGGATTTCGTTGAAACTAACTACACCATGCAAACCGAACCACACAACTCCATGGATCCAAACTTTCTTCAATTTTCGACCATCATAAAACTCAACAATCTTTGTATATAAATGACCTCCATGTTATGCTCATCATCCTAAGCTATAGCACACGAAATAATACTCTCTATCCAATGAGTTCTTGACCATTAAAGAATCGTGTCCAATTTTCAATCTTCACCAATGGCTCTATAACTTCCCATGATTAATCACCTAATGGTCACTAATGGTTTTCCAACAAGAACTAATCCTAGCCATGCCTAAAGTGAGAGGTAAGAACAGTTTTGCATACCTTGACTCTTGCAATGGTGGATGTTGAAAGGCTTCGAATCAATCCTTGTAGATCTTCATAAATGGTCCTTAGGTGATGAATAACACTCTTCTTGCACAAGATTTGATGGAGATGGCTTGTATCTTCAGATTCAATCCTTTTTGCTCTCTTGCAACTTCACTTGAAAAGCTCCAATTCTTCAACAATGGTGGCTCACTCCAGCATGAACATGTTTAAGGTGGTTTGTAGTGATGATTTGTGGAAGAAAATGGAAGAGTAATGAAGAGAAAAATGGAGTTTCAATACAATTTGCAAAATGGAAAGTTTTGGTTCAAACTCTTTTTTCTACCACCATGAACATCAACAATCACCAACCTTTCACCAATGGGCTTTGTAATCAATATATAGTGATGTTTAGAAGGGTCTAGAATCATCTAGATCAATCTAGATGGAACTTGAAGTTTCTAGGATATGGTATTTGCATTTCACTTCCCACCACATGAGATATCATGACAAAAACCCTATAGCTTGAGTAATTAACTTAATTTTCTCCTTAAGTGGTATTTTGGACAAGATACAAAGCTTAAACACCTTGTTTATGAAGCTTTTCTTTGATTTGGCTAGGTACCCCATTATGCAAGTAAGACTTTTACAAAGCAACTCCAAGATTTAAGACTCAAATCAAAATTGTGGATGAACCATTGTTCTTAAAATGCCCTTGGGAGTCAAAATGACCTATCATATGCCATGGTTTGGATTTGGAACTTGGATTTTAGGATTTTCCATTTCACTTGAATTAACTTATGTCCCATTTTTAGGCCATTTTTATCACTTTTTGCTATGAGCCTTTCCAACATCTCATGACCACCATACTAGCCTTAAAACATCATTCTAAGCAACCTTTATGTTGAAAGTTTTTCCATTTGAAGCTTGGAAGTAGGAGATATGGCCATATGCTTGAAATGACCTATACTTGCCAAATGACCAAAATGCCCTTGGCTTGTCAAAGCCATAACTTGAGTTCTACAAATCCTATAAAGGACTTCTAGTACTCTCTAGAAATATAAGAAGATTCTATTCAACATTCATGTTGACCAAGAGATCATAGGAATCATCCTACTAGGGCAAAAGTTGTCTGCAAGTTGGGTGACTTTCAAGGACCCAGATTCACATACCTCAGATGACCTGTAATTTGTCAAAACCATAACTTGAGTTCTGCAAATCCTATCAAGGACTTCTACCACTCAAATTAAATCTAAGAACAAGCTCTACAACATTCATGTTGTGGGGAAGATGAGATAACAATCACATCTTGAGCTGAAACTGCCTGGAAGATAGGGATCAAACTAGGGGATTTTACACTGTCAATCCTTAGAAACCCTAGCTTGAAACCTCTCAAACTCTTCAATCATGATGAGTTGGTCTAGGAATCATCCTTATAGTATCTCAATACATCACTCCATGATCACATGGCCCTTGGATTAGGTCTCAACCTTCTCCAAATCATCAGTTGACCTAGGGTTGACCCAGTCAAAACCCTAATTCTACCACTCATGGTTGAATCTTCTGAATTCTTGCATAATGACCTCTCTGGGCTTCATGATGACTTTCAAGACATCTCATAAGCTTTCTCAAAGCTTCAAGTTCACTCTCATGGTCTCAGAATCATCTGAGGAGCACCCACAACCCTCAAGTTATGAAGCACACAACATTGGTTTCAACCAATTCCTCTGAGGATCTCTTGAACTTTCTGATAAAGGTATCAACCTTCAAACACTTGATGGGTAAATAAATGTTTATCAAATTTTAGGGTGTAACAAAGGGCATCACTTTGTAGCAGAACGTTCTTGGGGTAATAAAAGTTGTTTTCTCCATATCCTCCGGCGCCATCATAATCTGATTATAGCCCAAAAAGCCGTCCATGAAGGAAAACACAGAGGATTGAGCAGTGTTGTCGACCAACACGTCAATATGAGGAAGCGGGAAGTCGTCCTTAGGGCTTGCCTTGTTCAAATCCCAATAGTCAACGCACATCCGTACCTTACAATCTTTCTTTGGTACAGGTACTATATTGGCGACCGAAGGAGGGTAAGTTGTAACAGTCAAGAAACCGGTATCCCATTGTTTCTGTACCTCCTCTTTAATCTTTACGGCCATATCTGGTTTAGTTCTCCTGAGTTTCTGCTTGACCGGCAGACAGTCTTCACGGAATGGCAAGCGATGGACCACAATATCAGTATCTAACCCAGGCATATCTTCATAAGACCAAGCAAAGATGTCACTATACTCTCGAAGCATCTCGACAAGTCTCTGCTTGATATCGCTTTGCAGTGCAGCCCCTATCCGGACATTCCTGACAATCTCTGCCGAACCCAAATTAATGACCTCAATATCCTCCTGATGAGGTAGAATGATTCTCTCTTCTTGTTTCAACATACGAGTCAGCTCTTCTGGTAAGTCGTCGTCCTCAACAATCTCTTCTTCGGCTTGAAATATCAGGTGCTCAAAGTCGAAGCGAGTCATAGGAAGATCTTGATCGGTGTCATCTGCAATATGGATCCTGCAAGCAGAAGGGTTAAGTGCTTCAAATGATATGCAAACGAAGCATATAACCACATCGCCATTTTATTGTAAAAATAAAAATAGAAAAATAGGGATCACAAAATTTGCATGAGGAAAACACCTTTATTTAATGATTAAAACAAAGCATACACATAAGCAAGTAGGCCCTGAAATAAAATTGCTATGCCCCGGGTAGGACATAGGATTGTACAATAATCGAAAAACAAGGCATTACTGTTTCGGTGTCACTTGAACAAAGTCCTGGATAGACCAGTTGCAGAGGCTCTGTCTTGGCTCGTTGGGCTTGATCCACGACTCTATGTCACTGTCGCTATCGCCTTCTTCACTGTCAGAAACAGCGTTGATCTGCTCAAAACTGACTCCTCCTAGAGTGAACACAATCGGCCCTTTGAATCCTGGCTTGCGCTATGAAGAAAACGATGACGACGGGCGATACCCTAAGCCGAACTTGTCTTGCTTAACAGGAATCTCCAGAACTTGACCCCAACCTTTAGTCTCACCGGCCTGTACCACCGCTTGGGCTTCCTTCTACGACGACATAGCCACTTCCGGCCCCTTGCTGATGGCAGGAGATTTGTCGCTGATCTGCACTCCTTCAAAGGCTTGACACAATGTCTCATGGATCTCACCATCCACTTCGACATATTTAAACGATGACAGGTGACTGACCAGAATGTCTTCCTCCCCACATATGGTGACGATGCTACCCCCGACCGCATACTTAAGCTTCTGGTGCAACGTCGATGTCACCGCCCCTGCAGCATGCATCCACGGTCGTCCAAGAAAATAGCTATAAGCTGGCTGTATGTCCATGATGTAGAACACAGTATCAAACACTTTTGGACCGACCTGGATCGGCAAAGTCAATTCTCCAAATACGGACCTTCTCGTTCCGTCAAATGTCCTCACCACCAAGTAACTTGGCGTGCAGATTACACCTCGGGTATCCAGCTTCAGCAATGCTTTCTTGGGCAAGACGTTTAAGGATTAGCCAGTGTCAACAAGGACGTGAGACATAACAGTGCCCCTACACTCGACAGAGATATGCAACACACTGTTATGGTTGCGGCCCTTAGGCGTCAAATACAAATAAGTAAAGCAAAGGCCATGCCCCGCATTCACGTGCGCAATCACTCCTTCGAGCTGATTCACAGATATCTCATGGGGTACATAGGCAGCGTCCAGAGCTTTCAACAACACTTTTCGGTGAGCCTCGGAACAAAGCAGCAATGACAAGATTGATATTTTGGAAGGCGCCTATTGCAGATGATCGACAATTTTGTAATCGCTCTTCCGAATTAATCTCATGAATTCTTCTACGTCTTTGGTCAAAGCCTCTTTTTCTTTCTCCTGCGACCATCCTTCTTCATCAACTTTACCTTTTCCTCTGGCAGCTCTCTCAGCCTCTACCCCTGGTGACGCAAAGATTCTACCACTGCGGGTTACACCCCCTGCCCCCACAAGATTATAAACCGTTCCTACAGGCGGGCTTGCCAGGTTAACCTTCTCCCCATTGCAATAAACTTCTGCCCCATAATTCCTTGGGATGGCTTTAGTACTCTCATACAGAGTAGATCCCGCTTTGGTAATTGTGATAGTCGGCCTCTTGGGAGGTGCCGATATTGTGACAGTCTTGAATGGTATCGTAATCGTTGCAACTTCACCCTGCTTCCCAACTTTTGCCTCAACAGGCTTTTCTTCAGCAGTGCGATCAAATTGCAGTGTACCTTCGTCGATCATCCTTTGAATACCTCTTCTCAAGTTATTACAACCCTCAGGCTTGGCCAAACAGTCAATGCAATCAGCATCAGAACCAGGGAACACCCCCCCTTTCAGCAATCTGCTCTTGACATAACCCAAAGGCGTTTTCAATTCGTCCACATTCATAACCAGATTCAAACTAGCATCTTCCAACACAACACCTACCTTTGCAGTTCCATGAGGCGACATCGGATTCTTCTCAATATTGGGCGCTTTGTTACCAAAGTTTATAGCCTTGCTATCTATCAAATCTTGCACCTTGTGTTTGAACGCTAGGCGATTCTCGATGGTATGACCAGGTGCCCCGGAGTGGAAATCGCAATGTGCATTAACGTCATACCCATAAGGAGGCGTGCCCTTCGGTGGAGCTAGCGTCCTTTTCTCAACCAACTGCAACTGTAACAGAGTTGGAAGAAGCTGAGCGTACGGTAGCGGAGGTGCATCAAAGACTCTTTCCACATCCCTATCCCTACCTTGATATCTCTGTGGAGCAGCATTCTGTCGTCCCTGTTGCTGTTGTGGCTGTTGTTGTTGCTGTTGAGGCATAGGAATTGTTACACTGGCGACCTCCTGCCTATGCCAATTCCGACTTCTATCCCTTCTCCGATCACTACATACTGCATTGGTATCTCCCTGTCTCTTGTTCCCAAAAGCCTTCTTACCACCTCCAGCTGAGGTTGACTCACCCGCTTGAATCTTACCAATCTTAACACCATTCTCAATACGTTCCCCCAAGAGTATCAGCTCAGAAAAATTAGCCGTTGTACAATTGATCAGCCTGTCATAGTACAACCCAGAGAAAGTGCCCACAAACATATCCACCAACTCACGCTCAACCAAGAGCGGGTGCACCCTGGTAGCCAACTCACGCCATCTTTGGGCATATTCTTTGAAACTCTCGTTATTCTTCTGAGAGAGATTTTGGAGCTGGACCCTGTTCGGCGCAAGGTCACTGTTGTATTGGTAATGCTTGACAAAAGCCTCTCCTAATTCCTTCCAGCTACCAATTTGAGCAGTCTCTAACCCCATGTACCACTCCAATGACGGTCCCGACAAGCTGTCCTGGAAAAAATGCATCAGCATCTTTTCGTCATCAGAGTAGGCGAACATTCTCCGGTAGTAAGATCACACGTGAACTCTCGGGCAAGTATCCCTCTTATACTTGTCAAATGTGGGCGCTTTGAATTTGATTGGTACCCTCAAGCCAAGGACCAATCCCATGTTAGCCACATCCTGCCCCGTAGAGTTCTGATTAGCAAGATTCCTCATTTGTTCTTCCAACAACCTGAACCTTCTATCATTGTCAGTGGGCATCTCAAGATCCCTGCCTGGAGGAGGGAAAGCATCTTCCTGGTGATCTTCGCCCCAGTGAGAATCTCATTACCATACTCAGCATAAGCAGTATGAGGACCAAAATCAGCCTGATTGATCCTAGGACCGTATCCCATATGACCAAAACCCTGATTTCCAGCGCCTGGCCCAAAACCAGCATTGTGACCCATTCCAACACCATTGTGACTTGCATTGCCGAAACCTGCATTACCGAAGCCCTGATTGCCGTAACCCTGATTTCTGTAACCCTGATTGCCATAGCCTTGATTACCACTAAAACTAGTGTTGCCAATACCAATACCCATACCAGTATTCCCAGCACCAAGACCAGCATTTCCAGTGCCAACATTGAAACCGGCATTCCCCGTCACATCCATATTCTTAGCTCTGTTATCATTCTCAGTAGTATTGAGGACAACCACTGGTACCGTGTCATCTGCTCAAGGAGTCCCGACTCGAGAAGGATGATTAGCAAATCCGCCATGTAGCACACCCTGACTATCAACCCTAGCAATCAGTGGCTGCACCAGAGTTTGTAGCTGCTCCTGGACCTTGGCCACAGTCTCCATCACCTGCATGAACTGGGCCATTCTATCGTGTATCTCTTGCATCTCGGTCTGCATCTGATCCATGGCTTTCTTACAGTTGCTTCTGGTAGAATAGCGATGAACTCGCTGGTCGGCAATCCTGGAACCTGCATCAACAGAGGGTTAAAAGAACAGTACAAGGTACCTGCTATGCGAATGATTTATGCAGATGCAAACGTGTGTCTGTGTGTTTGGGAGATTTTTTCACCCGATTCGAATGCCCGAGTGCAAGTGCTGATAACAAGAAGTCTGGGTCTAGCCACTGAAATAACATCTCATATATAGATGGGACAACAAGGCAGTAGTACAAAGTCAACGAATACAAAGAGAATCAATAGCATGACCTCAACCAACAAGCCTGGTGATGGTCAGCCTACAACAAGAATCAGAAAAAAATAAAGAGCTACAAAGATAATCAAGTGCGACAGCGGGCACGAAACTCCTATAGCAACTCTCTAGTCTCGGGGTGATCGGGACAAGCGAGTAACCCTTCAACAAGCAACTCTCTCTGCATAATAGTACACTGGAGACCCTCAACTAAATCTTCCCACGCTCCATGGTCAAAGCAATCTTCTAACTTTTGCTCCTTGGACTCGAACCTCTGCTTGCGATCTTTCAAGTTAGCGAGAGCTTTGTTCAGCAGGTCTTCAGCGGCGTATCTGCGAGCAGTTTCCTCATCAAACCTCTTCTCACTGGCCTTCACCTGAGCCTTCAGTTTGGAGATCTGTTGTTTCAGTTTGTCCTCACTTTCTTTGTTGTTGGCTATAATGGCATTCCACTGCTGATTAAACTTGGATATTCTTCGGTATGCTTCGTCCAAGTGCTGCTTCTTAGTAGCCAATACATCATTGACAGATTTGAAATCCAGACTCAAGCGCTCGCGACCAGCTATCTGCTTATTCAAGTCCATACCTAACCTGTTCATCAACTCTGTTTGCCTCTTGAAGGAGTGGACGACTTCACTTCTCTCGCCTCTGATCTGTGCCAACTCTTTCTCCAACTCTTCATTTGCCTTCTTCAGCTCTTCTCTCTCAGCTAACACCTGGTTATACAGCTGAATAGGCACGGTAGTAGGATCTTCCACCACTGGAGGGCATTCCTGCTTAGCAGGTGGAAAAGGCATCCCTATAGTCTCTGCTCTGGCTCTGATCCAGGTCACATACGGAGCGTAAGCTTGGCTATTACTTTTCCCAACAATGACTTCCCTCGTCTAATGATATCATTCCAGGCCTGCTGAAGCTTAGATAACATATCCCCCTCTAGAAGACCGGTGAGGTACAGAGATTCCTGCACCTCTTCATCCTTTGGCGGCACTCTCAAAGCATAAGCAAACTGTCGGAAAAGTAGAGATGGATTATAGTTGATACAACCCTTTCTTCCAATCAAAGGCACATTCGGAAACCCACTACAACTAAATATAACTTCGGAACCCAACATATCTCTATCAAACCAAACAACACTCTCTGCTGATAAACCCATCAATTGCTCAAACCACTCAGCAGTGGCTGCAGATGAAGCAAAGAGACCCTTCTTGGGTATGTGACTATCAAACCATCTATATAGTAAGCGCACACAACATGATACATTCTTACCCCTTCTATTCTCGTTCTTGTAGTGGACAGAATGATACACATCACCAATCAGGGTAGGGACTGGATTCCCTGATGCAAAGATATGAAAAGCGTCCAAGTCTACAAAATCAGGCATGTTAGGAAACAAAATGATACCATATATGCAGAGAGCAAGAATGGCGTTGAACACAATCCAACAACCGTCTTTGGCACACTGTTGGGCTTTCCCAACTAAGAACTGCAAAGAGAAACCAGGAACCCCGTTCCAACCAGACAAGATCAACTCAGAGGCATCCAGATGAAGAGAAAGAGCTAGATTAGCCAGATTAGGCTCAGCCTTCATATGAACAAATGGCATCTGACTCCTGATAAGCACACCCAATAAATCAGCATACTACTCTAACGTAGGTGCAAGAATGAAGTCTGGGAAAGTGAAGCATCTCAAAGGAGGATCATAGAACTGCAGCAAGGCGTACAACCCATTCAACTCGTGTACAGAAGGCTTACGGACCAAACTGAGTAGCTTCCCATAAGACTTTCTGAATTCACCTCTCACAGTATCATCTGCCAAAGCAATCAGACTGGACAACTGAGCAACATCTGGAGTGGGGAGCTTATAGGCCACAGTCTTCCTCAAAGAACCCATAATAGCACAACAGAAGGCAAGACAACCTGAACCATGGGATAATGTACCTGCAACACAGACACACATTAATGATATGCAAATGAGTATGCAAAATGCAAAATGCAATGCAACAGAGGATCAAGATGGTTGCTGAGAAGACGAAAGCTCTGATCCAACACAATCACAACACTACTCTGATAGCACAACCCTGAAGAGGACCAATAAATACACACTGTCGAGAACAACCACATCTCTGATGATCAGAACCCTCTGAACCCAACAACACTGATTCACTATCAAGAAAACCAGGTAGTCTGAAGGTTAAGGTTTCCTGCAATAACCCGACCCCGCTCACAGGTATGGACCTAAATCACAGACAAGGTATGGCATCCTATGCGTTCCCTAGCATCACAGACTTTCAAGAGCAATGATACGTTACCCAGAAGGTGTGGCATCATCATCCCTTGAAGTGGCCTCACTCTGCTGAGTCACAAATGATCGGTTCCCAGAGTCGACAATCCTCCAAACCAACAACCCCTCAAGCCCAAAGGGCTGGAAAAGAAGTCAACCGGGAGAACCTCGTCTGAGCATGGATTTCATGAGACATTAATGCCTGCAAAGCAAACACGCGCCCACTAATTTCCACAACTAATGTTAAGTACACTCAAGCCTGGGTTTGGCTTCTCACTCATCAGAGCCCCTTCCCACAACAGCACAACAATAGTAATCATACTGAAAATAAAAATGCGGAAAGTAAATGCGATAAATAAAACCCCACAGGTAAACACACACAAGCGCTAGGATTGATTCGCACAGGGAACTAGAGTCGCCAGCTGTCGCTACTGCGAAAAACGAGGCCGGCAAGATAGAAAAGTCGCCACCTTTCGTTATTTTTCCCACAGAACGGGAAAGGAAACGATCGGAAAAACCTGACGCAAAGGTATAAGACAAGGTCATCGCAACCATTGTCTGGGTTCGGGAGTCGGTTACGCAATGGGAAGGTATTAGCACCCCTCACGTCCATCGTACTCGATGGGATCCCCGCTTGTTGTGTTTATCTGATGGTTTTGTTATATCTATCTACACTAAAGGTCTGGCCTGAAAAGAAAAGAAAATGACTTGGCAAAGCGTCGCACTTTATGCCTACGATTCCCGTCTTGAACGAGAAATCAGAGTCAACGTAGTTCACCTAACTATGGGTGAAGGGGGGAAGGTTGCTCGCCGAGATATCGCATCTCGTGCCTACGTACTTTCATACGGCATGAAAGATCAGAGTAAACGTAGTTCGGGCTGCGAACGACACAGGTTTGTCTTTTTTATCCGAGTAGGGTTAACAGACTGTTCCAGCAGTTTGGTGTATGCAGCTCGACCTTTGGAGACTTAAGCGTTACCGCTTGCAATAGAACCGGGAGTTAACAGAACTCTCCTTCTGAAAAAGGCTTCCCAAGGGATTAAAGGTCCAAGAGGACAAAAAAAGTTTGATCTTTGTTTTCTCTTTTTTAGAGAAGTGTCTTTTATGGATGTTTGCAACTGATATCGCACTAGAGACTATGACCTGAGAGTGAATGCGTCGCATGTCACCCAAAGGTTACCATACTAAACATCCAGACTGTTGAAAAGAAACTCTCCAACAATCCTTTCTCAAGTAGCTTAAGGCTCGTAGCGTACGATGTTAATTAACCTTTATTACTGTATTTTGATTTGTTTGAAGATGAGAAGAGAAAAGACGCACTAAAGGGGAACTGATCCAATCCTAAAGTTGTCATGCAAATTGACCCTATGGTTGAGGTTAGAAGGAAACTACCTAAGGTTATCATGCATGGTTAGAATCCTAATGTCTATCATGACTTCTCTTGAACAAGAGAAGTCAGAGTTCCTAGGGGAACATGGCAAAGGAAACAACAGTAAACAGAAAAATTGTAAAGAAATTACTGTAAATAAAAATGCATGCAATGCATCACACAAGCAGAAGGAACCAATCTCAACTTCTAAACAAACAAGGCACAAAGAACACACACCACACAGGAAAGGGAGCTGAGCTCAACCAAATACCAGCAAGCAAAGCCACATAGTAAAAATACAAGCAGAGGGAGAAACTCAACCTCTAATGCAGACAAGCAAAGGGAGCTATTCTCAACCTTTAGGATGCTCTTAGGCCTATGATCATCTACATGAAGCCTAAATCTAATGAAACACTCCAAGCAAGCCATATCAAAACAGTAGAACAAGAAGAAAACAAACAAACAGGGAAAACAAGCCAGCAATCTCCACAACAGAGCAATCTTTTGACAGCAATCCAATCCAAAGTCTGTAACTGTTCTTCAAGTCCACACCATCCTCAAAAGAAGGAAAGGGATGCTCCATCAAACTCCAACACAAGGGAAGAGAATAAACATCAAGAAATATTGGATTGATGATGGGAAGCAGGGAGGAAACCAAAGGAATCCCACCTGGCACTCAACCAGTCATCAGAGAAAGGAATTCTCAAAGGTTCTACCTATTGTAAAATGCCACACATCCTTCCAAAGGAAAGATGAGTCTTTCACATAGGGACCTTGAATCATAGGATGAGAATGGAAAGCAATCAAAGCAATCCATGTTTGAGGAAGAAAGAAAACTACTTTTAAGCTCTTTCCTAAACCCTAATTCCTATAAGCTACAAGGAAGCTACAAAAAGGAAAGAAAAACTCCAAGCCAAGCTCCACAATCAACTCCACAGAAGCTAAAACATGCCTTTAACATCATCCAAGAAGAACCACAAGCTCACCAAGCACCAAAAGCCACCAAAGAAGGCAAAACAAAACAAGCACCAAGTTAGGAGCACCAAATGAACCACCTAATTGTAAATTCTATCCAAAATAGAAAATTAGATTCTAAAAATCTACAAATTTTCCTAAGTTAACATGCAAGTGTTAAGAACCTAGAGTTCAAATACTAGAGCCTAAATCAACTTCTAAGGCCACTAATAAATCCTAAATTGTAAAGTGTCAAAGGGAAACCATGAAAGGGAAGGCTCTAAAACCCTAATCTAAAACAAAATCTATGATTATCTAAAAATCAAGAGAAAATTCCTTAGGGAACATACATCTCTAATCTACAATCCAACAAAAAATCAAATCCAAATTCAATACCAATTGGTCAAACAAAAATCAACAAACAGACGTATCAACTATGAAAAAATAAAGAAATATCAAAAATGAGAAAAATCAAATTAAATTGCAAAAACATCAAAAATTAAATCTAACAGCATAGAAAATTCACAAATTAAAAGAGGAGCATGAGCATATTTTTGGATTATTTTTTTGATCAAAAATGAAATTAAAAATGAATTAAAGTAAGAAAATGCAATTAAAATAAAATGAAAATGAATTAAGAAAATCAAATAAGCCAGAAAATATCACATGCGTTGGATCAATGGACTCAGTAAGCTAATCTAAAGGCTCACACACGCTCCACCTCACACGCCACGTTGCTGCCAGGGAGGATTAATGAAACGATGCGTTTCATCCCAAAACTCAAACCCTCAGATCAAGTCCTGACCACACGATGATGATACTTTGTCAATGCTTCAGCCAGATCTAATGGTTCAAACTTCATCTTCTCCAATTCAAAACTCAGATGGAGGGAACTTGCTCAGGCGGTGGTCCGGTGGTCCTCAGCCTTCTTCTCCAGCGAGCAGGTAGTTACAGGTTATGGAAACTCAACACACTTAACATCATTCCACTCCAAATTTCCTCTTGATCTCAAAAATGACGTCCAATTCCTCTAAATCCTACTAGATTTTAAAACACGAAGAAGATCTCAAAATGCACTTCAATCAGAACTCTCACCAACACTCAAACTATTAGTATGAATGTAATCCTCATCTAACACTGATCATCACATGCTATTCAAATTGAATCAAAGCCTCAAGATCAGATCAATTCGCATCCAAACAGAAATTATGTCATCACCTAATTTGTCTCTAATCCTCAAAATTCTGATCCAAATTTCATCTACATCTCAAACCAAAGCCTATCCACATACTAATCATGCTTAGATCATCCTATAACCAGTGTAAATTTTAAAACTACATACCTTACTTTGAGCTTCAAATTGAGGTATCTAGGGTACGATTCTGGCTTTAAAACACTGCAGATTCACTCAATGCTTGATGAGGAACACTTTTGTAACTTCAATTTGCTTGGATCTGGCTTGAAAATGAAAACACAATTTTCAACTCTCTTCTTCAAGCTCCAACTTCATTCCTTGGTTCTGGTGCGAAATGATCTCTAAAATGGAGCAAAACCTCTCACAGAACTTAAATACAATTGGTTTGTGGGCTTTAGGGGTCCAATTGAGGCCCAAAACAGAAAAACCAATTTTCAAATTTCCTTCACAAAACCAACCATGGTAGATGCGTGTTCTGACTTGAAACTTCCCTTGGAAGCTAGTAATCAACTCCTTGTAGTCTGGTGAGGGTGTTTGGAGTGATATGAGTGCTTGAACTTATCACAAAATCAAATTATGAAGTGTAACTTACTTGTGAAGTAACAAACCATATCACCATGAAATTGACCTCAAATGGAAATTCTAAAATTGACAAAGTGTTTAGAATTGTTTTTCTGATCAAAATGAGTATTCATATGGTCCATTTTCAGCACAAATGAATTAATCATGAATTTTTCAACGAAATACCTTTAACTTCTTCCTTTTGCAAAATTCTTCAAACCAAGTCTCACCTAAATCCAAATCAATTCATCATGAGTATATGGTTGACCTAAAAACATCATTTTGAACAAGTTTTGTGTTGAACAAAATTGCATTTGAAGCTTGCAAGATGGAGAAAATGACCTATAATGCCAAATGACCTATAATCTTACTTTCCCAAAATACCCCTAACTTGTAAACTTCATAACTTGACTTCTACGAATCAGATGGAAGACTTCTAGTATAATTTGGAAACCTAAGATCAATACCTACAACTTTCATGTTGGCCAAAAGTCTAGGACAAACACCCTTCTAGGTCAAAAGTTCCTTGGAAGTTGGTGAACTTTCACAGACAAATTTCACATTCCTCAGATGACCTATAACTTATCTGGACCATAACTTGAGTTCTATAAATCCAATGGAGGACTTATAGTACTCAAATTAAAGCTAAGAGCATGCTCTACAAGGTTCATGTTTGCCAAAAGTGTAGATGAAACTTGCATCGTGAGATAAGTGGTTTTGAAGTTAGGCACTAAATAGGGGATTTTACTTAGAGAACCCTAATTTAGCAACTCCTCACACCTTGAACTTTTCTTGCATAGATCTTGGAATATTATCTCATGTGTCACACACAACTATCCATGATTACAAAGACCTAGAATTGAGCTTTGATCCTCTTCAATTAGTCAGTTGACTTAGGATTACTCAGATGAAAACCCTACTTGCAACACCCTCAACTGTGGCTTTTCACACTTGGCACAATGACTTGATTGAGCTCCACCATTACCTTCAAGGAACCTAAATGAGCTCTACTCACACCCTCTCACATTGGTCAAGACCTCACCATCCATTGATGATCTTCAATTGGTCCTCAAATTAAGAAACTAACCCCATACAAACAAATGAACTCCTTAAGAACCCAACCTTCTTCCTGATGATTATGGTGACTTCTCAAGCTTGAATAAGACTTCTAGATAGGCTGTACACTTGATCCCCTGTTAAATGAACAATGCTATGCTATGCAAATGTTATATCAATGATATGCTAATGCAATGAAACATAAACCAAGTAAGAAAAGGTTAGGAAAATTTTGGGGTGCAACACTTGGATCACAAGTTATGGCCTTGTAAAGTTAGGTAAAAATCATGTTTTTCCATAACTTGGTGAAAATTTCAATTTCTTCAACTTTTCCCCTTTTGCAAGTAACCTTAATTTCTTGATCAATCCTTGTTCAAATGCAACAATGGACCATTTTTTCTTGTATAATGGCTTATGATTAACATTTTTGCTCAAAAAGTCAAACTTTGATTTTGTGTATTAGATGAATTTTGTGTAGGGAAACCGTAATTCCTGATTTTTGATGAATGAATACCCCAAGGTGATTTTAAACTTATGAGTGGACTTCAAGGGTAAATTTCAGTGTCTTAAATCATATCCCAAAGTTGGAGATCATGTCTTGATCAAAAGTCAAAGATATGGTTAACTTTTCATTAAAACCCTAGTTTGTGGCTCAGATGAGTTTGAATTCTTGCATTGGTTATGAATCAAGTTCTTTTGATCAATCCAATCATGTGATTGAACTAATATGATGTATTTGAGGTCCTTGAAACACATCTTGAGGTCTTGGATCATGGCTTGCTCCATAAGTCATCCTTTGGATTGGATTAGGTCAAAACCCTAATTTGGTGATGCAAATGATCTTAAGGCTTGGCCAACTTGAAATGATGTAATCTTGTCCTTGATTCTTGGTCAATGGGATCTCTTTATCTCCATGGATGATTGAGGGACTTGATAAGTTTAAGATCATGCCAATTCTTGATTGATCATTTTCTTGAATCCTTTGTAGGGTTTAAAAACCCTAATTGGTGATCATAATGAAGCAAACAACAATCTTGACTTTCTAAAAATGGGTTAGTGATGCATAAAAGTGTATGTATGAGATGCAAATGATGTGGGTATCTTAGGGTCAAAAATTAGGGTATGACACTTTGATATGGAACGGGTCTCAATTTCTTCTTTAACTAAGTCTTCCACTTGGAAAGGGTACCAAAAAAGCTTTCCTCGGCTTCTGGTCTTCAACCTGAAGCAATATGCACTTGCTAGAGATTGATATCTTAGCGTTGACTGGGGATCACAACAAGCTTCCCAAATAAAGAGACAACCACTTGTTAGAAAATAAACCAATCTTGAATTTGATTTGTTGAATCACAACAAGCTTCTCTGTCAGAAATTGACTGGAGAAATTGCCACTTGCTATTGAAATAGGGATTGATATTACTGGGAACAAACAAGCATCACAAATAAAGAGACTTCCACTTGTTGTTAAATTAAGTCTCAGAGATTACCAGGGTAATAAATGTTGAAAAACTATATTATCTATCTTTTGAATGATTCTTCTCTGTTGAGGAATATATGATCCAAAAGGTGCAAAATATGCTTTCTTCGTCATCTACGAGAAGTCAATAATGGCTGCAACGGACTAAAGTTCAACCCATTTGGTGCAATAATCAATAGTTATTGGAATGAAATGATGTCCATTTGAAGCTTTGGGCTTAATCATGTCAATTCCCCACATAGAGAATGGCCACAGAGACGAAATAACTTGAGTAAAGTCAGAGGCACATGCATCTTGTCCGCTTAAATCTGACATTTGTGACACTTTTTAACAGATTTTCAATAATTAGATTTCATTGTCAACTAATAGTAACCAACTCTAAGCATCTTCTTGGCCATAGAATGTCCATTGGCGTGAGTACCGAAAGACCCTACATGAACTTCTTGCATTAACATGTATGCTTCGTGTCTATCCATGCATTTGAGCAAGACCATGTCGTACATTCTTTTGTACAACACATCTTCATTGAGAAAGAAGTTGTACGCCAATCTTCTCAAAGTATTCTTATCTTTAACGGATGCCCCAACTGGGTATTTTCGACTCTTGAGGAAACATTTGATATCGTGATACCATGGTTTATTGTCTACTTCCTCTTTTATTGCAAACACATGAGTAGGTCTACCCAGACGTTTGATCGTAATTTAAGGTGCCTCATTATAGAAATTTACCCGGTAGATGGAGGACAAGATGGCCAAATCATCTTCCATTTGATTCTCCTCTCGAGGTATATGATCGAAATTGACTTTATTAAAGAAAGGAAACAAACGCCTATCATAATTTTTGTATGGGATGAAACCCGGATGTTGAGTTTCCCATTCACCTTTGATCTGATTGATAACTAGAGTTGAATCCCCAAAGACATCAAGATTCTTGATTCTAAGATCTATGGCTTCTTCAAGGCCAACTATACACGCTTCATATTCTACCATATTATTCGTACAATCAAAACATATCCTTGTAGTAAAAGGTATTTGAGAACCTCGAGGAGTGATTATAACTGCTCCAACTCCCTGACCATATGCCTTAGAGGCTCCATCAAATACCAAACCCCATCAGGATCTAGGTTCTGGTCCTTCTTCAAGACCTTGTTCATTACAATCTTTAGCTCGAATGGCCATAACATCTCACTACTACAAAATACATATTCGGTAACATAATAATACTACATTTATGCTTTCCAACATTATAATATCGCAAAATGGATGCCCCTACTACATTTTTTATTTTTTGAAAGTTATTTAATTACGGTTGATATGAACAACTGTGGTGATAAAGTAAGTGTTCCAAGCTTTGAATCCGAACAACTACATTTTTTTTCCATTTTTCCTATTACAAAAAGTGCGTGTCACTTAAGTTCATAAATAAATAAAAAATTGAAAACTATTTGACCACGGTTTTACTATTCAACCGTTGTAATAAGATCTACATTTCGCTGCGGTTGGAAATAACAACCGTGGTCAAAGGTTTTCTTGATAAATTTAAAACAAAACAGATTCATTATTTCCACCGTATCATGCCCTAAGCAAACTAGCGAGACGACAGCGATAGCGACAGCAAAATCGTCATCTTCACAATCTTCATTCACTTGAATATTCATTCTTGATAATCTTCACCATCTTCATTCTTGGTCTCTCCCTTTTCGAGGTACGGTATATTTCATGCAAACTTTACTCTCTTCCTCATCTTCCTAATTCTTGATAATTTTCACTATTTTCATTATTTGATTTTGTGGTCTGTTTCGATCAAAGTTCATATGTTTTATGTTTTGTTGTTGGATTTAGCAGTGAACAAAAATGTTATAACTTTGCTACAATGGATATCCATATGCTAAAGATTTAGAGTTGTATTATTATTATTATTATTATTATTATTATTATTATGAATATGCTTTAGTTTTTCGATATGCTTTAGGTTTAGATTTTGTTGTGCCACTCACAATATTATTTTGATATAAATTTCCGAATTTATTATGATAGATTAAGTCTAATATATGAGAAAGGAGTTCTTGAATTCCTTGAATATGCTGATAAAAATCTTCCCGACAATAATAGTAACTTTTATTGTCCTTGTGTTAATTGCGAGAATATAAATAAAGGTACAAAGGATGACATATTCCATCACCTATGTTGTGATGGTATATGTAAAAAACATACAATATGGACGGGGCATGGTGAGGTGGAAAAAAAGAGAAATTGGGCATCATAAAGTCACGAGGTTGATGAAGATGAGTATATGGATGACTGACTAGAAGATATGTTTCGTGATATTGGAGAATCTTCTTTTAAGAAAGCCCATATTTATGATACTTTATGTAGTGATAAGGACACCTTTTTATATAAGGGGTGCACATGTTTTACACGATTGTCTGCGGTGTTAAAATTGTTTAATTTGAAACCAAAAAAAGGTGGTCGAATAAAAGTTTCATAGAATTGCTTTATTTGCTAAAACAAATGCTACCACAAGATAAAAATTTGCTTGATCGTTGTTATGATGCCAAGAAGATATTGTGTCCAATGGGTTTGAAGTATATCAAAATACATGTATGCCCCAATGACTGCATATTATACAGGAAAAAGTATAAAAATTTAGATCAATGTTCAGAATGTGAGGTGTCATGTTACAAGCTGAAAAAGAAAAATGGTGATGACAATGTCAATGATAATGTTAGTAGGAAGAGTCCTCCTACTAAAGTGTTGTGGTACTTGCCAATAATTTCAAGATTCAAGAGACTTTTTGCTAATGCGAATGACACAAAGAATATTAGATGGCATAAAGATGAAATAAAATATGATGGAAACATATGCCATGTAGTTGATTCTTTGGAATGGAAGAAAGTTAATTTGTTGTTTCAGATTTTGGCACTAAGCCAAGAAACCTTAGGCTTGTGCTTGCCACCAATAGAATAAACCCTTTTGTAATTTAAGTACTAACCATTCTTCGTGGTCTGTTCTTCTCACGATTTACAACCTATCTCCTTAGTTGTGCATGAAGAGTAAGTATATGTTGTTAAGTATGATGGTTTTTGGACCACGAAAACCTGAAAACGACATATATGTTTACCTAAGTCCATTAAATGAAGATTTAAGACTTTTGTGAGAGGAAGGCGTTGAACTTGATGATGCATATTTGGGTGAAAAGTTTAAGATGTGTGCAATGTTATTTTGCACAACCAATGACTTTCCTGCATATGGTAATTTGGCTAGATATAGTGTCAAAGGACACAAAGTGTGTCCTATTTGTGAATGTAATACATGTTATCACCAACTTGAGTTTGGAAAAAATACCGTTTACCTTGGGAATCAGAAATTTCTAAAACCTGATCGTTCTTATCATAGATTATCAAAGGGTTTTAATGGAGAGTAGGAGATTGATATTGCTCCTAAACCTTTACCCAAGGATGGAGTTTATCAATAAAAAAAATACATTAATGTTGTCTATGGAAAAAGATAAAAATAAAAAGGGCCAATTGAGAAAAATATATGGAAAAAGAGGTATGTGTTCTTTGATCTTCCATATTAGTCATGTTTCGATGTAAGAAATTATCTTGATGTGATGCACGTGGAGAAAAAAGTGTGTGATAGTTTGATTGGAACACTTCTAAACATTCCAGACAATATGTATACGAAAACAATTGGCTCCAATAGAAATAGGGAAAAGAACTTATCTGCCTCCGGCTTGTTACACTCTATGTAAAAAGGAATGAGTGACAAGTTATTATTGATCAAGAATAACAAGAAATTTCTAGATTGGTTTAATCAAAGGATACCAAATGATCATAGTGCATCCGAGACAATTAAATGGTTATTGTACATGCTAAAATTTAATGTGATAACTTGGAATGCATATGAAATTGGCCATTATACCTTTTATACAAAATCAAAAGATAATCATAGTACAATGCAAAATAGTGGGGTTATGATTGAGGTCGAATCCATGTATTTCTCTAGTTCGAAAGATAAGAATCCAATATTGGTATCTAGTGCATTCTATGATGCCATTGAGGAGATTTGGGATATTGATTATGTTATCTTAAAAGTGCCTTTATATAAAAGGAAAGGGTTTCCCAATAATATTAATTATGTACAAACTGATGCCTTAGGATTCACCTGGTTTGACCTTGGCAAGGTGTCGCAGTGAGAATCAGAGACTATAGCTATTGAGTTAGCTAGGCTTCACAAATTATAAGATATCACCATCAATATTTGATTTATCCAAGAGAAGGGGAAAAGAAAGAACAACCCATAAATATACAATGAAAAACAAAGCAATAAAGGGATCTATGGCACAAGGGTTGTTTATACTGAGGGAAGGTATTAGCATCCTAAGTATCTATAGTATTCTATAGGAACCTCTTATTGAATTTGTGTAATGGTTAAGTTGTTTTCTATTTGGGATTGATTGGGAAGATGAGAAGAGAAATGTTTTTTTACTATTTTTGTATTTGGCAAGACACAAAGTCTTGTGCCTAAATACCAATGAAGGATCAAAACCTCGTATTTTGGGGTATAAATTGAAAAGGGGTTTATTATGGTGGAGTTTTATGAAGAAGAGACAAGTTTTCATATTAAGGAGAATACTTAACCACCAAGAAGATGTGGAAGAAGGATCTTTGCTTCACATTGAGGTGTTGTACCCCAAACTTTGCCCAACCTTTTCTTTACTTGCCTTATGTTTGCATTGCATTGTTCTAGCATTTGCATTTGCATATCATGGTTCATTTACAGGGGATCAAGAGGTATGAATGGCAAGAGAAGGTTTGTCAAGGGTTCCAAACAAGTTTGAGTGTTCATCAAGTCATAAGAAGCGGGATTCCCTATCTTGGAGGCCAATTGAGGATCATTTGACGACCCCAAGTTCATGGATATGGATATGAAATGCTGTGAAGCTCATTGAGTGCTTTGAGAGCCATTTTGGAGCTTATGCAAATTGTTATATCATGTGTAAGAGGTTGTAGTCAAAGGATTGTACACCTAGGGTTTCATCTGCCTAGTGCAAGATCCATTATGGATTTGAAGGAGATTAAGACTTAGTTCTAAGTCTTTGGAGTCATGGATAGTTGCATTGATACATCTAAGATGTTATTTCAAGATCAATTAAAGAAGAATCAAGAGTGTGAGAAGTTACTAAATTAGGATTTCAGAGGTTTGTTAGTGTAAAATCCCCTGTTTAGCGCCTAACTTCAAGACCACATATCTCAAGATACAAGTGTAATATCACTTTGACATAAACATGAGACTTGTAGAGCATGTTCTTAGATTTATTTTTAGTACTAGAAAGCATCCATTGGGTTTGTGAAACTCAAGTTATGATGCAAACAAGTTATGGGTCGTCAGATGAATGTATTTTTAGTCAACAAAGGTCAACCAACTTCCAAGGAACCTTTAACCTAGAATCATGTTTCTCCTCAACTTTTGATGAACATGAAAGTTGTTCCTCGTGATCTTAGCTTTCCAAAAAGTCCTAGAAGTCCTTCATTGCATTTGTAGAACTCAAGTTATGAGGCTTGTAAGGCAGAGGTATTTTGGGAAAGTGAGATTATAGGTCATTTTGATTATAGCTCCACTTCATGATCTTATGCACTTTAAATGAAACTTTTCCCAACATGAAACTTACTTCAAATGAACTTAATTCTATCATGGAACATCAAATTTCCATGGATTTGGCATGAATATGAAGATGGGTGAAGAAATTCAATGGAAAAGGACTTTAAAATCATGATTTGAATTGAATTGATTTTAATTCCTTTTCATGCCATGTTTGTGCATATTTTGATTCACAACATCACAACAAGGAGAATGCACAATTTGGATTTTAGTTATGCAAGCTAGAACTCATGTAATTTCATATTACTCAAGTGTAAGTTACACATTCCATCTTCACCATTGGATCAATTCAAGGAGCAATTGTCATCCACATGATCAATTCCAAGTCCTAACAACTGTTTTGAATGATTTTCCAAGGGAATTGGTGCCAGTTTCACGTGTGTATGAAGCTTCCAGTTTCAATTTGGGCATTTTTGCATTACACCATAACCAGGCCAAATTGGGCCTCCAAATCATTTCTGATCCATAATATAAAAGTTCCAGATGAAATTTGGAGCTTCATTTCGTGCATTTTGGTAGAGAAAGAGCAAGAACACAGTTGGAAAATTCAAGAGAAAAAGTGAAATTGTGAATTGAGAATCAAGTGATTTCCAAGAAATTCAAAGCCAGCATTCTCTTCCTTGAACTTCCTTGAGTGAATCTGGACATATTTGAGCAAGCTTAGGCATAATTGAAGCCCCAACGAAAAGGCTCTGTTAGGAAATTTCCTTTTCAAAATTTCTCACTCAATAGGCATTGATTCATCTCCATTTTTGTTGCATACTGAAGTCCTACATGTGTAGGCAAATTCTGGATAGTTTAGGGACGTGTTTGCTGCATTTTTAGTTTGATGCTTGAAACTTTGATCGCTTGATTCTCTTAATCCTTGCATGATAAATGAAAACTAAACCTAGATTCATGATCTACATAACATGAGCTTTAATTTGGTATAATATTTCACACAATTTGATGAAGTTTTGGATCATCAACTCCGGTGGTGTGACTGGAGAAGATGACCGGAGCACCGTGCTTCCAAGTCTGGTTTTGTTTCCGTTAGGCTCACGTCGACTGCCATGTGTTCAGTTGAATTTTTTACCTGAGCTTGATCAACGGTGTAGATGGGATCTGACTAGCGTATGTGGCTTGTTGACTACCACATCATTAAGTGGTACGCTGCGTTTAGGTATTGGGTTCTGAGTTGTGTGGCTTGGGCCAAACATGCTGTTTACACCCCCTCTCATTGGTGGCCCATTGATTTTGCTTGAAAATCCATGCTATTTGCCACACACTTTTAATCTTTCTATTATCTTTTTTAGTTCATATCTGTTCTACTTTAATTCTTTTAAAAATGGTTCCAAGTGTGATAAATTCCCCAAAAAATATTTCTAGATACTTTGAGATGTTAAATAATTTTTAGAATTTTTTATTTTTATTTTCCAATTATTTTTCAATTAAAAAGAGATTTTCTATTTGGAGTTGTTTTTTAATTGAATTTTAATTGTTCTTGGCTTGTTTCTTGAGCAATATTTTTCTCCAAGGATTGAGGCTCTTTTCTCACTTCAATGATGAATTTTAGAGCCTTATATGATGGATTTTCCCCTGGTTTAATGCATTTTGGTTTGAATTTGATGGCATTTTTGTTGACCCTCGCAATCCTCCTTTAGAGTGGAGCCTCCTTGTGAATCAAACTCTTTGATGATGCTTTGAAGTGACTTTGATTGTAATATTTTGGCCTCTGGTTGCCAACTCTTTGATGCTTATTTGAGATTTTATTTGGTTATTGTTTAGCCTTTTTCCTGATTTTGAGGTGACTTGCAAGTTAAGGTACTTCTAAGGGAGTTTCATACAAACACTTGACCTAGTTTGCTTTGGAAATGACACTAGTGGATCCATTGAGCTCTCAATTATTGTTGATTCATACTTCTAACATGTTGAGGTATTTAAATGCTCATTTTTAGGTCATAAACTTGTTCATTGCTTGTTGAGAGTTGCACTTTTTTTTAGGCTTTCCACTTGAAGTTCATGTGTTGAATGTGCTTAAAACCTAGGTCTTTTGCCTTGCCTATTCTTGCATTCCTCTTTGTGTGATTGATCATTGGCTTTATGAACCTTCTCCTATCACCTTTGCTTCTGTCCAATGACTTTGGAATCCCATTTGAGATGGTTTGGTCCCTCCTTAGGAGGTACTTGAAGCATGTCTTGAATGATGGTTGTTTGAGGACTTCTTTTAGTGTGTTTTGCATACTTTGGTGATGCTTATGGTTGAGTTGCCCATGTGAGCTCCTTGCTGTTCTCACATTGCCTCCCATTCTCCCATTTAATCTTGTCTTCATCTCTTTTCATTTGGTTTGCCTTAGGGCTTATGGTTGATGACAAATGGTTGTAGGATTCATTTTCTCTCATTTCATCCCACGTTTGTGTGCTTGTTTGCTTTCTTTTGTGTGCATTCCTTCTCCCTTCTTCTTTGCATTTCTCATACGCATGCTTGAGGTTCAGATGTGCTTGTGGAGGCTACTGCCCGACACTTTTTTCCCCTTACTTTCATTCTAATTGTGCATTACATGTTTGCATATTGCATTTTTCATGTTTCCTCCTTCTTCTTCTTTCTTCTTTGCCATGTTCCCTTAGGATCTCTAATCTTCCTTGCTCAAGGTTGATTATTATAGACGTTAGGTTTGAATCCAAGCATGATAACATTAGGTCGCATTCCCTTTTATCCCAATCATAGGTGCACTTTGCATGATAACTTTAGGTTGAGTCTTAGTCTCCCTTTAGAGTGTCTTTCTCTTCTCATCTTCAAACCTTCTCAAAACATCTAATAAAGGTTAAGGATTGTTGCACGCTACGAGCCTTAAGTACTTGGGAAATGGTGACCGGGGGCTTCCTCTAAATTGCTTAGAGTGTTTAGTGTACGTCCTTAGGACGATATGCGACGCATTCGCTCCTAAGTCATAGTCTTTAGTGCAACATGAATTACAAACAATAATCAATGCACTTCTTCTCTAAAAAACACAAAAATGAGCTTCAAATATTTTTATCCTTCGGGATCTTAATTTGGAAAACCTTTTTCATAAGGAGAGTTTTGTTAACTATTGGTTCTATCGCAAACAGGTAATGCCTAAGTCTCCAATGGTCGAGCTGCACACACCTAACTGCTAGAACTAAGTTTTAACCCTACTCGGGCCTAAAACATTTTGAACCAACCGGTGTTCTTGTTAGCCCGAACTATGTTTGCTCTGATTTTTCATACCAGATTAGAATACGTAGGCACGAGACGGAGATGTCTCGGCGAGCAACCTTCCCCACCTTTTACCCGTAGTTAGCCGAACTACATTGACTCTGACTTTCCCATTGCACGAGGGAATACGTAGGCATAGAGCGGCAATGCTCTATCGAGTCTCTTTTCTTTTCTTGAAGAATTTGTTAATAAAAAGAGTTGAAAAAGTCAATGACCGAAGGCCAAAGTTTCTATTGAAAAAGGATTTGATTTAGAAAGAGGGGAAACCCTAATTGAGTTGTCTAATCTGATTTCATCCCAAGGGAAACTTCCCAAGGGATAGCAAGTCAAGGATAACAACATGTAAAATATGTACAAAAAAATGTAAAGATGCATATGCAAAATGACAATGGTTTCAACAATAAGTCCATCCCTTGGATTTAAGCAACATATAATACAAGTGTACAAAACCATTCAACAAAGGAAATAGACATGAGATACATGGTATAAGTAAGGCAAGATGGTTCAACAAACATGTACAAGGTTTACATTTGAAAAAGCATGCTTGGATACAAGTTTAAGGATACTTAAATCATTGGACAAGTTTCAAACAAGATGTTCATCAAGATATGGAGAGAAACACAATTGGAACATGGTTTACAAGTACAAGATTCAACATGAACTATCTAGGGTAAACATGGCACATCATAGTTATTTACAACATGTACACACAAGAGCAAGAGATCAAGGTACACCTTCATCATGAAATTTAGGTAAAGGTAACAAAGTCTAAATACATGGACATACTTTGAAACAAACATGAACAAACATCAACTATTTAAAGCATTCAAAGCAAGACAAAGATGGCATTAAGAACAAGCATATTGATCGCGGATTTAGAGTGTCAGTCTGATAGAACTGCAAGCATACAGTGTATCGCATAGTTTTAAAAGATTGTCAAACCCACATGGATTAATAATAAACCTAAAGTGATCTATAATGCATTTTAAATCTAAGGCTTAATGTCACGGATTAAAAAGGGACAGAAAAATAACTAATACTGACGGGTTTAAAATAAATAACGAAACGAGACCGAAGAATGATTTTTGCGCTCCTAAGGGACTCTATAGATTCCGGGAGCTAACAAGGGTCTCAAGAACAGTTCTGTAGGAATTTCGAGCTTAAAAACCCGATCTCACACTCTCGCGCTCTTGACCTAGCCACAACTAATAACCCCAAGATTTTGCTCTCGCTCGCTCGGTAGTTAAAAGACGTATTTTGAAAACTAACAAAGTCTAACTAAAGCCTAAAGCGCTCTCGTTGTATTTAAGTCCAGTGCTCAGTGTCTACTATCCGGTGATTACCTCAAACTCTCTCTCTATTGGACACACCTTAATACGTTTCTCACTCTCGTGAACAAACGCTGTTAAGCGGCTTCTCGCTCTCACGACAAAGCAACCTAAATTAGAACTAGACACTAAAGCTAGATTATAATACATGCATAATTAACACAGATGGTTCTAACAGAGTCCCGTTGAAACGACGGTCCTCAAACTACGGGCTCATACAAATTTAGCCTAACATATTGAATCCTAAGACTAACATATTAACATTGCTGGAAATTAAAACATACATGTCGGTTAATTTGAGTGAAAATTTAGAATTATTTTTTCGGAGTAAAATTCAATTGTAAAGCAGACACGTGCAAATAGGAAAACGGTAAATAAATGCAAGAAATAAATAACCTGTAAATTGCAAGGAAACTAGAATAACTGAAACTTGTATTAAATTAAAATTTGATCCAAGTACATCAGCACAACAGAGAGAAAGAAAATACAATGGTGTATCAATTGCTTAGTGTAAACAATTGATACTATGGAAAGTGAATATATGGTTCGGGTAATTTCGATAGCGCTTCCGCTGGTTTCTTGGATGAAAAATTCAGGACCTGGTGTCCTATGTATAGAAGAAAATAGGCTCCAAGAATAGAGGTTTGAATTCGAATTCAAACCAAAGAAACTGCCTGAAACTGCTCCCGCTAATAACAACGATCTTCGTCCACTAATGGCGAGCGCCATTTGCTTGAATTAAGATTCCCTCCTTTTTTTTAGCATGTCGAGCTCCATTTGGATGAAGGGGACACATGGAAAGCGCCATTCATCTAGGATGGGCCAGAACTTGTGATCTTCTTCACTTTTTCCTTCATTCTTTAGCTCAATTTGATACTTTTCTTCTACATGACTGGAATGGCATCTGTCAAAGCAAAACAAAGGGAAACATAAGCAAATAACATGGAAAACGATAAAGACTCGATAAAACAACAAGTAAATATTTGCAAATTGAATTGAAATAAATGATAAGAAATCGAGTCATCAAACTCCCCCACACTAATACTTTTGCTTGTCCTCAAGCAAACTCCTAATGGAATAAAAACAGTAAGCACAATGTTCGACTCATAGGCATGACAAAAACAATCTAAGCGCAAGGTCGCTAGGCTAAAGTAATATGGATAGGAACTAAATAATGAAAACAAGGACACCTTAACGACACGATTCCACAAAAGCGGACAAAGAGTTCCTTCCTATGCGATATCGGTTCAAATCATGATATTATGACTTGACCTACGAACTTTGTTCTTATTTGCCTCTCTTTCATTCTAGTGCAATTTGATTAAGCCCGTTATCCTACGTATTTACATGGTAAGTGAACCTGTTTGTGTCATCTGATCTCTTATTCAACAATAATTTTTTTTTTTCTTATTTTTTCTTTTTTTTTTATAAATATTTTTAACATATATATATATATATATATATATATATATATATATATATATATATATATATATATATATATATATATATATATATATATATATATATATATATATATATATATATATATATATATATATATATATATATATATATATATATATATATATATATATATATATATATATATATATATATATATATATATATATATATATATATATATATATATATATATATATATATATATATATATATATATATATATATATATATATATATATATATAAAACTAAGATCAACACATATTTGCAACGGTCCATTACTTAGTTCATACGTCAGGATGGTGCTGACTGCTAATATAAACTACTAAAGAGGCTACATCTAAAGAAACTAAGAACAAGGTATCTGTATAATATGTACTTGAACTAATATCGCATATTTAGGAACTCTAGGGTGTAGGGACGGTACCGACGTTAATTAAAACTTTCCTAAGTCTGACTACCTAGCCTAAATCATAAAATGAAACAACCCATACTAAATGTGTCATGCCATTGGGTGAAAACTAACAAAAACATTTTTTTATGGTAGGTCAAATAAGGGAGTTTATTAGACAATGTGTAGACGTAAAGTAAAAACGACTCAAATGCGCATATGACTCGATAACAAAAACAAACTAAAAATAGAAAGCAGGAAATGACATGAAATAAATAAAGCAATATATGACTCCTCCCCCACACTTAAACTGAACATTGTCGTCAATGTTTTAGCTTAATGTGAAACAATGTGTGATGAAACCTGATGTAGATCAGTGGCGGCGGGCAAGACCTAGGCGCTGATGCCGGTCTCCTCGGACATCTAGTTCATCTTGTAGAATGTACTGAATGCGATCTCCAACGCGTTGCACCTCTCCGCGTAATCCTTCCATACCCGATACAATATCCCTCAAGTCAAGTTGAGTTCTCTCCATGAACTCCAACTGCCTCCTCTGCATATCTTGTAAGGTCACGTCACGCTCGTCCTCTCTCTCTTTTTGCTGCCTGAGCTCTGATAAGTTCTGGTCCAATGTTGTGCGCATACCTGCAAAATCATCAGACAAACATGTGGTGTATGGTGCGGTACTCGGATAGCCTGCCTCCTAACATCAACATTTTCTACCTCTAAATCGCGTGCATCTAAATCAAACAACCAATTACCCTAAATGCACACACTAATGCGCTCTGGTTTAGGCAAGAAGAAACTGCGGACCTCGCGGGTACGCACCATGATATGATACTTGCCATTGGGAAAGCTTTTGATAAGCCGCATATTACGGCAGTAATCAAGATCAGCAAAAACACAAGGGGGGCTGTCAGCATTTTCTAAAGTAGGCTCTAAATCTAGAGAGTTAGCTATGGCGGTAATGATGTTGCCGACACAGATGGATCCACCGGCTCTATTTGAAACACTAATAAGGTGGGCTATGAGGAACGGTGTAGGATCCACTTGGGTTTGATGGAGAGCACAGTGAATAAAGAATACATCTTTAGAGTTCACATTCCCTGTGTTCTCGCGTCCAAATATGGTGGAAGCAAGGATATGGTGTAGGTAACAGATTGTTGGGTTATGGATGCTAGTGGCCTTGAGGCCTTCCTATCGGTCAGTGGTGGTGTTGGTAATGTTTTGCCGAAATTCAAAAGCACTGGCTTGTCACTCACTCTCAAGGGGAGCAATGGTGGCAAGTCCCTCACCAGTAAGAAAACTAAAAATCTCTCTAGTGCGCTCATGGGACAGTGAATAATCTTCGTTAAACATCCGGAAATGAATAGCTCTGGAGGTACGGGAAAGTTCATAGACACAGCAGAGCAAACTAAGAAATTTATAAGTTAACCTAACACAAGTGTTATTAGACATAGAGCAAAAGCGAGTCATACCTAGATTCCTCAACATCCAAGCAACATTTTGCATGAGACCTTGGGAACAAAGGGCTTCTGGGTCAGGATACCTCGTTGCATCAACGGATCTTTTGAACACTCGGTGATAGTTTGTGTACTGAGTGTTTTCGATTTCTCCCTCTAGATTTCTCCATTATTGAGAAAGAGCTTTGAATTACAAAGAATGCTAGAGATTTTGAATTTTAGGAGAGTGGGGTTTGTAGTGATGATGAAAAGTGATGGATTGAAGGGTTTAAATAGGGAAAATTTAAGAAATTTGGGTGGTTGGGAAGTTATGAGGAGTTAATAGGGTGGTTATGGTGCATTGGAAGGTGAAAAGGGTGTTTTTATGGGAAAATAAGGTTAAAAACGCGTGCAAAGTTTGAATTTCCCGCTGCTGTCTTCCCAAGAATAGATGGCGGTCGCCTTTAGGCAATGGCGAGCGCCATTTGCTTAAGGCGAGGGAAATTCTGATTCTGGCACATCAAAATGCAAAAAATGAGTATTTTTTTTGGGTTTTCTTGGTTTTTATCAGAATCAACATATATTAATTGCAAAGATGAAATATAAAACACTAAAGAAAGGGAATTTGAATTAAATGAAGCTTTAAAAATAATACAATTACTCGTCGGCATTCCGATG
Organism: Lathyrus sativus; assembly: GCA_963859935.3. NCBI lineage: Eukaryota > Viridiplantae > Streptophyta > Magnoliopsida > Fabales > Fabaceae > Lathyrus > Lathyrus sativus. The sequence continues at coordinate 174,088,811 of OZ012736.1, forward strand.
GCATAGTAGTGAATTAAACAACAGTACGGGAAAAGGAAAAACTGATACATTAAATGGAAACTATCTTAAGAATAAAAGGGAAAATGAAACAAAACAACTTCGAACTCATACAATATGGCGCGTCATCGAGTAAACAGTCTGATAAAGGTGATCGAACTGCTCAGTCACGACGTCCATCAAGCTAATATAGTCCAACCTAAGAGATTTGACTTTAGAACGAAGGTAGTCCACTTCATTTTGGAGAGAAACGATGGAATCCGACACATTGATGATAGGATTATAAGGGTACTGTAGGTCAATGGCTGAACCATGGGTGACAGCAGGATCCGAGCTAGTGTCCATATGCTCATATGGCTGAGGAGAATATGGTGGGGTAAAAGTCTCATTCAAAACCTCTAAGTCATACAAACAGTTGTCCTTATTGTGAGCACTTGTCCTCTGATGGTTAGGCAAGGCAAAGGCATGGACCACAACATTGTCGATAAGCAATTCAAATTCCACAGGGCCTAGATTTGCTATTATGCTACAGTTAAAACAAAAATTAATGTCCATTAGATGAATACCACCAAAAATAACAGAACAGTTCAAATGGTAACGCATGCTGATGGCATCAGCAATCATTGTGACCAAACCTCCTATGATAATAGGGTGAAAGGAGTCTCGGGCTAGCTTAAGGAAATTAGCAAGCATGAATGGGGCAGCATTGTCCGATCTCCCTTGGGAAGCACATAACATGATGTACAACTCATATCTAGACACATCATTAATATTATCTTCCTTACCAAAAAGGGTGTGAGCTAAAATCTTATGGAAGTAACGAATACTTGGATTGTGGATGTTCATCGAGAACATACCATCAAGCTCAGGGTGATAATTTCCAGTTATGGTACCCCAGAATTGTTCAAGGTCATAACCTGTGAAAGCATCATCAGGAGTTTTTGTGACAACATCTGGATCATTAGGAAGTCCCAATAATTCAGCCAACTCATGATGGGCGAAATGGTACTTGTTACCAAATAGATGGAAAGTAGCCAATCCACGACCGAAACCATATCCACGAGCGGGCTCATAATAGAGAGAGCTAAGAAATTCCAAAGTCAGATTATGGTAAGTGTTGAATTTCCTAGTAATAGTAAAATCATTCCAGCCAATTTGGTTAAAGAGATAGACAACACTGTCCCAAATACTAAGGGTAATCATGGTAGGGTCTTTAGGATAGATTGACACAACAAAGTCTCCTTGAGAGAGAGCCTCAAAGCGGCATCTCTGGATGTCATTCTTAAAGACAACTGTGTGATTCTCAAAAGTTTGCATGGTCATAGTAGCTGAACTATCCTAAATACAGTGAACCTATAAATCAAAAATAGTCTACTATTAGGGAAAACATATATATTATATCGCAAACACACGTTAGTAATAACAATAATAACTATAACAATAATAATTATAAAAAGTAAACATAATAATAGTAATAATAACAATAATAATAATCATGCTAACTTAAGTAACTATACAATACCAAGCTTACTGCATTATATCTAAATGCAAAATCTAAATTAATAACACAATATGAAAGGCTAAGGATCGTGTTTGCCTCCACGGAGTGATATGTTTAACGTCGGAAGCTCGACACTAAAACGCAACGAGACATCATTCATCTAGAGGACCGAGAAGCTCTTCCAACTTATAACTAGTGTAGAACTTTTTGTTCTCTACTGAGTGATAATGCTTGAGTCGCTGTCCATTTATAATGAACTACGCTCGACTTTTCTCTAATCTCAACTGCTCCACTTTGTAGAACTCTAATAACTTCAAAGGGGCCAGATCATCTGGAACGTAATTTCCCTTAAAAAAGCTTAAGTCAAGAGTTAAAGAGAAGAACTATGTCTCCTTCATTAAACTCTCTTCTTGTTATCCTTCTGTCATGCCACTTTTTGGTTCTTTCTTTATAAATGCGGACGTTTTCGTAAGCATCAAGTCTCAGTTCGTCTAGTTCATGGAAATCTAGAATTCTTTTCTCGCCTGCTGCAACGTAGTTAGCGTTTAGGGTTTTTATGGCCCAATAAGCTTTATGCACAAGTTCTACAGGAAGGTGGCATGATTTACCATAAACTAGTTTAAACAGAGTGGTTCCTATAGGGGTTTTATAAGCGGTTCTATACGCCCACAAAGCTTCATGAAGTTTAGTTGACCAATCTTTCCTAGATGTTGCAACGCTTTTCTCAAGTATTCTTAGTTTCTCTATTTGATATCTCAGCTTGTCAGTTGGTTTGAGGGTGGTAGGGTGTCGCTACTCGGTGTCGGACCCCATATTTTAGCAGTAACTTCCCAAATATATTTGAAATGAAATGGGATCCTCCATGGCTTATGACAACTCTCGGCACTCCGAATCTAGGAAAGATAACATTATTGAAAAGTTTGACAATTACTTGTGCATCGTTGGTAGGAGAAGCTATCACCTCAATCCATTTCAACACGTAATCGAATACGACGAGTATATATTTATTTCCAAAAGAAGAAAGAAACGGGCCCATGAAATCTATACCCCACGTGTTGAAGACTTCTACTTCCAAAATTCCTCTTTGTGGCATCTCATCGTGTCTAGAAATATTTCCAGTGCATTGACACCGATCATAGTTCAGAACAACGATATGAACGTCTTTCCAAAGGTTGGGCCAAAATAGGTCGGATTGTAGAATTTTTCCACAAGTCTTAGAAGTGCTCGCATGCCCTCCATATGGTGCATCATGTCAATGAGATATGACATCATTAACTTCAGATTCAGGAACACATCGATGGAAAATCCCATCAGCGCCCCTCTTGAAATGCAAGGGCTCATCCCAATAGTAATGTTTAAGATCATGAAATAATTTCTTCTTTTGTTGGTAATTTAAGTCTGGTGGGAGTACCCTAGCTACTAGGTAGTTAACAAAGTTAGCATACCAAGGCAGTGTGGTTTCTGTACAAATTGCTTCTATTGTTTCGTTAGTTTCTGCATTATAAAATAATAAAGGATATTCGATCGTCTCATTTTTGCTCTCTAACTGAGCTACAGGTCTATCGTAGGGAAAATCATCATTGATGGGAACTTGTTTGGGTTATTGGTCCTCAACTCTAGAAAGATGATCTGCTACTACCTTATCGGTTCCTTTTTTATCTTTAATATCCAAATTGAATTCTTGCAACAGCAGGATCCATCTACAAAGTCTTGGTTTAGCATCCTTTTTGCTCAATAGATACCTAATTATACTGTGATCAGTATAGACAATTATCTTTGCTCCTACTAAGTAAGAACGAAATTTATCTAGGGCGAACACAACAGCTAGAAGTTCTTTTTCCGTGGTTGCGTAGTTCAATTACGCACTATCCAAGATTCTACTTGCATAGTAGATAACATGAAGCTTCTTATCTTTTCTTTGTCCTAAAACAACACCAACGGAAAAATCGCTAGCATCGCACATTATTTTGAATGGCTCATTCTAATCAGGTGGTTGCATAATAGGTGCAGTGATCAGAGAATTTTTAAGGAGCTCAAAAGCTTTCAAACAATCTTTATCAAATATGAATTCAGCATCCTTCATTAACAAGCCAATTAGCGGTTTAGTGATTTTAGAGAAATCTTTGATGAATCGTTAGTAAAAATCGACATGTCTAATAAAATTACGAATTTCTCTAACAGTTTTTGGAGGTTGAAGATTTTCTATTATTTCTATTTTTGCTTTATCTACTTCAATTCCTCTTTCGGATACTACATGTCCTAACAAAATTCCTTCCCGGACCACGAAATGACATTTTTCCCATTTTAGCACAAGATTGACTTTAACGCATCGCTCAAGCACCAATTCTAGGTTCGACAAACAATCTTCGAAACTTCGCCCACAAACAGAGAAATTATCCATAAATACTTCCATTATATCAACTATAAAGTCAGCAAAGATCGACATCATGCATCTCTGAAATGTTGCGGGAGCGTTACATAACCCAAACGACATCCGTTGATATGCGAATGTACCATATAGAAAAGTGAAAGTTGTCTTCTCTTGGTCGTCAGGATGAATAGGAATTTGAAAAAATCCTGAGTATCCATCTAAATAGCAGAAATAAGAGTGTTTAGCCAATCGTTCAAGCATTTGATCAATAAAGGGTAAAGGAAAATGGTCTTTACGAGTGACTTTATTTAGCTTTCTATAGTCTATGCACACCCTCCACCTAGTGTGAACACGTTTTGCAACAGATTCGCCTTTTTCATTGCTAACAACTGTTATACCACCTTTCTTTGGTATGACATGTACTAGACAGACCCAGTTGCAATCCGATATCAGGTATATAATTCCGACTTCTAACAACATTTTCACCTCATTCTTGACTGCATTGCTTATGATAGGATTTATCCTCCTTTGATGTTGTCTAGAGGTTTTACTATCATATTCTAGCATAATTCGGTGCATGCAAATGGATGGTCTTATTCATTTTAGATCAGAGATATTGTAGCCTATTGTTGTCGGATACTTCCTTAAAACGCCAAGTAACTTTTCAGTTTCTATTTGTCCTAAGTTAGCATTTACGATCACTTGGCTTTCAAACTCGGCATCTAGGAACTCATACCTTAGATTTTTTGGTAGTGTTTTTAGTTCTATAGCGAGTTTTGTTGGGCTAGGCATTGGATCAGATGTTAGTTTAAGACATTCTCTTAGACTGTCATCGGTGAATGGTATTTTCCAATCATCTTCTTCGAATATAGGAGGTGCTGGAATTTTAATCGCATCACAGTATACAGATGGTTGCATCTCCATTTATTTAACAGATTCATCAATAACATCTAATAAATAACATGAATCATCAATAGCTGGAGCTTTTAGGAATTGAGCCAGAATAAATTCAACTTTTTCTTCACCAACATCAAAAGTTAGCTTTCCTTTCTTAACATCAATTATTGCTCCGGCTGTTGCTAAAAATGGTATACCTAATATAATAGGTATATTGGAGTCTTCTTTTATGTCCATTATCACAAAATCGGTAGGAATGTAGAACTGACCAATGCGAACGAGCATATTCTCTAACATACCAACGGGATATTTAACAGAATGGTCCGCAGGTTGTAAAGACATCTTAGTTGGTCTTAGTTCACCTAAATCGAGTTTCTTACATGTAGATAACGGCATTAGACTAACACTGGCTCCTAAATCGCATAGACCATTGTGTATGACGCATTTTCCTATCATACAAGGTGTTGAAAAACTACTTGGATCTTTCAGCTTAGGAGGCACATTGTTTTGAATTATAGTGCCACACTCTGCGGTGAGCGTAAGAGTTTCACTATCTTCGAGCTTTTTCTTATTTGATAAGATCTCTTTGAGAAATTTGGCATATGAAGGCATTTGCGTAATAGCTTCTGTGAAAGGAATAATGATATTCAACTATTTCAAAAGTTCTACAAATTTCTTGAATTGTCCTTCATTTTTGGTTTCGGCTAACCTTTAAGGATAAGGCACATGTGGCTTATACGGTGGTGGAGGCACATATGGTGTTTCTTTCTCTACGGCCTCTTCACTTTTATCATTATTATCCTTGGTTTTTGATTCACTTAACCCCTTTGTTCCTTTCTTAGGATTTTGGTACATGGATGGATTTTCATGTCTAGGATCAACAGGTCCATCATATTCGGTCCCACTTTGCAATGTGACGACATTAGCATGTCCTTTCGGGTTTGGTTGAGTTTGGCTAGGAAATGCTCCAGTCAGGGCTGCTATGGTTGGTTGTTGTTGGGCTACTAGAGAAATATGGATTTCTAACATTTTACTATGGGTAGCCATTGCATCAAGTTTGCTAGTCATCTGCCTCATCAATTCACTCGTATGAGCGTTTTGGTTCGCAAATTCCTTGTTTTATTGCATCTGAGCGTTCATAAAGTTTTCCATCATAATCTCTATATTTGACTTTCTAGGTGCTCATGGAGCTGACGGTCCTCCTTTTTGATAACCAGGTGGAACAGCAGGTGCTGAGTTTGGTGGATGCAAGGCATTGTTATTTTTGTCTGAAAAGTTTGGGTGATATCTCCAACCAGGATTGTAAATATTGGAATATGGGTTTTCTTGGGTATAGTTCACTTGGTCGATGGGGACACCAGCCAGTAACTGACATTCAACATTTGTATGTCCAGGGGTTCCACATAATTCACAATTTGGTGACACAGCTGCTACAGTGGACGCTGGTTGTGTCAAGGCCAAGCTTTCAATCTTTTGAGTTAACGCGTCCCCTTTAGCATTTATGCGGTCTATGGCATTAACTTCTTGCATTCCGCCTTTTGGAGTTGACTTTTCATGAGAGGCGCGTTCTCCTCCCCATTGAAGTGATTTTGAGCCATGTTCTCTATGAGTTCAACGGCTTCTTCATACGGTTTATCCATTAAAGCACCACCAGCTGCGACACTTAGGTTCATTTTGGTGTTGTACAATAGACCATTGTAAAAGGTATGGATTATCAGCCATTGCTCGAGACCGTGATACGAGCAAAGCCTCATCATGTCCTTGTATCTTTCCCAAGCATCGAAAAAAGATTTGTTATCTTTTTGCTTAAATCCATTAATTTCGGCTCTCAGCATAGTTGTTTTGCTTGGTGGAAAATAACGGGTTAAGAAGACTCTCTTCAGTTCGTCCCACGTTGTGATAAAATTTGAAGGTAGACACTGGAGCCAATCTCTAGCTCTATCTCTTAAAGAAAATGGGAAAATATATAATCTGATTGCTTCTTGACTGACACCATTTTCTTTTATAGTGTCGGCATATTAAACGAAAACTGATAAATGTAAATTTGGATCATCCGTAGGACTACCTGAAAATTGGTTATGTTGAATGGCTTGTAACAGCGAAGGTTTCAACTCGAAATCATTTCGATTGATTGATGGGGCATCAATGCTGTTATGAAGTTCGTCTTGCGATGGAACAACAAAATCTTTCAAGGGACGGGTATGTGGTCCTTGACCAATGAATTGTTCTGGTTCAGTTTCGGTTTCCAAATCTGAGTAAGGAACGATAGGGTCTGAAAGGTTATATCTAATATAAAATTCTTGAATTCGGTGCCTTAAGCTAATAAAGTGCTTGATTTTGTCAATTGGTTGCTCTAACTCTTCGCCTTGAGAGCAAGTACTTGGCATACAATCGAAGGATTGAAAACAAAAATAGTTTCCTTAGTTTATACTGTGCAACAAAGAAATCAAAATATTGACAAAAATTAATCCCCGACAACGGTGCCAAAATTTTGATCGCGGACTTAGAGTGTTAGTCGAATAGAATTGCAAGCATACAGTGTATCACGTAGTATTAAAAGATTGTCGAACCCACAGGGATTAATAATTAACCTAAAGTGATCTATATTGCGTTGTAAAGCTAAGGCTTAATGTCACGAAATAAAAAGGGACAGAAAAATAACTAATACTGAGGGGTTTAAAACAAATAACAAAACGAGACCGAAGAATGATTTCTGCGCTCCTAAGTGTTGCACCCTAAAATTTGACCAACCGGTTCCCATATCTGGTTTATGTTTCGACGCATTTTGCATTCGCATTCGCATACGGCATGCATTGCATTTTTATCATTCAGATTGATTTTTATCGGGATTTTAGCCCCTGGCGTTTCAGGCAGTACATGCCAGTCAGAATAAAAGTTTGCTGAGAATTGGTGCTCATCTCCCGTGTTTTCAGACCATCTCGGTGCCCGGGTTTCGCCACGGTTGCGCAATTGGGTTTTATTCGATTTAATCGGCTTCCTGACATTTTTAGGACTTTCTGTCATTTTTCTGGATTTTTAGTGCATTTAATGGATTTTTCTGGATTTAATAGAATTTTTTTAATATTTTTAGAGTTTAAATAAATTTTCTTTTCATTTTTTAGAAATTAATAGATTTTAAAGAATTTTTAGAGATTATAGTTTTTAATAAATTTTAGATATAAATTTTCTTTTATTAGTTTTAATAGATAAATAGATATTTTTCTTTTAAAAGAGTAGAAAAAAAAAATAATAAAATAGATAGTATTGTTCTTTTAGATTTTTATTAGAGTTTATTGTTTTAAAAAAAAATTAATGGAATAGATTTTTTTTAAAAAAATATAGAGATTAAATGTCTTTTAGATTTTTATTTGATTTTATTTTTCAGAATAAATTAGGTTTTTTTAAAAAAGATAATTTTCAGATTAAGTAATAGTTTTTTAGATTTTTTAGATTTAATTAGGTTTTTGTTTTTTTATTTTTATTTTCGTTTTTAGATATTAATTAGGATTAATAATAGGTTTTAATTAGGTTTATTAGATTTTAATTTGTTAATATTCGTTTTACAGTTTAATTAGGTTTTTAGTATTAATTTTGTTTTAGAGTTAATCAGTTTTTGTTTAGTCCACTAATCGTCATTAAGTCTCAATTGGGCCCCATCAGCAATTATCCAGAGTCCATAAGCCCAGTCAGAGTCCAATGCGGAGTGCCACTTGTCCTTTATAAGGCCATGCCACGCGTAAGCCAGTTTTTCTTCCACCTCATTTTTCTCTCTCACCCAGAACCTGCCACGTCTCACCCTCTCTCCTCACACTTGGCACCCTCTGCTTCACCCTCAGCACACGTGTCTCACTCTCGCACCTCCCTCTGCCACCCGTCCCCTCGCCGGACACTCTCCCCGCCAGCCATGCAACCACCCTAACTAACCATCTCCGACCATCAGAACCAACTCCGACCACCGCCAACTCGCCGGAAACTGTAATCTTCCCAAAATTCATCCAAACAGCCTTCAATCCTCTTCATCCCTCCTCCATCCAACTCGCCGGATACTCCAAGATATCGCCTGAAAGTTCATCGGATCCTTCATCATTTACTGGAAATCGCAAATCACCAAAGAACCTCATAGTGTTCTTCACCAATAATCTCCAGATTCCTCATCGTGTTCATCACTCTTCAGATGATTTTCCAGAAAGCATTCATCGTGCATCAACGTCATCCCCAGAATCTTCGAGCGAATTCCAGAGATCTTCATCGTCTTCCTCAGAAAGCTTCATAGTGTTTTTGAGTTTTTTCCAGAAATCCTCTTTGACGTTCATCGCCTTCAACTTTCGTAGATCCAGATCTTCCAGATTCGATCCGTCAAGATCCATCAAGATCCAACGCCAAACTGCTTCAGATCTGCAAGCAATTGTCATCGAATCGTCCTCTGATCTTCGTCATCAACATTCCCAGAACCTCCGTCTTCTTCCGTTTCTCCAGGTTTTTTTGTTTATCTTTCTCTAAACTTGTAAGCATGCATGTTGTTCATCTGGATTTAGCGCTAGGTTAGACGATGAAATTAGGGTAAAAATCGTGTTGAGTGTCAGATTGGTGAGGTGAGTGTTAGGTTAGGGTTTGTTGAGCTGAGATTTGAGGGTTTTGATTGGTGATGGTGAAGCACGTTGGGAGTTTGATTTGCATGTGTGGAGAGAGTTTCATATGGGGAGAATTTCAAAGAGGAATAGCGCCGTCTAGGGCTCATTGAGAGGGGAAGATGAACAGTGGCCGAGTGAAGGAGAGTGATAGTAGAAACTTAGGGTTTTGATCTTTGCTGAGATTGGGTTGTAATGAATCTCGGGCCTTAAGCCTAATTGCATAATTTGCTGAACCATACCCATCGTTTACCAGTGATACCCCCTCCTCTGGTTTGGAATTCAGATATGGGCCTAGCACTAATTGCCATTTACACCCCCCGTTGGAGGCCCAGCAGGAAATGCAAAGCAAGTACTCACTAACTGCACCCCCGTTTGTTTTTGTTTTTTTTCTTGTATATTGTTTTTTCTGAATTGACCATGGGCCCAGCGCATTGCTGAGCGCACCCCCTTCCTGGGCCCAATGTCTTCTTACAGCATGAATAAACTGCTATTGGCGCCCCCCGTCGTTTTCATTTTTAATTGAATTTCTTTTTTTTTTCTTTTCATTTGCATATTGGTTACAAATAAATTCATATAAAATCAGAAAATGATCATTTTAATATGGGGATTTTTGCTACATTTTAATGATTGTTTCAAAAAAATTGTGAAGAAATAAAAATAGTATTTTAGGCTTTTTTCCATTTATGGTGATTTTTTACATTTTAATTGCTTTTATTTTCATATTGTTTGTACATACGTTTTGGTGAATTTTGTTTAGGCATTTAAATTCATATTTTGATTCCATTCTTTTTGTACTAGCTAGATTAGAGCATTAAGTTCCCTTAGAGATTTATTTCATATTTTTGTGAGTAAATCTTGATTAGTTTTGATTAGAGAACATTAGGATAGTATAATTATGGTTCAAACTCAACATAGGTGCATTCTAACATTTTATTTTGGGGTTTTTAGCATGAGTTAGGTTATGGGACATATAGGGTATGTAGGGTAGATATAGAAATCCCCTTAGAATAAATATTAGGATTTTACATACTATTTTTCTATTTTTAGTATATTTTGCAAATTGTGTGATTGTTTGGTGTTCCCATTTGGGGTTTATGTTGCTTGCTTGGGCTTTTGGGTTTTTTTATTTGGCGTGTGGGCATGGTTTGAGCTTGTGGAAGCATGAAGAATCAATGGAGAAGATTGAATACAAAGATCAAGGTTGATGCATGAAGATTGCTTGGATTGAAGATGCTGATTGAAGACTTAGGAGGCATAGGAAATAATAGAAATAGGCAGAGCTTAGAATAGACAAATTCTTTGTACAAACATGGAAAGCTTCATGTGCTTCCATTCCTCTCTATGACATAAAGTCCCTCTATGGTATTCACCTCCCTCCTTTAGAGGGATAAGTGGCCTTACCTTAGAGGTAGAACTTTGAGGGAAACAATCTGTTACAATGTCAACTGTTTATAGACTTCCTTTGGTTGTCAATGAACTGTTTGACATTCAATTTATTCTGATAAATCAATTCTCACCTAGGAGAGCTTGTATTGAAGAAATAAGCCATTGAAGATAGAGGTGAAGATCAAAGATTGACAAAGATGAAGATTGTTCATGTCAAAGTTGTGCAACTGTTAAAGCTATTTGTTGTCTGATGTTATCAACTGGTTAAGATTCTGTGCTTGCTTGAGCTTGGGTGATTTCTTGGAGATAGAAGCTTGTTGTGGCTTGGGTACCATTAGAGTTTGATTTTGGAAGTTCAACTGGGGCTGGGGTGCTGTCAGGATTGGTTTTGGGGTTTCTTTTCTTTGCTATATTGTTTGTTAATTTCCCCTTAGGTTGAAGTGAAGCCATTTCACTTTACCCATTGTTTTCTAGGTTCGAGGTTGAGTGGGACTCCCTTGCCTCTCTTGTACTGCTGCATTCATGCATTTTACTGCTTTACTGTATATATGTTGTTGCTTTCCCGTTTATCCCTTAGGATCTCTGTTTCTCTCTGCGCAAGAGAGAAATATGACAGACATTAGGTGTTAACCCATGCATGACAACATTAGGGTAGATTTTGATTCCCATTTTAACCCTAGGTTTTTAGAGTTCTTTCTCTTCTATCTCAAAACAATCAAAAATACAATAAAAAGTTAAACATCAATAAAAAACATTTCTTGCGTAAAATATTGTAAACCAATCAAAGAGTCATTTTTGTCCGCTTGGACCCGTAATCAGGAGAAAACCTTTTTCAGAAGGATAAAAAACAATCAAACAAATCTGTGTTTTTCCGTAGCCCGAACTACGTTTGCTCTGATCTTTCATGCCGTATGAAAGTACGTAGGCATAGGATGTGATATCCTAGCGAGCAACCTTCCCCTCCTTTCCCGTAGGTAGGCGAACTACGTTGACTCTGGTTTCTCGTTTCAGACGGGAATACGTAGGCATAAAGTGCGATACTTTGCCGAGTCATTTTATTTTCTTTTAACCCAGACCTGTAGAATAGATAGAATAACAATCCGTACTAGAAAACAAGCGTGGATCCCGTCGAGTACGACGGATGTGAGGGGTGTTAATACCTTCCCCTTGCGTAACCGACTCCCGAATCCAGGATTTGGTTGCGACGACCATTCCTTTCCCGTCTTTGCGGTAGGTTTACTTCGAGCATTTCCTTTCCCTCCTTTGGGATAAATAACGCACGGTGGCGATTCTTCTGTTCAGCCGGCGCCGATTTTCGCAGTAGCGACAGCTGGCGACTCTGCTGGGGACTCCAACGGTTCCCTACGCGAGTCAATCCTAGCGCTTGTTTTCCCGTCGAGGATTTTGTATGGATTTACATTTCTGTATTTTACAATCAGCATTATATTTATGTTATTATTGTTGTGGGTATGAGGGGGTTCTATGATTGAGAGATAAGTTGGACCTGGGCTTGAGTGCACCTAGAATTAGAGTGGAAATTAGTGGGTGCGTGCATGCTTTGCATGTACTAGTGTCTCACGAAATCCACGCTCGGACGAGGTTCTTCTGGTTGACTTCTTTTTCAACCCTTTGGGTTGAGGGGGTTGTTGGTTAGTTGGATTGTCGACTCCGGGGACCGATCATTTGGAAGTTGGCTATGTGAGGCCTCTTCAGGACATGATGATGCCACACCTTCTGGGTATCGTATCATCCGTCTTGAAAGTCTGTGACGCCAACGACCGCATAGGATGCCATACCTTGTGTCAGTTATTAGGACACCTACCTGTGAGAGGGGTTGGGACATGCAGGTAACTTGACCTCCAGATTACCGGTTTTCTTGATCGAGGTTTAGTGGTATTTGAGGACGGTATTATTGGGTCTGTCAGAGACCAGGTCGGAGCATTGTGGATGGTCTTGAGCAGTTTGTGGGTCTATTTGAGGCCAATATCGTGGATTGGGCTTCTCATCCAGGGGCACTTAATCCCTTGTTGCATTTCTTGCATATTGCATTGTTTGCATCATCATGTGCATATCATTAACGTGTGTCTGTGCTGCAGGTGCATTTGCATACTTCCCGATTCTAGTGCTCCGGACTTCTATCTGTTATTATGAGTACTTTGAGGAAGACTGTTGCGTATAAGTTGCCTACTTCTGATGTGACTTCTCTATTGGGCCTGATTTCCCTAGCTGATGATGATGTGAGGAGAAGATTTAGAGAGAGTTATGGGAAGCTACTGAGTTTGGTTTGCAGACCAACTGCATATGAGTTGAATGGGTTATACACGTTGATGCAGTTATATGATCCCTCCTTGAGGTGTTTTACGTTCCAGGACTTCATTTTGGCTCCGACCATGGAGGAGTACGCTGAGTTTCTAGAGTTGCCAGTTTAGAACAGAGTGCCCTTCATTCACTTTGATGCTAAGCCTAAGCTGGAAAACTTAATTGATCCCTTGCATATGGATCCTACAGAGTTGTTGTTGACTTCCTAGCATGGAGTTTCGGGGTTTTCTCTTAAATTTTTGGTTGGCAAAGCTCAAGAATATGCCAAAAGTGGCTGCTGGATTGTGTTTAACGTTGTTCTTGCCTTGTGCACCTATGGGATTATACTGTTCCCTAATCTGCCTGAGTTCGTTGATTTGGATGCATTCCACTTGTTTGCTGCAGGCAACCCGGTGCCTACCTTGATTGGAGATTTCTATCATTCCCTGCATTATAAGAATGAAAACAGAAGGGGGGAAAATGTCCATTGTTGTGTGCCTTTGCTGAATATGTGGTTTGAGAGCCATCTGCCCAAGAAGGGTCCTTTTGTCGAATCCGCACATACAGCTGAATGGCCTGAGCGTCTAATGGGGCTTTCTTCAGAAGACATTGTCTGGTTTGATAGAGATTTATTGGGGTCAGAGATTATCTTCAGTTGCGCCGGGTTTCCTAACGTTCCTTTAATTGGAAGGAAGGGATGTATTAATTACAACCCATCTTTGTTGGTTCGACAGTTTGGATATGCTTTGAAGAACCCACCGAAGGAGGAAGAAGTACAGGAATCTCTGTATTTCACTGGTGACCTGAGTGGGGAATTATTGGCCAAGCTTCAGCATGCTTGGAATCATATCTGCAGAAGAGGGAAACCATTGCTAGGCAAGAATGATTGTCAAGATTATATGCCTTACAAGGTGTGGATTCAAGAGAGGGTAAGGCAGGTGCAGATGCCTTTTCCAGCAATATCACGTTCCGTTCCCATTCCAGTGGAGGAACCGACTACTGTAGCTATTGAGGTCTATGAGCGAGTGGTAAAAGAAAAAGAAGACTTGATAAAGATCAATGAGGAGCTAGAGAAGGAATTGGCTCAGATCCGGAGTGAGAAGAACAAAGTTGTGTATTCCTTCCAACAGCAGACTGAGTTGGTAAACAGGCTAGGTGCTGAACTAACAGAAGAGAAAAAGAAACGTGAACGCCTGGGAAAAGAATTCAGAAGCTCTCATGATATGTTAGAGTCCAAGAAGAAGTCACTTGATGCCGCTTACCGGGAAATCGCTTCGTGCAACAGAACGTGGAATGCTACGCTAACCAACAACAAAAAGAGGGAAGACAAACTGAAACAGCAAATTTTGGAACTCGAAGATCAGTTGAAGGCTAGTAAGAGAAAGTATGAAGAGGAGGTTATGACAAGATATAGTCTTCAGAACTCATTGAACAAAGCCATCGAGTGCAAGAAGGAGGCTGTGTCTCAGAAACGGAAGTTAGAGGATCGCTTCGGAGAAGGGGCATGGGAGGAATCTGCTGGTGATTTACGACGCGTTCTCAAGCAAAGAGATCTACTTGCCGAGGGTTTGCTTACTCAACCAAATCATCCCGAGACTAAGAGATTATTAGAGGAATACCAGGCGTATGGTTGCACTTGACTATCTCATGTATTGATATGTATGCTTTATTTGCATTGTGCTGGCCATCACCAGGATTGTTGGTTGAGGTCATGCCTTCTTATTGTACGCTCATTGATATTGTATTCCTGACTTGATGGGTTTTTTCTGCAATGAATGAGATGTTTTTCTATGATTGGGTTTCAAGCTTCTTATTGCTATCACTGTCACCGCACTGGCACAATGGCACTAGAATTGGGGAGTGATATTCCCTAAATGCACAGACACATGTTGCATTTGCATACACATTCATATTGCATTGCAGGTGATTATCGAACTGTATCTCATTTCCTGCATCTCACCAGGTTTTTCCAGGATTAAAAGTCAACGCCCGCACCGATACTCTACTCGTACCAACTGCAAAAGAGTTATGGATCAGATGCAGAGCGAGATGCAGGAGATGCGTGAGAAGCTGGCGCTGTTCATGCAGACGATGGAGACAATTGTGAAGGGGCAGGAAAACTTGCAAACTTTGGTGCAGCCATTGCTAGTGAGAAATGTCGGGAACGGAAACGAAGACCACAATTATGTACGTGTTGACACCATTCATGGGGATGGTACTCCTACACCTGTAGCTCCACCTGTGGTGAATATACCTGTTGTGAACGTGAACAATGGCGCTGGCGCCGGGAATGGTAATACAGGAATTGGTAATGAGACTGTCATTAACAACGTTGGGTTCGGAGACGCCAATCTGGGCGGTGATAACAATGGAGGTAATGGCTTCGGTAACAACGGATTTGGCTATAACGACCAGGGGTTTGATTACGTTAACCAGGATGGGAAGTTTGGTTTGAACGCTCAGGGTTTCGGACATGATGGATTTGGTAATGCTAATCAGGCCTATGGGGGATTCGGTAACGGAAATGGTGCTGGAATGATGCCTTTTGGACCTGCCGGGGTCGCTCAAGGGTATGGTAACAGGGGACAGGGCCCTGTGATGAATCAGACTAGATTTGGTCGTAACAATGGGTATGATGGGTACGGAAATGAGAATGTGAATTGGATGGAAGACCAACAAGAAGATGCTTTCTCTGGTAGAGGTTTTGAAGGTCCTGTAGACAACACTCAGCGAATCAAGATGCTCGAGGAGCAGATGAAAGGTGTTGTGAATCAGAGTGCTTCCAGTTTGGATATGACCACGATGGGACTGGTGCCTGGTCTGAGGGTACCGTTGAAATTTAAGGCTCCCACCTTTGATAAATATAAGGGAGATACATGTCCCAAGGTACATGTGCGGTCATACTATAGAAGGATGTCGGCTTATTCGAATGATGAAAGAATGCTGATGCATTTCTTTCAAGACAGCTTGTCTGGTCCTTCCCTTGAATGGTACATGGGGTTGGAGCCTGCTCAGATAAAGACTTGGAAGCAATTGGCCGATGCGTTTGTGGCGTATTATAAGTACAACAGTAACTTGGCACCAAACCGGGTCCAGTTACAGGGGTTGTCACAGAAGAAAGATGAGGGTTTCAAAGAATATGCGCAGAGATGGCGCGACATGGCTGTGAGGGTTCATCCTCCTTTGGTTGAGAAGGAGATGAATGATATGTTCATAGGAACGTTCACCGGTATGTTTTATGATAAGCTGTTTCCCGCTTCCTTGGGCAGTTTCTCGGATCTAATCTTGATGGGCGAGAAGATTGAAAGTAACATTAAAATGGGGAGATTCCAAGCTGAGGAATCCACTTCAGTTGGAGGTAACAGAAAAGCTTTTGGTGGTCGCCGTCAGGGTGACACAAGTGCAGTATTCGGGGGCCGAGGCCGAGGCAGGGGCAGAGGACGGAATCAGTACAATCATCCGCAACAGGTGGCAAGCGTCACAATTCCATTTCATCAACAACCAATACCATTACAACAGATACTGCCACAGCAGCAACAACAGCAGCAAGGGCAGGATTATGGACAGAGAAGGTTTCAGAAGACGAAAAGGGTGTTCGACGCTCCTCCTTCTACTTATGCAGAGTTGCTTCAAACATTGTTGGGGTTAAATTTGGTATAAAAGAGGACTCTAGCACCACCTAAAGGGGCGGTACTTCCGTACGGGTACGACACCAACAAACACTGCGAATTTCACTCCGGGGCGCCCGGACATGACATAGAAGCTTGCCACGCTTTCAAGCATGTAGTGCAAGATCTGTTGGATAGCAAGGCCATAAATTTTGGACAAGCAGGTCCGAATATAGTACAATAGTCAATGCCCAACCATGGGGCAAATGCTATTTTGACTGAGGAGGGTTTGAATCTGATCATGAATGTTGATGAACTGAAAACACCGTTGTGTGAAATAAAGAGCAGGTTATTGAAAGGAGGTGCGTATCCGGGCTGCGATGAGTTTTGTCTAGAATGTTGGACCCAGGCTGGGGGTTGTGCTGAATTGAAGAAGGGTATTTAGACCTTGATAGATGAAGGCACGTTGCAATTTGATAGAACGACAATTTAGAAACCTGCAGAAGTATTAGCTGATGAGCAAAGTGATGTAGCTACGGTGACAATTCCCCGAAAAACGATAACTATAACGGCGCCAGCCAGGCGACCGACGATCACTATCACAAAGGCAGGGCCAACACCTTATGAGAGCACCAGGGCAGTACCCTGGACTTATGGGCTGGAAGCATACTGTGATAGGGAGAAGCTCGATATCAGTAAACAACCAGCTGGGGTTGTGGACAATGTCGTCGGGACTGGAGGGATGACAAGGAGCGGGAGAATTTTTATATCGCCTAAGGTAGAGGCTGAACGATTGGCAAAAGGTAAAGGAAAAGTGAACGAGAATGCTCCTGTGCAGAGGAATGAAAAAGAAACATCACTGAAGGATGTAGAAGAGTTTATGCGTCTTATCCGTAAGAGTGACTATAAGATTGTTGAGCACCTTCAACAAACATCGTCGAAGATATCCATATTGTCAGTGTTATTGTGTTCCGAAGCCCATAGGAATGCGTTATTGAAAATCCTGGACACGTTGTTTGTACCCCAAGATGTTTCTGTGAATCAGTTGGAGGGGGTGATGGCGCACGTGAATGCAGGCCATAGCTTGGGATTTACGGATTTTGATTTGACCCCGAGGGGAAGAGAGCATAATATGGCGTTGCACGTCTCAGTAGAATGCAGGGGCGCAGTCATGTCCCACGTGCTGGTAGATACCGGGTCTTCCTTGAATGTGCTACCAAAGAAAGCAATGATGAAATTAGACATCAGGGGGATCATTTGTACGCCTAGTGACTTGGTGGTCAGGGCATTTGATGGTACACGGAGGTCGGTCTTTGGATCCATAACTTTGCCTCTGCAGGTGGGGCCGGAGATTTTTTAAACTGAATTTTACATTATGGACATCCAGCCAGCATATAGCTGTCTCCTTGGACGACCATGGATCCATGGTGCTGGGGAAGTCACATCTACCTTACACCAAAAGCTGAAGTACATGGTGGGGGACAGTGTGGTCACAGTTTGTGGAGAGGAGGATATACTGGTCAGCCATTTGTCGTCATTCAAGTATGTGGAAGTTGACGGCGAGATTCATGAAACACCCTGTCAAGCCTTTGAAGGGTTGCGCATCAAGGACAAAGTTCCAGGGCCGAGTAAAGCATCGGAGGTGGCAGTATCGTCATACAAAGAGGCTCGGGCTCTAGTGAAGACTGGCGAGACCAAGGGCTGGGGCAAGGTTCTGGATATTCCCGTGAAAATGGACAGATTTGGGCTGGGATATCAACCTTCATCATCAACGCCTACTGTAGGGGCACCCCGTTTCAAAGGACCAATAACAATTACGGCTAGTGGGGTATATCACGAGACCATCAGCGCTGTTTCAGATTCCGAAGAAGGAGACAGCGACTGCGACATGGACGCCTGGATTCAGCCGAGCGTGCCAGGACAAGGGCTGTGCAATTGGTCTATTCGGGAGACTGTTCCTGTGACAACTAAACAGTAATACTTTATTTTCTTAATTGTTGAACAATCCGGCGTCCTACCCGGGGCATCGTGATTTTGCTTAGGGCCGTTCTGTTATGTACATTGCACTGTTTAATCGTTAAATAAAAGGCGTTTTTCATGTACAAATATTGTGATCTCTGTTTTTCCTGTTTTTATTTTTACAATAAAATGGCAACGTGGTTACTCGCTTTGTATGTGTTTTGAAGCATTTAACCATTTCTTTTGCAGGATTACTATTTCAGATGACATCTATGAACCGCCTATGAATCACTTCGACTTTGAGCACCCGGTATTTCAGACCGAAGAAGAGATTGTTGAAGATGGCGACGTTCCAGAAGAGTTGTCTTGGTTGGTAAAGCAAGAAGAACGAATTATTCTTCCTCATGAGGAAGTCATTGAGATCGTCAATCTGGGGTCGAAAGGGGTTGAAGGGAACATCCGTATAGGGGCCGCGCTGCAGAGCGACGTCAAGCGAAGATTGGTTGAAATGCTCAAAGAGTACAACGATATTTTTGCTTGGTCGTATGAGGATATGCCTGGGCTGGATACAGATATGGTTGTGCACTGTCTGCCGCTAAAACAAGAATGCCCGCCGGTTAAGCAGAAGCTCCGAAAAACTAGACCGGGCATGGCTGTGAAGATTAAGGAGGAGGTTCAAAAGCAGCGGGATGCTGGTTTCCTAGCTGTTACAAAATATCCCTCATGGGTCGCTAATATTGTGCCAGTGCCAAAGAAAGACGGTAAAGTGAGAATGTGCGTAGATTACCGTGATCTGAACAAGGCGAGCCCGAAAGATGATTTTCCACTTCCTCACATCGATGTGCTGGTTGATAACACCGCTCAATTCTCCGTATTCTCCTTCATGGATGGCTTCTCGGGCTATAATCAGATTAAAATGGCGCCAGAAGACATGGAGAAGACTACCTTCATTACGCCTTGGGGAACATTTTGCTACAAAGTGATGCCCTTCGGATTGAAGAATGCTGGGGCAACGTATCAGCGTGCAATGACGACTCTCTTCCATGACATGATGCATAGAGAGATCGAGGTTTATGTTGATGATATGATTTCCAAATCCCAGACGGAGGAAGAACATTTGGTGAATCTGCTGAAATTATTCAAGAGGCTTAGGAAGTTCAGGTTGAGACTGAACCCTAACAAATGCACCTTCGGGGTGAGATCGGGTAAACTGTTGGGGTTTATCGTGAGCGAAAAAGGAATAGAGGTTGATCCTGCGAAAGTAAAAGCAATACAAGAAATGCCGACGCCTAAAATAGAAAAAGAGGTGCGCGGGTTTTTATGGAGATTGAACTACATCGCTCGGTTCATATCTCACCTAACAGCTACGTGTGAGCCATTATTCAAGCTGTTGAAAAAAAGACCAGGCTATGACATGGAATGAAAATTGTCAAAAGGCGTTCGATAAAATAAAACAGTATTTGCAGGAGCCTCCTATTTTGATACCTCCAGTGGCAGGGAGACCCTTGATTATGTATTTGACGGTTCTTGAGGGGAGTATGGATTGTGTTCTCGGTCAGCATGACGAGACAGGGCGTAAAGAGCATGCGATATACTACCTGAGTAAGAAGTTTACCGACTGTGAATCTCGATACTCAATGCTCGAAAAAACTTGTTGCGCGCTAGCCTGAGCCGCCAAGCGTCTGAGGCGGTACATGCTAAATCATACAACCATGCTCATCTCGAAGATGGATCCTATCAAATACGTATTTGAAAAGCAGGCACTATCTGGGAGAATTGCCCGTTGGCAGATGGTTTTGACCGAATACGACATCCAGTATGTTTCACAGAAGGCTATAAAGGGGAGCGTGTTATCGGAATATCTTGCTAAGCAGCCTATTGAGGACTACCAATCGATGAGGTTTGATTTTCCTGACGAGGATATCATGTACCTGAAGATGAAAGATTGGGAAGAACCGTTGCCGGATGAAGGGCCAAAGACATATTCCAAGTGGCAGTTGATATTTGACGGAGCTGTGAATTCCTACGGTAGCGGAATAGGGGCAATCATCACTACTCCACATGGGTCGCACATCCCATTTACTGCTCGATTGACCTTTCCGGTTACCAATAATGAAGCCGAATACGAAGCTTGAATCACAGGGCTTGAAGAAGCCATTGATTTGCGAATCAAAAATCTGGACGTATACGGAGACTCAGCTCTGGTGGTGAATCAAATAAAAGGAGAATGGGAGACACGTCAGCCCAATTTGATACCGTACATGAATTATGCAAGGAGATTGTTGCCTTTCTTTGACAAGGTTGAATTGCATCATGTGCCGCGAGCGGAAAATCAGATGGCTGACGCCCTGGCCACTTTGTCTTCCATGTATAAAGTCAACTTCTGGAATGAGGCTCCCAGAATTGTTATCTCTCGACTTGACAGACCCGCCTTCGTATTTGCCATTGACGAAGCATCCGATGATAAACCCTGGTATTTTGATATCCAGAATTTCCTGAAGAACAAGGAGTATCCGGCTGGGGCATCCAGTCGCGATCAGAAGACTCTCAGGAGATTGGCTGGTAATTTCTATTTAAATCCGGACGGTGTCCTATACAAACGGAATCATGACTTGGTGCTGCTACGTTGTGTAGACGAGAAGGAGGCGAAGTTGCTCATGGAGGAGATACATGAGGGTACATTTGGTACACATGCTGGTGGGCATGCTATGACAAGAAAGCTGCTGCGGGCAGGCTATTACTCGCTAACTATGGAAACTGACTGTTTCATGTTTGCGAAAAGGTGTCATAAGTGCCAGATTTATGCGGATAAGATCCATGTGCCTCCGAGCCCTCTGAACGTGATGTCGTCACCGTGGCCATTCTCGATGTGGGGAATTGATATGATTGGAAAGATCGAGCCGACGGCATCTAACGGACACCAGTTCATTTTGGTAGCAATCGATTATTTTACCAAATGGGTGGAAGCGACATCATACGCAAATGTGACCAAGCAGGTGGTAGCCAGGTTTATCAAACGAGATATCATTTGCAGATATGGAATCCCTGAGCGGATTATTACCGACAACGGTTCGAACTTAAATAACAAGATGATGAAGGAGCTGTGTCAGAATTTCAAGATTGAACATCACAACTCTTCTCCTTACCGACCCAAGATGAATGGCGATGTTGAAGCGGCTAATAAGAACATAAAGAAGATTGTTCAGAAGATGGTGGTGACCTATAAGGACTGGCATGAGATGCTACCTTTCGCTTTGCACGGTTATCGTACGACGGTACGCACATCAACCGGGGCAACCCCGTTCTCGTTGGTATACGGAATGGAAGCGGTGTTACCACTGGAAGTTGAGATTCCTTCCCTGAGGGTATTACGAGATGTCCAACTTGACGAGGCAGAATGGGTGAAAGACAGGTTGAACCAGCTGAGTTTAATGGATGAGAAGAGGCTAGCTTCTCTAGCATACGGTCGTTTGTACCAGAGCCGAATGAAGAAAGCGTATGATAAGAAGATACATCCTCGGAGCTTTCAGACGGGCGACCTTGTGCTGAAGAGGATCCTCCCGCCGCAGGCAGATCACAGGGGCAAGTGGACCCCCAACTACGAAGGGCCATACGTTGTCAGAAAAGTCTTCTCCGGAGGAGCATTGTTGTTGTCCACCATGGACGGTGAAGACTTTACGTCGCCTGTGAATTCGGACGCAGTTAAAAGATACTTTGCTTAAAATTGACTCGCTGGACAAAAAAAAGAGAGTCCGGGCAAAAATGGGGCATCCTGGAAAACCAAAAACAGAATAAAAGGTTCGGGCAAAAATTAGGGATAAAATTCAAAAGATGTACACCCGCGGAGTCGAAAACCTACACTGGGCGGCTTCGGCAAAAAAGGGTATCCCAGTGGACTGAAAACCCGCAAAGGGCGATTCACGCAAAAGTTAGGGATTTAAAAAAGCAAATGACTGCGGTCCGAATTTGATGCTGCGTTGCATATTGGTGCAGGAGAATGCACCTGAGAGTTCGTTTATCAGATACAACCTCGTCGGAAGATTGGATACCGGGAAAGCACCAGAGTCAGGCGAGTCATAGGAGGATCAGCTCATGATGTTTGTCTGCATCACGTTGCCGACATATGTGCAAATTTGATTTGTCACTGTATTTATGCTTCCTGTGCATACTTGTATATTTGTTGTGCGTAACTTCCTCTTTTTAGGAGTTACATCCAGTGTACAAAACTCTGCCCATTCAGGGGCCTAATTAATAAAACCTGTTATTCAGTATTTGATACTTGTTCTTTACTGTTTTGTATGTGAAAAACGCCAATATTTTGATAAAACTAGCAGTTGCATGACGTTGTTGGCCCTTGCCAATAATTGCTAAAACTTCGAATTGACTGAAAATGATGTCACTAATGCTAACTTGAATAGATTTAGTTGTATAGACTTGTCTTGTCTCGTTTGTGGTGTTGCAGGGTTCTTGCCCATATGAAGTGGACGATCAGAAGATTACAGTCCTAACCAGAGGCTCGTGACGAAAAGACTTGATCATTATGTGAGATGAATCCCCATGCAGGTCGCGCTTCATTCCCTGAAGCTGAGATGACAATGTTCCTTATAGAAGAAGGATCAAATTCCCCAGCTAGTCGCAGCTTATCCAAAGGACATTCTCCAGCAGGGTCGTTTACCCTCAGTAGAGTTTGGTGATTCCAAGATTGTAGGTTGTATTCAGACGGTGTGGTGTTCCCCAAAAGGATTCCCTATCCCGAGCAGAGTTTGTTTAGCCTCAGTAGATTAATATTGCCAAACTTGTGAGCTGTACCCAGACAGTCTACTCTCCCCAGCAGAGATTCCCTTCCCAGTAGGGTCATTTATTCTCCCCAACGGAGTCAGTTGATTTTCCCCAAGAGAGTCGTTTCGTCCCCAGCGGAGTTCTCTCTTTTCAGCGAGCGTTTTCTTTCCTCCCAGTGGAAATCGAAGGTTAAAACTCTCCCCGACAGAGTTAGTTGTGTGTCCTAGCATTTATTTTGCCAGAATACTTTGTGATACCCGTTCACTCCCCAGCAGGTTGATATTTGTCCTCGACGGCCAAGATTGATGAAGCAAGCTTGTTAGAGCTATCCCAGCAGTTCGAGCCTGCATTTGCATCGACATATAGTGTCATATTTGCATCCACCAAACAAAAAACGCGTAGCATTTCCATATTGTATGGAGCATTACGCCATTGTCAAACATGCGCATTTTGGAACATAAATCAGGTTGGTTAACCTTTTGCTTTTAGGTGTATTTCTCAACAGGAGTATGGAGTTTAGTTCAACAGGAATATGGAGTTCCAGCAGATATATTTTCAGGTATTCGGAGTCTCACTGTGAGACAGGTGATGATACGAGTTAGTTTATTTTCCCCACAAAGTTACTAATGGAGGTAATCCGAGCAGCGGAATGTCTTTTCAAGTTGGTTGCTGCGGCAACATTTCAGGGTTTCATAAAATCAAAATTTCAGGAGTGTTCACTTGTTGATGAGATGAGTGTTCGATGTTTATTTTTTCAGAATATCCCCAGTAGAGTTAGCTATTGTTGCAAACAGGAAAAGAAGATATGTGCAAGGCAGTCTTTCCGTATGACGCAGGCGGATAAGAATAAGAAATAATCAGTAAAAATCAAATGGATGAATGTTCTTCTGTATGAATCAGGCAGATGATGGATTTAATCCGTATGGAACAGGCGGATGTTAACAGCAGTTGCACCGTAAGTAGCAGGCAGATGCATTTGAGAGCTTTTTCTGTAAGAATCAGACAGATGAGTTCTTCCGTAGGTAGCAGGCGGATATCAAAAGAATTGTTCTGTAAGAATCAGACAGATAAGTTCTTCCGTAGGGAGCAGGCGTATATGTAATAGATTGCACCGCAAGAAGCAGGCGGATGTAAGAAAATCTCTTTCTGTAAGAATCAGACAGATGAGTTCTTCCGTAGGTAGCAGGCGGATATCAAAAGAATTATTCTGTAAGAATCAGACAGATAAGTTCTTCCGCAGGGAGCAGGCGGATATGTAATGGATTACACCATAAGAAGCAGGCGGATGTAAGAAAAACTCTTTCTGTAAGAATCAGACAGATGAGTTCTTCCGTAGGTAGCAGGCGGATATCAAAAGAATTGTTCTGTAAGAATCAGACAGATAAGTTCTTCCGTAGGGAGCAGGCGGATATGTAATGGATTACACCGTAAGAAGCAGGCGGATGTAAGAAAAGCTCTTTCTGTAAGAATCAGACAGATGAGTTCTTCCGTAGGTAGCAGGCGGATATCAAAAGAATTGTTCTGTAAGAATCAGACAGATAAGTTCTTCCGCAGGGAGCAGGCGGATATGTAATGGATTAAACCATAAGAAGCAGGCGGATGTAAGAAAAGCTCTTTCTGTAAGAATCAGACAGATGAGTTCTTCCGTAGGTAGCAGGCGGATATCAAAAGAATTGTTCTATAAGAATTAGACAGATAAGTTCTTCCGCAGGGAGCAGGCGGATATGTAATGGATTACACCGTAAGAAGCAGGTGGATGTAAGAAAAGCTCTTTCTGTAAGAATCAGACAGATGAGTTCTTCCGTAGGTAGCAGGCGGATATCAAAAGAATTGTTCTGTAAGAATCAGACAGATAAGTTCTTCCGTAAGAAGCAGGCGGATGTCAAGATCACTTGTTCTGTATGAAGCAGGCAGATATGATAGTTTTCTCGTATGAAGCAGGCGGGAGTAGATAGCTTTTCCGTATGGAATAGGCGGATAAATTTCTCGTATTCAGATAAACGGTGGTCCCACGATAGACAGTATGTGTTAAGATATTTGAAGAAAAAACAACAAAAATATTTCCCCAGTGAAGTCACTAAGCTTATTTCCATTGACAAGTTAATCAGATTCGTATCAAATGTAGATCAGTTTCTCATATGAAGCAGGCGGGCGTGTATAGTTTTCTTCCGTAAGAAGCAGGCGGACGTAGATAATGTTCCAGTACTCACAAAGCTAGTTTTTTCCGTATGAAGCAGGCGGGTTGTAGCTAGTTTCTCCGTACGAAGCAGGCGGATGAGTTTTCCGGTATAATTTTGGAAAAAAAATGCTGCCCCAACGAAGTCGTCCAGGTTATTTACAGGTTTGATGTTACACAGGAGATTAATATTGAAATCAGAAGCCTTATCAGGTGATCGATCAGTTTGTCGCCATAATAAGTGGATTCAGTGATGGATGGTGTTCCCCAAGTAGTGTGCAGTTTATTTTTGCGGTTGGCAAATTTTCGGGTTTATTTTGTATTCAACCGTCTTCTCCCTTTGAATGTTTGAAGGCCGTTCGCTCTTCAACCCTTCAGGTCCAAGCCGCTTGAATAGGGGCAGTTGTTGCACCTTAAAATATGACCAACTGGTTCCCATATCTGGTTTATGTTTCGACGCATTTTGCATTCGCATTCGCATACGACATGCATTGCATTTTTATCATTCAGATTGATTTTTATCGGGATTTTAGCCCCTGGCGTTTCAGGCAGTACAGGCCAGTCAGAATAAAAGTCTGCTGAGAATTGGTGCTCATCTCCCGTGTTTTCAGACCATCTCGGTGCCCGGGTTTCGCCACGGTTGCGCAATTGGGTTTTATTCGATTTAATCGGCTTCCTGGCATTTTTAGGACTTTCTGTCATTTTTCTGGATTTTTAGTGCATTTAATGGATTTTTCTGGATTTAATAGAATTTTTTTAATATTTTTAGAGTTTAAATAAATTTTCTTTTCATTTTTTAGAAATTAATAGATTTTAAAGAATTTTTAGAGATTATAGTTTTTAATAAATTTTAGATATTAATTTTCTTTTATTAGTTTTAATAGATAAATAGATATTTTTCTTTTAAAAGAGTAGAAAAAAAAATAAAATAGATAGTATTGTTCTTTTAGATTTTTATTAGAGTTTATTGTTTTAAAAAAAAAATTAATGGAATAGATTTTTTTAAAAAAAAATATAGAGATTAAATGTCTTTTAGATTTTTATTTGATTTTATTTTTCAGAATTAATTAGGTTTTTTAAAAAAAGATAATTTTCAGATTAAATAATAGTTTTTTAGATTTTTTAGATTTAATTAGGTTTTTGTTTTTTTATTTTTATTTTCGTTTTTAGATATTAATTAGGATTAATAATAGGTTTTAATTAGGTTTATTAGATTTTAATTTGTTAATTTTCGTTTTACAGTTTAATTAGGTTTTTAGTATTAATTTTGTTTTAGAGTTAATCAGTTTTTGTTTAGTCCACTAATCGTCATTAAGTCTCAATTGGGCCCCATCAACAATTATCCAGAGTTCATAAGCCCAGTCAGAGTCCAATGCGGAGTGCCACTTGTCCTTTATAAGGCCATGCCACGCGTAAGCCAGTTTTTCTTCCACCTCATTTTTCTCTCTCACCCAGAACCTGCCACGTCTCACCCTCTCTCCTCACACTTGGCACCCTCTGCTTCACCCTCAGCACACGTGTCTCACTCTCGCACCTCCCTCTGCCACCCGTCCCCTCGCCGGACACTCTCCCCGCCGGCCATGCAACCACCCTAACTAACCATCTCCGACCATCAGAACCAACTTCGACCACCGCCAACTCGCCGGAAACTGCAATCTTCCCAAAATTCATCCAAACAGCCCTCAATCCTCTTCATCCCTCCTCCATCCAACTCGCTGGATACTCCAAGATATCTCCTGAAAGTTCATCAGATCCTTCATCATTTACTGGAAATCGCAAATCACCAAAGAACCTCATAGTGTTCTTCACCAATAATCTCCAGATTCCTCATCGTGTTCATCACTCTTCAGACGATTTTCCAGAAAGCATTCATCGTGCATCAACGTCATCCCCAGAATCTTCGAGCGAATTCCAGAGATCTTCATCGTCTTCCTCAGAAAGCTTCATAGTGTTCTTGAGTTTTTTCCAGAAATCCTCTTTGACGTTCATCGACCTTCAACCTTCGTAGAACCAGATCTTCCAGATTCGATCCGTCAGGATCCATCAAGATCCAACGCCAAACTGCTTCAGATCTGCAAGCGATTGTCATCGAATCGTCCTCTGATCTTCGTCATCAACATTCCCAGAACCTCCGTCTTCTTCCGTTTCTCCAGGTTTTTTTGTTTATCTTTCTCTAAACTTGTAAGCATGCATGTTGTTCATCTGGATTTAGCGCTAGGTTAGACGATGAAATTAGGGTAAAAATCGTGTTGAGTGTCAGATTGGTAAGGTGAGTGTTAGGTTAGGGTTTGTTGAGCTGAGATTTGAGGGTTTTGATTGGTGATGGTGAAGCACGTTGGGGGTTTGATTTGCATGTGTGGAGAGAGTTTCAGATGGGGAGAATTTCAAAGAGGAATAGCGCCGTCTAGGGCTCATTGAGAGGGGAAGATGAGCAGTGGCCGAGTGAAGGAGAGTGATAGTAGAAACTTAGGGTTTTGATCTTTGCTGAGATTGGGTTGTAATGAATCTCGGGCCTTAAGCCCAATTGCATAATTTGCTGAACCATACCCATCGTTTACCAGTGATACCCCTTCCCCTGGTTTGGAATTCAGATATGGGCCTAGCACTAATTGCCATTTACACCCCCCGTTGGAGGCCCAGCAGGAAATGCAAAGCAAGTACTCACTAACTGCACCCCCGTTTGTTTTTGTTTTTTTTCTTGTATATTGTTTTTTCTGAATTGACCATGGGCCCAGCGCATTGCTGAGCGCACCCCCCTCCTGGGCCCAATGTCTTCTTACAGCATGAATAAACTGCTATTGGCGCCCCCCCCCCCCTCGTTTTCATTTTTAATTGAATTTCTTTTTTTTTCCTTTTCATTTGCATATTGGTTACAAATAAATTCATATAAAATCAGAAAAATGATCATTTTAATATGGGGATTTTTGCTACATTTTAATGATTGTTTCAAGAAAATTGTGAAGAAATAAAAATAGTATTTTAGGCTTTTTCCATTTATGGTGATTTTTTACATTTTAATTGCTTTTATTTTCATATTGTTTGTACATACGTTATGGTGAATTTTGTTTAGGCATTTAAATTCATATTTTGATTCCATTCTTTTTGTACTAGCTAGATTAGAGCATTAAGTTCCCTTAGAGATTTATTTCATATATGTGTGAGTATATCTTGATTAGTTTTGATTAGAGAATATTAGGATAGTATAATTAGGGTTCAAACTCAACATAGGTGCATTCTAACATTTTATTTTGGGGTTTTTAGCATGAGTTAGGTTATGGGACATATAGGGTATGTAGGGTAGATATAGAAATCCCCTTAGAATAAATCTTAGGATTTTACATACTATTTTTCTATTTTTAGTATATTTTGCAAATTGTGTGATTGTTTGGTGTTCCCGTTTGGGGTTTATGTTGCTTGCTTGGGCTTTTGGGTTTTTTTATTTGGGGTGTGGGCATGGTTTGAGCTTGTGGAAGCATGAAGAATCAATGGAGAAGATTGAATACAAAGATCAAGGTTGATGCATGAAGATTGCTTGGATTGAAGATGATGATTGAAGACTTAGGAGGCATAGGAAATAATAGAAATAGGCAGAGCTTAGAATAGACAAATTCTTTGTACAAACATGGAAAGCTTCATGTGCTTCCATTCCTATCTATGAAATAAAGTCCCTTTATGGTATTCACCTCCCTCCTTTGGAGGGATAAGTGGCCTTACCTTAGAGGTATAACTTTGAGGGAAACAGTCTGTTACAATGTCAACTGTTTATAGACTTCCTTTGGTTGTCAATGAACTGTTTGACATTCAATTTATTCTGATAAATCAATTCTCACCTAGGAGAGCTTTTCTTGAAGAAAGAATCCATTGAAGATAGAGGTGAAGATCAAAGATTGACAAAGATGAATATTGTTCATGTCAAAGTTGTGCAACTGTTAAAGCTATCTGTTGTCTGATGTTATCAACTGGTTAAGATTCTGTGCTTGCTTGAGCTTGGGTGATTTCTTGGAGATAGAAGCTTGTTGTGGCTTGGGTACCATTGGAGTTTGATTTTGGAAGTTCAACTGGAGCTGGGGTGCTGTCAGGGTTGGTTTTGGGGTTTCTTTTCTTTGCTATATTGTTTGTTAATTTCCCCTTAGGTTGAAGTGAAGCCATTTCACTTTACCCATTGTTTTCTAGGTTCGAGGTTGAGTGGGACTCCCTTGCCTCGCTTGTACTGCTGCATTCATGCACTTTACTGCTTTACTGTATATATGTTGTTGCTTTCCCATTTATCCCTTAGGATCTCTGTTTCTCTCTGCGCAAGAGAGAAATATGACAGACATTAGGTGTTACCCCATGCATGACAACATTAGGGTAGATTTTGATTCCCATTTTAACCCTAGGTTTTTAGAGTTCTTTCTCTTCTATCTCAAAACAATCAAAAATACAATAAAAAGTTAAACATCAATAAAAAACAGTTCTTGCGTAAAAGACTGTAAACCAATCAAAGAGTCATTTTTGTCCGCTTGGACCCGTAATTAGGAGAAAACCTTTTTCAGAAGGATAAAAAACAATCAAAAAAATCTGTGTTTTTCCGTAGCCCGAACTACGTTTGCTCTGATCTTTCATGCCGTATGAAAGTATGTAGGCATAGGATGCGATATCCTAACGAGCAACCTTCCCCTCCTTTCCCGTAGGTAGGCGAACTACGTTGACTCTGATTTCTCGTTCCAGACGGGAATACGTAGGCATAAAGTGCGATACTTTGCCGAGTCATTTTATTTTCTTTTAACCCAGACCTGTAGAACAGATAGAATAACAATCCGTACTAGAAAACAAGCGTGGATCCCGTCGAGTACGACGGACGTGAGGCGTGCTAATACCTTCCCCCTTGCGTAACCGACTCCCGAATCCAGGATTTGGTTGCGACGACCATTCCTTTCCCGTCTTTGCGGTAGGTTTACTTCGAGCGTTTCCTTTCCCTCCTTTGGGATAAATAACGCACGGTGGCAACTCTTCTGTTAAGCCGGCGCCGATTTTCGCAGTAGCGACACTAAGGGACTCTATAGATTTTGGGTGCTAACAAGGGTCTCAAGAACAGTTTAGTAGGAATTGCCGACTTAAAAACTCGATCTCACACTCTCGCTCGCTATTGACCAAACCACACCTAATAACCCCAATATTTTTCTCTCGCTCGCTCGGTAGTTAAAATACGTATTTTCGAAACTAACAAAGCCTAACTGAAGCCTAAAGCATTCTCGTTGTATTTAATTTCAGTTCTCAATGTCTACTATCCGGTGATTACCTCAAACTCTTGCTCTATTGGAAACACCTTAATATGTTTCTCACTCTCGTGACCAAACGCTGTTAAGCGGCTTCTCTCTCTCACGACAAAGCAACCTAAATTAGAACTAGACACTAAAGCCAGATTATAAGACATGCATAATTAACACAGATGGTTCAAACAGAGTCCCGTCGAAACAACGCTCCTTAAACTACGAGCTCATACAAATTTAGCCTAATATATTGAATCCTAAGACTAACATATTAACATTGCTGGAAATTAAAACATACATGTCGGTTAATTTGAGTGAAAATTCACAGTTTAGTTTTCGGCGTAAAATTCAACTGTAAAGCAGACACGTGCAAATAGGAAAACGGTAAATAAATGTGAGAAATAAGTAAGCTGTAAATTGCAAGTAAAGTAGAATAAACTAAAACTTGTATTAAATTAAACGTTGATCCAAGTACATCAGTACAACAGAGAGAAAGAAAATACAATGGTGTATCAATTGCTCAGTGTAAACAATTAATACTGTGGAAAGTGAATATATTATTCAGGTGATTTCGGTAGCGCTTCCGCAGGTTTAATGGATGAAAAATGCAGGCCTCTGGTGTCCTATTTATAAAAGAAAATAGTCTCCAATAAAAGAGGTTTGAATTCAAATTCAAACCAAATAAGCTACCTGAAATTGCTTCTAAAAGACTGCTCCCGCTAACAACGGCGATCGCCGTCCCCTAATGGCGAGCGCCATATGCTTGAATCAGGATTCCCTCCTTTTTTGAGCATGGCGAGCGCCATTTGGATGAAGGGGGACACATGGCAAGCGCCATTCAGCTAGGATGGGCCAGAACTTGTGATTTTCTTCATTTTTCCTTCATTCTTAAGCTCAATTTGATACTTTTCTTCTACCTGACTGAAATGGCACCTGTCAAAGCAAAACAAAGGGAAACATAAGCAAATAATGTGGAGAACGGTAAAGACTCGATAAAACAACAAGTAAATATGCGTAAATTAAATCGAAATAAACGATACGAAATTGAGTCATCACATATCATCATGATCAACACAATACTTGAATAAGGATCAACGACATGGACTTTAGTAAACAACATGATTAAACAAGCAAACCATAAACCCTAATCTAACCACATCACAAATAAAAACAATTTCATGTCACTTAACAAAATGATAAAAGGATAATATATTCATGGATGTGAGGCCTAGATAAAATAAAAGGGGGGAATTTTAGGTATTTAAAGATGGGAAAATAAAATAAGAAAGTAAAATATTTTGGTTTTTTTTAAAATATTTTAAATAAAATAAATGAATTAATTAATACTAAATAATATTAATTAATAAATTAGTGTAAATAAAATAAATAATTATAAATAAAAATAAATATAATATTTTAGCATTTTTGGTGTTTTAAAGAAATAATGCAAAAAATAATTAAAATAAAATAAAATGGTTTAATTAATAAAATAAAAGGGAAGGAAAATAATAAAAGAGAGAAAACAAAGGATTAAAAAGAGAAGGAGGGGATCTGGTTCGAACCCACGCCCTTGTTCATGTAGCAAAACACGCGTACCACTAGGCCAGGCCAGTTGGCCTTGTCATATGTTGGTTTTGAAAAATAATATATGAAACATTTATTTGAAAATGGAAATACGCGTGAACAACTTTATCTTCAACCTCATGCATTCAAAATTTTGAATTTATAAATTTCTCATTTTGGAGCCAAACAAGGCAACTCGATATAGCATTTCACTCAATTTTTCACAAAGAATTCAACCATGCCAACAAAATTCATTTATTTTCACCCTAGCTTAAAAATTATGAACAAAACCAGAAGAACCCTTGTTTCTAAAACAAAAATTAAATGTCAGTTATACATGATCAATGGACACAATCATGAAGGTTTTAATCCTTACCTCATGGAGTTTGAAAAGTGAGGAAACTTACCTATTGGAGAGTCTCCAACGCACCTTCAAAGTGGTACAGATGAACAATGATGATTATTTTAACTCCATTAGCCCCCCCAGAAGTGTGTTTGAATGATCAAAATGCCTTGGAAACCCTTTGGTTCTTCTGATCGAATCCTCTTGCAAATGGCTAAAAGTGGAAATTAATTTTTATGATGGAATGTTTATAGATTGTGATTGACCGCTTGGACAATTCCTATGAAGTATTTGTGAAGTGTTTGAAGTGACAGGATGGATGGAAATGGGCAGAACAATGAGTTCTTGAGTTTGGGCTCTTTGGTCAACAATGGTGACCAAAAAGGGTTGACTTTTGATTTCCAAGTATTTTTCTTGTGTTTTTGATGATTTGGACAGGTTGCATGAGATGTTTATGGTGTGTTGGGATGGAAAGTTTGAAGAGTTTTGGACTGCAATAGATTTTAGAATATTTTTGCGTTTTGGTGAAAAATGGTAAATAATGTGACTTCAAGGTATTCTTGCAGAGATTATGAGGCTTCTTGGCTCAAATTATTGTGTGTTTTGCTGAGGTTTTGAGGTTCTATTTATAGTGGAATGATCTGATAACATGGCAATGGACCAAAGCATTGTTTGGTAGATCAAGATCAAAACCAAAAATTTGGTTTTCAAGTACAAAAACACTTTTCACTTTAGTAGCTTCTAGAGTTGACCTTCCCTCACAAGTTTCTGATGGCTGCATAGCTTGTATAAGTTGACCTTGGCTTAAATCATGTTTCCTTAAATCATGGAAAATGGTTGGAAGCAAAAGGTGCTTTTTGTCCAATGTACAAATGTATCTCAAATTGGCATGTTGGATGATGCTTTTATATGGTGTAACAAGATCAAATAAGGAAGGATTTAGTACCATTAGGAAGATTTCAGGACAAGGAATAAGATTTAAGTTGATCATATCTTCTGAAAATGCTTGGAAATTTGGTAAAACACGCCTCAAACTTATGTAGAATTCTTGATGCACAATCTTCCTTGGACTGAACAACTCTTTCATGGATACTTTTCAAATTCATTACTTCATGCTCAAGCAAGATAATTTCATGTTCTTGGTACCATTAGAAAGACGAGGTCACACACTACAACTTTTATGTTGATCACTTGGAAATAATCACTTTTGATCAATCATAATTTCCAATTGGTAAATGCTTTTGAGTCCATTATTTCACCAATTTATAGTATGCAATACCATCTTTAAAATGACTCATCAAGTGTCCTCATTGGTTGCTTGAGGAAGAAGTTTAGGGTTTTGGAAAGTAGGTCACTTGTCATAGGATTTTGTAACTTTGAAAAAACGTAAAAACCCTAGTTTTCACAACTTTGAATCTTTGGATGTTTTCTTTGATTTTCTTTATTATTCATGATCAAATTCACTTATTCTCATGATCCTTAACTTGTGGAATTTACATGTTTGACCAAAAATCTCAAAAGTCAAACTTTGGCTTTGATGAACAGTTGACTTTTTTAGATGAATTCAAATCTTTCAATGGTCAATGAATCAAGACTATTGAATCAATCCAATCATATGAATGGGATAATATGATGTACTTAAGGTCTTTGAATCACTTCTTAAAGTGTAGCATCATGCCTTGCACAAAAAGTCAGCTCAGGGTTAAATTAGGTCAAAACCCTAGTTTGGTGCATCTGATGACTTGGGGCTTGATGAAATGGTATTGATGGAATCTTGCACTTGATCATTGATGTAATGAGACCTTTGATCATGTTTGGAAGTTTAGAATCACATTACTCCTTGATTGGACAACTTCTTGGACTCTTGGTTCCAAAACCCTAGCTTCCAGTCAAAGTAAACCAAAGCACATACTCTTGTAATCTCAAAGGGGTTATCAATTCATAAAACACACACATGATATGATTTATTCTATGCCAAAAGTATATAAATGAGGTGGAATCTTAGGGTTAAAAATTAGGGTGTGACAGATGTCTCTATTTAAGTTTCTTCTATCTGGAGATATGGTGATTGAAATCTTTGTCTCGACGTGATAGGAGAGACTTAAATATAAACATGCACAATTTTCGTCCCTAAGATACCACAAAGATGCTTATGATATGATATAATAAGAAATGAATGCAAGAGAAACATTATGTGAGGAATGATACCATATGATATTAATATACTAGGGAGAAGGTTCTGATTCCACTAGGGAAAGAGATTAACAATTCTGACAATAACATGGGAGCTCCAAAAGAGAGACGTGTATTACCTACTACCAAACATATGGTAGCTTAAACCAAGGGTAATAAACTTGAAAGGAAACAACACCTACTGTCACAAATGCTAAAAACACCCGACATAAAAACAGAAGAGTCTCCACCAAAGGTTATTTATCCTAACGGGGGAAAGGAAACAATCGAAGAAAACCTCAAAGAATGGATAAGACATGGTCATCGCAACCAAATCCTGGGTTCGGGAGTCAATTACGCGAGAGGAAGGTATTAGCACCCCCTCGCGTCTGTTGTGCTCAACAGGATCCACGTTTGTTGTTCTAATCAAAGGGTGTGTTATTTAAAGCCCACTGCTAATTAGAAACGAGGAAGGAAAAAAAGAATA
Organism: Lathyrus sativus; assembly: GCA_963859935.3. Taxonomy (NCBI): domain Eukaryota; kingdom Viridiplantae; phylum Streptophyta; class Magnoliopsida; order Fabales; family Fabaceae; genus Lathyrus; species Lathyrus sativus. Next base: position 174,124,231 of record OZ012736.1, read on the forward strand.
AAGGAGTCTCGATAGGACTTTGCCGCACTATGCCTACGTTTTCCCTCGTGCAATGGAAAAGTCAGAGTCAAGGAGTTTCAGAAAACTACGGGTGAAAGGGGGAAGGTTGCTCGCCAAGACTTCTCCGTCTTGTGCCTACATATCCTTATTCGGACGAGAATGAGGAATTAAAGCAGTCTTAGTTCGACGTACGAGTCAATATGTGTTTTTTATAAGTGACATTAAGTTCCATTTCAGCAGTTAGGGTCGATGCCTGTTTGCGGTAGAACGAAAAAACAACGTACTCTTTTTGAAAATGATTTAACACACAATACTGAAGGATGAAAATTATTTTAATTTGTTTTTTAGTTTTAGAGAAGTGAGTTGATTTGGTTTCATATTCACATTGCACTAAAGTCTATGATATAGGAGCGAATGCGTCGCATGATCGCTCTAGACAGGACGTACGCTAAAGACTCTAGACGAAGTAAGGAGAGACCCCTCATTTATTACATGTTTTGAAGTTGCTTTGAGAGAGAAGAAGAGAAAGACGCACAAAACGTCTAAGGGGAAACTCGGTCTTAATGTTGTCATGCAAAATGGCTCTAAGGTCAGGATGCAAGAGGAAATTATATCCTAATGTTAGCATGCAAAATGGACCTAAGGTTGAGGTTAAAAGGGACTAACCTAATGTTATCGTGCATGGATTAACTCCTAATATCTATCCTACTCCAAGCTTAATAAAAAATTAAGTTGGACTAGGAGGCCTTGAGGGATCATGCAAGAACAAAGCAAAACAAGGAAAACAAAATAAGGAAAATAAAACAAAAACAGCATCTATGACAGCGCTTCAGCTTCAAAACAGCTATCAAAACCAACAATCAATATTATGCAAACAAACATGTAAGATGATCATCACCTCGAGAATGCAACACAACAATCATAAATGTTCATCAACGAAAACCAAAAGTCGCGCGTCGAAGGATCATGAACATGCTATTAAGAACGATGTAATAGGTCAAAAACAGTCCACATATATGCATAATATCAATCCATGAGGTTTAAGGATGAAAAGGAACCAAAAACAATTCTAAAAATGCAAGAAAAAAGGTATCATGTCCTAGTGGTAATTGATTACCAATATGTGGGTAATCGATTACCCACTTGAAAACTTCAAAAAAATGCGTGAAAAAAGCAGGGTAGTCGATTGCCCAGATTGTGGTAGTCGATTACCCCTGAGACAGTGGCAGAATTTCAACTTCCAAAAAGCACTTTCAGTAGCAAATGGCTTATCCAATCATCCAAATGAACAAGTGTTGGCTCATAATTTTTGACGCTAGTCGAGACCTGAGCTACCTTAGGTCAAAATTACCAATATCTGGTATGTGGGAGGGTTTCGACCCAAACAAGGAAAACTTCAAGTCGAAGAAAGATGGACCAAGGTACCAAAAAATACTAAGTGTTGGAAAATGATCGATGAAGACCATGCTAAGGAAAACACGAAGACGGTTTCGCTAAGTTGGAAGGAACTACCAAATATTCAAAATTCAAATCAAGCAAAAGAGAACGTGTGAGTGGTTGGAGTAGCAAAGAAGCGCCAAAAGAGCATGTTAAGAAGTCTCAACCGCCATGTAATAGTTATTCTATACCACTATAAATAGGTGTTAATTTTATGTAATAGGGGTGTTCATTCATTTTGTACTAGTTCATACAACTTAGAGTACCCGCGTGTAAAGAAACGAGTTAACGAGAATGTACGTGATACAACACCATATCCTTTCTTATCAATGCAATTTATCTTTACAATGTACTTTCTATTTTTAAACTTTTAGTTTTACATTTAAACTGCTCTTTACAATTTTGCTGCACATTTATTTTTCAAAGATCCCCTAGTCGAACGTGGAGTTTTAATTAGAGTTATTTTCCAAGCAATTTACCTACTTGCATTTTTATCTTCAAAAGTTAGTTATTTATCAAAGGAATTACAGTCGAACATGGAGTTTGGCGGCAATCTCTTCGCCTTTACATTACAATTGTTATTTTAAAGCCGTTTACTTTCAACTTTACTTTTTGAAGCTTCTACCTCATTGAACTTTACATTCTTGCCTTTACTTTCGATGCATTACTTAATTGTTTTTCTTATTTATTGTCTTTAACCCTTAAAGGATTCCTCTTTTCTAAGAGGTGGTCTGGTCGAAAGTAGAATTTAGCTTAAAATCTCTTACTTACTTAGCACATGTTCTAGGATTTAGTATGGTCGATCATGCGAGTTAGTCAATTTTAGCCTAAATTGATAGACCAGCGGTTATTTACCAAAATTCACAGTAAACAAATTGGCACAGCATGTGGGACCTAGTGCTAAACAGTTTTGAGTTTTTGGCGAATACTTCATCGTATGATATTAAGGAGTGGAAAGTTAGCCACAACACACGAAGAAGTACCCAAAAAGAGATACACTAAAAGAATGGCCACAAGTGCTAATCAGCAAGTTGATCTTCAAGGAAGCATTTCAAATGTTTAGTCAAGTATGGGGTCTCAGAATTCACCATACCCAATCTCCTCGACAGGAGGACAGACACCACCACCTATGGTTGGGTCTGAACAAATGCAGCTTATCACTAGTCCAGGATCAACGTGTATACGAACATACACCTAACCTGTGTTGGAATATATATAGGACCTCAAATTCCTAATTCTCCAACATCTCTAGGAAGTTCCATGTACAGACAAATTCATCCTCCAGGATTTTCACAACCATTGTTAAGGAATCAACCATATGGTATTGTTGTACCCTAAAATTTTCCCAACCTTTTCTTTACTTGCCTTATGTTTGCATTGCATTGTTCTAGCATTTGCAATTGCATATCATGGTTCATTTGTAGGGGATCAAGAGGTGTGCATGGCAAGAAAAGGTTTGTCAAGGGTTCCAAACAAGTTTGAGTGTTCATCAAGCCATCAGAAGTTGGTCAGAGCTCTTTGAGAAAGTGAATGGATATGTGTTGCTTATTCCTTATCTTGGAGGCCAATTGAGGATCATTTGAGGATCCCAAGTTCATGGATATGGATATGAGATGCTGTGAAGCTCATTGAGTGCTTTGAGGGCCATTGTGGAGCTTATGCAAATTGTTATATCATGTGTAAGAGGTTGCAGTCAAAGGATTGTACACCTAGGGTTCCATCTGCCTAGTGCAAGATCCATTGTGGATTTGAAAGAGATTAAGACTTAGTTCTAAGTGTTTGGATTCATGGTTAGTTATGTTGAGGCATATAAGATGTTATTTCTAGATCAATTAAAGATGAATCAAAGGTGTGAGAAGTTGCTAAATTAGGGTTTCAGAGGTTTGCCAGTGTAAAATCCCATGTTTAGTGCCTAACTTCAAGACCACATATCTCAAGATACAAGTGTAATTTCACTTTAACATAAACATGAGACTTGTAGAGCATGTTCTTAGCTTTCTTTTGAGTACTAGAACTCATCCATTAGGTTTGTGGAACTCAAGTTATGATGCTGACAAGTTATGGGTCCTCAGATAAATGTATTTCCAGTCAACAAAAGTCAACCAACTTCCAAGGCACTTTTAACCTAGAATCATGTTTCTTCTCAACTTTTGATGAATATGATTTGAATGGAAAAAGATGGGTGAAGAAATTCAATTGAAAAAGGACTTTAAAATCATGATTTGAATTGAATTGATTTTAATTCCTTTTCATGCCATGTTTGTACATATTTTGATTCACAACATCACAACAAGGAGAATGCACAATTTGGATTTGAGTTATGCAAGCTAGAACTCATGTAATTTCATGTTACTTCAAGTGTAAGTTACACATTCCATCTTCACCATTGGATCAATTCAAGGAGCAATTGTCATCCACATGATCAATTCCAAGTCCCAGCAACTGATTTGAATGATTTTCCAAGGGAATTGGCGCCAGTTTCAAGTGTGTATGAAGCTTCCATTTTCAATGTGGGCATTTTTGCATTACACCATAATCAGGCCAAATTGGGCCTCCAAATCATTTCTGATCAATAATATAAAAGTTCTAGATGAAGTTTGGAGCTTCATTTCGTGCATTTTGGTGGAGAAAGAGCAAGAACACAGTTGGAAAATTCAAGACAAAAAGTGAAATCGTGAATTGAGATTCAAGCAATTTCCAAGCAATTCAAAGCCAGCATTCTCTTCCTTGAACTTCCTTGAGTGAACCTGGACATTTTTGAGCAAGCTTAGGCATAATTGAAGCCCCAACGGAGAGGCTCCATTAGGTAATTTCCTTTTCAAAATTTCTAACTCAATAGGCATTGATTCATCTCCATTTTTGTTGCATACTGAAGTCCTACATGTGTAGGCAAATTCTGGATAGTTTAGGGACGTGTTCGCTTCATTTTCAGTTTGATGCTTGATTCTTTGATCACTCGATTCTCTTAATCCTTGCATGATAAATGAAAACTAAACCAAGATTCATGATCTACATAACACGAGCTTTAATTTGGTATAAGATTTCGCGCGATTTGATGAAGTTTTAGATCATTAACTCCGGTGGTGTGACCGGAGAAGATGACTGGAGCACAGTGCTCCGACGTCTGGTTTTCTTTCCGTTGGGCTCACGTGGACTGCCATGTGTTCAATTGAATTTTTTACCTGAGCTTGATCAACGGTGTAGATGGGATCTGACTAGCGTATGTGGCTTGTTGACTGCCACATCATTAAATGGTACGCTGCGTTAAGTATTGGGTTCAAAGTTGTGTGGTTTGGGCCAAATATGCTGTTTACACCCCCTCTCGTTGGTGGCCTATTGATTTTTCCTGAAAATCCTTGCTATTTGCCACACACTTTTAATCTTTCTATTTTCTTTTTTAGTTCATATCTGTTTTACTTTAATTCTTTTAAAAATGATTCCAAGTGTGATAAAATCCCCAAAAAAATATTTCTAGATACTCTGAGATATTAAATAATTTTTGGAATTTTTTATTTTTATTTTACAATTATTTTTCAATTAATAAGGGATTTTCTATTTGGAGTTGTTTTTTAATTGAATTTTAATTGTTCTTGTTTGTTCTTGGCTTGTTTCTTGAGCAATATTTTTCTCCAAGGATTGAGGCTCTTATCTCATTTCATTGATGAATTGTAGAGCCTTATAGGATGGATTTTCCCATGGTTTAATGCATTTTAGTTTGACTTTGATGGAATTTATGTTGACCCTCGACAATCCTCCTTCAAAGTGGAGCATTTTGACTGTGAATCAAATTCTTTGATGACGCTTTGAAGTGACTTTGATTGTCATCTTTTGACCTCTAGTTGCCAACTCTTTGATGCTTATTTGAGATTTTATTTGGTTATTTTTTAGCCTTTTTCCTAATTTTGAGGTGACTTGCAAGTAAATGTACTTCTAAGGGAGGTTCATACAAACACTTGACCTAGTTTGCTTTGGAAATGACACTTGTGGATCCATTGAGCTCTCAATTCTTGTTGATTAATACTTATAACATGTTGAGGTACTTTAATGCTCATTTTTAGGTGATAAACTTGTTAATTGCTTATTGAGAGTTGCACTTCTTTTTAGGCTTTCCACTTGAAGTTCAAGTGTTGAATGTGCTTAAGACCTAGGTCTTTTGCCTTGCCTATTCTTGCATTCCTCTTTGTGTGATTGATCATTGGCTTTGTGCACCTTCTCCTCTCATATTTTCTTTTGTCCAATGACTTTAGAATCCCATTTGAGATGGCTTAGTCCCTCCTTTGGAGGTACTTGAAGCATATCATAAATGGTAATTCTTTGAGGACTCTTTTGTTGTGTTCTTGCATGATCCTTGAGATGGCTTATGGTTGAGTTTCCCATGAGAGTTCCTTGTTGTCCTTATATTGCCTCCCATTTTCTCATTTGATCATGGTTTCTTCCCTTTCTTTTTGGTTTGCCTTAGGGCTTGTGGTTGATGACAAATGGTTGTAGGATTCATTTTCTCCCATTTCATCCTACTTTTGTGTGCTTATTTGCTTTATTTTGTGTGCATTCCTTCTCCCTTCTTCTTTGCATCTCTCATATGCATGCTTGAGGTTGTGATGTGCTTGTGGAGGCTTCTGCCCCACAATTTTTTCCTCCCTCACTTTCATTCTAATTGTGCATTACATGTTTGCATACTTGCATCTTCCTTATTACATGCTTCCTTCTTCTTCTTCTTCTTCTTCTTCTTCTTTCTTCTTTGCCATGTTCCCTTAGGATTTCTAATCTTCCTTGTTCAAGGTTGATTATGATAGACCTTAGGCTTTAACCCAAGCATGATAACATTAGGTAACATTTACTTTTATCCCAATCATAGCTACACTTTGTATAAGAACATTAGGTTGAGTCTTAGTCTCCCTTTAGAGTGTCTCTCCCTTCTCATCTTCAAACTTTCTCAAGAAATCTAATAAAGGTTAAGGATTGTTGTACGTTACGAGCCTTAAGTACTTGGGAAATGGTGATTAGGGGGCTTCCTCTCAATTGCTTAGAGTGTCTAGTGTACGTCCTTAGGACGATATGCGACACATTCGCTCCTAAGTCATAGTCTTTAGTGCAAGATGAATTATAAACAATAATCAATGCACTTCTCCTCTAAAAAACACAAAAACAAACTTCAAATCTTTTTATCCTTCGGGATCTTAATTTGGAAAACCTTTTTAATAAGGAGAGTTTTGTTAACTCTTGGTTCTACCGCAAACAGGTAACACCTAAGTCTCCAATGGTCGAGCTGCATACACCTAACTGCTAGAACTAGGTTTTAACCCTACTCGGGCCTAAAACATTTTGAACCAACTGGTGTTCTTGTTAGCCTGAACTACGTTTGCTCTGATTTCTCATACCAGATGAGAATACATAAGCATAAGACGATGATGTCTTGGCGAGCAACCTTCCCCACATTTCACCCATAGTTAGTCGAACTACGTTGACTCTGACTTTCCCATTGCACAAGGGAATACGTAGGCATAGAGCGGTGATGCTCTATCGAGTCTCTTTTCTTTTCTTTTTGTCGCAGTGAAAATTGGATACCAAGCTATTGATGAGCTTGAATCTAAATTCATTGCAACCGGTCTTTAATTTGTCCAAAGGAAGGGAAAAATATCAAATTACCCATAATGTAATGCAAATGCAAAATCTAGAGAGTTTAGGTTCGGGGGTTGGTTAAACTTAGGGAAGGTGCTAGCATCCTAAGCTTCTGTAATACTCTACAGGAACCTCTTGTTTTATGTTGTTTATTACTAAGGGTTATCTGCTTAAGGATAAAAGACCTAGTGGTTTAATTCTAAGTATACTTGACAAGACGTTGCATCTTGTGCCTACATATCCTAATGGGAATGGAATCAGAGTATTTGTAGTTCCCCTAAAGGGTTTAAGGAATTCTTTGACTGTGGTCAAAGTCCCTACAGGATAAAGGTAGTTGGTTGATTGATTCTAGGAGAAAAGATGAGTTGTCATCTCGAGGGAGATTACTTGACTTAACCACCACAACCTGTAGGAAAATAGTCTTTGCATCGTCTTAAGAGAAGGGATTAGAAACTCAGATTATGATCGAAGAGTATGCCACTATCACTCTCAAGGAAAAAAAGTCCCTACATATTGATTGTATTGTTATGGGACAGGAGATTTACATCCGACGGTCAAGATGACTCACGTCTAATTCTCTAATGTGTTTGAATAGTTTGATTTGAGTTGTTTGAATGTTTTTCTAAGTTGTAAAAGATAAAAGAAAGGGTCCTCCTTATGGGGTAGGATCTATCTTAAGAGATCAACTTGAATGGGATCAAGGATCAAATGGGGAACATGATGAAAATGAAATGCATACGCACAAGTTTCACGTTATGCGCAGATTCTTCCTTTGGACGCGATGCAATACGGTAACATAAATTGCGGATAAAGTAAAGGCAGATAAATAAATCCATACGCAGACACATGAAAGCGCTAAGACATACAAGTGTGTGAAAGTGAATAGGTGAATAGAAATCGGAGCATAAGCGTGCACGATTGATTAATTATGATGTGGAATTAGTGGAGTTGATTATTATTTTTAAGAGAAAATGTTATAATAGTTGGTGCGTTAATTTTAATTATGAAATTAAATTAGGTTACAAATTAATTGGATTTGAAAGAAATAGTTTTCAAATAATGATTATTACACAAATGTTAATTATTACTTAAGAAACTTATTACTTGTTTTATTAAATAAAAGTTATCCTAAATGTGAAATGATTTGGGAGTATGAACAATTTTAACCACATTAATTTATAATAAAAAAGGTTATTAGGTTGAAGAGATAAGTTAATAAAATAAAATTGATTTATTAAAATAAATAGCAAATTAAAGAGATAAACTAATAAAAGATTAATTAAAGGATCAATTGAAAAGATTAATTTTAAAAAAAGGATTTATTAGTAAGTTTATTGATAAATTATTTATATAAAAAAAGTCTTTCTTTTTTTTAATTAGAACCTAAATAAAATATTTTTAATAAATAAAAGGGATTATTGAATTGCTAAGTCAAAATAAATTAATAAAATTAAATTAATTAATTAAGTTTGAGAGGGTTAATTATAATAATGGGTTTTAGTTAAAAAAAACTGATTAAAGATTAATGGTGGTTAATTATGTTAATTAACGGGTTGTTTAGTGGGGCGACGGGTTTGCATGTGAGTGGTCCGCGAGGGCTTATGGTGGACGTGCAATATGGATCGTGTGATGTGATCAAGTGATGATGAGTGTCTGTGATGTGAGGGTGTGTTATAGTAATGGTGGACATACACGCATTTGATTACAATAGATAAACAAAATGGAAAATAAACCCTAACCCCCCCCCCCCCCAATTTCCCTTTTCTCCTCCCATGTCCACCGATCACATCTCCTCTCCTTTCTTCTATCAATTTCTCGTCTTCCACCCGCGACCTCCTTCTCCTTCCATGGTTTTGCTTGCATGTTCCTCATCTCTATTTGTTATAACCTGTAAACCGAACAAAACACATCAAAAGCAACAAGGGTTTTGAACATAAATTACCCACGAACATGAGGTGTCAGCGGCTAGTTGATGGTGGCGATGAGACGAAGACGCGTTCACGAGCTCTCTCCTCTGAATGGCAATGATGACTCTCGAAGGTGGTTTGAGCTTCACGGCGATGATAAATTTCCTTCGGCTTGAGCTCTGAGTGTGTCCGTCTCTTCGTTGTACTAGCGGCTTCTTTTTCGTGACCTCTCTGTGGGTTTCCTCCGTCTTTTATAGGTGAAGATGATGGGCCTTCATTAAAATCTACTTTAAAATCCTTCCTATTTGGGTGATTCCCTGTCGATATTTGCTGGATGATTTTAGGAACAACATTAATTCTCTTCTGATTCTGTCGATGAAATGTTGGCTTCAAATTTGGGAAGTTTCGAATCTTTCTTCTTTCGTCTTAATTTGATGCTTTTCACCGTTGGCTTTGTAAATTGTTTTTTATTCTAACACGCTGTTGAAAATCGAAGCTAGCCACGGTGGCTGATTGTTGTTAGCTCTTTGTGATGCATTCTGAAACCATGTTAATATTTCTTTTTCTTCTCGCAAGGAATGCTCTACTTATGAGTTCTGATGTCGCCTTATTTGATGCCATCAAGAAAGGGTTCCGATCCTGGCGATGATGACTATGTCTGAGCTGGGAGATTTGCGGTTGTAGTTGCTTTTGTTTGTTTCCTGGGTTTTCTCAGTTGTTTGAATTATCTCTGAGCTAGGTAGGAAGTTGGTGACGATCTTGTTGCTCTTCCGACCGCTCGAGTTCTATGCCCGGTGATGAGCTTCAAAGTTCTGAGGGCTTGAACCTCCTTCCTTCTATTTTGAGCTTCCAACTGGCTTTCACTAATGGCCTTTTCGGTTCTGCTTTGATTCGAATGTTGGAAAGTGGAGTTGAGGTTCGATTTGGTGATGCTTTCGAAACTTGGCGTGAGCCATTCGAAGTTGGTTGGTGTTCTTGCTGCTGCCACTGATGTGTTATGGTGCGCTTGTTGCTTTTGAGGAAAGAACTCTGTTGCTGTGAACTGTGCTGATATTCTCTTCTTCTTTCAGGATGCAACTGGAAATTCGGACGCTGTCGGTTGTTATGTCGTTGCCGAGAAAGGTGTCGGATTGGTAATGATGACTTCGCATCTGAGCCGTGAGGGAGATGAAAATGCTGATGTTGCCTCGATGTTGTTTGTGCTTTGCATTGTGTTGAGCCATTTGAGCTTAGTTGCTTTATTTTTCTAAACTTCGATTTTAGATGCTTGGTAGGGAGCTGGTAACGACTTTCGTTACTCTTCCGGCCGCTCGAGTGTTATGTCCAATGATGAGTTGAACTGAGGGCTGAACCCACTCAATCCATCTCTTTCAATTTAACTCTGTTATGGCTTATTTTTATTGGTGGTTGCGGCCGTCAATTCTGTTTCGGATCTCGCGGGTGTAGTGCTGACTTTGGATTGGACGTCGGTACTGACTTGCTGTAGTGTTTATTTGCAGCAGCTGGATACGAACGACGGGGTGCTACACTCAACAAAAAATGACGTTGGCTGCGCCTTAAATCAGGAAGGGGGATTAACACGGTTGTGATTTCTACTAGGTTGTAATCTCCATTCGTTTTTTGTTCGGTAGCAAGTACTGTACTGAGTTAATAACCTCACTGACTTCTGCAGGTGGAATTGGGCGAGGCATAGGAAACTCGTAGAACAGTGGAGCACTGAGCAAGATTGTTGTATTCGCACGCTTCCGATGCATTTAAGATGGTTTGGGAACTGCTTGTAGTTATCATTAGCCGGTACTGAAGGTTGAATGTTTGTGCCAATGAAACTAGCTTATCATCAATCGATACAATCCGAGGATTATTTGCACATGAAAATGTAGTTTATAGTGTGATTGAGGCTTGTAGTTGCACTTAGTATCTTAGGATGTAGAAATAGGGCGCTTCTTTGGAAAAAAAGGATTATGAGCTTTTTGTTTTCCGGATTTGAGGCAATTAACGGTAGCATGAAGGTATTTGTGGCAGCTCTTGTAATCTAGTAAGAATAGAACCTTGTATGTTGTAACTTGGCAAGATTTTTACAGTTTAATGTGATGGCTTGTATTTGGGTCGTGACAAACTTGAATTTATATATCTGCCACATGTGAAGTTTTGGAAACTGTACTTTAAAGTTGCTTTGTGAAGTAATGGATTTGAAAAGCCACATTGGATCCATTGTGTTATTGTAAGATTTACAAAATAAAGGCAGGTTGACACCTCTTAAACGTAGACCTTCTTGAATAACTTGCTTTGGAAAAGAAACTAACGAGCTTCAATCTTGGAACTCTTTGAACAAAATTTGGAGCTTCTTCTAAATAATTATGTCAACCATAATATTGTATTTGTAACATTTAACCTTGATGATAACTTCTAAATATTCAGAATGATTCCTTTCATTTTGGATTTTGAATTTCTACGCTCCTGATTTGCAACGTACTAGGATTTATTGAAAACTTGATGAATTATGCTCCAACTCTTCCGCCTTCTTAATGAAATCATAAATCTTGAACTTTCTTTGAAAACTTAACGCTGAAGCTCAACTCAAATCTTTTAAATCAACATCATTTCGGGGCAATGACAAAGGGAAATTAAATCCTTTATAACAAAGACTCTTATCCCTTAAATTCAACCTCTCTTCGCTAGTACGCGCTGAAGCTTTTAGGAGATACCGACAGAATCCCCTATTTAAACTGAATCAAGCCCAACTGACCCTCTTTAGATTTATGAGAATGAATGCTGGTCCACTAAGAATTACTGCGTCTACACACATTGGTTAGCCGTAATAAACGCATAAAATTAAAATAAAACAAGCAAGAAAAATAAGGAGACAGGATCTTATGGTAAAAAATTAGGGTGTGACAGATGCCCTATTTAAGTTTCTTCTGTCCAGAGATACGGAGATCGAAATCTTCGTCTTGACGAGATAGGAGAGACTTAAATACAAACTGTCATACCCCAAATTTGTCCTACCTCGGTTATCCGCTAGCTACTATTCAGAAAATTAAAATTTGATTACTTTTGTCAGAAGGACAATTTGAATTTAATCAAGTTCTATTTGAGGATATCCAGTCGGTGAGCAGGGTTGGCTGGAGCTCATGTGGATGGGTATTAGTTTTGATCAGACAGGAGTACATTCAAGAATATGAAGCCATTTGAGTTCAAATGTTGTATAATGGAATCATATAGAATTTGGTCCTTTTAAGTGAGCATTGTTTTATCAAATGGTCAAGTTCGAGAGTTGATGCATTAGTGATTTTGTTTTGTCTCAAAGCTATGGCAAATTTAAAGGGTCCATGTTGTCTCATGTTCAGAACTAATTCAAGGATTGTTGGGAAATTGATCGATTCAACTTGAGGATTGATGTTTTATTTCTTAAGAAATCGACTCGAGTGTGATTATTCAATTCAAAAAGTCGAATATACAATTCAAGCAAAGGCCCACTATTTCTACAAAAAAACAAATTCACAAGTCTAATACAAATTGGATTTATTTTGCAAAGCAAGGGTGCAATAAGCTTATTTAAGGTTACAATGCAAAGCCCATTCTTCTAATTGCTAAAAAGGCCCATTTTACATCAAAGAATCCATACCAAAAAATCTTTCAAACCCATTGCATTTACATTTTTGCTCCAGCCCATTTGAATTGGCAACGAAAAAGAAAGTGCACACTCTTGCTAAAGCCTTCTGTGCAACAACCTCCCAAAATTACCAACACAGCTCCAGCTTTCATACGGACACATCAGTACCATCTTCGCACCAAGACACCATTACCTGCATTACGAACAACGATAACCTGATGCAAAATTTTGATATCACCTCCAAGCCACGACAAAGCATCCGTAAATGGTGTAAAACCTGCAAAATATCAAAGAAAAATTCCAGCTCACTTTCTTTCCATATTTACCCAAAAACAATTCTACAAATAGAGGGATTAAAGATGTGCGATGGGGAGAGGACATGATTACCCGCAGAAAAGAAAACTCTCCAAAGAGCACCTTCTGCTCCTCATCTTCACCAAGGCCAATATTACCTTCAAAACATCACGCAGAGGCAGCAGCATCACATGCTTTTAGGCCTCCCACTTCAACCGTATGTACTGCCACCTTCCTTTCCAGAATGTAAATCTGTGAAATACATACAACTTGCATCAGAAAAAAAAAAAGGGGTACAGCAGGTTACAATGTTGTTTTCCTCTACACTAAACTAGCACCAAACGAATTCATGTGTGGACCCACACAACAGACAATAAAAATGAATTGAGTCCACTATTGTACCTGCAGCAGCTTTAACATACCACATGACTCCAAAAACCAACAAACCCCATACCGTGCATCTGTACCTGCAATGAAAAAGCAACACAGACAACCAACCTGTCAAACCACACTACCATGCCATCCAACAATTGTATGATTCAAAGCACACAATACAGGCTACAAGCTATACCAAATGCAAGTTTCAAAGGATGAGTTTCAGCCCAAGAGTTAAGCCGCGAACAAGCTCCAAGATTGTTTTTTATGCGCTGCAAAATTCAGGGTAACCTGCAAACAAGTGCCTCACAACAGACAAAAGGAAAAAACGTAAAAAAAAAAGGTACACCACAAAGCCATATTTTCTCCAAGCCAATACCACACACCCTGCTACACCTAAAACCACTCTCCACACCAGACAAAACCTTGCAAAATCGTACCATGCCTGCTACACCAATTCACCACAGCAGACAAAATCTGCTAGCCTGTACAAACCTGCAACAACAACAGCCAGGAGACATAAAAAATGCAAGAAAATTAAAGGAAAAGAGAAAGAGATTTGGAACTTACTTCATTTTACTCACTGAGAACCCTCACAAATCTCCTGAAAACCAAAATCACGACCTAATCTGAGGGAGCCCCCAAACCCTAGTCACAAGGCCATCCGCCCCACCTCCCTCATCCATCTTCACCATTCTCCTCCAACAACAGAACTTCATCTCTAGACTTCAACCAAATATTTCACTCTTCTCAGAAAACTAAAACTCTTCACCATTCAATCACCTTCATGTTCTTCATCTTCTCATTCACTTTCCATAACCATTTCTTACCACCACAGAACTCTGCCCAAAACTTCGTACTCGATAATAAACTCACCATCATTGAATAAACAAAAAAACCCCAGATATTGAACAACAACAACATAAGCCTCTTCTTCCTCCAAAGCTATCACACAATCCCAACAACAACTTCCGAAAATTATAGATAATCGAAACCCCAAAACCTTCCATCAAACCTTTGTTGCTTCACTAACCCAAAACCTTCCTTCATCTTCTTTACTCTTCCTCCATAACCTTCAACCAATAAATCACCCTTCCATAAATCAAATCTTCAAACAACTCAGAAAAATTAAACACTAACCTTCTTCCCAACTACATCATTCCAAACCCCGCAAATCACCATTCAACCACTCAAGCACCATTAACAAAACTCTGACTTTCAAAGGGAGCAACATTCAAACAACTAGCATCACCCATAAACAAATCGACATCAGTAAACAAAGCTCGGACTCAGCAAACTTCACTGCCGTAAACCCACCATCCTCTACTTCAAAAGCCCTCTTCAACTCAAACCTTCTTCACTCTATCGGACTCTCCGCCAAAACCCCATCTTCGTTCACAAAAACATAAACCCCTCTCTATTTCTTCAAACACCTCCATCAACGACCACCATTAAACCACAACTCAACAACCTCATGACCTACTTTCCAGAAACTTCAGCGATCCATCTCAACAAACTCACCTTTCGCTTAATCTTGAAACACCAAACAGGAACCCGTTTCACCATCTCATCTTCAATACATTTCTACAAAACCCATTTCAGAAGTTCTCATCAACCATCAACCGAACCCTCGTTTTCTTTCCCTATTCAACCTCTACCTAAAAAATTCGCAGAAACCTTCAATCCATACGCTTCTCAAACTGAAATCGGAAACGAAAAGAAATTTGAGATGAAGGGAAATAGAAATTAACCGAGAGGAGAAGAGGAATGAAATCAAACTTACACAAGCCGAGATTAATCTGTACAGAGAGAAGAGGTTGATTCAATTTTATGAGAAGGTTAGGGAAACGATTTTCACGCCACCTTTGTTTCATCTGTTGTCTGATAGTCATAGTTTTCTGTTTTCATTGTTTAATTTTTTGTTCGTTGTTAACATTCCCTTGTGGGTCACCCGTGTTTACCCGTGTTTTGAGATGGGGGATGAATGGGCTGAAGGCCCATGATGATTCCACCCAATTCTTCATTCACCCACCGGATTCTAAGAGACCCCCTTTGTTTTTATTTTATAATTTATTTTGAAAATTTCTTTGTAATATATTTTATATATGTATATTATTATTTTATGTAATATTATTTTAGATTTCTATTTATTTATTTAGAGTTGTTTTTTATATTTAGAACTTTAGATTTATTTTCTATTAGGGTTTATATTATTTTATACTATAGTTATATATTTAGAAGTTCATTTATTTTCTCTTTAGAAATTATTTCTATTTTTTTTCATTTGTCATTAGACATTTTATCCCATTTCATCTGTTTTGGTCGATGACGAGACCTCCGTAAACCGTTATTAAGTCAATTATTGATAAATGACGTTGGACCTGAGACCATTTCTCCTAAGACCTCGGTCCCGTACCGAGTGTATCTTCGAAAACATTTTCAAATCAAATTCTTTGTATTGAATTAAAAAGAGAGGATTGGGTGTAGACCTCTTCTTCTTCGAGCGTTGGGATGCCCACTGTAGTGAGGGTGGTTTCGACACTCGTCTTTCAATACGAAGACGCTTCCACCCCTTTTCCTCCTAAAACCTCGGCTCCGCACCGAGTGCATTTTCAAAAAACCTCGGTCTCGTACCGAGTCCATTTTCAAACCATCTTTAAAATAAATTTCTCTTTGTATTGAACTAAAAAGAGAGGATTGGGTGTAGACCTCTTCTTCTTCGAGTGTTGGGATGCCCACTGTAGTGAGGGTGGTCTCGATACTCGTCTTTCAATACGAAGATGCGACTTTGTCCACCACCTCTCACTTTCACAACTTCATCCCGCAACCCTTGTCACCTAAAAACCTCGGTCCCGCACCGAGTGCATTTCAAATTATTTTCACAACAAAAACTTGAATGGTCGTGGAGTGGTTAGTCGTAGGCCTTCTCCTATCCCGAGTGCTGACGTTTACCGTAGGGTTCTCTGTTGCAAAGCACTTACCATTCAAAACCAAAAACATCTTTAATAAGAGAACGAAGTTCCCTTTGTATTGAATTAAAGAGAGAGGATTGGGTGTAGACCTCTTCTTCTCCGAGCGTTGGGATGCCCATTGTAGTGAGGGTGGTTTCGACGCTCGTCTTTCAATACGAAGACGCCTCGTTCGCCACACCCTTTTATAACAAAAACTTTGAGATAAAGAATTGGGTACTACCCGTAGGGGTTACTATCCGAGGACCTATCTCGCCCCTAAAAAACAATTCAACCAATCAAACGTGACACCTTGCCTCACATGGCGAAAAACAGTCTCCCAAAGGATATGTTACGTCCGTTCTACCGCAAACAGGTACGCATAAGTCTCCAAACGAGCGAGCAGCAAAACACCTAAACTGCTAGAACGCGCACGATAACATCATCCCCAAACACATCGGTTATCCGCACCGTAGGCACGAACTACGTTGCTCTGATTTCACATCTGTTGAGAATACGTAGGCATAGGATTGCAATGATCCTAGCGAGCACCCTTTTCTTTTTCCACCCTTTCCCAGAAAGGCATGCTACGTCCGTTCTACCGCAAACAGGTAACGCATAAGTCTCCTCACATGCGAGCAGCAATACACCTAAACTGCTAGAATGCGCACGATAGCATCGTCTACCAGAACTTCCCCGCTTTCCCGCACACAGTAGGCCGAACTACGGCTGCTCTGATTCTTTACTTCTTTTAAGTAAAGATACGTAGGCACAAGGGCCACAATCCTTGCCGAGCATATTCCCCCCATATCTGTAGTTCCCCGAACTACGTCGACTCTGACTTTCTCATACCTATTGAGAATACGTAGGCCTAGGACCGCGAAGTCCTACCGAGTCTGTTCTCTCTCCTTTCTTCCTCGTTACTTCTCTTTCTCCGTTTCTAAACCTTTCTCTCTATCTTGTGGAAGACTCTTTATAGCATAATATTTAAGCAAATATAATCACATATCGACAAACAAAAGGTTCCCATCGAGTACGATGGATGCGAGGGATGCTAATACCTTCCCTTCGCATAACCGGCTTCCGAACCTGTTCTTGGTTGCGAGACCATCTTATCCGTTCGTTTCTTAAGGTTTTCTCGATATTTTCCTTTCCCCTCATGGGATAAATAAAGTTCGGTGGCGACTCTTCTGTCTATCTTTTTCGCCTCCCCGTCGTTGCACGATGCATTTTTCGAGTACGACACAAACATTGCATGTATTTTTAGCCCTAAGATGCCACCGAATGCGAGTGATATGCAATGATATGAAAACGCACGACAAACAGTCATGTGAGGAAAAGATGCCACGGGGGAAGAACGAGACACAGCTAACAAGAAACTCAGGAGCAATGGAAAAGACGGACTCGACAAAGCAAGACTCCACAGGGAAAGGAAACAACCAGCAATGGGAAATCTCCAGAAGTATAAGAGTATAACACATACACCAAGAATATGGTGAATTAAACAGTGGGAGAGAACTTGTAATCGAAGGATAATTTATTACCAACATGTGGTGGTCCAGACGATGGTAATAACCAAAATGAATTTTTTTATTGAACCAGTAATTCAGTTTCTTACTTGAGTATTCCAATTAAGAAGAGTAGAAAAAATAAACCTCCCCACGCCTCATGGTCTGGATGCCATGAACGGGTCTCAGTTTCTTGAAATAAACCTCCCCACGCCTCATGGTCTGGATGTCATGAACGGGTCTCAGTTTATTGAAATAAACCTCCCCACGCCTCATGGTCTGGATGCCATGAACGGGTCTTAGTTTCGTGAAATAAACCTCCCCACACCTCATGGTATGGATGCCATGAACGGGTCTAAGTTTCTACCTGAAATGATGAAAACTCATGAGAGCATCTTCACAGGGGGTTAAAATATCATTGTAGATTGTAGAACCTTTAGCGGTAATTCGTATTATATTGGAGATCATAAAGCTTCATTGGGGATCTTCAGAAGAGATGCTATTTGATGGAATTAATCTTGTGTGATGGACTCACTGGAGAAATACATTCCTGTGGAGTATCCTTGTTGTAGCTATAAAATACTCTATGGATTCTCAAATAAAGAGAAGTATCTGTAATGTCTTCGGCCAGCTTCTCTGACGGATTCTTAAAGAGATGCCATTTGACGAGTCGATAATCTTGATAAATCCACTAGGGATGGGCAAACTGTCTTGAAGAGACTGCCATTTGTCGTTTTGAAGGGAATCTGGTCAAAACGAGCTGCTAAAATAAAGAGAGTGCTTGCAGTCCAGATGTAAATTATCGAGAGAACCTTGTAATATTGTTGGAGAACTATCTATTTTCAATAGTTGTCCTTATAAAAATTCTTCTTGGGGGATGAGGTTAAAAATAAATGCACACTGAGTCCATATTTAGAAGTTGGAGATATCCGAAATGTGATTGCCGGGGACCAAAGTTCAATTCAGGAGATAATTGAAGAGAAACTGTCAAGCAAGACTCGACCATTGAGGTATGAACTCAAATGGGATTCAACTAAAATAACCACCTTCCACGATGATCGAGCTCCATGGGGAAATAGAAATATTGCACTCTTCTTGCCTAGGGCTGACAACTCTATTTGGAGGGATGAGACAAAACTAGTCACTTGGGGATAACCACGGCCAAAGTGACATAACAAACAAACACCAAGATGCAGAAAAAATGCATATGCTATGCTGTCTATCTATATGCTATGCGTATGCTAACAAAACCAACAGGGACAAAATAATTGTCCCAAACAGAAAATCACTCGAGCTAAATCTCCACAGATCAGTCACCGCATGGGGAAGTCTTCAATTGTCTTGTACGGAAGGTATGATGATTTTTTGTGTTTCCGTGGATGAAATAAACGTCCATGAACATCCTTTTGTTATTCATATATCAAGTAAAACACAAAGTATTTGAAAAAGGTTTTAAATTTGTTCTATAAATTGCCATCATAATAAAATACTTAACGTACGACAAATGAGAAAAAACTTTATTTATTAAATGGTAGTCAGCAGAACGGCGTGACTCCAATATTACAATGTTGGAAAAATAATAGTGGCAATTACATCAAGGGAATAATACCTTGTTTCTTCCTAAGTCGACAGGAATTTCCCAAGTTCTAAGCAAAATTCTTCTTGACAGCGTCCACGTTCACTAGGCGGGTGATCTCTTCTTCGTCCATTGCTGCTAACGTCAAAGCACCTCCTGAGAAAACTTTTCTCACCACGTACGGTCCATCATAGTTCGGAGCCCATTTTCCTCTGACATCAGTGAGGAAAGACTGAATCTTCTTGAGCACAAGGTCGCCTTCCTTGAATTCGCGGGGTCGAGCCTTCTTGTCAAATGCTTTCTTCATCCTCTGCTGGTACAACTTCCCATGACACAGTGCTGTCATTCTCTTTTCTTCAATTAGTTTCAATTGATCATATATGTTCTAGAACCATTCAGCTTCTGATAACTTTTCTTCCATCAGAATTCTCATAGAGGGAATCTCAACTTCTATCGGGAGTATAGCTTCCATACCATAGACAATTGAAAAGGGAGTTGCCCCAGTTGATGTGTGCACCGAAGTACGGTACCCATATAGAGCGAACAGGAGCATCTCATGCCAATCTTTGTACATGACGACCATTTTCTGAATTATCCTCTTGACATTTTTGTTAGCAGCTTCAACAACCTCGTTCATCTTTAGTCTGTAAGGAGAAGAATTATGATGCTCAATATTGAATTCTTCGCACAATTCCTTCATCATTCTATTGTTCAAATCGGACCTGTTATCTCTAATAATCCTGCTTGGCACACCGTATCTGCAAATGAGCTGATTCTTGATGAACTTAACAACCACGTGTCGAGTTACATTAGCATGGGAAGCTGCTTCGACCCACTTAGTGAAGTAGTCAATCGCCACTAAGATGAATTGGTGTTCGTTAGATGCTTTTTGTTCTATCATTCCGATCATATCGATTCCCCACATGGAGAAAGGCCAAGGAGACGAAATAACATTCAGTAAAGTTGGAGGCACATGAATCTTATCTGCGTAGATCTGACACTTGTGACATTTCCTGGAAAACTTGTAACAGTTGGATTCCATCACGATCCAGTAATAACCAGCTCTTAAGAGTTTCTTAGCCATAACATGTCCATTGGTATGAGTACCAAAGGACCCTTCGTGAATTTCCGTCATTAACATGTCTACTTCCCGCTTGTCAACACATCTCAGCAAGACCATGTCAAAATTCCGCTTATACAATACATTGTTACTCAAGAGAAAATTGCCAGCTAATCTCATCAATGTCTTCTTATCCTTGTCGGAGGCTCCCAAAGGATACTCTTGCATTCTGAGAAACACTTCAATATCATGATACCAGGGTTTTCCGTCTTCACCATCCTCTATGGCAAAAATGTAGGCGGGTCTGTCTAGACGTCTTACTTCGATCCGAGGACACACATTCCAAGAGTTTACCATAATCATGGAGGCCAAAGTCTCCAATGCATCTGCCATCCTATTATAATCACGAGGAATATGATGAAAATCGACTCTGTCAAAGAAAGGTAACAACCTTCTTGCATAATCTATGTACTGGACCAAATAATCTTGTCGAGTTACCCATTCTCCTATGATTCGGTAAATGACTACTGCACAGTCACCAAACACATCCAAATTCTTAATCCTTAAATCCACTGCCTCCTCAAGGCCCATAATGCATGCTTCATATTCGGCTTCATTATTGGTACACTTGAACGTTAATCTAGAGGTAAACGGGATGTGAGACCCATGAGAAATCATGATAACCGCACCTATTCCTCTCCTATGAACGTTGAAAGCTCCATCAAAGATCAGACTCCATTGAGAATCGGGCTCAGGTCCTTCAATCGGCAAAGGCTCTTCACAATCTTTCATTTTCAAATACATAACATCTTCGTCAGGGAAATCATTATTCGAAGGTTGATGACCCAAAATAGGATGATGTGCTAAATGGGCAGCCAAAACACTCCCTCTGATAGCTTTCTGAGTATGGTACTCGATGTCATATTCTGATAACAACATCTGCCATCTAGCGATTCTTCCAGTCAATGCAGGATTCTCAAAAATATACTTGATAGGATCCATCTTCGAAACTAACCAAGTAGTGTGACTCAACATATACTGGCGCAGACGCTTAGCGGCCCATGCTAAAGCACAACAAGTCTTCTCAAGCATAGTGTACCTTGACTCACAGTTGGTAAACTCCTTGCTCAAATAATAAGTGACATGGTCTTGTTTTCCCGTTTCATCTTGCTGACCGAGTACACAACCCATCGAGTCTTTTAACACCATCAAATACATGATCAAAGGTAGCCCTTCCACTGGCGGTATCAGAATAGGCGGTTCGAGCAAATATTCCTTGATACTATCAAAAGCCTTTTGACAATCTTCATTCCAAATATACCTTTTTTCTTTCCTCAGAAGCTTGAAAATAGGTTTACATGTAGCCGTCATGTTAGATATAAACCGGGAGATGTAGTTCAAACGTCCAAAAAATCATCTGACTTGCTTCTCGATGGTGGGAGCTGGCATTTCGTGAATAACCTTCACCTTATCAGGATCCACTTCAATACCCTTCTGGCTGATAATGAAACCCAATAATTTTCCTGACCGTACTCCGAATGTACACTTGTTGGGGTTCAAACGAAGTTTGTATTCCCATAATCGACCAAACAACTTCAACAGATGTCTAACATGATCATCTTTAGTCTTTGACTTAGCTATCATATCGTCTACATAAACTTCAATCTCTTTATGCATCATAACGTGGAACAGAGTAGTCATAGCCCTTTGATATGTTGCCCCGACATTCTTCAATCCGAACGGCATAACTCTGTAACAAAAAGTGCCCCAGGGGTTGATGAACGACATCTTCTCTCTGTCTTCGGGAGCCATTCTGATCTGATTGTACCCTGAAAACCCATCTATAAAAGAGAAGATTTCATATCTTGCAGTGCTGTCAACCAAAATGTCGATGTGGGGCAATGGAAAATCACCCTTCGGACTACCTTTGTTCAGATCTCCGTAAGCCACACACATACGAACTTTCCCATCCTTCTTCGGAACGGGCACAATGTTGGCTAACCAAAGCGGATACTCGGCAGTGACAAGAAAACCTGCATCAATCTGTTTCTGTACCGCCTCTTTGATCTTCAGAGCCATATCGAGCCGAGTTCTTCTGAGTCTCTATTTAACTGGCGGGAAGTCTGGCTTCAACGGTAGGCGATGTTCAACTATGGCAGTGTCAAGACCAGGCATGTCTTGATATGACCAAGCAAACACGTCGACAAACTCTCTAAGCAACTCAATCAACTGCTCCTTCACATCAGGCTTGAGCAAAGCTCCAATTTTCACTTCCCTACGGATTTCTTCTGTTCCCAAATTGACTACCTCTACTGGATCTTGATGAGGCTGGATAACTTTCTCTGCCTTCTCAAGCAGTCTGGAGATCTCTTCTGGAATATCGTCTTCTTCGTCTTCAGCCTCAAACACAGGAAATTTGAAGTCCGGCGAAGGAAGTGGGTCATTATTCCCGAGATGTGATTTGTGTAGCAATCTGCGCATGTGATATGGTTTTATTCACTTTTATAAAGTGGAAAGTGTGTGTACGCGAGATGCTACTTATTATTATTTTCCAACATAGTAATAATAATAAAAGAAAGATAAAAGAACACACAAATGGAAACAAAGCATTTTATTGATGATAGCAAAATCCAAACAGAAATGCCCAACAAGATCACCTTTGCCTTCGGCAGAGCAAAGTGAATTATTAAAAGTAAGCCCACACAACATATTTTCGCCTTGGGCAAAGCGAAAACTTAAAAACAAATGTTTTACTTTGATATATGAACCACAACAGGGGCTTCAACGACACTCCAGTTCTTAACCAAAACTCCTGGGGTCATAAAGTGTTCAACATCTTCATCAGAATCCTTATCAATAACAATGTAGACTCCGAAACTGCAATCAAAGTCATTTGAGACGTAACTTGGATCTTCCATATAGGGTTCATAATATTCAAATGGAATGGAGAGACTCGTTGAACCATCTGATATGTAGCCTTCAAACTCACTTTTTGACACAACATTGATATGAGGAGTATGGATGACCCCTCCACTATGGAACACTTTGTTGATCGGCGGAAACCCTTGATTTCTGATGACCTGTTGAGCAGACCCACTGGAAAAACCGAGACCTTCTTTATTCTTATTCTCTGGCAAGAACAACATTTTTCCCCAACCTGTCTGAGGACCACTGTTCACAACCTATTGCGCGTCCTTAAATGATGACATAGGTACTTGGGATTTCTGAGCACCATCGCCTACAATAGACAAAGCCTAAAACTGTGTACCAACCTCTACTTCAGCTTCAAGATACGAAAATGATGATAAGTGGCTCACCACCAATGGCCATTCCCTGCAAACTGTAACCGTCTTGCCTTCAAAAGCATACTTCAATTTCTGATGCAGGGTGGAGGTAACTGCCCCAACTTCATGTATCCACGACCTCCCTAACAAACAACTATAGGTGGCGCGAATGTCCATGACTTGAAATGTGATCATAAAAGTATGCAAACTGATGGTCATTGGCAGATCTACCTCACCAATTACCGTTTTTCTAGATCCATCGAAAGCTTTAACGATGACATAACTTGGCCTCATCGGGGGTCCCTGATAAGACGATTTGGATAAAGTAGTTCTAGGCATCACATTCAGAGAGGATCCAGTATCAACCAACACATTGAACAAAGAATCTTACCCACAATTCACAGAAATATGCATAGCCATATTATGTTTCCTTCCCTCCTCTAGAAGATCATCCTCATTAAAACTAAGATTGTCGCATGAAGTAATATTACCAATGATATTGTCAAACTGCTCCATTGTTATATCTTGTTCAACATACGCTTGCTCCAATATCTTCTGGATTGCTTCCCTGTGAGCTTCAGAACTCATTAGCAATTGCAACACGGAAATCTTAGATGGGGTTTGCAAAAGTTGATTTGCCACCTTGTATTCACTTCTCTTGATCACCTTCAGAAACTTGTTCGGCATGGACATGTTGGATCCACCAGCTTGCTCCACAATTGGATCTTTTGAACTCGGTTGCTCCACTGAGATTCCTTTGTCTTTCGAAGGCACCGAAGGGTAAACTCGGACACTTCTTGTCACTCTACTAATGTCTACAATGTTAATAACTGAGGGAAAAGTAGGTAAAGGTACCTCCTTTCCGTTTTCCAACATTGTGGCGTTATATCTATATGGGATTACCTTACTAGAAGTGTAAGGGGTGGGTTTAGGCACATTGATCACCAGAGGAGTAATAGTCGACTTTCTACTATCATATGTTATTTTAATGCGCTCCATTTCTTTAAAATGAGGTACTATAACAAATACTTCTTCAGTCCTTCCACTCAAAACTTCCTGATCACTGTCTTCCGAATAACCTTGAATCATGTTTACGGAGGGTGAGCCATGTGGGGGTAATGGGTTGTCCTGCACATTAGGATTGGAATCCTTAAAGGATAAGTTTCCACACTTAATGAGCCTTTGGACGTCTGCTTTCATGCCAAAACAACTCTCAATATCATGACCTGGAGCACCCTAATGGTAAGGGCAAAACCTGTCATCCCTATATGAAGGAGGAGGATTCTTGGGAACCTCGGGTGGAGCTCTCGTCTGAATATGACCTTTTTGAATTAAAGCTGGGAACAAGTCAGCATACTTTATAGGGATGGGATCAAAGTTTATCCTTCTGTATACACGACCCTGATTGTTGAATGGCCGATTTTGTTGAGGACATTGTGGGCTTTGTTGAGGCTGTGGCTGTTGAGCCCTGGGGGACTGAGATTACTGATACGCTTGGGGAAATTGTGGTTGATAAGATGGATCATTGAACACTGGCGATACCTCCGCAACCTGATATGATGGTGAGTACCTTCTTCTAAGTCTCCCCTCTTGTACGGCGTTTACATCCTTCTCTTTTATCTTCACAAAACCACTCCCATACTTCTTAGCATTGCTAGGAGCAGTCCCTTCTTTGGCCAATCTTCCTTCTTGGACTCCCTCTTCCAAACGCATTCCCATATTTACCATTTCAGTGAAGTCGCTGGGTGCACTTGCTACCATGTTCTCATAAAAGAAAGGACCTAGAGTCTTTAGAAAAATCTTGGTCGTTTCCTTTTCCTCTAATGGTGGCGTGACCTGCGCGGCTAACTCGCGCCAATGTTGAGCATATTCCTTAAAATTATCTTTGTTTTTCTTCGTCATAGCCCTCAACTAATCTCGGTCAGGAGCCATGTCTACATTATACTTATACTGCTTGATGAAGGCTCCACCCAGGTCGTTGAAAGTTCGAATCTTTGCACTATCCAATCCCATGTACCACTTGAGCGTAGCGCCTGTCAAACTATCTTGGAAATAATGGATGAGAAATTGATCATTGTCAGTTTGTGCAGACATCTTTCTAGAATACATGATGAGATGACTTTGGGGGCAAGTATTCCCTTTATACTTCTCAAAATCGGGGACCTTAAATTTCGGCGGAACCTTGACATTCGGGACCAAACACAAGTCAGAAGCACTTTTGCCGAACAATTCCTTCCCACGAAGGGCTTTCAACTCTTTCAGAATCTCAGAAAACTGGTCTTGGAATCCATCCATCAATTTCTTCAAAACCCACAGTTTTACTCGATGACCCATGAAAAACAGGTTCGTCCAGAATATATGGAGTAGCATTCACATGTGGAAGTCTTGTAGTCATCACAGCAGTAGTTGTAGGAATGGTTTGAACAGTGGTTATGGAAGGGACCTCAGGAACAGGCAGGCGATAGCCAGCGGGAGTGAAATAAGGAGGCATCCCCCACGGGAAACCTGGCGGCATGCTATAGGTCAATTCAGCAATAGTAGACACCACTCGGATTAGTGTAGACACAACTTCGGAGATAACAGTCCTCTGAATGTCTTGATTGCTGGGCGTAGACTTGTTGGACAGAGCTTCAACTAAACCATTCAATCTCTCTAAGCTTTCCTTCAGAATTGCAACCTCATCACAAAGCACTTTGTTCTCTTGTTCGAATTGATCCATCTTTTGGCATTGATTGGAACGAGTATTATACTGGTGATTCAGCTTATATGTGGAGATGAAGCAAGAGTGAGACCCTGGAATGCAAGCGATGTTATGCTAATGCAAAAAATGCAGATGCAGGATGGAACTTCAAGAAACTCAAAGTGTTTTTATCAGTATTATAGCGTAGGATAATTGAAAACTTATTTTATTATTGATATTTGAGAAACATTACGAAGCAAAGTACTCCTTTGAGAGTTTATTACATTGAAAGAAAAGTAAAAGAAAACTTTTGAGATCTACTCCGCATGCTCCTCCTTCACACAAAGCTCTTCTGTAAGCTGATCGACGCGATCCTGCAATTTTGCCTTCTCGCGGATGAGCTTATCTACATACTGTTTCCAGGCCACAATATTTAGTGGGAGGTCAGCACTGATAGTTGCCTTTGGTAAGGTGTGAGAGGAAAATAAATCCTCTCGCGCCTTTCTCTTCCTTGCAGATTCTACTTCTGGCAATTTCTGGGATTTCTCTTTCTCTACCTTAAGGGTGAAATACTTGTTCCTCCAAGCGGTCTTCAACTTCTGGGCCTCGTCCAAGGCAGTCTTCAACTGATCTATTTCACTCCTATCAAGCCAATCAGGATCTTGAAAGGTCAACACCATAGGTTCATGAAAAGGAAAAGGCATCTTGAGGCCGAGAGCCCTCTCTCGCACCCAATGTAGATAGTCTTCAGAAATAGCACAATTAGGTTATCCTAAAGCAGTTGTTCCTCATATGTTGATGTGATTCCATGCTTGTATTATCCTTTTCTTCAGATCTGGGTTCTCTCCTTCCTTGAAAAAGATTCCTTCCGTCAGAGTTTGGTCAGGTACTTCATTCATGAGGTGCCCCAATTGCCGACGGGCCAAGGCAGGGTTATAACTAATGCATCCTTTCGTCCCAATGAGTGGTATATTAGGGAAGTCTCTACAGCTGATAATCATTCTAACACCTTCATACGCAAGGTCATACCACACGATGTCAGAATGAGTGAGGGCCATAACTATTTCGGACCAGCGAGGTGCCTCTGTCTGCTCCCAGATAGATGGATGTCAGGCTAGGCGAGCAATAAACCATGAATATAGCAGAGCGGTACAGCAGACAATATGTCCTCCTCCTTCAGCATTCCGTGAATGGATTGAATGGTACGTGTTAGCTAGCAGGGTAGGAATTTGGTTCTTGAGGATGAATAGCTTAATTGCATCCATGTCAACAAAATCATCAATCTTTGGGAACCAGAAAATCCCATAGACTAACAAGACAAATGTAGCTTCCAAAATCAGGACCTCTTTTCTCTCGGCGTGGTAACAGATCTTCTCGATCAAGAAATCAGCCAGAAACCCAAGGACTCCTTCCTTGGTGGTTAAGTGAGCTTAAACGTCTTCTAGACATAGACGGGTAGCATCTGCAATCTCCTAATTATTGGGTGTGTCCTCCAAAGCAGTAAACACATGTCGGGTAGTTACAGGTATTCTAAAAAATTCAGAGTATTCTTCCAGAGTTGGCATCAATTGGTAATCTAGAAAGGTGAAACAATGGTACAGCGAATCGTAGAATTGAACAAGAGTCTCCAACAGTCCATCAATCATCTTGAGTTTGAGAAAGTAGAAGACTCCTCCATATTCTGATGAGAAAGCGTGACGGTCGTCAATGAGATCCGCTAGTTCTCTTAAGCTTTCAATGTTAGGACTCTGAAAAGTGTACTTTAATGTTTCTCTCTTGAAATCCATCGTTACAATACTTGTAAAGCAAAATTGAGTTTCTTGAAGTGAGCAAAGAAAAAAGAATGCAATGCAAGATGAGTAGGACTTCATGGAATTCCGATATTTATGGACATTGTAGTAAAAAGAAACGTTTAATTAAATTTGAAACGGAGTACAAATAATTATTCTTTTAAAGAGTCCCAAATAAATAGCTAAATAAAAGCTAGTAAAAGTCCTAAGGAAGTTTCAAATCCCGCTGCTTGAGCTTCTCCTCCAACTGGATCTTTTCGAGGGTAAACTTGTCCACAATTAAAATCCAAGGAATTGACTGGGGTTTGGAGGAAAATAAATCCTCCTAAGGTTTTCTCTTCTTGTAAGGAGGTAGGTCTTCATTCTTCAACTGTAATTGTTTCTGAAGTTCATCATTCTGTCTCTGAAGTTCAACATTCTCTGCAACAGCCACTTGATACTTGTTTTTCCATGCTTCCAACTCATGTTGCGTCTTTCCCAAAGCGACTCCCAATTTCTCAGCGTTATACATAAAAGCATAAGTGGGTTCTCTTCTTGGAGGTATAGGATCCTGACGAGGATAGGGCATCTTCAACTTGATTGCTCTTTCTCTGACCCACTGAAGGTACGGTTCCAAGGACACACAATCAAGCCTCCCAATACTTTCCTTCCCTTTCTTATGTAAATGTTCCCATGCAGCCAGAATCCTTTCTTGAAGTTCCTTGTTATCCTTGAAGAAAATACTCTCTACCTGAACACTCTTAGGCGGTTCCTTCAACGGATATCCCAACTGGCGACGAGCAAAAACAGGGTTGTAACTGATCCCTCCATTAAAATTGAGTAAAGGGATGTTAGCAAAGTCCCCACAACCATCAATAATTAACGTCCCATCATATGCTCGGTTGTACCAATCAATTTCTGAGTGGGTCAGCGCCATAACTCTCGGAGACCAAAGTCCTTTATCGAGATTCGAAAAAGAGGTAGACTTAGGCAAGTGCGAAATAAACCACTTGTAAAGTAAGGGCATACAACAGTTGATCATCCCTCCACCATAGAAGTTTCGGAGATGCACAAAGTCGTAAGTATTACCCAATAGAGTCGGCACCGGATTGTTCTTCATGAATATCTTAATTGCATTAAGGCCGACGAACCCTTCAAAACATGGGAACAGGAACACCCCATAAACAAGTAGGCAAAGATTGCTTCGAACGGAACCTTGTTCGTGTAATCGGCATAATACCATGCTTTCTTAATTAAGAACTCTGTAGATAAACCAAAAGTCCCACCTTTAACAACCATGTTTTCCTTGACATCATATACCTTTAGATAAAGGGCTTTAGTGATGTCTCTTTCTTCAGGGTCACTTTCCAAGAAAGGGAATAGAGATTCCTCCAAGATAGGTAGACCAACCAAAAAGGAGTACTCTTCCAAAGTAGGTAATAGTTGATAGTCTAGGAAGGTAAAACAATGATAAAGCGGATCATAAAACTGTAATAAGGTGGAAAGAAGTCCTTCGTCCACTTGGCGACTCAATAAAGATATTAGCTTCCCATATTTGTTCTTGAACTTTTCCTGGTCTTCAATCAAGGCTACCAACTTCCTTAGGCCATCCAATTTAGGACTCTTAAAAGTATATTTCAAAGTGTTTCTTCTGTTGGAATCCATAGTGTCCTATAATGTTTATAAACAAAGGTGAATCCCATGAAGTCCAATGCAGTATGATGCTTTATGTATGCAACAAACACAGGTAAACACATAGAGGCACAGAGATAAATAAACAAGAAGGTCCTAGGTTTGCAACGAGCATGGAGAAAAAGGTACACCCATTCCCAAAGGACGTGGACTAAAGGTGGATTGTACCTGCAGAACAAGGTTCTAAAGAGGTGCCCAAAATCATTAGTCCATCTTTCGGATATTATCAATTTCCCAATTACTTTGTGGTTAATAATATTCTCAAGAGAACTTCTTTTGAGTGTAGCATCGCGTAGCAACTATTTTGGGAGTACTCCCTCATAGTCCTCGCACTACGTCCTAATAAAGGCCAAAGTGGGGTTAAAGTTAACTACGATCCTCAATATCATAAGCTCCAAGGTCGAAAATAGTGAATGTTTTCACGATTAACTCGTTCATTAGTACTGTTTTCAAGAGGGCCTCAATTGAGCGTGATTCTCAAGTCAACTTAGTCGGGATTCAACTCCCTATAAGCCTCGTCAAATATATCACCATCCTATCTTAAGTTCACTCAAGTCCGGGTGTAGGACTTTGTCTCACCACTCAAAGATATCAACCCAAAAAACAATAAAACAAATATATAAATAAGCAAATAAGCAGATATACATAATAAACAAGCATAATAAACAAGTTAGGGAAACCCACTGAAGAGTCCCTAGTGAAGTCGCCATTTCTGTCGCGGAGAAAATTAGATACCAAGCTATTGATGAGCTTGAATCTAAATTCATTACAACCGGTCTTTAATTTGTCCAAAGGAAGGGAAAAAGATCGAATTACCCACAATGCAATGCAAATGCAAAAGCTAGAGAGTTTAGGTTCAGGGGTTGGTTAAACTTAGGGAAGGTGCTAGCATCCTAAGTTTCTGCAGTACTCTTGTTAGCTCCTAAATTCGACGCCTCTTGCAAAATAAAGAAATCTAAGGAGAAGCATTAAAAGTTGGTTGGAGGCGAGACTTGGTCAAAGGATGTGAGACAGCTAAGGGGGAGTAGTCGAAGCACGTACCAGACTTGAAGGAAAATCACAAGGGCTTCGACCGTTCTATTGTTTGGTAGTTTTTATAAAGATTTGAAATTCAAATAATTTGGAGGGAATAGTTTCGTTCGCCAGATGACTAAGAGGACACATGGCGCCCTATGAACAACGGATCCATGCATCGTGACAAGTGGCGAAAGATGGTGATGTGGGAAGTTACTGGTAGTTATTTCTTGCTATTATAAATAGGAAGTTTTAGACATAGAATGTGATGGGAATTTTACTGTTGTACAAGTCACTCTTAGACTTACTCCAAGTATCCGAGTGTAGAGAAAGAGAGTATTGAAGAGAATGTACGTGATGTAAACACACCGCCTTTTATTTTTCAACGAAGTTTATTTTACTTGTTTAAATTTTACAAAGTTTACTTTATCTTTCTTGACATCTTCTCCCCTATATATTCCCTCTTTACTTCGTCCTCATTCTCAACTTCTTTATTTTAGAAACTTGTATCTTTTCTTTGCTAGAACTTTATGTACTTGTTCTCCTATAGTCGAATAGGTAACCTTTAAAGAATCTTCTCCTGCATGTTGACAAAAGTGTAAAACTTAGATAAATGTTCATGGAAAACCCTTTAGCACATGTCCTAGGATCAATCTGATCGATCCTGTGAGTCACCAAAGTTAGATTTGGAAGATCAGCGGTTGTTTTCCGATTTTCAAGGGAAACAAAATGGCACGCCCAGTGGGACAGTGCTAAGAAGAAATTCCTTCATGTAATCAAAACTTGTAGAGATTATAGTCTTATTGGTCTATTCGTGAAAAATGTGTTTTATGTTACTAAGAAGTGGTCGAATTACCACTGTAAACGAAGAAAGACTAACAAGACGAAACATTAGGAATATGGCGATAGGTGCAAGTCAGCCAAATAAAAGAGAACGGCGTAGTCCCGCCTTCGATACCGTCAACAGGTGAACAAACATTGTATCCTGTGAGGCCAGAACCAACACCGTCAGTACTTGGGACTGGATCTACTGTGATAAGACCTTATAGTCAACCAGTGTTGGAATATATTGGGCCTCAGACGTCGAATCCTCAAATACTGTTAGGAGGAAGTTCGACTTCCAGACAGTTTGCTCCTCTTAGGTTTTCACAGTCACCAAGAAACCCCCCATATGGGATGTCCACAACTGTAATGCAAAGGCTCCAAAATGCGCCCCCCATTTTCTCAAATCATGCAATGGCTTCGCCATTATAAGGATCAGGGCCTGGTGTCGCTACTGCGAAAATCGGCGCCGGCTGAACAGAAGAGTCGCCACCGTGCGTTATTTATCCCACGGGAGGGAAAGGAAACGCTCAGAGTAAACCTCGCACAACACGGGAAAGGTATGGTCATCGCAACCAAAACCTGGGTTCGGGAGTCGGTTACGCAAGGGGAAGGTATTAGCACCCCTCACGTCCATCGTACTCGATGGGATCCACGCTTGTTTTCGGGTATGGATTGTTATTCTATCTAAACTATAGGTCAAGGGTGAAAAAGAAAATAAAACGAAAATAAAAATGACTCGGCAAAGTATCGCACTTTATGCCTACGTATTCCCGCCTGGAACGAGAAATCAGAGTCAACGTAGTTCGCCTACCTACAGGAAAGGAGGGGAAGGTTGCTCGCTAGGATATCGCATCCTATGCCTACGTACTTTCATACAGCATGAAAGATCAGAGCAAACGTAGTTCGGGCCACGCACGACACAAGTCTGTCCTTGATTGATTTTATTCCTTCTGAAAAAGGTTTTTTTGATTAACAGCCCAAGCGGACAAAAATGACGTTTTGATGAGTTCACATTCTTTTACGGAAGAAGTGTCTTTTATTGTGTTTGAAATCTTTATGTGTTTTTCTGTTTGTTTTGAGAAAGAAAGAGACGGAACTCTAACCTACGGTTGCGAAGGGACACAAACTAACCTAATGTTATCATGCATGGGTTAAGACCTAGTGTCTATCATGCTCCTCTCTTGCACAGAGAGAAACAGAGATCCTACGGGATAGGCAGAAACAGAAACAATAACAGATATATACAGTAAAGCAGTAAAATGCATGGATGCAACAGCACAAGCGAGGCAAGGGAGTCCCACTCAACCTCGAACCTAGAAAACAATAGGCGAAAGTGAACAGACTTCACTTTCAACCCAACAGGGTAAACAGCAAACAATACAGTTCAGAAAACCAATCAATACATCAGCAAATGAAATACAGCAAAAGAAACAGCATCAGCAGCTCTGAATCAACAACTGGCTTCAAGCAATCTCCAATCAGCTACAGGCTTCAACCAGCATCAATCTCCATCTTCATGGCCTTCAGACAAGGGCTTTGATCATCAGTCTTCCATCTGTAATGGTTTTTCTTCATGCTCAAACCTCCAGGATGAGGGATCAGTCACAAGAGTGAATTGAGTGTTAAGCAATCAGCTGACTACCAAAGGTGGTGAACAAACTGCTTCTAACACAAGAGACATTTTCTCTCAAGAGTTCTATCTCATAGACACCATCACCAAGCCTTCCAAAGGAAGGGGGTGAGTGTCTTAGAGAGACTCTGAATCACAGAGAAGAATGGATGCAGACAAGGCAATCCATGTTTGAGAAACAATCATTCTAATCTAGAGCTCTGCCTAGCTCCTAAACCCTAGTCTCCTCAGCAACTGCTAGCAAGAAACTCATCCTCAACTCTGACAGTTGATCTTCAATCTTTTGAATCTCCAATAGCTTCTCCTCCACAAATCTTCAGCTTCCCCAGGGCCCCAGACAAACCCAATACCCATACAAACAATCAATAAACCCCAGAGGGCACACCACACCAAACAACAGATATACAGACAGTAATAATAGCAGTAGGGGAA
Organism: Lathyrus sativus; assembly: GCA_963859935.3. NCBI lineage: Eukaryota > Viridiplantae > Streptophyta > Magnoliopsida > Fabales > Fabaceae > Lathyrus > Lathyrus sativus. The sequence goes on from OZ012736.1 coordinate 174,157,894, forward strand.
TCCTAACTGTTCTCTAAGGGATCTGGCAACTACCCATAGCCCCTATAGTCCCATAACTAACCTATTCAAACCCTAAGTCCTAAGGGAGAAAATTGAACTTCCTAAGTTGTTACCTAAAACCCTAGTTTTGTACATGATATTCAAGCATTTATTAATCACCTAAAATTAACTCCTAAAAATGGGAACTAAAATATTTCTACAAGCCTAATATCTCATCTAAACAATATGAAAAGAATGATCAAAAAATATCAAAGCATGTGAGAGAACAAAAATCATAAAAATGATGCATGAAATGAATTATTTAATGTGACATTTATTTAGAAAATATGTAAAAAATATGAAATAAAACTAAAAATGAAAATTTATTTTCCTATAATATTCTAGATATTTTAATGAAAATATGGTAAAAAGAATGGATTAAAAAGCATTTTTTATGAATTATTTATGAATTTTCAAAGATGGTGAAAAATTAAAATGGAATTAAGACAAATAAAATGAATTAAATGAGGGAGAGGGGGTATGAAGAGTAATCACGCCCAGTTCAATTCAGGATGGGCCTCATAAAGGGGGGTGCTGGTAGCGCTTCTGGCTTAAGCCCAATATCACTCTGAATTAAAAAAACAATAGAAAGGCGCTGGGGGGTGAGAGAAGCAGAGAAATTACATTGAAATGGTTTGGGCCTAACACTTTGGGGGTGGGGATAGCATAAAATCCTGAGGCCCGCCCGTTTCAATTAATGAAACGGTGCGTTTTGGCACCCAGGTCAATTCCCTCCAAACTCTGAATTGAATACTAGCCCTAGGATCTTCCTCCAGGTCAAAGGTCTTACGCAAGATAGACGATCCAGATTATATCTTCCTCACTTGGACCTGAAACTTAGGGTTTCATCTTCCATGAACCTCCATGCACGCTCCAATTCGAGCTCTCGGTTCTCCATCACCAGACCATGAATCCACATGCCATAAACATGAAAGCTGCTCAGAATTTCTTCCTCTATAATCCTATGGCCTTAGATCAATTTGAAACTCACCACAACACCAAACCCGCGCGCAGCAAACTCTGGTTATCATGAGATTACTCTGAGATGCACCATGATAATTCTCCCTCAAACCTATCCTAAACTGCTCTATGCATCATGGTGATTAACCTGATCAATCCAACTAACATCCTAATGCATTAACCTAAGAGATATTGATCCAAACAGCTTATGGTACCTGCTAACAATGGACTCCAAATCACTCCAAATTCATCTAAACTAATCTCCTAACCACCTAGATCATCTCTAAACTAACAACAACATGCCTAACTAACTGAATCGAGCTGTGAATGAAAACTTACCTTGTACGAAATCTTGCAAACAGCTATGGAGATTGATGATTTGTGGCTTTTGAGACTTGAATCTTGATCAAATTACTCAGGCATTGATTCTGTATGCAGTATTTTGGTGATTCCTTGCTTGAATTATGCTGTCCACTTGCAACTTCAATCTTGATGCTCTTGAAAAAAAATGCTCGAAAATGGATGATAACCACCTTGTTCTTGATTGAATTATACTATATGATGATGAATCAGTATGAGAAGGTTGATTATGATGAAGATTTGGTGAAGAATTTGGAGAATTGGGATGAAACTTCAATGAAAAGAATGAGAAATCTTGTGAAATTCTTGGTGCAAATGAGGCCAACCCTTGATCAATGCACATTTCATGAATATATAGACCCCAAATGAACATTCTAGATCCATCTTGCACATTCCCTTGCTTTCAAACTTTGGCTCATTTTTGATTATGTTTCTTAAAAGGTAAGCAACCATGGATAACTTCATTTTTTCCTTCTAAACTCAAAAAAGTGTGTGAACCATTGTTCTTAGAATTGTTTTTCCATTCAAAATCATATATTGGAAGCCTCCATTTGGACTTGTAAATCTCCCAAACCATTTTCCAATTTGAAATTATTCACTTTATAAGCCTTTTTAGTTCATATTTTGACCAATTATGTAATATCATGCTATGAGCTTCTCCAATAACTTGTGACCTTCTTTCTAGACTTAAAATCCCATTTGGAGCAAGTTTGATGTTGTAAGTTTTTCCATTTGAGGCCTCCTTGTATGAGTTTTGGGTATAGGTTAAAATGACCTGTAATTCACAAATGCCCAAAATACCCTTTGCTTGTCAAGACCATAAGTTGAGTTCTCCACATCATATGAAGGCATACCATACCATTCTAGAAAGCTAAGACAATGAGGAACAATTCTTATGTTGACCAAGAATTCATTTGAAATCTCCTTGAGGGGCAAAACTAGCTTGGAAGTCAAGTCACTTTCACAGACAAAAATTCAGACACCCCAAATGACCTGTAACTTGTAAGGACCATAACTTGAGTTCTATAAATCTCCTTGAGGTCTTCCACCACTCAAATTAAAGGTCTTGAGATCCTCTACAAGTTTCATGTTGGCCAAGAAGCCATTTGAAGCTAGCATTTTGACTTATCTTGCTTGGAAATTTGACCTAAACTAGGGGATTTTACAGAGAAACCCTAATTTAGTAACTCCTCTTCTCCTTGATTTCTCTTGAATTCTCCTTGTCATATCTCCATATCCTTCTTCATATGTCAAATGTTGATCCCCACATCTCTCCAATAGACTTGAATGCCCTCTTAAGTCAGTCAATTGACCTAGGGTTGACCTAGGGTTGACCCAGATGAAACCCTAGTTGACTGTCTTCCACTATAGCTCTTGTGCTTTCATCAACAACTTGCTTTCTTCTCCAAATGACTTTATAAGTCTCTCAAGATGTCTAGATGCTCTCCATGCTTTCATTTCATAGCTCACAACCCTCTTGTTGATCCTCAGATACCCTCAGCTAGGAGATGGACTCAAGGATTGATCTGCTGAACTCTTTGCTTTCAAATTCTTTCCTGATGACTTGAATAGGATGGAATTAGGATAATAACCTCTTGCTAGGCCTCTAGAGATGAAAATAATGATTGGTCCCCTGTTGAATGACTTGCTATGCTTATGCTATGCAGATGGTTAGTCTATGTACATGACTCTATATGCAAATGCTAATGATAATGAACCATAAATCCAAGGAATAAGGCTGGGCAAATTTTAGGGTGCAACAGCTGCCCCTATTCAAGCGACTTGGACCCGATTGGGTGAAGAGCCCGGAGCCTTCAGACATTCGCGGTACGAGACGGTTGAATACTAGTGAAACCAGAAATTTGCCAACCGCAGAAATAAACTGCGCTCCTGCTTGAGGAATAACATTCGTCAGCTGAATCTGCCTGTTACGATAACCCACTGATCTTGCGCGACCGTGCTGGGGATTGTCTCCATCGTTCTGAAGAGGATTCTGTCATAACAGATTGCTTGCTTGTCCACGTTAGGACTCTGTCTGTCGTCGATACGAAGAAATCTCAACTAAAACTTGTCCACGTTAGGACTCCACTTACTGTCAACCCAGGAAAATCTCGGCAACTCCGCTGGGGATAATTCACCTGCATTTCCGTAAACTGAATCGCCCACGTTAGGAATAACACTCTTCCACGTTAGGAGTAACACCTGTCCATGATAGGAATCACATCATCCGCGTTAGGAGTAACGCTTTTATCTTTCCACGTTAGGAAGCAATCTTCTTTCCACGTTAGGAAACTATATCAATCTGTCCACGTAAGGACTCCAATGCCATTTGACGTGTCCGCGTCAGGACTCCGATCTTTCCACGTAAGGAATTCCACTTTTCTTGAATCTGTCCACGTAAGGACCTCAATTTCTTCCACGTCAGGAATAATCTTCTTCTTTCCACGTTAGGAATCAATCTTGATATGCCCGCGCGAGGACTCAATCTTTCCACATAAGGAATAAACTCGTCTTTCCACGTAAGGAAACCATTTTTCTTCCACGTAAGGGATGCTCTTAATACGTCCACGTAAGGACCCTGATCTTTCCACGTTAGGAATCAATTCTTTCTCAATTTGTCCGCGTCAGGACTCATTTTTCCACGTAAAGAATGCCCTTATCTCCCCGTAAGGAATCTACCTCAATATGTCCGCGTAAGGACTCAATCTTTCCACGTAAGGAACACCAACTTCTTTCCACGTAAGGAATAAATTCATCTTTCCACGTCAGGAAACCATCTTTCTTCCACGTAAGGAATGCTCTTGATATGTCCACGTAAGGACTCTCTTCTTTCCACGTTAGGAATACTGTCATTTCCACGTTGGGAATCACTCCTGTTGATATGCCCGCGTAAGGACTACATCTTTCCACGTTAGGAACAATAATCTCTTTGATCTGCCAGCGTTAGGACACTGATCTCGTCTTGATTTATCCACGTTAGGACTCAGGCGTCTTCGACTCACTGAGGAAATAAGACTTGTCCACGTAAGGACTCACACCTTCGACTCACTGGGGAAGTATCCGTGTCAGGACTTACACTTTGCCAACAACACGAAGAAGGATAAATTTGTCCACGTCAGGATTCTTGTACCTTGTCATCACAAAGAACTACAAACTGGTCCACGTCAGGACGCACATTTCACCATTACGAATAAAGATATCTGCTGAAAACAAAATGATCCACGTCAGGATACCAACACGAAGAGTAACCAATCTTTTTGTCAACGTCATGACCTCCCTTTCTCCAAATTTCGAGAGACCGAATCTATCCACGTCAGGATTAACGCACCTTACCAATCCGGTAAAACAAACCTGTCCACGTTAGGACGCCCACTTCTGAAGAAATCCCGTCATTCTAGGAGTAAATGGTCCACGTCAGGACTTAATTCTTCAATGATCCTCACCCACAAACTTCTTAGCACTGACGTGACAGCGACTTTGAGGCGGACTCTACTGGGGATATCTGGAAACCAACTATCAGACACCTGCTTCGAAATTCTGATTCACACGACTCGTTGATGACAAACAAACTCTGCTTGGGAATAAGGAGATTCTTATCCTGGCCACTCTGGCTGGGGAAAATCAGATACATTTGCATAAATGACTCTGCTGGAGACAAAGAGAGTTTTATCACGATAACTCTGTGGGGAATACCGCCGAAACTGACATTATCATTGAATATCTCCTGCCGAGATCTTGAATGTTTGGTAATTTATTTGAGCAAGAGCTCTCTCCACCTGAACTACTAGAGTACAGAAACTGCTTCAGCAAAATAAATGCTGGAAGGATAACGCCGACTCGCCGGAGATAGCCTGATGCTACAAAATTATTCCGGCAAAATAAATGCTGGTAGGATGAAGTCGACCCTGCTGGGAATTTGGGAACTCAAACCACCCGTCTTGTTGAAGTAACCCCTTGCTGGGGAATATAACTCTGCTGGGGAATAGCAGATGCGCCTGATATGATTGAGCCTCTGCTGGAGAGTGAACTAATATCACACGGTATCTCTGACAGAATAAATGACAGGACCCACCATCAACCCTGCTGGGGAGAGTCTTGATCTTCGGATTCCACTGGAAGGAAAGAACACTTGCTGAAAAGAGAACTCCGCTGGGGATGGCTGGATTCTCTTGGGGAAAATTAACTGACTCCGCCGGGGGAGAATGCATGACCCTGCGGGGGGAGATGAACCTGTCTGAATACAGCCTTATGATCCCGGAATCACCAAACTCTGCTGAGGACGAGTAACTTCTCTGGAGCACGTCCTTTGGATAAGCTACGGCTAGCTGGGGGATTCCATCCTTCTTCAGGAAGAACATGCATGACCTGCGTGAGGATCAAGCCTTTCACTATTGCAATCTTTTGATCACCTTCCTCGTACAGTTATGAAACCTGCAACAACACAAACAAAACACGACAAGCCTATGCAATCCGAATCGATTCAGGTTAGTGACGTTACACTCAGTTAATTCAAAGCTTTAACAATTGTTGGCAAGGGCCAGTAATGTTATACTCATGCTAGCTTCCATAAACTTAGGCGTTTTATCATGCGCAAAACAGTAAAGAACAGGCATCAAGTACTGAATAACACATTTTCATTGATTGTGCCCCTGAATGGGCGGAGTTTTTTGTACACGGGATGTAACTCCTGAAAAGAGGAAGCTACGCCAAGCAAATATACAGGTATGCAAGTATTCACAGGAAGCATAAATATTGACAAATTAAATTTTGTACACATGTCGGCAACTGGATGCAGATGAACACCACGAACTGATCCTCCCATGACTCGTCCGACTCTAATACTTTCCCGGTATCCCTACTTCTGAAGAGGTTGTATCCGATAACTGACTCCTCAACCATATTCTCCCGCACTGATGCTCATTGAATACCAAATTCGGACCGCAGTCATTTGCTTGTCTCATCCCTAACTTTTGCGTGAACCGCCCTTTACGGGTTTTCAGTTCACCGGGATACCCTTTTTTGCCGAAGCCGCCCAGTGTAGGTTTTCAACTTCGCGGGTGTACATTTTTTTCAATTTTATCCCTAACTTTTGCCCGAACCTTTCATTCTGTTTTTTGGTTCGCCAGGATGCCCCATTTTTGCCTGGACTCTCTTTTTCTGTCCAGCGGGTCTGTTTTAAGCAAAGTATTTTTTAACTGCGTCCGAATTCACAGGTGATGCAAAGTCTTCCCCGTCCATGGTGGACAACAATAAAGCTCCTCCTGAAAAGACCTTCTTGACAACGTATGGCCCTTCGTAGTTGGGGATCCACTTGCCCCTGTGATCTGCTTGCGGCGGGAGAATCCTTTTCAGCACAAGGTCGCCCGTCTGAAAGCTTCGCGGAAGTATTTTCTTGTCGTACGCTTTCTTCATTCGTCTTTGATACAAACGACCGTATGCCAGAGAAGCTAGCCTCTTCTCATCCATCAAACTCAATTGGTTCAATCTGTTCGTTACCCATTCTGCCTCGTCCAGCTGAACGTCTCGCAATACCCTCAGAGAAGGAATCTCAACTTCCAATGGTAGTACCGCTTCCATTCCGTATACCAACGAGAACGGAGTTGCCCCGGTTGATGTGCGTACCGTCGTACGATAACCGTGCAAAGCGAAAGGTAGCATTTCATGCCAATCTTTATACGTCACCACCATTTTCTGGACAATCTTCTTTATATTCTTATTGGCCGCTTCGACAGCGCCATTCATCTTGGGTCGGTAAGGGGAGGAGTTGTGATGTTCGATCCTGAAATTCTGACAGAGCTCCTTCATCATTTTGTTGTTCAAATTAGAACCATTATCCGTGATTATCCGCTCGGGAATTCCGTATCGGCAAATGATATCTCTCTTGATGAATCTAGCCACCACTTGCTTCGTTACATTTGCGTAAGACGCTGCTTCCACCCACTTGGTGAAATAATCGATTGCTACGAGGATGAACCGATGCCCGTTAGAAGCCGTCGGCTCGATCTTTCCAATCATATCGATTCCCCACATTGAGAATGGCCATGGAGATGACATCACATTTAGAGGACTCGGAGGCACATGTATTTTGTCAGCATAAATTTGGCACTTGTGGCACTTCCTTGCGAACTTGAAACAATCAGTTTCCATCGTCAGCCAAAAATAACCTGCCCGCAGCAGCTTTCTTGTCATAGCATGCCCACCAGCATGCGTACCGAATGCACCTTCGTGAATTTCCTCCATGAGAAGCTTTGCCTCTTTCTCGTCTACACAACGCAACAACACCAAGTCGTGGTTTCTTCTGTACAAGACGCCATCCGGGTTCAAATAGAAATTACCCGCTAATCTCCTGAGAGTCTTCTGATCTTGACTGGATGCCCCAGCCGGATACTCTTTATTCTTCAGGAAGTTAAGGATATCAAAATACCACGGTTTTCCCTCAGACGCTTCATCAATAGCAAATACATAAGCTGGCCTGTCCAACCGAGAGATAGTGATCTGGGGAGCTTCGTTCCAGAAGTTGACCTTGTACATGGAAGACAAAGTGGCAAGGGCGTCAGCCATTTGATTTTCTGCCCGTGGCACGTGGTGCAATTCAACTTTGTCGAAGAAAGGCAACAATCTCCTCGCATAATTCATGTAATGTATCAAATTGGGCTGCCGTGTCTCCCATTCCCCTTTGATCTGATTCACTACCAGAGCTGAGTCTCCGTATACGTCTAAATGTTTGATTCGCAAATCAATGGCTTCTTCAAGCCCCATTATACAAGCTTCGTATTCGGCCTCATTGTTGGTAACAACAAAGGTCAATCGGGCAGTAAACGGGATGTGCGACCCGTGCGGCGTAGTGATAATTGCCCCTATTCCGCTACCGTAAGCATTCACAGCTCCATCAAATATCATCTGCCACTTGGACCCCGGCTCTGGTCCTTCGTCTGGTAACGGCTCTTCACAATCCTTCATCTTGAGATACATGATATCCTCGTCAGGAAAGTCAAATCTCATCGATTGATACTCTTCAACAGGCTGCTCCGCCAGATATTCAGACAACACACTCCCCTTTATTGCCTTTTGCGAGACGTATTGAATATCGTACTCAGTCAAGATCATCTGCCACCTGGCAATTCTACCTGACAACGCCTGCTTTTCAAATATATATTTGATCGGATCCATCTTCGAGATGAGCATGGTTGTATGATTCAGCATGTACTGCCTCAAACGCTTGGCGGCCCAGGCTAGCGCGCAACAAGTTTTCTCCAGCATTGAGTATCGAGATTCACAGTCTGTAAATTTCTTACTCAAATAGTAAATTGCATGCTCTTTTCTCCCCGTCTCGTCGTGTTGACCGAGAACACAACCCATGCTTCCCTCAAGAACCGTCAAATACATTATCAAGGGTCTCCCTGCCACTGGGGGTATCAAAATAGGAGGCTCCTGCAGATGCTTCTTTATTTTGTCGAACGCCTTTTGACAATTATCGTTCCACGTTACAGCTTGATCTTTCTTTAGCAACTTGAATAATGGTTCGCACGTGGCCGTTAGGTGAGATATGAACCGGGCAATGTAGTTCAATCTCCCCAAAAACCCGCGCACCTCTTTCTCTGTTTTAGGCGTCGGCATTTCTTGAATCGCTTTTATTTTAGCAGGATCGACCTCTATTCCTCTTTCACTTACTATGAACCCCAGGAGCTTACCCGATCTCACCCCGAAGGTGCATTTGTTAGGGTTCAGCCTCAGCCTGAACTTCCTAAGCCTTTTAAACAACTTCAACAGATTCACCAGATGCTCTTCCTCTGTCTGGGATTTGGCAATCATATCGTCAACATAAACTTCGATCTCTTTATGCATCATGTCATGAAAAAGAGTCGTCATCGCACGCTGATATGTTGCCCCAGCATTTTTCAAACCAAAGGGCATCACTTTGTAGCAAAATGTTCCCCAAGGCGTTATGAAAGTAGTCTTCTCCATATCCTCTGGCGCCATTTTGATTTGATTATAGCCTGAAAAGCCATCCATGAAGGAGAATACAGAGTATTGAGCGGTATTATCAACTAACACGTCAATATGAGGAAGTGGAAAATCGTCTTTTGGGCTTGCTTTATTCAAATCTCTATAATCCACGCACATTCGAACCTTGCCATCTTTCTTTGGCACTGGTACGATGTTAGCAACCCATGAGGGATACTTCGTCACAGCCAGGAACCCAGCGTCCCACTGTTTCTGAACCTCCTCTTTGATCTTCATTGCCATATCTGGTCGAGTTCTGCGAAGTTTTTGTTTGACAGGCGGGCAGTCTTCTTTCAGTGGCAGACGATGCACAACCATATCTGTATCGAGCCCTGGCATATCTTGATACGACCAAGCGAATACATCCTTATACTCCCGGAGCATTTCAACCAGTTTTCGCTTGATATCACTCTGTAGTGCGGCTCCGATACGAATATTTTTCTCAACCCCTTCCGACCCCAAATTGATAATCTCGATAACCTCGTCGTGAGGCAGAATGGCTCTTTCCTCTTGCTTCACCGACCAAGACAGTTCTTCAGGAACGTCGCTATCTTCAACAACCTCTTCTTCGGTCTGGAATACCGGGTGCTCGAAGTCGGGACGAGTCATAGGTGGTTCAAGGATGTCATCTGAAAATGTTATCCTGCAAAAGAAAGGGTTAAGTGCTTCAAAATGCGTATAAAGCGGATAACCACGTTGCCATTTTATTGAAAAATACAAAACAAGAAAGACAGGGATTACAGTATTTGCACATGAAAAAAACGCCATTTATTTAATGATTAACAAAGCAATGTTTATAACAACACAGCCCTAAGCAAATCCTGATGCCCCGGGCAAGACATCAGATTATTCAACAATTAATAAAGCAAAGCATTACTGTTTAAAAGTCACAGGAACAAGCTCCTGAATAGACCAGTTGCACAGTCCTTGTCCTGGCGTGCTTGGCTGAATCCAGGCATCCATATCACAGTCGCTGTCCCCTTCATCGGACTCCGAAGCAGCATTGACAGATTCATGGCATACTCCACTGGCAGAGATGGTGATTGACTTTCTGAAATGAGGGGCCCCCACAGAAGGAGTTGATGACGACGGTCGGTACCCCAGTCCGAACCGGTCCATTTTCACCGGAATGTCCAATACTTTGCCCCAGCCTTTGGCTTCTCCTGCCTTTACTAGCGCTTGGGCTTCTTTATACGAAGAAACGGCTATCTCTGGCACTTTGCTTGGCCCGGGACCCCTGTCCTTAATGCGCAAACCTTCGAATGCTTGGCATGGCGTCTCGTGGATCTCCCCGTCGACTTCCACATATTTAAACGAAGAAAGATGGCTGACCAGGATGTCTTCTTCTCCGCACACGGTGACTACACTGTCTCCGACCATATACTTTAACTTCTGATGCAGGGTTGATGTAACTGCCCCTGCCCCGTGAATCCAAGGTCTTCCCAGCAAGCAGCTGTACGCAGGCTGTATATCCATGATATAAAACTCCGTTGCAAACACTTCCGGCCCCACTTGCAGAGGCAATGTAATTGATCCGAAGACTGTTCTCCGCGTGCCGTCAAACGCTCTGACTACCAAATCACTTGGCGTGCACAAAATCCCTCGAACATCCAGCTTCATCATAGCCTTCTTAGGCAGCACATTCAAAGACGACCCGGTGTCAACCAATACGTGCGACATTGTCGACCCTCTGCATTCAACAGACACATGTAATGCCATATTATGATCCCTTCCTTTTGGAGTCAAGTCGAAATCAGTAAAGCCCAGACTGTGGCCTGCATTTACATGTGCCAATACTCCTTCTAGCTGGTTCACGGAGACATCTTGTGGTACAAAAGAAGTGTCCAGGACTTTCAGCAAAGCGTTTCGGTGAGCCTCTGAACACAACAGCAATGACAGAATAGATATTTTAGACGGCGTTTGCTGCAGATGCTCCACGATTTTATAGTCGCTTTTCCGAATTAAGCGCATGAATTCTTCGACATCCTTAGATGCTGCTTCTTTTTCATTTGCTTGAACCGGAACATTTTCCACCGCTTTCCCCTTTCCTTTCGCTAGCCTTTCGGCTTCCACTTCAGGAGATATAAAGATCCTGCCGCTTCTTGTCATGCCTCCTGAGCCCACAACATTATCCACAATCTCCGCTGACTGCTTGTTAACATCGATTTTAATCCCGTCACAATACACCTCTAGCCCATATGACCATGGGACCGCTTTCGTGCTCTCATACGGGATTGGCCCGGCTTTAGTTATAGTAATCGGTGGTCGCTGAGCTGGTGCTGAAATAGTGATCGTCTTCCTAGGAATTGTCACTGTGGCAACATCACTCCGATTATCCGCTACTGCCCCTGCCGGCTCATCAGGTGCTGTCCTATCAAACTGCAATACACCTTCATCAATTAAGGCCTGAATGCCGTTCTTTAGATCCTCACACCCCCCAGACAGGGCCCAACAGTCCAAACAGTACTCATTACAACCCGGGTAAACACCTCCTTGCAACAGTCGGCTTTTTATTTCGCTCAGCGGCGTCTTTAAATCCTCAACATTCATAATCAGATTCAGACCTTCCTCAGTCAGCACGGCGTTCGCCCCATGATTAGGCATGGGTTTCTGGACTATATTCGCACCGGTCGTTCCGAAGTTGATAGACTTGTTGTCCAAGAGATCCTGCACAACGTGCTTAAAAGCGTGACAACCTTCTATATCATGGCCCGGGGCCCCAGAATGAAACTCGCAGCGCCTATTTGCATCATAGCCGAACGGGGGAGTTCCCGTTATTGGTGCCAAGGTTCTTTTCTCCACCAGATTCAATCCCAACAAGGTCTGCAATAAATCAGCATAGTTAGAGGGAGGCTTCTCGAACACCCTTCTCGGCTTACCACCCTGGAATTTTCTCTGAGCCTGCTGTGCCCCCTGCTGAGGCTGCTGCTGCTGTGGCATTGGTTGCTGCTGAACCTGTTGTTGTTGCTGGATTGGTTGTTGTTGATACGGGATGGTGACACTCGACACTTGCTGCTGCTGACGATATTGATTTCTTCCCCTGCCTCGGCCTCGGCCTCGGCCTCCAAATACAGCACTAGCTTCGCCCTGACGGCGCCCACCATAAGCTTTCCTATTACTGCCAGATGCAGCTGACTCGTCAACTTGGAACTTTCCTTGCTTAATGTTCCGCTCAATCTTTTCACCCATCAGAATCAGATCTGAAAAACTAGCCAGAGACGTATGAAACAACATATCATGAAACAGCCCGGTGAATGTGCCAACAAACATGTCGTTCATTTCTTTATCTTCCACAGGGGGACGGACCCTGGCAGCCATATCGCGCCACCTTTGCGCGTATTCTTTAAAACTCTCCCCCTTCTTCTGCGAAAGCCCGGCCAACTGGACCCGATTGGGTGCCAGGTCACTGTTATATTTGTAATGGGCTACGAACGCCTCCGCTAATTGCTTCCAAGTCTTGATATCAGTGGGCTCCAACCCCATGTACCACTCTAAGGAAGGACCCGATAGGCTATCCTGAAAGAAATGCATGAGCATTCTTTCGTCAGTGGAGTATGCAGACATCTTTCTGTAATAAGCTCGTACATGAACTTTCGGGCATGTATCTCCTTTGTACTTATCGAACGCAGGCGCTTTGAATTTAATGGGCACCCTCAAGCCAGGTACCAAGCCCATAGTTGCCATGTCCAGACCCACAGCACTCTGGTTTAGGACTCCTTTCATTTGCTCTTCCAGCATTCTAATCTTTTGAGAATCATCCATCGGCCCGTCAAAAACCCCTCCAGAGAAGGCGTCTTCCTGTTGATCCTCTTGCCACATACCGTTTCCAGCCCCGTATCCATCATACGCATTATTACGTCCAGCTCTGACCTGATTCATCCCCGGAACTCGGCCTCTGTTGCCATACCCTTGAACACCTCCAGCAGGACCACCAGCCATAAAACCAGCACCGTTTCCGTTTCCAAAACCTCCGTAGCCCTGATTGACCATACCATAACCATCTTGCCCAAAGCCTTGAGCATTAAAGCCATACTTGCCAGTATTGTCGAATCCCTGATCGTTGAATCCGAACCCAGCGTTGACAAAGCCATTGCCTCCGAGATTATCTCCCACATTGACATCACCCAGCCCAGCGTTATGGACAGCAGTTTCATTTCCAACTCCGACGTTACCATTCACAGCAGCGGTAGCGTTGTTGACGTTAGCAGCATTCACATTGACGACAGGCGGAGCCACTGGCGTTGGAGTGCCATCTCCATGAGCAGTATCAACCCGGACAGACTGATGATCTTCGTTACCATGACCAGCGTTGCGAGCCAATAGAGGCTGGACCATGGCCTGCAAGTTCTCTTGCCCTTTTGCTATAGCCTCCATGGTTTGCATGAAGAGGGCGAGCTTCTCGCGTACATCCTGCATCTCATTCTGAATCTGGTCCATGACTTTCCGACAATTGGATCGTGTAGAATAGCGGTGCGGATGTTGATCTGGAATCCTGTTAAGTACCTGGATCAAAGCAGGAGATAAGACACCATTCAAAGATTACCTGTTATGCAAGATGAATATGAATGCAATGCAATGTGTCTGTGCATTAGGGAAGTTCATTCCCCCAGTTCTAGTGCGAAGGTGCCGGTGCAGTGACAGTGTTGACAATAAGAATACCGGAGCTGAATCATAGAAAGCCTCATATATAGCAGAGAGAATCAATAAGCCCAGGGTACAATATCACTGAGAGTACAAAGATGGCATAACCTCAACCAACAATCCTGGTGATGGTCAGCACTATGCAAATAAAGCATACAAATAATGGAATGATCAGATCCTCCCAAAAGTCTGGTACTCCTCTATCAACTTCTTGGTCTCCGGATGGCTTGGTCGATCGAGCAGCCCTTCAACAAGCTGGTTTCTCTTCTTAAGGACACGGCGTACGTCTTCAGCAGTTTCTTCCCATGTTGCTTCTCCGAAACAATCTTCTAACTTTCGCTTCTGGGACACTGCTTCATCTCTGGATTTGATTGCCTTGTTCAGTGCATGCTGGACACTATACCGGTTCATCACTTCCTCCTCACACTTCTTGATGCTAGACTTCAACTTCTCCTCGAGGTCGGAAATTTGCTGCTTCAGCTTATCTTCCCTCTTCTTGTTGTTGGTGAGTGTAGCATTCCAAGTCTTGTTGCAAGAAGATATCTCTCGGTGTGCTGCGTCGAGCGCTTTCTTTTTGGCTTCCAGCATGTCATGGGAACTTCTGAACTCTTGCCCCAGACGTTCGCGCTTTTTCTTTTCCTCGGTCAACTCAGCTCCTAACCTGTTTACCAGCTCAATCTGTTGTTGGAAAGCATATACGGCCTTGTTTTTCTCGCTGCGCGCCTGGGCTAACTCTTGCTCTAACCCTTCGTTAATCTTCACCAGGGCTTCTTTCTCCTTCACAACCTGTTCATATGCTTCTCTAGAAACAGTAGTCGGCTCTTCTACCGGAATAGGATCAAGAATTGGTGCATCTGGAAACGGCATCTTCAACTGACTAGCCCTCTCCTGAATCCAAGCTCTATAAGGTGCATAGGCCTGACAGTCATTCTTTCCTAACAACGGCTTCCCTTTGTGGTTAATACTCGTCCAGGCACGTCGCAACTTGGCTAATAACTCCCCCTTCACGTCACCGGTGAAGTACAGAGATTCCTGTACTTCTTCCTCTTGAGGTGGATTCTTCAGCGCATATCCGAACTGGCGAATGAATAGAGAAGGGTTGTAATTGATACACCCTTTCCTTCCTATCAATGGCACATTAGGGTACCCAGAACAACTGAAGATGAGCTCAGATCCCAACAGGTCTCGGTCAAACCATACAACATCTTCGGAAGATAGCCTCATCAGGCGTTCTGGCCAACCAACTGGAACTGTAGTCTCTGCAGCAGATCCTCTCTTAGGAAGGTGACTCTCAAACCACATACTCAACAAGGGCACACACAGATGAACATTCTTTCCTCTTCCCTTCTCATTCTTGTAATGCAGGGAGTGGTAGAAATCTCCGAGTAAGGTAGGTACAGGATTACCAGCGGCAAACAAGTAGAAAGCATCGAAGTCCACAAAATCCGGTATATTGGGGAATAAAACTATGCCATAAATGCACAAAGCCAACACAGCATTGAAAGCAACCCAGCACCCATTCTTGGCGTACTCTTGGGCTTTACCTACTAAGAACTGAAATGAGAAGCCTGGAACTCCACGGGAAACAGTAGTCACAAGTTCAGAAGCATCAACATGCAAGGCTTTTGCCAATTCCTCCGGCTTGGGTTTGGCATCACAATGAATGAATGGAACCTGGTTCTGCACAGGCAGCTCCACATACTCAGCGTATTCCTCCAAGGTTGGTCCCATAATAAAGTCAGAGAACGTGAAACACCTCAAAGCAGGGTCATAGAATTGCATCAAAGCATACAGCCCATCTAACTCTACCTCTGTAGGTTTGCACACCAATCTCAGTAATCTACCATAGCTCATCCGGAAACTCCTACGAACACCCTCATCAGCAAGAGAGATCAACCCCAATAAAGGAACAATATCAGGCGTAGGCAATTTGTAAGCAACTGTTCTCCTTGGGCTAGTCATGATCAAACACTCAGAAGTCTGGGCACTAGAACTAGGGAAATGCAAATGCACCTGCAGCACAGACACACGTTAGTGAAATGCAAATGATAATGTATATGCAGGGATGCAATGCAAGTAACATTCAACAGGGACCAAAGCTGCAGCTGAATGGCCTAAACCCAATCAAGAAAGGTCTCAAATAGACCGTCCAGAAGTCATCAACCCTGGTCTCAGATAGACCTAAAATAAAACTCCAACACTGGTCTCTGACAGACCTCAAATCACATCCATAGTTGGTCTCTGACAGACCTCATAACACATCTCCAACTGGTCTCTGACAGACCTCATAATACATCTCCAAATGGTCTCTGACAGACCTCAGAATAAATCTCCAAATGGCCTCTGACAGACCTCATAACTCTCCATAAATAACCCGGATCTCTGATCAAGAAATAACCGGTAATCTGGAGGTCTAGTTACCTGCATAACCCTGAATCCCCTCACAGGTGGGTGGCCCTATAACTGGCACAAGGTACGGCATCCTATGCGGTCGTCGGCGTCACAGACTTTCAGGGTTGATGATACGATTCCCAGAAGGAGTGGCATCATCAATTCCTGAAGAGGCCTCACTCAGCCAACTTCCAAATCATCGGTCCCCAGAGTCGACAATCCAACTAACCAGCAACCCACGCCAACCAAAGGAAGGGGCAGGAGGCCAACCAGAGGAACCTCGTCTGAGTGTAGATTTCATGGGACACCAAAGCAAGCAAAGCAAGCGGGCGCCCACTAATTTCTACTCTAATTCTAGGTGCACTCAAGCCCAGGTCCGGCTTATCTCTCAATATCAGAACACCCGTCACACCCCAATACAGCAATAATAAACAATATATAAAGCTGAAAAATGCAGGGTTAGAAGTATACAATAACTCCATACAAAATCCTCGACGGGAAAACAAGCGTTAGGATTGACTCTCTCAAGGGACGTTGGATCCCAAATGCATAAGAACCATCGCAGTCCTTAGCAGCCAGGGGACGTTGGATCCCCAGCAGAGTCGCCAGCTGTCGCTACTGCGAAAATCGGCGCCGGCTGAACAGAAGAGTCGCCACCGTGCGTTATTTATCCCACGGGAGGGAAAGGAAACGCTCAGAGTAAACCTCGCACAACACGGGAAAGGTATGGTCATCGCAACCAAAACCTGGGTTCGGGAGTCGGTTACGCAAGGGGAAGGTATTAGCACCCCTCACGTCCATCGTACTCGATGGGATCCACGCTTGTTTTCGGGTATGGATTGTTATTCTATCTAAACTATAGGTCAAGGGTGAAAAAGAAAATAAAACGAAAATAAAAATGACTCGGCAAAGTATCGCACTTTATGCCTACGTATTCCCGCCTGGAACGAGAAATCAGAGTCAACGTAGTTCGCCTACCTACAGGAAAGGAGGGGAAGGTTGCTCGCTAGGATATCGCATCCTATGCCTACGTACTTTCATACAGCATGAAAGATCAGAGCAAACGTAGTTCGGGCCACGCACGACACAAGTCTGTCCTTGATTGATTTTATTCCTTCTGAAAAAGGTTTTTTTGATTAACAGCCCAAGCGGACAAAAATGACGTTTTGATGAGTTCACATTCTTTTACGGAAGAAGTGTCTTTTATTGTGTTTGAAATCTTTATGTGTTTTTCTGTTTGTTTTGAGAAAGAAAGAGACGGAACTCTAACCTACGGTTGCGAAGGGACACAAACTAACCTAATGTTATCATGCATGGGTTAAGACCTAGTGTCTATCATGCTCCTCTCTTGCACAGAGAGAAACAGAGATCCTACGGGATAGGCAGAAACAGAAACAATAACAGATATATACAGTAAAGCAGTAAAATGCATGGATGCAACAGCACAAGCGAGGCAAGGGAGTCCCACTCAACCTCGAACCTAGAAAACAATAGGCGAAAGTGAACAGACTTCACTTTCAACCCAACAGGGTAAACAGCAAACAATACAGTTCAGAAAACCAATCAATACATCAGCAAATGAAATACAGCAAAAGAAACAGCATCAGCAGCTCTGAATCAACAACTGGCTTCAAGCAATCTCCAATCAGCTACAGGCTTCAACCAGCATCAATCTCCATCTTCATGGCCTTCAGACAAGGGCTTTGATCATCAGTCTTCCATCTGTAATGGTTTTTCTTCATGCTCAAACCTCCAGGATGAGGGATCAGTCACAAGAGTGAATTGAGTGTTAAGCAATCAGCTGACTACCAAAGGTGGTGAACAAACTGCTTCTAACACAAGAGACATTTTCTCTCAAGAGTTCTATCTCATAGACACCATCACCAAGCCTTCCAAAGGAAGGGGGTGAGTGTCTTAGAGAGACTCTGAATCACAGAGAAGAATGGATGCAGACAAGGCAATCCATGTTTGAGAAACAATCATTCTAATCTAGAGCTCTGCCTAGCTCCTAAACCCTAGTCTCCTCAGCAACTGCTAGCAAGAAACTCATCCTCAACTCTGACAGTTGATCTTCAATCTTTTGAATCTCCAATAGCTTCTCCTCCACAAATCTTCAGCTTCCCCAGGGCCCCAGACAAACCCAATACCCATACAAACAATCAATAAACCCCAGAGGGCACACCACACCAAACAACAGATATACAGACAGTAATAATAGCAGTAGGGGAATCCTAACTGTTCTCTAAGGGATCTGGCAACTACCCATAGCCCCTATAGTCCCATAACTAACCTATTCAAACCCTAAGTCCTAAGGGAGAAAATTGAACTTCCTAAGTTGTTACCTAAAACCCTAGTTTTGTACATGATATTCAAGCATTTATTAATCACCTAAAATTAACTCCTAAAAATGGGAACTAAAATATTTCTACAAGCCTAATATCTCATCTAAACAATATGAAAAGAATGATCAAAAAATATCAAAGCATGTGAGAGAACAAAAATCATAAAAATGATGCATGAAATGAATTATTTAATGTGACATTTATTTAGAAAATATGTAAAAAATATGAAATAAAACTAAAAATGAAAATTTATTTTCCTATAATATTCTAGATATTTTAATGAAAATATGGTAAAATGAATGGATTAAAAAGCATTTTTTATGAATTATTTATGAATTTTCAAAGATGGTGAAAAATTAAAATGGAATTAAGACAAATAAAATGAATTAAATGAGGGAGAGGGGGTATGAAGAGTAATCACGCCCAGTTCAATTCAGGATGGGCCTCATAAAGGGGGGTGCTGGTAGCGCTTCTGGCTTAAGCCCAATATCACTCTGAATTAAAAAAACAATAGAAAGGCGCTGGGGGGTGAGAGAAGCAGAGAAATTACATTGAAATGGTTTGGGCCTAACACTTTGGGGGTGGGGATAGCATAAAATCCTGAGGCCCGCCCGTTTCAATTAATGAAACGGTGCGTTTTGGCACCCAGGTCAATTCCCTCCAAACTCTGAATTGAATACTAGCCCTAGGATCTTCCTCCAGGTCAAAGGTCTTACGCAAGATAGACGATCCAGATTATATCTTCCTCACTTGGACCTGAAACTTAGGGTTTCATCTTCCATGAACCTCCATGCACGCTCCAATTCGAGCTCTCGGTTCTCCATCACCAGACCATGAATCCACATGCCATAAACATGAAAGCTGCTCAGAATTTCTTCCTCTATAATCCTATGGCCTTAGATCAATTTGAAACTCACCACAACACCAAACCCGCGCGCAGCAAACTCTGGTTATCATGAGATTACTCTGAGATGCACCATGATAATTCTCCCTCAAACCTATCCTAAACTGCTCTATGCATCATGGTGATTAACCTGATCAATCCAACTAACATCCTAATGCATTAACCTAAGAGATATTGATCCAAACAGCTTATGGTACCTGCTAACAATGGACTCCAAATCACTCCAAATTCATCTAAACTAATCTCCTAACCACCTAGATCATCTCTAAACTAACAACAACATGCCTAACTAACTGAATCGAGCTGTGAATGAAAACTTACCTTGTACGAAATCTTGCAAAGAGCTATGGAGATTGATGATTTGTGGCTTTTGAGACTTGAATCTTGATCAAATTACTCAGGCATTGATTCTGTATGCAGTATTTTGGTGATTCCTTGCTTGAATTATGCTGTCCACTTGCAACTTCAATCTTGATGCTCTTGAAAAAAAATGCTCGAAAATGGATGATAACCACCTTGTTCTTGATTGAATTATACTATATGATGATGAATCAGTATGAGAAGGTTGATTATGATGAAGATTTGGTGAAGAATTTGGAGAATTGGGATGAAACTTCAATGAAAAGAATGAGAAATCTTGTGAAATTCTTGGTGCAAATGAGGCCAACCCTTGATCAATGCACATTTCATGAATATATAGACCCCAAATGAACATTCTAGATCCATCTTGCACATTCCCTTGCTTTCAAACTTTGGCTCATTTTTGATTATGTTTCTTAAAAGGTAAGCAACCATGGATAACTTCATTTTTTCCTTCTAAACTCAAAAAAGTGTGTGAACCATTGTTCTTAGAATTGTTTTTCCATTCAAAATCATATATTGGAAGCCTCCATTTGGACTTGTAAATCTCCCAAACCATTTTCCAATTTGAAATTATTCACTTTATAAGCCTTTTTAGTTCATATTTTGACCAATTATGTAATATCATGCTATGAGCTTCTCCAATAACTTGTGACCTTCTTTCTAGACTTAAAATCCCATTTGGAGCAAGTTTGATGTTGTAAGTTTTTCCATTTGAGGCCTCCTTGTATGAGTTTTGGGTATAGGTTAAAATGACCTGTAATTCACAAATGCCCAAAATACCCTTTGCTTGTCAAGACCATAAGTTGAGTTCTCCACATCATATGAAGGCATACCATACCATTCTAGAAAGCTAAGACAATGAGGAACAATTCTTATGTTGACCAAGAATTCATTTGAAATCTCCTTGAGGGGCAAAACTAGCTTGGAAGTCAAGTCACTTTCACAGACAAAAATTCAGACACCCCAAATGACCTGTAACTTGTAAGGACCATAACTTGAGTTCTATAAATCTCCTTGAGGTCTTCCACCACTCAAATTAAAGGTCTTGAGATCCTCTACAAGTTTCATGTTGGCCAAGAAGCCATTTGAAGCTAGCATTTTGACTTATCTTGCTTGGAAATTTGACCTAAACTAGGGGATTTTACAGAGAAACCCTAATTTAGTAACTCCTCTTCTCCTTGATTTCTCTTGAATTCTCCTTGTCATATCTCCATATCCTTCTTCATATGTCAAATGTTGATCCCCACATCTCTCCAATAGACTTGAATGCCCTCTTAAGTCAGTCAATTGACCTAGGGTTGACCTAGGGTTGACCCAGATGAAACCCTAGTTGACTGTCTTCCACTATAGCTCTTGTGCTTTCATCAACAACTTGCTTTCTTCTCCAAATGACTTTATAAGTCTCTCAAGATGTCTAGATGCTCTCCATGCTTTCATTTCATAGCTCACAACCCTCTTGTTGATCCTCAGATGCCCTCAGCTAGGAGATGGACTCAAGGATTGATCTGCTGAACTCTTTGCTTTCAAATTCTTTCCTGATGACTTGAATAGGATGGAATTAGGATAATAACCTCTTGCTAGGCCTCTAGAGATGAAAATAATGATTGGTCCCCTGTTGAATGACTTGCTATGCTTATGCTATGCAGATGGTTAGTCTATGTACATGACTCTATATGCAAATGCTAATGATAATGAACCATAAATCCAAGGAATAAGGCTGGGCAAATTTTAGGGTGCAACACCTGGCACAAACGTTGGTCGAAACCCCCAAGGTTCAAGCCTAGGATATTCGACACAGGGTCCTAACTTGACCAATACCTCTGTCGTATGCTTAAGACAACAAATGGATGAAAGTAATTTGCAAATGTTTCAGACGCTATCCCAAACCATGGGGGAAATCTTTCAACCATTAATCCAAAATACAACCCACACTAATCAACAATTAGCAATACAATTGACACGATTGGCTGAATTCATGGGGGTACCTCCCCTAGCCAGGAATCAAGCCCCGGTAGAAAACATTCCACGACAGGATTTGGGACATTAGCCAGCAGTGGATTTCCAAGAAAGGATGGGTCATCCCATAGACGAACCACCTAGGGTCGAAACGTTGAGAGAGCAGGTTCGTGGTCCAGGGGAAAGAGACCCAGAAGTAATTATGGTAAATCGAAACCAGGAAGCGAATAATATCATCCAGCAGGTTTGACGCAACAATGCGGCTGTCGACAATAATTTAGCAGCCATGGTTGAGAGAAATATGGTTCGAAACGGGTTGAACACTGGTTTCACCCAGCCAAACTACACCTTCCCAGTAGTATATTTTATCCTTCAGGAAGAGTTGCCTCCTAGAACGAAAGTGCCCAAGTTTACTAAGTTCTCAGGAGATACGACGGAGTCCACTGTCGAACACATGGCCCGTTATCTAATTGATGCTAGAGAGATAGCAAATGATGAGAGCCTTAGAATAAAATACTTCCCAAGTTCTCTCACTAAAAATGCCTTCACTTGGTTCACAACGCTAACCACCAATACGGTATGCAATTGGACCCAATTAGAACGTTTATTCCATGAACAGTTCTATATGGGCCAGACCAAGATTAGCCTAAAAGAACTTGCTAGTGTGAAGCGTAAGTTTTCTGAGGCAATCGAAGAATACCTTAATAGGTCCCGTTTTCTTAAGGCCAGATGTTTCACACAGGTCCCTGAACACGAGTTGGTCAAGATGGCCGCTGGAGGTCTCGACTATTCCATTAGGAAGAAGTTGGACACCCAGTATCTAAGGGACATGGCCCAACTGGATGATCGAGTTCGACAATTAGAAAGGCTTAAAGACGAAAAGGCTAAGTTCAATAAAAATAAGAAGGTAGCTTTTGTCGAATTCAATGAGAATGTCGAAGGGATGTGCGATGATCCCTTGTACTTCAACGAAAGCAAAGTGGATTTTGCTGAACTCAAACAAGGTTCACCTTACTCTTGTAAAGTACTAGCTCCCCCACATGGGAAGATTTGTGTCGAATCCGAAAAGAATCATAGGTTTCCAAAGAAAACATATACTTTTGACATCACAAAATGTGATGAAATCTTCGATTTGTTTGTGAAAGACGGACAAATGATAGTGCCACCTGGTGCCAAAATGTCGTCTGTAAAACAAAGGAAGAAAAGAGGGTTTTGTAAATACCATAATTTTAGTGTCATAAAAAATATCAATGTTTTCTTTTCAGGGATCTTGTTCAAAATGAAATTCAGGAAGGACGTTTGAAGTTTGGAGAGAAGGCCAGTAGCCAGATGAAGGTCGACACAGACCCCCTACAGATGGCGGATGCACATTATATAGAACCGGTGGAGCCAACATGGTCGAAGCTACTGATGGCTACGATTTTTCAATCGACATAGTAGAGGTTACTAATAATCTCATAGATGAGACTGTAATGGCAAAAGTCACCAGTTTCGGACGAGAGGATTGTGTGAAGATGGCCGTTGATGACCTCGACCAAGTTGATGAGGATGTAAGTTCAAATGACAAGGGCAATCCAGGTTGGGCAATGGTGACTAAGGAAACTGCTGACAACTTCATCAAAATTGACCAGGCCACTAAAGGTTTGGAGTTAGGCTTAAGGAAGCTTAATCTGGTCGAAGGGGTTGAAATCAATATGGTAGAGATCACTCAACATGAAGCTGTAGGGGATAGCGAATCAAATTACCAGGAGGAACTCACTAGAGAGGCTTACCCAGAGCAGGAAGAATCCGTTGCCAGGAGAAAGGATCTAGTCTGATGCTATGCCCTCGATGCAGCGCCATTTTCGACAAAAAGGCTGCACATAAACTGGAAGGAACATGGAGGCTAAGACAAAATAAGGAAAGGTCCAGATTCGACACTCGAGGTAATCTCCAAAGGAAATATGAGTCTCACACTAGGCCCCTGACAAACAAACCCACCAGTTTCAACCCCAACGCTGAAGCTACTGATGGCAAGTGGATAAAACCTAATGAGAATAGACATCAGGGACAACAGAGGTGGAAGAACTTTGAGGTGAAACGAGGATCTTCAATGAGTTATCGAAAGGAGTTCCAGTCTTCAAAAACTGCCCATGTATCTGAGAACTACAAAGGAAAGAATCCCATGTCTCGATCACACTGGAGACGGGAACAACGTAAGAGAAAATCACTCAGGGAAAGCTCAAAAAGGAACCAGGCAGAATCCAGTACAAAAGCCCCTGTCGAAAATGAAGAAGGACGGACAAAAGCATTTGGGAAAACACCTATAGGGCGTAGATTGTTTCCTATCCATGTCGAAGACCAGAGAAAATCGGTTGGGGTCGACGATGAAATAACTGATAATTTTGATTCAGACTCTAACGATTCTCTGAAATTATTAGTTAATGTAGTATCAGTGATGCCCAGGGAATTCGACAGAATATCCGTAGTCGAAAATCTGGACACATACACGGATTGGAGATGGCGGCTGTCGCTACCGCGAAAATAAGGTGTCGGCAAAACAGAAGAGTCACCACCTTTCGTTATTTATCCCTTAGAATGGGAAAGGAAACGATCGGAAAAACCTGACGAAAAGGTATAAGACAAGGTCATCGCAACCGTTGTCTGGGTTCGGGAGTCGGTTATGCAAAGGGGAAGGTATTAGCACCCATCACGTCCATCGTACTCGATGGGATCCATGCTTGTTATGTTTATCTGACAGGTTGGTTTTATCTATCTACCTATCAAGGCTGGTCTGAAAAGAAAAGAAAATGACTCGGCAAAGCGTCGCACTTTATGCCTACGTATTCTCATCAGAGAATGAGAAATCAGAGTCAACGTAGTTCGACTAACTACGGGTAACGGATGGGGGAAGGTGGCTCGCCAATACATCAGTATTGTGCCTACGTACTCTCAACAGGTATGAGAGATCAGAGCTTACGTAGTTCGGGATAATACAGATTACGGGGGTTCAGATTCATCTGTTTTTCCGAGTAGGGTTAACAAACAGTTCCAGCAGTTTGGTGTATGCAGCTCGATCCTTGGAGACTTAGGTGTTACCGTTTGCGGTAGAACTGAGAGTTAACGACACTCTTTTCTTCACAAAAGCTTCCTTTGAATTATGGGCCCACGGGGCAAAAAGGTTTGAAGTTTGTTTTCTTTCTTTTACGGAAGAACTGTTTTTTATGGATGTTTGCAACCAATATCGCACTAGAGACTATGACTCGAGAGTGAATACGTCGTATGTCACCCAAAGGGTACCATACTAAACATCCAAGCTGTCGAAAAGAAACTCTCCGAAAACTCTTTCTCAGATAGCTTAAGGCTCGTAACGTACGACATCAGTTAACCTTAATTACTGTATTTTAAGTTGATTTGAGATGAGAAGAGAGAACGAGCAGGTTCAACTAAGGGGAGACTATCAAGTCCTAATGTTGTCATGCCAAGGATTCATCCTATAGTTGAGGTTTGAAACAGGGAACTCCTAGAAGTTATCGTGCATAGGTTTCAACCTAAAGTTCTAATCATCATTTCATTATCAAAGGAACTGAGGTTCCTAGGGGATCATGTCAAGATAAACAGATAAAGCAGATAAAGCATCAGCTTAAACAGTAAACAGATATACAGTAAAATGCATGCGATGCAAGTGATAGAGGAAATGTGTGTGGGGCATCAGCCTCCACAAGCTCATCTCAACCTCAAGCCAAATATGAATAACTGCAATCACACAGGAGAAATAACATGCTATCAAGCAAAATACAATAACTGCAATCATACAGGAGAAGTAAAATGCCATCAAGCAAACACACCAGACCACATAGGCAAGGGAGCTGGGCTCTACCAAATACCAGCAAGCAAAGCCATACAGTAAAAATACAAGCAGAGGGAGCAACTCAACCTCTAGTGAAATCATGCTCCTAGCTTTAAAGAATCTAATCATGAACTTATTCTAATGCATCAAGCAAATCAGACAAGTCACATCAATACAGTTGCACAGAATGAAACAGACAATAAGGAAAATAGATCAACAGCTTCCACAGCTTTATAACAAAGCTCTCCTCTGACAGCAGTTCAGTCCTCAGTCTTCAACTGCTCTTCAAGGCTATCATATTCAATAGCAAATATCAACTTACTTCTCCAAGCTTTCAATACATCAACCATAAGTATCAACTTATCCTTTCTTCTTCAGGCCTCAGCTCCAAAGTGAACTCCACCTTCAGGACTCAATCCCATTAGCAAGCATCAACTTGTGCCTTCAGGCACTCCAAGCATTGAACTCACAAGTATCCATTTGCTTTCCCTCCTCAAGCTTCAGCTTCTTCATTCAATCTCCAATGGATTCCTTCCACAAGTGCCAACTTGTTCTTCATCTTCTTCAAGCTTCAGCTCTTTCTTCAATCTCAGCTTGATCTTCTTCTCACAAGTGTCAACTTGTTCCTCTTGATCTTCAAGCTTCAGCTCTTAGGGTAGTCTTCAAACACAAAGAGGTAGCAACTTCTATCATCTTCAAGGCTTCTAACAAGGAATTACATCCTCTAGCAAGGGAGAAAGATTCATCTAACAAGAGCAAGATTTGGATGATTGACAGCAGAGTGAAGACCAAAGGTCACCACTAAGCATTCCATCATCAGAGAAAGGAACCCTCAAAGGTTCTACCAACTTGTAAAGAGCCACACATCCTACCAAAGGAGGGATGAGGCCTTTACAAGGGGACCTCACATCATAGGGAAGAATGGAAGTGATCAACACCTTCCATGTTTATGCAAGAAGAGAATCCATCTAGAAGCTCTGCCTACAAACCCTAATCTTAACACCTAATCAACACTACACCAAAAGAAGGGAAATCTTCACATCCAAGCTTCCTCATTCAATCCATGGTAGCCCAAGCTTGTCTTCAAAACCATCCAATAGCAAGAGAGGCAAAACCCTAATCTAAGGGAACTAAAGAAGTCATTCTAGTTGAACTAGCAAGCTAGGATCACCTAAAACCTAGCACTAAAGTTAGTCCTAACTAAAATACTAAACCCAATTGTAAAATCCTACAAAAATAACTATGGGACCCTAATTCAATCATGAATCTACCATACAAAGTTCAGGGGTTGAATCATCCACCAAGTCCTAGAAATAAAACCTAGATCACAAGGTACTAAACATAAACCCTAAAAATAGAGCACCTAAAGTTTCAACTTAAAACTACCACCTACATTCATCACAAAAATGTGAGAAAAATCTAAGGGGAACATGCATATCTATTCTAGCTATACACAAAAAAATCAAGGCAAGAATCATCACCAAATGCTTAAACCAAATTCATCAAAACAAGGTATCAACCATGGTTATTCTAATATCAATTAAAATTCAAAAATGCAAATAAAAATCAAAAATGCATGAATTATCAATATTTTTTATCTACAAAATTCTAGATTCAATCATGAATCAGGGAAAAAAAGTTTGGAATTAATTGAGTTAATTTCCTATTTTTTATGAATTAATCTCTAAGCCATATGAAATGATGAAAATAAAGAAATTCAAGGAAATTAATTAAACCAGCGTGGTAAATAGCAATTAAAACCAGTTTAACATGTGGGTTGGGCCCAGAGTGGGGTGTTGATAGCAACTAATGTGAAGGCCCATGCGCATGAATTCATTCAGCTCACTTCAGTTCAAATTAATCAAAAGAAAAAGTGTACATGCCAGGACTCGAACCAACTCGTTCTTGGTTCACATAGCGAAAACCAAAGCCTGAGTTTCCAACTTAAATCAAACGATGCGTTGAGGGGCTAGCTTACGTGGCTCAACAAGATCACTAGGATGAAAAGACCAAGTCAAGTTTTCCACACAAACGGACGGAGGAGATTATCTCTTCTCCAATTTGAATCTCTGCAAGCATCAAACCTGCGCGCGCAGCAAGGCCGTCGCCGGTGACTTCTCCGGTCACCCCTGTGCAACCCTAGGTCCCTCTACACTCAACCATTGTCCACGATGTCTACATGAATCTTGACCAGAATTTCCTCAGGGATCCAACCATACCATTTACTCACTCTAAAAACGCACGGATCCCGAAAACACAATCTCAACCGAAAATGGCATTCAATCTAAATCGTCCCCAAAGTTGCAATTAACTATCCAAGATCCATCTATATCAATAGGGGAACCTAACCACATGCTTCTAATTCATTTAAAGTGCATAATCAGTGAGAATTTTCAAGAAGTTAGAACCTACATTGGAGCTTGAATTGCAGTGGATACACGCCTCAATTCTCTTCCAAACCTTGCAGAATTCTTCAAGGATTAATGGAGAATGTTTCTTGATGCTTCACTCTGGCTGAAACCCCTTGATTCTCCAAAATGAATTTTCACTTTCAAGCTTCTTGCTCCACCTCTCTCCAATGGCTCCTTCACGAAAAATGATCACCAACCCCACTCATTCAGTTCTAAATCCCTTTTATGTTCTGTTTCAATGGATTAGAAGCCCAAACTAGGCCCATTCATGAGTTTTGGATCTTCACTTTTTCCTCCAAATTTCAATATGGATATGTGCCTTCAAGCCTTGGTCATGCTCCACAATCATTCCAAACCATTCACTTAAGCATCATGGAGTGTAATGAAGTGGTTTTCTTCCTTTGGTTTCAACATATGGAGTGTATAGGGTATGTTTCTTACTTGTGAAGCAATCATCCAAATGGCTATGTTAAGCAACTCAAATCAAAAATGTGACAATGCCAATCTTTCTAAAACATCAATTCCATTCAAAATGACCACAAATTTGACTTGAAAACATGTTAATCTCAATTATTTTGAATTTTCTCATTTTAATTCATTAAAATGGCTTTTATATGAACTTTCTTCCACCAATGCTTGATATAACCCATATCAATGAACACTTTATGTTTATACAAGCTAAAAACATCATTTTTAACAACTTTCATGTTGAACAAAAATGCATTTGAGGCTTGCAAGATGGTGTAATGGACTCATGATTCAAAATGGCCTGTAATGCCCAAATACCCAAAATACCCTTGACTTATCAAAGCCATAACTTGAGTTCTACAAATCCTATCAAGGACTTCTAGTACTCTCTAGAAAGCTAAAATGATAAGGAACAACATTCATGTTGACAAAAAGTTCATAGGAATCATCCTTCTAGGGCAAAGGTTTCATGCAAGTTGGGTAACGTTCAAGCTCCTAATTCACATTCCTCAGATGACTTGTAACTTGTCAAAGCCATAACTTGAGTTCTAAAAATCCTATCAAGTACTTCTAGCACTCAAATTAAATATAAGATCATGCTATACAACAATCATGTTGGGGGCAAGATGAGATGACAATCACATCTTGAGCTAAATTGCCTTGAAGATAGGGGTCAAACTAGGGGATTTTACACTGTCAAGCCTTAGAAACCCTAACCTGAAACTTCTCAAGCTCTTCAATCATGATGAGTTAACCTTGGAATCATCCTTAGAACATCTCAATGTATGAATCCATGATCACATGGCTCTTGGAATAGGTCTCAACCTTCTCCAAGTCATCAGTTGACTTAGGGTTGACCCAGTCAAACCCTAATTGCACCACTCATGGCTGAGGCTTCTTATTCTTGCACAATGACTTGTCTAGGCCTCAAAGTAATCTTCAACACTTTATCATGAGATCTATCAAGACCTCAAGTCCATCTATATGGCCATAGAATCATCTGATGGTCTTCCCCATAACTCTCAAGTTAGGAGGCCCACATTCTTGGTTTCAATCACTCTCCCTGAGGATCTTCTACCTTCTCTGACAAAGATACCAACCCTTGAACACTTGAATAACTCTCTTAGCTAGCCTCACAGTCTTGTATAGCTCTTGATTGGTAATCATACCTCTTGATCTCCTGCACATATGTCAATGAAATGCAAATCATAATGCTAATGTGCATGAAATGAAACATAAGCTAGGTAAAGAAATGTTGGGAAAATTTTAGGGTGCAACAGCTGCCCCTATTCAAACGGCTTGGACCTGACTGGGTGAGAAGCGAACGGCTCTCAAACAATTAAGGTAAAAGACGTTTGAATACCAATAAACCCGGAAATTTGCCAACTGCACAAGTACACGGTACTCTGATGGGGACAAATCTTCAGAAACTGAAATAATAGCTGCACGGCAACTAGCTGGAGAAATACTGATCTAAATCTCCGTCAGGATGATTCTCTGATTTATCTGATATCATTGCGTCCTCAAATCATCAAGGGATCACTGGTCACACGACAACAGGCGATCTGCCACCGCATAGGTAAACGATACTTTGATTGGTAGGCACGTCTTCAAACTGAGCATGACAGTTGTGCGACAACTTGCTGGGGAATTGGTCACACGGTAGTTGGTGAAAGGTCTAATCTCAAATCTCCGTCAGGATGATCATCTGATTTCACTGTAGATCTTCGTCCTCAAGTCATCAAGGGCTCGCTGGTTACTCGATAACCGGCGGTACATAGCTGACATTGCCATCAGGCACTCTGTGACACTGCTGCAGAAGAATTCCTCGAGACTCATCAGGTCTTTAGGAACTTTTTAACAATCAAGTTAATTATGCCGTCGGGCATTCAAAAAACTTTCGGGCGTCAGCCGGACTTCGTCAGTAAGTCGGGAATAGAATTCTTGGTCAATCATGAACCAAATAAGGATATACAATTCTTTTACCGTCAGGCACTCCGCGTCAGCTAGGCAAACTGCTTCGACATCGCAGCTGGACTTCAATCATCAAGTCTTCAAGGAAATTTCAACTTTTCTGTTTAAAACCTGGGGATGACACATCTCCGTTGGGGATTCTGGAGAACTATCAAGTAACTCTGCTTTGGGGATCCAGAAATCATTTTGGGTGAATCCACTCTGCTGAGGACTTCAAGCATTGTCTTGGATAAATAACTCCGCTGGGGACTTCAAGACTCATCCTGAACCAATAACTCTGGTGGAGATTTCGGGAATCATCCTGAGCAAACACCCTGCCGGGGACCATAAGCATCAACTTGAGCAACCAACTCCGGCGAATTCACTGGGGATTTTAAGAATCATCTTAAGCAATCAACTTCGCTGGGGAATTCAAGAATCATCTTGAGCAAACCATTCTGCGGAAGAACACCTGCAAAACAAGAACGGTAACGGCCTAGCTCATGTTTCATATGCATATGCTTTGACAATGGCGTAATGCTCCACACGGTGGAAATGCTACGCGTTTAGGGTAAATGCTATGCAATCATGCAAAATGCTATGACCCCATCGGCAAAATAAATGCTGAAGGGAGAATCCTCCTGTCAAGGAGAAAGAACCACTCGGGTAGAGGAAGGAATCATCCTGCCGAGGAGAAGAAATCACACCAATCTCAATTGGACTCCGCTTGGGGAAACGAACTTCAGTCGACTGCTGTAGGGGAACAAAGTTCTACGAGAACCTGGATCTACTCATCTGGGTATACGAACCACAACTGTTGAGGAAAACGATGTCAATCGCAGAAATAAACTGCACGACCTTCGTGGCTAAAACTTTCCCGGAGATAACGACTCCGGTGGGGAAATACAGCATCAGCTATTCAATACTTTACTGGGGAAAACTAATCATGGCCTACACGGCTTCCAAGGACTCGGCTCTCTTGGGGAACTGCAGATTCGGATGGGGAAGAAGGAATCATCCTGCTTGCCGGGGAGGGTACAACTCCGTGGGGAATTTCGATTCCTGGAGACTTCAGTCTGTAATATCGAGCGCTGCACACTTCAGTATATGACTCAGCTAGGGAGATGACGATCCTTCAGGATGCCTCTGATTGGAGAGAGAATCTTCTCTGCTTGTGGAGACATATCAATGCTTTTGGTCTCATGTTTAGACTCCATGGGGAGATGCTGCTACATTTGTTGGAGGAGAAGGAATCATCCTGCTTGGGAACGCGTACGACGTACTGCCTGGAACATGCTATACCTGCAACACCATAAACAAACAGACAAGATACCCTTCTCAAAGGGACCTATCGAGGTTATCATCTTGCGACAATGCTTAAGTAATTCATTATTTCAACAATCAGTGGCCTAGGCCAGTAAGTTTATGTATGCGCATTTTATCAAAAACATCGGCGTTCTTTTTCGCAAACAAAACAGATAAATGCTAAACAAGCAAACAAAATTGATGAATAGTATACATTTTATTGATAACGAACCCCTGAAATGGCAAAAATGTCTTACAACAGATGCAAGCTCCTGGAATGAGGAAGCTGCGCAAAAATAAAAACATAAATATACATCAGTATATACACAAATGTCGACAATGAGGCGTAGATGAACACCATGAGTTGATCCCTCTATGACCCACTCGACTTCGATACTTCTCCGACGCTTCAGCTTCAGAAGAGATTGATTTAGACAAACGGCCCTCAGGTCTTCCGAACCACTAAACAATGAAAGTCCATACGCGGAACGCAGTCATTTGCTTCTTCAAATCCATAACTTTTGCCTGAATCGCCCTTCCGGGTTTTCGATTCATCGGGATACCCTTTTTTGCCAAAGTCGCCCTTCCAGGTTTTCGACTTTGCGGGTGTACATTCTTTTCTTTATATCCCTAATTTTTTCCCGAACCTTTTTCCTTTTTACGGTTCGCCGGGATGCCCCTTTTTTGCCTGGATATTCATTTTACTTTCCAGCGGGTCATTTTTTAAGCAAAGTATTTTTTAACTGCGTCCGCGTTCACCGGGGATGCAAAATCTTCACCATCCATCATGGACAACAACAAGGCTCCTCCCGAGAAGACCTTGCTGGTGACGTACGAACCTTCATAATTGGGAGTCCACTTGCCCCGGTGATCGGAGTGTGGAGGAAGAATCTTCTTCAGGACGAGATCACCCGTCTAAAAGCTTCTAGGATGCACCTTCTTATCATAAGCTTTCTTCATTCGGATTTGGCACAGACGACCATATGCAATCGATGCTAACCTCTTCTCGTCCATCAGGCTGAGTTGGTTTAGTCGGTTCTTAATCCATTCTGCCTCTTCGAGTTTCACATCAACCAAAACTCGCAAAGAAGGAATCTCATCTTCTATCGGTAGGACAGCTTCCATACCGTACACTAAGGAGAAAGGAGTTGCCCCGATTGATGTACGTACCGTTGTACGATAACTGTGCAGTGCAAATGGCAACATCTCGTGCCAATCCTTATAGGTCACAACCATCTTCTGTACAATCTTCTTGATGTTTTTATTGGCCGCTTCAACGGCGCCATTCATCTTCGGCCGGTAAGGAGATGAGTTGTGGTGTTCAACCTTGAAACTCTGGCACAACTCCTTCATCATCTTGTTATTCAGATTCGAACCATTATCAGTAATGATCCGCTCGGGAATTCCGTATCGACAGATGATGTCCCTCTTCATGAATCTAGCCACCACCTGCTTGGTCATATTAGCATATGAGGCTGCCTCCACCCACTTGGTGAAGTAGTCGATAGCTACTAGAATGAAGCGATGACCATTAGATGCAGTGGGCTCGATCTTGCCTATCATGTCGATGCCCCACATGGAGAACGGCCACGGGGAGGACATGACATTCAAAGGGCACGGCGGCACGTGAATCTTATCAGCATAAATTTGGCATTTATGGCATCTCTTCGCGAATTTAAAGTAATCCGAATCCATCGTCAGCCAGTAATATCCTGCTCTCAAGATCTTTCTTGTCATAGCATGCCCGCCGACGTGCGTACCAAATGCGTCTTCATGGACTTCTTCCATGAGTATACTCGCCTCTTTCTCATCTATACATCTGAGTAGCACGAGATCGTGGTTTCTTTTATACAAAACTCCATCAGGATTGAGATAAAAGTTTCCAGACAGCCTCCTCAGAGTCTTCTTATCCTGGGTCGACGCTCCCGCAGGATACTCCTTAGTCATAAGGAAAGTCTGGATATCATGGAACCATGGTTTGCCATCGGAGGCTTCCTCGATTGCAAAGACGAATGCAGGTCTATCAAGACGAGAAAGGACAATCCTTGGAGCTTCATTCCAAAAATTGACTTTATACATTGAAGCCAACGTGGCTAAGGCATCAGCCATCTGATTTTCGGCCCTGGGCACATGATGGAGTTCCACTCGATCAAAGAACGGAAGTAGCCTTCTGGCATAGTTCATGTACGGCACCAAATTCAATTGACGAGTCTCCCACTCCCCTTTAATCTGGTTGATCACAAGTGTCGAGTCACCATATACATCTAGGTTCTTGATTCTCAAATCAATTGCTTCTTCTAGACCCATAATGCATGCTTCGTACTCCGCTTCATTATTGGTGACCGGAAATGTCAGTCTAGCGGTAAACGGGATGTGGGATCCATGGGGAGTCGTGATGATCGCCCCAATGCCACTTCCATAAGAATTAACTGACCCGTCAAATATCAATTTCCATTGGGATTTCCTATCTGGCCCCTCGTCGGGCAACGGTTCATCGCAATCTTCGCTTTAAGAAACATGATACCCTCATCAGGGAATTCAAATTTCATCGGCTGATAATCCTCGATCGGCTGTTCGGCAAGGTATTCAGACAATACGCTTCCCTTGACGGCCTTCTGGGAAACGTACTAAATGTCATATTCCGTCAACACCATTTGCCATCTGGCAATCCTGCCCGAAAGCGCTTGCTTCTCGAAGACATACTTGATCGGATCCATCTTCGAAATTAGCATGGTTGTGTGATTGAGCATGTACTGTCGTAAATGTTTGGCAGCCTAGGCTAGTGCACAACATGTTTTCTCCAGCATCGAGTAACGAGATTCACAATCTGTGAACTTTTTACTCAAATAATAGATGGCATGCTCCTTTCTTCCCGTCTCGTCGTGCTGACCAGGAACACACCCCATACTATTCTCAAGAACTGTCAAGTACATGATTAAGGGTCTTCCGGCCACTGGGGGTATCAAGATCGAAGGTTCCTGCAGATACTGTTTTATCTTATCAAATGCCTTCTGGCAATCCTCGTTCCAGATAATCGCCTGATTTTTCTTTAATAGTTTGAACATCGGTTCGCACGTGGCCGTGAGCTGAGAAATAAACCTTGCAATGTAGTTTATTCTGCCCAGGAAACCACAAACTTCTTTTTCGGTTTTTGGCGCTGGCATTTCTTGTATCGCTTTTATCTTCGCAGGATCGACCTCAATGCCTCTTTCACTCACGATAAACCCCAGTAGTTTTCCCGACCGTACTCCGAAAGTACACTTGTTAGGATTCAGCCTCAACCTGAACTTCCTGAGCCTCTCAAAAAGCTTCAGCAAATTGACCAGATGTCCTTCCTCCGTTTGGGACTTCGCTATCATGTCATCAACATAGACTTCAATCTCATGATGAATCATATCATGAAACAAAGTGACCATTGCTCGTTGGTAAGTGGCCCATGCGTTCTTCAGAACGAGGGCATTACCTTGTAGCAAAATGTTCCCCAAGAAGTGATAAACGTAGTTTTCTCCATGTCTTCCGGCGCCATCTTGATCTGATTGTAACCGGAGAAGCCATCCATGAACGAAAATACGGAGAACTGAGTTGTATTGTCGACCAACACATCAATATGAGGGAGCGGGAAATCATCTTTAGGGCTCGCCCTATTCAAATCCCGATAATCGACGCACATTCGTACCTTACCGTCCTTCTTCGGTACAGGCACTATGTTGGCGACCCACGGAGGGTAAGTAGTGACCGCTAAGAAGCCAGCATCAAGCTGCTTTTGCACTTCTTCTTTGATCTTAACGGCCATATCTGGTCGTGTCCTCCTAAGCTTCTGCTTGACGGGAGGACAATCTTCTCGCAGCGGCAAGTGGTGGACCACGATGTCAGTATCAAGTCCGGGCATATCTTCGTATGACCAAGCAAAGATGTCACTATACTCTCTCAGCATCTCGACCAATCTCTGCTTGACATCACTTTGCAATGCGGCCCCTATCCTAACGTTCCTGACAAGTTCTTCAGAACCTAGATTCACAATCTCAATATCTTCTTCGTGAGGCAGAATAACTTTCTCTTCTTGTTTCAACAAGCGGGCCAACTCTTCGGGAAGGTCTTCGTCTTCATCAATCTCTTCTTCGGCTTGATAGATCGGGCAATCGAAGTCGAAGTGAGTCGTAGAAGGTCCAGAGTCGATGTCATCTGCTATGTGGATCCTGCAATAACAAGGGTTAAGCTTAAAACAAGGATATGCAAGTTAGCACAAACCCCATTGCCATTTTGTTGTTTTTCAAAACAAATATAAAACAGGAACAACAGAGATACAACATTTGAATACGAAGAAAAACGCCCTTTGATTTATTGGTAAAATGCATGTACATAATCAAACAAGGCCCTGACAATAAAACCACTATGCCCCGGGTAGGACATAGGATTGTACAATAATTGGAGAAAGTAAATCATTACTCTTTGCCTGTCACTTGGATGATATCCCTGATGGACCAGTTGTTGAGGCTCTCGCCTGGTTTGCTTGGCTGGATCCAAGAGTCTAGGTTGCAATCACTGTCTTCGTCGTCTTCAGACACCGCATTGACACTTTCAAATATTACCCCGCCGCTTGTAAACTGGATCGGCCCTTTACCTCGCGACGCAGTGTCAGAAGAGGAGGCTTCAGCCGCAGGAGAGTATCCTAACCCAAACTTGTCTTGCTTGTTAGGTAACTCTAGAATTTGCCCCCAGCCCGGGGTAGAACCAGCTTGAACAATGGCCCGAGCTTCCTTGAAGGAAGAGAGAGTCATCTCCGGTTTCTCGGTCATTACTGGAGCCACTTCCTTGACCTTAACAGCTTCGAACGCCTGACATAGGGTTTCGTGGATTTCTCCATCCATCTCAACATACTTGAAGGACGACAAATGGCTCACCATTATGTCTTCCTCGCCACAAACAGTTACGATGCTGCCTCCGACAGCATACTTGAGCTTCTGGTGCAACGTGGAAGTCACGGCGCCAGCAGAATGGATCTATGGCCGGCCTAGGAGACAGCTGTAGGCAGGCATGATGTCCATGATGTAGAAGACTGCGTCGAAAGTTTCCGGCCCCACTTAGATTGGCAAAGTCACCTTTCGAAAGACATGACGTTTGGTTCCATCGAACGCTTTCACAACCAGATCACTAGGTGTGCAAATCAATCCTCGAGTATCTAACTTCATCAATGCTTTCTTTGGAAGAACATTGAGCGATGACCCTGTGTCCACTAACACATGAGACCTAATCGTTCCCCTACATTCTATCGAGATGTGCAGGGCGCTGTTGTGGTTTCTTCCCTTCGGCGTTAGCTCCAGGTCAGTGAACCCTAACCCGTTCCCAGCATTTATGTGGGCTACGACCCCTTCCAACTGGTTGACCGAGATCTCCTGCGGTACATACGTGGCATTCAAAACCTTTAATAGCGCGTTGCAATGTGACTCCGAACACAACAACAAATTCAGGATGGAAATTTTCGAGGGTGTTTGATGGAGGTGATCCACGATCTTGTAATCAATCTTCTTGATCAGCCTCATGAACTCTTCAGCGTCCTTAACAAGTAAGTCCTTCTCTACCCCCCGAGGGGTTTCCTCAATGACTTTACTCTTCCCCTTATCGGTTACATCAGCTTTGTCCGTTTTGTCCGCCACAATCTCCGGTGGAGCAAATACTCTTCCGCTGCGCGTGATTCCGCCAATGCCCACTAGGTTATCCACAGATTGCCCCGAGGGTTCCAATTCTAACTTCTGCCCGTTGCAGTAGACGTCCGCCCCATAATGCCATGGGACAGCATTGGTGCTTTCAAAAGGTATCGGCCCAGCCTTGGTGATGGTAATCGTGGGCGGTCTAGATGCAGAAATAGTTATCGTCCAGCGAGGGATGGTGATGGTAGCAACCTCATCATCTTGCTTCAGCATTACCTCTCCAGATCCACATTTGGCCCTTCGGCTAAACTGCAAGATTCCTTCGGTCATCAGACTCTGGATCCCCTCTATCAACTGTTCACACCCATCAGGCCTAGTCGCACATTCCATACATAGTTCTTCGCAGCCTGGAAAGAAGCCTCTCTTCATCAGCTTGGCCTTGACGAAGCTAAGCGGTGTCTTCAGATCTCTGACGTCAGTCATCAAATCCAAGCTCTCGTCTTCAATAATGGCATTTACCCCACCTCCCCTATGATTCGGCATAGGGTTCTTCGTGACATTTGGCACATTATTTGAGAAATTGATTATCTTAGCATCTACCATATCCTGCACCTTGTGCTTGAAGGCTTTGCAGTTTTCTATAGTGTGGACGGGTGCCCCCGAGTGAAACTCACAGGTTGCATTCGCATCATAACCTGGCGGAGGTGCCCCTGTCAAGGGAGCCAGGGTTCTCTTCTGGATTAACTGCAACTGAAGCAGAGTTTGTAACAGTTAAGCATAAGACATGGGCGGCGTCTCAAGGTGACGACTTGGTAGAGGTGCCCTGTTCTGATACTTTCTGTACCCTTGCTGATTCGGCTGCTGCTGCTGCTGCTGTGGCTGGGGTTGTTGGACAGCGGGGATGGTTATACTGGCCACCTGCTGGTGCTGGCCCCTACCCTTCCTTGGAGCGTTGGACACGGCGCTCGTCTCTCCTTCACGCCTTTTGTTACCATATGGTTTCTTTCATCCTCCAGCTGAGGCTGGATCGGCACCTTGAATTTTCCTCAGTTTGATCCCATTTTCAACGTGCTCGCCCGTGATGATGAGATTTGAGAAGCTTCCAGACATACTGCTGACCAATTTCTCGTAATAAACCCCTGGGAGGGTGGCTACAAACATTTCAACAAGCTCCCGTTCCACCATCGGCGGCTGAACTCTAGCTGCTAATTCACGCCACCTCTGGGCGTATTCCTTGAACCCTTCGTTGTTCCTCTGTGACAAATTCTGCAGTTGAACTCGGTTCGGAGCCAAGTCACTGTTATACTGGTAGTAGTGCACGAAGGCTTCAGCGAGTTCCTTCCACGTGCGCAAACTGGTAGGCTCCAAACTCATGTACCATTCCAAGGATGGCCCGAACAAGCTATCCTGAAAGAAGTGCATCAACAACTTCTCGTCTTCAAAGTGAGCGGACATCTTTCGGTAGTATGACCTTAAGTGGACACGAGGGCAGGTGGTGCCCTTGTACTTCTCAAAGTCGGGTACCTTGAATTTGAGAGGTACCTTGAAATCAGCAATTAATCCCAATTTGGACATGTCGACACCCATAGTGTTCCGGTTCTCGAAATTCCTCATCTTGTCCTCGAGTGCTTTAAACCTCAGACGTGCTTCAGCAGTCAGCTCTCCTTCAGCACCCTTCTGGGAGAACAAATCTTCTTGACGGTCTTCTAACCACGGCTGAGGCCCATACAGATTTCCGACACCCGTGATGCCGTTGCCCAGCCCAACATTGACATTAGCTTCAAAATTTCCATTACCGACGCCAGTCGTATTACCGTTGAGCCCCATGTTAGCGATCATATTGCCGTTACCACTACCGTTCCCCCCAGTCACGGGGACGCCATTCTGAGGAGTTTCAACAGGTGGAGGGGTTGGAACATTCCCGCCATGGAGTACACCATTGCTATCAACCCTTGAAATCAGAGGCTGGACCAATGTTCTGAGCTGGTCTTAGCCGTTGGCAACCACTTGCATGAGCTCCATGAAGCGGTCCATCCTCTCTCGGAGTTCTTGAACGTCAGTCCGCACTTGCTCCATTGCTCTGGCTTGATTTGCTCTGGTCTGGTAACGGTGGATTGGTCTTTGATCAATCCTGGAACAACCTGAAACAACCTTTACACACAAACGGGTTAGAAAAAACGACAAAGTGCTCGTTATGCAGATGCTTCATGTGAATGCAAACGTGTGTCTGTGCGTTAGGGAGATTTCCCCCCGATCCTAGTGCCTGAGTGCTAGTGCTGATAATAAGAAGTCCGAGTCCAGTCATGGAAATAACATCTCATATATACGAAGAAAGCCCCTCAAGGCGGTATACAATGTCACTGAGTACAAGCAGAATCAATAGCATGACCTTGACCAACAAGCCTGGTGATAGTCAGCATACAACAATGATCAAAACAAAAGGATTACAAACATAGTCAAGTACGGCCACGGGCTCGAAACTCTTCTAACAGATCCCTCGTTTCTGGATGATCAGGCTGAGTGAGCAACCCTTCGACGAGTAACTCCCTCTGCGTAATAGTGTATTGAAGACCTTCAATTGAGTCTTCCCATGCTCCTTCGCCGAAACGATCTTCTAACTTCCGCTTCTTGGATTCAAACGTTTGTTTGCGCTCGTTCAGGTTAGCAAGAGCCTTGTTGAGCAGGCCTTCAGCGACATATCTGCGAGCGGTTTCTTCATCAAACCTCTTCTCACTAGCCTTCACCTGGGCTTTCAACTTGGAGATCTACTGTTTCAGCTTATCCTCCCGTTCTTTGCCGTTGGCTAGGGTGGCCTTCCAATGCTGATTAAACTTGGATATCCTCCGGTACGCTTCATCCAAGTGCTGCTTCTTAGTGGCCAGTACGTCATTGACAGCTTTGAAGTCCTGGCCCAAGCGCTCACGCTCAGCTATCTGCTTAGTCAAATCCGTCCCTAACTGGTTCACCAGCTCTGTTTGCCTCTTGAAGGAATGGACGGCTTCGCTTTTCTCGCTTCTGAGTTGAGCCAATTCTTTCTCCAGTTCTTCATTTGCCTTCTTCAGCTCATCTCTCTCAGCTAACACTTGATTGTACTGCTGAATAGGCACGGTGGTAGGCTCTTCAATCACTGGAGGGCTTTCTGGCTTGGCAGGAGGAAACGACATCCCTATAATATCTGCTCTGGCTCTGATCCAGGTCACATACGGAGCATAGGCTTGACTATTACTTTTTCCCATCAATGGCTTTCCCCGCTTACTGATACCATTCCAAGCGTGCTGAAGCTTAGATAACATATCCCCCTCTAGAAGACCAGTGAGATACAGAGATTCCTGCACCTCTTCATCCTTCGGCGGAGTTCTCAGAGCATAAGCAAATTGTCGGACCAGCAGAGGTGGATTATAGTTGATACAGCCCTTCCTGCCTATCAAAGGCACATTCGGAAGCCCACTGCAGCTGAAGATAATCTCAGTACCCAACCTATCTCTATCAAACCAGGCAATATCCTCCGCTGACAGACTCATCAAACGCTCAGACCACTCAGCGGTGGCTGTAGACGAAGCAAAGGGACCCTTCTTGGGTAGGTGACTATCAAGCCATCTATAGAGCAGGGGTACACAGCACGAGACATTCTTGCCCCTTCGGTTCTCGTTCTTGTAGTGGACGGAATGGTAGACATCTCCTATCAAGGTAGGGATGGGATTCCCTGATGCAAAGATATGAAATGCGTCGAAGTCTACAAAGTCAGGCATATTAGGGAACATAATGATGCCGTATATGCACAGAGCAAGGATGGCGTTGAACACGATCCAACATCCGTCTTTGGCGCACTGCTGAGTTTTTCCCACTAAGAACTGCAAGGAGAAACCGGGAACCCTGTTCCAACTAGACAAGACCAACTCGGAGGCATCTAGATGAAGTGAAAGGGCTAGACTAGCCAAATTAGGCTCAGCATCCATATGAACAAAAGGCATCTGACTCTTGATAGGCACACCTAACAAATCAGCATACTCCTCTAGTGTGGGTGCGAGAATAAAGTCTTGGAAAGTAAAGCATCTCAAAGGAGGATCGTAGAACTGTAGCAAGGCGTGCAACCCGTTCAACTCAAACACAGAAGGTTTATGAACCAAGCTGAGCAGTTTCCCATAAGACTTTCTGAATTCACCTCTCACAGAATCATCTGCCAAAGCAATCAAACCAGTCAGCTGAACAACATCAGGAGTAGGGAGCTTGTAGGCCACAGTCTTCCTCAGAGAACCCATGACAGCACAATAGAAGGCAAGAAAACCTGAATCGGGGGAAACGATACCTGCAACACAGACACACGTTAATGAAATGCAGATGAATATGCACAACAATGCAAAATGCAATCATGCAGCAGGAGATCAAGACGACTGTGTTGTTGAAGTGATGAAGGTGAAGATCTTGTATCAACAAAACCACAATACTGCTCTGTCAAGAATAACCCTATCTCTGATGAGAAGAAAACCATGGTATCGGACTATAAATCTGCTCTATCAAGAACACACATATCTGAAGACAAGGACCTCTAATACAGGACCACAAATCTGCTCTGTCAAGAACAAATACATCTCTGAAGATAAGGACCTCTGATACAGGACCACAAATCTGCTCTGTCAAGAACACATATACATCTCTAAAGATAAGGACCTCTGATACAGGACCATATCTCTGCTCTGTCAAGAACACATATACATCTCTGAAGATAAGGACCTCTGATACAGGACCACATCTCTGCTCTGTCAAGAACACATATACATCTGATGATGAGAACCTCTGATACCAACAAAACTGATTCACTATCAAGAAAACCAGGTAGTCTGAAGGTCAAGGTTTCCTGCAACAAACCCGACCTGGCTCACAGGTATGGACCTAAAATAACACAAGTTCGGCATCCTATGCGGTCATCAGCGTCACAGACATTCAAGAGGGGTGATACGATACCCAGAAGGTGT
The DNA here is from genome assembly GCA_963859935.3 of Lathyrus sativus. Taxonomy (NCBI): domain Eukaryota; kingdom Viridiplantae; phylum Streptophyta; class Magnoliopsida; order Fabales; family Fabaceae; genus Lathyrus; species Lathyrus sativus. Next base: position 174,200,441 of record OZ012736.1, read on the forward strand.
GGCATCACTGTATCCTGAAGCGGCCTCACTCGGCTGAATCCCAAATGATCGGTCCCCAGAGTCGACAATCCTCCAAACCAACAACCCCTCGGGCCCAAAGGGCCGGAAAAGAAGTCAATCGGGAGAACCTCGTCTGAGTGTGGATTTCATGAGACACTAGTGCCTGCAAAGCAAGCACGCGCCCACTAATTTCCACAACTAATGCTAAGTACACTCAAGCCTGGGTCTGGCTTCTCACTCATCAGAATGCCCCTCCCACAACAGCACAGATAATCATACCATATTGAAAATAAAATGCGGGAAATAAATGCGATAAATAAACACAACCCAACAAGTAATCAGACAAGCGCTAGGATTGACTCTCGCAGGGGACGTTGGATCCCCAAACTGACTCGCATAAGGGACGTTGGATCCCAAGAAACTATCAAGTTTCCCCAGCAGAGTCGCCAGCTGTCGCTACCGCGAAAATAAAGTGCCGGCAAAACAGAAGAGTCACCACCTTTCGTTATTTATCCCTCATAACGGTAAAGGAAACGATCGGAAAAACCTGACGAAAAGGTATAGGACAAGGTCATTGCAACCGTTGTCTGGGTTCGGGAGTCGGTTATGCAAAGGGGAAGGTATTAGCACCCCTCACGTCCATCGTACTCGATGGGATCCACGCTTGTCGTGTTTATCTAACGGGTTGGTTTTATCTATCTACCTATCAAGGTTGGTCTGAAAAGAAAAGAAAATGACTCGGCAAAGCGTCGCACTTTATGCCTACGTATTCTCATCAGAGAATGAGAAATCAGAGTCAACGTAGTTCGACTAACTACGGGTAACGGATGGGGGAAAGTGGCTCGCCAATACATCAGTATTGTGGCTACGTACTCTCAACAGGTATGAGAGATCAGAGCTTATGTAGTTCGGGATAATACAGATTACGGGGGTTCAGATTCATCTGTTTTTCCGAGTAGGGTTAACAAACAGTTCCAGCAGTTTGGTGTACGCAGCTCGATCCTTGGAGACTTAGGCGTTACCATTTAACGACACTCTTTTCTTCAGAAAAGCTTCCTTTTAATTATGGGCCCACGGGGCAAAAAGGTTTGAAGTTTGTTTTCTGTCTTTTATGGAAGAACTGTTTTTTATGGATGTTTGCAACCAATATCGCACTAGAGACTATGACTCGAGAGTGAATACGTCGTATGTCACCCAAAGGGTACCATACTAAACATCCAAGCTGTCGAAAAGAAACTCTCCGACAACCCTTTCTCAGATAGCTTAAGGCTCGTAACGTACGAAATCAGTTAACCTTTATTACTGTATTTTAACTTGATTTGAGATGAGAAGAGAGAACGAGCAGGTTCAACTAAGAGGAGACTATCAAGTCCTAATGTTGTCATGCCAAGGATTCATCCTATGGTTGAGGTTTGAAACAGGGAACTCCTAGAAGTTATCATGCATAGGTTTCAACATAAAGTTCTAATCATCATTTCCTTATCAAAGGAAGTGAGGTTCCTAGGGGATCATGTCAAGATAAACAGATAAAGCAGATAAAGCATCAGCTTAAACAGTAAACAGATATACAGTAAAATGCATGCGATGCAAGTGAGGGAGGAAATGTGTGTGGGGCATCAGCCTCCACAAGCTCATCTCAACCTCAAGCCAAATATGAATAACTGCAATCACACAGGAGAAATAACATGCTATCAAGCAAAATACAATAACTGCAATCATACAGGAGAAGTAAAATGCCATCAAGCAAACACACCAGACCACGTAGGCAAGGGAGCTGGGCTCTACCAAATACCAGCAAGCAAAGCCATACAGTAAAAATACAAGCAGATGGAGAAACTCAACCCTAGTGAAATCATGCTGCTAGCTTTAAAGAATCTAATCATGAACTTAGTCTAATGCATCAAGCAAATCAGACAAGTCACATCAATACAGTTGCACAGAAAGAAACAGACAATAAGGAAAACAGATCAACAGCTTCCACAGCTTTACAACAAAGCTCTCCTCTGACAGCAGTTCAGTCCTCAGTCTTCAACTGCTCTTCAAGGCTATCATCTTCAATAGCAAATATCAACTTACTTCTCCAAGCTTTCAATACATCAACCATAAGTATCAACTTATCCTTTCTTCTTCAGGCCTCAGCTCCAAAGTGAACTCCACCTTCAAGCCTCAATCCCACTAGCAAGCATCAACTTGTGCCTTCAGGCACTCCAAGCATTGAACTCACAAGTATCCATTTGCTTTCCCTCCTCAAGATTCAGCTTCTTCATTCAATCTCCAATGGATTCCCTCCACAAGTGCCAACTTGTTCTTCATCTTCTTTAAGCTTCAGCTCTTTCTTCAATCTCAGCTTGATCTTCTTCTCACTAGTGTCAACTTGTTCCTCTTGATCTTCAAGCTTCAGCTCTTAGGGTAGTCTTCAAACTCAAAGAGGTAGCAACTTCTATCATCTTCAAGGCTTCTAACAAGGAATTCCATCCTCTAGCAAGGGAGAAAGATTCATCTAACAAGAGCAAGATTTGGATGATTGACAGCAGAGTGAAGACCAAAGGTCACAACTAAGCATTCCATCATCAGAGAAAGGAACCCTCAAAGGTTCTACCAACTTGTAAAGAGCCACACATCCTACCAAAGGAGGGATGAGGCCTTTACAAGGGAACCTCACATCATAGGGAAGAATGGAAGTGATCAACACCTTCCATGTTTATGCAAGAAGAGAATCCATCTAGAAGCTCTGCCTACAAACCCTAATCTTAACACTTAATCAACACTACACCAAAAGAAGGGAAATATTCACATCCAAGATTCCTCATTCAATCCATGGTAGCCCAAGCTTGTCTTCAACACCATCCAAGAGCAAGAGAGGCAAAACCCTAATCTAAGGGAACTAAAGAAGTCATTCTAGTTGAATTAGCAAGCTAGGATCACCTAAAACCTAGCACTAAAGTTAGTCCTAACTAAAATACTAAACCCAATTGTAAAATACTACAAAAATAACTATGGGACCCTAATTCAATCATGAATCTAGCATACAAAGTTCAGGGGTTGAATCAGCCACCAAGTCCTAGAAATAAAACCTAGATCACAAGGTACTAAACATAAACCCTAAAAATAGAGCACCTAAAGTTTCAACTTAAAACTACCACCTACATTCATCACAAAAATGTGAGAAAAATCTAAGGGGAACATGCATATCTATGATAGCTATACACAAAAAATCAAGGCAAGAATCATTACCAAATGCTCAAACCAAATTCATCAAAACAAGGTATCAACCATGGTTATTCTAATATCAATTAATATTCAAAAATGAAAATAAAAATCAAAAATGCATGAATTATAAATATTTTTTATCTACAAAATTCTAGATTCAATCATGAATCAGGGAAAATAAGTTTGGAATTAATTGAGTTAATTTCCTATTTTTTATGAATTAATCTCTAAGCCATATGAAATGATGAAAATAAAGAAATTCAAGGAAATTAATTAAACCAGCGTGGTAAATAGCAATTAAAACCAGTTTAACATGTGGGTTGGGCCCAGAGTGGGGTGTTGATAGCAACTAATGTGAAGGCCCATGCGCCTGAATTCATTCAGCTCACTTCAGTTCAAATTAATCAAAAGAAAAAGTGTACATGCCAGGACTCGAACCAACACGTTCTTGGTTCACATAGCGAAAACCAAAGCCTGAGTTTCCAACTTAAATCAAACGCTGCGTTGAGGGGTCAGCTTACGTGGCTCAACAAGAGCACTAGGATGAAAAGACAAAGTCAAGTTTTCCACACAAACGGACGGAGGAGATTATCTCTTCTCCAATTTGAATCTCTGCAAGCATCAAACCTGCGCGCGCAGCAAGGCCGTCGCCGGTGACTTCTCTAGTCACCCCTGTGCAACCCTAGGTCCCTCTACACTCAACCATTGGCCATGATGTCTAAATGAATCTTGACCAGAATTTCCTCAGGAATCCAACCATACCATTTACTCACTCTAAAAACGCACGGATCGCGAAAACACAATCTCAACCGAAAATGGCATTCAATCTAAATCGTCCCCTAAGTTGCAATTAACTATCCAAGATCCATCTATATCAATAGGGGAACATAGCCACATGCTTTTAATTCATTAAAAGTGCATAATCAGTGAGAAATTTCAAGAAGTTAGAACCTACCTTGGAGCTTGAATTGCAGTAGATACACGCCTCAATTCTCTTCCAAACCTTGCAAAATTCTTCAAGGATTAATGGAGAATGTTTCTTGATGCTTCACTCTGGCTGAAACCCCTTGATTCTCCAAAATGAATTTTCACTTTCAAGCTTCTTGCTCCACCTCTCTCCAATGGCTCCTTCACGAAAAATGATCACCAACCCCTCTCATTCAGTTCTAAATCCCTTTTATGTTCTATTTCAATGGATTAGAAGCCCAAACTAGGCCCATTCATGAGTTTTGGATCTTCACTTTTTCCTCCAAATTCCAATATGGATATGTGCCTTCAAGCCTTGGTCATGCTCCACAATCATTCCAAACCATTCACTTAAACATCATGGAGTGTAATGAAGTGGTTTTCTTCCTTTGGTTTCAACATATGGATTGTATAGGGTATGTTTCTTACTTGTGAAGCAATCATCCAAATGGCTATGTTAAGCAACTCAAATCAAAAATGTGACAATGCCAATCCTTCTAAAACATCAATTCCATTCAAAATGACCACAAATTTGACTTGAAAACATTTTAATCTCAATTATTTTGAATTTTCTCATTTTAATTCATTAAAATGGCTTTTATATGATCTTTCTTCCACCAATGCTTGATATAACCCATATCAATGAACACTTGATGTTTATACAAGCTAAAAACATCATTTTGAACAACTTTCATGTTGAACAAAAATGCATTTGAGGCTTGCAAGATGGTGTAATGGACTAATGATTCAAAATGGCCTGTAATGCCCAAATACCCTTGACTTGTCAAAGCCATAACTTGAGTTCTACAAATCCTATCAAGGACTTCTAGTACTCTCTAGAAATCTAAGAGGATAAGGAACAACATTCATGTTGACCAAAAGTTTATAGGAATCATCCTTATAGGGCAAAAGTTTCATGCAAGTTGGGTAACTTTCAAGCTCCAAATTCACATTCCTCAGATGACTTGTAACTTGTCAAAGCCATAACTTGAGTTCTACAAATCCTATCAAGGACTTCTAGCACTAAAATTAAAGCTAATATCATGCTATACAACAATCATGTTGGGGGCAAGATGAGATGACAATCACATCTTGAGCTAAATTGCCTTGAAGATAGGGGTCAAACTAGGGGATTTTACACTGTCAAGCCTTAGAAACCCTAACCTGAAACTTCTCAAGCTCTTCAATCATGATGAGTTAACCTTGGAATCATCCTTAGAATATCTCAATGTATCAATCCATGATCACATGGCTCTTGGACTAGGTATCAACCTTCTCCAAGTCATTAGTTGACTTTGGGTTGACCCAGTCAAACCCTAATTGCACCACTCATGGTTGAGGCTTCTTATTCTTGCACAATGACCTGTCTAGGCCTCAAAGTGATCTTCAACAATTTATCATGACCTCTCTCAAGACCTCAAGTCCATCTTTATGGCCTTAGAATCATTTGATGGTCTTCCCCATAACTCTCAAGTTAGGAGGCCCACATTCTTGGTTTCAATCACTCTCCCTGAGGATCTTCTACCTTCTCTGACAAAGATATCAACCCTTGAACACTTGAATAACCTTCTTAGCTAGCCTCACAGTCTTGTATAGCTCTTGATTGGTAATCATACCTCTTGATCTCCTGCACACATGTCAATGAAATGCAAATGATAATGCTAATGTGCATGAAATGAAACATAAGCTAGGTAAAGAAATGTTGGGCAAATTTTGGGGTGCAAAAGCGGCTCACAAGCTTGTGTGCTAATATGTGATGAATAATGGTTGTGTCGAAGAACAAAACACATTCTTTGAACGGCCCACATAGGCAATGAAGAACCATTTGAAACCTCTTTATATCACAGCAAAAGTGGAAAAAGTTCCAATTAATAAAATTTTGGTGGATTGTGGCGCCACAGTGAACCTAATGGCAAATTTCCTGTTGAATAAGATTGGAAAAGATGAGACTGATACAAAACCACACAACATGGTTTTGTCAAACTACGAAGGAAAAGTGGGTTCGACCATGGGAGTCATAAAAGTGAACGTTACAGTCGGAACCATTACTTGCCCAATTGTCTTCATGGTGGTAGAAACAACAGCCAACTATAATCTGTTGCTTGGAAGGGAATGGATTCACGGAGTTGGGGCGGTGCCATCTTCAATGCATCAAAGGATTGTTATATGGAGACCAGATGGAATTGTGGAAAATATTGAAGCAGACCAAGGATATTTTAAGGCATCCATAAACCACGTTGATCGAAGGCAATTTGACAAACACTTGGCCAGCATAGGCCCCTGCGTACCTGCAGATTTCAAATTCGTACCAAACGATGAAGTGTATTGCTCACTTTATCTACATCCCATTGATGGTTTCCGCTGGGATAAGGAAGTACCAGGTGAGAGACTCCCATACCTTGTCACACTTCCAGTAGACCCCACTGGATGGGGAAGTGAATTTAGCAATGATGACTGAAGCCATAGCACTTCAAAGGAATTTGGCCTACATGGCCGAAACTAAACTACAAGCGGCCCTGGAGGCTGCCAACAGCAAAATGGCTGAGAAAGCCAGTGAAGAACCTGAACGAATGGGCTCTGGTGGACATTTTGACCCTAAACCTCCTGACAAAATTCAGTATGAAGGTCAAAGGCTCGACGCTATTTATGACGATGAGCCTCTGGGTTTCGAGAAGGATCCCTTGGCTAACAATGCTAAAATGTTGTCGCAAGACCCATTAGAGGAAGTGGACCTGGGAGATGGAATAATCAAGAGGCCAACGTATATCAGTGCCAACCTCGACCCTGAACTCAAGGTCGAGACTATCCAGTTGTTGCGAGAATACAGGGATTGTTTTGCTTGGGATTATGATGAGATGCCCAGTATAAAGAGAGATCTGGTCGAGCATAAATTGCCAATCAAACCCGGCAAAAGGCCAATCAAACAGAGCCCAAGACGTTTTGCTCCTGAAATCCTCTCAAAAATAAAGGAAGAAATCAAAAGACTCCTTCGATGTAAGTTCATCCGCACGACCAGGTATGTTGAATGGCTAGCCAATATTGTACCGGTCATTAAGAAAAACGGGTCTTTAAGAGTACGCATTGACTTTAGGGATTTAAATTCAACAACCCCTAAAGATGAGTATTCGATGCCAGTGGCAGAAATGCTAGTCGATTCAGCCGCTGGCCATGAGTACCTTAGCATGTTGGATGGCTACTCTGGTTACAATCAAATTTTCATCGCTGAGGATGACGTTCCCAAAACAGTGTTCTGTTGTCCAGGGGCCTTAGGCACTTACGAATGGGTAGTGATGCCTTTTGGCTTGAAGAACGCCGGGGCAACATACTAGCGGGCGATGAATTCAATTTTTCCTGATTACATTGAGTCTTTTATGCAGATATATATTGATGACATTGTAGTGAAATCCGTGTCAAGAAAAACTCATGTAGAGCATCTGCACAAGTCCTTCATAAGCATGAGGAATTTTGGCCTCAAGATGAACCCCCTGAAGTGCGCATTTTGTGTACAAGCGGGAGATTTCTTGGGTTTCGTGGTCCACAAAAAGGGGATAGAAATCAACCAGAACAAGACAAAGGCCATTATGGAACCGAAAGCGCCATCAAACAAAAAGGAGCTGCAATCCTTGCTGGGTAAAATAAACTTCCTAAGAAGATTCATATCAAACCTAAGTGGCAAAATGCAGGCCTTCTCGCCATTGCTTTGAGTCACTAAAGAAAGGTTCGAATGGGGGAAAGATCAGCAAGAAGCTTTCGACAAGATCAAGTACTACTTGACTCGTCCTCCAGTCCTTTCGCCTCCATGTCGAAGCAAGAGCATGAGATTGTACATAGAAGCGTCATACAAAACTCTAGGGAGCATGCTTGCTCAAGAGGATGAGAATGGCGTCGAAAGAGCCATTTACTACCTTAGCAGGGTTTTGAATGATGCAGAAACTAGGTATAGCGAGATAGAAAAATTATGCCTATGTTTTTATTTCTCATGTATAAAGTTGAAGCAATATATAAAACCAGTTTATGTTTATGTCTCGTCGTAGTTCGATGTTTTTAAACATATGTTATCCAAGCCTATTTTGCATCGTCGAATCGGTAAATGGGCATTAGCATTAACTGAATACTCTCTGATGTATAGACCGTTGAAGGCAGTTAAAGGACAAATAGTGGCAGAATTCATTGTCGATCACTCCATAAATGAAAATACCCTGAACGTTGTCGAACTAGAACCCTAGAAGTTGTACTTCGATGGTTCTAGCCACAAGAATGGAACATGCATAGGCCTGTTGATTATTTCGCCTGACAAAATTCCAACAAAATTCAAGTATAAAGTCAAGGGTCTATGTTCCAATAATGAGGCTGAGTATGAAGCTTTGATAGCCAGACTTGAAATTTTGTTAGAATTGGGGGAAACCCAAGTCGAAATAATGGGAGATTCGGAGTTGGTTGTGAAGCAGCTAACAAAGGAGTACAAGTGTGTTTGACGCATCACAATACACCACAAAGGACTCTTTTGGGTTCAACAAAATCAACACTGGAGCAGTCGTCAATTTCTTCTTGAGTTCTCGAAAACTTTCCTAACATTTCACATCCCAAACATAATCTTGTCCCTTTCGAGTCAACTGAGTTAAAGGCAAAGCTAATCTTGAAAAAACTTTGATGAACCTCATATAATAACCAGTCAAACCCAAAAAACTTCTGATCTCCGTAACAGACTTCAGGGTTTCCCACTATAACACAACATCGACCTTTGACGGATCAACCACAATCTATCCACTAGAAATCACATGGTTGGGAAACTCGCTTCTTTTAACTAGAATTCACACTTGGACAACATGGCATAAAGCTTCTGGTCTCACAACACCTGCAATATAACCTTTAGATGCTCCACATGTTCTTCCTCGGACTTAGAATATATCAAGATGTCATCGATGAATATGACCATAAATTGATCCAGATAAGGATGTAAAATTCTCTTTATATACTCCATGAATACACCTGGCACATTAGACACTCCAAACGGTATTACTGTATACTCATAATGCCCATACCTTGTCCTGATTGCAGTCTTTAGAATGTCGTCTGGTTTCACATAAATCTGATGATGACCTGACCTCAAATCTGTCTTGCTGAACACACAAGCACCCACCAATTGATCCATCAGATTTATCAACTCTCGGAAGAGGATATCTATTTTTGATAGGTACTTTATTCAATTGTCTGTAGTCGACACACAACCTCATATTGACGTCCTTTTTCTTAACTAGCATTACTAGTGCACCCCACGGAGAAACACTTGGTCGAACAAACTTCTTCTCAAGCAATTCTTCCAATTGTTTCTTCCATTCACCCAAATCTAAAGTTGACATCCTATATGGGGCCATGGATACTAGATTAGTACTGGGTACAAAGTCTATGGAGAACTCAACTTTGCACTTCGACATCAACTTACCAATATCATCCGGGAGTACATTTGAAAAGTCACACACAATGAGTAAATCAACATTTACAACTTTAGTGTCAACTTGCAAAGATGAAAACATTGCAAACATATTAACCTCATCTTTTAAGACTTCTTCCACTTATTTCGCAGATAGGAACATCATCTCTCCACTATCGCTAAACTCCAGAAACATCACCATCTTGTTGTAGCAGTGGATATGAATAAATTTGAATTCTAACTAGTTCATTCCAAGGATAACATTGATTTGATGCAAAGGTAGACATACCAAGTCCCTCAAAAAATATTACCGTAAATGGTTAATGGACAACTCAAACAGGCCATCAAAGTATTCAAAGAACCATTAGTCGAGTTATCGATACCCATACTCCCAACCATAGAAGATAATTTTAAATTCAGCCTCTTAGCAATAAATGAATGAGTAGCGCCAGTATCAATAATAACAATTAACTCAACATTGTTAATAATGAAGGTGAGAAAAAGTACACAAGAAGGGGGCGTTGAATTGTGTTTTCCGTTTTCTTAATTTACGTCTGATTAGAGATCAGAATCTAAACTGGTGTTCAGATTCTGATTAAACTTAGCAGCGGAATGTCAACAGAAGAAAATAAATAATAGCAGAAGACACAGATATTTATATTGGTTCCTCCCAAATAAGAGTAGTCTAGTGCCCTTGCTTCAAAAGAGATTTTCACTATAACCAAATCATGATTACAATCGCTTATGCATTCTACATAAGACTTTTACAATGCTCATACCCTAGGTCTAAGACTTCTTTATTAAACCACTAAGGTTAAAAACTTCCTTGCTTGAGTCCTACAGACCCAAGACTTCTTGCTCAAGCCACACTAGCTCAAAACTTCTGCTCAAGGTTTCACAAACCGAGACTTCCAACTCAAGCCATACTAGCCAAAAACTTTTGCTCAAGGTTCCATGAACCGAGATTTCTTGCTCAAGCCATACAGACCAAGACTTCTGCTCAAGGTTCCACAAACCAAGATTTCCTGCTCAAACCCCTCAGGTTCAAGACTTCCAGCTTAAGCCCTACAGACATAAGACTTTTGCTCAAGTTCGAAGAACTCAAGACTTCATCTCATACCCCTCAGGTTCAAGACTTCCTACTTAAGCCCTACATACATAATACTTTTGTTCAGGTTCCACGAGCCCAAGACTTTTGCTCAATCAATCCACTTGATTAAGTCTTTCAATGCTCTAGCACATAGCATGAGACTTACATGGATCAAGCATCTTGGAGAGAGACTTGGATTTGCTCAATTAGTCCACTTAATTATGACTTTCAATGCTCTAGCACGTAACAGAATACTTACATGGCTCAAGCATCTTGGCGAGAGACTTTGACCTAAACTGCTAAACAGCATGTTCAACAGAATAGAGAAAAATATGTACTTGATACAAATATCAGAGGTACGGGGAAATCACCATAACAAAGACATAAAGCTCTTAAGATTACTAAGATATTCAATGTGTCAGAAATCTTAACAATTTTACAATTACAACCTATAACAAAAATTATGCATAACCATTTGTGTTGATAATTGGTGATCTTGTTACTCCTCCACCAGGTTGATCCTTATTAAATATTCAGTTTGAAGCGTCAGTTACTTATATAGAATTTGTAGATGACTAGCCATTGTAGATGACTTCTCCATAGTACAAGAGGCGTTGAAGATAGACACACGAAAAGATCTTAATCCATTGTGTATCATGCTTAACCACCGAGTCTTCAAAGAGATCATGTACTATAGAGTCGTTAAGAGCAAATATTCGTAAAGCATGCCAACTTTTCTTGAGCCTTGTGAACTAAGACTCTAGCTGATAAACTATTTGACAATGCAGCTTGCTTTCTGCAGTACAAATAGCTTCAACTTTATTACTAACTCTGAATGATCACCAGAAGCTAATTTACATTCATCAAGCGTAGAGAGAATAATGTTGCTTCTTATGATGTTGAGACCTTCAGATTCATAGTCTATGCCAGACATCACTTAGAGAGTGTTCTTCAGATTCTGCACCATCAAAAGCTGGCAATTCAGGTTCTCTCAAGTGTATCTTTTGTCGCTACCGCAAAAATAAGGTGTCGGCAAAACAGAAGAGTCGCCGCCTTTCGTTATTTATCCCATAGAAAGGGAAAGGAAACGATCGGAAAAACCTGACGAAAGGGTATAAGACAAGGTCATTGCAACCATGTCTGGGTTCGGGAGTCGGTTACGCAAGGGGAAGGTATTAGCACCTATCACATCCATCGTACTCGATGGGATCCACGCTTGTTGTGTTTATCTGACGGGTTGGTTTTATCTATCTACGCTAAAAGGTTGGTCTGAAAAAGAAAAGAAAAATGACTCGGTAGAACACAGCAGTTTTATGCCTACGTATTCCCGCCTGGAACGAGAAATCAGAGTCAACATAGTTCGCCTAACTACGGGTGAAAGGGGGGAAGGTTGCTCGTTGAGATATCGCATCTCGTGCCTACGTACTTTCACACGGCGTGGAAGATCAGAGCAAACGTAGTTTGGGCTAACAAGATCACAGGTTGGTTCAAAATGTTTTACCCGAGTAGGGTTAACAAACGGTTCCAGCAGTTGGTGTATGCAGCTCGCTCATCGGAGACTTAGGCGTTTACCGTTTGCGGTAGAACCGAGAGTTAATAAAACTCTCCTTATGAAAATGGTTTCCAAGGATTAAAGGTCCCAGAGAACAAAAAGGTTTGATCTTTGTTTTTGAAGTCTTTTCAAGAAGAAGTGTTTTGAGTTTTGTTTGTAACTCATGTTGCACTAAAGACTTGGACTTAAGAGTGAATGCGTCGCATGTCACCCAAAGGGTACCATACTAAACACCCAAGCTATTGAAGAGAAACTCTCCAACAACCCTTTCTCAAGTGCTTAAGGCTCGTTGCGTACGACATGCGTTAATCTTTATTAAGTGTTTTAAAGATGTTTGCAGATGAGAAGAGAAAGGACACACTAAAGGGGAACTAATCCAATCCTAAAGTTGTCATGCAAAGTTGATCCTATGATTGAGGTTAGGAGGGAACTAACTAGTGTTATCATGCGTGGTTAGAATCCTAATGTCTATCATAACTTCCCTTGAACAAGAGAAAGTCAGAGTTCCTAGGGGAACATGGCAAAGGAAAGCAACAGCAAAAGAATAAAGAGCTGTAAAGAAATAATTGTAAGTAAAATACATGTAATACAGCAATACAAGCAGAAGGAGACTCCACGGGACGGAGTTGTTACCCGTGTTGATGGAGTTGGTCCCGTGGAGTTGGTCCCGTGGAGTTGGGAACCTATGGTAAAAAGTCCAGGGCCTAAATCAATGCTTAAGGTCACTAAAGAAAATCTAAACCAAAGGTTGTCAAATGAAAGTTCAAGTGGGGAAGCCTCTAAATACCTAGTCCAATACAGAACTTAGGGTTATCTAAAAATCACAACAAAAATCCTACAATCCTCTTAATGTGTCTAATACCAGCCACCCAAAAATTAACTCCTAATTCTATACCAAAATGGAATACAAAAATCAGAAAGAAACAAGGATAAAAGGCCAAATTAAAGGAATTAAAGAAAATGGAAAAATGGCAAATAAATTGGAAATTCAGCCAAAATAAAATCCAAGAGCATCAAAAAATCAGGAATAAAGCAAGGATCATGCACATATTTTTTCCACATTTTTCTGATCAATATTCAATTTAATATGAATTTTAGAGAATTAAAGCAATTAACGAAAATCCAAAAATGAATAAAAGAAATAAAAACTCAGGAAATAACCACAGCTGTTGGATCCAAGACTAAGTCCACTCATCCAAGGAACACGTGCGCGTTACATCACTGCCAGCAAGGATTAATGAAACTGCAGCGTTTTGGCTGGTCAATGGTCCAAGTCTTCAGGGTGAATCACAGGCGTTAGATCTCATGACTTAGTCAAATAGTTCAAACAAATCATGTGGCTCAGGCATCGTCTTCCTCATTTGAACCTGCAACTGGGAGGAAACAGGTGTGGTGGCCAGAGAAGACCTCCGGTCGTTTTCTCCGGCGAGGCAAACAGTGGTCCATCATCAAATCCTCAGCAAAATGAAAGAAACTTGTACCATTCTTCTTGAAATTTCTCACTGATCACGAATCTCCATTCCATTTTCCCCAATTCTCCATGAATCTTGAAACACGAAGATGAACAGAAAATTCACCAAAACATTGATCATCACCAAACTCCAAATTAATGCCACAGATCTCTTCCTCATCTCTCAGGGATCATCCTAAGCTACCCAATTCATGCTAACACCTCAAGATCAAGTAGTTACAATCTCAAACAGAAATTGGATCATGACCTAAATTGTCTCTAAACTCCAAAATTATGAACCTAAATCCATCTATATTCTTCCCTAAGCCTTAACCACAGTCTAAATCATGCTGAAACAGCCTAGAACTAGAGCAATGTTGAAATTTACCAACCTGAACTGAAGCTTGCAATTGAGGTAGTTGCAGTGTGATTCTTCGTGCCAAACTATGCAGATTCCTTCCTTGATGATCCCTGGTGCTATTGGAATGCTTAATTCTTCTTGAGACGCTCTTGACTCCAAAACACGATTTCCACTTTTGGTGCTTGAAGCTCTAACTGCCACAACTGAATTCTTCACCAAAATGCCTCCAAAAAACGATCTGGAATGGACCTTGAGCTTATATATGAAGAGTTTGGATAGTTTCCAGGCCCAAATCAAGCCCAATTTGAGATATCCAATTTTCAATTTTCCATCAAAGTTGCAAACATGGAATCCACGCATTTGCTCTTTCTCAGCCTCAAAAATGCTTCATATGTCTTGCTCATGACTTGTTGAGTATGAATGGACAGGATTGAGTCCTCAATTTCATCCCATGGTGGATCTTGGATGTGTAATTTCACCATGAAGTAACAAAGTGAAAGTCCATGAAATGTGCATCAAACTGATTTTCTAATATTGCCATTATGCTCAAAATGTTGTTTCCACTCAAAATATGCACTCATTTGTGATTTTTTGAACACTTGTGAATTATTTTGAATTTTTCCTTAATTAATGCCTTTAAAAATGCCTTTGTCAAATTCCTTCCAACCAAACCTTGTTCTAAGCCAAATCAAAGCATCCTTGACACTTGATTAAACTTAAAATCCCATCTTGAGCAAGTTTTGTGTTGGATAAAACTTTATTTGAGATTCACAAGATGGTGAAATGACCCATAATCCAAAATGGCCTGTAATCTCACTTTCCCAAAATACCCCTAACTTGTAAACCTCATAACATGAGTTCTACAAATCAAATGAAAGACTTCTAGTACATTTTGGAAAGCTAAGACCAAGACCTACAACTTTCATGTTGGCCAAAAGTTTAGGAGAACCATCCTTCTAGGTCAAAAGTGACTTGGAAGTTGGTGGACTTTCACAGATAAAATTCACATTCATCTAATGACCTGTAACTTGTCTGGATCATAACTTGAGTTCTATAAATCCAATCAAGGACTTCTAGTACTCAAATTAAAGCTAAGAACATGCTCTACAAGTTCCATGTTGGTTAAAAGTTGATATGAAACTTGTATATTGAGATAAGTGGTCTTGAAGTCAGGCACCAAATAGGGGATTGTACCCTGAGAACCCTAGTTTAGCAACTCCTCACACTTTGAATTCTTCTTGAATTGATCTTGGAATAACACCTCATGCATCTCAACACAACTTTCCATGATCACAATGACTTAGAATTGAGTCTTAATTTCCTTCAGTGGAACAGTTGACTCAAGGTTGACCAGATGAAAACCCTAATTGCAACACCTTCAACTGTGACTTTCCACAGTTGGCATAAACACTTGAATGAACTCTACCATGACCCTCAAGGCCTCCAATGAGCTTCAATTACAATCTCCACCCCTAATCATGGGCTTGTGATCCTCAGATGATCCTCAGATAGGCTCCTAGACAGGAGATGAACCACATTCACTTGCTTGCCTTTCTTCAAGGACTTTGACTTGCTTCTGATGATGATAACCATTTGATAACTTGAATATAATCTCTTGATTAGGCCTTGAACCTTTGATAACCTCAATTGGCTAAGCACACCTTTCCTGATCCCCTGTAAAATGCAAAATGACTATGCAATGTGAATGCTAGAACAATGATATGCTAGTGCAATGAAACATAAACCAAGTAAGAAAAAGGTTAGGCAAATTTTGGGGTACAACAGCTGCCCCTATTCAAGCGACTTGGACCTGACTGGATGAAAAGAAAAAGGCTTTCAGACAATCAAGGTAAAAGACGGTTGAATACCAGAGAACCCGAAAATTTTCTAACCAAAGAAATAATCTGCGAAAATTGCTCGGGGGAAAAAATATCCAGAAAATTGAATTCGGTTGTCACAACAACAAACTGATCAATCATCTGATAAAGAATGTCTGATTTCAACATCAACCACCTGTGTGACACCACAGGCATTGAATCCACACACTAGATCAACAACAATCAATCTTCAAGTATACGCTACAATAAGCGGGCATCGAGCCATAGAACCACATCAAAATACCATCCTTGACTTTCCATCTCCGAAGGGACGAACAAAGCACTATGTAAAGCGCGAACCAGGCAACTGAAGACCCGAATAAGAAACTCTACGAGAAACATTTCCGACACTACGGGTATTTGCACTACGTAAAGCGTGAACTTGACATCTTTTTCCGAAGAAACAGGCGAAGCACTAAATAAAAGTGATAATCTGGCATCCAAAGACTTGCACGAACAACTCCACGGGACCAACTCCGTCAACACGGGTAACAACTCCGTCAACACAGGTAATAACTCCGTCACCACGGGTAATAACTTCGTCACCACGGGTAATAACTCTGTCACCACGGGTAATAACTCCGTCACCACGGGTAATAACTCCGTCACCACGGGTAATAACTCCGTCACCACGGGTAATAACTCTAAAGGTTTAATCCATGAGATTTTTTAACACTGACGTAACAGCAATCCGAGGAAAACTCTACTGGGGAAATTTTAACGTCAACGGCCAGACACTTACTTTGACAACAAGTAACGACTTCAAAGGTCTAATCCCTGAAATCTTTTAACACTGACGTAACAGCAATCTGAGGAAAACTCCACTGGGGAAGAAGGGAAACTTAACCAAGTAACTCTGATAAAAGCACACATGATAGGACGAACGTTATCATCACATATCTCACGCCGAGCATTTGAATATATGAAAACCATCCTGAACAAGAATTCCAATCCCTTGTAGGGAAAACACCTGAAAACAAAGAGGTAACCAACTTGGCTTATGTTTCAAAATGCATATGTTTGAAAATGGCGTAATGCTCCATACGGCATGGAAATGCTACGCGTTTGGGTAGATGTTATGCGCGATGCAAATGCAAAAAGGGCGCTCCATCAAAATAAATGCTGGAGAAACAAAACCAAACTTCCGTTGAGGGAAGAAACAATCCTACAGGGGGATAGCTTAACAAATCCGGAGTTACGAACTCTGCAGACGATGATCAACCCTATTGGAGGAAAAACATGCTGGAGAACCGAAAGGAAAGTCCTGAGTGGGGATGATCTTTCTAAACCGATGACAACCTGGTTGTACTTTGTAGGGACTCCACTGGGAGTTGAATGTGCACACGAACAACTACTGAGAATGTACATAACTGCCTGACTTCTTACTAGACTGCATCTAACTCTTCCGGGGATAAACATGCAAACTTCATCTGTCAGGGAGGAATAAGTTTCACATAGAGCCTGCTCCTACGTTAAGGGACTCCGGCTGGGGAAACACGATCCTGCCTAGGATGCATCTGGTTGGGGAGAATCTATCTCCGTTCGGGGAGACACATTAATTCTCATAGCCTCATGTTCAGACTCCGTGGGGAAAACACAACTGAACCTGCTGAGGAAGAAGGAGTCATCCTGCTTGGAAAAACATGCCATGAAACAAACTCGAAATGGCCTGCCCCAAAATCTATAACAACTTTTGACAAACTCTGCAGATATAGAGAGGAACAACTGTTTTGCTTTCAGCTTTTGCCCCAGCCTGCGGGATCTTCGTCATATCCTTTCAAGAGGAAACCTGATATCTCTGTACTCTGGTGGTTTGATACGACCGACTTCAGCACTTCGAACCTTGTGGAGGTGCTTCAAGTTAATCGCCTTCAGGATAAGGATAACTTTGGTGCTCTCGGGGTGACCTGCCCCAGTCTCGTCATGACTTTGCCCCCTTATGGGCTGATCTCTGGGGAGTAGTTCCCTTGGCAGCGAGAGATTCATCAAATCTCGACCTGATTGCCCCGGATTACCTGATTTCTAGATGGCTGACTCCTATGCCACGATCATTTGACATAGCTTGCCCCGGTTCCCCGAGATACTCTGGTGTCCTGCATTCTGTCCTGATCAAATCTTTCCATCATGGAAACTTTCCTGTCGTCAAGCGCTTACTCACTAGTAAAACAAACTGTTTTGCATAAAAGACATCTCAAATGCAATGCATATGGCAGTTTTCAAAATCCATTCCTGTTCATTAGAAAAAAATTTTGTGGCATAAAATGTATAAAATCATTCATTAACATGTCAACATTAATATAACGCTGTAATGGGAATCCTTTCTAGGAGCCAGTTCCGATGCGATCTTTACCAAAGTATGCTTTCGAAACAAACCTGTTTCAATTAGGACTTTTAAAGGTTGTAACGTGGTTAGGTTCACGGTTTATGAAAGAAAAGATAAAGGCTCAAAATTCATTTTAACCCACCCATTCTCCGTGATGTGCTCCAATCCTACGTTCGGCTAATTCGACCTTAGCATTCTCCTTTCAAAGGTTGAGTGACAGTTCAAGAAATTACACTTTTCGAAGTGACAGTCGCTCCCTTTTCATCTTTTGGCGTCCGGAGCCACACGATTTCGTTCTTGTTGGAGGATTTTTCCTTCGCAATCCCTTTTCGCTTTTCGTTTTTCATTTTTTCGTTTTCCCCTAACTTTTGCATGGACTAACTCTTTAGAGTTTCTTCAATTTTGAAGTCCAGCAGGGTACCTTAATTTTTTCCTAAGTCGCTTGCTTTCAAGATTCGACTTAGCGGGCTTTTTTTTCCGATTCTTTTCTTTCTCTCTCTTTTTTTTTGGAACAAATCGTGTGACATCGGTCTGTATGACTTGTTAAAGAGATTGTGACTGTTTCACTCCTGATCGACCAGGCTTAACCATTGTTGTTTTTTAGGTACGACCTATATAGGTGTGATCTATCCTCGAACGAACACTCCTTTTGTAATTTGAACGCTTTGTCAAATTAACTGACACCTACCCTGCCTCGGGTTAAGATTTAAGGTTTTTCATTTTCAGAAAGAAACTCCTACAACTAAGCTCAAAGGGGTTAACAAGGGATTATCTTCCTTATATCTCCGGTGTTTGGCGATTGAAACAATGCCTGTACATCATCAATAGGTTTTTATTCAAAAGCATAGCATCGGAAGCTTACGCATCATTGGATTTCGTCATCCTCCCCAGATTCCACTTAAACAAGCGTTTGCAATAAAAGAAAGCAATAGAGTGAACACGAATGGATTAGTTCAAAACATGCATGTTTATTTCATTATCAATATCAATTGAAAACAACAAGCTTTACAAACGAAATTTGCCATTAAACAGGAAAGAAACTACAAATGTAAAGAAATGACATGAAAAATGCAGATTGCCAGCTTCTAGGAACTGGGCTTTCGAACTTGATTCGCCGCTGAGGCAGCCATCTTCAGAGTTTACTCGTCGAGGTCAGTCTGAAAGGCTTCTGAACCTTCATTCTCGGGGGACTCTTCCATAGCATGAACTGATGTGCCTACCTAGCTGGATGAAGGAAGGTCGTTAATCTGAATACCCTGAGGCGTAATCGAGAATCTGTTGGCGTCCAATAGAGTCTGAACCTGGCTCTTAAGCACCTTGCAGTTTTCAGTTGAGTGCCCTTGTGCCCCAGCGTGGTAATCACAATGGGCGCTTGCAATAAAACCTGGTGGATACAGCGAAATTATCGGGTTAATCTCCTCTGGCACTATTAGACCACCCTTGATCAGATATGGCAATACCTGACTGTATGACATGGGTAACCGAGCGAACTGCCTTTCTGGCTTCTTTGGTCTTTGCTTGGTGCGCCGTCCCTGTTGATGGCGATATGACTGTTGACTCCAGAAGGGAGATGATGTCTGATGCATGGACCCTAGGGGTTGTTGACTCTGAAGGGTCAAGACATCTGGAGATTGAGCCTGAGATACGAAGGACTCCTTTTGCTCGGATGCACTCATCCTTAGGTTTAGCCCTGGAATTGGCAATAGCTGCGGGCCCGGAGATTTAGAGGTCATAAATTGCAAGGAATCCTTTGGGTCCAATGCAGTTTTGGGGCTGAAAGCAGGAGTGTCCATCTTTTCTATAATGCTTGCAATGAGACCCTCTGTTATACTCGTGTCGCCCGACGCGAACTTAACGGCTTTTGAATCGATCAAATCCTGAAATACGTGCTTAAAAGCTTTGCAGTTCTCAATGTGGTGTCCGGGTGCCCCATCATGGAAATCACAATGGGCGTTTGTATTATTGCCAGGTGGTTGGGTCCCTGTTAGTGGATGTAACTTCCGTAGTTCGACCAACTGAAGCTGAAGCAAGACTTGCAGCAACTGAGTGTAAGTCATGGGGATCTTATCAAAAACTCTGTCGGGCTGCTTCAGCCTCAGCGCACACTTCCTGGACTTAGGATTATCTTGGGGAGTGAGAGATAGTTGCTGACATGGAAAATATGGGATCTCAGGTCGTGCCACCGGTCTTCGAGACACATCACGCCTTGGGACAGGTTCCATGGACAAAAGCGGAGCGAGCATCCCTACTGCACCTTTAGGCACCTGGTCACCTTCTTCTCTGAGCACCTTTCTTACTACCTCCATGATCAAATCCACCTGAGTTTTCAACTGCTGGTTCTCCTCTCTGAGTACCTGCTGGTTCGAACGCAACTCTTGCATGTTCCCCATAACTTGCCTCATCTGGCCTCGGACCTTACTTAGCTCTGCTCGTACCTGTTCCATAGCCTTGTAGATATTTTTGTAATCTTCCTGATCGGACATCCTGCAACAAACTGGTTAGCACAGGGAATAAGATCAATGGTTCTGCGGTACCTGTTATGTAAAATGATATGCAGATGCAAATGCAAACATGTAGCAAGGGATCAAGAGTGCGCTGTTGAGGAGACCAAGGCTCTGTTTCAACATAATCACAACACTGCCCTGATAACAAAACCCTGAAGAGGACCAATAATTATGTACTATCGAGAACAGACACATCTCTGATGATAAGAACCCTCTAATACCAACAATATTGACTCACTGTCACGAAAACCAGGTTGTCTGAAGGTCAAGGTTTTCTGCAATAACCCGACCCCGCTCACAGGTATGAATCCTATACACTGACAAGGTATGGCATCCAATGTGTTCATCAGCATCACAGACTTTCAAGAAACGATGATACGATACCCAGGAAGGTGTGGCATCATTATCTCTTAAAACGGCCTCACTTAGCTGAATCCCAGATGATCGGTCCCCAGAGTCGACAATCCTCCAAACCAACAACCCCTCAAGCCCAAAGGCCCGGAAAAGAAGTCAACCGGGAGAATCTCGTCTGAGCGTGGATTTTGTGAGACACTGGTACATACAAAGCATGCACGCGTCCACTACTTTCCACAACTAATGCTAGGTATACACTCAAGCATGGGTCTGGCTTATCACTCATCAGAGCCTCCCCCCACAACAGCACAATAATGATATCATAGTGAAAATAAAATGCGGAAAGTAAAATGTGATAAATAAACCCAACAGATAAACACCCAAGCGCAAGGATTGACTCGCATAGGGAACTAGAGTCCCCAGCAGAGTCGCCAGCTGTCGCTACCGCGAAAATAAGGTGCCGGAAAAATAGAAGAGTCGCCACCTTTCATTATTTATCCCACATAAAGGGAAAGGAAACGATCGAAAAAACCTGACAAAAGGGTATAAGACAAGGTCATCTCAACCATGTCTGGTTTCGGGAGTCGGTTACGCAAGGGGAAGAAATTAGCACCCCTCACGTCCATCGTACTCGATGTGTTTATCTGACAGATTGGTTTTATCTATCTACGCTTAAAGTTTGGTCTGAAAAAGAAAAGAAAAATGACTCGGCAGAACGCAGCAGTTCTATGCCTACGTATTCCCGTCTAGAACGAGAAATCAGAGTCAACGTAGTTCGCCTAACTACAGGTGAAAGGGGGGAAGGATGCTCGCCGAGATATCGCATCTCGTGCCTACGTACTTTCACACGGCGTGGAAGATCAAAGCAAACGTAGTTCGGGCTAACAAGACCACAGGTTGGTTCAAAATGTTTTACCCGAGTAGGGTTAACAAACGGTTTCAGCAGTTGGTGTATGCAGCTCGCTCGTCGGAGACTTAGGCGTTTACCGTTTGCGATAGAACCGAGAGTTAACAAAACTCTCCTTATGAGAATGGTTTCCAAGGATTAAAGGTCCCAGAGGACAAAAAGGTTTGATCTTTGTTTTTGACGTCTTTTCAAGAAGAAGTGTTTTGAGTTTTGTTTGTAACTCATGTTGCACTAAAGACTTGGACTTAAGAGTGAATGCGTCGCATGTCACCCAAAGGGTACCATACTAAACACCCAAGCTGTTGAAGATAAACTCTCCAACAACCCTTTCTCAAGTGCTTAAGGCTCGTAGCGTACGACACGCATTAATCTTTATTAAGTGTTTTAAAGATGTTTGTAGATGAGAAGAGAAAGGACGCACTAAAGGGGAACTAATCCAATCCTAAAGTTGTCATGCAAAGTTGATCCTATGATTGAGGTTAGGAGGGAACTAACTAGTGTTATCATGCATGGTTAGAATCCTAATGTCTATCATAACTTCTCTTGAACAAGAGAAAGTCAGAGTTCCTAGGGGAACATGGCAAAGGAAAGCAACAGCAAAAGAATAAAGAGCTGTAAAGAAATAACTGTAAGTAAAATGCATGCAATGCAGCAATACAAGCAGAAGGAGACAAACTCGACTTCTAGAGCAAGCAAGCAAAAGCAACACAAGGCACAAGCAAGGGAGACAAACTCAACCTTCAGCCAACAAGCAAAGCCAAACTGTAACAGACAAGCAGAGGGAGACAGACTAAACCTCTGATGCAAACAAGCAAAGGGAGCCAAGCTCAACCTTTCAATGCACTTAGGCCTAAACCAACTACATGAAAGCCTATTCTAATGCAACACACCAGACAAAAAGCCACACCAATAAAGTCAATCAACAAGAACACAACAAACAAAATAGCAAGCCAGCAGCTCAACAGCAAAGCAGTCTTCTAGCAGTAAAGCAGCCCAACAGTCTGTAGTTGTCTTCATGTCCAATTTATCCATCAAGAGAAAAGGGAATAAGGCCTTCACCTTCAATCTTCAACTTGTTCCATCAAGAGATGAGAATCAACACCAAGATTATTGCATGATGAGGGGAAGCATGATGGAAACTAATGGAATCCATCATGGCACTCAACCACTCATCTGAGATTGGTATCCTCAAAGGTTTTACCTTTTGTGGTAGGCCTTTGGTCCTTCCAAAGGAAGGACTATGCTCCCACAAAGGAGCCTTGCATCATAGGATAGGAAATGGAATGCAAACTAAAGCAAACCACAATTATGAAAAAGGAAGAAACTCCTAAAGGCTCTAAAAACCCTAATTCTACAAGCTCTAAAAACAACCTTCCAAAGGGAACTAAAACACCAAGTCAAGCCTTACAATTAAGTCTACAGAAGCATAACATGCCTACTTAACAACCAAAAAATATTTGGAAACTTACCATGAACTAATGGCCACTTTTGAAGTTCAACTAGGGAAGCACTATGTTAGAAGCAACCTAAACACAGCCTAGATGTAAAATCTATCTAAAATAGCAAATCAATCCCTAAAAATCTATAAAAATATCTAAGGGATCCTAAAGGTATTGGGAACCAATGGTAAAAAAATCTAGGGCCTAAATCAATGTTTAAGGTCACTAAAGAAAATCTAAACCAAAGGTTGTCAAATGAAAAAGCCTCTAAATACCTAGTCCAAAATAGAACTTAGGGTTATCTAAAAATCACCATAAAAATCCTACAATCCTGTTAATGTGTCTAATACCAGCCAGCCAAAAATTAACTCCTAATTCTATACCAAAATGGAATACAAAAATCAGAAAGAAACAAGGATAAAATGCCAAATTAAAGGAATTAAAGAAAATGGAAAACTGGCAAATAAATTGGAAATTCAGCCAAAATAAAATCCAAGACCATCAAAAAATCAGGAGTAAAGCAAGGATCATGCACATATTTTTTCCACATTTTTCTGATCAATATTCAATTTAATATGAATTTTAGAGAATTAAAGCAATTAATGAAAATCCAAAAATGAATAAAAGAAATAAAAATTCAGGAAATAACCATAGCTGTTGGATCCAAGACTAAGTCCACTCATCCAAGGAACACGCGCACGCCACATCTCTGCCAGCAAGGATTAATGAAACTGCAACATTTTGGCTGGTCAATGGTCCAAGTCTTCAGGGTGAATCACAGGCGTTAGATCTCATGACTTAGTCAAATAGTTCAAACAAATCGTGTGGCTCAGGCATCGTCTTCCTCATTTGAACCTGCAACTAGGAGGGAACAGGTGTGGTGGCTGGAGGAGACCTTCGGTCGACTTCTCCGGCGAGGCAAACAGTGGTCCATAATTAAATCCTCACCAAAATGAAAGAAACTTATACCATTCTTCTTGAAATTTCTCACTGATCACGAATCTCCATTCCATTTTCCCTATTTCTCCATGAATCTTGAAACACGAAGATGAACAGAAAATTCACCAAAACATTGATCATCATTAAACTCCAAATTAATGCCACATATCTCTTCCTCATCTCTCAGGGATCATCCTAAGCTATCCAGTTCATGCTAACACCTCAAGATCAAGTAGTTACGATCTCAAACAGAAATTGGATCATGACCTAAATTGTCTCTAAACTCCAAAATTATGAACCTAAATCCATCTATATTATTCCCTAAGCCTTAACCACAGTCTAAATCATGCTGAAACAGCCTAGAACTAGAGCAATGTTGCAATTTACCAACCTGAACTAAAGCTTGCAATTGAGGTAGTTGCAGTGTGATTCTTCGTGCCAAACTATGCAGATTCCTTCCTTGATGATCCATGGTTAATTCTTCTTCAGAAGCTCTTGAATCCAAAACACGATTTTCACTTTTGGTGCTTGAGGCTCTAACGGCCACAACTGAATTCTTCACCAAAATGCCTCCAAAAAACGATCTGGAATGGACCTTGAGCTTATATATGATGAGTTTGGATAGTATCTAGGCCCAAAGCAAGCCCAATTTGAGATATCCAATTTTCAATTTTCCATCAAAGTTGCAAACATGGAATCCACGCATTTGCTCTGTCTCAGCCTCAGAAATGCTTCATATGTCTTGCTCATGACTTGTTAAGTATGAATGGACAGGATTGAGTCCTCAATTTCATCCCATGGTGGATCTTGGATGTGTAACTTCACCATGAAGTAACAAAGTGAAAGTCCATGAAATGTGCATCAAACTGATTTTCTAATATTGCCATTGTGTTCAAAATGTTGTTTCCACTCAAAATATGCACTCATTTGTGATTTTTTGAACACTTGTGAATTATTTTGAATTTTTCCTTCATTAATGCCTTTAAAAATGCCTTTCTCAAATTCCTTCCAACCAACCCTTGTTCTAAGCCAAATCAAAGCATCCTTGACACTTGATTAAACTTAAAATCCCATCTTGAGCAAGTTTTGTGTTGGACAAAACTTCATTTGAGATTCACAAGATGGTGAAATGACCCATAATCCAAAATGGCATGTAATCTCACTTTCCCAAAATACCCCTAACTTATAAACCTCATAACTTGAGTTCTACAAATCAGATGAAAGATTTCTAGTACATATTGGAAAGCTAAGACCCAGACCTACAACTTTCATGTTGGCGAAAAGTTGAGGAGAACGATACTTAGAGGTCAAAAGTGCCATGGAAGTTGGTGGGCTTTCACAGATAAAATTCACATTCATCTGATGACCCGTAACTTGTCTGTATCATAACTTGAGTTCTATAAATCCAATCAAGGACTTCTAGTACTCAAATTAAAGCTAAGAACATGCTCTACAAGTTCCATGTTGGTCAAAAGTTGAGATGAAACTTGTATCTTGAGATAAGTGGTCTTGAAGTCAGGCACCAAATATGGGATTTTACCCTGAGAACCCTAGTTTAGCAACTCCTCACACTTTGAATTCTTCTTGAATTGATCATGGAATAACACCTGATGCATCTCAACATAACTTTACATGATCACAAAGACTTAGAATTGACTCTTAATTTCCTTCAGTGGCACAGTTGACTCAAGGTTGACCAGATGAAAACCCTAATTGCAACACCTTCAACTGTGACTTTCCACACTTGGCATAAACACTTGAATGAACTCTACCATGACCCTCAAGGCCTCCAATGAGCTTCAATGACAATCTCCACCCCTAATCATGGGCTTGTGATCCTCAGATGATTCTCAGATAGGCTCCTAGACAGGAGATGAACCACATTCACTTGCTTGCCTTTCTTCAAGGACTTTGACTTGCTTCTGATGATGATAACCATTTGATGACTTGAATATAATCTCTTGATTAGGCCTTAAACCTTTGATAACCTTAATTGGCTAAGCACACCTTTCCTGATCCCCTGTAAAATGCAACATGACTATGTAATGTGAATGCTAGAACAATGATATGCTAGTGCAATGAAACGTAAACCAAGTAAGAAAAAGGTTAGGCAAATTTTGGGGTACAACACCTTTGTATATCAAATTCTGTATATATATTTACAAGTATTAGAACCTGCGTACAAGAAACACATATCAAATATAACCATTATTCTTGTAATACTTTGTTATTATCAAAACCCAAAAACTATATGTCATGAACAAATCTTGTTCTAACAATCTCCCCCTTTTTTATGATGTCAAACATAAGTATTTAAAGGACAATGTTGGGCAGTTATAGTTTTCTTTGCAACATCAAGTATGAGGTTTGTAAGCTCCCCCTGAGTCTAATAGTCCAAAGCTGAGTACTGTAACCCACCCTAAGTACTACTTTCAAGAAAACGTATTTAGTTCTCTTAATAACATCAGAGTCTTACGTTTGTAAGCTCCCTATGAGTCAAATATTCCAAAGTTAAGGTTTGTAAGCTCCCCCTTAGATGTATATTTAAGAAAAATAAACATAAAATTTTACCTTCCTTTGGCAACACCATAATACGATGTTTGTAAGCTCCTTCTGAGTCTGATAGTCTAAGGTTGAGGTTTGTAAGTTCCTCCTAAGTTTTATGTACAAGAAAGTTAAAATGTGCCACCTGGACAAGATAACCAATATGTACAAAAATTAAAAAATAGTTATGTACAAAAATTATAAATGAGAATTATGTACAAACTGAATTGGTTATGTTTCTAATGAAATACTTACTACCTATTCTCCCCTTTTGTCACATCAAAAAGAAAAAAAAAAGAAGAAAAAAAATAGTTATAGTCATAAATGCATAGCATGCCATCATTACAAGATCAGTTTCCAAGAAAGGGAAAACGATCAAGTAACAGGGATCATTAAGGTATGTACAATACATGTTAAATATTTATTGGTCGTAACACTTTCAAGAATCAAGCAAAGGATTTTATTCAGTCGTTTAGGCTACCCATAAGCTATTATAAAAGCAACCAAAACCTAGTTCATTTTCATCAACATCTATCAAAACATTATGGAGTCATCAGCTTAGAGTAACAAAATCTCTGTTGTGAAAGAAGTCATGAAGAACTCTACAAGCCTGAATATCCAGAGCCTTCAGATGACAGCAACTTCAGAAGCTTCTGCTACTAGTCTTGTGCCTCCTTCCATGAACACTTCAGACGAGGATTCGTCAGCAGTACCTCAAAATCCTACAGAAGTAGGTCCATCAGTAACTGTTTTAAAGCCACAAAGGAAGTCTATGAAGAAGACAAACAGGAAGAGGTTCAGCAATATGTTTTATCATCCTGTTGTCCCAGAAGCAGAAGAGGAGGATATAAATGCAGATGAGCTAGATATTGATTATTTGAATATCTTCTCTTATAAGGCAATGTATGACTTAGATAGAGATTTATTCTAGGTCCAATCTAGTTCCTTATGTTGTGTAATCATTTAAGCTTACTTAATAAAAAAATTATTTTGACCAGTAAATAATATGCATTCGTACAAACACTTCATTTACCTATTATATTTTTTGCTAAAAACATTAATGAAGTAATGACCAAAAGCATTAGTTAACATGTTAAAAATATTATCTATAACTTGTTAAAATAATCTTAATAGGCCGAATACTAGACATCATTTTCAAGAGTCAATATTTAAAATTGATTTGACTTAATCAATAAAAAATAATGAATACTCAAAGGTAATGAATGTAAATACTCTATAAAAACCCATTAGCATACTCACTTTCATAATCACTTAATCTTTTGAATACCAAAATGTATAAGCAAATAAAAGCAAATTTGGGTACCAAAGAGAGATTTCAGAAAGATAGCAATGCTTAATGCAGCAACTCAAGAAAATAAGAGTGATGCAGCAGCTGAAGGATCTACAAGCAAGTAGATAGCTTTAGAAGCACACACTACTTTAACATCCTTCATTGAGACACACAAAAGAATAAGAACTTCCAGGTCAAAAATTAGAAATCAACTGAGAAAGGAAGTTGAAGAGTTTGCAAAGGAAGAATGGCAAGATTTTTTAGACAGTCTAGATATGTCAGATGATCCTTGGGAATACCTTATGGAAAATCTGAATGCCTAGAGAGTCTTAACAATTTGTAATCACTTCCAATTAATGAGAATGTTACATTTTTAGAGTTTTTAGTTCAATTTGTTTCATCCTCTTGAACAATAATATAAATAAATACTTATTGTTGCGGTGAGAATAGGATATCAAACTATTAATTAGTTTGAATTGCAAATCTTTGATTCACAACTGACTTTGATTTATCCGAAGGAAAAGGTCAAAAAAAGGAAAACCTAATTTTTGCATCGTAAAAAATGCGGGGAGAGACCTAGGTAAGGGGTTGATTAAGCTTAGGGAAGGTACTAGCATCCTAAACTTCTGTAGTACTCTACAGGAACCTTCTGAAAGACCTAAGGGTTAGTCCTAAGTTTACTCGGCAAGATTCGTATCTTGTGCCTACGTATCCTGGATAGGGAATGGAATCAGAGTAATCGTAGTTCCCCTTGAAAGGGAGGTTAGAAACTTCTTGACTGTGGTCAAGGTTTCGATGGGGAGTAAGCATTTCTTATGGAAACGCTTACGTGGAGTTCGGAAACTCATATTTCTACGTTGAATTTGTTAATTGAAATTAGGTTTGACTAGGTATTCCACGACGGGAAACCCTAAAACAGAGTACGGCGACTCTTTGACCTAATGCTAGGGTAAAGGGCATTTTCCGTCCACGGCGGGACACCTAGGCTATTAGGGTTTGAAACGGTCAAGGGTTAGGACTATTGACTCGGTGGTCAAACTGTGAGACCTACTCCTTCGGAAGGACGCTAACGATAAATGATGCAAATGACGAAGAGTTATCATGGCAGAGTTAAAGTACGAAAGTAAGGAAAGCGGTAAAGAAAAAAGCATCGCGACGATCACTCGTGTAAGTTTAAATTAAAAAAAAATCCTTTTAAGTTTTTTTTAAGAAAAGAGGTTTTAAGTTTAATTTGTAAAAAAGAAATTTATGTTTTACTTTAAAAAAAAGATTTTAAGTTTTAAAACAAAGTTTTTAGTTTTTATGAAGAAAAGAATTTTTTAGTTTTTATTAAGAAAATAGGTTTTTAGTTTTACTTAAAAAACAATTTTAATTTAATAACTTATTAGTATTTATTTACAGCAATTAAATAAATTAGAAAAACAAAATAAAATAAATAAAATATAAAAATACAAAATGGGTCGGGCTAGCCACCAACCCAGACCCGACCCGTCTACATGACATAAAAAGGGGCCGAAAAATTAGGGTCGGAAAGCCCTCATTTTTCTTCTTGGGCTGCGGCGCTTTCCTCTTCTCCGTTTTGGCCTCGCGGCCATTGTTGCCTTACTCCGAGCTTCTCTTTCGTCCTGACTTGCATGTTGTTCCGTTTTCCTCTTCTTGATACCTGAATGAAAAAAACCACCAAAGAAAAAAATCATGATATTCAATAAACACCTTACGTTTCGATGATGAAGCTTTGAGATCATGAGATTTTGATCCGGATTTTTCCGTTTTGGGTTCGAAATAGCTGATGAACAAGGATGACGGTGAAGACCCATCTGAGTTTGTGCGCGTTAGGAGATCTAACTGATGATGATGACGGTTCCGTTCGTTTGAGTCTGGTGACGATGGTAGTGAGCCCTCATGTGGGTTCACGGCTGCCTCTTTGCTTCGTTATTCGTTGGTTCTCACTGTGAAGAACCTCCGTCCGCCGCAAAAAAAATCTTTTCTTCTTCTTCGATTAGGGTAACGACGAAGGATCTATGATCCTCTCAACCTCCACCGCTTTTTGTTTCTTAGGATTTTCGGATCCCCTTTCCTTTTATTTTCTGATGATTTATATACTATTGGCTTTATGATTGTGTGCTTGGATCTGATGAACTTGTTCCTTCCGATTTGTGAGCTTGACTTGCAGGATTTTCGGAGATTTGGTCGCTTGAATTTTGTTTGCTACCGCAGATGAACTCGCTATACCTGCTGCTGGCGGATTCATAGGACTTGTTTGCTTCACCGGATTTAGTGGAGATTATTGCAATTTGCTAGCTTGTTCGACCCGTTGGATTTTTCGGAAACTTTGGAAAGTTGTTAAGGCTTGTTTGGCAGAAACACTTTTTGAATAAGTGCTTTTTAATAAGCACTTTTTTGGATAAGCACTTTTTTGCCAACCAGCTTTTTCCAAAAGCACTTTTTATCTCCCCTTCTCGGTTGCCTATATGAACAGTTATTATCGCTTGACTTTTACTTTTGGTCGGAAAGAATGTTGGGAGCCGGCTTCGGAGTAATTCGTTGCCCTCCCGACGCACCCGATGATGACAATGTTCTGAGAGTGTCGGGACGAAATTGACCGATAAAATTCGTTTGTTTTGCTTATTTTTGCAGGTTCCCTGGAATAATCGGCAAAGTCGGAGAATCGGGAAGAGGACTTAGGACAAATAGAAATTTTTTAGGAAAAAAATAAAATGTAATTTATTATCTTTTTGTTATTTTATTATTTTTTATTATTTTTTTGTAAAGAATTAATATTATTAATAAAAACTCTTTAATTTATTTATTTGTTATTTGTTTTTGATATGCAAATAAAATGAAAAACTAAAATTAAAAATGAACCAAATTATTTTTTTAAAAAATGGAAATGAGAGCAATATTTATAATTTTATAAAATGAAGTGGAAACAGCCAAATTATTTAAAAATACAATAATAATAAAAATTGAAATAAAATTGATTTAAAATGAAACTCAAATGACATTAAGAAATAAAATAAAATTGATTTAACATAAAATGATAATAAAATGAAATGCAATTGATTTAAAATAAAATGAAAAATGAAATGAAATTCTATATTTTTTTATTAATTTCTAATTCCTCCAATTTATCTGATTAATCTCGTTTCCGATACAACTTCCGATTGAACCTTCCGGAAATTCAAATGAGCAACTTTATCCGGATAAATCCAACTGTCTGATTAAACTCAAATGATCATATTCTTCGGCTAACTTTAATCCAACAACTTGAATCGACTTAAAATGAACAGCTCAAATCCTCCACAATTAAACCATTCCAACTACACCTCGACCCTGACTCACATCAACAATGTCCAACGACTCAAATTTCCTGACTACAGCTCAAAATTCGTAAATTGACGGTCGGATGCAAACAAATGACCATTTTTCCCTTCATGAACTAAAGAGCGCACTAATGCGACTTTTCCTGCAAAAATTAACCAACTATACAAACCTGTTAGTGACTGGTTAAATGCAATGCAAAAATGTAATGGAATGTGAGATGAAACGACAAATCTTAGGGCAAAATTTGGGGTATTACACTTATAATAGTTAAGATGCACAAAAGCATGAACAAACTGAAGGTGAGAAAATACTTAGAAGGGGGGTTGAATAAGTATGAAGATTAAAACTTAGAAATAAAAACTCAAGTATTTTTATCCTGGTTCGTTGAACTCAACTACTCCAGTCCACCCTTCCTAGAGTGATTTGCCTTTCTCAATCAAGGACTTAATCCACTATTTAATCAACTGATTACAATAGTAAGCACTTAGAACAACTGTTCAAAGTCTTCTCAAGAACTACTGATCCTAACTGGATCTTCTTAAGGTTTACAATCAAATGTAATACAAATACAAGTGTTTAAGATTGCTTCTATAAAGCTTTATCACAACTGTGATTTTTCACTTAACTATTAAGAACAAAGAAATTAATTCTTAGAAAGAATATGAATAGTATGAGAGCTTGAATGTTGATTTCTTTTGGATAAAACGTCAACTGAAGAAATTGGTGAAGTCTTGCTTTTATAGGCAGCTGATCCAAGGTGAGCTTCACGTTGAGAAGAATGTCCAAAAGGTCTGAGCCTTTTTGTCTTCACATCAAGTGACCTTTCCTAGAAGAAGAAAGCACAGAAAAATCCTTTTTGTTTGTGTTCTTGTGTCTAGCATAAATAAGGAAAGAGTCGTTTGAATCATTCCAACGGATATAAACTTTGAATAATTCTTCTTCAGTTTTCAGCAAATTCATCAGAGTCTAAATTGACCAGAGCCTTCTGATGATGATCAGAGTTTTGCTGAATCAGAGTTTTCTGCAGCAGGTGTGCTTTTAGCGTGTTTAAGATCAGAGCATATTTGAGACAGATCTTCAGTACTGGTAGCTTTAGTACTTTCAGAATCTTCTGTAGAAACTATGCTTTGAAAAACTCTTCATACAGAATTCTTCTTTGGTTCAGATGCTTCTGACTTGCTTCAGATTCTTCTGGAGCTTCTGCTTCAGATCCTTCTGGAGCTTCTGCTTCAGAATCTTCTGGAGGCTACGCTCAGGATCTTCTGTTGGCAGCAATCAGAATCTTCTAATGGATGCATCTGGCGCTTCAGAGTCTAGCTAATTTCTTATGTTCAATTCTGATTTTCTTCTGGAGTGTTAATTCCTTTACTTTCTGCAGTAAAAACTCTCAAGCAAATTTTAGAGTATATAATTCTTAATTACATAATTTCATAATAGTTATCATCAAAACATAGAGATATTATTAAGAACCAATCTGTGTTCTAACAATCTCCCCCTTTTTGATGATGACAAAAACATCAGAAATTTTGTTTAATTGAAAATATGATAATTATAACTCCCCCCTGAGATGATGAATCTCCCCCTGAATTAAATACAAATAAGGAATAGAAACTTCCCTTTTGTCTTGAGTAATTTTCAGAGTTAGATCTTGATTGTTCTTTTAACATTTGAGAGTCAGAGTGTCTTGCAAATTTCAGAGTCAGAGTTTGATAATTGTCAAATGATCTGAGAGTCTCAGAGTTTCTTTTACAGAGTGTACTTATCAAATGTTCTGAAATACTTAGATTTAATGTTAGATGAAATAGATATGTCTGAAGTTTCATTCTGGTGAAGTTTAATTAAACAGACCAGATCTATATTTTCTCCCCCTTTTTTTGTCATAAGCAAAAAGTAAAAGCTTTAAAAAGACAAAGAAAAGGAAACAGTAAAGAAGATAAATCATGTGGAGAAAACATTGAAACATTCATTCAATTCAGTTCAGAGCAAGAGTACATGCATCAGAAGATATTCAAAATACAGAAGCAAACATCAGATGCAAAAACATTAGAATGAAAAAAAAATGAAAAACTAAGAGTGTTTTGACAAAAGCATCTTCAACAGATCCGTGATCTCAGAGGAGGATTGTTCTTGCTTTGACATCCACTTAGCCATTGTTTCATTCTTCTGATCCTGTTTTGACATCCACTCAATCATGTCTTCAGACTTCTTATCCTGTTTGGCCATCCAAGACTTGATTTCTGATTGACTAGCTTCTAGAGCAGCAATTTTATCCTCAAAATCTGGATGTTCTTTCTTAATCTCAGATGAAGAAGGTCGAACATTTTCTTGAGCTTGAACAGAGTCAATTTCCATAGGGTCTGTAGAGCTTGGAGCATTAGAGCCAGAAGGAAGTTCTACCAGAGTCATGGCCAAAGGGTTGTCTTCAGATGCAGATTCAGTAGTTTCTTCTGATGATGGAGGAGCATCTGTAAGAAGTAAAGGTCCAGATCTCTTGACAGTCCAAAACAGACTTCTTGCAGCTTCAGCAAATCTGAGCTTCGCATCATCAGAACATATGTTCTTCAAATTTGATGCTACAGAGTTGAATCTGTTGATGAATCCATTCCAGATGACATCAGATTCTTGTGCATCCATTGTTGCTGAACACTTCTTCTGTACAGTACCTAAATACAATTGTATTTCTTACAAAAAAGATTGAAATAAATGATCAACATTAAGTCTAGGTTTGGGATGTAACAGAGTCTCCAATGTTATTGGTTTTGGTTCGGGAGTAGGTGGAAAAATGGATTTCTGAATGGAGATCAGAGGAGGAGGGTAGTATGGTATGAAAGGAATTTCAGGGGCTTTGTCAGGTTTGGATCTGTTTAAAGCATTTAACAGATTTGGTTTTGCTTTGGTGTGATAGGAAACCACATCAAAGGGTTTATTGGAGTAAGGTTGGAAGGAAGATTTTACAGGTTCATCAGAAGCAGCAGGTTTATCAGATGAAACAGGTATAGCTGAAGTAACAGCTTTTGCAGATTTAGCAGAATATGATATAGTTGTTAATGAACCTACGTCTGACATTGATTGAATATAGGTGAGAAGCACATATGGTAGGGTGATTGTAAGTTTGGGTTTCAAGGGAGTGATAGGATCAGATGGTTCATCTCTGTCATAGAAATCTTTGAGTTTGAAGCCATAGGCAAGATTGTGAAAAAGAGATGAGAGTTGTGCACATGAGATAGATGTTCTTGGGGTAGATGTTGGGTTAGGATTTGGAATGAGGATTTCAGATGCTGGATTAGGTGTGGGAGTAGGATCTGGAATAGGAACTTTGGAAGATATAGGCGGTTCTGGTTGGTTTACCTCAGAATCTCTGTGAGAAGGAGAGATTAGAAAATCTGGGTGAATGTCAGATTCTGAGGAGTTTGATGAAGTGGTTGGTGTGCAAGAAGTAGAAGACACTTGAAAAACAGTTTTCAGAGGTGTAACATCAAGAACTTCTGTCTCAGGGATGTTGGTTTCAGAAGGATTGGTTGATTCTGAAGGATTTTCAGAGGGTTTTGATGGGGGTTCTGAGGTGGGTGGATCAGATGAAATTTTTATTGGTTCAGATGAAACTGGAACAGATGCAGTGGGTGTAGATGTGCTGGATGGTGGATTTTGTGATTGTGGTTGTGTTTGAGGTTCAGATGATTTTGGTGGTTGATGTTCAGAGTCTTTTTCTGGTAGAGGTTCAGATGACTTTTCTGGTTGTTTTTCTTGAGGTTGGTGTTGTTGTTCAGATGGCTTTTGTTGTGCAGATGGTTTTGTTGTTTGTTGTTGTTCTGTGGGTTGTTTTTTTGATGGTTGTTTTTGTGGTACAAATGGTTTGGTTGGAACCTCTGGTTGTGGAGTCTGAATTTTTTGTTTTGTTGTTGTTGGTTGTGGTACAGAGGGTTGTTGTACAGGTGATATGGAAATTGGATTAGAAGATTTTTGTGGAGATGGAGTAGAAACATGAGGTGGAGCAGTAACAGATTTATTTTGTGTAGAGGGTGGTTTTGGAATAGACTTAACATTTGAATCATTTATAACAATAGGATTTGCAGAAGATACAGAAGTTTTAGTACCTTTGATTTTGATGCGTTTAGATGGTACAGAAGGAGTGTCTCCAGATTCTTTCCTCTTTAGCAGCTTCTGTGGCTTCTCAGCAATCTTGGGCTTCTTCTGAACAGGTGCAGCTTCTGCTTCTGGTTGAGTCCTCTTTCTTGGTGGTTCTTCTTCTTCTACAACAGGCAATGGTTTTCTTGCTCTCTTTATAATATCTACAGGAATAGGCTTTCCTTCTTTCTTGCACTCATCAATATATCTTACAACAATTTCCCTTGGTTCTTCAGCATAGAACAGAGGGTAATCATCTACAGGAGTTCTCTTCTGACTTAGTTCAGAAATGTTCAGCTTCTTGGGAGCTGTTGTGAGTTCTTCCACTATTTTAAGTCTCTGAAGACTTTTGGCATTCAGAGGCTTTCCCAAAATAAATTCCAATTCCTCTGTGACTCCAGCAGCGTACAGAGCAGTTACAAGTCCATTCTCTGTTAGAAGATCTGAGATTAACCTTCCAAAAGGAATCCAGGTTCTGATCTTCTGACCTTTTTCTTTCACATATCCTCTAGAGGCATTTATATGATTCCAAAGATGCATAAAGAGAATATATGGAAGATCTACCTTGGTGCTCTGACTGAGGCAATACATAAAGTAGAGTTGTTCATTATTGACATAGTCTGGAGAGTTTGTTGACTTTCTATGATGAATGCATCCCATGAAAATCTTAGCCCAGATCTTGTAGTCAGGCTTCAGATCTTTGAACTTATTAGAAGCTTGTCCAGCAGTCATCACTTCCTCATATACTTCATCCGTATCAACACGCCCAGCTGGCAAGTGTGATACTCCATCTGTTTCCTCATAGCCAATGAGTTTTCTAATCAGATCTTCTGTTATAATTATCTCTTTGCCCAGAATAGAAGATAAAATAAAATTGGGATATACAGAAGCATGGATCCAAAATTCTTTCACAAGAAGGGGGTAAACTGGTCCAAAAAGTCTGTCAAAATACTTCACCCATCCTTGAGCATCTATAATGGAGCGAAATTCAAACCCATTCTCAGCAAGTGAATCAAATTCTATCATTGATTCACATAGAACCTCCAACTTTTCAATAGGTGTTAGCAATGTTCTTTTTGGTGGAGAATAAGGAGTTACGCCCATGTTAGTAGAGGTAACTGCAGCCATTGTAGATTGAAATTGTGCAGCAGTTGATGATGAAGTTGCCATTGAAGATGATTTTGTCACACGCTTAGGATAAGGGTTTTTATGAAGAGAGAAGAGGAGACAGAAATGCATAAAATGTTTGAGATGTGAAAAGTGTGAATGTGAAGAGAAGAGAAGTATTTATACTAAAACACATAGGCATACAAACAGTCAGATAAAGCACGTTTGAACAAAGCATTTAATGAAAAAGAATAAAATCATTTCAAGCATTTATTGCTTCTGACAATTTGGGGGGAAAATCAAGATTTTCACTATTCAAACTTCACCTCAAACGTCTCTTCAGTAGTGTACACGCCACCTTTGCAGATTTGGAGTGACACGTGTTTGCTTGCATGTGTTCTAAATTCTCTTGAGAAATGAAACGTTAACCAACGTTCAGATCCTCTAAGGATTGTTAGTTTAGAGTTTCACAAAAATATTTAAAGAAAATAAATAAGCAATCAGAAGAAATACTTCAGAGCATTAGGCATTTTTGCATCTGTAAAATTTGCTTCTGACAAATATCATTCTGGACAAAAATCCATACCAATATTTTTCAGAATAAATTTGAATCTATCTTCAACAAGGGGTTTTGTGAAAATATTTGCCCATTGATGATCTGTATCAACAAAGGCCAAATTTATGATTCCCTTCTGAACATAGTCTCTGATGAAGTGATGCTTAATTTCTATATGTTTTGCCTTAGAGTATAAAATGGGGTTTTTAGACAAACATATAGCAGAAGTATTATCACAGAAGATAGAAATGTTACTTTCAAATATCTGAATATCTTCTAGTTGATTTTCATCCAGAGCATCTGCGTGCTACATCCAGCAGCAGCAATATATTCTGCCTCTGTGGTTGAGAGTGCAATTGTGGGTTGCTTCTTGTTGTACCAAGAGATTAGATTTCTTCCTAGAAATTGACAACTTCCAGAAGTACTTTTTCTTTCCACTCTGTCTCCAGCGTAGTCAGCATCACAGAATCCAACTAATTTGAAATCATCAGATTTTCGGTAACACAAACCCACATTAGAAGTACCTTTCAGATACCTTAAAATCCTCTTGACAGCTGTCAAGTGTGATTCTCTAGGATCTGATTGGAATCTAGCAAACAAGCATACACTGAACAATATGTCAGGTCTAGAAGCAGTTAAGTGATGGGCTAAAGACGTGTCTACTTAATGCGTCTAGCGGTATCTTACTGCAAGTGCACAACCTATCGAAGTAATATTTAAGATTATCGATCCACAGGGATTCTATCGTTACTTAGTGCTAGATGAACTTCTAGTTTAGCTAAGGCGAATAGTTGTCACGATTGTTGTTGGTTTTCTAAGACTATTGAAGGCGGAATTAAATCTAGGTTTTTAATAAAATAATACTAAGACGGTCGGTATGTAATTATACTAACTTAGGTGGGTCAATCTAACCTAGGCTTATAAAGATGTTCACTTAATCTATTCGGTAGAGATTACTAGTTTGAATACCCTCAACTCACACTCTCGTGGTCTTGAATCAGATCTTATCCCTAAAGCCCTATGCCTGCTCTCGCTAGCCCATAAGTGTTCAGAGATAATTTTTGGAAACTAAATAATTCTAATTTATCTTAAAGCGCTCTCGCTGTATTTAATTTAAATGCCTAACTTTAGCTATCTGGTTAAAATCTCACACTCTCGTGGTCTTGACCCAACCTAATACCCTTTTCTTACTCTCGTAACGAAAAGGTCGAATTCAATTAAAAAGCATCAGCCAGAATGTTAAGCGATTAATTATTTTAGCCCATGGTTATATTTTACCGGTTAAGTTAGTTATAACTACATACCGCCCTAAGGTATTTAGCTACTCATCGAGGTTAAATCAGACTCAGAGTTAATTATTGACTTACTAATGGCAGAAAAATAAATAGACATTATAAATAAATTAAATTGCAATAACTGAAAAACCTGATTAACAAATATCTGAGTAGACTCCTTCTTCCACAGACCGGAAGGCTTGGAGTAGGCGGAAATAAAAATTAAAACGAATGCTGAAGGCTGGAAACAAATAAAAGTATAACAATTCCCTAATGTTGGAAATTGTTACACGGTTGGTTTTGATACAAATAAAATAAGGCAGAAAATAAAATGCTGGAAATAATAATTCTGATGGTAAGGTAATTCGGCAGAGCTTCCGCAGGAAATTTGGATACTGAAGTCTCTCCTTGAATCCTCCTGAGCTGGTCCTATTTATAGAGCTTCCAATGGGCTGGTCCTTGGTCTTTTGCTTCTTGGGCTTTGCTGAAGTGGTTGAGAAAATGTTGGAAAGTGGCAGCAGAAAATGGGAGAAGTCTCCCTCACGTGCTGCCTTGAGGAGAATTACCAGGAGGAGTGGGCATCACTGGTGGCTTGACGTAGTCTGAGTCAAAATTCAAGTTATATCCTTGTCACGGGCGTGACAAGGTTTTCACGCTAGTTGTTTGATGATTTCAAGTGTCACGGTCGTGACTACTTCCTCACGGTCGTGATGTCCCAAAGTAAGGTGTCACGGTCGTGACACCCTTGTAACGACCGTGGTCGTAACAAATTATGCAGAGTTTATGCAGGCTTCTGTCTTGCTTCATTTCTTGTGGTTTCTTTGTTCTTTTCTTCTTAATTCATGATTTGGCCTCACATATCGATGTACCTGCAAAATAGTAAGAAAAAACTCGAGGAATCGAGTGTTAAAACGGTGAATGCGCGGTAAAAGTCAATGAAATCTAGCGATATAACCGATGCGTTTTCTCGTCATCAAACTTCCCCAAACTTAAACCTTTGCTTGTCCTCAAGCAAATAGTTGGTTGAAAATCGGCGGACAAGATTTTATTCGCGCATACTCATAGCAAACCATCCGGTGGATCGTTTCGTCGGATAGTCCGGTACTTTGATAGAACACTACCGATACACTAATGACATAAGCAACAGGCTATGTCGTCGACTTCCCGTCAAGCGAAACAATCGGCAATCACATTGCGATTTCACCTAGAGTTTTTCGATCTTATTTCACCCGGTTCGTTCTAGCGCAGTCACATTAAGCCCTTTGCCTTCGCACGCACGTAGTGGAGTAGCCGGTTAGCGATTTTGATCCCTTTTTTTTTTTTGCACGGGGTCTGGTACACGAGTGTGGTAACCCCTTCATGTTTTATCCGATGCGGAGGTTGTGGGGGATCGAGCCGTAGCACGCCCTACCGAGTTCAGAACCAGTACCTCTGAACCAACCCGAAACGGAGTCCTTCTCATATTTCTCGTTTCTTATCTGCGACCGTGTACTTTGGTGCAATCTCTTTTCATTTTGCATTGAGATACGAAGGATCATTATTGATTAGGCATCAAACGCTTATATTCATCGGCTCCCCACGTGGTTTGTGTTCGGACGGTGCTGACTGCTAGTATAAACTACTAGGGGTTACTTTTGAAACTGAACTAAAGGTGCACTCGCAATGGTGATCGGGATGGAATTTCTTAAGCAGGGGGTCGAAGATGTCAAGATTGTATTGGTCTTGTTTAATCGTTCCCGACTTCGTAATTACGAACCATTCGGTGGTAAGTCGGGTAATGCGAGTAATTTAAGGATTTTTCTAGTATGGCTTAATAATCGGGGAAAACTCGATATTAAAGAAAATAACGCACAGATTTGCTCATTTCATTGATTTTCTAAAAGGAATACAACAGAATTGAAAGTACATTGAAATGAAAAGTACCTCTCCCACACTATATCAGACATTGTCCTCAATGTTGTGATATAATAGCGGTATAAATACAGTACAAGACTAAAACTGAAAAACAACATAAAAGCAAACTACTGCTGCTGGTGATCGCGGGCTCGGCCTCTGGTGCGAGAGCGGCGTCTGGAGGGAGTCGCGTCGGGATCAGAGCCGGTGCCGGAGGTAGCAGTAATGCTGATGCGGAGCGCCTCGAGCTCGCCGAAAAGTTCTCCAAACCGCTCATTGGTTGCCGCGTGGTTGGCAGCAATGGTGCCGAGCAGAGCGTCGTACTGTGCCTTCTGCTGACGCTCTAGTGCTGCGTTCATCAGGTTCTGCTGGTGGATCGCAAGTAGGACGTCCTCAAGTGTGGCAGCGGGAGCCGCCTGCTGTCGGGTGGAAGTCTCGGGGATGTCCTGGACATGCTCAACGGCATCCATGGCGTCCTGCATCTGGTCCACTGGGGCGTCTGGCTGATCATCATGTACCGGGGCGTGATCCGCAGCAGCTGGTAAGGCAAAGAGCCAGTTGGCTCGGTTCGCCGGGTCGATGCGTGTGCGGGACGGCAGAGTGATGTGGTGGAAAATGGTGCCATTGACAATAGGGTTGTACCTTCCATCCTCTCGCTGCGCGATCAGGTGGGCGGACCGGCAGTAGCTCATGGTCAGGAAATCGGCGGCGAGGTGCGGCAGATCAGCGAGCGCGTCACCAAGCCCCAGCTGAATGGCGAGGGTGGTGACAATGCCTCCAATGAAGAACGGGGATGAGCCTCGGTGCGCGATGGCCTGGATGTGGTAGAGCATAAAGGGGGCAGCGTTGATTGGCTCGTCATGAAGGGCACAGTATAAAAACAGAAGCTCTTTTGAGTTGAGCTTGTGGTTGCTCTCTCTAGCAAAGATTGTGTTGCAGATGACCCGGTGAAAGTAGCGGATAGCCGGGTTGTGGATGTGTGTGGCGTTGAGGCTCTGGAAGGTTGTCGCACGGGTGTTGGTAAGGTCGTGCCACAGTGCGAATGCTTGTTCACTGAAGTTGTCGGGCACGCGACGGTGGGCCTCGGTGCCGTGCTCGAAACCTAACAGCTCGGTGTCGCTACTGCGAAAATCGGCGCCGGCTTGACAGGAGAGTCGCCACCGTGCGTTATTTATCCCTCAGAGCGGGAAAGGAAACGCTCGAAGTAAACCTCGCAAAGACGGGAAAAGGTATGGTCGTCGCAACCAAAACCTGGATTCGGGAGTCGGTTACGCAAGGGGAAGGTATTAGCACCCCTCACGTCCGTCGTACTCGACGGGATCCACGCTTGGTGTTTATAGGTAAAAGGGTGTGTTATCTATCTACGCTAATGGCTGGTCTGAAAAGAAAATAAAAGGACAGGACTCGACAGAACATACGGTGTTCTGGGCCTACGTATTCCCTCGTGCAATGGGAAAGTCAGAGTCAACGTAGTTCGACTGCCTACGTCTAAACGGGGGAAAGATTGCTCGCCAGGACATCGCGTCCTGTGCCTACGTACTTTCATCTGAAATGAAAGATCAGAGCAAACGTAGTTCGACTAACTACGGGTAAACAGGGGCTCTCACACAACAGTGAGAAACAAACTGGTCTCTAAGGCTCGGGAACCTACAACTACGATCTGGTCTCAAATGTGCTCGGGCAAGAGAAAAGGATAACAATTAGTCGTTAGCGGGAAAGTCTCGATCGCACAGCCGCGAGAGAACGAAGGTTAGTCATTAGTGTGCTCGCTAGGATATCGCATCCTATGCCTACATATCTTCGTCTGGAACGAAGAATCAGAGCAGCTGTAGTTCAGCTAACTACGGGTCAAGCTACTCAAAAGCTCCTACAGAAAAGAAAGGGAAACCCTAGAACTATAGCTGAGAAACAGGGGAATCTACCTACTGCTACCACACCTGGCTGACCATCCTAATGTCTATCATAACAACTCCGCAGCGGAGAAGTCAGAGCTCCTAAGGGATCATGGCAACAGGACTAAACCACAAACAAGAAACTACAACGTAAAGGAATACTGAAAATATGCATGAATGCAACAACTGAACAAACGAGGCACAGGGGCCGCAAACCACAAAGGCAAGGGAGCTCAGCTCTACCGAATACCAACAAGCAAAGCCACGCAATAACAAACAAGCAGAAGGAGGACCACCTCAACTTCTCATGCACACAAAGTCTACTTCTAAGATGCACCTATTCAGAACTATCTAGATGAACACCTAAGTCTAATGCAACACAATATCACACAAGTCAAACAACACAAAGAGACTAACCCTAAGCAGGGCCTCAAACAAACCTGAAACAATCTCCTAATCTATCTCTAAACGAAACTCTATACAATACCCTAAGCAGGGATCTAAGCAACAACTCTAATCAAAACCCTAAGCAAGGATCTAAGCAACAAACTAATCAAAACCTAAGCAGGAGGAATCAATCCCAGTCTCCAAGCTTCAGAATAAGCTTACCAGAGAAAGGAAGCTAAGCAGACAAGCTCATAGTGCTTTCCCCAGGAAAGTACCAGGAGATTACTACTCAGGAGTCATATCCTATGCGGCTCGACAACTGTGATCAGTTTACATCCCTCCTCAGGAGAGATTAAACTCACATGAAGGCTCCGGCGTCACTGGATATTTGGGAAAGAACCTATATGCACTAAGGGAACTAAGTGAACAGACTCATAGGACCTTCCTCAGGAAAGTACTAAGAGGCTGACACTTAGGAATCGTATCCTACGTGGCTCAACAACTGTGATCAGTTTATATTCCTCCTCAGGAGGAATTAAACTCACAAGTTGGCTCCAACATCACTGGATACTTAAGAAATCCTAGACAAACTACTGGAACTAAGTGAATAGACCCATAGGACCTTCCTCAGGAAAGTACTAGGAGACTTCCACTTAGGAATCGTATCCCATGTGGCTCAACAACATGTGATCAGTTCATATTCCTCCTCAGGAGGAATTAAACTCACAAGTCGGCTCCGACATCATTGGATACTTACGAAAGAGGTGAGAAGAAAGAATGAAAGTCATTCATAGTGCCTTCCTCAGGAAAGTACCATAAACTCCCTTCAAACTTCAGGATCTCGAACCTCACAAACAGACAACAAGCTCCTAGACTAAGCCTCAATCCACTGCAACCTTGCAAGCTCCAACAGGACTTCCATCAGCTCCCACCTTCAAGAAGACCACAGGCCAACAAACCACAACAGACTATCTCTGAAGTTCAACCACAGTTGAACTTCAAAGTCAGAAGTCATCAAGACCTCTCCTATCTTCAGGCTCAGACAAATCATAGCAGAACACCCTACAAAAATCTATCAAAAATCTACTGGGAAACCTACATGGCTCTAGGACAGCATACTGAAAAATCAGAACAAAATTCAATACCAGATGAAAGAACTAAAATCAGCAACACAGATATATCCACAGACCAATTTATTCAACATCAATAACAGTGAAAAATGCAATTAAAATGAAAATGCATGATTGAGCTAACATTTTTGCACTATAAAATTCTACACTGAATCACGAGTCTACAGAAAAAAGAACGGAATTATTTGACTAAATCTACCATTTTTTATGGATTATCTAATGATATGCATGCATTAAAAATATTAAAAACATCAATTAATTGAAAAATATGCAAAAAATAACAAACTAAAATAAAATGTCTTTTTTATTCTTATTTAATTTTCTAAACATTTATGATGAAATGGTAGAGAAAAGAATTATTAAAAACCAATTATTTACATTTTTATTGTGATTTATTTACATGTATGAAAATATAAAAGAAATTGAAAGAAAATGACATGGAGGGGGTTTAAACAGCAAGCATTCCAGTTTTCAATTCATTGGGCCCTCAATGGTGGGGGTGCAACTAGCAGTTGGGCGCAGGCCCAAGCTGATTATCCAGAAAAACAAGAAAAAAAAGAACTGAGCGCAGGGGGTGCATCGCTAGCAATTCTTTAGTTATTTTCATT
Organism: Lathyrus sativus; assembly: GCA_963859935.3. Taxonomy (NCBI): domain Eukaryota; kingdom Viridiplantae; phylum Streptophyta; class Magnoliopsida; order Fabales; family Fabaceae; genus Lathyrus; species Lathyrus sativus. The sequence continues at coordinate 174,244,975 of OZ012736.1, forward strand.
ACTGGGCTTACGCCCAGGGGGTGTTGTTAGCAATTTGGGGCCTAAGGCCCAAATCCAAATACTCTGTCTCTCATACGCTAAGGGGGTGGGGAAGCAGTTGGGGTGTAGTGATCAGCAACTGCGCTTGGGCCTAAGCCCAGCGTCCAAACCCTAATCCAATACCCAGAAAAACAAAACCTAAATCACTCCCAACCCTAACTACTGTTCACTCACTCCATGCGCCGTTCCCTCTCGTCTTCATCCTCTCCCTCACGCTCTGCAATTCGCCTTAGAACAAAACAATCTCAGATCCTCACACATCATGAACAAAAACCAGACTCTAATCCACTATCACACCTGAAATCAAACTTTCATCTAACACTCCCAGATCGAATCAAGCTTTATAATCATATCAACAAAGATTCAACTAAACCCTAACCACGCACGAGTAAACGAATCGAAAGGAGGGCAAACAAACCTGGAGAAATGGAGAAGACGATGAAGGTCCTGGAACTGGAAAATGTTGAAGGAGCTTGCGGAGATCTTGAATGTTTCTGGAGAAAACCTCGTAGGTTCTTGAAGATTTCTCAACCGGAAGATACTTGAAGGTGAACTGGGCACGTTGAAGGTCGTCGAAGGATGATTTAAGATCTTAGTTGAAGGCGTCGCTGGAGATCTGTGGTATGAAGATGGATGAACGTATGAGCGTTTCTGGAGAATTTGATGAAGCTTGTTGAAGGTTTGGGTATTCAAGGTGATTTTCTGGGAATCTTGCTTGAGGAGGATGAACGTCTGAGATGACTTCTGGAAAAATTGATAGAGACGGATGAAGGTGATTCTGGAGAAATGTTGAAGATTGATGTGTTTCTGGGAAAAAATGGATGAAGTTTCCGGCGTTTCTATGAATTTTCCGGCGAAGGGATTATGAAGGTGACGGAGGAGATCTGGGGAAGAAGATGAATTTCTGGGGAATTTGGTATCTCCGGCGGAAATGACGGTGGTCGGAGGGCGTTATGGTGGCCGGCGGTGTGCAGTTAGGGTTGATGCATGGCCGCCGGTAGGGGGCTCCGGCGAGGATGGGAGGGAGACAAGTGTCTCAGGGGGAGTGTTTGCATGGGCTACACGTGTCTTAGGGGAGAGAGTCAGAGTGAACGCGTGGCGTGCTGGGAAACGAAAAGGTGGGTCCGTTCCGTTTGCAACACGTGTCAGCTATCTTTTATACCACTGGAATTCGCTGGCACACTCTGGAATGTTCTAGCATTTTCTGGAAAATGGTGGCAGACTTTGGACCTTTGCTGGAGATTTGGGCTGCGCTGGAATTTTGGAATATTGGGTCTCTTTTTTTTTGGACATTCTGAATTAATACTAATTGGGCCTCAAACAACTCCTGGGCCCATTCGAAAATAAAAACTGTAAAAACTGAAAAAAAACAATTAACTGAATTTGATTAATATTCAATTAGCACTAATTAATCTAATGATCAACTAATAAACTCTAAACAAAAATTAAAACCCTAATCAACTCTAAAAATGATTAAAACTCTAATTAATTCCACATCAATCTAATTAAATCTAAAAAAATCAATTAACCTAATTAAACTCTAAAAAGTCATTAAAAGTCTAATTAACTCTAAATCAATCTAATTTTCTATTAAAAATCTAATATTATTTAATATCTACTAAAAATCTATTATTAAAAAAAAGAAAAACTATATTATTTAAAAAACAATTAATTCCTATTAACCCTAATTTGTCACTCTATTTAATATGCTAAGAGAAAATTCACTAATATCCTAAAAATGATAAAAGCTATTTAAATTCTATTAAAATTCTACAAATGATTAAAGTCTATTTAAAATATCCTATAAAATTCTAAAAAAGAAAATTAAGCTATTAAAATATTCAAAAGCCCTATTTAAATTCCAGAAAAATTCTATAAAGCCTGCTAAAAATTCACAAAAGCCTATTAAAATCCTAAAAAATGCAGATGAATGCAAATGACCCCCATAAAAGAGCGCACGAGACCAGATCGAATCGAACGGAAATCCCCGGGCATCAGAATATCCCCAAAATCACTGAAAAATCACCGAGGAGCGCACAATTTCCTGAAGATAAAACCCTGGCAATCTGGACTGGGTCTGCCATATCTGATAGACAAAAATCAAGCTGTAAACTCTGATATCCCCTGCTTGTGCACAAAAATCATCTGTCTGAGCTGTGAATATGAAATTAAACCATGAGTCAAATGGGAGAACCGGTTGGTCAAATTTTAGGGTGCAACAGCTGCCCCTATTCAAGCGACTTGGACCTGAAGGGTTTGAAGAGCGCTCAGCCTTCAAACATTCAGAGGTACGAGACGGTTGAATACAAATAAAACCCGAAAATTTGCCAACCGCGATCATATACTGTAAACTGCTTGGAGAATAAAGTCCAGAAAACCGAGCCCGGTCATTGCGGCACCAAACTGATCAATCATTTGATAAAGAACTCCTGATTTGAATACCCGTTGCTTATGATACCCCATGTAACAAACCCTGATGGTTGCAACAACATACTTGATTCTTTCACATTGCCTACTGATAGGCAGGAAGAAATATACTCACATCGTCCAAAGATGGACGGGAAGATACCCTGATTGAATACTCACCTTGTCTAATGATAGACGGAAAGACAACATTAATCTCCATATTCGCATCGTCTAAGGGTAGACGGCATCATCCTGATTGATGAACAACTCATTATTCTCATCGTCTAAGGGTAGACGGTATCATCCTGATTGATGAACAAATCATTATTCTCATCGTCTAAGGGTAGACGGGATCAAATTCTTAATCTCCATACACACATCGTCTAAGGATAGACGGAAAGTCACCATAATCTCCATACTCACATCATCTAAAGATAGACGGGAAGAAATAATCTTCGTGCTTGCATCGTCTAAGGGTAGACGGAAAGACATTCATAATCTCCAAACTCACATCGTCTAAGAGTAGACGGGAAGAAATTCTATATCTCCATACACACATCGTCTAAGGATAGACGGGAAGAAATAATTCTCCAAATTTACATCGTCTACGGGTAGACGGCATCATCCTGATTGATGAAACAAAGCAATTCTCATCGTCTAAGGGTAGACGGGAAGAAGTAATCTCTGAATTCACATCGTCTACTGATAGACGGGAAGACACCATAACCTCCATATTCACACCGTCTAAGGGTAGACGGGAAGACACCATTGTGCAATTCAACACCATCCCTGGAATTTCAGAATTCTTCTGTTTACGGGAATTGATGGAAAGATCAATATCTTTGAAGGGGCCACATCGTCAGTATGGACTGACGGGAAGAAAACCACCTTTTAAAGAATCATGTCGTCAATAGGATTCAACGATCACGCAAACTGAACATTCTTCGAAGAGCCTCGTCATCAATAGGGATTGATGGTCAGAAAAGTCTCTCTTAAACGTCATCATATCCAATAACCAGAAAGAGAACCAATATCCAAAATCATTTTGAAACCCCTCAACAACTAAGGATAGCCGGAGAAGACTCGCTGGGGAAACACCTCATCATATGTATGATCTGGCAATAAGAAACCCACTGGACAGTAGCTCGAAACTTCACATCGTCTGCTGACAGACGGAAAGGAAAGCCATTTGCTGGAGAAACTCCATTTTGAACCCTATTGAAAATCCATCAAAACTTCACATCGTTTACTGATAGACAGGAAGAAAAGCACATCCTGGGGAAACCCCTTCGTGAAGCTCTACTGTGATCACCCGCAACTTCACATCGTCTATGGATAGACGGAAAGAAAACCACACTCGTACTCAAGACGTCTAATGATAGACGGAGAAGTCCATTTATTGGAGGAACACATCGTCAATATGAATTGACGGGAAGAAAAGCTTGTCAACATCAGATGACTGACTGATCAAAGCATAATCGCTGTATGATCTGAGATACAAATAATCCGCTGAACTGTCTGAATACTGTTGCTGGATAAATGCCCCTGATCACAGAGTAATTCACGTGCCATATGAGGCTGATAGAAAACCTGACTTATGCTTTGTATGCATATGCAAATGCTTTAATCTTTCTACAGCGTAATGCTCCATCCTGGATGGAAATGCGACGCATTCTGACAATGATATGCAAGTATGATGCAAGTATGATGATGCATGCAATATGCTAGCAGGCTCGAGCTGCCGGAGAAGGCCGGGTACAGAAAACCACTTCAGCAAAATAAATGCTGAAGGCGAGGCCAACTTCGCTGGGGATAAACCGGATATCATTGAATCGTCCTAGCAAAATAAATGCTGGGAGAGTGAAATCCACTCCGCTGGGGATATTAGGAACTTAACCGAACGCCTCGACGAAGTAATACCCTGCTGGGGAATGTAATTCCACTGTAAAATAGCAGACGTGCTGAATATGATTAGACTCCTCTGGGAATAGCTTACCCATACCAATGACCAATTGGACTTTGCTGGAGACAATGAAGGGAGTCCTCCCGCGTACTGACGAAGCTCGGATCTGGAAATTGATGCACCAACACGGATGGTCTTCACAGTAATCGCAAACATGGATTTGAGCTCTTAAGCTTATCTTACTGGGTCAGATACAACTGCCGCTGGAAAATATTCTTCCTGAATACACAGCCTTGAAGAGTCAAGGGATGGTGACACGACCTCCCGCATTCATCTCGCTCTCGAAAATTGACTGCATCTGCTCGAATAACCCTGAATGGCCTTGCTGATACAGAGAACAACAATCCTTTCGCTTCTGATATGCCTCAGCCTACGGGACCTCTGTGGGGATAGTCCTTGAAAGGAAATCTGCAAATCTGAGCCCTGATGGTCTGATATAACGTGCCTCAGCGTTCTGAACTTCTGAGATATACTTCACCTTGAATGCTTCTCGCGCAACCTTTGCGTGCTTAAAATGGTCTGCCCCTGACTGCAATGACCTTGCCCCGATTATCTGATTCAGAGTAGTACCTCCTGACTGCGGCGTATTTCACCAGACCTCAACCTGATTGCCCCAGGATAACTGACTTCGAAAGGCTGACCTGACTGGGAATCACAATAAAGCTTGCCCCTGCTCTCGGAACATTCGGGCGCTCTTCATACTTTCCATTGCAGGAAGCTGTTCTGCTGTCAAGCGCTTACTCGCAAGTAAAACAAGTTGTTCTGCATAAATGATGTATTAATGCAACACATATGACAGCTTTGACATCCAATCTGTTCACTGGGAAAAGGAAAAGCAGTTTATGGCATATAATGCACAAAACATTTATCAACATCAGTACCAACATGGTAAGAGGAACCTTTTAGGAGTCAGAGTCGACGCGACCTTTACCGGAGTATGCTTTCGAAACAACCTGCTTCAATTAGGACTTTTGAAAGGTTGTAACGTGGTCAGGTTCATGGTTTTGAAAGAAAGGATAAAGGCTCAAAGTTTACTTTAACCCACCCGTTCTCCTTGATGTTCTCCCATCCTACGTTCAGCTAACTCGACCTTAGCGCTCACCTCTCAGAGGCTGAAAGATAGGAGTGATAGTTCGAGAAACTTTTGGATTTTGGAGTGACAGCCACTCACCTTTCGTCTTTGACATTTGTGGTCACACGACTTGTATTTCCATCGAGGATTTTCTTTTTATCCTTTTCATCTTTTTCTCTTCATATCCCTAACTTTTGCCTGGACTGACTCCTTTTGAGTTTCTTTTGATCTTTTTAAGCCCAGCGGGATGCCCTCATTTTTGCCTAAGTCATTTGTTTTGAAGTTTTCTTGACTTAGCGGGCTTTTGATTTTTTTTCATTCTTTTTCGAACAAGTCGTGTGACACTGGTTGTCTGACTCTTTGGGAAATGATGTGGCTGTCCCACTCCTGATTGAACCATTGTGGTCTTTTAGGCACGACCTCTAGGGGTGTGATTGATCCTCGAACGGACACTCCTTTTGCAATTCGGATGCTCGGTCAAATTAGCTAACACCTACCCCGCCCCCGGTTAAGATTGAGGGTTTTTTCGTTCACAGAAAGAAACTCCTACTACAAGGCTCAAAGGGGTTGACAAGGGATTATCCTCCTTATATCTCCGGTGTTTAGGGATTCGAAACAATGCCTGTACATCATCAGCAGGTTTTATTTCAAAAGCATACAATCGGAATTTGCATGTCGGTCATTTTCGTCATCCTCCCTAAATTCTTCTTAACCAAGCGTGGATATTTGCAAAACAGTTAGTGAACACGAATGGATTCAATCAAAACATGCACATTTATTTCATTATCATCAATTTGAATGAAAACAACCAAGTTTTACAAACAAGTTTACAAATTCAAACAGGAAAGCAATTACAAATGCAAAGAAATGACAAGCTAAAACCAAAGGAAATATGCTAGCTTCCGAGAACTGGGCTTTTGCATCTACCCTGCTGCTGAACCAGCTATCTTTATTAGGGGCAATCCAATGCTGTCCTGATCTGCTTCAACGACCCAGCCAAACTATAGAGCCCTTTCTCCTTCATTCAGATGATTTGGGGACCTCTCTGCCCGAAGCTGATTGCTGCACTGTCAAGCAAATCCTGCACTTTGTGCTTAAAAGCATGGCAGCCTTCTATATCGTGACCCGGGGCTCCAGAATGAAACTCACAGTGCTTGCTTGCGTCATAACCAAACGGGGGAGTTCCCGTTATTGGTGCCAGAGTTCTTGTCTCTACCAGATTCAATCTCAACAATGTCTGCAACAACTCGGCATATGTTGAGGGAGGCTTCTCAAACACTCTTCTCGACTTGCCGCCCTGGAATCTTCTTTGAGTTTGCTGTGCCCCCTGCTGAGGCTGCTGCTGCTGGTATCGGGTTGACCCTTGAACACCCTTTGTATCAAATGCAACATTGGTTTCTTGACCTTCAATATACTGAACACTCTCCTTATGCTTAACCATTTTCTTTCTTAGATCTGCCCCAGGAATAGGCAACAGTTGTGGGCCTGGAGATTCTGACACTATGGAATCCAGGATACGCTTCTGACCCACTGCAGCTTTGGAAACATCTGTCATCTTAGCATCGACTGAGACAGGAGCAATATGCACAGCTACGCCGCCCGGCGTGAATTCAATATCGTGCGAGTCAATCAGGTCTTGAACGTTGTGCTTGAAAGCATGACAACCCTCGATGTCATGTCCGAATGCCCCGGAATGAAATTCACATTGTTTACTGGCATCGTACCCTTGAGGAAACGCTTTCGTTGGTTGTGTCAACGCTCTTTTCTCCACCAGATTAAACCTCAGTAAGATCTGCAAGAGCTCAGCATATGCCATAGGTGGTGCTTCAAATATTCTCCTTGGCTTTCCTTCCTGGATCCCCCGCTGAACCGGCTGTATCTTCTGTTGCTGCTGCTCAGGTTCCACATGCACAGGTAGCGCGAGCTTCTTCATTGCGGCTTCAAATAGCTGATCGTCTTCTTTCCTAAGCACATTCTTGACTACCTCCATGATCAAGCTCACTTGGGTCTTCAGCTGACTGTTCTCCTCTTTGAGAATCTTCTGCTCCAGACGCATCTCTTGCATGTCTCTCATCATCTGCCCCAGCTGGCTTCGGACTTCGATCAATTCAGACTGATTCTGTTCCATGTCTCTGAAGGAATTCCTGCAACAAACTGGATGATGAAGAAATAAGACCCACGGTTCTGATATACCTATCAAATGATAATGCAGTGCAGAAAGCAAACAAGCACACATTCATAACGAGACAAAGAGAAACTCAAGCTATAAGCAAACAGATGAACATCTCCCACACATGTACAACCAACAAAATCAGCAGGTAAGCACAAATGAGTCTGAATATAACGACCCCAGCCAACAATCCTGGTGGTGATCGACAAATACTGATGTACAAAAGCTAAACGGGTTAAGCAGAGAAAACAGATGCGGCATCCGGCACAGAAACCTCTAGAAACTTCTCGCATATTCAACTGAACTTTCTGATTGGCAATCTTCAGAGCACACACTTCCTGTGGAGTCTTCCATGACATTAACTGACGAACCCGCACAACTAGAAGACGGAAAATCATTAATCTGAACAAAACCCTGAGGCGTGATGCAAATCCGGCTAGAGTCTAACAGATCTTGAACCTGGCTTCTAAGCACCTTACAATCATTCGTTGAATGCCCCTGTGCCCCATCGTGGTACTCACAGCAGGCGCTGGCATCAAAACCCGGAGGATACGGTGGGATCACCGGCTTAGTCTCTTTCGGTACTATCAATCCACTTTTGACCAGATCTGGCAACAACTGGCTGTACGACACCGGTAGCTGAGTAAACTGCCTTTCAGGCTTCCTTGGTCTTCGTGGAGCATGCTGACGCGATCGGCGATAAGATGACCGTTGACTTGAAGTGTCTGAAAACTGATCCTGAGATGCTAGAGATTCTGAGGTGGCATCATCTCCTTCCCACTCTTCTTGAGAACTGACAACTGACTCAATCTTATCAACTGGGACGTAAGGAACACCTCGAAACTTTCCACTCCTGAGTCCTCGCTCAACAATCTCTCCCAGCCTCATCAGGCTCACAAAACTTGTGCAACTGAACAATTTGTCAAAATAATGGCCTTTCAGAGTACCCAAGAAGATGTCAACCAGTTCTCTTTCCGGAAGCGGTGGTCGAACACTAGCAGACAATTCTTTCCACCTTCGCAAATACGCTCTGAATGATTCATTCTCTGCCTGAGATAATTCTTGCAGATCCACGAGACTAGGAGTCAAATCCAAATTGTAATCGTATTGCTTTATGAAAGCTCTGGCTAAATCCACCCATGATCGAATCTGATTACTTTCCAATTGCATATACCATCTCAGGGATGCCCCAGTCAGGCTATACTGAAAGCAATGGATCATCAATTTGTCATTTCGCACCAACGAAGTCATCCTTCGGCAGAACATCATCAAATGCAATTTTGGACAGCTATCTCCTGTGTATTTTTCAAATTCCGGCATTTTGAACTTGTGCGGTAACACGAGGTCAGGGACCAAACACATGGCTACAGCATCCAGGTTAACGGCATCTTTCGCTTCCAAGGCTTTCATTTGCTCCTCCAACACTCGGAGTCTTCTACCATCGTCAAGAGCTCTTGGATCTACTAACCCGGTCATTGGAATATCTCTCCGGTAATTCATCACAGGGAAAGCAACACATTGATTGTTAACAGGAGGATAACGCTCATTTTGGGCAAGAAACTGCTCATGCCGATCTCTGTTCTCAACAGCTGGCTGTACAACTTGGTCTGCAGTTAGATTGTTCGCCTGCGGGAAGTCCTCCATGAAATCATACCGATGGTTGGACGCCACAGCAAACCCTGCCTGGGTGTCAGGAAACTGGAAATTGCCTTCAGACATAGCCACCAATTACCGGTAACTGATTACACTGCTTGATTCTGCTCAAATCTGCTTCGGCCCCTTGGTCGTCTCCACTCTTGCCTCAAACAATTCCCCGAGAATCACTTTCTGGTGAAAACAAAGGTTGGATAAGTGCTCTGACCTGCTAGAGAAATGCTATGCAGTATGATTTATGCAAACAGAAATACAAAAATGCTAACGTGCATGTGTGCATTGGAGATATTTTCCCTCCAATTCCAGTGTCAGTGGTAGCAAGACGAGATAAACCATAGAGACAATATTTGGAAAAACCCTTATATATTGATTAGAATAACTGTCTTGTCAAGAGTTACATAACTATGCTCCATACAGCTGATATGATAGGGAGGATCCCAGCCAACATGCCTGGTGGTGATCTCATCATACAGAATACAAGAGAAATCAAGTACGGGTACGGTTGCGGAAGTCTTCAACCATCTTCTTTGTCTCTGCGTGATCTGGTTGATAAATCAAACCTTCTATCAGTCGATCCCTCTTCCTGACTGTCCCCTGGATGTCTCTGACAAAGTCTTCCCAAGCCTTATCATTAGCACCGCCCCCAGGTTTGGGTCTCTTGGCATCTGCTCTATGCTGGAAATCTTCCAAGTTCTTCATGGCATCTGTCAACTTGCGCTCGGCTTCGTATCGGCGACAGGCTTCTTCTTCAAGCTCTTCGTTCTTCACTTTGACCTGTTCTTCTAACTGAGCAATCTGTGTCTTCAGCCCTTCTTCTCGCTCCTTGCGCTTGGTCATAGAGAGATCCCAGTGTTCTCTGAACTTGGCTAGCTTTGCATAGGCCCTTTCCAGCTCTTGCTTCTTGGTGGCCAACACACTACTAACGGAGTCCACATCTAACTCTAGACGCTTCTTGGTTTCCGTCAATTCCAATAACGTAGCCTTCAGATGTTTCAGAGTTTCATCCTGTTGCTTAGAAATATACCCTGTTTCAATATTTTCATGCCGAAGCTTGGCATTCTCCTGCTCTAAAGCCTCTTTAGTCTTTGCCAGCTCTTCTTTCTCCGCCCTCAGCTGCTTGTAGACCTGAATGTCCACAGTGGTAGGCTCCTCCACCGGAGGAGGATGCAATGGCTGAACTGCTGGATACGGCATAAGGAATTTCACAGCTCGCTCCCGAATCCATTCTTCATATGGGCTAGGACCTCGAGTATCCCCTCTGCTACCTGAAAGCTTCCCTCTCTTGTGCAAGTTTTTCCAGGCTTTCTCAAGTTTGGTCAGCATCTCTTTCCCTATTGCCCCGGTGAGATACAGAGATTCCTGTATCTCCTCGGGCTTTGGCGCTCCTTGAGGTATGTACCCAAATTGCTTGATCAATAAGGACGGGTTATAGTTGACACAACCTTTCCTTCCTATTAACGGAACATTCGGGAATCCTTCGCCTTTGAGTATGACTTCAGCTCCAAATACTTCTTTAATGACCCATACCACGTTCTCAGCAGTTAATCCCATTAAGCGCTCGGGCCATCCTAGAGAATTGATAGACGTGACAAAAGGACCTGACTTAGGCAAATGACTGGTGAACCACCTGCATAGGAGAGGGACACAGCAAGACACATTCCTTCCTCGTCGCTTTTCATTCTGGTAATGAGTTGAATGGTGGATATCCCCCAGCAAAGTAGGAACTGGGTTCCCCGCAGCCAAAATATAGAAGGCATCTGAATCAACGAAATCAGGAATATTCGGGAATAACACGATGCCATACACACATACAGCAAGAATGACGTCAAAAACCTCCCATTTGCCCTTCTGGGCATACTCTCGAGCCTTCTCCACTAAGACATCCAACGGAAATCCCCATACGTCTCCTCTTCTGATCATCTTCCCAGACAGCTCAGACTCTTTCAAGCACAGGATGGTAGAAAGCTCAGCCAGCTTAGGCTCAGCGTCCGGACGATAAAAAGGCATCTGATCACGGATCGGTATATCCAGAAGTGCAGAGTACTCCTCCAGGGTAGGAGCCAAAACAAGGTCGGGAAATACAAAACACCTGAGCTCCGCGTCGTAAAACTGTAACAGAGTATAGATGCCGCTGGTCTCGTAGACAGATGGCTGATAAACGTATGTCAGAATCCTCCCATATCTCTTTCTGAAGTCACCCATTCCTCTCTTCTTAGCAATAGCCATCAACTCTAACAATAGACTGATATTCGGCGACGGAAACTTATAGGGCAATACTCTCTTCAGGTTTTCCATGTCTTGCTAGGAACGAACACCAGGACTGGAAGGGAAAATATGTACCTGCAATACACACACGTTAGTTAAATGCAGATGGTAATGCAATGATGCAATATGATAAATAATGCAATCTGCGAACACAGGGGCTATGCTGTAGCCTGAAGGGGAATATCTCTGTGATCAAGAACAGAAAACCATCACGGTCACCAGAACCTCATGCCACTAACTATCATCTGATACTCAAAATATCAATCCCCTGGTAAGAAAACCATCTGAACCTCTGTATCTGACGAAAATACCATCTGATAATAGCCTCAACCTCAGATAAGAAACCCATCTGACCCAGACAACACACCTGGAGATGAATCAAGAATACCATCTGATAAAGATACTGAATCATGGTTTCTGAAGGCCAGTTTTCCTGCAATAACCCAGTCCCTCTCACAGGTAGGATAAACCTAATCCACGGACAAAGGTACGGCATCCTATGCGGTTATCAGCGTCACAGACTTTCATGAGTGACGATGCGATTCCCAGAAGGAGTGGCATCATCAAATCATGAAGAGGCCTCACTTAGCTGACTTCCAAATGATCGGTCCCCAGAGTCGACAATCCTCACGTCTGGACTCCCCTCAGATCCTCAGGACCGGAAAGGAGCACCTCTGCAAGAATCTCGTCTGAGCGCAGATTTTCGTAGGGAACTGTGCCTGCTCAGCAGACAGGTTCGTCTACTACTTCTCCACAACTATATCTAGGTGTGTACTCAAGCCCAGGTCCGGCTTTCCACTCACAGTAACCTCCCTTTGCCCACAGCAATAATCACAATAATGTAATGCTGGAAAATAAATGCGGAAAGGTAAAGGTACAGAAAAGTAAAGTGCAGAAAAGTAAAACACACTATGCACAACACCCAACGAATAAACACCCAAGCGCTAGGATTGACTCGCGTAGGGGATGGGAAACGGTCCCAGCATAAGGGATGGGAAAGTCCCCAGATGCTATTATCCCCAGCAGAGTCGCCAGCTGTCGCTACTGCGAAAATCGGCGCCGGCTTGACAGGAGAGTCGCCACCGTGCGTTATTTATCCCTCAGAGCGGGAAAGGAAACGCTCGAAGTAAACCTCGCAAAGACGGGAAAAGGTATGGTCGTCGCAACCAAAACCTGGATTCGGGAGTCGGTTACGCAAGGGGAAGGTATTAGCACCCCTCACGTCCGTCGTACTCGACGGGATCCACGCTTGGTGTTTATAGGTAAAAGGGTGTGTTATCTATCTACGCTAATGGCTGGTCTGAAAAGAAAATAAAAGGACAGGACTCGACAGAACATACGGTGTTCTGGGCCTACGTATTCCCTCGTGCAATGGGAAAGTCAGAGTCAACGTAGTTCGACTGCCTACGTCTAAACGGGGGAAAGATTGCTCGCCAGGACATCGCGTCCTGTGCCTACGTACTTTCATCTGAAATGAAAGATCAGAGCAAACGTAGTTCGACTAACTACGGGTAAACAGGGGCTCTCACACAACAGTGAGAAACAAACTGGTCTCTAAGGCTCGGGAACCTACAACTACGATCTGGTCTCAAATGTGCTCGGGCAAGAGAAAAGGATAACAATTAGTCGTTAGCGGGAAAGTCTCGATCGCACAGCCGCGAGAGAACGAAGGTTAGTCATTAGTGTGCTCGCTAGGATATCGCATCCTATGCCTACATATCTTCGTCTGGAACGAAGAATCAGAGCAGCTGTAGTTCAGCTAACTACGGGTCAAGCTACTCAAAAGCTCCTACAGAAAAGAAAGGGAAACCCTAGAACTATAGCTGAGAAACAGGGGAATCTACCTACTGCTACCACACCTGGCTGACCATCCTAATGTCTATCATAACAACTCCGCAGCGGAGAAGTCAGAGCTCCTAAGGGATCATGGCAACAGGACTAAACCACAAACAAGAAACTACAACGTAAAGGAATACTGAAAATATGCATGAATGCAACAACTGAACAAACGAGGCACAGGGGCCGCAAACCACAAAGGCAAGGGAGCTCAGCTCTACCGAATACCAACAAGCAAAGCCACGCAATAACAAACAAGCAGAAGGAGGACCACCTCAACTTCTCATGCACACAAAGTCTACTTCTAAGATGCACCTATTCAGAACTATCTAGATGAACACCTAAGTCTAATGCAACACAATATCACACAAGTCAAACAACACAAAGAGACTAACCCTAAGCAGGGCCTCAAACAAACCTGAAACAATCTCCTAATCTATCTCTAAACGAAACTCTATACAATACCCTAAGCAGGGATCTAAGCAACAACTCTAATCAAAACCCTAAGCAAGGATCTAAGCAACAAACTAATCAAAACCTAAGCAGGAGGAATCAATCCCAGTCTCCAAGCTTCAGAATAAGCTTACCAGAGAAAGGAAGCTAAGCAGACAAGCTCATAGTGCTTTCCCCAGGAAAGTACCAGGAGATTACTACTCAGGAGTCATATCCTATGCGGCTCGACAACTGTGATCAGTTTACATCCCTCCTCAGGAGAGATTAAACTCACATGAAGGCTCCGGCGTCACTGGATATTTGGGAAAGAACCTATATGCACTAAGGGAACTAAGTGAACAGACTCATAGGACCTTCCTCAGGAAAGTACTAAGAGGCTGACACTTAGGAATCGTATCCTACGTGGCTCAACAACTGTGATCAGTTTATATTCCTCCTCAGGAGGAATTAAACTCACAAGTTGGCTCCAACATCACTGGATACTTAAGAAATCCTAGACAAACTACTGGAACTAAGTGAATAGACCCATAGGACCTTCCTCAGGAAAGTACTAGGAGACTTCCACTTAGGAATCGTATCCCATGTGGCTCAACAACATGTGATCAGTTCATATTCCTCCTCAGGAGGAATTAAACTCACAAGTCGGCTCCGACATCATTGGATACTTACGAAAGAGGTGAGAAGAAAGAATGAAAGTCATTCATAGTGCCTTCCTCAGGAAAGTACCATAAACTCCCTTCAAACTTCAGGATCTCGAACCTCACAAACAGACAACAAGCTCCTAGACTAAGCCTCAATCCACTGCAACCTTGCAAGCTCCAACAGGACTTCCATCAGCTCCCACCTTCAAGAAGACCACAGGCCAACAAACCACAACAGACTATCTCTGAAGTTCAACCACAGTTGAACTTCAAAGTCAGAAGTCATCAAGACCTCTCCTATCTTCAGGCTCAGACAAATCATAGCAGAACACCCTACAAAAATCTATCAAAAATCTACTGGGAAACCTACATGGCTCTAGGACAGCATACTGAAAAATCAGAACAAAATTCAATACCAGATGAAAGAACTAAAATCAGCAACACAGATATATCCACAGACCAATTTATTCAACATCAATAACAGTGAAAAATGCAATTAAAATGAAAATGCATGATTGAGCTAACATTTTTGCACTATAAAATTCTACACTGAATCACGAGTCTACAGAAAAAAGAACGGAATTATTTGACTAAATCTACCATTTTTTATGGATTATCTAATGATATGCATGCATTAAAAATATTAAAAACATCAATTAATTGAAAAATATGCAAAAAATAACAAACTAAAATAAAATGTCTTTTTTATTCTTATTTAATTTTCTAAACATTTATGATGAAATGGTAGAGAAAAGAATTATTAAAAACCAATTATTTACATTTTTATTGTGATTTATTTACATGTATGAAAATATAAAAGAAATTGAAAGAAAATGACATGGAGGGGGTTTAAACAGCAAGCATTCCAGTTTTCAATTCATTGGGCCCTCAATGGTGGGGGTGCAACTAGCAGTTGGGCGCAGGCCCAAGCTGATTATCCAGAAAAACAAGAAAAAAAAGAACTGAGCGCAGGGGGTGCATCGCTAGCAATTCTTTAGTTATTTTCATTACTGGGCTTACGCCCAGGGGGTGTTGTTAGCAATTTGGGGCCTAAGGCCCAAATCCAAATACTCTGTCTCTCATACGCTAAGGGGGTGGGGAAGCAGTTGGGGTGTAGTGATCAGCAACTGCGCTTGGGCCTAAGCCCAGCGTCCAAACCCTAATCCAATACCCAGAAAAACAAAACCTAAATCACTCCCAACCCTAACTACTGTTCACTCACTCCATGCGCCGTTCCCTCTCGTCTTCATCCTCTCCCTCACGCTCTGCAATTCGCCTTAGAACAAAACAATCTCAGATCCTCACACATCATGAACAAAAACCAGACTCTAATCCACTATCACACCTGAAATCAAACTTTCATCTAACACTCCCAGATCGAATCAAGCTTTATAATCATATCAACAAAGATTCAACTAAACCCTAACCACGCACGAGTAAACGAATCGAAAGGAGGGCAAACAAACCTGGAGAAATGGAGAAGACGATGAAGGTCCTGGAACTGGAAAATGTTGAAGGAGCTTGCGGAGATCTTGAATGTTTCTGGAGAAAACCTCGTAGGTTCTTGAAGATTTCTCAACCGGAAGATACTTGAAGGTGAACTGGGCACGTTGAAGGTCGTCGAAGGATGATTTAAGATCTTAGTTGAAGGCGTCGCTGGAGATCTGTGGTATGAAGATGGATGAACGTATGAGCGTTTCTGGAGAATTTGATGAAGCTTGTTGAAGGTTTGGGTATTCAAGGTGATTTTCTGGGAATCTTGCTTGAGGAGGATGAACGTCTGAGATGACTTCTGGAAAAATTGATAGAGACGGATGAAGGTGATTCTGGAGAAATGTTGAAGATTGATGTGTTTCTGGGAAAAAATGGATGAAGTTTCCGGCGTTTCTATGAATTTTCCGGCGAAGGGATTATGAAGGTGACGGAGGAGATCTGGGGAAGAAGATGAATTTCTGGGGAATTTGGTATCTCCGGCGGAAATGACGGTGGTCGGAGGGCGTTATGGTGGCCGGCGGTGTGCAGTTAGGGTTGATGCATGGCCGCCGGTAGGGGGCTCCGGCGAGGATGGGAGGGAGACAAGTGTCTCAGGGGGAGTGTTTGCATGGGCTACACGTGTCTTAGGGGAGAGAGTCAGAGTGAACGCGTGGCGTGCTGGGAAACGAAAAGGTGGGTCCGTTCCGTTTGCAACACGTGTCAGCTATCTTTTATACCACTGGAATTCGCTGGCACACTCTGGAATGTTCTAGCATTTTCTGGAAAATGGTGGCAGACTTTGGACCTTTGCTGGAGATTTGGGCTGCGCTGGAATTTTGGAATATTGGGTCTCTTTTTTTTTGGACATTCTGAATTAATACTAATTGGGCCTCAAACAACTCCTGGGCCCATTCGAAAATAAAAACTGTAAAAACTGAAAAAAAACAATTAACTGAATTTGATTAATATTCAATTAGCACTAATTAATCTAATGATCAACTAATAAACTCTAAACAAAAATTAAAACCCTAATCAACTCTAAAAATGATTAAAACTCTAATTAATTCCACATCAATCTAATTAAATCTAAAAAAATCAATTAACCTAATTAAACTCTAAAAAGTCATTAAAAGTCTAATTAACTCTAAATCAATCTAATTTTCTATTAAAAATCTAATATTATTTAATATCTACTAAAAATCTATTATTAAAAAAAAGAAAAACTATATTATTTAAAAAACAATTAATTCCTATTAACCCTAATTTGTCACTCTATTTAATATGCTAAGAGAAAATTCACTAATATCCTAAAAATGATAAAAGCTATTTAAATTCTATTAAAATTCTACAAATGATTAAAGTCTATTTAAAATATCCTATAAAATTCTAAAAAAGAAAATTAAGCTATTAAAATATTCAAAAGCCCTATTTAAATTCCAGAAAAATTCTATAAAGCCTGCTAAAAATTCACAAAAGCCTATTAAAATCCTAAAAAATGCAGATGAATGCAAATGACCCCCATAAAAGAGCGCACGAGACCAGATCGAATCGAACGGAAATCCCCGGGCATCAGAATATCCCCAAAATCACTGAAAAATCACCGAGGAGCGCACAATTTCCTGAAGATAAAACCCTGGCAATCTGGACTGGGTCTGCCATATCTGATAGACAAAAATCAAGCTGTAAACTCTGATATCCCCTGCTTGTGCACAAAAATCATCTGTCTGAGCTGTGAATATGAAATTAAACCATGAGTCAAATGGGAGAACCGGTTGGTCAAATTTTAGGGTGCAACACTCGGCAATCCTGGTTTGTGTGAGGTTGAACTCCCGGCCAAGCAGTCTGAATGTTACGATGCCGGTAAGCTGACTCTGAGAACCATGAGAGGTGATGTAGCTGTAAGAGCTGAGGAACTCCAGCGTCAGAAGTTCGAAAGTAGGCTGTGGCTGACGACAGAGGTCCCACAGGCCGACCTTCTGCAGTAGGCTTTGAACGCTGGACAGCATACCGAGTTCTTGCAGACAGTCGGTGGAAATGTACCGGGTGGGTTGCAGACCGCGGTTCTGGAAGCGGACGAAACGGTCTCGCTGGGTGTCTCCGGCTTCTCCTTCTCTGAAAATGATGGAATCCATAACATGCAAATGTGAAGAGTGAGGGTGGAAGGATTTTTGTGAGGTTTTGGAGGAAGAGTGGTAGAATGAGGGGGGTTGGTGTTCGGGTTAAATACGGGACAGTGGAATTGAAATGGTTAATGGTAATGGTGGATTAATGGGGTAGTGGAGAGGTTTTGGCGGTTTGGGAATGAGTGGGGAGTGTGTTAGATAGGTTATGGATGGAGAAGAAGAGTGGACACGATGAGAAACAGTTCTGTTTCTCACGATCTCTGTAATAGAGATCGTCACGGTCGTGACTTAGGCGTAACGGTCGTGACACGCTAAATGAGCACGTCACGATCGTAAGTGGGGCGTGACGACCGTGAGGCTGTGTGGTGCTGAATAATTCCCAGAAAAGCACATTGTCTCACGTTATTTTTAAATTAATAATAATTCATTTTATTTAGTAGCACTTATATGAACACACACCATAGTATATAGCATTTGCGACACAGTAGTATACGAGCCTAAGACAAAATAGTGCAGTCATACAGTATATGGTCACACAGTGTATAGAAAAGAAATAGAAAAATTATTTAAGCTGCTAAAATGAAGAATCAATTGAAAATAAAAAGTGCATGGCATAAAGAAAAACTGAAATTACATAAACTCAAATTATGTTATGAAATCGTTGCGAAAGATAAATTTAACTGGAAATGAAAATAATGATAAAAAATAATGAGAAAAGAATTAATAAACTAAATCACTGATAGCCGGTTCAAAGGCGTTTCTTCAGGTCTTCGATGGCGGAGTCCAGATGATAGAATTGTTCGCAGGCCATGTCAGTCAATCCCACGATGTCCAATCGCATACTCTTAATGTCTTCTCTGAATAGATTAATGTCAGCTTGATAGGCATTGAGAGTGTGCATGATGTTCTGCAAGTTGTTAGCGTACTCTCCGTGATTCGCTCCAGGGGTTTCATGAACTTTGTCAGTTGGGTCAATGTCATGGTATCCAGGAGGTGTCTCGGGGTCAGTTTCAACAGCGGTCATTATATCATCTGTTATCCTGTGAGACTGAGGTGTTTCAGGAGTGGCTGGATAATCAGGTGGGTTTAACTCATAAAGCCAATTATCCTTATTATGAACACTTACTTTTGCATGATTGGGCAATGTGAACAGGGTGACTACTGTGTTCCGGATCAGGTACTCAAAAGGTGGGCGTCCTAAATTCCTTATAATATGTCTATTGAAGCAGAATTTAAGATTCATCAGGCGTACGGTTCCCAGACGGGTGCACCTGTCCAGTTGGTACCTAAGTCCTAAGGCATCAGCAATCATGGTTACAAGACCTCCTACCACTATAGGTAATTCAGGTTCATCTTGGATGCGGGTGAAGGTTTGCATCATGAAAGGGACACCATTAACACACTGTCCAGTATTGAAACATGACATAATAAATAATTCATCCTTAGAGACTCCGGTAATGTTTTCTTCTTTTCCAAAGAAGGTATGGGCGAGGAATTTGTGGAAGTAACGTAGAGCAGGGTTATGGATCTCATCATTGTTCATGTCAGTTGGTTCAGGGTGGTAGTTTCCGGTCAGAGTTCCCCAAAAGAAATCTAGCTCCACATCCATCAATTCTACCTGTGTGGTAGTAAAGGCAAAAGGTCCACTAGGGAATCCTAACAGGTCAGCTAGTTCTTTATGGTTAAAGTCGTATTCTATTCCGAATAGGCGGAAACTAATGAATCCTTTCCTAGAACCAAAACCGCGCTCAGGTAGGTAAAGTAGGGAACTAAGGAACTCAAGGGTGAGCTCTCGGTAAGTCGCAAACTTGTGTTGGATCATTGCATTCTCCCATCCGAGTCGGTTGAACAGGTACATGACACTATCATGTATACCTAAGGTCTCCATAGTCTTTTCATTTGGGTACAGGGTCAAATCCATTTGCCTCTGTGATAACTCTTCGAACTTTATTCTTTGGTTCCTACCTCTAAATTGGGTTTCCATATAGTTAATAGGTTGGTTAGCCATAGTCAGTGTAAATACGGTGGAAACAATTCAGTGGAAAAGACTTTAGAAAATCTGTAAAAAGTGATTTAGGATAAAAATAAGAAAATGAAATGCTAAAATGTAACGGCTCTAATAGTAATGTAAAATAAAACTAACAAAACAATTTAAACAAATAGTAGTAACGATAATTAAGAAATGCTCAAAAAGAAAAGAATAGTTTAAAATAGGTAAATAAGTGAATGGGTTGCCTCCCACTAAGCGCTGTTTTTATTGTCAAAAGCCTGACGTAACGCTGAGGTTTAGACTAATCAGGGGAATTAGCGGACAATTTCAAAAGTTTTAGATCATTCGTATAGTCTCTATTTTCAACTTTATGATAATGTTTTAGGCGCTGTCCGTTTACTATGAATGGTTCATTGTTCCTACCCTTGATTTCTATTGCTCCACTTGGGAATACTCTAGTTATATCAAAGGGTCCTGACCATCTAGACTTTAATTTTCCAGGAAAGAGCCTAAGTCTTGAATTAAAGAGGAGTACAACGTCTCCCACACTGAATTCTTTCTTAGATAGGCGTTTATCATGCCATCGCTTGGTTCTTTCCTTATATAGCTTAGCATTTTCATATGCATCTAACCTTAATTCTTCTAATTCGTTAATGTCTAGGATTCGCTTTTCTCCTGCAGCGTTATAGTTCATATTGAGAGTTCTGATCGCCCAATAAGCTTTGTGTTCTAGTTCTACTGGGAGGTGACAAGATTTTCCATAAACTAGTTTGAAAGGTGTAGTACCTATGGGAGTCTTGTAAGCGGTCCTATAAGCCCATAGAGCTTCATTAAGTTTAGATGACCAATCTTTCCGAGATATGGCGACAGTCTTTTCTAGGATTTGTTTAATCTCTCGGTTTGAGACTTCGACCTGTCCACTTGTTTGTGGGTGATATGGTGTAGCCACACGGTGTCTCACTCCATACTTAGATAGTAATTTGTCAAAGATTTTTGAAATGAAGTGTGAGCCACCGTCACTTATGACGAGTCGAGGTACACCAAATCTGGGAAAGATTATGTTTTTGAAAAGCTTGATTACTACTCGTGCATCGTTTGTAGGAGAAGCTATGGCTTCAATCCATTTTGAGACATAGTCAACAGCTACGAGTATGTAATTATTACCGAAAGATGATGGGAATGGTCCCATGAAATCTATTCCCCAGACGTCGAAGATTTCTACTTCCAAAATTCCCTTTTGGGGCATTTCATCTCTTCTTGAAATATTGCCGGTGCGTTGACACCGATCGCAACTTATAACAGCGATGTGGACATCCTTCCATAGATTAGGCCAGTATAAGCCGGCTTGCAAGATTTTTGCACAAGTCTTGGAAGTGCTTGCATGTCCACCATAAGGAGATGAATGACATTGAGTAATGACATCTTCTATTTCTTCTTCGGGAATACATCGGCGAAAGATTCCATCTGGTCCTCGTTTGAACAATAATGGTTCATCCCAATAGTAATGTTTCAGATTGTGAAAGAATTTCTTTTTCTGCTGATAGGTTAGATCTGGTGGAAGAGCTCCTGCGGCTAGGTAGTTGACAATGTCAGCGTACCATGGCAGTCCTACAGTTGTCTGCATTATTTCCACGGGTTCTGGTTCATTTATATCTAACTGCGCCAGGTCGCTTCCTATTTGCGCTATCAGCTGTTCATACGGAAAATCATCGTTAATCGGCACTTGTTCGGGTTTAATACCTTCTATTCTAGATAAATGGTCCGCTACGACGTTTTCAGTACCTTTTTTGTCTTTTATTTCTAGATCAAACTCTTGTAGGAGTAAAATCCATCTTAAGAGTCTTGGCTTAGCATCCTTCTTAGTTAATAGATATCGGATAGCAGCGTGGTCTGTGTAAATGATTATTTTCGCTCCAACTAGGTAAGAGCGGAATTTGTCAAGCGCAAAGACAACTGCTAGCAATTCTTTTTCTGTAGTGGCGTAGTTCATCTGGGCAGAATCCAAGGTTCTACTCGCATAGTAAATCGCATGGAGTTTCTTTTCTTTTCTCTGACCCAGGACTGCGCCCACAGCATAGTCGCTCGCATCGCACATGATTTCAAAAGGTAATCTCCAGTCAGGGGGTTGCATGATTGGTGCGGTGATGAGGGCTGTTTTTAGAGTTTCGAATGCCTTAAGACAATCTTCATTGAATATGAACTCAGCGTCTTTCATCAATAAACCAGTAAGAGGTTTAGTAATTTTCGAGAAATCTTTGATGAATCGTCGGTAAAAACCGGCGTGTCCTAAAAAGCTTCGTATTTCTCGAACGGTTTTAGGAGGTTGAAGGTCCTTTATTACTTCAATCTTAGCTTTATCGACTTCAATTCCTTTATCTGATATTACATGACCTAATACTATTCCTTCGTTGACCATAAAATGACATTTCTCCCAGTTAAGCACGAGGTTCACTTTTACACATCTTTCTAACACCATTTCTAAGTTTGATAGACATCCTTCAAAGCTTTGCCCGCATACAGAGAAGTCGTCCATGAACACTTCCATGATGTTGTCTATAAAATCTGCGAAGATTGACATCATACATCTTTGAAAGGTTGCAGGAGCGTTGCACAATCCAAAGGGCATTCGCCTATAAGCGAACGTTCCATAAGGACATGTGAATGTAGTCTTCTCTTGATCATCAGGATGGATAGGGATTTGGAAGAATCCTGAGTAACCGTCAAGATAACAGAAGTAAGAATGCTTGGCTAATCGTTCTAACATTTGATCTATGAAAGGTAGTGGGAAATGATCTTTTCGAGTGGCTTTGTTTAGTTTACGATAATCTATGCACACTCTATATCCCGTCACTACTCTTTGCGATATCGATTCGCCTTGAGCGTTTTTCACAACAGTGATACCTCCTTTCTTTGGCACTACATGTATTGGACTAACCCATTCACTATCAGAGATTGGGTATATTATCCCGGCGTCTAATAATTTCTTGACTTCTTCCTTTACTACAGTGCTAAGGGTTGGGTTTATTCTTCTTTGAGACTCTCTGGAGGTTCTGCAATCTTCTTCTAGCAGAATGCGATGCATGCAAACCGAAGGACATATTCCTTTGAGATCAGATATGTTATATCCTAATGCAGTTGGATATTTCTTCAAGACATCTAAAAGTTTCTTTGTTTCTATGGTTCCTAAACTGGAATTCACTATAACTGGTCTTTTACATTCAACGTCTAAGAATTCGTACCTTAGGTTATTAGGTAAAGTTTTTAATCCTAATGTAGGTTTATCTTTACTTGGCATGGGATCCGGTGTAAGTGCTAAGCTTTCGCTCAGACTATTATCCTGATACGGTTTTTGCCAATTATCATCTTCGAAAATTGGAGGGATTTGAATTTTCATTATTTCAGAATAAGTGGTCTCCTCCAGTTCCATTTCTCTTACACATTCGTCAATTACGTCCATTAGATAGCATGTATCCTCTATAGCTGGTGATTGTAAGAATTGTGTTAAAACAAATTCAACTTTCTCTTCACCTACTTCAAAGGTTAGCTTTCCTCTTTTTACGTCTATTATGGCTCCGGCGGTAGCTAAGAATGGTCTTCCTAGTATGATAGGTGTAGTGGAGTCTTCAGAGATGTCCATGATTATAAAATCAGTAGGAATGTAGAATTGTCCTATACGTACTGGGACGTTTTCTAGTATGCCTACAGGATATTTAACAGAGCGATCGGCTAGTTGAACGGACATTTTAGTTGGTCTTAGGTCTCCCATGTCTAGCCTTTTGCAAATCGTTAAGGGCATAACACTGATACAGGCTCCTAAATCGCATAGAGCTTTGTCAATGACGAATTTTCCTATTACACAGGGTATAGAGAAACTTCCTGGATCTTTTAGCTTAGGAGGCATGTTATTCTGAATTATGGCGCTACACTCGGCAGTAAGTGTAACTGTTCCGTTATCCTCTATCTTTTTCTTATTGGATAAGATTTCTTTTAAAAATTTGGCATACGAGGGTATTTGGGTAATTGCTTCTGTAAACGGAATAGTAATATTCAACTGTTTCAGAAGTTCGACAAATTTCTTAAATTGACCCGTCGTCTTGGAACTTATTAGTCTTTGAGGGTACGGAATTGGTGGTTTATAGGGTGGTGGAGGCACATAAGGTTGTTCTTTCTCCACTACCTCTCGACTTTCATCTTCCTTTTCTTCTGGATCATTCACCACTTCAGTCGGTTTATCCGGTTTTTGGTGCATGGCTGGATTGTCAAGTCTTGGATCGGTAGGTCCGTCAAGTTCCTTGCCACTTCTTAATATTACAGCGTTAGCATGTCCTTTCGGATTTGGTTGAGGTTGTCCAGGGAATACTCCAGCTGGTGCAGCAGTAGGCGCTTGTTGTTGAGCTACTTGTGAAATCTGAGTTTCAAGCATTTTGTTATGGGTAGCTAATGCATCTACTTTGCTCACTAATTGTTGAATCTGCTCGCTAGTGTGAATGTTTTGGTTTAGGAAGTCCTTGTTTGTCTGAGATTCGCTAGCTATAAAGCTCTCCATCATCAATTCAAGGTTCGATTTTCTAGGGATATTAGGAGCAGTCTTTTGATATCCTGGTGATGTAGCTGGTGCTTGACCTGGTGCGTAATAAGCATTGTTACTCTTATAGGAGAAATTCGGATGATTCTTCCAACCTGGGTTGTATGTGTTTGAGTAAGGGTTTCCTTGAGCATAATTCACTTGATCAGTGGGAGTTCCTGCCAATAGTTGACAATCAGAGACTTCATGTCCTGGGACTCCACATAACTCACAGTTAGGTGTTACGGCAGCCACGGTGGCTGCAGGTGTTATGGCCAAGTTGTCGATCTTTTGGCTTAGTTGGTCAAACTTCGCATTGACTTGGTCCATACTACTTACTTCGTACATACCTCCCTTTGTTGGTTTCTCAGTTGCGACTCTCTCGCTTCCCCAAAGGTAATGATTCTGAGCCATACTTTCGATAAGTGCATAGGCATCATTATATTCTTTGTCCATCAATGCACCACCCGCGGCAGCGTCAATTGTCATTCTTGTATTGTACAAGAGTCCATTATAGAAGGTATGGATGACCATCCATTCTACTAATCCATGATGTGGACAAAGCCTAAGTAGATCCTTATAGCGTTCCCAAGCTTCGAATAATGATTCACTTTCTCTTTGCTTAAATCCGTTGATCTGAGCTCTCAGCATAGCTGTCTTGCTAGGTGGAAAATACCTGTTCAAGAAAACTTTCTTAAGTTGTTCCCATGTAGTTACTGAGTTTGAAGGCAGAGATTGAAGCCATGCTCTTGCTCTGTCTCGAAGCGAAAAAGGAAATAAACGTAGTCTAATAGCTTCTTGGGTAACTCCATTGGCTTTTACGGTATCTGCATATTGCACAAAGATCGAAAGGTGAAGATTCGGATCCTCGGTAGGATTTCCGGCGAATTGGTTTTGTTGCACGGCTGATATCAATGATGGTTTTAGTTTGAAATCGTTTCGGTTGATAGCCGGCGCTGCAATGCTTGAATGCGGTTCACCTTGTGAAGGATTAGCGTAATACTTGAGTGGATGAGTTTGTTCTTCAGCCATTCCTGCGTTTTCTGATTTTACGACTGGTTCAAGCGGATCTAATTGAAGATCTGGAATGTTGGAATTATTTTCGAAATCGAGTATACGTCTTCTTACGTGTAAGAAGCGTTCCGATTCAGGGATTAGAGGTTGCAAGTCTTCGCTTTTGGAGCGAGTACGTGGCATACACTCGGAGATTAGATTAAATTAAATAGTTGATACCTTAGTCTAGACAATGCTACCTAAGTGCACTAGTAACTAAATTAAGGAATCCCCGGCAACGGCGCCAAAAACTTGATGGGCTAAAGACGTGTCTACTTAATGCGTCTAGCGGTATCTTACTGCAAGTGCACAGCCTATCGAAGTAATATTTAAGATTATCGATCCACAGGGATTCTATCGTTACTTAGTGCTAGATGAACTTCTAGTTTAGCTAAGGCGAATAGTTGTCACGATTGTTGTTGGTTTTCTAAGACTATTGAAGGCGGAATTAAATCTAGGTTTTTAATAAAATAATACTAAGACGGTCGGTATGTAATTATACTAACTTAGGTGGGTCAATCTAACCTAGGCTTATAAAGATGTTCACTTAATCTATTCGGTAGAGATTACTAGTTTGAATACCCTCAACTCACACTCTCGTGGTCTTGAATCAGATCTTATCCCTAAAGCCCTATGCCTGCTCTCGCTAGCCCATAAGTGTTCAGAGATAATTTTTGGAAACTAAATAATTCTAATTTATCTTAAAGCGCTCTCGCTGTATTTAATTTAAATGCCTAACTTTAGCTATCTGGTTAAAATCTCACACTCTCGTGGTCTTGACCCAACCTAATACCCTTTTCTTACTCTCGTAACGAAAAGGTCGAATTCAATTAAAAAGCATCAGCCAGAATGTTAAGCGATTAATTATTTTAGCCCATGGTTATATTTTACCGGTTAAGTTAGTTATAACTACATACCGCCCTAAGGTATTTAGCTACTCATCGAGGTTAAATCAGACTCAGAGTTAATTATTGACTTACTAATGGCAGAAAAATAAATAGACATTATAAATAAATTAAATTGCAATAACTGAAAAACCTGATTAACAAATATCTGAGTAGACTCCTTCTTCCACAGACCGGAAGGCTTGGAGTAGGCGGAAATAAAAATTAAAACGAATGCTGAAGGCTGGAAACAAATAAAAGTATAACAATTCCCTAATGTTGGAAATTGTTACACGGTTGGTTTTGATACAAATAAAATAAGGCAGAAAATAAAATGCTGGAAATAATAATTCTGATGGTAAGGTAATTCGGCAGAGCTTCCGCAGGAAATTTGGATACTGAAGTCTCTCCTTGAATCCTCCTGAGCTGGTCCTATTTATAGAGCTTCCAATGGGCTGGTCCTTGGTCTTTTGCTTCTTGGGCTTTGCTGAAGTGGTTGAGAAAATGTTGGAAAGTGGCAGCAGAAAATGGGAGAAGTCTCCCTCACGTGCTGCCTTGAGGAGAATTACCAGGAGGAGTGGGCATCACTGGTGGCTTGACGTAGTCTGAGTCAAAATTCAAGTTATATCCTTGTCACGGGCGTGACAAGGTCTTCACGCTCGTTGTTTGATGATTTCAAGTGTCACGGTCGTGACTACTTCCTCACGGTCGTGATGTCCCAAAGTAAGGTGTCACGGTCGTGACACCCTTGTAACGACCGTGGTCGTAACAAATTATGCAGAGTTTATGCAGGCTTCTGTCTTGCTTCATTTCTTGTGGTTTCTTTGTTCTTTTCTTCTTAATTCATGATTTGGCCTCACATATCGATGTACCTGCAAAATAGTAAGAAAAAACTCGAGGAATCGAGCGTTAAATCGGTGAATGCGCGGTAAAAGTCAATGAAATCTAGCGATATAACCGATGCGTTTTCTCGTCATCATTAAGTAAAGAAGAGATCCTATCATACCCCTGTAGAGCTTCTGATCTACTTTCTTAATTACCTCTTCCTTGCCAAGTGTGCTAGTTGGATGCATGGGAGTCTTTGCCAGCTTACTATCAGTCATGTTAAATTTCTTCAGAAGTTCTTTAACTTATTTGGTCTGATGTATGTAAGTGCACTCTGGAGTTTGATTGACTTGGATTCCTAGAAAGAATCTCAGTTCTCCCATCATGCTCATTTCAAATTCTGCCTGCATACATTTAGCAAACTCCTTTCCCAGCATAGTATTGGTAGATCCAAATATTATATCATCCACATAAATTTGACAAATTAGAAGATCTTTCTTAATTGATTTACAAAAGTGTGTTGTGTCCACTTTGCCTCTGATGAAATTTTTTTCCAGAAGAAAATTGCTCAATCTCTCATACCAAGCTCTGGGAGCTTGTTTTAAACCATATAGAGATTTCTTTAATTTGAAAACATGATCTGGAAATTTTTCATTTTCAAAACCAGGAGGTTGGTGGACATAAACTTCTTCTTCTATAATACCATTTAGAAAGGCACTTTTAACATCCATCTGATACAGAGTGATGTTATTTTGTGTAGCAAATGAAATAAGAAGGCGTATAGATTCTAACCTTGCCACTGGAGCATAATTTTCAGTGTAATCAATACCTTTTTGTTGACTATACCCTTGAGCAACAAGCCTTGCCTTATTTCTTTCAACTTCTCCTTTCTCATTTATCTTATTTCTGAAGACCCATTTAGTTCCAATTATATTGAATCCTTGTAGTCTTTGAACTAAATCCCACACATCATTTCTGGTGAATTGATTTAACTCTTCTTGCATGGCAATAATCCAATCATTGTCTTGCAGAGCTTCATCTACAGAAGATGGTTCAATTTCTGACACCAGTCCAAATAATGATGCTTCAGATGATCTTAGAAAGGATCTTGTTCTGATGGGATCATCCTTCTTTCCAATAATAACATTCTCTGGATGAGAAGCTTTAATTCTGGATGATGATCCTCTAACAGTTGATTCTTCAGAAATGTTTAGATTGTTCATCTGAGAAGTTAAAGGAATAGCATCTGGCGTTACTTCTGGTTCCCTCACTTGAGCTTTGTCTGCCTCTGGGACTTTAGAGTCTGTAAAGACTACTTATCTATCTGCAGAGTTTTCAGACTGCTTTGGCTTTTTATTGCCAAGCTTATCATCAAATCTAACATGAATAGATTCTTCCACAATCTGTGTCTCAGTGTTGTATACTCTGTAGCCTTTAGAGCGTTCAGAATATCCAAGCATGAAACACTTCTGTGCTTTGGAATCAAACTTGTTCAGATTTTCTTTAGTATTTAACATATAACAAATACATCCAAAAGGATGAAAATATGAAATGTTGGGCTTTCTGTTCTTCCACAGTTCATATGGAGTCTTCTCCAGAAGAGGTCTTACAGACACTCTATTCTGAATGTAACAGGTTGTGTTGATTGCTTCTGCCCAAAAGTGTTTTTCCAGATTTGTCTCATCGATCATGGTTCTGGCCATTTCTTGTAGATTTATGTTTTTCCTCTCTACAATCCCATTTTGTTGTGGAGTTCTAGGACAGGAAAAATCATGAGCAATGCCATTTTCATTAAAATACTTTTCAAAATATTTATTTTCAAATTCACCACCATGATCACTTCTGACTTTTATAACTTTGAAATCTTTTTCATTCTGGACTTGCTTGCAGAAGTCAAAGAACACAAAATGTGACTCATCCTTGTGTTTTAAGAACTTTACCCATGTCCATCTACTATAGTTATCAACAATGACTAATCCATACTTCTTTCCTCTGATGGATGCAGTTTTCACTGGTCCAAACAGATCAATATGAAGTAATTCTAGTGGTCTGGAAGTAGAAACAACATTTTTTGATTTAAAAGATGATTTTGAAAACTTCCCTTTTTGGCATGCTTCACAAAGAGCATCTGAGGTGAACTTCAGATTAGGAAGTCCTCTTACAAGATTAAGTTTATTAATCTGAGATATACGTCTCATATTAATATGCCTCAATCTTCTGTGCCAAACCCATTGCTCTTCATTAACAGACAAGAGGCATTTAACATTCTGAACTTTAAGTTCTGAAAGATTTATTTTATAAATGTTGTTTTTCCTCTTACCACTAAATAGGATAGAGCCATCCTTTTGACTAATAGCTTTACAACATTTTTGATTAAAGGTAATATCATAACCATTGTTACTTAATTGACTTATGGACAATAAGTTATGCTTTAACCCTTCAACAAGTAAAACATTAGTAATAGAGGGAAGTTTACCATTTCCAATGGTGCCAGATCCAATGATCTTGCCCTTCTGGTTCCCTCCAAATTTCACATCACCTCCAGATCTAAGCTCCAGGCTTTGGAACATAGACCTTTCTCCTGTCATGTGTCGTGAGCATCCAGAGTCCAGGTACCATGATTGGTGTCCTGACCTTGCTGCTAAGAACATCTGCAACAAGAATTATTTTACTTTTAGGTACCGAGATCTTCTTGGGTCCTTTAGGGTTAGTTGTTCTGAAGGTTTGTCTAAACTCCTGTTTTTCGACATAAGGTTTATTCTGACTAGCCTTAGATTTAAACACATGAATATTCTTTTCAGAGCGTGTTTGTTCAATATCATTCAAGTGACCAAATTTAAAGTGTGAATATAAAGGAGTTTTCTTGATGATAATTTTATCAACAGGTTTTGGATTTAAATCCTTTCCAGAGGAGGATTCATATCCAATTCCTTTTCTGTTATTTCTGCTAACTCCATAGATCATAGAAGCATTTTGCTTCTGTCTATGCTTTTAGCAAGAAACTTCTAAAAGCTATAATCATATTTTTCCAAAATATTTTTGCATTCAGATTCAGTTTCAGAATCAGAGTTTTATTGAGCTAATTCAGAATCATTTTTCAATTTTAAGTTCTTTTCATTTAGCTCAGCTACTTCTGATTTGAGAATATTATTCTCAGATACAAGATTGATTTGATGCTTCTTGTATTTGAGCTTAATATTGTTATAACTTTTC
This sequence comes from Lathyrus sativus, assembly GCA_963859935.3. Classification (NCBI taxonomy): domain Eukaryota; kingdom Viridiplantae; phylum Streptophyta; class Magnoliopsida; order Fabales; family Fabaceae; genus Lathyrus; species Lathyrus sativus. The sequence goes on from OZ012736.1 coordinate 174,275,598, forward strand.
AAAACTTCTGATAACACTTTGATAAGTTCTTCTTTAGTAAGTTTAGCCATTACCTCTTCAGCGTCAGAGTCAGATTCAGAGTCAGATTCAGATCCTGAAGTTCCTTCCTCCTGATCTTCTATGTCTGCCATCAAAGCTACATTGGCACATTCTTCTTCTGACTCAGATTCAGATTCAGATGTATCTGAATCATCCCAGGTGGCCATCAGAACCTTTTTCTTCTTATCAAATTTTCTTTTAGGCTTTTCTTTCAGCACCTTTGGACATTCATTTTTGTAATGTCCAGGTTCTTTACATTCATAGCAGACAACCTCCTTTTTGCCAGATCTTCTATGTCCAGAAGATTCTTTTCTTTGGTCAGGCTTTCTGAAGTTTCTGAACTTCTTTCCTTTATGCTTCCAGAGTTTGTTTATTCTTCTGGACAGCATGGACAGTTCATCTTCATCTTCAGATGATGATTCTTCAGAGCTTTCCTCTATTACCTGCAATGCTTTAGCAAATTTATTAGATTTTAAAGCAACAAATTTACCTTTCTTTTGAGGTTCATCTTCCTCAAGTTCAATTTCATGACTTCTTAGTGAACTGATCAGTTCCTCCAAGGAGATCTTGTTCAGATCTTTAGTCATCTTCAGCGCTGTCACCATAGGTCTCCATCTGGTGGGTAAGCTTCTGATGATCTTTTTCACATGATCAGCAGTAGAGTATCCTTTGTCCAGAAACTTTAGTCTAGCTGTAAGTATTTGAAATCTGGAGAACATAGTTTCAACAAATTCAGAGTCTTCCATCTTGAAGGCTTCATACTTCTGGGTCAGAGCCAGAGCCTTTGTTTCCTTGACTTGAGAGTTTCCCTCATGAGTCATTTTTAAGGATTCAAACATGTCAAATGCAGTTTCCCTGTTTGTAATTTTTTCATACTCAGTGTGAGATATTGCATTCAACAATATTGTTCTGGCCTTGTGATGATTTCTAAATTCTTTCTTCTGAGCATCTGTCATAGATTTTCTGTCTATCTTCTTGCCATTCCCATCAGTGGGATGAACATATCCATCTATGACCAGATCCCATAAATCAGCATCATATCCAAGGAAAAAACTTTCAATCCTGTCTTTCCAATAATCAAATTTCTCCCCATCAAACATAGGGGGTTTGGTGCTGATTCTGTCCCTTTCTTCATATTTGTTGTTAATGTTAGACATTGTATTATCAGCCACAGTAACAACCAAATATATATCAAATTATTTCTCTCTGGATCTTTACTGTCACTGTTAAGTGGTAGCACACACAGAACCGGAGCTCTGATGCCAACTGAAGGTGAGAAAATACATAGAAGGGGGGGTTGAATAAGTATGAAGATTAAAACTTAGAAATAAAAACTCAAGTATTTTTATCCTGGTTCGTTGAACTCAACTACTCCAGTCCATCCTTCCTAGAGTGATTTGCCTTTCTCAATCAAGGACTTAATCCACTATTTAATCAACTGATTACATTAGTAAGCAATTAGAACAACTGTTCAAAGTCTTCTCAAGAACTACTGATCCTAACTGGATCTTCTTAAGGTTTACAATCAAATGTAATACAAATACAAGTGTTTAAGATTGCTTCTATAAAGCTTTATCACAACTGTGATTTTTCACTTAACTATTAAAAACAAATAAATTAATTCTTAGAAAGAATATGAATAGTATGAGAGCTTGAATGTTGATTTCTTTTGGATAAAACGTCAACTGAAGAAATTGGTGAAGTCTTGCTTTTATAGGCAGCTGATCTAAGGTGAGCTTCACGTTGAGAAGAGTGTCCAAAAGGTCTGAGCCTTTTTGTCTTCACATCAAGTGACCTTTCCTAGAAGAAGAAAGCACAGAAAAATCCTTTTTTTCTGTGTTCTTGTGTCTAGCATAAATAAGGAAAGAGTCGTTTGGATCATTCCAACGAATATAAACTTTGAATAATTCTTCTTCAGTTTTCAGCAAATTCATCAGAGTCTAAATTGATCAGAGCCTTCTGATGATGATTAGAGTTTTGCTGAATCAGAGTCTTCTGCAGCAGGTGTGCTTTTAACGTGTTTAAGATCAGAGCATATTTGAGACAGATCTTCAGTACTGGTAGCTTTAGTACTTTTAGAATCTTCTGTAGAAACTATGCTTTGAAAAACTCTTCATACAGAATTCTTCTTTGGTTCAGATGCTTCTGACTTGCTTCAGATTCTTCTGGAGCTTCTGCTTCAGATCCTTCTGGAGCTTCTGCTTCAGATTCTTCTGGAGCTTCTGCTTCAGATCCTTCTGGAGCTTCTGCTTCAGAATCTTCTGGAGGCTACGCTCAGGATCTTCTGTTGGCAGCAATCAGAATCTTCTAATGGATGCATCTGGCGCTTCAGAGTCTAGCTAATTTCCTATGTTCAATTCTGATTTGCTTCTGGAGTGTTAATTCCTTTACTATCTGCAGTAAAAACTCTCAAGCAAATTTTAGAGTATATAATTCTTAATTACAAAATTTCATAATAGTTATCATCAAAACATAGATATTATTAAGAACCAATATGTGTTCTAACACAAACTTGGATTAACAATAAGATTGCTAAAAACAAAAAGTCTTAACAATTACAAGACGTAAATTTTTAGAAGTCTAACATCAAACACTCTGATAAAAAAGCTTCAAACTTGTCTATCCAAATTTTAGAAGAATCGGCCTCTGAACTTATGATAACCCCTTTTGGACCAGTAGTTCTGAAAGAATCGTCCATAAGGAATGAAGAAAGCCTTTCCCTTGTGAAAGGAAGAAAACGTCCTTTTCAAATAGTCAAACATAACTTGAGAAAGATTAATCTGTAAGTCTGAATTAAGAAGTAGTAGCAAATCATTTTCAATAGAGTCTACAAGGTTTAGTTCCTTATCCTTAGGAAGAAGGTTTGAGTTCCGAATCTGATTCCAAACAATTGTATCAGGACAAATATTTGAGACCAGTTACTTCAGAATTTGTTCCCAAACAAGAGTTCCTGAAATTTCTCCAATTTCCTCACAATTGATCACATTAACAATCGATTTAGAGGTTACTATTATAGAAACACAAATTACTTTAGTAAGAATAACACACTCTGAATTCAGCTCAACAATGGAAGCATTGATCCAAAACTCTTTGTCAAGACTTGGATAATTAAAACCATAGAGCATCTCAAAGTATCCATTCCAACTTTGTTCAGAGACAACCTTCTTGAAGTTAAAACCTAGCTTAAACAACTCATCAAAATCCACAAAATTTTCATTGATGATGACTAGTTGATTCAAAGGAGAATTGGCTAGAGAACTCATCTCAGGTTTCGTTTGATCAGCACACAACCAAAGAGAATAGAAAAGAAAAGAAAAGAACTGAACAAGATTCTAAAAGAATAAGAATCTTGTCAGAAAAGGGACACAAAATGATGTTTTACAAGACAAGGAATAGAGATAATAATAGTATATAAAAAGAAAAACATCATTACCCAAGGGTTCTTATCCAGCAGATTTCCTGAATCCACTAGATGATTTTCACCTTTATGAATATTTAAGTAATATAAAAGTTTTTTTTGAAAAACCTTCTACTTAAACTACTTTATCATAAGCAAAGAGTCATTTTCTGAATCTCAGAGTCTGACAATTTTCAAAAGCTATCATCCATCAGAGTCTAGTAGATCTATACTTAGATAGAGACATCTTTTGTGAGTCATCAGTCTTCAAGATTCTATTCAGAACCAAACATTTTCTCTTGAAACAAGAGTTATGAATGATTGAAGAATATTGAATTGGTTTCTTTGACAGCTAACAAACATCAGTCTCATCAGAGAAAGTGAGGAAACAATTTCCATAAATATGACCATCATCCAGTTAATGAGATATTCAGTATAGATAAATACAACATAGTTTATTCTTAAAGATTTTTGAAGATTATTTTATCAAAGTGAACTCCTCTATAAATATAACAGTTACTTTGTATCTACATATACATAAACATCTCATTGATTCAAGTAATGAGCTAGAAAAGAACAGACATACCTTTATTTTATTTTCTCGGTCAAACTCGTATGAATATTTAGATTCGATTATAGAATCTGAATACCACTCTAAGTGGATTCTAATGGTTGTTAAATAATTGAATCCACTAATTTCACCAAACTCAATTCCTCTAGCACTTGAGTATGAGTTGTAGGCTCTTCTTCCATCAACTGTTGCAAACAACCTTTGATAAGAAATGTCGAAGATGTCTTTGCTCCTTTATTTGGTATCTACAGCAACTACATTTTGAATAATGATACTCATGTTTCTATGAGTCCACACATGTTGGTCCAGACATGCTTTCATTTGCCTTATGCCACATTCTGATAGCAGTACCATGATTCATTCTAGAGTATCAGTCTAGGATGAGTCATGATATGAACAAGATCTTGTTCTTAGCAGAATCATTGTTTTCTTTGTCTTGGATTGAATCTTTTGACCTTGAAATATTTGATAATCAAATAACCAAATGATGTTAGCTATTAGAGAATAACATAAAAAAAGTTAAAGCACTGTCATGTAATTGCTAGCAGAACACGAAGAAGAATTGAAGCTTTCATAGGAAATTGTTCTTTAATACAATGATGACCCTCAAACAAGGAGCAATGGAGTCACTTAAGATATCGCCTTAAAGAACAGACTCCTTATTATCAAATATTGAAGCAAGATGGATTTGGCATAATCTCTTAATCTTCAATACTTGATTTTTATTTCAGGACTCAGATGCTTCTTCAGAAGCGGCAATGACTGGAAGAGCCATATTACTCTTTCTTCTGAATCCTGCACTAATGTCATCTTCAAATGAATATATAGTGGAGATCTATGATATTGGTTCTGATAGTGTTTTGTTCTTAGATTTGGGAAATCAGCTGAAATACAAATATCTCAAAAGCTTCTAAAGTTAATTTTCTAACAACATATGTCACGTTCCATTCAGCTAGTTAAAGAAGTCTTTTGATTAGGAAAGTTAATCCCTCATCATCAGACCTTCCATAGGAAGTATCCTTCAACAGGCTTTAAAAAAGGTAATCTGTTAGATAGCTTTTCATCATCTAGTTCCATTTCTTTTCTTTAAAGATTGCAAGATAAACCTACAAGCCATAGTAAGCTCAAGTAGTTATGACTTCTTGAGTAATTGTGACTTCAGGTTTGAATTCACAACAATCTTCTCAGAATTTTCTTAGAAAGATTAGATGAAGTGTAAATGAACAAGCTTCATAGCTGATTCCCATAAATCTGATCACAATGACTCAAAGATAGTCTGATAATTAGACGTATCAATTATTTAATATACTCAAAGTCGAGATAGAGTACCTTCCAGAATGCATCTACCTCTGAAGATATTTTCAATAAGCTTCTTTTGAGCTGGTGAGAGAGACTTTCAAATTTTGATCATCCCTGCACCATTAACTTCTAGAGCAATACCTTTTTCAAAGGTATTATATATACCTTCATAAACTCTTTATCAAGTCCAATGAATTAAAAATATTTTTAACTTTTCCATCATTTAAATTCAGTAGAATCACCCTTTGAATATGATAGGAAAACCAATGTAATATTTTTCATGTGGCACTTGATTCCTTCTTGAAGGAAAATCTTTAATAGACATACTTTTCTCATTGGATCATTATCTGCACCACTGTTAAGTGTTATGTACAGACCATGCTCTGATACTAATTGAAGGTGAGAAACAAATACACAAAAAGGGGGGTGAATTGTGTTTTTCATTTTCTTAATTTGTGTCTGATCAGAGTTTAGAATCTAAACTAGTGTTTAGATTCTGATTATACTTAGCAGTTGAATGTCAACAGAAGCAAATAAATAATATCAGAAGACACATATTTATACTCGTTCCTCCTAACTGAGAGTAGTCAAGTCCTCTTGCTTCACAAGAAATTTTCACTATAACAAAATCATGATTACAATCGCTTATGCATTCTACATAAAACTTTTACAACGCTCAGACCCTAGGTCCGAGACTTCTTGCTTAAACCCCTAAGGTTCAAGACTTCCTTGCTTAAGTCACACTATCCCAAGACTTCTGCTCATGGTTCCACAAACCGAGACTTCCTGCTCAAACCCCTCAGGTTCAAAACTTCCTACTTAAGCCCTACAAACATAAGACTTCTGCCCAGGTTCCACGAGCCCAAGACTTCTACTCAAACCCCTCAGATTCAAGAATTCTTGCTTAAGCCCTACAAGCTTAAGACTTCTTCTCAAGTTCCACGAACCCAAGATGTCTGCTCAATCAACCCACTTAATTAATTTTTTCAATGCTCTAGCACATAGCACGAGACTTACATGGCTCAAGCATTTTGGCGAGAAAATTGGATTTTCTCAATAAATCCACTTGATTAAGACTTTCATTGCTCTAGCACATAGCAGGATACTTACATGGCTCAAGCATTTTGGAGAGAGACTTTGATCTAAACTACTAAACAACATGTTTAGCAGAATAAAGAATAAGGTGTACTTGATACAAATATCATAGCTACAGGGAAATCACCATAACAAAGAGCTAAAGCTCTTAAGATTTCTAAGATATTCAATGTGTATGAAATCTTAAGGCTTTTACAATTACAACCTACAACAGAAATTCTGCATAGCCATTTGTCTTGATAATTGTTAATCTTGTTACTCCTTCATCAAGTTGATCGTTGTTAAAGATTTAGTTTGAACCTTCAGCTACTTATATAGCATTTTCATAAGACTTATCGTTAGAGAGATAACAAGATTTCGTTAAATTTTTATTTGATTCAGTTATCGTTTAACTTTTAAATTTTTAGCTTTGTTATTTTCCTTTCAATAATTTTTCTGTTATTTATTCATTCTCTAGAAAATATTTCCATTTTAGTTGTCGAGTTATCGATGTTAAACAAAGAATTTTCAATTTTTATACATTTAGTTGAATTTTTTTGTTTTCTCATGTTTATCTTATTTTGATTTTTCATATTGTCAAAAAATTGTACACCCCTAACCATGATGCATACCCAAAAATAGAGTGGGTAGCCCGAAAGAGTAATCCCAAAATTAAAAAAATCACAAGATCAAGTAAAAAATTTGCTTTTGGACTGCATGGCACTCGCTAGGATTTACATGGCATTCGCCATGTTCTTTGAAAGGGAAAAATGTGATTTTTCACAACGTGGCACTCACCATGATTTTTTGGTATCCTCCATGATGTTTAGAACATGAAAAAAACCAGTTACCAGCCTTTCAAACTTCCAATTTATCCCATTTACTCCACCTCTTCACGTTCTCAACCTCTAACCACCCCAATTTACTTCCTTTACATTCCAAAAAATTCTCTCATTATTCCTTCACTCCTTCACCTTCCATTTTCACTCCTATTTAAACCACTCTTACCATCACCACTTCATCGTTCCTACATACTTCATTCTTACCAAACTTCATCACCAAATCTCCAAAACTCTCGAGTTTTCAACAATGGCTCAAGACGAAAGTGCTGGTTTCAAAGGTGTGACGTTTCAAGATGGAAGAGATGGCTTGAAACAATGAAGGAAGTTTGAAGCTCTACTCAAGCGGGAAATTATCTCGACAAGGTACGCTGATGAAACATGCTTACCTAGGTTAGGACTGTTAGGTAGTGTAAACTGGAAGATTGATAGAGTAGGCTTATCTCATTTTTATGCATATAAAGATGTTACTTACATTAGGCTGACTAGAGAGTTCCTAATTTCACTTATTTATACATTACAACCTGGAGAGTGGTTATTTGTGAAGCCCCATTGGACGCTGATTCGGTGTACAGTGTTGGGAGTTTTTGGAAAAATTTAACAGGGTTTGCAATAGATAGTTTTGAGGGTAATTTGGTATCTCAAATATAGATGCCGAACTCGACCAAATGATCAGAGATATATAGAGACAGTAGGTTGACATGATGGCCCACATCTAGAAGATACAAGAGCAGCATCCTAATTACGCAGGACAAATTGAGCATAATATGGTGGACCTGATCGAACAGATGACATAATTGCGGGTAGGGATGACAGATTTATTAAATTATATGCAACATGTGGGTGTCCCACACCCTCAGTGTGGTAGGGGTGGACATGGATATGGACGAGGACGGGGTTATGGCCGTCACTGAGCTCTCCACACAGGTTTTATCTTTCCTTTTTCCACCTTTTGTCAAAACATTGAGGACAATGTTTGAATTAAGCAAGGGGGAGGAACTTTGTTACTTTCATTTCATCGTTTTCTAGTTAGATTTATTGCTTTCTAGTTTATTTTATTTTATTAGGATTTTATCTATTTCTATTTTTAGTATTGTTAGTTGAGTCATTGCATGTGTTGTCGAGTCGTTATGCATGGTTTTATGTTGTTTATTTATTTTCCCATTTTCTTGAGCCATAACAAAAATTTTAACTTTGAAATTCAGTGCACCTTTTGAAAGTTTTAGGCTACAGATGAAGTTTAGGATAAATTATGGAGACTTGGGAAAACTTTACAAAGATCAGTATCATTTCAACACCCTAACTCTCCCAAATATAGAGATTAATTTGAGTACTTGTTATGTTGTAGCCTTGAATTTTCTCCCTTTAGTAGTCCTTAAGTACTTTATTTAGCAGTCAACACCATCCTAAGCACACACTACGTAGGAAACTGATGTAAATAAGTGAGTGATCTCAAGCTTTAAAATAAAATAAAAGAAATTGAACAAAAATAAGTATTCTTTCTAAGTCAGGTGACCCTCAATCGGTCACTTAGCCCAACAGTACGAGTTCTTTCATTTGTTGACATTTAAGCTAATGTGCAAGAAAAAGAAAAAAATGATAATGAGATCACAGTCTAACAGGTTATCCTACTATAAGTGTGTACGGATAACTGACTTAATGTGATTGCACTAGAATGAAAAAGGTAAAAAAAAAAAGGGATGATTATGTTAGGCTTAGGAATAGTGACATAATTCAGATTGGTTTGTATAGGAGTGAGGTTTATGACCGCGCAATTGCGAAATTGTGTTCCTATGATATCGTTAGTGTGTAAGCGAGTACCTATCCATATAATCTTAGTCGAAGTGGAGTTTGTAGCCTATAATAAGTATTCGTGTGCATTGTTTTTCATGAGTCTTGATATCATCTACTGCAAGCTTTTCAAATTTTTTTCATAGGTGTAGCAATTTGCTTGAGGACAAGCAAAGACTTAAGTGTGAGGGAGTTTGATTACACAAAAATACATAGTTTGTTTTGACTCGATTTGCACATGTTTTAGTGTCACTTTACTATATTTTAGTGTTATGCTATTATTTGTGTATGTTTCAGGTACTTTACAAGTGGGAGTCTACTCATGAAGAAATCAGATGAAAATGACGCAAAGCAGAGAAAAAGGGCAAAAAACATTAGTGGCAACCCACATGGCGCCTGCCATGGCACCTGTCATGACTGGGCAGTCATGGAGCCCACTAGAGAAAGAGAAGAAACAATGAAATTCTATCACAACAGTGTGGTGACCGTCACAAGAATATCATGGTGTCCACCATGCTGTGCAAAAGGCCAGAATACTCACTTTTCACTTCTGGCGACCACCACAAGCATCATGACATCTGCCATGCAGTGTGCTACCTGAAAAATAGCAATAGGAAGAACTCTGACTTCCCCCATTCTTCCACATTTTTCTCCCACGACTTCTACACGATTAGGGTTGCAGTTTCAACATAGGTAACACAATATATAGTTAGTTTTTATCAGAATTTAGTATCCAAGTTGCACGAGAGTTATATTGAAGATTTTATTTTAAAAATTCTAGAGTGTTATTTTACACCATTGTAACTTGCTTGAATCAACAATATTTCCTTCAATTTAATTACAACTTTTGTTTCAGATTTATTTAATTTACAATTGCATCTAATTTCTTGCTTTTATTTTGAGTATTTTACATTCTTGCCTTATCATTGCATTTCTATTGTTCTTGATATGGATTCCTGTTTATTCTGTTAACTCATACGCAAAGACTTCTTTACCAATTGCTTTAAATTATTCATGATGTCTTTGTTTGAATTGAAGATTGAGAACTCCATGTTTGTTTCTGAAACCATGTCTGGCTAAATTACCAGAGTCTGAATGTGAAGACCGTCGTTCTGACGGGACTCAATGAATTCATTAGGCGTATAAATTTAACATTAAAGTACTTTTCTGGTTCTGAATTTTAAGGTTTAATATTCAAACGTTTTGCATGACGGTGAAATCGTTTAGATATTGGTCAACAAAACAACAATGTGAGATCAATATCCGATGAATTTTCTGCATTTGTAATTTTGATACGTTTAGGTACCAGTCAGCAAAATGGAAGTCTGAGACCGGTGTCTGATCAATGTCTACATTTGCAATTTCAAAACACTCAAGTACGAATCAACAAAATGACAATGTGAGATCATTACCCATTGTAAAAATTGGATTTAATTTCTAAAACAACACAACACTTTAGAGATTAATCATGACTTATTGGTTTTCAAAAATTGTTTCAAAAGTTTAATTGAGATAGCGACAACAAAGCATTTACGTTTTGAAACATAACACAGGCTGCGCAAAAGTGAGCAGTCCTTTTAAATTGATACTTCCTTTTTGAAAAATATTTCATAAAACTTAAAATGAACGCCAAGAATCTATTGAGTCCCAGAGGTACGATTGAAAATTACATTCTGGTCTCATCATTATTATAACCCAAAGTCAAGTTTTATTTCTTGTTTTATTTTCTTCCTAGAAAATTCAAAAAATATTTACCCGATTAGCCTTAGATTTACATATAGGATTGCCTATTGCTCTCTGTGGATTCGATATCTTTTATATTACTCTTATAATATATGTGCACTTTCGGATAAACTACCACACGTAGACACACATCAGTGTGTGTGTTTGTGTGTAGGAACTAGAGAAATATACCTAATATGTTATGTATGAACAACATGCTCAAGTAAATCAAGAACAACATAATTAAAATAAATTTCTTCATCAACCAAGGAGATATCGATTTCTTATAACCAAGTAAAGTGTTGACCAAGTGACTTAAAACACAAAGGGGGGGGGGGGGTGAATTATGATATTCAAAATTCATGATTAACTTATAGGATATTTTTACTTTAATAAAATTATGCTATAAGTTATGAATAAGATAGAAGAATGAAGAAGATGAAGAGAGAAATGCAGCATAAATAAAATAATTAACATAAATCAAAGAGAGAAATGATAAAAGAGACTACACAAGCGATTTATAGAGTTTCGGCCTAACACTTTCCATACTCCTCTCCTCAAGAGTTTTCTCTTGAGAGTTCCACTAAAATCAGTTTGATCTTTTGTAGGATCAACCCATGAACCTTCAACAATTAAATAAAGCTTTTAACACAAGTTGAGTTCAAGAACCTTCACCCTAGCTTTTTTCAGTTTTAGCTTGCAACCTTTAAGTCTTATAAAAATAGCCATTCTCAAGAGCCTCTCACTCTTAAATAAATCTAATAAGGAAGAACATAGATTATAACAAATCATTTGCAAGAGCTTTTTAGTCTTTTGAAACTACGATAATCTTCGTGAAAAGCAAAAATGAAAACAGAGAGAGTAGAAGAGAAATGGAAAGTTTTATAATCACATGTTCGATGTAAAATGAATTGAGGATAATCTTAATTAATATAGGAAATAACTTGGCTCAAAATGGAAATAATACATAGTCCAATTTAATGTTTTAATTTATTAACCCTAGCTAGTAGTCGATTAAAAGCTTTCAAAATACGACAACTCTAATCCAAAAAAGAAAAACCTAAAACGACTATACACATTAATTGATTAAACATTTTTCTACTCAGTTAAGAGATCATTTAACTTGCTCTAATCCATTAGACTAAGTTCTTAATCGATTAGACAGTCTAAAAAAATTTCTAAATCGGTTAGAAATACTTCTTAATCAATTCTACGTAAGCATAAATAGGTTTTCAAGAGTTTTGTTTTTAATAAGAGAGGTTTTTGAAAACATTTTTTTTGTGTGATATTATCATAGTACATAGAGACTTATTCTTAACCTTTTATATTTAAAGCGATAAATCTAAGACGTGAAGCGCATGATCAGGCGAGCTTTCATGCTTTCACAACTCCATGTCTTCAGTTTCTCTTGTTTGATACTTCTATAACTTAACACTTCAACTGGAATTTAAATCTTCTAACTAGTGAGGCTTGATATATCTTCTTGATTAGGTGTGATCATCAAAACCTTTGGCAGTTGAAATTAACTACATGTCATAGAGAAATCTTAGCATCCACAAGCCGTTTGATCTATTGAGTTGTTATCTTGAAATTTTTTGCTTTATTAATTGTCATTATCCAAACCTAACTAATGGTTTAACTACAAGCACATAGATCCACACTCTCCCGCTTTTTTAGATGACAATGCATCTCTCAAGAAGGTGGTAAATAGAAAAATGAGGGTAAAAATTTGGAGTAATTAAACTTCTCGTCACAGATAAAGAGAGTATACTCTACTTCCTCTAAGAGTAATTTTCCCCCTTTGGTATAATAAAAAAGGTGGGAAAAATATGCAAGCACATAGAGAAATGGAAGAATAATAAGGAGATGAAAAATTTAGCATATTTAATCCATGCATGATTGATTTAAGATTCCTAATTCAGTTCTTATGAAAAATAAATTTTCTTTAAAAATAGATTTAGCAAAAATATCTGCTAGTTTATTAGATGAGGACACAACCTCAATTAGACAATCCCTTTTTTTGACATGAATCCTAATGGAATGGTTTCTAACCTATATTTGTTTAGTCCGAGAGTGAAATATCCATTTTATCGGGGCAATTCTAAGAATGATTCCATAATCACTTAGTTGTTATTTCATCTAGATAACTTGTGCAAAACATCTACCCGCAACAACGTATTCTACTTCAACTATGTATAATGCAAAATTGTCTTGTTTCTTACTATGTCTGGAGACAAGCAAGTTTCCAAGAAAATGACACATACCACTGCTATTTTTTCTATCCATTTTTCAACCAACAAAATTGGAATTGCAATACTCAACTAAAGTACAATATGTCCCTTTTAGATACAATAAACTCATAAGTGGCGTGGTAGTGAGATATCTCATAATACGTTTTACTATAGTGAGGTGTGATTCTTTAGGGATTGCTTGAAAACATGCATACAAACAAACAACAAAAATGATATCAAAAATCTAGCTACATGTGTATATGTTTCATCGAAATATATCCTTTGTGTAGATTGCACCCTTTAGTAACAAGTCTTCTCTTATTTTTTAAAACAATTCAATTTTCATCAATCTTGCTACTAAAGAACCATTTGACATCAATCACTAGATTAAATGAAGGTTTAGAAACAAGTTCGTAAATATTGTTTCTCTTAAATTGATTTAACTATTCTTGCATAACAAAAGACCAATGTTTTTCAATGCGAGAATCATTGACATCTTTTGGTTCAATTTGAGAAAAAAATCATAAAGTTCATACATACTTAAGAGAAGGTCAAGTTGTGAATCCCATAGAAATATCTTCAATGGCCTTCTTGATTGGATGATTTTTGGTGGTCTTGCCCTCCTTACTCCCTTGATGAGAGTTCACTACCAATGACCCAATCCTCTCTAAAACTAACATACTTCCCCAAGGAAAACTCTGTAACACCCTTCTAAACCCCGTGGAAAATATATGAATAATCCGAGTAAATAATCATACATTCACAAAAGGGTGTCACACATAACTTTCAAACATCAAAAACCACATATCATGCTCATTAACACTTCAATAATTAATCATGTTTTTCAAAGTTTCACTTTGCATGTAGCAGCGGATTCAATTATATCACAATCTTCGTAAAAGAAACATTTGAATTCACCACCTAAATCAACATCATTAGGCACTAGGGCCAACATCATAATAATTCGATAAATATAAAACATAGTATAGAGTACATAATGTATCTCTAAAATATATAAACTAAGTGATCCCAGTGTTACATGACCAGAGCATGACTCGACCCAACGACTAGATACATATACAATGTATCACAAAAGAATCCTATACATCCTAGCTAACCGACCAAAAGATGAAGGCACGCTTCACCAAAAGGACCTTCAGCCAACCTACTCTGCAATGCCTCAAAGAGCATCATAAAACAGCATAAGGGTGAGAAATATTATCATAATAATCAATGCATATAATCACATATATATATATATATATACACACACACACACACACACAAGCATAGAGTACACATATTCCAAATTTTTCACCCAATTCATCAATACACATCACAATGTATATATAAAGAATTATGGATAATCACCAAGCATATTTCATCATGCATACATCCACCATTTACTCATTCCACATAAACATTTACAATTATGTTTATTCATCAATTCATAACTCTCAGTTCAACAACCCATACACATATGCATACTTCATACAACAATTATACCTATGCCATGTGACTCAATGCAACTCAATGCAACTCATGCCATGTGGTACCAACACTTGTTATTATTTTCCGAACCCCTCTATAGGTTTGGGACAAGTCACTAGCCTCCACGAGACTAGCAAGCATTGCCTCTTGACAACAAATGATGAGTATGCAATCAACAACCATATGCACTTAAGACCGTTCTCGCATCTTAATCTCATGCATATTCAAATAATTCATCACACAAGAATTATAACATGATTGCACGCACAACACATTTCATAATAATCAAAGTATTCATACTTTCAACATCATCACTACATTCATCAAGTAGTACACAAGAATCAAATAGATTCAATCACAAATACATATTCAGGAATACTTCACATACAATCACATACAATCGATATGCATTCTCATTATCGCGCCAAACGACAACGGACTCCATCACAATCATCATACACTTTTAATCAAATTAAACAATGCATATATTTGCCAAAAGGCCACATTTTACAATCGATTCTATAATCTAGGATGTATGCCATACGGCTACCCATAGCATAACATATCCCAGCATACAACTATGCAAATCAGAAAGACTGATCATACTCGAGCCGAACAATCAACGTTGGATGGAACGCAACAAGAAATAAGAATGTTGTCACGTTCGATACACCACTCGCCTAGCGACTCCTTGGATAACACTCGCTACGGGTTCGCCTAGCGAATAACTCGCCACCCTACTCGCCTAGCGAAGGTGCTAGCGAGCGTCTGCGTTGTTCAAAACCCTCAATTTCCAAAATCATCAGAAACTCATAAAATCGCCCGATTCAAAACCTACAAGTTCTAGTAGACTTAGCCCAACAATCCTCGACTAAACTACGCCATTTAATCCAACTTCTAACCGTTCAAACATCGATTTCCATCGATTAAACCCATTTCTTCCCTAGAATGGAAATGTAGAAAAACACCCAAACAATCCAAACAAGTCATACATAATCATATACATTGATAAGATAATAAGATTTCACACCCTTACCCGATTAAATCGACTCCTAAGGGTTGATCTTGATGAATCCAAGCTTTCCTCTCTTTTCATTCTCTTTTCTCTTCTTCCTCTTTCTTTCTCTCCTTTCCTTCTTTTCTTTCTATCCTTTCTTTTCTCTCCTCTTTCTCTTATATCTTTTTCTATTCCATTCCTCTCCATCATATTTTCTTCTCTCAAAATATCTACCCATTCATTTAAATTAAAGAAATCACATAAATCAATTAATTAACATAAATAATTAATTTTTAAAAAATTGGGCTGTTACAAACTCGGTCTCCATGAGTCTCCAACGCAAGTTTCTAATTGCTAAGAAGAGTCAAATTAATCCACCATTAAAGTTTGTTTTCGTAATATGGGATATCTTGTTTTATTTATGTGATCCAAAGAGTACTAATGGCCATTTGTTTACGTACAACTTCCAACAAATATCAATTTACTTACAGTTGTTTGGTTTCCTAATGAAAAATCCCTAACACATGGCTAATAAAATAACGGTAACCTTCATTTGCATTTAGCATTCCTATGACTATCAACATCAATGTCGCTCACTATCACTATCCCTTTTTGTAATAACAAATTGAAAGTGTGTGATGGGAGACACACACGCCTCTAGCTTCTACAGTTCTCCATGTCTACTTTTTGTGTTGATATGTGTTATGGATATAATTTGTGTCTGAAATTGAAAGGTACTGTGTCAATGCCATCGGCCACTTACTCTGACTTTTAAGTTCAGAGAGATAGATAGTAAACGCGGGATAAAGAAAAATCAGAAAGCAAAGAGGAAGATTTCAAAGTCCCTCATTAAGCACTTTTCACTAATATTTTAATTGTTTTTTAGTCTTAAACCAAAAAAAAAAAAAAACAGTACTAAGATGTATAGAACAGTTTCGACCGTAACAAACAATGTTGTTATAGATAGGTGAGTATGAGAGAGAGGGGTGCAGCACAACACAAGGAGTGGCAGTGGCACTGCTTAAGTGTCGTATATTGGTGTTGTGTTCTATGCATGCATTGCCTCTCTCACCCTTTCCTCCTTTGCCGGTGCTATGTCTCTTCCATTACCAAACACGCCAAAACATAATCACATCATCCATCTTTTCCTTCATTCCACGTGCGCACACATGCTCCCTTTCCATTCACTTCACTCTTTTTAGAAACTCAATTCAAAACTATTATCACTATATAAAATGCATATAACAAATGCATTAATTAACTAATGTACCAGGCATTAGATAACAATAACATACCCTCACGATATTATTGGTAACATAGTACTACGTTAAATTTCGCATATATTTTTGAAATATTTTTGTATATGTGACTTATTGTATGTTTTTATAGAGTAATTGTTTCGAAATTTATCTTTTTGTTTTGACTGTAATTGACTTATGTTTTTGTATTTTGTGTTTTTGCATATTATGACGATGGTTCTTGAGATATGGAATCAAGGTGTGTTTCTATGGCTCAAAGTTTTCTTTTATTACAAATTTTCAAGCAGCAAGCATTAGAGGCTTCGACATTTATTTTGCCCAACAATCGAGGGCCCAATTTTTTTTCCAGCAGGTTATTTTTAGCAGAGAAGACAGTTCATCGGTTATTCCAGGATTTTCGCAGTTGCAATATCAAAAGGCAAGTTTCAGCGGTTTAACGTGGCTCAGAACGGGTAGAAACGAACGAGTGCAAGTTTCCCTCCAAATGACGCATTTTTTCAAATTTGTGAAGGGTTAATCGAGTAACTCATTTGCACTAGCAAATGGTTAATCGATTAACCAAAGCAATTTTTGCCCAGATACGTGCATTTTCAATGGTGCCACTTCCGGGGTCCATTTTGATCATTTGTGAATTGGTTTTTGCATCAGTAGAAGGATCTAGAATCACTCCAAATTTTGATTTACTTTCAAAGCCAATCTAATTTCCCTCCAAATTCTCATTCCTAATCTCATTCTAATTTTCAAACCCTCACTCCAAACCATAATTTTACTCCTAACCAAAAGCTTATTTAAATTAATTCACTCCAAACCTCTCAAAGAGAACCCTCATTTTTCTGATTTCTCTACACATTGATATCAAATTCTCTCAACTTTGTCTTAATTCCCTCATATTTCAAAACTCCATTAGAGCTCTTTCACTTGAATTCTTTGATTCTTAATTGGAATCCTTGAATTCTAGAGCTTAACCTCCATCATTCATCTCCATCAACTTCAATTCATCATTTGATTTTCGTTTGGATCAGGATCTGGTTTTGCAAGCAAGTTTTTAAGTGATTTTTGGATAAACTTTTGCTTGGCTCATTCTTCACTTCTCTTGTAAGAAATCTCTTGGATCTTGAAGTTTTCTTTTGGATCTATCATTTGCAGTATAACAACACATACCAAAGCAATTCTCACTTCTCTTGCAAGAAATCTTTTGGATCTTGATTGATTGCGATTTTTCGACTTGCGACTTTTGGTTTACGTTGATAAATGCTTGAGATGCTTATGTTGCTTGCTTGATGTGATGATAATGTGTTTTGCTCATTTGTATCATGTTAATTGTTGATTATTGATGATTATCTTGCTGGACTGGTGATGCATGTTCGTATTTGCTTCCGATTATGTTTGTCGCATAATTGATTGAATTGTTTAATTGATGTGAAAAGCATGTTGTTCTTGTGAATTCTTGATGATACAATATTGTAGAACAATCATGTTTAGTTGTTAATGCATGTCCATCTTTGTTTGATACGTGTTCATGATTGATACTTGTTCATGTTGTTTGTGTTGAAGCATGTCTGCTGCCCTGTTTCTACAACTGTTTTATTCAGAAAATGCATGTTGTTGTATGTTGTTCTTGCTTGCTGCCTGCCTTTTGCACATGCTTTTTGTGCTGAATTAATAGTTGTTAAATGTTGTAGTGTTGCATTGTTGCCTTTTATAACTATTTTGAGTTTTAAGCATTGTCGTAACTGCTATTTTTGTTTGTTTTTGCTTGTTTTCTCTTGTTTTTTTGGCTTTTTCTTACATGCTCCCTTAGGGCCTCCTAGTCCAACTTAATTTTTAATTAAGCTTGGAGTAAGATAAACATTAGGAGTTTAATTCATGCATGATAACAAGTAGGTTAGTCCCTTTTAACCTCAACTTTAGGTTCATCTTTTGCATACTAACATCAGGATAGAATTTCCCTTCGCATCCCGACCTTAAGGTCACTTTGTATGACAATATTAGGACCGAGTTTCCCCTTAGACCTTTCGTGCAACTATTTCTCTTCTCATCTCAAAATAATTCTAACACACTTAATAAAGACGATGAACATTTTGTGCCACGAGCCTTAAGCATATGGGAAATGATGACTAACGGGTCTCCTCTTGTTCGTCTATAGTGTTTAGCGTACGTCCCGTCTGGGGGTGATATGCGACGCATTCGTTCCTATATCATAGTATTTAGTGCAACGTGAATCTCAAACCAATCAATTCACTTCATTAATATCCACAAATAAAATTCAAACTTTTTATCTTTCGGGATGGTTCTTCAAACTTATTTTTCGAAAAGAGTACATTACTTTTCTGTTCTACCGCAAATAGGCATCGACCCTAACTGCTGGAATGGAAACTTAACGTCGCTCACAAAAAAAAACTTAACCAGATGAGGATACGTAGGCATAAGACGATGATGTCTTAGGGAGCAACCTTCCTCCATCACCTGTATTTTTTCAAACTACATTGACTCTGACTTTCCCATTGCACGAGGGAATATGTAGGCATAGAGCGATGATATCCTATCGAGTCTCCTTTTCTTTTCTCTTTCTCGTTTCCGTTTAGCAGTAGTTTTTAGATAAATCGCCCTTTGATTAGACAAAAAGCATGGATCACGTTAAGTACAACGGACGTGAAGGGTACTCATACCTTCCCCTTATGTAACCGACTCCCGAACCCAACGTTTGGTGGCGAATCCTCTGTTTGCTTCCGCCGGTTGTTTTCGCAGTTGCGATAGCTGGTGGCTCTGCTGGGGACTTTAGTTCCATATGTGAGTTAATCCTAGCGCTTGTCTGTTTTATTTCATTAGGTGTTTACTTTTGTGAAGTTTATACTTTGAATGTACATTTACTGTTGTATATTATTGAATTTGCATTTTACTGTTGCATATGATTATTGTTATCCTATTATGTTGTTGTTGTTATGTTGTTGGGTGGGTTGTTCTATGAGAGATAAGCCCACTAGCTAGGCTTGAGTATACACACATGATTAGTGCGGAGAGTAGTGGGGACTTGCATGGCATCTGGCTACGTAAAGTTCGCACGAAATTCTCGTCCAGAAGAGGTTTTCTTTGGAGACACTCTATCATGTGCATCTGGTGCAAATGATAGGGTATTGACTTAGAGAACTTATGACTCTGGAGACCTTTCATTGGGAAATCAGTTTAGACCTCCTTGATTGACCATGATACCATACTAGAATGGTGAATGTATCATTGTTTCTTTACCTGAGAGTCCATGATAATGAGGACTTACATAGGATGCCATGTCCAAGACTAAAACCCACATGTGAGAGAGGAGGGGTTTTGCATGAAACCTTGACTTCCAACCAACCCGGGTTTCTGGTTTTTTTTTGTTAGTGCAGACGTCTGATCTTGGGTATGTTGGTTTTTATCACCTCAGTGTTCTGGTTTTTTGGGTTTCTTATCAAAGCGGAGTTCAGGTTATATTCAGTCAAAAGCACAACAACTATCTTGAGCATTGGATACCTTGATCCCGTGTTTACATTTGCATAATCATTATGCATCTTAACATTGCATGTTTATATGTTTTCAGGTTTTTGTCTCTCATTTGATTCCGGTTGTCTAGTTTTCTATAGAGATGAAGGTTGATAGAATGAAGATCATCGTATACAAGTTTCTGTCACCAGAGTTGGGACCTCTTCTTGATCTGATTCCTATGGTCAGTCCTGGTATTCTTGAAGTCTTCAGAAGAGATTATGGGAGGATTCTAAGTTTCATCCGTAATGTCACAAACTATGAGTATAAAGCCATTCACACCCTATTGCAGTTCTATGACCCATCTCTGTGTTGTTTCATCTTTCCAGACTATTTGTTGGTTCCCACTCTAGAGTAGTATGCTCATATCTTAGGAATCCTTGTCCAAGATGGAGCACCTTTCTTTTACTCTGAGGAGAGCCCAAATTTTGACAAGTTTGCTACTACTCTTTATTTGAGCAAGTCTGTGTTAGTGGATAACGTTGTCAACAAAGGAGGAAATTCTGGATATACCTTATCCTTCTTGGTGGAGAAATCTCATAAATATGCTAGTGAGGGTTGTTGGGTTGTTTTCAGTGCCATATTGACATTGTGTGTTTATGGTATTGTGTTATTTCCCAATGCACCAGACTTTGTATATATGAGTGTTGTTCGTCTCTTTGTATCAAAGAATCCTGTGTCGGCGCTCTTAGGAGATCTATTCCATTCCGTGCATTATAAGAAAAACAAGAAAAAAGGAAAGATAGTCTCTTGTTATGCACCTCTTTTCCAAAAATGGTTTATTGATCATCTTCTTTGTTCCGGAGCCTTCGTTGATTCCAGGAATTCCTCTGAATGGTCAAAGAGACTGACGGGTTTAACTGCAAAGGATATCATTTGATTCAATCGAGAGCTCCTTGGTAAGGATATTATTTCCAGCTGCAGAAGTTTTCCTAATGTACCTTTAATAGGGAGGAAATTGGGCACCAATTACAGCCCTTCCCTCGCTGTTAGACAATTTGGATATGCTTTGAGAGGACCACCAAAGGACGAGGAATTTCAAGAATATTTGTACTTCACCGGTGTAGCTGATCTGGATGTTTTGAAGAGATTTATAGATGCGTGGGAAAAAATCCATAAGAGAGGAAAGTTGTTTTTAGGTAAAGGTGATTGTAAGGCTTACGATCCTTATATATATTGGATCCTAAAGAGGGTTGAAGAAGTTCTGTTTCCATTTTCAATGGAAGAACCTTTGTATCCATTGATGATCGAACAACCAACAATAGTGGATATCCTGAAGCACAACAAACTCTGGGTAGAGAAGGAAGAACAATGAAAATAAAATGAGGAATTGAAGAAAGAAATCAGTCAACTAAAGCATGATAAGAATGAAGTTGTCTACTTGGCTAAAATGAAGACAAAAACATTGACCAAGAAGGAGAAGGAGTTGTCTGATGAAATCTAGAAAAGGGAGAGAATTGGAATTGATCTGAAGAGTAGAAGTAGTCTCTTAAAGTATAGGAAGGAAGATTTGGCCAAAGCTCATCTAGAAATATCCATGTTCAATGACTAGTGGAATGCCACAATGACAAACCACAAGAGCAGGGAAGATGAACTTCACGATCAGATGAGAAGCTGAAGCTGCAGCTCAAGGTAAAGGAAAGAGAATTGGTGGTAGAATCATCCCATAGATATAAAAGTGAGCAGAAATTCCAAGAGACCTTATCTATTTTTGAAGAGCTCAAAATCTGGGGGCAGTTAAAGAAACCTAAGCTTGAAGATGCCTTTGGTGAAGACGCTTGGGAAGAATATTGTCATTGTCTCAGAGACGTTATACATAGAAGAGACATCCTCATTCAGAAGTTGATTGCAATACCAGAGCATCCTGACACAAAGACACTGCTCAAAGAAGCCCAGATTTGGAGCAAGGAGCACCGTGGTTGGGGAGAATTATCTGATGATATGTCTTAGTAGTTATTCTTCTTTTGCATCTTGATCATCACCAGACTTGTTGGATGAGATCACTAGCTCTTGTATTCGGATATATTTCTTATCTGTTGATATGTATGAGCAGATCCTTTTGATATTTTGTCTATATCCACTACTCGTTTATTTTGAAACCAGAATCAAGGGGGAGATCGCCCTGTAAATACATAGACATGTTTGCATTTTGCATTTGCATACTCATTTGCATCACAGGTGTTCTCAGTGGCTTTATTCTTATCTCTGCATGGCTTTCTTTGTTAGCAGCAGGATTGGGGAATTCAGCTTTCACAGATATTCAACTCGGGGAAATCAACAGAGAGTCATGGATCAAGTACAGGCCAGGCTTCATGAAGTCAGGACGCGCATGGCTCAATTTATGGATTTGATGCAAAACATAGCTAATGGACAGGAACAATTAAGGACTCTGGTCCAACCTCTCATTACACAGGTGGATGAAGCTGGTGTTCTACATGGTGGAATTGGTTTGGTTCCTCCTCCTGGGAGTAATGTTGGTGAAGGTAGGAAAAACACTTAGAGGGGGGCGGGGGGGTTGAATAAGGGTTTTAAAACAATTAAGATGATAGAAAAATAACACAATATTTTATCCTGGTTCGTTTGAACTCAAACTAATCCAGTCCACCCTACCAAGGTGATTTGCCTTTCTTAACAAGGACTTAATCCACTAAATCAAACTTATTACAGTGTTAACCACTAAGACAACTGTCTTAGTCTTCTTAAGAAATCTGACCACACTTGGTCTCTTAAGGAATCTTTTACAAAAGATAAACTAACAATGTGTTTAAGATTTGCTTCTAAAAAGCTATATCACAACAGTGATTTTTACACAAGTTTTAGAACGAAATAAAACTATTCAGCTTTTGAAGAAAGTTTGTATAAGTAGCTTGTTGAATAATTTGTCAAGTGATTTGTCAATAATTCGTTGGTAGTTCGTTTCAAATTCGTTAACCTTTGAGGTGATGCTGAGACTTGCTTTTGTAGTACTTTGAAATCCATTTCTCAAAGACTGTGCAGCGCTATGCATTCTGTTCTTTTTGTCTTCTATTGACTTTTCCTGTCTTAGAAAAGGAATATTCTGACAAATCCTTTTTGTCTGAAATCCTGTGTCATGCACGAATAAGGAAAGAGCCGTTTGGATAATGACAAGGAATATGCCAACAGATCTTTATTTGAACAGCATCTTCTTCAACAACTTTGGAATGTCTTGCATCGGAACTGCTGATAATGTTGTTAGTTATTCAGATCAGAGTTAACTCAATCAGAGTTTCTCTATCAGAGTTTGCAGCAAAGTGCTTTAAGCGTGAAATTCTTTATCAGAGCATACTTTCTTTTCAGAGATTTTGTACTTGCAGCAATAAGTACTTCCAGAGTCTTCTGAAGCTTTACGTATGTTCTTTACTCAAGTTCTTCTCAGCTTTGCTCAGAGTTACTGTAGCAGATTAGAGTCTTCTGATGTGTTGCTTCTGATGTTCAGAGCTTTCTCGTTCTTTAGTGTTCAGAGGCGTTCTTACTTCCAGAATAATATTAATTTTGATATCTGAAACAAATAAACACTTGAACAAAATTAGAGTATATGAATTCTCTATACAAAATTTCATTAATGTTATCATCAAAACTATGAGATATATTAAACACCAATCTGTGTTCTAACAACCTCCCCCTTTTTGATGATGACAAAAACTATGGGAAATTTTGTTTAAATAGAAAAGAAATATCTCCCCCTAAAATGAATATTTCTGAAAAGATTAAATACTTCCCTTTCAGCTTCTGTATTCTTTTCAGCGTTAGAGGAAACTTGCAGATTCTCAGACTTTTAGTTCAGAGTTAATTCTTAGAAATTATCAGATGAGAATTATTAACTCTGAAACACTTAAAAAATATAATTAGATAAGATATATAATGTATGAGTTGCCTTTGGTAAATGTTTATGTGAATTATCAAAATTACCATTTCTCCCCCTTTTTGTCATATCAAAAAGAATCTTTTAGTTCATAGTTAATTCTTAGAAATTATCAGATGAGAATTATTAGCTCGGAAACACATAAAAACTATAATTAGATAAGATATATAATGTATGAGTTGCCTTTGGTAACTGTTTATGTGAATTATCAAAATTACCATTTCTCCCCCTTTTTGTCATATCAAAAAGAATCTTGATTAAGAAAAACTTTAAGACAGAAAAAAAAATAACAGAGGAAAAATAATATATCATAAGATAGTTTCAGTCAGAAAAGCACAACATTCAGATGCATTGATAAAGATAATCCAAAACAGAAACAAACAAGCATATAACACATAAGTGCACAAACAACAAAGAGATTAAGAAGGACGAGAAGCCAAAATCCTCAGAAGATTCGTTATCTCAGATGTGGACTCGTCTTGTTTCGCTATCCAAATCTTGATTTCTTCAGTTTTCTTTTCCTGCTTAATCATCCAAGATCTTATCTCAGTGTTTCTAGCCTTGAGCTCAGCAAACTTAGCATGCAGATCTTCGTCTTCTTTCTTCACTTCAGATGACTCAGGAGCAGATGCAGAAGCAGAGGCATCGTGAATAAGCAAAGAAGCAGAAGCATTATGGACAATCATGTCAAAAGGTTGAGCAGAGTCAAGAGTCTCTTCAGGACCAGGAGCAGAAACTTCTGGAATGACTTTTTCAGGTCTAGACAGTTCAGCAGTCTCAGAAGCAGCAAATTATTCAGAAGGAAGACACACATCCTTTGTAGGTGTGTTTTCCAGAAGCAAGGTTGGATTTCTGCTAACACTCAAAAGAGTGAGTCTGACAGCTTCAGCAAATCTGACCTTTGCATCATCAGAACAAATCTCTTGAAGATTTGAAGCAACAAAATTGAATATATTTTTGAATCTCTTCCAGATAGCTTCAGAATCATCAGGATTCATACTTGAAAGGCATTCCTTCTTGATAGTAGATAACCATATGTTTATTTCTTTTTCAAAACCAGCAAACAATGTACCAACATCCAGCCTAGGTTTGAGTTTTAGGTAGGCTTCTAAGGATGGTGTTTTGATGGGTGTAGAAGTTGAAGGTATGGAAAAGGAAGGAATAAATATAACAGGTGGATATGAAGAAGATGAAGTAAGGACAGATGAAGTATAAACAGTCTTAGGTTCAGATGGGGTTGTTTCAAAAGAAAAAGTATCATCATCAGGGTCATATGGGATAGAAACTAAATGTTTGAGAAGAGATGAGATGACATTTGATCTATCAGAATCAGTGGAATCAGATGAATCAGAAGATTCAGATGATCTAGATGGAACTGGATAGACAGTCGTGAGAGGTTGAAGATCAAGAACGACTGGTTTAGGATCAGATGGTATGGTTTGTGGTTGTTGTGGTTCAGATGTTTGATTTTCAGATGGGGGATGTTCAAAGGGTTGGTTTTCAGAGGGGTTTGGTTCAGATGTGTATGGAACAGAAGTTGGGGTTTTATCAGGGGTAGTTTTCTTATGGATGTTGAAGGAGGGTGTGGATGGTACAAATGTTGTGTGTTCATATGGTTGTGGTTCAGAAGTTTTGTGTTGTTGAGGTGTAGAAGGGAGTGGTTGAGATTTTTGTGGTTCAGATGGAATGGGTTCAGAGTAGTGAGGAGGAGAAGGTGAGGGAATTGGGTCATAAGGAGGAGGAGGTTGAGATGTTAGTACTTCTCTTACTGTTTTGAAAATAGAAGATAAACTGGTAGAAGGGTTACCTTTCTACTTCTTGATGCGTTTTGGGTTTGCAGAAGATGCTTCGCTAGAAGCTTTCCTCTTGGGATTAGAAGATCCTTCTTCTGAGACCTTTCTTTTCTTCCTCTGTCTCTCCCCATAGAAATCTAGTCCAGGTTCATCTGCTCTTTGGATCAGATGTTCTGGAAAAGGGGTTCCATATGCTAAGCATTCAGCTATGTAAGCCAGAATGATTTCCTTAGGTTCGTTAGCATAGAAGAGAGGAAAATCATCTAAAGGAATTCTTCTTTTGCTTACTTCTTCAGTGTTGATCTGACCTGGTGCAGAAGTAAGTTCTTCCAATATTCTCATCCTCTGCACACTCTTGCCATTCAGAGGTTTTCCAACAATTGAAGCTAACTCTTCTTTCATACCAGCCTCTGTCAGATGACCAACTAGTCCATTCTCAGTCAGAATAGCTGAGATTAGTCTTCCAATAGGGATCCAGTTTCTCACCTTCTGATGCTTTGTCTTGACAGATTCTCTGGATATTTTTACATGTCCCCACAGATGAGTGAAAAGTAAGTAAGGCAGATCCACCTTGATACCTTTACCTAGATAATACATGAAATACATCTGATCAGAGTTGATGTAGTCAGGAGAATTTGTAGATTTCCTGTGATGTATGTAGCCTAAGAAGATCTTATACCAGATCTTGTATTGAACCTTCAAATCCTTTATCTTGCTTGAAGCTTCCCCAGAAGTGAAGACTTCATTGTAAACCTTATCCATATCCATACGACTTGCTGGCAGATAAGTAACACCATCTGATTCTTGATATCCTATCAGCTTACGAATCAGATCTTCAGTGATAATAATTTCTTTACCCATAACTGAAGACACAATGAATTTGGGGAAAACGCTTGCATGAATCCAAAACTCTTTGACCAAGCAAGGATAAACTGGACCAACCAGTCTATCAAAATACTTTGTCCATCCTTGTGATGACACAGTTGGACGCAAATCATACCCATTCACATCAATGCTTTCAAAATCAACCAAGAACTCACATAAAACTTCCAGTTGATCAACGGGTGTGAGGAGAGTTCTTACAGGTTCTTTGAACGGAGTAGGACCCATTGCAGAAGATGAAAAAACAGCCATTGTAGATTCAAACTGTTGAGAGGTTGAAGATGAAGTTTCCATTTCTAATCTTGAGAGATAACGAGTTCTTCTTTGGGATTTAGGTTTGGAGGAGAGGAAGAAGTAATGAATCAAACAGAAATGCATAAAAGGTGAGAGAGAGAGAGAGAGAGAGAGAGTGTGAAAAGTGTGAGAGGTGTTGTGTTGTGGAATTTATAGGGGCACAAATTAGGGCACACATTCACACGTTCAGCATTTAATTTAATTAATTTAAAACAAAAAGTCACATCAAAAAGAATAATGGTTTAAAAGCATTAAATGATACTGACAAGTGTGAGGAGGAAAACGAGAATTTGAGAGTTCAAACAGTACCTCAAAACGGCGTCTCATTGAGTACACTCCACCTTTTCAGATATCACGTGACACGTGTTTGATGTTGATGTGCCTCTGAATCTCGTTAGAATAAGAAACGTTAAACAACACTCAGATCTTCTGAGACTTGTTAGATCAGAGTTTCACAAAAAATAACGTACCAAAAGAAATAATCAAATAAATTACTTCAGAATATAGATATTAGTCATATTTCATCTGAATAAATTTGACTCTGAATAATAGTTTTATTCTGGACAAAAATCCATACTAATATTCTTCAGAATAAATTTAAACCTATCTTCAGCAAGGGGTTTTGTGAAGATATCATCACATTGATGGTCTGTATCAACAAAGTTCAAACTAATAATTCCCTTATGAACATAGTCTCTGATGAAATGATGCTTAATTTCTATATGCTTTGCCTTAGAATGTAAAATGGTATTCTTAGAAAGGCAAATAGAAGAAGTATTATCACAGAAAATAAAAATGTTACTCTCATGTATCTGATAATCTTCTAGTTGACTTTTCATTCAGAGCATCTGTGTGCTACAACCAGCAGCAGCAATGTATTCTGCTTCTGTTGTTGAAAGCACTATTGTGGGCTGCTTCTTGCTGAACCATGAGATCAGATGACTTCCCAGAAACTAACAGCTTTCAGAAGTACTCTTACATTCTACCCTGTCTCCAGCATAGTCAGCATCACAGAATCCAACTAATCTGTATTCATCAGATCTTTTGTAACACAAACCCACGTTAGTAGTACCTTTCAGATACCTTAGAATCCTCTTAATAGCTGTTAAGTGATATTCTCTAGGATCTGATTGGAATCTAGCACATAGACAAACACTAAAGAGGATATCAGGTCTAGAAGCAGTCAAGTACAGAAGAGAACCAATCATACCTCTGTAGAGCTTCTGATCTACCTTTTTACTTACCTCTTCTTTACATAGGGTGCTTGTTGGATGCATTGGAGTCTTTTCTAGCTTGCTTTATGTTATGTTGAATTTCTTCAGAAGCTCCTTTACATACTTTGTCTGATGTATGTAGGTGCCTTCTGGAGTCTGATTTACTTGAATTCCCAGAAAGAATCTGAGTTCTTCCATCATGCTCATTTCGAATTCTGCTTGCATAGATTGAGCAAACTCCTTTCCAAGCGTAATATTGGTAGTTCCAAAAATAATATGACAGATTAAAATGTCTTTCTTAATTGATTTATGAAAGAGAGTAGTGTGAACTTTTCCTCTGATAAAATTATTTTCCATAAGGAAATTACTCAGCCTCTCATACCAAGCTCTGGGAGCTTGTTTTAAGCCATAGAGTGATTTCTTCAGTTTAAAAACGTGTTCTGGAAATTTTTCATTTTCAAAACCAGGAGGTTGATGAACATACACTTCCTATTCTATGAAACCATTTAAGAAAGCACTTTTAACATCCATCTGATATAGAGTGATGTTATTCTGTGCAACAAAAGAAATAAGCAAGCGAATAGATTCTAACCTTGCCACAGGAGCATATGTCTCTGTGTAATCTATACCTTCTTGCTGACTGTATCCTTGAGCAACCAGCCTAGCCTTGTTTCTGATAACTTCTCCTTGCTCGTTCAGCTTATTTCTGAAGACCCATTTTGTTCCAATGATGTTGAATCCCTTTGGTCTCGGAACTAGATCCCAGACGTCATTCCTTGTGAATTGGTTAAGCTCCTCTTGCATAGCAAGTATCCAATCATTATCATTCAGAGCCTCATTCACAGAAGTAGGTTCAATGATAGATACCAAACCAAATAATGACGTTCCAAAAGATCTGAGAAATGATCTTGTTCTGATAGGGTCATCCTTCTTCCCAATTATCATTTCCTCTGGATGAGAGGCTTTGATTCTGGATGATCCTTTAACATTTGGTTCTTCAGAAATTGTCAAGCTGTCCATCTGAGCAGTCAACGGAGTAGCATCTGACATTTCTTCTGGTGCTTTTGCTTGAGCTTTGTCTACCTCTGATTCTTCAGAGTCAGTGAGAAGGACTTCTCTATCTGCAGAAATTTCAAGCTGCTTTGGCTTTTGATTACCAAGCTTATCATCAAATCTAACATGAATTGATTCCTCTACAATCTGTGTCTCAGTATTGTATACTGTGTAGCCTTTAGAGCATTTAGAATATCCAAGCATCAAAACACTTATGAGCTTTAGAATCAAACTTGTTCAGATTTTCCTTAGTGTTCAAACTAAAACAAACACATCCGGAAGGATGGAAATAAGAAATGTTAGGCTTTCTATTCCTCCATAATTCATAGGGAGTCTTCTCCAGAAGAGGTCTTACAAACACTCTGTTCTGAATATAACAAGCTGCATTCACTGCTTCTGCCCAAAAATATTTTTCCATGTTAGTCTCGTTGATCATGGTTCTGGCCATTTCTTGCAATGTTATATTTTTCCTTTCTACAACTCCATTGTGTTGAGGAGTTCTAGGACAAGAAAAATCATGTGCAATGCCATTTTCTTTAAAAAAAATTTCAAAGTATTTATTTTCAAATTCTCCACCATGATCACTTCTGACTTTAACAATTTTAAATTCTTTTTCGTTTTGGACTTGTTTGCAGAAGTCAATGAATTCAGAATGTGACTCATCCTTGTGTTTCAGGAATTTTACCCATGTCCATCTGTTGTAGTTATCAACTATGACTAATCCATATTTCTTGCCTATGATGGATGCAGTTTTCACTGGTCCAAATAGATCAATATGAAGCAGCTCTAATGGTTTAGAGGTAGAAACAACATTTTTTGCTTTGAAAGAAGATTTTGAAAATTTTCCTTTCTGACATGCTTCACAAAAAGCATCTGAGTTGAACTTCAACTGAGTGTCATACCCCAAATTTGCCCTACCTCTGTACAATCTCTATTATGTATATTCACCTGTTTGCTTTATTCAAAAAGTCCAAAAATATGTTGTTATTTTCTCTTGAGGATGTCATGTTAGACGTGTAGATAATGTTGAATGAGGAATGGTTCAGGTCACCTAGTTGAATCTGATTTCTGCAAAGTTTTCAGTACAGTGCATACTTGAAGGTATTATTTCTTGATTTCAAGGCAATGAGGTTTTTGGGTCCATGGCAACAATTCAGGACAATTCCACTCCCTATTTAATAGCAAATTCGAATGTGGATTTATTGGAGTTCATTCATATCGGAGGCCAAAATAGATAAGACAAAATCATGAGAAATGATGGTGGAATTCGTGTTTCGGGTTTATAATTCCTTGAATTTCATGTCCAGAAAGGATTCATAGTCTCAAGAATTAATTCAAATTTTGGAAGAAGAGTTCAAAAGTAGATTGAAATTTGGTTCTAATATTGGGCACACGGGAGAAGTTCAAATTTTAACTACTAAGGCAATTGAAAATTTCAAATTAAAGCCTAGAGATTATGTTAATTAAAAGCCCATCTAGATGAGCCCATATTACTCAAATAAAAGTTCTTTGCAAATCCTCCATGATGACCCCACGGTATGTCCTTGCAGTTACAAATAAACCATAATTCAAGTACATCCTACATAATAGCCATGATTCATTGTAGCTGATTTCTCCTACAGCAAAGGACGGTGATACCACAACTTTTTCAATAATCCCATGTGCATTCCCTACCCCACTACCCACCTCTATTACGCTGATTTCTTTGCAACAGCGAAAAACACCAACCAACCTTCACGCCTGTATGAAGCTTTTCATGCCACTCTCGCGCAAATCCTGCGTCTCACGCATACAAGACCCTCCATATTCGTGTACCTGCAGCACGAATATCACACCACACAGAAAACCACTATCAAAAGGGAAAGAACAATACGTGAATCAACTCGTACGGCTCAGCTTTATCAATAGGACAAAACGACAAAACAAGTTGTACCTGATTTTAAAAAATGAAAACGCACAGCTACAACATTCCGCGCATAAAGACGGTTTTCCACTGCACCATAAAACATAGTAGTACACCCACAATCCATACCGCACCTGCACAAAAGTTTGAGAACAAGACCAACAGGCTATGACAGGATGCCAACAAACAGGCAACACCACTTTGTACCACATATTGTACGGTCCCCACAATACATAGTGTGTACGACATCGAAATGCAACGCCACTATCCAGCTGCATAAAGTGAAGTGGGCAAAAATGTTAGGAAAAGAGGTCGTTACTGCATACAACAGGTCACACATAGAAAAAGAGGCTCCAAAATCGTACATGTAAGGAGACAGAGGCGAGAAATCAAAGGAACAATAACAGCTAATACAACAATTCATTGCCGATAAATGGTACAAAACCAACGACGATCGTACGATGCAAGTTACCCACACACACCAGCCACACTTCAACAAATTGCAGCAGACCCAACCTGTACCTGAAGATTTCACAATGTTTCAAAACCGTTTTGTAATGAAACGACCCCAACGGGTATGACCAAAACGGCAGCAGAATTCCTTTGAGCTCATTCATAATCTTCTATATAGCCATCATTTCCCTCTCTAAAATAACAAGTTCGGGGAACCAAAGAAATGCTGCGAGAATTGCTCCAAATCGATCTTTCTACATCAACCTAAATTTTTCTTTCAATTCCTTTTAACTTTCTACACCTCAAATCACCTCCCAACATCTCTCCAACCTTCCAATACTCCTTCAAGAATTTCAACAATAAACCTCAACCCCATCTCCATCCTCTTCCTCTAAATTTTGGTGGATCTCCTATGGTGCAGTTTTCGTCGCCACATATAGAATCAACAAATCTACAGATGTCTCCTTCTCCTACTGAAACATTGCCAGCACCCTATAGAAATCCAGTTCGGAATAGTATCAGAGGCCCTGTTTCAGGACGAGGTGGTAGACAAGGATCAGGTTCTCATGGTCGCTGGTCCAATAAAGACAGAAGTTGTGGTCCAGAACGATATTGCAAGAGGTCCATGATGGAAGATCCATGGAAGTGTTTGAAACCTATTATATGGTGTTCAACATATCATTTTTCAAATATTTCATTTACAGCTGAGAATTTAAAACCCCAGGCTCCTTCAGAATCAACAAGTACAAAAAGGGAGGGACCATCTGCTATTTTTAGTAAATCCAATTCTGGACCAAGTCACGCTGAGTATTTGGCTTCTGCGTTCAATGAAGCTGCCAACACCGAAGAATAATGTATGATGACGACTGCATTAAATGCATTGGACTCATCAATGTTGTGTAGTAGCAGTTGTTGCACTTTATACACCAAACACCCAGGAGAAGGTTTTAGGAATGTGTTCAGGTTACTAACATGAATGATTTGTGCCAGATACAAGCTCCAAACTGATTCAACACCAGTATCAATCATGCTCCATCAATTCTCTAATCAACAACATCACCATCAACCTGTGAAAGAACAACAAAAGGGATGTGCAAGAACGCTTCTATCAGAATAGGGTTACGTACCAAAAACTAATAAACAGAAAGTACAGATTCATGTACATTACCTCAAGTTGCTACTTAACCCAAGTATCAATTTTAACACAGTACATCACCTAGTGACCAAGCACTGTGAATCCAATACAAGACATGAACCTACAATGGACCAAGCTCAATGTAAGAACAGGAGCCATATGGTGAGGTTTTGAATTTTGTTGGTATCTCAAATGAACGATCTTGGAACATCATGTGAGGAGAATTATAGTTATCAAATACCGTGGCATAGTGGCTTTCAAATGCGCATATACTGATGAGGCATGCTCCAGTTGCTCTGAATGCAAACTTGCCAATAAAAGTACTTCAAAGGGTTGAGTTCCTGTGAATGATAATACAGTCGGTAACGGTGCTCAGATAGCAACAAAATTGTAGTTTGGTGATTTGAAACAGATAGAAAATCAGGCTCAAAAAATATTTCATACCAAATGGAGATGGAAATTGGGAATTTTGATCGGGCTTACCAAATTAAGTTTAGAGATTCACCAACCACACCTTTAAGACCTAGGGAAGAGGAAGTTAACT
This sequence comes from Lathyrus sativus, assembly GCA_963859935.3. Lineage (NCBI taxonomy): Eukaryota > Viridiplantae > Streptophyta > Magnoliopsida > Fabales > Fabaceae > Lathyrus > Lathyrus sativus. The sequence continues at coordinate 174,308,978 of OZ012736.1, forward strand.
ATGTGTTCGTCATGTTTTCTCAGGCTGCATTTCTAGCAAGGCGCATGGAAAGAGATACAAAAGAATGCCTTTGCCAGCATGGAGGTGTATAAGGTTCATGACCTACAAAACAAATCAAAGACCATCAATGAGTATACACAGGACAGAAGAAAGAGGTTTATGTGAGCATAAGAACAATTCATACCTTCATTATGATTGTCATCATTATGTGACAAGTTGTTGTCTAAGCATTCCAAACATGTTTTCCAAACCATCAAAACGACCATTTTCTTCATTGAAACTCCTCCCAGACCTCTTTTCCACATCGACCTTCACCCCCATTGTTATTAACTTCAACCATAATGACCCTGCGAAAAGTTCAAACACAGAATAAACCAACACGGCAACAGATGTGTCACACACGTAACTTGTACGAAAAAGTCCACAATACACCACTACTTGTACCATTCTGAAAAATACATTGAAACCGGTACGAAATTCAGCCCAGAACCACGTACCCTCTCTGCTTTTCATCCTACAGTGTAGCAAAACCACAACATCGTACCTTCTCCCAAATTCCCAAGATACCCTTTAGAGCTTGCATAAATACCATCTTCTCGCAGAGTAAAAAGGGGGAGCCTCAAAAAACCCTACCCGCCGTCTCTTCCAAAATCTCCCTCAAACGACCCTCATCAAACCCCAGATCACTCCCTCAAACGACCCTCAACAAATCCCAAACAAAATCCTCCATTTCCACCTTCAATCATCTATTCCGAATACAAACCGTCAAACATCTTTTCAACTCCCATTTTTCAATAATAAACCTTCAAACCCACAGCTCGAATCAAAATAAATAACATCACCAAATTTTGAAACCCAAACCGAGAACATATTGAGATGAAGAGAGATTAAGAACTCGTTAGATCTAGAAACTTCAAATCAGATAAAAAGTGCGAGAGAGAATGATGGCATTGAGCGAGTTGATGCTGTTGTTTATTTTCGATCTCTGTTAACCATGGATGGAGTTTGATTGTTTTGTTTTTTTCTGTGAAAAAAGGGTATGCTCTAATATCGTTTTTTTCTTCCCCAAATTTAATATATCGATAATGGTGTGGTGAATTAGGATCCCTTTTTTTTTTGCCATGAAGAGCTGTGTTGGATCGTTTTGCCTTGTTTAAGCATGGATCTGGTTTGTTTCTTTTATTTATTTGATGTTAAAAATGTATATAGGTTCTAATTTGATTAAACTGATTTGTTGGATGGGCAAACATGCCCATAGGATCCTCAACGTTTCTGATTCACCCTCCATTTTCAGTCATTCCCCTTTCCTTTTTTAATGTAATTATTTTATTCAAATTAGTTTTAATAGGTTTTTTGTAAAAGTTTATTTTAAACAAGCCACTCTAAATTATTTTAGGTCTTTCATAAATAGTTAGCATCTTATATATTTTATAAACTAGTTTAGTTTTATATATTTTTTTGTTCTAACTTTTCTTTAGATTTCTATATATATTATAAACTTTCTTTTTAAAATCTATTTTTAGAGCTTTATTTATTTTATAATTTCAATTTATATTATAGTTTAGATTCTTTAGAGTTGATTTTTATTTCGCATTTATCGTTGGGCATCTTTGTTTTTTTGGTCAATGACAATTTTTAAATTATTATCGGTCAAACTTATTGATAGATGATAATTTTAGTCGAGACTATTTCACTTGCCCTACAAATTATCTTTTAAACATTTTCTCGGAGAAACTCCAAAAGAGGGAGATTCTTGAAATCTAGCATTTCTTGGATCTTCGAATGAGCGACTCTCGAGACTCGCTCTTGAGTTGTTGTTCATTCAATCTTTTGGCTTTCTCAAGCATATTCTCAACGTCTTTTTGATCAAAATCCCGAAAGAATGAGGCACGTGGAGTCTAGCATTCCTTGTGTCTTCGAGTGAATGATTCTCGAGGCACGCCCTTTGAGTTGTTATTCACTCAACCTTTCGAATTCAATCTTTTTTCCCATCATTCTCCTGAGTCGAATGCTCGTTCGCATTCGCAACCCATCTCATCCACAATTCCTCGTGGTCTCGATATTAGGATCACCCTCAGGGACTAATATCGTTTCTCACAATCCTAACCCTTGACACGTCGTCAAGTCGGTTCAATCTTCGATTAAATCCTCGACACGTCGTCGAGCTATTCCAAACCAACTTCTTTTGGCCTCACATGCCATTCTTCGATTCGATCCTTTCACAAACATTTCCGAAACTTACGAAAGAGGGATATTCTCAGAATCTAGCATTCTTTGGATATTCGAATGAGTAACTCTCGAGGCGCGCCCTCGAGTTGTTATTAATTTATTCTTTCGATTTCAAAACATCCAACTCTTTATCTTCAATTTATTCAGTCAATTCCTGAAAGAACTGAGTTCTTGGAGTCTCGTATTCCTTGGATTCTTGAGTGACAAGCTCTTGAGACGCGCTCTTGGGTTGCTTGTCAGTCACCCTTTCGTCTCCTTCTCAAAACTTTCAATCTATTCAAATCTCCTCTTTTTTCGTGGTCGTCTCCACGAACTACGACTGCTCTGATTCTTCATTCACTCTGGAATGTATGATACGTAGGCACAAGATTGTGATGATCTTGGCGAGCACAATCCCCTCCATCTTCCGTTTCCCCCCATCCTTTCCTGTAGTCGAACTACGACGCTCTGATTTCTCATTCTCGTCCGAATGAGCATACGTAGGCACAAGGGCCCTAATCCTTGGTGAGCACCCTATTCTCTAACCACCCATCTCTCCTTTGCGTCTTTAATCTTTTAACCTACCAATTCTACCTTTAACAACGAGAAGAAAACAAGTAAACCTAAAACAACACTCCCCACAATTACCTTAAGAGGTTCCCGTCGAGTACGACGGACGTGAGGGGTGCTAATACCTTCCCCTCACGTAACCGACTCCCGAACCCGGAACATGGTTGCGACAACCTGGTTCCTATCCTTTCGTCTTTAGGAGGTTTTCTCGATATTTTCCTCTCCCGTTTATTCAGGATAATAAAGTTCGGTGGCGACTCTGTCGAACCGCATTTCCGCGCCTTTCGCGCGATGGTCGTTTCTCCGAAATGTCTCCGTGATTTTTCGAGGTGCGACAGGTGGCGACTTCACTGGGGACATTTTGCTCCATGCAAAGAGAGATTCGATCCTATCTTTTGGTTTGTGAGGAGTGTTTGTTTTTATTTGTTTTCTTTTTGTATTTGTTCTCTTGTAGATTTTATTTGTGCTTGTTATCTGGGCCTTTCGGTTCTTGGGATGACGTCATGAGTAAAGCTCTATACCCGAGCTTTGGTAAAAGCAGAGAGAACACATAGTTTAGAATTGGTAGTCGAGTAGTGTTAGTCTCCGAGGACTTACTCCTTGTGGGCCTAGCATGAAAGCTCCTCCAGAGGAGACCTATTCGTAGATCTCGTTGTAACACAGCTAGCCTGTTACACGACTTGATTAATGAAGGGTCTGTGATTCTGGGAACCCTTGTTAGCACCAGTTCCGATATTGGTGGTCGTGTAGTGTTAGTCTCCAAGGACTCGCTCCTTGTGCGCCTAGCATGAGGACCCCGCTCAGGAGAGACCTTATCATCATTATTGTCATAATACAGCCAGCCTGTTGCGTGACGCTAATACGACTAGTGTCCGTGATCCTGGGAACCAAACATAGAAACCATCCCGTAAGTGGGTTTATGGGTAGAATGTTTAGACCTTCCCGTATAGGTTGTACCTGTCAATTTTCTTTGAGCAAGATTATGTTCACTTATCTACCACGGTTACCAGCTGCAGGAGCTGTTCGAACTATGATCTTAGGATCCTGGATCTTGTATCTTGCATTGCATCTTGCATATCATTTGCATTGCATTTCATATGTTGTGCATTTTGCATTTCCAGTCCTCCAACAGAATCTTATGTCTCCGTTCCTTCTTCTCCAGTAAATCAAGCTGATTCCCCGACACCAGTACGCAACTAGAGCCAATACCAGACGAATGATGGAGCAGATTCAACAGGAGCAAGTCGCCTTCAGGGAAGAGTTGGATTCCATGAAAGGAAAGATCGACCAGATCCTCGAAGCCATCCTCACAGCCAGGAGAGAGGAAGAACAGCGTGAAGCCGCCGCTGTCGTCAACAACAATGGACAAGGGTCTACTGCCATCCCTTTGGTTCCAATTCCAAATTCTCATGGGATGCCGTTGAACTTCAACAATGCAGTCGAAGGAAACACTTCTCAGCCAATCCCAGCGCCTGGGGTTACCGTTGGAGTTATCCCGCACGCCCAGCCTGCTGCTGTGCAAATCCCGGTTCCTCATGTCGAAGATACTTTGATGGATCAGTATGACGACGTTCAGAACTATCATGCTGCTATTCCCATCGCCAGTCCTGTTGCCGCTCAGGATTCTGAAGCCATGAAGATGTGCCGAGATCTAGCCGAGAAACTCCGAGCCATGGAGGGGCACAATTCAAAGTCCTTCAGTGCTTTGGAATTATGCTTGGTGCCTGATGTTGTCATTCCTCCCAAGTTCAAGGTGCCCGAATTTTCGAAGTACAAAGGTCTCAGTTGCCCAAACATTCATCTGAAGATGTATTGTCGCAAGATGGCTGCCTATGCCAAAGATGAAAAACTCATGATCCATTGCTTCCAAGACAGCTTGTCTGGAGCATCACTCGAATGGTATATGCAGCTGGAACGTAACAGTGTACGCACTTGGGCCGAGCTAGCTGATGCATTTGTCAAGCAGTACAAGTACAACACCGATCTTGCTCCAAATCGTACTCAGCTTCAGAGTATGACTCAGAAGGATAACAAATCCTTCAAGGAGTACGCGCAACGATGGAGAGAGCTAGCCGCAAGGGTGCATCCACCTCTTGTTGACCGTGAACTGATTGACATCTTCATGGGTACTTTACAAGGCCAGTATTACGAAAAGTTGATCGGTAGTGTCTCCGCTGGATTCTCTGACTTGGTGATCGTCGGTGAGAGGATTGAGGAAGGGCTGAAGAGTGGGAAGATCCCAGGAGGTTCTAACAGCCAGGCCAATGCCAAGAAGCCTTTCAATGGATACAAGAAGAAGGAGGGTGAAACAAATGCCATCTTTTTGCAGAAAGGGCAAGCTTCTCAACAAGCTCCCGCTCCTATGCCTTATCAAGTTCCCTACTATCAGTATCCATATGTTGCTGCTGCACAATACGCTCCAATGCCTTATCAGCCAGCTGTTCAAGCAGCGCAAGCTCAGATACCACGGCAACAGGCTCCTCAGCAACAAGGCTACAACCAGCAAGGATATCAGTATCCTCCTCAGCAACAGCAGATGCAAGCTACACAACAACGACAAGGTGCTCACCCACAGCGTCCGCAGAGAACATGGAGACCAGATAGAGTCTTTGATCGCCTGCCAATGAAATATGCTAGTATCTGTCGCTACTGCGAAAATCGGCGCCGGCTGAACAGAAGAGTCGCCACCGTGCGTTATTTATCCCAACGGAGGGAAAGGAAATGCTCAGAGTAAACCTACCGCAAAGACGGGGAAAGGAATGGTCATCGCAACCAAATCCTGGATTCGGGAGTCGGTTACGCAAGGGGAAGGTATTAGCACCCCTCACGCCCGTCGTACTCGACGGGATCCACGCTTGTTTTCGGGTATGGATTGTTATTCTATCTAAACTACAGGTCGGGGGTTAAAAAGAAAATAAAATGACTCGGCAAAGTATCGCACTTTATGCCTACGTATTCCCGTCTGGAACGAGAAATCAGAGTCAACGTAGTTCGCCTACCTACGGGAAAGGAGGGGAAGGTTGCTCGCTAGGATATCGCATCCTATGCCTACGTACTTTCATACAGCATGAAAGATCAGAGCAAACGTAGTTCGGGCCACGTACGACACAAGTCTGTCTTGATTGCTTTTATCTCCTTCTGAAAAAGGGTTTTCCTGGTTACTGGTCCAAGCGGACAAAAATGACGTTTTGATGAGTTCACATTCTTTTACGGAAGAAGTGTCTTTTATTGTGTTTGAAATATTTATTATGTTTTTCTGTTTGTTTTGAGAAAGAAGAGACAGAACTCTAACCTACGGTTGAAAAGGGAATCAAACTAACCTAATGTTATCATGCATGGATTAAGACCTAATGTCTATCATGCTCCTCTCTTGCACAGAGAGAAACAGAGATCCTAAGGGAATAGACGGAAACAGAAACAATAGCATATATACAATAAAGCAGTAAAATGCATGGATGCAACAATACAAGCGAGGCAAGGGAGTCCCACTCAACCTCGAACCTAGAAAACAACAGGTAAAAGTGAACAAAATTCACTTTCAACCTACAGGTTAAACAACAAACAATACAGTCAGGGAAAACCAATCAATACATCAAGAATTAAACAGTTAAAAGAAACAGCAACAACAACTCTGCATCAACCTCTGCCTTCAAGTCATCATCAACTATCTACAAGCTTCAAGCAAGCATCAGTCTTCATCTTCAAGCCTTCAAGCAAGGTCTTTATCATTAGTCTTCAATCTGCAATGGCCTTTCTTCAAGTCTCAATCTCCAAGATGAATATCAGTCAACAAGAGAAAATGGATGTTAAACAGTCAATTGCCTACCAAGGGTGGCTCACTGACTGTTAACATGATACTGACAGTTTTCCCTCAAAAGTTCTATCTTTTAAATACATTCACTAATCCTTCCAAAGGAAGGAGGTGGATATTTAAAAGAGACTTTGAATCATAGAGAAAGAATGGAGGCAGACAAGACCTTCCATGTTTGAGAATCAAGTTTTCTACTCTAGAGCTCTACCTAGCTCCTAAACCCTATAACCCTTAACAGCTGCTAGCAAGATGCTCTCCTCATCAACTCTGGAAGTTGGTCTTTAATTCCTTTGATCTCCAATGGACTTCATCATCAAGGTCTTCAGCTCACCCCATCCCCAAACAAACCCAATACCCCACACAGTCAAATGAAATAACCCTAGAGAGGGCACACCACACAGTCAAGCAAGTGCAAGCAGTATACTAATAGTAATAGTAGAATAGGGGAAACCTAGTAATTTCTAAGGGATCTATCATCTACCCATAATCCCTATAGTCCCATACCCCAAAGATTCAATCTAATACTCCTAAGGGAAATGATTTACTATACCTATGTTATCTCTAAAACCCTAGTTTTGGTTCTTCTAATCACATCTAAACAAATCATCTAAAGTTAAATTCTAAAATCATGAATTAAATTTTATATACAAGCTAAAGTTCTAAGCTAATCAACCTAAAAAGAATGGATCAAAAATGTAAAAGCATCTAATCAAACTAAAATCAACAATATCATGCATCAAATTAAACATTATTCAAACCTATTTAAAAGAAAAATATACTAAAAATATAAAAATAAAATGAAATGCCAAATTTTTTTATATGATAATTTTCTTGACAGAATTATGAAAAATATGCAAAAACAACCAATTAAAAACATGCAATTTCCAATTTGTTGTGAATTTTTAAAGAAATAAAAAGAAATGAAAGAAAATAACATGAACTAAATTGGTTAGGGGGTGCAGCAAGCATTAATTTCAGTTGAAAATGAGATATGGGCCCAGACTGGGGGGGCGCGCCTAGCAAAGCGCGTCTGGGCCCAAGTAACCAGAAAACACAACAAAAATTAAAAAAGACAAAACGGTGCAGAAAGGAATTAAATCAGTGCAATTGGTTTTGGGCTTGCGTTTGGGGGTGTGAAAAGCAGGGATGCAATAAGCCCAGTCTGAAGGTGTCGCTACTCGAAAAATGCGTCGCGCAACGACCGGGAGGCGAAAAAGATAGACAGAAGAGTCGCCACCGAACTTTATTTATCCCATGAGGGGAAAGGAAAATATCGAGAAAACCTTAAGAAACAAACGGATAAGATGGTCTCGCAACCAAGAACGGGTTCGGAAGCCGGTTATGCGAAGGGAAGGTATTAGCACCCCTCGCATCCATCGTACTCGATGGGAACCTTTTGTTTGTCGACGTGTGAATTTATCTGCTTAAATATATGCTATAAGAGGTGTTCCAATGGGTAAAGAAGAAGGGTTAGAAACTGGGGAAAGAGAGGTAACGGAGGAAGAAGAGAGAAAGAACAGACTCGGTAGGACTTCGCAGTCCTATGCCTACGTATTCTCAATGAATATGAAAAAGTCAGAGTCGACGTAGTTCGGGGAACTACACATATGGGGGGAATGTGCTCGGCAAGGATTGTGGCCCTTGTGCCTACGTATCTTTACTTGAGAAAGTAAAGAATCAGAGCAGCCGTAGTTCGGCCTACGGTTTGTTGATGTTTTTTATGGATGATGCTATCGTGCGCATTCTAGCAGTTAGGTGTTTCGCTGCTCGCTCGTTGGAGACTTAGGCATTACATGTTTGCGGTAGAACGGACGCAACATATCCTTTTTGAAAGATTGATTAGTTTTCGCCACGCGAGGCAAAAAGTCACGTTTGGTTGATTGGATTGTTTTTAGGAGGGCGAGACATGTCCTCGGGTAGTAACCCCTACGGGTAGTACCCAATTCTTTATCTCAAGGTTTTTGTTATAAAAGGGTGTGGCGAACGAGGCGTCTTTGTATTGAAAGACGAGCGTCGAAACCACCCTCACTACAGTGGGCATCCCTACGCTCGGAGAAGAAAAAGGTCTACACCCAATCCTCTCTCTTTAATTCAATGCAAAGAGAACTTTGTTCTCTTATTAAAGATGTTTTTGGTTTTGAATGGTAAGTGCTTTACGACAGAGAACCCTACGGTAAACGTCAGCACTCGGGATAGGAGAAGGCCTACGCCTAACCACTCCACGACCATTCAAGCTTTTGTTGTGAAAAGATTTGAAAATGCACTCGGTACGAGACCGAGGTTTTAGGTGAGAAAGGTTTCGGGAAAGAGTTGTGGAAAGAGAAGTGGATAAAGGCGTGTCTTCGTATCGAAAGACGAGTGTCGAGACCACCCTCACTACAGTGGGCATCCCATCACTCGGAGAAGAAGAGGTCTACACCCAATCTTCTCTCTTTAATTCGATACAAAGAGAAATCAATTTATTACGGTCTGAAAATGGATTCGGGTACGAGACCGAGGTTTTAGGAGAGATGGTATGGAAACGTCTTCGTATTGAAAGACGAGCGTCGAAACCACCCTCACTACAGTGGGTATCCCAACACTCGAAGAAGAAGAGGTCTACACCCAATCCTCTCTTTTTAATTCAATACAAAGAATTGATTCTAAGGAGATGAGATTTGAAAATGGATGGGGAGCGTCTTCGTATTGAAAGACGTGTGTCGAAACCACCCTCACTACAGTGGGCATCCCAACACTCGGAGAGGAAGAAAGTCTACACTTAATCCCCTCTATTTAATTCAATACAAAGATAACTGGATATTGAAGATGGTTTGTCAATACTTTTTGAATCGAGTTGGGACAAGAAAAAGGGAAGTGACAGATGGTCTCAGATCCTTCATTTCTCATCAATAATTTGACAGAGGATCGAAGGAAATGTCGTCATCGACCCAAACGGAAAAAAGGGACCAAATAAGAAAAGAGAAATAAAAAATTCAACTTCAAAAAGAAAATAAAACTTCAAACTTAAATATAAAATACATATAAACTATAAAAGAAAAAAATAAAAAAAAATATTAACATATATATATATATATATATATATATATATATATATATATATATATATATATATATATATATATATATATATATATATATATATATATATATATATATATATATATATATATATATATATATATATATATATATATATATATATATATATATATATATATATATATATATATATATATATATATATATATATATATATATATATATATATATATATATATATATATATATATATATATATATATATATATATATATATATATATATATATATATATATATATATATATATATATACAAACTAATAATAATATATAAAATACAATAACAGTTTGTCAACAAAGTATTTACAAAATATAAGTTTATAAAAACAATTAACAAAAATCTTGAAGATAAGTAATTAACAAAAGTTTAAAGAAGAAGAAAAAAAAGGTAAAAGTTTTAAAGATATAATTAACATAATGTTTAAGGAAATATAGCAAAATCAGAAAGGGGTGCAAAATGTGAGATGCATAATGAAACAGGAGTGTGAGTAAAAATCTTGGATGAGCTTGTGAAACCCAAAAGCCTAAATCTAACTTAACCTAAATTAAATAAATAAAAATAAATAAATAAAATTAAAAACTCAGACTACCAACGTGTTCTTCTCTTTTCACTTTCTATGATATGCTCACTATCTCTTTGCTCTCTGTTCTCACGGTGGCTTGTGCGACTCTCAATATCTCCGTCTCACGCCTCTCTTGTGCTCCTTCTCGCGTTCTTCCTCTTCAATCATGGATTTCTCTTCGTTTCAACGATTCATTTCATTCGCTTGCGATTTCGTTTTCAAGGGTTGATGTGTGTTATTGCGATTCACGGTTTGTGAAGGTGGAGAAAGACACGGTAATGGTTGTTAAGGGTATTTTGCAAGGAGGAGGTGGGTGATGAAGGTGTGTGTTTGATTTACGGTTGGTTTAAGGAAAATAAGGGTTTGTCTGTCTGAGGAAGGAAGCAAGGGAGGTAGGTTTGGGCGAAGGCGAAGGTGAGTATTTTGATTGGGAATGGTGGTATCATTCTTCTGGGTTCGAAAAGGAAAGAAGGTTATCGTTTTATGATAATGAAGAGGTTCAGTTTGATATAGGTGAAGATGGTGATGATTGAAGTTGGTGAATGGTTTTTGGGCTGCGCAACAAAGGTTCTAGGGTTCTCTTTCTCTGAGCCAATTCCTCTGTTTCTTATAGTGTAGCATTTAGGGTTTCCTCTTTTGTGAATCATGATAGTGTATAATCTCTGTTATCACTTTTGATGCCAAAACTATGTTTTTTCTATTTTAGTGAAACTGGCTCTGCTGTCTTATTTTCTTGTCTCCTAATTTGTTTGTTTATGCTGACTGTATCCTCCATCTCTTGTCTCATTCCAATAATTGATGAGAAACCATAAAGAGGAGTTTCACTCAATTCCAAACCATTATCACAGCTTGTTGTACTTGTTTGCTTCTCTAGCGTCGCATGAACTACAACAATTGGCTTTGAATCCGGACCACCTGAATTACTTCCACCTTCACTCTCGTGGTTCATCGCAACAGAAGCCACATTCTTCATCGACTCATTCAAACTAGACTTAACATTTATATCATCATCAACCATCATGGTATTCGGTGTGTTCATCTAAGTTCAATTTATCGCTTGAAACACTGACGGATTCTCTCTGGTTTTGATGATCAGGTAACTGAGACAAAATCGGTATCATAAAGTTTTCACCATGAGCATTTGCTGCTTGTGAGATGGGTCTTGCTGCTGTCACTAGTTCTGGACCAGTTGAAGTTGGAGACGACGCCATTTGTTCCCGTTGGTACTTCTTTTTATGCATCTTGTTGTTGCCATCTGGCGTGAAACTTCCTACTACAATTTGGATAGGACCAGCAGCTGTAAGGAGACCAGCAACAGAAACTCCAATCACCCGGCCATCAGGACCAGCCAGTGAGACACTCAACCCACCATCGCGAGTTCTTATGCCGCTAGTGTCTGAGACCGTATATGATCCAGACAAAGATAAAATCTCGAACCGACCCTCATAAGTCAAAATACCAACACCGAAAGAACCAAGTTGACATAGTGTGACTTTAGAGATAGCTCCATTGGCAGAATGACAAGATCTTCCCACCAACATCCTCTCCAAAACTGATGGCTGCTCTAACTCTACTACAACAACCTACAAACATTAATCAACTTCTGCATGAAATTATCAATAGCTGAACCATGACAACTGTATTTACATTCAATTACTTTCAAGCAAGCTCCTCAATTTGTCCCGAGCCTCTTCGGACAGAGAGCAAGCTCTGAATCTTCGCCTTTGAGGTGGACATGATTCAACAATGCTTTCAACAGGGGACAGGGAAATAACAATTACAGTAAGATTATCTGTTGTGTGTAGGCGTAATGCTTCTTTGACAAGCTCTCTGGCACATTGTTGTGGGTCATCATGCCTTCTTAATCCGCGACGGACAAGACCAACTGCTTCCTAGCTTGACATTACATCCCAAATGCCATCACACCCAATGATTAAAAACTCGTCTTCCTCAGTCAATGTGACCACCTGAACATCGGGCTCAGCAGTAAGAGGCGAGGCAGAGCCGAGTGGTAATTTCAAGTCCCAGTCGCCAAGGGCACGAGTTACAGAAAGATAACCATTGAGATATCCATCATCAATATAACCACCCAGATCTTCCACTCTCTTCCGCTCCGGTAAATAACTTGGTCTGTGGTCATGAGACATGTCAACAGCTGCTCCACGCTTACAAAGAACTGCTCGACAATCACCGGCATTAGCAACCAGCAAATGTCTTCCCAGAATAAGGGCGGTCAGAGCTGTTGTCCCACAAGAACTACTAATACTCTGTTCATCAGCCATTGCAAGGTCAGCACCTAGAAAAGCTTTCCGATGAGAATCTTCCAATCTCTGCATTAGAAGTGCATCAGTGTCATATGATTGCAGCATTGTAGTATCTTTAAAAAATAATTTCATAGCATTGTTCTTAACAAACACAGCTGCATCAGGACCACCATGCCCATCAAAAACTGCATAAAAAGCACTTGGTGTAGGATATTTTAACACAAACCCAAGGTGGGCATCTAGATCATCTATTTGAATGTGATCATCATCCATTGATCCCCTCGGTCCAATATCAGCACAGCTACAAGAACGAACATTTGGGGTAAATTTTGCAACAGCTTCCTCTATAATAGCATCAGTTATCATCTCAGAACGACTCCTAGTCGATTCAAAGAGAGACGTTTCGGTTGAATTGGATTCAGAAGAAACCCTAAGTTGATTAAAAATCGGAACAACATTGGAAGCAGGTGAAACGTCAACCTTGACGGCATTTTCTTGAGAAACGCAAAGGTGATACTTGACATCCAACACAGGAATGCTTTGCTGATAAATGATTTCCGTTTCCAACACCATCTTCGTCTTCTTATCGCTTCGTGATTGATTTTTTCTTCCAACACAAATTAATAAACTAGGGTTAGGTTACCCAATTTTACGAATTTCAATTTCGATTTGGGGTTTCAAAAAGCGGTGTAAATTTTAGGGCTTTTTGTTTTTTCTTGTTTTTTGTTTGGTTTGAGTGAGAGAACGAAACTTCGCGTTTGCGTTTTAGTATCCTTTATTTTGGTTTTCCCTGATGTATCTCACACGATGATTAATGTCACGGCTTACTTTTGTGCAGGAAGTGATTAATGTGGTGCACATGCTCGCGGTTGGTGGCCACGCAAAACATGAATCACGTATTGTACCGCCGTTGCCGCAATTGAACGAAAGTCGGTTTTTGCATGGCATCACTTGGAAGCCGGCTGCCGCTCACTATTTTATACGGTAGCTGCGCAAAATTTTGCACTTGTATTATGAGGCAAAGTGTGCATCAGTATGACAGTTGTATTTTCGGAGGAATTCATATCTTCAACTTCCATGTCAACATCCATATCAACATCTTCTGTCCAGGGCAAATCTCACATCAAATTCTCTACTTACAGCAACCCAGGATAGATACATGATATCATCTGTTTTAAAGAATTTCTTGATGCTTTCAGAAAAGCATGACCCTCCAATGCACTAAATAAAGATTTGGCTTCCTTTGAGAAGTCCTCAACACGCCCTAACACAGGTCTTATGGCACAAATTTGCAGAACACAAAGTTCCAACTGCGAAGCCATTTCAAGTATTTGCAATAATAAGTTGCAGACACTCTTTATTTCCAAGGATTCCGTCGGTTTGTGGGCTTGACAGAGCTCCACAACAATGGCAATTGCTTGATCCTGCAGTCCATGCAGGATTTCTGGCATTGGAAGCTTCAGGAAAATGTGCAAGATCAATAAAGCCAACCTCCTCAGCCCTTTTAGCAGCACCCTCAGCTTGCAAACACAGAAATTTCAAAAGAAGAAATGTAATTCTATATACCTGTACAACAACAGTGTCAGAGAAGCATGTTTTCGGAACAGGGCCAGTAGTGTCAGCTGTTTGACCATAGATAGATAATGCAGTTGAGAATGAAAAGATCTTTGGTTTGGGCACACATCCAGGCGGTGAAAGAGCAAACCATCCACTTCGGCTGTTAATATATGAAGGTTTTGAGCAAGTTTCAAAATCATCTTTAAGAGTAGGTGGACACAGAAGAGGGGGACTCCAAATTGAAGGTTCACCAAGACGTTGAGTTCCCCTGCTAATGAAGGCTAAAAGATGAATGCACTTTTCTCTTAGCTGCTTATCCATGTTTTTTTTATTGCTTTAATCCATGAATCTCATCTTTTTTTTTGGTGTAGAATCTTGGTGTTCTTTGAGGAAAAGGTCACAACTTAACAACTTTGGTGAATCGTGATTTTTGGAGTGTTTTCTTTTAATAAGTGGGCCTTTTTTTTGTTAATAGAATTTTCCTCACTTGTTGAATCTTCTTTGTAGCTACCAAATGAACATAAATGGACTTGTAGTAACAGTTAACTTTGAACTTGCTACTTGCACCTCTTATCTCTCTTCAACAATGCCTTGCGAATGGGCTATGCTTTTTATGGATTTGAAATTTGGCATATCCCATTTTATTTAGATTGTGCTTGACCATGAAAACATGAGTTTGGTTCGTGACTTGAAGATTATATGACCACAAACAATTCTTACTAACTAACATGTCCATGACTTAGAATTAATGATCATGTCTCTCTTAAAAATCTTTGAGTTCAATGCCAATATTAGAACCAAAAATCCATTTTGAAACACATACCTCCAATTGATCCCTAAACACACGTCGTTTGGATCAATACTCTTCCCAACATCGTATCTGAAACAAATCTTTGTCTGACTGACCAATTCAGTCGTAACCATCGAAACTCAGTCCATACCATACACCCGACTTCAATCTTTATCTGTCAGACTCAATTCAAGTTAACCTTATGATATCCGAGCAGCACCAACATATTTTTTTGATCTTTTTGAATAACGCAAGTGGGTGAGTACACAAAAAGGAGGTTGTACAAAAGTAGGGCAAATTAGGGGTATGACAGATGCCCCTATCTAATTGGCTTAGACCGAGTAAGATGAACGGTTTGGCGCTCACTCTTTTAAGGTAGAAGGCAATTAGATATAAAGAATACCCTGAATTTGTCCGAAAAACAAAGGAAAGTTTGGGAATAAAAAACTGGATACCTCGCAAAGGTTGCTAACACCAAAAGGATGTTAACACTCACACACGTTGTTCTGAAATCGAAAGAAAGTAAGGGATCCATTACCAAAAAGGATAATGGAGAAAACACGCTAGTCATGACACAAAAAGGATGTCAGACCCATCTCCAAAGAGGATGATGGAGCGAAACAAAACCAAACCCTAACACTAAAAAAAGATGATAAGGGGGATCGGATAAGCTTCTCCCAAGAGATTGCCGCTTATCACGGATGAAGGATAAGCTTCTCTGAAGAGATTGCCACTTATCGCTGAAGATGGATAAGCTTCTCTGAAGAGATTGCCACTTATCGCTGAAGATGGATAAGCTTCTCTGAAGAGATTGCCACTTATCGCTGAAGATGGATAAGCTTCTCTGAAGAGATTGCCACTTATCGCTGAAGATGGATAAGCTTCTCTGAAGAGATTGCCACTTATCGTTGAAGATGGATAAGCTTCTCTGAAGAGATTGCCACTTATCGCTGAAGATGGATAAGCTTCTCTGAAGAGATTGCCACTTATCGCTGAAGATGGATAAGCTTCTCTGAAGAGATTGCCACTTATCGCTGAAGATGGATAAGCTTCTCTGAAGAGATTGCCACTTATCGCTGAAGATGGATAAGCTTCTCTGAAGAGATTGCCACTTATCGCTGAAGATGGATAAGCTTCTCTGAAGAGATTGCCACTTATCGCTGAAGATGGATAAGCTTCTCTGAAGAGATTGCCACTTATCGCTGAAGATGGATAAGCTTCTCTGAAGAGATTGCCACTTATCGCTGAAGATGGATAAACTTCTCTGAAGAGATTGCCATTTATCGTTGAAGTCTGCTAGAGATAACTCACAGGGGAACGCCCATGAATTTATTGGCGATGCCCCTGTCTGGGCTGAATGTTTGATTTGAAGATCTTGATTAACCACGAGGTTGCAATACATCATGTGATACACCCATGGTCTTGAAAAGGTGCCCCAGACTGGGCTGATGATGATCTTGGGACTCTTCAAGATTGATCTCGGATCTGATCTCGCACATGCTAATGTTGAATGATACAGATGTTTCATAAATGGAAATGCAAATGTAAACGCTGATGCACGGAGGTGCAAGAGCTGGGGAGATATGATATGCTATTGGATATGCATATGATGCAAGATGCTTATGAAGCCGGATGCGATGCGTATGATGTATAGGATTGCAGATGGTAATGGCAATGCAGGTGCCGACACGGCGGACTTTGGTGGTAGGAAAATGAAAGATAAGCCTGACTTCCTGACATCATCTTTTCATGATGTAATAAAACCTGGAGGTGCTGATACCGTCAACTCGAGGCCTGCTCTGCCGGGTTTGACGACCTTGTCGGTCAAGTCGTTACAAGATTTAGAATGATGTTCCTGCGTACTCCTTAGAGTCATGGTCACCCTTTAGTTACCCTAAGAGGGTAAGTCATCCCTTAATCTAATTTACCATAATATCATTATATGCGAAACCCATCATCAAATAAATAAAACTTGCAACCAAAGGGTAAAAAAACAGAAAAAGCTTTGATGAAAGTAATTTTATTGATGAAAACCCATAAATGGGAAAATTACAAAAGGAGGCAATTCCTAAAAGAGGTAACTGCTTTTAAAAGAGAAAAATAAAGACTAAGACAATGTTGAAAATGGTCCCTGCCAAGTTTCAAATCCGCTATGGCCCATATGTCTCTGAAGAGCCTTCACGCCTTGCTTTTGAGCGCCACGATCGAATTGATCCTTCTCAGTCGAGAGCTTGATGGTTACGGAGGATAATTCACACGTCTTTTCAAGATGCAGCTCTGCCTTTTCGAATCCCTAACTTTTGCCTAGGCCGCCCTTTCAGGTTTTCAGCCTATCAGGATACTCCTTTTTTTTTACTTCTAGTCCCTAATTTTGCCTGAACCATTTTTATGGTCCACCAGGTCGCCCATTTTTGCGTGGATTTTCTTTTTGGTTCCACCGGGCCTATCTTTTAAGCATAATATTTTTTAACTGCATCTGCATTCACAGGGGATGAGAGATCGTCACCATCCATGGTTGACAGGATCAAGGCCCCTCCGGAGAAAACTTTCTTTACTATATACGGACCCTCATAGTTTGGTGCCCATTTTCCCCTTGGATCGACGTGAGTTGGCTGAATTTTCCTTAGTACCAAATCTCCTGCTTGGATGTGTCGTGGGCGAACCTTCTTATCAAAGGCCCTCTTCAATCGTTTTTGGTATAACTGTCCATGACAGATGGCCGTCATGCGTTTCTCGTCGATGAGATTGAGTTGGTCGAGTCTGGCTTGTATCCATTCGGCCTCATCTAGCTTGACGTCTGCCAAAATCCTTAAGGAGGGAATCTCTACTTCAATGGGCAATACTGCTTCCATGCCATATACGAGAGAAAACGGGGTTGCCCCTGT
Source organism: Lathyrus sativus (assembly GCA_963859935.3). Classification (NCBI taxonomy): domain Eukaryota; kingdom Viridiplantae; phylum Streptophyta; class Magnoliopsida; order Fabales; family Fabaceae; genus Lathyrus; species Lathyrus sativus. Next base: position 174,326,726 of record OZ012736.1, read on the forward strand.
GGAAGTGCGCACTGAGGTGCGGTAGCCATGCAACGCGAACGACAACATCTCGTGCCAGTCTTTGTAAGTCTTCACCATCTTCTGGACGATTTTCTTAATGTTCTTATTTGCCGCCTCAACAGCTCCGTTCATTTTAGGGCGATAAGGTGTTGAATTGTGGTGTTCAATTTTAAAGTTTTCACACAACTCTTTCATCATCTTATTGTTGAGGTTTGAACCGTTGTCTGTAATGATCTTGTTCGGGATTCCATATCGACAAATAATCTCTTTTTTGATGAAGCGAGTCACCACTTGCTTAGTGACGTTGGCATAGGACGCCGCTTCTACCCATTTGGTAAAGTAATCGATGGCCACTAAGATAAAACGGTGCCCATTTGAAGCAGTTGGCTCGATGCGTCCGATTACATCTATATCCCACATAGCGAAAGGCCAAGGCGAAGTCAAAACATTCAGAGGGAGTGGTGAAGTATGGACCTTGTCTGCGTAAATTTGGCACTTGTGGCATGACTGGACATGGAGACAACAATTCGTTTCCATCGTCATCCAATAGTATCCTGCCCTCAAAATCTTTTTAACCATAGTATGACCACTAGCATGTGTCCCAAAAGATCCTTCATGCATTTCATTTATGATACGTTCTGCTTCGTGTTTATCCACGCATCTGAGTAGAACCGAATCGTAATTCCGCTTGTATAACACGTTACCACCGAGGAAGAACTTTGAGGAGAGCTTTCTGAGATACTTCTTGTCAGTGATAGTTATGCCTTCTGGATATTCTTGTGTCTCTAGATATCGCTTGATATCATAGAACCAAGGATGATCATCAATTTTAGCTTCTTCCACATCGGCCGCTAGGCAATAAGCGGGTTCGTCCAAATATTCCAAACGGATGGATGGCGCCTTATTCTTCCACTTGACCTGAAACATAGATGCTAGTGTTGCTAGAGCGTCAGCCAACTGATTTTCTCCTCTGGGAATGTGATGAAAAGTGATCTCATCAAAGTACGGGATTAGCTTCAGGACGTGATCTTTGTAAGGAATTAACTTGAGGTCCAATGTTTCATACTCCCCTTTAATCTGGCATATGACAAGCGCGGAATCTCCATAGACTTCTAGAATCTTGATTCTATTATCAATGGCAGCTTCAATTCCGAAAATACAAGCTTCATATTCGGCCATGTTGTTAGTACATTTGAAGCATAATCTGGCGGTGAATGGCAAGTGAAAGCCAGTTGGAGAAGTGATGATTGCCCCAATTCCACAACCTTTGGCATTTGCGGCACCATCGTACACGAGCGTCCATCGTGACCCTGGTTTGGGTCCATCATCCGGGCCTGGCGTGGCATAATTTCTGGCAAACATGACGTCTTCATCGGGGAAATCGAAGCGCATGGATTGGTAGTTGTCCATAGGTTTGTGGGCAAGGTATTCAGAGAGCATACTTCCTTTGATAGCTTTCTGCGTAACATACTGGATGTCATACTCTGTTAACACCATTTGCCAACGAGCTACTCGCCCGGTGAGAGCGGGCTTCTCGAATATGTATTTGACAGGATCCATCTTGGATATCAACAAAGTCGTATGGGTGAGCATATATTGTCTCAAGCGTTTTGCTGCCCAAGCCAATGCGCAACATGTCTTCTCGAGCATTGAATATCTCGTTTCACAGTCATTAAACTTCTTGCTGAGGTAATAGATTGCATGCTCTTTCCTGCCGGTTTCATCATGTTGTCCCAACACGCATCCCATGGATCCCTCTAGCACAGTCAAGTACATGATCAGGGGTCGTCCGGGTACTGGAGGCATCAAGATTGGCGGTTCTTGTAGGTATTCCTTTATCTTCTCAAAGGCTTTCTGACAATTATCGTTCCATACTACAGCTTGATCCTTTCGAAGTAACTTGAAGATGGGCTCACAAGTGGCCGTCAGATGAGATATGAACCTGGCGATATAGTTCAACCTCCCAAGGAACCCTCAGACTTCTTTTTCAGTTTTGGGTGTCGGCATCTCTTGGATAGCTTTGACCTTATCTGGATCGACTTCAATCCCTTTTTGGCTCACAATAAAACCTAGTAGTTTACCAGATCTTACACCAAAAGTGCATTTGTTGGGATTTAGTCTCAGCTGGAATTTCCTCAATCGGGCGAATAGCTTTTCCAAGTGGATGAGGTGCTCTTCCTCAGTCTGGGATTTCGCAATCATATCGTCTACATAACACTCAATCTCTTTATGTATCATGTCATGGAAAAGAGTGACCATTGCTCGCTGATATGTTGCGCCTGCGTTCTTAAGCCCAAACGACATGACCGTGTAACAGAAAGTTCCCCATGGAGTGATGAAAGTCGTCTTTTCCATATCTTCGGGTGCCATCTTAATCTGGTTATATCCAGAAAAGCCATCCATAAATGAGAAGACAGAAAACTGGGCCGTGTTGTCTACTAGCACATGAATGTGTGGCAAAGGGAAGTCATCTTTCGGACTCGCTCTATTAAGGTATCTATAATCTACACACATTCGCACCTTCCCATCCTTTTTAGGTACCGGGACAATATTCGCTATCCATTGTGGATAGTTGGATACTGCCAGAAAACCAGCGTCTAATTGCTTTTGTACTTCCTCTTTGATCTTGAAGGACATCTCTGGCTTTGTTCTCCTCAACTTTTGCTTCACCGGCGGGCAGCCTTCCTTGAGAGGTAGTTTATGCATCACAATCTCTTCATCTAGACCGGGCATATCTTTGTAAGACCAAGCAAATACGTCAACATACTCTCGAAGCAATATTATCAGTTTTGACTTAATCTCTGACTCCAAAGCTGCGCCTATCTTGATTTCTTTGGCATCCTCTTCAGTTCCCATGTTGATGACTTCGACCTCTTCTTGGTAGGGCTGAATGACCTTTGACTCCTGTTTCAATAGTCTAGCTAGCTCTTCTGGGAGATCGCAATCTTCCTCGCAGTCTTCGTCGGCTTGGTAGATCGGGTTATCAAAGTCATATTGGACCATAGCGGGGTCGTTATTGACAGGAGCAAGGGAAGATCTGCACGATGAGTGACTTCATGCTTTATTATTTTTTATTATTTTTTAGAAAAGGTTCATATAACAAAGGAGAATAAAACAAAACATTGTCTTTCAAAGATAATTTTATGTGCAAAAAGTAAAAATGAAAGAAAGAGAGCGTAATTGGATGCGAAAGTTTATTTATTGATGATAAGTTGTGCTTTAAAAGCAAAAGGCCCTACAACATGATCCATATGCCTTGGGCAGAGCATATGATTTTTTGTAGATAAAATAAAAGGGAATTACTCGTCTACTAGAGTAACTTCGGGGATTTCAACGACTCTCCAATTGTTCAAAGTTTGATTATGCGCCCTAGGATACACCATACACAGCTCTTCATGATCTTCGGCTTCAGTTTCCAAAAACATGACTTGACCATCGACAAGGTGGCCTCCACTAGTAAAAACCAACGGAGTTGCAAGCTCTTTGCCCTTATCAGTTGCATTCGTCTGCTTGTAGCCTAGACCAGCTCCATTTTTGTTGACGGGAAATTCCAACACCCTGCCCCATCCTCGCGGATGTCCTTCCTCTATCACCGTCCTTGCGTCCTTCCAAGTCACTATTGAAGATGCCGGCTTTTCGTAAATCATTTCAACATTGATCACTTCAAAAGCTTGAAACGGTGTCTCATGCACTTCATTTCCTACTTCCACATAGCGGAAAGAAGCAAGATGGCTCACAAGAACATCTTCCTCACCCTCAATGATGACCATCTGATTGTTAATCATAAATTTGATCTTTTGATGCAAGGTTGAAGTTACAGCGCCTGCGGAATGAATCCACGGACGACCAAGAAGGCAACTGTAAGCAGGGTATATATCCATTACGTAAAATGTAATGATGAAAGTATGAGGTCCAATCTTGATCGGGAGATCAACCTCGCCTACCACAGTTCTCTTAGCTCCATCAAAAGCTTTTACAATAGTTTGACTTGGCTTCATCACAAGTCCTTCAATTGACAGCTTACCCAACGAGCTTTTTGGTAACACATTCAACGATGATCCAGTGTCGACGAGCACCCTAGAGAATACAACATCCACACATTCGATAGTAATGTGCAAGGCCTTGTTATGATTTTTACCTTCGGGGGGTAATTCACTATCATTAAAGCTCAAAATATGACCTGATGCAATATTTCCCACCACTTCTTCAAACTGTACTACTGATATCTCCTCTGGCACATGAGTTGCCTTCAAGAATTTTAGCAGTGCTTCTTGATGGGCCTTTGAACACATTAACAATGACAGCATGGATATCTTCGAGGGTGTCTGATTGAGCTGGTCAATCACTTTGTAATCACTTTTCTGAATGATTCTTAGAAACTCCTCCGCTTCATCATTTGAGATGCCTTTCTGTTTAGATGACTGCCCTTGTTCATTGGTGCTCGGTATGGCAGTACCTTTCCTTGTATTGTCACTGCTGTTGATAGGAGGTGCAGTCGGAGCGAAGATTCGACCACTTCTAGTGACGCCTCCGGTTCCCACGATGTTCTCTATAGTCTTCTTTTCTTCCAATACATCTTCTTCTGCCACCTTCTGTCCGTTGAGAAAAACAGTTTCATCGTATAACCAAGGTACAACTTTGGTGCTCTTGTACGGAAACGGAGATGGGGTCGAAATGACAAGCTGGTTCATTGATGGTGGAGACATAGGTACCTTAACTGGATCATACGGGATCTGCAGTGGGATAGAAGTACGTCCATACATGTTGTCCCATTCTTCCTCATCGCACGGTATGGTCAATGGTGTGTGGTTCGAATTGTCAAATGGGATCCAAAGCTCATATCCATCATCATATGGTATCTCCAATGTTTCGAACGGAATTTCAAGAGTAGCAACTTCCTCAATCTTTGATAGTTGTTCCACTACTAATACACCCTTCTCAATCAGGCTTTGTATGCCTTTCTTCAACTCAGTGCATCCTTGAGATCCGTCCATGCAAACATGGCAATTAGTTGAACATCCTGGGTAAATGTTTTTCAACAAGAGTTGCTCCTTAATAGTGGAAAGTGGGGTCCTCAACTTCTTAATATCTGAAATTAATCGGATCCCCTTAGAGCCTTCAATCATGTTTGTTGAGTAGTGAGGTGGCATCGGATTAGATTTGATGTTCGGAGTATTTCGGGTAAAGTTTATCGCTTTTGAATCGATAAGATTTTGCACAATGTATTTTAAAGCCTTACAATTCTCAATGCTATGGCCTGGGGCGCCAGAGTGGAATTCACATCTTGCATTCGCGTCGTAACCGTAGGGGAGAACAGCCGGAGGATCTTTCATTTCCCTAAGTTGAACGAGACCTCCTTTCAACAAGAACGGAAGCAATTTGGCGTAGGTGGACGGAATTGGATCAAGCCTTCTTTCTGGTTTTCTCTGCCCTTGATACTGATTTTGTCTTGGTTGATAGGGTTGTTGTTGTCGATTTTGCTGAGTCGTAGGCTGATTTGCCGGAATAGAAAGTGGTTGCTGTGGAGCAATGGCAGCAATGTGGTGATAACCTTGGTGAGTTCTCCCTCCATTGGTGAACACAGCACTAGCTTCGCCTTCCCTTTTCTTAACGAAACCCTGACAGGGCTTCTTGACCCCACTTGCAGACCCGCCTGTATTCTAAATTTTTCCCGCCTTCATGAAACTCTCTAATCTCTCTCCAGCCATGACAAGTACAGAGAACACTGTGGAGGTTGTGGATGCTAAACACTCAAAGATCGGTCCTTGTAGCGTGCCCATGAATAGGTCTGTCAGTTCTTTCTCCATTAACGGAGGTTGTACCCTTGCAGCTACTCCCCTCCATCTCTGCGCGAAGTCTTTAAAACACTCATTCGGCTTCTGAGTCAAATTCTGAAGCTGCATACGATTCGGAGCCATGTCAGTATTATACTGATAATGCTTCACGAAAGCGTCTGCTAACTCTTTCCAGCTTCTCACGTTGGATCGTTCAAGGTGCATATACCATTCTAGGGACGCCTCTGTTAAGCTATCTTGAAAGAAATGGATTAGTAGCTTCTCGTCATCAGAATAGGCGGCCATCTTCCTACAGTAAGACCTTATGTGGGTCTTAGGACAACTGTTACCCTTGTATTTCTCGAAGGTTGGAATTACAAACTTCGGAGGTATCTTAACTCCGGGTACAAGACATATTTCAGCAGCGTCCAATCCCAAAACATCGGGGCCTTGCAATGCCCTTACCACCTCTTGTAAGGCCTTGAACTTTTTCTCCAACTCAGCGGTTTGGGGTGCACATGCTTCAGCTGAATTCTCATAGAAGCCTTCATGTTCATCGTACTGGACTGGTATTGGGATCGCAGTGCCATGAGGTTGAGTAGTACCGACTGGCGGAGGGACGGTGTTGATAGGTACGGCGCCGGCAGAAGTAGGAATTGCCCCAACAAGGGTTGGGGTGGCCTCAACAGGAATTGGAATTGCACCACTTGCATTGGGAATTGCACCAGCCAAAGTCTGATTAGCGCTCCTCTCTGCTGCTTGCCTCATCTCCTCTTGACTCCTGGCCATGTTCTGAATCACCTCCATGAGTTGATTCATCTGCGTTTTCATGCCTAGCATCTCGCTCCTCATAGTAGCCTGGTCTTGCTCTATCTGATCCATGACTCTCTTCTGGCTATTCCTTGTGTTATACCGATGTCGTGAAGTCAACTTGCTTTACTCTTTCTGAAAGGGGTAAGCGGCGTGTAAGGTCGGGTTGTAGGAAATGCAAAAAGAAAAATGCGCAAACGTATGCAAAATGCTCGAGAGACTTTCGAGGCTTGTGATTATCATTGGTATCATAGAATCATGACTGAATAATAAAGAAGTGCACAATTTAGACCAAAAAGCAATCTTTCATTAATTTTTTTAGAAAAAATTCATACAGACAATTGCTGAATAAGCCGAAACTACAAGTCGTGCTACAAGAAAATAACTGAATAACTAAAATTCTCTCTTTTGGAGACGTTCTTCAAGCTTCTTCGTCTCGAACATGAACCTCCTAACCATTTGGTCGCAGAGCTGGATAAAGTGGTGAACAGAAGGGGGGATATCATTTCCTTCCAAGTCTTGAATGGCGCTTTCCAATCTCCATGGGATATCACGGATCATGAGGTTGCAATGCTCCACCAAATTGTTGTACCTAGCACGACACATATCTAGAGTTGACTGGTAATAACAAATAGAATCCACATGGGTGTCCAACAACTCATTGAGCTGAGCCTCTTTCTCGAGCCACTGCGCACTATCTCTTTGCAAAGCCTCGAAACGATTCCTCCACAGAAGGGCTGTTTCTTGGGCAGTTTCCAATTCTTGACATTTGTTATTCCACATGTCAGATGTGACATATGAATCTTTCAATGCCTCCTCTTTGAGTCTTCGTTCATTTTCCACTAGGGTCAAGGCATTTCTCAGTCGTTCTTCAAGATCCCCAATATCAGCCTCAAGATTCTCTCGTATTTCCTTCTTTTCGGCAGAAGCTATCTCAAAGAAGTGCCATGCCCTATCACAAGAATCTTTGGTGTCCTTTAAGCGTTGTCGGAGAGTTGTTAATGATGCATCAGCCCCTTCGTAACCCTGCTGGTACCTGACTCTCAGATCCGTTTCTAATTTTAGCTTCTTGCTACTCTCAGCTGCTTGATCCTGTTCAAACTCCACCTTTCTTTTGTACTGACCGCTCTCCACATTTGCTTGGTGGACTTCATTCTGAAGGTCCTGGTTCTCCTTAGTCAATCTCTCCACTATTAGCTTCAGTTTTTCATATTCTTCTATGGATAAATGAGTGGGAGCAAGAGGTGCTTCTCGCATAGAGGGCTCTAAGGGAAATGGTAACGACCTTTCAGCTACTCTAGCTAGTAACCACCGGTTGTATGGCTCCTTTGCCACACAATTCTTCGCTTTTAACTCCTTCCTCCCCTTTGTATGAATCTTGCCCCAAGCCTTAGCAATCTTCCTGACAAACGCAGGGTCCTCTGATGTGGCTAGCAAAAAGAAACTCTGAACCTTCTCTGCTTCGGGCTCGCCCTCCATAGCATAGCCCAACTGACGTAATGCCATGACTGGGTTATAGTTAATACAACCGGCCCTACCAATCAAAGGTACATTACTGAATTCTCCACAACTAAAAATGATTTCCACATCATAGTACTCAGGAGAGTACCAAGCAATATCACTAGCTTCTAGAGACATGATGCGTTGAGACCATTTTAATTCCTTCTTGTTTTCCATGAACGGCCCTTTCTTGGGCAAATGAGAAGCATACCACTTGTATAGTAGGTGAGAGCAGCATTGGATCATTCCCGCCTTCTTTTCACTTCTCCAATGAATAGAGTGATAAACATCGGCAAGGAGTGTAGGGATGGGATTCTTCTGCATGAAGAGAACGATGGCAGTGATGTCTATGAAATTGTCCACATTTGGAAAGAGGACAATCCCATAAATCATTAGAGCAACGCTTATTCCGAACTTTTCCCGATCTTCCTCAACCTTGTATTGAGCAGCCTTTTCTAGCAGAAATTTCAATGGAAAACCCTGAACACCCCCTTTACTGGTTAGACCCTCTTTGACTTCCTCTTTGGTCATACGTAGAGTAAGAGCAATGGCAGGAGGTTTTGGTTCTTCTTCCAAGCCTGTGTATATAGGTTGATCCTTAATCTTGATGTTCAAAATGTGAGAATATTCCTCAAGAGTAGGGGCCAACTGATAGTTTTGAAAAGTGAAACATCTGAGAGGTGCATCATAGAACTGAGCCATAGCGAACAAAGCCCAAGTATCGACCCTAGAATGGAGGAGATCAAGCAATTTCCCATACTTCCCCTGAAAGTTGATCTTGATAGCCTTTGGTACATCAATCAGAATGTCTTGAATTAGTTCCAGCTTTAGTTCTCTAAACTTGATGGAATTTGTGCTTCTCTTTCTTTGGTCAGTCATTGTATTCACCAATACCTGAGATAATCACAGTCTCTTAAGTCCCTTGATATGCGAAAAATGATATGTAATGCAATGTTTTATGAATGCACATGATAAAGGACACAAAGCGAGATCAAGATCACTGGTCCTGCAAAACAACACAAAAAATATCTCTCCCATCGGGTGGGTTATCTATTGGTTTGTAAGAGGGCATCCCAAAGGCTTTTAAACAAAGTCCCATGCACTAGCCCTCAAAAGTTTTCCATCATAACGACTACTCGTAAGACGGTAATCCCTTCAAAGGATGAACACAGAGTCATGTCTTAGCAACCTTTGGAATAAGGTTCTACAAAGGTCCTCAGAGTCACGGACTCCCACGTCGGAAATAAAGACGTCATTACGACTACACGTAAGACATAATCATCCCCACGGGGTCTCATCTGAGCGGTGGAATTCGATCCAACTCAACGAGTCCTAAGTCTCGCAAATCAGAAAGAACCCACCTCCTATCTTAGTATATACTCGAAAGCTCGGGTAGAAAGCTTTTACGCCTACAAACCATCCAAATAAACCCAACGGTTAGAGAATAAAGCATAAATAAATAAAACAAGTAAAAACACAAATACGACAAACAAAATAGGCCTGGCTCGCTAGGATCTTCCCCAGCAGAGTCGCCAGCTGTCGCTACTCGAAAAATGCGTCGCGCAACGACGGGGAGGCGAAAAAGATAGACAGAAGAGTCGCCACCGAACTTTATTTATCCCATGAGGGGAAAGGAAAATATCGAGAAAACCTTAAGAAACGAACGGATAAGATGGTCTCGCAACCAAGAACGGGTTCGGAAGCCGGTTATGCGAAGGGAAGGTATTAGCACCCCTCGCATCCATCGTACTCGATGGGAACCTTTTGTTTGTCGACGTGTGAATTTATCTGCTTAAATATATGCTATAAGAGGTGTTCCAATGGGTAAAGAAGAAGGGTTAGAAACTGGGGAAAGAGAGGTAACGGAGGAAGAAGAGAGAAAGAACAGACTCGGCAGGACTTCGCAGTCCTATGCCTACGTATTCTCAATGAATATGAAAAAGTCAGAGTCGACGTAGTTCGGGGAACTACAGATATGGGGGGAATGTGCTCGGCAAGGATTGTGGCCCTTGTGCCTACGTATCTTTACTTGAGAAAGTAAAGAATCAGAGCAGCCGTAGTTCGGCCTACGGTTTGTTGATGTTTTTTATGGATGATGCTATCGTGCGCATTCTAGCAGTTAGGTGTTTCGCTGCTCGCTCGTTGGAGACTTAGGCATTACCTGTTTGCGGTAGAACGAACGCAACATATCCTTTTTGAAAGATTGATTAGTTTTCGCCACGCGAGGCAAGAAGTCACGTTTGGTTGATTGGATTGTTTTTAGGGGGCGAGACATGTCCTCGGGTAGTAACCCCTACGGGTAGTACCCAATTCTTTATCTCAAGGTTTTTGTTATAAAAGGGTGTGGCGAACGAGGCGTCTTTGTATTGAAAGACGAGCGTCGAAACCACCCTCACTACAGTGGGCATCCCTACGCTCGGAGAAGAAAAAGGTCTACACCCAATCCTCTCTCTTTAATTCAATGCAAAGAGAACTTTGTTCTCTTATTAAAGATGTTTTTGGTCTTGAATGGTAAGTGCTTTACGACAGAGAACCCTACGGTAAACGTCAGCACTCGGGATAGGAGAAGGCCTACGCCTAACCACTCCACGACCATTCAAGCTTTTGTTGTGAAAAGATTTGAAAATGCACTCGGTACGAGACCGAGGTTTTAGGTGAGAAAGGTTTCAGGAAAGAGTTGTGGAAAGAGAAGTGGATAAAGGCGTGTCTTCGTATCGAAAGACGAGTGTCGAGACCACCCTCACTACAGTGGGCATCCCATCACTCGGAGAAGAATAGGTCTACACCCAATCTTCTCTCTTTAATTCGATACAAAGAGAAATCAATTTATGACGGTCTGAAAATGGATTCGGGTACGAGACCGAGGTTTTAGGAGAGATGGTATGGAAACGTCTTCGTATTGAAAGACGAGCGTCGAAACCACCCTCACTACAGTGGGTATCCCAACGCTCGAAGAATAAGAGGTCTACACCCAATCCTCTCTTTTTAATTCAATACAAAGAATTGATTCTAAGGAGATGAGATTTGAAAATGGATGGGGAGCGTCTTCGTATTGAAAGACGAGTGTCGAAACCACCCTCACTACAGTGGGCATCCCAACACTCGGAGAGGAAGAAAGTCTACACTTAATCCCCTCTATTTAATTCAATACAAAGATAACTGGATATTGAAGATGGTTTGTCAATACTTTTTGAATCGAGTTGGGACAAGAAAAAGGGAAGTGACAGATGGTCTCAGATCCTTCATTTCTCATCAATAATTTGACAGAGGATCGAAGGAAATGTCGTCATCGACCCAAACGGAAAAAAGGGACCAAATAAGAAAAGAGAAATAAAAAATTCAACTTCAAAAATAAAATAAAACTTCAAACTTAAATATAAAATACATATAAACTATAAAAGAAAAAAATAAAAAAAATATTAACATATATGCTATAAATATATATATATACATATATATACAAACTAATAATAATATATAAAATACAATAACAGTTTGTCAATAAAGTATTTACAAAATATAAGTTTATAAAAACAATTAACAAAAATCTTGAAGATAAGTAATTAACAAAAGTTTAAAGAAGAAGAAAAAAAAGGTAAAAGTTTTAAAGATATAATTAACATAATGTTTATGGAAATATAGCAAAATCAGAAAGGGGTGCAAAATGTGAGATGCATAATGAAACAGGAGTGTGAGTAAAAATCTTGGATGAGCTTGTGAAACCCAAAAGCCTAAATCTAACTTAACCTAAATTAAATAAATAAAAATAAATAAATAAAATTAAAAACTCAGACTACCAACGTGTTCTTCTCTTTTCACTTTCTATGATATGCTCGCTATCTCTTTGCTCTCTGTTCTCACGGTGGCTTGTGCGACTCTCAATATCTCCGTCTCACGCCTCTCTTGTGCTCCTTCTCGCGTTCTTCCTCTTCAATCATGGATTTCTCTTCGTTTCAACGATTCATTTCATTCGCTTGCGATTTCGTTTTCAAGGGTTGATGTGTGTTATTGCGATTCACGGTTTGTGAAGGTGGAGAAAGACACGGTAATGGTTGTTAAGGGTATTTTGCAAGGAGGAGGTGGGTGATGAAGGTGTGTGTTTGATTTACGGTTGGTTTAAGGAAAATAAGGGTTTGCCTGTCTGAGGAAGGAAGCAAGGGAGGTAGGTTTGGGCGAAGGCGAAGGTGAGTATTTTGATTGGGAATGGTGGTATCGTTCTTCTGGGTTCGAAAAGGAAAGAAGGTTATCGTTTTATGATAATGAAGAGGTTCAGTTTGATATAGGTGAAGATGGTGATGATTGAAGTTGGTGAATGGTTTTTGGGCTGTGCAGCAAAGGTTCTAGGGTTCTCTTTCTCTGAGCCAATTCCTCTGTTTCTTATAGTGTAGCATTTAGGGTTTCCTCTTTTGTGAATCATGATAGTGTATAATCTCTGTTATCACTTTTGATGCCAAAACTATGTTTTTTCTATTTTAGTGAAACTGGCTCTGCTGTCTTATTTTCTTGTCTCCTAATTTGTTTGTTTATGCTGACTGTATCCTCCATCTCTTGTCTCATTCCAATAACTGATGAGAAACCATAAAGAGGAGTTTCACTCAATTCCAAACCATTATCACAGCTTGTTGTACTTGTTTGCTTCTCTAGCGTCGCATGAACTACAACAATTGGCTTTGAATCAGGACCACCTGAATTACTTCCACCTTCACTCTCGTGGTTCATCGCAACAGAAGCCACATTCTTCATCGACTCATTCAAACTAGACTTAACATTTATATCATCATCAACCATCATGGTATTCGGTGTGTTCATCTAAGTTCAGTTTATCGCTTGAAACACTGACGGATTCTCTCTGGTTTTGATGATCAGGTAACTGAGACAAAATCGGTATCATAAAGTTTTCACCATGAGCATTTGCTGCTTGTGAGATGGGTCTTGTTGCTGTCACTAGTTCTGGACCAGTTGAAGTTGGAGACGACGCCATTTGTTCCCGTTGGTACTTCTTTTTATGCATCTTGTTGTTGCCATCTGGCGTGAAACTTCCTACTACAATTTGGATAGGACCAGCAGCTGTAAGGAGACCAGCAACAGAAACTCCAATCACCCGGCCATCAGGACCAGCCAGTGAGACACTCAACCCACCATCGCGAGTTCTTATGCCGCTAGTGTCTGAGACCGTATATGATCCAGACAAAGATAAAATCTCAAACCGACCCTCATAAGTCAAAATACCAACACCGGAAGAACCAAGTTGACGTAGTGTGACTTTAGAGATAGCTCCATTGGCAGAAAGAATGCGTATAGCTCTTGGACTCTTCTGCGCAAATGACAAGATCTTCCCACCAACATCCTCTCCAAAACTGATGGTTGCTCTAACTCTACTACAACAGCCTACAAACATTAATCAACTTCTGCATGAAATTATCAATAGTTGAACCATGACAACTGTATTTACATTTAATTACTTTCAAGCAAGCTCCTCAATTTGTCCCGAGCCTCTTCGAACAGAGAGCAAGCTCTGAATCTTCGCCTCTGAGGTGGACATGATTCAACAATGCTTTCAACAGGGGACAGGGAAATAACAATTACAGTAAGATTATCTGTTGTGTGTAGGCGCAATGCTTCTTTGACAAGCTCTCTGGCACATTGTTGTGGGTCATCATGCCTTCTTAATCCGCGACGGACAAGACCAACTGCTTCCTGGCTTGACATTACATCCCAAATGCCATCACACCCAATGATTAAAAACTCGTCTTCCTCAGTCAATGTGACCACCTGAACATCGGGCTCAGCAGTAAGAGGCGAGGCAGAGCCGAGTGGTAATTTCAAGTCCCAGTCGCCAAGGGCACGAGTTACAGAAAGATAACCATTGAGATATCCATCATCAATATAACCACCCAGATCTTCCACTCTCTTCCGCTCCGGTAAATAACTTGGTCTGTGGTCATGAGACATGTCAACAGCTACTCCACGCTTACAAAGAACTGCTCGACAATCACCGGCATTAGCAACCAGCAAATGTCTTCCCAGAATAAGGGCGGTCAGAGCTGTTGTCCCACAAGAACTACTAATACTCTGTTCATCAGCCATTGCAAGGTCAGCACCTAGAAAAGCTTTCCGATGAGAATCTTCCAATCTCTGCATTAGAAGTGCATCAGTGTCATATGATTGCAGCATTGTAGTATCTTCAAAAAATAATTTCATAGCATTGTTCTTAACAAACACAACTGCATCAGGACCACCATGCCCATCAAAAACTGCATAAAAAGCACTTGGTGTAGGATATTTTAACACAAACCCAAGGTGGGCAGCTAGATCATCTATTTGAATGTGATCATCATCCATTGATCCCCTCGGTCCAATATCAGCACAGCTACAAGAACGAACATTTGGGGTAAATTTTGCAACAGCTTCCTCTATAATAGCATCAATTATCATCTCAGAACGACTCCTAGTTGATTCAAAGAGAGACGTTTCGGTTGAATTGGATTCAGAAGAAACCCTAAGTTGATTAAAAATCGGAACAACATTGGAAGCAGGTGAAACGTCAACCTTGACGGCATTTTCTTGAGAAACGCAAAGGTGATACTTGACATCCAACACAGGAATGCTTTGCTGATAAATGATTTCCGTTTCCAACACCATCTTCGTCTTCTTCTCGCTTCGTGATTGATTTTTTCTTCCACCACAAATTAATAAACTAGGGTTAGGTTACCCAATTTTACGAATTTCAATTTCGATTTGGGGTTTCAAAAAGCGGTGTAAATTTTAGGGCTTTTTGTTTTTTCTTGTTTTTTGTTTGGTTTGAGTGAGAGAACGAAACTTCGCGTTTGTGTTTTAGTATCCTTTATTTTGGTTTTCCCTGATGTATCTCACACGATGATTAATGTCACGGCTTACTTTTGTGCACATTCTCGCAGTTGGTGGCCACGCAGAACATGAATCACGTATTGTACCGTCGTTGCCGCAATTGAACGAAAGTCGGTTTTTGCATGGCATCACTTGGAAGCCGGCTGCCGCTCACTGTTTTATACGGTAGCTGCGCAAAATTTTGCACTTGTATTATGAGGCAAAGTATGCATCAGTATGACAGTTGTATTTTCGGAGGAATTCATATCTTCAACTTCCATGTCAACATCCATATCAACATCTTCTGTCCAGGGCAAATCTCACATCAAATTCTCTACTTACAGCAACCCAGGATAGATACATGATATCATCTGTTTTAAAGAATTTCTTGATGCTTTCAGAAAAGCATGACCCTCCAATGCACTAAATAAAGATTTGGCTTCCTTTGAGAAGTCCTCAACACGCCCTAACACAGGTCTTATGGCACAAATTTGCAGAACACAAAGTTCCAACTGCGAAGCCATTTCAAGTATTTGCAATAATAAGTTGCAGACACTCTTTATTTCCAAGGATTCCGTCGGTTTGTGGGCTTGACAGAGCTCCACAACAATGGCAATTGCTTGATCCTGCAGTCCATGCAGGATTTCTGGCATTGGAAGCTTTAGGAAAATGTGCAAGATCAATAAAGCCAACCTCCTCAGCCCTTTTAGCAGCACCCTCAGCTTGCAAACACAGAAATTTCAAAAGAAGAAATGTAATTCTATATACCTGTACAGCAACAGTGTCAGAGAAGCATGTTTTCGGAACAGGGCCAGTAGTGTCAGCTGTTTGACCATAGATAGATAATGCAGTTGAGAATGAAAAGATCTTTGGTTTGGGCACACATCCAGGCGGTGAAAGAGCAAACCATCCACTTCTGCTGTTAATATATGAAGGTTTTGAGCAAGTTTCAAAATCATCTTTAAGAGTAGGTGGACACAGAAGAGGGGGACTCCTAATTGAAGGTTCACCAAGACGTTGAGTTCCCCTGCTAATGAAGGCTAAAAGATGAATGCACTTTTCTCTTAGCTGCTTATCCACGTTTTTTTATTGCTTTAATCCATGAATCTCATCTTTTTTTTTGGTGTAGAATCTTGGTGTTCTTTGAGGAAAAGGTCACAACTTAACAACTTTGGTGAATCGTGATTTTTGGAGTGTTTTCTTTTAATAAGTGGGCTTTTTTTTTTAATAGAATTTTCCTCACTTGTTAAATCTTCTTTGTAGCTACCAAATGAACATAAATGGACTTGTAATTACAGTTAACTTTGAACTTGCTACTTGCACCTCTTATCTCTCTTCAACAATGCCTTGCGAATGGGCTATGCTTTTTATGGATTTGAAATTTGGCATATCCCATTTTATTTAGATTGTGCTTGACCATGAAAACATGAGTTTGGTTCGTGACTTGTAGATTATATGACCACAAACAATTCTTACTAACCAACATGTCCATGAATTAGAATTAATGATCATGTCTCTCTTAAAAATCTTTGAGTTCAATGCCAATATTAGAACCAAAAATCCATTTTGAAACACATACCTCCAATTGATCCCTAAACACACGTCGTTTGGATCAATACTCTTCCCAACATCGTATCTGAAACAAATCTTTGTCTGACTGACCAATTCAGTCGTAACCATCGAAACTCAGTCCATACCATACACCCGACTTCAATCTTTAGTTGTCAGACTCAATTCAAGTTAACCTTATGATATCCGAGCAGCACCAACATATTTTTTTTGATCTTTTTGAATAACGCAAGTGGGTGAGTACACAAAAAGGAGGTTGTACAAAAGTAGGACAAATTAGGGGTATGACAGAAGGGTTTAATGAAACGGTGCGTTTGGCACCCAGGGTTCCCTCCAAATTCCAGCTTTAAATCGTGACCATTAGATCAATTACTCAGTCAACAAATAAGACTCCATCCAACGGTCATCATGCATCTTCTCCAAATGATTAGGGTTTCAGCCATGGAAGCATCATGCACGAGCTCATGAACCAGATCTTCCACACATTCGTGCAACCTCATTTCTCCATGAAATCCAATTTTGTAAAAAGCAAAAACGATCCACTTCTTCTCCTCTACACAACCATGGCTTCAGTTTCTCCTAAGAATCAATCAACAACCAAACCCGATAGGTAGAACATTCTGACTCCATTACTTTGCACTGAGATCAATCATTCCAATTTCTTCTAATTCTTACCCTAGCACGATCTACACACTACACTGATCATCCTGAGCTATTCACCTAAGATTATCATGCTATATCCTGGATGTTCTAAGCCCTAACAGTTCTTGCACTCCAATGGCAACATCCATGAAACCTTCTCAAACTTTATGGAAATGATCCTCTAACCTAACCTAACAATTCTAACCTAATAATTCTCTAACATGCTAACTAAATCAACCAATTCGAAGAGAAAACTAACCTGGTGTAAATGATGAAAACAGTTGGGGAATTCTTTAGATCCAAAGCTTGCAATGATCTGGATCTGATCCACACACTTGATCCTTGATTCTGTATGCAAAAGTTCTTGCTCCAATGCCTTAGATCCTTGTAACCACTTCTTCTTGCACTTTGGATGATGAAGATGGATAGCACGATTTCTTCTTCAATTCAACCAAATTCTGATGGAAACTTGATCCTTGAATGATTTAGATGATGATTGAATCAAGAACTTTGGAAATTGATGGAGATTTGATGGAGTTTGAAATGGTTTTGCAAAAATGGAAGAATGAGGTATAACTTGGTATTTTGATCACAATGATTCACCAACCCTTACATGAAGCTACTCAACCCAATATATAGATGAAATTAGAAAGCTCTAGAACTTTGTAGAAACTTCCCATGCACACTTTCCTTGAATTTTGGATTATGTTACTTCATACATAAGTAACCAAGCATAACTTTCAAATTTTGAACCAAACTCAAAAATCCACTTTTTCCAATGTTCTTAAAACATTTTTTCCAATCAAAATGACCTATAATTTCATCCCATTTGGCCAAATTATGAAAAATCTCAATTTTAGGTCACTTTTTATTCATTAAATTCACCAAATTTGAAACCTTGAGCTGTGAGAATTTCCAAACTTTTATGATCACTTTTCTAGACTCAAAATGTCATTTGGAGAAAGTTTGATGTTGTGAAGTTTTTCATTTGAAGCTTCCTTGCATGAGTTTTGGGCATAGGCTTGAAATGACCTGTAATTCTCAGATGACCAAAATACCCTTTGCTTTCCAAGACCATACGTAGAGTTCCACAAATCATATGAAGGCATACCATGCCATTCTAGAAAGCTAAGACAATGAGGAACAACTCTTATGTTGACCAGAAATTCATTTGAAATATCCTTGAGGGGTAAAAGTTGCTTGGAAGACAAGTAACTTTCATAGACAAAATTTCAGATACCCCAGATGACCTATAACTTGCAAGGACCATAACTTGAGTTCTATAAATCTCCTTGATGTCTTCCACCACTCAAATTAAAGGTCTTGAGATCCTCTACAAGTTTCATGTTGACCCAGGATCCATTTGAAGCTTGCATTTTTACTTATCTTGCTTGGAAGTTTGACCTAAATCAGGGGATTTTACACAGAAACCCTAATTTAGAAACTCCTCTTCTCCTTGATTTCTCTTGATTTCTTCTTGGAACAACACCATATACTTATCTACATGTCAAATTATGAACCCCACATCTCTCAGATAAACCTTGATGCCTCTCAAACAATCATTTGACCTAGGGTTGACTTAGGGTTGACCCAGAGGAAACCCTAGTTAACTGTCTTCAACTGCAACTCTTGTGATCACACCAATGACTTGTATCACTTTCAAAATGGATCTCCATGTCTTCCATGATGTCTATATACCCTCCATGCTCAGCTCACAGCTCAGAATTTCTTTGATGATCTTCAAATACACCCAAGATAGGAGAGAGATCCACTGCTTGATCCACTGACTTCTTAGGTTTTCCAATTTCTTTCTGATGACTTGGATATGCTTGAATTTGAATAATAACCTCTTGATAGGCTCATAGAGATGAGCATAGTACTTGGTCCCTTGTTGGATGACTTGCTATGCTATGCTATGCAGATGATTAGATTATGTACATGACTCTATATGCAAATGCTAATGCAATTGAAACATAAACCAAGTGAAATAGGTTGAGCAAATTTTAGGGTGCAACAGCTGCCCCTATTCAAGCAACTTGGACCCGATTGGGTGAAGAGTGAACGGCCTTCAACCATTCGTGGTACGAGACGGTTGAATACTAAGAACCCGGAAATTTGCCAATCGCAGAAATAAACTGCACCACTGCTTGGGGAACGACATCCATCAACTGAATCTAACTGTTACGGCCACCAACAGTTACACCAACTGATCCATTAGCGACGTACTGGGGATTATTTTCACCAACTGATCGAAGAAATCTCAACTACACTTTTCCACGTTAGGACTCCGCCTGCCGTCAACACGAAGAAATCTTGGCGACCTCGCTGGGGATGACTCGTCTGCATTTCATCAGGAAAAAATCGTCCACGTTAGGAGCAACCCTTTCCATGTTAGGAATTCCACGTTAGGAATAAACTGTCCATGTTAGGAATAACTCTCTTCTGCATCTGTCCACGTCAGGACTACATTGTCCACGTTAGGACCCACCTTTCCACGTAAGGAATACATCGTCCACGTTAGGACCCACCTTTCCACGTAAGGACTAAACTTCTTTCCACGTAAGGAATAAACTTCTTTCCACGTAAGGAATCCAATCTTTCCACGTAAGGAATAACCTCTTTCGACGTAAGGAAACACCATCTTTCCACGTAAGGAATCATCTTTCCACGTAAGGAATCCAACTTATTTTGATTTGTCCACGTAAGGACTCCAATCTTTCCACGTAAGGAATACAATCTTTCCACGTAAGGAATCCATCTTTCCACGTAAGGAATACAACTCATCTTGATTTGTCCACGTAAGGACTCCAATCTCGTCTTGATTTGTCCACGTTAGGACTCCCACCTCGTCTGCTGAAGAAATAAAACTTGTCCACGTTAGGGCTCACGCTTCACCGACACGAAGAGAGATAAATTTGTCCACGTCGGGACTCGCGCATCTTCGACTCGCTGAGGAAACGAAACTCGTCCACGTCAGGACTCACGCTTCACGAAGAAAGATAAATTTGTCCACGTCAGGACGCACATTTCACCATTACGGAGGAAGATAATCTGCTGGGAATAAATGATCCACGTCAGGACACCAATACGAAGAGTAACCAATTTTGTCAACGTCATGACTTCACATTCCACCAATACCGAGAAACCGAATCTGTCCACGTTAGGACTAGCACATATCGTCAACCTGAGGAAATCAATCTGTCCACGTCAGGACTTCACATTCCATCAATTCTGAGTAATCGAACCTGTCCACGTTAGGACTAGCACCTCTTATCAACCCGGGGAAATAAAACTGTCCACGTTAGGACCCCCTTTCTCTAGCACGAAGAAATCCCGTCAATATAGGAATAAATTGTCCACGTCAGGACCCATTTCTCCATTGGTCCCAACCCACAAACTTCTTAGCACTGACGTGACAGCGACTTTGAGGCGGACCCTACTGGGAGATATTTGGAAACCAAACTACCGGACGCCTGTTCTGATAACCGGCCGCAGCCTCTGAAATTCTGATTCATGAAACCTTTTGATGCTGACGTAACAACAATTTTGAAGGAAGTAATCCGCTGGCCGGACTAGAGACACTTCAACAAGCCACTATGGTGGGGAAAACAAGAGACATTTACACAAATAGCTCTGTTCGGGGGCAAAGAAAAACTCATCATGATAACTCTGTGGGGAACAATGCCCCAATAGACATTATCGTTGAATGTCTCACGTTGAGATCTTGAATGCTTGGTAATTTATTGGAGCAAGAGCTCCCTCAACCTGCATGGGAAACAACACTTGAACACAAACGGTTAGCCAACCTGGTTTATGCTTCAAAATGCATATGTTTGACACTGGCGTAATGCCCCATTCGACATGGAAACGCTACGCGTTTTTATTTGGTGGATGCAAGTATGACGCTATATGCCGATGCAAATGCAGACTCGAACTGCTGGGATACAGAAACTGCTTCAGCAAAATAAATGCTGAAGATAATACCAACTCCGCTGGGGATAGCCAGGTGTCACAGAATTGGGAACTTAAACCAAGCACCTCATTGAAGTAACACCCTGCTGGGGAATATAACTCTGCTGGGGAATGGCAGACGTGCCCAGTATGATTGGACTTCTGCTGGAGAGTGAATGGGTATCACGCGGTATTCTGACAAAATAAATGCCAGGATATACAACCAACTCTGCTGGGGAGAGTCTTAATCTTTGAGTTCCACTGGGAGGAAAGAAAACACTTGCTAGAAATAGAACTCCACTGGGGATGGAATGATTCTCTTGGGGAAAATCAACTGACTCCGCTGGGGGAGAGTAAATGACCCTACTGGGAAGGGTAAACTTTCTGAATACAGCTCACAAATATTAATCTTCTGAGGCTAAACCACTCTGCTTGAGATGCACCGCCTGAATACAGTCTACAATCTTGGAACCGCCAAACTTTGTTGAGGATAAACGACTTTGCTGGAGAATGTCCTCCGAATAAGCTGCGGCTAGCTGGGGAATTTGATCCTTCTTCAGTGAGGAACATTGTTATCTTGGAAGCACGACCTGCTTGGGGATCGAGTCTTTCGTTACAAGCTTCTGGCCCATACTGCAATCTTTTGATCGTCCATTTCATACGGCTATGAACCCTGCGACAACACAAACAAAGCAAGACAAGTCTACGCAACCAAATCTATTCAGGTTAGCGTTAGTGACATCATTTTCAGTTAATTCAAAGTTTTAGCAATTATTGGCAAGGGCCAGCGGCGTTATGTACTTGCTAGTTTCATTAGGCGTTTATCATGCACAAAACAGTAAAGAACCAACATCACATACTGAATAACATGTTTTATTGATTGGGCCCCTAAATTGGCGGAGTTTTGTACACGGGATGTAACTCCTGAAAAGAGGAAGCTACGCACAACAAATATACAGGTATGCACAGGAAGCATAAATATATTGACAAATCAAATTTATACACATGTCGGCAACGGGATGCAGACGAACACCACGAGCTGATCCTCCTATGACTCGCCCGACTCTAATGCTTTTTCCGGTATCCACACTTCCGAAGAGATTGTATCTGATAATCGACCCCTCAAGTATATTCTCCCGCACCAATGCTCAATGCAGTATCAAATTCGGACCGCAGTCATTTGCTTTTCAAATCCCTAACTTTTGCGTGAACCGCCCTTTACGGGTTTTCAGTTCACCGGGATACCCCTTTTTGCCGAAGCCGCCCAGTGTAGGTTTTCAACTTCGCGGGTGTACATCTTTTCAATTTTATCCCTAACTTTTTCCCGAACCTTTCATTCTGTTTTTGGTTCGCCAGGATGCCCCATTTTTGCCTGGACTCTCTTTTTTCTGTCCAGCGGGTCAATTTCAAGCAAAGTATTTTTTAACTGCGTCCGAATTCACAGGCGACGTAAAGTCTTCACCGTCCATGGTGGACAACAATAAAGCTCCTCCTAAAAAGACTTTTCTGACAACGTATGGCCCTTCGTAGTTGGGGGTCCACTTGCCCCTATGATCTGCCTGCGGCGGGAGAATCCTTTTCAGCACAAGGTCGCCCGTCTGAAAGCTCCGAGGATGTATCTTCTTATCATATGCTTTCTTCATTCGGCTCTGGTACAAACGACCGTATGCTAGAGAAGCTAGCCTCTTTTCATCCATTAAACTCAGCTGGTTCAACCTGTTTTTCACCCATTCTGCCTCATCTAGTTGGACGTCTCGTAGCACTCTCAGAGAAGGAATCTCGACTTCCAGTGGTAACACTGCTTCCATTTCGTATACCAACGAGAACGGGGTTGCCCCGGTTGATGTGCGTACCGTCGTACGATAACCGTGCAAAGCGAAAGGTAGCATCTCATGCCAATCCTTATAGGTCACCACCATCTTCTGAACGATCTTCTTTATATTCTTGTTGGCCGCTTCAACAGCGCCATTCATCTTGGGTCGGTAAGGGGAGGAGTTGTGATGCTCGATCTTGAAATTCTGACAGAGCTCCTTCATCATTTTGTTATTCAGGTTTGAACCGTTGTCAGTGATTATCCGCTCGGGGATTCCATATCTGCAAATGATATCTCTCTTGATGAATGTGGCTACCACCTGCTTAGTCACATTTGCGTAGGACGCCGCTTCCACCCATTTGGTGAAATAATCGATTGCTACCAGAATGAACCGGTGTCCATTAGAAGTTGTCGGCTCGATCTTTCCAATCATATCGATTCCCCACATCGAAAATGGCCATGGCGATGACATCACATTCAGAGGACTCGGAGGCACATGGATCTTATCAGCATAGATTTGGCACTTGTGGCACTTCTTTGCAAACTTGAAACAATCAGTTTCCATAGTCAGCCAAAAATAACCTGCCCGCAGCAGCTTCCTCGTCATAGCATGCCCACCAGCATGCGTACCGAATGTACCTTCATGTATTTCCTCCATGAGCAGCTTCGCCTCTTTTTCATCTACGCAACGCAGTAGCACCAAGTCGTGATTTCTTCTGTATAAGACACCGTCCGGATTCAAATAGAAATTACCCGCCAGTCTCCTGAGAGTTTTCTGATCGTGATTGGATGCCCCAGCCGGATACTCTTTGTTCTTCAGGAAATTAAGGATATCGAAATACCACGGTTTATCATCAGATGCTTCGTCAATAGCAAATACAAAGGCGGGTCTGTCAAGCCGAGAGATAACGATTCTGGGAGCCTCGTTCCAGAAGTTGACTTTGTACATGGAAGACAAAATGGCCAGGGCGTCAGCCATCTGATTCTCCGCTCGCGGTACATGATGCAATTCAACCTTGTCAAAGAAAGGCAACAATCTCCTCGCATAATTCATGTATGGTATTAAATTGGGCTGACGTGTCTCCCATTCCCCTTTGATTTGATTCACCACCAGAGCTGAGTCTCCGTATACGTCTAGATTTTTGATTCGCAAATCGATGGCTTCTTCAAGCCCCATGATACAAGCTTCGTATTCGGCTTCATTATTGGTAACTGGAAAGGTCAATCGAGCGGTAAACGGGATTTGCGACCCGTGTGGAGTAGTAATAATTGCCCCTATTCCGCTACCGTAGGCATTCACAGCTCCGTCAAATATCAACTTCCACTTGGAACCCCATTCCGGTCCTTCGTCTGGAAACGGCTCTTCGCAATCTTTCATCTTTAGGTACATGATATCCTCGTCAAGAAAATCAAACCTCATCGATTGGTAATCTTCAATAGGCTGCCCTGCCAAGTATTCAGACAATACACTCCCCTTTATAGCCTTCTGCGAGACATACTGGATGTCGTATTCAGTCAAGACCATCTGCCACCGGGCAATTCTCCCTGATAACGCCTGCTTTTCGAATACATATTTGATAGGGTCCATCTTCGAGATGAGCATGGTTGTATGATTCAGCATGTATTGCCTCAAAGGCTTGGCGGCCCAGGCTAGCGCGCAACAAGTTTTTTCGAGCATTGAATATCGAGATTCACATTCAGTAAATTTCTTACTCAAGTAATAGATCGCATGCTCTTTTCTTCCTGTCTCGTCGTGTTGACCGAGAACACAACCCATACTTCCCTCAAGAACTGTCAAATACATAATCAAGGGTCTCCCTGCCACTGGAGGTATCAAAATAGGAGGCTCCTGCAAATACTGCTTTATTTTATCGAACGCCTTTTGACAATTTTCGTTCCACGTTACAGCCTGATCTTTCTTCAACAGCTTGAATAACGGTTCACACGTAGCCGTTAGGTGAGATATGAACCGGGCGATGTAGTTCAACCTCCCTAAAAACCCGCGCACCTCTTTCTCTGTTTTAGGCGTCGGCATCTCTTGTATTGCTTTTATTTTAGCAGGATCAACCTCTATTCCTTTTTCGCTCACGATAAATCCCAGCAGTTTACCTGATCTCACCCCGAAGGTGCATTTGTTAGGGTTCAGTCTCAGCCTGAACTTCCTAAGCCTTTTGAATAACTTCAGCAGATTCACCAAATGCTCTTCCTCCGTCTGGGATTTGGCAATCATATCATCGACATAAACTTCGATCTCCTTATGCATCATATCATGAAAAAGAGTCGTCATTGCACGCTGATACGTTGCCCCAGCATTCTTCAATCCGAAGGGCATCACTTTATAACAAAATGTTCCCCAAGGCGTAATGAAAGTAGTCTTCTCCATGTCCTCTGGCGCAATTTTAATCTGATTATAGCCCGAGAAGCCATCCATGAAGGAGAATACGGAGAATTGAGCAGTGTTGTCAACTAGCACATCGATGTGAGGAAGTGGAAAATCATCTTTCAGGCTCGCTTTATTCAAATCTCGGTAATCTACACACATTCTCACTTTACCGTCTTTCTTGGGCACTGGCACGATGTTAGCGACCCATGAGGGATATTTTGTAACAACCAGGAAACCAGCATCCCACTGTTTTTGAACCTCCTCTTTAATTTTCACTGCCATATCTGGTCTAGTTCTGCGAAGTTTCTGCTTGACCGGCGGGCATTCTTCTTTCAATGGCAGACGGTGCACAACCATATCTGTATCTAGCCCTGGCATGTCTTCATACGACCAAGCGAACACATCACTATACTCTCTGAGCATTTCAACCAGTCTTCGCTTGACGTCACTCTGCAGCGCGGCTCCTATATGGATGTTCTTTTTGACCCCTTCCGACCCCAGATTAATAATTTTGATGACCTCCTCATGAGGCAGAATGACTCGCTCTTCTTGCTTCACCAACCAAGACAATTCTTCGGGAACGTCACCATCTTCAACAATCTCTTCTTCGGCCTGAAATACCGGATGCTCAAAGTCGGGACGAGTCATAGGTGGTTCAATGATGTCATCTGAAAATGTTATCCTGCAAAAGGAATGGTTAAATGCTTCAAAATGCGTATAAAGCGAATAACCACGTTGCCATTTTATTGTAAACACAAAACAAGAAAAACAGGGATCACAATATTTGCACATGAAAAAAAATGCCTTTTATTTAATGATTAAACTCGCAATGTTCATAACAGCACGACCCTAAGCAAATCATGATGCCCCGGGCAAGACACCAGATTGTTCAACAATTAACAAACAAAACATTACTGTTTAAGAGTCACAGGAACAATCTCCTGAATAGACCAATTGCACAATCCTTGTCCTGGCACGCTCGGCTGAATCCAGACGTCCATATCGCAGTCGCTGTCTCCTTCGTTAGACTCTGAAGCAGCGTTGATGGTCTCATGACATACTCCACTAGCAGTGATGGTTATTGGTCCTCTGAAACGGGGTGCCCCCACAGCAGGTGTTGATGACGACGGTTGATATCCCAGCCCGAATCGGTCCATCTTCACAGGAATATCCAGCACCTTGCCCCAGCCCTTTGTCTCACCAGTCTCTACTAGAGCTTGAGCCTCTTTATACGACGAGACGACTACCTCTGACACTTTACTCGGCCCGGAACCTTTGTCTTTGATGCGCAACCCTTCAAATGCCTGACAGGGTGTTTCGTGAATCTCGCCGTCGACCTCCACATACTTAAATGATGACAGATGGCTGACCAGTATATCCTCTTCTCCACATACAGTGACCACACTGTCTCCTACCATATATTTCAACTTCTGATGCAAGGTAGACGTGACTGCCCCCGCACCATGAATCCATGGTCGTCCGAGAAGGCAGCTGTATGCAGGCTGAATGTCCATGATATAAAATTCAGTTGCGAAAACCTTCGGCCCCACCTGTAGAGGTAATGTTATAGATCCAAAAACTGTTCTTCGCGTACCATCAAATGCCCTGACCACCAAGTCACTGGGCGTGCACAGGATTCCTCTGACATCTAGTTTCATCATCGCTTTCTTGGGCAGCACATTTAAAGACGATCCGGTGTCTACCCGTACATGAGACATGACTGATCCTCTACACTCCACAGAGATGTGCAACGCCATATTATGCTCTCTCCCCTTCGGGGTCAAATCAAAATCAGTAAAGCCCAAGCTATGGCCTGCATTCACATGCGCCAACACTCCCTCCAGCTGATTCACGGAAACATCTTAGGGTACGAAGGAGGTATCCAGAACTTTCAGCAGTGCATTTCTGTGAGCTTCAGAACACAATAGCAACGACAGTATAGATATCTTTGACGGCGTCTGTTGCAGATGCTCAACAATCTTATAATCACTTTTACGAATCAAGCGCATGAACTCTTCCACATCCTTCGATGCTGTTTCTTTTTCACTCCCCTGCACTGGGACATTCTCAATCATCTTTCCCTTTCCCTTCGCCAGTCTTTCGGCCTCTACCTCAGGCGATATGAAGATTCTCCCACTCCTTGTTGTTGCACCCTAAAATTTGCTCAACCTTATTCCTTGGGTTCATGTTTTAATATCATTATCATTAGCATTTAGAGTCATGTACATAGACTAACCATCTGCATAGCATAAGCATAGCAAGTCATTCAACAGGGGACCAATCATTACTTCCATCTCTAGAGGCCTAGCAAGAGGTTATCATCATAATTCAACCTCATTCAAGTCATCAGGAAAGAATTTGAAGGCAAAGAGTTCAGCAGATCAAGCCTTGGGATCATCTCCTAGCTGAGGGTATCTGAGGGTCAACAAGAGGGTTGTGAGCTGTGGATTGAAGGCATCTAGACATCTTGAGAGACTTACAAAGTCATTTGGAGAAGAAAACAAGTCATTGATGAAAGCACAAGAGCTATAGTTGAAGACAGTCAACTAGGGTTTCATCTGGGTCAACCCTAGGTCAACCCTAGGTCAATTGACTGACTTAAGAGGGCATTCAAGTCTATTGGAGAGATGTGGGGATCAACATTTGATATATGAAGAAGGATATGGAGATATGACAAGGAAAATTCAAGAGAAATCAAGGAGAAGAGGAGTTACTAAATTAGGGTTTCTCTGTAAAATCCCCTAGTTTAGGTCAAATTTCCAAGCAAGATAAGTCAAAATGCTAACTTCAAATGGCTTCTTGGCCAACATGAAACTTGTAGAGGATCTCAAGACCTTTAATTTGAGTGGTGGAAGACCTCAAGGAGATTTATAGAACTCAAGTTATGGTCCTTACAAGTTACAGGTCATTTGGGGTGTCTGAATTTTTGTCTGTGGAAGTGACTTGACTTCCAAGCTAGTTTTACCCCTCAAGGAGATTTCAAATGAATTCTTGGTCAACATAAGAGTTGTTCCTCATTGTCTTAGCTTTCTAGAATGGTATGGCATGCCTTCATATGATGTGGAGAACTCAACTTATGGTCTTGACAAGCAAAGGGTATTTTGGGCATTTGTGAATTACAGGTCATTTTAACCTATACCCAAAACTCATACAAGGAGGCCTCAAATGGAAAAACTTACAACATCAAACTTGCTCCAAATGGGATTTTAAGTCTAGAAAGAAGGTCACAAGTTATTGGAGAAGCTCATAGCATGGAGTTGCATGATTGGTCAAAATATGAACTAAAAAGGCTTATAAAGTGAATAATTTCAAGTTGGAAAATGGTTTGGGAGATTTACAAGTCCAAATGGAGACTTCCAATATATGATTTTGAATGGAAAAACAATTCTAAGAACAATGGTTCACCCACTTTTTTGAGTTTAGAAGGAAAAAATGAAGTTATCCATGGTTGCTTATCATTTAAGAAACATAATCAAAAATGAGCCAAAGTTTGAAAACAAGGGAATGTGCAAGATGGATCTAGAATGTTCATTTGGGGTCTATATATTCATGAAAGGAGAATTTGGCAAGGGTTGGCCTCATTTGCACCAAGAATTCCACAAAATTTCACACACTTTTTCATTGGAGTTTCATCACAATTCTCTCAAAACCTTCATCAACTTTCATCAAAATCAACTCAATCTGACTCCATCATCATCATAGATCATAATTGAAGCAAAGTTTTGGTGTGAATCATCCATTTTCGAGCACTTTTGTTCAAGAGCATCAAGATTGAAGTTGCAAGTGGACAGCAAAATTCAAGCAAGGAATCACCAGAATATTGCATACAGAATCACATACACCAAGGATAGATCAAGATCCAACACCTAGAAGCTTCAGATCATCAATCTCCATAGCTGTTTGCAAGATTTTGCACAAGGTAAGTTTTCAATCACACAGCTCGATTCAGTTAGTTAGGCATGTTGTTGTTAGTTTAGAGATGATCTAGGTGGTTAGGAGATTAGTTTAGATGAATTTGGAGAGGTTTGGTGATGGTTGTGAGCAGGTGCAATGAACTGTTAGGGTGAAGATCTCTTAGGTTAAGCCATTAGAATGTTAGTTGGATAGCTCAGGTTAATCTCCATTATGTGTAGATTAGTTTAGGTTAAGTTTGATTGAGAATTGTGATGATGCTTATCAGTGTATATCCATGGTGATCAGAATTTGCCTCGATCGGGTTGAGAGTTTTATTGAGTTTCAGATTGATCTAAGGTCATAGGATTGAAGAGGGAGAGGTTTAGAGCAACTTTCATGTTTATAGCATGGTGATTCGTGGCCTGGATAAGGAGAACAGTTGAGTTGAACTTGCTCGTGCATGGAGGTTTCATGGTGAAACCCTAGTTTCTAACAGAGCCATTGGGGAAGACATAATCGTGGCCATACATCTTGCCTTGGACCCTTGACTTGGAGAGCCATCATGTGGCTATTATTTGATCTCAGATTTGGAGGGAATTGACTGGGTGCCAAACGCACCGTTTCATTAATTGAAACGGGCGGGCCTCAGATTCTGTTGCTAATCCCACCCCCAGTAATAGGCCCATTTCCAATTTGAGCGTGTTTTCACTGCTATTCTTACCCCCAGCGCTTCTTATTGTTTTTCACTAATGCTGAGTGTTTTCCTGGGCCTAGTGTAAACGCTACCAACACCCCCCATTATGAGGCCCATCCAGATTATAACTGCGCGTAGCTTCTTTTAACACCCCTCCTGCATTTTAATTCCAATTTTATTTTTCTTAATTCCATTTTATTTTACCATTTTCATAAAATCATAATAAATTCATAAAAAATGCATTTTAATCCATTCTTTTTACCATATTTTCATTAAAATGTCTAGAATATTATAGGAAAATAAATTTTCATTTTTAGTTTTATTTCATATTTTTTTCATATTTTCCAAATAAATAGCCTTTTAAATAGTTTCATTTCATATGTGATTTTGTTAATTTTTGTTCTATTAGAGGCTTTAATATTTTTTGCCCATTCTTTTTAGGTTGTTTAATTTAGACATTAAGCTTGTAGAAATATTTTAGTTCCCATTTTTGAGAGTTAATTTTAGGTGATTAATAAATGCTTGAATATCATGAACAAAACTAGGGTTTTTAGGTGACAACTTAGGAAGTTCAATTTTCTCCCTTAGGACTTAGGGTTTGAATAGATTAGTTATGGGACTATAGGGGGCTATGGGTAGTTATTAGATCCCTTAGAGAACAATTAGGATTCCCCTACTGCTATTATTACTGTTTGTATATCTGCTGTCTGGTGTGGTGTGCCCTCTGGGGTTTATTGATTGTTTGTTTGGGTATTGGGTTTGTCTGGGGCCCTGGGGAAGCTGAAGATTTGTGGAGATGAAGCTATTGGAGATTCAAAGATTGAAGATCAACTGTCAGAGTTGAGGAGGAGTTTCTTGCTGGCAGATGCTGAGGAGACTAGGGTTTAGGAGCTAGGCAGAGCTCTAGATTAGAATGATTGTTTCTCAAACATGGATGGCCTTGTCTGCATCCATTCTTCTCTGTGATTCAGAGTCTCTCTAAGACACTCACCCCCTTCCTTTGGAAGGCTTGGTGATAGTGTCTATGAGATAGAACTCTTGAGAGAAAATGCCTCTTGTGTTAGAAGCAGTCTGTTCACCACCTTTGGTAGTCAGCTGATCGCTTAACACTCAATTCACTCTTGTGACTGATCCCTCATCCTGGAGGTTTGAGCTTGAAGAAAAGCCATTGCAGATGGAAGACTGATGATCAAAGCCCTTGTCTGAAGGCCATGAAGATGGAGATTGATGCTTGTTGAAGCCTGTAGTTGATTGGAGATTGCTTGAAGCTAGTTGCTGACTCAGAGCTGCTGAAGCTGTTTGTTTTATTGCTGTATTTCATTTGTTGATGTATTGATTGGTTTTCTGAACTGTATTGTTTGCTGTTTACCCTGCTGGGTTGAAAGTGAAGCCTGTTCACTTTTGCCTATTGTTTTCTAGGTTCGAGGTTGAGTGGGACTCCCTTGCCTCGCTTGTACTGTTGCATCCATGCATTTTACTGTTTTACTGTATATATCTGATATTGTTTCTGTTTCTGCCTATCCCGTAGGATCTCTGTTTCTCTCTGTGCAAGAGAGGAGCATGATAGACACTAGGTCTCAACCCATGCATGATAACATTAGGATAGCTTGTTTCCCTTCGCAACCGTAGGTTAGAGTTCTGTCTCTTTCTTTCTCAAAACAAACAGAAAAACACATAAAGATTTCAAACACAATAAAAGACACTTCTTTCGTAAAAGAATGTGAACTCATCAAAGCGTCATTTTTCTCCTCTTGGACTGTTAATCAGAAAAACCTTTTTCAGAAGGAATAAAATCAATCAAAACAGACTTGTGTCGTACGTGGCCCGAACTACGTTTGCTCTGATCTTTCATGCTGTATGAAAGTACGTAGGCATAGGATGCGATACCCTAGCGAGCAACCTTCCCCTCCTTTCCAGTAGGTAGGCGAACTACGTTGACTCTGATTTCTCGTTCCAGACGGGAATACGTAGGCATAAAGTGCGATACTTTGCCGAGTCATTTTATTCTCATTTTCTTTTATTTTTAACCCTTGACCTATAGTTTAGATAGAATAACAATCCATACCCGAAAACAAGCGTGGATCCCGTCGAGTACGACGGACGTGAGGGGTGCTAATACCTTCCCCTTGCGTAACCGACTCCCGAACCCAGGTTTTGGTTGCGATGACCATACCTTTCCCGTGTTGTGCGAGGTTTACTCTGAGCGTTTCCTTTCCCTCCCGTGGGATAAATAACGCACGGTGGCGACTCTTCTGTTCAGCCGGCGCCGATTTTCGCAGTAGCGACAGCTGGCGACTCTGCTGGGGATCCAACGTCCCCTGGCTGCTAAGGACTGCGACGGTCCTTATGCATTTGGGGATCCAACGTCCCTTGAGAGAGTCAATCCTAGCGCTTGTTTTCCCGTCGAGGATTTTGTATGGAGTTATTGTATATTTCTAACCTTGTATTTTCAGCTTTATATATTGTTTATTATTGCTGTATCTGGGGTGTGACGGGTGTTCTGATATTGAGAGATAAGCCGGACCTGGGCTTGAGTGCACCTAGAATTAGAGTAGAAATTAGTGGGCGCCCGCTTGCTTTGCTTGCTTTGGTGTCCCATGAAATCTACGCTCAGACGAGGTTCCTCTGGTTGGCCTCCTGCCCCTTCCTTTGGTTGGCGTGGGTTGCTGGTTAGTTGGATTGTCGACTCTGGGGACCGATCATTTGGAAGTTGGCTGAGTGAGGCCTCTTCAGGAATTGATGATGCCACTCCTTCTGGGAATCGTATCATTAACCCTGAAAGTCTGTGACGCCGACGACCGCATAGGATGCCGTACCTTGTGCCAGTTATAGGGCCACCCACCTGTGAGGGGATCTGGGGCTATGCAGGTAACTAGACCTCCAGACTACCGGTTATTTCTTGATCAGAGATCCGGGTTATTTATGGAGAGTTATGAGGTCTGTCAGAGACCATTGGGAGAGTTATGAGGTCTGCCAGAGACCATGTGGAGATTTATTCTGAGGTCTGTCAGAGACCATGTGGAGATTTATTCTGAGGTCTGTCAGAGACCATGTGGAGATTTATTCTGAGGTCTGTCAGAGACCATGTGGAGATTTATTCTGAGGTCTGTCAGAGACCATGTGGAGATTTATTCTGAGGTCTATCAGAGACCATTTGGAGATGTATTATGAGGTCTGTCAGAGACCATTTAGAGATGTGCTATGAGGTCTGTCAGAGACCAGTTATGGATGTGATTTGAGATCTATCAGAGACCAGGTGGAGTTATGGTTTGAGGTCTGTCAGAGACCAGTGTTGGAGTTTTATTTTAGGTCTATCTGAGACCAGGGTTTGATGACTTCTGGATGGTCTATCTGAGACCTTTCTTGATTGGGTTTAGGCTATTCAGCTGCAGCTTTGGTCCCCGTTGAATGTTACTTGCATTGCATCCCTGCATATACATTATCATTTGCATTTCACTAACGTGTGTCTGTGCTGCAGGTGCATTTGCATTTCCCTAGTTCTAGTGCCCAGACTTCTGAGTGTTTGATCATGACTAGCCTACGGAGAACGGTTGCTTACAAATTGCCTACGCCTGATATTGTTCCTTTACTGGGGTTGATCTCTCTTGCTGATGAGGGTGTTCGTAGGAGTTTCCGGATGAGTTATGGTAGATTATTGAGATTGGTGTGCAAACCTACAGAGGTAGAGTTAGATGGGCTGTATGCTTTGATGCAATTCTATGACCCTGCTTTGAGGTGTTTCACGTTCTCTGACTTTATTATGGGACCAACTCTGGAGGAATACGCTGAGTATGTTGAGCTGCCTGTGCAGAACCAGGTTCCGTTCATCCATTATGATGCCAAACCCAAGCCGGAGGAATTGGCAAAAGCCTTGCATGTTGATGCTTCTGAACTTGTGACTACTGTTTCCCGTGGAGTTCCAGGCTTCTCATTTCAGTTCTTAGTTGGTAAAGCCCAAGAGTATGCTAAGAATGGGTGCTGGGTTGCTTTCAATGCTGTGTTGGCCTTGTGCATTTATGGCATAGTACTATTCCCCAATATACCGGATTTTGTGGACTTCGATGCTTTCTACTTGTTCGCCGCTGGTAATCCTGTACCTACCTTACTCGGAGATCTCTACCACTCACTGCATTACAAGAATGAGAAGGGCAGAGGGAAGAATGTTCATCTGTGTGTACCCTTGTTGAGTATGTGGTTTGAGAGTCGCCTTCCTAAGAGAGGATCTGCTGCAGAGACTACAGCTCCAGTTGGTTGGCCGGAGCGTTTGATGAGGCTATCGTCGGACGATATGGAGTGGTTTGATAGAGACCTGTTGGGATCTGAGCTCATCTTTAGCTGTGCTGGGTACCCTAATGTGCCATTGATAGGAAGAAAAGGGTGTATCAATTACAACCCTTCTCTATTCATTCGCCAGTTCGGATATGCGCTGAAGAATCCACCTCAGGAGGAAGAAGTACAGGAATCTCTGTACTCCACCGGTGACGTGAAGGGGGAGTTATTAGCCAAGTTGCGACATGCTTGGACGCGTATTAACCGCAAAGGGAAGCCGTTGTTGGGAAAGAATGACTGTCAGGCCTATGCACCTTATAGAGCTTGGATTCAGGAGAGGGCTAGTCAGTTGAAGATGCCGTTTCCAGAGGCACCAATTCTTGATCCTATTCCGGTAGAAGAGCCGACCACTGTTTCTAGGGAAGTCTATGAACAAGTTGTGAGGGAGAAAGAAGCCTTAATGAAGATTAATGAAGGGTTAGAGCAAGAGCTAGCCCAGGCACGCAGTGAGAAGAACAAGGCTGTATATGCTTTCCAACAACAGATCGAGCTGTTAAACAGGTTAGGAGCTGAGTTGACCGAGGAAAAGAAGAAGCGTGAACGTCTGGGGCAAGAGTTCAGAAGTTCTCATGACATGCTGGAAGCCAAAAAGAAGGCGCTTGACGCAGCACACCGAGAGATATCTTCTTGCAATAAGACTTGGAATGCTACTCTCACCAA
The DNA here is from genome assembly GCA_963859935.3 of Lathyrus sativus. Classification (NCBI taxonomy): domain Eukaryota; kingdom Viridiplantae; phylum Streptophyta; class Magnoliopsida; order Fabales; family Fabaceae; genus Lathyrus; species Lathyrus sativus. The sequence continues at coordinate 174,361,591 of OZ012736.1, forward strand.
CAACAAGAAGAGGGAAGATAAGCTAAAGCAGCAAATTTCCGACCTCGAGGAGAAGTTGAAGTCTAGCATCAAGAAGTGTGAGGAAGAAGTGATGAACCGGTATAGTGTCCAGCATGCACTGAACAAGGCAATCAAATCCAGAGATGAAGCAGTGTCCCAGAAGCGAAAGCTAGAAGATTGCTTCGGAGAAGCGGCATGGGAAGAAACTGCTGAAGACGTACGCCGTGTTCTTAAGAAGAGAAACCAGCTTGTTGAAGGGCTGCTCGATCGACCAAGCCATCCGGAGACCAAGAAGTTGATAGAGGAGTACCAAACTTTTGGGAGGATTTGATCGTTCCATTATTTGTATGCTTTATTTGCATAGTGCTGACCATCACCAGGATTGTTGGTTGAGGTCATGCCATCTTTGTACTCTCAGTGATATTGTACCCTGGGCTTATTGATTCTCTCTGTTATATGTGAGGCTTTCTATGATCCAGCTCCGATATTCCTATTGTCAACACTGTCACCGCACCGGCACCTTCGCACTAGAACTGGGGGAATGAACTTCCCTAATGCACAGACACATTGCATTGCATTCATATTCATCTTGCATAACAGGTAATCTTTGAATGGTGTCTTATCTCCTGCTTTGATTCAGGTACTTAACAGGATTCCAGATCAACGTCCGCACCGCTATTCTACACGATCCAACTGTCGGAAAGTCATGGACCAGATTCAGAATGAGATGCAGGATGTACGCGAGAAGCTCGCCCTCTTCATGCAGACCATGGAGGCTATAGCAAAAGGGCAAGAGAATTTGCAGGCCATGGTTCAGCCTCTATTGGCTCGCAACGCTGGTCATGGTAACGAAGATCATCAGTCTGTCCGGGTTGATATTGCTCATGGAGACGGCACTCCCACGCCGGTGGCTCCGCCTGTCGTCAATGTGAATGCTGCTAACGTCAACAACGCTACCACTGCTGTGAATGGTAACGTCGGAGTTGGAAATGAAACTGCTGTCCACAACGCTGGGCTGGGTGATGTCAATGTAGGAGATAATCTCGGAGGCAATGGCTTTGTCAACGCTGGGTTCGGGTTCAACGATCAGGGATTCGACAATACTGGCAAGTATGGCTTTAATGCCCAGGGCTTTGGGCAAGATGGTTATGGTATGGTCAATCAGGGCTACGGAGGTTTTGGAAACGGAAACGGTGCTGGTTTTATGGCTGGTGGTCCTGCTGGAGGTATTCAAGGGTATGGCAACAGAGGCCGAGTTCCAGGGATGAATCAAGTCAGAGCTGGACGGAATAAGGCATATGATGGATACGGGGCTGGAAACGGTATGTGGCAAGAGGATCAACAGGAAGACGCCTTCTCTGGAGGGGGTTTTGAAGGGCCGATGGATGATTCTCAAAAGATTAGAATGCTGGAAGAGCAAATGAAGGGAGTCCTAAACCAGAGTGCTGTGGGTCTGGACATGGCAACAATGGGCTTGGTACCGGGGCTGAGGGTGCCAATCAAGTTCAAAGCGCCTGCGTTCGATAAGTACAAAGGAGATACATGTCCGAAGGTTCATGTACGAGCTTATTACAGAAAGATGTCTGCATACTCCACTGACGAAAGAATGCTCATGCATTTCTTTCAGGATAGCCTATCGGGTCCTTCCTTAGAGTGGTACATGGGGTTGGAGCCCACTGATATCAAGACTTGGAAGCAATTAGCAGAGGCGTTCGTAGCCCATTACAAATATAACAGTGACCTGGCACCCAATCGGGTCCAGTTGGCCGGGCTTTCGCAGAAGAAAGGGGAGAGTTTTAAAGAATACGCGCAAAGGTGGCGCGATATGGCTGCCAGGGTTCGTCCTCCTGTGGAAGATAAAGAAATGAACGACATGTTTGTTGGCACATTCACCGGGCTGTTTCATGATATGCTATTTCATACGTCTCTGGCTAGTTTTTCAGATCTGATTTTGATGGGTGAAAAGATTGAGCGGAACATTAAGCAAGGAAAGTTCCAAGTTGACGAGTCAGCTGCATCTGGCAGTAATAGGAAAGCTTATGGTGGGCGCCGTCAGGGCGAAGCTAGTGCTGTATTTGGAGGCCGAGGCCGAGGCCGAGGCAGGGGAAGAAATCCATATCGTCAGCAGCAGCAAGTGTCGAGTGTTACTATTCCTTATCAACAGCAACCAATCCAGCAACAACAACAGGTTCAGCAGCAACCAATGCCACAGCAGCAGCAGCCTCAGCAGGGGGCACAGCAAGCTCAGAGAAGATTCCAGGGTGGTAAGCCGAGAAGGGTGTTCGAGAAGCCTCCCTCTAACTACGCTGATTTATTGCAGACCTTGTTGGGATTGGATCTGGTGGAGAAAAGAACCTTGGCACCGATAACGGGAACTCCCCCGTTCGGCTATGATGCAAATAGGCACTGTGAGTTTCATTCTGGGGCCCCGGGCCATGATATTGAAGGTTGTCATGCTTTTAAGCATGTTGTGCAGGATCTCTTGGACAACAAGTCTATCAACTTCGGAACGACCGGTGCGAATATAGTCCAGAAACCCATGCCTAATCATGGGGCGAATGCCGTGCTGACTGAGGAAGGTCTGAATCTGATTATGAATGTTGAGGATTTAAAGACGCCGCTGAGCGAAATAAAAAGCCGACTGTTGCAAGGAGGTGTTTACCCGGGTTGTAATGAGTACTGCTTAGATTGTTGGGCCCTGTCTGGGGGGTGTGAGGATTTGAAGAAAGGCATCCAGGCCTTAATTGATGAAGGTGTATTGCAATTTGATAGAACAGCAACTGATGAGCCGGCAGGGGCAGTAGTGGATAATCGGAGTGATGTTGCCACAGTGACAATTCCTAGGAAGACGATCACTATTTCAGCACCAGCTCAGCGGCCACCGATTACTATAACTAAAGCCGGGCCAATCCCGTATGAGAGCACGAAAGCGGTCCCATGGTCATATGGGCTAGAGGTGTATTGTGACGGGATTAAAATCGATGTCAACAAGCAGTCAGCGGAGGTTGTGGATAATGTTGTGGGCTCAGGAGGCATGACGAGAAGCGGCAGAATTTTTATATCTCCTGAAGTAGAGGCCGAAAGGCTAGCGAAAGGAAAGGGGAAAGCGGTTGAGAATGTTCCGATTCAAGCAAATGAAAAAGAAGCAGCATCTAAGGATGTCGAAGAATTCATGCGCTTAATTCGGAAGAGCGACTATAAAATCGTGGAGCATCTGCAGCAAACACCATCCAAAATATCTATTCTGTCATTGCTGTTGTGTTCGGAGGCTCACCGAAATGCTTTGCTGAAAGTCCTGGACACTTCTTTTGTACCACAGGATGTCTCCGTGAATCAGCTAGAAGGAGTATTGGCACATGTAAATGCGGGCCACAGTCTGGGCTTTACTGATTTTGACTTGACTCCGAAAGGAAGGGATCATAATATGGCATTACATGTATCCGTTGAGTGCAGAGGGTCGACAATGTCGCACGTATTGGTTGACACCGGGTCGTCTTTGAATGTGCTGCCTAAGAAGGCTATGATGAAGCTGGATGTTCGAGGGATTTTGTGTACACCAAGTGATTTGGTGGTCAGAGCGTTTGACGGCACGCGGAGAACAGTCTTCGGATCGATTACATTGCCTCTGCAAGTGGGGCCGGAAGTGTTTGCAACGGAGTTTTATATCATGGATATACAGCCTGCGTACAGCTGCTTGCTGGGAAGACCTTGGATTCACGGGGCAGGGGCAGTTACGTCAACCCTGCATCAGAAGTTAAAGTATATGGTCGGAGACAGCGTAGTCACCGTGTGCGGAGAAGAAGACATCCTGGTCAGCCATCTATCTTCGTTTAAATATGTGGAAGTCGACGGGGAGATCCACGAGACGCCATGCCAGGCATTCGAAGGTTTGCGCATAAAGGACAAGGGTCCCGGGCCAAGCAAAGTGCCAGAGATAGCTGTTTCTTCGTATAAAGAAGCCCAAGCGCTAGTGAAGGCAGGAGAAGCCAAGGGCTGGGGCAAAGTATTGGACATTCCGGTGAAAATGGACCGGTTCGGACTGGGGTACCGACCGTCGTCATCAACTCCTTCCGTGGGGGCCCCTCATTTCAGAAAGTCAATCACCATCTCTGCCAGTGGAGTATGCCATGAATCTGTCAATGCTGCTTCAGAATCCGATGAAGGGGACAGCGACTGTGATATGGATGCCTGGATTCAGCCAAGCACGCCAGGACAAGGACTGTGCAACTGGTCTATTCAGGAGCTTGTTCCTGTGACTTTTAAACAGTAATGCTTTGCTTTATTAATTGTTGAATAATCTGATGTCTTGCCCGGGGCATCAGGATTTGCTTAGGGCTGTGTTGTTATAAACATTGTTTTGTTAATCATTAAATAAATGGCGTTTTTTTCATGTGTAAATACCGTAATCCCTGTCTTTCTTGTTTTGTATTTTTCAATAAAATGGCAACGCGGTTATCTGCTTTATACGCATTTTGAAGCACTTAACCCTTTCTTTTGCAGGATAACATTTTCAGATGACATCCTTGAACCACCTATGACTCGTCCCGACTTCGAGCACCCGGTATTCCAGACAGAAGAAGAGGTTGTCGAAGATAGCGACGTTCCTGAAGAACTGTCTTGGTTGGTGAAGCAAGAGGAAAGAGCCATTCTGCCTCACGACGAGGTTATCGAGATTATCAATTTGGGGTCGGAAGGGGTTGAGAAGAATATTCGTATTGGAGCCGCATTGCAGAGTGATATCAAGCGAAAACTGGTTGAAATGCTCCGAGAGTATAATGATGTATTCGCTTGGTCGTATCAAGATATGCCAGGGCTCGATACAGATATGGTTGTGCATCGTCTGCCACTGAAAGAAGACTGCCCGCCTGTCAAACAAAAACTTCGTAGAACTCGCCCAGATATGGCAATGAAGATCAAAGAGGAGGTTCAGAAACAGTGGGACGCTGGGTTCCTGGCTGTGACGAAGTATCCCTCATGGGTTGCTAACATCGTACCAGTGCCAAAGAAAGATGGCAAGGTTCGAATGTGCGTGGATTATAGAGATTTGAATAAAGCAAGCCCAAAAGATGATTTTCCACTTCCTCATATTGACGTGTTAGTGGATAATACTGCTCAATACTCTGTATTCTCCTTCATGGATGGCTTTTCAGGCTATAATCAGATTAAAATGGCGCCAGAGGATATGGAGAAGACTACTTTCATAACGCCTTGGGGAACATTTTGCTATAAAGTGATGCCCTTTGGTTTGAAAAATGCTGGGGCAACGTATCAGCGTGCGATGACAACTCTCTTTCATGACATGATGCATAAAGAGATTGAAGTTTATGTTGACGATATGATTGCCAAATCCCAGACGGAGGAAGAGCATCTGGTGAATCTGTTGAAGTTGTTTAAAAGGCTTAGGAAGTTCAGGCTGAGGCTGAACCCTAACAAATGCACCTTCGGGGTGAGATCGGGTAAGCTCCTGGGGTTCATAGTAAGCGAAAGAGGAATAGAGGTCGATCCTGCTAAAATAAAAGCGATTCAAGAAATGCCGACGCCTAAAACAGAGAAAGAGGTGCGCGGGTTTTTGGGGAGATTGAACTACATTGCTCGGTTCATATCTCACCTAACTGCCACGTGTGAACCATTATTCAAGTTGCTAAAGAAAGATCAAGCTGTAACGTGGAACGATAATTGTCAAAAGGCGTTCGATAAAATAAAGAAGTATCTGCAGGAGCCTCCTATTTTGATACCCCCAGTGGCAGGGAGACCCTTGATAATGTATTTGACGGTTCTTGAGGGAAGCATGGGTTGCGTTCTTGGTCAACACGACGAGACGGGGAGAAAAGAGCATGCAATCTATTATCTGAGTAAGAAATTTACGGACTGTGAATCTCGATACTCAATGCTGGAGAAAACTTGTTGCGCGCTAGCCTGGGCCGCCAAGCGTTTGAGGCAGTACATGCTGAATCATACAACCATGCTCATCTCGAAGATGGATCCGATCAAATATATATTCGAAAAGCAGGCGTTGTCAGGTAGAATTGCCCGGTGGCAGATGATCTTGACTGAATACGATATTCAATACGTCTCGCAAAAGGCAATAAAGGGGAGTGTGTTGTCTGAATATCTGGCGGAGCAGCCTATTGAAGAGTATCAATCGATGAGATTTGACTTTCCTGACGAGGATATCATGTATCTCAAGATGAAGGATTGTGAAGAGCCGTTACCAGACGAAGGACCAGAGCCGGGGTCCAAATGGCAGATGATATTTGATGGAGCTGTGAATGCTTACGGTAGCGGAATAGGGGCAATTATCACTACGCCGCACGGGTCGCACATCCCGTTTACTGCCCGATTGACCTTTGCCGTTACCAACAATGAGGCCGAATACGAAGCTTGTATAATGGGGCTTGAAGAAGCCATTGATTTGCGAATCAAACATTTAGACGTATACGGAGACTCAGCTCTGGTAGTGAATCAGATCAAAGGGGAATGGGAGACACGGCAGCCCAATTTGATACATTACATGAATTATGCGAGGAGATTGTTGCCTTTCTTCGACAAAGTTGAATTGCATCACGTGCCACGGGCAGAAAATCAAATGGCTGACGCCCTTGCCACTTTGTCTTCCATGTACAAGGTCAATTTCTGGAACGAAGCTCCCCAAATCACTATCTCTCGGTTGGACAGGCCAGCTTATGTATTTGCCATTGATGAAGCATCCGATGGTAAACCGTGGTATTTTGATATCCTTAATTTCCTGAAGAATAAAGAGTATCCGGCTGGGGCATCCAGTCAAGATCAGAAGACTCTCAGGAGATTAGCGGGTAATTTCTACTTGAACCCGGATGGCGTCTTGTACAGAAGAAACCACGACTTGGTGTTGTTGCGTTGTGTGGACGAGAAGGAGGCAAAGCTTCTCATGGAGGAAATTCACGAAGGTGCCTTTGGTACGCATGCTGGCGGGCATGCTATGACGAGAAAACTGCTGCGGGCAGGATACTTTTGGCTGACGATGGAAACTGATTGTTTCAAATTTGCAAGAAAGTGCCACAAGTGCCAAATTTATGCTGACAAAATACATGTGCCTCCGAGTCCTCTAAATGTGATGTCATCTCCATGGCCATTCTCGATGTGGGGAATCGATATGATCGGAAAGATTGAGCCGACGGCTTCTAACGGGCATCGGTTCATACTAGTAGCAATCGATTATTTCACCAAGTGGGTGGAAGCAGCGTCTTACGCAAATGTAACGAAGCAAGTGGTGGCTAGATTCATCAAGAGAGATATCATTTGCCGATATGGGATTCCTGAGCGGATAATCACGGATAATGGTTCTAATCTGAACAACAAAATGATGAAGGAGCTCTGTCAGAATTTCAAGATCGAACATCACAACTCCTCCCCTTACCGACCCAAGATGAATGGCGCTGTCGAAGCGGCCAATAAGAATATCAAGAAGATTGTCCAGAAAATGGTGGTGACGTATAAGGATTGGCATGAAATGCTACCTTTCGCTTTGCACGGTTATCGTACGACGGTACGCACATCAACCGGGGCAACTCCGTTCTCGTTGGTATACGGAATGGAAGCGGTGTTACCATTGGAGGTGGAGATCCCTTCTCTGAGGGTATTGCGAGACGTTCAGCTGGACGAGGCAGAATGGGTAACGAATAGATTGAATCAATTGAGTTTGATGGATGAGAAGAGGCTAGCTTCTCTGGCATACGGTCGTTTGTACCAAAGACGAATGAAGAAAGCGTACGACAAGAAGATACTTCCGCGAAGCTTTCAGACGGGCGACCTTGTGTTGAAAAGGATTCTCCCGCCGCAAGCAGATCACAGGGGCAAGTGGACCCCCAATTACGAAGGGCCATACGTTGTCAAGAAGGTCTTTTCAGGAGGAGCTTTATTGTTGTCCACCATGGACGGGGAAGACTTTGCATCACCTGTGAATTCGGACGCAGTTAAAAAATACTTTGCTTAAAATAGACCCGCTGGACAGAAAAAAAAGTCCAGGCAAAAATGGGGCATCCTGGCGAACCAAAAACAGAATAAAAGGTTCGGGCAAAAGTTAGGGATAAAATTGAAAAAATGTACACCCGCGAAGTTGAAAACCTACACTGGGCGGCTTCGGCAAAAAGGGGTATCCCGGTGAACTGAAAACCCGTAAAGGGCGGTTCACGCAAAAGTTAGGGATGTGAAAAGCAAATGACTGCGGTCCGAATTTGATTTTTCAATGAGCATCAATGCGGGAGAATATGTTTGAGGAGTCAGTTATCGGATACAACCTTTTCAGAAGTGGGGATACCGGGAAAGCATTAGAGTCGGACGAGTCATGGGAGGATCAGTTCGTGATGTTCATCTGCATCCAGTTGCCGACATGTGTACAAAATTTAACTTGTCAATATTTATGCTTCTTGTGAATACTTGCATACTTGTATATTTGCTTTGCGTAGCTTCCTCTTTTCAGGAGTTACATCCCGTGTACAAAAACTCCGCCCATTCAGGGGCCCAATCAATGAAAATGTGTTATTCAGTACTTGATGCCTGTTCTTTACTGTTTTGCGCATGATAAAACGCCTAAGTTTATTGAAGCTAGCATGAGTATAACATTACTGGCCCTTGCCAACAATTGTTAAAGCTTTGAATTAACTGAGTGTAACGTCACTAACCTGAATCGATTTGGATTGCATAGGCTTGTCGTGTCTTGTTTGTGTTGTTGCAGGTTTCATAACTGTACGAGGAAGGTGATCAAAAGATTGCAATAGTGAAGGGCTTGATCCCCACGCAGGTCATGCATGTTCTTCCTGAAGAAGGATAGAATTCTCCAGCTAGCCGTAGCTTATCCAAAGGACGTGCTCCAGAGAAGTTACTCGTCCTCAGCAGAGTTTGGCGATTCCGGGATCGTAAGGCTGTATTCAGACAGGTTCGTCTCCCCCCGCAGGGTCATGCGTTCTCCCCCGGCGGAGTCAGTAAATTTTCCCCAAGAGAATCCAGCCATCCCCAGCAGAGTTCTCTTTTCAGCAAGTGTTCTTTTCTTCCAGTGGAATCCGAAGATCAAAACTCTCCCCAGCAGAGTTGATGGTGGGTCCTGTCATTTATTTTGTCAGAGATACCGGTGATATCAGTTCACGTTCCAGCAGAAAGATCAATCATATCAGGCGCATCTGCTATTCCCCAGCAGAGTTATATTCCCCAGCAGGGGGTTACTTCAACAAGACGGGTGGTTTGAGTTCCCAAATTCCCAGCAGGGTCGACTTCATCCTATCAGCATTTATTTTGCTGGAATAATTTTGTAGCATCAGGCTATCCCCGGCGAGTCGGCGTTACCCTTCCAGCATTTATTTTGCTGAAGTAGTTTCTGTACTCCAGTGGTTCAGGTGGAGAGAGCTCTTGCTCAAATAAATCACCAAACAGTCAAGATCTCGGCAGGAGATATTCAATGATAATGTCAGTTTCGGCGGTATTCCCCACAGAGTCAGCATGATGAGAGCCTCTTTGTCTCCAGAAAAGTCATTTATGCAAATGCATCTTATTTTCCCCAGCCAGAGTGGCCAGGATAAGAGTCTTCTTATCCCCAAAGCAGAGTTATTTGTCATCAACGGGTCGCATGAATCGGAATTTCAGAGACCACCGCCGGTTATCAGAGCAGGCGTTCGATAGTTGGTTTTCAGACATCCCCAGTAGAGTCCGCCTCAAAGTCGCTGTCACGTCAGTGCTAAGAAGTTTGTGGGTGAGGATCATTGAAGAACTAAGTCCTGACGTGGACCATTTATTCCTAGAATGACGGGATTCCTTCAGAAGTGGGCGTCCTAACGTGGACAGGTTTGTTTTACCGGATTGGTAAGGTGTGTTAATCCTGACGTGGATAGATTCGGTCTTTTGAAATTTGGAGAAAGGGAGGTCATGACGTTGACAAAAGATTGGTTACTCTTCGTGTTGGTGTCCTGACGTGGATCATTTGTTTCCAGCAGATATCTGTATTCGTAATGGTGAAATGTGCGTCCTGACGTGGACAAGTTTGTAGTTCTTTGTGATGACAAGATACAAGAATCCTGACGTGGACAAATTTATCCTTCTTCGTGTTGTTGGCAAGGTGTAAGTCCTAACGCGGATATTTCCCCAGCAAGTCGAAGACGTGTGAGTCCTTACGTGGACAAGTCTTATTTCCTCAGTGAGTCGAAGACGCCTGAGTCCTAACGTGGATAAATCAAGACGAGATCAGTGTCCTGACGCGGGCAGATCAAAGAGATTATTGATTCCTAACGTGGAAAAATGAGTCCTTACGCGGACGTATCAGAAGATAGTTTCCTTACGTGGAAATGACAGTATTCCTAACGTGGAAAGATCGGAGTCCTTACGTGGACATATCAAGAGCATTCCTTACGTGGAAGAAAAATGGTTTCCTTACGTGGAAAGACGAGTTTATTCCTTACGTGGAAAATCGATTGATTCCTGACGTGGAAAGAAATGGATTATTCCTGACGTGGAAAGAGAGTTTAGTCCTGACGCGGACAGATCATATCAAGATATTCCTAACGTGGAAGAAGAAGTTTATTCCTTACGCGGAGAAATTGGGGTCCTGACGTGGACAGATTCGAGAAGTTGAGTCCTGACGTGGACAGATTTAGAACAAAAGGTGAATTCATTACGTGGAAGGATCGGAGTCCTGACGCGGACATGTCAAATGGCATTGGAGTCCTTACGTGGACAGATTGATGTAGTTCTCTTTACGTGGAAAGAAGATTGCTTCCTAACGTGGAAAGATAAAAGCGTTACTCCTAACGTGGAAGAATGTTATTCCTAACCTGGACGATTCAGTTTATGGAAATGCAGACGAATTATCCCCAGCGGAGTTGCCGAGATTTTCCTGGGTTGACAGTAAGTGGAGTCCTAACAGGGACAAGTTCAGTTGAGATTCCTTCGTGTTGATAACAGACAGAGTCCTAACGTGGACAAGCAAGCAATCTGTTATGACAGAATCCTCTTCAGAACGATGAAGACAATCCCCAGCACGGTCGTGCGAGATCAGTGGGTTACTCTAACAGTCAGATTCAGCTGACGAATGTCATTCCTCAAGCAGGAGCGCAGTTTATTTCTGCGGTTGGCAAATTTCTGGTTTCACTAGTATTCAACCGTCTCGTACCGCGAATGTCTGAAGGCTCCGGGCTCTTCATCCAATCGGGTCCAAGTCGCTTGAATAGGGGCAGCTGTTGCACCCTAAAATTTGCTCAACCTTATTCCTTGGGTTCATGTTTTAATATCATTATCATTAGCATTTAGAGTCATGTACATAGACTAACCATCTGCATAGCATAAGCATAGCAAGTCATTCAACAGGGGACCAATCATTACTTCCATCTCTAGAGGCCTAGCAAGAGGTTATCATCATAATTCAACCTCATTCAAGTCATCAGGAAAGAATTTGAAGGCAAAGAGTTCAGCAGATCAAGCCTTGGGATCATCTCCTAGCTGAGGGTATCTGAGGGTCAACAAGAGGGTTGTGAGCTGTGGATTGAAGGCATCTAGACATCTTGAGAGACTTACAAAGTCATTTGGAGAAGAAAACAAGTCATTGATGAAAGCACAAGAGCTATAGTTGAAGACAGTCAACTAGGGTTTCATCTGGGTCAACCCTAGGTCAACCCTAGGTCAATTGACTGACTTAAGAGGGCATTCAAGTCTATTGGAGAGATGTGGGGATCAACATTTGATATATGAAGAAGGATATGGAGATATGACAAGGAAAATTCAAGAGAAATCAAGGAGAAGAGGAGTTACTAAATTAGGGTTTCTCTGTAAAATCCCCTAGTTTAGGTCAAATTTCCAAGCAAGATAAGTCAAAATGCTAACTTCAAATGGCTTCTTGGCCAACATGAAACTTGTAGAGGATCTCAAGACCTTTAATTTGAGTGGTGGAAGACCTCAAGGAGATTTATAGAACTCAAGTTATGGTCCTTACAAGTTACAGGTCATTTGGGGTGTCTGAATTTTTGTCTGTGGAAGTGACTTGACTTCCAAGCTAGTTTTACCCCTCAAGGAGATTTCAAATGAATTCTTGGTCAACATAAGAGTTGTTCCTCATTGTCTTAGCTTTCTAGAATGGTATGGCATGCCTTCATATGATGTGGAGAACTCAACTTATGGTCTTGACAAGCAAAGGGTATTTTGGGCATTTGTGAATTACAGGTCATTTTAACCTATACCCAAAACTCATACAAGGAGGCCTCAAATGGAAAAACTTACAACATCAAACTTGCTCCAAATGGGATTTTAAGTCTAGAAAGAAGGTCACAAGTTATTGGAGAAGCTCATAGCATGGAGTTGCATGATTGGTCAAAATATGAACTAAAAAGGCTTATAAAGTGAATAATTTCAAGTTGGAAAATGGTTTGGGAGATTTACAAGTCCAAATGGAGACTTCCAATATATGATTTTGAATGGAAAAACAATTCTAAGAACAATGGTTCACCCACTTTTTTGAGTTTAGAAGGAAAAAATGAAGTTATCCATGGTTGCTTATCATTTAAGAAACATAATCAAAAATGAGCCAAAGTTTGAAAACAAGGGAATGTGCAAGATGGATCTAGAATGTTCATTTGGGGTCTATATATTCATGAAAGGAGAATTTGGCAAGGGTTGGCCTCATTTGCACCAAGAATTCCACAAAATTTCACACACTTTTTCATTGGAGTTTCATCACAATTCTCTCAAAACCTTCATCAACTTTCATCAAAATCAACTCAATCTGACTCCATCATCATCATAGATCATAATTGAAGCAAAGTTTTGGTGTGAATCATCCATTTTCGAGCACTTTTGTTCAAGAGCATCAAGATTGAAGTTGCAAGTGGACAGCAAAATTCAAGCAAGGAATCACCAGAATATTGCATACAGAATCACATACACCAAGGATAGATCAAGATCCAACACCTAGAAGCTTCAGATCATCAATCTCCATAGCTGTTTGCAAGATTTTGCACAAGGTAAGTTTTCAATCACACAGCTCGATTCAGTTAGTTAGGCATGTTGTTGTTAGTTTAGAGATGATCTAGGTGGTTAGGAGATTAGTTTAGATGAATTTGGAGAGGTTTGGTGATGGTTGTGAGCAGGTGCAATGAACTGTTAGGGTGAAGATCTCTTAGGTTAAGCCATTAGAATGTTAGTTGGATAGCTCAGGTTAATCTCCATTATGTGTAGATTAGTTTAGGTTAAGTTTGATTGAGAATTGTGATGATGCTTATCAGTGTATATCCATGGTGATCAGAATTTGCCTCGATCGGGTTGAGAGTTTTATTGAGTTTCAGATTGATCTAAGGTCATAGGATTGAAGAGGGAGAGGTTTAGAGCAACTTTCATGTTTATAGCATGGTGATTCGTGGCCTGGATAAGGAGAACAGTTGAGTTGAACTTGCTCGTGCATGGAGGTTTCATGGTGAAACCCTAGTTTCTAACAGAGCCATTGGGGAAGACATAATCGTGGCCATACATCTTGCCTTGGACCCTTGACTTGGAGAGCCATCGTGTGGCTATTATTTGATCTCAGATTTGGAGGGAATTGACTGGGTGCCAAACGCACCGTTTCATTAATTGAAACGGGCGGGCCTCAGATTCTGTTGCTAATCCCACCCCCAGTAATAGGCCCATTTCCAATTTGAGCGTGTTTTCACTGCTATTCTTACCCCCAGCGCTTCTTATTGTTTTTCACTAATGCTGAGTGTTTTCCTGGGCCTAGTGTAAACGCTACCAACACCCCCCATTATGAGGCCCATCCAGATTATAACTGCGCGTAGCTTCTTTTAACACCCCTCCTGCATTTTAATTCCAATTTTATTTTTCTTAATTCCATTTTATTTTACCATTTTCATAAAATCATAATAAATTCATAAAAAATGCATTTTAATCCATTCTTTTTACCATATTTTCATTAAAATGTCTAGAATATTATAGGAAAATAAATTTTCATTTTTAGTTTTATTTCATATTTTTTTCATATTTTCCAAATAAATAGCCTTTTAAATAGTTTCATTTCATATGTGATTTTGTTAATTTTTGTTCTATTAGAGGCTTTAATATTTTTTGCCCATTATTTTTAGGTTGTTTAATTTAGACATTAAGCTTGTAGAAATATTTTAGTTCCCATTTTTGAGAGTTAATTTTAGGTGATTAATAAATGCTTGAATATCATGAACAAAACTAGGGTTTTTAGGTGACAACTTAGGAAGTTCAATTTTCTCCCTTAGGACTTAGGGTTTGAATAGATTAGTTATGGGACTATAGGGGGCTATGGGTAGTTATTAGATCCCTTAGAGAACAATTAGGATTCCCCTACTGCTATTATTACTGTTTGTATATCTGCTGTCTGGTGTGGTGTGCCCTCTGGGGTTTATTGATTGTTTGTTTGGGTATTGGGTTTGTCTGGGGCCCTGGGGAAGCTGAAGATTTGTGGAGATGAAGCTATTGGAGATTCAAAGATTGAAGATCAACTGTCAGAGTTGAGGAGGAGTTTCTTGCTGGCAGATGCTGAGGAGACTAGGGTTTAGGAGCTAGGCAGAGCTCTAGATTAGAATGATTGTTTCTCAAACATGGATGGCCTTGTCTGCATCCATTCTTCTCTGTGATTCAGAGTCTCTCTAAGACACTCACCCCCTTCCTTTGGAAGGCTTGGTGATAGTGTCTATGAGATAGAACTCTTGAGAGAAAATGCCTCTTGTGTTAGAAGCAGTCTGTTCACCACCTTTGGTAGTCAGCTGATCGCTTAACACTCAATTCACTCTTGTGACTGATCCCTCATCCTGGAGGTTTGAGCTTGAAGAAAAGCCATTGCAGATGGAAGACTGATGATCAAAGCCCTTGTCTGAAGGCCATGAAGATGGAGATTGATGCTTGTTGAAGCCTGTAGTTGATTGGAGATTGCTTGAAGCTAGTTGCTGACTCAGAGCTGCTGAAGCTGTTTGTTTTATTGTTGTATTTCATTTGTTGATGTATTGATTGGTTTTCTGAACTGTATTGTTTGCTGTTTACCCTGCTGGGTTGAAAGTGAAGCCTGTTCACTTTTGCCTATTGTTTTCTAGGTTCGAGGTTGAGTGGGACTCCCTTGCCTCGCTTGTACTGTTGCATCCATGCATTTTACTGTTTTACTGTATATATCTGATATTGTTTCTGTTTCTGCCTATCCCGTAGGATCTCTGTTTCTCTCTGTGCAAGAGAGGAGCATGATAGACACTAGGTCTCAACCCATGCATGATAACATTAGGATAGCTTGTTTCCCTTCGCAACCGTAGGTTAGAGTTCTGTCTCTTTCTTTCTCAAAACAAACAGAAAAACACATAAAGATTTCAAACACAATAAAAGACACTTCTTTCGTAAAAGAATGTGAACTCATCAAAGCGTCATTTTTCTCCTCTTGGACTGTTAATCAGAAAAACCTTTTTCAGAAGGAATAAAATCAATCAAAACAGACTTGTGTCGTACGTGGCCCGAACTACGTTTGCTCTGATCTTTCATGCTGTATGAAAGTACGTAGGCATAGGATGCGATACCCTAGCGAGCAACCTTCCCCTCCTTTCCAGTAGGTAGGCGAACTACGTTGACTCTGATTTCTCGTTCCAGACGGGAATACGTAGGCATAAAGTGCGATACTTTGCCGAGTCATTTTATTCTCATTTTCTTTTATTTTTAACCCTTGACCTATAGTTTAGATAGAATAACAATCCATACCCGAAAACAAGCGTGGATCCCGTCGAGTACGACGGACGTGAGGGGTGCTAATACCTTCCCCTTGCGTAACCGACTCCCGAACCCAGGTTTTGGTTGCGATGACCATACCTTTCCCGTGTTGTGCGAGGTTTACTCTGAGCGTTTCCTTTCCCTCCCGTGGGATAAATAACGCACGGTGGCGACTCTTCTGTTCAGCCGGCGCCGATTTTCGCAGTAGCGACACTTGTCATACCTCCGGTACCGACAACATTGTCTACAGTCTCGGCTGGCTGCTTATTAACATCAATTTTTATTCCGTCACAATACACTTCCAACCCATAGGACCATGGGACTGCCTTAGTGCTCTCGTACGGAATTGGTCCGGCCTTGGTGATGGTGATCGGCGGTCGCTGGGCCGGTGCTGTTATAGTGATCGTTTTTCGAGGAATCGTTACAGTAGCCACATCACTTTGTTTGTCTGCAAATACCCCTGCAGGTTCTTCAATTGCTGCTCGGTCAAATTGCAACGTGCCTCCATCAATTAAAGCCTGAATACCCTTCTTTAATTCATCACAACCCCCAGCTAAGGTCCAGCACTCTAAACAATACTCGTCGCACCCTGGATACATACCACCTTGCAATAATCTGCTCTTTATCTCGCTCAACGGTGTCTTTAAGTCGCGACATTCATAATCAAATTCAAACCCTCCTCGGTTAAAATGGCGTTTGCCCCATGGTTGGGCATGGGCTTTTGCACTATATTTGGACCCGCCGTTCCAAAATTGATAGCCTTACTATCCAATAGATCCTGCACTACGTGCTTGAACGCATGGCAACCCTCTACATCGTGGCCCGGGGCCCCAGAGTGGAATTCACAGTGCCTGCTTGCATCATAACCATACGGAGGAGTGCCTGTTATTGGCGCCAGAGTTCTCTTCTCTACCAAGTTCAAACCCAATAGTGTCTGTAGCAAATCTGCGTACGTTGAAGGAGGCTTTTCAAACACCCTTCTTGGTTTGCCCCCCTGAAATCTGCGCTGGGCAGTCTGTGCCCCCTGCTGTGGCTGCTGTTGCTGTTGCTGTTGTTGTTGTTGAAATGGTTGTTGCTGAAACGGAATAGTAACGCTTGCCACCTGCTGCGGCTGATTATACTGGTTTCGACCTCTGCCCCGGCCTCGGCCTCGGCCTCCAAACACCGCGCTTGCATCGCCCTGACGACGCCCACCAAAAGCCCTTCTGTTACTTCCTGTTGAGGTGGATTCCTCAGCTTGGAATCTTCCCTGTTTAATGTTACTTTCAATCTTTTCTCCCATCAGAATTAAATCTGAAAAACTGCCCAAAGGGGTGTGAAACAACTTGTCATAAAACATGCCGGTGAATGTTCCTATGAACATGTCATTCATTTCCTTGCCCTCTAGAGGAGGATGGACCCTAGCAGCCATGTCGCGCCATCTCTGCACATACTCTTTGAAGCTCTCACCCTTCTTCTGGGACAACCCCTGCAGCTGGACCCGGTTGGGTGCCAAGTCGCTGTTATACTTATAGTGAGCTACAAATGCTTCTGCCAGCTGCTTCCATATCTTTATATGAGTTGGTTCCAATCCCATATACCACTCGAGGGAAGGACCAGACAAGCTATCTTGAAAGAAATGCATTAGCATCCTCTCATCGTTAGAATACGCAGACATCCTTCTGTAGTATGACCGCACGTGCACTTTCGGACAAGTGTCCCCCTTATACTTGTCAAATGTAGGAGCTTTGAATTTGATTGGCACCCTCAGGCCAGGCACCAGACCCATTTTTGACATATCTAAGCCGACAACACTTTGATTCACGACCCCCCTCATCTGCTCCTCTAGCATTCTGATCCTCTGGGAGTCATCCATCGGCCCTTCGAAACCTCCACCGGAGAAAGCGTCCTCTTGCTAATCTTCCTGCCAGTTACCATTCCCAGCTCCATACCCATCGTATCCATTGTTACGGCCAACTCTAATCTGATTCATTGTCGGGCCTCGCCCTCTATTACCGTATCCCGGAGCAACTCCAGCAGGTCCAAAAGTCATTAACCCAGCGCCATTTCCATTTCCGAATCCGCCATAACCCTGATTATTCATACCAAACCCGTCCTGCCCGAAGCCTTGAGTATTGAAACCGTACTTCCCAGCATTATCGAACCCCTGGTCATTGAACCCGAATCCAGCATTACCGAAGCCATTGCCTCCCATATTATCACCCAGGTTAACATCTCCGAGCCCAACATTGTTAACGATAGTCTCGTTCCCCATTCCAACGTTACCGTTTCCGGCAGCAGCGCCGTTGTTGACATTAACAGCAGGTATGTTGACTACAGGTGGAGCCACTGGTGTGGGAGTACCATCCCCGTGAATAGTGTCGACTCACACAGACTGATGATCCTCATTTCCATGCCCAGCATTTCTGACCAACAGAGGTTGCACCAGAGCTTGCAAATTCTCCTGCCCTTTCGCAATGGTCTCCATTGTCTGCATGAAGAGCGCCAGTTTCTCACGCATATCTTGCATCTCGTTCTGCATTTGATCCATGATTCTTCGGCAGTTGGTGCGAGTGGAGTATCGGTGCGGGCGTTGATCTTCAATCCTGAAAAGACCTGGTACAGTGCAGGAAATGAGATACCATTCAATAATCGCCTGTAATGCAATATGAATATGAATGCAATGCAATATGTGTCTGTGCATTGGGGAGTACCATTCCCCGATTCTAGTGCGAATGTCAGTGCGGTGACAGTGCTAGCAATACGATGATCGGAGCCGAATCATAGAAAGCCTCATATATTGCAGAGAAATCCATTAATCCAAGAATACAATATCACTGAGTGTACAATAAGAAGGCATGACCTCAACCGACAATCCTGGTGATGGTCAGCACTATGCAAATAAAGCATCAATACATGAAATGGTCAAGTACACTCGTAAGCCTGGTACTCTTCTAGTAACTTCTTGGTCTCTGGATGGCTTGGTCGGGTAAGCAGCCCCTCGACAAGTTGATTTCTTCGTTTGAGAACCCGTCGCACGTCACCAGCGGTTTCTTCCCATGCCCCTTCTCCGAAGCGATCCTCTAGCTTCCGCTTCTGAGACACAGCTTCGTTCCTGCCTTCGATGGCCTTGTTCAATGCCTTCTGGAGACTATACCTGGTCATCTCCTCTTCTTCGTACTTCTTAATGCTAGCCTTCAACTGCTCTTCGAGGTCAGAAATTTGCTGCTTCAATTTATCTTCCCTCTTTTTGTTGTTGGTTAGCGTAGCATTCCAAGTCTTATTACAAGAAGAGATTTCTCGATGAGCGGCATCGAGTGCTTTCTTTTTGGACTCCAACATGTCGTGGGAGCTTCTGAACTCTTGCCCCAGACGTTCGCGCTTCTTTTTCTCCTCAGTCAATTCAGCACCAAGCCTGTTTACTAGTTCGATTTGCTGTTGGAAAGCATGCACGACCTTGTTTTTCTCGCTACGCACCTGAGCCAGCTCCTTTTCTAACCCTTCATTGACCTTCATCAAGGCTTCTTTTTCTTTTACAACTTGCTCGTAGGCCTCCCTAGTAACAGTGGTTGGTACTTCCACCGGGATATGAACAGGGATTGGTGCAGCTGGAAATGGCATCAGTAACCGTCTTGCTCTCTCTCGGATCCATACTTTGTAGGGTGCATAAGCCTGACAATCATTCTTCCCTAACAGTGGCTTCCCTCTTCTGTTAATACGCATCCAGGCATGCTGCAGCTTGGCTAGTAACTCTCCCTTCAAATCACCGGTGAAGTACAGAGATTCCTGTACTTCTTCCTCCTTTGGTGGGTTCTTCAACGCATATCCGAACTGGCGAACGAACAGAGATGGGTTGTAATTGATACACCCTTTTCTCCCTATCAACGGAACATTAGGGTACCCAGAACAACTGAAAATAAGCTCAAACCCCAACAAGTCTCGGTCAAACCACTCAATGTCTTCGGAAGATAGCCTCATCAGGCGCTCTGGCCAGTTAGCGGTAGTTGCACTATCCACAAAAGGTCCCTTCAGGGGAAGATGGCTTTTAAACCACATGTTCAACAGTGGCGCACAACAGTAAACAGCCTTTCCCCTTCTATTTTCATTTTTGTAGTGCAATGAATGATAGAGATCTCCAATCAAAGTGGGTACCGGGTTGCCAGCAGCAAACAGATGGAAAGCGTCCAAGTCCACAAAATTGGGTAAGTTGGGAAACAACACTATTCCGTAAATGCATAGAGCCAGGATAGCATTAAAGACTATCCAGCACCCGTTCTTGGCATACTCTTGAGCTTTGCCAACCAGAAAATCAAGGGAGAAACCTGGAACCCCAAGCCAAGAAGTCACTAATAGTTCAGCAGCGTTCATGTGCAAGGCCTTAGCTAAGTCCTCCAACTTGGGCTCAGCAGCAGAGTGAATAAAGGGAACCTTGTTCTGTACTGGTAGCTCAGTAAAATCTACATACTCTTCAATGGTAAGCCCCAAAATAAAGTCAGCAAACGTGAAACATCTCAATGCTGGGTCATAGAATTGCATCAAGGTGTACAACCCATTCATCTCGACAGCAGTTGGCTTGCAAACCAGTCTCAACAATCTTCCATGACTCATCCTGAAACTTCTCCTAACCTCCTCATCAGCAAGGGATATCAGGCCAAGTAAGGGAGTAATGTCAGGTGTAGGCAACTTGTATGCAACTGTCTTCCTCAAACCAGCCATGATCAATAAGCAGGAGTCCGGGCACTAGAACCAGGGAATATGCAAATGCACCTGCAGCACAGACACACGTTAATGGGATGCAATGATAATGGTTATGCAGACAATGCAATGCAAGTAACATGCAACAGGGACCAAATGCCGTGGCTGAGAAGCCTGAACCATATCAAAAGTCTCAGATAGACTCTCCAGAATTCCTCAAACCCTGGTCTCAGATAGACCTAATACAAAACTCCAACACTGGTCTCTGATAGACCTCATATCATAACTCCAACTGGTCTCTGACAGACCTCAGAACTTTCCATAAATACCCAGAATCTCAGATCAAGAAATAACCGGTATCTGAAGGTCTAGTTACCTGCATAACCCCAAACCCTCTCACAGGTAGGTGTCCTAGTAACTGATAATGGTATGGCATCCTATGCGGTCGTCGGCGTCACAGACTTTCAGGGTTGATGATACGATTCCCAGAAGGAGTGGCATCATCAATTCCTGAAGAGGCCTCACTTAGCCAACTTCCAAATGATCGGTTCCCGGAGTCGACAATTCAGCTAACCAACAACCCCTTCGACCCAAAGGGTAGAAAAAGAAGTCAACCAGAAGAACCTCGTCCGAGTGTAGATTTCGTGGGACACTAATGCAAGCAAAGCCGGCACGCGCCCACTACTTTCTACTCTAATTCTAGGTGCACTCAAGCCCAGGTCCGGCTTATCTCTCAATCATAGAACACCCGTCACACCCCAATACAGCAATAATAACAATAATATAATGCTGAAAGTAAATGACAGAAATATAAATCCATACAAAATCCTCGACGGGAAAACAAGCGTTAGGATTGACTCGCTTAAGGGACGTTGGATCCCGAATGCATAAGGAACTATCGCAGTCCTTAGCAGCCAGGGGACGTTGTCTCCCCAGCAGAGTCGCCAGCTGTCGCTACTGCGAAAATCGGCGCCGGCTGAACAGAAGAGTCGCCACCGTGCGTTATTTATCCCAACGGAGGGAAAGGAAATGCTCAGAGTAAACCTACCGCAAAGACGGGGAAAGGAATGGTCATCGCAACCAAATCCTGGATTCAGGAGTCGGTTACGCAAGGGGAAGGTATTAGCACCCCTCACGTCCGTCTTACTCGACGGGATCCACGCTTGTTTTCGGGTATGGATTTTTATTCTATCTAAACTACAGGTCGGGGGTTAAAAAGAAAATAAAATGACTCGGCAAAGTATCGCACTTTATGCCTACGTATTCCCGTCTGGAACGAGAAATCAGAGTCAACGTAGTTCGCCTACCTACGGGAAAGGAGGGGAAGGTTGCTCGCTAGGATATCGCATCCTATGCCTACGTACTTTCATACAGCATGAAAGATCAGAGCAAACATAGTTCGGGCCACGTACGACACAAGTCTGTCTTGATTGCTTTTATCTCCTTCTGAAAAAGGGTTTTCCTGGTTACTGGTCCAAGCGGACAAAAATGACGTTTTGATGAGTTCACATTCTTTTAAGGAAGAAGTGTCTTTTATTGTGTTTGAAATATTTATTGTGTTTTTCTGTTTGTTTTGAGAAAGAAGAGACAGAACTCTAACCTACGGTTGAAAAGGGAATCAAACTAACCTAATGTTATCATGCATGGATTAAGACCTAATGTCTATCATGCTCCTCTCTTGCACAGAGAGAAACAGAGATCCTAAGGGAATAGACGGAAACAGAAACAATAGCATATATACAATAAAGCAGTAAAATGCATGGATGCAGCAATACAAGCGAGGCAAGGGAGTCCCACTCAACCTCGAACCTAGAAAACAACAGGTAAAAGTGAACAAAATTCACTTTCAACCTACAGGTTAAACAGCAAACAATACAGTCAGGGAAAACCAATCAATACATCAAGAATTAAACAGCTAAAAGAAACAACAACAGCAACTCTGCATCAACCTCTGTCTTCAAGTCATCATCAACTATCTACAAGCTTCAAGCAAGCATCAATCTTCATCTTCAAGCCTTCAAGCAAGGTCTTTATCATCAGTCTTCAATCTGCAATGGCCTTTCTTCAAGTCTCAATCTCCAAGATGAATATCAGTCAACAAGAGGAAATGGATGTTAAACAGTCAATTGCCTACCAAGGGTGGCTCACTGACTGTTAACATGATACTGACAGTTTTCCCTCAAAAGTTCTATCTTTTAAATACATTCACTAATCCTTCCAAAGGAAGGAGGTGGATATTTAAAAGAGACTTTGAATCATAGAGAAAGAATGGAGGCAGACAAGACCTTCCATGTTTGAGAATCAAGTTTTCTACTCTAGAGCTCTGCCTAGCTCCTAAACCCTATAACCCTTAACAGCTGCTAGCAAGATGCTCTCCTCATCAACTGTGGAAGTTGGTCTTTAATTCCTTTGATCTCCAATGGACTTCATCATCAAGGTCTTCAGCTCACCCCATCCCCAAACAAACCCCAATACCCCACACAGTCAAATGAAATAACCCTAGAGAGGGCACACCACACAGTCAAGCAAGTGCAAGCAGTATACTAATAGTAATAGTAGAATAGGGGAAACCTAGTAATTTCTAAGGGATCTATCATCTACCCATAATCCCTATAGTCCCATACCCCAAAGATTCAATCTAATACTCCTAAGGGAAATGATTTACTATACCTATGTTATCTCTAAAACCCTAGTTTTGGTTCTTCTAATCACATCTAAACAAATCATCTAAAGTTAAATTCTAAAATCATGAATTAAATTTTATATACAAGCTAAAGTTCTAAGCTAATCAACCTAAAAAGAATGGATCAAAAATGTAAAAGCATCTAATCAAACTAAAATCAACAATATCATGCATCAAATTAAACATTATTCAAACCTATTTAAAAGAAAAATATACTAAAAATATAAAAATAAAATGAAATGCCTAATTTTTTTATATGATAATTTTCTTGACAGAATTATGAAAAATATGCAAAAACAACCAATTAAAAACATGCAATTTCCAATTTGTTGTGAATTTTTAAAGAAATAAAAAGAAATGAAAGAAAATAACATGAACTAAATTGGTTAGGGGGGTGCAGCAAGCATTAATTTCAGTTGAAAATGAGAGATGGGCCCAGACTGGGGGGGCGCGCCTAGCAAAGCGCGTCTGGGCCCAAGTAACCAGAAAACACAACAAAAATTAAAAAAGACAAAACGGTGCAGAAAGGAATTAAATCAGTGCAATTGGTTTTGGGCCTGCGTTTGGGGGTGTGAAAAGCAGGGATGCAATAAGCCCAGTCTGAAGGGTTTAATGAAACGGTGCGTTTGGCACCCAGGGTTCCCTCCAAATTCCATCTTTGAATCGTGACCATTAGATCAATTACTCAGTCAACAAATAAGACTCCATCCAACGGTCATCATGCATCTTCTCCAAATGATTAGGGTTTCAGCCATGGAAGCATCATGCACGAGCTCATGAACCAGATCTTCCACACATTCGTGCAACCTCATTTCTCCATGAAATCCAATTCTGTAAAAAGCAAAAACGATCCACTTCTTCTCCTCTACACAACCATGGCTTCAGTTTCTCCTAAGAATCAATCAACAACCAAACCCGATAGGTAGAACATTCTAACTCCATTACTTTGCACTGAGATCAATCATTCCAATTTCTTCTAATTCTTACCCTAGCACGATCTACACACTACACTGATCATCCTAAGCTATTCACCTAAGATTATCATGCTATATCCTGGATGTTCTAAGCCCTAACAGTTCTTGCACTCCAATGACAACATCCATGAAACCTTCTCAAACTTTATGGAAATGATCCTCTAACCTAACCTAACAATTCTAACCTAATAATTCTCTAACATGCTAACTAAATCAACCAATTCAAAGAGAAAACTAACCTGGTGTAAATGATGAAAACAGTTGGGGAATTCTTTAGATCCAAAGCTTGCAATGATCTGGATCTGATCCACACACTTGATCCTTGATTCTGTATGCAAAAGTTCTTGCTCCAATGCCTTAGATCCTTGTAACCACTTCTTCTTGCACTTTGGATGATGAAGATGGATAGCACGATTTATTCTTCAATTCAACCAAATTCTGATGGAAACTTGATCCTTGAATGATTTAGATGATGATTGAATCAAGAACTTTGGAAATTGATGGAGATTTGATGGAGTTTGAAATGGTTTTGCAAAAATGGAAGAATGAGGTATAACTTGGTATTTTGATCACAATGATTCACCAACCCTTACATTAAGCTACTCAATCCAATATATATATGAAATTATAAAGCTCTAGAACTTTGTAGAAACTTCCCATGCACACTTTCCTTGAATTTTGGATTATGTTACTTCATACATAAGTAACCAAGCATAACTTTCAAATTTTGAACCAAACTCAAAAATACACTTTTGCCAATGTTCTTAAAACATTTTTTCCAATCAAAATGACCTATAATTTCATCCCATTTGGCCAAATTATGAAAAATCTCAATTTTAGGTCACTTTTTATTCATTAAATTCACCAAATTTGAAACCTTGAGCTGTGAGCATTTCCAAACTTTCATGATCACTTTTCTAGACTCAAAATGTCATTTGGAGAAAGTTTGATGTTGTGAAGTTTTTCATTTGAAGCTTCCTTGCATGAGTTTTGGGCATAGGCTTGAAATGACCTGTAATTCTCAGATGACCAAAATACCCTTTGCTTTCCAAGACCATACATAGAGTTCCACAAATCATATGAAGGCATACCATGCCATTCTAGAAAGCTAAGACAATGAGGAACAACTCTTATGTTGACCAGAAATTCATTTGAAATATCCTTGAGGGGTAAAAGTTGCTTGGAAGACAAGTAACTTTCATAGACAAAATTTCAGATACCCCAGATGACCTGTAACTTGCAAGGACCATAACTTGAGTTCTATAAATCTCCTTGATGTCTTCCACCACTCAAATTAAAGGTCTTGAGATCCTCTACAAGTTTCATGTTGGCCCAGGATTCATTTGAAGCTTGCATATTTACTTATCTTGCTTGGAAGTTTGACCTAAATCAGGGGATTTTACACAGAAACCCTAATTTAGAAACTCCTCTTCTCCTTGATTTCTCTTGATTTCTTCTTGGCACAACACCATATACTTATCTACATGTCAAATGATGAACCCCACATCTCTCAGATAAACCTTGATGCCTCTCAAACAATCATTTGACCTAGGGTTGACTTAGGGTTGACCCAGAGGAAACCCTAGTTAACTGTCTTCAACTGCAACTCTTGTGATCACACCAATGACTTGTCTCACTTTCAAAATGGCTCTCCATGTCTTCCATGATGTCTATATACCCTCCATGCTCAGCTCACAACTCACAATTTCTTTGATGATCTTCAAATACACCCAAGACAGGAGAGAGATCCACTGCTTGATCCACTGACTTCTTAGGTTTTCCAATTTCTTTCTGATGACTTGGATATGCTTGAATTTGAATAATAACCTCTTGATAGGCTCATAGAGATGAGAATAGTACTTGGTCCCTTGTTGGATGACTTGCTATGCTATGCTATGCAGATGATTAGATTATGTACATGACTCTATATGCAAATGCTAATGCAATTGAAACATAAACCAAGTGAAATAGGTTGAGCAAATTTTAGGGTGCAACAGTATCTTCGCTCAGTTGATGGAGAAGAAAGCTGTTGTTCCGAGAGATTTAGCTCCTCCAACCATCATTCCTGCCGATTACGATGCAAATGCTCATTGTGAGTTTCATAAGGGTACTCCAGGTCATACCATTGAGGACTGCAGGGCTTTCAAGCACATAATTCAAGACATGATCGAAAGAGATGCTATCAACTTCAATGGAAAGTCTCCGAATATCATAAACGATCCGTTGCCATCGGCCAACTAGTGCCAACAATCAATTCCAGTCAAGTTCATTCCCCGAAGAAGGCAGTCATGATGCCATTTCATATTTCGTTTTCATTATGTTTTGTCTTTGTTTGTTTAAGTAATGTATGCTTTGAACAATTACCATTCGTATTTGGTTTTCATTAATGTATTGTTTATGCGTGTTTTGAATTAGTTATGTCGTATTCAGTCATGTTTTTTACTTATCACCGACACATTTATTCACTCCACTATATTCACTGTTGTTTAGCATGATTTGAGAGAGGATGATGAAAACGAGATACCCATAATTGCGAACTGTATGCTTTCAGACCGAATCTCGTCAATGATGTATAGGCATTGCTTCCATCCCTCAAACACCGGAGATATAAGGAGTTAATCCCTAGTAAACCACTTTGAGCTTAGAAGTAGCAGTTTCCTTCAGATATTCAAACCTTTACACTCAACCTGGGGCAGGGTAGTGTTCAGTTAATTCAACCCCGCACTTGAATCAACAAACAAAATTCAAAAGACGGTTGTTCACCAATGACCCACAACAGGGCAGTCACAACAAAGTCAAAAAAAATCAAAGGCCTGCTAAGTCAGACACCTTAGAGGGGACTTAGGCAAAATCAAGGCAATCCCGATGGATTTGACAAACAAAATCAATCCATGCAAAAGTTAGGGATCAAAAAACAAAAGCAAAAGAGGACCCTGAAACCCTCAACAAAAACAAAAGAAGATTCAGTGGCCACCCAGATCAAAGGGGCACTGACATCCATACAAAAACCAAAATAAGGTGACTGCCACGACGAGCAAACCTTGAATCATCAAGTTTACACCGTCCAGACAAGTGTAGAATTAACTGAGCGTAGGACTGGAGATCATTAAGAAGAATGGGTGGGTACAAATTATACTTTGTGCCTAGCATCCTTTGTCTTATAACCGTGAACCAGACCACGTTACAACCCTCGAAAGACCTAATTGAGGCGAGGTTTATTCTGAAAGCATACTATCGCAAGGTTGCGTAACCTGACTCCTCACATGATTTCTAATCATCAGCATTGGTGTCATTTCTCTTGATATATCTTTCACACCAATCAAATCAGCACAACATCTGGGCTAATGCCCATTCGTTTCTCACTGTCACGACACCTCAATAAATGATACTTTTTCAAACTTGCATCAAACTTTGCATTAATATTACCATTTGTGAATGTACAATTTTAATTGCAAAGCAGTGCTAGGTATTCAAAGACATTTCAACAAGGGGAAATTCAAGGAAGAACTTGACTTTCAGTAGCGTACGCGAGGCAAGACTACCACAAAACCCACGGGCTGGGGCAAATCGTTTCAATAGCTCGAGCAGGGGCAGGTCATCAAAGTTCAGCTTCGACTTCAGAATTGGTTAATCTGGGGCATACCATTAACGAGTTCAGGCTGGGGCAAGACCAGATCATCCAGTCCATCAAGCAGAGTTGCAACCTTCTCTGAAGCAAATTCACCGCAAACCACCAAGTACTCAGACTTGGGGCATCCAGAGCATCATCTTCTGCTTCAATCGTGACGTCTTCAACAAACTGTGTGTCGAGGAATTCAATCCCTCCCACCACCCGAAGTCCAATCAGCATTGTCAACTACAAGAGGCCACCACGCTGGCGTCTTCACACGCATTTCCAAATTACCCATTTGCATCATATGCATCATACGCATCGCATTCGACTTCATACGCATCTTGCATCATATGCATACTCCAATCATACCATACTTCCCCAAGCTCTTGCATCTCCGCTTGTCAGCATTTGCATTTCGCACTTCCACTCGCATGGAATATCATTTAACATCCAACATTAATTTATGCAAGTCAAGGTCCAGGATCAATCTTGAGGATTTCCAAAGCAATCATCAGCCCAATCAGGGGCATTTTTGCAAGACTGTGGGTTTATCCCACGATTTTCAAGAGCTTCAAAGCAATCATCAGCCTAGTCAGGGGCATCGTTTCAAGACCATGGGTGTTTCCCATGACGTATTTCAACCTCGTGGTTAATCAAATCTTCAAATCAACATTCAGCCCAGTCAGGGGCATACCATTCAAGACCGTGGGCGTTCCCCACGAAGTTGTTCAACCTTTTGTTGGGCAAATTCAAGAAGTTCAGTGCAAGATCCAACCCAAGCAGGGGCATCTTCAGCAAAACTGTGAGCATTCCTCATGAAATTGTTCAGCCTTTCGTTGAGTAAGACAAGACATCAAGACAAACTCAGCCCAGTCAGGGGCATTCTCTTCAGAATCCATGGGCGTAACCATGAAATCATTTCAAAAAGTTGACCTCCAAACAAGACGGTGGGCGTACCCCATTGACTCATTTCAATTCAATCTTCTTCTCGGGGGGTTCCCCAATGAGTTGTACCCAGCAAGCGTGACCGTTGTCAATTGCCTTACTATCATCCTTTTGGTGATAGTCGAACTTCGTCAGTTCAACCTAGCCTGCATCCTTTTGATGTTGGTAAACTTCAAATCTGTGTTGTCCTATCATCCTTTTGGTGATAGCGACCTGTGCGTGTGAGTTTCACTCTGCCATCCTTTTGGTGGTGGGTCTGGCATTTCGTCGATGCCAGATTGTGCGATATTTTGTTTGTGTCATCCTTTTGGTGGGGGGTCTATCATGGTCATTAATGATAGATTGTGCGATATGTTTGGTGTGTGTTTCGCTCCGTCATCCTTTTGGTGGGGGGTCTATCATGGTCATTAATGATAGATTGTGCAATATTTTGTTTGTGTTTTCGCTCCGTCATCCTTTTGGTGGGGAGTCTATCATGGTCATTAATGATAGATTGTGCGATATGTTTGGTGTGTGTTTCGCTCCGTCATCCTTTTGGTGGGGGGTCTATCATGGTCATTAATGATAGATTGTGCGATATGTTTGGTTTGTGTTTCGCTCCGTCATCCTTTTGGTGGGGGGTCTATCATGGTCGTTAATGATAAATTGTGCGATATTTTGTTTGTGTTTTCGCTCCGTCATCCTTTTGGTGGGGGGTCTATCATGGTCATTAATGATAGATTGTGCGATATGTTTGGTTTGTGTTTCGCTCCGTCATCCTTTTGGTGGGGTTCTATCATGGTCATTAATGATAGATTGTGCGATATGTTTGGTATGTGTTTCGCTCCGTCATCCTTTTGGTGGGGGGTCTATCATGGTCATTAATGATAGATTGTGCGATATGTTTGGTTTGTGTTTCGCTCCATCATCCTTTTGGTGGGGGGTCTATCATGGTCATTAATGATAGATTGTGCGATATGTTTGGTACGTGTTTCGCTCCGTCATCCTTTTGGTGGGGGGTCTATCATGGTCATTAATGATAGATTGTGCGATATGTTTGGTATGTGTTTCGCTCCGTCATCCTTTTGGTGGGGGGGTCTATCATGGTCATTAATGATAGATTGTGCGATTTGTTTTGTATTTCACTCCGTCATCCTTTTGGTGGTAGTAGCTGTGTGTGTTTCATCCCATCATCCTTTTGGTGATGGCGACTTTTTCCCAGTTATTTACAGTCTACTCAGAGGTTTACCTCATCCAATATTTTCAACTCTCAAGCATCTCTTTTTCTTTCGGACAAATTCGGGGTCTTCTTTATATCTAATTGACTTCTACCTCAGGAAAACGAATGTTGTAGCAGTTCATTTCCCTTGGTTTAAGCCTATTAGATAGGGGCATCTGTCATACCCCAAATTTGCCCTACCTCTGTACAATCTCTATTATGTATATTCACCTGTTTGCTTTATTCAAAAAGTCCAAAAATATGTTGTTATTTTCTCTTGAGGATGTCATGTTAGACGTGTAGATAATGTTGAATGAGGAATGGTTCAGGTCACCTAGTTGAAGCTGATTTCTGCAAAGTTTTCAGTACAGTGCATACTTGAAGGTATTATTTCTTGATTTCAAGGCAATGAGGTTTTTGGGTCCATGGCAACAATTCAGGACAATTCCACTCCCTATTTAATAGCAAATTCGAATGTGGATTTATTGGAGTTCATTCATATCGGAGGCCGAAATAGATAAGACAGAATCATGAGAAATGATGGTGGAATTCGTGTTTCGGGTTTATAATTCCTTGAATTTCATGTCCAGAAAGGATTCATAGTCTCAAGAATTAATTCAAATTTTGGAAGAAGAGTTCAAAACTAGATTGAAATTTGGTTCTAATATTGGGCACACGGGAGAAGTTCAAATTTTAACTACTAAGGCAATTGAAAATTTCAAATTAAAGCCTAGAGATTATGTTAATTAAAAGCCCATCTAGATGAGCCCATATTACTCAAATAAAAGTTCTTTGCAAATCCTCCATGATGACCCCACGGTATGTCCTTGCAGTTACAAATAAACCATAATTCAAGTACATCCTACATAATAGCCATGATTCATTGTAGCTGATTTCTCCTACAGCAAAGGACGGTGATACCACAACTTTTTCAATAATCCCATGTGCATTCCCTACCCCACTACCCACCTCTATTCCGCTGATTTCTTTGCAACAGCGAAAAACACCAACCAACCTTCACGCCTGTATGAAGCTTTTCATGCCACTCTCGCGCAAATCCTGCGTCTCATGCATACAAGACCCTCCATATTCGTGTACCTGCAGCACGAATATCACACCACACAGAAAACCACTATCAAAAGGGAAAGAACAATACGTGAATCAACTCGTACGGCTCAACTTTATCAATAGGACAAAACGACAAAACAAGTTGTACCTGATTTTAAAAAATGAAAACGCACAGCTACAACATTTCGCGCATAAAGACGGTTTTCCACTGCACCATAAAACATAGTAGTACACCCACAATCCATACCGCACCTGCACAAAAGTTTGAGAACAAGACCAACAGGCTATGACAGGATGCCAACAAACAGGCAACACCACTTTGTACCACATATTGTACGGTCCCCACAACACATAGTGTGTACGACATCGAAATGCAACGCCACTATCCAGCTGCATAAAGTGAAGTGGGCAAAAATGTTAGGAAAATAGGTCGTTACTGCATACAACAGGTCACACATAGAAAAAGAGGCTCCAAAATTGTACATGTAAGGAGACAGAGGCGAGAAATCAAAGGAACAATAACAGCTAATACAACAATTCATTGCCGATAAATGGTACAACACCAACGACGATCGTACGATGCAAGTTACCCACACACACCAGCCACACTTCAACAAATTGCAGCAGACCCAACCTATACCTGAAGATTTCACAATGTTTCAAAACCGTTTTGTAATGAAACGACCCCAACGGGTATGACCAAAACGGCAGCAGAATTCCTTTGAGCTCATTCATAATCTTCTATATAGCCATCATTTCCCTCTCTAAAATAACAAGTTCGGGGAACCAAAGAAATGCTGCGAGAATTGCTCCAAATCGATCTTTCTACATCAACCTAAATTTTTCTTTCAATTCCTTTTAACTTTCTACACCTCAAATCACCTCCCAACATCTCTCCAACCTTCCAATACTCCTTCAAGAATTTCAACAATAAACCTCAACCCCATCTCCCTCCTCTTCCTCTAAATTTTGGTGGATCTCCTATGGTGCAGTTTTCATCGCCACATATAGAATCAACAAATCTACAGATGTCTCCTTCTCCTACTGAAACATTGCCAGCACCCTATAGAAATCCAGTTCGGAATAGTATCAGAGGCCCTGTTTCAGGACGAGGTGGTAGACAAGGATCAGGTTCTCATGGTCGCTGGTCCAATAAAGACAGAAGTTGTGGTCCAGAACGATATTGCAAGAGGTCCATGATGGAAGATCCATGGAAGTGTTTGAAACCTATTATATGGTGTTCAACATATCATTTTTCAAATATTTCATTTACAGCTGAGAATTTAAAACCCCAGGCTCCTTCAGAATCAACAAGTACAAAAAGGGAGGGACCATCTGCTGTTTTTAGTAAATCCAATTCTGGACCAAGTCACGCTGAGTATTTGGCTTCTGCGTTCAATGAAGCTGCCAACACCAAAGAATAATGTATGATGACGACTGCATTAAATG
The DNA here is from genome assembly GCA_963859935.3 of Lathyrus sativus. Taxonomy (NCBI): domain Eukaryota; kingdom Viridiplantae; phylum Streptophyta; class Magnoliopsida; order Fabales; family Fabaceae; genus Lathyrus; species Lathyrus sativus. Next base: position 174,393,912 of record OZ012736.1, read on the forward strand.
CATTGGACTCATCAATGTTGTGTAGTAGCAGTTGTTGCACTTTATACACCAAACACCCAGGAGAAGGTTTTAGGAATGTGTTCAGGTTACTAACATGAATGATTTGTGCCAGATACAAGCTCCAAACTGATTCAACACCAGTATCAATCATGCTCCATCAATTCTCTAATCAACAACATCACCATCAACCTGTGAAAGAACAACAAAAGGGATGTGCAAGAACGCTTCTATCAGAATAGGGTTACGTACCAAAAACTAATAAACAGAAAGTACAGATTCATGTACATTACCTCGAGTTGCTACTTAACCCAAGTATCAATTTTAACACAGTACATCACCTAGTGACCAAGCACTGTGAATCCAATACAAGACATGAACCTACAATGGACCGAGCTCAATGTAAGAACAGGAGCCATATGGTGAGGTTTTGAATTTTGTTGGTATCTCAAATGAACGATCTTGGAACATCATGTGAGGAGAATTATAGTTATCAAATACCGTGGCATAGTGGCTTTCAAATGCGCATATACTGATGAGGCATGCTCCAGTTGCTCTGAATGCAAACTTGCCAATAAAAGTACTTCAAAGGGTTGAGTTCCTGTGAATGATAATACAGTCGGTAACGGTGCTCAGATAGAAACAAAATTGCAGTTTGGTGATTTGAAACAGATAGAAAATCAGGCTCAAAAAATATTTCATACCAAATGGAGATGGAAATTGGGAATTTTGATCGGGCTTACCAAATTAAGTTTAGAGATTCACCAAACACACCTTTAAGACCTAGGGAAGAGGAAGTTAACTATGTGTTCGTCATGTTTTCTCAGGCTGCATTTCTAGCAAGGCGCATGGAAAGAGATACAAAAGAATGCCTTTGCCAGCATGGAGGTGTATAAGCTTCATGACCTACAAAACAAATCAAAGACCATCAATGAGTATACACAGGACAGAAGAAAGAGGTTCATGTGAGCATAAGAACAATTCATACCTTCATTATGATTGTCATCATTATGTGACAAGTTGTTGTCTAAGCATTCCAAACATGTTTTCCAAACCATCAAAACGACCATTTTCTTCATTGAAACTCCTCCCAGACCTCTTTTCCACATCGACCTTCACCCCCATTGTTATTAACTTCAACCATAATGACCCTGCGAAAAGTTCAAACACAAAATAAACCAACAAGGCAACAGATGTGTCACACATGTAACTTGTACGGAAAAGTCCACAATACCCCACTACTTGTACCATTCTGAAAAATACATTGAAACCGGTACGAAATTCAGCCCAGAACCACATACTCTCTCTGCTTTTCATCCTACAGTGTAGCAAAACCACAACATCGTACCTTCTCCCAAATTCCCAAGATACCCTTTAGAGCTTGCATAAATACCATCTTCTTGCAGAGTAAAAAGGGGGAGCCTCAAAAAACCCTACCCGCCGTCTCTTCCAAAATCTCCCTCAAACGACCCTCATCAAACCCTAGATCACTCCCTCAAACGACCCTCAACAAATCCCAAACAAAATCCTCCATTTCCACCTTCAATCATCTATTCCGAATACAAACCGTCAAACATCTTTTCAACTCCCATTTTTCAATAATAAACCTTCAAACCCACAACTCGAATCAAAATAAATAACATCACCAAATTTTGAAACCCAAACCGAGAACATATTGAGATGAAGAGAGATTAAGAACTCGTTAGATCTAGAAACTTCAAATCTGATAAAAAGTGCGAGAGAGAATGATGGCATTGAGCGAGTTGATGTTGTTGTTTATTTTCGATCTCTGTTAACCATGGGGGGAGTTTGATTGTTTTGTTTTTTTCTGTGAAAAAAGGGTATGCTCTAATATCGTTTTTTTCTTCCCCAAATTTAATATATCGATAATGGTGTGGTGAATTAGGATCCCTTTTTTTTTTTGCCATGAAGAGCTGTGTTGGATCGTTTTGCCTTGTTTAAGCATGGATCTGGTTTGTTTCTTTTATTTATTTGATGTTAAAAATGTATATAGGTTCTAATTTGATTAAACTGATTTGTTGGATGGGCCAACATGCCCATATGATCCTCAACGTTTCTGATTCACCCTCCATTTTCAGTCATTCCCCTTTCCTTTTTTAATGTAATTATTTTATTCAAATTAGTTTTAATAGGTTTTTTGTAAATGTTTATTTTAAACAAGCCACTCTAAATTATTTTAGGTCTGTCATAAATAGTTAGCATATTATATATTTTATAAACTAGTTTAGTTTTATATATTTTTTTGTTCTAACTTTTCTTTAGATTTCTATATATATTATAAACTTTCTTTTTAAAATCTATTTTTAGAGCTTTATTTATTTTATAATTTCAATTTATATTATAGTTTAGATTCTTTAGAGTTGATTTTTATTTCGCATTTATCGTTGGGCATCTTTGTTTTTTTGGTCAATGACAATTTTTAAATTATTATCGGTCAAACTTATTGATAGATGATAATTTTAGTCGAGACTATTTCACTTGCCCTACAAATTATCTTTTAAACATTTTCTCGGAAAAACTCCAAAAGAGGGAGATTCTTGAAATCTAGCATTTCTTGGATCTTCGAATGAGCGACTCTCGAGACTCGCTCTTGAGTTGTTGTTCATTCAATCTTTTGGCTTTCTCAAGCATATTCTCAACGTCTTTTTGATCAAAATCCCGAAAGAAAGAGGCACATGGAGTCTAGCATTCCTTGTGTCTTCGAGTGAATGATTCTCGAGGCACGCCCTTTGAGTTGTTATTCACTCAACCTTTCGAATTCAATATTTTTTCCCATCATTCTCCTGAGTCGAATGCTCGTCCGCATTCGCAACCCATCTCATCCACAATTCCTCGTGGTCTCGATATTAGGAGCACCCTCAGGGACTAATATCGTTTCTCACAATCCTAACCCTTGACACGTCGTCAAGTCGGTTCAATCTTCGATTAAATCCTCGACACGTCGTCGAGCTATTCCAAACCAACTTCTTTTGGCCTCACATGCCATTCTTCGATTCGATCCTTTCACAAACATTTCCGAAACTTACGAAAGAGGGATATTCTCAGAATCTAGCATTCTTTGGATATTCGAATGAGTAACTCTCGAGGCGCGCCCTCGAGTTGTTATTAATTTATTCTTTCGATTTCAAAACATCTAACTCTTTATCTTCAATTTATTCAGTCAATTCCCGAAATAACTGAGTTCTTGGAGTCTCGCATTCCTTGGATTCTTGAGTGACAAGCTCTTGAGACGCGCTCTTGGGTTGCTTGTCAGTCACCCTTTCGTCTCCTTCTCGTAACTTTCAATCTATTCAAATCTCCTCTTTTTTCGTGGTCGTCTCCACGAACTACGACTGCTCTGATTCTTCATTCACTCTGGAATGTAAGATACGTAGGCACAAGATTGCGATGATCTTGGCGAGCACAATCCCCTCCATCTTCCGTTTCCCCCCATCCTTTCCTGTAGTCGAACTACGACGCTCTGATTTCTCATTCTCGTCCGAATGAGCATACGTAGGCACAAGGGCCCTAATCCTTGGCGAGCACCTTATTCTCTAACCACCCATCTCTCCTTTGCGTCTTTAATATTTTAACCTACCAATTCTACCTTTAACAACGAGAAGAAAACAAGTAAACCTAAAACAACACTCCCCACAATTACCTTAAGAGGTTCCCGTCGAGTACGACGGACGTGAGGGGTGCTAATACCTTCCCCTCACGTAACCGACTCCCGAACCCGGAACATGGTTGCGACAGCCTGGTTCCTATCCTTTCATCTTTAGGAGGTTTTCTCGATATTTTCCTCTCTTGTTTATTCGGGATAATAAAGTTCAGTGGCGACTCTGTCGAACCGCATTTCCGCGCCTTTCGCGCGAGGGTCGTTTCTCCGAAATGTCTCCGTGATTTTTCGAGGTGCGACACTGAGGAAGTCCTCTGACCAGATGAGCTTATTAATCTGAGATATACGTCTCATACTAATATGACCCAATCTTCTGTGCCAGACCCATTGCTCATCGTTAATAGACAGAAGGCATTTTACATTCTGAAATTTAAGTTCTGAAAGATTAATTTTGTAAATGTTGTTCTTCCTTTTCCCATTAAAGAGGATTGAACCATCTTTTTGACTTACAGCTTTACAACATTTTTAATTGAAGATTATGTCATAACCATTGTCACTTAATTGACTTATGGACAATAGATTATGTGTTAATCCTTCAACAAGTAAAACATTAGATACGAAAGGAAGGTTACCATTGCCAATAGTTCCAGAGCCAATGATTTTGCATTTCTGGTTCCCTCCAAACTTCACGTCACCTTCAGATCTAAGTTCCAGGCTTTGGAACATAGACCTTCTTCCCGTCATGTGTCGCGAGTAGCCAGAGTCCAAGTACCATGATTGGTGTCTCAACTTTGCTGCTAAGGACATCTGCAACAAAAATTATTTTGTCCTTGGGTACCCATATTTTCTTGGGTCCTCTGGGGTTAGTAGGTTTGAAATTCTTTCTGAATTTCTTTCCCTTAAAAGCATCTTTGTTCTGCTGAGGTTTTGGTTTATTAAACACAGGTTTGTTCTGATCAGAACGTGTGTGCTTAATATCATTTAAATGACCATTTTTGAAGTGAGTATACAGAGGAGAATACTTAATGATCAGTTTATCAACAGGTTTTGGATTTAAATCCTTCCCAGAGGGTGATTCATATCCAATTCCCTTTCTGTTGTTTCTACTTACGCCATAGATCATGGAAGCCATCTTGCTTCTATCTAGGCCTCTAGACAAAAATTTCTGAAAGTTATAATCATACTTTTCTAAAATATTTTTAAAGCATGATATAGGATCTGATTAAGATTTTTGAGCTTTTTCTAAATCATTTTTCATTTTAAGATTGTTTGCTTTAAGCTCAGCAACTTCTGATCTCAGCTGATCATTCTCAGATGCAAGACACCTTTGAAGCCTCTTGTATTTGAGTTGGATCTTGTTGTAGCTTTCAAGAATCTCAGATAAACTTTCAGTAAGTTTAGCTCTAGAAAGTTCAGAAAATACCTCTTCTAAATCTGATTCTGATCCAGATTCAGCAGTTTCTTCGTGGTCTTCCACGTCAGCCATCAGTGCTACATTATCACATTCATCTTCTGATTCTGATGAAGATTCAGAAGCATCTGAATCATCCCACATGGCCATTAGAACTTTCATCTTCTTTTCAAACTTCTTTCAGGGTTTCTCCTTCAGAAGTTTGGGACATTCATTTTTATAGTGGCCTGGTTCTTTGCACTCGTAGCATACTACATCTTTCTTTCCAGATTTCTTATGTCTAGAAGATTCGCCACGCTGATCAGACCTCTTGAAGTTTCTGAAATTCTTTTGTTTGTGCTTCCAGAGTTGGTTTATCCTTCTGGACAGCAAAGACATTTCACTTCTTTAGAGGAAGATTCTTCAGAGCTTTCTTCAATAACCTGTAAAGCTTTAGCAGATTTGTTAGATTTTAGCGCACTAGGGTTACCTTTCTTCTGAGGTTCGTCTTCTTCCAGCTCAATCTCGTGACTCCTTAAGGAGTTTATCAGTTCCTCCAGAGTGATCTTATTCAGATCCTTTGCAAGCTTCAGCGCTGTCACCATTGGTCTCCACCTTGTCGGCAAGCTTCTGATTATCTTCTTGACATGATCAAAGATAGAGTAACCTTTGTCCAGAACCTTCAGACCAGCAGTTAGAATCTGAAACCTTGAGAACATAGCTTCCACAGATTCAGATTCCTCCATCTTGAAGGCTTCATATTTTTGAATGAGCGCCAAGACTTTTGTCTCCTTTACTTGGGAGTTTCCTTCATGCGTCATTTTTAAGGATTCAAACATATCAAATGCAGTATCTCTATTTGTTATTTTCTCATACTCAGTATGAGATATAACATTTAATAGAATGGTTCTCGCCTTGTGATGGTTTCTAAACTCCTTCTTCTGTTGATCAGACATAGACTTTCTGTCAACCTTTTTGCCTTCATCATTTGTAGGATGAATATAACCATCAGTAACCAAATCCCATAAGTCAGTGTCATAGCCTAGAAAGAAACTTTCTATTCTATCTTTCCAAGAATCAAACATGGGAGATTTGGTGTTGATTCTGTCTCTATCATCGTATTTGTTGTTGTATGAAGTTGAAGTTGAAGCTTCAGCAGCCATGATAAATCAAGAACAATAGATTAAGAGTTTTTCCCAACAGGATCTTTTTCTGTCACGGTTAAGTGAGAGCACTTACAGAACCGGAGCTCTGATGCCAACTGAAGGTAGGAAAAACACTTAGAAGGGGGAGGGGGTTGAATAAGGGTTTTAAAACAATTAAGATGATAGAAAAATAACACAGTATTTTTATCTTGGTTCGTTTGAACTCAAACTAATCCAGTCCACCCTACCAAGGTGATTTTCCTTTCTCAATAAGGACTTAATCCACTAAATCAAACTGATTACAGTGTTAACCACTAAGACAATTGTATTAGTCTTCTCAAGAAATATGATCACACTTGGTCTCTTACGGAATCTTTTACAAAAGATAAACTAACAATGTGTTTAAGATTTGCTTCTAAAAAGCTATATCACAACAGTGATTTTTACATAAGTTTTAGAACAAAATAAAACTATTCAGCTTTTGAAGAAAGTTTGTATGAGTAGCTTGTTGAATAATTTTTCAAGTGATTTGTCAATAATTCGTTGGTAGTTCGTTTCAAATTTGTTAACCTTTGAAGTGATGTTGAGACTTGCTTTTATAGTACTTTGAAATCCATTTCTCAAAGACTGTGCAGCGCTGTGCATTCTGTTCTTTTTGTCTTCTATTGACTTTTCCTTTCTCAGAAGAGGAATGTCCTGAAAAATCCTTTTTGTCTGAAATCCTGTGTCATGCACGAATAAGGAAAGAGTCGTTTGGATAATGACAAGGAGTATGCCAACGGAGCTTCATTTGAACAACATCTTCTTCAACAACTTTGGAACGTCTTGCATCAGAACTTCTGATGATGTTCTTAGTTGTTCAGATCAGAGTTAACTCAATCAGAGTTTCTCTATTAGAGTTTGCAGCAAAGTGCTTTAAGCATGAAATTCTTTATCAGAGCATACTTGCTTATCAGAGCTTCTATACTTGTAGCGATAAATACTTCCAGAGTCTTCTGAAGTTTTACGTATGTTCTTTACTCAAGTTCTTCTCAGCTTCTCTCAGAGTCACTGTAGCAGATCAGAGTTTTCTGATGTGTTGCTTCTGATGTTCAGAGTTTCACGTTCTTTAGTGTTTAAAGGAGTTCTTGCTTCCAGAATAATATTAATTTTGATATCTGAAACAAATAAACACTTGAACAAAATTAGAGTATATGAATTCTCTACACAAAATTTCATTAATGTTATCATCAAAACTAAGAGATATATTAAACACCAATATATGTTCTAACAGCTGGTCCTCAAGGGGATAATGGGCCTACTGTTGTTGTACCTCCGGGCGAAGGCGTTGTTAATGGTCCTAGTAATGGTGTTGGTGGCATAAATGTATGTGTGTTGCATGGGGTTGCTGGCCCATATTGGGACGAAGACCGTCAAGAGGACGTCTTCTCTATGCGAGATATGTATGATGGTCTCCTATCCGAAGCTGGAAAAAGGTTTAAGCTTATTGAAGAGAAGATGAGGGCTTATGAGATTCAAAACTCATTAGGCCTTGACATGTCAGACCTTGGTTTGGTCCCAGGGGTCAGAATTCCTTCAAAGTTTAAGGTGCCAGACTTTGACAAGTACAAAGGGACAACCTATCCTAAAACTCATATCCGTGCATACTATAGGAAAATGTTTGCACATACTAACGATGAGAAAATTCTAATGCACTTCTTTCAAGATAGTTTGGTAGGAGCATCATTAGACTGGTACATGAGGCTGAAGAGAACTCATGTTAGAATACGCCCAGAGATGACGTGAGTTGGCTGCGAGGGTTCAACCTCCAATGATGGAGAGGAAACTAATAAATATGTTTCTGGCTATGTTTCCTGGGACATACTATGAGAAGTCGGTCGGTTGCATGTCAGTAGGTTTTTCAAACTTAGTGATGGTCGGTGAAAGAGTTGAGAGTGGTATTAAGACTGGAAACATTCAGAGCGGAAATAGGTCCTCGTCTGGAAGAGTAAAGAAGTCGTACACAGCAAACCCGAAGAAAAGGGAGAGGATTCTAATTATATCTTCTCTTATCAAGGTAAAGGAAGAGCGCAACCTCAATATACTTAGCAAGTTGCAACTATGGCCATTCCGGCTGCACCCCAACAACAAGTTAACGCTCCTCGTCATTATGTTGATAGGGCAAGAATGGAAAATAGGCAATTTGAAACCCCACATATGCCTGACTCCCAGTTATTGCAGCATTTGCTTCTACTACAGTTGATTCAGAAGAGGACTCTGGCTCCTCTTACCGGAGCTCCTCCGCTCGGTTATGATGTAAATGCTAGATGTGAATTCCATTCAGGTGCTCCTGGTCACAACATTGATAATTGTAAAGCTTTTAAGCATATAGTCCAGGATCTGCTTGATTCCCAAGATATCAATTTTACCAATGAGGGTCCTAATGCTAATCAGAATCACATGTCGAACCATGGGGTAGCCAGAACAAATGCTATTATTAATGGGGAGAGGTTGAATCTAGTAACTGATGTTGAGGAATTGAAGACCCCTTTGAGTTTTATGAAAGACAGATTGTTGAAAGAAGGTGTGTTCCCAGGTTATTCTGTTGATTGTCAAGAATGTAAATTGAGACCCGAGGGTTGTAGTATTTTAAAAAGTGGTATTCAAAAAATGATTGATGATGGTTATTTGCAGTTTGATAGAATTGGTGTGGAAAATGTGAAAGATGTTAATGACAAGGCTTGTGATGATGGGAACAATATTGCCACAATTTCGATCCCTTACAGAACCATTAACATTTCAGTGCCAACAAGGCCAGTACCTGTAATCATCACTACACCGGGACCAGTTCCGTATGAAAGTACCAAGGCCTCCCATGGAATTATGGGGCTGAGGTCTTCTGCAATGGACAAAAACAAGAATTGATGGGTTCTTCGAATGTGGTTCCTACTGTTGATAATATAGTCGGTGCATGGGGGATTACCCGTAGTGGAAGAATCTTTTCTCCGCCTGAAGTTAATGTTGACAAGGCCGATAAAGGTAAATGGAAAGCAGTTGTTGAAGACGTTGTGCATCAACAGACTGGTGATAGTTCTTTCTCTAAAGATGATGAACAATTCATGAGATTAAGCCGCAATAGTGACTATAAAACTGTGGACCACTTGAATCAAACTCCATCAAAAATCTCCATTTTATCTTTGTTGTTATGCTCTGAGGCGTACCGCAATGCCATGTTGAGGATTTTGAATTCTTCCTATGTACCCCAAGAAATCTCTGTTAATTAGTTGGAAGGGGTAGTGGCACAGGTTAATGCTGGAAATGGTTTGGAATTCACTGATATAGATTTGACTCCTACTAAGAGGAATCACAACCATGCCTTGCGTATTTATATGGTGTAGAGGATCATTATTATCACACGTTCTAGTTGATACAAGATCTTCACTCAACATGTTGTCGAAGAAAGCATTAATGAAGTTGGACACGTAGGGGTTGAGTTGTACCCCAACTGATTTGGTGGTGCGAGCATTCGATGGTTCCAAATGGTCAGTGTTTGGGGAGATAACCATGCCAATTCAGGTAGGATCTGAAACTTTTAATGTGATATTTTGTATAATGGACATTCAACCGACATATATATGCTTTTTAGGCCGACCTTGAATACATGTTGTAGGGGTAGTAGCATCGACTCTACATCAAAAGTTGAAATATATGATGGAAGGGAAAGTTGTAATTGTTTGTGGGGAGGAAGATATAATGGTTAGCCATTTATCAACGTTCAAGTATGTGGAAGTGGAAGGGGAAATTCACGAAATTCTCTGTCAGGCCTTTGAAGCTGTGCAAATTCAGGAGAAACCTTCTATCGAGGTAAAAGATCCAGAGGTTTCAATGTCATCGTTCAAGGAAGCTCGTGCAGTCGTAGAATCCGGTAACTCTCAGAAATGGGACCAGGTTCTTGATGATCCTATCAAGCAAGGCAAGTTTGGTCTATGGTACAAGCCCTCCAGCTCATCACAAGACCCTCCGAAGTATAGAGGACCTGTCAGATTCACCAGCAATGGAGTCATTTTTGACAGAATTCATTCTATTGAGGATGACGAAGGGGACAATAATTGTGACATGGATGCTTGGATCATTCCTTGTGTTCCCAGCTAGAGGCTATGTAATTGGACTACTGAGGATGTCATTTAGATCACCCATGAAGAGTAATTCTCATTGTTTTTTAATATGTTCAGTCCTACTTTCTGCCCAAGACGTATTGACCCATATATGGGGCCTCTTTCTTATTTTCAACATCATCATAAATAAATGACGTTTTTGCATTCAAATATTTTGATCCATGTCTTTCCTTTTTTATTTTTGCATATTAACAGAAAAATGGAAATGTGTTTTTGTTTGTTGCATTTCATAATAAACATAAAACATCATTCATGCATGTCTTTTAACTCAGATACCATCCATTATGATTTAGCTATGGCTCAATATGACTTTGATAATCCCATTTATCAAGCTGAAGAAGAGACTGATGAAGATTGTGAACTACCTGAAGAGCTGGCCAGACTTCTAAAGCAAGAGGAGAGGGTCATTTTGCCTCATCAGGAGGATATTGAAGTCGTTAATTTAGGTACCGAGGATGATAAGAAAAAGGTTAGAATTGGGGCCGCTTTGGAAGACAGTGTCGAGAGATGATTGGTTGAAATGCTCTGAGAGTATGTGGATATCTTCGCTTGGACTTACTAAGATATGCCTGGACTTGATACAGATATTGTGGTACACCGGTTACCTCTCAGAGAAGAATGCCTGCCAGTCAAGCAAAAGTTGAGAAGAACGAGGCCTGACATGGCAGTCAAGATCAAAGAAGAGGTTCTAAAGTAGTTGGATGTTGGTTTTCTTGTTGTCGCGAATTCTCCTCCGTGGGTCGCTAACATTGTTCCTGTACCTAAGAAAGATGGAAAGGTAAGGATGTATGTAGATTACAGAGATCTGAACAGAGAAAGCATGAAAGATGATTTCCCTCTCCCTCACATTGATGTGTTGGTTGATAACACCGCTCAATATTCTGCATTTTACTTCATGGATGGCTTCTCTGGCTATAACCAAATCAAAATGGCCCCAGAGGACATGGAGAAGACTACTTTTATAGCATTTGTGGGGTACTTTTTGCTATAAGGTGATGCCCTTTGGATTGAAAAATGTTGGGGCAAGCTATCAGCGAGCGATGGTGACTCTCTTTCATGATATGACTCATAAAGAGATCCAAGTCTATATTGATGACATGATTGCGAAGTCACAGATGGAGGAATGGCATTTGGTTAATCTTCTGAAGCTATTTGCAAGGCTGAGGAAATTCAAGTTGATGTTGAATCCTAATAAGTGCACCTTCGGGGTGAGGTCTGGAAAGCTGTTGGGTTTCATCGTCAGTGAAAGGGGCATTGAGGTAGATCCAGCCAAAATCAAAGCTATATAAGAAATCTCAGAGCCGAGGAGGGAAAAAAGAGGTTCTTGATTTCTTAGGGAGGTTGAACTAAATTATTAGGTTCTTATCTCATCTAACAGCCACATGCGAGCCAATGTTCAAACTTCTAAGAAAAGATTAAGCGGTCAGGTGGAATGAAAATTGTCAGAAAGCATTTGAAAAGATAAAAGAATATTTGCAGGTGTCGCTACTGCGAAAATTGGCGCCGGCTGAACAGAAGAGTCGCCACCGTGCGTTATTTATCCCAACGGAGGGAAAGGAAACGCTCGAAGTAAACATACCGCAAAGACGGGAAAGGAATGGTCATCGCAACCAAATCCTGGATTCGGGAGTCGGTTACGCAAGGGGAAGGTATTAGCAGCCCTCACGTCCGTCGTACTCGACGGGATCCACACTTGTTTGGTTTGTCTAAAGGATTCAAAACAATCTATCTACGGCTACTAAATCTAAACGGAAAGAAACTGACTCGATAGAGCGTCGCACTCTATGCCTACGTATTCTCAAGAGAGAAAGTCAGAGTCATCATAGTTCAGGAAACTACAGGGAATCGGCTCGCCAAGACTTCGCGTCTTGTGCCTACGTACTTCCACACAGCATGGAAGATCAGAGCTTTCGTAGTTCAGGCTAACTATGGCTAGACAGGGTGTTCTTATACAGGAGTGAGATTTAAGTTGTTTTGAGAGGTACGGGCACCTACGGGAACTAGAAACTACGGTCTGGTCTCGAATGCGCAAGGGTAAGAGAAAAGGATAACGTCAGTCGTCAGTGGGAAAGTCTCGATCGCACAGCAGCGAGAGAACAGAAAAGGTTAGTTGTTAGTGTGCTCGCTAGGATATCGCATCCTATGCCTACATATTCTCGCTCAGCACGAGAAATCAGAGCAGCTGTAGTTCAGGCTACTTTCGGAACCACAGTGAAAATATCGTTTTATTAACATTCTGAAGGGTTACAAAGATTGAGAAATAGGACTACACTCCTAAAAATCTTATCCAACTATCATGGAAAATCTAATGTAAAATAGTCCCCTAACAAGTGGACACTTAAACTATCTCTAAAAAGGGGAAAATAAACTCTATGAGAAATTATATCCTAAAAAGAAAATATATCCTAAAAATACTATTATTTTTATATCACCATATTTTCTATTACATATTTTTTATCACATATATTTTTCTTATATTCTTTTCTTGAAAAAAGACTAAACAAATGAACAAAATAATAAAAGAAAGAAAAAAAACAAAGGGGAGGTGCAAAACTGCTGCTAGGGGTGCAGCCAGCAGAAAATAAAAGAACTGGGCCCAGCCCATGAGTGTATTAAAAAAAAAACAAAAACCAGGGACAGGGGTGCACTAATGAAACGGGGAGTGTGCCCAGTAAAGACGAATTGGGGCCAGCCCATGTTCATCAAAGAACACAGAAAAAAGGAATGGAAACGGGGCTGTCTTGGCAAAAAATGGGGGTGTACGGACAAAAGAACAACTAGGGCCCAAGGCCCAATCCGTTGCCCTCTCCCTCTCCTCGCTCCAACTCTCAGAAACCCTAATTCCTCTACTCCCATCACACTGTTCACTCCTCCGCCGCTTCCCCTCTCACCTTCAGACTCTCTCTCTTCCTTCTCTGAAAACCCTAGCTTCTAACTCCTTTCTGTCCATCAGCTTCCGCCGCCGTTTCTTCTTTCTCCGACTCTCCTCCGTTCAACTTCTTCTCTCAGCTTCCAATCCCTGTCTCACCTCAGCTTCAAATTCCATTTCGTATTACCAACTTCAAACGCATGGATGAGCCACATAAAAAGACAACAGACAAGCTGATGGACGCTTGCGAAGTCTGGAGGGTGACGAAGCTGTTCGTTGAAAACTGGTAAAGGTTTATGATGTTATCTGAAGATTTACGAGCGCGTGAATCCGGATCTTGAAAGATCTCTTGACGCATGGAGTTACCTGATGAATCTAAGAAGATCTTGGATCTGGAGACGCGCGATGAGGTTCTTCGTGTATATTAACGAATAGTTGAAGATCGGTGATGATGTTTGCTGAGAAACCTGGATGAGTGATGGATGACAGTTCATACGCGATCTGAGGGAAAGATGAAGGGTGTTGCTGCTGGCTCTGAACGGCTTGAAGGTTTCGGAGATTTGTGAGCATTTCTGGGGAAGTTTCGTCGGACGGATTCAAGAAAGGGGAGGAACATTCATGGAGTAGCTTGAAGAACGGATGAACACGAAGAACATAGTTGGATGTTCATGATGAAGATTAAGGGACCTGGATGAATTCTGATGAACATAGTGATGCAGTTTCAGTTACGGTGTTGATGAAGTTTGTTAGAGACTGCAAAACTTTAGATCCAGGTTCGGTTGAAGTCGCTGGGAAAATCTTGATGAAGATTTGTGTTTCGATCTGGAGAATGGATGAAGGTATGAACACAATAAACACTCCGGCGAGTTTTCTGGTGAAGACGGTGGCATTGGATGAAGATCGTCAAGATTACGATGAAGATTGGTGGAGGAACTCTGGAAAATTGATGAGTTCTGGTGACAGTTATGGATTTCCGGCGACAGTTACCGGCGAAAATTGGCCGTGGAAGATTTCTCCGGTGAAGCTCCGACGAGTTTGCATGGCCGGCGGCAGGAGGGAGGTTAGTGGAGATCGTGCTGTGACGCATGCAGAGCTGAGGGAGAGGGAAGGAGACGCGTGTGCATGCGGGGAGAGGGAGAAGGACAAGTGGCAGTGGAAAGTGAGTGGGGAGAATGAGGTGGCGGAGAGAGAGTGAGTCTGAGGGTAAATGGAAAATGCGCTGGCGGAGAGAGAGAGTGAACATGTGGGAGCATTATATAGTGACAAGTGTCGCACTGACTGGACTTGGGCCTCCAACAACAAACCTGGCCCACGAAAATTGGATTAAGGACTCTGAATTAAAGATGATTATTGTTGGCTAATTAATGATCAAAGATTTAAAAGCTGGTAATTAAAATCTGCCCAATTAATGGACTAACATGATGACTAAGACTCCTAATTAAATTCAGCTAATGACTAAAACGCATGATTAAAAGCTAACGAAAATTAAAAGGCTAATGACTCAATTAATTGCAACTAAACTCAATTAACTCCTAATTTAACCACAACTAATTAATGTCCCTAATTAAAAAAAAAAGAGTGATTACAATCTAATTAACATCTATTAACTCCTAACTCTATTAAAAATAAAAAAATCTATTAAATCTTAATATCTAGAAACAAAAATCTATTTAAACTATTAAAAGAAATATCTATTTAAACTCTAAAAAATCTATTAAAATCTATAAGAAACTATTAAAAGAAATATCTATTTAAATTCTAAAAAAATATAAAAAAAATCTATATAAACCTAATAAAATCCATATTAATAATATTCTAAAACCCAATAAACCTATTTAAAAATCTATTATTCTATTAATATCCTATAAATTTTAAAAGATACTATTAAAGCTAATACGATTTTAAAAACGTCTAAAAGGCCTTATTTAAATTCTAGAAAATAATAAACCTATTTAAAATCTATAAAAAAGCTATTAAATCTTAAAAATGCAAACAAAGGCAAACAACCAAAATAAACGAGAGCGCGAAACCAGATCGAAGCAAGCAGTAAACCCCGACACCAAGAACTTCCAAAATCACTGTGTAAGCTGAAAACACCCAGGAAGCGCGTGACTTCTCAAAATAATATCTAATT
This sequence comes from Lathyrus sativus, assembly GCA_963859935.3. NCBI lineage: Eukaryota > Viridiplantae > Streptophyta > Magnoliopsida > Fabales > Fabaceae > Lathyrus > Lathyrus sativus. The sequence goes on from OZ012736.1 coordinate 174,409,220, forward strand.
ATCCGAACCGGTCTGAAATACCCGAAATGTGAAAACAGGGCTGGAATCCCGATAAAATCAGTATGAATGAGAAAATGCACTATATGCGGTATGCGAATGCGAAATGCAAAAGGCGTCGAACCATAAACCAGATAAGAATCGGTTGGTCAAATTTTAGGGTGCAACAGCTGCCCCTATTCAAGCGGCTTGGACCTGAATGGTTGAAGAGCGAACGACTTTCAAACATTCAAAGGTAGAAGACGGTTGAATACAAAAGAACCCTGAAATTTGCCAACCGCAGAAATAAACTGCAGAACTGCTTGAGGAATAGCTTCCAATGAGCTGAAGTCTGGTTGTCACGGCAACAACTGACCAATTATCTGATAAATTTTCTTTTTCGTCAATCACCCGTGTGACGCCACGGGTACTGAATCTTCAAAATAATGCTTCAAAAAGCAAACACCTTCCCATCTGTTATGGGATCTTTTCTGTCGACTCACAGTTCACAGCGAACCTGAGAAAAACTCTCCTGGGGAAATTCTGAATCGACTGCCAGGCACCCATTTTCGACCACAGGCGGCAGCTTCAGAAATTTGATATGATGTCAATTTTTCTTCTTCTTTTTTCAGTGCCGACGTAACAACCAAATATGAATAAATCACTCCGCTGGGGGAGAAGAGAAGCTTAACCAAACAACTCTGTAGGGGAACATACTCGAAAGCCTGGAGGTAACCAACCTGGTCTATGCTTTGAAATGCGGATGTTTGATAATGATGCAATGTCCCATACGGCAGGGAAATGATATGCATTATTTGGAAATGCAATGCCCCGTACGGCATGGATATGCTATGCGTTTAGATAAATGCAAATATGACGGTATATGCAAATGCAGATGTAAATGCAGGCTCGAGCTGCCAGAGAACACCAGGTCTGAAACTACTTGGCAAAATAAATGCTGGAGGCAAAGTCAACTCCACTGAAGGTAACCGGTTATCACAGAATTATCCCAGCAAAATAAATGCTGGAAAAGGGAAGGACTGCCCTGCACGGCTATATTCTTTCTAAACCATTGACGACCTGTGCTCTGTGGGGATTAACCAAACTGGGGTCGATTGTGCGCAGCACACTACTGGGAATGCCCCTTCTGTCAGGGATATAAATTTTAATCTGCTGAGAATACTCCTGATCCTACTCTGATGCGGGGTAAAATACAATCTCAACTCTCCCGGGGATAATACGTGACTTCTATCTGCTGAAGGAGAGTAATAGTCCTGATTTAACAACGTCCATAAGGAATTCAAAACATTAATCGGGGAACTGGTATCAATTGAGCTTCGTATCGAGGAATGTGACAACATGCGAGTCATTGGGCATTACCGTGTCGGATATTTTTTAGGATTTTTCTGGTTTAAAGGATAAAATAGGTTATTTACAAACTGTAAGATATGGGAAATACTAGACGAGAACTAGCATTCAAAGGATAGACTACCAGATGAGAACTGATAGCAAAATAGATTAGGTTACTGATTTATGGTTTGAACATCAGACGGGGTTGACTGGATAATAGGTTAAGAAACAAATGACCAGGCGAGAATTGGTTGAAAGCTGACATGCACCAGACGAGAACTGGTACAACAATAGGTTAAAGAAACGGTGACCAGACGAGAACCGGTACCAATAACGTACACCAGACGAGAACTGATGTCACAAACAGGTTAGAGAATTGATGACCAGACAGGAACTGGTTAAAAGGTAACATGTAACAGACGAGAACTGATGCCACAATAAACCACACCAGACGAGAACTGATGTTTACGGAAAAGTTGACCATACGATAATGGGTTAAACGAAAACATGTACCAGGCGAGAACTGGTATTTACAGAAATGTGGGCCAGACGAGAACTGGTTACCGGTTTGCCAGGCGAGAACTGGCCTCTGGAAACGACTTAGTTACAAAGTTCTGACACGTAACAAGTTTTATTTTGTAGGATAACGATCCAACGACGGTAAGGCCTTTTTCGGAAAGTCAAGGTTTTTGATAAGAGTAACGACACGATTCCCCGATACTCAACTCTAGCTGGGGAAAAACAGACTTGCTTGGATAACTTGCCCCAGTGCAACTCAACTTGCCCCACTCTAACTCTTGGGGATATCACTCTGAATAGCTTGCTATGAGACGACCTCGAGATTACTTGCCCTAGTATCAGTATGACAAAAAGATTCAACCCCAATTAACCAATTATCAACCCAGTTGGTTTCAACATTTCTGAAGTGACTTGCCCCTGGATGAGCATATAAGCGACTTAACCTGATCTGATCACCCATTGGAAGGCTCCGCTTTTAAATCACAACTTTCTACATGATTGCCCCTGATTGGGTTTCGAGAAGATTCATTTCTGATCAACCGCTTCTCAAATAAACTGCCCCTGATCAATTGAAGCTTCGGGACTTGTGCTCAGACTAACTGATTCACAGGGTTCCACAACATACACCATTCTGATCTAGGCTGCTGACTTATTCACTCCTATTTGATTATTCCCTGTTGGAATTTCCTTCCTGTCAACTACTGACCTGCAAATAAATTTGTTTTATTCCCGAATGGTAATTTTAATGTAGTGTTCATGCAGATTTTGAAAATTTTTGTGCTGTCACTCATTTACGTGTCATGATGGTGCGTGATGAATGAACCGTAGTGCTTACGTGATCAGTGAAAAATACAACGAAGATATGATTAGCAAATCCAGAAGGAGTCAGGTTACTCAACCTTATCGTAATGTGCTTTCAGAATAAACCCTACCTCAATTAGGTCTTTTAAGGGTTGTATCGTGGTCGGGTTCGCGGTTCGTGAAACAAAGGATATTTGGCTCAAATCATGATTTGTACCCACCCCTTCTACGTGATGATCTCCGATCCTAAAGTTCAGTTAACTTGGCTCGAGCGCTCGCCTCTTCGAGAAGGATGTTGAATGGTAAGGACCATAGTTAGGGAACTCACGAGGTTTTCAGAGTGACAGTTACTCCTTTTCGTTTTCGGTGTCTGTATACACGACTTTGTGACTTCACTGGGGATTTTTTCTATTGATATCCTTTCTTTTTCATTCTTTTGATTCCCTAATTTTTGCCTGGACTGACTCCTTTTGAGTTCTTTTCGATTTTTTTCTTCTGAAGTCCAGCGGGATGCCCTGATTTTTGCCTAAGTATTAGCTTTCCAGCTTTTCCTTTTTCTTTTTACTTAGCGGGCTCTCTTATTCTTTCTTTTTGGAACAAAGTTGTGTAACACTATTTGTCTTGACTGCTCCGAAAGGATTGTAACTATCTCGCTCTTGGTTGGTGAGGTTTAACCACTGTGGTTGGCGAGATACGACCTCTCTTGAGAGGCATAAACGGTGATTGGTCCTCGAAAGGCAACATTCCTCTGTAAGATTTGAACGCTCGGTCAAGCTAACTGACAACTACCCTGCCCCGTGTTAAGATGTGAGGGTTAAAAAGTCCGAAAAACTTCTACTTCCTGGCTCGAAGTGGCTAACAAGGGATTAACTCCTTATATCTCCAGTGTTTGGGGATTTGAAACGAGGCCTTGTACGTCATCGGCAAGGTTTTATCTGAAAGCAATACGATCATCGGTTATGAGTGTTCAGTTTCATCATCCTCCCTCCAATCTTTGCTAATCACGGTGATAAAATGGAGTAAATAAAATGCAAGTGTCAGTGCAATGTAATAAATGAGCGACAGCGACATGATTAATTCAGAAAAATGCATAGTCACTTTATCAATATTACCATTCGATACAAACAATGTTTAACAGCAAGTAGTAACTAACAGAAAAGAAACTACAAATGCAAATGATATAAAGTCTGAGGACTGCCAATGCTGAGGACGTCTGCCTGTCTGGACCACTGGCTTCTTGAAAACAAAACTCAGAATCTACGAGCTTAAACAGCTGAGAAGTTGGTATGGACAAACATAAATCCTTCTCGAAAGGAAATGCAATCTTGGTCGATCAACTGTTGTACTTTCGCCTGAAAAGCTTTACAATCTTCAGTTGAATGCCCTGGCGATCCGCCATGGTAACCACACTGAACGTGGGGATTGTACCCGGGAGGGTAAGGCTCTGGAACAGGCTTGAGAGCTTTCGGTTCCACTAAAGAACTCTGGACTAAAGATGGAAGCAGCTGGCTATACGGCATAGGCACTGGGTGGAAAGGAGCATTCCTTCGTTCCAAGTTGTTACGAGGCCTGTTCTGATTCAGGCGCTGATTCTGAAAACCCCGACCGCGAGTTCGCCGATTTGCACGAGAAGTGACATAACGTTCCTGATAGGGTGCCCCAGGCACAGTTGTCTGTCCAACATAACAAGGTACAAGAGATACTGATCCAACAGATTTCACCAAGTCATCTCGAGGATATCCAACATCTGGCATGATTGCATTGATCACAACTCCTTCTTCGGTTTGGTTATCATAAAGAGATTCAGCTTCACTAGTCTGGCCGTCTGAAATAATCTGAATTTTCCCGATTTTGATGGCATGCCCAAGGCGTTCTCCTAGTACTACCAAGTCAGAGAAACTTAACGGAAGTCCAAGCAGTCTTTCGTGGTACTTATCCTGTAGTGAGTCTACAAACATGCCTGTTAGCTCTCGGTTTAAAAGCGGTGGTCGTACCCTGGCAGCAAATTCCCTCCATCTCTGCGCATACTTCCTGATGGGTTCATTGTTCTCTTGAGACAACTCTTGCAACTGCATGCGATGAGGAGCCACGTCTAGGTTATAATCATATTGCTTCAGAAAAGCTCTGGCTAAATCCACCCATGATCAAATCTGATTACTCTCTAACTGCATATACCAACGCAAAGGTGCCCCAGTCAGACTATCCTGAAAGCAATGGATCATCAACTTGTCATTTTGCACAAACGAAGTCATTCTTCGGCAGAACATCACTAAGTGTTGCTTCGGACAGCTATCTCCTCTGTATTTCTCAAATATCGGTGCTTTGAACTTATAAGGCAACACTAGGCCAGGAACCAAACACATGCCTGTAGCACTCAGGTTATCAGCATCTTTGACCTTCAAGGCTTTGATTTGTTCTTCCAACACTTGGAGCCTTCTATCATATTCAAGAGCTTCTGGGTCTTCCGTCCTGGATACTGGGATCTCTCTTCGGAAACTCGGCACAGGGAAAACAACACCTTGACTGTTGATAAGAGGAGGTTGTTCATTGCGGACAACAAACTGCTCATGTCGATCTCGGTCCATAACAGGAGGCTGCACAAACTGGTTTGCAGTAAGGTTGTTCACTTGCGGAAAGTCTGCCTCGGAAGTAGAACCATACAGAGGGTTGGTCGTCATAGTGAACCCTGCCAAGGTGTTAGGAGACTGGAAATTGCCTTCAGACATGGCTACTGATAACCTTCAACTGATTTCGCTGCTCGATCTTGGCTCAAATCTACTCAACCCCTTGGTCGTCTTCTAATAATCAACAGTTGCTCAGGCCAATCACCGGGTAATCACCTTCTGAAATCAAACAACGGCTGGATAAGAGCTCTGGCCAACTGGAGTATGACATGCAATATGATGCAACACATTTATGCAAATGCAATACAATATGCAGCAAACACAGGATCACAGCCCCCACACAATCTCTGAATACTGCTGCGCTGCTAACGGAGTACGTTCGCTCTGAAGAGAAGACCAAAATAACGGGTAGGCTGGAAGTCAAGTTTTCCTGCAAAACCCTCCCACTCCCGGGTATGAACTTAATCTGACAAGGTACGGCATCCTATGCGGGTATCAACGTCACAGACTTTCAAGAGCGATGATACGATACCCAGAAGGTGTGGCATCATCATCCCTTGAAGAGGACTCACTTGGTTGAATTCCCAATTGATCGGTTCCCAGAGTCGACAATCCTCGGGTCAGACAACTTGTCGAGCCCTAAGGGCCAGGCAAGAAGCATCAAAGAGAATCTCGTCCGAGTGAGATTTCGTGGCTAGCTGGTGCGAGCTAAGCAAGCAGGCTAACGACTACTCTCTCTCTAAATCTATGTGTGTACTCAAGCCTGGGTTTTGGCTTCTCTCTCAAAGGAACAACCACCCAACAGCACAACAACAACAGATAATAACAAAATGCGGAAATTGTAAATACAGTAAAATACAACACGCAAAAGGTAAACATCCAAAGAAAAGCAAATAAGCGCTAGGATTGACTCTCTTAGGGGACGTTGGATCCCAAATGCATAAGGAACCATCGCAGTCCTTAGAAGCCAGGGGATGTTAAATCCCCAGCAGAGTCGCCAGCTATCGCTACTGTGAAAATCGGCGCCGGCTGAACAGAAGAGTCGCCACCGTGCGTTATTTATCCCAACGAAGGGAAAGGAAACGCTCGAAGTAAACCTACCGCAAAGACGGGAAAGGAATGGTCATCGCAACCAAATCCTGGATTCGGGAGTCGGTTACGCAAGGGGAAGGTATTAGCACCCCTCACGTCCGTCGTACTCGACGGGATCCACGCTTGTTTAGTTTGTCTAAAGGATGCAAAACAATCTATCTACGGCTGCTAAATCTAAACGGAAAGAAACTGACTCGATAGAGCGTCGCACTCTATGCCTACGTATTCTCAAGAGAGAAAGTCAGAGTCATCATAGTTCAGGAAACTACAGGGAATCGGCTCGCCAAGACTTCGCGTCTTGTGCCTACGTACTTCCACACAGCATGGAAGATCAGAGCTTTCGTAGTTCAGGCTAACTACGGCTAGACAGGGTGTTCTTACACAGGAGTGAGATTTAAGTTGTTTTGAGACGTACGGGCACCTACGGGAACTAGAAACTACGGTCTGGTCTCGAATGCGCAAGGGTAAGAGAAAAGGATAACGTCAGTCGTCAGTGGGAAAGTCTCGATCGCACAGCAGCGAGAGAACAGAAAAGGTTAGTTGTTAGTGTGCTCGCTAGGATATCGCATCCTATGCCTACATATTTTCGCTCAGCACGAGAAATCAGAGCAGCTGTAGTTCAGGCTACTTTCGGAACCACAGTGAAAATCTCGTTTTATTAACATTCTGAAGGGTTACAAAGATTGAGAAATAGGACTACACTCCTAAAAATCTTATCCAACTATCATGGAAAATCTAATGGAAAATAGTCCCCTAACAAGTGGACACTTAAACTATCTCTAAAAAGGGGAAAATAAACTCTATGAGAAATTATATCCTAAAAAGAAAATATATCCTAAAAATACTATTATTTTTATATCACCATATTTTCTATTACATATTTTTTATCACATATATTTTTCTTATATTCTTTTCTTGAAAAAAGACTAAAAAAATGAACAAAATAATAAAAGAAAGAAAAAAAACAAAGGGGAGGTGCAAAACTGCTGCTAGGGGTGCAGCCAGCAGAAAATAAAAGAACCGGGCCCAGCCCATGAGTGTATTCAGAAAAAACAAAAACCAGGGACAGGGGTGCACTAATGAAACGAGGAGTGTGCCCAGTAAAGACGAATTGGGCTCAGCCCATGTTCATCAAAGAACACAGAAAAAAGGAATGGAAACGGGGGTGTCTTGGCAAAAAATGGGGGTGTACGGACAGAAGAACAACTAGGGCCCAAGGCCCAATCCGTTGCCCTCTCCCTCTCCTCGCTCCAACTCTCAGAAACCCTAATTCCTCTACTCCCATCACACTGTTCACTCCTCCGCCACTTCCCCTCTCACCTTCAGACTCTCTCTCTTCCTTCTCTGAAAACCCTAGCTTCTAACTCCTTTCTGTCCATCAGCTTCCGCCGCCGTTTCTTCTTTCTCCGACTCTCCTCCGTTCAACTTCTTCTCTCAGCTTCCAATCCCTGTCTCACCTCAGCTTCAAATTCCATTTCGTATTACCAACTTCAAACGCATGGATGAGCCACACAAAAGGACAACAGACAAGCTGATGGACGCTTGCGAAGTCTGGAGGGTGACGAAGCTGTTCGTTGAAAACTGGTGAAGGTTTATGATGTTATCTGAAGATTTACGAGCGCATGAATCCGGATCTTGAAAGATCTCTTGACGCATGGAGTTACCTGATGAATCTAAGAAGATCTTGGATCTGGAGACGCGCGATGAGGTTCTTCATGGATATTGACGAATAGTTGAAGATCGGTGATGATGTTTGCTGAGAAACCTGGATGAGTGATGGATGACGGTTCATACGCGATCTGAGGGAAAGATGGAGGGTGTTGCTGTTGGCTCTGAACGGCTTGAAGGTTTCGGAGATTTGTGAGCATTTCTGGGGAAGTTTCGTCGGACGGATTCAAGAAAGGGGAGGAACATTCATGGAGTAGCTGGAAGAACGGATGAACACGAAGAACATAGTTGGATGTTCATGATGAATATTAAGGGACCTGGATGAATTCTGATGAACGTAGTGATGCAGTTTCAGTTACGGTGTTGATGAAGTTTGTTAGAGACTGCAAAACTTTAGATCCAGGTTCGGTTGAAGTCGCTGGGAAAATCTTGATGAAGATTTGTGTTTCGATCTGGAGAATGGATGAAGGTATGAACACAATGAACACTCCGGCGAGTTTTCTGGTGAAGACGGTGGCATTGGATGAAGATCGTCAAGAATACGATGAAGATTGGTGGAGGAACTCTGGAAAATTGATGAGTTCTGGTGACAGTTATGGATTTTCGGCGACAGTTACCGGCGAAAATTGGCCGTGGAAGATTTCTCCGGTGAAGCTCCGGCGAGTTTGCATGGCCGGCGGCAGGAGGGAGGTTAGTGGAGATCGTGCTGTCACGCATGCAGAGCTGAGGGTGAGGGAAGGAGACGCGTGTGCATGCGGGGAGAGGGAGAAGGACAAGTGGCAGTGGAAAGTGAGTGGGGAGAATGAGGTGGCGAAGAGAGTGAGTCTGAGGGTAAATAGAAAATGCGCTGGCAGAGAGAGAGAGTGAACATGTGGGAGCATTATATAGTGACAAGTGTCGCACTGACTGGACTTGGGCCTCCAACAACAAACCTGGCCCACGAAAATTGGATTAAGGACTCTGAATTAAAGATGATTATTGTTGGCTAATTAATGATCAAAGATTTAAAAGCTGGTAATTAAAATCTTCCCAATTAATGGACTAACATGATGACTAAGACTCCTAATTAAATTCAGCTAATGACTAAAACGCATGATTAAAAGCTAACGAAAATTAAAAGGCTAATGACTCAATTAATTGCAACTAAACTCAATTAACTCCTAATTTAACCACAACTAATTAATGTCCCTAATTAAAAAAAAAAGAGTGATTACAATCTAATTAACATTTATTAACTCCTAACTCTATTAAAAATAAAAAAATCTATTAAATCTTAATATCTAGAAACAAAAATCTATTTAAACTATTAAAAGAAATATCTATTTAAACTCTAAAAAATCTATTAAAATCTATAAGAAACTATTAAAAGAAATATCTATTTAAATTCTAAAAAAATCTATTAAAATCTAAAAAAAATTTATTAAAATCTATATAAACCTAATAAAATCCATATCCATAATATTCTAAAACCCAATAAACCTATTTAAAATTCTATTATTCTATTAATATCCTATAAATTCTAAAAGATACTATTAAAGCTAATACGATTTTAAAAACGTCTAAAAGGACTTATTTAAATTCTAGAAAATAATAAACCTATTTAAAATCTATAAAAAAGCTATTAAATCCTAAAAATGCAAACAAAGGCAAACAACCAAAATAAACGAGAGCGCGAGACCAGATCAAAGCAAGCAGTAAACCCCGACACCAAGAACCTCCAAAATCACTGTGTAAGCTGAAAACACCCAGGAAGCGTGTGACTTCTCAAAATAATATCCAATTATCCGAACCGGTCTGAAATACCCGAAATGTGAAAACAGGGCTGGAATCCCGATAAAATCAGTATGAATGAGAAAATGCACTATATGCGGTATGCGAATGCAAAATGCAAAAGGCGTCGAACCATAAACCAGATGGGAATCGGTTGGTCAAATTTTAGGATGCAACAACAGGAACCTTCGATACTCATGCCTCTAGTATCAAGAAGACCATTGATCATGTATCTTACAGTTCTTGAGAATTCAATGGGTTGTGTGCTCGGTCAACACAACGAGACAGGTAGAAAAGAGCACCCCATCTACTACTTAAGTAAAAAGTTCACTGATTGCGAGTCGAGATACTCGATTCTAGAAAAAACATGTTTTGCACTTGCTTTAGCAGCTAAGCACTTGAAACAATACACGTTAAAACATACAACCCTATTGATATCAAATATGGATCCGATCAAGTACGTGGTTAAGAAGTAAGCACTCTCTAGAAGGATTTCCAGATGGAAAATGGTTCTTACAGAGTATGATATCCAATATGTTTTATGAGGACAAAATCTCATATATAGATGTGCTCATTTCGATGATGTTAAAACTCAGCTCCATAGAAAAATATATGTTGGACGTTGTCACCATGTCGTATTTGCATGTCTTGTCTCTCATAATTCAAATGCTCGTAAAAATCATGATTGTTGCATATAGATAACCAAATATGTGTGTCATATAGGGTTGACTTAGTTGGTGTTGTTTGCCATACTATAGGTTTTAACAAAAGTGTCATAAAGCTTGAAAATACGCATTTTTTATTATTTCAGGGTTTTGAGTCAACCAAAAACTTGCTCTGGTTAACTCACACTGCAAGTCTTTTTAGTGCATTAGTCTCAGGAGGGCTCGCGTCGACCCTCTTGTCGACTGATACTGTAAGCATTTTTATTTGGCTAAAAGTGCATGCTATGCGTCAACGCATGATATGCTCCGGTCGACGCATGGTCCTATTTTCTGCACAATCTTGCGTTTGGGTCTGCTCAGGTCGACCCCCTCTACTGCATAGGTCGACCGCTCGCTGTTTTGTGTCAAAATCCTGTTATGTCAACTGTCTTTGTGAATTGATTTTGTTTGTTATGTCAGTTATGTTTGGTATATAAGTTGAGTTGCTCTTTCATTTCACAATATATAAGAAAACAAGAAAAGTGAAATTACGTGTTGATTTGGTTCTCTTAATTTTTATTCTCTTCATAGCATTTAAGAACAATTACACATAATCATACTTTTTGTGCATTGTGCATGTTCGAGGTGATAACGTCCAAAGCCGAAGATTGGTTTATCTGGTTTGGGTTGAGTAATCGACAGGTTTTTCTTGAATAAAACCATTAGGGTTTTGCTCTCCAAGAATCTCAAATTTGGGGGGGGGGGGGGTTGCACGATTCGTTCCATCACATATTCAGCCGAGAGAAGGTAATAGAAGAGCTAGAGGTTCTGTCGATTTAGTAACGGTAAATGGAGGATCGTGAGTGGGAGATTCGGGTTCGACACACGGGTGATTGAAATCAGATGGGCCAGATTTTGAAGGCCGAGGGTTGTTCAAAGAGAGTGCTGCAATGGAGGTTTATTCACAGCATTCTAAGTACTTGATTCAACTTGAATCAAGGGGCAAGAAGAAATAGGATCTACAACAACAATAATGTTCGTTTTTTAATAGCTATTTGCTTCTTGTATAAACATTGACCAATAAGATATATCTATCTATATATAGGTCTCAATTCTATTGTTAGAATTGAGGGCAGACATACCTCGAGCGAGGACGATGGGAGAACTGCCTTAACAAATCGTTGTGTCTTTTTCTTTACGTTTATATTGCTAAATTTATGTGTTTTTAGTGCAAACGATTATATCAATCAAGTTCTGATTTGAGTTGTGCTGAACTATTTTAAACCTATTACAATCATTGATTGTAAGAGAAAACTTAAGCACCTAACTCTCAAAACAAAATTCACTTATAGTGCTCTACACTCCACATGTTCGATAAATTGTATGAACTAAAAACCTTGTGTGCTTTCTTTTCATATTGTCAATATTTTGAAGGCATTGGAACTAGTCACACTGTGTAGTGAGCATAATAAAATTGAAAGTGTGATTGACGTAGTGATTCTCATATCTCATTTATCAAATTCCATAGGCTTAACACATATTCGATTTTCTGGTAATTGTTAGTTTTAGACGTATATTGTTCCTCGGCCGCTTCCGCTATTAAACAAATTTTAAAAACATAATTTTTGGTATCGCCGACTTTGTTTTTTAAGCAACCGATCTATTCAACCCCCTTCTAGATCTGTGCCATCGTCTAACATGTTTCCCAAAAATCCATTAAGGGTAGTGTTCTGTCAGAATATCTTGCTGAACAACCAATTGAATACTATAAGCCGATGAAGTTTGAATTTCCAGATGAAGACATTATGTTCCTGAAGACGAAAGACTGTGATGAGCCTTTGCCTGATGTCGCAACTGCGAAAAACACCCGGCGAAAAATAGAAGAGTCGCCACCTTTCGTTATTTATCCCAAAGAGAGGGAAAAGGAACAATCGGAAAAACCTGATGAAAAGGGAAAGACAAGGTCATCGCAACCAAGTCCTGGATTCGGGAGTCGGTTACGCAAGGGGAAGGTATTAGCACCCCTCACATCCGTCGTACTCGACGGGATCCACGCATTGTTGTCTATCTAAAAGGGTGATCATCTATCTAGCTAAAGTTCAAGGGACAAAATAAAAAGAAAGGAGATAACTCGGCAGAGCATCGCCGCTCTGTGCCTACGTATTCCCTCGTGCAATGGGAAAGTCAGAGTCAACGTAGTTCGACTAACTACGGGTGAAAAGGGGGGAATGTTGCTCACCAAGACATCGCGTCTTGTGCCTTCATACTTTCATCTGGTATGAAAGATCAGAGCAAACGTAGTTCGGGCTAAAAAGACCACAGGTTGGTTCAAAAGCTTTTAGGCCCGAGTAGGGTTAACAAGTAGTTCTAGCAGTTGGTGTATGCAGCTCGACCATTGGAGACTTAGGCGTTACCGTTTGCGGTAGAAAAAAAATTTAACAACACTCTTTTATCTGAAAGGATTTTCCTGATTAAGATCCCGAAGGATAAAAAAGATTTGGAGTGTTTTTGTATTTTTGTAGAAGAAGTGTTTTAATTATTGAGTGTTTATAATGTATGTTGTACTAAATTCTAAAACCTAGGATCGAATGGGTCGCATATCATCCTAAGGACGTATACTAAACACTCTAGGCAATTGAGAGGTAACCGCTCAATCACCATTTCCCAAGTGCAAGGCTTATGGCACAACATCCATTATCTTTATTAAGTATGTTAAGATTTTATGAAAATGAGAAGAGAAGAATGGACTTCTAAAGGGGACTAACTCAAAAACCCTAAAGTTATCATGAAAATTGGACTTAAAGTTATCATGAAAAGGGAACTACCTAATGTTAACATGCTTGGTATCGCGGTGAAAATCGGATACCAAACTATTGATTAGTTTGAATCTTTAATTCATTTTGCAAATGAACTTTGATTTGTCCAAAGGAAGGGATAAAGATCGAAATTCCCACAATGCAATGCAAATGCAAGGTTTAGAGAGTTATAGGTTCGGGAGTTGGTTAAACTTAGGGAAGGTGCTAGCATCCTAAGTTTCTGTAGTACTCTACAGGAACCTCTTGTTTTATGTTTGTTTATTGCTAAGTGTTTATCTGCTTAAAGGTTAAAAGACCTAGGAGTTTATTTTTAAGTATACTCGATAAGATATCGCATCTTATGCCTACATATCCTTACGGGAGTGGAATCAGAGTATTTGTAGTTCCCCTAAAGGGTTTGAGGAGTTTTTTGACTGTGGTCAAAATTCCTACGGGTTTAGGGTAGTTGATTGATGGAGTTTAGGAGAAAAGACGAGTTGTCATTTTAAGGGAGATTACTTAATTTAACCGCTACAACTTTGTAGGAAAATAGTCTTTGCATCGTCTTAAGAGAAGGGCTCAAGTACTCAGATGTATCGATGAGTACGCCTCTATCTCTCTTAAGCAAAAAGTCCCTACAATATTGATTGATTGAATTGTTATGGGGTCGGAGTTTTATCTCGCTTAAGATGATTAACATCTTTCTCTAATGTTTGAATATTTGTATGAGTTGTTTAATGTGTTTGTCTAAGTTGTAGAGATAAAGGTCCTACCTATGGGGTAAGATCTAACTTAGTGGATCGACTTGAATTGGATCAAGGATCATAGGGGGGTATGATGCAAATGGGATGCATACGCACAATCGTTTAAGTCATGCGCAAGTTCTTCCTTTGGACGGGATGCGATGCAAGAAAGATAAACGCGGTAAATAAATTGCGGAAGATAAAGGCGATAAAGCAAACATACAAACGCATGAAAGCGCTAAGTGTACAAGTGTGTAAATTGTGTAGGTGAATGTGCGCTGTGGATGCGTAAGCGTGCACGATTGATTAGGTTTTACGATGTTGGTGGATTTTAGACGTGGTTGGTTTAATTTTATTAGCCTTAGATAAAAGTGGTGACAAACTAATTTTAAGAAAAAGGGTGGCTTGATTATTTTATGCGGAAATAAATTATGTGATTAATTTCGAGGAAAGTTATTTATTTTAAGTGAGATTAATTTTAAGAAAATTATTTTAGATTTTATTTTAATAAAAGTTATAATCTACTGTTGGCTTAAAATAATAATTATATTTTTTGTAAAAGGGCTTTGACGATTAATTAAATTAATAGGAATAATTTTAAATGATAATTTATTAAAAAAGTTTTCTTATTAAATAAAAATAGTTCTTGTTATTATAAATAAAAGTTATTTTGAATTGAATTATAGGGAATGGTGTGTGTTTTTTATTATTAAGAATATGGCTAAGTTATTATAGAAAAAAGATGTTAAATTGATGAAGTTGATTTTAAAAGAGTTAATTTAATTTAATTAGGAAAAAAGATTTTAGATGTGAATTATCTTAAATAAATAGGATTTTATTTAAAAAGAGTTTTTTAGTTATTATTATTAAATGAATTATTTTGCATTATAAAAAAAATGTCCTTGTATTATTTAGAAAAGAAATAAATTATTACCTCATTATTAATTAATTTATTAAAAAAAGGTCTTACTAACTAAGAAGATAGTTTGTTATTATAAAATAGATTTCTATTAAATTAGTTAAATAACCTTATTTATTTATAAATGCTAAGTTATAGATTATTTGAATTTAATTTGAAAATAAAAACTCTTAATAGGTAAAAGTTTGGTTTTATTATATAAAAGCTATGTTAAATGTGATAAGTAGGTTTTAAATAAATTATATTATTAATAAAAAAAGAGAGTAATTAATAACTAGCTGATTTTAAATATTGATTATTAGTTATATTTTTATAAAAGATGGTTAAGGTTGATAATTAATTAATTAGATTGATTAGATGGCTAATAATTAGATTAGGGATTAATCAAGAGCTAAGTTGGGCGAGTGATCTATGGTCGAGGGCTGTGATCGGGAGGTGTACAGGAGTTGTAGTGGTGTGTGTGCATGTGATTAAAGATTACAACAAAATAATATTAAAAAACAAACGCAGAGAAACCCTAATTCCCCAAATTATCCCCCCCCTCCGCCGTATCCTCTTCTTCTCGTTCTTTCTCCCTTTTCAATCTCAGCGCTGATTTCCTCTCCCTTCTCCCTCTTTCGATCTTTCTTTCTTCTTCTTGTTCTATTTCTCCTTCTATTTTCTTTGATTTCTTTTCATTTTCCCTACAAAATAAACAATACAACATTAAAATCACGATAAACAACATCGACGAGAACGCTCACCATGACGAGGCTCCTCGTGAGATTCCCGATTGGGGCGTCCGGGAGTTGACGGAAGTGGATGCGGACGGAAGGTTCTGATGGATGGTCGGCGATGGTTTTGGCAGCGAGGGATACTTGCGGTTGTGGGCAGAACTTTAACGGGATCGAAGAACAACGACGTCAAAACGAGGGTAAGTTCTTTTATAATTTTGGATTTATGATTTGCTGCGTATTTCTTAAATCTGGTTTGAGGGGATTGTTGTTTGTGTATGTTGTGTGGATTTTTTTTCTCTTTCTCGTACATCTGATGCCCCTTTTATAAGCTTCAAATTATCCACCTTCCTAATTCGGATTTGTGTGATAATGACCATGATAATGTACTTCCATTTGAGACGTTCTGATTTTGAAAACATTTCCATTCTTGTTGGTTCTTGTCCGATGGTGTTTAATGTAGTTCCATTTTCAGCTTATCCTATCTGATCTTGCTATGGAAGTGATAACTGATAATAATATTATTTTCGTTTCAGGTCGGATCCTAATCAAAGCTTGCATGAAGTCAAAGGGGTAAATCCAGTCAGCATTACTTGGAAGACGAAAATTTGTGATTTGGGTATATGTGGCCTCAATTTTTTTAACACCTGGAAAACGATTCTACTTCTCTTTGCTTACACCTTTCTTCACTTTCAGGCGCCTTCACAACAATCCCAAACGCTCTGGTGTACCGCAAGGGTCTTCAAGTTCCTTGATACGGCAGCTTGACTTGTCATCTTTGCAACTCATTCTTTAAGCCCTTATTGATGTTAAGCTAGTTTATGGAGTGAACAACAGGAGTAACTCTTTGTACTTGAGTGAGTTCTTCTCTATTAATTATGAGCCTTTTCTTTATCTTATTACGATATACGCTTTATCTTCTCATGACTCCGTCTAGTATGCTTTGTGTTCAGATGACACGATTGTGAGAACTGAAGAGAAGGACTCCAACTTGTAAGGAACGTCGTTATGTAATCATGGACAAGGCTTCTCGTGTGAGCATTCTGCCAGCTCTTGGTCGAGTGTACGAGGAAGAAAAAATAAGGTTGTAGCTGGTGGTCTATAATAGTGGTTTTTGCGTCAAAGGAGATAATGAAATGGTGAGCAGAAGGTCCTGTGAGTTTTAATCTTGTCGTGAAGTTATGGAAATTATGAGTCCTAACGTCTCTCATCACAAGTAAACACACTCTTCTTCTTTTTACAGGTGATGAACTCGTACGCATTTGGGAGGTATTGACGGTTTTGACAGGAATTTTCCGAAGCTTTCTCTTTGGTCATGTACATCAGTGCTGGATGGTCCCTTCCTTATTATTGGAAAAACAAGCCAGCGGAAACATGGGACGTCCCCCTAACAGTGAGTTACCTTTTACAAGAATTCCCATGGAACCAAATCTGCAAGCGTGATGGTGTGCACCTCTTATCAAATCTTGTGAGTATGCTCTCACACAGTCATCTCTTTTTGACGGAGGGAGTATGGTTTATGTGTAGCATGAACATGGTATGGATTAATGAAGGTTTATTTATGTGATGTTCATGGAGGAAAACCCCGCCAGGCAGTGGCATAGTCACATATATGAATAGGTTGTAAATGTAGTCTTTTATCACTTTTCAATGTACTTCGATCTCTGATTGTATGATGGTTATGTACCTTATCCTGGTTTTTCATTCTTACTTGTTTCAGGTCTCTGCCATGACTTAGAAGCTGGAAGTTTTATGGTCACCCCAAATGAGTAACAAGTGACGGTATTGCTGACAAGAGGATCACGGCCGAATGTTGAGTGGCACGTGGAAGACAAACGTGAAGAAATAAGTGGCTTGTGGTTTGCTGCTGGTAAGGACGTATAATTTCCACAAGTTTTCAAATTCATTCTTCTGAGCTTACTAGAGAAAGTCTTGGAAAGCAGGGGAGCAAATCCTATTATGAAGTTTAAACTTGCTTAATCATATGTTGTCTGTTTTTTTACGGTTTTACGCAGGCGGCGGGATTCGGTCTCTGGGAGGAAGTCCATCAACTATCACTGTGGCTGCTATCCTCTTGGCTGTTGCGCTTGGGAATTGACATCATTGCAAGTTGGTAATTATATGCATGTGGTTGAACTCCTTGCAGTTGGTTTTTTTCATGTCGTAACTGAGTTTTGTTTCGTTTTGTCAATGACAAGTTGTTGTTGTCTTTCCTTTGAAGATGGAAGGGAGGATACGACTCATAGAGAAATGCCAACGAAGTTGTGGCGTTTCCATTGATGTTGAGGTTGAAGTCAAGATGAATGCTACTGCTATTAAAACAGACAATGGTTGTTGTCACAAATCCGTGAGTTGGACGCGAGCATTGAAGTTTGAATTGAGGTAAATCAAGAATTGCCTCACTCTTCAACTCTAGGTGAATTCTCCTCAAAACTTCTTCTCATTTTGAAACCTTCTTATGCAATACCTATTTGATGACTTCTGGATCTTAAATTCCTCTGTTTTGAATATTTGCAGCATCGTGGCTAAATGGATCCTTGTGTGTGGAAAATGATGACAATGATGACGACTTGAATTGGACTTGGTCGTACCACCACAGCCGGCAAGTGCTTTGAAGACATCCTTGTGACGGAGGCGCTTAAATATGTCTTCTCTTAGTATGACCAAAGTTGCACTAATTATTTTCCACAGATTTGCATAAAAGCCAACAGTTCGCGAATATGACTAAGCTTCTGGTGGATTTGTGGTTCCAAGACAACATTTTTACCTTTGCAAAGCTCTTTCTTGTAATTGTAGTGGTCTATCCACATAAGTTCTCTAGCTTTCCAACTGTGTCGTGAAACAAGCCCTCCTAAGTGGGTATTTGAAGATTTTATCATGCATTTATGTAGTTGTGCCTCTTAAATGTAATCCCATGATTAAGGAAAACTTCTTAGTCCGAACATAGGTGTATAGAAATTTGTACTGAGAAATAGTAATGTGTAAATGGTTGAATTTCAAAAATAGAATTGGCCCGGGCTCTTTTAAATTGATGAACTCTTGAATGTTTTAATGGTACCTCAAATATGGGAATGGACCTTGTAATGAGAATGGTTTTCACCTAATATGCGAGGTATGGGGAAATCAATGGAACACCTTAGTAACACTTATAAAATTTTGGTCACAAAGCTCTTGAACCCAATGAATATATTCCTAATTGAGATTAGGTCTTGAATTTAAGCATGAACTTCATATCAGAATGTGTGATGAATTGAAATCATGAGTCTTGATTGCCACTCTGAGGACTTTGAGTCTTGAATTTTAAGCAAGGAAGTCATCTTGTGTAGGCCAACTTTAAAACAAATAATCTGATGTAGTAACATCCTCTATTCGTCATCCTTTGGCACCATTAATTAAACCACCAACACACATGAAGATATGCCCATACAACTAACATGAGGAATCCATCGCATAGTCACGCCCTTGGGATGCTTTGCTGTAAGCATCTATACTTTCGACATTAATGCACCTGCACAAACTAGTTAGCCGTAATAAATATTCATATAAAAAATTAAAATGAAACAAGCAAGAAAATAAGCACAAGGAGGTGGGATCTTGAGGTCAAAAATTAGGGTGCGACACTTGGATTGAACACCTAATGTCTATCCTACTCCCATCCTAAATGGAGGGACTAGGAACCTTATAGGGATCGTGGCAAGAAGCACAAGAAAGCACTAAGTAAAAGAGGCAAACATGAAAATGCAACACTTAGAATGGTGGGAGGGAGGAAAAATGTGTGGGGCAGCAGCCGCCACAAGTTCATCTCTACCTCAACAGCGATGCAAGAATGATGCAAACACGGAAAGGAAAGCCCAGGATAGAAACAAACGAACATGTAAAGACTCGTCACTTTGGACCACATACATAAGTATGCATCCAGGTTGAAAATGAACACAAGTATCAACAAAATCATGATCAAACAAAACACAAACAGTGGCGAACACCAAAAACATTTCATTCCTAATGCATCATATCGATTTATGAAGATTCGAAAGGAAACAGTATGCGAACAATCAAACAAAGTAGCAAAACAGGTCTGCCAGCATAGTGTTAATCGGTTAACCCTCAGGGTTAATCGGTTAACACACTGTTAACGTTTGAAAAATATGAAAATTTGAACTGGTTAATCGGTTAACCATATGCGTTAATCGATTAACACTGTGTTGACAGTAGAAAACAGCAAAGCAGAATCACTTTTCAACAGCTTATCACTTCTCCAAACATGCCAATGATCACATAATCACTTAATCACGAAATTAAACCAGCAAATCATGATTCAAACAGCATCAACACAGATCATATGAATCAAAATGCAGCAACCCTATTGGGGATAACACAACCTGACCTCGCTGTCTGGTATCCATGCAGTTAAGAAACACCTGACATCTTCGTCAATAATTTGCTAAATAAAAGCAATCTTCGAACCCAAAAGGTAAAGTCATCCGACATCGCCGCCAGGAACCTGTGGGGATAAAAGAATTCTGACATCGCCACCAAGCCAACATGAATCTGGTGATAGATCCTGACATCACCGCCAGACAAACATAAATCTGATGAAACACCTTGCATCGCCGTCAGACAACCACAAAGTAGACAAAGATCTGACATCGCCGCCAGAAAACCAAATCATCTGACATCGTCGCCAGACCAACATAAAGATGATAATAGATTCTGACATCGCCGTCAGATAAACAAAAAAGTAGATAACGGCCTGACATCACCGTCAGTAAACCATATATGATAAGAGAACCTGACCTCGCCGCCAGATAACCACCAATCTTTGAAACCTCTGACCTCGCCGTCAGTAAAAGTAGAAGCATCTGACATCACCGTCAAGTAATCACACTTCTGGTAAACATCTGACATCGCCGCCAGACAAACACCTTGTTGATAAAACATCTGACATCGCCGCCAGAAAACCGTTTGACATCGCCGCCAAACAAAACCCAATATTGAGAAAACAAATGACATCACCGTCAGGCAAACATCATGTTGATAAAACATCTGACATCGCCGCCAGTAGACCACCACATAGTAAACAAAGATCTGACATCGCCGTCAGTAAACCAGAAGGTCTGAGAAACATCTGACATCGTCGTCAGGAATCTGTACACTTGAGAAACATCTGACATCACCGTCAGGCATCTGTAGGTGATAAAATAAAATCCTACATCAGACCCGAAGATGAGGGTATCTGACATCGCCGCCAGGTTTTTGCTAAATAAAAGCGAACATCAAGATTCACACGAAATTAAAATCATCCGATGATAACAATCACAAGGAAACTCCGCTGGGGAAATAACATAAACCGGGGTCTAGACACCACGCGGGCAAAGATATCATCCAATCGCGAGACATACCTGAAACAGAGATATAACCAGCTGGCTTATGTTTCACATGCGTATGTTTGAATATGGCGTAATGCTCCATACAAAATGGAAATGTTACGCATTTGGGTAGATGTTATGCACGCATACAGATGCAACATAACTAAATCAGCAAAATAAATGCTAGAGATACAAAAAATACCCTGTTGGGGAAACAACCTACTCATGCCAATAACAATTGGACTTATGCCGAGGAAATGGGCCCTCCCTGACCTCCTACAAAGAAAATGCCAGGGTAACAACATTCCTCCATCCTGCCGGGGATTACTCAACTAGAAGCGAAACTACCTAGGCTATAGATTACTCAGTGGGGAGAAAATCCACTCATGATTCACTAGAGAGTACGAACACGCACTTCGTGGGGATTAAAGGTGCACCAACTGCCGAGGGGAAGCGCACACGCTACCTGCTCACTTAAACGACATACAAACTCTACTAGGGATAGAGATGCAAACTCCACTTGCTGGGGGAATAGACTCCGGATGGAGATAAAACGAATTTCATCCACACCTCTTCGCCCCAAGGGTAACGACCCTGCAAAACTGAACAACATACAAAATTTCCTATGCAAACGGAACTATCTCAGTCATCATTCGTGACGTTGTTCAATTAATTCAAAGTTTCAACAATTATTGGCCAAGGCCTGCAAGTTTATGTATGTGCAAGTTTATCAAAACATTGGGCTTTTTTCACAAACAAAACATTGAAAGCAAAACAAACGAGATACTGAATAGTATATGTTTATTAATAAACGGCCTGTAAATAGGCAAAGTTTTACAGCAGATGCAACCCCTGAAAAGAGGAAGTTGCAGAAAAAACAACACAGATATGCACAGAAATATACAAAAGTGTACAGAAATGTCAGCAATGTGGCACAGACAAACACCATGAGCTGATCCCTCTATGACTCGCCTGACCTTGATGCTTTCCTGACGCTTCGTCTTCATAAGAGATTGATTCGGATAAACGACCCTCAGGTCCTCCCAATCCACTAAGCAATGAAGTTCCAACACAGATCACAATCATTTTCTTTTCAATCCCTAACTTTTTCCTGAACCGCCCTTTCGGGTTTTCGATTCACCGGGATACCCATTTTTTCCAAAGTCGCCTTTTCAGGTTTTCGAGTTTGCGGGTTTACATCTTTTCATTTTTATCCCTAATTTTTGCCTGAACTCATTCTCTTTTTTATGGTTCGCCGGGATGCCCCATTTTTGCCTGGATATTCTTTTTTCTTTCCAGCGGGTCTCTTTAAGCAAAGTATTTATTAAGTGCGCCCGTGTTCACAGGGGATGTAAAATCCTCACTATCCATGGTGGATAACAACAAGGCTCCTCCGGAGAAGACCTTTCAAACGACATATGGACCTTCAAAGTTGGGAGTCCATTTTCCCCTGTGATCTGATTATGGTGGGAGAATCTTTTTCAACACAAGATCGCCCGTCTGAAAGCTCCGAGGACGCACCTTCTTATCAAAAGCTTTCTTCATCCAGCTCTGATACAACCGACCATATGCGATAGACGCTAGCCTCTTCTCATCCATCAGGCTAAGCTGATTCAATCTGTTCTTTATCCATTCTGCCTCATCCAGCTTGACATCGACTAACACTCTTAAAGAAGGAATCTCAACCTCCAAAGGTAGGACAGCTTCCATACCATATACCAGCGAGAAAGGAGTTTCCCTGGTTGAAATGCGTACTATAGTACGATAACCGTGAAGAGCAAAGGGCAACATCTCATGCCAATCCTTGTAAGTGACAACCATCTTTTGCACTATCTTCTTAATATTCTTGTTGGCCGCTTCAACAACGCCATTCATCTTCGGACGATAGGGAGATGAGTTGTGATACTCGATTTTGAAATTCTGGCACAATTCCTTCATCATCTTGTTATTTAAATTCGAACCATTGTCAGTAATGATTCGCTCGGGTATTCCATATCTACAAATTATGTCCTTCTCTATAAACTGGGCTACGACTTGCTTCGTGACATTGGCGTACGAGGCTGCTTCAACCCATTTGGTGAAGTAATCAATGGCGACCAAGATGAAATGATGACCATTGGATGCGGTTGGCTCAATCTTGCCAATCATGTCAATGCCCCACATGGAAAAAGGCCACGGGAATGCCATAATATTTAATGAGCACGGCGGTACATGAATCTTGTCTGCATAAATCTGGCATTTATGGCATTTCTTCGCAAATTTGAAGCAATCTGACTCCATGGTTAGCCAAGAATACCCTGCTCGTAATAGTTTCCGAGACATTGCATGTCCACCGGCATGTGTACCAAAAGTACCCTTGTGGACCTCCTCCATAAGCAATATTGCTTCCTTTTCGTCCATGCATCTCAATAACAGCAGGTCAAGGTTCCTTCTGTAAAGCACGCCATCTGGGTTTAGATGAAAGTTACCAGATAACCTCCTCAGCGTCTTCTTATCCTGAGCTGAAGCCCCTGGCGGATACTCCTGCTTCTTGAGGAAGTTCTGTATATCGTAAAACCATGGCTTGCCATCAGCAGCCTCCTCAATGGCGAATACGAAAGCGGGCCTATCAAGGTGAGAGATGACTATTCTTGGAGAATCATTCCAAAAATTCACTTTATACATCGAAGATAGCGTTGCCAAAGCGTTGGCCATCTGATTCTCTGCTCGCGGCACACGGTGAAACTCTACCCTGTCAAAGAAGGGTAACAACCTCCTTGAATAATCTTTGTAAGTAATTAGATTTGGCTGACGAGTTTCCCACTCTCCCCTGATCTGATTAACCACTAGCGCTGAATCGCCATATACATCCAAATTCTTGATTCTCAAATCAATAGCCTCTTCCAGATCCATGATGCACGCTTCGTACTCGGCTTCATTATTAGTGCAAGGGAATGTCAACCTGGCAGTGAACGGGATATGAGTACCATGAGGAGTTGTAATAATTTCCCCAATTCCACTACCATAGGAGTTGACAGCGCCGTCGAATATCATCTGCCACTGAGAATCTTTCTCTGGACCTTCGTCAGGCAATGGATCTTCGCAGTCCTTCACTTTAAGAAACATGATGTCTTCGTCAAGAAATTCAAACTTCATCGGTTGATAGTCTTCGATTGGCTGTTCAGCAAGGTATTCTGATAGGACAATTCCCTTGATGGCTTTCTGGGAAACATCTTATATATCATACTCTGTTAGTACCATCTGCCACCTGGAAATTCTTCCTGAGAGCGCTTGCTTCTCGAAGACATACTTGATCGGATCCATCTTCGAAATCAGCATGGTTGTATGATTAAGCATATATTATCTCAAACGTTTGGCAGCCCAAGCGAGTGCGCAACATGTTTTCTCGAGCATTGAGTAACGGGACTCACAGTCTGTGAACTTTTTGCTCAAATAACAAATCGCATGCTCTTTTCTTCTAGTCTCGTCGTGTTGACCGAGAACACAACCCATACTTTTCTCAAGAACCGTTAAGTACATGATTCAAGGACTTCCAGCTACTGGGGGTATCAATTCGGAGGCTCCTACAAGTACTCTTTTATCTTATTGAATGCTTTTTGACAATTTTCATTCCAGACGACCGCCTAATCTTTCTTTAGAAGTTTAAACATTGGTTCACACATGGCCATGAGATGAGATATGAATCGAGCAATGTCGTTCAATCTCCCCAAGAAACCACAGACCTCCTTTTCTATTTTCGGCGCTGGCATATCTTGTATAGCTTTTATCTTTGCAGGATCGACTTCGATTCCTTTTTCACTGACAATGAACCCCAATAACTTTCCGGACCGAACTCCAAAAGTGCACTTATTTGGATTCAACCTCAATCTGAACTTCCTGAGCCTCTCAAACAGCTTCAACAAGTTGACCAGATGCTCTTCCACCGTCTGCGAATTTGCTATCATGTCATCAACATAGACTTCAATCTCATGATGAATCATATCATGAAACAAAGTGACCATAGCCCACTGGTAGGTTGCCCCTGCGTTTTTCAACCCAAAAGGAATTACCCTGTAGCAAAACGTCCCCCACAGTGTAATGAACGTCGTTTTCTCCATATCTTCCGGTGCCATCTTGATCTAGTTATAACCAGAAAAACCATCCATAAAGGAAAATACGGAGCATTGAGCCGTATTGTCAACCAATACGTCAATGTGAGGGAGCGGAAAGCCATCCTTTATGATCGCCTTATTCAAATCCCTGTAATCTACATGCATCCGTACCTTACCGTCCTTCTTAGGTACAGGCACGATGTTGGCGACCCACGGAGGGTAAGTTGTCACGGCTAAAAATCCTGCGTCCAACTGCTTCTGGACTTCTTATTTAATTTTCACAACCATATCTAGTCTCGTCCTCCTAAGATTCTACTTGACCGGCGGACATTCCTCACCCAACGACAAGCGATGAACCACTATATCAGTGTCAAGCCCGGGAATATCTGCGTACGACCAAGCAAAGATGTCACTATACTCTCGAAGCATCTCGATCAGTCTTTGCTTGATGTCACTCTGCAGCACAACCCCTATCCGAACATTTTTGACGACTTCTTCAGAACCCAGATTGATAACCTCGATTTCCTCCTGATGAGGCAGAATAATCTTCTCTTCTTGTTTCAAGAGTCTAGCTAGCTCTTCGGGCAAATCATCATCTTCATCAATCTCTTCTTCAGCTTGATATATCGGTTGATCCAAGTCGAAGTGAATCATAGGAGGTTCTGAATCGGTGTCATCTGCAATAGAAATCTTGCAATAAAAAATGGTTAAATGTTTCAAATGATATGCAAACGAGTACAAAGCACATTGCCATTTTATTGTGAGAAATAAAAATAAGAAAGACAAAGATCACAAAAAAAGAAAAACGCCTTTGATTAATTGATAAAGCAATGTTCAAACATAAATAATAAGGCCCTGAAACAAAATACTGTTATGCTCCGGGTAGAACATAGGGTAGTACAATAATCGAGAAAACAAAGCATTATCGTTTTGTTGTCACTTGAACCAATTCTTCAATATACCAGTTGCGCAGGCTCTGTCCTGGAGTGCAAGGCTTGACCCAAGCATCCATATCACAATCACTATTTCCCTCTTCGTCTGACACAACGTTGATCCTTTCGAAGATAACTCTTCCTTTAGTGAACTGCACAGGTCCTTTATAGCGCAGCGCGCTCTGCGAGGATGAAGAAAATGACGAGCGGTACCCTAAACCAAACTTGTCTTGCTTGTGGGGAATATTTGATACCTGGCCCCAACCTTGCACTGCCCCGTTCTGTACTACTGCTTGGGCCTCTTTAAAAGAAGACATGGCCACTTCCGGCGCTTTGCTCATAGTAGGAGATTTATCTTTAATCTTGACTGTTTCAAAAGCCTGACAAAGGGTTTCGTGTATCTCTCTGTCCACCTCGACATACTTGAAGGATGATAAGTGACTGACCATTATATCCTCTTCTCCGCACACCGTAACAACACTACTGCCAACCATATACTTTAGCTTTTGATGCAGCATGGAGGTTACAACTCCTACTGAATGAATCCATGGACGGCCTAGTAAGCAACTGTAGGCAGGGTGGATGTCCATAATGTAGAACACTGCATCAAATACTTCTGGTCCCACCTGGATGGGCAATGTCACTTCTCCGAACACGGACCTTCGGGTACCATCAAAAGCGCGCACCACCAGATCACTTGGTGTGCAAATCAATCCTTGCATGTCCAACTTTATTAGGGCTTTCTTTGGAAGTACGTTCAAGGATGATCCTGTATCCACGAGTACGTGAGACATAACAGACCCTCGGCATTCTAATGATATGTTCAACGCACATTTATGGTTCCTGCCCCTTGGCGTCAAATCCAGATCTGTAAACCCCAAGCCATTTCATGCATTTACGTGTGCAACAACCCCTTCGAGTTGATTAACCGAAATTTCTTACGGCACGTAAGCAGTATTCAGTATTCTTAACAATGCATTCCTATGCGCTTCAGAACATAGTAATAAAGACAGAATTGATATCTTAAAAGGAGTTTGTTGTAAATGGTCCACTATCTTATAGTCACTCTTCCGTATCAGCCTCATAAACTCTTCTGCGTCGTTTAACAAAGATTCCTTCTCTCCAGTCTGAGAAGTTTCCTCTACCACTGGTCTCTTCCACTTGTCAACCTTGTCAATAACCACTTCAGGCGATGAAAATACCCGGCTGTTGCACCCCAAAATTTGCTCAACCTTTTCTTGCCTGATTTGTGTTTCATTGCATTTCATTTGCATAGTTACATCATGTACATAGTCCAATCATTTGCATATCATAGCATAGAATGCATCCAACAAGGGATCAAGGGTGTCTATCAAGAGAAGAGCCTAGCAAGAGGTCTTATCCAAGTTTGAGAGATCATCCAAGCCATCAAGAAATGATTTGAAGTCTTGAGTAGTTTGAGTGCCTACATGTGGGTTTTGCTCCTATCTTGGGGAATATTGAGAATCATCAGTGGGATGAGAAATATGGAATGTGAATTTGAAGTGTGTATGGATCTCATGGAGTTCCTAGAGGGCCATATTGAAGCTGAGGCAAGTCATTGATTCAAGTATGAGAGCCACAGTTGAGGTGCAGTCAACTAGGGTTTCATCTGGGTCTATCCTAGGTCAATTGAGTAATTAGAGAGCATCAAAGCCTACTTTGAGGTCATGGGATTCATGGATTGGTATGTTGATGCATGTGTGGTGTTGTGCCAAGGTTAAGCAAAGAAAGATCAAGAATGTGGGAAGTTGCTAAATTAGGGTTTCAGTGCAAAATCCCCTATTTAGTGCCTAACTTCAAAGCCACATAAGTCAAAATACAAGTTTCAAATGGATCTTTGGACAACATGAAAATTTTATAGCATCTCAATACCTTTAATTTGAGTACTAGAAGTCCTCAAGGGGATTTATAGAACTCAAGTTATGGTTCTTGCAAATTACAGGTCATCAGAGGACTATGAAATTTATCTCTGAAAGTCACTTGACTTCCAAGCAAATTTTTCCCTTAAAGGATGTTTCAAATGGATTCTTGGTGAACATGGGAGTTGTAGATATTGATCTTAGCTTTCCATAGAGTACTAGAATTCCTTGATAGGATTTGTAGAACTCTAGTTATGATCCTGGCAAGCCAGGGGTATTTTGGGTATTGGTGATTATAGGTCATTTTCAAGCATGGGCCAAAATCTCCAACTTGCAAGCTTCAAATGGAAAATTGCTCAACTAGAAAGTTACTCAAAATAGGGTTTTAACCTTGACTATGCATCAAGGAGGCTTTTAATTGGCTCATAGGAGAAGTTGGTTTGAAATGGCTTTGAAATGAAGAAATTAAAGTGATTAAAAGGCCAAAATTGTGGAAAAATTGATATGTGGCCAAACAAGTCCATGTTATATACCATTTTGAACAGAAAAGGCATTTTAAAGGTTATGACATTACCACATTTTTGATTTGAGGTCATTTACACATGGTTCCCCTTTGTACCTTAAGGTTGAAGTAACATAACAATCACAATCCATAAGATCAAAAGCAAGGCAATTACACATCCAATTCAATTCTAAATATCACAAGAGGAGAAATTCAAGCAAGATTGAAAGCTGAAATAGAGCAATGCATGGCTTTGGCATGTGAGATTTTCAAGGGATATGAGAAATTGAATTTCTCATTTAGGTTGTTACAGAAGTTTCTAGAGGGTTCTATCAGCTTCTATATAACATATGCATTGGATTCAGATCTTTTTTTGGGAAGGATTGAGCCAGAAACAAGAAAGATCGAATGAATTTTCTTCATTGTATCTCAGAATCGGGTTTGGAGATAGAGGGAATTTCAAGACAAATTGATCATTGGAGAAGCTTTAGAAGTGGTTCTTGAGTGATTCTGCAAAAGATTGGAGGTTGAATCGAGCATTTGCACCTTCTGTTCATCCAGTTTTTCCAGGTTGGCAACTTTTATTTTTTAGCTTAGATTAGGGGAAATTGATTAGCGTTTGATATGTGGATAGGTTATAGATGTTACTCAGATGGATTTAGGCACAAGAATTGGACAATTAGAGACCAAATTAGTGTGATGCCATTTTCTGTTGAAGCTTATATCTCCTAGTTCTTGAGGTTTTAATGGTGTTTGAATAGTTAGAATTGAAGCCTGAAGAATGTAGTTCATGCTAGGATCTTTAATTTTAAGAATTGCAACGATCAAGATTTGGTGATTTTTCTGCAACTTCTATCGGGTTTTGAGTTAGGGTGAGAATCAATGGAATTGGAGTGCATATTTGAACTCAGGGGATGATTTTAAGTGAGATAAGGTGTTTCAGTTTTGTGTGAGATGCATTTTTGGGATTGTCTCGCCGGAGAAGACGGTGGCGCAAAGCTCAGGCCACCGTCCTGCACATTTCCCTCCCAGTTTGAGTATTTGGAGAAGATGATGCTTCAGCCATTAGATCATGCATTGACCTTGACTGAGAACCCCAACCAACGGCCACGATCGTGTTTAACAAATTGAAGAGAGTGAGTTTAGTCAAAACTCACCGTTTCACTTATGTGTTTTGGGTGGGCTTAAGTGAACCCTTGCTAACCACACCTCCATTTGGGCCCAATGCGAAAACACAACGTGAAAGACTTGCTATTTGCCACAAGGATTTTCCATTTTTCTTTTCTTTTTTATGATTTGTTTGGTTTGGTTTGGGCTTAGCCTTCGCTTGCTAGTAGCACCCCCAACTGGGCCCATATCTGGATAACAACATGTTTTAATTGCTATTTGCAACGCTCTTTTATCAATTTTCATTATTTTCTTTTAATTTCATATTTTTCATATAGTTTAGGAAATAATTCACCATAAATAGGAAAATTAACATTTTTAATCTAGATTTTTTTTCTCCTGACTCTTGAAAGGGTCTAGAATTTAATAGGATTAAAAAAATAATTGAGTCATGCATTTTATATTTTAATTGCATTTTTGTATTTTTAATTGGTTAATTTTGAATATGGTTGGTATGCTTTCTTGTTGATTTTGGTATGAATGATTGGTGATGATTTTTGAGTTGATTCTTTTTGGGCTAGATAGCTTAGATGTGCATGTACCCCTAGTAATTTTCTCATAATTTTGTGAGAGAATCTTAGGTTAGTTTGAACATTGAACATTAGGTTTTGAAATTTTAGGGTTTTAGGATAGTACCCTTAGGTTTAGGGCATAGTTTTAGCACTTAATGAATGGATAACCTCCTGGTTTTTGTATGACATATTATTAAGAGGTTTAGGAACCCTTAGAATTTTTTGTAAGATTTTACAATCATTTTTGGTATTTTAATTAGAATTAGTTTTAAGACTAACTTTTAGGTGTTTCTGATGAACTAACTTGACTAGTTTAACTCAATAGTTCCCCTTAGATTAGTGTGGTGTTGCTTTTGAGCTTGGAGGATCATGAGGACCAATTGAAGATGCTTTGGGGAGCTTGAAGGAGCTTGGAATTGAAGATTTCTCATCTGGTGGAGTGCTTGTCAGGAGCTTAGGAAGACTAGGGTTTTAGGAAGAGCATCAGAGTAGTTTTGCTTGTTTCTTCAAACATGGAGTATATTGCTCATCTCCATTCCATCCAATGACATAAAGTCCTCTTAAAGAAGCCACATCTCTCCCTTGGAGGGATGAATGGCATGCTTTAAAGAGTAGAACTTTGAGGATATAGTTCCTTTACAGTGTTAAGATCTTAATGGCTTCCCTTGGTTGTCATTGAGTTTCTTAACACTTCTACTTGATCTTGTTGAATGATTTCCCCTTGGAGGTGCTTGTTGAAGTTTGGTAAAGAGAAAGTTTAGGAGCTTGTTGAAGCTAGGAGTGGGCTTATTGAAGCTAGGGTTTTGCTGCTTGTTGAAGCTGGTTGCTTGTTGAAGCTAGGGTTTTGCTGTTTGCTAAGATGAAGTCAGGAGCTTGTTGAAGCTTGGTGTCTGTTGAAGATTGAAAGTTTAGTGAAACTTGAAGATGGGAGTTATTCATGAAGATGAAGGTTGTTGCTGTCAATTTTTACTGTTTAATCAACCTGTTGCTGTCAGAGCTGCTACTTATGCTGTTTGCTGTAGGAGTCTGGTGCTGCTGTCTGGGCTGCCTCCTCTGTTGTGGTTTTTGTTTTCTGTATTGTTTGTTGGCTTGTGTAGCTTGCCCCCTAGGTTTGAAGTGAATGTTGATTCACTTTTCCTGTTGTTTTCCCAGGTTCGAGGATGAGTGGGACTCCCTTGCCTCGCTTGTATTGCTGCATTGCATGCATTTTACTGTATTTGCTTGCTTTCTTTTCTGTTTATCCCCTAGGATCTCTGATTTCATCTGTGTAGGAGGGAATTATGACAGACATTAGGATTCTTATCCATGCATGACAACATTAGGTTAGTTTTATTCCCTTTCCAACCCTAGGTTTTTTAGAGCTTCTTTCTCTTCTTATCTCAAAACAACTCAAAAATACAGTAATAAGGTTAATCGACGTCGTACGTCACGAGCCTTAAGCTATTTGAGAAAGGGTTGCTGGAGAGCTTCTTTCCAGTAGTCTGGCTGCTTAGTGTGGCACCCTTTGGGTGACACGCGACGTAGTCACTCTCAAATCCTAGTCTCTAGTGCGTCAGAGATTGCAAACCAACTAAAAAACACTTCTTTCGTAAAAGATTCAAAACAAACATCAAAGTGTCATTTTTGTCTGCTTGGACTCTTAATCAAGAAAAACCCTTTCATAAGGTAATAAAAAACAGTCAGACAAGCTTGTGTCTTCCGTAGCCCGAACTACGTTTGCTCTAATCTTTCATGCTGTATGAAAGTATGTAGGCATAGGATGCCGTATCCTAACGAGCAACCTTCCCACCTTTCTCGTAGGTAGGCGAACTACGTAGACTCTGACTTTCCTATTGCATGAGGGAATACGTAGGCATAGAGCGGCGAAGCTCTATCGAGTCTCTTTTCATTTTCTTTTCTTTTTAACCCTGACCTGTAGAGTAGATAGAATAACAATTCGTACTAGAAAACAAGCGTGGATCCCGTCGAGTACGGCGGACGTGAGGGGTGCTAATACCTTCCCCTTGCGTAATTGACTCTCGAATCCAGGATTTGGATGCGATGACCATTCCTTTCCCGTTTTGCGTTAGGTTTACTCTGAGCGTTTCCTTTCCCTCCATTGGGATAAATAACACACGGTGGCGACTCTTCTGTCATAACCGGCGCCGATTTTCGCGGTAGCGATAGCTGGCGACTCTGCTAGGGACTCCAACGGTTCCCTACGCGACTCAATCCTAGCGCTTGTTTTCCCGTCGTGGGTTTTGTATGGATTTAATTTTCCTATTTACTTTCAGCACTATATTATTGTTGTTATGCTGGGTAGAGGGTCAGATTGAGAGATAAGCCGGACTTGGGCTTGATTGCACCTAGAATTAGTTGTGGAAAGTAGTGGGCGCGTGCATGCTTTGCATGTACTAGTGTCCCACAAAATTCACGCTCAGACGAGGTTCTTCTGGTTGACTTCTTTTTCAACCCTTTGGGTTGAGGGGGTTGTTGGTTAGTTGG
Source organism: Lathyrus sativus (assembly GCA_963859935.3). Lineage (NCBI taxonomy): Eukaryota > Viridiplantae > Streptophyta > Magnoliopsida > Fabales > Fabaceae > Lathyrus > Lathyrus sativus. The sequence goes on from OZ012736.1 coordinate 174,441,768, forward strand.
ATTGTCGACTCTGGGGACCGATCAATTGGAAGTTGGCTAAGTGAGGCCTCTTCAGGACATGATGATGCCACACCTTCTGGGTATCGTATCATCAGTCTTGAAAGTCTGTGATGCCGACGACCACATAGGATGCCGTACCTTGTGTCAGTTGATAGGACACCTACCTGTGAGGGGGATTGGGACATGCAGGAAACTTGACCTCCAGACTACCCGGTTTTCTTAATATTGGATCAGTATGTATGGTTACTTGGGGTTCTTCATCAGGGCAGTGTTATAGGTCTGTTAAGACCAGGTCGGAGCATTGTTTTGGGTCTGTTGAGACCAAAGTGGAGCATTGTTATGGGTTTGTTGAGACTAGGTTTGAGCAGTATTGTGGGTCTGTTGAGACAGATATTGTGGATGGATATCTTCAGCACTATATCACTTGATCCCTGTTGCATGTTTGCATATTGCATTGTTGCATACTCATTTTACATATCATTAACGTGTGTCTGTGCTGTAGGTGCATTTCATACCCTCTGATTCTAGTTGCCCGGATTTCTGTCTGCTGCTATTATGGGTACCTTGAAAAAGACTGTGCCATACAAATTGCCTACTCCAGATGTTTCTTCTTTGCTTGGTTTGATGTCTTTAGCTGATGATGATGTGAAGAGAAGCTTCAGGAAGAGTTATGGGAAACTGCTTAGGTTGGTTTGCAAACCATCCACGTATGAGCTGAACGGATTGTATGCACTTATGCAGTTTTATGATTTCCCGCTGAGGTGTTTTACTTTCCCTGACTTCGTTCTGGCTCCGACCATGGAGGAATATGCTGAGATTTTGGAGCTAACCATTCAGAACAGGGTACTCTTCATTCATATGGGTGTTGGGCCCAAGCTGGAGGATTTGGCTGTTGCTTTGCATTTAGACTCCTCAGAGTTGCTGTTAACCTCGTGGAATGGAGTTTCTAGTTTCTCTCTCAAGTTCTTGGTTGGGAAAGCACAAGAGTATGCCAAGAGTGGCTGTTGGAATTTGTTTAATGCTATCCTTGCTTTGTGTATCTATGGCATTGTACTGTTCCCTAATATGCCTAACTTTGTTGATTTGGATGCATTCCATATATTTGCTTCAGGCAATCCTGTGCCTACACTGATTGGAGATTTCTATCACTCACTGCATTATAAGAACGAGAATAGGAGGGGCAAGAACGTCTCTTGTTGTGTGCCTTTGTTGTATATGTGGTTTGATAGTCACCTTCCCAAGAAGGGTATCTTTGCTGACTCTGTAGCTATGGCAGAATGGTCTGAGTGTCTGATGGGGCTTTCTTCAGAAGATGTTGTCTGGTTTGATAGGGACTTACTGGGGTCTGAGATTATCTACAGTTGTACAGGATATCCTAACGTTCCTCTGATTGGGAGAAAAGGGTGCATTAACTACAATCCGTCATTGTTGATCAGACAATTCGGTTATGCTCTGAGAAGCCCGCCAAAAGAGGAGGAAGTGCAGGAATCTCTGTACTTCACAGGTGATTTGAAGGGAGAATTGCTATCCAAACTTCAGCATGCTTGGAATAATATGAACAAGAAGGGTAAGCCGGTGTTGGGTAAGAATGATTGTCAAGCCTATGCTCCGTACAAGGTCTGGATCCAAGATAGGGCAAAGCAGGCGCTGATGCCGTTTCCTGCAGTATTACCTCCTGCTCCCCTCGTGGTTGAGGAACCAACCACTGTGCCCATTGAGAGATATGAGCAGGTTGTGAAGGAGAAAGAAGAGCTGATGATAGCCAACGAGAAGTTGGAAGAAGAGCTAGTGCAACTCAGGAGCGAAAGGAATGAAGCTGTATATTCCTTCGAGCAGCAAACAAAGCTGGTGAACCAGTTAGGTGCAGAACTAACTGAGCAACGAAAGAAGCGTGAACGCTTGGGGATAGATTTCAAGAGCTCTCATGACATGCTGGAGTCTAAAAAGAAAGCACTTGATATAGTCCACCGGGAGATCTCCACATTCAACAAAACCTGGAATGCTACACTGGCAAATAACAAAGAAAGAGAAGATAAACTGAAGCTACAAATTTCTGAACTGGAAAATCAGTTGAAGGCTAGCCAGAAAAAGTTTGAAGAAGAGGCTATGCGGAGATACGTCGTTCAGAATTCATTGAACAAAGTTGTCAAGCGTAAGAAAGAGTCTGCATCCCAGAAGCGGAAGCTGGATGAGTGCTTTGGAGAAGGTGTTTGGGAGGAATCCATTGGGGATCTCCAGCGTGTTATCAGGCAAAGAGACTCGCTCGTTGAAGGGTTGCTTTCCCAGCCGAATCATCCCAAGACCAAGAGATTGTTAGAGGAGTATCGGGCATATGGCCACACTTGATTACCTTATGCACCGTTGTATATGCTTTTTGCGTTGTGCTGACCATCACCAAGATTGTTGGTTGAGGTCATTCCTTCTTGTTATTGTACACTCAGTGATACTGTATTTCTGCCTTGTTGGGCTCTTTTCAGCAATATATGAGATGTTTCTTCCATGAGTGAATCCAAGCTTCTTAGCGTTGTCACTGCACTGGCACTTTGGCACTAGAATCAGAGGTTGATCTCCCTAACGCACAGACACATATTGCATCTGCGTATTCATTTTGCATTGCCAGTTACTTGTTGAATCTGTATCTTATTTCCTGCATCTCACAGGTTTTTTTCAGGATTGACGACCAAAGAGTCCACCGCTACTCAACCCGAAACAACTGCAAGAAGATAATGGATCAAGTTCAAGTCGAGATGCAGGAAATTCGTGAGAAGCTGACTTTGTTCATGCGAGCTATGGAGAGTATGGCCAAGGGCCAAGAGAATCTTCAGACCTTGGTGCAGCCGCTGCTGACGCGGACAAACGGAAATGGCAATACTGACCACATTTCTGTTGAAACTCCTCGCCGGGAGGATGAGATACCGACAGTTGTTACTCTACCTGTTGCGACTGTCAACAGAAACACTGGTAGTGGTGCAGGTGCTGGCACTGGTAATGGCAATACTGGAAATGGTGGTGATGGGCATGTTGTTAACAACAAAGGCAACACTGTGGATGCCGATCAAAGATTCGGTGACAACGATGGCTTTGGAAACAATGGGTATGGCAATGTCAATCAGGACGGGAACTTCGGGTTCAACAACCAAGGCTTTGGTAATGACGGTTACGGCAACAATCAGGGGTATGGCCACGGTAATGGTGGATTCGGTAATGTGAATAACAACGGCGCTGGAGCATTTCCTTTCAACAATGGCTTTGGACCTACTAGGGTCAATCTAGGGTTCGGCAATCGAGGACAGGGTCCTGCATTCAATCAGCAAGGATTTGGCCGTAATGTGGGTTACGATGGGTACGGCAACGACTGGAATGTGGATCACCAGGACGACGCTTTTTCGGGGAGAGGTATGGGACCCGAGGGCCCCATTGACCCTGTTTAGAGGATCAGAATGCTAGAAGAGCAAATGAAAGGTGTGGTTGATCAGAACTCCGCTGGGTTAGATATGACTACTAAGGGGTTAGTACCAGGGTTGAGGGTGCCATTAAAATTCAAGGCCCCAACATTCGAAAAATACAAAGGGGATACCTGCCCAAAGGTCCATGTGCGTTCTTATTATAGAAGGATGTCTGCATATTCCAATGATGAAAGGATGCTCATGAATTTCTTTCAGGATAGCTTATCTGGACCATCATTGGAATGGTACATGGGGCTGGAGCCCACTCAGATTAGAAGTTGGAAGCAGTTGGCTGATGCTTTCGTTATGCATTACAAATATAACAGTGATTTGGCGCAAACAGAGTTCAGTTGCAGAGTCTGTCGCAGAAAAGTGGTGAAAGTTTCAAAGAGTACGTGTAGCGGTGGCGCGATATGGCAGCTCGGGTGCACCCTCCTTTGGTTGAAAGAGAGATGAATGACATGTTTGTGGGGACATTTACAGGAATGTACTATGATAAGTTGCTCAATGTTTCGATGGGTAGCTTCTCCGACATGATCCTTATGGGAGAAAGGATCGAAAATGGAATTAAAATTGGAAAGATCCAGGCAGGCGAATCTACTTCAGCCGGGGGTGCGAGAAAAGCGTTCGGCGGAAGACAAAAGGGTGATACAAGCACTGTCTTTGATGGCAGAGGTCGGGACAGAGGCAGAAATCAGTACAGTCAACCTCAGCAAATAGCCAGTGTTACTATTCCAATTCCTCAACAACAACAGCAGCAGCAACAACCACAGTAGCAGCAAAGGCAGAATCAGGGTCAGAGAAGGTTTCAGAATGCAAAGCCGAAGAGGGTATTCGATAAGCCTCCGTCGACACATGCAGAGCTTCTTCAAACACTGTTGGGTTTGAATTTGGTTGAGAAAAGAACATTGGAGCCGCCAACAGGACCGATACTTCCTTATGGGTACGACGCTAATAAGCATTGCGAATTCAATTCTGGGGCGCCCGGACATGATGTAGAATCTTGTAACGCTTTTAAGCATAAAGTTCAAGACTTGTTGGACAGTAAAGCCATCAACTTTGGCCAGGTGGGGCCCAATATTGTACAACAGCCTATGCCTAATCATGGGGCAAACGCTATCTTGACAGAAGAGAATTTGAACTTGGTGATGGATGTTAACGAGCTGAAGACACCATTGAGTGAGGTGAAAATCAGGTTGCTTAGAGGGGGAGTATTCCCTGGTTGTGATGAATACTGTTTAGAGTGTTGGACCCAGCCTGAGGGTTGTACCGATTTGAAGCGGGGCATTCAGGCCATGATCGACGAAGGGACCTTGCAATTTGATCGAACTATGGTTGAGAAGCCTGTGGAGGCATTATGTGATAAGCAGAATGATATTGCAACGGTGACGATCCCGAGGAAGACAATAACGATAACGGCGCCCGCCCATCGGCCAACTATTACGATTACCAAAGCAGGTCCGGTTCCATTTGAGAGTACGAAAGTTGTCCCGTGGACCTACGGATTAGAAGCATATTGCAACAGTGAAAAGATTGTGGTGAATCGCCAGCCAGCTGGGGCTGTTGATAATGTCGTTGGAACGGGGGGCATGACCCGTAGCGGAAGGATCTTTACCTCACCTGAAATAGAAGCAGAGAGATTGGCCAAAGACAAAGCCAAAGAAAATGAAAGTAGGCCTTCTCAGTAGAAAGAAAAGGATACGTCGTTCAAGGACGTAGAGGAGTTCATGATACTGATTCGCAAAAGCGACTACAAAATTGTTGAACACCTACAATAGACACCGTCGAAGATTTCTATCTTGTCATTGTTGTTATGTTCCGAGGCCCACCGGAATGCCTTGCTGAAGATTCTGGATATGTCATTTGTGCCTCAAGAAGTGTCGGTAAATCAGTTAGAGGGGGTAATGGCGCATGTCAACGCTGGGCATAGCCTGGGTTTCACAGATTTTGATCTAACACCCAAAGGTCGAAGGCACAACATGGCTTTGCATATATCGGTGGAATGCTGGGGCACCGTAATGTCGCATGTATTGGTGGATACTGGATCGTCGTTGAACATATTGCCAAAGAAATCCATGATGAAATTGGACATACGGGGAATTATTTGCACGCCCAGCGATTTGGTTGTGAGGGCGTTTGACGGGACGAAAAGATCAGTGTTTGGGTCAATAACATTACCGCTTCAGGTGGGGCCAGAAATATTTGATACCGAATTTTACATCATGGATATCCACCCAGCTTACAGCTGCCTTCTGGGGCGCCCATGGATCCACGCTGCAGGGGCCGTAACGTCCACATTGCATCAGAAGTTGAAGTACATGGTGGGTGATAGTGTTGTTACCGTTTGCGGGGAGGAGGACATTTTGGTCAGTCACCTGTCATCGTTCAGATATGTTGAGGTCGACGGAGAAATACACGAGACGCCTTGTCAAGCCTTCGAAGGGTTGCGGAATAAAAACAAAGCTCAGGGTTCTGGCAAAATGCCAGAGGTGGCAGTGTCATCCTACAAGGAAGCTCAGGCTTTAGTGCAGACTGGTGAGACTAAAGGTTGGGGGAAGGTTTTGGAGATTCCCGTGAAGAATGACAAGTTTGGGCTAGGGTATCGACCGACGTCGTCAGCGTCATCTTCAGGAGCGCCCAGGTTCAAGGGACCGATAACGATTATGCCAAGCGGGGTGTGCTTTGAGACAATCAACGCTATTTCCGATGCTGAGGACGGAGATAGCGACTGCGATATGGACGCGTGGATCAAGCCAAGCGTGCCAGGACAAAGTCTCTGCAACTGGTCCATCCGGGAAACTGTCCCAGTGACTCTTAAACAGTAATGATTTGTTTTATCCATTGTTGAATAATCCTATGTCATACCCGGGGCAGAGTGATTTTACATTAGGGCTACTTGATTATGTGTATTGCACTGTTTTAATCATGAAATAAAGGCGTTTTTCATATACAAATATTGTGATCCCTGTTCTTCTTGTTTTTACTTTAACAATAAATGGCAACGTGGTTATTTGCTTTCTTTGCGTGTTGAAGCGTTTAACCATTTCCTTTGCAGGACTAATATTTCAGATGACATCTCCTACGAACCGCCTATGACTCGTTTCGACTTCGAGCATCCGGTATTCCAAGCAGAGGAAGAGATTGTTGAGGATAGCGACCTGCCAGAGGAGCTGACTCGTTTGTTGAAACAGGAAGAGGGGATCATTCTGCCTCATCAGGAGGAAATTGAGATTATCAACTTAGGGTCAGAAGGAGTTGTGAGAAATATTTGTATAGGGGCTGCGCTGCAGAGCGACATCAAGCAAAGGATGATTGAGATACTACGAGAGTATAGCGATATATTTGCTTGGTCGTACAAGGATATGCCTGGGTTGGATACGGACATGGTTGTGCACCGTCTGCCGCTGCGAGAGGAATGTCCGCCTGTTAAACAGAAACTCAGAAGAACCAGACCAGACATGGCCGTGAAAATCAAGGAGGAAGTTCAAAAACAGTGGGATGCTGGTTTCCTAGCCGTTACAACTTATCTGTCATGGGTCGCTAATATAGTGCCAGTGCCGAAGAAAGACAGTAAAGTGCGAATGTGTGTAGACTACCGTGATTTGAATAGGGCGAGCCCGAAAGACGACTTTCCACTTCCTCACATTGATGTGCTGGTTGATAACACTGCTCAGTTCTCCGTATTCTCTTTCATGGACGACTTCTCAGGCTATAATAAGATCAAAATGGCACTAGAAGACATGGAGAAGACTACCTTCATTACTCCCTGGGGAACATTTTGCTACAAAGTGATGCCCTTCGGACTGAAGAATGTTGGGGCAACGTATCAACGTGCTATGACGACTCTCTTTCATGACATGATGCACAAAGAGATCGAGGTTTATGTTGATGATATGATTGCCAAATCCCAGACGGAGGAGGAGCATTTGGTTAATCTGCTGAAATTGTTCAAAAGGCTTAGGAAGTTCAGGCTGAGACTGAACCCTAACAAGTGCACCTTTGGGGTGAGATCGGGTAAACTGCTGGGGTTTATTGTGAGCGAAAGGGAAATAGAGGTTGATCCTGCAAAGATAAAAGCTATACAAGAAATGCCGACGCCTAAAACAGAAAAAGAAGTGCGTGGGTTTTTAGGGGGGTTGAACTACATCGCTCGGTTCATATCTCACCTAACTGCGACGTGCGAGCCATTATTCAAGTTGCTGAAAAAGAATCAGGTGTTGACCTGGAATGAAAATTATCAAAAGGCGTTCGACAAGATAAAAGAATACTTGCAGGAACCTCCTGTTTTGATACCCCCAGTGGCCGGGAGACCTTTGATTATGTATTTGACGGTTCTTGAGGAAAGTATGGGTTGTGTTCTCGGTCAACACGACGAGACCGGACGTAAAGAGCATGCGATCTACTATTTGAGTAAGAAGTTCACAGACTGTGAGTCCAGATACTCAATGCTCGAGAAGACGTGTTGCGCTAGCCTGGGCCGCCAAACGTTTGAGGCAATACATGCTGAATCATACGACCATGCTAATTTCAAAGATGGATCCGATCAAATATGTGTTTGAGAAGCAAGCACTCTCCGGAAGAATTGCCCGATGGCAGATGGTATTAACAGAATACGACATCCAATATGTCTCGCAAAAGGCTATTAAAGGTAGCGTTCTGTCGGAGCACCTCGCTGAGCATCCGGTTGAGGATTACCAATCAATGAGGTTTGATTTTCCTGACGAGGATATCATGTACCTGAAAATGAAGGATTGTGAAGAACCGTTGCCGGACGAAGGGCCAGAGTTAGGTTCCAAATGGCAGTTGATATTTGACGGGGCTGTAAATTCCTATGGTAGCGGAATAGGGGCAATTATCACTACTCCTCACGGGTCGCACATCCCCTTTACTGCCCGATTGACCTTTCCTGTTACCAACAATGAGGCTGAATATGAGGCTTGCATCATGGTTATGGAAGAAGCCATTGATTTGCGAATCAAGAATCTAGATGTATACGGAGACTCAGCTCTGGTGGTGAATAAGGTTAAAGGAGAATGGGAGACGCGTTAGCCCAATTTGACACCCTATATGAATTATGCAAGGAGATTGTTGCCTTTCTTTGACAAGGTGGAATTGCATCACGTGCCGCGAGCAGAAAATCAAATGGCTGACGCCCTGGCGACATTGTCTTCAATGTATAAAGTTAACTTTTGGAACGAGGCTCCCCGGATTGTTATCTCTCGGCTCGATAGGCCTGCATTCATATTTGCTATTGACGAGGCTCCCGATGGTAAACCCTGGTACTTTGACATCCATAATTTCCTGAAGAACAAGGAGTATCCGGCTGGGGCATCCAGTCGAGATTAGAAGACTCTCAGGAGATTGGCTGGCAATTTCTATTTGAACCCGGACGATGTCCTGTACAAAAGAAACCACGACTTGGTGTTGCTACGTTGTGTAGATGAGAAAGAGGCGCAGTTGCTCATGGAAGAGATACATGAGGGTACATTTGGTACACATGCTGGTGGGCATGCTATGACAAGAAAACTGTTGCAGGCAGGTTATTATTGGCTGACTATGGAAACGGACTGTTTCAAATTTGCAAAGAAGTGCCATAAATGCCAGATTTATGCGGACAAAATCCATGTGCCTCCAAGCCCTCTGAATGTGATGTCATCACTGTGGCCCTTCTCGATGTGGGGGATTGACATGATCGGCAGGATTGAGCCTACGACATCAAACGGACACCGGTTCATTTTGGTGGCAATCGATTACTTCACCAAATGGGTGGAAGCAGCCTCATATGCCAATGTGACCAAACAAGTGGTAGCCAGATTTATCAAACAAGATATTATCTGCAGATATGGAATCCCTGAGCAGATTATCACCGACAACGGTTCAAATTTGAATAACAAAATGATGAAAAAGCTGTGCCAGAATTTTAAGATTGAGCATCACAACTCTTCTCCTTACCGGCCCAAGATGAATGGCGCTGTCGAAGCGGCCAATAAGAACATAAAGAAGATTATTCAGAAGATGGTTGTGATGTATAAGGACTGGCACGAGATGTTACCTTTCGCTTTGCACAGTTATCGTACGACGGTACGCACATCAACCGGGGTAACCCTTTTCTCATTGGTATACAGAATGGAGGCGGTGTTACCGTTGGAGGTCGAGATTCCTTCCTTGAGGGTTTTATGTGATGTCCAACTCGACGAGGCATAATGGGTTAAATATAGACTGAATTAGCTCAGCTTAATGGATGAGAAGAGACTGACTTCTCTAGCATACGGTCGGTTGTATCAGAGTCGGATGAAGAAAGCTTACGACAAGAAGGTGTGCCCTCAAAGCTTTCAGACGGGCGATCTTATTTTGAAAAAGATTCTCCCACCACAATCAGATCATAGGGGCAAGTGGAATCCTAACTACGAAGGTCCCTACATTGTCAGAAAAGTCTTCTCTGGAGGAGCCTTGCTACTATCCACCATGGATGGTGAAGACTTTACGTCTCCTGTGAATTCAGATGCAGTTAAAAAATACTTTGCTTGAAAGTGACCCGCTGGACAGTAAAAAGAGAGTCCAGGAAAAAATGGGGCATCCCGGCGAACCATAAAAAATGAATAAAAGGTTCGGGAAAAAGTTAGGGATAAAATTGAAAAGATGTACACCCGCGAAGTCGAAAACCTGAAAAGGGAGACTTCGGCAAAAAAGGGTATCCCAATGAATTGTAAACCCGCAAAGGGCGGTTCACGCAAAAGTTAGGGATTGAAAAAGCAAATGACTGTGGTCTGGAGTTGATACGACATTGCTTAGTGGTTTGGGAGTACCTGGGGGCCGTCTATCCAAAAACAATCTCTTCCGAAGATCGAGTACCGGGAAAGCGCGGAGTCAGGCGAGTCATAGGAGGATCAGCTCATGGTGTTCGTCTGTGCCACGTTGCCAACATGTATACGAATATTGTTTTGTATTTTCTTTATGCTTCTTGTGCATATATTTATATGTGGTTGTGCGTAACTTCCTCTTCTCAGGAGTTGCATCCAGGGTACAAAACTTTGCCTATTCAGAGGCCCGTTATCAATAAAACATGTTATTCAGTACTTGATGCTTGTTCTTTACTGTTTTGTTTGTGAAAGACGCCGATGTTTTTGATAAACTTGCACTTACATAATCTTGCTGGCCTTTGCCAATAATTGCTAAAACTTCGAATTGACTGAAGTAATGTCACCGATGCTAACCCGGATGGATTCTGTTGTATAGGCCTGTTTTGTCTCGTTTGTGTTTTGCAGGAGCAAACGGTCCGAAATTGTATTCCCCAGCCAAGGTCGCTTGACGTAAGACCTGACTCCAGTTGGTGTCATTCCTCAGCTAGTCGCAGCTTATCCCCGGAGAGTTGAAAAGCAATTTATCTCTTCCCGAAGGAGGGAATTATTCTCCCCAGGAGAGTGTCCTTATGGAAAGTCGTCCATAGGATCAACCCCAGCGAGTCGAAATCAGTATCCCTTGCAGAGGTTGCACTCCCCAGTGAGTCGGATATGTGCAGGATCAATCCCCAGCATGGAAGGTTCCCGCAGAGTTTAACCAAGTTGTTGGTTCAGAAGGATTATACCCGGAGGACGGTTTCCCTTCTCCCCACAGGTCGTCATGCCATTGACAGGATATCGATCCTCAGCAAAGTCCGAGGCTCCGAGTTTGTAAACTGTGCCCAGACAGTGTGCTTTTCCTAGAAGTGTCGCTTCTTTCCCAGCTAAGTTTGTTCACCAGCAGGGTGTTTGTTCTTTCCTCCTAGTGGAAATTGATGTTCAATCTCTCCCCGGAAGAGTTGGTTGTGTTTCTGGCGTTTATTTCTCCAGAATACCGTATGATACTTGTTCTCCCCAGTGGAGTTGGCTTTATCCTCAGCATTCGTGTTGTTGAGACAACACTATCAGAATGGCCCCGGCAGCTTGAGCCTGCATTTGCATTTGCATATATCGTCATATTTGCATCTACTCAAACGCGTAGCTTTTCCGTGTCGTACGGAGCATTACGCCATTTTCAAACATACGCATTTTGGAACATAAATCAGGTTGGTTAACCTTTTTCTGTCAGGTGTGTTTTCTCAGCAGGAGTATGGAGTTCTAGCTCAGATCTATTACCTGGTATTCGAGGTCTAGCCGTGAGACGTGTGATGATACGGTTCATCTTACTATTTTCCCCACAGAGTTACTTGGTTAAGTTTCTCTTTGCCCCCGAGCAGAGTTATTTGTTTAAATTTCTCTTGTTTCCCCGCCAGAGTTGCTTGTTGAAGTTTCTCTTATCCGGCCAGCGGATTATTTTCTTCAAATTTGTTGTTACGTCAGCGTCAAAAGGGTTTCATGAATTAATTTCGGAAGCTGCCGCCGGTTATCGAAACGGGCGTCCGACAGTGGGGTTTCCAAATATCCCCCGTAGAGTCCTCCTCGAAGTCGCTGTCACGTCAGTGCTAAAAGGTTTATGGGTTGGGACCAATGGAGTTATCTACTGCAGAGATAGGCAGAGAAACTGTATTCAGAGTATCTTCCCGTATGGATAAACGGATGTATTTTCCTACTGGCTGACAGAAGTATTTCCCCGGCGGTCGCTAAGATTTTATTGCCTATGTTGATAGGAGTTCCTCGTGTTGACGAGATTTAAGTCCTAACGTGGACAGATTTATGTCCTCGTATTGACGAGATGTGCTAGTCCTAACGTGGGCAAATTTGATTTCTCCATGTTGACGGAATGGGAAGGCCTGACGTGGACAAATTGATTACTCTTCGTGTTGACGAAATGGTGTCCTGACGTGGACCATTTATCCCCAGCAGATATCTTTCTTCGTAATGGTGAAATGTGCGTCCTGACGTGGACAAGTTTATAGTTCCTCGTGTTGACGAGATGCGCGAGTCCTGACGTGGACAAATTTATCTTTCTTCATGTGGATGGAACGGTGTCCTGACGTGGACAATTTACTCCTATGTTGATAGGATTTTCTCGTGCTGACGAGATGCGAGTCCTGACGTGGACAAATCAAGTTACCTTCCCTTGTGTTGATTAGATGCGAGTCCTGACGTGGACAAATTCACCGTTCTTCGTGTTGACGAAATGAAGTCTTGACGTGGACCATTTTTTCCTAACGTGGATAGTTTATTCCTAATATGGACAATTTATTCCTGACGTGGACAATTCATTCCTAGGTTGATAGGATTTCCTCGTGTTGACGAGATGCGGACAACTCATCCCCAGCGAAGTCGTCGGGATTTCTCCGTGTTGACGGAATATGGAGTCCTAGTGAGGACAAGTTTTATTCCTATAACGATAGGATTTCTTCGGGTTGATGAAATTGGAGTCCTAACGTGGACAAGTTTATGATGGGATTTCTTCGTGTTGACGAAATAGGCGTCCTAACATGGAAAAAGTTTTACAAGTGTATGAGGGGGTTTCTCCGTGTTGACGGAATCAAGCGTCCTAACATGGACAAAGTTCTATTCCTGTGTTGTTGAGATTTGTGTTTATTCGTGATTTGGACGAAATTCGGGTCCAGATGTGGGCAAGGTTGCTCCTGTGACGACAGAATTTATATTCGTGTTGACGAATTTGTTTCTCTTCTTGTGTTGACAAGGTTAGTCCAGTTGTGGACGGAGGTGTTTTTGCAAAAAAGTTGTTCAGTACCTGTGGCGTTACATAGGTGGTTGAAGTTGAAATCAGAATTATTATCAGACGTGGGACCAGTTGTTGCCGTGACAACCGGATTCAATTGGTGGATGTCGTTCCCCAAACAGCGGGGCAGTTTATTTCTGCGGTTGGCAAATTTCCGGGTTTCTTGGTATTCAACCGTCTCGTACCTCGATTGTTTGAAGGTCGTTCGCTCTTCACCCATTCGGGTCCAAGCCGTTTGAATAGGGGCAGCTGTTGCACCCCAAAATTTGCTCAACCTTTTCTTGCCTGATTTGTGTTTCATTGCATTTCATTTGCATAGTTACATCATGTACATAGTCCAATCATTTGCATATCATAGCATAGAATGCATCCAACAAGGGATCAAGGGTGTCTATCAAGAGAAGAGCCTAGCAAGAGGTCTTATCCAAGTTTGAGAGATCATCCAAGCCATCAAGAAATGATTTGAAGTCTTGAGAAGTTTGAGTGCCTACATGTGGGATTTGAAGTCTCGGAAGCTGGCATTTTCCTTTGTTTTATCTTGTCATTGTTTGTAGTTTCTTTCCTGTTTAAATTGCAATCTGGTTTGTAAAACTTGTTGTTTCCATTCAATTGATGATAATGAAATGAGTATGCATGTTTTGATTAAATCCATTCGTGTTCACTAATTGATTTTTACAGCTATCCAACGCTTGGTTAAGCGGAATCCGGGGAGGATGACGAAAATGAACGACATGCAAGCTTCCGATATTGTATGCTTTTGAAATAAAACCTGCTGATGATGTACAGGCATTGTTTCAAATCCATAAACACCGGAGATATAAGGAAGATAATCCCTTGTCAACCCCTTTGAGCCTAGTAGTAGGAGTTCTTTCTGAAAACGAAAAACCCTCAATCTTAACCTGGGGCAGGGTAGGTGTTAGCTAATTTGACCGAACATCCAAATTACAAAAAGGAGTGTCCGTTCGAGGATCAATCACACCTCTAGAGGTCGTACCTAAAAAACCACAAGGGTTAAATTTCAAAAGTGAAACAGTCACATTATTCCCCAAAGAGTCAGACAACCAGTGTCACACGACTTGTTCAAAAAAAAAGAGGGAAGGAAAAAGAATCAAAAGCCCGCTTAGTCAAAACTTGAAAGCAAATGACTTAGGCAAAAAAGAGGGCATCCCGCTGGATTTAATAATCAAAAGAAACTCAAAACAGTCAGTCCAGGCAAAAGTTAGGGAAAGAAAAAGAAAAATGAAAAGGATTACAAAAAAAAAATCCTCAAATGAAATACGAGTCGTGTGACCCCAAGTGACAAAGACGAAAAGTGAGTGGCTGTCACTCCAAAAACTCATAGTTTCTCGAACTATCACTCCTATCTTTCAACCTTTAAGAGGTAAGCGCTAAGGTTGAATTAGTTGAACGTGGATTGGAGAACATCAAGGAGAATGGGTGGGTTAAAATAAATTTTGAGCCTTTATCCTTTCCTTCAAAACCGTGAGCCTGACCACGTTACAACCTTCAATAGTCCTAATTGAAGCAGGTTTGTTTTGAAGGCATACTTCGGTAAAGATCGCGTCGAAACTGACTCCTAAAAGGGTTCTTCTTACCATGTTGGTACTGATGTTGATATTCTGATAGATGATTTGTGCATTATATGCCATAAACTGTTTTCCTTTTTCTAGTGAACAGATTGGATGTCAAAACTGTCATGTGCATTGCATTAATATATCTTTTGTGTAGAACAACTTGTTTTACTTGCGAGTAAGCGCTTGACAGCAGGAAAGTTTCCTACAGTGGAAAGTACGATCATGATAGAATGCAGAATGCCCGAATACTCCGTGAACTGGGGCAAGCTATAATCCCTAGTGATGTCAGCCACCCGAAGTCAGTTATTCTGAAGCAGTCAGGTCGAGATTTGATGAATCTCTCGAGGACAACCAGTGTATCTCCCTGCAGATCAGCCTATCAGGGGCAAAGTCGTCGCAGACAGGGGCAGGCCACTCTAAGAAAAGCACAGAAGTTGTTTCTTGTCTGAAAGGCATTTGATCCGAAGCATCTCTCCGAGGTTCAGAGTGCTGAAGCAGTTCATATCAGACCATCAGGGTACAAATTTTCAAATTTCCTTTTGAGGAGTATCCCCCAGAGATCCAACAGGCTGGGGTAATATCAGAAGCGAAGGAATTGTTCTTTTCCGTGTCATCAGAGTTACTCAGAGCTACTTGAGCAGATTCAGCCGATCTTCAAGTTTGAGACGAATGTCGGGAAGTCGTGTTACCGTCCCTTGACACTTCAACCAGAAACCGTGAATTTAGACAGGAGGTTGTCTAGTGTCAGTTATATATGACCATTCACGGATAGCCTAAAACCCAATCCTCATTGGCAAGCCATTCTTAAAGCCCAATCCATATTGGCAATCACTATGAGGTCCATCCGTGTTGGCGCATCAGTTTCAAAATCCAATCTTCATTGGTAGGTAGGAAGACTCTGTCTGTTTTCCCCAGCAAAAGTTCAACGGTCATTGGCACGTGTAAGCTATTCCCAGGGAAGTCCGATCATGCTTAGCACATTTGGTTATCCCCAGCGGAGTTTGCTTCACCTTTCCAGCATTTATTTTGCTGGAATAATTCTGTGATACCCGGTTATCCCCAGCAGAGTTGGTTTTGTCTTCAGCATTTATTTTGCTGAAATGGTTCCGTATCTAGTTTCTCCATCAGCGGAGTCGGGTCGCCTTTCCAACATTTATTTTGCTAGAATGGTTCTTCTGTGTATAGCTTCTCTCCAGCAGCCTGAGCCTGCATTTGCATCTTGCATATATCATCATATTTGCATCTTATATGCATTTCATCGTCAAATGCGTAGCATTCCATCTTATATGGAGCATTTACGCCATAGAAAAATTCAAACATGCGTATATGCATACGAAGCATAAGCCAGTTTCTATCAGCCTTACGTGGCAACATGAAGTACTCTGTAATCAGTTCAGGGGTATTTATTCAGCAGCTTTATTCATACAGCTCATTGGTTTATTTGATTTTTAGATCATACAACGGTTATGCTTTGCCCATCAGTCATCTGATATTGACAGACTTCTCTTCCCGTCAATTCCTATTGACGATGTGTTTCTCCAACAAGTGGTTTTCTCCGTCTATCTCTAGACGTCGCGAGTTCGGGAATGGTTTCCTTTCCGTCTATCTTTAGACGATGTGAAGTTTCGAAGTTGGTTTTTCTCCGTCTATCTTTAGACGTCGCGAGTTTGGGTATGGTTTTCTTTCCGTCTATCTTTAGACGATGTGAAGTTTTGAAGTTGGTTGTTTCTTCGTCTATCTTTAGACGTCATGAGTTCGAATATGGTTTTCTCTGTCTATCTTTAGACGTCATGAATTTCTCCAGCGGATTTTTCCCCGTCTATCTTTAGAAGTCGTGAGTTCGAGTATGGTTCTCTTTCTGTCTATCTTTAGACGACGTGAAGTTTCAGGTGATTTTTCAGCGGGTTTCTTACCGTCAGTTCATATTGACGATGTGTCTCCCTAGCGAGTTTTCTCCGTCTATCATTAGACGTCGTGATTTTGGATATGGTTTTCTCTGTCTATCTTTAGACGTTGAGAGGTTTCAAGGCGATCTTTCAGATATTGGCTTTCTTTCTGTTTATCGGATGAGATGACATTTCAAAAGAGGTTTTTCTGACTGTTGATCCTTATTGACGTTGAGGCTCTTTGAAGAATGTTTGGTTTTCCTAGTTGTTGATCCTTATCGACGACATGGCTCTTTGAAGGTGGTTTTTCTTCCTGTCAGTTCTTACTGATGATGTGGCCCCTTTGAAGTTATTGTTCTTTCCATCAATTCCTGTAGACGAAAGGATTCTGAAATTTGATGGGTGGTGTTGAAGTTCATATATGGGTTTCCTTCCGCTAGTTCTCACTGTCGATGTGGTTCTTTGGACAAGTGTTTCTCCCTATCTATCTTTAGGCAACGTGATAAGATCAAGTGCATGTTGATCTGGCCTTCGGGATGATTTTCTCCGTCTATATTTAGACGTCGTGAGTATTGGATTTTGTTTCCTTCGGGATGGTGTCTTTCCGTCTATCATTGGACGATGTGATTGTATTTCTCTTTCCGTCTATCATTGGACGATGTGATTGTATTTCTCTTCCTGTCTATCACTAGACGATGTGAGTATATTTCTCTTCCTGTCTATCATTAGACGATGTGAGATGATCAAGTGCATGTTGATCCAACCTTCGAGTTTGTTATCTGTGGCGTCACGCAGGTAACTGGTGATAAAGTCAAGTTCTTTATCAGATGATTGATCAGTTTGTTGCCGTAGCGACTGGATTCAGTTTTTGGATATTTCCCCCAAGCAGTTTTCGCAGTTTATTTCTGCGATTGGCAAATTTCCAGGTTCTTTTGTATTCAACTGTCTTCTACCTTGATTGTCTGAAGGCCGTTCACTCTTCACCCAGTCAGGTCCAAGCCGCTTGAATAGGGGCAGCTGTTGCACCCCAAAATTTGCCCAAACTTTTTTCTTTAACTGGTTTATGTTTCATTGCATTATCATTTGCATAGCTATATCATTTGCATATCATAAAATCATTCATCCAACAAGGGATCAAGTGTGTTTTTGTCAAGAGAAGCCTAGAAAGAGGTCTTAGCCAAGCTTGAGAAGTCATCCAAGTCATCAGGAGGTGATTTGAGGCCTTAAGAGGTTTGAATGCCTCCATGTGGAGTTTTCTCCTAACTTGAGGATCAATTGAAGACCATCAGTGAGATGTGAAGCATGGATTATGAATAGAAGATGTGTATAGAGCTCATGGAGTTCCTAGAGGTCCATGTTGGAGCTCAATCAAGTCATTGATTCAAGTGCAAGAGCCATAGTTGAGGTGCAAGCAATTAGGGTTTCATTTAGGGCAACCCTAGGTCAACTGGACAATTGAAGAGTATCAAGGCCTACTTTTAGGTTATGAAGTTCATGGAATGATATGTTAAGACATTTGTGGTGTTGTGCCAAGATCAAATCAAGAAGAATCAAGAGTGTGGGAAGTTGCTAAGTTAGGGTTTCAGTGTAAAATCCCTTATTTAGTGCCTAACTTCAAGGCCACATAAGTCAAAATACAAGTTTCAAATGGATCTTTGGACAACATGAAACTTATAGATAATCTCAATACCTTTAATTTGAGTACTATAAGTCCTCAAGAGGATTTATAGAACTCAAGTTATGGTTCAGACAAGTTACAGGTCACCAGATGAATGTGAAATTTATCTATGAAGGTCACTTGACTTCCAAGCAACTTTTGACCTAGAAATAGGTTTCACATGAACTTTTGGTCAACATGAAAGTTGTTCCTTATGATCTTAGCTTTCTAAATTGTACTAGAAGTCTTCCATATGATTTGTAAAACTCAAGTTATGAGGTTTACAAGTCAGGGGTATTTTGGGAAAGTGAGATTATAGGTCATTTTCAATCATAGGCCAAAATCTCCAACTTGCACTTGTCAAATGGATTTTTGTTCAACATGAAAGTTTCTTAAAATTGGATTTTAAGTGCAACCAAGTGGTCATTTGGGATTGTTTTGGCTTGTATCAAAAAGTCACTTATAATGGCCTAAAAAAGAGAATATTTTAAATGGATTAAGGAGGGAAAATTGACTTTTTGAGTTAGAGGACCAAAATATGTCATGTGCGTACATTTTTTGAATGGAAATCACATTCTAAGAACATTGGCATTGACAGAATTTTGAGCATAGGCCTAGTTTTGGGAGTTGTCATTTGGATTACTTCACCATGAAGTTACATAATCAAATATAGCCATTGGATCAAATACAAGGAGCAAATCTCAGCCATTCACACTCCACATGCTGTTATTAGTTGAATTGAATCATCTTGGATCCAAAACATTGCCATTTTCGTGTACCTTCAAGAGCAAAAAGTGGTGAAATTTTGAAAATTCATTTTGGGCCTAGAGGCAAGGATTGGGCTTTCTCTTGATCCATATCCATTGTATATAAGATTTCTAACCTTCACAAATCATTAGTTCTGGAAATGGGAGCAGAATTGATCAAGAACAAGCTTGAAAAAGTGAAGAAAATTCCAAAAGTGAATTCCAAGATCTATTTCGTTTCAAGCCAAATTGTGAATTGAGAAAGCTTTATTGAAGATCATTGAACGATTCTGGAGAGTTTCGCGAAGCTTCATCAAGGATTAAAGGCTCAGTGGAAGTTCTCCACTTGGTACTTGAATTTCACCATATCTCTCTTAATACTTGATGATTCTTTGCCATTTTCGTTTCTTTGCACTCCTTGAAGTATGTAGATCATTTCTGGGTTATAATTGCTGATGTTTATGACGTTCGAAATTTGGAGCTCCAAACTTGTGAGATTTTATATGGATTGTTTTGGCATGATTTGACTTAGTTTTTGCTTGATCTATAACCTCCATAACATAAGGATGAGTTTAGAATTAATTTGGAGAAGTTTTAATGAACTTGAGGTTTTGGTGTCAAACTTTGATTGATTCATTTTTCTTTGATCTTGCATTATTATTGATTTTTGATGAGATATTTGGAATCCTTGCAAAAAATCCTTCGATTTCGGTCCAAAAAACGTGCGAAACGGATAAGAATTGAGTGAGTTATGGTTGTTGGAAGAATTCCGGCGAGTGTGGCCGGCCGGAACAGTTCCGGCGAGTTCAAGGAAGAAGATGAACGTGCGCACGCCACGTGTCATCCAAAACGGCGTCCTTTTTGGCCAGCAAGGAGGCCAGACGCGCGTGTGTTCGAATCCTTGCTGTGCCTTTTTTTCATTTTTGCTGCTTTGAATTTCCATTAACTTCCATTTACATTTTCCATTTCATTTTTTTATTTTCATTTTATTTTTCTGTAGTTCCTGAATGTCTTAAGAAATTTTAGGCGTTGATTTTACATTTTTAGGATTTTATTCGAATTAGTTATGATTTTTCTTTTGTGCTAACGTCCATTATGTTGCATATTTGACCATCTGTTTTGTAGAATTTTGTTCGTCCAATTGGTCATGAATTTGGCTTTGAATTTTTAGTATGTTTTAAGGTCGATATTCATGTTCCCTCAGGATTTTTATTAGAATTTTAAAACATCTTTAGGTTTTGTTTTAGGTGTTGATATTAGAGCCTTCCCAAACTTATGGATTACCTTGATACCTTTCAATCTAGAAATTATTTAGGTGACTTAGAAGTTGAATTAGGCTTTAATATTTCAACCCTAGGCTGTTCAAACATGTATGTTCCCCCAGGAATTTAATTAGAATTTTATAATTTTGTTTGCTGTTTTTGTTGAATTTTGCAAATTGCTCGTGTTTGTGTTGTTCTCTCTTGAGTACCTTTGCTTGTTTGGCTTGGTTTGTGACTTTGGAGCTTGCTTGGCTTGGAATCCTTTTTGGGAGGTCTTCTGGACTTGATATAGATGCTTGGGATTGAATATTGGAGCTTGGAGTTGAAGGCTTTTTCCTCTTGTGGAGCTTTTTAGGAGCTTAGGAAATTAGGGTTATAGGAAGTGCCTTAGACTTAGTTTTGATTCTTTATTCAAACATAGAGTGCATTGTTTGCCTCTATTCCATCCAATGACATAAATTCCTTCTTGGGAAGCTCCATCTCTCCTTATGAGGGATGAGTGGTATGCCCAAGTGAGTAGAACTTTGAGGATACCTTTCATTTGCAATGTTGAGTTCTTAGTGATTTCCTTTGGTTGTCATTAAGTTTCTTAACATTATAACTTGATCTTGATGTTTAATCCTCCTCTTAGAGTGTGCTTGTTGGAGCTTGAAGATTGATGAAGCTTGAAGATAGAAGCTTGCTTGAGGATGAAGCCTTTGCTGTCAACTTTGTTGTCTATCCAACTTTGCTGTTTAAAGCTGTTGTTGTTGTTTGCTGTAAGAGTTTGTTGTTGCTGCTTGGGCTGTCTCCTCTGTATCTTTTGTTTTTCTCTGATTTGTCTGTTTGCTTGTGTTGATTACCTCTAGGTTTGAGGTAGAGCTTGTCTCCTCTTGCCTGTTGTCTTCTCCCTTGCCTCTCTTATATTGTTGTATTGCATGCATTCTATTGTTTACTGTAATTGCTTGCTGTCTTTTGTTGTTCATCCCCTAGGATCTCTAATTTCCTCTGTGCAAGAGGGAATTATGACAGTCATTAGGTTTTGACCCATGCATGATAACTTTAGGTAGATTCCCCTTTCAACCATAGTTTTAGGGTGTCTTTCTTTTCTCATCTCAAAACAATTCAAAAACACAGTAATAAGGATAATGCGTGTTGTACGTTACGAGCCTTAAGCTATTTGAGGAAAGGTTGCTGGAGGGTCACTCTTCAGTAATATGGCTGCTTAGTATGGTACCCTTAGGGTGACATGCGACGTAGTCACTCTCAGATCACAAGTCTTTAGTACAGTACAAGTTGCAAACATCCTAAAAAACATTTCTTTCGTAAAAAACTCAAACAAACATTCAAACTCTGCTTTTGTCCTCTTGGAAAACCCTTTTCAGAAGGAGATAAAAACTGTCAGACAAGCTTGTGTCCTCTGTAGCCCGAGCTACATTTGCTCTGATCTTTCATGCCGTATGAAAGTACGTAGGCATAGGATGCGATATCCTAGCGAGCAACCTTCCCCTCCTTTCCCGTAGGTAGGCGAACTACGTTGACTCTGATTTCTCGTTTTAGACGGGAATACGTAGGCATAAAGTGCGATACTTTGCCGAGTCATTTTCTTTTCTTTTTAACCCAGACCTGTAGAGTAGATAGAATAACACACCCTTAGATAGAAAACAAGCGTGGATCCCGTCGAGTACGACGGACGTGAGGGGTGCTAATACCTTCCCCTTGCGTAACAGACTCCCGAATCCAGGATTTGGTTGCGATGACCATTCCTTTCCCTCTTTGCGTTAGGTTTACTCTGAGTGTTTCCTTTCCCTCTTGTGGGATAAATAACGCACGGTGGCGACTCTTCTGTCATAGCCGGCGCCGATTTTCGCAGTAGCGACAGGTACCAATTAACCATTTGCTAGTGAAAATTGGTTAATTGGTTAACCACTCACAAAATTTTTAAAATGTCCCATTTGGAGGGAAACTTGCATATTCGTCTGTTTTCACCCGTTCTGAGCCCTGTTAAGCCTCAAAAACTTGCCCTTGAATATTAGAACTTTGAAAATGCCTTAGATGACCTTGACCTGCCTCCTGTGCTAAAAATAACCTGTTGAATAAAATAAAATCGACCAACCGATTGTTGGGCAAAATAAATGTCGAAGCCTCTGACGCTCATTGTTTAAACTCTTGCAATAAAAGAGAACTCTGAGCCAGAGAAATACCTTGATCCCATGTCTCGAGAACCAAGGCTCTGATATGCAGAGAAACATAAGCCAATATAGATAAAATGACAGGGAAAATTTTGGGGTGTTACAGCTGCCCCTATTCAATCGACTTGAACCTGAAAGGATGATAGCAACAACTTTCAGAAATTCAAGGTGCACGGAGATTGAATACCAAAAAACACCTGGAAATTTGCAACCTGCGGGGACAAATAATGGATACCAACCAAAAGTTGGGATGAATCGGAGGATGAAACTCCAAGATGAATAGAGAATACCAACCAAGAGTTAGGATTACGGGAATGTCGACCAAAGGCGACACTCTGGGGACAAAATCAAACTAAGACACCAAACAAAGACATACAGGAAGTAAAATCAATGGACTTACGACCTGAAGAGAAGATGGCTCCGCTGTGTAAGAAATAAGCCTAAACAGAAAAATATGCGGGGAATAAACATCAACCAAAGATACCAACCCAGAGTTGGAATAAATAAAAGCTACCAACCAAAAGTTATGATTGCCGCAACACTGACCGAAAATGAGCTGGTGGGGAACAATACCAAGGATACCAACCAAAAGTTGGGATAGAGGGATGTTATCCAAAAAAACAATGACTTCACCGGGGAGGGTACTAACCAAAAGTTGGGATGAAAGCAAAGGCTACCAACCAAAAGTTGGAATGACCCACAAACTACCAACCAAAAGTTGGAATAAAGGAAAAGGCTACCAACGAAAAGTTAGAAACACCCGAACACCAAACAAGTTGGTTCCACAAACGAAGACTACCAACCAAAGGTTGGAATGGTCCACAAGAAATATCACCCAAGAGCGGTGATATAAGGCTACTAACCAAAAGTTAGGATTTCCAGAACACCAACCAAAGGCAAACTCTATGGGGAAAGAAACCAACCCTAACAGTTGAACCCACGAAGGAAGAAACCAAATGTTGGAATACAAGGCTACTAACCAAAAGTTAGGATCGTCGAAACGCCGAAAGAAGGCGAACGTACCAATACAAAGACTACCAACCAAAAGTTGGGATAACGACTTCGCAGGGGAAAAATACCAACCAAAAGTTGGAATAAAGCTGTAGACTACCAACCAAAAGTTGGAATGATCGACAGAAGGGAACTAACCAAAAGTTAGAATAACCGAAGGACTATCGCAACAGTGAAAAACACCCGGCGGAAAATAGAATAGTCGCCACCTTTTGTTATTTATCCCACAGAGAGGGAAAGGAAACGATCGGAAAAACCTGACGAAAAAAGGGAAAGACAAGGTCATCGCAACCAAGTCCTGGATTTGGGAGTCGGTTACGCAAGGGGAAGGTATTAGCACCCCTCACATCCGTCGTACAGGGAAAAATCTGCTACGGTTAACCGGTTAACCATATGCGTTAACCGGTTAACACTGTTAAAAATTCAAATCTGGGCTAATTTTCCTTTGGTTAATCGATTAACCATATATGTTAACCGATTAACACCTTCAAATTTTGAATTTTGGCGCCTTTTGGAGGGAAATCTGTCCATTTGCCCTGTTTCAACTGTTTGGAGCTCTGTTTAGCTTCTAAACCTCATTTTTGAACGTTATCACTGTGAAAATGCTTGACATGAGCCTGAATGCTACTTTCTGAACTGCTGTTCTCCTGCAAAATAAAATCGGCCGCCTGACCGCTGGGCAAAATAAATCCCCGAGCCTCTGATGTTCGTTGTTCGTTGTTCAATCTTTTGCACCGAAATGAACCTGAGCCACGAGAATATCTTGATCCCATGCCTCGAGAACAAATGCTATGATATGCAAAAATGCAAAATGCATAGAAACAAAAGCCAGTTACTGTTAAAACGAAAGGCAAATTTTGGGGTGCTACAGCTGCCCCTATTCAATCGACTTGAGCTTGAAGGGATGAGAGCATCGGCTTTCAAACAATTAAAGCAAAAGACAATTGAATACCAAAGAACTAGGAAATTTTCCACCTGCAAACTCTGATTGGGAATAGAAATCTCCGAAAGTATCTGAACTGATAAAACACCTGTATACTCCGCTGAGGAAGAGAAACTTAACCAAGCAACCCTGGAGGGGAAACAAGAGAAATTTAAACAAATAACTCTGCATTGGGACAAGGTGAAACTTAACCAAGTAACTCTGTGGGGAAATTCATAACAAGATGAACACGTCCATCACAAATCGTGCCATGGCCTGGATACCATATCGGCTGTAAGGGTAACACTTCAAATTGTCGGAATCTGGATATTCAACAAACAGAATGCATCAACGAAATTTTCCGAAGTCTGAACACTCAACACAATGACCGGAGTTTGGATACTCGACGAATAAAGCAACCGGAGCCTGGATGCTTGACATAATGACCGGAGTCTGGGAACTCAACGGACGAAATAACCAACAACATTCATCGGAGCCTAAACGCTCTACAAAACTGACCGGAGCCTAGACACTCAATGTAATGACCAGAGTCTAGGCACTCAACGGACGAAAACCGGAGCCTGGATGCTCAACGCGACAACCGGAGCCTGAATACTCACAGAATTAGCTACTTCACTGGGGATTTACCGGAGCCCGGACACTCAACGGAGAAAAAATGCAATACAACCCGAATTGGAAATTCACCGGAGTCTGAATACTCGACGAAATAGTCGGAGCCTGGATGCTCAACGAAATTGACCGGCCGAAGTCTGATTACTCAACAAAAGGATCGGAGCCTGATTGCTTAACAAAGGTAACTGGAGCCTGGTTGCTCGACGAAATAACCGGAGCCTGGACGCTCGACGAAATGACCGGAGCCTGAACGCTCAATGAAAGTGGACCGAAGCCTGAACACTCTACGGACGAAGAAACATTCATTATGGCCTGAATACCACCTGAGTTTGCAAAGATATCACCCATCAATGTCTGACGACACCGCTGGGGGAAACAACACGAGACGGGGTCTGGATACCACGCGGTAGCTGCCATAGTCTGGATACTAGGTGAATTTAAGAATACCATCTCAAACTGCCGGAGTTTGAATATTGCACGGACACAATGAATCGATGAAGTTTGCCAGAGCCTGGATACTCAATGACACTGGAACACACTTCTGCAATCAGAGGCTTGACGGAATCTGGATATTCGACGACATTGATTGGAGTCTGCATACTCAACGGACAAAGAAAATACGTCTGACATCACCATGGTCTGGATAACACAATTGTCTTTACCGGAGTCTGGGCACTCGACGGAAGGAGAAAAAATATCAATACCTGGGAACTGATCGATGTCTGAATACTCGACGGACAAAAACATACATCGCGAACACTCATCATGATCTGACTACTAAGTGAGTCCCAAAACAACATAACCAGCCGAAATCCGATGATACTGCTGGGGAATAACGTAAGTCGGGGTCTGGATACCACACGGGCTAACCAAAAGTTGCCACGGTCTGGATACCAAGGGCAAGAAAAGATTAATTCTCCAGGGAATACACCTGAAACAAAGAGATAACAACCTGGCGTAATGCTCCATACAAGATGGAAATTCTACGCATTTGGGAGGATGCTAATGTAAAATGAAAATGCAGAAGAACCATCCCAGCAAAATAAATGCTAGAGAGAAAATATACCCACTCAGTCGGGGACAAAATAACCCTGTCGTGGATGATCGACACATGCCAACAAACTGGACTTACTGGGAAAACAAGCCCCGAACGGCCTCCTGGAACAACACTTAGGTATCGCTCCTTCAAGAACAAAAATCCGCTCCGCTGGGGATTAAATCATATCCTATTGAGGAAACGCCCTGGATGGCCTTCTAGAATTCATCTCTTCTGGGGAATCGAAAATCTTGGCTGGAACACAAGCAACCTTCTGTTTACATCAAACTCCTCCTGCTAAGGGCACCAACTCTGCGGGGGAAAAACAATCAACCACCGAGGATTGACTTTACCCTGCTCAGGAAACCAGCCTTGAATGGCATTCCCGAAAACTCCATCCTGCTTGGGGAGAAAATCCACTCTGCTTGGGATTACATCCGATACCAACCTGCCTTGCTGAGGAACATCAGATACTCCTACTCTACGGGGAACTCCACTCTACTGAGGAAATCCCACACTCCTGTTCCACCACTTACTCTGTCAAGGGAATCAACACTGCACTCTGCTGGAGAAAATCCTGAATACCAACTCCGTTGGGAAAGGGCGTCATCGATGTTGCCTCCGCTAGAGAAGAAAACTGGTTTACGAACCACCCTGCCGCTGAGGCAATCACTTCTATCTTGCTCTGCTGAGAACAAACTCCACCCTGCTGGGGACTCATTTTCTCACGAAGACAAAGCTTTGTTCTGCTGGAGATACAACCTTTCAAACTTGACGACCAGATTCTGCCGGGAAACGGAAACAACTCTGTCGGAGAGAAGGTGACCACTTCACTGGAGAAGCGAAATCTCTACTATGCGAAGCAAACCTCTTCGCTTTTCATGCCTGACTGCATTTAACCTGCGGGGACAAGTCCATTCTGCCGGAAGTATCATAACCTGCTAAGAATATCCGGATGACAACAACTGCTACTCGCTGCGACTTTGAACTGCTGAGGGTAAGGGAATCTCACTCGGCTGAGAGAACCCTGTTGACCTGCAACAAAGAAAAACACTAGAAATGTTCTATACGTGAAATGGTTACCTCGGTTACCATCCATGATACTTGTCGCTCAAGCAAAGTCAGCGTTTTCGTTATGCTCTGTATAGCCTCTTGCTTTTACCTGCAACGTTTACCAAAATAACAGACATTTCGCAAACAAAACAGTAAAACGGACAAGAAAAAGTAAGCTCTTTGACTTAAATGAATACTTTATTGATGAAAAGGCCTGTAAATAGGCGAATTAAAATTCAGATGCAATTCCTGAAAAGAGGTAATTGCTCAAAAACAAGAAAACAAATACAATACAAATGTCGATAATGTGGAAACAGACAACCACCTTGTGTTGATTCGGCTATGACCTGTATGTCTTTGATGTTCCTCATGTTTTGTCTTCTGACGAGACTGACTGAACTGATTCCTTTCCTTTGGGATAACTGCTCACAAGTTTACAGATCAAACACAGACCGTGATCATTTGCTTTTTAAATCCCTAACTTTTTCCTGGACCGCCCTTTCGGGTTTTCAATCCACCGGGATGCCCATTTTTGCCAAAGTTGCCTTTTCAGGTTTTCAACTTTGCAGGTTCATTATTTTTTCTTTTTATCCCCAATTTTTGCCCGAACCTTTTTCTTTTTATGGTTCGCCGGGATGCCCCATTTTTGCCTGGACTTTTCTTTTTATGTCCAGCGGGTCTCTTTTAAGCAAAGTATTTTTCAACCACGTCTGCGTTCACAGGGGACAAAAAATCTTCACCATCCATGGTAGATAGTAATAAGGCTCCGCCAGAGAAAACCTTTCTTAACACATAGGGACCTTCATAGTTAGGAGTCCATTTTCCCCTGTGATCTGTCTGAGGAGGAAGGATCCTTTTCAACACCAAATCACCCGTCTAGAAGCACCGAGGATGCACTTTCTGATCAAAGGCTTTCTTCATCCTACTCTGGTACACCTGGCCATGTGCAATGGCTACCAATCTCTTCTCATCAATCAAACTCAGTTGATCCCACCTGATTCGCACCCATTCAGCTTCGTCCAGCTTTACATCCGACAAAACCCTTAAAGAAGGAATCTCAACTTCTAATGGCAGGACTGCTTCCGTACCATACACTAGTGAGAAAGGAGTTGCCCCGGTTGATGTACGCACCGAAGTACGATAACCGTGAAGAGCAAAGGGCAACATCTCGTGCCAATCTTTGTAGGTCACAACCATCTTCTGCACAATCTTCTTGATATTCTTATTAGCTTCCTCAACAGCGCCATTCATCTTCGGACGATATGGAGAAGAATTGTGATGTTCGATCTTGAAACTCTGACACAGTTCCTTCATCATTTTGTTATTCAAGTTTGAACCATTATCAGTAATGATTCTCTCAGGAATTCCATAATCACAAATGATGTCCTTCTTTATGAATCAGGCGACCACCTGTTTCATGACATTAGCGAAGGACGTTGCTTCTACCCACTTCGTAAAGTAATCAATCGCGATCAGAATGAAGTGATGTCCGTTAGAAGCAGTCGGCGCAATATTTCCAATCACATCAATTCCCCACATTGCAAAAGGACAAAGAGATGTCAACACATTCAGAGGAGCTGGTGGCACATGCACCTTATCAGCATAAATCTGGAACTTATGGCATTTTCTGGCGTATTTGAAGCAATCGGATTCCATAGTCATTCAATAATACCCAGATCTCAACAATTTTCTAGCCATTGCATGTCCGTTGGCGTGAGTGCCAAAAGAACCCTCATGAACTTCCTCCATCAACAGGTTTGCTTCAAGTTCATCAACACAACGCAGCAAGACCATGTCGAAATTTCTCCTGTAGAGCACATCGTCCTTATTTAGATAAAATATTCCAGCTAACCTCCTCAGAGTCTTCTTATCTTTACTGGATGCCCCAGATGGGTACTTCTGAGTCTTGAGAAAATGCTTGATATCGAAATACCAAGGCTCTCCATCGGATGCTTTCTAAACGGCAAACACAAAAGCAGGTCTATCAAGACGCATGATGGTGATAGCAGGAGTTTCATTCCAGAAATTCACTTTGTACATCGAAGCTAGCGTGGCCAAGGCATCCTCCATCTGATTCTCATCCCTCGGCATATGATGGAAATCAACTCTATCAAAGAAAGGCAGCGGTCTCCTTGCATAATCTCTATAAGGCACTAGGTTGGCCTGACGAGTTTCCCACTCTCCCTTGATTTGGTTAACGACTAACGTTGAGTCATCGTATACATCCAGGTTCTTAATCCTCATATCAACGGCCTCTTCTAAACCCATAATGCAAGCTTCATACTCTGCTTCATTATTGGTGCAAGCGAATGTCAATTGGGCGGTGAACGGTATGTGAGAACCATGAGGAGTAGTAATGATCGCACCGATTCCATTACCATATGAATTAACCGCTCCGTCGAAAACCAATTTCCACTGAGATTCTCTCTCAGGACCCTCGTCAGGTAAAGGCTCATCACAGTCCTTCGTTTTCAAAAACATGACATCTTCATCTGGAAAATCAAACTTCATCGGCTGATAATCCTCAATCGGCTGTTCTGCGAGATATTCCGACAGAACGCTTCCCATAATGGCTTTTTGGAAAACATACTGAATATCATACTCCGTTAAAACCATTTGCCATCGGGCAATCCTTCCGGAGAGTGCTTGTTTTTCAAAGACGTACTTGATCGGGTCCATCTTTGAAATCAATAGGGTTGTGTGGTTTATCATGTACTGTCTCAAACACTTAGTGGCCCAAGCGAGTGCACAACATGTTTTTTCCAACATCGAGTACCTTGACTCGCAATCAGTGAATTTCTTACTCAGGTAGTAGATGGCATGCTCTTTTCTACCTGACTCGTCTTATTGACCAAGCACACATCCCATTGAATTCTCAAGAACCGTGAGATACATGACCAGTGGTCTCCCTACAACTAGAGGCATGAGTATTGGAGGTTCCTGCAGATATTCTTTTATTCTTTCGAATGCTTTCTGGCAATTTTCATTCCACCTGTCTGTTTGATCTTTTCTCAGCAATTTGAATATTGGTTCACAAGTGGTTGTAAGATGAGATATAAACCTTGCAATGTAGTTTAATCTCCCCAGAAAACCACGAACCTCTTCTTCTGTTCTCGGTACAGGCATTTCTTGTATAGATCTTATTTTGGCAGGATCTACCTCAATACCCTTTTCACTGACAATGAAACCTAATAACTTTCCAGATCTCACCCTGAAGGTGCACTTATTAGGATTCAGCCTCAGCTTGAACTTCCTCAACCTTTCGAACAATTTCAGAAGATCGACCAGATGTCCTTCCTCCGTATGTGACTTTGCAATCATGTCATCAACATAGACCTCCACCTCATGATGAATCATATCATGAAACAAAGTGACCATTGCCAGCTGATAAGTTGCCCCTGCATTTTTCAATCCAAAGGGCATCACCTTATAGAAAAAAGTCCCCCATGGTGTGATGAAAGTAGTTTTCTCCATGTCCTCTGGGGCCATTTTGATTTGGTTATACCCAGAGAAGCCATCCATGAATGAAAACACAGAATACTGAGCGGTGTTATCAACCAACACATCGATATGAGGGAGCGGGAAATCGTCTTTCAGGCTCGCTTTATTCAGATCTCGATAATCAACGCACATCCTAACCTTTCCATCCTTCTTAGGAATAGGAACGATATTAGCGACCCACGGAGGGTAATTCGTGACAGCAAGAAACCCAGCATTCAACTGCTTCTGAACTTCTTCTTTGATCTTGACTGCCATGTCAGGCCTTGTCCGTCTCAACTTCTACTTGACTGGCAAGCATTCTTCTCTGAGAGGTAACCGGTGTACCACAATATCTGTATCCAATCTTCTCAACTTATACTCACAGAGCATTTCAACCAATCTTCTCTTGACACTGTCTTCCAATGCAACCCCTACTTTAACCTCTTTCTTATCATCCTCGGTACGCATATTGATAATCTCAACATCCTCCTGATGAGGCACAATGACCCTTTCCTCTTGCTTGAGAAGTCTAGCTAACTCTTCGGGTAGTTCACAGTCTTCGTCAGTCTCATCTTCAGCTTGATAAATGGGATTATCAAAGTCATACGAAGTCATAGCTGAACCTGAATCGATGGCATCTGATAGAAAATACCTGCATGAGGATGTTATGTTTATTATGCGATGCAACAAACAAAACACATTGCCATTTTTATGTTAAGTATAAATGCAAAACAAAAACAAGAAAAACAGGGATCATAAAATTTGAATGTGAAAAATCTTTTATTAATGATAAACTGTAAATAACAAGAAGGCCCCACAAATGGGTCACTACGTCTTGGGCAGAACGCAGGACTGAACATAATCTAAACAATGAACATTACTCTACAACAGTAACATGAATGACTTCTTCGGTAGTCCAGTTACACAGCTTCTGGCCGGGGGTACATGGACGGATCCATGCATCCATGTCGCAGTCACAGTCACATTCATCGTCTTCAATGGCATTGATCCTGTCAAATATCACCCCACTGCTAGTGAACTGCACAGGTCCCCTGTATCTCAGAATTTGAGAAGAACTGAAAGGTTTGTATCCCAGGCTGAACTTGTCCTGCTTGACAGGAACATCAAGAACTTGGCCCCACTTCTGAGACGAGCTAGATTCTACGATAGCACGGGCTTCCCTGAGCGACGACATCGAAACCTCTGGGCCTTTGGCTTCTACAGGAGACTTCCCTTGAATATGAAGTGCTTCGAATGCCTGGAAGAGCGTTTCGTGGATCTCACCATCCACTTCTGCATATTTGAAGGATGACAAATGGCTAACCATAATGTCCTCTTCACCATACACGGTGACTATCTTTCCTTCCACCATATATTTCATCTTTTAATGCAATGTTGAGGTAACTTACCCGACAGCATGTATCCAAGGTCAGCCAAGCAAACAGTTGTATGCTGGCTGGATATCCATAATATAGAAAGTTGCATCAAAGTTCTCTGGCCTTATCTGAATAGGCAGCGTGATTTCTCCAAATACTGATCTCTTAGATCCATCAAAAGCCCTCACGACCAAATCACTTGGCGTTCACAACAAACCCTAAATGTCCAACTTCATCAATGCCTTCGTCAGAAGCACATTGAGGGATGATCCTGTAACAACCAAGACATGTGACATCAGAGATCCTCTACACTCCAAAGATATATCCAGAGCACGGTTATGGTTCCTCCGAGCAGGAGTCAGATCCAAATCAGTAAAGCTGAGACCATTACCGGCATTCACATGAGCGACTACCCCCTCCAACTGAATAACATAAATCTCCTGGGGTACATACGCTGCATTCAAGACTTTCAACAGCGTGTTGCTATGCTCCTCCGAACTCATCAACAATGACAGGATAGAAATTTTCGAAGGAGTTTGATTCAAGTGATCCACAATTTTGTAGTCACTCTTCTGAATGTGTCCTTTGAAAGATCATCAGTAACAACCTGGGGTTGAACATTCTCTTCAATCACAGCCTTACACTTACCCCTATCATTTTTGTCAGCATTAACTTCCGGTGGAGAAAAGACTCTACCACTTCTGGTAATACCTCCGACACCAATTATGTTCTCAACCGACGAACTTCCACTTGCAAACTCAGTCCATTCTTGCTTTTTCCCGTTACATAACACCTCTCCCCCATAATTCCATGGGATAGCTCTAGTGTTTTCGTACGCATAGGTCCAGGTACATTAATGGTAACCGGAGCTGGCCTAGCAGGCACTGAAATATTTATAGTCCGATATGGGATGGAAATCGTAGCAACTTCGTTTTTGTCATCACTCACTTCTTTCACAACATCTTCTTTCGCGACCTTATCGAATTGCAAACAACCCTCATCAATCATTCTCTGAATACCCTTCTTCAAAAGACCACATCCCTCAGGTTGCGCTTCACATTCTGAGCAGTCAGCAGAACAACTAGAAAACACCCCCTTCTTCAATAAACAAGCCTTCACAAAACCCAGTGGAGTCTTCAAATCCTCAACCTCAGTTATCAGATTCAACTTCTCCCCCTCAATAATGGCATTGGCTCCGGCCCCACCATGATTTGGCATCGGGTTCTGAGTCACATTAGGCCCCTCATTGGTGAAATTGATAGCTTTGGAATCAAGCAAGTCTTGTACCTTATACTTAAAAGCTTTGCAATGTTCAATGTCGTACCCTGGAGCACCCAAATGAAAATCACAGTGAGCGTTCACATCGTACCCAGCAGGTGGCGGACCAGTGAGAGGAGCCAAAGTCCTCTTCTGAACCAACTGTAACCGCAACAACCGTTGTAACAATTGAGAATACGGCATAGAAGGATTTGTAAACTACCTATTAGTCGTTCTTTGTCTGGCAGCATAACGTCGTTGAACATTGCCCTGCTGATGAGCTACAGCCGGGATATCTACGGTAGCGACTTGTTGAGGATAACGGGACTGAGCTCTACTCTTACCATTGTGAGAAACAACATTTGCATCCCCCTCCCTTCTCTTGGGGTTTGCAGAATATGGCTTCTTCGTTCCTCCCGATGAGGATCCACCATCGTTCGAAATCTTACCAGACTTGATTCCACTCTCCAATCTTTCGCCAGCGATCACCAGATCAGAAAACCCTGCAGACATGCAGCCTATCAACTTCTCAAAGTACAGTCCAAGTAACGAAGCCATGAAAAAGTCTATCAACTCCCTTTCAACCAAAGGAGGTTGCACTCTTGCATCCAGATCCCGCCACCTCTGGGCGTATTCTTTGAAACTCTCAGAATTCTTCTGCGACAGACTCTGCAATTGTACCCGATTGGGTTCCAGATCACTATTATATTGATAATGACGCACAAAAGCCTCGGCCAATTCTTTCCAGCTACGAATATGGGTTCTCTCAAGCCCCATATACCATTCCAATGAAGCCCCTACCAGACTATCCTGGAAGAAATGCATTAATAGCTTTTCATCACTGGAATAAGCAGACATTTTCCTGAAGTATGCCCAAATGTGCACTCTGGGACAAGTCGTCCCTTTGAACTTATCAAAATCGGGCACCTTAAATTTGGGGGAATCCTAACCCCAGGAACCAAACCAAGATCAGACATATCCAGGCCCAAAGAGTTCTGATTCTCAAATGATTTCATCTTCTCCTCAATCAGTTTGAACCTTCGGTCAGCTTCAGTTGGAAAACCACCCTCCAGATCTTTCACTCAAAATATATCATCCTGATTATCCTCCCAATGAGGACCAGCAACCCCGTGCGCAGCGCACACACTACCATTACCAGCAATATTACCATTTTCACCAGCAGCTCATCCGCCTGGATGTACAACAACAGTAGGAATGCCCTAAGGAATAGACCCACCAATCGGAGGATGAACAACACCAGCTCCTCCGTGCAAAACACCGTCTTCATCAACCCGTGCTATCAACGACTAGACTAGAGTTCTCAACTGTTCTTGTCCACTAGCAACAGTCTGCATCAGTTCCATGAATTGGGCCATGCAAGCCCTGACCTCCTGCAATTCTTCCTGAACCTGATCCATCACCTTCTGCTGATTCCCTCGAGTAGAATACCTGTGGAAACTGAAATCCTCAATCCTGAACTGAAGAAAACCAAGCAGAGATAAGAACACAAGGCCACCAAGAACAACCTGCGATGCAAATGAGAATGCAAGATGCAAAATGCAAACATGTCTATATATGCACTGGGAGATCTTCCCCCTTGATTCTAATTTCAATAAACAAGAACATCAGAGATGGATAAGAACACCACAATAAAGCTTCTCATATATCAAGTAAAGTTGAAACAATACAACCAAATGAGAAATATCTGCATACAAAGAGGGCATTGATCTCATCCAACATCTCTGGTGATGATCAAGATACAAAAGCAAATGAAACTACAAAAGATAAAACTCCTAGTAGCCATGATCTCTACGCCATTCCTGAGACTCCTCCAGCATCTCCTTCGTGTCAGGATGGTCTGGCCTCTCCATCAACTCTCGGATAAGGACCTCCCTCTTGCGTATCACGTCCCAGAGATAATGACAATGGTCCTCCCAAGCATCTTCGCCAAAGGCATCTTCAAGCCTGGGTTTCTTCACCTCTGCCCGAATCTTGAACTCTTCAACTGCTGACAAAGTCTCTTGGTATTTCTGCTCGATCGTACTTCTACGGAACGTTTCTAGCAATACCTCCCTCTCCTTGGCCTTGAATTGCACCTTCAGCTTATCAACCTGAACACGAAGTTGGTCCTCTCTATTCTTGTTGGCAGTCAAGGTAGCATTCCATTGCTCATTGAATTTGGATACCTTCAGATAGGCTCTATCTAAATCCTCCTTCTTACTCCTCATAACGTCACAAATGCTTTTCAGATCAAGACCGACTTGCTTCCGTGCTTGTACCTGATCAGCAAGTTCTTCCTTCAACTTAATCAACAATTCTGCATTTGTCTTGGCCAAATACACAACTTCACCCTTATCATGCTTCAGTTGACTGATTTCCTGCTTCAACTCTTCATTCTCTTTGCGCAGCTCTTCCTTCTCTGCCCAAAGCTTGGTATATCTCAGGATATCGACAATTGTAGGCGGCCTAATGACTAAAGGATACAGTGGTGCTTCAACAGGAAACGGCAATAATACCTCTTCAACCCTCTTCTAAATCCAATCCGAGTATGGATCATAGGCTCTACAATCTCCTTTGCCTAAAGAAAGATTTCCCTTCTTGTGAATGTTACCCCACGCGTCCATGAATCGGGCCGAGATACAAGGATCCGCTACACCTGTGAAGTACAGAGATTCCTGCACTTCCTCTTCTTTCGGAGGTCCTTTCAAAGCATAACCGAATTGCCTCACAGCAAGAGAGGGATTATCATTAATACCGCCTTTCCTCCCTATCAAGGGCACATTAGGGAAACTACCACAACTGAAGATAAGATCACGACCCAACAAGTCTCGATCGAACCAGACAATATTCTTCTCTGTTAAACCCATAGGGCTCTTCGACCATTCGAATGAGTTCGCGGAATCCACAAAAGCTCCAGAGCGAGAAATATGATCAACAAACCACTTATGCAACAACGTTGCGCAACAAGAAATCATTTTTCCTCTTCTTTTATCGTTCTTGTAATGCACTAAATGATACAAGTCTCCTAGAAGAGTAGGCACGGGGTTCTTGGAAGCGAAGATATGAAAAGCATCAAAATCCACAAAATCTGGTACATTGGGAAACAATACAATGCCATAGACACACAGAGACAAGATAGCACTAAAAACCATCCAACAACCCTTTTCAGCATACTCTCGGGCTTTGTCGACCAGGAAGGGTAAAGTAAATCCGGAGACTCTGTTTCTACTGATAACATGATCTGTCAAGTCAGAGGCGCTCAAATAAAGAGCGGCGGATAACTTCTCAAGATTAGGTTCTTCTTCAGAGCTGAAGAAAGGAACTTTGTTCAGAATCGGAACACCCAAGATGTAAGCAAATTCCTCCAAAGTCGGAACCAACACATAGTCTGGAAATGTGAAGCATCTCAGTGGATGATCATAAAACTGCAACAAGGTATGAATAACTCCATGGTCATAAGTCGTAAGCTTACGGACAAACTTCAGAATTCCACCATACTGTTCTTTGAAAGCTGCAAGAACACCAGGATCAGCCATGAAATCAGACCAAATAAAGGTCCCAACTCAGGTGCCGGAAACTTGTACACAACAATCCTATTTCTGCTAACTTCCATCTCTGAAGAAGACCAGTACCAGAATCAAGGGAAAGACGAGAACCTGTAACACACATAAACATGCAATGTTAAATGCAAAATGATTATGCAGATGCACACATGGGATCAAGGTATCCAATGCTCAAATTTGTTGTTGTGCCATTGACTGAATTCAACCAGAGCTCCTCTCTAATCAGAACACTGAGATAACACACTGAATAGGACACTCAGGATCAAAATTCTGCACTGACAAGAAAACCAGGGTTGGTTGAAGGCTAGGTTTCCTGCAAAAACCCATCCCTCTCACATGTGGGTTCTAGTCTTGAAAGGTACGGCATCCTATGCGGGTTGTCAACGACACAGACTTTCGAGAAACGATGATACGTTCACCATTTCTGGTTTGGCATCATAGTCTAACGAAGCGGCCTCACTTAGCTGACTTCCCAAATGAACGGTCTCCAGAGTCGACAGTCTCTCTAAGTCAATATTCCCTCAACTGCACCAGACGCGCAGGATAGAATATTTCCAAAGAAAAACCTCGTCTGAATGTGAATTTCACGCGAGCTATTGCACATCCAAATGCCATAGAAGCTCCCGCTAATCTCCACTCTAATCCTATGTGTATACTCCAGCCCAGGTCTGACTTATCTCTCAGATGGAACAACCCAACCCACAGCACAGCAGTATAATATGATAATAAAATGCAAATGCAATAATATACAACAGATAATGTACATAAAGCAAAAACTGCACAAAAGTAAACACCCAAAGACACAAACAGACAAGCGCTAGGACTAACTTGCATAGGGAACCAGAGTCCCCAGCAGAGTCGTCAGCTGTCGCAACTGCGAAAAACACACGGCAGAAAACAGAAGAGTCGCCATCTTTCATTATTTATCCCATAGAGAGGGAAAGGAAACGATCGGAAAAACCTGACGAAAAAAGGGAAATATAAGGTCATCACAACCAAGTCCTAGATTTGGGAGTCGGTTATGCAAGGGGAAGGTATTAGCACCCCTCACGTCCGTCGTACTCGACGGGATCCACACTTGATGTCTATCTAAGGGTGTGTTTAAACTATCTATGCTACAGGCTTGCGGGACAAAAGAAAAAGAAAAGAGACTCGGAAGAGCATCGCCGATCTGTGCCTACTTATTCCCTCGTGCAATGGAAAAGTCAGAGTCAACGTAGTTTGGCTAACTACAGGAGAGAAGGGGGGAAGGTTGCTCACCAAGACATCGCGTCTTATGCCTAAGTAATTTCATCTGGTATGAAAGATCAGAGCAAACGTAGTTCGGGCTGGCACGAAACCACTGGTCGATTAAGTGTTTTAACCGAGTAGGATTAAACGTCTGTTCTAGCAGTTAGGGACAAAGCTTGTTTGTGGTAGAACCGAAGTTTAACAACACTCTTTTTACGAAAAAAAGGTTTCCGATTAATCCCGAAGGAAAAAGGTTTGAAGTTTGTTTTGTGTTTTTTAGTGAAGTGAATTAATTCGGTTTGTGATTCACGTTGCACTAAAGACTATGACATAGAGGTGAATGCGTCGTATATCGCCCCCAAACAGGACGTATACTAAACACTCTAGATAAGCGAGAGGAGAGACCCCTCACTCATCATTCCCCATGTAGCTTAAGGCTCGTAGCGTGCAATGTTCATCGCCTTTATTAGATGAATTAGAATGGTTTTCAGATGAGAAGAGAGACACACGGAAGGTCTAAGGGAGACTCGGCCCTAACGTTGTCATGCAAAGGGGTCCTAAAGTTTGGATTAAAAGGGGAAACATCTACCCTAATTTTAGCATACTTGGATTGAGCACCTAATGTCTCTCCTACTCCCATCCTAAACGGAGGGACTAGGAATCCTATGGGGATCATGGCAAAAAGCACAAGAAAGCACCAAGTAAATTCAATCACAAGTAGAAGATGCAAACATGAAAATACAACACTTAGAATGGTGGGAGAGAGGAAAAAATGTGTGGGGCAACAGCCGCCACAAGCGCATCTCGACCTCAACAGCGATGCAAGAATGATGCAAACATGTGGAGAAAAAACAAGAGATGAAAGCAAATAAACATGCAAACAAATGCTCACTTCGAACCATATACACAAGCATGCAACCAAGTGGAAAATGAACACACATGTCAACAAAATCATGATTAACCAACCACAAACAGTGACAAATACCCAAAACATTTCAATCCTAATGGATCACACTGATCTATGATGATTCAAATCGGAACGGTATGCAAACAAGCAAACAAAACAGCAAATATGACATTCTGGCACAGTGTTAATCGGTTAACACATATTGTTAATCGGTTAACCTGTGTAAAACATGTGAAAATCTGGAAATTCGTAGGTGTTAATCGGTTAACACCAGGCGTTAACCGGTTAACACCCTGAAAACTTTGAAAAAAATTTGAATATTAGAATTGGTTAACTGGTTAACCATATACGTTAACCGGTTAACACTGTACCAGAAGCCAAAAACAGCAGCAAAAAATCACTTCTAGCACCAAAACAACTTATCCAAGGTTCCAACAGATCAACTTATCAATTAAGCAGAAAACAGAGATCCAACAACATGGATGCACAATTACACAGCAACATCACAATTTGAACGGATCGAAATCAACCAAAATTCAATCGAATATGAAGATTAATAGGATAAGCTCAAAAATTAAATCGGATCGAGAATTACAACCTTCGAAGCGGAGATTTGCTTCGGTAAGTGTTGATCAACTGAATTTGAGCAGATCAAATGCTAGAAATTCGGAAAACTTCAAGATCCACAATAATTGTTGCTGTATGAATGAAGATCCACCAAATTTGAGTCAAAAAGCTTCAAATAATCACTTCTAGATCCAACTCCAGATTCAGATCCAAGCTTGCACGAAAATTGAAGAAGGAAATTGATTCAACGATGATGATGGAAGGAGGTTCTAGCTCAAGAATCCGTTGATTCCAATGAAGAATCAAGAATTCCAATGAAAAAGAGCTTTGAATGTGGGTTTTGAAAATGGAGAAGTTGCGAGAGTTTGAGAGAATTCTGATCAATTCTGAAAAATGAATGTGTGAAAATGAGAATTGGATGGTTTGGTTTGGAGTAAATCACTTAAGTACTCTCTTGGTTTGGTCCAAAGCTAGGCTTGGGAATTTGGATTGAAAATCAAGGTTTGGAATGTGGAATGGGTTTTTGGAGGGAAATCTGAAATTTAAAGATGTTCTAGATCCTTCCCAAGTGAAAATTTGAATTCCAAGGTGATCAAAATTGGTCCCCAAGTGCAATTGGCTTGCAAAATCACGTACAGGGCAAAATCTGTTATGGTTAACTAGTTAACACTGTTAAAAATTCAAACCTAGGCTAATTTTCCTTTGGTTAATCGATTAACCATATAGGTTAACCGATTAACACCTTCAAATTTTAAATTTTGGCGCCTTTTGGAGGGAAATCTGTCCATTTTCCCTGTTTCAACTGTTTGGAGCCCTGTTTAGCTTCTGAACCTCATTTTTGAACATTATCAATGTGAAAATGCTTGACATGAGCCTGAATGCTGCTTTCTGAACTGCTGTTCTCCTGCAAAATAAAATAAAATAAAATCGGCCGCCTGACCGCTGGGCAAAATAAATCCCCGAGCCTCTGATGTTCGTTGTTCGTTGTTCAATCTTTTGCACCGAAATGAACCTGAGCCACGAGAATATCTCGATCCCATGCCTCGAGAACAAATCCTATGATATGCAAAAATGCAAAAAGCAAAGAAACAAAAGCCAGTTACTGTTAAAACGAAAGGAAAATTTTGGGGTGCTACAAGGACTACCAACCAAAAGTTGGGATAACATCCAAGAGGCACCAACCAAAAGTTGGAATGGAACAAAGGACTACCAACTAAAAGTTGGGATAACATCCAAGAGAAACCAACCAAAAGTTAGGATCACCCTAACGCCGACCGAAGGAAAACACACAAAAAATGAAGACTACCAACCAAAAGTTGGGATCATCAACAAAGAAATGCCAACCAAAAGTTTGATGAAAGCTGGGAATTACAAACCAGAAGTTGGGATAACATCCAAGACAAACAGGAAGTAGAATCAACCGACTCACAACCTTAAAAGAATACTCCGTCGGGGAAACAGAGGTTTAAAAAACGACTTTGCCAGGGAGAACCAAGTAAGAGGAACACATCTATCAATGATTTCTTCCGAGGATAAAAGTAACAAAAAATTTCCTTAATAAAACCATCATCTACTAGAGAAACGTCTGGCAACAAAGATACCAAACCTGGCTTATGCTTCGGATGATTATGTTTGAATATGGCGCAATGCTCCATAAGAAATGGAAATGCTACGCATTTAGGAGGATACTATGCAAAAATCAAATGAAAAAAAACATCACTCGGAGAAGTGCTGAGAAGATCATCAAACAAACTATGTTGAGGAATATGCCCTGAACGACCTTCTTGAATAAAATCCTCCTGGGGAAATTCCACCCTGTTGGGGAATAAACCAAAACTCCAATCAGTGGGGAATAATGAATAACACATGTTGAGAAATCCACCCTGCTGGGGATAATGAGGAACATCTGCTGGGAATGCCACCCTACTGGGGACAATCAAAATCTGCTGAAAATTCCACTCTGCTGGGAATTAAGAGTAACACCTGTTGAGAAATCCATCTTGTTGGGGATGTGATAGTAACCTATACTCCACCTTGAGGGGAAATGAAAGTAATATCCACTAGGAAATCATCCCAAAAGCCTGATTCTGAAAGATGCCAATGATCATTGGACTTTACTGGTGTCGCTACTGCGAAAATCGGCGTCGGTTATGACAGAAGAGTCGCCACCGTGCGTTATTTATCCCAGAAGAGGGAAAGGAAACGCTCAGAGTAAACCTAATGCAAAGAGGAAAAGGAATGGTCATCGCAACCAAATCCTGGATTCGGGAGTCGGTTATGCAAGGGGAAGGTATTAGCACCCCTCACGTCAGTCGTACTCGACGGGATCCATGCTTGTTTTCTATCTAAGGGTGTGTTATTCTATCTACTCTACAGGTCTGGGTTAAAAAGAAAAGAAAATGACTCGGCAATGTATCACACTTTATGCCTACGTATTCCCGTCTGGAACGAGAAATCAGAGTCAACGTAGTTCGCCTACCTACGGGAAAGGAGGGGAAGGTTGCTCGCCGAGATATCGCATCTCGTGCCTACGTACTTTCATACAGCATGAAAGATCAGAGCAAACGTAGTTTGGGCTACGGAAGACACAAGCTTGTCTGACAGTTTTTTTATCTCCTTCTGAAAAGGGTTTCCTGATTAAGGGTCCAAGAGGACAAAACAGAGTTTGAATGTTTGTTTGAGTTTTTTACGAAAGAAACTGTTTTTTAGTCTATTTGTAACTTGTACTACACTAAAGACTTGTGATCTGAGAGTGACTACGTCGCATGTCACCCTAAGGGTACCATACTAAGCAGTCAGATTATTGAAGAGTGACCCTCCACCAACCTTTTCTCAAATAGCTTAAGGCTCGTAGCGTACAGCGCGCGTTATCCTTATTACTGTGTTTTTGAATTGTTTTGAGATGAGAAAAGAAACCCTAACACTATGGTTGAAAGGGGAACTAACCTAATGTTATCATGCATGGTTTACAAACCTAATGTCTGTCATAATTTCCTCTTGCACAGAGGAAATCAGAGATCCTAGGGGATAAGCAGCAAAAGACAGCAAGCAAATACAGTAAACAGTAAACATGCATGCAATGCAGCAATACCATTGAGGCAAGAGAGAAAACAATAGGCAAGAGGAGACAAGCTCCACCTCAAACCTAGAGGTAATCAGCACGATTAAACAAACAATACAGAGAAACACAGAAGACTCAGGGGAGGTAGCTCAGGCAGCAGTATCAAACGCCTACAACAAACAGCAACAGCAGCTCTAGACAGCAAAGTTGATAGCAAAGGCCTCATCCTCAAGCAAACTTCTACCTTCAATCTTCATCAATCTTCAAGCTCCCACAAGCACACTCTAAGAGGAGGATTAATCATTAAGATCAAGTTATTATGTTAAGAAACTTAATGACAACCAAAGGAAATCAACTCAACATTGCAAATGAAAGGTATCCTCAAAGTTCTACTCACTTGGGCATACCACTCATCCCTCCTAAGGAGATATGGAGCTTCCCAAGAAGGACTTTGTGTCATTGGATAGAATGGAGGCAAACAATGCACTCCATGTTTGAAGAAAGAATCAAAACTAGGTCTAAGGCACTTCCTAAAACCCTAATTCTCTGAACTCCTAAACAAAAGCTCCACAAGAGGAAAAGCAATCAACTCCAAGCTCCAATCCTTCATCCCAAGCATCTTCAACGAATCCAGAAGCTCCAACAAAAATAACTCAAGCTCAAACCAACTCCAAGGCAGCCAACCAAGCCAAACAAAACAAAGCACTCAAGAGAGGAATCCATAAACACAAGCCATTTGCAAAATACAACTAAAAATAGAAAATTAAGTTACAAAAATCTAATTAAATTCCTAGGGGAACGTGAATGTCTGAACAACCTAATGTAAAAGGATTGAAGCCTAAATCAACTTCTAAGTTATCTAAACAAATCCTACATTGAGATAGGTCAAGGTGATCCACAAGTTTGGGAGGGTCCTAATCTCAATACCTAAAACAGATCCTAATATTATTCTAAAAATCCAAGAAAAATTATAAGGGAACATACAAGTCTACCCTAGCACATATTAAAAAATCAAAGCCAAAAAATAAACCAAATGAGAGAACTAAATTCAACAAAACAGATAGCCAAATATGCAAAAATAAAGAATAAAATAAAATGAGAAAAATCACATTAAATTGAAAAATGCATGAAATGGTACTTTGTTAATCTCAGAA
This sequence comes from Lathyrus sativus, assembly GCA_963859935.3. Taxonomy (NCBI): domain Eukaryota; kingdom Viridiplantae; phylum Streptophyta; class Magnoliopsida; order Fabales; family Fabaceae; genus Lathyrus; species Lathyrus sativus. The sequence continues at coordinate 174,485,393 of OZ012736.1, forward strand.
AATCACAAATTCCATAAGGATCATGAGGATATTTTTAAAATAATTGTGATCAAAATTGGAATTTATATGATTTTTGGAATAACAAAGCAATTAAAATAAAGAAAATGAAATAAAAAATGAATTAAAACCAAGAAAATAACACAGCCTTTGGATCAGCAAGCCAGTCAACGAGTCAATGCACATCCAGCGCTCCTCATGATGCCACACAATTTAATGAAACGACAGTGTTTTAGATTAAAACTCTCCACTCTCAGATTAAAACACAGGCGTTGGATCTGATCTGAAGTCAAAGGTCAAGGCCAGATCCTGTGGTCCAAACATCATCTTCTCCAAGTCTCAGGCAAGCCAGGTGGAGATCAGGGATGGTGGTTGGTGGTGGCCGGAGAAGACTCCGGTCGTCTTCTCCGGCGAAGGTCAAGGTTCAAGCAACCAAAAATGACAAACAAAATACCAAATCCACTCAGTTTTTCACGTACATTCCAAATCCATCATCAAAATCATCCAATTCCTAACACATAATCAAACACGAAGCAAAGTTCAGAAATAGCATCTTCAACAACTTTCATTAAACTCAAAATTAATGATATAGATCTCTTCATCTCATTGCGTACATCAACCCGATCTAAACATTTAACATTGAAACCTTATGAATCAAGAGATTCAAGTCCAAGCAGATCAGCTATGGCATCTTCAATCATCACCAATTGAGTTCAAATCAAGCCTAAAACGATCTATGTCATGTCTAGATCCTAACCACAAGTTCAAATCTAACTGAATCATGCTAAATCATGCTGAATTTTAAGAAGTGCAAACCTGGTATAGATCTTGCAACAGAGGTATCTAGAGCTCGTAGCTTGCTTCCAAATGCTCCAGATAGCTTCAATGATCCACAAGGAAGAGATTGCACACCTTAATTTGGCTTGAATTGGCTCCAAACTCAGAATCTGATTTCAAGTTGCAGTTGAGAAAATTTTCTTGCTCTGGCGCGAAATGAAGCTCCAAATTGATCTGAACTCACTCTAATGAATATATAGAAGAGTTTCATGGGCCTAGGGATCCAAGTTGAAGCCCAAAACAGTGATTTGTATTTTTCTGATTTTCCTTCAAAATTCAATATGACAGTCGTGCCTTGCAAGCTTGGCAGTGGTTCTAGAATGTTCTCACACCTTGCACATGTCATTTAGAGTGAGTTTGGATGGAGAAATTGGCCTGAATTGCCTTGTGCATTGATTTGGATATGTGACTTGTTTATGAAGTAACAACATGCTATCTCTCAAAACTTGAACTAAACTCCAAATTCTGGTATTTCCAATGATCTTAGAATGCAATTTCCAATCAAAAAATGCACTTATTTGCTTGGTTTTGGTTTTGTAATACAAAATTCCATTTTCCCTCCTTTTCATATTTGAAAATTCTTCATTTTCAAGCCACTTCAAATGTCTTTTTGATATGAGCCAAAACAAACTATCATGACCACTTGGTTGCACTCAAAACATCATTCAAGCAACTTTCATGTTGAGCAATTTTCCATTTGAAGCTTGCAAGTTGGAGATTTTGGCCTATGCTTGAGAATGACCTATAATCTCACTTTCCCAAAATACCCCTGAATTGTAAACCTCATAACTTGAGTTCTACAAATCAGATGGATGACTTCTAGTACAATTTAGAAAGCTAAGATCATGAGGAACCACTTTCATATTGGTCAAATGTTCATGTGAAACCTCTTTCTAGGTCAAAAGTTGCTTGGAAGTCAAGTGACTTTCACAGATAAATTTCACATTCATCTGGTGACCTGTAGCTGGCCTGGACCATAACTTGAGTTCTACAAATCCAATGGAGGACTTCTAATACTCAATTAAAGGTAATGAGATGCTCTACAAGTTTCATGTTGGCCAAAGATCCATTTGAAACTTTTATCTTGACTTATGTGGCTTTGAAGTTAGGCACTAACCAGGGTAATTTGCACTGAAACCCTAATTTAGCAACTTCCCACATTCTTGATTCTTCTTGATTTGATCTTGGAACAACACCACAAATGTCTTATCACATCCTTCCATGAACTCCATGACCTCAAAGTAGGCTTGAATGCTTTTCAATTGCATAATTGACCTAGGGTTGACCCAAATGAAACCCTAATTGCTTGCACCTCAACTGTGGCCCTTGCACTTGAATCAATGACTTGATTTAGCTCCAACATGGCTCTATAGGAACTCCATGAGCTTTATACACATCTCATATTCACACCTCATGCTTCACATCCCATTGATGGTCTTCAACTGATCAAGATCTCCCACCACCTCCTGATGACTAGGATGACTTCTCAAGCTTGGGTAAGATTGCTTGCTAGGCTTCTCTTGATAATAATCAAACTTGATCTCCTATTGGATGAATGATATGCCATGATATGCAAATGATAGGACTATGCAAATGATAATACAATGAGACATAAACCAGGTAAAAGATGTTGAGCAAATTTTGGGGTGCAACAGCTGCCCCTATTCAAACGGCTTGGACCCGACTGGCCTTCAAACAATCGAGGTAAAAGACGGTTGAATACCAAGAAACCCTGAAATTTGCCAACTGCAGACATGAACTGCAAAAACTGCTTAGGGAACAACATCCGTTGTGCTGAACCCAATAGTTACGGCAACAACTGATCAATCTTCTAATAAAACCTTTAATTTCAGCATCGAATTAACTTGACGAGAAACAATCTCGTACACAAAGGGACTAAACTTCGTCAACACGAGGAAGGACTCCATACAATTCCGTCTCTAATTGGAATAACAATCTCTGTCAGTCACAGGTAACCACTCCACTGGGGATAATCCATCGATTACAGATAATAACTCCATCCACACGAGTAGCAATCACTATCAACACAGGTGCAAATCACTGTCAATCACAGGTAACAATCTCTGTCACTACAGGCGCGATCTCTATCCATTACAGGTAACGACCTTTTCTGACGCTTTTACTGAGGAAATAACTCTGCCAACAAAACAGGGAGTAACTTTGGCGACTTCCACTGAGGAAAAGGTTTTATCACCAAATAAAGAAGTAACTCTGCCAACACACAGGAACTAACTCCGTCCACTACGGGAAATAGCTCTGCCAAATACAGGAAACTAGCTCCGTCACCACTACGGGCAATAGCTCTATCCGATACAGGAAAATAACTCTGCCATCACTACGGGACATACTCTGTCATCACTACAGGAAAATAACTCCGCCATCGCTACGAGACATACCCTGTCATCACTACAGGAAAATAACTCTGCCATCACTAAGGGAAATACTCTGTCATCACTACAGGAAAATAACTCTGCCATCACTACGGGAAATACCCTGTCATCACTACAGGAAAATAACTCCGCCATCGCTAAGGGAAATACTCTATCATCACTACAGGAAAATAACTCCGCCATCACTACGGGAAATACCCTGTCATCACTACAGGAAAATAACTCCGCCATCGCTACGGGAAATACTCTGTCATCACTACAGGAAAATAACTCCGCCATCACTACGGGAATACTCTGTCATCACTATAGGAAAATAACTCCGCCATCGCTACGGGAAATACTCTGTCATCACTACAGGAAAATAACTCCGCCATCCCTACGGGAAATACTCTGTCATCACTACAGGAAAATAACTTCGCCATCACTACGGGAAATACTCTGTCATCACTACAGGAAAATAACTCCGCCATCACTACGGGAAATACTTTGTCATCACTACAGGAAAATAACTCCGCCATCGCTACGGGAAATACTCTGTCATCACTATAGGAAAATAACTCCGCCATCACTACGGGAAATACTCTGTCATCACTACAGGAAAATAACTCCGCCATCACTACGGGAAATACCTTGAATACATCTTCTCTGCCTATCTTTGCAGTAGCTAACTCCATCAATCAAATGGGTAACAAAATACAGGTTCAATCTTCAAACTTTTAGCGCGGACATGGTAGCAAATCTGAGAAGGACTCTACCGGGGATTTTCTGAATCCAAACTGCCATACACCTACTTCGACACAGGTGGCAACTTCCAAATGATTCACAAAATCTTTTGATACTGTCATAACAACAATTTTGAAGAAATACTCCGCTGGAGGGGTAAGAGAAACTTAACCAAGCAACTCTGGGGTGAATAATGACAAAACGAACATTATCATTACGTGTCTTACGCCGAGACCTTTCTTATCTAGTAATTAATCTGAGCAAGAGCTCCCTCCACCTGTAGGGAAAACGACACTTGAAAACAAAAGGTTAACCAACCCGGCTTATGTTTCAAAATGCTAATGTTTGACAATGGCGTAATGCTCCATTCGACATGGAAATGCTACGCGTTTGGGTAGATGCAAATATGATGATATATGCAAATGCTAATGCAGGCTCAAACTGCTGAGAAACACTTTGGTATGAAATGACTAAGAACAAAAACCAACTCCGTTGGGGATGAACGGGTATCACAAAGTATTCCGGCAAAGTAAATGCCGGAAACAACAACCAACTCTGTTGGGGAGAGATCAGACATTTGGGAAGAAAGCACAAACCCTGCTGGGGAAAGATGCGATCCTTCTTGGGAAGAACTACACTGTCGGGATACAGGCTACAAACTCAAAGCTACAAACTCTGTTGAGGACAAATCATCCTGACGAAAGAATGACGACCTGCGGGGAAGGGGAATAACCATCCTCTGGGGATGCGTCCTCCGCAGGGGATATTAATTTTGACTTGCTGGGGATATCCTATAGACCACTTCCATGAGGATACTCTTCAGGCGACATTCCTGGTAATACTCTCTCGGGAAGGACAATTCCACATCTGGAAGGAATAAACGTCGTCTCCACTTTCTAGGGATAAGATACGAATTGCTAAGGAACGACATCAACTGAAGTCAGACCCTTCGTCAAGAGACTTTCGCTGGGGAATGCAATTCCTGACCGTTTGCTTCAAAAGTAAGGACTCTGCAAAACACAAACGAGACAAAACAAATCTACACAACAAAATCTATCTGAGCATTCAGTCAATTCGAAGTTTTAGCAATTATTGGCAAGGGCCAGCAAGTTTATGCAAGTGCAAGTTCATCAAAACATCGGCGTTTTTCACAAACAAAACAGTGAAGATCAAGCATCAAGTACTGAATAACATGCTTTATTGAATGGGCCTGTAAATAGGCAAAGCTTTGTACACTGGATGTAACTCCTGAAAAGAGGAAATTATGCACAAGCAAAATACAACATATGCACAAGAAGCACAAAGAAAGATACAAAACAAATTTGATATACATGTCGGCAACGCGGTACAGACAAACACCATGAGCTGATTCTCCTATGACTCGCCCGACTCTGGCGCTTTCCCGGTACTCGATCTTCAGAAGAGATTGTTTCGGATACACGACCCTCAACTACTTCCAAACCACCAAGCAATGCAGTATCAAACTCGGACCGCAGTCATTTGCTTTTCCAAATCCCTAACTTTTGCGTAAACCGCCCTTTGTGGGTTTTCAATTCACCGGGATACCCTTTTTTGCCGAAGTTGCCCTTTTCAAGTTTTCAACTTCGCGGGTGTACATTTTTCAATTTTATCCCTAACTTTTGCCCGAACCTTTTATTCCTTTTTTACGGTACGCCGGGATGCCCCATTTTTGCCTGGACTCTCTTTTTTTTGTCCAGCGGGTCACTTTAAGCAAAGTATTTTTTAACTGCGTCCGAATTCATAGGGGACGTAAAGTCCTCACTATCCATGGTGGATAACAACAAGGCTCCTCCAGATAAAACCTTTCTGACGACATATGGACCCTCGTAGTTGGGAGTCCATTTGCCCCTGTGATCTAATTGTGGTGGGAGAATCTTTTTCAGCACAAGATCGTCCGTCTGAAAGGTTCGAGGGCATACCTTCTTATCGTAAGCTTTCTTCATCCGGCTCTGATACAACCGACCATATGCGAGAGAAGCCAGTCTCTTCTCATCCATTAAACTGAGTTGATTCAGTCTATCTTTTACCCATTCTACCTCATCAAGTTGGACATCGCGTAAAACCCTCAAAGAAGGAATCTCAACCTCCAATGGTAACACTGCCTCCATGCCATACACCAATGAGAAAGGGGTTGTCCCGGTTGACGTGCGTATCATCGTACGATAACCGTGCAAAGCAAAAGGCAACATCTCATGCCAGTCCTTATAGGTCACCACCATCTTCTGAACAATCTTCTTTATGTTCTTATTGGCCGCTTCTACAGCGCCGTTCATCTTGGGCCGATAAGGAGAAGAGTTGTGATGCTCGATCTTGAAATTCTGACACAGCTCTTTCATCATCTTGTTATTCAAGTTTGAGCCATTGTTGGTGATAATCCGCTCCGGGATTCCATATCTGCAGATAATATCTCTTTTGATAAATCTGGCTACCACTTGTTTGGTGACATTAGCATATGACGCTGCTTCCACCCATTTGGTAAAATAATCAATAGCTACCAAAATGAACCGGTGTCCGTTTGATGTCGTGGGCTCAATCTTGCCAATCATATCAATTCCCCACATCGAGAAAGGCCACAGTGATGACATAACGTTCAAAGGGCTCGGAGGCACATGAATTTTGTCCGCATAAATTTGACATTTATGACACTGCTTCGCGAACTTGAAACAATCTGTTTCCATCGTTAGCCAATAGTAACCTGCCCGCAACAGTTTTCTCGTCATTGCATGTCCGCCGGCATGCGTGCCAAATGTACCTTCATGGATCTCTTCCATGAGCAACTTAGCCTCTTTCTCATCCACACATCGCAACAACACCAAGTTGTGGTTTCTCTTGTACAGGACGCCATCCGGATTCAAATAAAAATTGCCAGCCAATCTCCTAAGAGTCTTCTGATCTCGACTGGATGCCCCGGCCGGATACTCTTTCGTCTTCAGGAAATTCTGGATATCAAAATACCACGGCTTGCCATCGGATGCTTCCTCAATGGCGAATATGAAGGCGGGCCTATCAAGGGGAGAGATAACAATCCTGGGAGCCTCATTCTAGAAGTTAACTTTATACATTGAAGACAATGTTGCAAGAGCGTCGGCCATCTGATTTTCTGCTCGTGGCACATGATGCAATTCTACTTTGTCAAAGAAAGGCAACAATCTCCTTGCATAATTCATATAGGGTATCAGATTGGGCTGACGCGTCTCCCATTCTCCTTTAATTTAGTTGACCACTATAGCAGAGTCCCCGTATACATCAAGATATTTGATTCTCAAATCAATAGCCTCCTCGAGACCCATAATGCACGCCTCATATTCAGCCTCATTATTGGTAACTAGAAAGGTCAATCTGGCAGTAAAGGGAATGTGCGTCCCTTGAGGAGTAGTGATAATTGCCCCTATTCCACTACCGTAGGAGTTAACAGCGCCATCAAATATCAACTGCCATTTGGAACCCAACTCTGGACCTTCATCCGACAACGGCTCATCACAATCTTTCATTTTCAAGTACATGATATCCTCGTTAGGAAAATCAAACTTCATTGGTTGGTAATCTTCAATCGGCTGCTCCGCTAGATACTCTGACAGAACACTACCTTTGATAGCCTTTTGAGAAACATATTGAATATCGTATTCTGTCAGCACCATCTGCCATCGAGCAATCCTCCCGGAGAGTGCTTGCTTTTCAAATACATATTTGATCGGATACATCTTTGAAATTAGCATAGTTGTATGGTTTAACATGTACTGTCTCAAACGTTTGGCAGCCCAAGCTAGCGCATAATACGTTTTTTCGAGCATTGAGTAACAAGACTCACAGTCTGTGAAATTTTTACTCAAGTAGTAAATCGCATGCTCTTTACGTCTAGTCTTGCCATGTTGACCGAGAACACAACCCATACTTTCCTCAAGAATCGTCAAATACATAATCAATGGTCTCCCTGCTACTAGGGGTATCAATATTGGAGGTTCCTGCAAATATTCTTTTATTTTTTCAAACGCCCTTTGACAATCTTCATTCCAGGTCACAGCCTGACTCTTTTTCAACAATTTGAATAATGGCTCGCATGTAGCGGTTAGGTGAGATATGAACCGAGCAATGTAGTTCAACCTCCCTAAAAATCCACGCACTTCTTTTTCTGTTTTAGGCGTTGGCATTTCTTGTATTGCTTTAATCTTAGCAGGATCAACCTCAATTCCTTTTTCGCTTACAATAAACCCCAATAATTTACCGGATCTCACCCCGAAGGTGCACTTGTTAGGATTCAGCCTTAGCCTGAATTTTCTAAGCCTCTTGAACAATTTCAGCAGATTAACCAAATGCTCTTCCTCCGTATGAGATTTGGCAATCATATCATCAACATAAACCTTGATCTCTTTATGCATCATGTCATGAAAGAGCGTCGTCATAGCACGTTGATATGTTGCCCCAGCGTTCTTCAAACCAAAGGGCATCACTTTGTAGCAAAATGTTCCCCATGGGGTAATGAAGGTTGTTTTCTCCATGTCTTCTGGCGCCATTTTTATCTGATTATAGCCCGAAAAGCCGTCCATGAAGGAGAACACGAAGAATTGAGCAGTGTTGTCGACCAATACATCAATGTGAGGAAGTGGAAAGTCGTCCTTTGGGCTCGCCTTATTCAAATCACGATAGTCTACGCACATCTGTACCTTACCGTCTTTCTTTGGTACCGGTACTATATTGGCGACCCATGATGGATAAGTTGTAACAGCAAGGAACCCAGCATCCCACTGTTTTTGAACTTCCTCCTTAATCATCACAGACATATCTGGTATGGTTCTTTTGAGTTTCTGCTTAACAGGCGGACATTCTTCTCGCAATGGCAGACGATGAACAACCATGTCAGTATCCAATCCTGGCATATCCTCGTACGACCAAGCAAAGATATCACTGTACTCTTGCAACATCTCAATCAGACCTTGCTTGATGTCACTTTGCAGTGCAGCCCCTATCCGGATGTTCCTAACAACTCCCTTGGACCCCACGTTGATAATCTCAATCTCTTCCTGATGAGGCAGAATGATTCTTTCTTCCTGTTTCAACAGTCGAGTCAGCTCTTCTGGCAAGTCGCTATCCTCAACAATCTCTTCCTCAGCTTGAAATACCGGGTGCTCGAAGTCAAAACGAGTCATAGGAAGTTCATGTTCGGTGTCATCTGAAATATGAATCTGTTTTGTAGTCACTGGGACAATTTCCCGGATGGACCAGTTGCAGAGACTTTGTCCTGGCACGCTAGGCTTGATCCACGCGTCCATATCGCAATCACTATCTCCGTCTTCAGAATCGGAAACAATATTAATCGTCTCAAAGCAGACTCCCTTTGGAGTAATCACCACCGGTCCTTTGAACTTGGGCGCGCCTGATGCGGAAGGTGCTGATGTTGGGCGATACCCTAGTCCAAACTTGTCCATCTTGACAGGAATTTCTAGCACTCAACCCCGACCCTTGGTCTCACCAGTCTGAACTAACGCTTGAGCGTCTTTGTATGAAGCTACAGCAACCTCCGGCACTTTGCTGGGAACCCTGGACTTGTCTTTGATTTGCAACCCTTCGAAGGCTTGGCAAGGCGTTTCATGGATTTCTCCATCCACTTCAACGTACTTAAATGATGATAGATGACTGACCAAGATGTCCTCTTCCCCACAAATAGTAACGATGCCACCACCGGCTTCAAACTTAAGCTTCTGATGCAGCGTGGACGTCACAGCCCCTGCAGAGTGTATCCATGGACGCCCAAGTAAACAGCTATAAGCTGGATGAATATCCATGATATAAAATTCAGTTTCAAATATTTTCGGCCCGACCTGCAGCGGCAACGTTATCGATCCAAACACCGACCTTCTCGTTCCATCAAACGCCCTCACCACCAAGTCACTTGGCGTGCAAATAATTCCCTGGATATCTAACTTCATCATAGCCTTCTTAGGCAATACATTCAGAGATGATCCGGTATCCACAAGAGCGTGCGACATTACGGTGCCCCGGTATTCCATCGATATGTGCAAAGCCATATTATGCTCTCGGCCTCTGGGTGTTAGATCAAAATCAGTGAAACCCAAACTATGTCCAGCATTGACATGCGCCAGTACCCCCTCTAGCTGGTTGACAGAAACCTCCTGAGGTACAAATGACGTGTCCAATATCTTCAACAAAGCGTTTCGATGAGCCTCAGAACAAAGCAACAAAGATAGGATTGAAATTTTTGAGGGTGTCTGTTGTAAGTGCTCAACAATCTTATAATCGCTCTTGCGAATTAGCCTCATGAACTCTTCTACGTCCTTGAGCGACGTGTCTTTATCTTTCAACTGGGATGGTCCACTTTCATTCATCTTGGACTTGCCTTTAGCAATCTTCTCTGCTTCAATTTCAGGTGTGGTGAAGATTCTTCCACTACGGGTCATGCCTCCCGTTCCAACAACATTGTCAACTGCCCCTGCCGGCCGGTTATTCACCTCAATCTTTTCTCCATTACAATATGCTTCTAACCCATACGTCCATGGAACAGCTTTTGTACTCTCAAAAGGAACAGGTCCTACTTTTGTTATTGTGATAGTCGGCCGCTTGGCGGGCGCCGATATCGTAATAGTCTTCCTTGGGATCGTAACAGTTGCAATCTCATCCTGCTTTTCAAACAATGCCTCAACAGGCTTCTCAACAATAGTCCGATCAAATTGCAAAATCCCTTCCTCTATCATAACTTGGATACCTCTTTTCAAATCAGCGCAACCCTCTGGTTGGATCCAGCAATCCAGACAGTATTCATCACATCCAGGGAACACGCCCCCTTTCAACAATCTGCTTTTAACACAACTCAACGGTGTCTTTAATTCATTCACATCCATAACCAAGTTCAAATTCTCTTCCGTTATGATAGCATTCGCTCCATGATTCGGCATGGGTTGTTGTACAATGTTGGGACCATCCTGACCAAAGTTAATGGCCTTACTATCAAGCAAATCTTTAACCTTATGTTTGAAAGCATGGCAACCTTCAATGTCATGTCCGGGCGCCCCGGAATGAAAATCACAATGTTTACCAGCATCATAACCAAATGGAGGAGTGCCCGTCAACGGGGCCATCGTTCTCTTTTCAACCAAATTCAAACCCAACAGCGTTTGAAGCAGTTTGGCATAAGTCGAAGGAGGTGCTTCAAATACTCTCTCCGACCTACCCTCTTGAATTCTACGCTGAGCAGGGTGCATTCTCTGTTGCTGCGGCTGTTGTTGTCGTTGCTGTTGTTGCTGTTGTGGTTTTTGCTGAGGTATCGGGATGGTAACACTGGCAATTTGCTGTGGCTGATACTGATTCCTACCTCTTCCACGACCTCGACCACCATATACCGCACTAGCGTCGCCTTGTCTCCTTCCACCAAAGGCTTTCCTTGCACCTCCAGCTGAGGTGGATTCACCTGCCTGAATCTTCCCAATTTTAATTCCGTTTTCAATCCGTTCTCCCATGAGAATCATGTCGGAGAAACTACCCATCGAGACATTGAGCAATTTGTCGTAATACATTCTAGAGAATGTTCCAATAAACATATCAATCAACTCTCTTTCAACCAAAGGGGGATGAACCCTAGTCGCAATATCACGCCAACACTGCGCGTACTCCTTGAAGCTCTCACCATTCTTCTGAGACAAACTCTGCAGCTGAACCCTGTTTGGCGCCAAGCCACTATTATACTGGTAATGTTTAACAAAAGCATCAGCCAATTCTTTCCAGCTTCTAATTTGGGTGGGCTCCAGTCCCATGTACCATTCCAGCGATGGTCGCGATAAATTGTCTTGAAAGAAATGTATAAGCATCTTCTCGTCGTCAGAGTATGCAGACATTCTTCTGTAATAAGAATGTACATGAACTCTAGGGCATGTATCCCCCTTATACTTGTCAAATGTTGGAGCTTTGAATTTCAAGGGCACCCTCAGCCCAAGCACTAGTCCCATGGTAGTCATATCTAACCCAGCAAAGTTCTGATTGGCTATCCCTTTGATCTGCTCTTCCAGCATTTTGAACCTCCTATCATTATCATTAGGCCTTTCAAATCCCACGCCTTGTCTGGAGAAAGCGTCTTCCTGGCGATCCTCGCCCCAGTTCAGATTCTCATTGCCATATCCCTCGTAACCAGCGTTACGGCCATATCCCTGTTGATTGAAAATAAGACCCCGTCCTCTGTTACTGAATCCTTGGTTGACTCCACCTAGTCCATAACCAGTGTTGAAAGGCACCATCCCAGCACCGTTGTTGTTCATGTTACCAAAGCCAACATCACCATTTCCATACCCTTGATTGTTGTTACCATAGCCATCGTAGCCAAAGCCTTGATTGTTGAAACCAAAATTACCATCATGATTACCAATGCTAAACCCTTGGTTATTGTTTCCAAAACCAGTGTTGTCACCGAACCCTTGATTAGCATCTCCAGCATTGTCAGTATCGTTAACAACATTCCCATCACCATTTCCAGCGTGTCCAGTACCAGTGTTACCAATACCAATGTTACCATTACCAACACCAGCGCCAGTATTTCCATTGCCATTGCCATCACCGGCACCAATTTCACCACTTGTGGGAACGATCATTGTAGGTGTCCCATCCTCCTTGTGAGGAGTTCCAACAGAGTGATAATCAGTATTTTCATTCGCTCGCACCAGCAGCGGTTGCACCAGAGTCTGGAGATTCTCCTGACCCTTGACCACAGTTTCCATTGCTTGCATGAAAAGTGCCAACTTCTCACGAATTTCCTGCATCTCGACTTGAACTTGATCCATGATTCTCTTGCAGTTGTTCCTGGTAGAATAACGATGTGTTCTCTGGTTGTCAATCCTGAAAACTAGTGAGATGCAGGAAATAAGATACAAGTTCGAAAAACCCGGTCATGCAATATGAGTATGCAGATGCAAATGTATAAATATGCTACAGGTTATATTCCCCCCCGATTCTAGTTTCAGAGAGAAGGCCATCACGACAATGGAGTCCCCATCAAGCAAGCAAGGAATCAGAAAATCCTCATACATAATCAAATGCCAAGAGGCAAAGTACAAAGATATAACTGAATACAGCTGAAAAGACCTCGGCCAACAAGCCTGGCGATGGTCAAAATACAAATAACAAAAGCAAAACAAATATAAATCAGGCCAAATGACGCGTTCTAACATTTTCCAATATCCTCAATGTCTCCGAATGACCTAGTCTGGAGATTAGCTCCTGTATCAGTAATGCATGTCGCTCTGCAGTGGATCTCAGCTTTTTGGCGTCGTCCTTGCAGGTTCCTTCGCCAAAACACTCGTCGAGTCTGCATCTCTTAGAGCCGGCCTTCGATTCACAACCTCTCAGCTCCTTGCCAAGGTCACTTACTCTAAGCTCAACAGCACTCCTAAGTGATGTCTCTTCAGCAATCTTCGCATCCTGGGCTTTGATCTGCGCCTCTAGCGTAGCAATCTGCAGCTTCAGCTCATCCTCACGCTCCTTCCGTTTGGTAAGCGTGGTATTCCATAATGTTTCCCACTTGCCGAGTCGGGAATAAGCTTTGTTTAAGAGTTCCTTCTTGGAAGCAAGCACCTTGTTAACACCGTTCAAGGCTACTCCCACCTTTTCCCTCTTGTTGGTCTCTTCAGTCAAATCTGAACCCAACCTATTAATCAACTTCGTCTGTTCCTTCACAGTGAAGGTAGCTTCATTGTTCTCATGACGAAACTGGAAGATCTATTTCTCTAACTCGTCACTAGCTTTCTTCAATTCTTCATTTTCAGCCAACAATTTTTTATACTTCTCAATCTCTACCGAAGTAGGTACCTCAATCACTGGAAGATACAGAGGTTCCACAGCAGGATATGGCATCAAGGAAATCCTAGCTCTCTCGTAGATCCAAGCCAAATAAGGATCATAAGCTTTGTTGTTGCTCTTACCAAGAAAAGCTTTCCCTCTCCTATGGATGTTATCCCATGCATGTCTCAACCTGATCAAAACAGCCTCGTCTAGTAAACTTGTGAGATACAGAGATTCCTGTATCTCAACCTCAATAGAAGCATCTCTCAGGGCATAACCAAACTGTCTCACCAGCAGAGAAGGGTTATAGTTGATACAACCTTTCCGTCCAATCAAAGGGAAATTCGGAAAGCCACTGCAACTATATATAATATCAGTGCCAAGCATGCTCCGATCAAACCAAATGATGTTCTCAGCAGACAGCCCCATCAACCGGGAAGACCAATCCAAAGTATCAACAGCATCAACAAAAGGTCCTGTCTTCGGAAGATGCCCCTGGAACCACCTGTACAAGAGCGGAAGACAGCAAGAAACATTCTTGCCACGACTTTTCTCATTCTTATAGTGAATAAAATGATAAACATCGCCCAAGAGAGTAGGAACTGGATTCTTCGAGGCATGAATCAAGAAGGCATCTGAGTCAACAAAATCTGGCACATTGGGAAACAAGACAATCCCATAGATGCAGACAGCTAGAATGGCACTGAAGGCAACCCAACATCCACTCTTTGTGCACTGTGTAGCCTTCTCAACCAAGACAGACAAGTGAAAACCATAAGCTCCGTTCAGCTTGACCAAACCTCCAGGGAATTCAGAAGCGTCCAAACTGACAATCTCAGCAAGTGTAGCCAACTCAGGCTCAGCATTAACATGTATAAAGGGCATCTGGTCTAACACAGGAACTCCCAACATAACAGAATACTCCTCCAAAGTGGGTGCCAGAATATAGTCGGGGAACAAGAAGCATCTCAGCTAAGGCTCATAAAACTGCATCAGAGTATACACCCCAGTCGTCTCAAAGGCTGAAGGTCTGTACAACAAACTAAGCAATCTCCCATAAGATACTCTGAACTCAGCCCTCACTCTCTCATCTGCTAGAGCAACTAATGAAGGTGAGAAAATACTTAGAAGGGGGGTTGAATAAGTATGACAAATAATCAAAGATTCAAACACAGTTATTTTTATCCTGGTTCGTTGAACTCAACTACTCCAGTCCACCCTCTCAAGAGTGATTTTCCTTTCTCAATCAAGGGCTTAAACCACTATTTAATCAAACAGATTACAATAGTAACACCTAAGAACAACTGTTCTTAGTCTTCTCAAGAGCTACTGATCCCAACTGGATCCTCTTAAGGAAACCTTTTACAATCAATGTAAAACTATTACAAGAGTAAGAATGCTTCTAAAAAGCTATTATCACAACTGTGATATTTCTCTTAAGTTTTTAAGAACAATGTTACAGCAAATAGAATATAAGAGCTTTTGAGAGATTTGCTTTGAGTGATTTTTGCAAGTGGTTCATTACTGAAGAAGATGGAGTGGACTTCTTTATATAGGCACTTAGATCCATGAAGTCTTCTCAACGTTGGAGGTTGTGCTGAAAAGCCTGGAGCCTTTTGTCTTTACATTGGAGGCTGTGCTGAAAAAGCCTGATGCCTTTTGTCTTTTACTTTGCAGAAACTTTCCTTAGAAGGGAATGCACAGATAAAACCTTTTTGTCTGTGTTCTTGTGTCTAACACAAAAGAGGAAAGAGCTGTTGAGATATGACAACGGACATATTCAAATCTTCTTCACTAAGTAAGTTCAGCTATCAACATCAGAGTCTGGATCTTCAGAATCTCCAGAGTAGAGATCTTCTGGATCTGCAGAGTCTTGGGATGTTTTTCAGATTATGCTGAATCAGAGTATATGCAGCTTGTGTGCTTGAGCGTGTAGTTCTGTCAGAGCAGAGTCTTCTATATCAGATTCTCAATACTTATGCAGTGCAATATCTTCAGAGTCTTCTGATGACTAAGCTTCTGAACTCTCAGAGTCTTCTATTCTTTAGAGGCTTCTGCTTCAGAATCTTCAGTAGACAGCACTCAGATTCTTCTGGAGGCAGCATTCAGATCTTCATATAAGATGCTCTTGAGCCTTTGAAGCCTTTCATAATATCATTGTTCAGATCCAAATTTGCTCTTTAAGAATATTTTCTTTAGTACCTGTAGCAAACAGTCTAGAACAAATTTAGAGTATATAATTCTTGAATACAAAATTCATAAGTGTTATCATCAAAACATAGAGATATTACTAAAAAACAATCTGTGTTCTTACAATCTCCCCCTTTTTGATGATGACAAAACATGAGAAATTTTGTTCAGTAAAAAGTATGAATTATAACTCCCCATGAGATTAACAATCTCCCCCTGAAATGAATACTCTAATAAAAGAAAACACTTCCCTTTTTGATTGAGTATATTTCAGATTCAGAGCCTGATGCAAGAGGTTTGACTTTCAGAATTAAATCTTGATGCCAGATAATTATGACTTCCTTTATTCAGAGTGCCTGGTTAACATCTTGCTTGAATTATCTTTCAGAGTAAAGGTATCAGTGTAAGATATCAGAGTTGATTGAATACTCAGATTTGCTTTGGAAGATCAGGTTCTGGTTGGAAAAATCTCAGGGTAACTTCAATGAATTATGTCAGATATAACAATGTAATCTGAAAGACTTAAATTCAAAGTAAGTTAATAAAATGTCTGAATTTCAATTTTAGTAAATGCTTATAGTTTGAATAATCAGATTCTCTTTTTCTCCCCCTTTTTGTCATAATCAAAAAGATTTTTAAAGACTTAAAGATACAGAAGAAAAAAAGCATATAGAAGCAAAAACATCAACTTTCATTTAAACATATTAAATTTCACAATCAAACAGATAGATGCCAAAAAGCATAACACAACAACAACAGAAGCAATAACATGTGGAAAAACATCAAATAAAACTAAGTTTGGTGTGAGGCAATAAGGGTCAGAAGCTCTGTCATTTTGGCTGTTGACTCTTCTTGCTTAGACATCCAGGTCTTAATCTCATCAGTTGTCTTCTCTTGCTTTACCATCCAAATTTTATCTCTTTGACATCATTCACAAGATCTGTGACCACAGATGAAGACGAAGCAGATGCAGTAGTAGCAGTGTTCTCTTCAGATTGGTTCTCTTCAGAAGCTTGTTCAACCATTTCAGATTCAGGAGCCTCTGAAGGAGAAGCTTCCAGAAGCAACACAGGAGGAGGAGGAGGCATGTTCATCAGAGTTATCTTGATCAACTCTGAAAACTGAGTCTTTGCAAGCTTAGAACATTTAGCTCTAACTTTCAAAGCAGCTTTGTTGAACATCCAGATGAAACGTTTCCAAGCAGCATTTGAAACAGCCGAATCCAAACTTGACAAGCACACTTCCTTAACACGAGCATACTCAGAATCTATCTCCTTCTTGAATATTTCAAACATAATATTAACACATGATCCTAGATCTGACTGTTCAGAGGGTTCAAGATTGGGAGTGTTAACAGGAGTAGGTTCAGATGGTGTAGGTTTAGATGGTGTAGGGTCAGATGGTTGTTGTTGAGGTGGTGTTGGTTGAGATGTTTGGGTGTCAGATTAAGGGGGTTCAGATGGTTGAGGGATGGTTATCTGAGGTGGGGAGTTGGGTGGAGTATGAAACATAGAAATGTTAACATGTTCCTTCATAGCAATGTCAGAACGAGCTTGTTTGAGAGACTCTGGTTCAAACTCAGATGAATCAGATGATTCACAATCAGAGGATTCTTCTGAGTGAACAGATGTTGAAGAAATATTAATGGATTGATTCAGAGGTTGGATATCCAGAATATCTTCAGAAAGATTTGGATCTTCTTATGGAACTGGTTGTTCAGAGTGTTCAGTTTGAACAGTCTCTGGTTGGTTTGGTTCTGAGATGATTATATCTGGTTGGGGAATTTCTGGTTGGGGAATTTCTGGTTGTGAAATTTCTGGTTGTGGAATTTCTGTTTGTGAAATTTCTGGTTGTGAATTTTCTGGTTGTTGAATTTCTGGTGAAGTAGGTTGAGGGGGTTCAGATGTAGTATGAGGTTGGGGTTCAGAGTTTGTTGGTACAAAAGATGGTTGAGATAGTACTGGGGGAGATGAAGGTGGTTCAGATGAAAGATTTGCAGATGGTTGGGGTTTAGAAGTTCTATGTCTAAGGGTTGGAGAGAGTTGAGGTGATGAAAGGGGTGAATGAACAGCAGGGGTAGGATCAGATGTTAATACCTGATGAATAGTGTCTCTTATCTCTTCCAGAGTAGCATCCCTAGAATTGATTCTGGCTTTCTTTACTCCTTTCTTCTTCTTCTTCCTTGAAACTTCAGATTCTTTCCTTTTCTTCTGAACAGGGCCTTCTTCAGCTTTTCTCTTACTACGCCTTTCCTTCATTAGATTTGGCAATTCTTCTCCTTGTTTCTGAACAAGGTTAGAAGGTAGAGGAATTCCTTCCTTCAGACACTCTGCAATGTAAGCCCAGACAATACCTTTTGGTTCATCTGCGCTGAACATTGGAAAATCTTTTATAGGTATCCTTCTACCATTTACCTCCTCAGAGTTTATATTCCTTAGTTTACCATTCAGCTCTGAAATGATCTTCATTCTTTTCAGAGCGAGTCCGTTTATCTCAGATCCAATGATGTATGACAGATCCTCTGTTGTTTTTGCATCTGTCAGATGCTTCACCAACTGATTCTCTGTAAGGATGTCTGAAATAAGTCTTCCCATAGGTATCCAAGTTCTGACTTTCCCAGCTTTAGCTCTGACCTCTTCTCTAGTTTCTTTGACATGAGTCAGAAGATGACTGAAAATCAGATAGGGCAGATCCACCTTAATGTTCTTGCTGATGCAGTACATGAAGTACAGATGCTTTGTACTCACATAGTCTGGTGAATTGGTTGACTTTTTGTGAAAGATTGTACTCATAAATATCTTTGCCCAGATCCTATAGATAGGTTTCAGATCTTTAACCTTACTTGTTGGTGTTCCAGATACAGTAATCTCTTCATACACCTTAGCCATATCAATACGTGAAGAGGCTAGGTTTGTAACACCATCAGATTCTTCGTAACTGAACAGTTGCCTGATCAGTTTCTCAGTGATCACTATCTCCTTCCCAAGGACAGATGAGTGAATGAACTTAGGACCAGCATGAGCGTGAATCCAGAATTCCTTCACAAGAGTTGGGTACACAGGACCCATCAGTCTCTCAAAATACTTCTCCCAGCCTTGAGCTTTAATGGCAGTTGTTAGGTCAAACCCATTTTCTTCTAATGATTCAAGATCAACGAAGCTCTCACACAGAACCTTAAGATTCACAACTGGAGTAAAAAGAGTATGTACTGGTTTCTTGTACATTATATTTTTGTTGGAGATTTCAGCAGCATTTGATGGAGAAGCCATTGATGAAGATGAAGATCTTGATTTGGGTTTAGGGTTTTGGTAGAGGTTGAAGAGTAAGCAAAAACGCATAAGTGTAGTGAGTGTGAAAAGTGTGAAAATGTTGTGATAGGTGGTATTTATAGAAAACCAAGAAATCAAACATTGGGCACATCAAAAGACACATACGCACGTTTACACAGCATTTAATGAAAATAATCATTTCAATTAAAAGATATGACAAATGGGGGGAAATCCAAGAGAAATGAGATTTTCAAAGCAGTACCTCACACGTCAATTCAGTAGAGCACTCCATCTTTTCAGATTCTGAGTGACACGTGTTTGCTTTTATGTGCATCTGATGTCTCTCAAGAAATGAAATGTTTCCACCGTTCAGATCTTCTGAGTTTGTTAGTTCAGAGTTTCACATAAATAATCAGATGAAATACTTCAGATCTTTAAACATTTTGCATCTGAGAAGTTGCCTCTGATAAATATTACTCTGGACAAAAATCCATACAAATATTTTTCAGAATGAACTTAAACCTATCTTCAGCAAGGGGTTTTGTGAAAATATCAGCCCATTGATGATCTGTATCAACAAAAGCTAGATTTATTACACCCTTCTAAACATAGTCTCTGATGAAGTGATGTTTAATTTCTATATGTTTAGCCTTAGAGTGTAAGATTGGATTTTTTGACAAACATATAGCAGAAGTATTATCACAGAAGATAGAAAGATTACTCTCATAGATCTGATAATCTTCTAACTGACTCTTCATCCAGAGCATCTGCGTACAACATCCAGCAGCAGCAATGTATTCTGCCTCTGTAGTTGATAGTGCAATAGTGGGTTGCTTCTTGCTGTACCATGAGATCAGATGACTTCCAAGAAACTGACAGCTTCCAGAAGTGCTTTTACGTTCAACTCTGTCTCCAGCATAATCAGCATCACAGAATCCAACTAATGAAAATTCATCAGATCTTCTGTAACACAGACCCATGTTAGTAGTACCTTTAAGATACCTTAGAATCGTCTTAACAACTGTTAAGTGTGATTCTCTAGGATCTGATTGGAATCTTGCACATAAGCAGACACTAAACATAATATCAGGTCTAGAAGCAGTCAAGTATAGAAGAGATCCCATCATACTTCTGTAGAGTTTCTGATCTACCTTCTTACTTACCTCTTCCTTACCAAGAGTGCTTGTAGGGTGCATTGGAGTCTTTGCCATCTTACTATCAACCATGTTAAACTTCTTCAGAAGCTCTTTAACATATTTGGTCTGATGTATGTAGGTGCACTCTGGAGTCTGGTTGACTTGGATTCCCAAAAAGAATCTTAATTCTCCCATCATGCTCATCTCAAACTCTGCCTGCATACATTTAGCAAACTCCTTTCCAAGCGTAATATTTGTTTATCCAAAAATATTATCATCTACATATATTTGACAAATCAACAGATCTTTCTTAAGAGTTTTACAGAATAAAGTTGTGTCCACTTTTCCTCTGATAAAATTTTTCTTCAGAAGGAAATTGCACAACCTCTCATACCAAGCTCTGGGAGCTTGTTTTAAGCCATAAAGAGATTTCTTAAGTTTAAAAATATGATCCGGAAAGTTTTCACTTTCAAAACCAGGAGGTTGGTGGACATATACTTCCTCTTCTATAATACCATTAAGAAAGGCACTTTTAACATCCATCTAATATAGAGTGATGTTATTCTGTGCAGCAAATGAAATAAGAAGGTGTATAGATTCTAACCTTGCCACTGGAGCATAAGTTTCAGTGTAATCAATACCTTCTTGTTGATTGTAACCTTGAGCAACCAGCCTTGCCTTATTCCTTTCAACTTCTCCCTTTTCATTCAACTTATTCCTGAAGACCCATTTTGTTCCAATAACGTTGAATCCTATAGGTCTAGGAACCAGATCCCAAACTTCATGTATGGTGAATTGATTTAGCTCTTCTTGCATGGCAAGAATCCATTCATTATCTTTCAGAGCCTCATCCACAGATGTTGGTTCAATTATTGACACTAAGCCAAACAATGAAGATTCAGATGTTCTGAGATAGGATCTTGTCCTGATTGGATCATCTTTGTTTCCAATAATTACATCTTCTAGGTGAGATGCCTTGATTCTGGAAGAAGACCCTCTGACATTTGATCTTTCAGAAATGTGTAAGTTGTCCAATTGAGAAGATAAGGGAATAGCATCTGGAGTTGCTTCAGATTCCTTCTCTTTAGCCTTTTCTGCCTCTGAGCCTTCAGAGTCTGTGAGAATCACTTCTCTATCTGCAGAATTTTCAAACTGCTTTGGCTTTTCAGAGCCAAGCTTATCATCAAATCTTACATGAATAGATTCTTTCACAATCTGTGTTTCAGTATTGAATACTCTGTAGCCTTTAGAGCGTTCAGAATAACCAAGCATGAAACACTTTTGTGCTTTGGAATCAAACTTGTTAAGATTCTCTTTAGTGTTAAGTATATAGCAAGTACATCCAAAAGGATGAAAATATGAAATGTTGGGCTTTCTGTTCTTCCACAGTTCATATGGAGTCTTTTTCAGAAGAGGTCTTACAGACACTCTGTTCTAAATGTAACAAGCTGTGTTAATTGCTTCTGCCCAAAAGTGTTTTGCCAGATTTGTCTCATTGATCATGATTCTGGCCATTTCTTGCAGAGTTCTGTTTTTCCTCTCTACAACCCCATTTTGTTGTGGAGTTCTAGGACAGGAAAAATCATGAGCAATGCCATTTTTAGAAAAATATTTTTCAAAATGTTTATTTTCAAACTCGCCACCATGATCACTTCTGACTTTTATAATTTTGAAATCTTTTTCATTCTGGACTTGCTTGCAGAAGTCAAAGAACACAGAATGTGACTCATCCTTGTGTTTTAAGAACTTTACCCATGTCCATCTACTATAGTCATCAACAATGACTAATCCATACTTCTTGCCTCTGATGGATGCAGTTTTCACTGGTCCAAACAGATCAATATGAAGTAATTCTAGTGGTTTGGAAGTAGAAACAACATTTTTTGATTTAAAAGATGATTTTGAAAACTTCCCTTTTTGGCATGCTTCACAAAGAGCATCTGAGGTGAACTTCAGATTAGGAAGTCCTCTGACAAGATTAAGTTTATTAATCTGAGATATACGTCTCATATTAATATGGCTCAATCTTCTGTGCCAGACCCATTGCTCTTCATTAACAGACAAGAGGCATTTAACATTCTGAACTTTAAGTTCTGAAAGATTTATTTTATAAATGTTGTTTTTCCTCTTACCACTAAATAGGATAGAGCCATCCTTCTGACTAATAGCTTTACAACATTTTTGATTAAAGGTAATATCATAACCATTGTCACTTAATTGACTTATGGACAATAAGTTATGCTTTAAGCCTTCAACAAGTAAAACATTAGTTATAGAGGGAAGTTTACCATTTCCAATAGTGCCAGATCCAATGATCTTTCCTTTTTGGTTCCCTCCAAACTTCACGTCACCTCCAGATCTAAGTTCCAGGCTTTGGAACATAGACTTTTCTCCTGTCATGTGTCGTGAGCATCCAGAGTCCAGGTACCATGATTGGCGTCCTGACCTTGCTGCTAAGAACATCTACAACAGGAATTATTTTACTTTTAAGTACCCAGATCTTCTTGGGTCCTTTAGGGTTAGTTGGTTTGTAGGTTTGTCTAAACTTCTGTTTTTTAACATAATGTTTATTCTGACTTGCCTTGGGTTTAAACACATAAGTATTCTTCTCAGAGCTTATGTGTTTAATGTCATTCAAGTGACCAAACTTAAATTGAGAGTACAGAGGTGTCTTCTTGATGAAGAGTTTGTCAACAGATTTTGGATTACTTTCATAGGAAGATTCCTATCCAATACCTCTTTTGTTGTTCCTGTTGCACCCTAATTTTTGACCATAAGATTCCGCCTCTTTTTGCGCATTCTCTATTATTATTCAACTTTATTTAATATTTATTACGACTAACAAGTATGCGTAGGTACATGGACTTCCCGTAAACAGCGACACTTTCTCGCAATCAAGCATCACAGAAGGATTGGATTATCATCTTGATTCCCTCAAGAGGAGAGGTTGGTCTCTTAGCTTGTAGATGACTTGAGATTGGAATTTTGAATTAAGTTAGCAAGAAGATTTTGGAGTGAAGTTTCCACCATTTTCAAAATTCAAGCGTCATTGCTCAAAGCTGGTTCAAGTCGAAACCCCTTTTGTTTTGGATCTATAAAAGCATCAGATTTGAAAGCATAAGATTAAGAATACGAGATTTACATAATGGAGCGAGAAACACATTTTCAACCAAATCATAAACTTTACAATGTGAGGTTTATGAATCCAAAATATCAACTATTTGGTGTCATTGCAAGGACTCCTCATCCATCTCTCGCACCTTCGCAGTCTCAAAAGATGGTTAATGTCCATAATTATGGAGCTACGGCTAATGACGGGCAAATTGATAACAAGGCATTTGAAAAGGCATGAATTGATGCATGTTCTAATGGGAGAGTCCTTGTGGTGCATGGAAATGGTATCTATCATCTGAAGCCAATAATAGATTTATGGAACAATCAAAGCATGGCCTGGGATATCAGCCTATGAAGAGGACGGGACGTTATGGATTAAGTTTGAGAATGCGCCAAAACTGATAGTAAAGGGTGGTGGAAGCATTAATGGAAATGGAAAAATATGGTGGAAGAAATCTTGCAAAAGTCTTCTACGCAAAGTGAAGGCAGCAATTTGAAGTGCAAAATGCATGACTGGGCTTCAAATCTCATAGCCCCAACATTAATGGATTTCATGACACTCACTCACAGAATGTTTTCTTAACCAATAGCATCATTAGAGCTGGTGATGATTGTAGTAAGTGGGTCCAAAAAATATTAAAGCTACAGATATCATACGCATTAGAATATCTCAACATAATTCTAAAAAAATGTAACAAATCCCATAATCATAGACCAAAACTATTGTGACCAAAATGTCAAAAGCAGGATTCTGCAATACAATTGAGCAATGTGATTTATCAAAACATAAGAGTAACAAATGCCTCAAAAGTGGCGTTACGAAACGAGTCTTCGAAGAAGAACCATGGTCTGCACGAGTCACTGCAATACCTCCAGTTTTCAACTGACAGATGAACGAAATACCATCTCAGAGGTCGTTCCAAACACGGTTTCTGGATGGATGTCTTGCCCGCATCTGGCTGCTGCGAATAGTCATCGAAACAGGAATTAGGCCAATCCCAAGGCATCCCTTAAGCTGAAGACGTCACTGCTTGTTGAGACCTGTTTGAAGAATTTGAAAGTCTTTCGGTGCACCTCCGTAATACAGCTTTGCTTGTTGTTCCAGTTGTCTTAAACTCCGGCATGTGATCAACTTGATTTTGTGAGAATACGCAAACACCAAGATCTATCATGTAACTTCTATTGCACCTGCAAGTGCGCCACCTGTAAGAGAAGAATAGGGCCTCAACGCGACTACGAAAGCAATGGAATTATAAGTACTAGGAAAGAAGTGGAAGTTGGAGAGATCACCGTCAAGTTGAGTACTTGTGCTAAAAAAACTTATCAGGACTACTGAAACAGAAGGTAGAATATGCTGAGTCTCAAGCTGAACTCCTCCTGGCAGATTTGTATGCCGAAGACTTTGGGTTATTTATCCATGATTTTGAATTCAGTAGCGTGGCCTGCAATGTATATGAAGGAGCGTTTTGTCAAGAACTCTGCATTAATTAAACAATTGGAAATAGGAACAATATGTTTTTTTGATGGATAAGGAAGTTGTTGTTTCCCTTCTAAAAACAAGAAGTTCAGCAGGAAAAAGTAGAAAAGGAAACTTACTGATTGGATTTGAAACAGAACTCAAGCACTGCGAAGGATTTAGTACGGAACTATCGAAACAACCAGCCACACGAACTTCTTATGCTTCTGAGCAACCCGCAAAACAGAAGAAGAAAAACACCAAAGCACTAAGTTGTTGTTCGATGCACCAACAGAGATATTGTTGCCAATAGTATCTGCCAGTATTGCCGGTGACATTGTTCTTGCCACTGCATATTCACGGCTGCCACACTTCGGTCTTGAAGGAAAAGAAGGAGGTTGATGTTGAAGTCCACCGCACGTATATCTCTGATGGACATGTTGCTGCCTATACGAAGACTTTGAAAGAAGATGAATCATAGAAGTATCAGACTCGCTTCAGTGAGTATATTCAAAAAGGATGAGTATATTCAGAAAGGAGTATACCCTGCACGAAGAGAACATTTACGTTTGCCACTCTTCATCACCAACTTTCCCATGGAGGTTCCCACCAAGCACGAGCTTTTCTCCTCAGACTTCTAATTCACCCTTTTTTTCTGGCCCATTTCTACTCACACCTACAAAACGCAAAAATCAGAGTTAGCAAAATCAATTCAAAGAATATCCAAGTCCAAAACCGTGAACATTTAATGGACCTGATACAGAATCCAGATTTGATTTTCGATTAATAGACACTTAAAGAGATGGAAGCAGAAGGAGGAAGGTTTTCAAATCAGTTGGTACCAAAATGGAAATCCAAATCAACAATCCAAATCAACATTCAATTGTGATTAAAGCAATTTTAATCGAGAAATCAGAGTAGAGCCTATATAAAGAGAAGTTTGGAAATCGCAAAAGATTCACTACCGAAAAAACCTAGAAAGATGATAAACTCAAAAGAGGAAAACTTATCTCCTCGAGCCGCCGCCGGAGCATTCCCAGGCCGCCGCAAATCCCGGTCATCGAAGAATCCATTACCGCCATCTCGAACGCCGCCCAATTCTCGGTAAAACTCTCACTCATGTTAAGATTCTGAACTATTTGATTGTTTGGTTTGTTAATGCAGGTTGAAACTAGGAAGAAAACGAACGGAACATGGTGAATCAAGACCAGGGTGAATCGAGACCGGAGAGAGCAAGACCGTGGGAGGGATTCGCGAGAGAGAAGACGGAAAAGATTTGGGAATTAGGGTTCCCTTTACTTTTTTTAATTATCTTGATTAATTGGTAACCACAATCACTAACACCACACCTAATCACTGCTTATCACCCTAATTAACAATCTTTTAAAATCTGTTTTTAAAACAATCATTTATAATTAAATCTTTTTTAGCAAACTATCAATTAATTAATCATTTCATTAGTACAACCATTTGCTTAATATAATTTAGCTAACGTATTTTAATTAACTTTTTAATTAAACAACTAGCAACTTTTTTCTTAATCTATTTTATTCATCCATTTTATCCTTTTTTTTTAAAAACCATGTCATATTTTAAATAACTTTATTCAATAAAACAAATAATAAAAACCAACTATTTTATGATTAACTCATTTTTATGATAATCCTTTAAATTAAATTTTGACTTTAATAATAACTTCTTTTCACATACTAATAATAAAAATAAATCTCACATATTTTCCTCAAGATAATTTCTCCAATTAATCTTCTTAAAATAACCAATCCAACTTATTAGAGATCAATCAACACTTTCTTACATTTCAAAATAAAAACAGTCCAACATCCAATTTAAAATCAAATCAAGCAATTAAAATCAATCCCAGCTAAACTAAAATTAATCAAATGCAATCGTGCACCCCACGACACATGCACCTGCACTCAGCGCTTTCATGCGTATATATTATTTATCTTTATCTGCTTTTATTATATTCACAATGCACACACTCACCTAGCGCTTTCATGCGTATGTGCATGGTTTTATTCTTGCAATTTACCTTCCGCAATTTTACATTATCAATTTATGCATCGCATTTCGTCCAAAGGAAAAACCTACACATAATTCAACGTTGTGTGTAGTTGCACATCATATGCATCATGCTCCCACTTGATCCTTGATCCCATTCAAGTCGATCTTCTTAGGATAGATCCTACCCCATAGGAAGGACCTTGTCTTTATTCTTTACAACTTAGACAAACACAAAATAATATACAATACAACTTTTTCAAACACAAATAGAGAATAGATGTTAGTCATCTTAAGTGAGATATAATCTCCACTCCCACAACAATACAATCAAACATGTAGGGACTTTGCCTTAAGAGCGATAAAGGCATACTTGGCGACCATCCGAGTATTTAAGACCTTTTCTTAAGACGATGCAAAGACCATTTCCTACAACTCCTCTCACACTTGTGGTGG
The DNA here is from genome assembly GCA_963859935.3 of Lathyrus sativus. Classification (NCBI taxonomy): domain Eukaryota; kingdom Viridiplantae; phylum Streptophyta; class Magnoliopsida; order Fabales; family Fabaceae; genus Lathyrus; species Lathyrus sativus. Next base: position 174,512,802 of record OZ012736.1, read on the forward strand.
TTACATCTCCCTTAACATGAAGACTCGTCTCTTCTTCTAAACCCAATCAAAACAACTACCCTAAACCCGTAGGAACTTTGACCACAGACAAAGAGCTCCTCTAACCCTTTAGGGGGAACTACAAATACTCTGATTCCACTCCCGTAAGGATATGTAGGCATAAGATGCGATATCTTATCGAGTATACTTATAAATAAACCCCCTAGGTCTTTTAAACAATTAAGCAGATAAACACATAGCAGTAAACAAACATAAAATAAGAGGTTCCTGTAGAGTACTACAGAAACTTAGGATGCTAGCACCTTCCCTAAGTTTAACCAACCCCTTAACCTATAACTCTCTAAAGCTTGCATTTGCATTGCATTGTGGGAATTTCGATCTTTATCCCTTCCTTTGGACAAATCAAAGTTCGGTTGCAAAATGAATTAACGATTCAAACTAATCAATAGTTTGGTATCCAAATTTCACCACGACAGAAATGGCGACTTCACTGGGGAAATCTCTAGTGGGTTTCCCTATCTTTTATTTTGTTTACTGCTTTATATATCTGCCTACTTGATTAATTGTTTACATGCTTTCTCTTATGTTTCTTTTGGGATTGTTGTCTTTGAGTGGTGAGATAAAGTTCTACACCCGAACTTGAGAGAAATTAAGATAGGATGGTGATATAGTCGAGGAGGCTTATAGGGAGTTGAATCCCTACTAAGTTGAATTGAGAATCCCGCTCAGTTGAGGCCCTTTCGAAATAGTACTGTTGAACGATCAATCGTGAAGACACTCACTACTTTCGACTTTGGAGCCTATGATATTGAGAACCGTAGTTACCTTAACCCAACTTTGGCCTTTATTAGGACGTAGTGCGAGACTATGAGGGAGTACTTCCGAAATAGTGCTACGCGAAGCTACACTCAAAAGAAGTTCTCTTGAGAATATTATTAATCCTCGAGTAATCGGGAAATTGATAATATCTGATAGATGGGCTGATGATTCTGAGTCCCTTTAGAACCCTGTTCTGCAGGTACAAACAACCTTTAGTCCTTAAACCTTTGGGAAGGGTACACCTTTACTCCATGCTCGTTGCAAACCTAGGGTGCCCCTTTGTTTGTTTATCTTTGTGTCCTTATGTGAATACTTGTGTTTGCTGCATTCATATAACATCATTTTGCATTGGACTTCATGGGATTTACTTTTGTTTATGAACATTGTAGGTCACTATGGCTTCAAATAAAAGACATACTGTGAAATATACTTTTAAGAGTCCCAAATTGGATGACCTAAAAAAGTTGTGGGGTTTCATCAAAGATCAAGAAGAATTCAAGAACAAGTATGGGAAGCTGATATCCTTGTTGGGTTGCTCAGTAAATGAAGGACTTCTTGCCACTCTGCTACAGTTCTATGATCCTCTCTACCATTGTTTCACCTTTCCAGATTTCCAGTTGCTACCTACATTGGAAGAGTATTCTTTTTTGGTTGGTCTACCTGTCCTCGAGGAATCTCCTTTTCCCTTCTTGGAGAAGGACCCTGATGAGAAAGATATTGCTAAAGCCCTCCGTTTGAAGGTATCTGACATCAAAGCCAACCTAGTTACTAAGGATGGAATTCTTGGTTTAAAGACAGGTTTCCTAATCGAGAAGGCTTCGTCCTATGCTGATTATTCTAATAAGGTTCCGTTTGAGGCAATTTTTGCTTTGCTTGTTTATGGGCTGTTTTTATTCCCAAGTTTTGAAGGTTTCATCGATATCAAAGCATTCAAGATCTTTATGAAGAACAACCCAGTGCCAACTCTGTTGGGAAACGCATATCACTCTATACATCTCCGAAACCTTCATGGTGGAGGGATGATTACTTGTTGTGTACCTTTACTTTACAAGTGGGTTATTTCGCACTTGCCGAAGTCTAGCTCTTTTACAAACATTAGCAAAGAGCATTGGTCTCCAAGAGTTATGGCTTTGACCCATTCTGATATTGATTGGTACAATCGAGTGTATGATGGAGTATTGATCATTGATAGTTGTGGTGACTTTGCTAATGTACCGTTGCTCAACTTTGATGGAGGAATCAGCTACAATCCTATTTTAGCTCGTCGACAGTTGGGATACCCGTTGAAGGAACCTCCCAAGAGTGTTCAAGTAGAGGGTATGTTCTTCAAAGATGATATGGAACTCCGAAGAAAGATTCTAAATGCATGGCGTAATGTACACAAGAAGGGGAAGAGAAGTCTAGGGAAGCCTGACTGTGTGTCTTTAGAACCATACCTCCAGTGGGTCAGAAAAAGGGCCACCAAGCTAAAGATGCCCTATTCCCGTCAAGATCCCGTAGCTCCAAGGAGAGAGCCCACTTATGTCTTTATGTCTAAAGCCGAGAAGTTAGAGGTGTCCTTAAGAAAGTCTCAACACGAGTTGGAATCTTGGAAGAACAAGTACCATGTAGCAGTGGCAGAAAATGATGAGTGTCAGAAGCAGAAGGCTGAACTTCAAAAGGAGAGGGATGAACTTCAGAAACAGCTACAATTGAAGGATGAAGAGCTACTCCCCTGCAAGAAGAGGAAAGTCATGGAGGATTTATTTTTCTCCGACCCACAATGCACTATTTGGAAACTAATTGTGGACAACCTTATCCGTGAGAAGACGCAACTAGAAGAGCAGCTCAAGCAGCAACATTCAAAGCTTCTTTAGTGTCTTTACTAGCTTTTATTTAGCTTTTATTTGGGACTCTTTAAAAGAATATTTATGTAGTCCGTTTCGAATTTAATAAAACGTTTCCTTTTACCGCAATGCCCATAAATAAGAGGAATCCCATGAAGTCCTAATCATCTTGCATTGCATTCTTTTCCATTGTTCACTTCAAGAAACTCAAATTCGTTCTGTAGGTGTTGTAATCATGGATTTCAGAAGAGAAACCCTGAAGTACACTTTTCAGAGTCCCAACCTCGAAAGCTTGAGAGAACTAGCCGAACTCGTCGAGGATCGCTTTGCCTTCGCAGCAGAATATGGAGGAGTCTTCCGTTTCCTTGAGCTAAGGATGAAAAAAGGATTGTTGGAAACATTGGTTTAATTTTATGACCCGATGTATCACTGCTTCACTTTTCCAGACTACCAATTGATGCCGACCTTGGAAGAGTACTCAGAATGCTTGAGGATGCCTGTGACTGTTTGACCCTTATTCACCGGAAGGGAAGACACGCCTAGTCACCAAGAAATAGCAAACGCTACTCATCTCAGCCTAGAAGATGTCCAGACACACCTGATCACCAAGGAAAGAGTCCTTGGGTTCCCCGCCGACTTTTTGGTCAAAAAATTCTGTTACCATGCTGAAAGAAAGGAGGCTCTCATCTTGGAAGCCAATTTTGCTTTGTTGGTTTATGGGACTTTATGGTTCCCTAAAATTGACAATTTTGTTGATATGGATGCAATCAAGCTATTCATACTCAAGAATCCAGTACCCACCTTACTTGCTGATACGTACTTTTCGATTCACTTGAGGAATGCTGAAGGAGGAGGACACATTGTATGTTGTACCGCCTTGCTGTACTCATGGTTCATCGCTCGTTTGACTTGGTATCCGTCCCTTTGGGATGAAGTAGCAACCCCTCGATGGTCGAGATACTTATGGCCCTTACCCATTCGGACATTGTTTGGTATGATCCCGCCTATGGAGGCGTGCCTATGATTCCTAGCATCGGAGGATTCCCCAACGTACCGCTTATTGGAAGAGAAGGATGTATAAGTTACAATCCCGCTTTGGCCCGTAGACAGTTTGGACACCCTATGATCCAAGTGCCCGACCTGGTTTCATTGGAAGAGATCTATTTCAAAGGAGAAGAGGATCTAGACCTAAAGACTGTCATCATTTATGCATGGAAATATATTGATATGGAAGGAACAGCTGCTTCAGGATACCCCAACTGTGCTGTTTCTGAGGATTATCTACATTGGGTGCGAGAAAGGGCTCTCGATCTCAAGATGCCTTTTCCTTTTCATGAACCTATGGTGTTGTCTCCTCATGACCCCGACTGGTTCGAGGAAGAGGAATTAGAACAAGTGAAAATTGCTTTAGATGAAGCCTGGAAATTGAGGACTGCTTGGAAGAACAAGTTCCTCACCCTCAAGGTAGAGAAGGAAAGACTTCAAAAGACTCCGAAAATAGAAGTTGCCAGAAAGAGAAAGGCGCAAGGAGATTTATTTTCTCCTCATACCTCTCCAAGTGTTGTCACCAGTGATGATCTCCCCTCAACTACCATGGCTTGGAAGGAGTGTGTGGAACGACTCATCATCGAGAAAGCGGCGCTGCAGGAGCGCATTGATCAGCTGACCGAGGAGCTCCGTACAAAGGAGAAGACTGTGGGATAGAGTTCTAAGTTTTCTTTTTGCTTTCGATGAAATAAACTATTAAAAGAGTACTTCGCTTTACATTCTTTCTCAAGAATAAAAAGTTTTTCAATTATTCTACATTATAATACTGGAAAACACTTTGAGTTTCTTGAAGCCTCCCCTTACATCTGCATTTTCGCATCAACATTCTGCATTTAGCATGGCATTTCACATTTGTGCATGTGTCTTTCCTTTGTTGTGGCTCATTTCGGTTTTCCATCTTTTGCTGTCAGTCGCCGTCTCGACCATCTGACCGAGCTCGAGGTATTGCTGAAGGATAGTAAGGAGATATGGATCGCACGACTAACTTCAGAGTAAGGTCTAAGCCGACATTTCGCCGTCCCTCCGACGACTTTGTTCCTGCACCACTACCTATGCAAGACAACCCGCTTGCTGACTTTCAGAATATTCATGCTGAAAAGGAAATGGACGATCCATAGCTTATAGCATTCGATAATGAATTTCGTGACTTCAAGGAACGATGGAAAATGATGAAGAGGAACCGTGCGCCTGATTTTCGTGCTCATGACCTATGCCTAGTCCCAAACCTAGTTGTCCCCTCGGGATTCCAGATGCCCGCCTTCGAAGTGTACAAAGGTACAATTTGTCCAAGGTATCATTTGATGATGTTTTGTCAGAAGATGACCGCCTATCTTGGGAACGACCAACTATTGATTCACTGCTTCCAAGAAAGTTTATGTGGAGCACCATTAACATGGTATATGAAGCTACAAAGGAATCACATTCAGTCTTGGGAAGACTTAACTCTTGCTTTTGTGAAGCAATACCATCACAACTTGGGCATAGCCCCAAACAATAAAGATGACTGTGGACCTTCCAGAGAATTCATAGCTCCGGTATCCCATCCTCAGCACCAATATGTGATACCCGCTCAGCGTGAACAACAACCACCTCCTAGGCAGAGATTGGCCTCTCCAGATCAACCACAGAACCGACGGTTTCGGAAAAGGTATCAAAGGATGCCTCTGGATACTCCAAGAGAAGCGACTCATCAATTTGATCCCATCCCTGTGAAGTATGCTGATTTGTTTCCAGCTCTAATTCAGAGAGGTCATATCCAGACAAGAGCTCCACCCAAGGTACCTAAGAAGTTTCCATACTGGTACAAAGCTAACAGATTTTGCCTGTATCATCGAGGTGCTCCGGGGCACGACATTGAGAGTTGTTACGGTATGAAAGCAGACGTCCAAAATTTGGTCAAATGTGGAGTCTTATTCTTTGAGGGTTTCGTCCCTTATGTGAGAGATAGCCTGTAATACCCCAAATTTTACCCTTACATTTAGTCATGCATTTCGCATATCATCTCCTATGAACATTTTGCTAACCACTAACAAGTCATGGAGGTGTCTGTTTTGCAGATTTGGTCCCAGGGGTATTTTGGTCATTTCACGCAAATTCTGCTAATTTCTTGAAAAACGGGCTGTTATTACGTTCTGAGGCATTCATTTGCCATTTGGGTCAAAGTGCCAGTAGGTTTTGTTAGAAATACGATTGGACTCGGGGCCGTGCTTTGTTTGATTCTGAAACGTTTCCAAACAGTTTTGTTTCCTTTTATAAAGTTGGGTTGAAGAGGAAGTGGATACTGTTAAGGTTATTTTGAGAAGTGATGTGATCAACGAGGTTTTAATTTGAATTTGTTTGGATATAATCATATGGCGGGATATCATTTATAAAAAGCAAAGGAGAGGTTAAGTTTTAATATTTGTGAGTTTTTATTCATGAATGTTCATAAGCTACAAATCAAAGTTGAATTTAAATAATTTATGGATGATTATTCATGGATATTTAAATTCGTAATTGAGAAAATAGAAATGAATATTTACTGGATTTTATTTCATAAACATCTAGAATTACAAGTTGAAATGGAAGTAATTTTTATTCATGATGATCTTTCATTTACAAAAGGATTATACATTTACGATAAGTATCTATTCTAGGTCCTAAAGTCCTAAAAAGAGAAAAAAACTACAAAGTTTTCTTCATTGGTCCTCCCTTGAGTTCTTCACGCAACTCTTGATCACCTGAAAAAATAGAAAAACAAACAATATGGACAAAAAGGTTAGAAGTTGTTTTGACACTCTCAGAACATCGTCATCATCGAGTGTCGGGAGTGGCACAACCGAAGCTGCGTCCTACCCCCGTTACCGATCCGCGCCGTAGGCGTCAGATCAGGTAACACCTGTTCTTAATCGTTGCGGGACATCCGAGGAATAGAAAAATAAAAGAAGTGGGGCTGATTCGTTTTGCCGCGATTGGATTTCCAAACTGATACGAGAATAAGGCAACATAGGCAAGTTTTGACTCAAACCCGGATGCCGGCAGGTCTGAGTCACCTTGGTTTCAAAACTTCCAACACCTGAAAAGCCACAAGCATCATCAGCATAAACAAAACCAGGAAGGGGCTCGCGCCAATACAGGTACGAATAGCCACCAAAGGAAACAAATCTGTGTCAAACAGAATGAAGACCCAGGGTCCAGCAGAATGAAAATCAAGTTCGAAATAGAACAAGAGAAGCCAAACTATGGCATCAAGTTGCACAAAAAGGAAATAAACCATCAAACAATGCAAGTTCATGCGCAAAGGTCCTACCAATCTGTCATAACACTCAGCAGAATCCAAAGAAGCGCCACAGCTCTGAACCAAACAAGAGAATTCACCTCATAAAAATCAGAAGTGAATAAATGGACTGCACATCCAAATATGATGCTTAAAGCGCCTCAACAAGAATGGGACACGGAGGCAAGATGTAACTCAGAAAGATTATCAGAACCAGCTCGATTACAAGGGACTCAGTCCATAAAAACTGTCATAGATGTTACAATTGGAGGCACTGGGCTCAGCTTAACATCATAGCCCATTGAAACAACCTGCCAATCATGCACAGAAGAGTTGAAATTCATGTCAGTTCAGAATTGCAGGCAGTATCAAATCATGCACAGTTCATAAAATAAACAAACACGGGGCTCAGTTAATCAAACATCATAGCCCAGGTCATCACCACCAATTCAAGCAGCAATATGATCAGAAACCAAAATGTAGTATCCTGTTCCAAATGGTTCAGACAAAAATCTTCACTACCATGAACCCGTCTCGACGGCAAAGACCAAGGCAAGGTGTCCATCCTGAAAGAAGAAAAAGAAAAGTAAGTGCTAGTGATCAGGATTGAGTCAAAACAAATGCATCAAGAAACCCCGTGAATTAATGCCAATCAATCCCATCTGGAGGCAAAGCATATCAGAAAATAATAGAGATTTAGATTTGATGTCAATCCTGAAGCAGATCAAAACAAATCAGTTCAGACTACTAAAATCGAATCAAATCGAAAACGCATCAGCATAGCCCAGATTGAATTCAAGCAAAACAAATGAACTAATCCAGATACCAATCAGATCAAATAAATTTAGAGGTAATCCAAATGATCAAACAAAGCCAAAGCTGGAATTGGAAAGTTTCGAGTCAAATGCATCAGGAAATATCTCCAGTGGAACCAATCTGAATCAATTTGAGTCAATCTGAATCAATCAGACAAGTCAATAAAACAAATCAGTCCAAAAACAAATCAATTCAGATATCAAACAAATCATTTCGAATTAATTCAGATATCAAACAGATCAACAGAAATCCAAGGGCAATCCAATCCACATCTGCAAAAATCCAACAAAATCGAATCAATCAAGGAATTCTGGAAAAGGAAGACATGAAGGTGTAAGGCAAGCTGTATCAGAGAATAGCAGAAAACAAATTTGACATCGATATCAATTCCAAATCAGGGATGGAATAAATCATATCAAATGAATCAAAACGAGTTCAGAATCTTATCAAGAGAAATCCCAATCAAATCTTAAAAAAGGGAAAACACGATTCGGTCAAAATCAAATAGGATCAATCACGAATCAGATATGGTATCCAAGGCCCAAAAAAGAGCTAGGTCAGAAGTTATAAAAGGGGAAAGGTATCACCTCGTAACAAAGGAGAAGAAGATCGCGCAAACCCTAGCGAAGAAATCGCACGCAGAAAACCCTAAACGGCGTGAGCTCAGACGAAGCAATCGTCATCATCGCTCAGAGAGATCACCATCACTGAACGCGAATCCATAACACCCGAGAGATCACCTTCATCGTTCACGAAGAACGACGAGCAATCAACTCCACGGCCTCAGCTTCAGCATCATCGGCCAAATCAAAGGTAAACGTGTTATCTCACATAGTTTCGTGGTTCGTATTTTGTTTCAGGAACAGAGAAGGTCACGGCGCGAGGAAGAAGCGAGGAAGAAGAGAGGAGAAAGAGATGAGAGAAGAGGAAGGTGCGAACGGCGCTGAAGAAGTATTAGGGTTCCCAGAACCCTAATTTTTTTTGTTTCAATTAAGTTAATAACCGGGTTGGGTCCGGATGTGGTGACCGGCCCAACCCCCCCCCCCCCCCCTTTTTTATTTTTTTCTTCTTTCTTTATTTATTTCATTTTTTTAATTTAATTTGTTTATATTTTAAAAAAAACTACATTAATATTTTAATTTTCATAATGAAAAAAAATCTTTAAAAAAATAATATAATATTCTAGTTTTATAATTATAAAAGAAAAACTTTTAAAAAAAAATAATAAATATTAAAAATAAATGGAAATCTTTTATAAACTTTTTACTTTTGTAAATATAAAATAATAAAAAAACTCCTTTTTTAACAATACAAAAATAAAACTTTTTTTAAAAAATTTCTTTTGTAAGTTAAATTATTAAATACTAAATTAAACTGTCTCAAGTTTGTATCTCATTTTCTTTATTGCCTCGTAGTTCATCTGATAGCCGGTTGACTTTGCCTACTAACATTGCTCATTGGTTTTGCAGCTTGTCATGTTTACCGTTATTTATTTCTCGATTCAAGTTTCGTTCATATTTGTATCTGCTTCTTGGTTGTAACCTCGCGAACCTAATAATCGCGTTTACTTTTCGCATTTAAATTTCCGCTAATGTATGGTTTAAATTTCTGCTGATGTATTGCAATATTTCTGTCACACTGCACGCACCTCCGAAGGAATTAGGTCTAGCATTTGACCGCCGTGTCAATAGTCCTCAACTTCAAAACCTCAAAACTACACCCTTACAAACCCTAATTTTCACAAATGCCTCGCCGCAGGCAAAATTACAATTTTACCCCTAGCATTAGGTCAAAGAGCCGCCGCGCTCATTTTAGGGTTTCCCGCCGTGGAATCCCTAATTTAACCCTAATTACAACTTAACAATTTACAACGTAGATATTGGAGTTTCTACACTCTGCGTAAGCGTGTCCTTAAGACATGTTTATTCCCCTTGAGACCTTGACCACAGTCAAGAAGTCTCTAACCTCCCTCTTGAGGGGAACTACGATTACTCTGATTCCACTCCCGCAAGGATACGTAGGCACAAGATGCGATGTCTTGCCGAGTAAACTTAGAATTAACCCCTTAGGTCTCTTTTCTCACTTGTAATCCCTTGTACATATACCTTAAGCAAATGAATAAAGTAAATAGTAAACATCTGAACAAAAGGTTCCTGTAGAGTACTACAGAAGTTTAGGGTGCTAATACCTTCCCTAAATTTAACCAACCCCCGAACCCTAGATCTTTCCCCGCATTGTGTTTACGATGCAAAAATAGGTTTTCCCTTTTTGACCTTTTCCTTCGGATAAATCAAAGAGCGGTTGTGAATTGAATTGCGATTCAAACTCATTAATAGTTTGTGATCCTATTTCCACCGCAACATAGCCCCATATCTCGACAAGGTTCGTCCTCCCCAGGCGTGATTCAAGGTCGTCAACACCGCGTCTGAAAGCTGCGCACCAAACATTTCTGCATGTCTTTCCCGTCTACACGAGAGCACAATAAAGATCCCAGAAAGGACTCTCCGAAGAAGTTTATTTCATTTTGTTCATGTTTATTTCTTTGGTTGAAAGCATATTTGGCATGTAAGAACTTTCTGTTTTGAATAAGTAATGCAATAACTGTTTGTCTAGAAGAAATCCATTCGTTTTCACTCAAATAGTTTTTCAAAATTATTTATAATGCTGACTTTTACCCGATCTCTTGCTCTGACAGATAATTGGAAGGAGGATGATGAAGTAAAACATATGATCTCTTGTTGTATGCTTCGAATAAGTACCCTACTGATGATGTAAGGCATTATTTTAAACCTCTTAAACACCAAAATAGTCTGCCCTTTCCTTTTAAAACCTTGATTGAGGATCCATTCTCTTTCTCCCAAACCCTTTCCAACCTCATTTTCTTAACCTGGGGCAGGGTGATATCAAAAATGATAAACATCTTCAAAAATTGGGTGGGCACAAATATACTAACCCTTTCCTCCTCCATTCTACAAATCATAAATTAAACCCATATACAACCCTCAAAGTCCTAATTGAAGTAAGGTTTAATTTGAAAGCATACTCGATGAGATATTGTTTCCTGACTCCTTGAGCTATGCTCAAATTTAAATCGGCTTTATAAAATGATTTCGATCACAAGTTATAACGATATCCTTTTTCAAAAAAAAAACTTCAAGACAAACGTGTGTTGCATTAACCGTTTCGAAATTGACATTTCTGACTTGCTAAAGTGCGCTTGACATCTTAGAAAGGTTACACACATACATTGATATCGGTACTTGAAGACTTTGAAGACTTGGGGCAGGTTTCCTTCTAAGAGGTTGGGTTTACACCGGTCTTGGCTTCATCTAAAGCTCAATTTGAAGACTCAGTTATATCGCCAATCAGGGGCAGTTACGTCGAGATTTGGTGAATCTCTAGAGAGTTTGAAAACAGTGGGGCATTTGGACATCATGTTTTCTATAAAATCCTCTCGAGACTTTTCTCTTAAACTATGTGACTTGGGGCATTTGAAGATTGGAGCAAAAGATGTATATCTCATCCTCAGGAAGCTCAACCCCAACATGTTCAACAACTACGACGACCCAGGATATTTATTTTATCCCCTATGAAACTTCGGTTTGGGTACCTCCGTCTACAACTTCGTACAACTTTTCAAACTTATCAAGATGTTACATCCCCAAACGGATTGATCACTCTTCCTCAAGAGAAATTTTGAAGTTTTGAAGCAGGATCGGGACCCTACATTTGGTTCTCCATCTACCCCCAGTGGTACTTCTATCTTTGAAGATTGGTCGGATATTTGTTTCGAGACGTTTATCCCGTATTCGGTCGTTGCTCGTCTGTCTTGTCAGCATAAGCATACACATATCATATAAGTAGATAGCATAACATTTGTATTTGTGCATCCTTTGTATGTTTTACTCTATCTCTTCGATCGCGTTTACCCTTGGGTATTTGGGCGTGTCTCATTCCTTCCAAATAGAATTGTCAGCCCTAAGCAAAAAAAACTCAATATTTCTATTTCCCCACGAAGTTTGATCCTCGTGGAAGACAGTTGTTTCAGTACATTCCCATTGGAGCTTATGCCTCTATGGTTGAGTCTTGCTTGACAGTTTCTCTTCGGTTATTTCCCGAATTGAACTTCGGTCTTTGGCAATCACACTATGAACATCTCCAACTTTTGAGCATGGATCAAGAGTGCATTTATTTTGCGCTTTGACTTTGTGAGGATCACCATTAAAGACGCAACGTTTCTTCAACAACATTACAAGATCCACTCGACAACTTACAGCTGAAAGACAGAAGATCTCTTTATTTGAGCAACTCGTTTTGGGCAGATTTATTCTCAAAACGACAAACAACAAGTTCCTCAGGACAATCTGTCCTTCCCTAGTGGATTATTTCAAGACTATCAAGACAAAACAAGGGACATTACAGATACTTCCCCATTTGAGGATTTCTACTACTACAATTTCACATATCTTACAATTACAGCAGAGATACTCCTCAGAAATGATCTTCCCCAGAGAGTTCATTACGAGTACAATCAACGATATATCTCCTTACAAGAGGACCCTCCACAGATCAACCGGTTTACAACTCCCTTGAAGATCCCTGGTGCATATTCTACATCTACAAGATTTACATCTACAAGTTTCACATTTACAAGATTACATATACCAATTCTACATTTCCAAGATTTACCTCTACAAACTCTACATTTACGAGATTACATCAACAAATTACAATTTACAGTTCTTCAACAACAGATTACATCTACATTTACAGTCACATTTACAACAGAGTACATTACAGACTACATCAACAACATCTACAATCTACAAAATCACAACCCCCTATGAAGATGCTCTCACGAGTTTTCATCATTTCGGGAAGGGACCGAGACCAGCTCATGATTCCCATATCATGATGCTAGGGGAAGTTCTACATCAGGAACCGAGACCAGTTCGTGGTTCCCATACCACGATACTAGGGGAAGTTCTACATCAGAGACTGAGACCAGTTCGTGGTTCCCATACCACGATACCCGGGGAAGTTTTACATCAGGAACCGAGACCAGTTTGTGGTTCCCATACCACGATGTTTGGGGAAGTTCTGCATCAGAGACTGAGACCAACTCATGATTCCCATATCATGACGCTCGGGGAAGTCCTACGACATCAACTGCATTCACAACGACATTTACATCTACATCTAAAAAGTTTTGACATTTCAGACAGAGACCGAGACCAGCTCATGGTATCCTTATCATGATGCTCGGGGAAGTCATACATTTTATTATTTCAAGTTGAGTTCCAAAAGAAAAGATATACAGAAAAACAAAAAAAGAGAAAAAGAAAAAATAAAGATGAATCATCAACTCAATTCACTTGGATTGTTACCAACCAACATTATGATAAGTACATCCCTCGACTGCAAACTTCTTTCTCATCACCATGTCCCTGATATATGAGATATTGTTTTACCTCTGAGGATTCCCCAGTGATGTTTGTTTCCAGTCCCCGTGGAGTCTCCTTTTGTTGGGCTTGTTCTTCCCATGTATCGTGTTTAGTTTCCTCCTGTGGCGCCATTTCTTCACAGGATCGTCTGTCTGGCATTCTCATATCATTACATATCATTTGCATTCGGTGATTTCTTATGGCCAAAAATTCGTGCATTGTTTATATTTAAGTCCCTCCTATCTCGTCGAGACAGAGATTTCAATCTCCATATCTCCGAATAGGAGTAACTTAAATAGGGGCATCTGTTGCACCCTAATTTTTAACCATAAGATTCCGCCTCTTTTTCCACATTCTCTATTATTATTCAACTTTATTTAATATTTATTACGACTAACAAGTATGCGTAGGTACATGGACTTCCCGTAAACGACGACACTTTCTCGCAATCAAGCATCAAAGAAGGATTGGATTATCATCTTGATTCCCTCAAGAGGAGAGGTTGGTCTCTTAGCCTGTAGATGACTTGAGATTGGAATTTTGAATTAAGTTAGCAAGAAGATTTTGGAGTGAAGTTTCCACCATTTTCAAAATTCAAGCGTCGTTGCTCAAAGCTGGTTCAAGTCGAAACCCCTTTTGTTTTGGATCTATAAAAGCATCAGATTTGAAAGCATAAGATTAAGAATACGAGATTTACATAATGGAGCGAGAAACACATTTTCAACCAAATCATAAACTTTACAATGGGAGGTTTATGAATCCAAAATATCAACTATTTGGTGTCATTGCAAGGACTCCTCATCCATCTCTCGCACCTTCGCAGTCTCAAAAGATGGTTAATGTCCACAATTATGGAGCTACGGCTAATGACGGGCAAATTGATAACAAGGCATTTGAAAAGGCATGAATTGATGCATGTTCTAATGGGAGAGTCCTTGTGGTGCATCGAAATGGTATCTATCATCTGAAGCCAATAATAGGTTTATGGAACAATCAAAGCATGGCCTGGGATATCAGCCTATGAAGAGGACGGGACGCTATGGATTAAGTTTGAGAATGCGCCAAAACTGATAGTAAAGGGTGGTGGAAGCATTAATGGAAATGGAAAAATATGGTGGAAGAAATCTTGCAAAAGTCTTCTACGTAAAGTGAAGGCAGCAACTTGAAGTGCACAACGCATGACTGGGCTTCAAATCTCATAGCCCCAACATTAATGGATTTCATGACACTCACTCACAGAATGTTTCTTAACCAATAGCATCATTAGAGCTGGTGATGATTGTAGTAAGTGGGTCCAAAAAATATTAAAGCTACAGATATCATACGCATTAGAATTTCTCAACATAATTCTAAAAAAATGCAACAAATCCCATAATCATAGACCAAAACTATTGTGACCAAAATGTCAAAAGCAGGATTCTGCAATACAATTGAGCAATGTGATTTATCAAAACATAAGAGTAACAAATGCCTCAAAAGTGGCGTTACGAAACGAGTCTTCGAAGAAGAACCATGGTCTGCACGAGTCACTGCAATACCTCCAGTTTTCAACTGACAGATGAACGAAATGCCGTCTCAGAGGTCGTTCCAAACACGGTTTCCGGATGGATGTCTTGCCCGCATCTGGCTGCTGTAAATAGTCATCGAAACAGGAATTAGGCCAATACCAAGGCATCCCTTAAGCTGAAGACGTCACTGGTTGTTGAGACCTGTTTGAAGAATTTGAAAGTCTTTCGGTGCACCTCCGTAATACAGCTTTGCTTGTTGTTCCAGTTGTCTTAAACTCCGGCATGTGATCAACTTGATTTTGTGAGAATACGTAAACACCAAGATCTATCATGTAACTTCTATTGCACCTGCAAGTGTGCCACCTGTAAGAGAAGAATAGGGCCTCAACGCGACTACGAAAGCAATGGAATTATAAGTACTAGGAAAGAAGTGGAAGTTGGAGAGATCACCGTCAAGTTGAGTACTTGTGCTAAAAAAACTTATCAGGACTACTGAAACAGAAGGTAGAATATGCTGAGTCTCAAGCTGAACTCCTCCTGGAAGATTTGTATGCCGAAGACTTTGGGTTATTTATCCATGATTTTGAATTCAGTAGCGTGGCCTGCAATGTATATGAAGGAGCGTTTTGTCGAGAACTCTGCATTAATTAAACAATTGGAAATAGGAACAATATGTTTTTTTGATGGATAAGGATGTTGTTGTTTCCCTTCTAAAAACAAGAAGTTCAGCAGGAAAAAGTAGAAAAGGAAACTTACTGATTGGATTTGAAACAGAACTCAAGCACTGCGAAGGATTTAGTACGGCACTATTGAAACAACCGGCCACACGAACTTCTTATGCTTCTGAGCAACCCGAAAAACAGAAGAAGAAAAACACCAAAGCACTAAGTTGTTGTTCGATGCACCAACAGAGATATTGTTGCCAATAGTATCTGCCAGTATTGCCGGTGACATTGTTCTTGCCACTGCATATATACGGGCTGCCACACTTCGGTCTTGAAGGAAAAGAAGGAGGTTGATGCTGAAGTTCACCACACGTATATCTTTGATGGACATGTTGCTGCCTATATGAAAACTTTGAAAGAAGATGAACCATAGAAGTATCAGACTCGTTTCAGTGAGTATATTCAAAAAGGATGAGTATATTCAGAAAGGAGTATACCCTGCACGAAGAGAACGTTTACGTTTGCCACTCTTCATCACCAACTTTCCCATGGAGGTTCCCACCAAGCACGAGCTTTTCTCCTCAGACTTCTAATTCACCCTTTTTTTCTGGCCCATTGCTACTCACACCTACAAAATGCAAAAATCAGAGTTAGCAAAATCAATTCAAAGAATATCCAAGTCCAAAACCATGAACATTTAATGGACCTGATACAGAATCCAAATTTGATTTTCGATTAATAGACACTTAAAGAGATGGGAGCAGAAGGAGGAAGGTTTTCAAATCAGTTGGTACCAAAATGGAAATCCAAATCAACAATCCAAATCAACATTCAATTGTGATTAAAGCAATTTTAATCGAGAAATCAGAGTAGAGCCTATATAAAGAGAAGTTTGGAAATCGCAAAAGATTCACGACCGAAAAAACCTAGAAAGCTGATAAACTCAAAAGAGGAAAACTTATCTCCTCGAGCCGCCGCCGGAGCATTCCAGGCCGCCGCAAATCCCGGTCATCGAAGAATCCATTACCGCCATCTCGAACGTCGCCCAATTCTCGGTAAAACTCTCACTCATGTTAAGATTCTGAACTATTTGATTGTTTGGTTTGTTAATGCAGGTTGAAACTAGGAAGAAAACGAACGGAACATGGTGAATCAAGACCAGGGTGAATCGAGACCGGAGAGAGCGAGACCGTGGGAGGGATTCGCGAGAGAGAAGACGGAAAAGATTTGGGAATTAGGGTTCCCTTTACTTTTTTTAATTATCTTGATTAATTGGTAACCACAATCACTAACACACACCTAATCACTGCTTATCACCTTAATTAACAATCTTTTAAAATCTGTTTTTAAAACAATCATTTATAATTAAATCTTTTTTAGCAAACTATCAATTAATTAATCATTTCATTAGTACAACCATTTGCTTAATATAATTTAGCTAACGTATTTTAATTAACTTTTTAATTAAACAACTAGCAACTTTTTTCTTAATCTATTTTATTCATCCATTTTATCCTTTTTTAAAAAAAAACCATGTCATATTTTAAATAACTTTATTCAATAAAACAAATAATAAAAACCAACTATTTTATGATTAACTCATTTTTATGATAATCCTTTAAATTAAATTTTGACTTTAATAATAACTTCTTTTCGCATACTAATAATAAAAATAAATCTCACATATTTTCCTCAAGATAATTTCTCCAATTAATCTTCTTAAAATAACCAATCCAACTTATTAGAGATCAATCAACACTTTCTTACATTTCAAAATAAAAACAGTCCAACATCCAATTTAAAATCAAATCAAGCAATTAAAATCAATCCCAGCTAAACTAAAATTAATCAAATGCAATCGTGCACCCCACGACACATGCACCTGCACTCAGCGCTTTCATGCATATATATTATTTATCTTTATCTGCTTTTATTATATTCACAATGCACACACTCACCTAGCGCTTTCATGCGTATGTGCGTGGTTTTATTCTTGCAATTTACCTTCCGCAATTTTACATTATCAATTTATGCATCGCATTTCGTCCAAAGGAAAAATCTACACATAATTCAACGTTGTGTGTAGTTGCACATCATATGCATCATGCTCCCACTTGATCCTTGATCCCATTCAAGTCTGTCTTCTTAGGATAGATCCTACCCCATAGGAAGGACCTTGTCTTTATTCTTTACAACTTAGACAAACACAAAATAATATACAATACAACTTTTTCAAACACAAATAGAGAATAGATGTTAATCATCTTAAGTGAGATATAATCTCCACTCCCACAACAATACAATCAAACATGTAGGGACTTTGCCTTAAGAGCGATAAAGGCATACTTGGCGACCATCCGAGTATTTAAGACCTTTTCTTAAGACGATGCAAAGACCATTTCCTACAACCCCTCTCACACTTGTGGTGGTTACATCTCCCTTAACATGAAGACTCGTCTCTTCTCCTAAACCCAATCAAAACAACTACCCTAAACCCGTAGGAACTTTGACCACAGTCAAAGAGCTCCTCTAACCCTTTAGGGGGAACTACAAATACTCTGATTCCACTCCCGTAAGGATATGTAAGCATAAGATGCGATATCTTATCGAGTATACTTAGAAATAAACCCCCTAGGTCTTTTAAACAATTAAGCAGATAAACACATAGCAGTAAACAAACATAAAACAAGAGGTTCCTGTAGAGTACTACAGAAACTTAGGATGCTAGCACCTTCCCTAAGTTTAACCAACCCCCGAACCTATAACTCTCTAAAGCTTGCATTTTCATTGCATTGTGGGAATTTCGATCTTTATCCCTTCCTTTGGACAAATCAAAGTTCGGTTGCAAAATGAATTAACGATTCAAACTAATCAATAGTTTGGTATCCAAATTTCACCGCGACAGTTCCCACTAAAACCATAGATCATAGAAGCCATCTTGCTTCTGTCTATGCTCTTAGTAAGGAATCTCTGAAAGCTAGAGTCATATTTTTCTAAAATGTTTTCACATGACTTAGCCTCAGATTCAGATTCTTGTTGAGTTATTTCAAAGTCATTTTTGATTTTCAGATTAATTTCTTTTTGCTCAACAAGTTCTGTCTTCAGAAGATCAATCTCAGATTCAAGACTGCTTTTCAGCTTCTTGTATTTGAGTTTGATATTGTTATAGCTTTTCAGAACTTCTGATAACACCTTGATAAGTTCTTCTTTAGTAAGTTTAGCCATTACCTCTTCAGCGTCATCGTCAGATTCAGAATCAGATTCAGATCCTGAAGTTCCTTCCTCCTGATCTTCTATGTCTGTCATCAGTGCAACATTAGCACATTCTTCTTCTGATTCAGAAGATGATTCAGATTCATCTGAGTCATCCCATGTTGCCATCAGAACCTTCTTCTTTTTGTCAAACTTCTTCTTGGGTTTTTCTCTTTGAAGTTTGGGGCAATCATTCTTGTAATGCCCAGGTTCTTTGCACTCATAGCATACAACTTCTTTCTTACCAGATCTTCTGTGCCCAGAAGATTCCTTTCTATGATCAGATTTTCTGAAGTTGTTGAACTTCTTTCCCTTGTGCTTCCAGAGTCTGTTGATCCTTCTGGACAACATGGATAATTCATCTTCTTCTTCAGAAGAAGATCCTTCAGAGCTTTCTTCAATAACCTGCAAAGCTTTAGCAGATTTATTAGATTTTAAAGCAATAGATTTACCTTTCTCTTTCTTCTGAGGTTCATCTTCCTCAAGCTCAATTTCATGGCTCCTCAGTGAGCTGATGAGTTCTTCTAAAGAGATCTTGTTCAGATCTTTAGCCATCTTCAAGGCAGTCACCATTGGTCTCCATCTGGTAGGTAGACTTCTGATGATTTTCTTTACATGATCTGATGTGGAGTATCCCTTGTCCAGAACCTTTAGACCAGTAGTGAGGATCTGAAATCTAGAAAACATAGTTTCTATATTTTCATATTCTTCCATTTTGAACGCTTCATACTTCTGTATAAGCGCCAGAGCCTTGGTCTCCTTCACTTGAGAATTTCCTTCATGAGTCATTTTAAGTGACTCAAACATTCCATGAGTTGTTTCTCTGTTAGTAATCTTTTCATACTCAGTATGAGAGATTGCATTAAGCAATATTGTCCTAGCCTTATGGTGATTTTTGAAATCCTTCTTCTGGGCTTCTGTCATTGATTTTCTATCAATTTTCTTGCCATCCTCATTTGTAGGATGTTCATAGCCATCAATGACCAAGTCCCACAAATCAGCATCATAACCCAGGAAGAAACTTTCTATCCTGTCCTTCCAGTAATCAAATTTCTCTCCATCAAACATAGGAGGTTTTGTGATGATTCTATCCCCTTCATATTTGTTACAATTGGCTATATTGGATGTAGAAACATCACCCATAATGACAAACAAATATATATCAAAGTAACTTTTCTCAATGGATCTTTACTGACACGGTTAAGTGGTAGCACACGCAGAACCGGAGCTCTGATGCCAACTGAAGGAGAGAAAATACTTAGAAGGGGGGGTTGAATAAGTATGACAAATAATCAAAGATTCAAACACAGTTATTTTTATCCTGGTTCGTTGAACTCAACTACTCCAGTCCACCCTCTCAAGAGTGATTTGCCTTTCTCAGTCAAGGACTTAATCCACTATTTAATCAAACAGATTACAATAGTAACACCTAAGAACAACTGTTCTTAGTCTTCTCAAGAGCTACTGATCCCAACTGGATCCTCTTAAGGAAACCTTTTACAATCAATGTAAAACTATTACAAGAGTAAGAATGCTTCTAAAAAGCTATTATCACAACTGTGATATTTCTCTTAAGTTTTTAAGAACAATGTTACAGCAAATAGAATATAAGAGCTTTTGAGAGATTTGCTTTGAGTGATTTTTGCAAGTGGTTCATTACTGAAGAAGATGGAGTGGACTTCTTTATATAGGCACTTAGATCCATGAAGTCTTTTCAACGTTGGAGGTTGTGCTGAAAAGCCTGGAGCCTTTTGTCTTTACATTGGAGGCTGTGCTGAAAAAGCCTGATGCCTTTTGTCTTTTACTTTGCAGAAACTTTCCTTAGAATGGAATGCATAGATAAAACCTTTTTGTCTGTGTTCTTGTGTCTAACACAAAAGAGGAAAGAGTTGTTGAGATATGCCAACGGACATATTCAAATCTTCTTCACTAAGTAAGTTCAGCTATCAACATCAAAGTCTGGATCTTCAGAATCTCCAGAGTAGAGATCTTCTGGATCTGCAGAGTCTTGGGATGTTCTTCAGATTATGCTGAATCAGAGTATATGCAGCTTGTGTGCTTGAGCGTGTAGTTCTGTCAGAGCAGAGTCTTCTATATCAGATTCTCAATACTTATGCAGCGTAGTATCTTCAGAGTCTTCTGATGAATAAGCTTCTGAACTCTCAGAGTCTTCTATTCTTTAGAGGCTTCTGCTTCAGAATCATCAGTAGACAGCACTCAGATTCTTCTGGAGGCAGCATTCAGATCTTCATATAAGATGCTCTTGAGCCTTTGAAGCCTTTCATAATATCATTGTTCAGATCCAAATTTGCTCTTTAAGAATATTTTCTTTAGTACCTGTAGCAAACAATATAGAACAAGTTTAGAGTATATAATTCTTGAATACAAAATTCATAAGTGTTATCATCAAAACATAGAGATATTACTAAGAAACAATATGTGTTCTTACAGCTAATCCCAGCAAGGAACTGATATCTGGCGAGTGCAACCGGTAAGCAACTGTCCTCTTCATGGACTCCATGTCTGGCCAGAAGATACACTAGAATCAGAGGGGAATGATCACACCTGCAACATAAATACACGTTAATGATATGCAAACATGAAAATGCACATGCATATGCAAACAGGAGATCAAGTGCAATGCTGATTAACTGTGCTTCTTTGTACTGAAGCCTGAGAACCATCAAATCTTCGCCTCAAACCAAACCAACCACTCAAATGAACCCTGTAACCACATCTCACTGACAGAGATAAACCAGGTACTCTGAGGTCAAAGATTTCCTGCAAACAGACCTACCTACCCCTCCCAGGTATGTACTTAACTCGCAGACGAGGTACGACATCCTATGCGGGTTCAACGTCACAGACTTTCAAGAGAGATGATACGATACCCAGAAGGTGTGGCATCATCATCCCTTGAAGCGGCCTCACTTAGCTGAATCCCAAATGATAGGTCCCCAGAGTCGACAATCCTCGGGTCAGACAACTTGTCGAGCCCTAAGGGCCAGGCAAGAAGCATCAAAGAGAATCTCGTCCGAGCGCAGATTTCGCGGCTAGCTGGTGCGAGCTAAGCAAGCAGGCTAACCACTACTCTCTACTTCTAAGTCTATGTGCAAACTCAAGCCCAGGTCCGGCTTATCTCTCAATCTAACCCTCTTCCCAAGCACAACAACAATAATAGAGTACTGAAAGTAAAGGCAGAAAGGTAAATACATACAACACCCCCATGTCGCTTCCGCGAAAATAAGGTGCCAGCAAAACAGAAGAGTCTCCACCTTTTGTTATTTATCCCTCAGAACGGGAAAGGAAACGATCGGAAAAACCTGACGAAAAGGTATAAGACAAGGTCGTCGCAACCGTTGTCTGGGTTCGGGAGTCGGTTACGCAAGGGGAAGGTATTAGCACCCCTCGCGTCCGTTGTACTCGACGGGATCCACGCTTGTTGTGTTTACTGGACGAGTTGGTTTATCTATCTACCTATCAAGGTTGGTTTAAAAAGAAAAGAAAATGACTCGGCAAAGCGTCGCGCTTTATGCCTACGTATTCTCATCAGAGAATGAGAAATCAGAGTCAACGTAGTTCGCCTAACTACGGGTTACGGGGAAGGTGGCTCGCCAATACGTCAGTATTGTGCCTACGTACTCTCAACAGGTATGAGAGATCAGAGCTTACGTAGTTCGGGCTAATACGGATTACGGCAATTCAGACTCATCTGTTTTATCGAGTAGGGTTAAACATCAGTTCCAGCAGTTGGATGTACGCAGCTCGACCTTTGGAGACTCAAGCGTTACCGTTTGCGGTAGAACTGGGGGTTAACGACACTCTTTTCTTCAGAAAAGCTTCCTTTGAATTACGGGCCCACGGGGCAAAAAGGTTTGAAGTTTGTTTTCTGTCTTTTACGAAAGAAGTGTTTTTTATTGTGTTTGCAATTTCAGTCGCACTAAAGGCTATGACCTGAGAGTGAATGCGTTGCATGTCACCCAAAGGGTGCCATACTAAACATCCGGACTGTTGAAAAGGAACTCTCCAACAATCCTTTCTCAGATAGCTTAAGGCTCGTAACGTACGAAAGAAATCATTCATGATTACTGTATTTTACTTTGTTTTGAGATGAGAAGAGAACGGGCTCAACTACGGGGAGACTATCAAGTCCTACTGTTGTCATGCCAAGGATTCATCCTATAGTTGAGGTTTGAAACAGGGAACTCCTAGAAGTTATCATGCATAGGTTTCAACCTAAAGTTCTATCATCACTTCCTTATCAAAGGAAATGAGATTCCTAAGGGATCATGTCAATGATAAACAGAAACAGACAAAGCATCAGCTTGAACAGTAAACAGTAAACGACTGTAAAATGCATGCAATGCAAGTGAGGGAGGAAATGTGTGTGGGGTGTCAGCCTCCACAAGCTCATCTCAACCTCAATCCAGATATGGATAACTGTAATCATACAGAAGAAATAACATGCTATCAAGCAAAATATAACAACAACTGTAATCATATGTTGCACCCTAAAAATTTGCCCAACCTTATTCACTTGGTTTATGTTTCAATTGCATTAGCATTTGCATATAGGGCCATGTACATAGGTTACTCATCTGCATAGCATAAGCATAGCAAGTCAGCTAACAGGGGACCAATCATTATTCTCATCTCTAGAGGCCTATCAAGAGGTTATTATCCTGATTCAACCTCATTCAAGTCATCAGAAAAGAATTTGGAAGCTATCAAGTCAATGGATCAAGCAGTTCATCTATCTCCTAACTGAGGGTGTCTGAGGATCAACAAAGAAATGGTGAGCTGTGGGCTGAGCATGGGGAGTATCTAGACATCTTGGAGGACTTAGAAAGTCATTTGGAGAAGGAGACAAGTCATTGGTGAAGTCACAAGAATTACAGTTGAAGACAGTCAACTAGGGTTTCATCTGGGTCAACCCTGGGTCAACTCTAGGTCAATTGACTGATTGAAAGGCATTAAGGGCTATTGGAGAGATGTGGGGTTCATAATTTGACATGAATAATAAGGATATGTTGTTATGCTAAGAAGAATTCAAGAGAAATCAAGGAGAAGAGGAAGGTATGATCAGGATAAAATGCAGAATGCCCAAATATTTCGTGAACTGGGGCAGGCGTCAGTAAAGATCTCGTCGATTCTGACTCCTAAAAGGGTTCCTCTTACCAGCTTTCATATTGACATTTTGATAATTGATTCATTACATGTCAAAAAATTTTTTAGTGAACAGACTTGGGTTTTGAAACTGTCATATGCATTGCGTTTAATATATCTTTTATGCAGAACAACTTGTGTTACCTGCGAGTAAGCGCATGCCGACAGGAAAGATTCCTACAGTGGAAGGTATGATCAGGATAAAATGCAGAATGCCCAAACATTTCGTGAACTGGGGCAGGCTATACTGATTAATTCAGGTAGAGTCGGTCATCCTAGAATCAGTAAATCCGGGGCAGTCAGGTCAAGATTTGGCAAATCTCTCATAGCTATGGGCAGTACTCCACGACACAGTCGATCAGAGACAAAAGATTGTTGCGAGACCGGGGCATGTCACCCTAGAAGCACGAAAGTTATGTTCTTGAAACACCCCTTCGAGGTCCAAAATGTAGAAGTCGTCCATGTCTGGTCGTCAGGATACAAAGACTGTAGGGTCCATTCCAAAACTGTTGCAGATTCAGGGGCAAGCTGGGCATGTTAGTATCCCCGAAGCGGAGTTCTCTCCTTTCAGCAAGTGTTCTTTCCTCCCAGTAGAACTCGAAGATTAAGACTCTCCCCAGCAGAGTTGGTTGTGGGTCCTGGCATTTATTTTGTCAGGGATACTGTGTAATATCAGTTCACTCTCCAGCAGAAATCCAATCGTACTGTGCACATCTGCTATTCCCCAGCAGAGTTATATTCCCCAGCAGGATGCTACTTCAACAAGGTGTTTGGTTTAAGTTCCTAATTTCCCAGCTGAGTCGACTTCACTCTTACAGCATTTATTTTGCTGGAATAATTTTGTAGCACCTGGCTATCCCCAGCGGAGTTGGCATTATCTTCAGCATTTATTTTGCTGAAGCGGTTCCTGTATCCCAACAGGTGGGGAGAGCACTTGCTCAAATGAACTACCAAACACTCAAGATCTCGGCATGAGATATTCAATGATAATGTCAGTTTCGGCAGTATTCCCCACAGAGTTACCAGGATAAGTCTCTCTTTATTCCCAAGCAGAGTTATTTGTCATCAAAAGGTTTCATGAACCAGAATTTCAGAAGTGGCCTCCGGGCATCAGAACAGGCATCCGGTAGTTTGGTTTCCAGATATCCCCAGTAGAGTCCGCCTCAAAGTCGCTGTCACGTCAGTGCTAAGAAGTTTGTGGGTCGGGACCGATGAAGAAGTGAGTCCTGACGTGGACAAGTTGTATTTCCCCAGCGGGTCGAAGATGCCTGAGTCCTGACGTGGACAAATCAAGACGAAACATGGGTCCTGACGTGGAACGAAGTTGTTTCCTTACGTGGAAAGATTGAGTCCTTACATGGACATATCAAGCCAGAGTCCTTACATGGACAGATTGATGACGTATTCATTACGTGGAAAAAGATCATATTCCTTATGTGGAAAGATTGGAGTCCTTACGTGGACAGATTAAGATTGTGTTCCTAACGTGGAAAGATGGAGATTCCTTACGTGGAAAGATTTGAGTCCTCACGCGGACATATCAAGATTGATTTCTTACGTGGAAATATTAGAGTCCTTACGCGGACATATCAAGAGGATATTCCTAACGTGGAAAGAACGTAGATTCCTTACGTGGAAAGTTTAGTCCTGACGTGGACAGATTCAGATCAAGATCATTCCTTACGTGGAAAGATTGGAGTCCTTACGTGGACAGATTAAGATTGTGTTCCTAACGTGGAAAGATGGAGATTCCTTACGTGGAAAGATTTGAGTCCTCACGCGGACATATCAAGATTGATTCCTTACGTGGAAAGATTAGAGTCCTTATGCAGACATATCAAGAGGAGATTCCTAACGTGGAAAGAAGGTAGATTCCTTACGTGGAAAGTTTAGTCCTGACGTGGACAGATTCAGATCAAGATCATTCCTTACGTGGAAAGATTGGAGTCCTTACGTGGACAGATTAAGATGGTGTTCCTGACGTGGAAAGGTGGGTCCTAACGTGGACGATGTTCTCCTTACGTGGAAAGACAATGTTTCCTTACGTGGAAAGAAGATGGTTTCCTTACGTGGAAAGACGAATTTATTCCTTACGTGGAAAGAAGTTGGTATTCCTTACGTGGAAAGATTGAGTCCTTACGCGGACATATCGAGATGGATTCCTTACGGGGAGACAAGTGCATTCCTAACGTGGAAGAGTTTAGTCCTGACGCGGACAGATCCAGACGAAGTCTTATTCCTTACGTGGAAAAATGGTGATTCCTTACGTGGAAAAGAGATTGATTCCTTACGTGGAAAGTTTAGTCCTGACGCGGACAGATGGAAAAGAAGTTGATTCCTGACGTGGAAAGAGAAGGTGTTTCCTTACGTGGAAAAGTTTAGTCCTGGCGTGGACAGATCAAAGTTTGATTCCTAACGTGGAAAGATTAGAGTCCTTACGTGGACATATCAAGAGCGTTCCTTACGTGGAAGAAAAATGGTTTCCTTACGTGGAAAGACGAGTTTATTCCTTACGTGGAAAGATTGAGTCCTCACGCGGACATATCAAGATTGATTCCTGACGTGGAAAGAAAGAGATTATTCCTGACGTGGAAGAGTTTAGTCCTGACGCGGACAGGTCAAAGAAGTTATTCCTAACGTGGAAGAAGAAGATAGATTCCTTACGTGGAAAGTTTAGTCCTGACGTGGACGGAAAGAAGAAACGGTATTCCTTACGTGGAAAGAAGAAGCATTCCTAAAGTGGAAAGAAAGATTGATATAGTATTCCTCACGTGGAAAGATTGGGGTTCCTTACGTGGAAAATTTGTGATTCCTAACGTGGAAAAAGAAAGAGTCCTTACGTGGACAAAGCAAAAGAAGACGTATTCCTTACGTGGAAGAGTTTGACAAAGCAGAGAAAAGTCACCCCTGACGGGGAAAAGCGATGTATTCCTTACGTGGAAAGGTGAGTCCTAACGTGGACAGTATTATTCCTAACGTGGAACGGTTATTCCTTACGTGGAAAGTTGAGTCCTAACGTGGACGGTGGTATTCCTAACGTGGAAGAGTTTATTCCTAACGTGGACGATTTATCTCTGACGAGAAGGCAGACGAGCCGTCCCCAGCAAAGTTGTTGAAGTTTTTTCCGAGTTGACAGCAGATAGAGTCCTGACGTGGACAAGCAAAGGACGAAGTTTCCGATGATTCAATATTTTTCAGGATGATGAGAAGAATCCCCAGCACGGTCGCACAAGATCAGTGGGTTGTCGTAACAGTCAGATTCAGCTGATGAATGTCGTTCCCCAAGCAGTGGCGCAGTTTATTTCTGCGGTTGGCAAATTTCTGGGTTCCTAGTATTCAACCGTCTCGTACCGCGAATGTCTGAAGGCTCCGGGCTCTTCACCCAATCGGGTCCAAGCCGCTTGAATAGGGGCAGCTGTTGCACCCTAAAAATTTGCCCAACCTTATTCACTTGGTTTATGTTTCAATTGCATTAGCATTTGCATATAGGGCCATGTACATAGGTTACTCATCTGCATAGCATAAGCATAGCAAGTCAGCTAACAGGGGATCAATCATTATTCTCATCTCTAGAGGCCTATCAAGAGGTTATTATCCTGATTCAACCTCATTCAAGTCATCAGAAAAGAATTTGGAAGCTATCAAGTCAATGGATCAAGCAGTTCATCTATCTCCTAACTGAGGGTGTCTGAGGATCAACAAAGAAATGGTGAGCTGTGGGCTGAGCATGGGGAGTATCTAGACATATTGGAGGACTTAGAAAGTCATTTGGAGAAGGAGACAAGTCATTGGTGAAGTCACAAGAATTACAGTTGAAGACAGTCAACTAGGGTTTCATCTGGGTCAACCCTGGGTCAACTCTAGGTCAATTGACTGATTGAAAGGCATTAAGGGCTATTGGAGAGATGTGGGGTTCATAATTTGACATGAAGAATAAGGATATGTTGTTATGCTAAGAAGAATTCAAGAGAAATCAAGGAGAAGAGGAGTTTCTAAATTAGGGTTTCTGTGTAAAATTCCCTAGTTTAGGACAAACTTCCATGCAAGATAAGTCAAAATGCAAGCTTCAAATGGATCCTTGGCCAACATGAAACTTGTAGAGGATCTCAAAACCTTTAATTTGAGTGGTGGAAGACATCAAGGAGATTTATAGAACTCAAGTTATGGTCCTTGCAAGTTACAGGTCATCTGAGGTATCTGAATTTTTGTCTGTGAAAGTGACTTGACTTCCAAGCAATTTTTACCCCTCAAGGAGATTTCAAATGAATTTCTGGTAAACATAAGGATTGTTCCTCATTGTCTTATCTTTCTAGAATGGTATGGTATGCCTTCATATGATTTGTGGAACTCTACTTATGGTCTTGGCAAGCAAAGGGTATTTTGGGTCATCTGGTGATTACAGGTCATTCTTAGCCTATACCTAAAACTCACACAAGGGAGCTTCAAATGAAAAACTTCCCAACATCAAAGTTTCTCAAAATGCCATTTTAAGTCAAGAAAAGAAGTCATGAAAGTTTGGAAATGCATGGAACAAGACTTGATAAAAGTTGGTGAAAAATGACTTAAAAAAGGCATATAACTTGAAAAAGTTCAAGTTGGAAAATGGTTTGAGAGATCTACAAGTCCAATATGGGTCATCCAATATACCAAATTGATTCCCAACATCATTTTAAAGACATTGGTTCAGCCACTTTTTTTGAGTTAGGGTTTAAAAATTGGACTTGCTTTGTATTTTTGTTACTTGCATAATAAGGCAAGTATAGAAAACTTGGCACAAGATGAATTTTCAAGGCAAGGAGCTTACATACACTTCCCATATCTCATGTAAGGAGATTTTGACATAAGTTTGGAAAGGTGCAAGCATGAGATAAGAGATATTCAAAGTATCATGGCATGAGAAGTTCATGAAATTTCCACAACTTTCTAGAATCCTCCAAGATTATTCTAGAAACCTCTAAGTTTGTTAATCATCATCTATATATTGGATTGAGATCATTAAGAGTAAAGGTTGGTGATAGTTGATGTTGAATCCATTTGCAAATCATATTGAATTTTTTTTCTTTCCATCATTTTTCCATTTTTTCCCACACTTTCACATGTTTGAATTTCCATTTTTTTCAATCCTTTTTCTCTCCATTTTTTTATCCTTTCTCATTACCAATTAATTCAATATACTACATAGGATTTTTCCATCAATTTTTGAGAAGATTTTAGTGCAATTCCATGGTTGTATCAACATGAAAAAGTTTCTACACTTTTTTCCAAAGAAATTCGTGCTCCATTAAAGCTCCATAATTCATTTTTCCAAGGTATAAAGAATTCGACATAACTCATGATTTATGAGTCTTTCTTGCATTATTGTTGTTACATCACATTGCTCTCATCTCCTACATGGATTCTAGTACAAAAAAGATGGTTTTTATGACAATTTTTGGTTCTTGAGTTTTTCTTGAGGTGCCACATTTTGGGAGCTAGAGAGAGTTTCAAGAAAATCTAAGACCATATTTGGATTCCTTGATTTTTTTCCTTCAAGTTTGACCAAAATTTTATGCGAAACGGATAATTATTGATGGAGTTATGGTGCTTCAAAGTAGCAAAAAACTCATGTTCATGGGGCTACGGGTTACTATTCACAAAATTGAAAATTTTGATTTGGAGAAGAAGGTGTTAACACCGTCGGATGCATTTCCAAGTCAAGGTTTCTTCCATTCATCCAACGCCTCTCACTGCGCCACGCAATCGGCCACATAAGCCTCATGCCACTTTTATTTATTCATGTTATTTTCTTTTATTTTTCTATTGCCATGTTTCTTTTATTTTTTCTGTTTTATATGCTGACTTCAAATAATCATAAAAAATAGGAAAATTAGTCTTTTTGATCCCCATTTTTTGTGCTGAATCTTTAAGATGTCTAGGATTTAATAAAATTGGAATTATAATTTTACCATTTTTTGACATCTTCTTTGGATTTTTTACATTTGGGTCGTCATAAAAAGGCCAATGCTGGTGCTATCATTTTGTTGAATTTCTTTGACCTATCAAAACACAATTTAAATGTCAATCCTTTTGCAGGGATCTCATACAAACGTTTAGGTATTGTGATATATTTTTGTGGGAATTTTATTGTACCATTTTAATTGGTTTTGGATGCTTTCTTTAACGTGCTCCACTTTAATCTTTCCTTTGGTATACATGAGATATCTTGCAATGTTTTCATCTTGTTTGACCATTTATCTTTGGATATTTTTGTGGTATCTCTCACCCCTGGTTTGTGGCTTGATGTAGGGCATTGGAGATTTTTATTTGAATTTTTTAGCACCTTTTGCTATTTTTCTCATATTTTGTATACGAACTTGTAATTTGGACTTCCGAACGGACTTTATTTTTGTTAAGGCTCCAACGGCCGATTTGTGTTTGCGTGGTGAATGTCGTGGTTTATATTTCTTATTATAGATAGGCTAGAGGTATTTGAAGACCCCTTAGGTGGCTGTTATTTGTATGTGTAGCTTGCCCGATTATCGACTTGTTTGCATGATAGCACGTTGCGATTCCAAATAGTGGATTACGCGTTTCATTCGGAGTTTTCACTCGATTCTTTGCATATGATCACTTGATATTTTCTTGTTCCATCCATGAATGGGCTTGAGGTTGAGATGAACCTTCCTCCCTCCTTTGCATTGCATTTACCATTGCTATATTCATGTTCACTTGTATGCGGTTATTACTTGTATTTTTGTTTCTTCCTTTCGTTTCCTTTCCCGTAGGACTTCCATTCTTCCTTGTTCAAGGGAGGATGTGATAGACATTAGGAGTTAACCCATGCATGATAACATTAGGGTAGATTTTATTCCCTTTTAACCCTAGGATTTGTAGAGTGTCATCTCTTCTTCCTTCAAAACAACAGAAAAACATTAATAAAGGTTATAACAGAGATTAATTCATTTCTTCCGTCAAAAGATTTGAACAGACATCAACCTTTTGCAATAAGAAAACCCTTGTTTAAGGTGAGATTTTTCATAAAAAACAACAGACAGACTTGTGTCGTACGTGGCCCGAACTACGTTTGCTCTGATCTTTCATGCTATATGAAAGTACGTAGGCATAGGATGCGATATCCTAGCGAGCAACCTTCCCCTCCTTTCCCGTAGGTAGGCGAACTACGTTGACTCTGATTTCTCCAGGCGAGAATACGTAGGCATAAAGTGCGATACTTTGCCGAGTCATTTTTATTTTCATTTTATTTTCTTTTTAACCCTCGACCTATAGTTTAGATAGAATAACAATCCATACCCGAAAACAAGCGTGGATCCCGTCGAGTACGACGGACGTGAGGGGTGCTAATACCTTCCCCTTGCGTAACCGACTCCCGAATCCAGGTTTTGGTTGCGACGACCATACCTTTCCCATGTTGTGCGAGGTTTACTCTGAGCGTTTCCTTTCCCTCCCGTGGGATAAATAACGCACGGTGGCGACTCTTCTGTCAGCCGGCGCCGATTTTCGCAGTAGCGACATCATACAGTAAAAATAAAATGCTATCAAGCTAAAGAAACCACATGGGCAAGGGAGCTGGGCTCTACCGAATACCCGCAAGCAAAGCCATACAGTAACAATACAAGCAGAGGGAGCAACTCAACCTCTAGTGCAATCATGCTCCTAGATTAAAGTCAGTCTAGATATGAACTTATTCTAATGCATCAAGCAAGTCAAACAAGGCACATCAGCACAGAAAAGAAAACCGACAAGAAAGAAAGCAGATCAACAACTCCCTCTTTCAATTCCAAGCTTCAGCTCTTCTAACAGCAATCCAGTCTTCAGACTTCAACCACCCTTCAAGGCTATCAGCTTCACTAACAAGCATCAACTTGCTCCTCCAAGGTTTCAACCCACCAAACATAAGTGTCAACTTATTCTCTCTTCTCTAAGCTTCAGCTCCTCAGTCAATTCTACCTTCAGGCTTCACTCTTTACTACAAGTATCAACCTGACTCCTTCAGGCTCCCCAAGCATCAATGTACAAATATCAACTTGTCCTTTATTCCTCAAGCCTCAGCTCTACACTCAATCTTAATTGAATCCTCCTCATAAGTATCAACTTAGTCCTCAAGCTTCAGCTCTCTTTGTTTTAGCAGTTTCAACTTGGTCTTCCTCATCTACAAGCTTCAGCTTCTCAGAGTAATAGTCAATCACCTGGAAGTGTCAACTTCATCCTTCAATTCTTTTTCAAGTCTCAGCTCTTTATTCAATCTCTACTGGGTCTTCTTCACAAGTATCAACTTGTTTTTCTTGTTCTTCAAGCTTTAGCTGCAATGGCAATGCTCAAGGAATCATCCTCTTCCACACTCTTCAGTGAAGTCCTCATCTTCAAACTCAAGTCCAACATCTTTCAAGATACTCAAACTAGAAGACAATTGATTTAACAGGATGAGTGGAAATGATAAACAGCTTACTGACAACCAAAGGAAGCCTGTAAGGGTTCATCATTATGAGAGACTGGTTCCCTCAAAGTTCTACTTCCCAGATAAAGCCACTCATCCCTCCAAAGGAGGTATGTGAATATCTTGGAAGTACTTTTAGTCATTGGGAGGAATGGAAGCACAAGATGCTTTCCATATTTGTGAAAGAAGTCATTCTAATCATAAGGCTCTCCCTATGTCCTCTATCTCCTAAATCTTCATCAGACACCTTCAGGCACAAGCAACTCCAAGCAACTTCAAGCATCCTCACCTTGTCTTCAACTTGTCTTCAATCTCAACCAAAGGCAAACCAAGCAAAAACCCTAATCTAAGGGGACTAAGGAAGTTAAACTAGTTGAATTAGTAAGTTAGGATCACCTAAAACCTAGTACTAAAGTTAGTCCTAAATAAAATACTAAACTCAATTGTAAAATCCTACAAAAATAACTAGGGGAACCTAGGTCAATCATGACTCTACCATATTAGTTTCAGAGATCAAATCATCAAATAAGACCTAGAAATAAATTCTACAATATAAGGTACTAAACCTAAACCCTAAAGGGAAGCACCTAAATATCAATCTAGAAAGCACACCTATTTTCATCACAAAAATGTGAGAAACATTCTATGGGAGCATGCATGTCTAACCTAATTATACACAAAAAATTAGGATCAAAATCATCACCACATGATCACACAAAATTCCACAAAATTATGTATCAAACATAACCATTTTAATATCAATTAAAATGTAAAATTCCCATAAAATCACAAAATATATGAAATGAAAATATTTTTTTTCTAAAAAATACTAGACTCAATCATGAATATAATGCAAAAAGAATGGGATTAATTGGATTAATTTTCAATTTTATATGATTTTATCAAGAACCATGAATAAAATGAGAAAAATAATGAAAATCAAATAAAAATAACCACACGCGCGGTGCCAATAGCAATGATACACAGTTCATACAATGGATTGGGCCTTCAGGGGGGTGTGAATAACAATCTTTCCACTAAGCCCAGAACCACTGATTAAATGAAACGGTGCATTTCATAATCAGAACTCCTTCACAAATTGAATTAAAACGTGGCCGTTGGATGAGGGTCCTAGTCCAAGTCAAACCAAGATCTGATGGTCCTGGGATCATCTTCTCCATTTCAAACCTCTGCAACTTCGCGCCCAGCTCCGACCACCGCCGGTGGTGCTCCGGTCACCATCCTCAACCCTAACTCTCTCTAGGATCATCCATTGCAAACGGTCTCTACATGAAACATGTCCCAAATTCCCTCACGAACTCATTCATGCCCTTAATTCTCTCTGAAACCTCAAGATTCCCCATATCCAATTCTCAACCGAAAATGGTAACACACCTATTTTGTCACTAATTCTCAAATTAATGGTCTGAAAACCTTCCTACACCGTTCTACAATGCAACTAACACCTTAATTCATCTTGATTCTACCTAATTCCTGCTAGAGGAAGAAAGTTACCAACCTGAAAATCTTGGATGAACAGATGCACTAAACCTCCAATTCAAGCTCTCCAATCTTTCAGACACGATCAATGAACCCTCTCCTTGCTTCTGTATGCAAAAGAACCGGTTGAAAGCTCCTGAATCTTGAAATCCGATGGTGAGTTGCAGGTGGAAAAATTCAATTGCTCCTACACGATTCAGCCACGAATTCTCTTGGATTATGATCTGGAATCACTCCTTAGCATCCATGGAAGAAGTTTCAATCAAGAAAATGGATGGAAAGTGAAGAATTTTGTGAAACCGAATTCAATTGCAAGCCAAGAAATCTCAATCTCAATCTATGCTCTCTCCTTCAATCATCACCAACCCTTGCATTGGATCACCTCTAATCAATATATAGATGGTGTATGAGTGATCTAGAACCCTCTAGATCCTTCTAATGAGAGTTTCCACTTCTCATGTCATGAGATTTTCAACCATATATCATGATATGCATAATGCTGCAAACAGCTTGAAACCAATCTCATTTACTTCCAATTTCTCCCCTAGTGACATTTTGAAAGTGTTTAGCTTGCAAAGGGCCTTGCTCATGCCTTGATTCTATGTTTTGCACATGTTACTTAATATGCAAGTAATCACTTTTCAAAGCAAGTCCACAAATTGAATCTCAACTCAAAAATGTGGCTAAACCAATGTTATTAAAATGTTTTCTAGAGTCAAAATGATATATTACATGCCATGGTTTGGATGTGTAGGTCAAAAATATCAATTTCCAACTTTGGTTTATTTAACTTATACCCTTATTTTAGGTCATTTTTGCAACTTTGAGCTACAAGCATTTCAATCATCTCATGACCTCCTTACTAGCCTTAAAACATCATTTTGAACAAGTTTTATGTTGAATATTTTTCCATTTGAAGCTTGGAAATAGGAGTTATGGCCTTATGCTTGAAATGACCTGTAATCTCCAAATGACCAAAATGCCCTTGACTTGTCAAAGCCATAACTTGAGTTCTACAAATACTATCAAGGACTTCTAGTACTCTCTAGAAAGCTAAGAGGATAAGGAACAACATTCATGTTGACCAAAAGTTCATAGGAATCATCCTTCGTGGGCAAACGTTTGATGCAAGTTGGGTAACTTTCAAGGCCCCAGATTCACATACCTCAGATGACCTGTAACTTGTCAAAGTCATAACTTGAGTTCTACAAATCCTATCAAGGACTTATAGCACTCAAATTAAAGCTAAGATCATGCTATATAACATTCATGTTGAGGGAAAGATGAGATGACAATCACATCTTGGGCTAAACTGCCTTGGAGATAGGGGTCAAACTAGGGGATTTTACACTGTCAAGCCTTAGAAACCCTAGCTTGAAACTTCTCAAACTCTTCAATCATGATGAGTTGACCTTGGAATCATCCTTATAACATCTCAATGTGTAAATCCATGATCACA
The DNA here is from genome assembly GCA_963859935.3 of Lathyrus sativus. Taxonomy (NCBI): domain Eukaryota; kingdom Viridiplantae; phylum Streptophyta; class Magnoliopsida; order Fabales; family Fabaceae; genus Lathyrus; species Lathyrus sativus. Next base: position 174,547,994 of record OZ012736.1, read on the forward strand.
TGGATCTTTAATTAGGTCTCAACCTTATTCAAATCATCAGTTAACCTAGGGTTGACCCAGTCAAACCCTAATTACACCACTCATGGTTATGGCTTCTTAATCTTGCACAATGACCTGTCTAGGCTTCATGATGTCTTTCAAGACATCTCATAAGCTCTCTCAAGGCTTCAAGTCCACATTCTTGACTTCAGAATCATCTGAGGAGCTCCCCTAACTCTCAAGTTATGAGGCACACAACCTTGGTTTCAACCACTCTCTCTGAGAATCTTTTAACTTCTCTGACAAGGATATCAACCCTTGAACCCTTGAATAACCTTCTTAGCTAGCTTCACAGTCTTGTGTAGCCCTTGGTTGGTAATCATACCTCTTGATCTCCTGCATACATGTTAATGAAATGCAAATGATAATGCTAATGTGAATAAAATGAAACATAAGCCAGGTAAAGAAATGTTGGGCAAATTTTGGGGTGCAACACCCCAGACGGGAAAACAATCGCTAGGATTGACTCGCATAGGGAACCGTTGGAGTCCCCAGCAGAGTCTCCAGCTGTCGCTACTGCGAAAATCGGCGCCGGCTATGACAGAAGTGTGGAGGCAAATCGCCACATATCACATAAGTCTGCAAGACATTGGTTAATGCAGGTTTCGATGATAACAAATTCCCTGGATAGATTGGAAATTATGAATTCCAGATCTACTAAACCAGATGCAACGCATCACCCACCATATCTTTTTACGTTTGTCTTAAAACTTCTGAAATGACTATACTTTGTGTTGACAAAATGCAATCATGACCAAAGGCATGAAAGACTTCAAACTAATGATTTTTTGCAGGCTTGCAGGACATGGGTCGACCATAAGATCGGCGTATGCATCAGAAGAAGTCTAAACCAATCAGCGCACAAAGCATGCGTCGACCATAGGGTCAGCGCATGAAGGAACAACATTCCAGCGGGTCAGCGCGTAAAGGCATGAGTCGACCATAGGGTCGGCGCATAATGGAAATAGATTTCAACAGGTCAACGCACGCCGACTATATGGTCGACGCATACTGAAGAATTTTCCAGATTTCCAAAATAGCATAGGCCATGCGTCGATGCACAGACCTGTTATGGTCGACCGTTCGCGCGGAAAATCTGTTTTAAAATACTTCCCTCTCATATTTGAAATATTGTTATGTCCAGAATTATGTTGGCACTATATATACTTGTTTAAACACTTGTGTCTACCAACATTTTGATATTCTTTTGATTCATGTGTTCAAAAACAAGAAAGAGTGAAATAGGTGTCCAAGATTCATCATCTTCATCTTCAACATCTCACAACATTTCAATTACACACAATCATTTTTGAAATGCATTTGTGAGAGATTCAAGGTGATAAGGTTCGAGGCTTAGATTGGAGAATCAAGCTCGGGTTGAAGATTGTGATAGGTTCTTTATTGAATAAAACCATTGGGGTTTTACCCTCCAAGATCAGTTCGAATTTTGGGGGTTTTTGGACGAGATTCTTCATCAACGGTCAATCGAGCGAAGGTGATTGTGAAGAGGTGGTCTTCACAAGTCTAGTAGCGGATTCGGTGATTTTGAAGGGAAGATCTCGGGTTCGATTTGGTGCTGTTGAGATTAGCCGGAGCCAAAGGTTTGAACAACAATGTGTTCTTCAATAAGGCGGCTGGAGTCGGAGGTCCATCAACACAAATCGAAGAACTTGATTCAGCTTGAATCAAGGGGCAAGGAGTGAAGGCAACTTTTAACACATTGAGATTTCTGTTGTATATTTGCTGCTCAATCCTTGTATAAATTGTTCATTCAAACAGGTGATATCTATAAAATATATCTCAATTCTAGTTTTAGACTTGAGGGCAGACGTACTCCGAAGCGAGGACGACGGGGGAACTGCCTCACCAAATTACTTGTCTTCTCTACTTTCAGCATTTACGTTATAGCTCAAAATAAGTAATTTTTGTGCAAGCTCTATTGTCAAAATTGTGATATCAATTGAGTAAGAGGTTAAAACTCTGTTTTTGACTCCAAAGTACAACAAGACATTGTACTAGGCTGGTTGGAATCACTTACTCAACATAAATATCACTTGGAGTGTTTTTGCACACCAAGTGTTTGACATATTGCTTGAACCAAAATTATCTTACTTGTGTATCTAGTTTTGGCTTGATTTTGAATCATTTGAACTAGGAATCCTTACAACTGAAGTAAATAATTGATAAGTGGAATTAGTGTTGTGATTCTATTTTTCCGAATTATCATTAATCCAAAGGCTTACGTATATCCGGTTTTCCAATAACCGTTCGTTTTAGACTATATTTTTCCTCGGCCGCTTCCGCACTTAAAACATTTTTAAAACCAATTTTAAATTGGTAGCGCCGACTCAAATTTTAATTGGGGATCTATTCAACCCCCCCGCCCTTCTAGATTCGTTCCATAGTCTAACAAGTGGTATCTAGAGCTCCGGTTATTCGGTGCTTCAAATACAACGTAGATAGAAAATGGCTAACGAACCAAAATGGGCGTACAATAGGGCTCCCGTTTTCAACGGTGAAAATTATAGTTATTGGAAAGACTGTATGCGTGTGCATATAAACTCCATAGACAGAAAAATATAGAACGTTATCCTTAATGGTCCAATAGAAATTACTATGACCAATGCGGATAACGTAGTTGTGCCAAAGCCTGAAGCACAATGGACCGATGACGATGAGAAAAAATACAATTATGATTGGAAAGCTAAAAACATCTTAATCTCCTCATTAGGTGTAGATGAATACTATCGTGTATCCCATTGTCCTACCGCTAAGGCCATGTGGGATTCACTACAAATAGCCCATGAGGGGACAAACGATGTTAAGTTGGCTAGAATCAATACATTAACACAAGAGTTTGATCTCTTTTTCATGGAGCAAGGGGAAACCATTGCTGACATGCAAAAGAGATTTACTCATCTCATCAATCGTTTACATTCATTAGGTAGGCCTGTTTCCAATGATATTGCTACTAATAAGATCTTAAGATGTCTAAACAGGGAATGGTAGCCTAAAGTGACCGCCATCAAAGAAGCACATGATCTTACCTTATTAGATTTAACAACATTGTTTGGCAAACTACAAGAGCATGAACAGGTACTCTTGAGCTTAGACCAACGCGAAAAGATGGAAAAGAAAGACAAAACGAAGGTGAGTGAAAAGAAATCAATAGCTCTCAAGACTTCCTCCTCGAAGTCTCAAGCAAAAGAGCAAAGTGATTATTCCTCAAGCGACGAAGAAGAGGATAAAAGCGAAGATATGGGGTTGTTTGTTAAACGCTATAACCGTTACGTGAGAAAGAACGACATCCAACATTCCGAGAAGAACTTGGTAAACTTCCGGAAACAATCGAGGTACTCCAAGGATGATGACTTGAAAGGTAAAAAGACTAGAGAGACGTGCTACAAGTGTGGAAAGCTCGGTCACTACAAACCGGACTGTCCGATGAATAAAAAGGGAAAGGACAAGGAATCATCAAAGTCACACAAGAAATCATCAAAGCCTAGGAGAGCGTACATAGCGTGGGAAAGTGACAACGAATCTTCCTCCTCTGATGAAATTTCTAGTGATGAAGAAGAATCTGTGAATCTATGCCTCTCCGCCAATCAGAAAAATAAGAAAAAACAGGTACGTCACTCTAAATATAATAAGTCCTCAAATATGTCGCATTCAGAATTACAAACCGCATTTAATGCCTTACATAATGAAGCAGTTGAAGCCTTCAAGAAACTTGCTTCTAATAAGAAATATTTTACGTATTTAGAGCACAAGGTTAAAAAGTCCGAAAAGAAATTAGAGGACCTTAAGGCTTCCATTGTGAAAGGCAATGAATCCGATTGTAAAGACAATAGAAATGCTTTCAACTTCGGGTGTGATACTTGTCATATTTGGCAAGGTGAGGTTAGAAACCTCAAGGCCAAATTAAACAAGGCACTTGAGCCTAAAGTTACATTTGCTATTGATAAAAAGGATTTTAGAAAAAGTATGATTAACCCATACCAAAAATATGCATATGTAATTAGGGATCAAGCAAGCGAAAGTGTCTCTAAAGTTGATTTTGCTTGCTTATATTGTTGCAAGAAAGGCCACTCCATTGGTAAATGCCGGTTTAGGAGATTTCTTGTTCCTAAAGGCATCTACCAATGGTTTCTCAAACGCAACCATTTTGTCGCTAACCTATTAGGACCCAATATGCCATTGGGTACCTCCTTGTGCTAATTATGTTTTGACAGGTGAAATGTGTCGAGACCACCGAGAGAAGATGGGTTCTCGATAGTGGGTGCTCAAGACACATGTCTGGAGACATATCCTTATTCACAGACTTTGTGGCTAAGAAGAAAGGGTATGTAACTTATGGTGATAACAACCGCAGAGCAATACTAGGTAAAGGTAGTGTAGGTAATCCCGCCTCTACTATGATTTCCGACATATTGCTTGTTGAAAACCTTAAACATAACCTGCTTAGCATTAGCCAATTGTGCGACAAAGGATACAATGTATCCTTTTCAAAAGATTGTTGCAAAATTGTGCATGAAAATGATAAGAAGAATATGTTTAATGGTTTTAGAGTAAACAATGTATATATGTGTTGCGGTGGAAATAGGATCACAAACTATTAATGAGTTTGAATCGCAATTCAATTCACAACCGCTCTTTGATTTATCCGAAGGAAAAGGTCAAAAGAGGGAAAACCTATTTTTGCATCGTAAACACAATGCGGGGAAAGATCTAGGGTTCGGGGGTTGGTTAAATTTAGGGAAGGTATTAGCATCCTAAACTTCCGTAGTACTCTACGGGAACCTTTTGTTCAAATGTTTACTATTTGCTTTATTTATTTGCTTAAGGTATATGCACAAAGGATTAAAAGTGAGAAAAGAGACCTAAGGGGTTAATTCTAAGTTTACTCGGCAAGACATCGCATCTTGTGCCTACGTATCCTTACGGGAGTGGAATCAGAGTAATCGTAGTTCCCCTCAAAAGGGAGGTTAGAGACTTCTTGACTGTGGTCAAGGTCTCAAGGGGAATAAACATGTCTTAGGGACACGCTTACGCGGAGTGTAGGAACTCCAAATTTCTACGTTGAATTGTTAAGTTGTAATTATGGTTAGGTTAGGGATTCCGCGGCGGGAAACCCTAAAATGAGTGCAGCGACTCTTTGACCTAATGCTAGGGGTAAAGTTGTAATTTTGCCTGCGGCGAGGCATTTGTGAAAATTTAGGGTTGAAAAGGTGTAAGGGTTTGAAATTGAAGACTATTGGCGCGGCGGCCAAAAGCTAGACCTAACCTTCGGATGTGTGTAGTGTGATTGGAATATTGATAAATGTGTGAGATAAATGAATTGTAAACAGGAAATAAAACAGAAGTTAAAGTCATGCAAACAGAAGTTTAAAGGCAGAAATTTAAAGCGCGATTATTAGATTCGCGAGGTTACATATGAGAAGCAGTTACAATATGATAATGAACTTTGAGTGAGAAAATAAAATGACATAAATAATGGGAAACGTAATGAGCTGCAAAATGAACAAACGATGTTAGTGGGCAGAGTTAAGCGGCAATCAAATTAATTACGAACAATAAATTTTTAATATTAGCTTGCAAAAGAAAGGATTTAATTTAAAAATATTTTACTCTTTTAAAAGGTTTTATTTTTTATTTTTTTAAGAAAAGTTTTTCTTATTTATTTTTAAAAAAGGAGTTTTATTTATTTTTAATATTTACATAAAGTTTTAGTTTTATATAAAAAAGTTTTAATTTTTAAAAAAGAGGTTTTTTATTTTATTATGAAAAGATTTTGTTTATTTATAATAAAAAAATTTTTAAAACAAATATAAAACAATTTAAAAACAAAAAAACATAATTTAAAAACAAAATAAATAAAATAAAAAAACATAAGGGGTTGGGCCGGTCATCACCCCGGACCCAACCCGGTTGGGGAGTAACACAAAGCAAAATTAGGGTTTGTGAACCCTATTATTCTTCACGGCGCCGTTCTTCAATCCCTCTTCTTCTTCCTCTCGCCTTTCTCTCTGTGATTCTTTCTTCAATCATATGGAACCCTGAAATCAACCCGAACACTGTTAAAAGTGAAGATATTATGTTCCTGGCTTACCTTCTCGTTCGCAATCGGTGATGAAGGGAGGCGATGATGGTGGACTGAGCCTCTGTGGAGGGTTTGCCCGTCGTAGATGGAGGCGGCGCTGGTGGACCTTCCCCAACCTCTCGATGAGCGCTCGAGAATCTCCTCCTTCTTCTCGCGGTCGCTTAGGGTTTGCGATGGTGGTTTCTCTCTCGTTCGTTCGTTAGGGTTTCTATGATCCTCTCTCTCTCACCGCCCCTTTCATCAGGTCGTACATTCCTTTATATAACTAACTTCTGGGCCTTGGATTTGCAATACTTCTGAGATTCGATTTTATGTTGATATTATTTGATTTTGTTGTGATTTTCTCAGATATTGATTGGATAACGATTGGATGCTGATTGAACTCTGTTTCCCTTTTTAGGGTTTAATCGATCCTAGCTGATGTGATTATTCTGATTCGGTTCAAAGATTTCTATCTTCAGAACCTTGCGATTGAATGCAAACTGAACTGATTTGTTTGATTGATTCAGGTTAAGTGCAAATGGGGATTCGATTTGATTTGATCATTTGGTTTCCAGATTTGAGTTCCAATAAGGGCTTTCTGATACGATTGGGATTTCGTTAATTTGTTTAATTGCTCTCTACTGATTCGTTTTTGGCTGACTTGCTTTATTGACTTGTCTGATTGATTCAGATTGTCTCACATTGATTCAGATTGGTTCCAATGGAGATATTCCCTGATGCATTTGACTTGAAACTTTCCATTTCCAGCTTCGGCTTTGTTTGATCATTTGGATTGCTTCTGAATTTATTTGATCTGATTGATATCTGGATTAGTTCATTTGTTCTACTTGAATTCAATCTGGACTATGCTGATGCGTTTTCGATTTGATTCAATTTTAGTGGTCTGAACTGATTCGCTTTGATCTGTTTTGGGATTCATTATCAAATCGAAATCTCTCTATTTTTCTGATATGGTTTGCTTTTTTTGATGCAGCTCAGATCCTTTTCCTCTTCTTCTTTCAGAGAGGGTTGATGCTACGACTTTGGTTGAGTTGGGATGGCCGAGGAAGGCGTACGGCAATGATGTTTATCTGAGCCCTCGACGCTTGTATTCTTCGATGATGCTGTGATTGCTTTCTGAGGATCCTCGCGTGGGGTTTACCGTTTATTCTCTTTGAATTGTTCCAACTGCTGATGATTCTTAGCTTGCAAACGTCTGTTTTTTCTATGATGTTTGATACTGAAACCTCTTGATATGGCTTTGCAGATGTTGATGTTGCTGGTGTACTTTTCTGATGAGCGATAGTTTGTGTTGAGACACTAATTGCTTGATGCAGTTTTAGCTCTGATTTGGTTTGATGGGCTTTTCTTACTTGTTTGACCTCAGAGCTGCTGCTAACATTATAACTTATCTGTTTTCTGATATTGAACCAAGTTTAATGGCCTGACATTCAGATTATTGTTGTTGGCTATTGTTGTCTGATAACAGGGCTTTATGTGTCGAAACTGGTTCGGACGGGGCCTTACCTTTACTGATGCTGCTGAGACCTTTTTTGATACTTTGTCCTATGTAATTTCGACGTAGCTTGTTTCGTGTCTCATTTCTCTGTTCTGTTTGAACTGATGTAGCTTGATACCATATTTTGGTTTTTCTTGTTCTGCTGTGGACTTGATTTTCATTCTGTTTGGTACAGATTTGTTTCCTTTGGTGGCTATTCCTACCTGTATTGGTGCGAACCCCTTCCTAGTTTTGTTTTATGCTTTGAGTTCTGATGATGCTTATGTTTTTTCAGATGTTGGAAGTTTTGAAATCAAGGTGACTCAGACCTGCCGGCATCCGGGTCTGAGTCAAAACTTGCCTATGTTGCCTTATTCTCGTATCAGTCTGGAAATCCAATCGCGGCAAAACGAATCAGCCCCACTTCTTTTATTTTCTCTATCTCTCGGATGTCCCTTATGATAAGAACAATAACTACCTGATCTGACGCCGGTGGCTCAGATTGGTAACGGGAGTAGGATGCGGCTTTAGTCGTACCCTCCCGACACTCGATGATGATAATGTTCTGAGAGTGTCAAACAATCTTCTAACCCCTTTTCCTGTGGTTTGTTTTTGCTTTGATGTGCAGGTGATCAAGAGTTGCGTGAAGAACTCAAGGGAGGACCAATGAAGAAACTTGTAGTTTTTTCTCTTTTTAGGACTTTAGGACCTAGAGTAGATACCCATTGTAAATGTATAATCCTTTTGTAAATGAAAGATCATCATGAATAAAATCCAAAAATTACTTCCATTTCATCTTGTAACTCTAGATGTTTATGAAATAAAATCCAGTAAATATTCATTTCTATTTTCTCAATTATGAATTTAAATATCCATGAATAAACATCCATAAATTATTCAAATTCAACTTTGATTTGTAGCTTATGAATATTCATGAATAAAAGCTTCACAACTATTAAAACTTAACCTCTCCTTGGCCTTTTATACATGATATCCTGCCATATGATTATATCCAAACAAATTCACATTAAAAACCTCGTTGATCACATCACTTCTCAAAATGACCTTAACAGTATCCATTTCCTTTTCAACCCAACTTTATAAAAAGAAACAAAACTGTTTGGAAATGTTTCAGAATCAAACAAAGCACGGCCCCCGAGTCCAATCATATTTCTGACCAAACATACTGGCACCTTGACCCAAATGGCAAATAAATGCCTTAGAACGTAATAACAGCCCTTTTTTCAAGAAATTAGCAGAATTTGCGTGAAACGACCAAAATACCCCTGAGACCCAATCTGCAAAACAAAAAACCTTCATAACTTGTTAGTGATTAGCAAATGTACATATGAGATGATATGCGACATGACTGACTAAATATAAGGGTAAAATTTGGGGTATTACAGTTGCCCCTATTTAAATAGCTACGCCGGACGATTTGAGTGACAGAGACTCGAGGAATCGTGGTGGAGAGATTTAAATATAAATAACCGAAAATTTTGCCCTTATATGCGATGATATGCAATGCTCTGGACAAAACTGGAACGACTTAATGCAGATGATGCCCTGAATATGATATGCTGCGTATGCTGGAATAATGAATGCGAAAATGCTGACGAACATGACGACACTGGGGAAAATGACGCGCTGAGACACAGTACATCACTGGGGAATTCTAAAAAAAATGATAGTCAACTGGTGCGAATGACCAATTGTCACTTTTTAGAAAAGGAACGAGATCCTCGAATGGAGATAGTACCTGTGAGACGGCCTCCACTGGGGAATCTAAAAATAAAACTGGATCACGTATGATTGTAAGATCGATTACAGAATGCTGGAGCATTGAGCAAAGAATAACATCCAAGCTTCTGTAACCTGTCTCTCGTGACAAGATCAAACAGACTTTTCGGAACCCCGTAACAAATATACAGGGTAAAGACCGGCTGTATGCCAAAATAAATGGACTTTGATGGGAAATGCCCTGATAAGCTTCTCGCGGGAGAACTGTCACTCATCGTTGGAAGGGACTTACATGCCAAAACGGATAAGCACTCAAATAAAGAGGCTGCTGCTTATCTGATAAATAAGTCTTCTCGCATTCTAAGGTCGGCGCCTGGAATACGATTTTGATTCCTCTCTTACTGAAGGATAAATGTTCCCCCGAATATAAAAAAGGGTAAACTGAATTTCCTCATACTTTCAGAATGAAACTGGCTGACTGAATTTACTCATACTTCAGAATCGTGCTCTCCTGAATATGAAACTGAATGACTGAAGATATTCATATTTCAGAATCGTGCTCTCCTGAATATGAAACTGAATGACTGAAGATACTCATATTTCAGAATCGTGCTCTCCTGAATATGAAACTGAATGACTGAAGATACTCATATTTCAGAATCGTGCTCTCCTGAATATGAAACTGAATGACTGAAGATACTCATATTTCAGAATCGTGCTCTCCTGAATATGAAACTGAATGACTGAAGATAGCAGGGAAATGGAAGCCCAACTGCTCCATGGAGATGGCCATTTGCTGCGAGGCACAACGGGGATATGATCGACTTCTTAGGTGAGAAATGTCGTACCGATGCTGTAAAATGTAAAGTGTAAAGGGTTGTAACATGTAGGATTGTAAAGTGTTGTACTGATATATTTTCCATGCGTGAACTGGCGTGTATCTGTAAAGGATTGTAGTTGTTTTTCTTGAAAGTTAGTGCAAAATAAATGCACGTCCGGTTGGGATTGACGACCGACAAGACTGAGATTCAATCTAGGATCGAGCTAGAAAGAAAACTGGTAATCAAAACTCCATCGAGGGAATGATCTCGAAGGGTAAGTATCTGATCCTGGCGAGGAAAGATAGCTGAAATAACCGTCCTCCACGAGGATCGAGCTCTGTGGGGAAACAGGAAACAAGTAAGCATTTTATGCTTAGGGCTGACAATCTATTTGGAGAGAATGGACAAACCCCAATTACTCGGTGGTAACGACTAATGATGGAGACACGATGAACCTGTGCATGTTATCGCGTATGTTAATGGATATGTTAATATGAATGTATGTTAATGTTTATGTATGCAAGATGTTATGAAATGAGTATGTAATGAGTATGTGAAATGAATATATGACATAGGCATGTGATGCTTATGCCCCTGCGTATGCTGACGAAACAGACTAGAGACGGGACGAGAGATGAAATAAACATCTCGACGGAAATACCCTGCGTTCTCTGCAATCAATACGTCAATCATGGGCAAGAAAGATCAATGGTAGAACCAAGTCTGGTTTTAAAGTTCTGAATTCTCTGAGGAGAAGATAATCTGAGGGACACTTTTAAGTTACCCCAAGAAGAAGTTGTCAGCTTATAGTCTCTCTGGGGACTATCACTGGGCAATGGTTTGAAAGTGTTTCTGCAATAATGATGTTTCCAGGGAATGAAGAGATCCTGTCGGAATTTCCACTAGTCAAAGTAATTTATTACATTTCAATTTTGTTTTGTTTTTTTGAAAAACAGTTTTGAAAAATCTACAATGCACCTTTCATTTTCAAATTTCAGGAATAAACGCATTTTGCATAACAAATAGAAAATAAAGAGCAATGCACCAAGGAATGTAAGTAACGAGATGGTATCTTTTATTAAAGGGTGATAGCTTGCTGAAGGCATAGCTCCACAGATGATTACATTTTGAAATTGGCAACATGGGAAAAGGTTACATTGAATCCAATGATACCTACTGACACTAATAACTAAGACTAATCCAGAATCCTGCTTTGGGCAAGGATGGAGGAACTGAAACATGGCTCTTATGCGGAAAGTGTGTTCGAGATAATCAGTGTCTTCTGACGCAATGAAATGCCTTTGTCCCTAACTTTTGCCTGGACCGCCCTTTCGGGTTTTCAATCCACCGGGACGCTCTTTTTTGCCTAAGCCGCCCTTCCGGGTTTTCAACTTAGCGAGCTTTTTATTATTATTTCTTTTTTTTTTTTCCAACCCTTATTTTTGCCTAAGTCGCCTTCTGCAGGTTTTCGACTTAGCGGGTTTTTAGGCATAATATTTTCGGACTGCATCAGAATTCACGGGATGTGCTAGTTCTTCACCGTCCATTGTCGTAAGTATTAGAGACCCTCCGGAGAAGACAGTCTTTACCACGAATGGGCCTTCATAATTGGGCATCCACTTTCCACGCATATCTTTATGTACTGGTAAGATCTTTTTGAGTACGAGCTCTCCTTGACGGAACTCACGGATACGAATCTTCTTATCAAACGCTCTTTTCATCCGTTTCTGATGTAATTGCCCATGGCACATGGCTGTCAAGCGCTTCTCATCAATGAGATTCAACTGATCCAATCTGTCTTGAACCCACTCAGCTTCCTCAAGTTCAGCTTCCATTAACACTCTTAAAGAAGGTATCTCTACCTCGATGGGGAGCACGGCGTCCATTCCATACACCAGTGAGAAAGGTGTTGCCCCTGTCGAAGTTCTCACCGAGGTTCTGTATCCATGCAAAGCAAACGGTAACATCTCATGCCAATCTTTGTAAGTCACAACCATCTTTTGCAGGATCTTCTTGATATTCTTATTCGCAGCTTCAACGGCCCCATTCATCTTAGGACGGTACGGAGAAGAATTGTGGTGAGTGATCTTGAAATTGTCACACAACTCTTTCATAGTTTTATTATTCAGATTGGTGCCATTGTCAGTTATTATCCGGCTTGGGACCCCATAGCGGCAGATGATCTCTTTCCTGATGAATCGGGCAACCACTTGCTTGGTCACGTTGGCGTAGGAGGCAGCCTCTACCCACTTGGTGAAATAATCAATGGCAACAAGGATAAAACGATGTCCATTGGAAGCTTTCGGCTCGATTGCCCCAATCATGTCAATGCCCCACATAGAGAACGGCCATGGTGAAGACAAAACATTCAACGGTGACGGAGGTACGTGTATTTTATCAGCATAAATTTGGCATTTATGGCATTTCCTAGCGTATTGGATGCAGTCGGCTTCCATGGTTAACCAGTAATACCCAGCCCTTAACATCTTCTTGGACATAGCATAACCATTGGCATGGGTTCCGAAGGTCCCCTCATGGATTTCCTGTAGTAACATGTCCGCTTCCCGTTTATCAACACATCTGAGCAGGACCATGTCGTGATTTCTCTTGTATAGCACACCGTTACTGATAAAGAATTTGGACGCCAGTCTTCTCAATGTTTTCTTGTCCAGACCAGTAGCACCATCGGGATACTCCTGCTTGACGAGATAGTTCTTGATATCGTGAAACCAAGGCTTTTCATCCACCTCAACTTCTTCGACCATCTGACAATAAGCGGGTTCAACTTTGCGCTCAATATGGATAAGAGGTGCTTCATTAACGAACTTAACTTTCCACATGGATGCTAACATGGCTAAAGCATCGGCTACGTGATTCTCGGATCTAGGAACATGCTCGAACTCTATCTCGTCGAAATACTTGATCAGCTCAATAATGTAGTCCTTATAAGGGATCAGCTTCTCATTCTTCGTTTCCCATTTGCCTTGTACTTGGTAAATAACCAAAGCTGAGTCACCACTTACTTTAAGAAGTTTGATTCGGAGGTGAATCGCCGCTTCGAGGCCGAGGATACACGCTTCATACTCTGCGACGTTATTAGTACACTCAAAGTCCAATCTTGCTGTAAATGGGGTAAATCCACCCTTTGGGTTCATCAAAACGGCGCCTATACCATGCCCATTGAAATTTGAGGAACCATCAAACATCATCTTCCACCAAAGACCTGGTTCTGGACCTTCGCTCGGATCTGGCTCTTCGCAATCTCTTTTAATCAACAAAATATCCTCATCAGGAAAATCGAGCTTAAGAGGTTCATAATCTTCAACTGGCTGGTCTGCAAGATAATCGGATAAAATACTACCCTTAATCGCTTTCTGGGGTACATACTGGATGTCATATTCGGATAACAACATGTGCCAACGGGCTAGCCTCCCGGTTTGAGCAGGTTTTTCAAAAATATACTTGATCGGATCCATTTTAGAAATCAATAACGTGGTATGACAGACCATATACTGCCGAAGGCGCTTAGCGGCCCATGCCAATGCACAACAAGTTTTCTCTAATGGTGAGTATCTGTTTTCGCAATCGGTAAACTTCTTGCTCAGATAATAAATCGCATGTTCCTTTTTCCCAGTCTCATCATGTTGTCCAAGCACACAACCCATAGACTTCTCGAGAACAGTAAGGTACATAAACAGCGGTCTTCCAGGTACGGGCGGGATCAGAATAGGGGGATCTTGCAAATAACCCTTAATCTTCTCAAACGCTTTCTGACAGTCAGGGTTCCACTCAACTGTCTGCCCCTTGCAAAGCAACTTGAATATCGGCTCACAAGTAGCGGTCATATTAAAGATAAACCTGGAAATGTAGTTCAGACGTCCCAAAAAACCCCTAACTTGCGTCTCGGTTTGCGGAGCCGGCATATCTTGAATGGCTCGGACTTTGTCAGGATCTACCTCAATCCCTCGCTGGCTAACAATGAAACCAAGCAATTTTCCGGATCTGACACCGAAGGTACATTTTGCAGGGTTCAATTTCAACTGATATTTCTTGAGTCGTTCAAACAGCTTCGCCAAATGGTCTAAATGTTCCTCTTCACTCTGAGATTTGGCTATCATATCGTCCACATACACCTCAATTTCTTTGTGCATCATATCATGAAAAAGAGTGGTCATAGCACGTTGGTAAGTTGCCCCTGCATTCTTTAAACCAAAGGGCATGACTTTGTAGCAGAAGGTTCCCCAAGGAGTAATGAAAGTAGTCTTCTCTCGATCATCGGGATCCATCTTGATCTGATTATAGCCGGAGAACCCATCCATAAATGAGAACAACGCAAAACTGGCCGTATTGTCTACCAGTGTGTCAATATGTGGTAGTGGGAAGTCGTCTTTTGGACTTGCTTTGTTCAGGTCCCTGTAGTCCACACACATCCTAACTTTACCGTCCTTCTTAGGCACTGGCACTATGTTGGCAACCCAATCTGGATATTTCGCGACTGCCAAGAAACCTGCATCCAACTGCTTTTTAACCTCATCTCGAATCTTCAAAGACATGTCGGGTCTCGTTCTTCGGAGTTTCTGCTTGATAGGTGGACAATCTGGCTTAAGTGGCAACTTGTGAACAACAATATCTGTGTTCAGGCCCGGCATATCTTGATACGACCATGCAAACACATCAATATACTCTTTTAACAACTCAATCAACCTCGGCCTAACCTCCGTCCCAAGCATTGCACCAATCTTGACCTCTTTCTTGTTCTCATCTGTACCGAGATTAATTAGGTCCACCTGCTCTTTATGCGGTTGAAGCTCTGTGTACTCGTACTCAATCAATCTTGTTAGTTCCGCGGGTACTTCAAAATCTTCTGCACCCTCGTCCTCAGCTTGATTGATGGGTGCATCCCAGTCAGGAGTGTCAGTAAAGTCATTGGATCCAACAAGGTTTACGATATCTCTGCATGATGGAAGGCTTACTTAATTAAAATGCTCGAAGATATGTAAGAATGAAATGCTGTTTTTTTTTTTTGTTATTTATTATTGGAAGAAAGGTTGCCAATTTCATTTTTAAAGGTGAAAACGAAAAACGCAAATGAAACAAAGTGGAATCGAACATAATGCTTTTATTAATATCTTTTTAGAAATGAAAGGTGGCCCGACAAAACGACCCCATAGCCTTGGGCAGAGCTACAGACTTTTATTTGAAAATGTAAATGAAACTTAAAAAAAAACAATTACTTTGACAAGGGAAAAATAACAGGGATCTCTACGGCCTCCCAGTTGTTCAAAACTGCATCACCCTTAAACACCAGGTTGCTCAGCTCTTCATTTTTCTCACATTCACTGATGGCATTGACTTGGAAACCTCCGCTGACAAATACTTCTTGGATAACCTTCGGACGCCCTTCGACAGTTGTGGCAGCTCTATTCTGAGTTGGTTTGTAACCCAACCCAGAGCGATCAGTCTTGGTCTTGACATCAATTACTTCTCCCCAACCTTCAGGAATGCCCCTGTCAATTGTTGATTTGGTACTCTTCAGAGATGCAAAAGATGGATTACCCTGACCCACTGTCTCCTCGACCTCCAGCAGAACAGCATTGGCGATTTCAAGTGCTTGAAAGGAAATGTCTAAAGCATTCTCGTCGGCCTCGATGTAACGGAAAGAGGACAGGTTACTGACCATCAGATCCTCCTCACCGTGTATAATAACCAACTTTCCATCGATCACGAATTTCATCCTTTGATGTAACGTTGAGGTCACTGCCCCAGCGGCATGAATCCACGGCCTTCCGAGTAAACAACTGTAGTTGGGATTAATGTCCATGACTTGAAACGTGATATTGAAAATTTGCAGACCAATCAGGATGGGAAGCTCAACCTCCCCCATTACCGATCGGCGAGAGCCATCGAAAGCCTTGACAACCAAAGGAGTAGGTTTCAACACAGTCTCTTTACAAGCCAACTTATCGAGAATCCTCTTGGGTAGAACATTCAGAGAAGAGCCGGTGTCCACTAGCACTCTTGCTAAATTGTCCTCTTGACATTTTACCGATATATGTAAAGCACGATTATGGTTCGGACCCTCCTTCGGTAACTCTTCATTGCTGAAACTGAGGGTGTTACAAGCGGTTAAATTGGCAATCACACTATCAAACCGACTGGTGCTAATATCTTGATCCACATGTGCTTGAGTCAAAACCTTCTGCAAGGACATCCTATGAGCGGGTGAATTCATTAACAGAGATAGAATTGAGATCTTGGAAGGAGTCTGATGAAGTTGATCGATAACTTTATAGTCACTTTTCTTGATGATCCTCAAAAATTCGGCATCTTCATCATTCGTAACGGCTCCCTTACCTTTGTCTTTGACGGCCACTGGGATGTTAGTGGTCTCCTTAGGTGGAACCTCATTAGAACGGGGAGTATACACACGGCCACTGCGAGTCATCCTGCTTACCTCTGCGATATTGGTCACCGTGCCCTTAACCTCTTCACTTGGAATAACCTTCCCAGACTCCTTGTCAATCATAGTCACGTCATATTTCCAAGGCACAGCTTTAGGATCACTGAAAGGAAACGGACTCGGTCTTCGAATAACTATAGGCTTAGGCTGATTCGCCTCAGGGATATACGACCTCGGTATATCGAACACGAGATTGGCGGAGCCTACCCCTGATAAATTAAACACTGGTACCTTACCCTTTGATTCAGGCTGATGGAAGACAGGCTCAACCACAGCGACTTCATCCTTCTTGGCTTGGCTTGTCACTTGTAAAACACCCTCATTAATTAATCTCTGAACATCATTCTGAACCAATACACAACCCTTGCTACTGGCTTCACAACTTGCGCATGCAACGTGGGAAGTATCTACTAAACCGGCTTCAAACAATTTCGAATGGAACATCTTGAGAGGAGTCTTAATCTGTTCAACGTCAAGGGCATAACCATCCCCTGAATCAACACTAACGGCATTGACACTCTCATGGTTAGGAAAAGGGTTCTTCTTAACATTTGGTTGAGGATCTTCAAATGACAAAATCTTCTTTTCCAATAGATCCCTGACAATATTTTTGAGAGCATAACAATTCTCCAGATCATGGCCAGGCGCACCCTCATGAAATAAACAATGAGCAGCGGCGTTGTAATTGGCGGGTAAAGGATTAGGAGGCGGACCCAAAGCCCGAGTGGTGATTAGACCTTGCTTGACCAAAGAGGGATACAACTCGGTAAAAGTCATCGGTATTGGCGGACAAGGCTTATACGTTCTTCTATTCGGAACATTCCGGCGAGGAGCCGGACTCTCTGGCTGTTGAGGAGCAGGAGTATTGGGCGCCTGTAGGTAGTTGACAGGAGGCGGATAAACAGGAGGTTGTTGCATAGGTTGATACATGGGAACCTGTTGATTGAAAGAAGGTGTAATAGCTGCCACATAGGGTTGTTGAGCATGTTGGACTGGGTACCCTTGAGGTTGAGCATAACCTTGCGGATGCCGATAAAAGCGTTCCCTTGGTCTACCAGAGGATATAGCATTAGTCTCACTCTCCTTCTTTTTCTGGGAGCTATACGGAGGTTTCTTCGGCTGATCCTTAGAAGCACCATGATTATTTGTCATTTTACCACTTTTCATACCCAATTCAATTTTGACACCCACAGCCACGATGTCAGAGAAATTTGAAGTCACACTACCCACCATTCTCTCGTAAAATTCTGGACGAACCGTGTCGACAAACCAATCAGCTAATTCTTTCTCGGTCAAAGGAGGTTCTACCTACGAAGCAATCTCTCTCCACCTTTGAGCGTACTCTTTGAATGACTCGGAATTCTTTTGTGACATACTCAACAACTGTCTTCTGTCAGGAGCCAGATCCATATTGTACTTGTAGTGTTTGATGAAAGCGTCAGATAAATCTTGAAAACTCTTAACGCGAGACTGGTCCAAAGTTAAATACCACTTGGAGGAAGCACCCTTCAGACTATCCTGGAAGCAATGAATCATCAGTTTATCATTCTCAACATGGGCAGCCATTTTGCGGTAATACATGATCAGATGACTCTTAGGACAGGTGGCACCTTCATAACGATCGAAGTTCGGAGTTTTGAACTTCGGGGGAATAACCAAACCTGAGACCAAACAAACATCCCTTGCAGCAGTCCCAAAAATTTGATCACCCTCTACTTTTTTCAATCTCTGGACGATGGTGTTTACTTCCTCATGAAGCTTATCATGTTTCTCATAACCCTCAACATTCTCATCAAGATCATCAAAAGCTGTCTCATTGAAGTACGGTTGCGCACGAGTGTGTACAACGGGTGGTGCGAAGATAGGAGCCCCCCTAGAAACTTCAGAAAATAAAGGCACGGCTTGCTGAACAGGTTGATTAATTGGAACAGTGGCTTGAGGAGGCACAAAACCGGGAGCAAGACCATAAGGTGGGTCCTTTGCTACAGTCACACTTGGTGAAGGGTCCACAGTAACGCCGGTAATCTCAGAAACAACAGTGGGCTGGGTATCCATCTTAGCATTCATGACATGTAACAATTCCATCATACGCCCCATACCCCCTCGAAGGTCTTCAAGTTCATTGCTAAGGCGATCAATCTCTTTTGCCTGATCCTCCATTCTTTTCCGAGTTTGAGCTCTGGTGTTGTATTGGTGCCGAGAACTCAGGGTGACGAAACTGGAAGGTGAGAGAACCGAGTGTGAGAAATCGGGAGACACATGCAATGCAAAAAAGTAAATGATGCTAAAATGTGAATGTAAATGAAGATTTCATGGAATTCAAAACATTTATTAATGTCGTGGGGTACCAAAGAAATCTTTTTCTTGTCTTCTCATTTTATATATTTTTTTTTATTTATGGTATCCCGCGATATCCATAAATGGTGTTTGAACTTCATGAAATACAATGTGATGAGATGCTTAATGGATGCAATGCATGAAAACACACAAAGTCCTAGGTTAAAGGCTTGCATGAGGTTCAAAGGCAAGTACCCTCCCCTGAAGTTAGATGGTTCATCCTGTCATACAAAAGTAACCAGGTTCTAAGGGATCTCAATATCATTGATCCTTCACAAGGGTGGTTGTTCAGGAGGCAACTTACTTGCCAACCAAAACCCTCCAAGTTTAAGATCTCAATGAGCGTAGTATCGAGTGTCAAACAACTTCAGTCTGCACCAAAGCCGGCTACCTCACTACCTTCTAAAGGCCAAGATGAGTTAACTAGGGTTCTAAAAGTCAGTTAGTGCATTGACAACATATGGCAGCCTCAATATTATCCTCAACTTGACTTAAGGAATATAAGCACCAACCAAGAAGTCGCACTAACTATGGCCACCAGATCAACCGTATCGATATACGTCGTACAGTTTCCTTGGTCTATTGCCATTTACCTAAGGTACACTAGATCCGGGTTAGGACCTATCTCACAGCACAAGAAACAGTCCCACAATCAAAGCACCAATACATGCAAATGAATAATAACACAGATAGTAATAAATATGAACAAGTTAGGGATAACCCTCAAAAGTTAAAGTTATTCCCCAGTGAAGTCGCCATTTTCTGTTGCGGTGGAAATAGGATCACAAACTATTAATGAGTTTGAATCGCAATTCAATTCACAACCGCTCTTTGATTTATCCGAAGGAAAAGGTCAAAAGAGGGAAAACCTATTTTTGCATCGTAAACACAATGCGGGGAAAGATCTAGGGTTCGGGGGTTGGTTAAATTTAGGGAAGGTATTAGCATCCTAAACTTCCGTAGTACTCTACGGGAACCTTTTGTTCAAATGTTTACTATTTGCTTTATTTATTTGCTTAAGGTATATGCACAAAGGATTAAAAGTGAGAAAAGAGACCTAAGGGGTTAATTCTAAGTTTACTCGGCAAGACATCGCATCTTGTGCCTACGTATCCTTACGGGAGTGGAATCAGAGTAATCGTAGTTCCCCTCAAAAGGGAGGTTAGAGACTTCTTGACTGTGGTCAAGGTCTCAAGGGGAATAAACATGTCTTAGGGACACGCTTACGCGGAGTGTAGGAACTCCAAATTTCTACGTTGAATTGTTAAGTTGTAATTATGGTTAGGTTAGGGATTCCGCGGCGGGAAACCCTAAAATGAGTGCAGCGACTCTTTGACCTAATGCTAGGGGTAAAGTTGTAATTTTGCCTGCGGCGAGGCATTTGTGAAAATTTAGGGTTGAAAAGGTGTAAGGGTTTGAAATTGAAGACTATTGGCGCGGCGGCCAAAAGCTAGACCTAACCTTCGGATGTGTGTAGTGTGATTGGAATATTGATAAATGTGTGAGATAAATGAATTGTAAACAGGAAATAAAACAGAAGTTAAAGTCATGCAAACAGAAGTTTAAAGGCAGAAATTTAAAGCGCGATTATTAGATTCGCAAGGTTACATATGAGAAGCAGTTACAATATGATAATGAACTTTGAGTGAGAAAATAAAATGACATAAATAATGGGAAACGTAATGAGCTGCAAAATGAACAAACGATGTTAGTGGGCAGAGTTAAGCGGCAATCAAATTAATTACGAACAATAAATTTTTAATATTAGCTTGCAAAAGAAAGGATTTAATTTAAAAATATTTTACTCTTTTAAAAGGTTTTATTTTTTATTTTTTTAAGAAAAGTTTTTCTTATTTATTTTTAAAAAAGGAGTTTTATTTATTTTTAATATTTACATAAAGTTTTAGTTTTATATAAAAAAGTTTTAATTTTTAAAAAAGAGGTTTTTTATTTTATTATGAAAAGATTTTGTTTATTTATAATAAAAAAATTTTTAAAACAAATATAAAACAATTTAAAAACAAAAAAACATAATTTAAAAACAAAATAAATAAAATAAAAAAACATAAGGGGTTGGGCCGGTCATCACCCCGGACCCAACCCGGTTGGGGAGTAACACAAAGCAAAATTAGGGTTTGTGAACCCTATTATTCTTCACGGCGCCGTTCTTCAATCCCTCTTCTTCTTCCTCTCGCCTTTCTCTCTGTGATTCTTTCTTCAATCATATGGAACCCTGAAATCAACCCGAACACTGTTAAAAGTGAAGATATTATGTTCCTGGCTTACCTTCTCGTTCGCAATCGGTGATGAAGGGAGGCGATGATGGTGGACTGAGCCTCTGTGGAGGGTTTGCCCGTCGTAGATGGAGGCGGCGCTGGTGGACCTTCCCCAACCTCTCGATGAGCGCTCGAGAATCTCCTCCTTCTTCTCGCGGTCGCTTAGGGTTTGCGATGGTGGTTTCTCTCTCGTTCGTTCGTTAGGGTTTCTATGATCCTCTCTCTCTCACCGCCCCTTTCATCAGGTCGTACATTCCTTTATATAACTAACTTCTGGGCCTTGGATTTGCAATACTTCTGAGATTCGATTTTATGTTGATATTATTTGATTTTGTTGTGATTTTCTCAGATATTGATTGGATAACGATTGGATGCTGATTGAACTCTGTTTCCCTTTTTAGGGTTTAATCGATCCTAGCTGATGTGATTATTCTGATTCGGTTCAAAGATTTCTATCTTCAGAACCTTGCGATTGAATGCAAACTGAACTGATTTGTTTGATTGATTCAGGTTAAGTGCAAATGGGGATTCGATTTGATTTGATCATTTGGTTTCCAGATTTGAGTTCCAATAAGGGCTTTCTGATACGATTGGGATTTCGTTAATTTGTTTAATTGCTCTCTACTGATTCGTTTTTGGCTGACTTGCTTTATTGACTTGTCTGATTGATTCAGATTGTCTCACATTGATTCAGATTGGTTCCAATGGAGATATTCCCTGATGCATTTGACTTGAAACTTTCCATTTCCAGCTTCGGCTTTGTTTGATCATTTGGATTGCTTCTGAATTTATTTGATCTGATTGATATCTGGATTAGTTCATTTGTTCTACTTGAATTCAATCTGGACTATGCTGATGCGTTTTCGATTTGATTCAATTTTAGTGGTCTGAACTGATTCGCTTTGATCTGTTTTGGGATTCATTATCAAATCGAAATCTCTCTATTTTTCTGATATGGTTTGCTTTTTTTGATGCAGCTCAGATCCTTTTCCTCTTCTTCTTTCAGAGAGGGTTGATGCTACGACTTTGGTTGAGTTGGGATGGCCGAGGAAGGCGTACGGCAATGATGTTTATCTGAGCCCTCGACGCTTGTATTCTTCGATGATGCTGCGATTGCTTTCTGAGGATCCTCGCGTGGGGTTTACCGTTTATTCTCTTTGAATTGTTCCAACTGCTGATGATTCTTAGCTTGCAAACGTCTGTTTTTTCTATGATGTTTGATACTGAAACCTCTTGATATGGCTTTGCAGATGTTGATGTTGCTGGTGTACTTTTCTGATGAGCGATAGTTTGTGTTGAGACACTAATTGCTTGATGCAGTTTTAGCTCTGATTTGGTTTGATGGGCTTTTCTTACTTGTTTGACCTCAGAGCTGCTGCTAACATTATAACTTATCTGTTTTCTGATATTGAACCAAGTTTAATGGCCTGACATTCAGATTATTGTTGTTGGCTATTGTTGTCTGATAACAGGGCTTTATGTGTCGAAACTGGTTCGGACGGGGCCTTACCTTTACTGATGCTGCTGAGACCTTTTTTGATACTTTGTCCTATGTAATTTCGACGTAGCTTGTTTCGTGTCTCATTTCTCTGTTCTGTTTGAACTGATGTAGCTTGATACCATATTTTGGTTTTTCTTGTTCTGCTGTGGACTTGATTTTCATTCTGTTTGGTACAGATTTGTTTCCTTTGGTGGCTATTCCTACCTGTATTGGTGCGAACCCCTTCCTAGTTTTGTTTTATGCTTTGAGTTCTGATGATGCTTATGTTTTTTCAGATGTTGGAAGTTTTGAAATCAAGGTGACTCAGACCTGCCGGCATCCGGGTCTGAGTCAAAACTTGCCTATGTTGCCTTATTCTCGTATCAGTCTGGAAATCCAATCGCGGCAAAACGAATCAGCCCCACTTCTTTTATTTTCTCTATCTCTCGGATGTCCCTTATGATAAGAACAATAACTACCTGATCTGACGCCGGTGGCTCAGATTGGTAACGGGAGTAGGATGCGGCTTTAGTCGTACCCTCCCGACACTCGATGATGATAATGTTCTGAGAGTGTCAAACAATCTTCTAACCCCTTTTCCTGTGGTTTGTTTTTGCTTTGATGTGCAGGTGATCAAGAGTTGCGTGAAGAACTCAAGGGAGGACCAATGAAGAAACTTGTAGTTTTTTCTCTTTTTAGGACTTTAGGACCTAGAGTAGATACCCATTGTAAATGTATAATCCTTTTGTAAATGAAAGATCATCATGAATAAAATCCAAAAATTACTTCCATTTCATCTTGTAACTCTAGATGTTTATGAAATAAAATCCAGTAAATATTCATTTCTATTTTCTCAATTATGAATTTAAATATCCATGAATAAACATCCATAAATTATTCAAATTCAACTTTGATTTGTAGCTTATGAATATTCATGAATAAAAGCTTCACAACTATTAAAACTTAACCTCTCCTTGGCCTTTTATACATGATATCCTGCCATATGATTATATCCAAACAAATTCACATTAAAAACCTCGTTGATCACATCACTTCTCAAAATGACCTTAACAGTATCCATTTCCTTTTCAACCCAACTTTATAAAAAGAAACAAAACTGTTTGGAAATGTTTCAGAATCAAACAAAGCACGGCCCCCGAGTCCAATCATATTTCTGACCAAACATACTGGCACCTTGACCCAAATGGCAAATAAATGCCTTAGAACGTAATAACAGCCCTTTTTTCAAGAAATTAGCAGAATTTGCGTGAAACGACCAAAATACCCCTGAGACCCAATCTGCAAAACAAAAAACCTTCATAACTTGTTAGTGATTAGCAAATGTACATATGAGATGATATGCGACATGACTGACTAAATATAAGGGTAAAATTTGGGGTATTACAATATGCTTGACTTAAATGAAGTATCATTAACAAGCGACAAATGCCTCATAACTATGAGTGAAGACTCATGGCTATGGCATAGGCGTTTAGCGCATGTTAATTTTGACTTACTCAATAAGGTAGTCTCAAAAGACCTAGTCTTAGGACTTACCAAAATAAAGTTCACCAAGGATCACCTTTGTGATGCCTGTCAAAAAGGGAAGCAAACGAGGATCTCCTTTAAGTCCAAAAAGATAATTTCAACAACGAGACCTCTTGAACTTCTACACATGGACTTGTTTGGGCCGTCTAGGATCAAAAGTCTAGGAGGAAACTATTACGGGTTCGTAATAGTGGACGACTTTTCTAGGTTTTGTTGGACCATCTTCTTAGTAAGTAAAAGTGATACATTCGCCGCTTTTGAAAAGTTTGCTAAGCTTTCCCAAAATAAGTTAAATACAAACATAGTGTCCATTAGGAGCGACCATGGAGGTGAGTTTGAAAATCACTTATTTGAAGAATATTGCGGTAACCATGGTATAGATCATAACTTCTCCGCTCCACGCACTCCTCAACAAAACGGGGTTGTGGAGCGCAAAAACCGTATTTTAGAGGAACAAGGTGAAGAAGAAAGTGAAGAACAAGGTGAAGAAGAAAGTGAAGAACAAGGTGAAGAAGAAAGTGAAGAGCAAGGTGAAGAAGACGATGAAGCAGACGATACAGATGCAGAGATACAAGAACCTATCTGTGAGACTCAAGATTATCATCACTCTCCAGTCCAAGATACGGCTGCAAATACCGATTGGGTCCAGTATTCATATCCATCAGAAGAACAAGAAGGCGATTCTACAAATCAAGGATAGGGCGATTGGCAATATACAGGCTGGACTACCCTGGGCAGATTCTATGACCCATATCACGGCTACCCTCAAGACTATCAACCCTCTCAGCACTCATCACCTCCTCCGCCTTCGGACAACTCTGAAGTCATTAATATGATGCAGTCAATGCAGTTAGATCAACAAAACTTCATGAGGCATCAAGACACTCAAATGGAGCAGATTAGAGCTGAGCTCCATGCCCAAAATGAAAGGTTCAATTCATTTTCTACTCGGATGGACGCCCGTATTGAATCTCTGGTTGAATCACATGAGCGGCAAGATTGGGAAATCACCAACTCTCTTAGTCACCTCAACATGTCCATAGAAGCCTTTCTGGACTTCTCGGATCCTTACCACAATCCAGATGCTGCATACCGAGGGAGAGGCCGAGGACGGGACCGCGGATATTAGATACATAGTTGCATATTTCATATTTGCTTATGTGTTTTCGTCTGTGTACTTTTCATATTTTTTTTGTATTATGTGTGCCTGAACTTTCATTACATGTTTTTGTCATTATCTATGAATTCAAGATATTTTTGTTCATTATCATGCTTATGTGTGAAGTTTGGTAATTAACTATCATCTATTGTATGTTCTTTGTTAATTGATGCGTTCTTCTTCTCTTTTTGATGGTGTCAAAGGGGGAGAAGACAATGTAGCAAGCAAACACCAAAGCCAAGTCAGGATATTAACAACATTTGATGGTTGTTTGTTCTACAGCCTTATAGTACAAAAGAAAGGGGGAGCTTATGTATACTTGTGTGTATACATTGCATATTTGGTGTTTTAGTTGTATACAGGTTGTCATCATCAAAAAGGGGGAGATTGTGGAGGCAAATCGCCACACATCACACAAGTCTGCAAGACATTGGTCAATGCAGGTTTCGATGATGACAAATTCCCTGGATAGATTGGAAATTATGAATTTCAGATCTACTAAACCAGATGCAACGTATCACCCACTGTTGCACCCCAAAATTTGACCAACATTTCTTCACCTAGCTTATGTTTCATTTCATTCACCCTAGCATTATCATTTGCATTTCATTGATATGTATGCAGGAGATCAAGAGGTATGACTACCAATCAAGAGCTACACAAGACTATGAAGCTAGCCAAGAAGGTTATTCAAGTGTTCAAGGGTAGATATCTTTGTCAGAGAAGTCAGAAGATCCTCAGAGAGAGTGGTTGAAACCAAGGTGGTGTGCCTCCTAACTTGAGAGTTGGGGGAGCTCCTCAGATGATTCTGAAGCCAAGAATGTGGACTTGAAGCCTTGAGAGAGCTTATGAGATGTCTTGAAAGCCATCATGAAGCCTAGACAGGTCATTGTGCAAGATTAAGAAGACTCAGCCATGAGTGGTGTAATTAGGGTTTGACTAGGTCAACCCTAGATCAACTGATGATTTGAACAAGGTTGAGACCTAATTCAAGGGCCATGTGATCATGGATTGACACATTGAGATGTTATAAGGATGATTTCAAGATCAACTCATCATGATTGAAGAGTTTGAGAAGTTTCAAGCTAGGGTTTCTAAGGGTTGACAGTGTAAAATCCCCTAGTTTGACCCCTATCTTCAAGGCAGTTTAGCTCAAGATGTGATTGTCATATCATCTTGCCCCCAACATGAATGTTGTAGAGCTTGTTCTTATCTTTAATTTGAGTACTAGAAGTCCTTGATAGAATTTGTAGAGCTCAAGTTATGACTTTGACAAGTTACAGGTCATCTGAGGTATGTGAATCTGGGGCCTTGAAAGTCACCCAACTTGCATCCAACGTTTGCCCAAGAAGGATGATTCCTATGAACGTTTGGTCAACATGAATGTTGTTCCTTATCTTCTTAGCTTTCTATAGAGTACTAGAAGTCCTTTATAGGATTTGTAGAACTCAACTTATGGCTTTGACAAGTCAAGGGCATTTTGGTCATTTGGAGATTACATGTCATTTCAAGCATAAGGCCATAACTCCTATTTCCAAGCTTCAAATGGAAAAATCTTCAACATAAAACTTGCTTAAAATGATGTTTTAAGGCTATTAAGGAGGTCATGAGATGTTGGAAATGCTTGTAGCTCAAAGTTATAAAAATGACCTAAAATAAGGGCATAAGTTAAATAAACCAAAGTTGGAAATTGATATTTTCAACCTACACATCCAAACCATGGCATGTAATATATCCTTTTGACTCTAGAAAACATTTTAAAAACAATGGTTTAGCCACATTTTTTATTTGAGATTCAATTCATGGACTTGCTTTGAAAAACACTTGCTTGCATATTAAGTAACATGTGCATAACTCAAAATTAAGGCATGGGCAAGAAACTTTGCAAGCTAAACTCTTCCAAAATGTCACTAGGGGAGATTTTGAAAGAGATTGAGATGAATTTCAAGCTGCAAACAGAATTGAGCATGGCATGATAAGTGATTCAAAATCTCATGACATGAGATGTGTAAAATCTCATTGGAAGGATCTAGAGGGTTCTAGATCATCCAAACTTCATCTATATATTGAGTAGAATGGATCCATGGCAGAGGTTGGTGATCATTGAAGGATTGAGCATAGTTTGGGATTGAATTTTCATGGCTTGCAATTGAAATCGGTTTCATCAAATTCCTCAACTTCCTTCCATTTTCTTGATTGATTCTTCTTCCATGAGTATCAAGGATTGATTCCAGATCATTTCCAAGAAGAATTGGTGGCTAGATCGTGTGGAAGCAAGTGGTTTTCAGCACCTGCAACTCAGCATCGTGTTTCAAGATTGAAGCACTTTCCATTGAATCTTTTGCATACAGAAGCAAGGAGGAGGTCCAGTGATCGTGTCCAGAAGATTTGAGGTCTTGAAGTGAAGATTTGGTGCATCTGTTATTCAAGAATTTCCAGGTTGGTAATCTTTTTCCTATAGCATGATTTAGGTAGAACTAGGTTGAATTAAGGTGCTAGATTAGTTGTAGAATGGTCTAAGATGGATTTCAGATGGTTAATTGATGAATTAGAGACAAAATAGGAAGATCACCATTTTCGGTTGAGATTGGGAGATGTTGATTCTTGGGGTTTCAGAGGAAACTATGGGCATGGTTGAGTTCGTGGCAAGATTTGGAATGAGTTTCATGTTTTGACCTCTTGGATTGGAGGCCTCTAGGAAGAACTAGGGTTGAAGGGGACGATCGGAGCTACACCGGCGGTGGCCGGAGCTGGGCGCGAAGTTCAGACGTTTGAAATGGAGAAGATGAAGTTCTCACCATTGGATGATGGATTTACCATTGACTGGGAGAAGATCCAAGGGCCACGTTTTAATTCTGATTTGTGAAGGATTTCTAATGAAACGATGCGTTTCACTTATTCAGGCGTTTGGGCTTAATAATCTGAATGTTATCCACACCCCCCAGCGAGCCCAATCCATGTTTTTAACTGAAAATGTTTACTTCCTGCACCGTGTGTTTGGTTATTTTAATTGGATTTTCATTTAATTTCCATTTAATTCATGGTTTTTGTAAAAATCATAACTAATTGAATATTAATCCAATCACACCCATTCTTTTTGCATAATAATCAGGATTGAGCGTATTATTTTTTAGAGAAAAAATATTTTCATTTCATGTAATTTCTGATTTATTTGGAATTTTGCATTTTAATTGATATTAAAATGTTCATGTTTGATGCATATTTTTGTGGAATTTTGTTTGATCTCATGGTGATGATTTTGAGCCTAATTTTTTGTGTGTTATTAGGTTAGACATGTATGATCCCATAGAATTTTTCTCACATTTTTGTGATTAAAATAGGTGTGCTTTCTAGATTGATATTTAGGTGCCTCCTTTTAGGGCTTTAGGTTTGATACCTTAGAATGTAGAATTTAGTTCTAGGTCCAATTTGATGGTTTGATGTTTGAAACTAATGTGGTAGAGTCATGATTGACATAGGTTCCCATAGTAATTTTTGTAGGATTTTACAATTGATTTTATTATTTTAGTTAGGACTAACTTTAGTGCTAGGTTTTAGATGATCCTAATTTACTAATTCAACTAGATTAAACTTCCTTAGTTCCCTTAGATTAGGGTTTGTGCTTGGTTTGCCTTTGATTGAGATTGAAGACAAGTTGAAGACAAGGAAGATGCTTGAAGTTGCTTGGAGCTTTGGATTTGTTTGTGCCTGAAGGTATCTGATGGAGATTAGGAGATAGGACATAGGGAGAGCCTTGTAGTTAGGATGATTCCTTTCACAAATATGGAAAGCATCTTGTGCTTCCATTCCTCCCAATGACTAAAAGTCCTTCTCAGATATTCACATCCCTCCTTTGGAGGGATGAGTGGCTTTATCTGGGAAGTAGAACTTTGAGGGAACCAGTCTCTCATAATGATGAACCCTTACAGGCTTCCTTTGGTTGTCAGTAAGCTGTTTATCATTTCCACTCATCATGTTCAACCAATTATCCTCTGGTTTGAGTTTCTTGAAAGATGTTGGG
This sequence comes from Lathyrus sativus, assembly GCA_963859935.3. Lineage (NCBI taxonomy): Eukaryota > Viridiplantae > Streptophyta > Magnoliopsida > Fabales > Fabaceae > Lathyrus > Lathyrus sativus. Next base: position 174,577,455 of record OZ012736.1, read on the forward strand.
CTTGAGTTTGAAGATGAAGACTTCATTGAAGAGTGTGGTAGAGGATGATTCCTTGAGCATTGCCATTGTAACTGAAGCTTGAAGGGCTTGAAGAACAAGTTGATACTTGAAGACCCAAAGGAGATTGAATGAAGAGCTGAGGCTTGAGAAAGAATTGAAGGATGAAGTTGACACTTCTAAGTGATTAAAGATTACCCTGAGAAGCTGAAGCTTGTAGATGAAGAAGACCAAGTTGAGACTGGTGAAGCAAAGAGAGCTGAAGCTTGAAGACTAAGTGGATACTTATGAAGAGGATTCAATTGAGATTGAGTGTGGAGCTGAGGCTTGAGGAATAAAAGATAAGATAAGTTGATACTTACATTAATGCATTGAGAGCCTGAAGGAGTCAAGTTTATGCTTGTAGTTAAGAGTAAAGCCTGAGGGTGGAGTTGACTGGAAAGCTGAAGCTTGAAGAAGAAGATCAAGTTGATACTTATGTTTGATGGATTGAAACCTTAGGAGCAAGTTGATGCTTGTTAGTGAAGCTGATAGCCTTGAAAGGTGGTTGAAGTCTGAAGACTGGGTTGCTGTTAGAAGAGCTGAAGCTTGGAGTGGAGAGAGTTGTTGATCTGCTTTCTTGTCTGTTTTCTTTTCTGTATTGCTGATGTGCCTTGTTTGACTTGCTTGATGCATTAGAATAAGTCCATGACTAGACTAACTTTAAGCTAGGAGCATGATTGCACTAGAGGTTGAGTTGCTCCCTCTGCTTGTACTGTTACTGTATGGCTTTGCTTGCGGGTATTCGGTAGAGCCCTACTCCCTTGCCCATGTGGTTTATTTTGCTTGATAGCATGATTTTATTTTCATCTGTATGATTGCAGTTTACTGTATTTTGCTTGATAGCATGTTATTTCCTCAGTATGATTAATGTTATTCATTCTGGCTTGAGGTTGAGATGAGCTTGTGGAGGCTGCTGCCCCACACACATTTCCTCCCTCACTTGCATTGCATGCATTTTACAGTTGTTTACTGTTTACTGTTTAAAATGATGATTTATCTGTTTCTGTTTATCATTGACATGATCCCTTAGGACTCTCACTCCCTTTGATAAGGAAGTGATGATAGAACTTTAGGTTGAAACCTATGCATGACAACTTCTAGGAGTTCCCTGTTTCAAACTTCAACTATAGGATGAATCCTTGGCATGACAACATTAGGACTTGATAGTCTCCCTTAGTTGAGCCTTCTCTTCTCATCTCAAAACAGCTTAAGATACAGTAATCATGAATGATTTCTTTCGTACATTACGAGCCTTAAGCTATCTGAGAAAGGGTTGTTGAAGAGTTTCTTTTCAACAGTCTGGATGTCCAGGATGGCACCCTTTGGGTGACATGCGACGCATTCACTCTCAGGTCATAGTCTCTAGTGCAATTGAAATTGCGAACACAATTAAAAAACAGTTCTTCCATAAAAGACAGAAAACAAACTTCAAACTTTTTTGCCCCGTGGGCCCGTAATTCAAAGGGAGCTTTTCTGAAGAAAAGAGTGTCGTTAAACTTCAGCGCCAACGCAAACAGGCTTTGTCCATAACTTCTGGAACTGCTGTTTAACCCTACTCGATAAAACAGATGAATCTGAATCCCCATAATCCGTATTATCCCGAACTACGTAAGCTCTGATCTCTCATATCTGTTGAGAGTACGTAGGCACAGTACTGATGTATTGGCGAGCCACCTTCCCCGTAACCCGTAGTAGGTCGAACTACGTTGACTCTGATTTCTCATTCTCTGATGAGAATACGTAGGCATAAAGCGTGACGCTTTGCCGAGTCATTTTCTTTTCTTTTCAAGCCAGCCTTGATAGGTAGATAGATAAACCAACTCGTCCAATAAACACAACAAGCGTGGATCCCGTCGAGTACGACGGACGTGAGGGGTGCTAATACCTTCCCCTTGCGTAACCGACTCCCGAACCCAGACAACGGTTGCGATGACCTTGTCTTACCCTTTTCGTCAGGTTTTTCCGATCGTTTCCTTTCCCGTTCTGAGGGATAAATAACGAAAGGTGGCGACTCTTCTGTTTTGCCGACACCTTATTTTCGCGGAAGCGACACCCACCATATCTTTTTACGCTTGTCTTAAAACTTCTGAAATGAATATACTTTGTGTTGACAAAATGCAATCATGACCAAAGGCATGAAAGACTTCAAACTAATGAATTTTTGCAGGCTTGCAGGACATGGGTCGACCATAGGGTCGGCGTATGCATCAGAAAAAGTCTAAACCAGTCAGCGCACAAAGCATGCGTCGACCATAGGGTCAGCGCATGAAGGAACAACATTCCAGCGGGTCAGCGCGTAAAGGCATGAGTCGACCATAGGGTCGGCGCATAATGGAAATAGATTTCAACGGGTCAGCGCACGCCGACTATATGGTCGACGCATACTGATGAATTTTCTAGATTTCCAAAACAGCATAGGCCATGCGTCGATGCACAGACTTGTTATGGTCGACCGTTCGCGCGGAAAATCTGTTTTAAAATACTTCCCTCTCATATTTGAAATACTGTTATGTCCAGAATTATGTTGGCACTATATATACTTGTTTAAACACTTGTGTCTACCAACATTTTGATATTCTTTTGATTCATGTGTTCAAAAACAAGAAAGAGTGAAATAGGTGTCCAAGATTCATCATCTTCATCTTCAACATCTCACAACATTTCAATTACACACAATCATTTTTGAAATGCATTTGTGAGAGATTCAAGGTGATAAGGTTCGAGGCTTAGATTGGAGAATCAAGCTCGGGTTGAAGATTGTGATAGGTTCTTTCTTGAATAAAACCATTGGGGTTTTACCCTCCAAGATTGGTTCAAATTTTGGGGATTTTTGGACGAGATTCTTCATCAACGGTCAATCGAGCGAAGGTGATTGTGAAGAGGTGGTCTTCACAAGTCTTGTAGCGGATTCGGTGATTTTGAAGGGAAGATCTCGGGTTTGATTTGGTGCTGTTGAGATCAGCCGGAGCCAAAGGTTTGAACAACAACGTGTTCTTCAATAAGGTGGCTGGAGTCGGAGGTCCATCAACACAAATCGAAGAACTTGATTCAACTTGAATCAAGGGGTAAGGAGTGAAGGCAACTTTCAACACATTGAGATTTCTGTTGTATATTTGCTGCTCAATCCTTGTATAAACTGTTCATTCAAACAGGTGATATCTGTAAAATATATCTCAATTCTAGTTTTAGATTTGAGGGCAGACGTACCCCGAAGCGAGGACGACGGGGGAACTGCCTCACCAAATTACTAGTCTTCTCTATTTTCAGCATTTACGTTATAGCTCAAAATAAGTAATTTTTGTGCAAGCTCTATTGTCAAAATTATGATATCAATTGAGTAAGAGGTTAAAACTCTGTTTTTGACTCCAAAGTACAACAAGACATTGTACTAGGCTGGTTGGAATCACTTACTCAACATAAATATCACTTGGAGTGTTTTTGCACACCAAGTGTTTGACATATTGCTTGAACCAAAATTATCTTACTTGTGTATCTAGTTTTGGCTTGATTTTGAATCATTGGAGCTAGGAATCCTTACAACTGAAGTAAATAATTGATAAGTGGAATTAGTGTTACGTATATCCGGTTTTCCAATAACCGTTCGTTTTAGACTATATTTTTCCTCGGCCGCTTCCGCACTTAAAATATTTTTAAAACCAATTTTAAATTGGTAGCGCCGACTCAAATTTTAATTGGGGATCTATTCAACCCCCCTTCTAGATTTGTGCCATAGTCTAACAAGAAGAGTCGCCACCGTGCGTTATTTATCCCAGAAGAGGGAAAGGAAATGCTCAGAGTAAACCTAACGCAAAGAGGAAAAGGAATGGTCATCATAACCAAATCCTGGATTCGGGAGTCGGTTACGCAAGGGGAAGGTATTAGAACCCCTCACGTCCGTCGTACTCGACGGGATCCACGCTTGTTTTCTACCTAAGGGTGTCTTATTCTATCTATTCTACAGGTCTGGGTTAAAAAGAAAAGAAAATGACTCGGCAAAGTATCGCACTTTATGCCTACGTATTCCCGTCTGGAACGAGAAATCAGAGTCAACGTAGTTCGCCTACCTACGGGAAAGGAGGGGAAGGTTGCTCGCCGAGATATCGCATCTCGTGCCTACGTACTTTCATACGGCATGAAACATCAGAGCAAACGTAGTTCGGGCTACGGAAGACACAAGCTTGTCTGACAATTTTTTTATCTCCTTCTGAAAAGGCTTTCCTGATTAAGGGTCCAAGAGGACAAAACAGAGTTTGAATGTTTGTTTGAGTTTTTTTACGAAAGAAACTGTTTTTTAGTCTATTTGTAACTTGTACTGCACTAAAGACTTGTGATCTGAGAGTGACTACGTCGCATGTCACCCTAAGGGTACCATACTAAGCAGTCAGATTACTGAAGAGTGACCCTCCAGCAACCTTTTCTCAAATAGCTTAAGGCTCATAGCGTACAACGCGCGTTATCCTTATTACTGTGTTTTTGAATTGTTTTGAGATGAGAAAAGAGACCCTAACACTATGGTTGAAAGGGGAACTAACCTAATGTTATCATGCATGGTTTACAAACCTAATGTCTGTCATAATTTCCTCTTGCACAGAGGAAATCAGAGATCCTAGGGGATAAGCAACAAAAGACAGCAAGCAAATACAGTAAACAGTAAACATGCATGCAATGCAGCAATACCATTGAGGCAAGAGAGAAAACAATAGGCAAGAGGAGACAAGTTCCACCTCAAACCTAGAGGTAATCAGCACAATTAAACAGACAATACAGAGAAACACAGAAGACTCAGGGGAGGTAGCTCAGGCAGCAGTACCAAACTCCTACAGCAAACAGCAACAACAGCTCTAGACAGCAAAGTTGACAGCAAAGGCCTCATCCTCAAGCAAACTTCTACCTTAAATCTTCATCAATCTTCAAGCTCCCACAAGCACACTCCAAGAGGAGGATTAATCATCAAGATCAAGTTATAATGTTAAGAAACTTAATGACAACCAAAGGAAATCACTAAGAACTCAACATTGCAAATGAAAGGTATCCTCAAAGTTCTACTCACTTGGGCATACCACTCATCCCTCCTAAGGAGAGATGGAGCTTCCCAATAAGGACTTTGTTTCATTGGATAGAATGGAGGCAAACAATGCACTCCATGTTTGAAGAATGAATCAAAACTAGGTCTAAGGCACTTCCTAAAACCCTAATTCTCTGAACTCCTAAACAAAAGTTCCACAAGAGGAAAAGAAATCAACTCCAAGCTCCAATCCTTCATCCCAAGCATCTTCAATGAATCCAGAAGCTCCAACAAAAAGAACTCAAGCTCAAACCAACTCCAAGGCAGCCAACCAAGCCAAACAAAACAAAGCACTCAAGAGAGGAATCCATAAACACAAGCCATTTGCAAAATACAACTAAAAATAGAAAATTAAGTTGCAAAAATCTAATAAAATTCCTAGGGGAACATGAATCTTTGAACAACCTAATGTAAAAAGATTGAAGCCTAAATCAACTTCTAAGTTATCTAAACAAATCCTACATTGAGATACGTCAAGGTGATCCACAAGTTTGGAAGGGTCCTAATCTCAATACCTAAAACAGATCCTAATATTATTCTAAAAATCCAAGAAACATTCTAAGGGAACATACATGTCTACCCTAGCACATATTAAAAAATCAAAGCCAAACTATAAACCAAATGAGAGAACTAAATTCAACAAAACAGATAGCCAAATATGCAAAAATAAAGAATAAAATAAAATGAGAAAAATCACATTAAATTGAAAAATGCATGAAATGGTACTTTGTTAATCTCAGAAAATCACAAATTCCATAAGGATCATGAGGATATTTTTAAAATAATTTTGTGATCAAAATTGGAATTTATATGATTTTTAGAATAACAAAGCAATTAAAATAAAGAAAATGAAATAAAAAATGAATTAAAACCAAGAAAATAACACAGCCTTTGGATCAGCAAGCCAGTCAATGAGTCAATGCACATCCAGCGCTCCTCATGATGCCACGCAATTTAATGAAACGACGGTGTTTTGGATTAAAACTCTCCACTCTCAAATTAAAACACAGGCGTTGGATCTGATCTGAAGTCAAAGGTCAAGGCCAGATCCTGTGGTCCAAACATCATCTTCTCCAAGTCTCAGGCAGGCCAGATGGAGATCAGGGATGGTGGTTGGTGGTGGCCGGAGAAGACTCCGGTCGTCTTCTCCGGCGAAGGTCAAGGTTCAGGCAACCAAAAATGACAAACAAAATACCAAATCCACTCAGTTTTTCACGTACATTCCAAATCCATCATCAAAATCATCCAATGCTCAACACATAATCAAACACGAAGCAAAGTTCAGAAATAGCATCTTCAACAACTTTCATTAATTTCAAAATTAATGATATAGATCTCTTCATCTCATTGCATACATCAACCTGATCTAAACATTTAACATTGAAACCTTATGAATCAAGAGATTCAAGTTCAAGCAGATCAGCTATATCATCTTCAATCATCACCAATTGAGTTCAAATCAAGCCTAAAACGATCTATGTCATGTCTAGATCCTAACCACAAGTTCAAATCTAACTGAATCATGCTAAATCATGCTGAATTTTAAGAAGTGCAAACCTGGTATAGATCTTGCAACAGAGGTATCTAGAGCTCGTGGCTTGCTTCCAAATGCTCCAGATAGCTTCAATGATCCACAAGGAAGAGATTGCACACCTTAATTTGGCTTGAATTGGCTCCAAACTCAGAATCCGATTTCAAGTAGCAGTTGAGAAAATTTTCTTGCTCTTTCTTGCTCTGGCGCAAAATGAAGCTCCAAATTGATCTGAATTCACTCTAATGAATATATAGAAGAGTTTCATGGGCCTAGGGATCCAAGTTGAAGCCCAAAACAGTGATTTGCATTTTTCTGATTTTCCTTCAAAATTCAATATGACAGTCGTGCCTTGCAAGCTTGGCAGTGGTTCTAGAATGTTCTCACACCTTGCACATGTCATTTAGAGTGAGTTTGGATGGAGAAATTGGCCTGAATTGCCTTGTGCATTGATTTGGATATGTGACTTGTTTATGAAGTAACAACATGCTATCTCTCAAAACTTGAACTAAACTCCAAATTCTGTTATTTCCAATGATCTTAGAATGCAATTTCCAATCAAAAAATGCACTTACTTGCTTGGTTTTGGTTTTGTAACACAAAATTCCATTTTTCCCTCCTTTTCATATTTGAAAATTCTTCATTTTCAAGCCACTTCAAATGTCTTTTTGATATGAGCCAAAACAAACTATCATGACCACTTGGTTGCACTCAAAACATCATTCCAAGCAACTTTCATGTTGAGCAATTTTCCATTTGAAGCTTGCAAGTTGGAGATTTTGGCCTATGCTTGAGAATGACCTATAATCTCACTTTCCCAAAATACCCCTGACTTGTAAACCTCATAACTTGAGTTCTACAAATCAGATGGATGACTTCTAGTACAATTTAGAAAGCTAAGATCATGAGGAACCACTTTCATGTTGGCAAAAAGTTCATGTGAAACATCTTTCTAGGTCAAAAGTTGCTTGGAAGTCAAGTGACTTTCACAGATAAATTTCACATTCATCTAGTGACCTGTAGCTTGCCTGGACCATAACTTGAGTTCTACAAATCCAATGGAGGACTTCTAATACTCATATTAAAGGTAATGAGATTCTCTACAAGTTTCATGTTGGCCAAAGATCCATTTAAAACTTGTATCTTGACTTATGTGGCTTTGAAGTTGGGCACTAAACAGGGTAATTTGCACTGAAACCCTAATTTAGCAACTTCCCACATTCTTGATTCTTCTTGATTTGATCTTGGCACAACACCAAAAATGTCTTATCACATCCTTACATGAACTCCATGACCTCAAAGTAGGCTTGAATGATTTTCAATTGCATAATTGACCTAGGGTTGACCCAGATGAAACCCTAATTGCTTGCACCTCAACTGTGGCCCTTGCACTTGAATCAATGACTTGATTTAGCTCCAACATGGCTCTCTAGGAACTCCATGAGCTTTATAAACATCTCATATTCACACCTCATGCTTCACATCCCATTGATGGTCTTCAACTGATTAAGATCTCCCACCACCTCCTGATGACTTGGATGACTTCTCAAGCTTGGGTAAGATTGCTTGCTAGGCTTCTCTTGATAATAATCACACTTGATCTCCTATTGGATGAATGATATGCCATGATATGCAAATGATAGAACTATGCAAATGATAATACAATGAGACATAAACCAGTTAAAATATGTTGAGCAAATTTTGGGGTGCAACAACTGGAGATATCAATCTGCTGTTGATTTACCTGTCGAGGGAATCAGCACCAAACTCTGGTTGGGGAGAGAAGTCAAGGATACCAATCTTGCTGAGGAAAGATGTCAAGGGCGTCGATCTTGTTGAAGAGTAATATTGAGTTTACACTGCCGCTGAGGGAATATCCTTCATCCTTACCCTGTTAGGGATACGTGCACACCTCTGTTGGTGACAATACTACTGTTCTGATAACAAGATTCTGTGGGGAGAGATAACATATTTGTTGTGGGAAGACAAAGAGCAAGTCCCTGCTGAATAAATGCCTGACTAGATATTAACACCATTCTACCTAAACTAGTAAATGCATGAATACTCGTTGAGGAGTACAGATCAAATATGGATGAGGAATACATGATCTTCTGGACTCCTTCTAGGGGAGAAATGATTCACCATGCGTTGATGATGCAACTTCATCGTTAGGGAGAAAAACTCTAATGGGAAGAGGATCATGTCATCCTGCAAATCAACAAAGAAACAATATGATGTCCTAAATGCGAAATGGCTACCTCAGTTACCATTCATGACACCTATCGTTCAAGTAATTTCAGTGTTTTCATTATGCTTTTTAAAGCCTTATGTTTTCACCTGTAATATTTATCAAAATATCAGGCATTTTTGCAAACAAAACAGTAAAAGTAAAAACAAGAATGAAAAGATCTTTAGACTACTTTATTGATCAAAGGCTTGAAAATAGGCAAGTTACAATTTGAACGCAATTCCTGAAAAGTGGTAATTGCGCAAAAAGCAAAAGAATATACAAATGTTGGCAATGTGGGATCAGATATCCACCATGTGTCGATTCAGCAATGACCTGCATGTCTTCAATATCCTCAAATGTTTTTCCTTTTGAAAAGACTAATTGGATTGATTCCTTTCCTTCGAGATAACCGTATAACAGATAAGTTCACAGATCGAACACAGACCGCAGTTGTTTGCTTTCAAATCCCTAACTTTTGCCTGGATCGCCCTTTCAAGTTTTCAGTCCACCGGGATACCCATTTTTGCCAAAGTTGCCTTTTCAGGTTTTCGTCTTTACGGGTTTATTCTTTTTTTATCCCTAATTTTTGCCCGAACCTTTTCTTTTTGTGGTTCGCTGGGATGCCCCCTTTTTTCCTGGACTTTTTCTTCTTCTTTTTTTGTCCAGCGAGTCTCTTTTAAACAAAGTATTTTTTAACTACGTCTGCGTTCATAGGGGACGTAAAATCTTTGTCATCCATAGTAGATAGTAATAAGGCTCCTGTCGCTACTGCGAAAAAAGGTGTCGTCAATGACAGAAGAGTCGCCACTGTTCGTTATTTATCCCAAAAGAGGGAAAGGAAACGATTAGAGAAAACCTAATGAAAACGGGAAAAGACAGGTCATCGCAACCAAATCTCGGGTTTGGGAGTCGGTTACGCATGGGGAAGGTATTAGCACCCCTCACGTCCGTCGTACTCGATGGGATCCATGCTTGTTCTCTATCTAAAGGGTGTTTACTATCTACGTTAAGGGTCTCAGGGACAAAAGAAAAGAAAAGTGACTCGGCAGAGCATCGCCGCTCTGTGCCTACGTATCCCTTCATGCAATGGGAAAGTCAGAGTCAACGTAGTTCGGCTAATTAGGGGTGAAGGTGGGGAAGGTTGCTCGCCAAGACATCACGTCTTGTGCCTGTGTATTCTCATCTGGTATGAGAAATCAGAGCAAACGTAGTTCGGGCTAAAAAGAACACCGGTTGGTTCAACTGTTTTTTATCTGAGTAAGGTTAAAACTTAGTTCTAGCAGTTAGTTGTATTCATCTCGATCATTGGAGACTTAGGCGTTACCCATTTGTGGTAGAATCTAGAGTTAACAAAAGTCTATTTTATGAAAAGATTTTTCATTATTAAGATCCTGAAGGATAAAAAAGGTTTGAACTTTGTTTTTGAAGTCTTTTAGAGAAGAAGTGCATTGATTATTGTTTGGAATTCATGTTGCACTAAAGACTATGACCTAGGAGCAAATGCGTCACATATCACCCAAAGGGTGTACACTAAACACTCTAGGCCATTGAGAGGAAGCCCCCCAATCACTATTTCCCAAGTAGCTTAAGGCTCGTAGCGTACGACATTCATTAACCTTTATTAAGTGTTTTGAAATTGTTTGAAGATGAGAAGAGAAAGGACACACTAAAGGGAGACTAACTCAAACCTAGTAGTTGTCATGAATAGTATACCTATAGTTGAGGTAAAAGGGAATGCTACCTAATGTTATCATGCATGGTTTAAGTCCTAATGTCTATCATAATCTCAAGAGATTAGAGATCCTAAGGGAACATGCAAAAGAAGAAAGAAGAAGAAGGAAGCATAAAATAACATGAAAGAAGAAAAAATGCATATGCAATGCAAAACACAAGCAAAGGGAGAAAAAAGTATAGGGTAAATACCTCCACAAGCACATCTCAACCTTTATTAATGCAAGAAGGAAGATGCCAAAAGAATGCACACAAAGAAAAGAAATGCAAGCAAGCCAACATGAACATGCAAGCACAAAAGAGAGTGGATGAGATGAAATGGGAGAATCAAACTCCTACGACCATCGACCATCAATCATCGGAGACAAGTGGGAGGAAAAGAAGTGCGGGGCAGCAGCCGCCACAAGCGCATCTCGACCACTCGATTCTCACACTCAAGCAAGACAAAAGAAAACGCACATCACTTCGAACAACATATACGAGAGTATGCATCCAAGTGGAAAGCAAGCACGCATGTCGATGAAATCACGATTAAACAATCACGAACAACGACATATATCCAAAACATCTCACTCCTAATGCATCACATTGATCCATGATGGTTCGAAGTGAAACGATATCGAAACAAGCATGAAAAATAACAAAAACAGGCCTGCAGGAGCAGTGTTAATCGATTAACACTAGATGTTAATCGATTAACCACTGAAAAATGCTTGAGAAACTGAATATTTGATCTGGTTAATTGATTAGAACTAGATGTTAATCGATTAATACTGCTCCAATAGCAGAAAACAACAACAGAAAAGCACTTTTCAGCAAGTTATCACTTAAGCAAACATCCACGTGATCTCATAAACAATTGTGCACGAAATTAAACCATAAAACAGTGATCTAAACAAGATGTAAACACATCTAAACAACACCATCACAGTTCATATGGATCAAGAATCAACCAAATCAATCAAGAATGAATATCAACATGATTATGCAAAATAAGCTCAAAATGTGATGGATCTAGAATTCCAACCTTCGAAGCGGAGAATTGCTTCGGTTAATGTTGATTCACTTTGAACGTGTAGATCTAAGCAAGAAATCTGAAATACTTCAAGATCCAAGCCAATTCTAGTAATAGAAGTGATAATCAACCAAAACTAAGCCAAATTACTCCAAATAATCACTTCCAACACCACTTCAAAATTCACATCCAAGTTTGCACGAAAATTGAATGAAGAAATTGATTCAATGAGGATGATGGATGAAGGTTTTAGCTCAAGAATTTATTGATTCCAATGGAGAATCAAAGAATTCAATGGATGAAGAGCTTTGGTGAGGGTTTTGGAAAATGGAAGATTTGAGAGAAACTTGAGAGAATTAAGATGAATTCTGAAAATGAGAATGAAATTATAAAGATTAGATGTGTGAGGTTTGGAGTAAACCAATTAAATACCCCTTAGGTTTGGATCCAAATGAGAGGTTTGGAATGTGGTTTGTGAAATTTGGTTTGGAATGAGGAATGGGAGTTTGGAGGGAAAATGAAATTAACCAAAATTCAAGATGATTCTAGATCCTTCCCAAGTGTAAAATTGAACTTTCAAGTGATCAAAATTGGACCCCAAAGTGACCCCCTTTGAAATTTCACGTGCAGAGGCAAAACCTGCACTGGTTAATCGATTAACACTTTGGGTTAATCGATTAACACTGTCAAAAATTCAAATATGGCTTGATTTTGATTTGGTTAATCGATTAACACATTTGGTTAATCAATTAACACCTTCAAAATTTTGAATTTGGTGCCTTTTGGAGGGAAATTTGCACATTTTCCCGTTTTCAGCCGTTCTGAGCTCTGTTATGCCTCTGAAACTTGCTCTTGAATATTGTAACCATAAAAATGCTTGAGATAGCCTGAATGCTTCTTTTTGAGCTGAAAATATCCTGCAAAATGAAATAAAATTGGTCGCCCAACCGCTGGGCAAAATAAATGCCAGGGACTCTGATGCTTGCTATTTCGTCTCTTGCACCAAAAATGAAAACTGAACCACAGGAAAACATTGACCCCCTACCTCAAGAACGAATGCTATGCAAATACAGAAATGCAAAAATGCAAAGAAACAAAAGCCAGATGCTGCTAAAACGGAAAGGCAAATTTTGGGGTGTTACAGCTCCACCAAAGAAAACCTTTCTTACCACATATGGACCTTCATAGTTTGGAGTCCATTTTCCCCTGTGATCTGTCTAAGGAGAAAGGTTCCTTTTCAAAACCAAATCACCTGTCTGGAAGCACCGAGGATGTACTTTCTAATCAAAGGCCTTCTTCATCCTGCCTTGGTACAACCGACCGTGAGCAATGGTTGCCAATCTCTTCTCGCTGATAAGACTCAACTGATTCAACCTAGCTTGCACCCGTTCTGCTTCGTCAAGCTTCACATCAGTCAATACTCTCAAAGAAGGAATCTCAACTTCTAATGGTAGGATTGCTTCTGTACCATACACCAGTGAGAAATGAGTTGCCCCAGTTGATGTACGCACCAAAGTACGATAACCGTGTAAAGAAAAGGGCAATATCTCGTGCCAATCCTTGTAGGTTATAACCATCTTCTGCACAATATTTTTGATGTTCTTGTTTGCTACCTCAATAGCGCCATTCATCTTCGGACAGTATGGAGAAGAATTGTGATGCTAAATCTTGAAACTCTGGCATAGTTCCTTTATCATCTTATTGTTCAAATTTGAACCATTATCAGTAATGATTCACTATGGGATTCCATAACGACAGATGATGTCCTTCTTTATGAATCGGGCAACCACCTGCTTCGTGACGTTAGCAAACAAGGCTTCTTCCACCCATTTTGTAAATTAATCAATGGCAACCAGAATGAAACGATACCCATTAGAAGCAGTAGGCTCAATCTTTCCAATCATATCAATGCCCCACATAGCAAAGGGCCAAGGAGATGTCAACATGTTTAGAGGTGTCGGTGGCACATGCACCTTATCAGCATAAATCTGGAATTTATGGCATTTTTTGGCATATTTGAAGCAATCAGATTCCATAGTCATCCAATAATATCCAGCTCTTAACAATTTTCTGGCCATTGCATGTCCACCGACATGAGTACCAAAAGAACCCTCGTGGACTTCTTCCATCAACAGGTTTGCTTCGTGTTCGTCAACACACTGCAATAAGACCATGTGAAAAAATTTCTTGTATAAAACATCATCCTTGTTCAAGTAGAAATTACTGGCTAGCCTCCTCAGAGTCTTCTTATCTTTGCTAGATGCCCCAGATAGGTACTCCTGAGTCTTGAGAAAATACTTGATATCAAAATACCAAGGCTTTCCATCTGATGCCTTCTCAATTGCAAACACAAAGGATGGTCTATCAAGATGCATGGTGGTGATTATTAGAGCTTCATTCCAGAAATTCACTTTGTACATTGACGCAAGTGTGGCTAATGCGTCCGCCATATGATTCTCAGCCCTAGGCACATGATGGAACTCAACTTTGTCAAAGAAAGGCAACAATCTTCTTGCGTAGTTCTTGTATGGAACCAAGTTGGCCTGACGAGTTTCCCATTCTCCTTTGATCTGATTAACAACTAGTACTAAATCTCTATATACATCAATATTCTTGATCCTCAGATCAATGACCTCTTCTAAACCTATAATGCACGCTTCGTATTCTGCTTTATTATTGGTGCAAGAGAATGTTAATCAGGCAGTGAACGATATATGGGAATCGTGAGGAGTTGTAATGATCGCCCCGATTCTGTTGCCATATGAGTTAACAACACCGTCGAAAACCAACTTCCGCTGAGATCCAATCTCAGGACCCTCGTCAGGTAAAGGCTCATAACAATCTTTCATCTTCAGAAACATGATGTCTTCATCTGGAAATTCAAACTTCATCGGCTGATGGTCTTCCATTTGCTGTTCAGCATGATATTCTGACCGAACACTTCCCTTAATGGCTTTTTGGAAAACATACTGAATATCATACTCTGTTAAAACCATTTGCCATCGGGAAATCCTTCTGGAGAGTGCTTGCTTTTCAGACACGTACTTGATCGGATCCATCTTTAAAATCCACAGGGTTGTGTGGTTTAACATGTACTGTATCAAATGCTTAGCCGCCCAAGCAAGTGCATACCATGTTTTTCCAGCATCGAGTACCTTGACTCACAATCAATGAATTTCTTACTCAGGTAGTAGATGGCATGCATTTTCTACCTGTCTTATCCTATTTATCGAGCACATATCCCATGGAATTCTCAAGAACCATGAGATACATTATCAGGGGTCTCCCTACTACTAGAGGCATGAGTATTGAAGGTTCCTACATATACTCTTTTATTTTTTCAAATGCCTTCTGGAAATTTTCATTCCTCCGAACCGCTTGATCTTTTCTTAACAACTTGATTATTGATTCGCAAGTGGTTGTAAGGTGAGATATGAACCTTGCAATGTAGTTCAATCTCCCTAGAAAACCACGAACCTCTTTTTTCATCCTCGGCTCAGGAATTTCTTGAATATCTTTTATTTTGGTAGGATCTACCTCATTACCTCTTTCACTGACAATGAAACCCAATAGCTTTCCATATCTCACCCTGAAGGTGCACTTGTTAGGATTTAGCCTCAGCTTGAATTTCCTCAATCTTTCAAACAGCTTCAGAAGATTGACCAAATGTCCTTCCTCCGTCTGTGACTTTGCAATCATGTCATTAACATAGACCTCGATCTCTTGATGAATCATATCATGAAAGTGAGCCACCATCGCCTGCTGATAAGTTTCCCCAACATCTTTCAATCCAAAGGGCATCACCTTGTAGCAAAAAGTCCCTCACGATGTAATGAAGGTAGTTTTCTCCATGTCCTCTAGGGCCATCTTGATTTGGTTATACCCAGAGAAGCCATCCATGAAGGAAAACACAGATATTGAGTGGTGTTATCAACTAACACGTTAATATGGGGGAGCGAGAAATCGTCTTTCGGGCTTGCTCTGTTCAAATCTCTGTAGTCAACACACATCCTGACCTTTCTATCTTTTTTAGGTACAAGAACAATGTTAGCGACCCACGGAGGGTAATTGGTGATAGCAAGAAAATGAGCGTTCAACTACTTCTGAACTTCTTCTTTAAACTTGACTGCCATGTCAGGCCTCATCCTTCTTAAGGAATTCTTCTCAAAGAGGAAGCTGGTGTACCACAATATCTGTATCCAGCCCGGGCATGTCTTGGTAACACCAAGCGAAGATATCCTTATACTCACGAAGCATTTCAACCAATCTTCTCTTAATATCGTCTTCTAATGCAGCCCCAATTCTAACTTCTTTCTTATCATCTTCGTTACCTAGATTGATGACTTCAATATCCTCCTGATGAGGTACAATGAACGTTTCCTTTTGCTTTAGAAGTCTAGATAACTCTTCGGGTAATTCATAGTCTTCATCATTCTCTTCTTCGGCTTGATAAAGAGGATTATCAAAGTCATACTGAGCCATAGCAGAATCAGAATTGATGGTATCTGAGAGAAAAGACCTGCATGATTGATGTTTATTATGAAATGAAACAAACAAAACACATTTCCATTTTTCTGTTAATAAAATGAAAAAACAAAAAAGGAAAAACAAGGATCAAAATATTTGAATGCGAAAAACGTCCTTTATTTATGATCATGTGCAAATAACAAAAAGGCCCCACAAATGGATCACTACGTCTTGGGCAGAACGTAGGACTGGATATAATCAAAACAATGAACATTACTCTACAGTAGTAACATGAATGACTTCCCCGATACTCCAGTTGCACAGCTTCTGGCCGGGAGCACGTGGACGAATCCAAGCATCCACATCGCATTTGTTATCACCTCCATCGTCCCCTATGGCCTGAATCCTGTCAAATATGACACCACCACTGGTGAATCTGACAGGTCCCTTGTATCTTTAAGGGTTTTGAGAAGAATTGGAGGGCTTGAACCCTAGGCAAAATTTATCTTGTTTAACAGGAACATCAAGCACTTGGCCCCACTTCTCAGAAGTTCCAGACTCAACAATAGCACGGGCTTCTTTAAAAGATGACATGGAAACCTCTGGGCCTTTGACTTTGACAAGAGGCTTCTCCTGAATTTATACAGCTTCGAAGGCTTGATAGAGCGTTTCGTGGATTTCCCCATCCACCTCAACATACTTCAAAGATGACAGATGGTTAACCATGATATCTTCTTCATTGCACACGGTAACAACCTTTCCCTCCATCATGTACTTCAGCTTTTGATGCAAAGTTGAAGTAACTGCTCCTGCAGCATGTATCCATGGTCAGCCAAGCAAGCAGCTATATGTCGGTTGGATATCCATTATGTAGAAAGTTTCACCAAAGGTCTCAGGTCCAACCTAAATAGGCATTGTAATCTCTCCAAACTCAAACCTTTTTGAACCATCAAATGCTCTCACAACCAAATCATTTGGTATACAAATGAACCCCTGGGTATCCAACTTCATTAACGCCTTCTTCGGCAACATGTTGAGCAATGATCTTGTGTCAACCATGACATGAGACAATAATGATCCTCTGCATTCCATGGAAATATGCAAAGCATGGTTGTGATTTCTCCTAGCAGGAGTCAAATCTAGGTCAGTGAAACCTAAATCATTGCCAGCATTGACATGCGCCACAACCCCTTCCAATTGGTTAACGGAAATTTCCTGCGGTACATAAGCTGAATTCAAGATCTTCAACAAAGCATTTCGGTGGGCCTCAGAACACAACAGCAAAGACAAAATGGAAATCTTCGAAGGAGTCTGATTCAAGTGATCCACAATCTAGTAGTCACTCTTACGAATGAGCCTCATAAACTCCTTAGCATATTTAAAGAAAGAATCACTACTAGCCTGTTGTTATCCATCATTCTCAACCATAACCTTTCCTTTTCCCTTATCGGTCTTGTCAATATTAGCATCGAAAGGAGAAAACACCATCCCGCTTCGAGTGATCCCACCTGCACCAACTATATTCTCAATAGTAGAACCGTCATATGATGAAATGGTCAACTCTTGCTTCTGCATGTTACAGAATACTTATGCCCCATAGTTCCATGGGATGGCTTTGGTGCTCTTGTACGGCACGGGTCTTGGAACAGTAATGATTACCGGCACGGCCTAGAAGACGCTGAAAAAATTTATGTTCCGGTAAGGAATTGAAATCGTGGTGATATCTCTTCCTTCATTACTAGCTCCATCATCAACATCTTCCTCAACAACTCTGTCAAATTGTAAACAACCATCATCAGTCATCCGCTAAATACCCTTCTTCAAAAGATCACAGCACTCAGGTTGTACTTCACATTCTGAACAATCAGTAGAACATCCTGGGAATACTCATCCCTTCAACAACCTATCCTTCACGAAACTTAAAGGAGTCTTTATATCCTCAACATCTGTTATTAGATTTAATCTCTCTCCATCAATAACAACATTCACTCTTGCCACGCCATGATTAGGCATTGGGTTTTGGTTCATATTAGGCCCCTCATTGGTAAAGTTAATAGCCTTTGAGTCAAGAAAGTCCTGAACATTGTGCTTGAAGGCTTTACAATTATCAATTTGATGGCCTAGGGCGCCTAAATGGAACTCGCATCTTACATTAGCATCATAACCAGAAGGAGGTGCACCAGTGAGAGGCGCCAAGGTTCTCTTTTGAATAAGCTGCAATTGAAACAAATGTTGCAATAATTAAAAGTACGGCATTAGCAGAGTATCAAATTGTTTGTTGGTTGTTCTCTGTCTGCCAGGGTAATGACGTGAAGCGCTAACCTGTTGCTAAGGTGCAGTCGGGATGGCTACAGTAGCAACTTGTTGATTATACTGAGATTATGCTCAATCTTTACCCTTGTGAGAAATAGAATTAGCATCCCCTTCCCTCTTCTTAGGGTTTGTTGTATATGGTTTCTTCATTTCTCCCGAAGAGGATCCACTTCCATTCGAAATTTTCCCAAACTTAATTCCACTTTCCTCTCTCTCACATGTCACCACCAAGTCAAAAAAACCCACCGACATATAACCTATCAGCTTCTCATAATACACTCCAAGAAATGTATCCATAAACATGTCAATCAATTCTCTCTCCACCATGGGAGGCTGCACCCTTGCTGTAACACCCCAAATTCTTGGAATGTTTATTTAAATATGAATATTCGCATTTTTGGTGATTTTCGATGGTTGATGTGAATATTGGGAATTATGGATTTTGAGTTATTTATTTAAATAATAGTATATAATATGAATATATTGGTATTATTATTAATTTAAATAAATATAAGTGAGTTAAGAGCAAAGTGGACATTTGAGGAGGAGTTAGTGAGGGTGAAGTTGGAAAGCTCAATTTTAAGGCCCAAAGTTAGGTTTAACAAAAAGGAATTTTGAGGGAATTATGATTCATTCTTGTTAGATTGTGAAAAAGGAAGAAATAGAGGCCAGAGCTCTAAGGAAGAGGATTGAGGCAAGGCTTTGCGAGGTTTCCAAGAATCAAGGAGAAAGGCTTAGAGTCGACATTAAGGTATGAGGAGTATTGCCTTCATTATTTTTGATATGTGATTCAATGTATTTAAAGTCGATTTAAAGGTTTAGGAACTTTTGAGTATTGGATTGTTGTTGCCTTTCTGGTGATGAGTTCAATGAGTTTGAGGGATTTGAACTAATGTTCTGATAGGTTTGAGGTTGATTTGAGAGTAAGGGAAATTAGGCCTTCGTGGCCAAATCTGTTGTTGAGGTTGTTTAACCGTATAGGATAAGTGATTGTGAGAACTTTAATGATTGTCGGGTATTTGTAAGGATTTATGGGAATTAGAGGCGTAAATATGACACGGGATTGGCCTAATAAGTCGTAGATTTTGTACCTTCATCGCCGTAATACCTTAGGAATGATTTAGGGATGTTTTTGGGGCATTAGGGAAGGAAATCATAGGGACTATTGGGATGGTTTTTCTACTGGTGCGTAACAGCGTTTTGCTGTAATCGTGAGTTCGCATAGCGAAGAATCCTTCGCACGGCGAACATTCGCCCCAGACACGTACATCGAACTTGCTAGCGAACGTAGCAGAGTTTCGCGAATTCTGATCTTGTGCAGTGATGTCTTGATGGTTTGATGTTGTGATTTCTTTGATGAATTACCATGAGTATGACTATGATTCTTCTGAGATTAATACATGATTATATGATGATTCCTATGAGTAATGATGATGAGTTATGATGTTGATTTCATGAGTTTTGATGATTCTATGATGACATGATTATTATGATGATTTTGATGAATGATGATGCACCTAATGAGTTTATTATGAGGATTATACGTGTGGATCATGCATTCATATGCATTCCGGACTTTGGTCTAGGAGCTTGATTCTTGTGGCTTCGGTCCCATTGTGCGGATGTAAGGTATTTTATTGTGCTCAGGTTCTCGTGTGGAATCGATCCTACTTTTGTGGATATATGGAGGGTTGATGGCCCAGTGTCCACCGAATTTTGTTGATTGGTACCACATGCATGAATCTTGTTGCATTTATATTTATGTGACAATTTGGTGTAATTTATAATGTTGTGGCCTTTGATGTTCCTTGATGATTATGATGATCTTGAATATGAAAATGACGTTGTTTTATATATTGATTCCTATATTGATTATTATGAATCGTTTTACTCATCCTGCCTGTTTAAATGTTGCCTCCACGTGGGTAACGTGCAGATGACCAGGTTTAGCCGTGGATGCCGTCGAGGACTTTTTGAAGTTTTTGGGTCGTTGGCCATTGTGGTTGACTTAGAGGCTCTTGCTCTGATAATGTAACATCGGATTGGGGTCTTTTAAGTTAAACCATGTTTTATTGATTATTGTTATTTTGATTAAGTTACTGCGCAAGGAAAACTTTTGATGTTTGCCTTTTTTGAGTTCCGCTGCCTTTTGAGTAATATTCTGAGTGACTTTGGGAAAACCCGTTGTTTACGGAGTGTCGCTACTGCGAAAATCGGCGCCGGCTGAACAGAAAAGTCGCCACCGCGCGTTATTTATCCCACGGGAGGGAAAGGAAACGCTCAGAGTAAACCTCGCACAACACGGGAAAGGTATGGTCATCGCAACCAAAACCTGGGTTCGGGAGTCGGTTACGCAAGGGGAAGGTATTAGCACCCCTCACGTCCATCGTACTCGATGGGATCCATGCTTGTTTTCGGGTATGGATTGTTATTCTATCTAAACTATAGGTCAAGGGTGAAAAAGAAAATAAAATGAAAATAAAAATGACTCGGCAAAGTATCGCACTTTATGCCTACGTATTCCCGTCTGGAACGAGAAATCAGAGTCAACGTAGTTCGCCTACCTACGGGAAAGGAGGGGAAGGTTGCTCGCTAGGATATCGCATCCTATGCCTACGTACTTCCACACTGCATGGAAGATCAGAGCAAACGTAGTTCGGGCCACGTACGACACAAGCTTGTCTTGGTTAATTTTATTCCTTCTGAAAAAGGTTTTTCTGATTAACAGTCCAAGAGGACAAAAATGACGTCTTGATGAGTTCACATTCTTTTACGGAAGAAGTGTCTTTTATTGTGTTTGAAATCTTTATGGTGTTTTTCTGTTTGTTTTGAGAAAGAAGAGACAGAACTCTAACCTACGGTTGCGAAGGGAATCAAACTATCCTAATGTTATCATGTATGGGTTAAGACCTAGTGTCTATCATGCTCCTCTCTTGCACAGAGAGAAACAGAGATCCTACGGGATAGGCAGAAACAGAAACAATAACAGATATAATAAAGCGGTAAAATGCATGGATGCAACAGTACAAGCGAGGCAAGGGAGTCCTACTCGACCTCGAACCTAGAAAACAATAGGCAAAAGTGAACAGGATTCACTTTCAACCCAACAGGGTAAACAGCAAACAATACAGTCCGGAAAACCAATCAATACATCAGCAATGAAATACAACAGCAAAAGAAACAACATCAGCAGCTCTGAATCAACATCTGGCTTCAAGTAATCTCCAATCAGCTACAGGCTTCAACCAGCATCAATCTCCATCTTCATGACCTTCAGGCAAGGGCTTTGATCATCAGTCTTCTATCTGCAATGGCTTTTCTTCAAGTTCAAACCTCCAGGATGAGGGATCAGTCACAAGAGTGAATTGGGTGTTAAGCAATCAGTTGACTACCAAAGGTGGTGAACAGACTGCTTCTAACACAAGAGACATTTTCTCTCAAGAGTTCTATCTCATAGACACTATCACCAAGCCTTCCAAAGGAAGGGGGTGAGTGTCTTAGAGAGACTCTGAATCACAGAGAAGAATGGATGCAGACAAGGCAATCCATGTTTGAGAAACAAACTTTCTAACCTAGAGCTCTGCCTAGCTCCTAAACCCTAGTCTCCTCAGCATCTGCTAGCAAGAATCTTCTTTTCAACTCTGGAAGTTGATCTTCAATCTTTGGATCTCCAATGGTCTTCATCTCCTCAAGTCTTCAGCTCTCCCAAGTCCCCAGACAATCCCAATACCCAAGCAAGCAAGCAATAATCCCCAGAGGGCACACCACACCAGTCAATCAGATATATACAGAGGATTAATAGCAGTAGGGGAATCCTGACTTTTTCTAAGGGATCTAATAACTACCCATAGCCCCTATAGTCCCATAACTAAACTAGTCAAACCCTAAGTCCTAAGGGAAAAGAATCAAATCTCCTAAGTCATCACCTAAAAACCCTAATTTGTTCATGTTGTTCAAGCCTACATTAAGCACCTAAAATTAATTCCTAAAAATGAGAACTAAATTGTTTCTACAAGTTCAATATCTCATCTAAGCAACCTAAAAAGAATGAACAAAAAATATGAAAGCATCTAATAGAACAAAAATTAACAAAATCATGCATGAAATGAAACTATTCAAAATGTCATTTATTTAGAAAATATGGAAAAAATATCAAACAAAAATAAAAATGCAGTTTTATTTAATGACAATTTTCTAGACATCCTAAAGAAAATAGTGTAAAAAGAATGAATTAAAAATGATTTTTTATCTATTTATTATGAATTTTTAAAATGAATGAAAAAAAATGAAAAGAAAATAATAATAAAAAGAAAGAAATAACCAGGGGGGGTTCATTAAGCAAACACGCTTAGTTCAAAATCCAGGATGGGCCAGCAAACGGGGGTGCGCGTAGCAAGTTTGGTTAAGCCCAGAAAACTTCAGAATTTTTAAAAATAAAAAACAAGCAGGGGGGTGCATTCAGCATTGGATTCACGTGCAAATGGAAATGGGCTCAGGTCACGGGGGTGGGGATATCAAAACTCACTTAGGCCCGCCCGTTTCATTAAATGAAACGGTGCGTTTAGGGCTTCTACACTTCCCTCCAATCTCTGAATTAAACGCCAGCCACACGATGGCTCCTCAGGTCAATGGTCTAACACATAACGGACGGCCATGATTTCGTCTTCTACATTGGTTCATGAACACTTAGGGTTTCCACCATGAAACTCCATGCACGCATACAATTCCACCAATCTGTTCTCTCTCCACAGTCCATGGATCAACACGATACAAACATGAAACTTACTCAGAATTTCTCCCTCTGCAAGCCTATGGCGTTAGTTGGTTTTGAAACTCAGCAAATCACTCAACCCGAGCGCAACAATTCCTGGTCACCATGGAAATACTCTGCAACTCATCCTCAAAATCCTCAACCAAACCTACACTAATCTCTTCTATACTTCACGCAGATCATTCTATGCTAACAACCTAAGATTGTAATGCACTCTACTACAAGTTCCAAGTCCTAACAGTTCTAACAACCTGCTAACAATCATCACTAAACAGCACTAAACTCATCCTAATTGTTCTACTAACAACCTAGATCACATTTAAACTAATAAATCTATGCTAAACTAACTGAACTAATCAATTTGAATGAAAACGCACCTGATGCAAAAGCTTGAAAACAGCTATGGAAACTCGTGAATCCACCACCACCAATGCTCAGATCTTGATCAGTGAGTGAAGCTCTTGCTTCTGTATGCAACACCTCTTGTTTCTTGGCCTTGGATCTTGCTAACCGATTGATTTTTCACTTTTGAAGAGGATGATAACAGCACATGAAAATGGATCAAAACCAACCAGATATTGAGTGATCTTTGATCTTTGGTGATTATGGAGTGGAGTAGAATCAAGGATTATGAGAATTGATGGAGAATTGATGAAGTTTGAAAAGAATTTGCAAGAGGAAGAATGAGAAACTTTGGGAAATTTTTGGTGCAAAATGAATCCAACCCTTGCTCAATTCTGATTTCATGAATATATAGGGCTCACATGAACTTTCTAGAACCATCTTGCCACATTCCCTTGCATTCCACATTGGTTGATTTTTGAAATGTTTCTTCAAATGCAAGTAACCATGAATAACTTTGATTTTTTCCACTAAGCTCAAAAATGTGCTTGAACCATTGTCTTTGAAATGTCTTTTGGACCCAAAATCATATGTTGGAAGTCTCCATTTGGACTTATAAATCTCCCAAACCATTTTTCACTTTGACTTTATTCAAATTATAAGCCATTTTAGTTCAAATTTGGACCAATCATGCAACTTCATGTTATGAGCTTTTCCAACAATTTGTGACCTTCTTTCTAGACTCAAAATGTCATTTGGAGCAAGTTTGATGTTGTAAGTTTTTCCATTTGAGGCCTCCTTGTATGAGTTTTGGACATGAGTTAAAATGACCTGTAATTCACAAATGCCCAAAATACCCTTTGCTTGCCAAGACCATAAGTTGAGTTCCACACATCATATGAGGGCATGCTATACCATTCTAGAAAGCTAAGACAATGAGGAACAATTATTATGTTGACCAAGAATTCATTTGAAATCTCCTTGAGGGGTAAAACTAGCTTGGAAGTCAAGTCACTTACACAGACAAAATTTCAGATACCTCAGATGACCTGTAACTTGCAAGGACCATAACTTGAGTTCTATAAATCTCCTTGATGTCTTCCACCACTCAAATTAAAGGTATTGAGATCCTCTACAAGTTTCATGTTGGCCAAGAAGCCATTTGAAGCTAGCATTTTGACTTATCTTGCTTGGAAATTTGACCTAAACTAGGGGATTTTACACAGAAACCCTAATTTAGAAACTCCTCTTCTCCTTGATTTCTCTTGAATTCTTCTTGGCATATCTCCATATCCTTCTTTATATGTCTAATGATGAACCCCACATCTCTCCACTAGACTTGAATGCCCCTTAAATCAGTCAATTGACCTAGGGTTGACCTAGGGTTGACCCAGATGAAACCCTAGTTGACTGCCTTCAGCTATAGCTCTTGTGCTCTCATCAATGACTTGTCTCCTTCTTTAAATGACTTTCTAAGTCTTTCATAATGTCTAGATACTCTCCATGCCTTCAACTCACAGCTCACAACCCTCTTGTTGACCCTCAGATACCCTCAGCTAGGAGATGGACTCAAGGCTTGATCTGCTGAACTCTTTGCTTTCAAATTCTTTCCTGATGACTTGAATGATATTGAATTGGGATAATAACCTCTTGATAGGCTTCTAGAGATGAGAATAATGATTGGCCCCCCTGTTGCATGACTTGCTATGCTTATGCTATGTAGATGGTTAGTCTATGTACATGACTCTATATGCAAATGCTAATGATATTGAAACATAAACCCAAGGAATAAAGTTGGGCAAATTTTAGGGTGCAACAGCTGCCCCTATTCAAGCGGCTTGGACCCGATTGGGTGAAGAGCCCGGAGCCTTCAGACATTCGCGGTACGAGACGGTTGAATACTAGGAACCCAAAAATTTGCCAACCGCAGAAATAAACTGCGCCACTGCTTGGGGAACGACATTCATCAGCTGAATTTAACTGTTACGGCAACCCACTGATCTCGCGTGACCGTGCTGGGGATTGTCTTCATCGTTCTGAAGAGGATTCTGTCATAACAGATTGCTTGCTTGTCCAAGTTAGGACTCTGCTTGCTGTTAACCCAGAAAAATCTCGGCAACTCCGCTGGGGATAATTCGTCTGCATTTCCATAAACTGAATCGTCCACGTTAGGAATAAAACTCTTTCACGCTAGGAGTAACACCTGTCCACGTCAGGAATCATTTCTTCTGTATCTGTCCACGTCAGGACTAACCCTTTCATCTTTCCACGTCAGGAAGCAATCTTCTTTCCGCGTAAGGAGAACTATATCAATCTGTCCACGTAAGGACTCCAATACCCCTTGACATGTCCGCGTCAGGACTCCAATCTTTCCACGTAAGGAATTCAACTTTGGTTCTGATCCTGTCCACGTCAGGACTCAACTTTTCACGTAAGGAGTACATCATTCTTCCACGTCAGGAATCGACTTTTCTTGAATCTGTCCACTTAAGGACCCCAATTTTTCACGTAAGGACTAAATCTTCTTCTGAGTCTGTCCACATCAGAACTAAACCCCTTCCACGTCAGGAATACACTCTTTCTTTCCACGTCAGGAATACAAACCTCTTTCCACGTAAGGAATGCTATCCGTTTTCCACGCAAGGAAACATAACTTTTCCACATAAGGCAACCAATTCCTCCCGATTCGTCCGCGTCAGGACTACATTTTTCCACGTGAGGAATGCCATCTTAATCTGTCCACGTAAGGACTCCACACTTTCCACGTTAGGAATCACCTCTTTCCACGTAAGGAATCCTCTTCTGATATGTCCGCGTAAGGACTACATCGTCCACGTTAGGACCCACTTCTCCACGTTAGGAATAATAATTTCTTTGATTTGTCCATGTCAGGACACTGATCTCGTCTTGATCTGTCCACGTTAGGACTCAGGCGTCTTCGACCTGCTGAGGAAATAAGACTTGTCCACGTAAGGACTCACACCCTTGTCTGATCTGTCCACGTCAGGGCACCAACACAAAGATTAATCACTTTTGTCAACGTCATGACTTCCCATTCCACTAATTTCGAGAACCCGAATCTGCCCGCGTTAGGACTAACACACCTCACCACTCCGGGAAAATAAACCTGTCCACGTTAGGACGCCCACTTCTGAAGAAATCCCGTCAATCTAGGAATAAATTGTCCACGTCAGGACTTAGTTCTCCAATGATCCTCACCCACAAACTTCTTAGCACTGACGTGACAGCGACTTTGAGGCGGACTCTACTGAGGATGTCTGGAAACCAACTATCGGACGCCTGCTCTGATAACCGGCGGTGGCTTCTGGAATTCTGATTCATGGAACCTTTTGATGACAACTAATTCTGCCTGGGAATAAAGAGAAACTTATCCTGGTAACTCTGCGGGGAATACTGCCGAAACTGACATTATTATTGAATATCTCATGCCGAGATCTTGAACATTTGGTAATTCATTTGAGTAAGAGTTCTCTCCACCTGAACTGCTAGAGTACAGAAACTGCTTCAGCAAAATAAATGCTAAAGATAATGCCGACTCCGCCGGGGATAGCCAGATGCTATAGAATTATTCCAGCAAAATAAATGCTGGAAGGGTGAAGTCAACCCTGCTGGGAAATTGGGAACTCAAACCAAACACCTTGTTGAGGTAACCCCCTGCTGGGGAAAATAACCTTGCTGGGGAATAGCAGATGTGCATGGTACGATCGGACTTTCTGCTGGAACGTGAACTGATATTACCAGTATCTCTGACAAAATAAATGACAGGACCCACCATCAACTCTGCTTTGGAGAGTCTTGATCTTCGAGTTCCACTGGAAGGAATGAAAACACTTGCAAAGAGAATTCCGCTGAGGATGGGATGATTCTCTTGGGGAAAATTAACTGACTCCACTGGGGGAGAGTGCATGACCCTGCGGGGAAAGATGAACCTGCCTGAATACAGCCTTACGATCTTGGAATCGTCAATTCCCTATTGAGGGTGAATAACTTTTCTGCTCCCTTTGGGTAAGCTACGGCTAGCTGGGAAATTCTATCCTTCTTTAGGAAGAACACGCATGACCTGCGTGAAGACTGAGTCTTTCGTTATCGCAATCTTTTGATCACCTTCTTCGTATGGTTACGAAACCTGCAACAACACAAACAAGACACGACAAGCCTATGCAATCAAATCAATTCAGGTTAGTGACGTTACACTCAGTTAATTCAAAGCTTTAACAATTGTTGGCAAGGGCCAGCGATGTTATACTCATGCTAGCTTCACTAAACTTAGGCGTTTTATCATGCACAAAGCAGTAAAGAACCAGCATCAAGTACTGAATAACATATTTTATTGATCGGGCCCCTGAATGGGCGGAGTTTTTATACATGGGATGTAACTCCTGAAATGAGGAAGCTACGCAAAGCAAATACATAAGTATGCACAAGAAGCATGAATATTTCGACAAATTAAATTTTGTACACATGTCGGCAATGGGATGCAGATGAACACCACGAACTGATCCTCCCATGACTCGTCCGACTCTAATGCTTTCCCGGTATCCCCACTTCTGAAGAGATTGTATCCGATAACTGGCTCCTCAAATATATTCTCCCGCATTGATGCTCATTGAATTCGGACCGCAGTCATTTGCTTTTCAAATCCCTAACTTTTGCGTGAACCGCCCTTTACGGGTTTTCAGTTCACCGGGATACCCTTTTTTGCCGGAGTCGCCCAGTGTAGGTTTTCAACTTCGCGGGTGTACATTTTTTAATTTTATCCCTAACTTTTGCCCGAACCTTCCATTCTGTTTTTGGTTCGCCAGGATGCCCCATTTTTGCCTGGACTCTCTTTTTCTGTCCAGCGGGTCTATTTTAAGCAAAGTATTTTTTAACTGCGTCCGAATTCACAGGTGACGCAAAGTCTTCTCCGTCCATGGCGGACAACAACAACGCTCCTCCTGAAAAGACTTTCCTGACAACGTATGGCCCTTCCTAGTTGGGGGTCCACTTGCCCCTGTGATCTGCTTGCGGCGGGAGAATCCTTTTCAGCACAAGGTCGCCCGTCTGAAAGCTTCGCGGAAGTATCTTCTTGTCGTACGCTTTCTTCATTCGGCTCTGGTACAAACGACCGTATGCTAGGGAAGCTAGCCTCTTCTCGTCCATCAAGCTCAGTTGGTTCAATCTATTCGTTACCCATTCTGCCTCGTCCAGCTGAACGTCTCGCAATACCCTCAAAGAAGGGATCTCAACTTCCAATGGTAATACCGCTTCCATTCCGTATACCAACGAGAACGGAGTTGCCCCGGTTGATGTGCGTACCGTCGTACGATAACCGTGCAAAGCAAAAGGTAGCATTTCATGCCAATCCTTATAGGTCACCACCATTTTCTGAACGATCTTCTTGATATTCTTATTGGCCGCCTCAACAGCGCCATTCATCTTGGGTCGGTAAGGGGAGGAGTTGTGATGTTCGATCTTGAAATTCTGACAGAGCTCCTTCATCATTTTGTTGTTCAGGTTAGAACCGTTGTCCGTGATTATCCGCTCGGGAATCCCATATCGGCAAATGATATCTCTCTTGATGAACCTGGCCACCACTTGCTTCGTTACCATCGCGTAAGACGCCGCTTCCACCCACTTGGTGAAATAATCGATTGCCACTAGGATGAACCGATGCCCGTTAGAAGCCGTCGGCTCGATCTTTCCGATCATATCGATTCCCCACATCGAGAATGGCCATGGAGATGACATCACATTTAAAGGACTCGGAGGCACGTGTATTTTGTCAGCATAGATTTGGCACTTGTGGCACTTCCTTGCGAACTTGAAACAATCAGTTTCCATCGTCAGCCAAAAGTAACCTGCCCTCAGCAGCTTTCTCGTCATAGCATGCCCACCAGCGTGCGTACCAAAGGTACCTTCGTGAATTTCCTCCATGAGAAGCTTTGCCTCTTTCTCGTCTACACAACGCAACAATACCAAATCGTGGTTTCTTCTGTACAAGACGCCATCCGGATTCAAGTAGAAATTACCCGCTAATCTCCTGAGCGTCTTCTGATCTTGACTGGATGCCCCAGCCGGATACTCTCTATTCTTCAGGAAATTAAGGATATCGAAATACCACGGTTTGTCATCAGATGCTTCATCAATAGCAAATACATAGGCCGGCCTGTCCAACCGAGAGATAGTGATTTGGGGAGCTTCGTTCCAGAAGTTGACCTTGTACATGGAAGACAAAGTGGCAAGGGCGTCAGCCATTTGATTTTCTGCCCGCGGTACGTGATGCAATTCAACCTTGTCGAAGAAAGGCAACAATCTCCTTGCATAATTCATGTAATGTATCAAATTAGGCTGCCGTGTCTCCCATTCCCCTTTGATCTGATTCACCACCAGAGCTGAGTCTCCGTATACGTCTAGATGTTTGATTCGCAAATCAATGGCTTCTTCAAGCCCCATTATACAAGCTTCGTATTCGGCCTCATTGTTGGTAACGGCAAAGGTCAATCGGGCAGTAAACGGGATGTGCGACCCGTGTGGCGTGGTGATGATTGCCCCTATTCCGCTACCGTAAGCATTCACAGCTCCGTCAAATATCATCTTCCATTTGGAACCTAACTCTGGCCCCTCGTCTGGCAACGGCTCTTCGCAATCCTTCATCTTTAAGTACATGATATCCTCGTCAGGAAAATCAAATCTCATCGATTGGTACTCTTCAATAGGCTGCTCCGCCAGATACTCAGACAGCACACTCCCCTTTATAGCCTTTTGCGAGACGTATTGGATATCATATTCAGTCAAGACCATCTGCCAACGGGCAATTCTACCTGACAACGCCTGCTTTTCGAATACATATTTGATAGGATCCATCTTCGAGATGAGCATGGTTGTATGATTCAGCATGTACTGCCTCAAACGCTTGGCGGCCCAGGCTAGCGCGCAACAAGTTTTCTCCAGCATTGAGTATCGAGATTCACAGTCTGTAAATTTCTTACTCAGGTAATAGATCGCATGCTCTTTTCTCCCTGTCTCGTCGTGTTGACCGAGAACACAACCCATGCTTCCCTCAAGAACCGTCAAATACATTATCAAGGGTCTACCTGCCACTGGGGGTATCAAAATAGGAGGTTCCTGCAGATACTTCTTTATTTTATCGAACGCCTTTTGACAATTTTCGTTCCATGTTACAGCTTGATCTTTCTTTAGCAACTTGAATAATGGTTCACACGTGGCCTTTAGGTGAGATATGAACCGGGCGATGTAGTTCAATCTCCCTAAAAACCCGCGCACCTCTTTCTCTGTTTTAGGCGTCGGCATTTCTTGAATCGCTCTTATTTTAGCAGGATCGACCTCTATTCCTCTTTCGCTTACGATAAACCCCAGGAGCTTACCCGATCTCACCCCGAAGGTGCATTTATTAGGGTTCAGCCTCAGCCTGAACTTCCTAAGTCTTTTAAACAACTTCAGCAGATTTACCAGATGCTCTTCCTCCGTCTGGGATTTGGCAATCATATCGTCAACATAAACTTCGATCTCTTTATGCATCATGTCATGAAAAAGAGTCGTCATCGCACGCTGATATGTTGCCCCAGCATTTTTCAAACCAAAGGGCATCACTTTATAGCAAAATGTTCCCCAAGGCGTTATGAAAGTAGTCTTCTCCATATCCTCTGGCGCCATTTTAATCTGATTATAGCCTGAAAAGCCATCCATGAAGGAGAATACGGAATATTGAGCAGTATTATCAACTAACACGTCAATGTGAGGAAGTGGAAAATCGTCTTTTGGGCTTGCTTTATTCAAATCTCTATAATCCACGCACATCCGAACCTTGCCATCTTTCTTTGGCACTGGTACGATGTTGGCAACCCATGAAGGATACTTCGTCACAGCCAGGAAACCAGCGTCCCACTGTTTCTGCACCTCCTCTTTGATCTTCATTGCCATATCTGGTCGAGTTCTGCGAAGCTTTTGTTTGACTGGCGGGCAATCTTCTTTCAGTGGCAGGCGATGCACGACCATATCTGTATCGAGCCCTGGCATATCCTCATACGACCAAGCGAATACATCACTATACTCTTGGAGCATTTCAACCAGTCTTCGCTTGATCTCACTCTGCAGCGCGGCTCCGATACGAATATTTTTCTCAACCCCTTCCGACCCCAAATTGATAATTTCGATGACCTCGTCGTGAGGCAGAATGGCTCTATCCTCTTGCTTTACTAACCAAGACAGTTCCTCAGGAACGTCGCTATCTTCGACAACCTCTTCTTCAGCCTGAAGCACGGGGTGCTCAAAGTCGGGACGAGTCATAGGTGGTTCAAGGATGTCATCTGAAAATGTTATCTGTTTAAAAGTCACAGGAACAAGCTCCTGAATAGACCAGTTGCACAGTCCTTGTCCTGGCGTGCTGGGCTGAATCCAGGCATCCATATCACAGTCGCTGTCTCCTTCATCAGACTCTGAAGCAGCATTGACAGTTTCATGACACACTCCACTGTCAGAGATGGTAATTGGCTTTCTGAAACGGGGGGCCCCCACGGAGGGAGTTGATGACGACGGTCGGTACCCCAGCCCGAACCGGTCCATCTTCACCGGAATGTCCAGCACTTTGCCCCAGCCCTTGGCTTCTCCTGCTTCTACTAGAGCTTGAGCTTCCTTATACGATGAGACAGCTATCTCTGGCACTTTGCTCGGCCCGGGACCTTTGTCCTTGATGCGCAAACCTTCGAATGCCTGGCACGGTGTCTCGTGGATCTCCCCGTCGACTTCCACATATTTAAACGACGATAGATGGCTGACCAGGATGTCTTCTTCTCCGCACACGGTGACTACGCTGTCTCCGACCATATATTTTAACTTCTGATGCAGGGTAGACGTGATTGCCCCTGCTCCATGAATCCAGGGTCTTCCAAGCACGCAGCTGTACGCAGGCTGTATATCCATGATATAAAACTCAGTTGCAAACACTTCCGGCCCCACTTGCAGAGGCAAGGTAATCGATCCGAAGACTGTTCTCCGCGTGCCGTCAAATGCTCTAACTACCAAATCGCTGGGTGTACACAAAATTCCTCGAACATCCAGCTTCATCATCGCCTTCTTGGGTAACACATTCAAAGATGACCCGGTGTCGACCAAAACGTGCGACATTACTGATCCTCTACACTCAACAGATACGTGTAATGCCATATTATGATCTCTCCCTTTCGGAGTCAAGTCAAAGTCGGTAAAACCCAAGCTGTGGCCTGCATTCATATGTGCCAATACTCCTTCTAGCTGATTTACGGAGACGTCTTGAGGTACAAAAGAAGTGTCCAGGACTTTCAGCAAAGCGTTTCTGTGAGCTTCTGAACACAACAGCAATGATAGGATAGATATTTTGGACGGTGTCTGCTGCAGATGCTCCACAATCTTATAATCACTTTTTCGAATCAAGCGCATGAACTCTTCTACATCCTTCGATGCCGCTTCTTTTTCACTTGCTTGTACCGGAACATTTTCAACCACTTTCCCTTTTCCTTTCGCTAGTCTTTCAGCCTCCACTTCAGGAGATATAAAGATCCTGCCACTCCTTGTCATGCCTCCTGAGCCAACAACATTATCCACAATCTCCGCTGGCTGTTTGTTAACATCAATCTTTATCCCATCACAATACACCTCTAACCCATATGACCATGGGACTGCTTTCGTGTTCTCGTACGGGATTGGCCCGGCCTTAGTTATGGTGATCGGTGGTCGCTGAGCTGGTGCTGCAATAGTGATCGTCTTCCGAGGAATCGTTACCGTGGCCACATCACTCCGATTATCCACTACTGCCCCTGCAGGCTCGTCAGTTGCCGCTCGATCAAACTGCAATATGCCCTCATCAATTAAAGCCTGAATGCCTTTCTTCAAATCCTCACACCCCCCAGCTAGGGTCCAACAGTCTAAGCAATATTCGTTACATCCTGGGTAAACACCTCCTTGTAACAGTCGGCTCTTTATCTCGCTCAGCGGCGTCTTTAAATCTTCAACATTCATAATAAGATTCAGACCTTCCTCAGTCAGAACGGCGTTTGCCCCATGATTAGGCATGGGTTTCTGGACTATATTCGGACCTGCCGTTCCGAAGTTGATAGTCTTGTTGTCTAAAAGATCCTGCACAACGTGCTTAAAAGCATGGCAACCTTCTATATCGTGACCCGGGGCCCCAGAATGAAACTCACAGTGCCTGCTTGCATCGTAGCCGAACGGGGGAGCTCCCGTTATTGGTGCCAGAGTTCTTTTCTCTACCAGATTCAATCCCAGCAATGTCTGCAATAAATCGGCATAGGTTGAGGGAGGTTTCTCAAACACTCTTCTCGGCTTATTACCCTGGAATCTTCGTTGAGCCTGCTGTGCCCCTTGCTGAGGCTGCTGCTGCTGTGGCATTGGCTGTTGCTGAACCGGTTGTTGTTGCTGGAGTGGTTGTTGCTGGTAGGGAATAGTAACACTCGACACCTGCTGCGGCTGACGATATTGACCTCGTCCCCTGCCTCGGCCTCGGCCTCGGCCTCCAAATACTGCGCTAGCTTCGCCCTGACGGCGCCCACCATAAGCTTTCCTATTACTGCCAGATGCAGTTGATTCCTCGACTTGGAACTTTCCTTGCTTGATGTTACGTTCAATCTTTTCTCCCATTAGAATCAGGTCTGAAAAACTGGCCAGAGACGTATGAAACAGCATATCATGAAACAGACCCGTGAATGTGCCGACAAACATGTCATTCATTTCCTTATCTTCCACCGGAGGACGGACCCTGGCAGCCATATCGCGCCACCTTTGCGCGTACTCTTTAAAACTTTCCCCCTTCTTCTGCGAAAGCCCGGCCAACTGGACCCGATTGGGTGCCAAGTCGCTGTTATACTTGTAGTGGGCTACAAATGCCTCTGCTAATTGCTTCCATGTCTTGATATCAGTTGGCTCCAACCCCATGTACCACTCTAGGGAAGGGCCCGATAGACTATCCTGAAAGAAATGCATTAGCATTCTTTCATCAGTGGAGTATGCAGACATCTTTCTGTAGTAAGCTCGCACATGCACTTTCGGACATGTGTCTCCTTTGTACTTATCGAACGCAGGAGCTTTGAATTTAATTGGCACCCTCAAGCCAGGTACCAAGCCCATTGTTGCCATGTCCAATCCCACAGCACTTTGATTTAAGACTCCCTTCATCTGCTCTTCCAGCATTCTAATCTTTTGGGAATCATCCATCGGCCCTTCAATACCTCCTCCGGAGAAGGCGTCCTCCTGCTGATCCTCTTGCCACATACCATTTCCAGCTCCGTACCCATCATATCCATTATTACGTCCAGCTCTGATCTGATTCATCCCCGGACCTCGGCCTCTGTTGCCGTACCCTTGAACACATCCCGCAGGACCAAAAGCCATAAATCCAGTACCGTTTCCGTTTCCAAAGCCTCCGTAACCCTGATTGACCATACCATAACCATCTTGCCCAAAGCCTTGAGCATTAAAGCCATACTTCCCAGTGTTATCGAATCCCTGCTCGTTGAATCCGAACCCAGTATTAACAAAACCATTGCCTCCTAGATTGTCACCCAAATTGCCATCACCCAACCCAGCATTATGGACAGCAGTCTCATTCCCCACTCCAACGTTACCATTCACAGCAGCGGTAGCGTTGTTGACATTAGCAGCAGGTGTATTGATTACAGGCGGAGCCACTGGCGTGGGAGTGCCGTCTCCATGAGCAGTATCAACCCGGACAGACTGATGATCTTCATTACCATGACCAGCGTTTCGGGCCAACAGAGGCTGGACCATGGCCTGCAAATTCTCTTGCCCTTTCGCTATAGCTTCCATGGTCTGCATGAAGAGGGCGAGCTTCTCGCGCACATCTTGCATCTCGTTCTGCATTTGGTCCATGATTTTTCGACAATTGGAGCGTGTAGAATAGCGGTGCGAATGCTGATCTGCAATCCTGAAAGGTACCTGATGCAAAGCAGGAAATAAGACACCATCCAAAGATTACCTGTAATGCAATATGAATATGAATGCAATGCAATGTGTCTGTGCATTAGGGAAGTTCGTTCCTCCAGTTCTAGTGCGAAGGTGCCGGTGCAGTGATAGTG
Source organism: Lathyrus sativus (assembly GCA_963859935.3). Taxonomy (NCBI): domain Eukaryota; kingdom Viridiplantae; phylum Streptophyta; class Magnoliopsida; order Fabales; family Fabaceae; genus Lathyrus; species Lathyrus sativus. Next base: position 174,613,069 of record OZ012736.1, read on the forward strand.
TTGACAATAGGGATATCGGAGCTGAATCATAGAAAGCCTCATATATTGCAGGGAGAATCAATAAGCCCAGGGTACAAAATCACTGAGAGTACAAAGAAGGCATGACCTCAACCAACAATCCTGGTGATGGTCAGCACTATGCAAATAAAGCATACAAGTTACTACATGAAATGATCAAATCCTCCCAAAAGTCTGGTACTCCTCTATCAACTTCTTGGTCTCCGGATGGCTTGGTCGATCAAGCAGCCCTTCAACAAGCTGGTTTCTCCTCTTAAGGACACGGCGTACGTCTTCAGCAGTTTCTTCCCATGTTGCTTCTCCGAAGCAATCTTCTAACTTTCGCTTCTGAGACACTGCTTCATCTCTGGATTTGATTGCCTTGTTCAGTGCATGCTGGACACTATACCGGGTCATCACTTCCTCCTCACACTTCTTGATGCTAGACTTCAACTTCTCTTCGAGGTCGGAAATTTGCTGCTTCAGCTTATCTTCCCTCTTCTTGTTGTTGGTGAGTGTAGCATTCCAAGTCTTATTGCAAGAAGAGATCTCTCGGTGGGCGATGTCAAGCGCCTTCTTTTTGGATTCAAGCATGTCATGGGAGCTTCTGAACTCTTGCCCCAGACGTTCACGCTTTTTCTTTTCCTCAGTCAACTCAGCCCCTAACCTGTTTAGCAGCTCGATCTGTTGTTGGAAAGCATATACGGCCTTGTTTTTCTCGCTGCGTGCCTGGGCTAACTCTTGCTCTAACCCTTCGTTGACCTTCATCAAGGCTTCTTTTTCCTTCACAACTTGCTCGTAGGCCTCCCTAGAAACAGTAGTTGGCTCTTCTGCCGGAATAAGAACGAGGATTGGTGCATCTGGGAATGGCATCTTCAACTGGCTAGCCCTCTCCTGAATCCAAACTCTATAAGGTGCATAGGCCTGACAGTCATTCTTTCCTAACAACGGCTTCCCTCTGCGGTTAATATGCGTCCAGGCATGTTGCAACTTGGCTAGCAATTCTCCCTTCAAATCACCTGTGAAGTACAGAGATTCCTGTACTTCTTCCTCCTGAGGTGGATTCTTCAGTGCATATCCGAACTGGCGAATGAATAGAGAAGGGTTGTAATTGATACACCCTTTTCTTCCTATCAACGGCACATTAGGGTACCCAGAACAACTGAAGATGAGCTCAGATCCCAACAGGTCTCGATCAAACCACTCCATATCTTCCGACGATAGCCTCACCAGGCGCTCTGGCCAACCAGCTGGGACTGTAGTCTCTGCAACAGATCTTCTCTTAGGAAGGTGACTCTCAAACCACATACTCAACAAGGGTACACAAAGATGAACATTCTTTCCTCTTCCTTTCTCATTCTTGTAATGCAGTGAGTGGTAGAAATCTCCGAGTAAGGTAGGCACAGGATTACCAGCGGCAAACAAGTAGAAAGCATCAAAGTCCACAAAGTCCGGTATATTGGGGAACAGTACTATGCCATAAATGCACAAGGCCAGCACAGCATTGAAAGCGACCCAGCACCCGCTCTTGGCATACTCTTGGGCTTTACCAACTAAGAATTGGAGTGAGAAGCCTGGAACTCCACGGGAAACAGTGGTCACAAGTTCAGAAGCATCAATATGCAAGGCTTTTGCCAAATCCTCCGGCTTGGGCTTAGCGTCATAGTGAATGAATGGAACCTGGTTCTGCACGGGCAGCTCAACATACTCAGCGTATTCCTCCAGGGTTGGTCCCATAATAAAGTCAGAGAACGTAAAGCACCTCAAAGCAGGGTCGTAGAATTGCATCAAAGCATACAACCCATCCAACTCTACCTCTGTAGGTTTGCACACCAATCTCAGTAATCTACCATAGCTCATCCGGAAGCTCCTACGAACACCCTCATCAGCAAGAGAGATCAACCCCAGTAAAGGAACAATATCAGGAGTAGGCAATTTGTAAGCAACCGTTCTCCTTAAGCTAGTCATGATCAAAACTCAGAAGTCTGGGCACTAGAACTAGGGAAATGCAAATGCACCTGCAGCACAGACACACATTAGTGAAATGCAAATGGTAATGGATATGCAGGCAATGCAAGTAACATGCAACAGGGACCAAAGCTGTAGCTGAATAGCCTGAACCCAATCAAGAAAGGTCTCAGATAGACCATCCAGAAGTCCTCAAGCCCTGGTCTCAGATATACCTCAAACAAAGCTCCAATATTGGTCTCTGATAGACCCCATAATCATAACCTGAATGGTCTCTGGCAGACCTCAGATCATATCCCCCACTGGTCTCTGACAGACCTCAGAACACATCTCCAAATAGTCTCTGACAGACCTTGGAACACACCAACTGGTCTCTGACAGACCTTAGAACCCTCCATAAATATCCAAGATCCTGATCAACAAACCGGTGGTCTGAAGGTCTAGTTACCTGCATAACCCTGAATCCCCTCACAGGTGGGTGGCCCTATAACTGGCACAAGGTACGGCATCCTATGCGGTCGTCGGCGTCACAGACTTTCAGGGTTGATGATACGATTCCCAGAAGGAGTGGCATCATCAATTCCTGAAGAGGCCTCACTTAGCCAACTTCCAAATGATCGGTCCCCAGAGTCGACAATCCAACTAACCAGCAACCCACGCCAACCAAAGGAAGGGGCAGGAGGCCAACCAGAGGAACCTCGTCTGAGTGTAGATTTCATGGGACACCAAAGCAAGCAAAGCAAGCGGGCGCCCACTAATTTCTACTCTAATTCTAGGTGCACTCAAGCCCAGGTCCGGCTTATCTCTCACTATCAGAACACCCGTCACACCCCGATACAGCAATAATAAACAATATATAAAGCTGAAAATAAAGGTCAGAAATATAAATCCATACAAAATCCTCGACGGGAAAACAAGCGTTAGGATTGACTCTCTTAAGGGACGTTGGATCCCAAATGCATAAGAACTATCGCAGTCTTTAGCAGCCAGGGGACGTTGGATCCCCAGCAGAGTCGCCAGCTGTCGCTACTGCGAAAATCGGCGCCGGCTGAACAGAAGAGTCGCCACCGCGCGTTATTTATCCCACGGGAGGGAAAGGAAACGCTCAGAGTAAACCTCGCACAACACGGGAAAGGTATGGTCATCGCAACCAAAACCTGGGTTCGGGAGTCGGTTACGCAAGGGGAAGGTATTAGCACCCCTCACGTCCATCGTACTCGATGGGATCCACGCTTGTTTTCGGGTATGGATTGTTATTCTATCTAAACTATAGGTCAAGGGTGAAAAAGAAAATAAAATGAAAATAAAAATGACTCGGCAAAGTATCGCACTTTATGCCTACGTATTCCCGTCTGGAACGAGAAATCAGAGTCAACGTAGTTCGCCTACCTACGGGAAAGGAGGGGAAGGTTGCTCGCTAGGATATCGCATCCTATGCCTACGTACTTCCACACTGCATGGAAGATCAGAGCAAACGTAGTTCGGGCCACGTACGACACAAGCTTGTCTTGGTTAATTTTATTCCTTCTGAAAAAGGTTTTTCTGATTAACAGTCCAAGAGGACAAAAATGACGTCTTGATGAGTTCACATTCTTTTACGGAAGAAGTGTCTTTTATTGTGTTTGAAATCTTTATGGTGTTTTTCTGTTTGTTTTGAGAAAGAAGAGACAGAACTCTAACCTACGGTTGCGAAGGGAATCAAACTATCCTAATGTTATCATGTATGGGTTAAGACCTAGTGTCTATCATGCTCCTCTCTTGCACAGAGAGAAACAGAGATCCTACGGGATAGGCAGAAACAGAAACAATAACAGATATAATAAAGCGGTAAAATGCATGGATGCAACAGTACAAGCGAGGCAAGGGAGTCCTACTCGACCTCGAACCTAGAAAACAATAGGCAAAAGTGAACAGGATTCACTTTCAACCCAACAGGGTAAACAGCAAACAATACAGTCCGGAAAACCAATCAATACATCAGCAATGAAATACAACAGCAAAAGAAACAACATCAGCAGCTCTGAATCAACATCTGGCTTCAAGTAATCTCCAATCAGCTACAGGCTTCAACCAGCATCAATCTCCATCTTCATGACCTTCAGGCAAGGGCTTTGATCATCAGTCTTCTATCTGCAATGGCTTTTCTTCAAGTTCAAACCTCCAGGATGAGGGATCAGTCACAAGAGTGAATTGGGTGTTAAGCAATCAGTTGACTACCAAAGGTGGTGAACAGACTGCTTCTAACACAAGAGACATTTTCTCTCAAGAGTTCTATCTCATAGACACTATCACCAAGCCTTCCAAAGGAAGGGGGTGAGTGTCTTAGAGAGACTCTGAATCACAGAGAAGAATGGATGCAGACAAGGCAATCCATGTTTGAGAAACAAACTTTCTAACCTAGAGCTCTGCCTAGCTCCTAAACCCTAGTCTCCTCAGCATCTGCTAGCAAGAATCTTCTCTTCAACTCTGGAAGTTGATCTTCAATCTTTGGATCTCCAATGGTCTTCATCTCCTCAAGTCTTCATCTCTCCCAAGTCCCCAGACAATCCCAATACCCAAGCAAGCAAGCAATAATCCCCAGAGGGCACACCACACCAGTCAATCAGATATATACAGAGTATTAATAGCAGTAGGGGAATCCTGACTTTTTCTAAGGGATCTAATAACTACCCATAGCCCCTATAGTCCCATAACTAAACTAGTCAAACCCTAAGTCCTAAGGGAAAAGAATCAAATCTCCTAAGTCATCACCTAAAAACCCTAATTTGTTCATGTTGTTCAAGCCTACATTAAGCACCTAAAATTAATTCCTAAAAATGAGAACTAAATTGTTTCTACAAGTTCAATATCTCATCTAAGCAACCTAAAAAGAATGAACAAAAAATATGAAAGCATCTAATAGAACAAAAATTAACAAAATCATGCATGAAATGAAACTATTCAAAATGTCATTTATTTAGAAAATATGGAAAAAATATCAAACAAAAATAAAAATGCAGTTTTATTTAATGACAATTTTCTAGACATCCTAAAGAAAATAGTGTAAAAAGAATGAATTAAAAATGATTTTTTATCTATTTATTATGAATTTTTAAAATGAATGAAAAAAAATGAAAAGAAAATAATAATAAAAAGAAAGAAATAACCAGGGGGGGTTCATTAAGCAAACACGCTTAGTTCAAAATCCAGGATGGGCCAGCAAACGGGGGTGCGCGTAGCAAGTTTGGTTAAGCCCAGAAAACTTCAGAATTATTAAAAATAAAAAACAAGCAGGGGGGTGCATTCAGCATTGGATTCACGTGCAAATGGAAATGGGCTCAGGTCACGGGGGTGGGGATATCAAAACTCACTTAGGCCCGCCCGTTTCATTAAATGAAACGGTGCGTTTAGGGCTTCTACACTTCCCTCCAATCTCTGAATTAAACGCCAGCCACACGATGGCTCCTCAGGTCAATGGTCTAACACATAACGGACGGCCATGATTTCGTCTTCTACATTGGTTCATGAACACTTAGGGTTTCCACCATGAAACTCCATGCACGCATACAATTCCACCAATCTGTTCTCTCTCCACAGTCCATGGATCAACACGATACAAACATGAAACTTACTCAGAATTTCTCCCTCTGCAAGCCTATGGCGTTAGTTGGTTTTGAAACTCAGCAAATCACTCAACCCGAGCGCAACAATTCCTGGTCACCATGGAAATACTCTGCAACTCATCCTCAAAATCCTCAACCAAACCTACACTAATCTCTTCTATACTTCACGCAGATCATTCTGTGCTAACAACCTAAGATTGTAATGCACTCTACTACAAGTTCCAAGTCCTAACAGTTCTAACAACCTGCTAACAATCATCACTAAACAGCACTAAACTCATCCTAATTGTTCTACTAACAACCTAGATCACATTTAAACTAATAAATCTATGCTAAACTAACTGAACTAATCAATTTGAATGAAAACGCACCTGATGCAAAAGCTTGAAAACAGCTATGGAAACTCGTGAATCCACCACCACCAATGCTCAGATCTTGATCAGTGAGTGAAGCTCTTGCTTCTGTATGCAACACCTCTTGTTTCTTGGCCTTGGATCTTGCTAACCGATTGATTTTTCACTTTTGAAGAGGATGATAACAGCACATGAAAATGGATCAAAACCAACCAGATATTGAGTGATCTTTGATCTTTGGTGATTATGGAGTGGAGTAGAATCAAGGATTATGAGAATTGATGGAGAATTGATGAAGTTTGAAAAGAATTTGCAAGAGGAAGAATGAGAAACTTTGGGAAATTTTTGGTGCAAAATGAATCCAACCCTTGCTCAATTCTGATTTCATGAATATATAGGGCTCACATGAACTTTCTAGAACCATCTTGCCACATTCCCTTGCATTCCACATTGGTTGATTTTTGAAATGTTTCTTCAAATGCAAGTAACCATGAATAACTTTGATTTTTTCCACTAAGCTCAAAAATGTGCTTGAACCATTGTCTTTGAAATGTCTTTTGGACCCAAAATCATATGTTGGAAGTCTCCATTTGGACTTATAAATCTCCCAAACCATTTTCACTTTGACTTTATTCAAATTATAAGCCATTTTAGTTCAAATTTGGACCAATCATGCAACTTCATGTTATGAGCTTTTCCAACAATTTGTGACCTTCTTTTTAGACTCAAAATGTCATTTGGAGCAAGTTTGATGTTTTAAGTTTTTCCATTTGAGGCCTCCTTGTATGAGTTTTGGACATGAGTTAAAATGACCTGTAATTCACAAATGCCCAAAATACCCTTTGCTTGCCAAGACCATAAGTTGAGTTCCACACATCATATGAGGGCATGCTATACCATTCTAGAAATCTAAGACAATGAGGAACAATTCTTATGTTGACCAAGAATTCATTTGAAATCTCCTTGAGGGGTAAAACTAGCTTGGAAGTCAAGTCACTTACACAGACAAAATTTCAGATACCTCAGATGACCTGTAACTTGCAAGGACCATAACTTGAGTTCTATAAATCTCCTTGATGTCTTCCACCACTCAAATTAAAGGTATTGAGATCCTCTACAAGTTTCATGTTGGCCAAGAAGCCATTTGAAGCTAGCATTTTGACTTATCTTGCTTGGAAATTTGACCTAAACTAGGGGATTTTACACAGAAACCCTAATTTAGAAACTCCTCTTCTCCTTGATTTCTCTTGAATTCTTCTTGGCATATCTCCATATCCTTCTTTATATGTCCAATGATGAACCCCACATCTCTCCACTAGACTTGAATGCCCCTTAAATCAGTCAATTGACCTAGGGTTGACCTAGGGTTGACCCAGATGAAACCCTAGTTGACTGCCTTCAGCTATAGCTCTTGTGCTCTCATCAATGACTTGTCTCCTTCTTTAAATGACTTTCTAAGTCTTTCATAATGTCTAGATACTCTCCATGCCTTCAACTCACAGCTCACAACCCTCTTGTTGACCCTCAGATACCCTCGGCTAGGAGATGGACTCAAGGCTTGATCTGCTGAACTCTTTGCTTTCAAATTCTTTCCTGATGACTTGAATGAGATTGAATTGGGATAATAACCTCTTGATAGGCTTCTAGAGATGAGAATAATGATTGGCCCCCCTGTTGCATGACTTGCTATGCTTATGCTATGTAGATGGTTAGTCTATGTACATGACTCTATATGCAAATGCTAATGATATTGAAACATAAACCCAAGGAATAAAGTTGGGCAAATTTTAGGGTGCCCTTGATTCCGGTTTCAATAAATATGAACATTAGAGATGGATAAAAATATCACAATAATCTTCTCATAGATTAAGTAAAACTGGGTCAATACATATCAACAAATGAGAAAGATCTGAATATAAAAGGTATTGATCTCATCCAACAGATCTGGTGATGATCAAGATATAGAAGAAAAGAAACTACTATGACATATCAGAAGATGATCCCCAGCAACCATGCTTCTTGCTCCATGTCTGAGCCTCCTTAAGCATCATCTTCGTGTCCGGGTGATCTAGTATGGCAACCAATTCTCTAATAAGGGTGTCCCTTTTGTGTATAACATCTCTAAGATAATGATAAGACTTTTTACAGGCATCTACACCAAAGGCATCTTCCAACCTGGGTCTCTTCAAATTTGCCCGGATCCTGAGCTCTTCAAGCGTTGATAGAGTCTCATGGAGTTTTTGCTCACTCGTGCATCTACGAGATGATTCTACCATCACCTCTCTTTCTTTGACCTTGAGTTGCACCTTCAGCTTATCAATCTAACTGTGAAGTTGATCTTCTCTTTTCTTGTTAGCAGTTACCATAGCATTCCATTGCTCATTAAATTTGGATAACTTCATATACGCTCTGTCCAAATCCTTCTTTCTATACTTCAAAATGCTACCAATACTCTTTAGATCCTGACCAATCCGCTCTCGCACCCTGATCTCCTAAGATAGCTCCTTCTCTCGCTTGGTTAATGCCTTTGTCCTCACTTTAGACAAGTGGACAACTTCACCTCTATCATACTTCAACTGACTGATCTCCTTCTTCAACTCTTCGTTCTCTTTGCACAGCTCTTCCTTCTCTTCCCAAAGCTTGTTATATCTGAGGATATCAATTGTTGTAGGTTGCTCAATGACCAAAGGATACAAGGGTTCCTCAATAGAGAAAGGCAATTGTATCTTCTCAACCCTCTTTTGAAACCATTCCACATATGGATCGTAGGCTCCACAGTCATTCTTCCCTAAAGAAAGCTTCCCCCTCTTGTGGATTTTACTCCATGCATCAACGAATCTTGCCAGAATATCAGAGGCAGCTACGCCAGTAAAGTACAAAGATTCATGCACTTCTTCATTCCTTAGGGGTCCCCTCAAAGCGTATCCAAGTTGTCTGACAGCGAGAGATGGGTTGTAGTTGATTCCCCCTTTCCTCCCCATAAAAGGTACATTCGGAAAGCTACCACAACTGAAGATGATCTCATTATCGAGCAGATATCTACGAAAGCAGACAATATCTTTGGCTGTCAAACCCATGAGTCTCTTAGACCATTCAGATGAATTCCTTGAATCAACGAAAGCTCCGAAATGAGGGAGGTGATCTATAAACCACTTGTGGAAAAGCGGTGTGCAACAAGAAACAGTCTTTCCTATCCTCTTCTCGTTCTTATAATGTACTGAATGGTACAAATCTCCTAGGTGAGTGGGTACATGATTTTTGGAGACAAAAATACGAACGACATCCATATAAACAAAATCCAATATACTGAGAAAAAGCATAATGCCATAGATACACAAAGCCAAGATAGCACTAAAAACAACCCAACAGCCCTCTTCAGCATACTTCTGGGCTTTATCCACCAAGGAAGATAAAGTAAAGCCAGAAACTCCATTTTTGCTGACGACATGATCAACCAACTCAGATGCATTCAAATAAAGAGCGACGACCAACTTCTCAAGATCGGGTTCTTCCTCTGAACGAAAGAATGGCACCTCATCTTGGACTAGAACTCCAAAAATAAAAGAAAACTCCTCTAAAGTTGGAACTAACACATAATTTAGGAAGGTGAAACATCGTAGTGGAAGATCATAAAATTGTAATCATGTGTGAGTGGCTCCATGCTAATGACTTGTGATCTTACAGACAAGATTCAAAATTCTCCCGTAATCTCTTCTGAATGTTTCAAGGACACCGGGATCAACCATAGAAATCAGACCAAATAAAGGTCCCAACTCAGGTGACGGGAACTTGTATACAACGATATTCTTCCTGTCCACTTCCATCTCTATAGAAAGCCAGTACCAGAATCAAAGGAGAGACAAGAACCTGTAGAACACACAAACATGCAATGTTAAAATGCAGGATGTTTATGCAGATGCAAACATGGGATTAAGGTATCAAATGCTCAAGTTCACTACTGTGTTGTTGACTGAATATAACTAGAACTCCGATCTGATAAGAAATCCAGAAAGCCAGAACACTGAGGTGACATAAAACCAAAATACCCAAGATCAAAAGTTCGCTCTGACAAGAAAACTAGAAAACCGGGTTGGTTGAAGGTCAAAGTTTCCTATAAAACCCATCCCTCTCACATGTGAGTTCTAGTCTTGGACGGTATGGCATCATATGCAGGTCATCAGTATCACAGACTCTCAGGTCGAGAAACAATGATACATTCACCATTCCTGGTTTGGCATCATGGTCAATCAAGGAGGTTTCAACTAACTTCCCAATGAACGATCTCCAAAGTCATTAGTTTTTCTAAGTCATTACTCCCTCAAATGCACCATACGTGCAGGATAGAGTATCTCCAAAGAAAAACCTCGTCTAGATGTGAATTTTGCGCGAGCTATTGTGTGGCCAAACGCCACACAAGCTCCCACTACTCTCCACACTAATCATGTGTGCATACTCAAGCCTATGTATTGGGCTTATCTCTGATGCACCAGCCCACCCAACAGCACAACAGCAGCAGCATAGTATAATATGCAACAGTAAAATAAAAATGCAATAATATACAACAGATAATGTATATAAAAGCAAATAACTACACAAAAGTAAACACCCAAAGACGCAAAACAGACAAGCGCTAGGATTGACTTGCATAGGGAACTAAAGTCGCCAGCTGTTGCATCTGCAGAAAACACCTGACGGAAAAATAGAAGAGTCGCCACCAAACGTTATTCATCCTAATGCAGGGAAAGGAAACAATTGAAGAAAACTTGAAGAACGGGAAAAGACAAGGTCTTCGCAACCAAATCTTGGGTTCGAGAGTCGGTTACGCAAGGGGAAGGTATGAGCACCCCTCACGTTCGTTGTACTCAATGGGATCCATGCTTGTTGTCTAATCAAAGGGTGTGTTATCTAAAAACTATTGTTATACAAAAACAAGAACAAATTAAAAAGAAAGAGACTCAATAGGACATCACCACCCTATGCCTACGTATTCCCTCGTGTAATGGGAAAGTCAAAATCAACGTAGTTCGAAAAACTACAAGTGATGGGGGAAGTTTGCTCTCCAAGACATCGTCGTCTTGTGCCTACGTATCCTCATCTGGTATGAGAAATCAGAGCAAATGTAGTTTGGCTAACTACGAAAACCACAAATTGGTAGGTGTTTTTTATGAGTGACGTTAAGTTCCCATTCCAGCAGTTAGAGTCGAGGCCTGTTGTGGTAGAACGGAAAAGTAACATGCTCTTTTTGAAAATGAGTTTGCAGCATAAATCCCGAAGGATAAAAAGGTTTGAGTTTTTTTTGTGAGTTTTAGTGAAATGAATTAGTTTTCTTTGTGATTCACGTTGCACTAAAGACTATTATATAGGAACGAATGCATCACATATCGTCCCCAAATGGAACGTACGCTAAACACCCTAGACAAGTGAGAGGAGACCCCTCCCTCGTCATTTCCCATATGCTTAAGGCTCGTGGCGTACAACATTCATCGACTTTATTAAGTGTGTTAGCAAGTGTTTTGAGATGAAAAGAGAGAAAGACGCACGGAAGGTCTAAAGGAAACTCGGTCCTAACATTGTCATGCAAAATGGTCCTAAGGTCAGGGTGCGAAAGGAAATTCTATCCTAATGTTAGCATGCAAAAGTTGGACCTAAGGTTGAGGTTAAAAGGGACTATCCTACTTGTTATCATGCATGGATTACACTCCTAATGTCTATCCTAATCCAAAATTTAATCGAAAAATTAAATTGGACTAGGAGTCCTAAGGGAGCATGCAAAAGCAAAGCAAAAACAAGAAAACAAAGCAAAAACAGTAGCGAAAACAGCGCCTCATGCACAAACCAGTAATAAAATCCATCAAGGCAGCACAACAACATTTAACAGCTACTATTTAAGCATAAAAGTAGGTGTAAAAGGCAGTCAGCAAGCAAGCATAGCATAGACAGCATGCAAATTCAGAATACAACAGTTGTAGAAAGTAGGGCAGCAAGCATGTTTCAATGCAATCAACATGAGCAAGTATCATGCAAGGATGAACATGCATCAATAATCAAACACAAATGTTCAATAAAATTGCATCATCAAGAATCAATAAAAAAACATGCTTTGCATATCTTTTACACAATTAAACGACCATGCGATAAATGGAATCGGAAGCAAAAACACACATGCATTACAAGTCCAGCAAGATAATCATCAAAAATTAATCATTAACATGAAACAAGCAAGCAAAGCATATGATCATCACATCAATCAAGCAACATGAACATCTTAAGCACTTCAAACGGAAACCAAAAGTCACGAGTCGGAGAATCGCAATCAAACAATCAAGCATGATGAAACAGGTTAAAAACAGTCCAAATAAATGCATCATATCAATCCATGAAGGGTAGAAGTGAAAATAAATCAAAACATGCTTGAAAACAACCAAAAATCACATTCTGGTCCAGTGTTAATCGATTAACCATTTTCTAGTGAAAATTGGTTAATCGATTAACCACTCAAAAATGGCTAAATTTACACTAGTTAATCGATTGACTAATTTTGTATTGCAACTGGTTAATCGATTAACACTGCACCAGAAGAAAAAAAACAGCAATTCAAAAGCACTTTTAGCAATTAATTAATGTGCAACCATCCAAGTGATCATGTAATCAATTATGCACGAATTTAACACCAAAAATCAGTGATCAAACATCAATAAAACTTAATCAAGCATTGAGATCACAAATCGCATAAATTAAAATCACCAAAATCAAATAAAATTGAATATCTACATTGTGATTATCTAAATAAGCTCAAAATAGAAATGGATATAGAATGAACCAACCTTCAAAGTTGATATTTGCTTTGGTAAGTGTTGGTCTACTGCAAATTGATAGATCCAAGCTAGAAGCCCAAGAAATCTTCAAGATCCAAGAGCTTTATTGCAATAGAAGTGAAGAACAATCCAAAATAAGCCAAAATTGATCCAAGAATCACTTATAAGCTTGCTTCCAAAATCAGATCCATATCCAAATTAAAATCAAATGATGAGTTGAAGATGATGGAGATGAATGATGGAGGTTTAGCTCTAGAATTCAAGGATTCCAATGAAGAAACAATGAACTCAAGAAAAGAGCTCTCATGGAGTTGTGGAGTGTAGAAAAGTTGAGAGAATTTAAGAGTAAATTCTAGAGAATGAGGAGTGTGAAATCTGAAAAATTGGAAATTATGAGAATTATTACATGAGGTTAGGAGCCAATTCACTTAAATAGACTCTTGGTTAGGAGTAGAATTATGGTTTGAAGTGAGGTTATGAAAATTGGAATGGGATTAGAAATGGAAAATTGGAGGGAAATTGGATTGGTTTTGAAAGTTAATCAAAATTTAGAGTGATTCTAGATCCTTCTTCTTGTCTAAAAATCAATTCACAAGTGATCAAAATGGACCCCAAAGGTGGCAGCATTGAAAATGCACGTATCTGGGAAAATTTTCCTTTGGTTAATTGGTTAACCACTCACAAAATTTTAAAAATGCGCCATTTGGAGGAAAACTTGCATATTCCCCCGTTTTCACCCGTTCTGAGCCCTGATAAGCCTCTGAAACTTGCCCTTGAATATTATAATTGTGAAAATGTCTGAGATAACCATTGACGTACCTCCTGTGCTAAAAATAACCTACTGAATAAAATAAAATCGACCACTCCATTGCTGGGCAAAATAAATGTCGAAGCCTCTGACCCTCGTTGTTTAAACTCTTGCAAAAAAAGAGAACTCTGAGCCAGAGAACACCTTGATCCCATGTCTCGAGAACCACTGCCCTAATATGCAGAAATGAAAAAATGTATAGAAACATAAGCCAGTACAGATAAAATGACAGGGCATGTTTTAGGGTGTTACAAGGTGGAAGAATCAACACAAAATAATAGAGTTTTTGGGGTTTGTATTTTTCATCTCTTGTATAAACAATTTTGCAAAGAAAAGGTTAATAGCACTATCTCAATTAGATTTTGAATTGAGGGCAGATGTACCCATAGCGAGGCCGGTTGGAGAACTACCTAAAGAAATCTCGGTCTTTCTCTTTCTGTCTTCGTCTCTTTTATTCTTGATTGTGCAATTTATCGAGTTCGTCGTTGTTTGATCAATTCAATTGGAAATTATTTTATATTATCTTTTAAAGATGTTGTTATTGATATAATCACAATCACTTTGATTGTGATAGGTTTTAACATTAAAAAAACTATATTTCCAATTATTATCGATTGCATATCAAGTGTTTGATAAATTGTTTTTGTGTATTTTGTTTGTGTTTTTAGTTCATTGGATATACGAGTTACGATTAGAATTGCATTTAATTGATTCTTAGCTTGATCATTATTGAAAATTTACATTTGTTATCATTCCATTTGGTTTGTCATACGTATATTGCTTTTTGATAATATGTTCGGTTAGATCATTCGATCTAGGTCATTTTTCCACTGCACCATATTTTGAAAACAGATTGTTGCCAAAAGTTTTTGCTTGTAAAATTTGTGATCTATTCACCAACCTTTAGATCGAAGGTTATCGTCTAACAAGTGGCATCAAGAGCTCTGGTTCATCCCGTGCTTGAGATACATTTCTTATAAGAATGGATACTGAACCCCAAGGGTGAGTACAATAGAGCACCAATTTTCACAAGCGAAAATTATGGCTATTGGAGAGCACTTGTGTATTCATGTCAACTCCGTTGACAAAGGTATTTGGGATGCTATCCAATATACTCCAAAAGAAATTATTGTGACCAATGAATATGGTTTCACAATACTTAAACCGGAAGCACGATGGGATGATAATAATAGGAAATTGTTGTCACATGATTGGAAAGCAAAAAACATCCTCGCTTCCGCCTTAGGAGTTGATGAGTTTTATCGCGTTTCTCATTGTGAGACCGTCAAAGCTATGTGGGACGTGTCATACCCTAATTTTAGACCTAAGATACCCATATCATTTTCATCTCATACATACACTTTTATGCATCACAAACCCATTTTAGAAAGTCAAGATTGTTTTTTGCTTCATTATGATCTCCAATTAGGGTTTTTAAACCCTACAAAGGATTCAGGAAAATGATCAATCAAGAATTGATATGATCTTCAACTTATAAAGTCCCTCAATCATCCATGGATATGAAGAGATCTCATTCATGAAGAATCAAGGACAAGATTACATCATTTCAAGTTGGTCAAGCCTTAAGATCATCTGTGTCACCAAATCAAGGTTTTGACCTAATTCAACCCCTAAGATGACTTATGGAGCAAGGCATGATCCAATACCTCAAGATATGTTTCAAGGACCTTAAATACATCATATTAGTCCATTCACATGATTGGATTGATCCAAAGAATTTGATTCATAAACAATGCAAGAACTCAAATCCATCTATCTGAGCCACAAACTAGGGTTTTAATGAAAAGTCAACCATATCTTTGACTTTTGATCAAGACATGATCTCCAACTTCGGAATATGATTCAAGAAACTCGAATATACCATTTAATTCCATTCATAAGTTTAAATTCACCTTGGGCTACTCATTCATCAAAAATTAGGAATTAGGGTTTCCCTGCGCAAAATTCATCTGATACATAAAGTCAAAGTTTAACTTTTTGAGCAAAATTGTCCATCATAGGCCATTATACAATAAAACATGATCCATTATTGGATTTGAACAAAGATTGATCAAGAAATCAAGGTTACTTGCAAAAGGGGCAAAGTTGAAGAAATTTAAATTTTCACTAAGTTATGGAAAAACATGATATTTACCTAACTTTACAAGGCCATAACTTGCGATCCAAGCAACCATTTTTGGCACTCCCAATATCAAATGATACGTCTCATCACATACAACAAGATTTATAAGCTGAAGCATATCCAAGAACTTCATGGATTTCAAGTTATAAAGTGATCAAAGTCAAAAAAATAAGAAAATGAGTTTCAACACTTTTGTGAAAATTCTGCCAAGTTTTTCGACATGAAACCTCAATTTTCAAGGGCACTTTTCACTATGATCCAAGTAGAATAAATATAAATTGTGAACATCAGTGTTGAATAACATCGTCTCAGCTTTCTAAGAAGTGCAAGAACATCCATTGATTCAACTTGAGCAAGAAGTTATGAACCTCACAACTCACCTAATTGCAACTGTTTTTCAAAGACAGATTTTGGAACTTTCTTGCACCACACCACACAATGTTCCATAAAAAGTTTTTCATTTTTCAAGGTTTTTCATCTTCCAAGATTAGAAGGAATCTTGATGAATCACTTGATATCTTCAAATTTGGACCCAGGAGTCAAGAATCTAGCTTGGCATGTACAAATTCATCATGACAAAAGCCTTGAAATTCAATTTTGTTAAGTTGCATTAATGTGATACATAGAGGTGGCATGAATTATGCACAAACCAGTCAATACATATCCAAAAACAAGAAGACTTCAAACCTACAAAATTGATGGGAGTTAATGCATAGCTATGCTAGGAGGAGACTTTGGTTACATGACAAAACACATTGGTTAATAGAGTGATCCTTCATCTATTCACTATTCCTCCCAAAACAATGTGTTCTCCTATAAACAGAGATCATTTTTTATCATTTGAGAAACACCAAAACAATACTAAGTCTTGTTTTCTCACTTTCCCTCTTTTTGTTCAAAGTTCCAAAATTCCAAAGTGAGAAATCGAATTTCTCATTCCAAAGCATTTATGTCAAAACCAATTATCCAAACACCTCACATACATCATATGTAAGTGATCCAACCACTTAAACATCATATGTAACATCAAATTCATCAAGATCATAGTTCATCCCAAAAAAGCTGCAGTTGGATTCGAGCCCATCAATTCAGAAGGTTTCAATCCATTCTAAACACATCAACACATTCCTTGAGGTCTAGGGAAGCTGCCCATATCATTAAAACACTTATGTAACACTTACAACTGAGGATTCAAATTCCTCTTGCAAGGTAAGCCTGAACTTTTCAAACTCCATAAATCATGCATCTTAAATGTTAGTTCAAGTTACCAACATGTTTCTGGATGCTCATAGATCATTAACCCTCAATCAATTGCTACTTATAACTCGTGTATGGGATTTCACATTAGGTTTTGCAAAGTTAGGGTTCATATGTTCATCACATGATAATTCACTCCATACTTAAAATAATTGAAATTAAATTGTACCATCGTGTTCCTTGTTCAAAAGCGAGTAATTTTCATGTTTACATCGTGAAATTTCATTAAGAATTGAGTGAGATAGGAGAGATTTTTCAAATCTGGGTGACGCGAGGAAGAAGATGGTTCTCTTGGTGCCATTTTTCAAACTTTTAATTTCTATATTCAATTTTAATTATTTTCAAATGATTTTTTTAAACAAATATCATTCATATATTTAAATATTTTATTTACCAAAAAATATTTCTTATTTGATATACTTTTAATATATTTAAAAATATTATTTTAAATTATTTTAAATATTTTAAAATAATTTCTTTTCATTTTTATTAAACCAATTTGATTTCAAATATTAATGTGAATAAAACATCTTTTTATAAACCTAAACTATTGTTTATGACATGGTTAATGGATTCATTTGGATAATTATACCATTTTTTATTGATTTTTCTTTAAAAAAATATCTTAAAAAATGAAACTAGGGTTTTTGCTTTGATTCAATCTTTCAAACTTCACAACACACATATGGGCCTCTATTAGAGTGTAAGACCCAACCCTCTCTGTAAATAAACCAATTCTCTTGGGCCTCTGCTACAGTATAAGTCCCATTGCGCTTTTAAAAATCACGATGCTGTCATTTTTTTCATAATACATTTGGGTCTCTAATAGAGTGTAAGTCTCATCTCTTTGTACATAAATAAACATTTTTGGGCCTCTACTATAGTATAAGTCCCTTCTCTCAGTTTTCAAAATCATTATATTTTTAAATCATCTAGGCATCTCCCTGAGTTTAACCCCCAACAAATCTTTTCAAAACATAATAAGTCGGGGTCTCTATTGTAGTATTTGTCCCTCTTATCTTTTTCAATCAACAGCAATCCATGGGCCTCTACTAGGAGTGCAAGTCCCAACCTTTTTCTTTCAAAAGCATCCTCTGTTTTTTTCAAAACAAGATAATCATCCATGGGCCTCTATTAGGAGTGTAAGTCTCATCCCTCTTTCTATTTTCCAAACTTACTTCATATTTTCAAAACTCTAATCCTTCAATCTTTCAAATTCAATCTAAACCTAGCATCAATTTTCTCAATCATTTGGGTCTCTCCTTGAGTATAAGACCCAACACCTTTTTGTAAATTAAAAATCTTTTAGCCTCATTCGTCCCGGGCTTTGTACAAGATACAAATAATCATCTGGGCCTCTATCTAGAGTGTAAGTGTAACACCCCACTTCCCGTATTAAATAAAATATAAATATTATTATAATAATCAGAGTTTTCACCAAAAGTGGGATATCACATCTCCAAATTTTATAAAAATACTTTATTCATTCTTTTCAAAATAATACAGCGGAATTTATTTCATAAAGTAAAATACATCAAAACATGATACGTCACAGGATTTCAACACATTTGACATAAAACAATTACAACACCCATATCCCGTGTTACGTATCAGAGCATCCTAGACTCGACGGTCACACCAATATCCAAGCTAGCTAAACACCTGGATTATCTGTACTTCCGAAGAAGCACAGACCACAACAACAACAAAGGGGTGAGAAATAATGATCAGAATATAATGGTAATGTAATACATGTAAACAAGGTAGTAAAACACACCAACACACCAATATTCACCCCAACAACTCCATATAACGAACCTACTGTTCAAATTACAATATAACATATTATAATGCAAAATGCAACTCAACACCATGCATGCGGTACCGACTCATTGGTTCATTCAATCGAACCCACCATTCTCCACAAAGGAGTACGGGTGAATCACTTACGCTCCATCCGAGACATGATTCAACCCCACCATTCTCCACAAAGGAGTACGGGTGAATCACTTACGCTCCATCCGAGACATGATTCAACCCCACCATTCCCCACAAAGGAGTACGGACAGATCACTTACGCTCCATCCGAGACATGATCCATCCCACCAAGACACCATGATATGCACACACCAATGCATAACTATTATATTCAGGCACACTAAGTGCACACGATCCACCTGATCGTATCATTATACATCACATATATAAGCATAGATATAACATGCACCAACACCATATAAATCAACCAGATAGTAAACAAGTTCATATTCTATCACCAAGATACAAACACATCCCACTACTCGGGGATACACGATCCTACTGATCACTACATACATATACATCAACTAATTGTCCACCAGTCATTATTACGGGAAACATGCACTATCACCAAGTACACAAGTTAGTTCCCACACTCATCATTCTTACAGTGCATCAAGGCCAAAGGGATCACACAAGCCCAAGCTCCAGGCCAAAACATCACAAAATCACATTCTGGTTCTGCTACGTTCGCTTACATTCGCCAGGCGAAGCCCCGTAGCGAACCTTCGCTAGCATTCGCCAGGCGAACCTGCTGGCGAAGCCCTCATTTCACTATCGTACATTCGCCAGGCGAACCTTCATTCGCCAGGCGAACCTTCGCTGGCCACACTCGCCAGGCGAAGTTCCTACCCTTTAGGTCTGGGACTTAATTCTGAATTATTCGCTGCCACTCGCCTCAGCTCGCCAGGCGAACTCTCGCCTCCACTCGCCAGGCGAAACTTCGCCAACACTCGCCAGGCGAAGCCCAGCGAATGCTGCGATTTCACCAATTTCTCACAGTTCTGCAGATTGCTATCTAGGTCAATTAACTCTAATCTCCTATCCCAATTCACACCTTAACATCAGTACGCACATTACACGTAATTCAGCCTAAATGATTCCTAATCTCAATCCCAAAATCATCACCTACACACTTTATCGATACCTCAAAAGCCATACAAAACTTTCCCTAAAACTGTAAAACACCTTATATGCCCTATATGCCAAATCAACCCAAATCACCAATTCATTAACGATTACTATAGGGAAACAACACATAATTTTCCCCAAAGCTATAATCATGGTCATTACCCACACTACAGTAACAACACAGAATCTCACCAAAACTCTATTTATAGTTACTATCAACACTGCAGTAACAACATATAATCTCACTAACATCGCCATAATATATATACACCAAATTCACCAATACCAATCAACAATTCATCAATGTCAAGCATCAATTTATCATTAGCAACAATAATAACAAGCATGCCAATATAAAACTTCATAGATCGGAATTTTCCTACGGGGTTAAGGAATCCCCTCTACCCTATACATGTATATACCATCCCAAATCAAGTTTCTCCCCCCTTACCTTGTTAATCGGTTGATCGATGAAAGAATCCTCCAAGGTTTGGCCAATTCAGATTTTCCCCTGTTCCTTCGTTCTTCGCTCCCTTTTCCGTTCCCTTTTCCGTTCTTTTTCCACTTTCTCTAACTTCTCACAATGTATCGTAAAAACTACTAACCCCTCACATTCCCTATTTTAATTCTCTAATCCCAATAATAATAATAACTAATAAAATAATATAATAATATTACTAATATTAATAATACTAATCATAATAATACTATTAATAATAATAACAATAATAATAATAATGTTATTATCTCACCAAAATAATAATAATAATAATAATAATAATAATAATGAATATAATAAATATAATAATAATAATAATACCCCCACCAATATTACTATTAGTTATTATATTATTATATCTACACCAATTCATCACCAATAATCCTCCCATATCAGGGACACCCACCAATAATAATATTCATACTGATGATAATAATAATAATAATAATAATAATAATAATAATAATAATAATAATAATAATAATAATAATAATAATAATAATAATAATAATACCACCAATATTACTATTAACTATTATATTATTATCTCCACACCACCAATGATCCTTATATATCAAGGATACTCACCAATCACATGCCAACATACCCCACCTAAGGGCACACCAACATAAAATAATTAAATTAACACCAAAATGACTAAATAAATAAAATGGGTGTTACAACTCTCCCCCACTTTAAGTATTTTCGTCCTCGAAAATTACCTGATGGAACACTTCCGGGTACGCTTCCCGCATCCTTCATTCCAACTAACAGGTCACACTGCCTTCTGCAGCACCTCCCCAAGTTACTTTCACCAAAGATATCTCCTCCCTTCGGAGTTGTTTCTCGCTCGTCCAAACGAAATAGCAATGCCTCAACAATCAAATTATTTTCACTTGTACATCATCCACCTGGTTCAATGTACTTTCTCAACTAAGACACATGAAACATATCATGCCAATTCATAGCGACAGCGGGAGAAACGGTCTAACATGTTACTCCTCCCATGCCTCTGCTGCGCCACTCTGATACAAACCACAGAATACGGTGCGAACTTCTGAGACTTCGAAGCTCGACCAACATCAGTCACCGGCGTGACTCTCCAAACACATCTTTCCTTGGATCCTCTTGATCTTTTCAGCCATCTCAACATAATTTTCAGGTCTGAGCACAACACTCTCACTCGACCCATTCCAACACAGTAGAGTCCTACACTCCCTATTTCACCAAGCCACATATAGTGCCATTCCGACACTAGGATGGTAACCGTTATTATAGGTAACTCAATCAACGGTAATTAATCATCCCACAATCCACCTCGATCCAACACCCAAGCTCTCGCCAACTCTCTACAGACTCAATAGTCCTCTCTGACTGACCATCAATTTGCGGATGGTAAGTCGAACTCAACTTCAACTTAGTACCCGATGCTTCCTATAAGCCCCTCCAAAATCTCAATATAACTTCAAATTCTAATCTGACACAATATTCGTCAGTATCTCATCTAACTTCACCACTTACTCAATATGCATCTCATATATCCTCAACGTAGAATAGTTAATCCACTATCAATAATCCAAATTAAAATTATATCTTCTCAATTCTTCGGAAATCTCAACACCAACTCCACGAAAATACTACCCGATTCCCACTCTGGAATATTCAACGGCTGCATCAGACTTAACAGTCTCTGATGTTCACTCTTCGAATTTCGGCAATTCTAACCAGTATATTCAACCTCAACCACTTCTCTCCTTATCTATGGTCATCAAAACAATCTACTCAAATTCAGTTACTTCTTCATAGCACTGGGATGGATACTCCATCTACCCCAATGTATTTCTTCACGAGTACTTCTACTCCCCTCAACAACATCTGGTACACATACTCTATCATAACACCTCGTGGTATTATTTCCACAACCTCGACCATCCACTCTTCGACTCTAATTTATCAACTTCAACTAATTCACTACTCAACCCAGATTTCTGACTTTCTCGGTTCTTCTCAAGGATGTCGCTAGTCAGATCTTAATAATAAAAGATTAACTCCATAAGAGGTATCCTTACTCACAAAACGCATATTATGAAATTTCTCAATCAGTTCTACCTCTTTTCACCATCATCTTCGGTAAACACAAACATTTCCAACTCACCGCATCATCCACCACATCCACTTTACCCAAAGGGTAATTACACTCAAAGTCGTAATCCTTCAGAAATCCTAATTATTTCCTCTGCCTCATTTTCAACTTTTTCAAATCAAACAAACACCTTAAACTCTTAAGATCACCAAACATCTCTGATCTCAGTCTGAACTTTCGAAGCCTCCGACTCCGGTACAACCGCAATAGCAACCAACTCTAAATCACTGGTCGGATAGTTTCTCTTACACACTTCAAGTTGCATTTTGCATAACTGAAACTCGCTGAAGTTGTCTTTAGCAAATCCCCTAATTATATCAACAAGCATCACAAACACCACAGTTAGTTCTATCGGATTCGGCAGAACTTTCCTTACGGAAGTATATCACCGCTCTTTTTCTAACACTGATAACTCCAGTTCCTTATGCTCAACATAATCCTCTATACTCTTCGAATACCTTAAAATATCATTTATTAACACAACCATTGCCTTATATAAATAATTAAAGAAGATCCCATGCCAAATGGACAAACAAGTTGTGAGTTATGGCGGGAACACGTACCGTACTGCCAACCCTTACTGCAACATTCAAACACACTTAATCAATAAATAGCTTAATTCCATGTCAATACTTCACCATCTCATAGATAATTTCAATATCTTTCCAACGCTTAGAACCGGGCGTCATTCCGAGCTACGGTTCTCCCGTTACGACAAAAATACCACAACAATATTTTTCTGCTCAGGGCACTTCGCCAGGCGAATCTCGGCGAACATGACAGTCCCGGAATTCTATTTTCGACCGTTACCTGACTTCCGAGTGTCCGATTTCGATTCCGTAAAAAGATGCGATCTCGGAATTCAACGTATAACCACCATTTCATACTTAGGAGGCCGTCCAACACACTTTCAATCTTTAAATATTTTAAAACCCGATTACTTCCAATCTCAACAGCAGGTCGTGGAGCCTCCTATTACGATACCACTTCGACCTTCGACACCACAACACAATAATTCTACTCGCGATCTCACGAACACGGAACTCACGTTCTTCAATCAATTGATCCATCAAATCATTAACTCTTGGAAGCGAACACTTATCCTTGACAGTCACCTTGTTCACTTATCTATAGTTCACCCAAAGCTTCACAAAACCTTCTGTCTGTCTAACCAACAAAAATTGGTGCACCTTACGGTAACACACTCAAACAAAAGAACCTCTCCCCCAGCGGGTCTTCAAGTTGACTCTTCAACTTCTCCAATCCCAATACAAACACGCCATATGGAGTCACCAATATCGGACTCGTTCCAAAAACAAAGTCAGCGTGTAAGCTTTACTTCACACTCTGATAGTAAATCGCTTACTTCCTCAGGGAACCTCTGGCAATTTCAACTAATTGACAAATCCCAATTTTCTCACTTTCCTTCTCATTCAAAGTTTCCGTCAAAATAAACGTCTCAACACCGTATTACGCCAACTCCTCAAAATAATCCCTTAAGCACTTAGCTTAACTCAGGACAATTCCTTGCTCACGCCACACAAGCTTGCAAGACAAGTCTATCCCATCCAACACAATCTCGTCTACTATTAACAAGAGATTAAGGGTGATCAGTTCCTCAATTTGTTAATAGACAGCCGAAATCATGATGGGGTACAAACCATCTTTACCAAACTATGATAGCATTCCTCAACACACTAAGCCACCACACCGTAGCATTACGGAGAAATACAAACTTCTCCCCCACTGGAATCATTCCTCTCCTGCCAACGAAGTTAGTCAACAACATGTACCGACAGTGTTTTCACACACATGCCGCATACTAGGGATTTAAACCACAACACACAGTCTCCATCCCAAAGGACAAACTCAACTCAACTCAACAACACTGGCCGGACGGACCGACCTGCTCTGATACCAATTGTAACACCCCACTTCCCGTATTAAATAAAATATAAATATTATTATAATAATCAGAGTTTTCACCAAAAGTGGGATATCACATCTCCAAATTTTATAAAAATACTTTATTCATTCTTTTCAAAATAATACAGCGGAATTTATTTCATAAAGTAAAATACATCAAAACATGATACGTCACAGGATTTCAACACGTTTGACATAAAACAATTACAACACCCATATCCCGTGTTACGTATCAGAGCATCCTAGACTCGACGGTCACACCAATATCCAAGCTAGCTAAACACCTGGATTATCTGTACTTCCGAAGAAGCACAGACCACAACAACAACAAAGGGGTGAGAAATAATAATCAGAATATAATGGTAATGTAATACATGTAAACAAGGTAGTAAAACACACCAACACACCAATATTCACCCCAACAACTCCATATAACGAACCTACTGTTCAAATTACAATATAACATATTATAATGCAAAATGCAACTCAACACCATGCATGCGGTACCGACTCATTGGTTCATTCAATCGAACCCACCATTCTCCACAAAGGAGTACGGGTGAATCACTTACGCTCCATCCGAGACATGATTCAACCCCACCATTCTCCACAAAGGAGTACGGGTGAATCACTTACGCTCCATCCGAGACATGATTCAACCCCACCATTCCCCACAAAGGAGTACGGACAGATCACTTACGCTCCATCCGAGACATGATCCATCCCACCAAGACACCATGATATGCACACACCAATGCATAACTATTATATTCAGGCACACTAAGTGCACACGATCCACCTGATCGTATCATTATACATCACATATATAAGCATAGATATAACATGCACCAACACCATATAAATCAACCAGATAGTAAACAAGTTCATATTCTATCACCAAGATACAAACACATCCCACTACTCGGGGATACACGATCCTACTGATCACTACATACATATACATCAACTAATTGTCCACCAGTCATTATTACGGGAAACATGCACTATCACCAAGTACACAAGTTAGTTCCCACACTCATCATTCTTACAGTGCATCAAGGCCAAAGGGATCACACAAGCCCAAGCTCCAGGCCAAAACATCACAAAATCACATTCTGGTTCTGCTACGTTCGCTTACATTCGCCAGGCGAAGCCCCGTAGCGAACCTTCGCTAGCATTCGCCAGGCGAACCTGCTGGCGAAGCCCTCATTTCACTATCGTACATTCGCCAAGCGAACCTTCATTCGCCAGGCGAACCTTCATTCGCCAGGCGAACCTTCGCTGGCCACACTCGCCAGGCGAAGTTCCTACCCTTTAGGTCTGGGACTTAATTCTGAATTATTCGCTGCCACTCGCCTCAGCTCGCCAGGCGAACTCTCGCCTCCACTCGCCAGGCGAAACTTCGCCAACACTCGCCAGGCGAAGCCCAGCGAATGCTGCGATTTCACCAATTTCTCATAGTTCTGCAGATTGCTATCTAGGTCAATTAACTCTAATCTCCTATCCCAATTCACACTTTAACATCAGTACTCACATTACACGTAATTCAGCCTAAATGATTCCTAATCCCAATCCCAAAATCATCACCTACACACTTTATCGATACCTCAAAAGCCATACAGAACTTTCCCTAAAACTGTAAAACACCTTATATGCCCTATATGCCAAATCAACCCAAATCACCAATTCATTAACGATTACTATAGGGAAACAACACATAATTTTCCCCAAAGCTATAATCATGGTCATTACCCACACTACAGTAACAACACAGAATCTCACCAAAACTCTATTTATAGTTACTATCAACACTGCAGTAACAACATATAATCTCACTAACATCGCCATAATATATATACACCAAATTCACCAATACCAATCAACAATTCATCAATGTCAAGCATCAATTTATCATTAGCAACAATAATAACAAGCATGCCAATATAAAACTTCATAGATCGGAATTTTCCTACGGGGTTAAGGAATCCCCTCTACCCTATACATGTATATACCATCCCAATTCAAGTTTCTCCCCCCTTACCTTGTTAATCGGTTGATCGATGAAAGAATCCTCCAAGGTTTGGCCAATTCAGATTTTCCCCTGTTCCTTCGTTCTTCGCTCCCTTTTCCGTTCCCTTTTCCGTTCTTTTTCCACTTTCTCTAACTTCTCACAATGTATCGTAAAAATTACTAACCCCTCACATTTCCTATTTTAATTCTCTAATCCCAATAATGATAATAACTAATAAAATAATATAATAATATTACTAATATTAATAATACTAATCATAATAATACTATTAATAATAATAACAATAATAATAATAATGTTATTATCTCACCAAAATAATAATAATAATAATAATGAATATAATAAATATAATAATAATAATACCCCCACCAATATTACTATTAGTTATTATATTATTATATCTACACCAATTCATCACCAATAATCCTTCCATATCAGGGACACCCACCAATAATAATATTCATACTGATGATAATAATCATAATAATAATAATAATAATAATAATAATAATAATAATAATAATAATAATAATACCACCAATATTACTATTAACTATTATATTATTATCTCCACACCACCAATGATCCTTATATATCAAGGATACTCACCAATCACATGCCAACATACCCCACCTAAGGGCACACCAACATAAAATAATTAAATTAACACCAAAATGACTAAATAAATAAAATGGGTGTTACAGTAAGACCCAACACCTTTGCTCCTCTCCTACTTAAGGTCAAGTCATATTTAAATTCAAATTCAAATTCAAAATCATTTCAAAACTTTCTTCAATTTCTCAAAACCCTAATTCAATCTTAAAAAAGAACATTTAATCAATCACAATACACTTAGGCCTCTATCCAAAGTATAAGACCCACCGCCTTTTCAAATTCAATTCATACTTTTTTTATATACTTGTTCATATATCTGTATATATACTTGTGCATATCTTGTTAAGTTTCCCTTAGCATTTAGATCATCCTTAGTTTAGACTAGTTCAAACAACAAGATCTTTTCAATCATTATAACTTAGTTCAAACAATTAGTTCCCTCTTGTACAAAGGAATTATTCTCCCCAGTACAGTTAGCCTTCCCTTGGGCTTTGTTCAATTTACTTAACCTTCAAACACTTCATGAAAGAGAGGACTATTTTCCGGTAAAACCTCTTATTTAAACCCTTTTAACCCTGGAATAGTTCAACAAAGAAAGGATTATTTCCCAATGAAACCTTTCTTGAACTCTTTTAAGACTTGGAAAGTCTTAACACCCAGCCTCCTCTTGGGCGTCATACAAGGACTCACATGATTCCTAAAAGCATAGAACATATCCTAGTCAACTTTATCAATACACAAAATCCAGGAGAGTCAAAACCTCTAGGATATTCAATCTCATTCTTTAAGCCTTTTCTAATCCTCAACAAAGGTTGGCTTTCACTTAACAATCCCCAGCTAGGGTCAGTTTACAAGCAACAAATCCCCAGAATAATTAAACCCCTTGTGGTATTTAAATTCTCTTCTAATCTTCAGCTAGAGTCAGTCTCCACTTAAATTCCTTCAGCCTCCTCTTAGGCTTCATATAATGATTTCCCCAATCAGCCTCAATCTTGGGCTTTGTACAAGACAGATATAACACTTTCAGTTGAGTCATTTATCATCTTTTTTAGCTTCAACTTTGGGCTTTGATCAAGGCACACAATTTAACATCCCCACAGATGAGACTATGAGTCCTCTCTATAGGAGGATATCCCTTCTGTAAATCACATTTCAAATAAAATCAAATTGTTTTACATAAAGGAGGATGGGGCATTGCTCTCTATATTTCAAAGTTCAAGTTAAAAGATTCTTCCCTTATGTTAAAACTCATAAATGAGGATGTGGCATTGCTCTGGATATTTCAAAGTCCAAGTTAAAAGTTTTTTCCCTTATGTTAAAACTCATGAAGAAAGATGTGGCATTGCTCTGGATATTTCAATGTCCAATTTCAAAGCTTCTTCCTTCATGACATTTCACTTCTCCTATAAAGGAAGATGTGACATTTCTGGATTCTACACATCCCTATTAAAGCAACCTCCCTTATGATCATTTTCATTGATGTTTGTGATGAATAAGTGAGATATCTCCCTTTAGAGATGAAAAATTCCCTCTCAGCCAACCTTTAGCTTCAATCTTGGGCTTTGAACAAGACACATACTCTTTTAGCTTCAATCTTGGGCTTTGAACAAGACACAAACACTCTTTTAGCTTCAACTTTGGGCTTTGAATAAGACACAAATACTCTTTTAGCTTTTTGGGCTTTAAACAAGACACCAAACAATTTCCTCCCATAGATTTAGGAGGAACTATGAACGCTCTGATTTCTCAGTTTCCTTTTTGAGAATATGTAGACATAAGATTGCGAAATCTTAGCGAGCACACTTATAAAAAACCTTTATGTCTAGGTGCCTACCAAAATCAATAGAAAACTATAAAACAACAAAAAAATTCCTCAGTCTTCACAAAGGAGAAACTTTCCTATTTAAACAGCAGACAAACCTAAGCAAGCAAGTAATTCAACAGTAGAAATATGCAATAAAGGTTCCTATAGAGTACTATAGATACTCAGGGTGTTAATAGCTTTCCTTAGTATAACCAACCCTCAATTCCCAATCTCTTAGCATTTGTAAGAAAAACACTTGCGAGCAGGGTTAGTTTGAGATATCTTCCCCTTCCTTTTAAGCATCATATGATAAATATTAGAAATCAGAAAGTAGTGTTAAATGCAGCAATGGTCGTGTCACGAAAACCGGAGCTACAGGAAAATGGCGACTTCACTAGGGACTGGTTTTTCTTATCTAGAGGGTTAAGCCTTGAATTGCAAATATTTTACTATTTCATTTTCTTATTTGCTTTCTTATTCATCCGTTGTTTACCATCATATTATCCACTTATTTTCCATACTTGTTTAATTTGCTTTTATCTGGGAATGTGATTAATACACATATGGTGAGTCAAAAAGTCCTCAGTGGGCTTGAGAGCATATTCTAAGATAGGAGGTGGAAGACTCAAGAAGGCTTATAGGGAGTGAGTCTCGACTAAGCTGACTTAGAAGTCCACCAAATCAGTAGAGGTACCCTTTTGGAATTACTGATGTTGAGCGAGCAAGTCGCAAATATATTACTTTTTCCACTAGGAACCCATGAAACTGAGGATTAGTGAACATTTAACCATTTGGAATTTTTAGGATGTAGTGTGGTGACTATCAGGAATAGTTGATATGCGATACTACACTTGAATGAGATCCACCTTGGGAATATTATAGCTCCAATGAGTCATTCAGTTTACTGGTAATATCCTAAAGAGGATTCAATGATTTTGGGAACCTTTATTAGAACCCGTTCTACAGGTACACAAAATTAAACCCCTAGTACATACCTTGGCGATGGGTAGATCCATGGCCCCATGCTCGTGACGATGAACCCTTAAACCCATGTTTTCATATACTTGTGTTTGCTGCATTCATAAAAAAAATCCTTTTCAAACTTTTTAAAAAGAACTAAAAAATATGGTTGTTACAAATATCAGTGAGAGAAATTATGCTATGGATTTTGGTAGAAGAAAAACTTAGAAGTACACCTTCAGGAGTCCAAAGCTGTAAGACCTGAGAAAATTAGGAAGGTTGATTACTAATCCTGAAGCTTTCAGAGCTAAGTATGGAGGACTTTTGTCTCTTTTAAAGGTCAACATGGCGGAAGGAGTCCTGTCTACATTGGTTCAGTTCTATGATCCGGTGTACCACTACTTCACATTTCTAGATTATTAGCTCACACCAACATTGGAAGAGTTCTCTCATCTGATTTATTTATCTATCACTGATCAAGACCCTTTCTCCGGTCTGGACGAAATTCCCAAAGATCAAACCATTGCAAGAGCTACTTGTCGTACCTAGAAAAATACGATCCTCGCGGTGGACGCGAAAAAAACTTTCGAACAGAGTTGCCACCGAACTTTATTCATTCCAAGGAAGAAATAGGAAAATATCGATAAAACCTTTAAAGAGATAATAACATGGTCATCGCAACCAAATTCTAGGTTCGGGAGTCGATTACGCAAAGGGAAGGTATTAGCACCCTCTAAGTCCATTGTACTCAACGGAAACCTCTTGATTCGATTCTTGAGAGGAAGTTAGCTATACTTGTTTATATTCTAAAGGATTCGCTTCTAAAGGGGAAAATGGGTGGTTTTATATTAGGGTGCTCGCCAAGGATTGGGGCCCTTGTGACTACGTACTCCCTCGTGCAATGGGAAAGTCAAAGCATCGTAGTTCGTGGGACTATGGGTAAAGATTTGAGAAAAATGGAAAAAAGGTAGAAAAAAGAAAAGGTAGCTCGCTAGAATCTCGCAATCCTATGCCTACGTATCCTCATTGACAAATGAGAAATCAGAGCGTCTGTAGTTCGGAAGACTACGATTGGTTGGTTGGTTGGTGTATTTTATGAACAAGTGTTTAGGTCGCATTCTAATTGCTAAATATTGGCTTGTATGCGCCCTAGGGGAGCCCGAAGCACGTGTTTATATGCGTGGAAGAAGGTACTAAACAATGTTCTTTGGTAAAGGTGTTTTGAATTGGAGGATCGCACAGGGGCGAGGAATTAGTGTTTGGAGAAGTTTCAATCGCACAGGGGCGAGAAAAGAGAGTTTGTCGTATTAGACATTTTGGCTAGAGGTGACAATTACCTGAAGCATAAGAAAGGCTCCTTAGGCCTAAGTAATCAGGAAAGTGAGTCAAAGACTTGACTCTCTCTCTCTTTCAACCTTAATTGAGAAAATATTTTGATATGGTTAGAGTAAGTTAATCGGATGACGATTACTCGAAGCTTAAGAAAGGCTTCTCGGGCCCAAGTAATCGGGAGAGTGAGTCAAAGACTTGACTCTCTCTCTTTTCATCTCGAAAGGAGGTTACGTTTGGAAAGTGTTTCAAACGATGGAAGATAGTTAAAGTATTTTAAACAGATGAGGATTACTTGAAACTTAAGAAATGCTCCTCGGGCCCAAGTAATCAGAATGAGCCAAAGGCTTGACTCTCTCTCTTTTCATCTTATATTATTAAATAGTTTGATATAGTTAGAGTGTGTTAAATGAATGACGATTACTCGAAATTTAAGAATGGCTCCTCAGACCCATGTAATCAAGAAAGTTAGTCAAAGGCTTGACTCTCTCTCTGTTTCATCTAAGTGTTGAAAAAATAAATTTGATGCGAATCAGATTGTAAATCTTTTAGAGAGAACAATTGTTCGAGCGCAAGGAAGGCTCCTCGGGCCCAAACAATTGAGGAGAGGAATCGAAGACTCCATTTCAACTCCCTTTTCATCTTTATTGAAATTGTGTTAAGTATAGTTAAGTATATTAAATTTACTTTGATAAAATGCTGGATATTGATCGAGGTTTGAATTTGCGTACGAAACTTTTAAGGTTTGAACTAATGGTAAAAAGGTCCTAATGGTATAAGGTAAGGTCGATGGCGAGGCAAAAGTTATCGACTTACAAGAGGGTTATGGTTTGTACCTTAGGGTTACAAGATATAAATGAAGAAGTAGTTGAATTGAGTTTTAATCGTGTGCACTAGCAAAGTGGGCTAGTCTTCTAAACGATCAACTAGAAGTAATTGATCAAATAGGCCTCACTGTAAGAAAGCCCAGGAGTAAGCTTTGAATGTTATGTATGGTGACCAAAAGGTTGATGGCGAAGCTTAAAAAGCAATCGACTTAAAAAGATAAAAAAATGGCTCAACATTGGATCGAGAATTGTTTCTTTTGAAAAGAGTTTAAAGCATTAAAGCACAATCAAGACAAAAGCGATAAGATTATTATATTTTGTGGGATGGGGGTACATTTTATCGAATGGGGATAGGAGACAACGAAACAATTACATCGAACCCAATGGAATGAGTACTTGTTGTATAAAGTAAGCCACGAGACCGAAAACCAACCGAAATCGAAGGCAACCAAATTTAAAACCATGTCAAGATCATTTAAAATGGATTCAAATGGGAATCACTCTACAATAATCAGTTTACAATTTATGCGCTCAAATGATGTTCGAAAGCAAAATCAAATTTGTGCTCCGAATTCACAACGTAATCGACTACACGAATAGTCAAGCACACACTTAGTAATGCATTAATTAATTTAGCTAGTCAATAATTAAATAAAAAGAAAATCTAACTAAATAATTAACTACTAATTACAATTAAATTACAAATAAAACAAAATATTTAAAAAAAATTAAACAAATCATTTAAGGATAAGAGTACAAAAGTGAAAACAAAATGCACTAAATGGGCTTATTTTCTTAACATTAATATAGCCCAAATCTATTTAGTTAACAATAATAATATCAAGCAATGATAAAGATTAGCCAACAGGATAGAAATAAAAATGAATAAAAAATTGACAATTTTACTATCATAAAATACTCACATGTTGGATTTATCCTAAACCATAAGATAGTAATGAAATTAAGTAAACCAATAAACAATGCAGTATGCTAAAACCGAAAAAACCAACCAAGAAAACCTTCCATGCACTCTTACTCTAAAAATGCAAGACACAACTTTATTACCTTACTCACAAAGCAGATGAAAAAACTACATACCATAATATCTTAAATGAAAATTAAAACTCTCTTTAATTGATCTCTAACTTTTCAATTTATTGCTTATAAAACTTAAAAAAAACAAGAATAACTACAAGGAAAGAAAACAACAGTGCTTATCATTGTATAATAACATTCATTATGTGTAGCACTACATCGAACCAAAAAGCATCATTATCCTAATAATGTGTAGAAAGAAGAAATAGTATCAAGGCAAGCATGCATATACAAGTAGAGGACTCCATCACTGTATCGAAAATATGCCTTCAAAACTTAGAAAACAAAAGCAACTCCAACACTAATATTTTACCAATTTCAATAACCAATATATAAAGGGATATACCTCTCTTGTTCAGCTGTAATACTCGTGTGTAGTGTTGCGGCGAGTTGTTGTCGAAAGATGCGAGTTGTTGCTCAGATCTTATTCCTTGACCAATATAAGCTTAATGTGATGAACTCCATAACCAAATCGAACATTATGTTACGGCTTGGAGATTTTTTGTCTAAAGTTATCGCACTGCTGGACGGAAGTGCAAATGGAGGTTGTGAGTTGTGCGTTGTAATTATGAATCGTTGATGGATCCGCATCGTAGCAGGGTGAGGTGGTCGCCAGAATTGACGTGAATTTTTTGTTGTTTGGAAGAAGCAGGATCTGGAAAACACAGTGGCTGTTGAAGCTTACGGCCGAGGTTTCACGGTGGCATTCTGGGGGTTTACGACGGTGATGTGGGTCTCACTCACGGCGGAAGTTGCAGGTTAGATGGTGATGGAAGAAGGTTTCTAAAGATATGAGAGTGAGGAAAGGTGTGATGAGTTGTTAATGGCAGTGAGTTTAGAGAGTGGAGGAAAGGAAGAAAAAAGGCGTTGAGAGAGTTTTCGCAAAAGAAATTTTTTGTCTTTTTCTTTCTGTTACCATGAGAGGGAGTGTGTTAATTGGTTTTTGCAAAGGATGAGATCAAAGGATTGTGAGGATATTTCCCTTTTCATTTTGCTGTCACGAGTTCCACTTAAGATGGGAAGGTAGATTTTTTGATTTTCTTATTTAAAAATAATTAACTAAATCTTAATTTTTAATTGGTTAATAAAAATGTACATGGATCACAAATATGGGTCATTGATTAATTTTAATTTAATGGTTGAGATTAAATCAAAGAAGCACAAATTGTAACCAATTTTAAAAATGCCTAAGATGCCCTTTCTCGAAGCTTTAATTGATTTAAATCAAATCAAATCAATTAAATCAAATAAAAATCACATCTTTTAAAATGCACATGATAAAATTGAAAAGCAAACATGAAAAATTATATTTTATTATTTTGAATATTCTGGCGAAAAGATTAAAAAAAAATAGAACAAATTAATTAACTACACTAAAATGGTCAGCGCGGAATAAACGACTCAGAAAAAAATAGCGTTTGATCAGATTTGAAAATAAACTGAGAGCGGTAAAAAGGCTCAAACTGATCGAAATGTGACTAAAAGGTCGTCAAAAAATAAGATGAGCGCGTCAGGTTAAACTTTGCGAATAGTAGTTCAATATCACTAACGTCTGCAAGCTCGATTTCGAAAATTTTCAACCACTGATTTTTTGTATATTTGAGAAATAATTCAATCAGTCTGTCTGTATATCCAAGAATTCATTCTGGCTATTCATTTTAGGATTTATTCATGCTAAAATGCACGTTATGCTGTACAAGCGGTGCAAATTGAAAATAAAGTCAGACAGATGAAATTTGAAAAAAGTAGGACAAATTTGGGGTATGACACTACCTCCTTAGAAGTGTCAGATATCAAAGCTCACATGACACCAAGGGAGGAATTCAAGGTCTACCAGATAAATTCTTAATGGAGAAAGCCCTATACTTTTCCAGCATAGTAAATATGGTTGCTTTCAAGGACATCTTTGTTCTACTCATCTATGGGTTATTCCTTTTTTCCAACGTTGACAACTTCGTCGACATCGATGCTATCAAGATATTCTTAATCGGGAATCCGATTCCGACTTTGCTTGTAGATGTTTATCGCTTAGTGCATCTAAGGAATTTGTACAACGGAGGGATGATTACATATTGTGCCTCGTTACTTTACAAATGGTTTATTTCTCACTTACCCAAATCTGCTGCTTTCTGGGATCTCAAAAGTGGTATGCGATGGTCACAAAATATTATGTCCCTCACTCATTCTGACATCGATTGGTACAATCAGGTCTATGATAAAATAAAGATTATTGACAGCTGCAGAAGTTTCCCCAGTGTACCCTTCATTGGTACTAAAGGAGGAATTAACTACCACCCAGTTTTAGCTCGTCGTCAGCTTGGTTACCCGATGAAGAACATACCATATAACATTCATCTGGAAGGTCTTTTATTTAAGGGGGAGAAAATGACAGAGCACTCAAAGAAGAGATCATACATGCCTGGCATCATATTCATAGGAAAGGAAGAGAGTCCCTGGGAAAACCAAATTGCATCTCTACGGAGCCTTATCTCCAATGGGTACATGTAGAGCCGTCAAGTTAAAGATGTCTTACCCTCGTCAAGAAGTATTCCCCCTAAAGGAATATATCCTCTACTTCATGAGCGACACAACGAAACTTTAAGAACTCAACATGAAAAGAACACTTGGAGGAGCAAGTACCAAATTATCAGCTTAGAGTGCGCAAAAATTCAAGAGCTACTGAAGGAACAACATGTTGTGGAAAGCCAAGAGGAACGGAAACGTTTACTCTCTCCCTTCACCTGACAAAGGATCATCGACCCGCCAATGGTCGAGGAAGCCCGATCAAAGAAACAAAAAGGGAATCATCAACCGGCATCTGGACCTTTGTCCAAAATTCCTTAGGATTCATAAGCCGAGTTTCCCTTCCTGTACTTTGTAAAATAATGTACTTTTCTTTGTAAAATATTGTAAACCTTTGAATTCAATAAAGATTTTCCATCATTGTATTATATTTGCAACATACTTGTTAAAAGTTCTTTTGAAAACTAAAAAAAGGAAGCATTTGCATTTCCTTTGCACATAATGCATCATTCTAGCATTTCACTCAATCTTCATAAAAACTTACACTTCCATCACACTTTAGAGAGTCAAATTGTCTCATTCATACAATACTTGGGCCAATCGTCAAAAGAAGATGGACGATATTGAGGAAGAGAATAGAGAGTTGAGATAGGAGGACATTATTCTAAAAGAGGGTATGGAAAGACTCAATGGCATGATTGAATCAATGGCATCGGCTAAGGATCAACCATTTCAAAGGACTGTGGTCTTAAAAGTTGTGTCTGCACTAATATTTGAGGTACCCACCAGCCTTCCTCAGTACAGCATGCCTAAAGGTTTTCCCTCAGGCATGCCTTTCAATTTTATTGTTGAAGGATATATGAAGGTACGAAAACACTTAGAAGGGGGGTTGAATAAGGAATTTTCAAAAACAATTATGACAATAGAAAATAACAAGTTATTTTTATCCTGGTTCGTTTGAACTTAAACTACTCTAGTCCACCCGGCCAAGGTGATTTCACCTCTCTCAAACGAGGATTTAATCCACTAAATCAAAACTTGATTACAGTGATATCCACTAAGACAACTATCTTAGTCTTCTCAAGAATCCTGACCACAACTTGGTCTCTCAAGGAACTTTTACAAAGATAAAATACAATGTGTTTAAGTTGCTTCTAAAAATCTATTATCACAACTGTGATTTACACAAAATGAAGAACAGATAAAACTTAGTGTTTGTTGAAGAAAGTTGTTTGAATATTTTTCTTTGATTGCTTTTTCGAATTCTTCTTTTGAATTTCTTCTTGTAATTGTTGTATTTGAAATGCTGATGGAGACTTCTTTATATACTCCACTTTCTCAATAGTGTGTAGAAGAAAGTACTGTAGGATGTAGACAGAAAGGACAATTACTTTTCGTCTTGATTTGACATTCCCTTTTTGCCTGAAATCCTGTGTCATGCACGAGTGAGAAATAGTACCGTTGGTAGACCTTGGGTTTAACAACGTCTCTTTTTAAATGAACATATATGAAAATAATCTTGCATCAGATCCTCTGATGTTGTTCCTTGTTCTTCTTATCAGAGTCACTCTATCCAGAGTCTTGCAGCAAAGTGCTTAGCGTGAACTATGATCAGAGTTGACTTGATTCAAAGCCTCTGTACTTGCAGTGTTTAGTTCTCAGAGTCTTCTGAATATTCTGAGTCTTTATACTCTGCGCACAAAGTCTTCTGTAGGTAGTGCTTCAGAGTCTTCTTCAACAAGCGCTTCAGAGTTTTCTGCATCTAGCGCTTTAGAGTCTTCTGCATCTGGCGCTTCAGAGTCTTCTGCAGTTGCACTTCCTACGCTCAGAGCTTTGCGTTATCATGTTCAGAGGAATTATTTTGTCTTCGGATGAATATTTATTTGTTATTTAAAATAAAAACACTTGAAAAAAATTAGAGTATATATTTTCTTTATTCAAAATTTCATTAATGTTATCATCAAAATATTGAGATATATTAAGAACCAATATGTGTTCTAACAATCTCCCCCTTTTTGATGATGACAAAAGCTATATGAAATTTTGTTCAAAACAAGTGAAAAATATATCTCCCCCTGAGATTATGAATCTCCCCCTGAAATGAATACTGCTAGAAAAATAAATACTTCCCTTTCATCACTAGTATTCTTTCCAGTGTCAGGGTTAGCTTTGTAGACTTTCTCAGACCTTGTTCAGAGTTAATTCTAAGGATATTATCAGATGAGAAGTTTTTAGCTCTGAAACACTTAATTCAATATTAGTGATTTCAGAAAAAAGAATCATTTAAGACAAAAAATATCAGAGCAAGAAAACAAATATAACAGATAATCAGAAGAAAAGCAGTCAGATGTATTCAATTAAAGAACTCAGAAGAAAAACAACAAAAAACATAGATGTGCACAGACAAGAAAAAAAACTAAGAAGGACGAGAGGCTATAATCTTCAAAAGCTCAGTTATCTCAGAAGTTTGTGCTTCCTGATTTGCCATCCAAGTCTTTATCTCAGAAGTAGATTCATCTTGCTTAGCCATCTAAGTCTTGATCTCTTCTGTTGTCTTCTCTTGCTTAACCATCCAGGTTTTAATCTCAGAAGTTGCAGCCTTTTGCTGAGCAAGCTTTTCCTTCACGTCTTCAGAAACTTTAACTTCTTCATAGTCTGTCTTCAAAACTGTTGATTCTGGAATGACCACTGAAGCAGATGCTGGCTCTAAATCCATATCAGAAGGCTCATCAGATGCAGGAGTCTCTTCAGAGATAGTAGCCTCTGTGAAAGTTTCTTCAGGCTGAGGAATTACACTAATCTGAAGTGCAGCAGTTTCTTCAGATGCTGAACACACAACCTCTGCAGGTGTGCTTTCTAGAAACTGAGTAGGAGTTCTGCGTACACCCAGAAGAGCAAATTTAACAGCTTCAGAAAAGTTCTCTTGAGCATCTGCAGAACAAGCAGCTTGAAGGTTCTCAGTCACAGAGTTGAACCTTCTCCTGAAAGTAGTCCAAAATACTTCAGAATCACGAGGATTCACTCTATTTAGGCATCTTTCCCTAGCAGCAGATAACCACATCTGCATTTCTGTCTCAAAACCATATAACAGAGTCTCAACA
The DNA here is from genome assembly GCA_963859935.3 of Lathyrus sativus. Classification (NCBI taxonomy): domain Eukaryota; kingdom Viridiplantae; phylum Streptophyta; class Magnoliopsida; order Fabales; family Fabaceae; genus Lathyrus; species Lathyrus sativus. The sequence continues at coordinate 174,651,815 of OZ012736.1, forward strand.
TCTGATATAGGTGTGGGTTTAAGGAGAGCCTCTAAGAAGGATTCCTTAGGGTTAACAGAAGGTGATGGTTTATTAGAAGATGAGGATTGTTCTGAGGAAAGAGGAGGAAGGGGAGTAAGAATGGTAATGGAAATAGGAGAGGGAGTTGGAGTAGGAGTGGGAATGGGAGTAGGAATATCATCAGGATAGTTTGGGGTGTTATATGTTGGTGAGGTAACATCTGAAAGGTCAGAGTCATATGAATCTAACGAGTTAGATGATCCAGATGATATAGGATGTACTATCATGAGAGGTTGGATATCAAGTATGTCATGATCAGGGTCAGAGGGGTTAGGATCTGAATGGTTTGGTTCATCTGGTTGAGGTTCAGAGTGTTGAGGTTCAGAGTGTTGAGGTTCAGAGTGTTGAGGTTCAGAATGTTGAGATTCAGAATGTTGAGGTTCAGAAGGTTGTGGTTCAGATGTTTGTGGTTCAGATGTTTGAGGTTCAGATATTTGTGGTTCAGAGGGTTGAGGTTGAGAAGAGGGAGCAGAGTCATGAACATTTTCAGAAGAAATATGTTCAAAAGCAATGTGAGGAGGAGAAGGAGTGGGAATTGGGTCATAGGGAGGAGGAGAAGGTTCAGATGCAAGTATTTCTGTTATAGTTTCTAAAACATGAATAGCAGAAGTGTTACCTGAAAGTTTGGAACGCTTAGCCTTCACAGAAGAGACTTCTTCAAAGGCTTTCCTTTTGGGGTGTGCAGATCCTTCTTCTGAAACCTTTCTCTTCTTCCTTCTCTTCTTCTCAATTATTTCTGGAGCAGTTTCAGATGCTCTTTTTATCAAATCTGCTGGTATGGGACTTCCATCTGCCAGACATGATTCAATATAGTAGAGCAGAGCTTCTCTGGGCTCCTCTGCAGTAAACAGTGGAAAGTCTTCCACTGGGACTCTTTTTCTGCAAACTTCATCCAAGTTAACCTTAACAGGATCAGAAGAGAGTTCCTCTACCAGCTTCATCCATTGCAAACTTTTCCCGTCCAGAGGCTTTCCCAGAATTGTTTCCAATTCTTCTGTCTGACCTGCCTCTGTCAGATGTGCAACTAATCCATTCTCTGTGAGAATATCATAAATTAATCTTCCCATTGGGATCCAATTTCCGATCTTCTGATGTTTTGTTATGATCTCTTCTCTGGACATTTTGACGTGGTTCCACAGATGAGAAAATAGCAAGTGTGGCAGATCCACCTTAATATTGTTTCCCAAACAATACAGAAAGTACAGCTGTTCTGCGTTGATGTAATATGGAAAGTTGGATGCTTTTCTATGGTGAATACATCCCAAAAATATTTTTCCCCAGATTTTATAGTGTGTCTTCAAATCCTTGATCTTACTTGAAGACAACCCAGAAGTGAAAACTTCTTTGTAGACTTCATCCATGTCGACCCGTCCTGCAGAAAGATGAGAAACAACATCCACTTCTTCATACCCTATCAGCTTTCGAATCAAATCCTCAGTGATTATGACTTCTTTACCCAAATCATATGAAATTATGAACTTGGGGCAAACCTTTGCGTGAATCCATAATTCTTTAACCAAGTGATGATAAACTGGACCAAACAGCCTATCAAAATACTTTACCCAACCTTAAGACGATACCGTTGAATGAAAATCAAAATCGTTCTTTGCCATGCATTCAAAGTTCACCATGAACTCACAAAGAACTTCTAGATCATCCACTAGTGTTATAAGAGTTCGTTCTGGTGCTTTGTAGGTTTCATTACCCCTTTCAGATGTTGATACCCCAGCCATTGTTGACACTAACTTTTAAGATGAAGAAGATGAAGTTGCCATTGACGAACTTTTGAGAATAACTGATCTTCTTTTAGATTTAGTAGAGAAGAGAAAACAATGGAGAAGGCCAAAATGCATAAAAAGTATGTGTGTGTGTGTGTGTGTGTGTGTGTGTGTGTGTGTGTGTGTGTGTGTGTGTGTGTGTGTGTGTGTGTGTGTGTGTGAGAGAGAGAGAGAGAGAGAGAGAGAGAGAGAGAGAGAGAGAGAGAGTGGAAGTGTGAAATCGTGTGAGATTGTGGAATATATAGAGACAAAATTAGGGCACAAAAACACAAACCACACTTAGTAGTTAATCACATTAATTAAGAAATAAGAAAATGATTTCAGCATTTAATGAGATTTGACAAAAGTGGGGGGAAAACGAGAATTGTAATAATTCAAACAGTACCTCAAACAGCGTCTCACTTTGTACACTCCACCTTTTCAGATTTCATGTGACACGTGTTTGATGTTGTTTTTCCTCTAAAGCTCTTTAGAATATGAAACGTTAAACAACGCTCAGATCCTCTGAAGCTTGTTAGTTCAGAGTTTCAAAAAAAAAACAATAAGGTAATAAAAGAAATCATATGAAACACTTCAAAGTATAGAAACTAATCATTTTTCATCGGAATAAATTTGCTTCTGAATAATACTTTTATTCTGGACAAAAATCCATACTAATATTCTTCAGAATAAATTTAAATCTATCTTCAGCAAGGAGTTTTGTAAAAATATCAGCCCATTGATGGTCTGTATTAACAAAGTTTAAACTTAAAATTCCCTTCTGAATATAGTCTCTGATGAAATGATGTTTAATTTCTATATGTTTTGCCTTAGAATGTAAAATAGGGTTTTTAGAGAGGCAAATAGCAGAAGTGTTATCACAAAAGATAGAAATGTTACTCTCATATATCTGATAGTCTTCTAGCTGACTCTTCATCCAGAGCATCTGTGTACTACAACTAGCAGCAGCAATATATTCTGCTTCTACAGTTGAGAGTGCTATTGTGGGTTGCTTCTTGCTGTACCATGAGATCAGATTGCCTCCCAGAAACTGACAGCTTCCAGAAGTACTTTTACGTTCAACTTTGTCTCCAGCATAATCAGCATCACATAATCCAACTAATTTAAAATCATCAGATCTCCTGTAACACAAACCCACGTTAGTAGTACCTTTCAGATACCTCATAATTCTCTAGGATCTGATTGGAATCTAGCACAAAGACAAACACTGAAGAGAATATCAGGTCTAGAAGCAGTCAAGTACAGAAGAAAACCAATCATACCTCTGTAGAGCTTCTGATCTACCTTTTTACTTACCTATTCTTTTCCCAGAGTGCTTGTTGGATACATTGGAGTCTTTGCTGACTTACTCTCCGTCATGTTGAACTTCTTCAGAAGCTCCTTCACATACTTTGCCTGATGTATGTAAGTTCCTTCTGGAGTTTGATTGACTTGAATTCCCAGAAAGAATCTGAGTTCTCCCATCATGCTCATTTCAAATTCTGCCTGCATAGATTGAGCAACTCCTTTCCAAGCGTAATATTTGTTGTTCCAAAAATAATATCACCTACATAAATCTGACAGATTAAAATGTCTTTCTTAATTGATTTATGAAAGAGAGTTGTATCAACCTTTCCTCTGACAAAATTATTTTCCAGAAGAAAATTACTCAGCCTCTCATACCAAGCTCTGGGAGCTTGTTTTAAGCCATAGAGTGATTTCTTTAATTTAAAAACATGTTCTATAAATTTTTCATTTTCAAAACCAGGAGGTTGATGAACATAAACTTCTTCTTCAATTAAGCCATTTAAGAAAGCACTTTTAACATCCATCTGATACATAGTGATGTTATTCTGTGCAGCAAAAGAAATAAGCAAACGAATAGATTCTAACCTTGCCACAGGATCATATGTCTCTGTATAATCAATAACTTCTTGCTAACTGTAGCCTTGAGCAACTAGTCTTGCTTTGTTTCTGGTGACTTCTCCTTGCTCATTCAGCTTGTTTCTGTAAACCCATTTCGTTCCAATGATATTAAATCCTTTTGGTCTTGGAACCAGATCCCAAACATCATTCCTTATGAATTGATTTAGCTCCTCTTGCATAGCAAGTATCCAATCATTGTCTTTCAGAGCTTCATCCACAGAGGTAGGTTCAATAAGTGATATTAAACCAAAAAATGATGTTCCAGATGATTTTAGAAAGGATCTTGTTCTGATGGGATCATCCTTCTTTCCAATAATCATTTCCTCTGGGTGAGAAGCTTTGATTCTGGAGGGTCCTTTCAGAGGGGTTTCTTCAGAAATGATTAAATTGTCCAGGTGAGCAGCTAACGGAGTAGCATCTGAAGTAGCTTCTGGTTCTTTTGCTTGAGCTCTATCTGCCTCTGACTCTTAAGAGTCTGTGAGAAGAACTTCTCTATCTGCAGAAATTTCAAACTGCTTTGGCTTTTGATTTCCAAGCTTATCATCAAATTTGACATGAATTGATTCCTCCATAATCTGTGTATCAGTATTGTATACTCTGTAGCCTTTAGAGCGTTCAGAATATCCAATCATAAAACACTTATGTGCTTTAGAGTCAAACTTGTTCATATTATCCTTAGTATTCAAAATAAAACAAACACATCCAAAAGGATGGAAATAAGAAATGTTAGGCTTTCAATTCCTCCACAATTCATAAGGAGTCTTCTCCAGAAGAGGTCTTACAGACACTCTGTTCTGAATATAACATGTTGTATTAATTGCCTCTGCCCAAAAATGTTTTGCCATATTTGTCTCATTGATCATGGTTCTAGCCATTTCTTGCAATGTTCTATTCTTTCGTTCTACAACTCCATTCTGTTGAGGAGTTCTAGGACAAGAGAAATCATGTGCAATGCCATTTTCTTTAAAATATTTTTCAAAATATTTATTTTCAAATTCACCACCATGATCACTTCTGACGTTGATAATATTGAAATTCTTTTCATTTTGGACTTGATTGCAGAAGTCAAAGAATACAGAATGTGACTCATCCTTGTGTTTTAGGAATTTTACCCATGTCCATCTGTGGTAGTCATCAACTATGACTAATCCATACTTCTTGTCTCTGATGGATGTAGTTTTCACTGGTCCAAATAGATCAATATGAAGCAACTCTATTGGTCTAGAGGTAGAAACAACATTTTTAGATTTGAAAGAAGATTTTGAAATTTTTCCTTTCTGACATGCTTCACAAAGAGCATCTGAGTTGAACTTCAACTTAGGAAGTCCTCTGACCAGATTGAGCTTGTTAATCTGAGATATACGTCTCATGCTAACATGACCCAATCTTCTATGCCAGACCCATTGCTCATCATTAACAGACATAAGGCATTTAACATTTTGATTTTTCAGTTCTGAAAGATTTATCTTATAAATGTTTTTCTTCCTTTTCCCATTAAAGAGGATTGAACCATCTTTCTGACAAATAGCTTTACAACATTCTTGTTTAAAGATTATATCAAAACCACTATCACTTAATTGACTTATGGACAATAGATTATGTGTTAATCCTTCAACAAGCAGAACATTAGAGATAGAAGGGAGGTTACCATTACCAATTGTTCCAGAGCCAATGATTTTGCCCTTTTGGTTTCCTCCAAACTTCACGTCTCCTCCATATCTAAGTTCCAGGCTTTGGAACATAGACCTTCTTCCCGTCATATGTCGCGAGCAGCCAGAGTCCAGGTACCATGACTGGTGTCTTAACTTTGCTGCTAAGGACATCTGCAACATAGATTATTTTATCCTTAGGTACCCATATCTTTTTGGGTCCTCTGGGGTTAGTTGGTCTGAAGTTCTGCTTGAACTTCTTTTCCTTAAAAACTTTTATGTTTTGATGAGGTTTTGGTTTAATAAAGCTTTTAGTAATCTGATCTGTGCGTGTGTGCTCTATGTCATTTAGGTGACCATATTTAAAATGAGTGTACAGAGGAGTGTAGTTGATGATCAACTTATCAACAGGTTTTAGATTTAAATCCTTCCCAGAGGGTGATTCATATCCAACTCCTTTTCTGTTATTCCTGCTAACACCATAGGTCATGGAAGCCATTTTGCTTCTATCTAGGCCTCTGGACAGGAACTTCTGAAAACTATAGTCGTACTCTTCTAAAATATTTTTGGAGCAAGACATAGTATCTGAGTCAGACTTTTGTTGAGCTTTTTCTAAATCAGTTTTTATTTGAAAATTATTTGCTTTTAGCTCAGCAATTTCTGAATTCATCTGATCAGTCTAAGATGCAAGATAGCTCTGAAGCTTCTTGTATTTGAGTCTAATCTTACTATAGTTTTCAAACATCTCAGATAAGCTTTCAACTAGCTCAGCTCTGGTAAGTTTAGAAAATACCTCTTCTAAATCTGATTCTGATTCAGATTCAGATGTTTCTTCATGCTCTTCTGTGTCAGCCATCAGTGCAACATTTGCACATTCGTCCTTTGACTCTGATGAGGCTTCATCTGAGTCATCCCACATGGCTATCAGGACTTTCTTCTTTTTCTCAAACTTCTTTCTGGGTTTCTCCTTCTGAAGTTTGGGACATTCACTTTTGTAGTGTCCTGGCTCCTTGCACTCAAAACACACAACTTCTCTTTTGCCAGATCTTTTGTGTCCAGAAGATTCCCCATGTTGTTCTGGTCTTTTGAAGTTTCTGAACTTATTTTGCTTATGCTTCCAGAGTTGATTTATCCTTCTGGAAAGCAAAGACAATTCATCTTCATTTGAGGAAGATTCTCCAGAGCTTTCCTCAAGTACCTGAAAAGCTTTCGTGTCAGATTTAGATTTTAAAGCAATAGACTTACCTTTCTTTTCAGGCTCGTCTTCTTCCAGCTCTATCTCATGACTCCTTAAGGAACTGATGAGTTCCTCCAGAGTGATCTTGTTAAGATCCTTTGATAGCTTCAGCATTGTGACCATGGGTCTCCACTTCTTTGGCAGACTTCTGATGATCTTCTTCACATGATCAGAAGTGGAGTATCCTTTGTCAAGGACCTTCAAACCAGCTGTCAGAATCTGGTATCTTAAAAACATGGTTTCCACAGATTCTTCATCCTCCATCTTGAAGGCTTCATACTTCTGAATAAGCACAAGAGCCTTTGTCTCCTTCACCTGAGAGTTTCCTTCATGTGTCATCTTTAATGACTCAAACATGTCAAACGTTGTTTCTCTATTTGTGATCTTTTCATACTCAGTATGAGATATAGTGTTTAACAAAATGGTTCTAGCTTTGTGATGATTTCTGAAATCTCTCTTCTGTTGGTCAGTCATTAACTTTCTGTCAATCTTTTTACCCTCACCATCAGTGGGGTGAATGTATCCGTCAATGACAAAATCCCATAGATCAGCATCATAGCCTAGAAAGAAACTTTCTATTCTATCCTTCCAATAATCAAATTTTTCTCCATCAAACATTGGAGGCTTTGTGCTGATTCTATCTTTATCGTCATATTTGTTGTATGAAGTTGAAGTTAAAGTTTCAGCCATAATATATCAAGGAAATAAATCAAGAGTTTTCCCAACTGGATCTTTCTCTGTCATTGTTAAGTGATAGCACTTCAGAGCCGGAGCTCTGATACCAACTGAAGGTAGGAAAACACTTAGAAGGGGGGGTTGAATAAGGGGTTTTCAAAAACAATTATGACAATAGAAAATAACAAGTTATTTTTATCCTAGTTCGTTTGAACTCAAACTACTCCAGTCCACCCGGCCAAGGTGATTTTGCCTCTCTCAAACGAGGACTTAATCCACTAAATCAAAACTTGATTACAGTGATATCCACTAAGGCAACTGTCTTAGTCTTCTCAAGAATCCTGACCACAACTTGTTCTCTCAAGGAACTTTTACAAAGATAAAATACAATGTGTTTAAGTTGCTTCTAAAAAGCTATTATCACAACTGTGATTTACACAAAATGAAGAACAAATAAAACTTAGTGTTTGTTGAAGAAAGTTGTTTGAATATTTTTCTTTGATTGCTTTTTGGAATTCTTCTTTTGAATTTCTTCTTGTAATTGTTGTATTTGAAATGCTGATGGAGACTTCTTTATATACTCCACTTTCTCAATAGTGTGTAGAAGAAAGTACTGTAGGATGTAGATATAAAGGACAATTACTTTTCATCTTGATTTGACATTCCCTTTTTGCCTGAAATCCTGTGTCATGCACGAATGAGAAATAGTATCGTTGGTAGACCATGGGTTTAGCAACGTCTCTTTTTAAATGAAGATTTATGAAAATAATCTTGCATCAGATCCTCTGATGTTGTTCCTTGTTCTTCTTATCAGAGTCACTCTATCCAGAGTCTTGCAGCAAAGTGCTTAGCATGAATTATGATCAGAGTTGACTTGATTCAAAGCCTCTGTACTTGCAGCATTTAGTTCTCAGAGTCTTCTGAATATTCTGATTCTTTATACTCTGCGCTCAGAGTCTTCTGTAGGTAGTGCTTCAGAGTCTTCTTCAGTAAGCGCTTCAGAGTTTTCTGCATCTGGCGCTTTAGAGTCTTCTGCATCTGGCGCTTCAGAGTCTTCTGCAGTTGCACTTCCTACGCTCAGAGCCTTGCGTTATCATGTTCAGAGGAATTCTTTTTGTCTTCAGATGAATATTTATTTGTTATCTGAAACAAAAACACTTGAACAAAATTAGAGTATATATTTTCTTCATACAAAATTTCATTAATGTTATCATCAAAACATTGAGATATATTAAGAATCAATCTGTCTTCTAACAATATAGACCTCTGGTCACTAAAGGCCCAAAAGCCACAATTAGAATATCTAGATCTGAAGGTTACAAACTTCAGGAAAATGAAGATGTAAGAGCTATGACAGAGATTCCCATACCTGAAGGTTACAAACTTTAGATCACAGAAGCGATAAGAGCCGCATCAATAATGACTATGTCACATCCTGTGGTGCTTACCATTCTAGAAGAGCATATCTTTCATACCCCTCCAAGCAAGGATAAAGCGGTATATGAAAGAATGAATGAATTCCAAGAACAGTTCTTGGAAATGCATAAAGAACTCCATGCCATTCCAGCCAAGATTTGTTTGGAAAAGATGTTGTTGATCTCTGCTTAGTCCTAAATGTCAAAATACCGCATAAATTTAAGGTGTCTAACTTTGAAAATTTTAAAGGCAACTCTTGTCGTCAAAGTCTCTTGGTAATGTATGCTCAAAAATGTCTACCCAAACAGAAAATCAACAGTTACTGATCCACTATTTTCAAGACAGTTTAACTGGTGCCACACTCAAATGGTACATGAGGTTAAACCATACGAAGATCAATACCTTCAGAGATCTTGGAGCAACTTTTGTTCAGCAGTATAAATACAATTTGGATATGGAACTTGACAGGGATCAACTCAGAGCTATGTCCCAAAAAGACAAATAAAGCTTCAAGGAATACACACAAAGATGGCGTGAAATTGCCGCCCTGATTTGTCCTCCTCTCGAGGAAAAGGAAATGACAAAAATCTTCTTAAAAACTTTAAGTTCATTCTATTATGACTGAATGCTCGCCAGTATGCCTAATGAATTCAGCAGGATGGTGAACATGGGAGTACGCCTTAAGGAGGCAGTCCGAGAGGGTCGATTGGTCAAAGATACATAACCAACCAGCAGTAACAAGAGATACGGAAGCGCTTTCTAAAAGAAGAAAAAGCAAGAAATCAACACTATTTCACAGGGTAAACAAAGACGAAGATACCAACCTCGGCAGGTAGCAACAGTATCTCCTGTTATTAGCCTAGCTCCAGCTCCGACATATCAACTGCAGATTCCTCATAATCAAATTCAACAACCACAATATCAGAAAATGCAGCAGTAACCTCTTCAACAAGTTCACCCGTAATATAATAACAACAATTGTATTACAAGGTCGCCAGGTTTCGATCCTATCCTGATGCCGTATACGGAGCTATTCCCAGTGTTTCTAGCAAAAGGGCACATACAAACCAGGACTCCTCCTGCCAGGACTCCTCCTGTCAAATTTCACAAATGCTTGTACGGGCTTGACTATTTTGGTCTAAACTGTCATGATCACTCAGCTTGTAAAAAATGATGCAGAAGCTGATCTGGTTGCCTCTGCATCTGGAATGAGATTCAAGAACTGTTGGACAAAAGAAGCATCACAGTTTTCAATACAAGAGAGCCTATTAATTACGGAGTTAACGAGGATGTTTTCACAATAATTCCTATTCTAAATGAACCAAAACGCTTGGAGATTCCTTTGGACAGTGGAAAAAATTCCAACATCCCTAAGCTGGAACCAATAGAGATTTTTTACGACAGCCAGAAAAGTCACATAATCCCTTTGGTCATCTACTTGCCAAGGCCAGGGCCATACGAATAAGAGAAAGCTATTCCATATAAGTACGGTGCAACCATAATAGAAGATGGAAAGGAAGTTCGAATGCCATCCATTGTCAACATTGTTGATATCAGTCGGGTCACTTGAAGTGGTCGAATCTTCAACAAAGGAGTTGGAGAACCTACAAAAGAAAAGGAACCTCAAATTGAAGTTCCTAACCAACAAATTGGTCAATCAAGCAGCACAGAGCCTGTGAAAAATAACGATGAAATTTTAAAGCTCATCCAGAGAAGTGAATACAACATTTTGGATCAACTATTACAAACTCCTTCTCGGATATCCGTGTTATCTCTCCTGCTCAGTTCAGAAGCTCACAGAGAAGCTATATAGAAAGTCTTAGAACAAGCCTTTGTAGAACAAGATGTAATGGTGGATCAGTTTAATAACATTATTTCTAACATCACCTCCTGCAACAATTTGGGTTTCAGTGATGAAGAACTTCCAGAGGAAGGCAAGAATAAAAACATGGTGCTTAATATCACAGTCAATTACCAGAACGATGCTTTAGCAAGCGTGCTCGTAGACACAGGTTCATCCTTGAACATCATGCCAAGGTCGACTCTAGTACGATTATCTTTTCAAGTCCCCCATGAGAGGCAGTGAGATCATAGTCAAAGCTTTTGACAGATACAGAAAGGCAGTTATCGATGAAGTTGATCTTCCCATAACCATCGGACCTCATACTTTTCAAGTCACATTTCAAGTAATGGATATCCGAGTAGCTTACAGTTGTTTATTGGGACGACCTTGGATCCATGAAGCAGGAGCAATCACTTCAACATTTCACCAAAAAAGCTGAAGTTTGTGAAAAATAATAAAATGGTTACAGTATGTGGAGTGAGAGCTTTGATCGTAAGCAATCTATCATCATTCTCATACTTGAAACCAAAAGAAATCATTGGAACTCAATTTCAAGCACTTCTGTGAACAATGAGAATCATCAAGAGAAAGCAACGTCGATTTCCTCATACACAGACACTCTCCAAGAAATGGGAGGTGATGACATAAAAGGATGGGGACAAGTTGTGGTTCCTATTGATAACAAGACAAGAAAAGGTCTCAGTTTTTCTTCAGCATTTACCAAGACTATAAAGAAGGATGAAGGCATTCGTCATATTCAAGATTTCTTCCGCAATGGAGGCTTCCTCCATCCAATTTCTCAAGAAGTCCATACCATCGAAGAAAATGATTCTTCCGATACAGATGAAGAATGGAAATCGTATCTCAACAATGAAGGATATATATCTCAGGAAGAAACATATATGTCATTTTGCTCTTCGAAGAAAAGTCCTAGATATATACCAAGATCAGATGTCAGAATGATCTATGGAGATTACGATCCGGAAGGACGTCGTGCTCCTCCCAACTCATTGGAAGAAGATACTCTGATGAAAGACAACTTCGATTACAACACGTAAGATCCTATGGATGATTTGCTCATTTGGGAGCCTTACATTGAAGATCTAGGGTATAAGAGTCAGCCAGAGAATCCATATTTACTGAATGACTTTGAGATAAATCCACCTGTTCTCCCATATTCATGGAAACCTTACCAGGAAAATCCTGAAGATGTCAAACATCATGTGAATAAGGTTGCAAGAATTGTTGGACAAGAATTTATCAACTTTGCATTTCCTGAGATCAATATCATTAAAGAAGACGGTTCATCTATCCCCTCAGAAACTTGGGATACTTTGGGACAACCAAGTGGGAAATACGACTTTCTAGTGAAGTACACTGCTCCTGAAAGCTCTCGTATCAGATATGAAGACATCCAACCAATTGCATGGGGAGATTCTCTTAAAAATGAAGATACTAATGAAAATACAATAGAAAAGACCTCTTATGGTAACACTGCATGGGAAGAGGACTCCACTGATTAGACTCCTCTAGAAATCAGTACTATTATTGAAGACAATCATGGAAGGAAAGTGCCAGACTTTGTGATTCACAGAGGAGTTCGTCACAACTGGGTCGCTGTTGATAACCCAGATATTGTCCATATTTTAAAGTAATTTCCTCATCTTTATTTTGACTTTTCACTTTGCCCGAGTGAAAAAGATGTTTTATAGGGCTTGTTTTTTGTAAATGTCCCTCTTTGCTTTGCCCAAAGCGGAAGAGTTTAATTTTATAGGGTTTGTGTTTCGAGAATCAACAAATCATAAATAAGAATGTCATTCTAAATTCCTGCATTTATTGCTATTTTTGCATTTTTCTTTTTCAAGAAAATGGTAATCCTAAAAAACAATTCAAAATAACAAACGTTTTTCAAAATACACCGCACACACTTTTGCATTTCCCCCATCTTTTCTAAAAAGAATCATCACATTATGCAGATTAATTGTTTCAAACCCCATTGAAACATATGATCCAATGCCTTTCCCAACTTTGAGTTCCCGGTATTCGAAGTTGAATAAGAAGAAAATGAAGAAATTCCAGATGAGATATCTTGACTACTCAAACATGAGGAAGAGTCCATTCAACCTTACAAAGAACTGTTGGAAACAATTAATTTGGTTTCAGAAGAGGAGAGAAAAGAAATTAAAATTGGAGCACTGCTCAGTGCAACTGTCAAAAAGAGTCTGATAGAACTGCTCAAAGAATATTCAAATGTATTTGCTTGATTCTACCAAGACATTCCAGGGTTGGATACTGACATTATGGAACATCACTTGCCACTGAAGGTAGAATTTCCTCCGGTCAAACAAAAATTGAGAAGGACTCACCCAGATATAGCCATCAAAATTAAGGAAGAGGTGAAGAAGCAGATTGATGCAGATTTCCTTGCCACCTCAGAATATCCTCAATGGTTGGTCAACATAGTGCCAGTTCCCAAGAGATACGGAAAAGTCAGAATGTGCATAGACTACAAAGATTTAAACAAAGCAAGTCAAGGATGACTTCCCTTTACCCCACATTGACATGCTAGTTGGCAGCACAACAAAATTCAAAGTCTTCTCCTTCATGGATGGATTCTTGGGATATAATAAAATCAAAATGGCCCAAGAGGTTATGGAGAAAACTTCATTCATCACCCCATGGGGCACATTTTTCTACAAAGTAATGTCATTCGGACTAAAAAATGCAGGAGCAACTTATCAAAGGGCTATGACAACTCTGTTTCACGACATGACGCACAAAGAAATTGAAGTGTACATCGATGACATGATTGCCAAATCTAAAATAGAAGAAGAACACATGGAACACCTATCAAAGTTATTCCATCGTCTGAGAAAATACAAACTCTGCTTGAATCCCAATAAATGCACATTCGATGTTCGCTCAGGGAAGCTCTTGGGATTCATTGTTAGCCAGAAAGGAATTGAGGTTAATCCCGACAAAGTTAAGGCCATTCAAGAAACGCCTTCTCCAAAGACTGAAAAACAAGTAAGAGGATTTCTGGGACGTCTGAATTACATCTCAAGATTCATATTTCTCATGACCGCGACATGTGCGTCAATCTTCAAACTACTCAGAAAGGACCAAAGTTGTATATGGACAGAACATTGCCAGAAATCTTTCGACAAAATCAAAGAATATCTGCTAAATCCGCCTATTTTGTCTCCTCTAGTGGAAGGAAGACCACTGATCATCTACTTAACAGTCTTGGAAGACTCCATGGGCTGTGTGCTTGGCCAACAAGATAAAACAAAAAGAAAGGAGTAGGCCATTTATTATTTAAGCAAGAAGTTTGCAGGCTATGAAAATCGATACACTATGCTCGAGAAAACTTGTTGCACTTTAGCTTGGGCAGCTAAACTTCTTCTCCAGTACATGATTTATCACACTACTTGGTTAATCTCCGAAATGGATCCGATCAAGTACGTCTTTAAAAAGCCTGCTTTAACAGGAAGGATTTTTCGTTGGTAGATGTTGTTATTAGAATACGACATCGAATATCATGCTCAGAAAGCCGTCAAAGGAAGTATTCTAGCCGACTATTTGGCTCATCAGCCGATTGACAATCAAGAATCAATCAAATTTGACTTCCCAAACGAGGATGTGATGTACCTAGACAGGAAAGTTTGCGATGAGGCCGAATACGAAAGGAAATTTGACTTCCTTTCACTACCAGATTAACATTCAAATGTAACAACAATGAGGCCGAATACGAAGCTTGTATCATGGGTCTCAAAGAAGCCATTAACTTAAGGATCAAGAATCTGAATGTGTACGGAGACTCAACCTTGGTTATAAACCAGATCAAAGGAGAATGGGGAACACGCCAGATTGGATTAATTCCTTACCAAGATTACGCAAGAAGGCTGTTACCATTCTTCAACAAAATTGATTTTCATCACATTCCTCGTGAAGAAAACAGCATGGTCGATGCACTTCCTACCCTATCCTCCATGATTACTGTAAATCGATGGAACGATGTACCCAAGATTGACATGATGCGCCTTGATAGACCAGCTTACATATTCGCAATAGAGGCAGTCATCGATAACAAACTATGGTATCACGAAATCAAGCTTTTCCTTCAAAGACAAGAATACCCGCCCGGGGCATCAAGAAAAGATATGAAGAATCTCAAAAGACTAGCTGGTAACTTCTTCTTGAACAACAATGTACTCTACAAAAGAAACTTCGACACGGTTTTACTCAGATGCGTAAATAAATATGAAGCAGACATGATAATAAAAGAGATTCACGAAGGATCCTTTGGCACTAATGCCAATGGACATACAATGTCAAGGAAAATTCTAAGAGTAGGATACTATTGGCTGACAATGGAATCCGATTGCTAAAAGTACACGAGGAAGTGTCATAAGTGTCAGATATACACCGATAAAATTCATGTACCGTCAATGCATCTCAAAGTTCTCTCTTATCCATGGATTTTTTCTATATGGGGAATCCACATGGTTGGCATGATTGAACCCAAAGCTTCAAATGGACATCAGTTCATCCTGGTAGCCATTGATTACTTCACCAAGTGGGTCAAAGCAGTATTATACACCAATGTGACCAGACAAGTGGTGGTCCGATTTATCAAAAATAATATCATTTGTGATTATGATGTTCCAAGCCAGATCATTATTGATAATGGATTAAACCTGAACAACAAAATGATGAAGGAATTATACTGAATTCAAGATTGAACACCATAACTCATCTCTTTATCGACCAAAGATGAATGGAGCAGTCAAAGCAACTAACAAGAATATCAAGAAAATCATTCAGAAGATGGTCGTGGCTTACGAGGGCTGGCACGAGATGCTCCCTTTTGCTCTCCACGGTTATCACACATCCATCTGCACTTCAACAAGGGAAACCCCTTTCTCTCTAGTGTATGGCATGGAAGCAGTGCTCCCTATAAAGGTTGAAATCCCGCCAATAAGAGTACTAATGGAAGCAAAGCTAACAGAAGCTGAATGGTGTCAAAACAGATACGATGAATTGAATCTGATCAAAGAAAAGAGAATGACAACTTTATGCCATGGTCAGTTATATCAGCAAAGAATGAAGAAAGCATTCGACAAAAAGGTCTGACCTCGTGTCTTCAGAGAGGAAGACCTCGTGCTCAAAAAGATACAATCATTTCTCACTGATTCTAGGGGCAAATGGACTCCGAATTATGATGGCATATATGTTGTTAAGAAAGCCTTCTCAGGTGGTGCATTGATACTCACAACCATGGATGAAGAAGAGTTTACTTATCCCACAAGTGTTGATGTAGTCAAGAAATACTTTTCCTAAAAACAAAACAAAAAAGAGAAAAAAAACAAAAAAAAAATCATCCCGGTAGATTGAAAAAAAAATTCTAAACAAAAGTTAGGGATTTATGGCAAGTAACTGCATCCGACAAAATTGGATTCTCAGAAGCAACATCATTTATCAAAGATACATCTATCAAAGTCACTCTTAACAGAAGCCCAAGAATATTCAGAATTCAAAGTTGGTAGAAGGATAATGGTCATTACGTTTTGATGTAGCCTTTTCCCTTTTAGTTACCATTTTCTAACTTTGTAATGTTATATGGAATCAAGCATTTGGATGATTACCATTCTACCAATGAAGTTTGAGCCTTCACTTATTTGTTTGCAATTCTCGTTTTTTGTTCTACCTTACAAAATGACATTTTTATTTTTGATGTTCAGTTTTGAAACAAAAAAAAAAAAGAACTTACTTTTGCTTTCAAAACAAAGATGGCAATTTCTTTCAAATTAAAAACATAAAAGGAAATATCGACAGTTTCTCCAATAGCGATCAAATATTGAAGAAACAAAGTCTCAGGTGTTTCCAAATGTCGATAAACGTTGTGGTGTCTAGTATTCCTTGAATCTTCGAATGAATGACTCTTGAGGCGCACGCTTGGGGTTGTCGTTCATTCATTCTCTCGTCTTAAAATACCTAATTTTTATTCAAACACTTTCTTAATCAAACTTATGAAAGAAGGATATTCTTAGAATCTAGCATTCCTTAAATCTTCGAATAAGTAGCTCTCGAGGCACACCCCTTGAGTTATTGTTCATTCACTCTTTCGAATTCAAAACATTCACCCTTTTCTCGAAATTGTTCTAATCAACTCCTGAAAGAACTGAGTTCTTGGAATCTCGCATTCCTTGGATTCTTGAGTGACAGCTCCCGAGGCACGCCCCTTGAGTTGTTTGTCATTCAGTATTTCATCTCAAACCAAACTTCAACTCAATTCAACCCTTCATCTTTTCGTGGTCATCTCCGCGAACTACGGGCGCTCTAATTCTTCATTCTCTTCTTTGAGTGTAATATACGTAGGCACAAGATTGTGATGATCTTGGCGAGCTATCTTTTATCCATCTTCTGTTTCCCCCTATCTTTTTCCCGTAGTCGAACTACGACGCTTTGATTTCTCATTCTCGTCCGAATGAGCATACGTAGGCATAAGGGCCCTAATCCTTAGTGAGCACCCTATCCTCTAACCACCCATTTTTGCTTAGCGACTTTATCCTTTTATCCTACCAATTTGCATTGGTCATTGAGAAGAAAACAAACAAACTTAGATAACGTCCATCGCAAACCACCCTAAGAGGTTCCCGTTGAGTACAACGGACGTGATGGGTGTTAATACCTTCCTCTTGCGTAACCGAATCTCAAACCCGGAACATTGGTTGCGACGACCGTGTTCCTGTCCTTTCGTCTTAAAAGGTTTTTTCAATATTTTCCTTTCCCGTCTCTTCGGGATAAATAAAGTTCAATGGCGACTCTGTCGAACCGCATTCCGCGCCTTTTACGCGAGGGTCGTGTTTCTGAATTATCTCTGCGAGATTTTTCGAGGTGCGACACTCCCACGCTTTAAGAACGAAGCCTGTAGATTCTGCCCACAGGTCATCTCACAGGCCGGCCTGAACACCTTTATAGGCCGACCTATGCAAGTTAAAACTTGAAAATTCTTTTTTCATCCTTTTGCCCATTTTCTTCACATACCTATATATACCCATACAGGCATCTTCTTCTAGGAAAATGTTTCCTAGTGAATACAACCTAAACAAAACCAGATTATAAAGTTGCCCATCATCTTCATCCTTTCTTCTATGCATATAGACAACTGAACTACACATAATCATTTTTCAATTGGGTGACCATCTAGATTAGGTTGATAACGTTCAACTAGGTTTGGTGTAACCGAGAATATTCGGTTTGGGGCTTTGTGTGTTTCGAATAAGAAAACCAAGGTGGGGTTTTCCTTCAAAGTCGGTTTGATTTGAAGGTTTTTGGCAAGATCACGTCACCACAAATTTGACCGAGTGAAAGACTTTGGACACGGTGGTTTCCTTGCAAAGGAGTAGCATAAGACGGTGAATTGTGTTCGGGAATCTTGGTTTTCAACAAGTTGCGTGCTCAAGATAATCAGAAAATGGTAGCCACGTTGTTGGTCACTTGATCAAGCTTTGATAAAGGGTTTGGAGGTGGAAGAATCAGCACAAAACAATAGGTTTTTGGAGTTTGCGTTCTTCATCTCTTGTATAAACGATTTTACAAAAAAAAGGTTAATAACACTATATCAATTCGATTTTGAATTAAGGGCAGATGTACCCATAGCGAGGCCGATTGAGGAACTGCCTAAACAAATATTGGTATATCTCTCTCTCTCTCTCCCTCTATCTATCTATCTATCTATCTATCTATCTCTTTATCTCTTTTATTGTTGATTACGCAATTTATCGAGTTCACCGTTGTTTGATTAATTCGATTGGAAATTGTTTTCTACTATCTTTTAAAGGTGTTGTTGTTGATATAGTTACAATCACTTTGATTGTGATAGGTTTTAACATCAACAAAATAAACTATATTTCCAATTGTTACCGATTGCACATCAAGTGTTCGATAAATTGTTTGTGTGTATTTTGTTTGTGTTTTGGTTCATTGGATATACGAGTTACGATTAACATTGCATTTAATTGATTCGTAGCTTGAACATTTATGTTCGTTATTACTCCGTTTGGTTTGTTATACATATATTATTTTTCAATAGTAGGTTTGGTTAGACGATTCGATCCGGGTCGTTTTTTCGCTGCACCATATTTTAAAAACAGATTTTTGTCAAATGTTTTTAGTTGTAAAATGTATGATATATTCACCCCCCCCCCTCTAGATCGAAGGCTATCGTCTAACAGTGAATGTCACACTTTAGACCTGAAATCACTATGTACCCTAGATGTTAGTTCGAGTATTTCATTATCAATCAAACGTTGTTCGTAATAAGAAGATCATCAAGATGGTTGGTGGGTACTCCACAAATCATATTGAGGGACATGAGTGACCTAGATGGAATTTTCTCATCCTGCGTAACATGATATATGTCTAATGACCTAATATTGAACTAGATATGGGTGACACGGTCTATGACTTGTGTTCAATATAGACATGAGGACGAAAGGATAATTGAACACACAAGTTTTATCACAGAAAAGGTTTTGTCAGATCACATGACATTTTCGTGACTTAGATAGTTGTGATATGTTTCTAAATATCACTCATTATTAATTATATTAAATGTGTTATTTAGTATAATTGTCAACGTCAGGAGAACCTACAAGGTCACACACATAAAGACAGATTTATGTGAGATAAAATAAATAAGTAAAATGCAGAAAATCGTAAGATATGATGTACTTAAGAGAATTATGGAACACGGTAAGACACAATGCGCTTAAGAGAATTGTAGAACACCATAAGGTATGATGCACTAAACGGAATTCGGAACAGTATAAGGCACGTTGCGCATAAGTTAATTGTAGAATATTGTATGGTAAATGCACTTAAATGTAATACAGAATATCGTAAGGTATTGTCCACTTAAATGAAATATAGTACATCGTAAGGTACGATGCACTCCCACATAAGCGCTTCTATAAATAGAACTCTTGTGCAGAACATTTTAAATTGAATGAAATTCAATTTTTAACCCTAACAGTATTCTCTCTGTCTCTCAAAGTCTTCATTTGTAGCAGCTAACACTAAGATTGAAGGTACTCGATTCGTGTAGACTGGGTAAAATGTTTTTCTTTGTTCAACGTTTGTGATCGTTCTTCCAATTCTGCATCAAAAGTATTAATTGCCACAAAAGATAATTATTTCTATCACTAACCATACATCAATCGTAAAAATTATATTAAGAGAAAATTTAATTTCCGCTGCGTTTTATACCATACTTTAACTTCATATAATACAACAAAATTTTTCTAATCTGACATATAAAGTTAGAGATCTCGAAGGACCAATTTATTTAGTGGACCATGATCACTTTAATTAACTCCCGACCGTCATTATAGTCATGTATCTATCCGCCATTAGATGTGTTGATCAATGCATTGTAGCCTTTGATTTATTTTGCTTAAAAAATAAATTAAAAATGAGATAGAGATAGGCGACTGCAGGGGATTAAATTCTCTTTTTAATCTTCAAATAAATTATTTTTAGACCTTACATACATGTCGTCAATATGAAAATAGTGTTTCTTTTAGTTATATAGCCTAAGAATTCTTCAAGAATTAATCTTGTTTTTGAATTAACCTGACATGACACATAGAATGACAAAAGCCAGAATACATGGATGAATGAACAAGATTTGTTTACTTATATATTGGCTTTCTCGTCCCCACTTAGCATCGCACAAAAACAAGCTCACTCAAAACACTCTCTCTGTCCCTCTCACTCTACTCTCTCCTATTACCAACTATTCATTCATATAATATATTATACACCATCCCATCAACCATATTTCTCACCATGCAACCTCACACATTCTCCTACACATGTGACACTGTTGACGAGTCCTCCATTTCACTCTCACTTGGCCCTCCTGGTACTCACCACAAACCCAAACTATTCTCCCCAACAAATCAATCACCTTCTTCTACTCTTCATCATAATCATCACCAAAACCAAAACCTTACCATTGATGATGACCAGAGTGGTGTAACTGTTGCACTTCACATTGGCCTTCCAACAGCCATATCACAAAACAACACAACTATTACCAAACCAGATCATCATCATCATCATCATTTGCCTTCACCTCCTACTCAAGGTCAATATTGGATCCCTTCTCCTGCTCAAATCCTCATTGGACCAACACAGTTCTCTTGCACAGTATGCAATAAAATGTTCAACCGTTTCAACAACATGCAGGTTAGTCAACAAACTGTACAGTTCAAACCCTATTGCCTATAGCTAGTAGACCAGAACACATTCATAAGCATTTATTACAAGAATCAACACTAAATTTTGTTCTAAATACCTTTTTGTCAAATATTTATAAATTTTAAATTTAAGCCATTCATTAATTACCTACCATCTTGAAACTGTTCCTATTTTTTAAAGAAAATATTAGTGGTTAAACAAGACAACATGCACTAACCTCTTAAGACTCTTTATACTTGACTTAACTATTTGTATATCTTAATGCATTTTTTCATCTATGTATATTAGATGCATATGTGGGGACATGGGTCTCAATATAGGAAAGGACCAGAATCTCTAAGGGGAGTAAAACCAGCTTCATCCATGTTAAGGCTTCCATGCTATTGCTGTGCAGAGGGATGCAAAAATAACATAGAGCATCCAAGGTCAAGACCACTGAAGGATTTCAGGACACTTCAGACACACTACAAGAGGAAACATGGAGCTAAGCCATTTGGCTGTAGAAAGTGTGGGAAACCCTTTGCAGTGAGAGGGGACTGGAGAACACACGAGAAAAACTGTGGAAAACTTTGGTTCTGCATCTGTGGATCTGATTTCAAACACAAGAGATCACTCAAAGATCATGTTCGCGCTTTCGGGGATGGTCACGCTCCACACACCGTGGAGAGTTGTGAAGATCAAGAAGTTTTGTTAGGTGATGAATATGATGACGAATTCGAAGGAGATGAAAATGATGAAGATGATGATGATATTGATAACATGGATGGAATGATATTTTGTTTTAATTAACTAGTATAATACTAATAGCATGGTTTTAATTTAGCTTTAGTTTTTGGTGTGGTAAGTATTTATGATTAATGGAGTAGAATATATTATTGTTATTATAGATTGTAGTGTAGTTTTGTCTGTTGTGTGAGTGAGTGTGAGAAGATGGAGACAAACAGTGAAATGAAAGCTAAGGTTTTTGCATTTATTGCAAGAAGTGGCAGTGTTATGATAGTTATTTATCTTGTGATAGTGAGAGTGTGAATGACGAAGGTAAGGACGGTAGTCAAGAGTATTGAGTGACTGCAGATGAGAGAGAGACATGCAGACAAGGGCAGTCACAGATTGTACTGTTGACAAACTTTGCATTTGCTAACTTGCAATAGATATTGCACAGAGAAAAAGAGAGGGGGAGTTAATTTAATCTGTTTCGAGGGACTCAGTGATCAGTGATACTACTGAGGTTGGACTAGCACTGGTAACACTTTGATGGATTGGTAGTGTCAGTGAGAGAGGGTAAAAATTAAGTGGAGAGGACCACTTGATGTAATGATATTATGTGTTGCTGTTTTTGGGGTTTCGCCCAAAGTGCTGTCTTTTCCTTTTTCAGACCAAATACAAACAGATCATTACATACATTTTCACCACCTTTGTTCTAGTATTAATTATTACCCCTAGACCACTTATTTTTAACTCCTCTGATATAATTCCTAACTAGTTTATCATTTTATCATTTTTTCTTTTGTTTTGTTTTAAATTGGTGTTGTAGTCATGGTTTCAAATTGGTGAAGAAATGTTGCCGCAATACTTAGCTATGGTAAATATTCACAACAACATGAGGCCATAATATTCACACTTCTAACTGCATTGTAACGCCACGGCGCCATCATGAGGTTACAACTAGGGAGTAAGGGTGGCAAAACATATAGGATTCGTTAAAGATGCCAATTTTACAAATATATTATATTCGCACTCTATTGTTTTTATCTTTATCTATCTGATTTTTTTTTTTTTTCGGTTTTGCGAGTGTTGATATAAATTTTTCAAATTTTAGACATTAATTGTGACATTTGCAAAACTTATACTATCACGCGTGATCAATTGTGGTGAAGTAATGTGTGGTTGTAAGTTTGTTATTTATTTATCGCTGGCTTGTATTCGTTGTAATATATTAGTTAGCGTGTTATTTATCACCACATTTATTACAATGAACAGTTGTTAAATAGTAAAAGTTCATAGATTTAATTTCTATCATTTGTATGATATATTATATTTGTCGCGTTATCTATCACCACGGTTTTCTGCCCGTTGTTAAATAATTTATTTATTTATTTTTTAAATATTATTTTATATATACCTTTTATTTTTTGTACATGTATTTTATATATATATATATATATATATATATATATATATATATATATATATATATATATATATATATATATATATATATATATATATTATAAACTTAAATATTATTTATATCAATCTCAAAAATATATCAAACATATATTACAAAATCATGTTTGATCACCTTTTTTTTCAAGAGAAAGCAAAACCCCCGATGTTTATGGAGGTCTTTATAGTCGTTGGTGGGGAATGTTGTAGTGTGGGTAAACGTTTACATAAAAAAGTGAAGAAAATTGAATATCACATGATATGAAGTAATAGCAAACTTAAACATTAATATGTTATTGTAAACATTTCATGAAATATATATATATATATATATATATATATATATATATATATATATATATATATATATATATATATATATATATATATATATATATATATATATATATATATATATATATATATATATATATATATATATATATATATATGCTCCCAAGAATCTACAATGCCCGACAAAAATAATGTTTAACATGTGTTTCATGACATAATATTCACACTCGTATCCCTTTAGTTATCTCCTCACCTACAACTTTAAGCATTTCATATATATATATATATATATATATATATATATATATATATATATATATATATATATAATAACCACACATGCGTTTAACTATATATATAAATGAATGTCACAAGTAATCCACATACCTTAAGCGAGATAAATGAAGACTTTTTCTAATATTCTTCAAGTAATAATGTCGCTGCACAACCCTGTATATTGAAACATATCACACATTAAACTAACTACAAGTCAAACAAAATATTACTAAAAATCTCATAAACATAAACTTACATAAAAATATTAAGTTTCATGTTACGTTCAAGTGGGTAATATAAGGAACACAGTGTGGCTACCACATTCATCCTAAGAGATATGATAATCAACTGCCAATGATCACTGAATAAAAATGAACATATATAATTAGTATTTGCTAAAACATCGAACTAACTATAATAGATAAATAATAATTTCAAAATTACTCACGAATTGATAAATGGTGTTAAGTAACATTATTTTCCCAGTCATCACTTATTTGTGATGATATGTAATCTTCAATCTTTTTTGGATCTTTATTTATCCATCGTATACTATATGGATTCAAGATGCCATAAATATTTGATTTATTTATTTCTATACAAACACAGTGAAGGTACCAAAAGGGTTAAACAAAATTCAAAAAATGAGTGAGGAAATACAAAAACTATAAATGTACCATAATGAGATATTCAATATATTCTATACTTATGTGCATCAAACTTGCAATATCCCTGCATCCAACCACACATTTCCAAAGAGAAAATCTCTTATATCTTTAGGTTCAAAATAAAAGATTTCTATCCGTGGACAATGTTCTAGCTGAATAGGAATTAGGTCTTTGGCATCTGCAATGTGTTCGAGCAATGTGTTGATTGTTAGAAGATGGCGCAGATCTAGAAGGGGGGGTTGAATAGATCACTTGTTAAAAATAGAGTCGGCGCTACCAATATTTGGTTCTAAAATATTTTTAAGTAGAAGCAACTAAGGAACTATATTCGTCTAAAATGAACCTTTACCGAAAAAACCGAATATGCGCAAAGCCTATGGAATCCGATAAAAACGAGATTTAAGAATCACTAATTTGAACACACATTAACCAGAATTTATTCACTATAAGGTTTAACTATTTCCAATGCTTGAAAAATATAGTCAAATTGAAAAGATAGCACAATTGTTTGTTGTTCACACAATTGGTCAAACACTTGGTGTGCACGGCACCACAAGTGAATTCCAATATGAGAGTGAAGTGCTCAAGTGTTCAATTACAATCAAGGATTGTAATAGGCTTCAAAAATGATTCAACACTAATCACATCAGAATTTTGATTAACACAATTGTTTGCACACAAACTCAGAATTTAAGCAATTGAAAAGTAAAGAGAGAACACAAATTTGTTGAGGCAGTTCCCTCGTCGTCCTCGCTCGGGGTACGTCTGTCCTCAATTCTAAAAAAAGAATTGAGACCTGTATATAGATATAACCTGTTGGTAAATATTTACAAGAGAAGCAAATAGAAATCAAACAATCAAACACAATTCTTGATGCAGGGTCTATTCCTTCTCTTCCCTTGATTCAAGCTGAATCAAGTCCTTCGAACACGATGAATAAACCTCCGATTACAACACACCCTTTGAACAATCCCACAGTCTTCAAATATTGCTCGACTGATTTCAATCACCAACACTTCAAACCCGAGTCTTCCTCTCACAATCCTTCGGTTACCGCTACTAAACCGACAGAACAACTCGTTCTTTGATTACCTTCACTCGGTTGAATCTGTGATGGACCAATTCGTGCAACCCCCCCCCCCCCAAAATCCAAGATTCTTGGAGGACAAAACCCTAACAGTTTTATTCAAGAAAAACCTACTAATTTCTCAACCCAAACCCGATTACACCAATCCAATGTTTGGACGTTATCACCTCTAACAAGCAGAATGCACAACAAAAATAATTATGTGTGGTTATTGAGAAAATACAAGGAAGAGGATGAAGATGATGAGAATAATCAGTATCTATTTTCACTTTTCTTGTTTTTCATGTGTATTTGGATGAAAGATCAAAACTCACTATATATACAAGTGAAAAACAATTAACCTATAACAACCACAAAGACAGTTTCTCATAACATAATTTTGACAGAAAACATGCGAGCGGTCGAGCTATGCAGAAAGGGGGATCGACCTGAGCGTACTCGAATTTCATATTGTGCAAAAAACAGAAGCGTCGACCGGAGCAGGTCATGCATCGACGCAAAGCATGCAGATTTTGACAAATAAAAATGGACACAATATGAGTCGATAGGAGGGTCGACGCAAGCACTCTTGAGAGTAGACCATTCAAAATACTTTCTATATGAGTCGACCGAAACATGTTTAAGTCGACTCAAAGACCTAAAATACGCAAAAATGCATATTTTCATGTATCATGCAACTTTTGAGGTACTTTATCACACAGTAAGCTAGACACTCTTGACCAAACCTATATGAAGCATACATTGAACACTTTCTATATGTAATGTTTGACTCAAGATGAATAAGGTATGCATATGTGACATAATGATACCGTCCAAAGTACATTTTTCTCCCTATCTAAGTTTTGACATCATTAAAATAAGTGTAGCTACCTATGAGGATTGCCCTCACATACTCCCCTTTTTTTGATGATGGCAAAACGGTAGAAACTTGGTGTACGATGCATTGTATCATCCTCCCCCTTACTTGATGCCTTTGTCTTTATACAATCTACATGTTTAATAAGTCTTACAAGTCATATTTCTGCTTGATATTCTTCTCCCCCTTTGACAACATCAAAAAGAAAGAAGAGAGATGTTAATGTATTGCATATAATAAGTGAGATAAGCAAATTTCAGCCATTTGCAACCAGTTACACATTAGCATACATTCACATATAATGCAGTTAATGAAAGCATATAAATGGACAAATAGAACAACACTTAAGAGAACAACAATAATCACTATTTTATAATCAACAATACACATGTCTTCAGAAGCAAGTAAGTACATGAAACATTTTACAATAGATGTTAATGAATACATGATGAAATAAGATGCATCATGAAATATTCTAGACATCCTCGGGGTATCCTCCCCCTAAAGTGATGGTCGTATCCTCGAAAGGGATATTCTGGAGGCAGTTGCGTATCAGCTCTTTCCGTGTACTCCAATATCGCTCGATTGAGTGTGTTGAAGCTGGTGGTAAGGGTCTGGTGTTGACCTGCTGCAGTTTCAACTATCCCATCTATCCTCCCTATTACAGCTGATGAAAAAGCATTAAAGTTTTCCGTGTGAGCTTGAAATTGGTTATGCAATTATGAGAACCTTTCATCCTGGACAGTCATGAAGGAACGTTGCTCAAGTTGCATGGTCCTCATCATATCAAGGAGTTCATTGGTATTTTGTTGGGGACGCGGAGGAGATGGAGGCACATAACTCCAGTCAGGGGTGTCTTGATGATCCCAATTTTGTTGTGGCATGTAATTGGCACCTAACGATGTCCAGCCAGTGTTTTGCCAAGCACCCCACCCTTGGTCATCATCATGCGCCAATTGGGGTGATTAGTTTAGCCACCCACTATCATATCGATCATCAGTCTCCATAGGATGTCCACCTTCTTCTTCTTCTTCTTCTTCTTCTTCTTCTTCTTCTTCTTCTTCTGCTTCCTCTATTTGGTCATTACTTTCATCTGATTCTTCCAACCGAGAGGTAGTAGCCTTAACAATGAATCGATAACGACTTTCTCTTGGATCCCATATATAGCCCATCATAGTAAGAGTCTTTTGACAAAACTCTTGATTAGAGGTCAAGGATGTGTAGGGGATGCCTTGAATAACGATGTTGGCATTGTTGAGAATTGATTGGATAAAGGACCCG
This sequence comes from Lathyrus sativus, assembly GCA_963859935.3. NCBI lineage: Eukaryota > Viridiplantae > Streptophyta > Magnoliopsida > Fabales > Fabaceae > Lathyrus > Lathyrus sativus. The sequence goes on from OZ012736.1 coordinate 174,679,275, forward strand.
TATGATAGAGCGGTTTCTCTACCGAAATCCTTTGGCGAATAGATTCTACTGGAAATGTAGTGAGGCCAACTGATCTTGATCTTTTTATTAAGAATGTAAACCAAGTGTACCTCGGCTTGATCCACTCGTGAGTAGCCGCCTTTCTTTGGCCGCAGAATATGCGACACAATCCATTGCAGTATTCTATCAACCGGTTTCAGTTTACCCGTTGTGACTGATTTTGGAAAGAGGTCGCTTGCTACAATGTCGTCACCATATGGTTTCTTTAGCATGGAGTTTAAGGCTTCTTTGAAATTATAGCCTACCACAGTACGAGCATCTGTCGCCTTAATAATTGGCTCAGCGGATATAGGTGACATGTCAAACAAGTTTTTCCATACCAAATCATTTACACACACCTTGGTAATTACCAGCTTTGTAGCAAACTCAAACCCTTGAAATTTACTCTGAATACTTGTGTAGAAGATCCTCACTAGGTCTTCGTTGTATTTAATATCACACTCCAAAAAGTTGTTGAAATCTTGAGCATCGAAAAGATTAATTAGTTCTGGAATATGCATTCGTTCAACAACCTTTCTATAGTAAGCATGTTGCTTAACTATAGATCGTTTGCTAAAGTTATTTTCATAAATTTTTGAAAATTCAGGAGGTAATAGAGAGACAGCAGTTATCGGTAAATTTCCTCTTGATGGACTGTCTTAAGTAGATGGTGCTCTAGTGGTTCTCTTTCCAGTGGTTCTTCTTGTAGACATTTTGATTTCTTGTGTGGAGATGAAGAATTTGTAGATGCAAACATTTACTCTTGGAGATGGAGAGAAGAAAGTAACTTCACCCTTTTTTATGGAGAAGTGATCGCGACTTTCTATGTCTAATACAACCTAACTGCAAGTGCACAATCTATCGCGTAGTAATAATAGATATCGATCCCACAGGGACTCGTAATCAAACTAGTGTTCTCGGGAGTTACTATGTTTAGCTAGGTAGAATATGTTTAAGGGAATAAGATTGTCACTAAAAGGGAACTAAGAATGTTACTTAGATTATAATTTATTGAATCGATATGCAGTAATTGTGTTCTTCAGGGATTTGACAAGTTACCGGTGTATGAAATAATTTTCAGAGTTTATTTAAGCAGAAAATGGTGATTTGAAGACTCTCGCCTCACGATGGTTATTGACACTAATCATAATTCTAAGGGCCAAACGTACACTTTCGTATCCCATTCGGGGTTAAAATTATTTTTTGGAAATCTCTAAGTTCTAATTCATTTTAAAGTGCTTTCGCTGTTATTAAAATGAATGACTAGTGTTTACTATCTGATCTTACCGCAGCTTTCGCTTGTTGGTTCGTATCTTAATCAATTTCCCACTTTCGTGGCAAAACTACTTTTAAATAAGTTCTCGCTTTCGCGACGAAGTTTATTCAGTAAATTAATTTTAAACACTCAGACCATAAACGACTTTTGAAAAGACAATTTTCAACCGGTTATTATCAAATCCCTTTCGAATTATTACTACATATCGATTACTTAAATTTAGCTAGACATGGATTTGGGAGTGATAAAACATAAATAAAAACAATAAATAATAGTATGCATTATAATAAAACTGGAATTACGATTGAAATGAGAAACCTGTAAATATTCCAATTGGCCTTTGGGCAGATCCTCCACAGATGTTGGCAGGATTCTGGTCTTTGTGCCAATTTAATCGTACAGCGGAAATAGGAATTACAGAAAGAATAAAAGGAATGCAGAAAAGAAAGGAGAAACAAATAAGAATATTAAAACTGGAAAGGTTTGCTCTGGAAATAAATTGGGCAGCACTTCGTTGTATGAATGCGGCTCCCTTTCTGAGGTCCCCTTCTTCCCCTTTTATAGAAATGGAATTCTAACGGTTATAACTTGAAGAGGGTGGACTTTGAGGCAGAATAATCAGGGAGTAGTGGTCCACTATTTGGGACTTGGAACTGCTTCTTTTACGTGAAACTGAAGTGGGGCGTTTTTGCCTGCATGACGGTCGTCACAAGGTGTGACGGTCGTCACCCGTGTGACGGTCGTCATGGAGCTGTGACGGTCGTCACAGCAGCAAAATCAGCATTATGCGCTTTTCATGATGTTTTCATCCTTTTTTCGTCCATATTTCATCTGAGATTGCTTCTTTTCTTCATATTGCCTTGTTTAGATGTGATCGTTAAATACCTGCAAAACATCAGACAAATAACACGGAAATAACCCGAAATCGGATCGAAAACAGTTAAACTTCAGTTAAATTATGCATCAAAATATATATACGATTTCGTGTTATCAAACTCCCCTAAGCTTGAATCTTTGCTTGTCCTCAAGTAAAACATGAAAAAGTCGGCAAGCACGAGGCAGTTTCTTCGTTCGTAAAGTTGGGAAAAACCGGGATTCTTGGTAAGAACAAAACGAGTACCATGACGACACTGGACTACAAGTCTTTGGAGGTCTCCTTTTTATGCAAATCGGTCCCAGTCATGCTACTGTAGCTTGGTATCAAGGTTCTCGCGGCAAGTTCACCCTGTTTGTTCTAGCGCAATCACATTAAGCCCGTTGTCCATACACTTTCATGGCAAGTCGACCTGTTAGTGAATATGATCTCATTTCTGTTTTGATCTTCTTCATTGATCATAAGCTTATATCATTGATTTTTCAATGAGTTTTCGTGCCGTTGGGCTAAATGCTCGGGTGAGGAGCACCTAACTTAGAAGGAAACGTGTCTTATGTTTTTGGGCTATCTAGCTTTCTTTTCATGATTTTTCATCTTTTTGGAGATCATACACTTATTTGCATCGGTCGCTCGCTTAGAAGTGCTTTAGGATGGTGCTGACTGCTAGTATAAACTACTTGGGGTTGAGTTTGCGTAGACACTTGAGACTTTGGTACGCGTAGGTAGTGAAACCGACTCGCATAAACCGAAGATCTAAGGTGTCAAGACGGTACAGGTTTTGTTAGAACTGTCGTTTCCTCGGAGTTTCAAAACTTGGTTTGAACTCGGGTGCATTCTCGTGATGCTTTTGCTTTTGAAGAATGAACGAAAAATTTTTGTTTACGTTGAATAACGTGGGGATGTTTGCGTAACGGAAAAAGGATATATAAACGAGCTTTATTTGCTAAAAATAGAAAATGTTTAAATAGAAATTACGAAAGTCAAAGTACAATGGAATGGAAATAAACGCTCCGCTCCCACACTATCTCAATCAGTGTCCCCACTGATTTGGAAGCATGCGAGAGGGAGATACACGGAAATGAAAGTACAAATAAACTGGAAATATAGTAAACAAATAAGGAAAATGATAACTAATCACGTCCGCTGCCTCGGTCACGTCCGCGCTGGCGTCCTCTGGCTCTGACCAGGGCGACTCGGTCCTCATAACTCAAAGCTCCGGTGTGGTAGACAGTGTCCCGGAGTCCTTCGACCTGCAAAGTCAGATTCGCCAAGTTCTCAGTAATGGTGGCTTGGCCGGTTTGAAGTTGTTGCATTTGAGTCCGATGCCAAGCTTTGAACTGGTCTGCTCGCTGATTCTGCTGCTGCAGCATAGCGAGTATCTGGGCCTGCTGGTCGAGAGAGTGGCGGTGGCGAGAGGATGTACCTTCGAAAGGAGGAGGCTGCGATGCTTCCGGTTGCTCCGGCCTGTCCAACTCAGCTTGGATTTCATCGTCAGAACCTTGGGTGTGGTCCTGAGTTGGAGCAGCGACAACAGGAGGGGCAGTGAGGTCAAATAACCAGTTGGTACGATCCTCTGGGTGTGTCCGGGTGCGTGATGGAAGGATGATGCTTCGGACGGTCTTGCCACGCACTACCGGATGGTACTTCCCATCGGCTCTGGAGCGGATGAGGTGAGAGGCTCTGCAGTGGTCGGTGTCAAGGAACACCGAGGGGATGGAATGGAGGTGCTGGAGGCGGTCGCCAAGGTTCAGCCCAAGTGCAATGGCAGTGGCAATCCCGCCAAAGTAGAATGGCTTCGAGCCACGGTTGCAGTTGGCCTGAATGTGAGCCAGCATGAACGGAGCGGCGTTGATAGGTTCGTTGTTGAAGACGCAATGGAGGAAGAAGAGCTCTTTCGAGTTCACCTTATGGTTGCTGTCCCTGGCGAAGATTGTGTTGCTCAATGCTCTGTGGAAGTACCGGATGGTCGGGTTATGGATATGCGTTGCGTGCAGAGAGTCCCAACCATCGGCATTGATGCCGGTCAACTGGTACCACAGCGCGAAGGCTTCGTGCTGGAACTGATCGGTGAGGCGGCGGTCAGCATTGTCGCCTCGAGGAAGTTGTAAGAGGGCGGCGATCTGGTTCTGGTTCACCTGGTAGTTTGTGCCGAACATCCGGAAACATGCGGCACCGGATTGTTGGCTGAGGTCGCCGCTGGATGTGACGTAGGTAAACGAACTCAAGAACTCGAGAGTGAGTTGTTCGTATGTTGGCAGTGGATTGGTGCAGAGGTTCCAGATGCCTGCTCTTTGAAGCATCCAAGTTACGCCTTCAAGGAGTCTGAGCTCCGTAAGCGATGGAATGTGTGGATAATGAGTCGGCTGGAGCGACCTTTGATGGAATGCGATGTAGTTTGCCCGCTGTCTTTCGCCTAAGTCACCTTCGCTGAGGACAATGTTACTGATGTCCGGGGTTTCGATATTTCTCGCCATTGTTGGAAGATTGAGAGGGTTCTGAGGATTGGGGTTATTCTGCGAAGTGGGAAAAATTGACAAAAGTGTGGTAGGAAGTTGAGATTGGAGTTGAAATATATGGTGCAATGTGGGGAAAACGAAAGATTGGAGTGGGGAGGAAGTTCTGATGATTGGAAGTTGAAATGAGGGTAGTGGGAGAGAAAACGCAACCCCTGTTATATCAGATAGCAGTTTTGGGTTCGTGACGGTCGTCACATATGTGTGACGGTCGTCACCCGCGTGACGCTCGTCAGGATCCTGTGACGGTCGTCACAGCAGCAAAATCTGCAGAACGCAGAATTTTGCTTTGAGAGTGTTCTTGCAGTGACTTTTAGGCCTAGTATTGATATGTCAATGTATTCTAGCAGCCAACAAACAAAGAATAACGTAAAAACAGAATAATTGAATAAAGACTATAATTGAAATAGCAAGAATTTGAAATGATTGTATGTAGTACATAAAGAAATTAACAATGCGAAAATCCAAATGATTAAATGAAACTAAACTAAACCAAACTAAACTAAATCTGATTCTAAAACTAGTATCTAGTCTTTTCGTGCCTTCAACTCATTGAATTTCCGTGCGTAGTAGTCGAGCTGGTCGCAGACTAAATCCATGAAGACTACCAGTTCGTTGTGTATGCCTGCGATGTCGTCTTTTACAGTTGTTAGAGCTGCATCCACGTTGTCCAATCGGAGTAGAACGGTATCCATTTTGTCGGTGGTCTCCTCAGGGATAGGCTCGGGATAGGTGTTGTAGTGCGGAGGAGTCGTAGGGTCTACTTCAGCTTCTGATACAGCGTCCTCATAGTACATATAGTCGTGTGCCTCAGAGATGTGGTCACTGTCGTACATATAGTTCTGTGGTGTTGACTGAGGTGAAAGAGGTCCCATAGGCTCATCCAATTCATAAAGCCAGTTGTCCTTGTTGTGGATACTTGTCATCAGATGATCAGGCAGTGTGAATAGCTGGACAGGTTTTTCGTTGATGAGGTACTCATAAGGTCCAGGTCCCATAGTTCCTAAAATGCGCCTGTTAAAGCAGAATTATATGTTCATGGGTCGGATGGTGCCAAAACGAGTGCTTGCATTTAAGTGGAATCTAAGGCCGAGCTCGTGGGCAATCATTGTCACGAGGCCTCCTATAAGAATAGGTGTCTGTGGTTCCTGAGTGAGGCGTCTGAAAGATCTCATCATGAAAGGCACTGCATTTACTGTACGTCCCTGAGAAGCACAGAACATGATGAATAACTCCTCTTTAGATACTGTAGTAATATTTTCTTCTTTCCCAAACAGGGTGTGAGCTAGTATCTTATGGAAGTATCTGAAAGCTGGGTTATGAATATCATCATTATACATTCTGTCTGGTTCAGGGTGATAGTCGCCTGTGATTCTACCCCAGAATTTGTCGAGTTCAAAATCAATATCGTCATCTTCTGCACTGATGAACACATGCGGTCCGTAAGGAAATCCTAAGAGGTTAGCTAGTGACATACGGCTATGGGTTTGGTCCATTCCAAACATTCGAAAGGTAATGAGCTCTGTGTTGGATCCAAAACCATAGTTGGGTAGGTATCTGAAAGAACTAAAGAATTCATAGGTAAGATCCTTATAGGTAGCAAAACGTGTTTTCAAAGCAGTGTTCTCCCAACCAAGTTGATTGAACAAGTATTGAATGCTATCCTTGATTCCTAGTTTATCCATGGTAGACTTATCATAAGACAACATTAAGGCGATTTCTCTTTCAGTTAGTGCTGCAAATCTTGCCTTTTGAGCTAGTCCTCGAAAATGAACCTTTGTGAAGTCGTACTCGGCCATACTCGCAGGTAATTCGGAGAAAACAGGAGGAATGTTTTGAAGACTTTTAAAATCCTGAAAAGTTTAAAACAGAAGTTTGAAGTCAGGATTTTTAAAAACAAAAAGCGGTAAAAACAAAAGACAAAAGAGAAAAATAAAATAAAATTAAAAATATGAAAACAAACGAAAGTAGAAAGTAGTAGTAATTATAAGTTTAGAATTTTTGTTGGTTTTCAAAGTAAAATTTTAAAGAAAAATGAAATACAATAACGAGAAAAATTGGGTTGCCTCCCAGTAAGCGCTGTTTTTAACGTCTAAAGCCTGACGATAGCTTGGTGAGAAGCTATTCGGGTGTTTGAGCTGGAAGCTCAAGCAATGTTATACTGCAGACTTGAGGGCTGGTTTCGTTCTTATTATAATGTTTTAGACGTTGCCCGTTTACGATAAACGGTGCATTCGTCTTATCGGTAATTTCAATAGCTCCACTCTGAAGTACTCTAGTCACTTCATAAGGTCCAGACCACCTAGATTTTAGTTTACCTGGGAAGAGTTTTAATCTTGAATTAAATAGCAATACGACGTCTCCCACACTGAATTGTTTCCTGACTGAACGTTTATCATGCCACTTTTTAGTTCGTTCTTTGTAGATACGGGCATTTTCGTAAGCGTCTAATCGAAGTTCTTCCAATTCGTGTAAGTTCAAGATTCGCTTTTCTCCCGCCTCGGTGTAGTTGAAATTGAGTGTCTTAATGGCCCAGAAGGCCTTATGCTCTAATTCTACAGGGAGATGGTAGGATTTACCGTAAACTAATTTGTAGGGTGTAGTACCTATTGGTGTCTTAAAAGCGGTCCTATAAGCCCATAAAGCTTCTTGTAGCTTTGATGACCAATCTTTCCTTGAGGTAGCGACAGTCTTTTCCAATATCTGTTTTATTTCCCTGTTCGAGACCTTTAATTGTCCGCTAGTTTGCGGATGATAAGGTGTAGCTACTCGGTGTCGGACTCCATATTTAGAAAGAAGTTTATCGAATATTCGCGATATGAAGTGAGATCCGCCGTCACTAATGACGAGTCTGGGTACACCGAATCTAGGAAAGATTGTGTTTTTGAAGAGTTTGATTACTACTCGTGCGTCGTTTATTGGAGCAGCTATGGCTTCTATCCATTTAGACACATAATCGACAGCGACGAGTATGTAGTTGTTACCAAAAGAAGGTGGGAATGGTCCCATGAAATCTATTCCCCATACGTCAAAGATTTCTACCTCTAAGATTCCTTTCTGAGGCATTTCATCGCGTCGTGAGATGTTGCCAGTTTGTTGGCATCTATCGCATTTTTGCACAGCGATGTGAACGTCTTTCCAGAGGTTAGGCCAGAATAAGTCGACTTGGAGAATCTTAGCGCATGTCTTGGATGTACTAGCATGACCACCATACGGTGTTGAATGGCATTGGGAAATGATATTTTCTATTTCTTCCTCTGGGACACAGCGACGGTATATGTTGTCGGCCCCTCTCTTGAAGAGTAGAGGTTTGTCCCAATAATAATGTTTCAGATCATGGAAGAATTTCTTCTTTTGCTGATAAGTGAGATCCGGTGGAAGCACGCCTGCAGCGAGGTAGTTAACGATGTCAGCATACCAAGGTAATGTGACTTGTGCATAGACGGCTTCTACGGCTTTTTCGAATTCTGGATCTTCCGAGATTGAGTTGGGTATGTCACTTTCTAATTTGGCTATCAGACGTTCGTACGGGAAATCGTCATTTATCGGTACTGGTTCGTGTCTGATGCCTTCTATTCGGGATAAGTGATCTGCAACAACGTTCTCGGCTCCTTTCTTATCTTTGATTTCTAAGTCAAACTCTTGTAATAACAGGATCCATCTCAATAGTCTTGGTTTGGCATCCTTTTTGCTTATTAGGTATCTTATGGCAGTGTGGTCTGTGTATATGATAATTTTTGCTCCTACTAAGTAAGAACGGAATTTGTCAAGCGCAAATATAACTGCTAGAAGTTCCTTTTCTGTGGTGGCGTAGTTCATTTGGGCAGGATCTAAGGTTCTACTGGCATAGTAGATGGCATGGAGTTTCTTGTCCTTCCTTTGTCCTAGAACTGCGCTTACGGCATAATCACTCGCATCGCACATGATTTCAAACGGTAGTCGCCAATCGGGTGGTTGCATAATCGGTGCGATGATAAGGGCTGATTTTAATGTTTCGAATGCTTTTAAACAGTCGTCGTCGAAGATGAACTCAGCATCTTTCATCAACAGGCCGGTCAAAGGTTTTGTGATTTTTGAAAAATCTTTTATAAATCTTCTGTAGAAACCGGCATGTCCTAGATGTTGCACCCCAAAATTTGACCAACCGGTTCTCCTAGCTGGCTCGTGGTTTAAATTCATGTTCGCAATCAGATGCACGACATGCGTGCACAGACAGAGGATATCAGGGTTACAGTTTGGGTTTCGACTATTAGATATGGCAGATCCAGTCCAGATCATCAGGGTTGTATTTTTGGGAAATTGTGCGCTCCTCGGTGATTTTCAGCTTGCACGGTGATTGGGGAATATTCTGATGCCAGGGGTTTACTGGTTGATTTGATCTGGTCGCGCGCTCTTTTATGTTGGTTATTGGCCTCTGTTTGCATTTTTAGGGCTTAATAGACTTTTGTGGATTTTAAATAGGCTTTTAATCATTTTTAGGATTTAAATGGATTTTTTAACATTTTTAAATAGTTTAAATCTTTTTCTAGAGCTTTATAGTTTTTTTCCAGAATTTAAATAGGTTTTTAATTGGTTTAATAGTTTTTAATTGTCAATAGATTTTAAAATTGTTTTTAATTGTTTTTAGAATAAATATAGATTTTTCTTTTATTTTAATAGGAATTTAATAAGTTTTAAATAGAAATAATAGAGTTTGTTTTAGTATAGATTTAATCTTTTAATAGATTTTTCTTTTATTAGTTTTAAGTAGGATGATTAATAGATTTTTTTAAATAATATTAGAGGTTTTATAGAAATTAATAGAGTTTTATCATTTTTAGATTTAATCAGGGTTAATTAGGTTAACTGAATTTGTTAGATTAGTTAGGATAGATTAATCTTCAGTTAATTGTAGTGTTAATTGGTAGTTAATTAGGTTTAAGTTTGGATTAGTTTTAATTAGGTTTTTTGTTTTATTCAGATTTTTTTTAGGTTATTGGTAGCAATTTCGTGGGCCCAGCAGGTTGGAGGCCCAATGGTATTTTCAGTCCAGTTTTTGTTTGCATGTGCAGTTTTTGGTCCAGAATTGGTGAGTGACACTTGTCACTATATAAGATGATCCACGCGTTCACACCAGACCCCACCACCTCACATCTCAGAAATCCCCACACGCTGACACCTGCCCCACCATCACTCCCTCTCTCTGCCAGCTCCCACGTGGCACCCTGCATGCCCTCCACCGTTTCTCTCTCACCGCCACTTGGCAGCGTCTGAGCTTCGCTAGCAACCCCACCGGCCGGCATGCAAATCCGGCGAGCTCCCCTCGCCGGCCACCCCTAACGCCTTCCAGCCACCGCAACCACCACCGGAATCTGGAAATTTACCAGAAATCCCTCTTTTCTCCTCCGATCTTCATTGTTCTCCTTCCTCTTCCATCCACCTTCATCCACTAGTTCGCCGGAAAACGCATCCGCCGCCGGAAAACTCATGCATTTTCCCAGAATCTCCTTAGATCTTCTTCGGTTTCCCAGAAAGAAGCTCCAAAGAACGGTATTGTTCTTCGTATTGCCCAACGACCTTCAAGATCCTCAGCAATGATCTCCAGAAATCAGTCTGATATTTGACTATCTTCAACGCGCAAGAACGCTCGCGTTCGTCACCTTCAATCTTTCTCCGTTTCCAGATCGTGATAGCCTTCAGTTGTCTTCGTCTTCTCCAAGGACCTTCAACCTCCATCGTCCTTCAAAGGCTTTTCCAGATTCTTCATCAAAATTCCCAGATCCACCGTCTTCAACAACCTTCGTTCATCAGCCGTTTTCCAGCAATCCCCAGAACTAGCCGTGTTCTTCATCTCCTCCAAGAACACTCAAGCTGCCCAGAAGTTCTTCATACTTCTTCAAGCGAACCTTCGAGAAGTTCCAGAAACGTCCTCGTCTCCAGGTTCGTTTCTTCTCACCTCCTTTGCTGTTGTTTTTCACTGATTTTAGGGCTTATCGTTTTAGGGTTTGAGTTTCGTGGGTGATGTTGTTGAGATGATGAAGAAAGTGTTCTGAGTAGGGTTGTTTGTTTCTAAGATTTGGTTGATGAGTCGTGAGAGTTGGGAGAGGAGTTGCAGAAGGGATTTGGGGGCAGACGGCGTTAGGGTTTCCTTGATAGTGAACAGTACTCAGGCTGGTTAGAGGAGAATTAGGTTTTGTTAGGGTTTTCTGACTAGGGTTTGGGTTGGGCCCAGCCCAACTGTGAATTGCTGAAGCACACCCTCCAGTTGCTCATTGCCCCCCCCTCGTATGAGAAGATAGCATGATTTGAGTTGGGCCTTTGCCCTAACTGCTATCCACACCCCCACCGTTGGCCCAATTAACTTTTGAACTGAGAAAACTTACTAAATGCACCGTCTCCCTTTCATTATTCTTTTGCTTTTCTTTTGTTTTCTGAATAACGCCTGGGCCTAGCGCCATTCGCTAATGGCACCCCCCCTGATTTGGCCCATTCATAAAACCAACTGGGCGTTTCTTCTATTCTCACCCCCCATCCCCTTTAATTCAATTTCTTTTATTTTCATTTCTTTTAATGTTTTCTTGCATATTATAAAATTCATATAAAATAGAAGAATAGATATTTTTTAATTCTTGTTTTTTCTACATGCTCATAATTCTATCGAGAAAATTATAAATAAATAAAATTGGCATTTTATCTTCTTTTAATATTTTTAGAGTATTATTCTTTTAAATAGCTTTTTATATGGTTTAGTTTGATACTCAATTTTGTAGAATTTAGTTTAGGACTTTCCCTTAATCTTTTGGAGCCATTCTTTTTGGTGTGATTAGATATTGAATCATAGTTTCCCGTAGGATTTATTTCAGGATTTTTAGATTAAAAGTTGATTAGTTTAATTAGGTGATGTTAGAGTAATCATAATTAGGGTTTAGGTCATGCATAGGTGAAATAATTCATTTTCTTTTGAGAGTTTTGACTTGATTTTTGGGTATGGGCATATAGGGATGTTATGGGTAGGTGTTATAGACCCTTGTAAATGATTGTTAGATTTTTCCCCCTTGCTTTAGTATTTTCAAGTGTTTTATGAATAGGACTGATTGTATTGACTGTCTGTGTGATATTTGTCTATCTCTGGGGTTTATTTTTTGGGAATTTGGTGTGGGGCTTGGTTTGTTTTGGAGAGCTTGTTGAAGGAGCATGATGAAGGAGAAGATTGTAGATCAAGACTCAGAGACCCTGAGCTTGGAGATCATTCCCTGTCTGTGAGGTTTGAGATCCTGAAGTTTGAAGGAAGTTCATGGTACTTTCCTGAGGAAGGCACTATGGATGTCTTTCATTCTTTCTTCTCACCTCTTTCCTAAGTATCCAATGATGTTTGAGCCAACTTGTGAGTTTAATTTCTCCTGAGGAGGAATGTAAACTGATCACAGTTGTTGAGCCACATGGGATACAATTCTTAAGTGGAAGCCTCCTAGTACTTTCCTGAGGAAGGTCCTATGGGTCTATTCACTTAGTTCCCTTAGTTCATCTAGGTTTTCTTAAGTATCCAATGATGTTGGAGCCAACATGTGAGTTTAGTTTCTCCTGAGGAGGAATGTAAACTGATCACATGTTGTTGAGCCACATGGGATACAATTCCTAAGTGGAAGCCTCCTAGTACTTTCCTGAGGAAGGTCCTATGGGTCTATTCACTTAGTTCCACTAGTTCAGGTAGGATTTCTCAAGTATCCAGTGATGTTGGAGCCTTCATGTGAGTTTAATTTCTCCTGAGGAGGAATGTAAACTAATCACAGTGGTTGAGCCACATAGGATATGATTCCTGAGTACAAACCTCCTAGTGCTTTCCTGAGGAAGACACTATGAGTCTGCCTACTTAGCTCCCTTTCTTTGGTAAGCTTGTTTTGAAGCTTGAAGACTGGGATTGATTTCTATTGTTTAGGGTTTTGCTTTAGGGCTTTGCTTAGATTTGATCAGGAATCTGTTCTATTTTAAGGTTAGGATTAGAGGTGGACAATTTCTTTCTCAAGCAGGTGGTTTGTTGGCCTGATGGCATTTTCATTTTTATCTGTATGATTGACAGTTTACTGTTTATTGCTTGATAGCATGTTGTTTATCTTTCAGTATGATTACTGTTATTTCATGACTGGCTTGAGGTCGAGACGAGCTTGTGGAGGCTGAAGCCCCACACACATTTCCTCCCTCACTTGCATTGCATGCATTTTACTGTTAAGCTGATGCTTTGTCTGTTTTGGTGTATCATTGACATGATCCCTTAGGACTCTCATTTCCTTTGATAAGGATTTGATGATAGACTTTTAGGTTGAAACCTATGCATGACAACTTCTAGGAGTTCCCTGTTCAAACCTCAACCATAGGATGAATCCTTAGCATGATAACAGTAGGACTTGATAGTCTCCCTCCTAGTTGGGCCTGTTCTCTTCTCATCTCAAAGCAGTTTAAGATACAGTAATCATGAATGATTTCTTTCGTACGTTACGAGCCTTAAGCTATCTGAGATTGGATGTCTAGTATGGTACCCTTTGGGTGACATGCAACAAATTCACTCTCAGGTCATGGTCTCTAGTGCGGTTGAAATCGCAAACACCATAAAAAACACTTCTTTCAGGAGATAACCCGTTGTTTCCCGAACTACGTTTGCTCTGATCTTCCATACAGTGTGGAAGTACGTAGGCATAAGATGCGACGTCCTAGCGAGCAACCTTTCCCTCGTAATCCTTCGTAGGCCGAACTACGTTGACTCTGATTTCTCATTCTCTGATGAGAATACGTAGGCATAAAGTGCGACGCTTTGCCGAGTCATTTTTTCTTTTCTTTTTCAAGCCAGCCTTGATAGGTAGATAGATTATAACCAACCCGTCCAAGTAAACAAACAAGCGTGGATCCCGTCGAGTACGACGGACGTGAGGGGTGCTAATACCTTCCCCTTGCGTAACCGACTCCCGAACCCAGACAATGGTTGCGACGACCTTGTCTTACCCTTATTCGTCAGGTTTTTCCGATCGTTTCCTTTCCTGCTCTGAGGGATAAATAACGAAAGGTGGCGACTCTTCTGTCATGCCGACACCTTATTTTCGCGCAAGCGACAGCTGGCGACTCTGCTGAGGACCGAACCCAGAATCTATGGTTCTTCGGTTCCCTATGAGAGTCAATCCTAGCGCTTGTATGTTTGCTTGTTGGGTTGCGTTTATTTATCGCATTTTTACTTCCCGCATTTTACTTCCCGCATTTTATTTCCAGTTTGATATAATTATCTGTGCTGCTGTGGGAGAGGGATGTTACTATGAGTGAGAAGCCGGACCTGGGCTTGAGTATACACCTAGATATAGTTGCGGAGAAGTAGTAGACGAACCTGTCTGCTGAGCAGGCACAGTTCCCTACGAAAATCTGCGCTCAGACGAGGTTCTCGCAGAGGTGCTCCTTTCCGGTCCTGAGGATCTGAGGGAAGTCCAGACGTGAGGATTGTCGACTCTGGGGACCGATCATTTGGAAGTCAGCTAAGTGAGGCCTCTTCATGACTTGATGATGCCACTCCTTCTGGGAATCGTATCGTCACTCATGAAAGTCTGTGACGCTGATGACCGCATAGGATGCCGTACCTTTGTCCGTGGATTAGGTCCATACCTGTGAGTGGGATTGGGATATTGCAGGAAACTTATACCTTCAAACTACCTGGTTTTCTTGACAGTGAATCAGTTATGTTGGTACCAGGGTTCTCAGTCGCAGATTTGACTGTTCTTGACAGAGCAAGTTTTTGATCAGAGGATTTTATCATCGGGTGTATGTCTGTTCCTGATAGAGCCGGTTTCGATCAGAGTATTGTCATCAGAGGTTTGTTCCGGATAGAGCAGATTTTGGGGTCTGAAGATCTCATCAACGGTTGTTGCTTGTTCTTGATAGGGCAGATTTTGAGTGGGGTCTGAAGATCTCATCAGCAGCTGTACGTTTGTTCTTGAGAGGGCAGATTTTTGATTTGGGGTCTGAAGACTTCATCAGCGGACGTTTTCTTGATCATACATCCGGGGTCCTTGTTATCAGGCATTTGTTCTTGACAGAACAGAATTTTGATCTTATGTATATGGTCCTATCAGAAGGTCGTTCTGGGCAGATCAGATTAGTGGTCTTACACTGGGGTTTTCTTCTCATCAGTGATTATTGACCCCGAATCTCCACAGCAGTTACCCGGATATATTATTGCATGCCTGCATTTTGCATTAGTTCGCATATGCATGGTTGCATTCCATTAGCATGTGTCTGTGCTGCAGGCGCATTTCGTACCCTGATTCTGGTGTCCCGAGCAATATGAGATATTTTCTTCCATGAATGGATTCGGTCTTATCACTGCATTGACACTATGTTGGCACGTTGACACCAGAATTAGGGGTGATCTCCTAAACGCACAGACACCCATGGCATTAGCATAATTCATCTTGCATGACAGAAGCCGGGGCTTGTCTTCTAACCTTTGTGTTTGCAGGTTTGACTCAGAATCGAGCAACTCGGACTAATGGAGCAGGTACAAGCTGAATTGGGGAAAATCCAAAGCCAGCTGGGGCAGGTCATGAATGACATACAGGCAGTGCGCCTGGACCAGCAAGTACTCAGAGAAGAGAATCAGCAACTGCAGAATCAGTTGAGCTTTCTCATGGGAGTGGTGAGAAGTATGCTAAAAAAGGAGAGTGGTCAAGCACCCAAGGTGGAGCCCAAAGTGCTTCCTCCGTTACCGTCAGTGCCACCTGTGCTGAAGCCAAGTGGACTTCGTGGATCCTCTACACAGCATGAAGCTCGAGGCCTGTCTCGTCAGCAGCCGTGCCAGGCATCTCAGAATAACCCTGAAGGTTATAATCAAAAGAAGAAGCTGCTTGATAGAGCTGTGGACCCAATACCTGTGAGTTATGCCCAACTGTTGCCACTGTTGGTTCAGAACCGTGTTCTCATGCTTCGGACCTCGGATCCACCAGATGACGTGTCACCAGACGTTGATCTCAACATACGTTGTGATTTCCACTCAGGAGCACTAGGGCACCATGTTGAAACATGTAAGGCTCTCAAGAATAAGATTCAAGACCTTATTGACTCAAGGACAATTAGGCTTGTGCCGGGCGGCATGAGAGTATTGGGAAAGTTCATCCCTTACCCTGCAGAAGAAGTGAATGATTCCAATCCTTTGCCTGAAGCTGAGAAAGATCTTGAATATGTCCCGCGACTTTTGGTGACTGAATCACCTCGCTCGCAGTTTCTACCTGGATCAAGTTCAAGGACGGAAGCGCCTAAACGAGAGACCGTCGCCTTTCAGAAACGACGACCTCTTGCTCCTGGGCGGAAAGAATACCAACACCAGGATCACAAGAGACCTCGCAACCACTTGGAACGAAGGAATGCTTCTTCCCATCCAGTGCCTGTGCCGTATAGCCAGATTCTTCCACAGTTGATTCAGAATTCCTTGGTGGAACCGAAAGCTCTCAAGCCCGTGCCAGAGCCTTACCCTCCAGGGTATAATCCTCATGCTCAGTGCGATTACCATGGTGGATCTCCGGAGCATTCAACTGAAGATTGCAAGGCTTTCCAGGCGAAAGTGCAACAATTGATCGACCAAGGGTGTATTTCCTTTCCAGATGGAGTTTTGGTTGTGCGTGACAACCTCTCAGCTGTTTGAGCTCGCAGATTCAGAGGGTTATTTCCAGAAGCCAGTGACCCAGACAGGCAGACGTCCTCAGCATTGGCAGTCCTCAGATTTTTTACCATTTGCATTTGTAGTTTCTTTTCTGTTAGTTACTACTTGCTGTTAAACATTGTATGTTTCGAATGGTGATGTTAATAAAGTGACTATGCATTTTTTCTGAATTAGTTATGTCGTTGTCACTCATTTACTGCACTGCACTGACACTTGCATTTTATTTACTCTGCTTTATTACTATGATTAGCGATGAGTGGAGAGAGGATGATGAAACTGAATACTCATAACCAATGATCGTATTGCTTTCAGATAAAACCTCGCCGATGACGTATAAGGCATTGTTTCAAATCCCTAAACACCGGAGAGATAAGGAAGAGAATCCCTTGTTAACCACTTCGAGCCGAGGAGTAGGAGTTTCTTTCGGACTTTTTAACCCTCACATCTTAACCCGGGGCAGGGTAGTTGTCGGTTAGCTTGATCGAGCGTTCAAGTCTTATAGAGGAGTGTTGTCCTTTGAGGACCAATCACATCATATTCCTCGCCAGAGGTCGTACCTCATCAACCACAAAGGTTAAACCTCACCAATCAGAAGTGAGACAATTACAAGCCTCTCGGATAAATCCAGACAGCCAGTGTCGCACGACTCGTTCCAAAAAAAAAAAGAAAAAAAGGAATAAGAAAGCCCGCTAAGTAAAAAAGGAAAGCTAGAAAGCAAATACTTAGGCAAAAAATCAGGGCATCCCGCTGGACTTCAAAAGAAAAATCGAAAAGAACTCAAAAGGAGTCAGTCCAGGCAAAAGTTAGGGAATCAAAAGAATGAAAAAGAAAGGATATAAAAAAGAAAAATCCTCGAACAAGGACGAAGTCGTGTAGACACAGACGCCGAAAACGAAAAAGGAGTAATTGTCACTCCGAAAACCTGGTGAATTCTTTAACCAGTGTTCCCAATGTTCAACATACCTCTCGAAGAGGCGAGCGCTCGACCCAAGTTAACTGAACTTTAGGATCGGAGAACATCACGTAGAAGGGGTGGGTACAAATCATAATTTGAGCCAAATATCCTTTGTTTCACGAACCGTGAACCCGACCATGATACAACCCTTCAAAGACCTAATTGAGGCAGGGTTTATTCTGAAAGCGCATTACGATAAGGTTGAGTAACCTGACTCCTTCTCGATTTGCTAATCATATCCTTATTGCATTTTTCATTAATCGAATCAGCACTACGTTTGAACTCTTTGGTTCATTCGTCACTCACCAGCATGACACGTAAATGAGTGACAGTACAATTTTTTCGAAATTTGCATGCACACTGCATTAAAATTACCATTCGTGAATAAACAATTTTAATTGCAGGTTAATAGCTGATACGAAGGAACTTCAACAGGGAATAGTCAATCAGGACTGAATCGTCAGAGGTCTGGGTCAGAATGGTATGCTGCAAAGCCCTGTGAATTTGGGGCAATGACTTCCTGTGAGTTTGGAATCAGTTTGTCTGAGGACAAGTCCCGGAGCATCAGTTGATTATGGGGCAGTTTATGCGAGAAGCGGTTGATCGGAAGTGAATCTTCTCGAGACCCAATCAGGGGCAGTTATCCAGAATTCTTGCGATTTGAGGACAGATCCCTCCAGTGTTCGATCAGAGCATGTTGAGTCGCTCATCGCTCGTTTAGGGGCAAACTACTTCAGAGATATTGAAGCCGACCATGCTGAGAGTTGATTAGTGGAGGATGAATCCTTTCGTTGTGCAGGTGTTGGGGAAAGCCCTCTGAAGATTGTCTTGTTGCCAGTTGTTTCCGGTTCAGAATGAATTATTCCCGAAAGTCGGATTGAGGCAAGTTGAACGGCACTAGGGCAAGTTGTTCAGATGAGTTTGTTCACCCTAGCAAGAATTGAGTGTCGGGAATCGTGTCATTACCCCGCCAAAACCTGAGCCTTCTGAAGAAGCCTTATTGTCATTGGACTGTTATCCTATAGCCTAACCTGTTACTTGGCTCCATGATTGGTAGTCGGTGTTCCCTGTGTTGACGTTGTTGAACCAGGATCGTTTCTCAGCAGAGATGTACGGTTTGAGGTTGTTCCCCCTGTACAGTTTGAGACTGCAGCAGATTGAGATGGCGTTATCCCTTATCAGATTAGGGTCAAGATTACCCTCAGCAGACCAGAATTGATATCCCCGAAGCAGGGCGAGTCCTCCTTCTCCAGCAGAGTTCAGTAGTCTCTCCTCCGCAGAATCTGAACGCAAGAATGGTGAGCATTGATGTGTCTCCCCTGGCAGAGATGATTTTCTTCCCCAAGCAGACGCATCCTGAAGGAACATCACCTCATCAGCTGAGTCAAGGGCCAAAGCTCATGTCCCCCAGCACCGGGTCACAAGTGCAGGCTTCATAGAAATGTTCGGGTACCGAAGCTCGTGGTTTCCCCAGTAAAGTCGCCGAAGCAGGTGTCCCCCCCAGCACCGGGTCACAAGTGCAGGATTCGTAGGAAATGATTCATACACCGAAATAGGCAGCAACTAATGGCGCCAGACTGAAGTCTCTAGCGGAATTGAGATTCCCCACCAGAGTCGTATTCTCTCCCGAAGTAGAATGACTTCTCCTTCCCCAGTAGGGTTTTGGAACAGCTGATGTTGTATTCCTCTGCATAGTTGTATTTTCCCTCGAAGTCGGATGGTTCTTTCTTCCCCAGTGGAATTAAAATTCCTCGTCAGAGTCATACTCTCTCCAGCGAAGCATAATGACTTCTCTTTCCTCAACCGAGTTTGCAGATGTCCAAGAGAGCCGAATCCTCGGAAGTTGATCAGATCATGATTGGTTTTTCCCCAGTGGAGTGTGAAGCAGCTGAAGTTGTTTCCCCACAGATTGGTTATCCCCAGAAAAGTAGCCATGACGGCCCCGCAGTTTATTCTCGCGATTGATATCAGCAGGTCCAAGTTCTCGTAGAGCTTCGTTCCCTGCAGTGATCAACTGAAGTTGTTTCCCCTGCAGCAGTCAACCAAAGGTCAATTCCCCAGACGGAGTCCGATTGATATTGGCGTGTCCACGTTCTCCTCAGCAGGATGATTCCTCTATCTAAGTAGTTCTTTCTCCTTGACAGGAGAATCTCCCCTCGACATTTATTTTGCTGACGGGATTGCATCATTGTGCATGACTGCATAGCATTTAGCATAAGCGCATAGCATTTCCATTGTGTGGGGCACGGCGCCGAAGCATACGCATCATAAGCATGATCTAGGTTATTATCATTCTCGTTTTACAAGTGTCCCACCAAAGGACCAGTTGCTCAGGATGATTCCTGGCATTCTCCCCAACGAGGTCGCTTTCCTAAGATGATTATTAAGACCCCGGTGTAATCCCCACAGTCGCTCGCTCAGGATGATTCTCGAGATCCCAGCGAAGTCTTCGGTTCGAGATGATTCTCGAATCCCTCAGCAGGGCCATTTGCTCAAGATGATTTATGGGATCCCCAGCGCAGTTTCCCGAGTTGTTTGTTTAAGATGATTCTTGAGCTCCCCAGTAGCGTCCCCGATGAAGATCGCTCAGGACAATGCCTGAAACTCCAAGAGAGCCGAGCCCTTGGAGGCCGCTCAAGTCGTGATTGGTTTGTCCCTAACAAGAGTCGCCCAGGATAATCCTTGGAATCCCCAACAGAGTAGGGGTCTTTTTCCCCAGCAGGTGGTTGGCACTTCCCCAGCAGCAGGCAAGTAGATTGATATCCCCAGCTGAGCACAGCCATGAGTGGTAGATGAAATGTTTCCCCAAGCAGATCCCGAAGGATTGTCCAGCAAGCTGAAGTTTGTTTACCCCGTGAGTTTGAGGACTTAATGACATGAGTAGCTGAAGGCTATGTTCCCCAGAAGGGTCATTTCCTAGAGAGCCGTTCAGGGTATTTATCGCTTTCCCCATGCAGAGTATAGCAGAGGATAGTGTGTTGATCAGCCTGATATGCTGTGTTCTCCGGAGGAGCCCGTCATCCTCAAGTGTAAGTCCAGATGAGATCGGCAGAAAATGCAGCTCCCTTGAAGGGTAGCTCTTCCTCAGCATAATGGTTACTCTCCCCGAGTGGATGATTCCTCTTCCCAGCATTTATTTTGCTAGGGCATTTCCTTGCATGATTGCATAACATTTTCTCAAAAGCGTAGCATTCCGTTTCGCGCGGAGCATTACGCCCATTTTGCCAGCATTTGCATATGAAGCATGAACCAGGTGGTTACCGTGCTCTCGAACAGAAGTACTTGCTCCCCAGTAAAGTTGGTAGGAATCGTCTGAGTGAACTCTTTCATTATTCTCCAGCAGTTGTTGAAGTCGTTTGGGTGAGCTCTCTCGTCTTTCTGCAGCAAAGTCTACAAGGTTGTTTGGGTGAACCCTTCTTCCTTTTCCCCAGTGAGTCGTCAGGATTGTTTGGGTGAACCCTCATTCCTCTCTCCTCAACAGAGTTGTTAACCTAGTGATTATGTCCGGTGACCCGGCATGTTTGCTTTTATTTAGCAACGACTTGACAGGATGTCAAGAGAATAGCAGCGTGATATGTTTGCTCCAACAGTGATGTCTAATCTGAAGATTGACTTCGTAAGCGCCTGAAGGCGATATCAGAAAGTTCCTGTGGATTCAGATTTTCCTTGACATCCTGTGGATCAACGTGTGGCTGAAGACAAGGTTCCAAAGTTTGTAGATATAACAAGGTGATCCGTGTTGGCCTTAAGACCAAGTCAGTTGTCCTGAGGTGATGATTGATTGCGATCAAATGAATAGTGTTTCTTCTGACTGAAGTCGAAGATGTTTCTCCAGCTGAAGCGGAGTTTTGCCTGAAGGCAAAGTGTTTGAATCCCCGTAGAGTCATGAATGGCTCAGGATACCACTTCTCTGACTGAAGTCACAGATTTCCCGAGCTGAAGCGAAGGTGCCTGAAGGCAAGGTTATCCCCTAAGGTCATGAATGACCTAGGATTCATTGTTCGGACTGAAGGTCGAAGTATATCCCTGACTGAAGTCACGGATGCTCTATAGCAGAGGTGGAGTTGCCTGAAGGCATATCCATGTATCCTTGAAGGCCAAGGATCATTTTCTTCAGACTGAAGTCGAAGATACCTCCTGCAGAGTTGCCGACGGGCAAAGTTTACATCCTTGAAGGTCAAGGATGTTTATCTTCAGAAATACTTGAAGATCTGTTCTAGCTGAAGCTGGAATCGCCGACGGGCAAGGTTTATATCCTTGGAGGCCAAGGATACCATCTTTAGGAGTACTTGAAGATATTTTCTAGCTGAAGCTGGAAGTGGCCAGGGGCCAGGGTTCCATATATCTTTAATGTTGAAGTTCTACGGTGGGCTCAGTATGCAGTAGTATTTGGATGTTCGTTATGGTTCTGAGGGTGAACCCCAGATCAGAGTGTGCTTGGTTGAGTCTCTCATCCCCAGCAGAGTAGCTCCAAATACGCAAGCGTACCTTTTGTTCCATTTACCAGGGGTGAACCCCAGGTCAAATTTGTTTTGTCAGATTTAGTTCTCCAGCAGTAATGTTGGGTGTTTTGGTTGTCTGAAGGCAATATCAGAAGAAGTTAATGTGGATAATTGACGGTGATACCAGGTTAGTATTTCTCCAGCCAGTTGTCGTGCAGCTAGTATTGCAGTGTTTGAAGATTTGTTCCCCGCAGAGTATCGCGTGCTTGTGCAGTTGGCAAATTTTCGGGTTTACCGGTATTCAACCGTCTCGCACCGTGATTGGCTGAGAGCCGTTCGCTTCTCACCCAGTCAGGTTCAAGCCGTTTGAATAGGGGCAGCTGTTGCACCCCAAAATTTGACCAACCGGTTCTCCTAGCTGGCTCGTGGTTTAAATTCATGTTCGCAATCAGATGCACGACATGCGTGCACAGACAGAGGATATCAGGGTTATAGTTTGGGTTTCGACTATTAGATATGGCAGATCCAGTCCAGATCATCAGGGTTGTATTTTCGGGAAATTGTGCGCTCCTCGGTGATTTTCAGCTTGCACGGTGATTGGGGAATATTCTGATGCCAGGGGTTTACTGGTTGATTTGATCTGGTCGCGCGCTCTTTTATGTTGGTTATTGGCCTCTGTTTGCATTTTTAGGGCTTAATAGACTTTTGTGGATTTTAAATAGGCTTTTAATCATTTTTAGGATTTAAATGGATTTTTTAACATTTTTAAATAGTTTAAATCTTTTTCTAGAGCTTTATAGTTTTTTTCCAGAATTTAAATAGGTTTTTAATTGGTTTAATAGTTTTTAATTGTCAATAGATTTTAAAATTGTTTTTAATTGTTTTTAGAATAAATATAGATTTTTCTTTTATTTTAATAGGAATTTAATAAGTTTTAAATAGAAATAATAGAGTTTGTTTTAGTATAGATTTAATCTTTTAATAGATTTTTCTTTTATTAGTTTTAAGTAGGATGATTAATAGATTTTTTTAAATAATATTAGAGGTTTTATAGAAATTAATAGAGTTTTATCATTTTTAGATTTAATCAGGGTTAATTAGGTTAACTGAATTTGTTAGATTAGTTAGGATAGATTAATCTTCAGTTAATTGTAGTGTTAATTGGTAGTTAATTAGGTTTAAGTTTGGATTAGTTTTAATTAGGTTTTTTGTTTTATTCAGATTTTTTTTAGGTTATTGGTAGCAATTTCGTGGGCCCAGCAGGTTGGAGGCCCAATGGTATTTTCAGTCCAGTTTTTGTTTGCATGTGCAGTTTTTGGTCCAGAATTGGTGAGTGACACTTGTCACTATATAAGATGATCCACGCGTTCACACCAGACCCCACCACCTCACATCTCAGAAATCCCCACACGCTGACACCTGCCCCACCATCACTCCCTCTCTCTGCCAGCTCCCACGTGGCACCCTGCATGCCCTCCACCGTTTCTCTCTCACCGCCACTTGGCAGCGTCTGAGCTTCGCTAGCAACCCCACCGGCCGGCATGCAAATCCGGCGAGCTCCCCTCGCCGGCCACCCCTAACGCCTTCCGGCCACCGCAACCACCACCGGAATCTGGAAATTTACCAGAAATCCCTCTTTTCTCCTCCGATCTTCATCGTTCTCCTTCCTCTTCCATCCACCTTCATCCACTAGTTCGCCGGAAAACGCATCCGCCGCCGGAAAACTCATGCATTTTCCCAGAATCTCCTTAGATCTTCTTCGGTTTCCCAGAAAGAAGCTCCAAAGAACGGTATTGTTCTTCGTATTGCCCAACGACCTTCAAGATCCTCAGCAATGATCTCCAGAAATCAGTCTGATATTTGACTATCTTCAACGCGCAAGAACGCTCGCGTTCGTCACCTTCAATCTTTCTCCGTTTCCAGATCGTGATAGCCTTCAGTTGTCTTCGTCTTCTCCAAGGACCTTCAACCTCCATCGTCCTTCAAAGGCTTTTCCAGATTCTTCATCAAAATTCTCAGATCCACCGTCTTCAACAACCTTCGTTCATCAGCCGTTTTCCAGCAATCCCCAGAACTAGCCGTGTTCTTCATCTCCTCCAAGAACACTCAAGCTGCCCAGAAGTTCTTCATACTTCTTCAAGCGAACCTTCGAGAAGTTCCAGAAACGTCCTCGTCTCCAGGTTCGTTTCTTCTCACCTCCTTTGCTGTTGTTTTTCACTGATTTTAGGGCTTATCGTTTTAGGGTTTGAGTTTCGTGGGTGATGTTGTTGAGATGATGAAGAAAGTGTTCTGAGTAGGGTTGTTTGTTTCTAAGATTTGGTTGATGAGTCGTGAGAGTTGGGAGAGGAGTTGCAGAAGGGATTTGGGGGCAGACGGCGTTAGGGTTTCCTTGATAGTGAACAGTACTCAGGCTGGTTAGAGGAGAATTAGGTTTTGTTAGGGTTTTCTGACTAGGGTTTGGGTTGGGCCCAACCCAACTGTGAATTGCTGAAGCACACCCTCCAGTTGCTCATTGCCCCCCCCCCCCTCGTATGAGAAGATAGCATGATTTGAGTTGGGCCTTTGCCCTAACTGCTATCCACACCCCCACCGTTGGCCCAATTAACTTTTGAACTGAGAAAACTTACTAAATGCACCGTCTCCCTTTCATTATTCTTTTGCTTTTCTTTTGTTTTCTGAATAACGCCTGGGCCTAGCGCCATTCGCTAATGGCACCCCCCCTGATTTGGCCCATTCATAAAACCAACTGGGCGTTTCTTCTATTCTCACCCCCCATCCCCTTTAATTCAATTTCTTTTATTTTCATTTCTTTTAATGTTTTCTTGCATATTATAAAATTCATATAGAATAGAAGAATAGATATTTTTTAATTCTTGTTTTTTCTACATGCTCATAATTCTGTCTAGAAAATTATAAATAAATAAAATTGGCATTTTATTTTCTTTTAATATTTTTAGAGTATTATTCTTTTAAATAGTTTTTTATATGGTTTAGTTTGATACTCAATTTTGTAGAATTTAGTTTAGGACTTTCCCTTAATCTTTTGGAGCCATTCTTTTTGGTGTGATTAGATATTGAATCATAGTTTCCCGTAGGATTTATTTCAGGATTTTTAGATTAAAAGTTGATTAGTTTAATTAGGTGAGGTTAGAGTAATCATAATTAGGGTTTAGGTCATGCATAGGTGAAATAATTCATTTTCTTTTGAGAGTTTTGACTTGATTTTTGGGTATGGGCATATAGGGATGTTATGGGTAGGTGTTATAGACCCTTGTAAATGATTGTTAGATTTTTCCCCCTTGCTTTAGTATTTTCAAGTGTTTTATGAATAGGACTGATTGTATTGACTGTCTGTGTGATATTTGTCTATCTCTGGGGTTTATTTTTTGGGAATTTGGTGTGGGGCTTGGTTTGTTTTGGAGAGCTTGTTGAAGGAGCATGATGAAGGAGAAGATTGTAGATCAAGACTCAGAGACCCTGAGCTTGGAGATCATTCCCTGTCTGTGAGGTTTGAGATCCTGAAGTTTGAAGGAAGTTCATGGTACTTTCCTGAGGAAGGCACTATGGATGTCTTTCATTCTTTCTTCTCACCTCTTTCCTAAGTATCCAATGATGTTTGAGCCAACTTGTGAGTTTAATTTCTCCTGAGGAGGAATGTAAACTGATCACAGTTGTTGAGCCACATGGGATACAATTCTTAAGTGGAAGCCTCCTAGTACTTTCCTGAGGAAGGTCCTATGGGTCTATTCACTTAGTTCCCTTAGTTCATCTAGGTTTTCTTAAGTATCCAATGATGTTGGAGCCAACATGTGAGTTTAGTTTCTCCTGAGGAGGAATGTAAACTGATCACATGTTGTTGAGCCACATGGGATACAATTCCTAAGTGGAAGCCTCCTAGTACTTTCCTGAGGAAGGTCCTATGGGTCTATTCACTTAGTTCCACTAGTTCAGGTAGGATTTCTCAAGTATCCAGTGATGTTGGAGCCTTCATGTGAGTTTAATTTCTCCTGAGGAGGAATGTAAACTAATCACAGTGGTTGAGCCACATAGGATATGATTCCTGAGTACAAACCTCCTAGTGCTTTCCTGAGGAAGACACTATGAGTCTGCCTACTTAGCTCCCTTTCTTTGGTAAGCTTGTTTTGAAGCTTGAAGACTGGGATTGATTTCTATTGTTTAGGGTTTTGCTTTAGGGCTTTGCTTAGATTTGATCAGGAATCTGTTCTATTTTAAGGTTAGGATTAGAGGTGGACAATTTCTTTCTCAAGCAGGTGGTTTGTTGGCCTGATGGCATTTTCATTTTTATCTGTATGATTGACAGTTTACTGTTTATTGCTTGATAGCATGTTGTTTATCTTTCAGTATGATTACTGTTATTTCATGACTGGCTTGAGGTCGAGACGAGCTTGTGGAGGCTGAAGCCCCACACACATTTCCTCCCTCACTTGCATTGCATGCATTTTACTGTTAAGCTGATGCTTTGTCTGTTTTGGTGTATCATTGACATGATCCCTTAGGACTCTCATTTCCTTTGATAAGGATTTGATGATAGACTTTTAGGTTGAAACCTATGCATGACAACTTCTAGGAGTTCCCTGTTCAAACCTCAACCATAGGATGAATCCTTAGCATGATAACAGTAGGACTTGATAGTCTCCCTCCTAGTTGGGCCTGTTCTCTTCTCATCTCAAAGCAGTTTAAGATACAGTAATCATGAATGATTTCTTTCGTACGTTACGAGCCTTAAGCTATCTGAGATTGGATGTCTAGTATGGTACCCTTTGGGTGACATGCAACAAATTCACTCTCAGGTCATGGTCTCTAGTGCGGTTGAAATCGCAAACACCATAAAAAACACTTCTTTCAGGAGATAACCCGTTGTTTCCCGAACTACGTTTGCTCTGATCTTCCATACAGTGTGGAAGTACGTAGGCATAAGATGCGACGTCCTAGCGAGCAACCTTTCCCTCGTAATCCTTCGTAGGCCGAACTACGTTGACTCTGATTTCTCATTCTCTGATGAGAATACGTAGGCATAAAGTGCGACGCTTTGCCGAGTCATTTTTTCTTTTCTTTTTCAAGCCAGCCTTGATAGGTAGATAGATTATAACCAACCCGTCCAAGTAAACAAACAAGCGTGGATCCCGTCGAGTACGACGGACGTGAGGGGTGCTAATACCTTCCCCTTGCGTAACCGACTCCCGAACCCAGACAATGGTTGCGACGACCTTGTCTTACCCTTATTCGTCAGGTTTTTCCGATCGTTTCCTTTCCTGCTCTGAGGGATAAATAACGAAAGGTGGCGACTCTTCTGTCATGCCGACACCTTATTTTCGCGCAAGCGACAGCTGGCGACTCTGCTGAGGACCGAACCCAGAATCTATGGTTCTTCGGTTCCCTATGAGAGTCAATCCTAGCGCTTGTATGTTTGCTTGTTGGGTTGCGTTTATTTATCGCATTTTTACTTCCCGCATTTTACTTCCCGCATTTTATTTCCAGTTTGATATAATTATCTGTGCTGCTGTGGGAGAGGGATGTTACTATGAGTGAGAAGCCGGACCTGGGCTTGAGTATACACCTAGATATAGTTGCGGAGAAGTAGTAGACGAACCTGTCTGCTGAGCAGGCACAGTTCCCTACGAAAATCTGCGCTCAGACGAGGTTCTCGCAGAGGTGCTCCTTTCCGGTCCTGAGGATCTGAGGGAAGTCCAGACGTGAGGATTGTCGACTCTGGGGACCGATCATTTGGAAGTCAGCTAAGTGAGGCCTCTTCATGACTTGATGATGCCACTCCTTCTGGGAATCGTATCGTCACTCATGAAAGTCTGTGACGCTGATGACCGCATAGGATGCCGTACCTTTGTCCGTGGATTAGGTCCATACCTGTGAGTGGGATTGGGATATTGCAGGAAACTTATACCTTCAAACTACCTGGTTTTCTTGACAGTGAATCAGTTATGTTGGTACCAGGGTTCTCAGTCGCAGATTTGACTGTTCTTGACAGAGCAAGTTTTTGATCAGAGGATTTTATCATCGGGTGTATGTCTGTTCCTGATAGAGCCGGTTTCGATCAGAGTATTGTCATCAGAGGTTTGTTCCGGATAGAGCAGATTTTGGGGTCTGAAGATCTCATCAACGGTTGTTGCTTGTTCTTGATAGGGCAGATTTTGAGTGGGGTCTGAAGATCTCATCAGCAGCTGTACGTTTGTTCTTGAGAGGGCAGATTTTTGATTTGGGGTCTGAAGACTTCATCAGCGGACGTTTTCTTGATCATACATCCGGGGTCCTTGTTATCAGGCATTTGTTCTTGACAGAACAGAATTTTGATCTTATGTATATGGTCCTATCAGAAGGTCGTTCTGGGCAGATCAGATTAGTGGTCTTACACTGGGGTTTTCTTCTCATCAGTGATTATTGACCCCGAATCTCCACAGCAGTTACCCGGATATATTATTGCATGCCTGCATTTTGCATTAGTTCGCATATTCATGGTTGCATTCCATTAGCATGTGTCTGTGCTGCAGGCGCATTTCGTACCCTGATTCTGGTGTCCCGAGCAATATGAGATATTTTCTTCCATGAATGGATTCGGTCTTATCACTGCATTGACACTATGTTGGCACGTTGACACCAGAATTAGGGGTGATCTCCTAAACGCACAGACACCCATGGCATTAGCATAATTCATCTTGCATGACAGAAGCCGGGGCTTGTCTTCTAACCTTTGTGTTTGCAGGTTTGACTCAGAATCGAGCAACTCGGACTAATGGAGCAGGTACAAGCTGAATTGGGGAAAATCCAAAGCCAGCTGGGGCAGGTCATGAATGACATACAGGCAGTGCGCCTGGACCAGCAAGTACTCAGAGAAGAGAATCAGCAACTGCAGAATCAGTTGAGCTTTCTCATGGGAGTGGTGAGAAGTATGCTAAAAAAGGAGAGTGGTCAAGCACCCAAGGTGGAGCCCAAAGTGCTTCCTCCGTTACCGTCAGTGCCACCTGTGCTGAAGCCAAGTGGACTTCGTGGATCCTCTACACAGCATGAAGCTCGAGGCCTGTCTCGTCAGCAGCCGTGCCAGGCATCTCAGAATAACCCTGAAGGTTATAATCAAAAGAAGAAGCTGCTTGATAGAGCTGTGGACCCAATACCTGTGAGTTATGCCCAACTGTTGCCACTGTTGGTTCAGAACCGTGTTCTCATGCTTCGGACCTCGGATCCACCAGATGACGTGTCACCAGACGTTGATCTCAACATACGTTGTGATTTCCACTCAGGAGCACTAGGGCACCATGTTGAAACATGTAAGGCTCTCAAGAATAAGATTCAAGACCTTATTGACTCAAGGACAATTAGGCTTGTGCCGGGCGGCATGAGAGTATTGGGAAAGTTCATCCCTTACCCTGCAGAAGAAGTGAATGATTCCAATCCTTTGCCTGAAGCTGAGAAAGATCTTGAATATGTCCCGCGACTTTTGGTGACTGAATCACCTCGCTCGCAGTTTCTACCTGGATCAAGTTCAAGGACGCAAGCGCCTAAACGAGAGACCGTCGCCTTTCAGAAACGACGACCTCTTGCTCCTGGGCGGAAAGAATACCAACACCAGGATCACAAGAGACCTCGCAACCACTTGGAACGAAGGAATGCTTCTTCCCATCCAGTGCCTGTGCCGTATAGCCAGATTCTTCCACAGTTGATTCAGAATTCCTTGGTGGAACCGAAAGCTCTCAAGCCCGTGCCAGAGCCTTACCCTCCAGGGTACAATCCTCATGCTCAGTGCGATTACCATGGTGGATCTCCGGAGCATTCAACTGAAGATTGCAAGGCTTTCCAGGCGAAAGTGCAACAATTGATCGACCAAGGGTGTATTTCCTTTCCAGATGGAGTTTTGGTTGTGCGTGACAACCTCTCAGCTGTTTGAGCTCGCAGATTCAGAGGGTTATTTCCAGAAGCCAGTGACCCAGACAGGCAGACGTCCTCAGCATTGGCAGTCCTCAGATTTTTTACCATTTGCATTTGTAGTTTCTTTTCTGTTAGTTACTACTTGCTGTTAAACATTGTATGTTTCGAATGGTGATGTTAATAAAGTGACTATGCATTTTTTCTGAATTAGTTATGTCGTTGTCACTCATTTACTGCACTGCACTGACACTTGCATTTTATTTACTCTGCTTTATTACTATGATTAGCGATGAGTGGAGAGAGGATGATGAAACTGAATACTCATAACCAATGATCGTATTGCTTTCAGATAAAACCTCGCCGATGACGTATAAGGCATTGTTTCAAATCCCTAAACACCGGAGAGATAAGGAAGAGAATCCCTTGTTAACCACTTCGAGCCGAGGAGTAGGAGTTTCTTTCGGACTTTTTAACCCTCACATCTTAACCCGGGGCAGGGTAGTTGTCGGTTAGCTTGATCGAGCGTTCAAGTCTTATAGAGGAGTGTTGTCCTTTGAGGACCAATCACATCATATTCCTCGCCAGAGGTCGTACCTCATCAACCACAAAGGTTAAACCTCACCAATCAGAAGTGAGACAATTACAAGCCTCTCGGATAAATCCAGACAGCCAGTGTCGCACGACTCGTTCCAAAAAAAAAAAGAAAAAAAGGAATAAGAAAGCCCGCTAAGTAAAAAAGGAAAGCTAGAAAGCAAATACTTAGGCAAAAAATCAGGGCATCCCGCTGGACTTCAAAAGAAAAATCGAAAAGAACTCAAAAGGAGTCAGTCCAGGCAAAAGTTAGGGAATCAAAAGAATGAAAAAGAAAGGATATAAAAAAGAAAAATCCTCGAACAAGGACGAAGTCGTGTAGACACAGACGCCGAAAACGAAAAAGGAGTAATTGTCACTCCGAAAACCTGGTGAATTCTTTAACCAGTGTTCCCAATGTTCAACATACCTCTCGAAGAGGCGAGCGCTCGACCCAAGTTAACTGAACTTTAGGATCGGAGAACATCACGTAGAAGGGGTGGGTACAAATCATAATTTGAGCCAAATATCCTTTGTTTCACGAACCGTGAACCCGACCATGATACAACCCTTCAAAGACCTAATTGAGGCAGGGTTTATTCTGAAAGCGCATTACGATAAGGTTGAGTAACCTGACTCCTTCTCGATTTGCTAATCATATCCTTATTGCATTTTTCATTAATCGAATCAGCACTACGTTTGAACTCTTTGGTTCATTCGTCACTCACCAGCATGACACGTAAATGAGTGACAGTACAATTTTTTCGAAATTTGCATGCACACTGCATTAAAATTACCATTCGTGAATAAACAATTTTAATTGCAGGTTAGTAGCTGATACGAAGGAACTTCAACAGGGAATAGTCAATCAGGACTGAATCGTCAGAGGTCTGGGTCAGAATGGTATGCTGCAAAGCCCTGTGAATTTGGGGCAATGACTTCCTGTGAGTTTGGAATCAGTTTGTCTGAGGACAAGTCCCGGAGCATCAGTTGATTATGGGGCAGTTTATGCGAGAAGCGGTTGATCGGAAGTGAATCTTCTCGAGACCCAATCAGGGGCAGTTATCCAGAATTCTTGCGATTTGAGGACAGATCCCTCCAGTGTTCGATCAGAGCATGTTGAGTCGCTCATCGCTCGTTTAGGGGCAAACTACTTCAGAGATATTGAAGCCGACCATGCTGAGAGTTGATTAGTGGAGGATGAATCCTTTCGTTGTGCAGGTGTTGGGGAAAGCCCTCTGAAGATTGTCTTGTTGCCAGTTGTTTCCGGTTCAGAATGAATTATTCCCGAAAGTCGGATTGAGGCAAGTTGAACGGCACTAGGGCAAGTTGTTCAGATGAGTTTGTTCACCCTAGCAAGAATTGAGTGTCGGGAATCGTGTCATTACCCCGCCAAAACCTGAGCCTTCTGAAGAAGCCTTATTGTCATTGGACTGTTATCCTATAGCCTAACCTGTTACTTGGCTCCATGATTGGTAGTCGGTGTTCCCTGTGTTGACGTTGTTGAACCAGGATCGTTTCTCAGCAGAGATGTACGGTTTGAGGTTGTTCCCCCTGTACAGTTTGAGACTGCAGCAGATTGAGATGGCGTTATCCCTTATCAGATTAGGGTCAAGATTACCCTCAGCAGACCAGAATTGATATCCCCGAAGCAGGGCGAGTCCTCCTTCTCCAGCAGAGTTCAGTAGTCTCTCCTCCGCAGAATCTGAACGCAAGAATGGTGAGCATTGATGTGTCTCCCCTGGCAGAGATGATTTTCTTCCCCAAGCAGACGCATCCTGAAGGAACATCACCTCATCAGCTGAGTCAAGGGCCAAAGCTCATGTCCCCCAGCACCGGGTCACAAGTGCAGGCTTCATAGAAATGTTCGGGTACCGAAGCTCGTGGTTTCCCCAGTAAAGTCGCCGAAGCAGGTGTCCCCCCCAGCACCGGGTCACAAGTGCAGGATTCGTAGGAAATGATTCATACACCGAAATAGGCAGCAACTAATGGCGCCAGACTGAAGTCTCTAGCGGAATTGAGATTCCCCACCAGAGTCGTATTCTCTCCCGAAGTAGAATGACTTCTCCTTCCCCAGTAGGGTTTTGGAACAGCTGATGTTGTATTCCTCTGCATAGTTGTATTTTCCCTCGAAGTCGGATGGTTCTTTCTTCCCCAGTGGAATTAAAATTCCTCGTCAGAGTCATACTCTCTCCAGCGAAGCATAATGACTTCTCTTTCCTCAACCGAGTTTGCAGATGTCCAAGAGAGCCGAATCCTCGGAAGTTGATCAGATCATGATTGGTTTTTCCCCAGTGGAGTGTGAAGCAGCTGAAGTTGTTTCCCCACAGATTGGTTATCCCCAGAAAAGTAGCCATGACGGCCCCGCAGTTTATTCTCGCGATTGATATCAGCAGGTCCAAGTTCTCGTAGAGCTTCGTTCCCTGCAGTGATCAACTGAAGTTGTTTCCCCTGCAGCAGTCAACCAAAGGTCAATTCCCCAGACGGAGTCCGATTGATATTGGCGTGTCCACGTTCTCCTCAGCAGGATGATTCCTCTATCTAAGTAGTTCTTTCTCCTTGACAGGAGAATCTCCCCTCGACATTTATTTTGCTGACGGGATTGCATCATTGTGCATGACTGCATAGCATTTAGCATAAGCGCATAGCATTTCCATTGTGTGGGGCACGGCGCCGAAGCATACGCATCATAAGCATGATCTAGGTTATTATCATTCTCGTTTTACAAGTGTCCCACCAAAGGACCAGTTGCTCAGGATGATTCCTGGCATTCTCCCCAACGAGGTCGCTTTCCTAAGATGATTATTAAGACCCCGGTGTAATCCCCACAGTCGCTCGCTCAGGATGATTCTCGAGATCCCAGCGAAGTCTTCAGTTCGAGATGATTCTCGAATCCCTCAGCAGGGCCATTTGCTCAAGATGATTTATGGGATCCCCAGCGCAGTTTCCCGAGTTGTTTGTTTAAGATGATTCTTGAGCTCCCCAGTAGCGTCCCCGATGAAGATCGCTCAGGACAATGCCTGAAACTCCAAGAGAGCCGAGCCCTTGGAGGCCGCTCAAGTCGTGATTGGTTTGTCCCTAACAAGAGTCGCCCAGGATAATCCTTGGAATCCCCAACAGAGTAGGGGTCTTTTTCCCCAGCAGGTGGTTGGCACTTCCCCAGCAGCAGGCAAGTAGATTGATATCCCCAGCTGAGCACAGCCATGAGTGGTAGATGAAATGTTTCCCCAAGCAGATCCCGAAGGATTGTCCAGCAAGCTGAAGTTTGTTTACCCCGTGAGTTTGAGGACTTAATGACATGAGTAGCTGAAGGCTATGTTCCCCAGAAGGGTCATTTCCTAGAGAGCCGTTCAGGGTATTTATCGCTTTCCCCATGCAGAGTATAGCAGAGGATAGTGTGTTGATCAGCCTGATATGCTGTGTTCTCCGGAGGAGCCCGTCATCCTCAAGTGTAAGTCCAGATGAGATCGGCAGAAAATGCAGCTCCCTTGAAGGGTAGCTCTTCCTCAGCATAATGGTTACTCTCCCCGAGTGGATGATTCCTCTTCCCAGCATTTATTTTGCTAGGGCATTTCCTTGCATGATTGCATAACATTTTCTCAAAAGCGTAGCATTCCGTTTCGCGCGGAGCATTACGCCCATTTTGCCAGCATTTGCATATGAAGCATGAACCAGGTGGTTACCGTGCTCTCGAACAGAAGTACTTGCTCCCCAGTAAAGTTGGTAGGAATCGTCTGAGTGAACTCTTTCATTATTCTCCAGCAGTTGTTGAAGTCGTTTGGGTGAGCTCTCTCGTCTTTCTGCAGCAAAGTCTACAAGGTTGTTTGGGTGAACCCTTCTTCCTTTTCCCCAGTGAGTCGTCAGGATTGTTTGGGTGAACCCTCATTCCTCTCTCCTCAACAGAGTTGTTAACCTAGTGATTATGTCCGGTGACCCGGCATGTTTGCTTTTATTTAGCAACGACTTGACAGGATGTCAAGAGAATAGCAGCGTGATATGTTTGCTCCAACAGTGATGTCTAATCTGAAGATTGACTTCGTAAGCGCCTGAAGGCGATATCAGAAAGTTCCTGTGGATTCAGATTTTCCTTGACATCCTGTGGATCAACGTGTGGCTGAAGACAAGGTTCCAAAGTTTGTAGATATAACAAGGTGATCCGTGTTGGCCTTAAGACCAAGTCAGTTGTCCTGAGGTGATGATTGATTGCGATCAAATGAATAGTGTTTCTTCTGACTGAAGTCGAAGATGTTTCTCCAGCTGAAGCGGAGTTTTGCCTGAAGGCAAAGTGTTTGAATCCCCGTAGAGTCATGAATGGCTCAGGATACCACTTCTCTGACTGAAGTCACAGATTTCCCGAGCTGAAGCGAAGGTGCCTGAAGGCAAGGTTATCCCCTAAGGTCATGAATGACCTAGGATTCATTGTTCGGACTGAAGGTCGAAGTATATCCCTGACTGAAGTCACGGATGCTCTATAGCAGAGGTGGAGTTGCCTGAAGGCATATCCATGTATCCTTGAAGGCCAAGGATCATTTTCTTCAGACTGAAGTCGAAGATACCTCCTGCAGAGTTGCCGACGGGCAAAGTTTACATCCTTGAAGGTCAAGGATGTTTATCTTCAGAAATACTTGAAGATCTGTTCTAGCTGAAGCTGGAATCGCCGACGGGCAAGGTTTATATCCTTGGAGGCCAAGGATACCATCTTTAGGAGTACTTGAAGATATTTTCTAGCTGAAGCTGGAAGTGGCCAGGGGCCAGGGTTCCATATATCTTTAATGTTGAAGTTCTACGGTGGGCTCAGTATGCAGTAGTATTTGGATGTTCGTTATGGTTCTGAGGGTGAACCCCAGATCAGAGTGTGCTTGGTTGAGTCTCTCATCCCCAGCAGAGTAGCTCCAAATACGCAAGCGTACCTTTTGTTCCATTTACCAGGGGTGAACCCCAAGTCAAATTTGTTTTGTCAGATTTAGTTCTCCAGCAGTAATGTTGGGTGTTTTGGTTGTCTGAAGGCAATATCAGAAGAAGTTAATGTGGATAATTGACGGTGATACCAGGTTAGTATTTCTCCAGCCAGTTGTCGTGCAGCTAGTATTGCAGTGTTTGAAGATTTGTTCCCCGCAGAGTATCGCGTGCTTGTGCAGTTGGCAAATTTTCGGGTTTACCGGTATTCAACCGTCTCGCACCGTGATTGGCTGAGAGCCGTTCGCTTCTCACCCAGTCAGGTTCAAGCCGTTTGAATAGGGGCAGCTGTTGCACCCCAAAATTTGACCAACCGGTTCTCCTAGCTGGCTCGTGGTTTAAATTCATGTTCGCAATCAGATGCACGACATGCGTGCACAGACAGAGGATATCAGGGTTATAGTTTGGGTTTCGACTATTAGATATGGCAGATCCAGTCCAGATCATCAGGGTTGTATTTTCGGGAAATTGTGCGCTCCTCGGTGATTTTCAGCTTGCACGGTGATTGGGGAATATTCTGATGCCAGGGGTTTACTGGTTGATTTGATCTGGTCGCGCGCTCTTTTATGTTGGTTATTGGCCTCTGTTTGCATTTTTAGGGCTTAATAGACTTTTGTGGATTTTAAATAGGCTTTTAATCATTTTTAGGATTTAAATGGATTTTTTAACATTTTTAAATAGTTTAAATCTTTTTCTAGAGCTTTATAGTTTTTTTCCAGAATTTAAATAGGTTTTTAATTGGTTTAATAGTTTTTAATTGTCAATAGATTTTAAAATTGTTTTTAATTGTTTTTAGAATAAATATAGATTTTTCTTTTATTTTAATAGGAATTTAATAAGTTTTAAATAGAAATAATAGAGTTTGTTTTAGTATAGATTTAATCTTTTAATAGATTTTTCTTTTATTAGTTTTAAGTAGGATGATTAATAGATTTTTTTAAATAATATTAGAGGTTTTATAGAAATTAATAGAGTTTTATCATTTTTAGATTTAATCAGGGTTAATTAGGTTAACTGAATTTGTTAGATTAGTTAGGATAGATTAATCTTCAGTTAATTGTAGTGTTAATTGGTAGTTAATTAGGTTTAAGTTTGGATTAGTTTTAATTAGGTTTTTTGTTTTATTCAGATTTTTTTTAGGTTATTGGTAGCAATTTCGTGGGCCCAGCAGGTTGGAGGCCCAATGGTATTTTCAGTCCAGTTTTTGTTTGCATGTGCAGTTTTTGGTCCAGAATTGGTGAGTGACACTTGTCACTATATAAGATGATCCACGCGTTCACACCAGACCCCACCACCTCACATCTCAGAAATCCCCACACGCTGACACCTGCCCCACCATCACTCCCTCTCTCTGCCAGCTCCCACGTGGCACCCTGCATGCCCTCCACCGTTTCTCTCTCACCGCCACTTGGCAGCGTCTGAGCTTCGCTAGCAACCCCACCGGCCGGCATGCAAATCCGGCGAGCTCCCCTCGCCGGCCACCCCTAACGCCTTCCGGCCACCGCAACCACCACCGGAATCTGGAAATTTACCAGAAATCCCTCTTTTCTCCTCCGATCTTCATCGTTCTCCTTCCTCTTCCATCCACCTTCATCCACTAGTTCGCCGGAAAACGCATCCGCCGCCGGAAAACTCATGCATTTTCCCAGAATCTCCTTAGATCTTCTTCGGTTTCCCAGAAAGAAGCTCCAAAGAACGGTATTGTTCTTCGTATTGCCCAACGACCTTCAAGATCCTCAGCAATGATCTCCAGAAATCAGTCTGATATTTGACTATCTTCAACGCGCAAGAACGCTCGCGTTCGTCACCTTCAATCTTTCTCCGTTTCCAGATCGTGATAGCCTTCAGTTGTCTTCGTCTTCTCCAAGGACCTTCAACCTCCATCGTCCTTCAAAGGCTTTTCCAGATTCTTCATCAAAATTCTCAGATCCACCGTCTTCAACAACCTTCGTTCATCAGCCGTTTTCCAGCAATCCCCAGAACTAGCCGTGTTCTTCATCTCCTCCAAGAACACTCAAGCTGCCCAGAAGTTCTTCATACTTCTTCAAGCGAACCTTCGAGAAGTTCCAGAAACGTCCTCGTCTCCAGGTTCGTTTCTTCTCACCTCCTTTGCTGTTGTTTTTCACTGATTTTAGGGCTTATCGTTTTAGGGTTTGAGTTTCGTGGGTGATGTTGTTGAGATGATGAAGAAAGTGTTCTGAGTAGGGTTGTTTGTTTCTAAGATTTGGTTGATGAGTCGTGAGAGTTGGGAGAGGAGTTGCAGAAGGGATTTGGGGGCAGACGGCGTTAGGGTTTCCTTGATAGTGAACAATACTCAGGCTGGTTAGAGGAGAATTAGGTTTTGTTAGGGTTTTCTGACTAGGGTTTGGGTTGGGCCCAACCCAACTGTGAATTGCTGAAGCACACCCTCCAGTTGCTCATTGCCCCCCCCCCCCTCGTATGAGAAGATAGCATGATTTGAGTTGGGCCTTTGCCCTAACTGCTATCCACACCCCCACCGTTGGCCCAATTAACTTTTGAACTGAGAAAACTTACTAAATGCACCGTCTCCCTTTCATTATTCTTTTGATTTTCTTTTGTTTTCTGAATAACGCCTGGGCCTAGCGCCATTCGCTAATGGCACCCCCCCTGATTTGGCCCATTCATAAAACCAACTGGGCGTTTCTTCTATTCTCACCCCCCATCCCCTTTAATTCAATTTCTTTTATTTTCATTTCTTTTAATGTTTTCTTGCATATTATAAAATTCATATAGAATAGAAGAATAGATATTTTTTAATTCTTGTTTTTTCTACATGCTCATAATTCTGTCTAGAAAATTATAAATAAATAAAATTGGCATTTTATTTTCTTTTAATATTTTTAGAGTATTATTCTTTTAAATAGTTTTTTATATGGTTTAGTTTGATACTCAATTTTGTAGAATTTAGTTTAGGACTTTCCCTTAATCTTTTGGAGCCATTCTTTTTGGTGTGATTAGATATTGAATCATAGTTTCCCGTAGGATTTATTTCAGGATTTTTAGATTAAAAGTTGATTAGTTTAATTAGGTGAGGTTAGAGTAATCATAATTAGGGTTTAGGTCATGCATAGGTGAAATAATTCATTTTCTTTTGAGAGTTTTGACTTGATTTTTGGGTATGGGCATATAGGGATGTTATGGGTAGGTGTTATAGACCCTTGTAAATGATTGTTAGATTTTTCCCCCTTGCTTTAGTATTTTCAAGTGTTTTATGAATAGGACTGATTGTATTGACTGTCTGTGTGATATTTGTCTATCTCTGGGGTTTATTTTTTGGGAATTTGGTGTGGGGCTTGGTTTGTTTTGGAGAGCTTGTTGAAGGAGCATGATGAAGGAGAAGATTGTAGATCAAGACTCAGAGACCCTGAGCTTGGAGATCATTCCCTGTCTGTGAGGTTTGAGATCCTGAAGTTTGAAGGAAGTTCATGGTACTTTCCTGAGGAAGGCACTATGGATGTCTTTCATTCTTTCTTCTCACCTCTTTCCTAAGTATCCAATGATGTTGGAGCCAACTTGTGAGTTTAATTTCTCCTGAGGAGGAATGTAAACTGATCACAGTTGTTGAGCCACATGGGATACAATTCCTAAGTGGAAGCCTCCTAGTACTTTCCTGAGGAAGGTCCTATGGGTCTATTCACTTAGTTCCCTTAGTTCATCTAGGTTTTCTTAAGTATCCAATGATGTTGGAGCCAACATGTGAGTTTAGTTTCTCCTAAGGAGGAATGTAAACTGATCACATGTTGTTGAGCCACATGGGATACAATTCCTAAGTGGAAGCCTCCTAGTACTTTCCTGAGGAAGGTCCTATGGGTCTATTCACTTAGTTCCACTAGTTCAGGTAGGATTTCTCAAGTATCCAGTGATGTTGGAGCCTTCATGTGAGTTTAATTTCTCCTGAGGAGGAATGTAAACTAATCACAGTGGTTGAGCCACATAGGATATGATTCCTGAGTACAAGCCTCCTAGTGCTTTCCTGAGGAAGACACTATGAGTCTGCCTACTTAGCTCCCTTTCTTTGGTAAGCTTGTTTTGAAGCTTGAAGACTGGGATTGATTTCTCTTGTTTAGGGTTTTGCTTTAGGGCTTTGCTTAGATTTGATCAGGAATTTGTTATGTTTTAAGGTTAGGATTAGAGGTGGATAATTTCTTTCTCAAGCAGGTGGTTTGTTGGCCTGATGGCATTTTCATTTTTATCTGTATGATTGACAGTTTACTGTTTATTGCTTGATAGCATGTTGTTTATCTTTCAGTATGATTACTGTTATTTCATGACTGGCTTGAGGTCGAGACGAGCTTGTGGAGGCTGAAGCCCCACACACATTTCCTCCCTCACTTGCATTGCATGCATTTTACTGTTAAGCTGATGCTTTGTCTGTTTTGGTGTATCATTGACATGATCCCTTAGGACTCTCATTTCCTTTGATAAGGATTTGATGATAGACTTTTAGGTTGAAACCTATGCATGACAACTTCTAGGAGTTCCCTGTTCAAACCTCAACCATAGGATGAATCCTTGGCATGATAACAGTAGGACTTGATAGTCTCCCTCCTAGTTGGGCCTGTTATCTTCTCATCTCAAAGCAGTTTAAGATACAGTAATCATGAATGATTTCTTTCGTACGTTACGAGCCTTAAGCTATCTGAGATTGGATGTCTAGTATGGTACCCTTTGGGTGACATGCAACGCATTCACTCTCAGGTCATAGTCTCTAGTGCGGTTGAAATCGCAAACACCATAAAAAACACTTCTTTCAGGAGATAACCCGTAGTTTCCCGAACTACGTTTGCTCTGATCTTCCATACAGTGTGGAAGTACGTAGGCATAGGATGCGACGTCCTAGCGAGCAACCTTTCCCCCGTAATCCTTCGTAGGCCAAACTACGTTGACTCTGATTTCTCATTCTCTGATGAGAATACGTAGGCATAAAGTGCGACGCTTTGCCGAGTCATTTTTTCTTTTCTTTTTCAAGCCAGCCTTGATAGGTAGATAGATTATAACCAACCCGTCCAAGTAAACAAACAAGCGTGGATCCCGTCGAGTACGACGGACGTGAGGGGTGCTAATACCTTCCCCTTGCGTAACCGACTCCCGAACCCAGACAATGGTTGCGACGACCTTGTCTTACCCTTATTCGTCAGGTTTTTCCGATCGTTTCCTTTCCCGCTCTGACAGATAAATAACGAAAGGTGGCGACTCTTCTGTCATGCCGGCACCTTATTTTCGCGCAAGCGACACTAGAAAACTCTGTATTTCTCGTACGGATTTTGGAGGTTGGAGATCTTTTATAATCTCTATTTTAGCTTTGTCGACCTCAATTCCTTTATCTGATATGACATGTCCTAGAACTATTTCTTGTCGGACCATAAAATGGCATTTTTCCCAATTTAGGACGAGGTTCACTTTTACACAATGTTCTAATACCATTTCTAAGTTTTGTAGGCATCCTTCGAAACTTTGTCCACATACCGAGAAATCGTCCATAAATACTTCCATGATGTTATCTATGAAATCTGCAAAGATTGCCATCATGCATCTTTGGAAGGTTGCTGGAGCATTACAGAGTCCGAACGGCATTCGGCGGTAAGCAAAAGTACCATAAGGACAGGTGAATGTAGTCTTTTCTTGGTCATCAGGATGAATGAGAATTTGGAAAAATCCCGAATAACCATCTAGATAGCAGAAATATGAATGTTTGGCTAATCTTTCCAACATTTGGTCTATGAAGGGTAACGGGAAGTGATCTTTTCGTGTGGCTTTGTTAAGCTTTCTATAATCAATGCACATCCTGCTTCCAGTCACGACTCTTTTTGTTATTGATTCGCCTTTTTTGTTTTTAACTACTGTGACTCCTCCTTTCTTCGGTACGACATGAACTGGGCTAACTCATTCACTATCGGAGATTGGATAGATGATTCCTGCATCTAGCAATTTCTTTACTTCATCTCTGACTACAGTGCTCAGGATGGGGTTCAGTCTTCTCTGATGCTCTCTAGAGGTTTTAGAGTCTTCCTCTATTGTAATTCGACGCATACAGATCGAAGGGCTTATACCTTTTAGATCGCTTATGTTATAGCCTAACGCGGTGGGGTACTTCTTTAGGACTTCTAATAGCTTTTCGGTTTCTGGTTGTCCTAAGTCGGCGTTGACTATCACTGGTCTTTTTAGTTCATCGTCTAGGAATTCATATCTAAGGTTTTTGGGTAGTGTTTTAAGTTCTAAAGATGGGTTCTTCGGACCTGGCATATGGTTTGGAGTCAGTGCTAAGCTTTCGCTTAGGCTGTCGTCTTTATACGGTTTACGCCAATCATCGTCTTCAGAAATATCGGGTATTTGAATCTTTATTATTTCTGAATACGTGGTCTCTTCATTTTCAAGTTCTCTTATGCATTCGTCAATTTCGTCTACTAAATAGCAGGTATCGTCTATGGCTGGTGCTTGTAAGAACTTGGTGAGAATGAACTCTATCTTTTCTTCTCCTACTTCGAATGTTAGCCTTCCTTTCTTCACGTCTATAATAGCTCCGGCTGTAGCTAGGAACGGTCTTCCTAGAATAATTGGGGTGACAGTGTCCTCCTTGATGTCCATGATTATGAAGTCGGTTGGGATGTAGAATTGTCCTATGCGTACTGGAACGTTTTCCAGTATTCCGACGGGGTATTTTACTGATCGGTCAACTAATTGTACGGACATTTTGGTTGGTCTGAGGTCTCCCATATTCATCTTTTTGCATATAGATAAAGGCATAACACTGATATTGGCTCCTAAATCGCATAGAGCTTTGTCTATTACGAACTTTCCAATGACGCAGGGTATGGAGAAACTACCTGGGTCTTTTAATTTAGGAGGCATGCGGTTTTGAATAATAGCGCTACACTCTGCAGTAAGTGTAACTATTTCGTTATCCTCGATCTTTCTCTTATTCGACAGGATTTCTTTGAGAAATTTAGCGTATGACGGCATTTGAGTTATCGCTTCTGTAAAAGGAATAGTAATATTCAGTTGTTTAAGGAGCTCTACAAATTTCTTAAACTGTCCTGAAGTTTTGGAGTTTATTAATCTTTGAGGATAAGGGATAGGTGGTTTATATGGCGCTGGAGGTGCTTGAGTTTTTTCACTTGCGGTATCCTCCTTCTCGTTGTCTTCCTTCTTCTCTAACTCAGATTCCTTTTCTGCTTGTTCAGTTGGTTTTTGTTGCATGGCTGAGTTTTCGGTCCTCGGATCGATCGGTTCGTCCAATTCTTTTCCACTTTTTAGTATTACAGCATTTGCTTGGCCTTTTGGATTTTGTTCGGGTTGTCCAGGAAATGTGCCAGCAGGTGCGGCAGCAGAGGCTTGTTGTTGAGCCACTTGCGATATCTGTGTTTCTAACATTTTGTTGTGGGTGGCTAAAGCGTCTACTTTTCCGGTCAACTGTTTAATTTGCTCGCTAGTGTGTATGTTTTGATTCAGGAATTCTTTATTTGTTTGAGCTTGAGTAGCTATGAATTTTTCCATCATCAACTCGAGGTTTGATTTCCTAGGTGCAGTCTGAGCAGCAGCTGGTTTCTGATATCCTGGCGGAGTAGTAGGCATTTGCAATGCATTTTCGCTTTTGTAAGAAAAGTTTGGATGATTTCGCCAACCTGGGTTGTAGGTATTTGCGTAGGGATTTCCTTGAGCATAATTTACTTGGTCTGGTGGGATTCTGGCTAGCAATGGTCATTCGGGTGCATTATGAGTGGTGCTTCCGCATAACTCGCAATTTGGAGTTACGGCAGCGACGGTTGCAGTGGGGTTGACGGTCAGACTGTCAATCTTCTGTGCTAGAGCATCTACTTTAGCGTTGAACTTTTCAAGACTGCTGATCTCGTACATCCTACCTTTCGCTGTGGTTTTCTCTGTTGGAGTGCGTTCACCTCCCCATTGGCAATGGTTTTGAGACATGTTTTCGATTAATTGATAGGCTTCGTCGTATGGCTTATCCATAAGTGCACCGCCCGCGGCAGCGTCTATTGTCAATCTAGTATTGTATAAAAGCCCATTATAAAAAGTATGGATTGTCACCCAGTCTTCTAGACCGTGGTGAGGACATGTTCTCATCATATCTTTGAATCGTTCCCATGCTTCGTAAAGAGATTCAGTATCTTTTTGTCGAAATCCGTTGATTTGAGCTCTAAGCATAGCAGTTTTGCTTGGCGGAAAATATCTCGCTAAGAAGACGTTTTTCAACTGTTCCCACGTCGTAATGGAGTTGGATGGTAACGATTGCAACCATGTCCACGCTCTGTCTCTAAGAGAGAATGGAAAAAGATGAAGTCTTATCGCGTCTGGAGTTACTCCATTTGCTTTCACTGTGTCTGCGTATTGTACAAACTTCGTTAGATGTTCGTTCGGATCCTCAGTTGCGTTTCCTGAGAATTGTTTTTGTTGTACAGCTGACAGCAATGATGGTTTTAGCTCAAAATCATTTCGAGTAATAGCTGGGGAAGCAATGCTACTTCTAGGCTCCATCTGAAAGGGTGTAGCG
Organism: Lathyrus sativus; assembly: GCA_963859935.3. Lineage (NCBI taxonomy): Eukaryota > Viridiplantae > Streptophyta > Magnoliopsida > Fabales > Fabaceae > Lathyrus > Lathyrus sativus. The sequence goes on from OZ012736.1 coordinate 174,722,991, forward strand.
TATGCCTTCAGCGGTTTGTTTGGAGGTCCTTCAGCCATCTTTGATTTTTCTTCGGATTTGGGAATGGGAGTGAGAGGATCGGGAATGTTATGTTTGAGTTGGTACTCAATGATTCGGCTTCTTAGATGTAAGAAGCGCTCTAGTTCTGCGACTGAAGGTTTTAAGATATCGCCTTGTGGGCGATTACTTGGCATACAATCGACAGCACTAGTAAAGGAAAAATGAAAATAATTAACCTAGTCTATACGGCGTAACAGAAGGTTACACTATTGACTAAACGGGTCCCCGGCAACAGTGCCAAAAACTTGATCGCGACTTTCTATGTCTAATACAACCTAACTGCAAGTGCACAGTCTATCGCGTAGTAATAATAGATATCGATCCCACAGGGACTCGTAATCAAACTAGTGTTCTCGGGAGTTACTATGTTTAGCTAGGTAGAATATGTTTAAGGGAATAAGATTGTCACTAAAAGGGAACTAAGAATGTTACTTAGATTATAATTTATTGAATCGATATGCAGTAATTGTGTTCTTCAGGGATTTGACAAGTTACCGGTGTATGAAATAATTTTCAGAGTTTATTTAAGCAGAAAATGGTGATTTGAAGACTCTCGCCTCACGATGGTTATTGACACTAATCATAATTCTAAGGGCCAAACGTACACTTTCGTATCCCATTCGGGGTTTAAATTATTTTTTGGAAATCTCTAAGTTCTAATTCATTTTAAAGTGCTTTCGCTGTTATTAAAATGAATGACTAGTGTTTACTATCTGATCTTACCACAGCTTTCGCTTGTTGGTTCGTATCTTAATTAATTTCCCACTTTCGTGGCAAAACTACTTTTAAATAAGTTCTTGCTTTCGCGACGAAGTTTATTCAGTAAATTAATTTTAAACACTCAGACCATAAACAACTTTTGAAAAGACAATTTTCAACCGGTTATTATCAAATCCCTTTCGAATTATTACTACATATCGATTACTTAAATTTAGCTAGACATGGATTTGGGAATGATAAAACATAAATAAAAACAATAAATAATAGTATGCATTATAATAAAACTGGAATTACGATTGAAATGAGAAACCTGTAAATATTCCAATTGGCCTTTGGGCAGATCCTCCACAGATGTTGGCAGGATCCTGGTCTTTGTGCCAATTTAATCGTACAGCGGAAATAGGAATTACAGAAAGAATAAAAGGAATGCAGAAAAGAAAGGAGAAACAAATAAGAATATTAAAACTGGAAAGGTTTGCTCTGGAAATAAATTGGGCAGCACTTCGTTGTATGAATGCGGCTCCCTTTCTGAGGTCCCATTCTTCCCCTTTTATAGAAATGGAATTCTAACGGTTATAACTTGAAGAGGGTGGACTTTGAGGCAGAATAATCAGGGAGTAGTGGTCCACTATTTGGGACTTGGAACTGCTTCTTTTACGTGAAACTGAAGTGGGGCGTTTTTGCCTGCATGACGGTCGTCACAAGGTGTGACGGTCGTCACCCGTGTGACGGTCGTCATGGAGCTGTGACGGTCGTCACAGCAGCAAAATCAGCATTATGCGCTTTTCATGATGTTTTCATCCTTTTTTCGTCCATATTTCATCTGAGATTGCTTCTTTTCTTCATATTGCCTTGTTTAGACGTGATCGTTAAATACCTGCAAAACATCAGACAAATAACACAGAAATAACCCGAAATCGGATCGAAAACAGTTAAACTTCAGTTAAATTATGCATCAAAATATATATACGATTTCGTGTTATCAAGAAGCTAGGTTTTGTATAGAGCTTTGGGAAGAGTAGAGGAAGAGAGATAACCTTGAATAGGTGCAATGTTTAATGAAAATGTTGATGATGATGAATTTGAATTGACAACATGATTTTAAATGCATTAAAGATGACAAAATATGAATAATGATGAATTCGACCAAAAAGGTCATGCTTCGACGTATTAATGATGAATTTAATGATGAATTCAACCGAAAAGGTCATGCGTCGACACACATACACTGTGTTAAAACATATACTTAGAAATTTTTAGGGTATGTGTCGACCATAGGGTCGACCTGAGCATACCCACTTTACAGACATGAAAAATTCTGGTTTTGTGAGTCAACTAGAACACTATGTAGGTCGACTCATACATGCAAAAATAGCAAAAATCATCAAATTTTGTTCAACAAGCATTCAAAGAGACATAAATAAACAGCCTATCCATATTTCAAGCATACAAGGGGATGAAATAAGTGTAATCATGGAATAAACGACAACAATAACACACAATTTGATACATTACTTTATATGAACAAGGGAAGTGCGAGAGTTTCTAAATAAGGAAAGATAATACCTCAGCTCTAATTGTTAGTTAATGCCCTCACATATGGCTCTAAACTTCTTCATTTGTTAAATAAAAGATGAACAAAGCACATAGAGAGATAAATATAGAGCATGCGAAAGTTATTTCCTAAACATGATTCGAGATGTCGAGAACACCGAGTTCCCTACGGATGTGAAAGAAAGGCTCTGTAGCGAGTGGTTTTATAAAGATATCCGCAAGTTGATTTTTAGTATCAACATGCTCAAACACCACATCGCCCTTCTCCACATGATCCCTAAGGAAGTGGTGGCGTATTTCGATATGCTTGGTGCGTAAATGTAGCACGGGATTCTTGGTTAGGTCAATAACACTAGTGTTATCACAAAAAGTCGAAACACGATCAAGTTTTAGGTTGAAGTCGAGAAATTTTTTCTTAAGTCATAAGAGTTGAGCATAACAAGTACCGGCCGCAACGTATTCCACTTCAGCTGTTGACAAAGTAACGGAAACCTGCTTTTTGCTATGCCAACTCACCAAAGAATTTGAAAATAGATGACACGTGCCACTCGTGCTTTTCCTATCTGATTTACAACCAGCAAAATCGGAATCAGAAAAGCCAACCAAGGAGCAATCATTTACCTTAGAATACCAAAGCTCATACTTTGAAGTACCAGAGAGGTATCTAAGTACGCGCTTTACTGCTTGTAAGTGAGATTCTTTAGGAGATGATTGATACCATGCACACATACAGACCCTAAACATAATGTCGAGTCTAGAAGCAGTGAGATAGATGAGAGATCCAATCATACTTCGATACTTTTTCACCTCTACATCCTTACCATTTTCATCTCGGCTAAGATTCGCACACGTAGGCATTGGAGTGTCGATAGCCTTGGAGTTTGCCATGTCAAACCGCTTGAGAAGCTCAAGGCAGTATTTTGTCTGGCTCATAAAAGTACCTTCCTGCAGTTGTTTGATTTGCAATCCGAGGAAATATTTGAGCTCCCCCATCATGCTCATCTCGAATTCTCTCTGCATTAATGTAGAAAACTCCCTTACCAGATTCATGTTAGTTGATCCAAAAATGATATCATTGTCGCTACTGCGAAAATCGGCGCCGGCTTGACAGGAGAGTCGCCACCGTGCGTTATTTATCCCTCAGAGCGGGAAAGGAAACGCTCGAAGTAAACCTCGCAAAGACGGGAAAAGGTATGGTCATCGCAACCAAAACCTGGATTCGGGAGTCGGTTACGCAAGGGGAAGGTATTAGCACCCCTCACGTCCATCGTACTCGATGGGATCCACGCTTGGTGTTTAGGTAAAAGGGTGTATTATCTATCTACGCTAATGGCTGGTCTGAAAAGAAAATAAAAGGACAGGACTCGACAGAACATACGGTGTTCTGGGCCTACGTATTCCCTCGTGCAATGGGAAAGTCAGAGTCAACGTAGTTCGACTGCCTACGTCTAAACAGGGGAAAAGGTTGCTCGCCAGGACATCGCGTCCTGTGCCTACGTACTTCCATCTGGAATGAAAGATCAGAGCAAACGTAGTTCGGCTAACTACGGGTAAACAGGAGCTCTCACACAGCAGTGAGAAAACAAACTGGTCCTAAAGGCTCGGGAACCTACAAATACGATCTGGTCTCAAATGCGCTCGGGCAAGAGAAAAAGGGATAACAATTAGTCGTTAGCGGGAAAGTCTCGATCGCACAGCCGCGAGAGAACAAAGGTTAGTCGTTAGTGTGCTCGCTAGGATATCGCACCCTATGCCTACATATCTTCGTCTGGAACGAAGAATCAGAGCAGCTGTAGTTCAGCTAACTACGGGTCAAGCTACTCAAAAGCTCCTACAGGAAGGAAAGGGAAACCCTAGAACTATAGCTGAGAAACAGGGGAATCTATCTACTACTGTCACACCTGGTTGACCATCCTAATGTCTATCATAACAACTCCGCAGCGGAGAAGTCAGAGCTCCTAAGGGATCATGGCAACAGGATTAAACCACAAACAAGAAACTGCAACGTAAAGGAATACTGAAAATATGCATGAATGCAACAACTAGACAAACAAGGCACAGAGGCCGCAAACCACAAAGGCAAGGGAGCTCAGCTCTACCAAATACCAACAAGCAAAGCCATGCAATAACAAACAAGCAGAAGGAGGACCACCTCAACTTCTCATGCACACAAAGTCTACTTCTAAGATGCACTTATTCAAAACTATCTAGATGAACCTAAGTCTAATGCAACACAATATCACACAAGTCAAACAACACAAAGAGACTAACCCTGAGCAGGGCCTCAAACAAACCTGAAACAATCTCCTAATAACTCTCTAAACAAAACTCTATACAATACCCTAAGCAGGGATCTAAGCAACAACTCTAATCAAAACCCTAAGCAAGGATCTAAACAAACTCCTAGGCAAGAGGAATCAATCCCATTCTCCAAGCTTCAGAACAAGCTTACCAGAGAAAGGAAGCTAAGCAGACAAGCCCATAGTGCTTTCCTCAGGAAAGTACCAGGAGGTTACTACTCAGGAGTCATATCCTATGCGGCTCGACAACTGTGATCAGTTTACATCCCTCCTCAGGAGAGATTAAACTCACATGAAGGCTCCGGCGTTACTGGATATTTGGGAAAGAACCTATATGCACTAAGGGAACTAAGTGAGCAGGCTCATAGGACCTTCCTCAGGAAAGTATTAGGAGGCTGACACTTAGGAATCGTATCCTACGTGGCTCAACAACTGTGATCAGTTTACATTCCTCCTCAGGAGAAATTAAACTCACAAGTTGGCTCCAACATCACTGGATACTTAAGAAATCCTAGACAAACTAGTGGAACTAAGTGAATAGACCCATAGGACCTTCCTCAGGAAAGTACTAGGAGGCTTCCACTTAGGAATCGTATCCTACGTGGCTCAACAACTGTGATCAGTTTACATCCCTCCTCAGGAGGAATTAAACTCACAAGTCGGCTCCGACATCATTGGATACTTACGAAAGAGGTGAGAAGGAAGACTGAAAGTCATTCATAGTGCCTTCCTCAGGAAAGTACCATAAACTCCCTTCAAACCTCAGGATCTCGAACCTCACAAACAGACAACAAGCTCCTAGACTAAGCCTCAAACTACTGCATCCTTGCAAGCTCCAACAGGACTTCCATCAGCTCCCACCTTGAGAAGAAACCTACAGGCCAACTAACCACAAAAGACTATCTCTGAAGTTCAACCACAGTTGAACTTCACAGTCAGAAGTCACCAAGACTTCTCCTATCTTCAGGCTCAGACAAATCACAGCAGAACACCCTACAAAAATCTATCACAAATCTAATGGGAGACCTACATGGCTCTAGGGCAACATACTGAAAAATCAAAACAAAATTCAACACCAGATGAAAGAAATAAAATCAGCAACACAGATATATCCACAGACCAATTATTCAACATCAATAACAGTGAAAAAATGCAATTAAAATAAAAATGCATGATTGAGCTAATGTTTTTGCACTATAAAATTCTACACTGAATTATGAGTCTACAGAAAAAAGAACGGAATTATTTGACTAATTCTACCATTTTTTATGAATTTTCTAATGATATGCATGCATTAAAAATATTAAAAACAAATCAATTAAAATGGAAAATATGCAAAAAATAGCAAACTAAAAAATAAAATGTCACTTTTATTTGTATTTAATTTTCTAAACATTTTTTATGAAATGGTTGAAAAAAAAAGAATTATTAAAAACAATTATTTCAATTTATTATGAATTTCTAACTATTAAAATATCAAAATCTAAAAGAAAATGACATGGAGGGTGCAAACAGCAGGATATTCAGGTTATTTCTACATTGGGCTCACATTGGGGGGGTGTAACTAGCAGTTGGTGCGCAGGCCCATGTTATTATCCAAAAACAAATAAAAAAACTGAACTGAAATGCAGGGGGGGTGTCACATTAGCAATTCCTCAGTTGATATCCATAATGGGCTACGCCCAGGGGGGTGTTGATATCAATTTGGGGCCTAAGGCCCAACTCCAGTTACTCTGTCTCTCACGCAGAAGGGAGGTGGGGAAGCAATTGAGGGGTGCGCTTCAGAAGCCCCGCTTGGGCCTAAGCCCAATCCACACAAACCCTAATCCAGACAAGACCTAACCAAAAACCATCTTCCTCCTAATTTCCTCTGGCACTGTTCACCATACTGACCCTTTGCCCTAGCGGCGCCTCTCATCTCACAACACACTCTCTCTGAACTCTCTCATCTCCTCTCAAACTCTCTGAACAAACCTCAAAATCAAACACAATCTCAGTACCGCCACACTCAAACCACGCATCAGACACACTTCCAAACCCTAACATCCCTAAAATCTCAATGAACAAACACAACCTAAGGCCATTCTATCAATCAGAAGCGACATGCAACAAATTTAAATGAGGACGCACCTGGATGAGAAGCAAGAACGAGCTAAGGTGTTCTTGAAGTTCGTTGAAGAACGAAGACCTCAGAGTGCGAAGATCTTGAAGATTTCTGGAATTGGCTGATGAAGATCTGGATATTGATGATGGCGTTCTGGAGAAACTGGACGCAGATTGATGTTGGTTGAAGTTGTTTCTGGAAAAACTTCGTGAAGAACAATGGCGTTCTGGAAAAAAAACTGTATGAAGGTTGAACGTGGTTTGAAGTTCCTTGGAATTCTTGCTTGAAGATTGTAGGATGTCTGAGGGGATTCTGGAGAATTTGATGGAGGAGAATGAACGTCTGAGATGATTTCTGGAAAAGTTTGTTGAAGGTATGAACGTTTAAGATGATTTCTGGAAAAGTTTTGATGGAGGACTGATGTTTCTGGAAAAACTGGGATGAAAGTATGAAGGTTCAATGGAGGAGATCGGAGGAAGAAGGAGATGATCTGGTGATTTCTTGGTATTTGCAGATTCCGGTGGCCGGAGTCCGTTGGCGGTGGCCGGCGGTGGGGGCTACGGCTGATGCATGGCCGCCGGTGAGGAACTCAGGCAATGGTGTGGGGGCGCCAAGTGGCGTGCATGCACTGAGAGAGAGAGTGAGTGGGGGACACGTGGGATGCTGGGAAACGAAAAGGTGGGGCCGTTTGCTGCGCAACACGTGTCAGCCTTATTTATATCACTGAGGACGCGTGGATCCTTCTAGAATATCCTAGTGTGCGCTGGAAGCTGGTGGAAGACTTGGACTGAATTGGACTTCTGAATTGAGAATTGGGCTTTGACAAAAACAAACCCTGGGCCCATACGAATCACCAAAAAGACTGCAAAAAAAACTGAGTAAAAAAACAGTTAACTAAACCTAATTAACTCTAATCAATTATTAACACCTAATTAACTGACTAAATCAATCTAATTAAATCTAAAACATGATTAACCTAATTAAAACTCTAAAAAGTCATTAAAACCTAATTAATTCTGTATTATCCTAATTAACCCTAAAAAATCAATTAACCTCTAATTAACTCTAAAAATTCAATTAATCCTAATTAAACTCTAAAAATGATTAAACTCATATTAATTCTATATTATCCTAATTTTCTATTAAAATTCTAAAAAATGATTTAAAAACAATTAAACCTATTATTAATAAAAGAAAACTATATTATTTTCTATAGAAAAATTCCTAAAAATGATTTAAAAGAAAAACCATATTATTCTAAAATGACAAAACTATTTAAAATCTTATTTAAAATTCTACAAGTGATTAAAATCTATTTAAAAAATCTATAAAATCCTAAAAAAGAGATTAAACTATAAAAATGTTCTATAACTTGCTTAAATTCCAGAAAAAATTATAAAGCCTATTAAAAATTCCCAAAAGCCTATAAAAATCCTAAAAATGCAGATGAATGCAAATGACCCCCATAAAAGCGCACGAGACCAAATCGAATCGAACGGAGATCCCCGGGCATCAGAATATCCTCAAAATCACTGAAAAATCACCGAGGAGCGCACAATTTCCCGAAAATAAAACCCCGATAATCTGGACTGGGTCTGCCATATCTGATAGACAAAAATCAAGCTGTAACCCTGATATCCCCTGCTTGTGCACAAAAATCATCTGTCTGAGCTGTGAATATGAAATTGAACCATGAGTCAGATAGGAGAATCGGTTGGTCAAATTTTAGGGTGCAACAGCTGCCCCTATTCAAGCGACTTGGACCTGAAGGGTTTGAAGAGCGCTCAGCCTTCAAACATTCAGAGGTACGAGACGGTTGAATACAAATAAAACCCGAAAATTTGCCAACCGCGAGCATATACTGTTAACTGCTTGGAGAATAAAGTCCAGAAAACCGAGTCCAGTCATTACGGCACCAAACTGATCAATCATCTGATAGAGAACTCCTGATTTGAATACCCGTTGCTTGTGATACCCCACATAACAAACCCGGATGGTTGCAACAACATACATGATTCTTTCACATTGCCTACTGATAGGCAGGAAGAGAAATATACTCACATCGCCCAAAGATGGACGGGAAGACACCCTGATTGAATACTCACTTCGTCTAATGATAGACGGGAAGACAACATTAATCAATGAATCAATCAATATTCTCATCGTCTAAGGGTAGACGGGATCATCCTGATTGATGAACAAATCATTATCCACATCGTCTAAGGGTAGACGGTATCATCCTGATTGATGAACAACTCATTATTCTCATCGTCTAAGGGTAGACGGTATCATCCTGATTGATGAACAAATCATTATTCTCATCGTCTAAGGGTAGACGGTATCATCCTGATTGATGAACAACTCATTATTCTCATCGTCTAAGGGTAGACGGTATCATCCTGATTGATGAACAAATCATTATTCTCATCGTCTAAGGGTAGACGGTATCATCCTGATTGATGAACAAATCGTTATTCTCATCGTCTAAGGGTAGACGGGAAGAAATCATTAATCTCCAAATTCACATCGTCTAAGGGTAGACGGGAAGAAATAATCTCCAAACTCACATCGTCTAAGGATAGACGGGAAGAAATAATCTCCAAACTCACATCGTCTAAGGATAGACGGAAAGACACCAGAATCTCCATACACGCATCGTCTAAAGATAGACGGGAAGTCACCATAACGCAATTCAACACCATCCTTTGAATTTCAGAATCCTTCTGTCTACGGGAATTGATGGAAAAGTCAATATCCTTGAAGGGGCCACATCGTCAGTATGGACTAACGGGAAGAAAAACCACCTTTTAAGAAACATGTCGTCAATACGAATCGACAATCACGAAAACTGAACATTCTTCGAAGAGCCTCGTCATCAATAGGGATTGATGGTCAGAAAAGTCCCTCTTAAACGTCATCTCATCCAATAACCAGAAAGAGAACCGACATTCAAAATCATTTTGAAACCCCTCAACAACTAAGGATAGCTGGAGAAGACTCGCTGGGGAAACACCCCATCATATGTATGATCTGGCAATAAGAAACCCGCTGAACAATAGCTCGAAACTTCACATCGTCTGCTGACAGACGGAAAGGAAAGCTACTTATTAGAACAGCTCTATTTTGAGCTCCATTGAAAATCAACCCAAAACTTCACATCGTCTACTGATAGACGGTAAGGAAAGCATATCCTGGGGAAACCCCTTCTTGAAACCTTATTGCGATCACCCGCAACTTCACATCGTCTATGGATAGACGGAAAGAAAACCACATTCGTACTCCCGACGTCTAATAATAGACGGAGAAATCCACTCATTGGGGGAACACATCGTCAATATGAATTGACGGGAAGAAAAGCTTGTCAACATCAGATGACTGACTGATCAAAGCATAATCGCTGTATGATCTGAGATACAAATAATCCGCTGAATCGTCTGAATACTGTTGCTGGATAAATGCCCCTGAACTGATCACAGAGTACTTCACGCGTCATGTGAAGCTGATAGAAAACCTGACTTATGCTTTGTATGCATATGCAAATGCTTTAATCTTTCTACAGCGTAATGCTCCATCCTGGATGGAAATGCGACGCATTCTGACAATGATATGCAAGTATGATGCAAGTATGATGATGCATGCAATATGCTAGCAGGCTCGAGCTGCCGGAGAAGGCCGGGTACAGAAAACCACTTCAGCAAAATAAATGCTGAAGGCGAGGCCAACTTTGCTGGGGGATAACCCGGATATCACTGAATCGTCCTAGCAAAATAAATGCTGGGAGAGTGAAATCAACCCTGCTGGGGATACCGGGAACTTAACCGAACACTTTGACGAAGTAATACCCTGCTGGGGAATATAACTCCGCTGGAAAATATTCTTCCTGAATACACAGCCTTGAATAGTCAAGGGATGGTGACACGACCTCCCGCATTCATCTCGCTCTCGAAAATCGACTGCATCTGCTCGAATAACCCTGAATGGCCTTGCTGATACAGAGAACAACAATCCTTTCGCTTCTGATATGCCTCAGCCTACGGGATCTCCGTGGGGATGGTCCTTGAAAGGAAATCTGCAAATCTGTTGCCCCGATGGCCTGATACAACATGCCTCAGCGTTCTGAACTCCTGAGAGATACTTCACCTTGAATGCTTCTCGCGCAACCTTTGCGTGCTTAAGATGGTCTGCCCCTGACTGCAATGACCTTGCTCCGATTATCTGATTCAGAGTAGTACCTCCTGACTACGACGCATTCACCGAATCTCAACCTGATTGCCCCAGAATAACTGATTTCGGAAAGCTGACCTGACTGGGGATCACCATAAAGCTTGCCCCTGCTCTCGGAACATTCGGGCATTCTGCATTCTATCTTGATCATACTTTCCATTGCAGGAAACTTTTCTGCTGTCAAGCGCTTACTCGCCAGTAAAACAAGTTGTTATGCATAAAAGATGTATTAATGCAACACATATGACAGCTTTGACATCCAATCTGTTCACTGGGAAAAGGAAAAACAATTTACGGCATATAATGCGTAAAACATTTATCAACATCAGTACCGACATGGTAAGAGGAACCTTTTTAGGAGTCAGAATCGACACGACCTTTACCGGAGTATGCTTTCGAAACACCCTGCTTCAATTAGGTCTTTTGAAGGTTGTAATGTGGTCAGGTTCATGGTTTTGAAAGAAAGGATAAAGGCTCAAAGTTTACTTTTAACCCACCCGTTCTCCTTGATGTTCTCCCATCCTACGTTCAGCTAATTCGACCTTAGCGCTCACCTCTCAGAAGCTGAAAGATAGGAGTGATAGTTCGAGAAACTTCTGGATTTTGGAGTGACAGCCACTCACTCTTTCGTCTTTGACATTTGTGGTCACACGACTTGTATTTCCATCGAGGATTTTCCTTTTGATCCTTTTCGTCTTTTCTTTTTCATATCCCTAACTTTTGCCTGGACTGACTCCTTTTGAGTATCTTTTGATTTTTTTAAGTCCAGCGGGATGCCCTCATTTTTGCCTAAGTCATTTGTTTTGAATTTTTCTTGACTTAGCGGGCTTTTGATTCTTTTTCATTCTTCTTTTTTCGAACAAGTCGTGTGACATTGGTTGTCTGACTCTTTGGGAATGATGTGGCTGTCCCACTCTTGATTGAACCATTGTGGTCTTTTAGGCACGACCTCTAGGGATGTGATTGATCCTCGAACGGACACTCCTTTTGCAATTTGGACGCTCGGTCCAATTAGCTAACACCTACCCTGCCCCTGGTTATGATTGAGGGTTTTTTCATTCACAGAAAGAACTCCTACTACAAGGCTCAAAGGGGTTGACAAGGGATTATCTTCCTTATAACTCCGGTGTTTAAGGATTTGAAACAATGCCTGTACATCATCAACAGGTTCTATTTCAAAAGCATACAATATCGGTATTTGCATGTCGGTCATTTTCGTCATCCTCCCCAAATTCTACTTAACCAAGTGTTGGACATTTGCAAAAAAAACATGTTAGTGAACACGAATGGATTCAATCAAAACATGCACATTTATTTCATTATCATCAATTTAAATGAAAACAACCAAGTTTTACAAACAAGTTCACAAATTCAAACAGGAAAGCAATTACAAATGTAAAGAAATGACAAGCTAAAACAAAGGAAATATGCTAGCTTCCGAGAACTGGGCTTTCCACATCTGCCCTGCTGCTGAACCAGCTATCTTTATTAGAGGCAACCCAATGCTGTCTTGATCTGCTTTCAATCGACTCAACCAAACTATAGAGCTTTTCCTCTTTCATTCAGATGATGTGGGGACCTCCCGGTCCGAAGCTGATTGCGGCACTATCAAGCAGATCCTGCACTTTGTGCTTAAAGGCTTTACAGTTCTCAACTGTATGGCCAGGTGCCCCGGTATGGAACTCGCAAGTAGCGTCAGCATCGTACCCCGGTGGTGGTGGTCCCGTTAAGGGAGCCAATGTCCTTTTACGAACCAATTGGAGCTGAAGCAATGTCTGCAGAAGCTGTGCGTATGGTATAGGAGGAGTTTCCAAATGACGGCTTGCCAAAGGACCTGGATTCTGACCTCTCTTATACCCCCGATTATTCTGTTGCTGAGGCTGCTGCTGCCGGTATCGGGTTGACCCTTGAGCACCCTTCGTATCAAATGCAACATCGGTTTCTTGATCTTCGATGTACTGATTAACGCTCTCCTTATGCTTAGCCATTTGCTTTCTCAGATCTGCCCCAGGAATAGGCAACAATTGTGGGCCTGGAGATTCTGACACCATGGAGTCCAGGATACGCTTCTGACCCACTACAGCTTTGGAAACATCTGTCATTTTAGCATCGCCTGAGACAGGAGCAATATGCACAGCTACGCCGCCCGGCGTGAATTCAATATCGTGCGAGTCAATCAGGTCTTGAACGTTGTGCTTGAAAGCATGACAACCCTCGATGTCATGTCCGAATGCCCCGGAATGAAATTCACATTGTTTACTGGCATCGTACCCTTGAGGAAACGCTTTCGTTGGTGGCGACAACGTTCTTTTCTCAACCAGATTAAATCTCAATAAGATCTGCAAGAGTTCCGCATATGTCATAGGCGGTGCCTCAAATATTCTCCTTGGCTTTCCCTCTTGGATCATCCGCTGAACCGGATGTATCTTCTGTTGCTGCTGCTCAGGTTCCACAGGCACAGGTAGCGCGAGCTTCTTCATTGCGGCTTCAAATAGCTGATCGTCTTCTTTCCTAAGCACATTCTTGACTACCTCCATGATCAAGCTCATTTGGGTCTTCAGCTGACTGTTCTCCTCTTTGAGAATCTTCTGCTCTAGACGCATCTCTTGCATGTCTTTCATCATCTGCCCCAGCTGGCTTCGGACTTCGATCAATTCAAACTGATTCTGTTCCATATCTCTGAGGGAATTCCTGCAACAAACTGGATGATGAAGAAATAAGACCCACGGTTCTGATATACCTGTTAAATGATAATGCAGCGCAGCAAGCAAACACATATTCACAACGAGATAAAGAGAAACTCAAGCTATAAGCAAACAGATGAACATCTCCCACACATGTACAACCAACAAAATCAGCAGGTAAGCACAAATGAGTATGAATACAACGACCCCAGCCAACAATCCTGGTGGTGATCGACAAATACTGATGTACAAAAGCTAAACGGGTTAAGCAGAGAAAACAGATGCGGCATCCGACGCGAAAACCTCTAGAAACTTCTCCCATACAACCGAACTTTCTGATTGGCAATCTTCAGAGCACACACTTCCTGTGGAGTCTTCCATGACATTAACTGACGAACCCGCACAACTGGAAGACGGAAAATCATTAATCTGAACACAACCTTGAGGAGTGATGCAAATACGGTCAGAGTCTAACAGATCCTGAATCTGGCTTCTAAGCACCTTACAATCATTTGTTGAATGCCCCTGTGCCCCAACATGGTACTCACAGCGGGCGCTGGCGTCAAAACCGGGAGGATACGGTGGAATCACCGGCTTAGTCTCTTTCGGTGCTATCAATCCACTTCTGACCAGATCTGGCAACAACTGACTGTACGACACTGGTAGCTGAGTAAACTGCCTTTCAGGTTTCCTTGGTCTTCGTGGAGCATGCTGACGCGATCGGCGATAGGATGATCGTTGACTTGAAGTGTCTGAAAACTGATCCTGAGATGCTAGAGATTCTGAGGTGGCATCATCTCCTTCCCACTCTTCTTGAGAACTGACAACTGACTCAATCTTATCAACTGGGACATAAGGAACACCTCGAAACTTTCCACTCCTGAGTCCTCGCTCAACAATCTCTCCCAGCCTCATCAGGCCCACAAAGTTTGTGCAACTGAATAATTTGTCAAAATAATGGCCTTTCAGAGTACCCAAGAAGATGTCAACCAGTTCTCTTTCCGGAAGCGGTGGTCGAACACTAGCAGACAATTCTTTCCACCTTCGCAAATACGCTCTGAATGATTCATTCTCCGCTTGAGACAATTCTTGCAGATCTACGAGACTAGGAGTCAAATCCAAGTTGTAATCATATTGCTTTATGAAAGCTCTGGCTAAATCCACCCATGATCGAATCTGATTACTCTCTAATTGCACATACCATCTCAGGGATGCCCCAGTCAGGCTATACTGGAAGCAATGGATCATCAATTTGTCATTTCGCACAAACGAAGTCATCCTTCGGCAGAACATCATCAAATGCAACTTCGGACAGCTATCTCCCGTGTATTTCTCAAATTCCGGCACTTTGAACTTGTACGGCAACACGAGGTCAGGGACCAAGCACATGGCTACAGCATCCAGGTTAACGGCATCTTTCGCTTCTAAGGCTTTCATTTGCTCTTCCAACACTCGGACTCTTCTACCATAGTCAAGAGCTTTTGGATCTACTAACCCGGTCATTGGAATATCTCTCCGGTAATTCATCGCAGGGAAAGCAACACATTGATTGTTAACAGGAGGATAACGTTCATTTCGGGCAACAAACTGTTCATGCCGATCTCTGCTCTCAACAGTTGGCTGCACAACTTGGTCTGCAGTCAGGTTGTTCGCTTGCGGGAAGTCTTCCATAGAATCATACTGAGGGTTGGGCGCCATAGTAAACCCTGCCTGGGTGTCTGGAGCCTGGAAATTACCTTCAGCCATGGCTACCAATAATCTTCAGCTGACTTCACTGCTCGATTCTGCTCAAATCTGCTTCAGCCCCTCGGTCGTCTTCAACACTCTACTCTTGCCTCAAACAATTCCCCGAGAATCACCTTCTGGTGAAAACAAAGGTTGGATAAGTGCTCTGACCTGCTAGAGAAATGCTATGCAATATGATTTATGCAAACAGAAATACAAAAATGCTAACGTGCATGTATGCATTGGAGATATTTTCCCTCCAATTCCAGTGTCAGTGGTAGCAAGACGAGGTAAACCATAGAGACAATATTTGGAAAATCCCTCATATATTGATTAGAATAACAGTCTTGTCAAGAAGTTACACAACTATGCTCCATACAGCTGATATGACAAAGAGGATCCCAGCCAACATGTCTGGTGGTGATCTCAACATACAGAATACAAGAGAGAAATCAAATACGGGTACGGTTGCGGAAGTCTTCGACCATCTTCTTTGTCTCTGCGTGATCTGGTTGATAAATCAAACCTTCTATCAGTCGATCCCTCTTCCTGACTGTCCCCTGGATGTCTCTGACAAAGTCTTCCCAAGCCTTATCATTGGCACCGCCCCCAGGTTTGGGTCTCTTGGCATCTGCTCTATGCTGGAAATCTTCCAAGTTCTTCATGGCATCTGTCAACTTGCGCTCGGCCTCGTATCGGCGACAGGCTTCTTCTTCAAGCTCTTCGTTCTTCACTTTGACCTGTTCTTCTAACTGAGCAATCTGTGTCTTCAGCTCTCCTTCTCGCTCCTTGCGCTTGGTCATAGTGAGATCCCAGTGTTCTCTGAACTTGGCTAGCTTTGTGTAGGCCCTTTCCAGTTCTTGCTTTTTGGTGGCCAACACACTACTAACTGAGTCGACATCTAACTCTAGACGCTTCTTGGTTTCAGTCAATTCCAATAGCGTAGCCTTCAGATGTTTCAGAGTTTCAGCCTGTTGCTTAGAAATATATCCTGTTTCAATATTTTCATGCCGAAGCTGGGCATTCTCCTGCTCTAAAGCCTCTTTAGCCCTCGCTAGCTCTTCTTTCTCCGCCATCAGCTGCTTGTAAACCTGAATGTCCACAGTGGTAGGCTCCTCTACCGGAGGAGGATGCAATGGCTGAACTGCTGGATACGGCATAAGGAACTTCACAGCTCGCTCACGAATCCATTCTATATATGAGCTAGGACCTCGAGTATCCCCTCTGCTACCTGAAAGCTTCCCTCTCTTGTGCAAGTTTTTCCAGGCTTTCTCAAGTTTAGTCAGCATCTCTTTCCCTATTGCCCCAGTGAGATACAGAGATTCCTGTATCTCCTCGGGCTTTGGCGCTCCATGAGGTATGTACCCAAATTGCTTGATCAATAAGGACGGGTTATAGTTGACACAACCTTTCCTTCCAATTAAAGGAACATTCGGAAATCCTTCGCCTTTGAGTATGACTTCAGCTCCAAATACCTCTTTATTGGTCCATACCACGTTCTCAGCAGTTAATCCCATTAAGCGCTCGGGCCATCCTAGAGAATTGATAGACGTGACAAAGGGACCTGACTTAGGCAAATGACTGGTGAACCACCTGCATAGGAGAGGGACACAACAAGACACGTTCCTTCCTCGTCGCTTTTCATTCTGATAATGAGTTGAATGGTGGATATCTCCCAGCAAAGTAGGAACTGGGTTTCCCGCAGCCAAAATATAGAAGGCATCTGAATCAACAAAATCAGGAATGTTCGGGAACAACACGATGCCATACACACATACAGCAAGGATAACGTCAAAAACATCCCATTTACCCTTCTGGGCGTACTCTCGAGCCTTATCCACTAAGACATCCAACGGAAATCCCCATACGTCTCCTCTTCTGATCATCTTCCCAGACAACTCAGACTCTTTCAAGCACAGGATGGTAGAAAGCTCAGCCAGCTTAGGCTCAGCGTCCGGACGATAAAAAGGCATCTGCTCACGGATCGGTATATCCAGAAGTGCAGAGTATTCCTCCAGGGTAGGAGCCAAAACGAAGTCGGGAAATACAAAACACCTGAGCTCCGCGTCGTAAAACTGTAACAGAGTGTAGATGCCGCTGGTCTCGTAGACAGATGGCTGATAAACGTAGGTCAGGATCCTCCCATATCTCTTTCTGAAGTCACCCATTCCTCTCTTCTTAGCAATAGCCATCAATTCTAACAATAGACTGATATTCGGCGACGGAAACTTATAGGGCAATACTCTCTTCAGGTTTTCCATGTCTTGCTAGGAACGAACACCAGAACTGGAAGGGAAAATATGTACCTGCAATACACACACGTTAGTTGAATGCAGATGGTAATGCAATGATGCAATATGATAAATAATGCAATCTGCGAACACAGGGGCTATGCTGTAGCCTGAAGAGGAATATCTCTGTGATCAAGAACAGAAAACCATCACGGTCATCAGAATCTCATGCCACTAACTACCATCTGATACTCAAAATATCAATCCCCTGGTAAGAAAACCATCTGAACCTCTGTATCTGACGAAAATACCATCTGATAATAGCTTCAACCTCAGATAAGAAACCCATCTGACCCAGACAACACACCTGGAGATGAATCAAGAACACCATCTGACAAAGATACTGAATCATGGTTTCTGAAGGCCAGTTTTCCTGCAATAACCCGGTCCCTCTCACAGGTAGGATAGACCTAATCCACGGACAAAGGTACGGCATCCTATGCGGTCATCAGCGTCACAGACTTTCATGAGTGACGATACGATTCCCAGAAGGAGTGGCATCATCAAATCATGAAGAGGCCTCACTTAGCTGACTTCCAAATGATCGGTCCCCAGAGTCGACAACCCTTACGTCTGGACTCCTCTCAGATCCTCAGGACCGGAAAGGAGCACCTCTGCAAGAATCTCGTCTGAGCGCAGATTTTCGTAGGGAACTGTGCCTGCTCAGCAGACAGGTTCGTCTACTACTTCTCCACAACTATATCTAGGTGTGTACTCAAGCCCAGGTCCGGCTTTCCACTCACAGTAACCTCCCTTTGCCCACAGCAATAATCATAATAATATAATGCTGGAAAATAAATGCGGAAAGGTAAAGGTACGGAAAAGTAAAGTGCAGAAAAGTAAAACACAATATGCACAACACCCAACAAATAAACACCCAAGCGCTAGGATTGACTCGCGTAGGGGATGGGAAACGGTCCCAGCATAAGGGATGGGAAAAGTCCCTAGATGCTATAGATCCCCAGCAGAGTCGCCAGCTGGCGCTACTGCGAAAATCGGCGCCGGCTTGACAGGAGAGTCGCCACCGTGCGTTATTTATCCCTCAGAGCGGGAAAGGAAACGCTCGAAGTAAACCTCGCAAAGACGGGAAAAGGTATGGTCATCGCAACCAAAACCTGGATTCGGGAGTCGGTTACGCAAGGGGAAGGTATTAGCACCCCTCACGTCCATCGTACTCGATGGGATCCACGCTTGGTGTTTAGGTAAAAGGGTGTATTATCTATCTACGCTAATGGCTGGTCTGAAAAGAAAATAAAAGGACAGGACTCGACAGAACATACGGTGTTCTGGGCCTACGTATTCCCTCGTGCAATGGGAAAGTCAGAGTCAACGTAGTTCGACTGCCTACGTCTAAACAGGGGAAAAGGTTGCTCGCCAGGACATCGCGTCCTGTGCCTACGTACTTCCATCTGGAATGAAAGATCAGAGCAAACGTAGTTCGGCTAACTACGGGTAAACAGGAGCTCTCACACAGCAGTGAGAAAACAAACTGGTCCTAAAGGCTCGGGAACCTACAAATACGATCTGGTCTCAAATGCGCTCGGGCAAGAGAAAAAGGGATAACAATTAGTCGTTAGCGGGAAAGTCTCGATCGCACAGCCGCGAGAGAACAAAGGTTAGTCGTTAGTGTGCTCGCTAGGATATCGCACCCTATGCCTACATATCTTCGTCTGGAACGAAGAATCAGAGCAGCTGTAGTTCAGCTAACTACGGGTCAAGCTACTCAAAAGCTCCTACAGGAAGGAAAGGGAAACCCTAGAACTATAGCTGAGAAACAGGGGAATCTATCTACTACTGTCACACCTGGTTGACCATCCTAATGTCTATCATAACAACTCCGCAGCGGAGAAGTCAGAGCTCCTAAGGGATCATGGCAACAGGATTAAACCACAAACAAGAAACTGCAACGTAAAGGAATACTGAAAATATGCATGAATGCAACAACTAGACAAACAAGGCACAGAGGCCGCAAACCACAAAGGCAAGGGAGCTCAGCTCTACCAAATACCAACAAGCAAAGCCATGCAATAACAAACAAGCAGAAGGAGGACCACCTCAACTTCTCATGCACACAAAGTCTACTTCTAAGATGCACTTATTCAAAACTATCTAGATGAACCTAAGTCTAATGCAACACAATATCACACAAGTCAAACAACACAAAGAGACTAACCCTGAGCAGGGCCTCAAACAAACCTGAAACAATCTCCTAATAACTCTCTAAACAAAACTCTATACAATACCCTAAGCAGGGATCTAAGCAACAACTCTAATCAAAACCCTAAGCAAGGATCTAAACAAACTCCTAGGCAAGAGGAATCAATCCCATTCTCCAAGCTTCAGAACAAGCTTACCAGAGAAAGGAAGCTAAGCAGACAAGCCCATAGTGCTTTCCTCAGGAAAGTACCAGGAGGTTACTACTCAGGAGTCATATCCTATGCGGCTCGACAACTGTGATCAGTTTACATCCCTCCTCAGGAGAGATTAAACTCACATGAAGGCTCCGGCGTTACTGGATATTTGGGAAAGAACCTATATGCACTAAGGGAACTAAGTGAGCAGGCTCATAGGACCTTCCTCAGGAAAGTATTAGGAGGCTGACACTTAGGAATCGTATCCTACGTGGCTCAACAACTGTGATCAGTTTACATTCCTCCTCAGGAGAAATTAAACTCACAAGTTGGCTCCAACATCACTGGATACTTAAGAAATCCTAGACAAACTAGTGGAACTAAGTGAATAGACCCATAGGACCTTCCTCAGGAAAGTACTAGGAGGCTTCCACTTAGGAATCGTATCCTACGTGGCTCAACAACTGTGATCAGTTTACATCCCTCCTCAGGAGGAATTAAACTCACAAGTCGGCTCCGACATCATTGGATACTTACGAAAGAGGTGAGAAGGAAGACTGAAAGTCATTCATAGTGCCTTCCTCAGGAAAGTACCATAAACTCCCTTCAAACCTCAGGATCTCGAACCTCACAAACAGACAACAAGCTCCTAGACTAAGCCTCAAACTACTGCATCCTTGCAAGCTCCAACAGGACTTCCATCAGCTCCCACCTTGAGAAGAAACCTACAGGCCAACTAACCACAAAAGACTATCTCTGAAGTTCAACCACAGTTGAACTTCACAGTCAGAAGTCACCAAGACTTCTCCTATCTTCAGGCTCAGACAAATCACAGCAGAACACCCTACAAAAATCTATCACAAATCTAATGGGAGACCTACATGGCTCTAGGGCAACATACTGAAAAATCAAAACAAAATTCAACACCAGATGAAAGAAATAAAATCAGCAACACAGATATATCCACAGACCAATTATTCAACATCAATAACAGTGAAAAAATGCAATTAAAATAAAAATGCATGATTGAGCTAATGTTTTTGCACTATAAAATTCTACACTGAATTATGAGTCTACAGAAAAAAGAACGGAATTATTTGACTAATTCTACCATTTTTTATGAATTTTCTAATGATATGCATGCATTAAAAATATTAAAAACAAATCAATTAAAATGGAAAATATGCAAAAAATAGCAAACTAAAAAATAAAATGTCACTTTTATTTGTATTTAATTTTCTAAACATTTTTTATGAAATGGTTGAAAAAAAAAGAATTATTAAAAACAATTATTTCAATTTATTATGAATTTCTAACTATTAAAATATCAAAATCTAAAAGAAAATGACATGGAGGGTGCAAACAGCAGGATATTCAGGTTATTTCTACATTGGGCTCACATTGGGGGGGTGTAACTAGCAGTTGGTGCGCAGGCCCATGTTATTATCCAAAAACAAATAAAAAAACTGAACTGAAATGCAGGGGGGGTGTCACATTAGCAATTCCTCAGTTGATATCCATAATGGGCTACGCCCAGGGGGGTGTTGATATCAATTTGGGACCTAAGGCCCAACTCCAGTTACTCTGTCTCTCACGCAGAAGGGAGGTGGGGAAGCAATTGAGGGGTGCGCTTCAGAAGCCCCGCTTGGGCCTAAGCCCAATCCACACAAACCCTAATCCAGACAAGACCTAACCAAAAACCATCTTCCTCCTAATTTCCTCTGGCACTGTTCACCATACTGACCCTTTGCCCTAGCGGCGCCTCTCATCTCACAACACACTCTCTCTGAACTCTCTCATCTCCTCTCAAACTCTCTGAACAAACCTCAAAATCAAACACAATCTCAGTACCGCCACACTCAAACCACGCATCAGACACACTTCCAAACCCTAACATCCCTAAAATCTCAATGAACAAACACAACCTAAGGCCATTCTATCAATCAGAAGCGACATGCAACAAATTTAAATGAGGACGCACCTGGATGAGAAGCAAGAACGAGCTAAGGTGTTCTTGAAGTTCGTTGAAGAACGAAGACCTCAGAGTGCGAAGATCTTGAAGATTTCTGGAATTGGCTGATGAAGATCTGGATATTGATGATGGCGTTCTGGAGAAACTGGACGCAGATTGATGTTGGTTGAAGTTGTTTCTGGAAAAACTTCGTGAAGAACAATGGCGTTCTGGAAAAAAAACTGTATGAAGGTTGAACGTGGTTTGAAGTTCCTTGGAATTCTTGCTTGAAGATTGTAGGATGTCTGAGGGGATTCTGGAGAATTTGATGGAGGAGAATGAACGTCTGAGATGATTTCTGGAAAAGTTTGTTGAAGGTATGAACGTTTAAGATGATTTCTGGAAAAGTTTTGATGGAGGACTGATGTTTCTGGAAAAACTGGGATGAAAGTATGAAGGTTCAATGGAGGAGATCGGAGGAAGAAGGAGATGATCTGGTGATTTCTTGGTATTTGCAGATTCCGGTGGCCGGAGTGCGTTGGCGGTGGCCGGCGGTGGGGGCTACGGCTGATGCATGGCCGCCGGTGAGGAACTCAGGCAATGGTGTGGGGGCGCCAAGTGGCGTGCATGCACTGAGAGAGAGAGTGAGTGGGGGACACGTGGGATGCTGGGAAACGAAAAGGTGGGGCCGTTTGCTGCGCAACACGTGTCAGCCTTATTTATATCACTGAGGACGCGTGGATCCTTCTAGAATATCCTAGTGTGCGCTGGAAGCTGGTGGAAGACTTGGACTGAATTGGACTTCTGAATTGAGAATTGGGCTTTGACAAAAACAAACCCTGGGCCCATACGAATCACCAAAAAGACTGCAAAAAAAACTGAGTAAAAAAACAGTTAACTAAACCTAATTAACTCTAATCAATTATTAACACCTAATTAACTGACTAAATCAATCTAATTAAATCTAAAACATGATTAACCTAATTAAAACTCTAAAAAGTCATTAAAACCTAATTAATTCTGTATTATCCTAATTAACCCTAAAAAATCAATTAACCTCTAATTAACTCTAAAAATTCAATTAATCCTAATTAAACTCTAAAAATGATTAAACTCATATTAATTCTATATTATCCTAATTTTCTATTAAAATTCTAAAAAATGATTTAAAAACAATTAAACCTATTATTAATAAAAGAAAACTATATTATTTTCTATAGAAAAATTCCTAAAAATGATTTAAAAGAAAAACCATATTATTCTAAAATGACAAAACTATTTAAAATCTTATTTAAAATTCTACAAGTGATTAAAATCTATTTAAAAAATCTATAAAATCCTAAAAAAGAGATTAAACTATAAAAATGTTCTATAACTTGCTTAAATTCCAGAAAAAATTATAAAGCCTATTAAAAATTCCCAAAAGCCTATAAAAATCCTAAAAATGCAGATGAATGCAAATGACCCCCATAAAAGCGCACGAGACCAAATCGAATCGAACGGAGATCCCCGGGCATCAGAATATCCTCAAAATCACTGAAAAATCACCGAGGAGCGCACAATTTCCCGAAAATAAAACCCCGATAATCTGGACTGGGTCTGCCATATCTGATAGACAAAAATCAAGCTGTAACCCTGATATCCCCTGCTTGTGCACAAAAATCATCTGTCTGAGCTGTGAATATGAAATTGAACCATGAGTCAGATAGGAGAATCGGTTGGTCAAATTTTAGGGTGCAACAATCATCAACATATATTTGTACCAAAGTCAAGTGTTTTCCTTGACGTTTAATGAAAAGAGTTGTGTCAACCTTTCCTCTTGAATACCCTTGATCAAGAAGAAACTTGCTTAGACGGTCATACCAAGCCCTAGGGGCTTTCTTAAGTCCATACAAAACACATTTTAGTTTGTACACATGATCAAGATACTCAGGGGATTCAAACCCTAGAGGTTGGGCAACATAAACCTCTTCATTTATATAACCATAAGGAACACACTTTTTACATCCATTTGAAGTAGTTCAAAAATTTTCGCACAAGCGAAGGCAAGTAGAAGGCGTATAGCCTTGAGTCGGGAAATCGGCGCATAAGTTTCCTCATAGTCGATTCCTTCCTCTTGGTTATACCCTTGCGCGACCAAACATGCCTTATTTCGAGTTATTACTCCATTCTCGTCCAGTTTATTCCTAAACACTCGTCGGGTGCCAATTACTCAACGGTCTCGCAGAGGAGGGACAAGGTCTGATACCTCATTTCTTTTAAACTGATTGAGTTCCTCTTGCATTGATAGGAACCAATGTTCATCGAGTAATGCCTCTTTTGGGTTTTTAGGTTCTATTTGAGAAACAAAAGCGAAGTGATAACATAAATTACTTAGCTTTGATCGAGTTGTCACTCCCTTTGAGATATCACCGTGAATATTGTCAATGGGATGGTCTTTATAAGACTTCCATATTAGAGGGAGATCATCAGTGTTGGATGAATGAACTTCCTCAATCCCCTCATCGTGGTGATCGTTTTCCTCCTCAACTTTAACTGGGTCAGGTTGAT
The DNA here is from genome assembly GCA_963859935.3 of Lathyrus sativus. NCBI lineage: Eukaryota > Viridiplantae > Streptophyta > Magnoliopsida > Fabales > Fabaceae > Lathyrus > Lathyrus sativus. The sequence continues at coordinate 174,747,505 of OZ012736.1, forward strand.
CAATTCCTGTCTCAGCACCCTTGAGTATGTCTTTAGAAGATACACCTGCACCATGAAATGAACTATCTTTTCCGACACTTTTCAGATAAGACTCATCAAATGTGACATGAACAGATTTTTCAACTGTAAGTAATGTCTTATTGTATATTCTATAGGCTTTACTTGACTGAGAGTATCCGAGAAATATACCTTCATCTGCCTTGGAGTCAAATTTTCCTAGACTCATTTTCCATTATTTAACACGAAACACTTACAACCAAAGACATGAAGGTGAGACACATTTGGCTTCCGCCCCTTTAAAAGTTCATATGGAGTCTTGTTGAGAATAGGGCGGATGAGCACCCTATTTAAAACATAACAAGCCGTACTAATGGTGTCAGTCCTAAAATATTTAGGAAGCCCATTTTCGTTGATCATAGTTCTTCCTAACTCTTCCAAAATTCGATTTTTACATTCCACGACCCCGTTTTATTGAGGGGTACATGGAGTGGAGAAGTTATGATCAATTCCGTGTCTACCACAATATTCCTCAAAAAATAATTTTTGAACTCACCCCCATGATCACTTCTAATTGATATGATGTTTGTGTTTAACTTATTTTGAGAAAGTTTAGAAAAATTTTCAAAGGCGAAGAATGTATCACTCTTGCTAGCCAAGAAGATAGTCCAACAAAACCTAGAAAAATCATCAACTATAACAAAACCATAGTAGTTACCACCTAGACTCTTAATTCTAGATGGCCCAAAGAGGTTCACATGAAGAAGTTCAAGAGGTCTCATAGTTGAAGCAATGTTTTTAGATTTAAGTGAGATCCTTGTTTGCTTCCCCATTTGGCATGCATCACATAAGTGATCCTTGGTAAACTTGATTTTGGGTAAGCCAATAACTAGGTCTTTTGAAACTATCTTGTTTAGCAAGTCAAAATTGACATGCGCTAAACCTCTATGCCACAACCATGAGTCCTCACTCATTGTCATGAGACATTTGTCACTACTCAATGATACTTCACTCATGTCTAGCATATAGACATTATTTACCCTCAAGCCATTAAACACATCCTTCTTTTTATCATTGCGTTCAATTAAGCAACAATCTTTTGAAAAAGATACTTTGTATCCCTTGTCGTATAATTGACTAATACTAATGAGATTGTGTTTAAGGCCCTCAACTAGCAATACAGCAGAGATAGTAGTATATGAGGGATTATCTACACTATCTTTTCTAAGTATTACTCCCTTGTTGTTGTCTCCATAGGTTACAAATTCCTTCTTCTTTGCCACAAAGTCAATGAAGAGAGATATGTCTCCTGTCATATGTATTGAGCATCCACCTTCGAGAACTCATCTTCTCTCGGTAGTCTCAAGACTTTATACCTATAGAAACAATCAGCGAAAATAGGTACCCAATTGCTTATTGGGTCCTTAGTTGTGAGTGAAATATTGGTTGCATTTAGGCAAACATTGATAAACCCCTTTAGGAACTAAAAATCTCCTAAAGCGACATTTAGCAATGGTGTGACCCTTCTTGCAACAATACAAGCAAGTAAAGTTAACTCTTGTATCACTTTTTCTATCTTTATTTCTGACCACATATGTATATTTTTGATAAGGATTAACCATACTTTTTCTAAAATGTGCTCTATCAATAGCAAACGTGATTTTGGGTTCTGGAGCCTTGTTAAGTTTGGCTTTGAGATTTCTAACCTCATTTTTCCAAATGTAACAAGTATCACACCCGAAGTTAACCACTCTTTTTCTTACTTCCTCACAATCCACCTCTGTTCCTTCCACTAAGGAAGCCTTTAGAGCCTCTAATTTCCTTTCGGAGTCGAGAATCTTTTGCTCTAAGTGAGCAAAATTTTGTTTGTTTGAGGCCAACCATATAAATACTTCCTTGGCTTCATGGTGTAAGGTATCAAAGGTAGTTTGTAATTCGGAGTGAGACAATCTAGTAGAGTTTTCGTATTTTGCATGTTGTACCTTTTTGTTTTTCTTCTTTTGATGAGTGGAGAGACAAAGGTTGACAGATTCTTCTTTGTCACAAGAACTATCATCCTCGGATGACTCGCTATCGCTTTCCCATACGATGTAAGCTCTTTTAGACTTAACTTGCTTCTTGTGTGACCGATTACTCTCCTTTCCTTTGTCCGTTTTCATCAAAGGACAATTCGGCTTGTAATGTCTGGCTTTTCCGCAATTGAAGCACGACCCTCTAACTCTACTTCCTTTGTTGTCCTCATTCTTATAAGATCTTGATTGTTTTCTGAAATTAACTAGATTCTTTTCAGAATGTTGGATACCATTTTTCTTTACATAGCGATTGTATCGCTTCACAAACAACCTCATATCCTCATTTTTTTCGTCATCTTCGTCATCTCTCGAATCACAATCACTCAGCTCTTTTACATAGGACTTTGAAAAATAAGCCTTTAGAGCTATAGACTTCTTTCCCGCATTTTTGGTCTTCTCTTTCTTTTCCCTTTTCTCAAATTGCTCGAGACTAAGAAGCACTTGCTCATATTCTTGAAGCTTTCCAAAGAGTGTTGTAAGGTCCAAGGTCATAAGGTCATTTGCTTCCTTTATGACGGTGACTTTTGGTTGCCATTCCCTGGTAAGACATCTTAAGACTTTGTTAGTAGCAACATCATTCGAAACTGGTCTACCAAGTGAATTTAGTCTGTTGATTAGGTAAGAAAATCTCTTTTGCATGTCAGCAATGGTTTCCCCTTGCTTCATGTGAAAGAGATCAAACTCTTGTATCAAAGTATTGATTCTAGCTAGTTTGACATCATTAGTTCCCTCATGGGCAACTTGTAATGAGTCTCACATAGCCTTAGCAGTCAAATAATGGGAAACTCTATAGTATTCATCAACTCCTAAGGAGGAGATCCGAATATTTTTAGCCTTCCAATCATAATTGTACTTTTCTCGTCTTCATCATTTCATTGTGCTTTAGACTTAGGCATAATCATGTTATTTTCATCAGTCATGGTTATTTCCATAGAACCGTTCAAAATAACATTCCATACCTTCCTACCAATGGAATTTATATGCACACGCATACAGCCTTTCTAGTAACTATAGTTTTCACAATTGAAAACATGTGCTTTATTATAAGCCCTTTTTGGTTCGTTAGCCATTTTCTAAGAAGTTATATGTGAAGCACAAAATGAACCAGACTCTGATACCACTTGTTAGACGATGGCGCAAATCTACAAGGGGGGTTCAATAGATCACTTGTTAAAAACAGAGTCGGCGCTACCAATATTTGGTTTTAAAATGTTTTTAGGCGGAAGCGGCCGAGGAACTATATTCGTCTAAACCAAACCTTTACCGAAAAACCGGATATGCACAAAGCCTATTGAATCCAATAAAAATGATATTTAAGAATCACTAATTTGAACACACATCAACTAGAATGTATTCACTATAAGGTTTGACTATTTCCAATGCTTGAAAAATATAGTCAAATTGAAAAGACAACATAATTGTTTGTTCTTCACACAATTGGTCAAACACTTGGTGTGCAAGGCACCACAAGTGAATTCCAATATGAGAGTGAAATGCTCAAGTGTTCAATTACAATCAAGGATTGTAATAGGCTTCAAAAATGGTTCAACACTACTCACATCAGAATTTTGATTAACACAATTGTTTGCACACAAACTCATAATTTAAGTAATTGAAAAGTAAAGAGAGAACACCAATTTGTTGAGGCAATTCCTCCGTCGTCCTCGCTCAGGGTACGTCTTCCCTCAATTCTAAAAAAAGAATTGAGACCTGTATATAGATATAACTTGTTGGTAAATATTTACAAGAGAAGCAAATAGAAATTAAACGATCAAACACAATTCTTAATGCAGAGTCTATTCCTTCTCTTCCCTTGATTCAAGCTGAATCAAGTCCTTCGAACGCGATGAATAAACCTCCAATTACGCCACACCCTCTGAACAACCGCACGGTCTTTAAATCTTTCCTGGTTGATTTCAATCACCAATGCTTCGAACCCGAATCTTCCTCTCACAATCCTTCGGTTACCGCTACTAAACCAAAAAACAACCCGTTCTTCGATTACCTTCACTCGGCTGAATCTGTGATGGACCGATTCATGTAAACCCCCCTCCCCCCAAAATCCAAGATTCTTGGAGGACAAAACCCTAACGGTTTTATTCAAGAAAAACCTACTGATTTCTCAACCCAAACCCATTTACACCAATCATATATTTGGACGTTATCACCTCTAACAAACAAAATGCACAACAAAAATAATTATGTGTAGCTGTTGAGAAAATGCAAGGAAGAGGATGAAGATGATGAGAGCAATCAGTATCTATTTTCACTTTTCTTGTTTTTCATGTGTATTTGGATGAAAGAGCAAAACTCATTATATATACAAGTAAAAAAAAAAGTAACCAACATAACAACCACAAAGACAGTTTCTCATAACATAATTTTGACTGAAAACACGCGAGCGGTCGACCTATGCAGAAAGGGGGGTCGACCTAAGCTTACCCGAATTTCATATTGTACAAAAAATAGAACTTTGCGTTGATCTGAGCAGGTCATGCGTCGATGCAAAGCATGCAGATTTTGACAAATAAAAATGGACATAGTATGAGTCGACCAGAGGGTCGACGCGAGCACTCCTGAGAGTAGACCATTCAAAATACTTTCTATATGAGTCAACCAAAACATGTTATGTCGGCTCAAAGACCTAAAATATGCAAAAATGCATATTTTCATATATCATGCAACGTTTGAGGTACTCTATCACATAGTAAGCTAGACACTCTTGACCAAACCTATATGAAGCATACATTGAACACTTTCTATATATAATGTTTGACTCAAGATGAATAAGGTATGCATATGTGACATAATGATACCGTCCAAAGTACATTTTTCTACCTATCTAAGTTTTGACATCATTAAAACATGTGTAGCTACCTATGAGGATTTCTCTCACATTGATTTCATTTGCGAAAGGAGCCAATAACTCATTATGGATATTTGGAGGGGGCGTCTAAAAAACTTTCTTATGTGCTAGCACCACGTACAACAATTCCTTCAGGCAATTGATCATCACCATCTTCATTTGTATATTGTTTGATGGTTCCACTGATTCTCTTCATCATAACAATAATAGGAACACAAAACATAATCAACACAATATATATCATGCAATTTAGATAAAATAAATATTCTCACAATACCGCATACAACTCTTCTAAATTTTCCACGTCTTTCGTGCGTTTTTCCTGCTCTTCATCTAACTTTTCATCTATTTTTTTTCCTTTATTCTTCTAACATCTTCTCAAAATGGTCAATATTTTCTTTATGTGTCTGTTCCATGCTTTTTTAGATGAATCATATATATAAGTTATATGATAAATAGTAAAATATAATATTTTCTAATAATAAAAATAATTCACATCGCAACAAGCGTTGCAACATTCACAATTATTGTAATTCCGAATGAATCATCCTCGTGTCACACTAAAATTTATTTTAAACAAAAAAGATAGTTAATTAAAAAATATTAATAATTATTTTAGAACAATTTTTAGGAAAAAGTTAAATGACATTACCAAGTTACAATTTGAACTTTTATATGGTCGCAAATTGTAGTATTTATGCAATTAAACGTGGGATTGAGATCTATTGTAGTCAACAAATCCCGCATTCACTTATTCATACAATTTGGTCGTTTAACTAAAATCATACGGTCTACAAAAAAGGAAACACCATGTTACCCACATGTCTCTAGAGAGAGACTTCAACTTGTCTCTAGAACTTACTGTAACCTTCCCTTTCTTATCCAATTTCTTGGATTAGAAAGCCATTTTCCCAGTCTTCTCCTGGTTTGCCCACCCCTTTAGTGATTTTCACTCTCCTTTTCTTTGGAGCTTTTCTTAATCATGTCTTTCCCGTTCTACTTTAGAAGTTTTTTTTTGTCCTATTTGGTTTGTTTCTTATCGCTGTTGTAGATTTATGATGGACAGATGGAATAGTATTCAGTTGTCTAAGGAGGAGGAAGAAGGGATTACAACTGAGGTTGAAGAGGTTTGCGAATGGGAAATCTTCCAACGCAGCCTTGCTGGGAAATTATGGGCTGATAATAGTTTCAATTCAAGAGCTTTCATAAGTACAATGACAGGGGTGTGGAAAATAAAAAACCCAGTTGAAGTCCAAGAGTAAAACAAAAATCTCTTTCTTTTCCGGTTTGCTACAAAAAGGGATCTAGAAGGTGCGTTAAAGAATGGGCCATGGAGCTTTGACAGAAATATCCTCATTCTAAGTTGCATTTCAGGAGAAGAGAAACCATCAGAGCTGAACATGCATTATGGGACTTTTTGGGTGCGAATCTACGAACTTCCTCTTATGCTTCGTTCAGATGCCATGACAAAAAAACTGGGAGGAATTTTAGGCGAGTTTGAGGAAATAGACTCAAAAGAAGCTCACCAAAATGGGAGATTCTTAAAAATCAAGGCAAAAATTTACCTAAAGAAGTTGTTGAAGAGGGGAACTGTGGTGCACATCAAGGATAAAAATTTGCGAGTACATTTCAAATACGAACGCCTTCCTACCTTTTCCTTTGTCTACGGAAGAGTGGGTCATCAGCTTAAAGACTGTGAGGCGATTGGAGATCTTAGTGAAGAGGGATTTAGAGACCTGTATGAACATGATCTGTCATTCGGGTCGTGGTTGCGAGATTTTCCACTCCCAAGGATTCAAGAGGATTAGAGGATGAAATACTCCAATTCTTTTCCTTTTCTTTTAACCTCACATTCAATACTTCCTCAGGGCAAGTAGATGTGAGGTGAAAGGAAAAGGAAAAGAAGTGGATGATGGAGAAGTGGAACAAAGAGGAGAACATATCCAAGAGGTACAAAGTCTTGAAGCACTAAAAAAACAACAATAACCAATAGTAGCCTAATCAAAAGGAAAAATGGTTCTGGAGATTGAAGCCATGCCTGAATCTTTAGGGACAGTTGACATATCTAATATTGGTAATGGATAGAAAGCTAAGCCGGGAGAAGGTATGGGTAAGAGGAGGAAGGACGAGAAGGCAAACTACAAGGAAAGGGATACCAAACAAGCCACAACAAATGGAGGTCGAATGTGGGAAGCGTAACTTAGTTGACGTTATGATCCTGGATGGGATAGTGAAGTCATGTGGCATGAGGGAGAAAAAACTGAAGGGACAAGACGTGATTTTGGGTGAAGGTGAAAAGGAACCAGAGGTGGTGTTGGAAGACCAACATCGACTGAAACAATGAAAAACTTAAGCTAGAACTGTAGGGGGTTGAGAGTCCTCGTGCAGTTCGAGCCTTGGTTAGAATCATTCTAAATGAAAATCCCAACATGATGTTTGTGATGGAATTGAGGCTCAAATACGAGTAAGTTCATAAGGTAAAATTCAAGACTGGTATTAATTGTTGTCTGAGTGTTGATTGTATGGGACAAGGTCATGAGCGTGCAGGAGGTCTCATACTCTTGTGAAAATATAGTCTTCAGGTAGATATCTTATCTTACTTAATTAATCATATTTATGGTTCAATGGCTGCCGAGCAGAATGATTTTCTTTGGTTCTTCAATTGCATTTATGGATACTTAAACGAACACAAAAAAAAAGAGCACTTGGCTGCTAATGCAGGATCTGGTGAGAAAGGGGGGGGGGGATAGAGTTATTTTCTTTGGAGATCTTAATGATGTTATCTCTGATGGTGAAAAAAAGGGAGGAAACTTTAGAACACCCAGTAAATTATCTTGTGGAAGAATGTCTTTGGATGTTTGCAGTCTTCTGGATCTGGGATTTGAGGGTTATCCTTATACCTGGTCTAATCGTATAGTGGGATAGGATAATATCCAATGTCGGTTAGACAAAGCTCTTACTACTAATAGTTTCCTTAACATATTCTTGCCTATTAAGGTGTGCCACCTTACCAGGTATGGCTCTGATCACGTTGTTATTAGGATTTCTCTAGAAGCTAATATTATGGATATTAAGATGAAAAGGGAGTATCTGTTTATATTTGAGGAAGTATGGGGAAAAGACCCTAGATGCGAAGGTTTTGTCTCTCAGATATGGAATAACAGTTCAGTGCAAAATGTTAACAAGCTTAAAGAGATGCAAGGCCTGAGTGATCATTTCAAGGAATACAACATTAGTTCGATACACCAGGAATTGAAAAGATTGGAAAGTTTGATAAAAGATGAGAACATATGGGATTCTGATGAGGCCTATATCAAAACTCACAGGGCATTAGAAATCCAAAGGAACAGATTGCTGCAGTTTGATGAGGTTATGTGGAGAAAAAATAGTAGGGTCGTTTGGTTGCAACATAGTGACAAAAGAAATTTTTTTTCCATAAGAAGGCAGAGCAGGGGAGAAATGTTAATGTTATCAAGAAGCTGAAGGATGAGAATGGCCAATGGTGGAAGGGAGAGGATAATTGCGAAAGATTTCTAACTAATTATTTTGAGGAGCTCTTTACCACTTCAAGTCCAACCAGTATTGAGGAAGTTTGCAATTTGTTATTTCAGTTGGTGTGAGGAGACCTTTTCCCTTCAAGAAGTCATAAACCATGGGAAGGACCCGAGTTGGATTAATTCCACATATATTTCCCTCATTCCAAAATGTAAAAATCCTTCCACACCAAATGACTTCAGACTCATCAGCATATGCAACGTAGTGATAAAGTTGGTTACAAAGACCATTGCTAATAGAATTAAGTGTATTCTCCCTGAGGTCACTGATGAAGAGAAGAGTGGTTTTGTACAGGGCCATCTGATAACTGATAAAACTTTAGTGGCCTTGGAAGGTTTCTACTAGCTAAAGAAAAATAAGAAAGGGAAACATGGTCACATGGCACTCAAATTAGATATTTCAAAGGCTTATGATAGATTGGAGTGGAAATTTGTAACATAGGTGCTTTCTCTGATAGGCTTCCCAAGTCATTTGATGAATATTATTGAGAGATGCATTTCCACTGTCTCTTATATGATTCTTCTGAATGGTCAACAGTGTAGGAGCTTTTCTCCCGGTAGAGGTCTCCGACAAGGAGACCCACTCTCACCTTATCTTTTTATTCTTTGTGCAGATTTTCACTCTGGACTCATCAAGAAGGAGGTAAAGGGTGGTAAGATTCATGGCTTGAGGATTGCGAGGAAAGCTCCAACAATCTCACACTTGTTCTTTGCTGACAATAGTCTGGTATTTGCTCGCGCAGATGTTAATGAGGCTTCAAAAGTGCTAGAGGTTTTTCACATGTACCAACAGTCATCAGGCCAGATGGTTAACCTAGATAAGTCTGAGGCATCGTTTAGTCAGAATGTGGCTTTAGAAGACAGAGATATAATCCGGTCAAGGATGGGAGTAAAGACAGTGACATGCCATGACAAATATCTGGGTTTACCAGTGGTTTTGGGAGATCCAAGAAGGAGATTTTTCCTATGGTAGTGGAGAGAGTTTGAAAGAAAATTAAGGGATGGAAAGAGAAGTTTTTATCACGAGCAGGGAATGAAGTTCTCATTAAGGTCGTGGCCCAAGAAATTCCAAGCTATATAATGAGTTGCTATAAGGTTCCTGAAGGAATTTGTAATGAAATTGAGAGCTTGGTTGTAAAGTTTTGGTGGGGTTCGAGGAATGGAGAGAGGAAAATGCATTGGCTAAGGTGGGATAAACTGGCTAGGGCAAAAAAGAGGGAGGTATGGGCTTTCGTGGTTTAAGTGAGTTTAACACTAGCTTATTGGGGAAGCAATACTGGAGACTCCTAACAAAAGAAGATTCCCTAGTTGAGAGAGTTTTAAAAGGAAGATACTTTCCTAGCTGCGACATAGATGAATGTCTCTCTGGTTTTAATCCAAATTATGCTTTGAGGAGTATTTTGAGTGCCAGATAGCTTGTCCATTTAGGATTGCGTTGGAGGATTGGGAATGGTACTAAAGTGCCAGCACTTAGGGATAGGTGGATCCCTAGCATACCTAGTTTCAAGATCCTGCAGTAGTGTAGCATTTTGGACACTAAGATGAAAGTTTGTGACTTGATTAATGAGGAGATATGTGGGTGGAAGAAAGACTTTATTTTCTCTTCCTTTGGGCATGATGAGGCTACTTATATAGTTAACATTCCTTTTTCTCAGAGGAATATTGAAGATGAATTAATTTGGCACTATGATAAGAATGACATTTATTCAGTAAAAACAACATACCATCTATGCATGAATGGTAGATTTGGCTTGAACCATGGTCCCTCTAGTGATCCTCATAACAACCTTTTGAAGCTCTTTTGGAAACTTCCTCTCCTAAACAAAATCAGGAACTTTAAATGGAGATTGGCAAGGGATATTCTACCTATGAGGGACAACCTAAGAAAGAAAGGTTTGATTATTGATTCTTCTTGCCCTTTCTGTCACTCATCTTCTGAAAATGTGAATCACCTTTTTCTTGAATGTGATTTTGCAAGAAAAACTTTTTTCTCTTCTGTCCTTAGCCTCAAAACCCCTTTTAATGAGGGAATCTGCTTCTGGCTTGAGAAAATTCTTTTTGGAAAAGATTCTATTGTGAGTAAACTGCTTAGTTCTTTACTCTACAAAATTTGGTTGGCATGGAATCTCCTCCTTTTCCAGACGCGAATGTCTCATCCAATCCAAGTTGCTACTAAAACGGTTGACTTGGTGCAGGAATACAACACTTGGAACCTGAGGAATGACCACAACAGATGCCCTAACAAAGTTACTATAAAAATTAGAAATGACCTTAATGTACTTCAGGTGGACGTGGGTGTTTTTGAAGATGGTGTGACGGCTTTTGGGTGCATTGTGAGGAGTCCTGCTAGTGAAATCATCCTCTCTGCCAACAAGTCTGAAAGATTGAAGGTTGATCATTCTGTTGCAGAATTGTTGGCCATTAGGTGGGGCATCCAACTTGCAATGAACATCAATGTCAAGAACCTCATAATCCAGTTCGACGCATCCATTGTGGTTGGTTGTGTTAATTTGTCTAGGGAATGTGTTGTACTATAACCTATTGCTAAAGACTGTAGAAATTTTCTTAGAAATTTTTCTTTGTTTTCTATTATGCATATTAGTAGGAA